>JAZHFB010000003.1:7855062-10355062 GCA_037356375.1 Drosophila affinis
ATAGATTGCAATTTATGAAATTTTATTGCTCTGCTGGTGCCATATATTAAAGGTGACCTCCCCATCCCCCGATGGAGACCCCAGCATGACCCAAATACGATCTAAGCCTTTGGAAATGGTGGGGGATAAAGTTATTAAAAGTGTGTGAGGAATCAGTGTTGGAATCAGAGAGGAGATACGATTGAGACACTCACAAAGCCATGCCAAAGATACTAGATACAAGATACTTATAGAACTAAAAGACAACGGATTAGAACTAAGACATGGTATAGAGCTGGTAGTGAAGAGAGAGGGGAAGAGGGAGAGTGCTAAGCGCTCTTTGATCTCTTGCCAGACTTAAAAGCATATCCCCTACTGCTAAGCTACTCTGTAAGAGAAAGATACTTAAACTAGAAGATGCAAAAGCTTTACAGATTCTAGACGAAACCTTTAAGAATCTTTATAGAGCTGGTAGTAAAGAGAGAGCGGGAGAGGGAGCTGTGGAGAGCTCTCTCTGAGCACTTGCCAGAGCTTGAAAGCGTGTCCCCTACTGCTAAGCTACTCTGTGAGGGCCACATATACTTAAACTAGAAGATACAAATGTTCTACAGATTCTAGATTAAACCTTTAGAAACCTATATCCAATATACGGCTTAGTCTTCCTATCTGTATCTTGGGCATCTTGGAAGATACATTGAAAAAGTATCTTCATTTACAGTTCCTGCTGTAACTTCAACCAAATTGTATCCTCTAGTTGCATTTCCAGTTAAAGTTAAGTTTCTTTAGGCTTGAATGACATTTCCCACCAAGATACTCAATGAATCCTTGGGCCGACTTCAAGCTTAAGGCTTGACAAAACATTTACAACGTGTAATGGAGGATGAGCCGCCGCTGCCATTGACAACTTGAATCTCGAATCTTGAATGTGTGCAAAGATACAACACCGAAACGAACCGAAGAGAGAGATCGCTGTTTGCCAAGGCCAAGAGGGAGAGAGAGGGACTAAGTAAACTGAGGAGCTGAGACCCAGCAGCGGTCTGGGGGTCTCTGAGAGACAAAAGGCGTGAAGCCTAAACCGATGATAAGTGCCTATAATGTCTATGAATATCCGGCTGGTGGCAGACACCAAGAGGAGGCAAGAGCCGACCCAAAGTAGTAGACAAACAATGCGACTCAAAGGATCCGCTTGGTCTGTGGACTCTCGGCTCTGCTCCGTCTGTGTGGATGCGAAAGGGTAAGGAACCATAATGACAACATGACATGCAAAGTTTTGTCAAAGCCCAGACACGGGCAAACAATGTTCCGAGTCTGGCATGGGGGATGTATCCGAGGATGGGGATGAGCCTCTCCTTTGCAGACATAAGTAGCCAATGCGGCTGGATGCGGGTCTTAATCAACCTGAGAGAGAAAGAGAGAGGAGACGAGTGCTGTGTGCTGATTCTTTATTATTTTCCACATTTTTTTTTCGTTGTGTTTAGCACGTTATATGAATAACTAATTGAGAGTGTATACCGCAACACGTACACGTATTCGCATGGAAGGTATAGACGGGGCAGGAATGTGGCCAAAAGCACTGAGAGAAATTGCAGCTTGTTTGTTCAGTGATCAGTGGATTAGAGAGTCACTAAGAGGCTCTGAGTTTCCATCACAAGCGAGATTTGGAAAAACAACATTCATAGCGTGTGCTTGACTCGAGTTCCGCTAATAAGGGTGGCTTTTAGTTGCACTTGCTGGACAGGTTTGAGGCCTTCCTTTGAAGAGCTTGTATCTAAATGGTATCTAGGGCTTCTTTAAGTGCACTGCATCCATTAGATACATGTGTACACATGCTGTATGATGTATGCTGTCTGCTGTATGTGCCTTGTATCTGTATCTGCAGTTGTAGTTGTGTATTCCTCCTGAGGGGCAATGCCTGTTGAGGGCGGGCAACCATGACTGGGCATAACAGCAAAGCGAAACGAAACGAAATCTTGGCTTAAAGAAGAAGTGGAGTAGGACAACAGCAGCAGGCAGCAGCAGCAGCAGGCCATCATCTTGGGTTCTCTTTCTCGGTTCTTCGTTCGGTCTTCGATCTTCTTGATGCTCGATGCTAAACTGGTAGCACATTTCTTCTCTTTTTCTGTTCTTGCTTTTTTTTGCCAGGTCTGTGGCTGAGTCATCCTCAAGTCGGGTAGTCGAGCGCTGCCTGTGTTTTGCATTAGGCCAAGTTCGATGACTAAGCAGAGACTTGATTTCTGGTTCCACTGTGGGGCCCTCGGCCTACCGGCATAGCTTTAATGTGTGACCGCATCTCCCAGATGGAAGCTTGATGGCTTGCAGATGTTGTCATCGGGGTCACCCATCAGCTTCAGTCTTAGCCTTAGCCTTGGTCTTGTCTTATAGGCCATTTCCCACTTCAATCTCATGGATTTCCTACTTCAAACATTGCTCAAGTTTTCCTCCTCCGATTTTCCACTATTTTCAGCGCAGATTGCACATTAAAGAAGCTCGTTAAAATCAAATGCACATTTGTTAAATGTGCAAAACAGAAATAGAAACACAGATACATGCATGAGGCAAACAAAAGATTCTTTTTGTTTTTGTTTCAAAGCCAATGCTTGCGAAACCGTGACACATGGCGAAGGCCAACCAACAGATCTGAACAGACTAGACGCTGCTAAGGCAGAGGATGATGATGATGATGCAGAGGATGATGATGATGCAGAGGATGATGATGATGATAATGATGATTAAGATGCTGCTGATGGTGTTTGAGCAATGAGCAAACAAAAATAAAACATGACAAACGTTGGGGAATGGCCAGAAGAGGAGGCACTGGCTATAAAATGCAATTTACAGATGAAATCTTTAGCTGTTTCTATGCCCTATCTATGCAGAAGCCTACAAATCTTTTCTATCATGGGGCTGTAGCTTTTGTATATCCTCCTAGTTGCCACACTTTCCCGTCTTACGATGTGTCACGATGCACACTTCCACTCTCCACGATGAATTTCCAATAATTAAATGCAGTTTTAGAGCCACTGGCACTAGCTGCTGGTTTGCTTAATTTCCATTCATTTCCAGCATGGCACACACCATTCAATCGATGCCCTGGTTTGCCCCCAAATGGCCGGCCTATCCTATAATTTAGTTAGCTCGTTTTGCCACACTCCACCACAGTTCCAGTTCCAGTTTCAGTTCCAGTTTCCAGTCAAATTGCTGCTCAATCAATACTTAATTTCAATTTCATTCGAATTCGAAATGTGTCTCTCTCTCTGGAGTCGCTCTTCCTCTCTATAGATACACTAAACACACAATTACTTGTACATACTAAACACACACATAAGTACTGTATCTGTGTGTGTTTATAGAGTGTATTCAATGAGTAGAATCAGCACAATGATCGTGCAAAATTAATTCCCCTTTTGTTGTTGTTATTTGTTGTTTTTTTCTATCCACCGAAGTGGAACAATTTTCGTTTCGCTTTTGCATTTAGTGGGACAATCGATGGATGTTGGATGTTCCCCCTCTCAGGTCTACCGATCGTAGACCGATAAGGGTTTGATTTATTGGAAAAAGCCATGGAAAGGGCAGGCAGACATATGCAAATCGTTTGCTGCCAGATCTGCAAGGTATTTAATCGATGATGTTCCAAACTTACCATCTTTTAGCACCAAAACCATATGATATATGAAAAATATTTCAAATATTTCAAATACTTTTGAAGAGGAACTTTCATTCAAGAATCTTTCACCTTTCAAGAAGATTCAGAAGATCCCCTTAGGGTCTTAGGAACATGTAAATCTTCTATCTATGAATTTCTTTACATGCATTTTGTTGAGGGAATCTGGAAAATCCCTGAAAATCTCATTATAAAGCCACTTCCCATTGAATCAGTTTCAAGTTCTCTCGTCTGCATCCCATGATTACATCAACTTAAAGGCTTCATTCCCCCCTTCACCCCACCCTTCTGTGTCTTCTTCTGACTGGACTTCCCTCCCCCCATAGAAATGTCATGCAAAATACCTTCGGACGGAGACCCAACGAAGCATGCAACAGCGACTGCAGAGCAGAGACTCTGCCTCTTAAGTCACACGCACAACGCCCCGAAAAGGCGAAAACTCTGTGCAACAATTGCAGTGGCACGAAGCAGAAGGCGGAGGCGACTCACCTCGACTCATGTGAACTGGAATCTCTGGTAGTTAAGGTCTCTATTGTATTTGGAAGTTAATCTTTATCTTTATCTGTTGCCAACCTGCCACGTTATAAGCGAAAATCTCATAAGCTTTTAATTTTTTCATATTTCATAGAGTATGTCTCTCTCCCTCCCTCTCTCTCTCTCTCTATCTCTCTCTCTCTCTGTGTCTTGGCTTTTTCGCTGCGGTCGCGTAATCAGGGTGTAACAATTACGCGTCTTGAATTGCCATACAGAGATACACAGATACAAAGATACAAATGCAGCTATGGCTATGGCTACGGCTGTGACTCTGCCGCGCCCCGTCACGTCTTACGTGTTAGCTGTAAGGAGAGGGGGAGGGGGGTTCTCGTACGAATATGCGAAATAATTTCAAACTCTGTATTGTAATTGAAGACTGTGTGGCTCTCAGGCTCCGTCAGCCAACCATCTATCTGTATCTATAGCTATACCTGTAGCTGTATCTTTTGCCTGTATTTGTCTTTGTATCTTTTGCCTGTATTTGTATCTGCATCTGGCATTTGTGTTAGATTCTTACTTAATTTCTGTGTTCTGTGGTTAGGCTTTGCCTTTGATTGACTGCCACAGAGACTGCGCCTGCGCCTGGCTTCATGGCTAATTAAACGCCTTAAGTTCGAATCAGCGCCATCTGTTGGCCGTCAATTCATAATGATTTCACATCGGTTCGGTTCGGATCGCTTGAAGGTATGTAATTTTCGCAAGAGCCAGAAATGAATTAAATTTTGTTTTTAGAATGTTCAATCTATCGCCGATCCAGCGGGCGGGCGGGCTATATAAGTACCGCTAATTTGGGAGTGGCACGAACACCCACCCACCATGCCATGCCGCAAAGGAATGTGCCACAAGGAATGTGCCGTATGCTGTATGCCTAATGGCTGTACTTATGGGCCAGCAAATTGGTCAAATGGCATTTTCGAATGTGTTTGCCAATTGATAAACAATTGAAGCTAATGGCCGGAAAATGCCAGCGAATGGCTGCGAATGGAATGGGAAGTACAGTCCCGCGCGTGTACGAGGCGATAACATATCGAACGCAGCGCAGGCGGGGGGTGGGGACTGTACTTAAAGTGGAATATGTTTATTGAGGGATTTATAGAGATTATAAGTAATTACTTGTATATTTTTATGGTACATTTTGGATAATGAAAGAGTTAATTCTTTAGGACGTCACCATCAGGCTGTTACACGCGGATCCTCCTGCCGCCCAATCGACTAAGGGGCGCTGCTGCATAACGCGTGACTCCTTAACCGAAGCAACTGCGGACATGCAGGAAAGATAAGTGTTAGATTAGTGTTCGAGGAAAAGTAGCATTACTGTGACTAAAATAGCTACGAGAAAGATATGAGAGTATCAGTAATTTAAGACTAGGAAGGGAAGTATATAGTAAGTAGTATAAATGATATGGTAAAGGGCATTATAGTGAGAGAACTTAGGTATATTCCTGAGAGTAAAGCTGTGTAGTTAATCCACAAGTCCGCCTTAAAAAATAACGTAGATATCCAGCAAAAAAATCGCCTCAGACCCAAACAGAAGACAATCAATAACAAATCGAATGGTAGACCAAAAGGCAGAAAAAAATGCTCAGACATCCGAAAAGCAATCGTGCAAAAAGCACACACACCATATATCATTGGAAGTGTAACCTTCGAGGCACAAAACGAAACGAAATCGTTCTATCAGACAAACCCACTCCGACTCCCCAACCCACACTGCAGATCAAAGCGAGAGAGGGAGGGACAGAGAGAGGGAGATCAAGGGAGATGTAGAGATACGTGGAACCCGAAAAAAGATGACAACGAATATGGCAATCATTCATTTAGCTGCCTGCCAAAGTCATTGCTAGACATTGCAGATACATATCTAACGAGAGATAGATAGAAGCTAACGAATCGAAAGGCAGACAAAGACTCGAGGCGCCACAGAAACAGAGCAAGAAACAGGGCGAGAAATTGTTAATACAGAGAGAGAAAGAAGAAAGCTGGCAGCAAAGTGTTGATAAATGAACGAAATCAAAATGCAGCAAAACGCCCACACGGATCCCCAAAGCCCAACCAATCCCCAAATGCAATGCGGTTGCAGTTGCAGATGCAGATACGGATGCAGAACTCGGATTGATGAAAATATATCATCGGAGAGGCTGGGCCAGGGGGGAGGCAGGGCCGCCAGCCATAGGCATAGATCATTTTCCGAGCTATTTTTAAAAGAAAGCGCACACACAGACTGGCTCTACCTATGGCCCACACCATAGATACTGTATCTGTATTTGCGCTATGATTCTTTTAGATCTCTCTCTATCTGTATTTGTATCTGTATCTTTCGCTTTGTATGGTCTCTGGGGCTGTCATTTTGATTTCGCGTCGACATGTGTGCACACCACAACGCATCTGATCTGACTTTCATCTGGTTGCGTTTTGTGTATCTTGTATCTGTATCTGGTATCTGGCATATCTCTCTCGCCTGCGATGCGTATCTCTCTGTACACATGTAACTATAACGCTTTGTTGAAAGGCGCAGACAGCGACAGGGACTCAACACAACTCGCCTGCCTGTCAAATTAATTTCATTCAATTTAAATGCAATTTGACGCTGTTTCACTCGCTGCACTGCACCGCGCACTGCGCACTGACGCTGACGCTTGGATCTATAAGTATCTCTGTATCTCTGGCAGGTATGTATCCGCCAGATACTTGTACTTGTGCCTGTGCTAGGCTGTGCTGATTCAACGTTAATGATGCAATGCCCCGTGTGAGACGGCAAACAGTGCGTTTTATCTGTGTGATGCCTTTTGATTAACGACCCTTGGGCCAAACAGTTTTGCATGCCCTCGAGAAGAAAGTACTGTAGACCTTAGCTTACCTCTGGAAATGCTCTTGACGGAGGGGGATTGCTGGGGTATTACTCGTTGGGATCTGCAAAAAACAGAAAGAAAATAACCCCATATTAGATAACATTTCTGTCAGTGTAACTTCATTTCTCTACCATTAAAGATCGTTAAACCCAGACAACCTGCAGCCATAGTTTTTCAATAATTAGCCAAGGAAACAGGCAGCAGGCAGCCCGAAGGCCTCAAGGCCTTTAGTACTAATAAAATCTCTTCGGCGAGCCACTGAAAGGCGTTAGCCATGCCCCTCCCCATGTGGGGCCATTCAATAGTCATTTAGGGGTCCAATCACAATCAAATGGCCCAAAGACACAACCAAGTTGTGGCTTTAATTAACCAAAAATAAATTTATACGAGTATTAATGGGTAAATCTGCCATTAAATGATGATGATAGAACAGAACCTGGCTGATGAGGGAATTTACAGCCAAAGATACTACATGCAGATACAAAATTATCTCTCAGTGTCATCCAGCGTCAAGTCCGGTACCGTTTACCGTTTCACTTGCAACTACTGTCCGGTATGGCATTATCATCCGATTTTGTCATTGTTTAGAAAGAAGATTTTCTTTTTTGTTGCTGTTCTTTTGCCGGCAAATGAGCGCAAACAAATGAAAAGTTTAGAAAACTCTTCACACTCCAGTGTGAAAATTCTACGGTTACTTTTTTATGCTTAAAGATGATCTAACGCCCCGATTTGAGAGCCAGAGAGAGAGAATGGGTTAAGATCGTGACTGAGACGGACACTGAGAACGGGACCAAAATTGGGTTAACAGAAGCACACGGTAGCAGATGGAAATCTTTTGGGATTACGCCGATAGATATGTAGATGTTTGCGGGAAAGCGGAGAATGTTCTGATTTGGTGTTTGAGGGGAGGGTAAAGATGGTTATAGCCTAAAGAGAGGTCTATATGGGGGAACAGTCTTCAAGTTAAGGCCAAAAAATCTCTAATTTTCATGTACGGTTATCACCAATTCACTAAGTATAGTTTTTGTAGAAAGAATATTCTTAAAAAAGACTCAATTCCATTTACCGAGAAGCCCTCGTAAAGAGAATCATTGTACACCTAGAGAATTCTGCACTGAATAATCCATACTTCTATAAAGAATCTTGGTATAAAGAACCCTCCAATAAAGAATCCTCCAATAAAGAATACTCCAATAAAGAATCTTAGTATAGAGGATCCTACTACAAGATCTACTACAATCTACATTCAATCTTCCAAGTCCTCCTGCAGGAATATCTTCATATCACTATCAAGAAAAACCTCCCAGAATCACCCACCCAACATTTCTCATACAATAAAAGTGAATTACTGTAATGTAATCCCACTTATAAGTAGCTACTCCCTACTCCCTATCCCATTCAGCAATCCCTCAGCTCTCATAAATCACTCGCTAGAGCTACAGACACCATTTCGAACCCCGTAATTTATCCAACAAAATTCAACAAATTCGCCAAACGCTTTTATCATATGATTTCTGTGTTTGCTCCACTTTGTTTGTGACTCTGAGGCACCACAAATCATCACCCGAACGAAAAAGGGAATAATATACCTCAAAACTTTCATAACTTTTGCATGGAATGGATATTGTATAACAACAACAAAAGCACCGCCGCACATGCATTTCCCTTTATAGCCACGAAATGATTTGGTATCAAATTATGAAATGGGAAACACACTCCAAATGGTTGGATGGATAGATGGATGGATGGTTGGATGGATGGATGGTTGGATAGATGGATAGATAGATGGATGGTTGGTTGGATGACTGGATGGATGGTGTTTGAGCTTGAAATTGACAAAATACTCAATCAATTGTGGGGTGGGAGGGAGGTGGCAAGGGGCTGTGATTATGGTTCATCATCAATGTCATTAAACTCTTTGGCAGTTTCGCCGATTTATGCTTTGATTTTTTCAACAGTTTTGTTCGACACAAAATTATGCTAATTTGTGAATTTAGTTTTAGGTTTTGTGTGTGGCATTGGGGATTAACATATTGTGTGAAGGTTTGTTTATCTATCAAGAGCGGACGGTGGGGGGTATTATGCATTAGAAGATATTGAATAATCTTTAACGAAACCATAAAGCGTATATACTTGTCAGAGATAGCCATCTCCTGTTCTAGCGTTTTGTTTTTGGTTGGTATTTTGACCTTGAGTTCAGGCCAGTGAGGGGCTTTCATTCCATTGACGAACTTTGCACCCTACACGCATTCCTACGATGGTGAGTGCTCTCATTGCGCTCTCAACAAACACAGCAACAACGAGCAGAGGAGTTGTAGCGAGTAGAGAAGTTTTAGCGAGTAGAGGGGCTTGCACTTTGTTGCAGTTTTCTCTTCCCTCTTCCCAGATCGTTTCGGCATTCTGGCACACTATTCCACTTCCTTCGTTCCATTGCTCTCGGCACTCGGCAATTCCTACCAGCGTGTTGACACCCGCTCTCTGTCTCTCGCTACAAGCAAAGGATAACGAACGAGAACTATACTATGCCTCTGCGTTATGTTTTCTGTGTCTTTATTAATAATTCTAGTGTAAATCAAAGTCACCAAATACTCCTTGATCTGGCATCTACGATATATTCCTGATCAACAGCGATCAAACCTTGTATTTCTTCCTCTTGAAATGTTAAAGTTTGATCAAAATCCCTCAACTACACATCTTCCCGGATATCAGAAGATCCCTCACTATATATAGCCCCAAATGTTGTTTCTTGTTTATTGCTCCAACATTTTCAATGTCAATTTTGCTTGCAATTTTCGTTTAATTTTAAGCCATGACGACGAGATGTCGACCTTGAGATGAGAAAGTGTTGTGGAAAATTTCAGAGACAAGAAAATCGGACATTTACATATATGAAGAATCATTTGTGGAAATGATGCATATATTTGGCACATTTCTGTCACATTATCAGCTCACGTTTATTAATAACAAGCATACGCCCCCTTGGCCCTGAACTGAAAAAAGAAGCGCAATATCCGAGAAGCCGAGCGAAAAATACAATTCATTCATTGGACAAAAAGTAAATAAAATACGTTCCCTCGGTCGTATTTTTGCAGCTGCCTTTCTTCTCTTCTCCGTTCCTCTGGGTCTCCGTCGGTTTCTGTTCTCGCTTCCCTTTTGGTTCGCTCGCTTTTTGTGTAAACATTTTCGCACTTTTGGTTTTTCTTTTTGTTTTGTTTTCCTTTGCGCTTAATTAATACAAAATTTCATTTATGTGTTTGCCCTCGCCAGCAGCTGGAGCTGGAGCTGGAGAGGATGGGGCATGGGGCATGGATAGGCCCATCCACAGATGGATTATGTTTACAATTCCAAAAATGCCAAGTCTGAGACGCAGTTCTTAATACAATTCGCGAATAAACACAATTTCACACTCCAAAACAACGACCAAAATGAGTGAGTGAGTGGCATAGAGAATATGAAGAGGTTTGCTGCGTCTCTTTCTCTCTTCTTTCTAAATGTGAAAGGCGCAAAATTGTGGCTACATTTTCTTACCTTTCCAAGAAGAATTTTCTTTTGGCTATTTTGCATTGTTTACAAGGCGCTAATAACACATTTCAGACAAGCGATTGCTGGATTGTAGGGGGTCTCTAGAAAGCCTTCGACTTGAGAGTAACCGACTGACTCTCTCTCTCTCTCTCTCAACCCTGCTTTATTTTAGAGCAAAATTCATTTCTAAAGGCCAACCACTTGCCTCTACCACCAATCCACCTAATTTGCCATATAATTTACAGTTTGCCTATAATTTATGCACATGCCTAATCAATGATCCAGGGGCCAGGTTCAGAGGCGTCTCAAAGATTCTATTATATATAGAAACTAATCCGAACCGATTACTAGACACGATTAGCATTTTTATATAATTTCGCAATCAAGTTCAACATTCAGACAGCCAGCGAAACGGGTTCCTGCTTTGGGGAAGGGCCTGGGGCTGAGGGGGGGTGTGGATCTATAACTTATGTTGATTACATAATAAAACACCAAATTCCGTAGACAATTTGGCTACTCAAAAAAGAGAAACACTTGTTTAAAGATGTAAAGATTCCTGTTCTTTTGGCTTTTATATTTCGACAGCTTCTCGATTCTTGATTCATAAATGATTCAGAGATATAAACAATTGTTTGTCTTAGTGGTAAGACAGCAAAAACAGCTGCAGGGCAGCACAAAAGCACGAAAAGTATTTGCGGTAGTATTTTGTCATGTTCAAAGCATTTCGATTCGATGGTTCATTTAATTATAGAAATAAAACCAAAGACAACACACAACACACATTCTCCGAGCATTTGTTATTATTCAAAAAGCAACAACAAAAACCATTCGGGGGGGATGACATAAGCCAGCGAGCAAGCGAGTAAATTGTGATTTTCGATTAAATAGAAATCAAAATACAAGTGTGGCCAAACTGGCCGCCGTCCCTGGCACTAATAACAGAACACACAAAAGTTTCCAATGCATTGCATGTCTGCCGCTGCACTTTTCCGTAGTTGTACGAACATATTGCAAAATGCAAAACAATAGACGCTGCTCTGCTCTGCCACTGCACTGCCGTGAAATCATTCAAAAACAACGCAGAAGCAGAGGGAGAAGCAGAGGGTGAAGCAGAGGGAGAAGCAGAAGCAGAGGCAGAGCCAGTGCATGCACAGACATGCCGATAATTGTGTGTGCCTGCGTTTCTGTCTATGTGTGTGTGTGCAAGCTTACAATTGCAGCACCGCCCCCTCCCCTCCCGAAGAGCACACGAGAAGCACGCACTGATTTTTCACATTTTTTTGATGCTTTGTTTTGTGGATAATTTCACATTTAATTACAGTTTCTGTTTTGTTGTTTGCGTTAATTTCCTGCATTCAAATTTCACAGGAATTGCTAATCATTTGGTTTTGCAGGGGGGAGGGGAGGGTTAAGGATTCGACAATAAATAAAACTATAATTCATAGAAATTCGAGGGAATAGTTTTAGGATTTTACATTATTTCTTAAATTATAGGAAACTTCCTTCTAGTGATTTACAAATAAATTTATTTAATTTTACATAAATATGTATGTACATAGATGTAGATATATCTTTAGATATGTATGTAGATGTTTCTGTAGATATGTAGATATATCTGTAGGTATGCCTGCAGACAGACACATACATATGTAGTCAAATCTTCTGCCTTTCCCCCCTCCCCCCTAAAGCAGAACTCAAATTCCTTCTGCTTCTGCTTCAGCAAGCGAATTTCTTTTCTCAATTGATTCCCAGTGCCTTGCCAGTGTTGCCCTATCAACGAATAACAGCAAATAATAAAGAAAAGGCACCGCCGCCGAGTGTCACCATACTAAGCCATGTTTATGGCGCTCTTTGGCCCCTCCACACCCCCACTGCCCCCACTCCCACTCCATCACCGTTTCCATCTCTTCCGTCGTTGCGAGTGCCATTGGCTTTGTGGCCTGCCACAGCTTCGATAAGGCCAAATGCAGCAACATTGTTGCCACTATTATGGTGGTACTGTGGCAGCATGATGTTGTAGCTGTTGCTGTTGCTGCTTGCCTCGTAGCTTGTAGTCATTATAGTTTCTTGTTTATTTTCTGTCATCATCAGTTTTTCGGTTGTTTTGACTGCTGTTATGCTGCGATGCGATGCGACCATCATCAAAATGATCATCAACATCCATCGGTTGGGGTCTGTCTGCACGAACTTCCACTACTACGAGAGAGTAGAGTGTATCCCAGAGAGCAGCAGCGGAGCAGCCAGAGAAGAGCATTGAACCTTTGCCGACTGCCGAATGCCGAAAGTGATTGTTTGGAAACCGAAGATGATGCCAGGGAAATGGAAATGGTAGACTAGACGATGGAAGCCAAAGCTGAAGCCAAAGCTGAATGATTTCCATTGTTAGGCTTGTGCTGGCGCTCATCCATGTGCATTATTTATACCAATTTATGACACGACAATGATGTTTGAGCATTTGATTAGCGCGAAAAGAAAAAAGCAAACAGAAAACTTCCATTGCACACAAATTGTCAAAGGCAAAGGCAGTCAAAGAGGCAGCTGAAGGGACAGGGGGGACCGGAGGGAGGCCCACTAATTGACAGGCGCCAAAGCATTGAATTGATCGTTTATCCATGGTTATTCATGGGCATCCCCCCACCCCTTCTATAGGTAGGGGCCAGCCATCCCCCCAGAAGCTTTTAGTGCGTGCAAACAGCAGACACACCGACACACAGACACACCGAAATTCCTAGAATTAAAAGCAAAAACCTTTGAAAACAAAAGAGTTCAACAATTTGCTTCCCCTTCGCTCTGGTTTTTTTTTGTTTTTTGCTGCCATTAGTTTTTGTTGAACCGAAAACAAAGCAAAGAACCAGCCATATTACCACCACTCGTACGAGTCGATGGTGCGGCTCTAGGGATACCCTGGAACCCTGGGATTTAAACCCAAAAAACCACCACAAAAGACTCAAGAGAGCAATAAAAGTAGACAAATAAAATAGAACATATTTAAAAAATAAATGTAAGAATTTATGTGTTCCAATGTTTATTTATAATGTTTTGGATTGTGTTCCGGCGTGGTTAAACGTGTTACAATGAGTGCTTATAATTATTGTGTTTTTACGCCTTTACGTCTCGCCACGAACGACTCCCGCTCACAGCGACGCTCGGCTCAGGCCTCGATAGATGGGTATCGACTGAAGATCAGAAGGTTGCCATATAGTTTGACCCGCTTCTAGTGTGCCCCTTTTGTCGCTGCGCGCCAGATTCAAATCCCATATAAATACAAATAAATATAAATAGATAAATTTATACAAAATAAATATATATAGAAAACATATTATTTATCCAATTGTAATGATATTTGATAGATTGTTAACTTCGAAAAATATATAAAATCATACCAAAAATCTTTTATATACAATATTTAAAGAAGCCGAAAAGAGTCTCCAAAATGTCTGCATTTCTATGGAAAGCACACTTTAAGAGTCTTTCTTCACAGCTTTGGTTAGACAACAATAAACCCATACACCCTGTGCTCATACAGGGTACCACAAAGAAAGAATCCATTAGGCCCGAACCAACGATCCGATCCGCAGAGCAGCGTCAGAGCCAGAGCCAGAGCCAAACACCAACCGGAAGTTTACAAAAGTTGACAGTTGATCGTGTTTTAATGTACAACAGCAACAGCAACAGTTCTCGCTCTCTCTCTATCTACCCCGCTCTCTCTCTCTCTCTACCTTCCTCTCTCTACCTCCCTCTCTCTACCTCGCTCTCTACCTCCCTCTCTCTACTTCTCTGTCTTTCTCTACCTCTCTATGTGTGTCTCTTTTTTTATGGTTCAGTCAAATCAGTCAGGCATATAGAACATTGACATATCGTCGCACAGCATGTCACAGCGAAAGCAGCAGAAAAAATGGATTGTTGGCAGCGGCAGAGGCAGAAAGGAAAGGCATATCGATATGCAAAAAAAAACCACAAATTAAGGGAGGGGAGGGGGGGGGGGGTTAGAGGGAGGCAACGAAAGCGGAACTGTGTTGGGCTGGTAACCCAAGACACGGGCAGCACACGGGCGACGAGCGAAATCGGAAAAAAAAACCAAAGACGGCAGACAAAAGCGCATAAGTTTCCGTTGACCGTTAATTAAAGCCACAAAAAGACGGTAGCAGTGGCAGCAGCAGCAGCATGGCCTAAAACAGACACAGAGACGGATGGACAGACGGACGGACGGACATATGGGCACATAAATTTGTTGGCGCCTTGACACAGCTGCATGGCATTAGAAAACTGCAACGTCAAATGGCCAACAGCAAAAGCCAAAAACCAAAAACCACAGACGGAAACGCAAGACGCGGCTGCAGCAGCGGCGGCACGCGCTCCAATTCGCCCCAAAATGAAGCCTGGACAAGCCTGGAACACGTTGCAGCAACGAGCATTGGGGCAACGCCTCTATCAAGGTTGCACCAAAAACAATCTTGCGTCGGCGGCGCCGCTAACTGTTTGATTAAAGGATCTGGCGGCAGGCGGCATTCACTCTTGCGACTAGAAAGTTCATTGAATCGAAAGATTCTAACGGACATGGGGAATACCCTGGATACAGCAGAAAGTGGGGAGTAGTAGAATAGATAGATATTGATTCATAGAATTGATGTTTCGACAGATATTTCCATATAAAGGATAGATTGGGGAAGGTATGATTATAAGTATGAGAATACTAGAAACGATAGGATATATACAGAAGATTAGAAGCTGCTAAAGAGAGAGAGAGAGAGAGAGGGAGAGAGAGAGAGAGAGAGGGAGAGAGAGAGAGAGGGAGAGAGAGAGAGGGAGAGAGAGAGGGAGAGAGAGAGGGAGAGTTGTATGAGGGAGACATGGATAGACATGGATATATGTATGAGGCCTACTGCAATGCAATCGATCATCCAAACCATTCTACAAGTAAAGACAAATACCAGAGTCTCATTAGGAAAGCGTTTGCTTTGAAGATAGAGCGATCGGGGTCACTCTTCCACAGCTAAGCTACTCTGTAAGAGAGTACGCAAGCCAGGGGTTACATCTATGGGAAATTTCAGTCCCAATTCTGTCTATAATTCAAATTTAACCTTTGAAAAACCATTCTTTAGTTTTTGATTCATCTTTTCCTTCAATCTTTACCCACCCACAGAACCCCCCATTGCACCCATCGATAGAAAGCAACTACCCAGACCCCCAAAGAGATCAGAGGGTATGCAAAGAGATCATCAGCTTGAGGAGAACGTTTTGGCGGCAGCTGTGGCTGTGCCACAATTTATGTTAAATATTGCACAGCCGGCAACAAATCTGCAACAAATAAAAAAGAGAGTTGAACGTTGAATGTTGCACAGCCGCAAGAGATGTCAGCTGCTGCTGCTGCCACATGGCGTTTGCAACATAACACGCATATGGAGGAGAAATTGTGCCAATTTGTTTGTTGCTTTTGTGGCAAAAGGCAAAAGGCGGCAGGCCACAAGAGTAGAGGTAGAGGTAGAGGCAGGGGCAGGGGCAGAGGCAGAGGCGGTAGGGGCAGAGGCAGCGGCAGAAGCAGAGGCAGAGGCTTCGGCATCAACAAGACGTGTCTATATGGCGGCATTATTGATGATGACAGAAATGTGTCGTTTGTGGAAAGCATTTTCTAAGCCAAGAGCGCAGCTGTTCCAGCACTCACGAACCGGACCGAACCGCAACGAACTGCCATGAACCTCAGTCGCAGCCCCCTCTAACCCCCTACCCCTTCCCTTACCAAGTTTGAGGCTAAGTCAGAGCTCAAGTTCACGAGCCACAAGCCCGACCCCGACCCTCCATCAAGAGCAGCTCCAACCAGTTGTTGATTAAGCCAAATGCGCCTTGAGGATCGGACTGGAGGATCCTCCTCGCGGAGGGGTCTGGCACGGGGGGGGACGGGAGGGGAACTGGCAATATTTATGCCATGCATTAATTTTCATGTCTAAAAGGGTTTAAGCCCTACAGACGGAATGACCTTGTGCGTAAATTTTAATCAGCAGAAAGAAAACAAAAATATAAAAAGTGACTGGGGACGGGTTTTGGTGTGATCCATGGAGATCCATGGAGATCCGTGATCCCTGATTCCGTGTGTGTCGTGTGTCGCGTGACTCATGCCCGCCGACACCAGAGAAAGATCTCTCTTATGTTTTGCATGCGGAAGAGGACACGAGGATGAAGACGAGGAGAACGAGGAGGAGGACACGCAGATGAGGGAACATCACTTTGATGGACAGACAGACACAATTGGGTTACTCTTTGGCCTCCTCTCTGTCTGCCTGCCTCTCTGTGTCTCCCTCTCTGCTGCCTCTCTGCCTGCCTCTCTGTCTCCCTCTCCGTCTCCTTTCATTGCAATTCCATTTGGCAGCCTAAGAATGTCTCATATGATATCATCTTTCAGCCAACTTTATGCCAATGCCGCTGCCGCTGCCGATGGGGAGAGAAGATTCTTTAGAAAAACAAGACAGCAAAAAAGCTTGAAGCTAAAAAGCAAAGACGCCCACATGGGGCATGTCAACCGCAAGGGAACTACATTGTCGTCTCCATTGTCAGCTTCATCATCATCATCAGATACAGATACAAATGGAGATGGAGAAACAGATACAGCTACAGCCACAGCAACACCAATGTGTTATAAAAATTAGCAAATTGTTATTTTTATAATTTAATTGAAATGCCAACGAGCCAAAACAAGCAGCAACCCTGGCCGAAAGCAGACAAAAATCTTCAAGCCAAAAGCCAAACAAAAGACAAAAGATTCGCCCAACAGTCGCAGAGCCAGCATTTCGAAAATTAACATGATAATCTTCTCGCATTCGGATTTTTATGTAGTAATTTTTAGTGTATTTAACACGTTCCCTCTCTCCACTCCACTCCGCTCCGCTTCTCTTCTCTGCTCGCTGTGGGGCATGAGATATACTCGTGTACACCCCATTCATACAATTCGAATCATTCATGCGGTTTTTGGTACATTTCGAATGTTTTTCTTAGAGAAGAAACCACAAAAACACACCAGCTTTTCCATTGCCAAATTCTTGGGCTCTGATGTAGATTTTCTTTTTATTTTTCTGGATTTTTTTTTAGATTTTTTCTTGATGTGTGACAATTCTGCAGAGTACTGGGGTGTCCGATGTGTACACACTGGCTGGCTGCAGGTACAGTCGTTCTGATGGGTACACACTGTTTGCCTGCAGTTACAGTCGTTCTGATTGGTGCACACTGGCTGGCTGCAGGTGCAGTCATATTAGATGAAGAAAACAAACTTATAAGAAATAAATGCATTCGAAAATAAATATTCATAAATAATTCACGGGAATTAAACAAATCTCCATTATTTATATCATGAAACTTTACTTGTAATATTCTAGAATTTATTTGTTCACTATTTTCCCATGTGTACACACTGCTTGTGGGTATGTTTTAATCAGAAGAAGAAGTCATTGATAAAGAAATACAAATTTAAGTTTATTTAAAATTTAGTCTTCGATATTTCAGATTTTTTAAATGATTTTTTATTGATTTGTTCCAAGTGTACACACTGTTAAGTAGGTACAGTCAGCACATTTGCTTTGGAAAGTTCTTTTCTGTCCACAAATGAATGAAGAAATCAGTTAATAAAGCAGAAACATCTTGAATTCTCTTCCCAAGTCTCATCTACACCATATATCATATATTTATTTTTCATAATGTGGCACAGAACAACACTACAGAGACTCAGAGCTCAGAGCTCAGTTTTGAGTCGAAAGCAGAGAAGATTGGGAGCTGCGTATGCAATTTAAGCATCTGCCAAGATAAATGTTTCCTTAACCGCAAAAACCCAAAGACTGAAGACAATGAAATCTGCATTCGAGAGTGAGAAAAGCAGAGGAAACCCCCAGAGCTTGCCCCTTGCCCCTTGTCTGTCTTGTCAACTGGCATATAAATTTCATTTGGCCAAGAAGAAGCAGGTAATAGGCGCCATTGCCTTGCGGTTTAACATGACCCGAATACGCCTTTTGGGGCTTTATTTAAATGCAAGAAACACGTCAAAACGTTTATACAGTCTCTGGTACCGCAAAGCCCTATGGACAGGGAAGGGCACAAAAGGCAGAGAGAGACAGACGAGCAGACAGAGAGAGACACACAGAGACAGACAGAGGAGCAGACAGGTAGGTAGTTGGAAGAAGCTCTCCTTCTTATCGCTCACCGATCATCGGATCACTCAGCACTTGCAGGAATCCCAGAGAAACGCATTTGAACGAAGAAAGGCAGGCAGGCAGATTATATAATCTTCTAACCACAGCCGAAACTCCTAGAGTGGGCCGCCACCACAACAAAATTATTATTATTTTTATTATTATTATAACAGAGGGGCTGGGGATTGAAATATGCGTGGGAATCGGAGTTGTTCAAATGCTCGAAAATGTTTACAATATACAAAGCAGAAGAAGAGATAATCATAAAAAGAAATAAGGGGCCACAGCCAGGCAACAAATGAAGTTGAACAATTTTTGCTACTGTTTTGTACCGCGCCGCGAGAAGTGGAGTGGAGTGTAAAGTGCCACCTGAAGAGGCACCAAGAGAGTCAGTCGAAGAGGCAGAGTAGCAGAGTCATCTTCAGGCGCGTTTTGTGGTCGTCATCATCGTCATCGCTGCTCCTCCATCATTGTATTCCTGTAGGTGTAGTAGGTCTACCCTCCTTCTTCCTGTTGTTGTTCCTGTTCTTGGAGACAACTCTTGGAGACTTTTGACCCTGAAATATTATATGGCACATCATTTCGTAGGCATGAATTTTGTATATTTTAATTAGGAATAAAGTCTTAAGTAGGCGGCTTAAAAATATCTTCCTTTATTCCGTTTCACAATGTCAAGAAGAGCTGAAACAGGGGGAGAGTTGAAACAGGAGGAGAGTTGTACCAAGAGGAGAGCTGAACCAGAAGGAGAGCTGAACCAGGAGAAGAGTAGAACCAGAAGGAGAGGTGAACCAGGAGGAGAGCTCAACCAGGAGGAGCATGTCCCTGCCTTGAAAACGCAAAGCAGACGAATGACCTCTGACATTTGCAGATTGAGAGCTGTATTTTTGCTTTTATTTGGGCAATTAATGAAGAAAACTTACCTCTCACTTTTCTTTGTTCTCTGTCTTTCTCTCGCAGAGCAGCTTAGCAGTACTTAAGGAGGCTGCTACACCTCTCTCCCTCTCACTTTTTCCCAGTAAAACTCTCACTCCAAATAAACGCTTTAAGTTTTTATTTAAAGTTTTTATTTAAAGTTTTTATTCTTTACATTTCCCACACAACTTTTCTAAAAGTATACCCAAAACTCAGTAAATTCTTTCTTTAAGTTTCAGCCTCAACAGTGAACACCATTCACTAGACCTTTCCTCAGGGCTTGGCCAATTAACATGTTACCTTTCCTGTTTGTTTCCTGGCCATGTTCTGGAGCATAACCTCTTCCGTTGAGGGCCAAAACTCCCCCCAGTCAAAGGGCCAACTACAAATTCCAGGAAAAAGTCTACACAGAGTGTGGCTTTCGTTTGGTTTCTCTGGTGGGCTCCAAACCTGAAGACCTGAAAGCCTGAAGCTTGACAAAAACAGAAAGAAAGAAGAATCCACATGCCAAACACAAACGAGTTGAGTTGTACAAAAGAATCTGAGAAAGAGGCTCTTCTGATGAGCGTCTATTCAAAGTGTTTATGAAATGATGATTGTCTCCTCTTCAACCTGTCCATATGCCATTCCATGTGTCCATGAAATGTTTTTTACACATTTTGAATTTCAAAACACGTGTCTGCCCCTCCACCAAAAAATTACGAGTATTATCATGCATATCATATCATATCATAATCTAAAAGTAAACCCCTTTAGATGTCATTTGTGGACATATTTAAATGCTCAACTCGTAAATCTATAGAAAGTCCATGTAAAGGGTTTCAGAGGGGGGAAATTATTGACCTGCTGAGCGCTTTACGAGCCACATAAAAGATATAAAACGAAGAAAACTTACATGAGATCCATGGGGGATTACTTCTTTCTCTGTATATAGAGAAATTCTTTTGGGATTTCTGATTTGGCAAAAAAAAGTGAAAGAAAAGCGCCATAAATTCAGTTGTCCCAAAATGTCTTGGCGCCCCGAAAACAAAAAAAAACGTCGCGCATTTCCCCAATTTTTAGCTTCGTTTTCGAGAAGAATTCCTGTCGTCTGGCTCCCAACACTCTCTACAAATATCTGGGATATATATAGAATGCGTATAAGCGAGGCATATACCATGTAGATACATACATATACATATATGTATATAATTATATAGAACCTATTTTCATCTAATTTCTATCCCATCCCATCCCATCGTATCCCCACATGCCTTGTGCTCTATTTCTGTTTTAGCGCTGTTTTCTTCTGTCTCTGTCGTCTGTCTTCTGTCTTCTTCTTTTATAACTCAATTTTCATTGCATTTCTTTCACTCTCCACCTCCCCACAGCTCTCCTCTCCCTCTTCTGATTCTTCTGCCTCTTCTTCTGCTCTCTCCTTCTGCTCTGTTCTGCTCCATTTTCGTGGACTTTGTTTTCGTTTAGGCATTGTCTGGCTTTCCCCCAAAAAGTGTTCCCCATTTTATTGTTTGGCTGTATTTTTGCATTCCACTAATTTAAATTGTATGCTCTATAAAATATTTCGATGCCATTTGCCATAAATTATCGAGCGGCCAGTCGCTGTTCACGCACTTTGAACCGGCGCCTCGCAAATAGAAAACTTTATATTTTTGGCCCGCAACTGGAGCGCGTAAACGTCGGATCATCTGATTTATAGCAGGTGGTTAACACACAGACACACAGACACACACACAAAGAGACATATGTATGTGTATGTGTGTGTGTGTGCTTTTTGGGGATCGTCGAGGGTTTGGGTTGGTTTTCGTGGGGACTTTAAATGTGGCCATAATCGGGTCATGTTCATGACTTCTCAGTGGCAATTGATTAGGCTATATAAATGAGGGGTTTGGTTTAATATTCTTTAGGGGTTACCGACTTATCACCTAAGTTTCCCCCTTCAATGTACTAGGAAGCCAGTCTCTCGAGAGACTTCGGTACTCGAAGAGTATATACAATACTCTTATACATATATATAGATTTTTGGTGATAGCGGATGTGTGTAACGCCCAGAAGGAAGTGTTTGTGACCCCGTAAAGTAAAACAGAAATTGAGTTTTTTGTGTTTTTGGTGTAAAGTAGAGTGACGGCCCTTGCCGCGGCTCACCACGTTCCTCTCCCTCGTTTTTAATTACGCTCTTTGGTTGTCACTTCGTTCGATGATGTTTCCTTCCCACTTTCATGCGATTTGGTTTATTAAAGCCCCCTGGAAGTGACACCTTATAGATAGAGATTACAGTCCCATTCCATTGGTCTCTTTTATATCAATCAATTGAGTACATTTTTCTGCACTAGATCAAATCTTACCTCCAGAACCACTGAATATCTAACATCCAAGTATGTTAGCTATCGATTCATCTTCATATTCCTGAAGTTCTTTTAAAAAAAAGATATTTTCTACTGTTTTTTAGCCGTAACGACTTAATCTATAGACTCTCAATAGCTCTCTCTCTCTCTCTCTCAGTGTGGCTTGGCTGTAAAAGAGTGCCTCCCACTTCGTTTTCTCTCGCTTCATTCCTCTGTTCATCCTCTGTTCATACGTAATCGCCTTCCCGTTTTTAAACTGTTTGCCAGCATAATCGTTTCGACTCCAAAATACTCTATTAATATGCGTTACAGGCAGCCATAAATTGCGAATTGGGAGGTACTCGGCGCTTTCTTTAGCCATAAATTATCGGAAAGCAATGGCCGATTAATAATGGGGATAACTCCATCAACGCCCAACCACTCGATGCGGTTCGAGGGTGTGGCATACTCGCAAGATACGTGAAATTCCAAACCGATTCCATAAGTTTATTAACAAATTTGGCAAACGATATCAAAAGGCATTTTCGCAAAGAAGGGGGGAAAGGCGGAAAGGGGGGGCGTGGACTTACCATAAAAAGCAGTTAGAGGCAGTCGAATGTTTTTATGGCCACATTTAAGCCTGCAATAAGATTAAGGAGAAAATTTATTAGATAAAAGATTTCCAGCCTATAAAGTGAGAGATCTAAAGAGAGAGAGAAATAGAGGGAAATAGAGAGAAATAGAAGGAAATGATAGAGCTAATGCCAATAAAGAGTGGAGAGCAGATCGGAATTCTTTCAAAGGCAATTTTTGGGATTTTATGAATTTATTATTAAGTTTCAATCTTTATTTTTATGGAAAACCTTTTAAAAACCTAGTAATTACGAGCTCTATTTAATCAATTGACAATATTTCCTATTATTTAACCCTCGCCAGAGTCACCCTAAAACCCAGTTAATTGCATATTTCCCTACTTTTGTGGTGTACACACTCATCCGTTTCTCCCTCGCGGCCAGTGTCACCCCATTTTCTCTTACATTTAGTCAACATTTACCCATTAAATAAAGATATTTCTTGATTTTTTCAAAATATTTAGCCGAAATTTATGGCAAACTGCATAATTTGTAGAGCCAAGAATGCGTAGCACCCAACCCCACCCCTCCAACACCCCACCAACACCCCTCCACCACCCCACCAGCACCCTCCCCTCCCCTCTCCCCTAATCTCACCCCAGTGCTCTATGCAGCGCCAAGAACTCAAAATTCCTAAAGATCAGCCAGGCAGGACAGGGACAGGGGGCAGGGGACAGGGCAGAGCGGTGGGTAGGGGGACTATAAAAATAGTCACGAAATTTAGCTATTTTCTGGTTGCCATTTTGCTATTTTTGCCATCGTTTTTTCTGTGTTGATTTGACAGCTTGGCAAACGACAAACAAATTATAGAAAATTATGCAGGCAGCAGAGTCGTCGATCGTCGAAAGATCGCGAGACAAACAGAGAAGAGAATCGATAAAGAACGATTCAGAGGAGGCGACGGAGGGCGGAGGGGGTCGCAGAACAATTAAAATTTATGAGGATCAAAACCTGAAAGAACTATCCATCAAATGGCCAAAGGGGCTAAGAGTAGCCCTCTCCTCCTCCTCCTCTCTAACCCCCAAATTCTTCACAAATCTACCCAAAGAAGAATTGTTGCTGTCCCCCTTTATTGTGCCCCTCCCATCCGCCATCCGCCCCTCTTTGGCTCCCTTTTCAATTGAGTTGAACAAAAAACTAGCCTGCTGCCTGCTGCGGTTTGTGTGCTAAAATAAACATTTTTATTGCCTGCCTGGCGCCGAAAAGCGACGATGTATCTGGAAGACAGCCCAAAACTATCTCGAGAGAGAGATTCGTGTATTTGTGCAATTTATTTCAATTGCCAGTCGCTAATAAATATGCAATTAAAACGCCAGAGAAACAACTAGCGCACGCAAAGTGATCAAGGATCCACTATCCACCCCCCAGCAACCCCCCCGAAAGAGTATCCATTCGAAGATCCATCAGTTGAAGATCAAAAGCTGGCTCTAGCTCTATGTCTATGGCTCTGCTATCTGACGATTATTTGGCTAATTGATCATAAAAAACCAACGAGGCGCACCACAAATCCAATTGGAGAGCAGAAGAACACCAGCGATGTTTTTTGGTCGGGGAAGGGGGAATTGTCTTCTTAGATCTTCAATGAAGAGAATCCAAGAGAATCTTAGAGATTGCAAATGACATCTATAGTACATACTACGCGCTTGTGACTGTAGAAGTTGCAGTTGTAGATGTAGATGCTTAAGATTTACAACGAATCTTTCCAAGACTCTGAGAGTCACTTCAAGACGATGTCAATTGAAGACGTTCAAGAGTTCAATCAAAATTGCAATTGCAAGGGCAGTCGACCCTCAAGACCCTGCCCTAAATGCAAGCGAATCTTAGAACGGGAGAAAGAGCAAGAGGGAAGAGAGAGCAAGAGAGCGAAAGAGCAAGAGAGCGATAGAGCTAGTGCTAGCGATCAGCCCAAAATGTATACAGTAATAAGGTGACGCCATCCGGTGTGGTGAGGACCATCCACTCTTTCAACGCGCGCTCTCTTGGCTCTCAGCAAGACAAGCGCTAGATAGAGATAGCAAATGGATGGTCCTGGAAAGAGAGGAAGAATACAGATACAGACCTTATGCAGCGCCACAACAGATCGCAGACGATCTTTAAACAAATTTATTCTTTATTTCAAGCGATGGAATGAGAACACCCCAAATGTTTTTTCATAGTTGCATTCGTGAATGCAATCAGTCTTCTATGAGCCTTCAATTACTGGATCCATTTCATCCGTTTCCCCTAAATACTAGATTCCATAGCTTCTTCGAGTTTTAACTATATCTAAAGACACTTTAAAGTTGAAGCGAAGAATGAATGAAGAATTTCCATCACAATTCCATGTACTTTCCCTCTCTCTTGATCAATCCCCATTATGAATTGAGCCAATCCCATCGGTGAACAAACTTTCTATAACCCAACAAATAACCCAGTTAAGATTCTTTACAATGCCCCAACCCATTGGGGGCAGGTGGGGCAGGCAAAATGGTCAGGCGTCTGGCGTTGGGACTTTCTTTGTTGATCAAAAATCCATAAAGTGAGGAAATTTTCACCAAAAGAATGGCCAAAGAATGGCCTACGTCTATCTGTCTATATGAAAAGTTAATCAAAAAACTGAAGAGACTCAAACAGGCGGCATACAAATTAGAAAACGCTTTACAATTACAACGAAGACGTTGGAAAAACTTCGTGACAAAAATACAAATTGTTGCGTTTCAGCAGAAAGAGACAGAAACAGCAAGAGAACTGAAGATATTTTCAGTGTTAAAAACTAAACAAAATAGCAGACAAATAGAAGAAGAAGCAAACGCCATTAAGTGAAAACAAATTTATGACAATTCAAGCTCCACCAAGAGAGAGAGAGAGACAGAGAAAGGGAGAGAGAGACAGAGAGAGACGAAGACGCCGACGACCCCCGAAGAACCAAAGACCTCGGCGAAGAACACCAAATGTCAAGTGCAGGCAGTTGGAAAAAAGCTTTTGCGCTTGTCTGCCTCTCCCCTTCCGGAGCTTTCTTTTCCCTCATTCTAGTTTACCGTTTTACCATTGCAGCTTTAGAGTCGCATATTGCCGATAAGATGTTCGGGGCTTCTAATGGTTTCATTATCGAACGACTGACTAATGCCAAAGCCTAATGCGGAATTGTTGTAGGAAGAGCCATAATACTATATGTGTATATGTATATGTTTTATGGCTATATAACATTTTATGGCAGAGAGAGAGAGAGAGAGAGAGAGAGAGAGAGAGAGAAAGGAAGGTTGAACCAACAACTCCTACAATTTGGATGCACTCCAAAAGGTGATTTGCAGAGAATTTTCTTGGATTTCTTTAACCTAAACGAGAAGAACTCTTACTAGGCGAGAGTTAGAGAGCGCCAAGAACTCATCCTCTACTGCTAAGTCACTCTGTGAAAGAGTAAGAAGCAAAAGAGTCTCAGCCAAACAAAATTGTATAGGAATATTGGCATTCAGATTCCCAAACCCCTTGGAAACTATAATTTTCCATTGCTCTCTTCGAAGTACCCTTCCAATATCTAAAACTTTCTTCAGGAATTGCAAAAACAAATAAGAATTCCTTCGTTTAGACCCCCACAAAGCCTCTTCTTTATGGGAAGTCCACCAACTTGTTGTACCCCTTTCAAAGCCATGGAGACAAAGGCCTTTGATTGTTGATTTGCCAAAGACTAAGACACTTAGAGTCCATAAGTATTCCCCACTATAAGTATTTGCGCCACTAATCGTGTCTCAGCAAATGACTGATTGTGTGTGTCCGTCCGTCCCTGCGTTAACTATGTCAAGTTCCAGTGATAAGCTCCGGGGTGGTGTCTCCCCACTAAGGGCCTATCTATAAATAGCTAATGATTGTTGATTTTATGACTGGTTGCAGGCGGAAATTGTCCATTTAGTTGGTCCCTCTTGGCCTCTGGCTTTGACAGTGTTGGTCAATGCAAAACAGTTGCTAAACGGTGCTGGGCTGGGAGCAGGGAGCAGGGAGTGGCCAGTCTGCCAGTGCTTCAGTCACGTCTCCTCAGATGATCAATGGATGGAGCGTAAACTGATTGTGATCGAAGGCTGGTCGGTCTGCTGCTGAACAGTCACTGAACTTGCAACAACAGCAGGCAGGCAGAGAAGCTGCAACAGGGGGGAAGAGCGTCAAAAGGCCAACAAACGCACGCATACCAAACCCACTACCACTTCCCTCTCCCCTTAGCCACCTCAGCGCTCAGCTCACGGCACATATGGTCAACATTGTCTGGGGGCCAACTAATAACAAAACACACACAACCGGCTTTAGGCCGGGCCAACACACACAGAGAGAGAGAGGGAGAGAGAGGGAGAGAGAGAGAGAGAGAGAGAGAGAGAGCGAGAGAGGTGTAAGGTGTACGATGGAGCGATGGAAAGAAAAGTTTGTTTACTTACGAGGCAACAATTTTTGTGTCTGCCACACAAAACTCGTCGCTAGGTGTACCCTGCCCTGGAGAAGGAGTACCCAAGACTATGGAAAGATTTGCAGACTCGTAGTACCCACTTTCCTAGATATATATCATGAATCCCTGGCTACACTTGGGTACCCAAGTTCGTCTTGCTAGAGGGTATCATTCGCTTCGAACTCTTTGCTTCTTGGCGCTTTCCTTGGCGGCCTCCCCTTGTGGCATGCGCATAAGTCACTCTCTTCTGCCTCTGATGGTTGAGGCGGTGGTGAAGGGGGAGCTGGAGGTTGTGGAGGTTGCTGGCTGTTGCTCTTTCTGTTGCAAATTGCGCAAATTCCTTAGCCGCCGCCGCTGCCGCCACACATCTGTCGTCACATTGCCGCAATTGTCGCTTCACAACACTGTCCGAGTAGAGAGCGAGACGGCTAGAGAGGTGAAGGCCGCACTGGAGCTGGAGCTGGCTTTGGCGAGGAGTTGCACAAATAATTGCATGGCCCGCATCCCAAAGAGAGCCTCGAGAGGAGCCTCCAACTCTTGGGGCCATAACGAATTCGCAATAATGTGCATTTTATTAGATACAGCCACAGCCACAGCCACTCCTTCGCCCCCTCCTGCTCGCCCCCTCCGAAACTCCACTTAACTCTGAGTGCATTTTCCGCTTGAACACGATTTCATTTAAATTTTCCTCCAGCAATGCCCTTTCGGGGGCTCCAAGCAAGGAAATGGCATGCCTGTGGCTCACGGATCACGGCTCAAGGTGTTGGATGCTCGAATGGCAAATGGCTTAGAGTTGTCAGCTAAGCGGAAAATATGTGTGCCAGTGGCAGGGCCAGTGCCAGGGTTTGCAATGTGCGTGGCAAGTAAAGGCGTTCATTTCGAAGGCTTATGATGGGGAAAATTAAGTTTAAGGAATTAAGGAAATTTATAGTTCCATAAAGATTAAATGGCTCCCTGGAAAACCTTCCTTTTACTACTCTTTCGATCAGCTCTCTTAGGCTTTCTTTCATCTCTGGGTTCCTAGCTTCATTAGAGCTAGATCCTACATTCCTCTTCCAATTAGCCAGAAGTCCCGAAACTATCTGTCTCTCTGGGGATGGGTTTGTTGCCTGCCACATCCTCCACATCCACAAACGACACAGAGACGTACAGACAGACAGACAGTTAGTTTCCACTGCCATTTATTTTATTTATTAGCGTTGCCGTTGCCGCAAAAGCGAGAGTAAAACCCGCCATAGCTGGCCATAGAAATAAAAGTGAAATTTTTCCCAGCCAGCGAGAGAAAAAGAGAGAGAAATTGTTGCACTTTTTAGCTTCAGGTTAAGGCAGCTACAGTACAGTTGAGTACATATGTATAAGCCGTATAATTGGGGGAATAATTAAATAATTATTCAAGCATTTCGGTATTCGGTAATCGGAGGAGGCCTACAGATCGGTTCGGAGGGTAACCCGAACCCATTTATCAAAAAACAGACCACGACAGGCCTGAAAATTATGCGTTAATTAACATGGCAGCTGGGAGACGCGGCCTCCCCTCAGATAAAGCTGACTTTGAAGGTCTCTTGGGTCCCTTGGGTTTCTGTGGGAGATCTGGTTTTCGGGTTCCCTCCCTGCGCGCCGTAAATCGACATTGACATGTGTGACCCCCGACCCCTGACGCCAAGAGACAGACAGACAAAGTCTGACCTTCACAGAAGCCCAAAAACCGGCAGCAGCAAGACCTTTAAGACCATATTTCAAGGGTTTAATCGATCGCATTTACTGTTAAGTTTTCCCCGTCATTTTCGAGTACTTTTCCACGCCACAAACCGTGACGCAATTCCGCCCATTGATTGGCATTTCTATGAGGAATTCTTTCAAAGTTCGGGGATCTCTGGAGATAGCGCAAAAATTCAGCAATTGCCAAGGCGATAGTAAAATTAAATTTGATTAGCTTATCGAAAAGAGGGTCTAAACAGAGTTATGGTCAGAGTTGAGTCAGAATAGTTATAGATACGGCAACGGATACACGGGATACCATAAGTAAACGGCTACATTCATATAGAATGACAATTAGAAGTCATACAACACTGGTTGAAACCAAGTTCCATCTTGAATATTCCGCTTAATGGAACTTCAGTTGAATTCAATTACAGGACTCTACATTTACATCTACATCTACTGTAGCTGCTCCTGTCGCTGCTGCTGCTGCCTTCTGCACTACGTTGCCAATTATTCCCTGCACCTCAATCTAAATCACAAACATCTGTTGTCTGTTGCCTTTGTGCCCGACTCTAAACAATATTGACTTTGTTAACAAAAAGGCAAATAGAAAACTTAATTGCTACAGAAATGTAAACAGTGAAATGCAGAGGAGAACCCACACACCTGAAGGGAGAGAAGTGAGAGCAGGCGGCGGGCGCTACGCCCCTAGCAAATAGACAACTTGACGTTCATTCCCCTGATAATTGCTGATAAAAGTTGACGCTGCACTCTATATATACAGACAGACGGACGGACAGACAGACAGCACAGACAGACAGACAGTCCATATACGATTCTTGGTCTGGTCTGCTTTTTGTTGGCTTTAATCAAAAGGGACCCTCCCCTGTGCTCTGTCCATAAATTCACTTTGAAGCGCAGTTCTGGGTGCAATCAGAGCTGGGTATTTGCATATATGGAACAAGCTCCATATAGTGTAGGTATAGAGCAGATAAGACCTGGGATAGGTGTGAATGTGAATAATTGCAATATTGAAATAAGATTGTTCCCCGGACAAAGGTGGGGGCAAAGTACAACAGTGGAGGGCAGGGGCCTGCATCTGTCAGGGGGTGGGTTACCTGGTAAAGTAAATATTTACAGATGTCACCCACTTGATGTGTATTCCAGAAGTTTTCCATTGAATGGCGCCTAACCATCCTCCTGCGCCATCAAACTTTTATCCACTCAACCTCATTTCAGGCCAAAATATATTAAAAATTCACGAGTTTTTTCCCATTTACACGCGGCGCACCACACATCCCTCCCCCCAAGGAAGATCCGGACACGTTAAGGCCTCGCGAAGAACTGAGCAGCTGAAGCCGGAAAGCATTCAAGCCATTTGATAAGGCTCCTCCTGTAGGGGCAGAACAGGAACATCAAAAGCCATTTGCCTGCAACCCACCACCCCCCCTATGTACATATGTATGTATCTACCATATGTATCTATATACAAGCTGTAACTGTATCTGTATCTGTATTCAATTTCATATATAGGTCACAAGCTGTCGACTACTTTCTGGTTGCAATCGCAAAATCGGGAAAAGGCAGGGCACATGACTGCGCTGCACTCGTTTTGGTCGGCGTTCGGGCAAACGATTCCGCCGCGACGACCCGAAACAGCTGTCGGGGGGGTTAACAGCCACCCTTAACAGCCACAGCTATGATTACAGGACTGTTAACAGCCAGAGCTATGATTACAGGGATGTTAACAGGCACAGCTATGCGTACCTGGCTGTTAACAGCCACAGCTATGCGTACATGACTGTAAAGAGCCACAGCTGAGCGTAAATATGTAGCTGTTAACTGCCACAGTTATGCGTGCATGAATGTTAACAGTCACACTTATGCGTACCTGGCTGTTAACAGCTACAGCTATGGCTACTGCTATGTAGCTGTTAACAGCCACAGTTATGTGTACTGCTTTGTGGCTGTTAAAGTTGTCAACTGTTGTTGGAATGTTGAATGTTGGGATAGGTTGAATGGCAGTTTCACATTCCATCTCCAGCCAGTGTGTACACTGCAACTGTTCGAAAAGAAAGCAAACCAAATTCGAGTGGAATACATCAAATAAACAGATCTTTCAGCTGTTCCAAGCTGTTTGCAGTCTGCTGTTAAGCTTTAACATTCTACAAATATGTAGAAAAATATGTATGTATGCAGGAAACTTTCAACTTTTGTGCCACTGGCAATTAATTCTCTCTGCTGTGGCTCCTGGGAGCTGGGTCAACAACAGTTTGTACCCCCATACATTTATCCTCTCTTTATGTATCCTTTGACTGGGCGTGTGGGTGGCTCCAAAGCTCTGTCAAATGTCCGACTATGCCCCAAAGGGCAGCACCACTCAACCCCCACTCGAGGGACCCCCTACTGAACCCCCACTGGAGGGATGGCTGGCATTTCTGCTGATAGGCGAAAATGACGATGATGTAATTGAAAATTTCAATTAAATGAATTGCCAATCCTTTGGGGGTGCCAAACAATGCAAAAGCGAATTAATTTGCAAGAGTAAATATTTAGAAGGGGGAAAATGACAGGAAAATCCCAACAAAAGAGTTGAGTTTCCTTCTTGATATTCGTAAATAATTATCCAATTATTTATTTATCATTATTATTTCTTTAATCAAACCAAATTTCCGTCCAAAGGTCCCTCCCCAGAGCAGCCTCTAAATCACAGGCTTTAAACTTAATCACGCTTTAATGATAAGCAATCCCAAAACCCAAATTCAGACCCAAAACTCAGACCTTAACCATCTGGTGGTTGCATTTTAATTATAGAGTAAATCTACGAATTCGAACTAATAAATAGACAGACGATGCGATGCCGCTGTCGATGCCGATATGCCGGGGCGCCGTCAATTTTCTTGAGATCTGGAGATAAGAGGGGGCACCGATTCCTATAGAACATCTCAGCTGGACAGGGTCTGGGCCAAAAGTAGAGAAAGAAATCACCCCCTGCGGCATTTCCGTTCATGTTTCATTCAGGAAAAGCAGAGGGGAAAACACAACTAGCAGGCAGAGGGCAGAGGCACAGAGGCAGAGGCCGAGAGGCATAGAGGCAGAGGCATAGAGGCAGAGGCATAGAGGCAGAGGCATAGAGGCAGAGGCATAGAGGCAGAGGCATAGAGGCAGAGGCATAGAGGCAGAGGCAGAGACAGAGACACAGAGGCAGAGCGGCACATCGTTGGAGAAACAAAAGAAATCCAAGCGAGGGCGACTAATCCACGGACACGGACACACAGCAAAGTGCAGTGCATTTTCCAGTCTGGCAGAGACGGAGACGGCACTCAGCTCTGCCACTGCCTGTGCGTGTGAAAAATGAAAATGGTTAAAATGGCAGGTAAGTTAATAAGCGAGAAGCGAGAGGCGAGTAGCGAGGCATTTTCTTTCACTAAATACCCGGCATTGTTTCGCTGCCGCTCCCGACAAAGAACTACAGACAAAAAGCAGCAGCAACCTGTCCGAAAAGAGGGGTACCACAGGGTGCCACCGACTGGACAGCGGCAATAATTGCACAAGTGTCACTTCACAAACAGGTAAGCCAGCCACAGGCCCAAAACTGGGCCCATCGTATGGGTGGGACCACAAGTGGCAGCAGCAGCAGCAGATGGCCCAAAGAGAGCCCCAGACGAGAGCGAGAGAGAGAGGGACAAGTTTTTATGGTCGATTATGAAAGAGTCAGAGCTAAACCAGAAATTATTATGAAATAATACGAGTAATGCACACAGTACATGTAATAAGATACAAGAAGGTGTTTCTGTGGCCCTCCATAAAAGGAGTAGCACTAAATTCTTTTACAGCGGCATATAAACCCAAGAGGTATGCAGTTTGTTGCCCTGTTCCTAAGGGCCACACTGTTACCACACAAATTGCAGCTGGCAATGCTGTGCTCGAGCAGAAAATCTACCAAAAAAACTCAAAGGAAAATGAAATGTTGCTTCTATGTAATTCTGATTACCTCAACGGGGGGTCGAAAGAAAAACCAGACCCAAAAAATGTGCCCCAAACAGAAACAGGCATTGCCAACACTTTCAACTCGAAAAAGTCAAGAAAAACAAAATTGCAACTTTGGAAATTATGCGGCAAACAAGTTTCAGCTGCGGCTGCGGCTCCAATTTTCCACGGCTTGTACTATGTGGGGAAAAAGCTACCCACCCGGGCACCCTTTTTTCTTTGCTTCCAGCTGCAGCTATGAGTATTATTTGTATCATTAAGAGCCGCTGCTGCCGACGCTGCTGCTTCCGTCTTGGGAGCGAACTGAAATTCACATAAATTCAACGCACGAGGCGCGCAAAAACAATAAGATGGGAAAAGCATAAACAAAACAGAAGCACAGCAAGAAACGCAGAGCAAAAGAGACAGCAGACAGCAGCGGAAAACTGAAAGCTGAGAAAAGAGAAGGAAAGCAATTGATTTTCATGGAGGAAAAATGCATTTTTCTTAGGGGGAAATGCTTTGGGAAATGCTTTGCTTTGCTTTGCTTTGGATAATTGTGTAATGTCCCCAAAGCGTTGCCTGCCACAGTCCTCGGTCCCCCAACTTTTCAACTGTCGCTTGGGGGCGGCGATTTATTACCCGTTTCTTGTGGGTGGCAGTGTGTACACACCCAAGCGCTGCTTGAGTGTTGAAGTTAGGTTAGGTAAGGAGCTGGAGGAGCGTGTGTGTAACCCTAGCCCTGTCCATATGCCAGAGGGGCCTCTGCCTTTCTCCCATTCGCCCTTGCCGGCTGTTGCGAAAGTTCAGCCGCCACTCGAAAACCAAATGAAGCATGAAGCCTGAAATATTAGCCAACTAGTGAGAGAGAGAGAGAGAGGGGTTGCGTTGCGTCGCCCTGTCGCACAACTAGGCAACCCTGACTGGGACTGGGGCTGCATTCCGCAAATGCAATCAAATCAACTTTCCAATGATGGATACTTTTTTTTCTCTTTCGATTATAATTTAGCCATTTTTCCATCATTTCTTTCGGCATTACCTTATTAGACGCAAAAACCTGTTGCACTCGACGATGACGATCGCCAGGCGCCTAAATGCTGCTAACGTCTGTTTGCAGAGGGAGGAGATGGTGGGGCAATCTATTGGCATGCAAAGTGAAAATTACAAAAAATAGGAGGCTTTACTTGAAAAATATCTACAAATATTGATTACTAAAAGTCACTGCCCGGAATCACACCAAGCTGGATTCAAACGAAGCGAATCCTGATTTAAGGTCTCTATATTTTACCACTAGGGGCACAGAGGAGATGGGGGACGAAACAACCCAGTTTGGACCCAAAGTGGAGGAGCACGACAACACTTTAATGTATGCAGCGGCCATACTGACTGCAATCGTTGCCTTATTCTGCTGGATGTGTTATTTTATCAATAACAGATGATCTGGGAATCCTTGCTGCACCCCAACAGGGTAAAACAACAGGGTAACAGGCTCCTTCTCCCACATGCACCTCTGGGCGAACAGTTATATTAGTTGAGTGTTGGATACTCACCAAAATAAATCCAGCTGTTTGTTGTTGTTGTTGTTGCGCACAAAAGTTGATTTGTTTAAAAAATATATTGTATCAAAAGCATAAAACAAGCATTAACAGAATCCCAATTGTTGTTGCTGTTTTTCGTGGCTATAAACGGAAAAACATTAGAAATTTCTATACACAAACACACGCACACATGGACACAACAGAGGAGCAACACGTACACACAGCATCCATCCCACTGGCACACACACAATCGCACTCGCACACACGGACACGGCACCAAAACGTGTTTGTTTGTGTAAAACTCTTAGAATAGTTGTTGTTGCACTGTTTTACGGCTTTTGTTGTAGTTTTGTAAACTGGTATTAGGCACGAACGGTGAACGGTGGAGAGGAAAAAACTTTTTGTTTTCACGATATTATTATTCACTTGAAAATGGATGGTATTTCTTTCAGCTGGTTTTCAATTTCCATTCGCGAAAACGAATACAAAACGGTACTCGCACAACATGCACACACTCACACACGCCCCCACATACACACACACACACAACACACATACAGCATACAGAAGAACTAGACCGCGGCACAGAAGCACAGGTGCAACTTATTAACAAATTATCAATTATAATTTCACACGTATTCGTATTCTGCCTCTGCCGGAGGCAATAATTTGTTGTTAACTTTACCCCGCAGTGTACCAACAAAAACAAGCGCGCGAGAGTATTTATTTATCCGCGACGCGCGCAGCGGATAGCGGATTCGTTTTTAGTTAGTTAAGTTACGAAAATCATGAAAACGCGCGCGCTGGTGTGGCCCGATCCGAGTTTTTTTTTGTTTTGAACGTGTTTGAACGTGTCGAGACATGTCTCGATTTGGGATTTTAAAATTCCCTGAAATATTTCCCTTTGGGATGGGATATTTTCTCCCAAAGTCAAATCGTATGGGATTTTTATAAAAAATTTCCCCGCTGGAAATACAGGGTATGAAAAACACAACTGACTCAAAAATGCAACGGATGTAAGGTAAAATCCACCCTTATTATTTCTAACATACCGTGAAAATAAGTTTATAAAATTTCCCCGCTGGGAAATTGCTGGCTAGGTGAACTTCATATGAGCCTCGTAATTTCCCTAGACAGCTTTTACCTGTTGTCCATACCTTTCCATAGCCCAACGGCTCAATCAAACCAAAAAAAAGTTCGATCAAACCGAATTACGCTTATTTTTGCGTGTCAAGTATGAGCTTTAGGTTTGAATGCAACATGCATCAGTGTGACCGCATCAAATAGTCTAAACAAGTTAGCAGGACCAGTTGGATGGCAGCACCAAAAACCAAAATGGCGGCCAATTTTAAATAAAAAACGGCTAAATCTTTTCCAATTGATTTCTTTATGGAGCACAAATTCGGTAAATATATCTGGAACTACACATAGTAAAATTCAAAGTACATTGATATTTTAAATACGACTTATACTTGTTTGGTAGATATTGTAAATATTTGTTTTTTCTTTCGTTTCTTGAAATAAATGCAAATGCATTGAGCATTAAGTGGTTGCCGTGTAGCTTAAGGTTCTCTTTAAGTATTGCTTATCGCTAAATGGTCTTCAAATGGTCGGTCATGTGTTTCTATGTTCTGCAAGTGTGTGAATATATATGATAAGAGTGTACGATGATAAAGGACGAAAGATATATGTATGTGTGTGGTAGAAGAGTGAATCATTTGCCTAGAGAGTATAAAGCTTTCAGCCCTGCGTCCGCATATGGTCTAATGATAAGGTTGAATGGAGGGTATGGTTCTAGTTGCTTGCTTTTGGTAGTTAGTCAGTTTAGTAGTAGTCACAGGAGAGCTACGCTCTCTCTCTCTCGCTCTCTCTTTTGCTTAGGAAATCACAATCTTTATCAAATCATCCAGGGAATCCGGTGAAGGCGTCTCGGGGACATGGGCGTGCATCTTCTGCATATGAGCTGAAATAATGAGACTTTTAGTACCGATTCCAGGCCGAGCTTCCGCTATGCTGTTTACTTTTCAATTTAATGTGCGTCACAAAGCGTTCCAGGCACAGATCGCACTTGTAGTAGGTGTTACCCGTGTGGACGCGTTGATGCAGCCGCAGGCTCTTCTCAAACAGATACGTTTTGTTGCAGACGTTGCATTTGAAGTTCTTCTCCAGCACTTCGTGGCTGAGCCTGTGCTGGGTGAGGACATACTTGAGGGCAAAGGCCTTGCCACAGACGTCGCAGACATTGGGCTTCTCCTTCTCGTGCGTCTTGATGTGCCACTTCATGTCCTGGGCCCGCTTGAAGCGCTTCGAGCAGTGCGGACAGGCATGCGGCCGGTCCTTCTCCGAGTGGACGGCGGCATGGCGATCCAGGGCCGACTTCATATTGAATCTCTGGGTGCAGCTGTCGCACTGAAAGAGTCCCGAATACTGACGCTCTCGCTTCTGCTGCAGGACGCGCTTGTTGTTGGCAATCACCGGCGCACTGGCCGCACGCTGCAGATGATCCACGGACATGTGATGGATGAGATCCTGCTCGCTGCCAAAGGGCTGGCGGCACAACATGCACTCGCTGCGTTCGATGGCCGTCAGGTTCTCCCTGTGCCGCTCCAGCATATGAATCCTCTTCTCCGCATACGAGGCGAACACTAAACGGCGGCAAAAAGAAGATTGTTAACAGGGAATAGGCAGAGGTTCGGGGTGATGGTAACTAGTCGGTTAGTGAGTGGTTAGTGGGTGTCATTAAGTATAGATGTACGATGCATGCTGCTCTCCAAGAAGGGTTGGTGGTTACGTACTTGTTGGTGGTTGGACTTGGGGGGAGGTTTAAGAACACTAAAGATTATGGCAAAGTACAAAACGTTTTGTTGATTGGCATGCTTTTTGGCTAAGAAAAATGGGTTATGGGTATACAAAAAGAGCTGCTATGCTATAGCCATTGTGTTTACCGTTGCTTCAGACTTGACTAACACAGACACACACACACTAAGAAGCAGCTGGGGATGGGCTCTGGCTCTGGCTGGGCCACAGTTCTATGATCTTAAGCGCTGGTTTCAATGTGAGAATGTTCGATGATGCGACAAATTGTTATGATTAATGTTAATGTTTCCTGTTCCCTGCGATTCCCCTGGGATTCTCCTGCTTTGATCTCCACTTACCCTCCGTGCAGTTGGCGCATTTGTAGGGCTTTTCTCCGCCATGCTGTCTGAAGATGTGCCATCGTAGTGTCTTCAGGTGTATGAAAGCTAAAGAAGGAGATCTAATTAGTAGATCCAACCCCATCAGTATGGAGGGATACCTACTTTTCCCACAGAAGCCGCAGTGCTCGCTCCTCCTGGCACTGGCGCCCGTGTGTGTGGCCTCGTGGCATTTGAGATGCCGCTGATTGATGAACAAACGCTCGCAGCCGCTCTGCCGGCACTTGAGCTGACGCTCCGGATTGTGCCACTTCATGTGGTAGTTGAGGCTCTTGCGCGTGAAGAAGCGCTTCTCGCACAGGGTGCACTCGAAGTCCGTCTCCGAGTGATACTTCTCGATGTGGTGGCGCAGGTTGTGGCGATCGCTGTACTGCTTGCCGCACACCTCGCACTTGAACTGCTTCTCCACGTGACAGCTCTTGAGGTGCACCGTCCGGGAGGCAGCATCCTGGAAACACTCCTCGCACTCCGGACAGTTGTACGGCTGCTCGGGATCGTGGCTGGCATTGATGTGCTCCAGCAGCAGCTGCTGCAGCTGGTAGCTCTCCTCGGGCTTGAAGCAGAACTTGCAGGCATAGCTAATGGTCAGTTCGTGAGTGGCAGCTTGATCATCATTGACATCCTGGTGTGGTGGCTGTGAATGTTCGTTATCCGCTTCGTTGTGGCCTATGGTTTCCACAAAAAACTCTATTGGCGGGGCACTGGCAGTGTCTTGTTGTGTTTCGGTTGAAACCGTCGTTGTTATGGTTGTTGTTTTCGTTTCTGGCACAGCTTCCGCTCCTTCCACTCCTTCCACTTCCTGGCTCTCATCCTCCAGGCTGCTGGCATCGATTTTGTCATAAATGTTCGACAACTTCAACTGCGCTGCCTGGCAGCTCAGTCGAAATGTGTAAATCGAGCAGAACTTGGTAAAACAGTCGCTGCAGATTTTCTGTGGCAAACCATCGTTGGGAGAAATCTGCAATGGCATTACACAAAATATACTATAAACAAAATAAAACCTTCGTTGGAGTGGAGTTCAAAGACCCCAAAACAGTTGCCAAAGCCAAACCAAAGCTCAACTCAATGTAGTTTTCCACCAGAGACTTTCACTTTGGTGGAAAATGATTCATTTTCATTTGTGTGTGTGGTTTCATTTGTGGGTGTGTGGGTGCTCATACCTTCAGATTCCAGTGGACAAACTCCAGTCGTATCTGGGCCATTTCACTCTGCCAGCATGCGGGATGGTAGAGGTCCAGAAAATTGTTTGTGCTGCCGTTTTCGAAATCGGAAACAAACATGGAAATGGCACAAGTGCGGCAAGTTTCCATGGCTGCAGCAGCAAGCAAAGTGCACCGAGTAGCGCCACATTAAACCGCAACAACGCCCAACAGTTCCATGGCCATGGTATGGGTATAGGTATGGCTATGGCTATGGGGCATGGCATGGGTGTGCGTGTAATTATGCAACTTTACAAATTGCGTTTCACTGCCGCTGCTCCACCATTGGACAAATGTTTGTTTGTGCCAAATTCCCGTCCAGTCCAGTCGTGGCCATGCAGTAGGACGCAAAAAACATCTGTAGCACACACACTTTTCAGCAGCAATATTTTCGCATGGAAACGGGGATGCTGGGACCTCTGGACTAGGGCACTAAGAAAAGTTTTGTGTCTGTATCTGGGCGACAGAGGGATGACAGCAGCAACAACAACAACAACAGCAATCCATTGACCATATCCTGTCCTACTGCTGTGCTGCCATCCGAGCCGACGAAGTTGTTTGGAGCGCGCTCCCGCGTGAACTGACCTTCAATGTTTGGGTTAAGCTTCTTTTGCTTGGGAGTGTCGTGCCGAGAGATTTAATGGACTGCAAATATACCCACACCCACTCCCACGCTCCACGCCCCCCGCCCCTCTGCAGCAGGGCCCGCGCCCGTCAGCTGTTTGTTTGCCCTGCGCATAAGCCACGCCACACCACACGCTAGAAGCAATCAAAGCTCTTTCGCAATTGGCAAGCCGAGAGTTGCACAGTGGGCCGAAAGCAGGTTGAGCTGGAGTGCGGCAAAACTCTCCCATTCTTGGCTCACCCAACCCCACTGTACTGTTAAGAGAGTGCGACCAAGCCATTCTCTCTTGGCTCTCTGCAAAAGCTTTGCTGCAAACAGTGGCAGCTCTTTGAGCTGGAAAAGCTTCAAGAAAATGCTTACAGTTCAGATTTTAAACTAATTTTATATGTATTTACATGTACACTTTACAGAGTAAATCCTGACTATATCCTTAACCCAAGCATCGTAGATCCTGCCCCTAACTGGGCTGCAAGATGCCCAAGCTTTCCAGACACAATTTGGCCGCATTCAGCTTGGCCTCCTTCTTGTTGTTGCATGGCCGATCGGGGGTGTACGACTGCCCATTGATCTCCACGGAGAAGAGGAAACTGCGTATGTGAGACGGACCCGATTCCTGCTGCAGGGTATACTGTGGCGGTGTCCACCGGTTCTTCGATGTCAGCTCATTCAGCACACACACGGGATGCTTGTCCACCGTTACTACCATTGGGTTAGCTCCTTGGCCAGTAGGGCCGCCGCTTGCAGCTGCACCGGAGCCCTTATCCTTGTTTTTACGCTGCCCGGGTGCCTGTCGCGTTGGCTGTTTGATATCTTCGCGCGACACCAGGCCGCGTTTGTCCAGTTTCACATCCAGCAGCAACGGCTGCAAGGACCCCGTTTTGCACCGTCCCAGTCCCTCGCCGGGCTTCCAGCCCATTTTCTGCAACAGAGCCATGCCCATGCCACCCGTCACTGGCTTGGTGGAGGTCAGCTGATCCCGACGTACCCACAGCTGCGGTCCGCTATTCAGCTCATGGGCTTTCATCACATGGGCGCCCGTGCTGCCCGTGAATTGGCCTGGCAGATGCTTCGAAGAGGCCCACGAGGACATGTCCCGCTGTGCGTTGTGCATCATTTTGATGGCCTCGCAGTCGGTGGGATTTGTCTGTGCAAAGATTCAGATTTTCGTCAGATTGGAATGCCATAGACGACTGCTAGGGAGACTCACCTGTAGCCGACGGATGGCACTGAGCCGCTGGGTGATTATACTCGACACATCCATGCTGAGCGGCACCGGGTCCGGAAAGATGGAAGCACTGTGTGACGGCGGCTGATGCTGCGGCGGCATCGGCGTCGCTGCTGACCGGCTGGGCGTCACTGCTGTCGTTGCAGATGGTATGGGGACCTCAGGCACAAACGGTATCAGAGTGGGAGTGAATGCAATTACTGGAGCTGGAGCTGAGGCTGAGGCTGGAGGTGGAACCGGCTCTGGACGAGGCGGAGGAACTGGTGCGGGAACGGGTGCAGGTGCGGTCACAGGTAGAGATGTAGACATAGGCGCAGGCGCTTCAAATCCTGTTGCACCTATCGACTTAAAGGCGGGCTCTTGCTTCTCCAATTGCGGTATGGATTTGGCAAACACATTCTTCTGTATGTCCTGGAAGATGTTCGTTGACTGTTTGGCGGGCGGTAGCGATGGCAGTGGCGCCAGCGAATCCTTGCGCTCGACGGGCACCCAGGCCTCGGTAATGCGATGAGCCTGCCCAGAAGACACCGGAAACTGCATGGTTATGGCCTTGGTTTGATCCTCCCTCCGCGGCAGTATCGGCGTGGAGTTGCGGATGTGCATCACAATCGGTTCCCGCTCCTTGAGCTGGAAGGGGTGGTGGAAAGCCTTGGCGTTCCCATTCTTATCCGTATCGGACTCCTCGTCGGAGCTGAGATCGGACAGTGCATCTCCGCTGGAGATCTTCTTGCAGAAGTCCGTCAGATCCTGGACGGTGCGTCCCCCATAACGCATCTTGATTAAGACCTTGTCCTTCACCTCGGGCGTCATTTCGGCCACTCCCGGCAGATTGCCCCGCTTGAACATGTGGATGGCATTCTTGCGCGCCACCTCCAGCAGCCGCTTCTTGTCGATGCCCAGATCTCGAGGTCGGGAGCGGGACCGAGACCGTGACCTAGACCGGCGTGGCCGCCTCGTCGTTCCTGAGTCCCGGGCATTGCGCTTGCTGTGGTGCTGCTGGGGGAGCTCCTCCTTGGGCTCTTCTTTCACATCGTAGAAGCTGTTCTGAGGTCGTCGGCGTCCGTTGGAGGCCTTCTCGCGGAGATATGATTCCTCGTCGGAGAGCGAGACATCGGACATTTCACGAGCCTTGGTACTAGGCCGTTCGCAAGGCCGTTCGCTAGGCCGTTCGCTGGGTCGTTCGCTAGGTCGTTCGCTAGGCCGTTCGCTAGGCCGCTCGCTAGGACGTTCGCTGGGCCTCTCGCTGGGTCGTTCGCAATCCCTGTAGCCATTGTAGAAGCTATTGTGGCTACGGTCACGATCTCGCTCCCGATCCCGCTTCTCCCTCTTTGGTGGCAGGGCATCAGCCGAATGCTTGCTTTTTTCCGATGCTCGTTTCTTGGTGTCGGACTTCTCTTTCTCCTTGACAAAGGCAGACACCACAGAAGCAGCGGGGGCAGCAGCAGGACCAACAGCTGACTTCTCCTTGGCCTTGTCGCGATCCTTTTCCTTGGTGTCCTTGTGTTTGTGCCTGTGCTTTTTCCGCCTGTGCTTGTGCTTGCCCTCCGCTTCCGAATCGGACCACTCGCCATCCGACTTGGACGCCTTCTTCTTCTTTTTCTCCTTCTTCTCCTTTTTGACCTTTTTGTGCTTATGATGTGCTTTAAGAAGATTTTTGTCGTCGAGCAGCTCCGCGGGCGGTGCTGCATTGAAAACCCCGAACAGTTCGGCGAGTATTTCGTTGGATGACTTCACCGGCACAATGACCTTTTTATCGTCCACAGAGGATCCATCGCCGTCGCCATCTCCATCACAGTCTTCGTCATCGTCTTCGGTGTCGTCAGGCTGCTGGCCATTGCTATGCCTTTGCTCCTGTTCCCACTTATTTTTCGCATTCAACGCTCTCAGCTTGGCCTCAACCTCAGCATCAACCTTCTCAGATTTTACCATGATCTGCGAGGGAGCAGGGCGACCGCTGGGGGAAGAAGCCACCGACTGTTCGAATTGAGAATTCTCTACATTCGATCCTTGTTTAGACTTTTCTGTCATTACTATGGCCGTGTCACCGGGCTGTCCTTATAAATTCATTCATATCCTTTCGAGCTGTACACACAATTGTAGTTTCTCTGCTATTTTATTTATTTTTTGCACGCCTAGAATATTTCAATAATAGTAAGTATATACAGGGTGGTACTCTTGTTTTGCACGCAGCCCTAACTCAGTGCCTTAGTTTCAGTAGCGATAGTATCGAAAGTATGTGTTTGTTTTAGAGGTGGAAAAACTCCGAACCGAAACGCAAGGTAACAGTTTAAAAAAAATAATATGCTGCAAAAATTTTATAAATATATATTATTAAAGTGTTAGTGTTTGACTGCGTGTGTCCAACAACATTGTTAAAATGGTTGATTTAATGATAAAATTATTTTGAAGAATTCTTTTTAAGTGTTATGCGTATATTTCCATCTGTTTCCTCAGCCATACGTTTTACGCGCCAAACTTTAAACTTGTATCTGCTAGTTTTTGTTGTAACTAGTGGAGATAGATAGTTCACACGACAGGCGAACAGGGTTGAAATATTCGGTAAGTCGAGAACTTTTTATAGTATGATAATAAGGCGGTATATTTCGGTATATTCCACTGAGCCGCAGCCAACTTGAGGTACGTCGCTGTCACGAATTGCAATTTTTATAAAAGAAAAGAAAATCGAAATCACTTTTTCACACGCGAAAAAGTGCCAGTGTCGTATTTAAAACCCATAGTTTTGGCTGCAAACGTAAGTTGAAAACATTCTAGCGTAGTTTAATGGTAAAAGCAGTGATTTGCACAGCTAAATATCAACTTTTTTTCGCCATTTCTTTTTTCGTCTACGCCATCGTGCTGCTGGTGCTGCTGCTGCTATTGCTGTGATGTGACTTTGTATTGCTCTGTGCTGTGCAATTGTGTTGGTCGATTCGACCGTGTGGGACGTACATATTTTTTCTCGCTGCTGCTACCGTGCCCCTGCGCCCTGTTCTTTGTGTTTATGTGTGCGTGCGATTAAATTTTTTCTTCGCCTCTGTAATTGAAACAATTTATTGAATGCCTCAGGAGGTGGACGCCACCAATTTGATTGTATAGCATACGCATTTTAAAAAGAATATTTTTCATTACTCGACACACACACAATCACACACAGAGCCGACAAAATGACGTCGTTGGAGCAAAATCGTTTACAAAACTTCAAAAACAAAGGCAAGGATCAGGATGTAAGTCGAAACCAGTAGGCCCCGCCCCAAAAGTCATTTCTAACTAATCATCTAACGAAACAACATATATATATTTAGGAGATGCGCCGCCGACGCAACGAAGTGACTGTTGAGCTAAGGAAGAATAAGCGCGAGGAGACCATATTGAAGAGGCGCAATGTTCCGAACTTGGACTCAAACACAGACGAGGATGAGCAGTTGCCCACTTCCATTAACCTGAAGAAACTGGCCCAGGCCGCTGCCGATTCCAGCCATCCAGATCAACAGTTGGCCGCCGTCCAGGCCGCCCGCAAGCTGCTGTCCTCGGACAAGAATCCACCCATCAACGATCTTATCCAGAGCGACATATTGCCCATTTTGGTCGAGTGTCTGAAGAATCACAATCACACAATGCTCCAGTTTGAGGCTGCCTGGGCCCTTACCAACATTGCCTCTGGCACATCAGATCAAACCAATCAGGTAATGATTACAACCCACTACAGTGCTCGACGCTCGCCAGAGGAAAGAGAAATTTGTGCTAATCTTGGGGCGGGGGAATGTGTGATGCTTTTCAGGTCGTTGCCGCAGGTGCAGTGCCGCTCTTCCTTCAACTTCTCAACTCTCCCGCTGCGAATGTGTGCGAACAGGCCGTGTGGGCTCTGGGTAATATCATCGGCGACGGACCCATGTTGCGCGATTTTGTCATCAAGCACGGCGTGGTGCAGCCACTGCTGTCGTTCATCAAGCCAGACATACCGATTTCATTCTTGCGCAATGTCACCTGGGTGATCGTGAACTTGTGCCGCAACAAGGATCCACCCCCACCAGCCGCCACCATTCACGAAATCCTGCCCGCACTCAATGTGCTCATCCATCACACTGACACGAACATCTTGGTGGACACGGTCTGGGCGATTAGCTATCTGACCGACGGCGGCAACGAGCAGATACAAATGGTGATTGAGAGCGGTGTGGTGCCCAAGCTGATACCCCTTCTGGGCAATAGCGAGGTCAAGGTACAGACAGCCGCTCTGCGTGCTGTGGGCAATATTGTGACTGGATCGGATGAGCAGACACAGGTGGTGCTCAACTATGAGGCGCTCTCCTATTTCCCGGTCCTGCTCTCCCATCCCAAGGAGAAGATACGAAAGGAGGCTGTCTGGTTCCTCTCGAACATCACCGCCGGCAACCAGTCACAAGTGCAGGCCGTCATCAATGTGGGTCTCTTGCCAAAGATCATTGAGAACCTGAGCAAGGGCGAATTCCAGACACAGAAGGAGGCCGCCTGGGCCATCAGCAATCTAACCATTAGCGGCAACCGCGAACAGGTCTTCACACTGATCAAGGAGGGTGTCATTCCCCCGTTCTGCGATCTCCTCTCATGCCAGGATACGCAAGTTATCAATGTAAGAGATGTCCCTTGTCCTTGTCTATATCCAGTGGTAACCATTTCTATTTGCTTACCAGGTTGTGCTTGATGGTTTAAACAATATGCTCAAAATGGCCGATACACATGTGGAGACGGTGGCCAACTTTATCGAGGAGTGCGAGGGTCTGGCCAAGATTGAGCGTCTGCAGAGCCACGAGAATGTGGAAATTTATAAACTGGCTTACGAAATCATCGATCAGTACTTTACGGATGAGGTGAGTTTCCCCAGAAGAACTGAAAAACTGACAAAATTGGATTTTACTGATTGCTGGAATATGTTTTTTCTTTTCAATCAACAGGGCGAACAAACAAACATGGCCCCCACATCCGATGGCACACAATACAACTTTGATCCAAATGCTGACAAGCTACCAATGAACTCATTCAACTTTTAAGGATCCACACAGAAAACCAAAACCAGAAGCAGAAAACAGAGCAGCATCAGCGGCAAACACACGCGTGCAAGAGACAGAAGGATAGATTTTTTGGCGAAAAGTGCTAAACTTTTACATTTACTTACACATTAAGCTTGTGTATAAAAATAGGGGAGCAGCGAAAGAAAACCACTTCACATAATAATAATAGCAATAAATAATTTCAACCACTCAAAACCAACAGCAGCCCAAAACCAATTGCACCCTTGGCCAGCAGCAGCGCAGCATCCCGAAGCAAGTGTATTATTTAGCCAGCAGCAGCCAAGCCCCGCCCCGACCCGGCCCCAAGAGAACACATTTAGAGCGCCAGCCGGATATGAAAACGAACGTACTCTTGTCATCAGTTTTAGCTTCTCTCAATTCTGTGCTAAGAAAATTATAAAACACCTAAATAAATGTGGATCGCCAGACAACATAATACAATTTGTATAGTAAACGGAACGGGGGGCAAAACGAACCGATTTGCTACCCTACCCGATGTACCACACAGGAATGACATACATAACGAAAAGCAAAACAATTGTAGAACTATTTGATTTATATGGAATAATTTAATATTATGTACGCCTTTGATTTGTAATTGAAATTACATATGTATACATTTCTAACTAATGAAAATGATAAAAAACAAAACAAAAAAAACAGTCCAGACAGTCGTTAAGTTGTGATCCGTTCTACGCGGTTCGGGTTTGTATAAACATCTGCATGTGAAATCTTATGAGCTGTTTACATTCCAATGCCACTGGATCGTGTGGCAGGGGAGTGGGAGTCAGCCAGGGGATTTAGTTTTCTTCATACTGGCTATAAGAATAAACCGATCTGATTTACATCTGGTAAATAATAACATGGATAGTGGATGCCACAGAGAATTTCCCAATCTGAAGGGGCGTGGCAACATTTTGAAACAAACTGGAATCACTGGAACCGCTTCTTATTGGCTGTTACATAAATCCTCACAAGTCGAACATGCCCCGATACTCTTTGAATAACAGCGTGTAAAAACAAAAAACGATTGTCTGGAAATGATTTCAAGTTACGGAGAACTAAAACAATATCGTCATACCAGGTGTCGGCCGAGTTGCTCATTATCATTAATTACCATTCGTTTACATTTGTGCGTCACTTGAGCACGTTTCGGCATTATTGCGCAGTAGTCGCAGCTGGAGAATTGTTTTTGACCCACTGTGCGGAGGTAAAAAGCGTTCCACACATGCATGCATAAATATTCCACACACACACAAGAACAAGCACATTCCATTCATTCATACACATATAGCATATTACGGTGAGAACAAAATGCAAATCAGATGGAACTATAACTGATTCCAGTCTGATTCAAATCTTTTGAATACAAAGAAGTATTGTTTTTCCAGCAATCATAGAAATGCGCGCCTTCTTTTGAACTGCTCTTTTAGGGCTGGCACGCTGTCTATGTCTACAGGTATAATTACATATACATGTAGTTGGATGAAATGTTAAATAAAAAAATCAACAATGCAAGATGTAATGTTTTAGATGTTTTTATACCTTTGCCAAGAAGCAAAACTTACCAATCTCGTGGAAAATTGATTCATTTGTCAGTTAAAATTATGTGGTCAGTGCATAGGATCTTTTCTAGCTAGTAATACTAAGCAGAATATCAAAATCGAGGAATATAATTTTCGTCAGTATTTTTACGATATATTTTTAAAATGAGACGGTACATTTTATCGATAATTCCGCTGTCATACTCGTCGCGTGATGTTTTTAAATTCAAAGTTATTTTTAGAACTGAACTTCCTCCCCTCCCCACCCCTCATTAATGCATTTATTTCGCATACTTCTTGCTTCCGTCAACATTAGGCTGCTGCGGAAATTGGCACACACTCCCCACACCAGTGTGAAAGTCAAGGTCAAGGATGTTTGAGTGAAACAACCTGCTCAAATGAAATGCAGCGAAAATACTTGTTTCCCGCAACTTGTTAATTGTTTTAGGAATAAATAATATAGATCTGTATTTGTATCATATATTATATAGTAGATGAATGATTTTAGCACATTTATAGAAAGTCGAGAGAGTGTTTAATAAATGTTTAGCGCTCTCAGCTGTTCTGGTTCGTGCGCGTGTGTGTGTGGGGTGGGTGAGAGCGCTTCGCTCAATCTCCGCTCCCCACTCATTACCATGCGCGTGGACAAAGCTTCGTGGCGAGGTTTTTGTTGCTCGTAGTTTCCTACTAAATTTTATTTTCTCATTGCTATTCGGTCCGGTTGGAGGTGTCTTGTCTGGCCCGCTTTTATTGTTGCTCACACTCACACTCGTGGAATTTTTTCGCTCAAGTCTTAAGCACAATGTCATCAACAGCCGTTCAGCCACCGACACCCGCGCCACCACCGCCGCCAGCGTCAACAGCTGCTGCCTCGGCTGGAAAAGGTCTTCACTCCAAGGTGTACAATGGCCTCATTGGAGCCTGCGACAAGTTTGTGCCCGCCAAGATGCGGCCCCTGTGGATGCACGCAGCTGGTGAGTTCCATCGCGAGCTACGTCATCAGTGATTCTGAACTTAAGCTAATCGCGTGTTCCTTTCCAGGTCCAAAAACGATCTTCTTCTGGGCGCCCATATTCAAGTGGGTAAGTTGGCACTTCCTCCTGCTAGTCGGGCGGTTACATAAGTGGGACAGCGCACGACCTTCGCTAGTTTTCATTATCGCACACACATTGAAATCCCAGCGACCATATAGTAGAAATCTGTGCGCAGGTACGGTAACGGTACCATTAAATTTTGATTTGATTATTCCGAGCAACCGCTGGGACGCGCTTGATAACTGTGTGATTGTGTGTGTGCGTGTGGATTGTGGATTGTTGACAACTGTGCTAACACATCTATCCATCTCTTTCTAGGGCCTCGTTGCAGCCGGACTGGGTGATTTGGCCAGGCCAGCGGACACAATTTCCGTTTCCGGATGCGCTGCCTTGGCGGCCACGGGCATCGTCTGGTCACGCTACTCCCTGGTGATCATACCCAAGAATTACAGCCTGTTTGCCGTGAATCTCTTTGTCGGCCTGACGCAGCTGGTCCAGCTGGGACGCGCCTTCATGTACCAACAGGAGCAGGAGAAACTGAAGAAGGCGCAGGAAGAGAAGCCCACCCTCACGCAGTAGAGAATATCCATCGAATTGGTGCTATCCCCCATATCTGTCCCTATATATAGTTCAATTCCCACAACGCACATCGTTAACGAAAGGATCCGAAAAGGAAGGGTATATTCTGTGCAGAGCTAGTATCTGCTTGTATGCACTTGTTGACCATTATTATTTATGGTGTTTTGCCTTATAAACGTGATTCGTACTACTTAAGTTGTAAAAGTGGAGGCTTCGTGTATAGTTTTTTATTGATACGAGCATTAGTTATTGGACATTTTGTGATCTTCAACAAATAAACCAATACATTGTAAGACTGTAGAATTTAGTGAAACGAACGTATTTTTACTGGGAATTCTATATAAAGAATGCGAATGGATTTATATGGAAGCTATACATTTTGGTTGGGTACCAAATTAAACAGCATCGCAATTTGGAGGTTGGCCTTGGACTTGGCCTTGGCCTTACATTAGCCGGAGTATCATTCTTTTGGTTTCCTGGTGCTACACCTGAAATTTCGGCTGCTACTTATGGACTTCAAGTATTTACCGAGATTGTAAGATTGCGTAAGATTTTTCAGTTTAAAAGGATTTAATTCGGAACCCCCGAAAATCTACAGTATTATAGCCTTTTCCCACACAGCACATCCCACAGAATTCCCTCAGGCCACCATCCGTCGAAAAGCAGCTGATGAGCATCAAAAAACGGAAAGGCAGTCTCCGGTTTTAACTTTTACAAAAATGTTTACATTTACCTTTGAATACAAACAAAAATTAGTGCTCCCGTTTTCACAAAACGAAAGATTTTTGCCGTTTTCAAAACATTTAATCTTCGAAATGAAAAGTAAACTATAAAACAAAACAAGTATTAGTTGCAAAAAAAATAGATGACTTATTGATCCATTAAGATAGATTTTACACCGATTCAGCTTGTGCCTTTTTATACCCGGTACTCGAAGAGTATAGGGGTATATTAGATTTGTGGCGATAACGGTTGTGTGTAACGCACAGAAGGAAGCGTTTCCGACCCCATAAAGTATATATATTCTTGATCAGCATCAATAGCCGAGTCGATATAGCCATGTCTGTCTGTCCGTCCGTCCGTCCGTCCGTCCGTCTGTCCGTCTGTCCGTCCGTCCGTCTTCATTTGCGCCTATATCTCATAGACTATTAAAGCTAGAGTAACCAAATTTTGTATCCAGTCTGCTTTGTGATCACACTACTCCAAATGTGTTGAAAAATTTCGCCCCGCCCCTTTCCGCCCCCACAAAGAACGAAAGTCTGTGGCACACACAATTTTAAAGATACAAGAAAACTAAAAACGCAGAGTCATAGAGAATGCCCATTTCTATCAGAGTGTTGAATCTGGATCAGATCGGATCATTATTATAGCTACAATAAAGAAAACCATTTCGAAAGTCATCATTCCCTCTCGCTCTCTCTCACACGCAGCCCCATCTGCTTTGCCCATTCGTATTTTGCGTCGCCTAGTTCTCAGAGACTATAAGAGCTAGAGCAACCAAACTTTCTATCCAAACTCCTGTGATATCAAACCAGCACAAGTGTATTTCAAAATTTTGACACGCCCCCTTCCGCCCCCACAAAAGACGAAAATCTGTGGAATCCACAATTTTTAAGATAAATAAAAATCAAAAACGCAGAATCATGAAAAATTACCATGTCTACCAGATTACCGAATCTGGATCAGATCGGATCAATATTATGGCCAGAAGAAACAAATTAAATTTCAGTGGCTACGCAACGCCTGCCAAGCGCTGCTCATTCCCGCTCTCTCTCTGTCCTGAACACTTGTACGTCTCAAATATGTAGTTATACATGTCATGTAGAAATGTAGGCGCAGATATACACAGCATATGTAAACAAAAATGGAAACATGTATAAAAATTCCAAAAAATTCATTTTTTTAATTTAAATATTATTTTCGTCCCTTTTGAGAACATATAATAAATTTCATAAATCATAGGCTCAAATATGTATGTATGTATGTATGTATATACTGACTGAGTACCGGGTATAAGGTAGAGCCGCGGCCTTTGCCGCGGCTCACAACGTTTCCTCTCGTTTATTTTATAAATTATTTTTCTTTAACCCAACCTCAAAATTGACTAGGGAAAAATTAATCAGGTTACCTCCTTTCGAAATTGTATGCTGATGTTAGAGATTTCTCAAAATTGAATTGAACAGCTGAGTATCTGAGATACAAGCTATTTCTTATTATTTTAATAACACACCATGTAAACATTATGTTTACATATAATATTTGCACATGTGTTTCAGAGAGAGTTGCTATGCCTAGCCAAACAGATTCAGATAATATTACGTACCCTACCCGTACTCAAACTCATCTCAGTTTGTGCGCGCCATATCTACATACAAAAAGTACTATAAATCCCATGCCTTATGGAAATGATAGTGCTGGTGATAACAGAATTGCGCTAATAAAACTTGTCAAACATAAACATAGGGACTCCAGACTTAACAGAAAGCTCAGTTGCCAATGAGAGCTTGGTTGGAGCTGTTTGTGACATAGATTCCACTTGGGAATTGCGCTCTGCTCTCCAGAATCTTATCGCGCTTCAATCTATTACTAGACTAACACTTCTAATCAATAAGCAGAAGCTTGATTAGAGCACCGCGAATCATCTGTTCTCAGTTTTCATTATCGGACATCAGCTCAGTTTCGCCTGGCAGTCTGGAAAGGTTGGACGTTCAGAAACCTCAGAAATATAATGCCACCGAAGCCTCCATCTCCAGCAGCCATTGCCTCAGTGGCTAAGGGACTGGGACTCCACTCCAAGGCGTACAATGGACTGATTGGAGTCTGTGATAAGTTCGTCCCTCCCAAGATGCGTCCTCTCTGGATGCATCCCGCTGGTGAGTGTCCCAGAGTGTCCACCCACCCAACAAACTGATCTCATTACTGATTCTGCCCTGTTAAGGTCCAAAGACGATATTCTTTTGGGCACCGCTGGTCAAGTGGGTAAGTTGTCAGGACGTTACATAACTTCGACAGCTGTGTCCTTTGGCAGTTTTCCATTATCTCGACGACATTGATAAACAAATCTGTGGGCGAGGAGAGCGTTTCTGCTACTCGTACCCATATATTGTGGTTTATTATTATTTGTTTATGTCGGGACAACCTGTTCAGAATCGTGCCGAGATAATTGCGCATTTGTCTCACTCAGAAAAGCTATAGAGAGAGGGAGAGGCAGATCTACTTCCCACACGCGCGACTTTTGATATAAAAGTTGAATGATTTGGCGGATTTCTCGTGGAATTTTTTTTAGAGAGAGCTTTTAAACATGCTACAAAGATTTGCAGTCAATGGGAACATAGATTATTTCAGGTTGTATAATTATTCTAATCTTTAAATTGTATTTGTTGTGTATTTTCCACCCCAGGGCTTGGTTATTGCTGGACTGAGTGATCTGACACGACCTGCAGACACAATTTCGCCAAATGGCTGCCTTGCCCTCGGAGCGACGAATCTCATTTGGACTCGCTATGCTCTGGTGATCATACCAAAGAACTACAGTCTTTTTGCTGTCAATCTGTTTGTGAGTCTGACGCAGCTCTTCCAACTGGGACGGGCCTACAACTACAAGTGGGAGCAGTCCAAACTGGAGAAGGCGACAGCGGAGAAACCAGCTCTTCTGCAGCAGTAGAACATAAGTTATTCATAGACCAATTTTTACCCAACAAATAAATAAATTTATTATATAGACTAACGATAGTTTTGAATTTGATTATAGCGGGCAGAGCAATCATCGAAGGTATGTGTGCTAACGAATATTTCGATTTCTACTGTGGAAGTGTCATCGATGGCCTCCCACCTCTAGTCCAACTGATTGCGAAAAAATAAACATATTTTCGTTAGAATTTCGTTAAAAATAAATAAACGAAATATGAATTTAATAAGCGGTATAAAGTTGTACATTGAAAAAATGTGCACAGAGTCGGGGCCGGGCATGAAAATCATCCTGTTGGACAAGGAGACGGTAAGCGAAAGCAATCAATAACCCGTAGAAACTTCTATAGAAAGAAATCCATATCTATCTGTTACAGACTAGTATTATTTCCATGGCATTCAGTCAGTCGGACATGCTGCAGCGGGAGGTGTATCTGTTTGAGAGGCTTGATTCTGGACGCTCCAACGAGAGGCTCAAGTACCTAAAGTGCATTGTGTTCATCCGCCCCACCAAGCAGAACATCCAGCTGTTGGCCAATGAGCTACGCAACCCCAAATACAGCGCCTACTACATATGTGAGTGTGGCAACATATGACTGATAACCCTCTCACCTTACCACTAAAACCGCACCTTCTATAGACTTCAGCAACATCATACCACGCACCGACATCAAGTACTTGGCTGAATGCGACGAGTCCGAGTCGGTGAGGGAGGTGAAGGAGCTCTATGCGGATTATTTGTGCGTGAATCCGAATTTGTTCTCCCTCAACATACCCAACTGCATGGCGAATCTGAACTGGCTACCGGATGCCCTGACACGCAGCATGCAGGGCATCACAGCTGTCCTGCTGTCCCTGAAACTGAATCCAGTGATTCGGTATCGGGCTGGTTCCCAGGCGGCCCAGCTGTTGGCCAAGATGATCTACGAGCAAATCACCAAGGATTCGACACTGTTTGATTTTCGTTCAAATATGGATGGTTCCGCACCGCCTTTGCTGCTGATTCTGGATCGTCGAGATGATCCGGTGACGCCGCTGTTGCATCAGTGGACCTACCAGGCCATGGTCCATGAACTGTTGCAAATTAAAAACAATCGCGTTGATCTCTCAGACCGCGCCAATGTACCGAAGGACTTCAAGGAGCTGGTCTTGTCCGGCGATCAGGATGAATTTTATGGAACTAACATGTACGCGAACTACGGTGAGATCGGATCGACCATTAAGGCACTGATGGAGGAGTTTCAGCGCAAGGCCAACGATCAGAAAAAGGTCGAGAGCATAGCCGACATGAAGAACTTCATCGAGTCCTATCCGCAGTTCAAGAAGATGTCGGGCACAGTGCAGAAGCACTTGTGTGTTATTGGGGAGTTGTCGGGGCTGAGCAATAAGCGAAACTTGTTTGAGTTGTCCGAACTGGAGCAGGAGATTGCCTGCAAGGCTGAGCATTCGGCTCAGCTGCAGCGGATCAAGAAGCTGATTGCAGACGAACGGGTCTCCATTGAGGATGCCCTCAAGCTGGTGGCCCTGTATGCGTTGCGCTACGAGCGTCATGCCAATTGCGATACCTCCAGCCTGCTGCAGATCATCAAATCACGCGGCGGCCAAGCCCACATTGTGCCCGCTCTGATCGAGTATGCCGGCAACCATGTGCGCCAGGGAGATCTCTTCAACATGGTGCGGATTACCGATGCCGTGAAGCTGACTAGAAACCTAATCAAGGGTTTAAAGGGGGTCGAGAACGTCTTCACACAGCACACGCCGCTGCTAAAGGAGACGCTCGAAGATATATTTAAGGGACGCGAACTGGATCCCGTCTATCCGGCCATCAATTCCGAACTAGTGCCATTCCGACGACCACCCCAGGAGGTGGTGGTCTTCATCATTGGCGGGGCCACCTATGAAGAAGCCTTGGCTGTCCATCAATTGAACAATTCTGGTTACAAGATCATTCTAGGCGGCACCACCATACACAATTCGCAGAGCTTCATCAATGAAGTGCTATCGGCAACGAATGGCATTCAGTTCAAGCACACAAAGTCCATGATCAAGTATTGTTCCACGGACAATATCTAGAGGGAATATCACTAGCCGAAAACTATATTGTTAACTATTTATTATCTGCGTAAACCATTGTACTATTCCTCCCTTAAGCTTATTCCATGTAAAATATCATTGTCTTTCGGTTATCCATCTCCAGGCAACGGACTGGAGGGCCCAAAATGTATTATATCTTCTATATATATACTATATTAAACATATTTGCGTGTCTTTTTTTATTGGGTGCCATAGCAACGTGTTCTGTTTTTGGCTCAAGCCAAAGCCACACTTTTTTCAAAGGATCGTCTTCATCATCATGTCTAGCACGTATTTCAATGAAATCTGGCATCAGTCGCAGCACGAATGCGAGATCTTGTCGACCATTGACTATGAGCGTCAGCATCAGGATGTGGAGACAACGGTGGCCACCATGAATGCAGCCGTTGGCTCTGTGGCAGCCGATGCCGATGCCAAGGCCCTGCTGCAGTCGAGTCTCTATGAGTTCTATTTGCGATACATTTGTCTCAGCAATCGCCTGGAGGATGTCTATGATAATGTGAGTATTATGCAATCCTAGATAAGACCAGTGCTCCATCGTCATCTTCCCGCTCCACCTCCACCCGTCGAAAAAACTAACAAACTCTCTTTTAGTGACCTATCAGAATGTTCGAGGCTTGCGTAGTAAGCTCAGGATTCTTTTCCAGGATAGTGTCGTATTTGCATCCCACGATATTGTGTTTACCGAGACCTGGTTAAAGCCGGACATTCTTAGTTCCAAAGTTTTGGCAGGTCGGTACACAACTTATAGAAAGGACCGTTCGTCTCGACGTGCAGGAGGGGTTCTGATTGCTGTGGACTCAAACTTCACGTCGGAACTTTTCAAAGTCCAGATCCAGCAGGAACTGGAATTTCTGTGTGTAAGACTGATTCTTCCCGCTTTCTCAGTTTTTATAACTTGTTCGTATATTCCACCTTCTTCGGATTTCGCAATTTACGAAAAGCATTTGTCCGCCTTAACCGATATTTCTTCCTCGCTATCTGACAAGGATCACACGATAGTTCTTGGTGACTTCAACTTGCCAGGAATTGCTCTCCGGCAAATGAGTCTAACAGCCTGGTACCCATGTCACGTCATGACTTTGTTGACGGCTTGATTGACCTGTCTCTGTCTCAAGTTAACCATGTTAAAAATTCCTCATTAGGGATTTTGATTGGTCCGCTTTATATTTGTGCAGTGATGTTACGACAGGCACAAACATTTTCTATGATGCACTGGACTCACTTTTTTGTCTCTTGTGTCCCACTTTCCTGTCCGATTAGATCAAGAAAACCCCCTTGATTTACCAAGGAGCTATCTCATCTTAAAAACTTAAAATCAAGACTTTATACAAAATTTCAAATAGTTGGCTTTCCTTCTTCTCCCTCTCATTATGTAATAGCTCGGTCAAACTTTTCAGTTCTTAACGCTCAATGCTATCAGAATTACCTATCGCGATGCAGGATACGTTTTTCTAAGGACCCTAAATAGTTCTACAGCTTCGTAAACAGTAAGCGTAGAATTTTATTTATTGAACCTTAACTTTTCATCGCTCCAGCGCCTTTCTGGTTCCTTACACCCTTTGTGGTGGTTCTCTTGAGAGAATTACCCTGGTTGATGATCTTGGTGTTCTTCTAGATCCCAAGTTTAAGTTTTCAGAACACATTTCTACCATGGTGAATAAGGCCATGGGCGTGGTTGGGTTTATAAAGAGGTGGTCAAAGGAATTTGACGACCCCTATATAACAAAGACTCTGTACATCTCTCTGGTTCGTCCAATTCGTATGGTGCCCTCAGTACAACGTACACCAAGACCGTATAGAATCAGTTCAGAAAATCTTTTTACTTTTTGCTCTTCGCGGCCTCAGCTGGGATGCAGGTGTGAGACTGCCGTCTTACTCTAATAGCTAATCGTAGGAAAATGCTTGGCGTGATTTTTGTGCACAACTTGATCAAGGGTGACGTAGATAGCCCTGACCTGTTGAGCCGCATAAACTTCACGATTCCTATTAGAAGCACTAGGAACTATACCCCTCGGTCGGTTGGGCGGGAGGTGCGCTGCGTTCTTGCCTGGGATCCGCGCGTAACAGACATTGGCTGGTATCGCTTGGGCCACTTGATGGTGCAGTCATTGCATATCAACGTCCTAAAGTAGATATAGACTTAAACTAGTGCTGAATGCATTCCACAGATGATCCAACCGCAGAAGCGTCAACTGGTGCGGAAGCTTCTAGACGCCTGCCTGGGACGTGTCATAGAACTCAAGCACGATCTGGTCAACATTGACTTAATGGAATTTAGCTACAACGACGCAGTGATAGACCGACTGCGGCTTACACCCATGGAGACGGAGCTGCGGGTGCCACGCTACTTTCTGCGAGAGCGACAGCAGGAGCTGGAGTTCCGCAAGAGGACCATGCAGGAGATACTCGTCAAGTTGGGCTGGCTGGAGGAGCACGAGCTGGAAGAGACGGTCACCACGGAGATCGAGGCCATACGTATGCTCCAAATGCACGAGCGGGCACGCCAGGGACGTCTGCGTGCTCATTTCATGAAGGAGATACGTATCCTCAAGGAGAAGGGCAAATCGGAGGAGCGCAGCGAAAAGGAACGCAGCGATTCGGGCCTCCTGGCGGCCATGAAGATCCAGAAAATGTGGCGCGGCCACACGGCGCGAAGGATAACGCGTCGGCGCAAGATGGAGGAAATGATTCTGATTGGTATGCTGCCGCCACCCGCGGCGGTGCTCAAAGAGCGGGCCGAGAAGCTCGACAAGTTGCAGCACAACGACAAGCGCTACGAGGCTCAGGTCATCTATGGGGAGCAATTCGAGATGCGACAGCGGCTTGTCCAGGAGGAGATCCGACAGAAGCATGGGGCCAGCATGAAGGAGGACATTGCCGACGAAATACGGGCCTGGGTAAAAGACTGCTATGAGAAGACAGGCAAACTGCCCGACTTTCCCACGGAAGATCAAGGCGGATCTCTGCACATATTCAGCCGACCGGGCACTGAGAGCGAGCACAGCCGCTCCTCTGCACGATCCTCCAAGGAGTCACGCAAGACCAAGGACAAGTCGAAGTCGCCGGCGCGCAGTGGCGATCTCAATGTGAATGAGAATCAGGAGGATGATGTGAGCTTTCAGCCGGCACCATCTGTATGCCTGCCCGACATACGAGCGGAGATAGATCTGTATGAGGAATAGGTAATGAAAAGTTATCAAAATAATAAATATCGCCCTCTATCTATGGACAGTTTCAATGACACCTGGCGCGACAAGGACGAGACGGGGGTGTTGAGCCAGGCTGCCTACGAGGACATGATCTACAGCGACAAGTACCAGGAGGTGGAGCTCGAATTCCGGCGTGCTGTCGACGATGTGATGCGCCAGGAGATCGAACTGCTGCAGACGGCCGTGGGGAAAAAGATCAAGAAAAGCAGCAAGAAGACGCGTCGCTCGGGCAAGAAGAACAAGAAGAAGAAGGAGAAGGATCTCACGCCAGACCGCACCACCGAGTCGCTGTACGAGGAACTGGTCACCAATGGTATTATCCGAAAGTATCCGGAGCTGAAGCTAAAGCAATTTCTGGGCGACAAGGCCCTGACCGCTCGCAACGGTACGAATCCATCGCCGGGCGACATCCGGCAGATCCTCACGGAGTACTGCATCCTGCCACTGGGTTCGGAGGCCATACACAATTGCACACCTCTGATACGCTCCATACTGCTGGCCGGGCCCAGGGGGTCGGGAAAGAAGGCCCTGCTCCATGCTATTTGCACGGAGGTGGGTGCCGTGCTCTTTGACCTTACCCCAGCCAATATTGTGGGCAAATATCCGGGAAAGTCGGGTCTCATCATGCTCATCCATTTGGTGGTGAAGGTATCCAGGCTGCTGCAGCCAGCGGTCATTTACATGGGCGATGCAGAGCGGCCTTTCATGAAAAAGATACCCAAAACCGACCGCACGGATCCCAAGCGTCTGAAGAAAGATTTGCCCAAGCTGATCAAGAATATTGCACCCGAGGATCGCGTCATTTTTGTGGGCACCTCTAATCTTCCCTGGGAAGCAGATCAAAAGATGCTGCAGTCGGTGTACAATCGATTCATTTACATTCCACGTCCCGACTATGGGGCCATGTCGCATGCTTGGAAAACGCTGCTACAGTGAGTATTCCTGGAGGTCCTTGTACGTTTATCTGCTTTCCTGTTTTTTGCAGTGAATACTCTGGGGGTGTCTCCAATTTAGACACCAGTGCCATGGCTAAGATATCCGATGGCTATACCATAGGCGCCATCGATGCATGCCTCAAGGAGGTGATGACCTGCAAGCGGAAGCTGCAGCTGCGCACCCAACCGCTCACCAATGCAGAGCTCATCAATGTCCTGTGGTGCGTACATAAAAATAATCATTTCAGATTATAATTTTGTGATTTTTAAAGCACGCGCGATCCCGTCTACCGCGAAGAGGAAGAAGCCTTTGAATCATGGTGGTCTAAAACCCCATTGGGACGTCGACGGCAGCGTTTTCTGGAGTTAGAAGAGGAACGTCTCATTGAGGAGCAGGCCCAGGCGGCCAAACAGGGAAATGGCAACAAAAAGAAAGGCCTCAACTGATTGATCTACATTTTTATTCACACTACATTTTGTTTAAGCTTATAAGTAAAGTCTTTTTTACCACATTTGCAGTGTATTTCATTGACAGCCAGTTGCAGCGTGTCCTGATCCTCTAGAAGGTTTTGCAGCTCTTTCAACTTGCTGTTTAGCAATTCCTCATGATCGCCCACGCACCAAAGGAGGCTCACATGAAACGAGGGCGGGGCATAGAACTTGGGCAGGCGATAGTCGTGCATTACCTTGTCAATGGGCTGAAGGATCGATAACACTTTCTCCGTGAAGGCTCCGTCCAGTTGCACGGCTAGGAAAGTGCGCGTGCGCTCCTCATTCGTATAAATCTTAAGGCCTTGAAGAGTGCTAGCAAAGCTGGGCAGGGTGATCAATTAGTATGATGTGAAAGGTCATGACGATCAGGGACTCACCCCGTGGTGCTGTTAAGGGCGACCTGCAGCGATCGTGAAAACTCATCGATTTGATGATATTGCAGCACCACAGTCCGGCTTAGACTCAGATGCAGTGGCTCGTTGGCTTGCATTTGTACTTCGGGTGCCAGGCAGGCAATGGCTTCCTCTTGGAAGTCCTCCAGCTGCTCAGCGCAGGCAAATGCCGGTACATACACATAGGTGGCCCAGTTTCCGCGCTCGTGCTTGAAAGTCCGGATACGTCCGCCATGGAGAGCGGGATCATCTAGCACTTCGTCGGCATCCTCCTCCACAGATTTCGGCTTCTTGGGGCCCAAAAGGGTGACAGCTGTGGGCAGAGCAGCAGGTCTTTGGCGGTTGAAATGTAGAAATCTACAGGAATGGACCGCCTACCATACCTCTTTAGCGTATTTAAGATGAGATTTGGTGGGTCGTCTTCTGAACCGGAACTACTGCTGCCTTCATATTGTACAAGTGCCATAATATAATAGTTTATTTTAACTGTTATAAATTAAATAATTAAATAAAACGTGCCGCTTTTTTCGCTAAAAGTAATCGATAAGTGGCTAGAACTCAGTGATGGGAGTTTACTGTTTGGACAAACAGGTGTATGTACAACCCAAATTAGAAGTACATTTTTCTTTTACTGTAGATTTGTATTTGTTTAAATAAATATGTTCTGTGCGCTATTTTGAATATTTATGCATAATTGCAATCTAGATTCTTGAGTGTGTCAAAATCGGTAGCTTGCAGCACTGGCTCAGTATCGATACTGTGCGCCGATGAACATCGTATATCGAGTACCTCAGCTATCAGTCGATATCACTCAGATACGAGCCAAAAAGTTTGGCATATAATTTTTGATTCTCAAATATTTGGGGCTACCATGCCAGTGCACAGTACAGGTAGAAAAATATAGAAAACCAAATTACACATCACTGAGAACTCCGATGGATATCCAACTAGGCGCCATGCTGCACGTGTACAAGGGGGAGTGGGGTCTGCCGACCATTGATTTTGAATGTTTACGTGCGCTGGTATGTTCAGTTGCATCACATCGCACACGGCACATTTCCATTTGACCGCTATCAATGAATGAATCAAAATTTCACCATTTGTATCGTAGTGTCTACTGCGATTCACTCGCTGCCCGATGGACGTGGAAACGAATGCTAATCCCCTGCGTTCAGGAGCCGGAAAGTTGCCCTATCTGCAGATTGGCAATGACAAATTTGTGGGCTACAGTCAAATAAAGCGCGTGCTGGATCTTGAGGTGAGTGCACACCCCGACCGAAAAGCAACAAAAACAAATGGGCATAAAACAATGCCGGGTGAACAAACTGTGGGATCTATTTATAAATTACGCTATATAGCGTATGGCGCATGAATGGATTTTGCATTTACTTGTGGTTCCTATCTCTCTTTCAGGGTTACCCGATTGATGCGCACTTAAACACCAAACAAAAGCATTTGTCCGCCACATACGCCAACTGGGTGTTCACCAATCTGCATGCCTACTACCACTACTTCCTGTACGGAGAGCCGTACAACTTTGACAAAACCACCCGTGGGCTGTACGCCAAGCGCACCCCATTCCCATTCAACTTTTACTATCCCTCCACGTACCAGCGCGAGGCATGCGATGTGGTCCAGACTATGGCCAGTTTCGATGTGAACGATAAGCTGGAAAATCACGAGTCCGACTATGTAATAGCTATTGTGGTTTAAGTTTGTTGTATTTTGTTACTAATGGAGGTTTTTTCAGCTGGTTTTAAATGCCAAAAAGTGCGTTAACCTGCTCTCCCGCAAGCTGGGCCGCAAGGTGTGGTTCTTCGGCGACACCTACAGCGAGTTCGATGCGATTGTGTACAGCTATTTGGCCATAATATTTAAGATAACACTGCCCAACAACCCTCTGCAGAATCACATCAAAGCCTGTCAGAATCTAGTGAATTTCATCAACCGCATCACCAAGGACATCTTCCGCGACGAGGGCTTCAGTTCCATCAAACCCACAAAGACCTCGAACGGCACAGATTCGAATGTGACGCATTCGGAGCACAAATTCCTCGATTCTGACTGCAATACAAAGATCGTGGCCGGCGTCGGAGCACTGTTGGCCATGGGCGCGTTTGCCGCATGGCGCGGTATTTACAACCAGGTGGGGAATGGTTATTTATTATAGCATAGATCCTTAATGCTTAATCCTTTTGTTAGTTTTGGGTCAACGTTATGATTTGGCTTCAGAATTTCTACCTTTCTTCCAAAAAATAAGTGCACGCAAAATTCTCAGTTTTATTTCAAAATTTTATTTGCTTTTAACCCCCATTGCAGCTGACAACGCGCTCCTCAACGGATTACGATGGCATAGACTACGACGATGATGATGTGGATGAGGGCCTAGAATAATAGTACAGCTCTCTATATTGATATATGTACATATATCCATAGAGTATATATTTATAAAGTGTATAAAGGGGAAGAAGCACAAACAACAATGTCCAACATCAAATGAATATATATAAGTAAACTACTATATATATATACAACAATACCAATACCTATGTACAAGTGAATGTTAGAATTCGTTTTTAAATTGTCTGTGTAAAATAGCATTTGAAGGGATCCCATTAGAGCGGAATAGAACGGATTATAGACGCTGCTCTGCTGCTTTTATTGGATTGCAAAAATAAACATCTGAATGTCTAAATCGATTCCGATCGGTGTTATATTTGATCAGCGGTGGGCTTGTCCTTGCTCCTACAAGGGGCAACGTCCTAAAGGGGAACTGCTAGACTGGACTGCTCCCAAATTCAAAAAGTCTGTCCACCATGGATTCAGATAAAAAGAAGCCGTTCCTCCGGCGAGGTTTATTATCTACTTAGGATCGGATATTATATATAAACAGAGCCAAGAAAAAATATCCTCTCAAATTCGCTTCACAACGTTTTTCGGTGTGGTTCTTGGTTGTTTTTATTACACGCTAGGCTTAAAAGTAAATTTCGAAAAGGTCGTCAATATGATAAATAGAGATGTTAGTAGATTCTACAATGGAATTGGTAGATGAGGGATGTGCAAGGGGTCCCAGTCCCAGGCCACTCATGTCTTGAGTGCATCCTGTAACTTTCGACGCGCCACACCTACGCGATCCTCCTGCTTTCGTATGTCCTCCTCGGAGATAATAACCGCATGCATGAGCGGCTGTTCGGGGTTCATGAATGCCATAGCATTCTTGGTCAGTTCGGCCTTGGTCGAGCTCTGGCCATGCACACCAGCATTGAGCATGTGCAGGGCTGTGGCCACCGACTGCAGGACTGTCTGCTCGTTGACATTGGGGCCGACAGTGCGTATGGTCTTGGGCAGGGATATATCGTCCAGCTCTTCGCCGTTATCATGGCAGGCACGCAGTCGCTCCAGCCTCTTCTCCCAGAACAATTGTTTGGGCTTCTCCTGGGCCCCATGCTTGGCATCGTGCTTCACCTTGGTGGGATCCTGGGTGTGGTTCCGAATCGCTGTCACCGGTTGCTTGAATATGGAGGCAGTCTGTCGTATGGGCGGCACCAGCGAGACATCTGTGCGTAGGGCTCGACTGTAAACGAGATTTAGCATTAAGGAAATGTCTACCAGAAGCATCAAAAAAAGTACACAAACAGCACACAAAAAACGAAAAGTAGATAAATATATATAAGAAAGAACCATGCAGATTACAATTAAGAGAAAAACTATGGCACAGGTGGCACAGAGTTACAGCGATCAAATGCCAATTGCTTGTTTTGGTTTTGGTTTTTTTTTTCGATTTCAATTTCAAATTGTTCTTGCTGTAGACTTTGCGGCCTGGTCAAAGGCTACGGGCTACGGTAACAAGACGAGACACTCTTGCGCATGCACGAGCTTGGAGCCAAGTACTCTCCTCCGGCCACATCCAGTTGGCTCTACCTGAGTTCCATCTGCTGTTGCTGGCGCAGATTGCTGGACGATCCACCAGCCGCTGTGGAGGATGATGCGCCTGCTGTTGCCGCTGCTGCTGCTGTCGCTGGCGATGCCGAGGATGCTGCTGTGCCGCTGCCGCCCCCGCCATTGTTTGCCTGGGCCCTGGCGTATTTCCGTTTTAGTGAAGCTCCAGCTCCAGCGCCACCGGCGCCAATTGGCAGGGGCATGGCACTGCAGCGGTACAGCGATATCGATGGTGAAGGCAGCTGGCGCTGCTGCAGCTTCCCGGACTGGAAATCAAAGCTTCCAATGTCAAAAACCTCGCCCCCCTGCTGCCTTCCTTCAACTCTTTTTCCTGTTGGACTGTTTTTGAGGACGGACACAGTTGTGGGTGTTGGTGGGGGGATGGTAGATCATGTTTGTGTGTGTGTGTGTTTGTGTGTATGCATAGGCGTGTGCGTGTGTGTTTTGGTGTGGTGTGGGTGTGTATGCGGATGTAATAACAGAAAAGTAGTGAGAGTGATTAAACGTATATTCCGAGATTTACAACGTGCAGGGAGGGATCTATGTGTCCGCCTGACTGGAGAGGGGGTTCAGCTTCTTTTACCTGTAGTAAAAAACATCCACTTTATTGTTGTTGTTGTTGCTGCTGCTGCTGTTGCTGGTAATGGCGGTACTGCTGCTGCTGCCCGACTTTCGCCCCTCATCCCGTTGCCAGCCCTTTGGCAGGACACTGCAGTCGACGCGTTTGCGTTCAATTGTCACACTCGGATTCATCTGCATTCTCCCGCAATTAAAAAATTTACAAATTCTTTGAAGGCAGCGTCTGGAAAACTGTTTCGATACCGTTTGCTGAGCAGTGTACACGCAGTGCTGCATAACGTTGCAGACACCTTCCCGAACGTGACTCAACCCTGGACTGCAATCGATAACTTGCAGTTGAAGAAGTAGAAGCAGAAACTGTAGGCGACGTAAGAAATTTCTGAATTTTCATTTAAGTTTGTTGCAATTGGAATATGTAAGGCAAGTTCACGCCCCACACCACACTCCAGGGACAATCGTCAACACTCTGCAACAGTTTCCGCCGACACGCGAAACCCACGGAACAGGCAGCGTACTTAAAATTTCATATCTGGGACAAGTGGCAGCTGCTGGACGAGCGCTTCAAGATGTCTTCTTCGGCAATATTCGTGCTGGACGTAAAGGGCAAGGTGTTGATATCTCGGAATTATCGCGGTGACAACATCGACATGGCAGTCATAGATAAATTCATGCCACTGCTGATGGAGCGCGAGGAGGAGGGGCTCATCACGCCCATCCTGCAGACGGCGGAGACAACGTTCGCGTACATCAAGACGAACAACCTGTACATTGTGTCCACGACACCGCGCAATAAGAACGTCAACATTGCCCTGGTCTTTGTATTTCTGCACAAAATAGCCCAGGTCTTTGTCGAGTACTTCAAGGAGCTGGAAGAGGAGTCCATACGCGACAACTTTGTGATCATCTATGAGCTGCTCGATGAGCTCATCGACTTTGGCTATCCACAGACCACCGACTCAAAGATACTACAGGAGTACATAACGCAGGAGGGCCACAAACTGGAATTGCAGCCCCGCATACCAGTGGCTGTCACAAATGCCGTCTCCTGGCGATCCGAGGGCATCAAGTATCGCAAAAATGAAGTATTCCTCGATGTGATCGAGTCCGTTAACCTGCTGGCCAATGCCAATGGCAATGTGTTGCGCAGTGAGATTGTGGGAGCCATCAAAATGCGTGTCTATCTGTCGGGCATGCCAGAGCTTCGTTTGGGTCTCAACGACAAGGTTCTGTTCGAGAGCACGGGCCGTGGCAAATCCAAGTCCGTCGAGCTGGAGGATGTCAAGTTCCATCAGTGCGTGCGTCTGTCGCGTTTCGAAAACGATCGCACAATCTCGTTCATTCCCCCGGACGGAGAATTTGAGCTGATGTCCTATCGCCTTAACACGCATGTAAGTAGTGCAAATCTCATATACACAGGCCGGTGCATTAATTTAAAACCCTCTCAATAGGTCAAACCTCTGATATGGATCGAGTCGGTTATTGAGCGACACGCCCACTCACGGGTGGAGTACATGATCAAGGCGAAATCTCAGTTTAAGCGCCGATCGACGGCGAATAATGTGGAAATTGTTATACCCGTGCCGGCCGATGCAGATTCCCCCAAATTCAAGACGACCATTGGCAGTTGCAAGTATGCGCCCGAACAGAATGCCATCATTTGGACAGTGAAATCGTTCCCCGGCGGCAAGGAGTATCTGATGCGCGCTCACTTTGGCCTGCCCAGTGTGGAGAGTGAGGAGAATGTGGAGGGCAAGCCGCCGATACAGGTGCGCTTCGAGATACCCTACTTCACCACATCGGGCATACAGGTGCGCTATCTGAAGATTATCGAGAAGAGCGGCTACCAGGCCCTGCCCTGGGTGCGGTATATAACGCAGAACGGGGACTACCAGCTGCGCACCAATTGAGGGACAACCACCACCCATAACATTCATTCCAGCCAAGCAGCTTCAGCGTGAGACGTGTCCTTTTGTTTTCGTAGTCTTTAGATAGATAGCTTCTTCACCTTCACATTCACTTTTACCGCCAGCCAGCCGCCGAGTTTTGCGTTGCTCTAAGTGAAAAGTATATATATATATTTGTGTATTTGTATTTTGTATTGTTTTCAGTATATGTATATTGTATGTAAATCAAAGCTAATAAATTTTAACACCTTTTCGTAACACCTGCACAGGGGATGGAGTCACAATAGTAACAATTGAATTAAGTTAAGGGTTGAACCCACACAGAAAAACAGAATTTGTCTATAAACGCTTAATCCTAATAAATGCACTTTCGTTGGAGTCTCTCGGTTTTCGATATCGTTAGATCTATAGATCAGATCTACTGCTGAAAGTCCTTCAAGGGATAGCTGTCCTTGTGCGCCGCTATATGCTGCTGGAGCTCGCGCTGCTGTTCCTTCAAATGCTCGGGCATCTCAGCGTACACGCCCTCGAACATCTCATTCCAGTTGGGCTTCAGCTTCTTCTCGGAAACGGCAATCTGCTTGAGCACTTTCTTGCGCACTTCCTTGATGTATGCGGTTTCCTCGGCCTCATCGAACCAGCCCTTGTGCACCATGTAGCGCTTCAGCTTCGAGATCGGGTGCTCTACGGAGTTCCAAACCTCAATTTCCTCTGCCGACCGGTAGGCTGTACTGTCGTCCGAGGTGGAGTGATGTCCCACACGGTAGGCCAAGGCCTCAAAGACCACCGGCTTGTTCTCACGCAGCACATACTCTCGAGCTAGCTTCATGGCATTATATACGGCAAAGACATCGGTGCCATCTACACGGATGGTGGCAATACCATAGCCCATGGGACCACGACCAGCTATGCCATCGCCTCTGTATTGCTCATGGGAGGGCGTCGAAATGGCAAAGCCATTGTTGCGACTGCATTTGGGAAGAGAGAGATGGATTATTTGGCGATCATTTTCCACTAATCGTTCGGACCCACTCACCAGAAGAGAATGACGGGGCAACTCAGCGTGGCAGCGAAGTTGAAGGCCGCATGAGCATCTCCCTCCGAAGCCGCACCCTCACCAAAGTAGCAGACCACACAGGCATCGTTGTTTGGTCGCATCTTCATGGCATATGCGGCGCCCACAGCCTGCGGCATTTGAGTGGCTGCAAACCATTAAATATAGGTTCAAAATTGCCCGCGATCAATCAGAATTAGTGGCTTACACAGAGGACTAGAGATGGTGACAAAGTTAAGCTCCTTGGAGCCATAATGTACGGGCATTTGCTTGCCACGACCCAAGTCATCGACGTTGCCATAGCACTGATCGATAAATTGATCGATACGGAAGCCACGCCACACCAGCACACCTGCCTCACGATATTGGCCATAGATAAGGTCCCTCATTTCCAAAGCTGCCGCACTGCCAATGTGAGAGGCCTCCTCGCCAAAATTGGTCATGTAGAAGGATATGCGTCCCTGGCGCTGCGATTCATACAGGATTTTATCCATGGTATTCAGCAGCAGCATGTCGCGGAACATCTTCTCCACTACATCCCGACCCAGCTGGGGATCTTGACTTTCATCGGGAATGAATCCATCGCGATCCATGACACGGTAAATGGGTATGGGCGAGTAATCCTCCGGCATGTTAAACTTTAGTTTACTGACGAACGGAGCCTTGGCTCCGGGAAAATTGGCATAATCATTTGACGGATCTGAGCTGTAAGTCCGCTGCTGCCGCATTGTGGAACCAACAACCTAAAGATCGAAGGAATTTAAACAAATAAAGATCGCTGATCGGTGATAGCATCGAAATACCAACCGCTTTGAGATTTTGCTGCCTCCCCGCTGCACTCAGCAGTTTGATTGATTTGCGCAGGAATGACATTCTTATTAGATTTTTATTATTATTATTAAATGCAACAGGTTAAAAAAACAGTTAGAATTCAGCTGCGTGTTCAGGTCCAGCTGATTACGCAATAGGAGCCATACAATAGCAACGCGTGTCCGCGTTGCCACTAGTTTTTAATAAAATAAAGCAAGATAGAATTTAAAAAACATATGATCGTTGATAGTAGATATTATTGTACCCAAAACTCATAAAAATTGATCTAAAATTTTTAAATGATCAGCCATTTAAAAACTATTTCTTAGACGACGCTTAATAAACGTGCCTAAACGAATTAAATTAACAAACAGCAACAAAATATAGAGTTCCCGCTGTCCCGCACTTTCTTTGAAAGCAGCCAGATCTAACGGAAAAAGCCAGTTTGGCAACACTAACTTGACATGTCAGCGGTCGAGGAACCGCAATTCTGGCTGGCCATTGGCATTTTAATTAAAAACTACCATGCCTTGAATAAAAAGATATTTGGAGTAGTCATTAGCCAAGTGCAGAAGCAAAAAGATGGAGAACTGTTCGATTCCACACAAGAAGAACTGGAGATGACGCTAAGGGAGCAGCCAGAGAAACGCACGTGCAAAGGCTTCAGAATTAGCTTCAAATTATTGCCCAAAAAACTAAAGGAGAACATTCTGGCCACAGGATTTGTGGGTAGGTGAGACAAGCCACACATGTAGCCAATGTAAACCCATATCTGTAGAGTAGAGATTACATCTTTTTATACTCAAATGTATTGACAGACTTTCAGGAACGCCGCTATCGATGCCAGTTTGCCAGCGATGATTTCGAGGACTTCTCGGTGCGGCTCAATGGCGGGCAGTTGGAAGTGGACTCTCTGCCGACTGGTAGATGGCAGGAGCATATTCTGAAGCCCAAGCTGCTAAGCTGGTCGCAAAGTAATCCAGACGAGACCAAGGTGAAGTCTCTCGGACTGGTCGATGTGGAGAAGTACAATGATTTGTATAAAGAGCTGAAACAGAAGCATGCCCAGCGTCTGCTGCAGTACTGGCAAACGGCACAGGAGTCTACAGATCCGCTAAAGTTCATATACGAGGACCTGGCCATAGCAGCGTACCTGATAGCCCTGTGGGGACAGACGCAAACAGAGCCCAAGGCCTTTGCCGATCTAGGCTGTGGCAATGGCCTGCTCGTCCACATTCTCAATGCCGAGGGCTACAAAGGCTATGGCTATGATATACGGAAACGCAAGCTGTGGTCCCTTTATCCGGAGGAGACTAGCAGAAGCCTCATTGAACAGGCAGTGGAGCCGAATAGCTTTCGCTTGGATTTCCCAGAAATTGACTGGCTGATTGGTAACCATTCCGATGAACTCTCCCCCTGGCTGCCTGTTCTGGCCGGGCGCCTGAACACGCACTTCTTTCTGTTGCCCTGCTGTCCGTACGAGTTGAGCGGGGCCAAGTTTCAGCGACGGAACACTAGCATAAGTGCCTACCAGGACTTTTTCCATTATCTTTTAAAGGTGTCCGAGCAGTGTGGCTTCGAGACGCTCCAGGATCGACTGAAAATACCCAGCACCAAGCGTCTGGCACTGCTGGGCCTCAAGAGGACCACAGGGGGCACTCAAAATTTTGAGAATTTTGTTCAAGAAGAGCTGCAAAAGTACAAAACAGGAGATCCAAAGGACGAGACAATCACCATAAAGCTGCGTGAGAAGGAGGAAATCGTTAGAAATTGCACCAAAGTGGATAGATCCATTATTGATGGCCTGGTGCTAAAGATCTTTCGCTTGCTGCTGGATAGCCATGAGGACGGATGGTCCGGCCGTCTGCCGATGCGAGAGATTGCTCAGTCTCTGACCAAAGAAGAGCTGAGTGGCATCAAGTCGGAATGCGGTGGCATTAAGACTCTTTTGAGGAACAAGCACGAGGTCTTTCAGTCGTGTGGCGGCGATCTTGTTGGTATTCGCAAGCCCCAGAAAACTGACATTCCACATCATCCCCGCCTGATCATCAAGAAGCGAGACTGCTTCTTCAAGCTTCATCACCCGCTGGGATGTCCCCTGGAGGATTCTGAGTGCACCTTTATACACTAGCTGAGAGTTTGGATTGTAGGTGAATAATTAATTTATTTATTAAGTGCCGCCTATGCTCGGCGCACGTTTATTGTTCCGATTATAATGTGAAATAAATTGAAGCTTGTGTTTTATGTTTATAAATCAGTAGAAATTGCTTGTCCAATGTACATCTAGGGAACCCTCCTTAGCGGGAGCTGTCTGAACTGTTGCTGCGGCGTCTACGACGGATGGGGGACCGGGAGCGACGGCGCGGTGATCGATTCCGGTTACGGTTTGGGGGCGATGGCCGACGTCCGCCGCCTCCACGATTGTTGAATCGATTGAATTGCGGCGGGGAACGCCAGCGGTTGCCTTGCGGCCGTCGCATCGGTGGCGACGGACGACGCATGGGCGGCCGCTGCTTGGGTATGATAACGGGCGACACGGTTATCTCCTGGCCATCAACCTGGCCGCCATCCATGTGCTTCATGGCAGTTTCACAGTCCTCGGGTGTGCCATACTCCACGTAGGCCATGCCCCGCCCGAAATTCGGATGGTAGCGATCGGTCGGAAACTCCACGCTTTTCACGTCCCCAAAGCTGCTGAAAATCTCAAATACATGATCCTTGGTCACGTTGCGGGTGAGTCGACCAACGTGAATGCGCACCGGTTTCGGTGTGGGCGAGCGTGAGCGCGGTGTGCGGGAACGTGTACGCTCGCGTCTCTTCGGCGGCGGCGTCCTGTCACCCGAAGTGCGTCCACGACGCCGTGGCGACCGCGATCGGCTGCCCGAGCGGGACCGCTCCCGCTTCACATTGTTACTGTCGCCGCCCACAGCACCTCTGTCATTGGAGCCTGCACGTCGGGCACGATCTCTGGACCGGCTGCGACGCTCTCGCTCACGTTCGGGTTCCTTGCGAGCCTTGGTGCTGGGCTGTGGAGATTTTGATGTGCGACGCGGCGACCGAGATCGCGTACGCGACTTCTCTTTGTCTTTATCCTTGCCACTAGCGGCGCCGCCGCCACCACTGGCTGCACCACGTCGACGGTTCTTCTCGCTGCGATCCGAGTCGCTGGACGAGGACGAGGAGGAGCTCGACGAATCACTGGAACTGCTTGAGCTGGAGCGGGACCCACTGCCAGAGCTGCTGCGCGACGAGCTGCTGTCAGATGAACTGGAATTATCATTTACATACATTTTTGGTGACATTTTTTTTTCCAGTTATGCCGGCTGTCAGTTTGTGCAAATATTGTGTGTTTGGGGACTTACCTTCTGCTGGAGTCGCTGCTAGAGGAGGCGGAACCACGGCGTTTGCGTTCGCGCTCCCTGCGCGAAGAGTTGCTGGTGGACGCTGTCTTGCCGCCCTCCTTCTCTTTGGTGTCTTTCTCTTTGACATCCTTTTCCTTTTCACCCTCGCCGGCGGGACTCTGGGCACGCGCCCTAATTTTTAGCCAAAAAAAGGAAATGTTTTAATAAAAACCACGGCATTGGCTATTGCTACTCACATTTTTGTTTTGGAATTCACTTTTAATGAACTTAAACGCGGCTGCAAACTCAAAACGATTTGCTAGTTGTTTTAATTTATAAATTTACAATTTTTTCTTACGCGAAATACACTCAAAACTTAGGGTTGGAAAAAATTCGATAGTGCTACCGATACTACCGTTGTTTTCGAGCACTGCCTTCCCCAACAATTGCAGTATGAAAACAACTCTAATAAGGTGGTTGATCGGTATCGGTATCAACCCTGATTTGATGAGCGCGTAGAATTAAAAAGACATTTTTGAAAATAGAAACCAAGTTAATTAATTGAAGTACAGCAAATGTTTCGTTTTATTTATAAATTGCACTGTAGGTGTGAATAAACATTAATAAGCAAGGAACAATTTATGGGCAGTATCATACTGACGTGACGTTACAAAATAATAAAAAAGTAGAATATTGAAATTGGGTATATAAGTTAACTTTCAATAGATTTAGAAAATAATATCGGCACAAACCTATATGAAAACCAGCTCTTATTGACTTTGCATGTTTGAATTATTTTAAAAATATGAAATATTGTAAATTGTTTTTCAGTTACGGACCCACCAATATGAATTACCGAAATCCCATTGATTTTCATTGACCAACTGGCAAATGGCAACGGCTGTTGCTGCTGCGGCTCTGCGTGGGCTGGCCATTTTAGGAGCATTTTCCAATGAATTAATTCAATTTGGTCGCGGCGCTGTGTAGCCATATATTGGTTACATTTAAGGACTTGCTGCACATTGCAGTCATTCTTAATGCGAATATTATTTGAGGCCCAAACAATCTGGTTGTGGGACAGCATTTTCCCACCAGTTCCCTCGATCTCGTATCTGTGGGTCTGAGTGTGTGTGTGTGTGTGTGTCAGTGCACTTCCTTGGTAGGTTTTCTATTCATTCCAACACTTAAACTGACATTAGCCGCCAGCTTGAGGTAGAACGCTTCTTCTAATGCACAAATAATTGCAGAAGATGCTTCTGCTGCCGTTGCTGCTGCTGCTGTTGCAGTTGTCGTTGCTGTTGCCTGTTGCAGTGTCAGGTAGCAGCCGACAGTTCTGTGCGGCTCTTTCAGCTGATTGCTCAATCTCAATGAAATATGATTAAATAAATAATTGTTGCTTTAATTCAGTTTTGCTCCCCACAAAATAGCAGTGGGGTTGGGGATCTGTCTTCCTCAGTTGGTAATGGAGCCGCCATGCTGTTAACGGGACTTTGGTTTGCCATTATAACATCGTATTTAGGCGAAATATTATCTCTTGTCCGAAATATAAGCATCATATTCAATGAAGGATTGATCTACAAAATGTTTAGTGAAGAAAAACTGATACCAAAATTGATTGTTGGAAACATAATCACGAAAGTTAAGCCCCCCCTCCCAGTGAAAACAGAAGTAGAAACATGAACTTTCGGTTTCAGTTGGTGTGAAATTGAATTTCCCAAAAGAAAGCCTCAAAGAGACATCTTCTCTGCGGTCAAATAGAAGAACTTTCCACAGTTGAAGTAAAAGTTGCAGGCCAGATTTGATCGGCTTAAAGTTGCTCCGCTCCGGCTAAATAGCAGAGCAAAAGCCAAAGCCAAAGCAAAGCAAAAGCAAAGCAAAAGCAAATCAAAAGCAAAACAAAGATTGTCCACCACTAAATGATCATTAAAGTGCGTAAATCGAAACCAGACTGCATCTCGCACTGCACTGCACTGGTCGTGTCGTCCGAGTTGTATTGACTTTTTCGGCATTGGTCAACATTAGACATTTTGTCCTAATTACACAGACGACAAACTGAGAGTTAAGAGCTGGCTTCAGCTTCAGCCTCAGCTTGGAGACTCCGAGACTTGGAGTTGATTGGCGACGCATGCGCATGCGCACCACCACTTCACTTTCCATTTAATCTCGTTTGGTTTCGTTTCGTTTTGGTGGTGCAACTGCCACACAATTTGTCGCAGCATCGCGCGATGCCGCCGCATGGAAATCGAAAGCCGATTTTCATGTCAATATTTTTGTTTAATAAACTGCCGATGGACCGGACTCTACTCTGCCAGGCGGCCATGCCAGGCCATGCCTCGCTCGTCTCGTCGTCTGAGCATGCGGAAAATATGCAAATTACCATCGACATCGACGTGCATCATATGGTGCCCCCAAGGCACGGCAGTGGCAGCGGCTGCCGCAGCGGCTGCGTCAACGCAATGCAACAACGTTGCGTTGACCGATTGAACGAAAGTGCAGCAGCCACCAGCCACCAAGCACCAGGCAACGCGAAAGATGAAAGTTGTCCACATGGTAGAATGACGAGGCTGAAAGTGCAAGTGGGTCCAGCGATTCACGAACGAACGTAAGACGGTTATGGAGACTTTAGACTGATGACTGCGATGGGATGGGTTGGTATTGAGATCATATGCGAGGTGTCAATAGAAGTTGGTCGAGTGGTTTCACTTTTCTAAATAATCCCAGACCATAAGCGGAGCAGAGAACTGTGAAATGATCTGGGGGTGGGGGATCGAACGCTAATGAAAGAAATTTGATTGGAAAATCATGATCTTCCGCGGAAGTGGAACTGGAACTGGATTGGTCGTGCTGTTAGCAGTAAGTATGAAAGAACGATGTGTGATAGTTATAGGTACTCTCACACATAAATTAAATTGTATTCATATAAATCCTCAAAAGGATTGTAAAACATTTACCACAAACATGGAAAACTGGACTACTTTCCCCGCTCCCCACATCAAAGCCTTTCCTAACAGGGGCATTTGTCAACGACTTTGTTTTTGCGCCGGAACTTGTGGATAATTTGCGAACAAAGTCCGTGAAACGGACATGGCAATTAATCAAACAACTGCCATCCGCCGAAAAACGTTGGAAATGGTTGGAAAAACGCGAAAATCCGTTGAAAGCCGAAAATTGGAAGGCCTGAATAACCAGGCAAAAACCAGCACAAAAACTAGCCACTAATACCAATACCCAACACTGGCACAGACAACGACATGGACACGGACACGGACACCGACACCGACAAAGTCAACGTCAAAGAAAATTGTGGCCATGCGATAGGTAAAAATGTGGCAAAATTTATATCAATCTGTTGTCGTTGTTCGGACCAGTTAAGATATGCTTCGACAAGGTCTCCAACAAGGTCGAAATGGGCCGCCAGGCGTAGGCCAGAATATGGCCAAGTATGCTAAGCATCTGCAAAGAAAGGAAAATGTATGCGGAGGAAGAACAAATGCCATTAACAACATGGCAACAATGTTGCCCGATACACTGAGGAAAATGTATCCTGAAAATGGCAAAGATCTAAACCTTCAGGCTAAACCAAAGATATATTGGCAATATTACTCGTTATCTTCTATTCAATAACCCTTCTTTTCTAGAACTTTTTTAAAATCTTGTGGGATTATCAATCTATTTAATAGTTATGATGATGATATCGATTATATCTGCAGCAATCATGTGCTTTATCCAATTCATATTCTCTGATGGTTAAATTTAATTTCCGAAGGGGCTTATCTTAGATGATAATGTGCCATAAGATACCTTGTTCAAACGACATACGACTATCAACATTTATAGTATAATTTTACAATATTATTGAAAAGAAAAGCAATAATCTTGTGAAGATGCACTACACTTTAACTGTTAATTTTTCAGGATAAACTATTTTCTAAACCTAAGAATTTTATTCTCCTACCTTAAAGGGAATTTCTTTTTTCGCTGTGTGCATCTGCAGTGCTAATGGTATTCGCCTGAGGACCGTAGGTGATAAGAAATAATTGAAAAGATTGTCGGGCATTTGAATCGATTGAATGGGAGTGGAAGGTGGGGACTGGGGGCCCAGCAGATCGAGAAAAGAGTGGAGAGAGAAAGAAGGAGAATAAACAGCAAAGGGCCATAATTAGGCGATTGTCTCAATGTGTGTGTTTGTGCAAATGTTTATGTTATGTCAATTGTCGACTCCGACAGACCAACCGACCACACAAGGAATATGCAGAGGACCTGAGGCGGAGGCTGGTCCCGCTCAATGCTTGCAAAACTGTGCAGCGCTGGCTGTCAAACTGCAGTCATTAAGGTTGCAAGAAGATCAACAGCAGCAGTAGCAGCAGCGGGGGGCGGGTACGGGGGGACGGCTCTTCTTCTGCTTTCTTTTCACTGAGCTTGCAGTTTTGTCTCAGTTTTTCTCTCACCCTGTCTCTCCCTCGCTTGCGTTGCCTTAATTGTTTTATTGCAGCAGGAGAGGGAGAGAGAGAGAGAGGTAGAGGGAGGCAGACAAACTTTCTATTTGAGCATTTTCACAGGGAAAAAATATTTCATTTTTTCCTTTATTTTTTCAAGTTGGTTGCGATAAATGTTTGCAACCTGAAGATGCAACCTGAGGAGAGGCAGCAACACTAATATTTTTCTTCCGCCTGATTACGAATGGGAATTTTTCGCGAAAAATGTTGAAAATGTTGATGTGTCATAGCTGTCAGCCTGGTGTTGTTTTGAGAGAGCTTTGCCTGACAGCTGTGAAGTTGTTGTGTCATAGCAGCTAGCTAGGAGAAAATTATGAGTTATACATACATATATGCACTCATACATAAGTGGATATGTACCTTTTGGCGACAAGTGGGCATATGGTGGTATAACAGTTGGTATTTAGCTACAGTGTAGTGTCATAACAGTCAGGATATGCTGCAGTGCCCCCCGGTTGATGTGCGTTTCTGCCTGGGGATCCGAGCTTAACAAGCTTCGGCTTAGTGTCACTTCGTTAACAGTTTTCAAAAGTTTTGCTTAAATGTACTCCCAATGTATGTACACACTTTCAGTTTCAGATGTGTTTCCCCTAAGTACATAAGTTGCATAGCAATTAGTTTTGCCTTCGAATGAGCGGTGAATCATTTGAGTTAGTTTCGCAACAATCAGCTTTATTCCCCAATTCTTTATAGGGAGTTAGAACGAGAGAGAGAGGGAGAGAGCGCCATATTGCTCTGGCTTGACTCTTGGACCATTCAGCCTTAATTATGCGTTTCATATGAGATACCCGGCCGCGTGGTCAACCCTTTTTATGTGCAAACTTTAGCGCGTTTTATGAGCCGCTCATTAGAACCCGAACAGACCGAACATGGAGAATGGGGGCTCTGCCGCTCCTTTATGACGTTGAGATGTCGACAACGATGGCTAACAGCGAGACCAAGACGCTAACAACGAAAAATGCGTGAAAGATCAACACGAGATGATGCAGTTTGTATACCCTTTGGAAGTCCAAAAAGGTTACAAATGGAGGCATACATATAGCAGTAAGCCAATGGGAGTTTACCAATGGTAAATACAGACCTGACTATAGAAAATATATTCCTAATTCTATTTATATCTTTAAATGCTGAAAAATATATAATTCATTGCTTATGGGTTGGTGGACTCTGTGCCAAATGTTGCCATACCCTCTTCCAGGGTATAGAGGCAGATGGAGACGCTCGGCTCATTATAATGGGCGGCACTTTATTTAAATGCGCGCACGGCACATCATTAACAAGGCAAATGCTATGCCTATGCCTATGTCCAGGCCTATGCGTTGCTCTCTGCTCAGTTTTCAGTCTTAGAGCAGGCGCAAGGCGACCCAAAAGGATGTGGATGTGGATGCGTCTCTATTAGCGGACACAGACCGCACGCACTGGCCAAAGGGGGGGGCATGGATCGGAGTGAACGAAGCGATTTCATAATATCTCAATTGATGTGTGCGGCTCTCCATCAAGCTCCAATGCACAGTGGTTCACAGGGCCATCAAAAAGTGAAGCAAAAATAATTAAGAGCTCCCGGTGGCGGTTCTTCAAGTCTTCAAGTCTTGGATTCGCCAGACACAGGAGATGACAGGTCAGATATCAAGGTTTTGGTACTGTCTGGGACACTCTTTAGTCTTTTCTGTTTATCGTGCAACATTCCTAACCTCAGTTTGGTGTGTTCTGGTGACACTGTACCCTCGAGTGGCGCCTTAATTGGTTTCTTAGAATCTGCGGTGCGCCCTTCTGCTCGATGAACGCTTCACTTACCTCTTTACACCGGCTGAATCCCCCCCCACCATCTCCCTCCTGCACTAGCCCTTGCCACCGCCTATGAACCCATCCCCCCCTTCCCCTCCCCCCTTCTGCAATGTGCCTTTTTCCTATTACTTGTTCTTGTTCTTCTCTGACTCTGATATGCCTCCTCCTGCTCCAGCCAGCCGGCCGGCTTCCTCTGCCTGTCCGCTAATTAAGGTCGTCGTCAGCGACTCCAGTGCGTTTGCAAATTACCCCGCAATTCCACAAGAGAGCAGGCAGCCAGGGAGCAGGGAGGGGGAAGCAGGGAGGGGGGTAGACAGAAGACTCTAAGTGGTAATTGCCACAGCCAGGCCATGCCATGCCACAGTCTCCAGTTCTGGATAAACTGTACGCGCTTGATTTCAGGGCGACATTTTTCATAAAATGAAAGTATCTTTGATAAGTTAATGATTGAATCAAGATGGATAGCCACGAAGGGGGTTACAGGGGGTTGGAGTATGTAGATTGAACCATCTCAAACGATGTATTTCATTCTGTTCAGAACAGATCTTTTATCGACTGGAATTCGTTTAACAAATTATAGTTTTCATAGAATATTCGTTCGTTTCAGCTTCCTATATCCCCCTGCTGTGGTATATAAGAACTGGTTTCCATCAAGATCTTTATCTCTGTGATCTCAGGTGACTTCCCATCACATGGTGGCTCATCGTGTGCCTAAATCTCTGCACACGAATCGAATCGAGAAGACAAATTAAACGCCCATTAAGACATCATTTGATTGTAGTTTTTTGTGGGATTTTTGTTTTGGCCACGCAGTCGGATAAATCAATCAATCAGTCAATCAATCAAAGCGCATCAGCCAACAGAAAATCCATGTCAGTAGATCCGTTCATCCTTGACACAAAATATGAAATATTTATGCGTAATTATCAAAGGCAGCTAAATGGCTATCTGTACATGTGTATCCCCCGACAACCCACAAATATTTACAATATTATAACCCATCAGCAAAAACAAAAAAAAATGTGATTTCGCTTTGGTTTTTTGCTTTAATTGTTGTTTGATCTTGTTGGCTGATTTATTTTGGCCAACCTTCGTCCCACGAACCAAACCTGATGGAGCAAGAGGGTGGGAGGCAAACTTAATTACGCGCGTGTATCTGTCAGATAGCCCACCACCGCCAATCTCTTTACAATGGACTCTACTCTCTGCTCTGCCTCGGGCAAGAAATTAAAACAAAAATCACGCAAATATATCGAAATATATAAGGCAGAAAACAAATTGGGTAGCGGCAGGAAAAGGAGAAAAACAAATGCAAATTGCTACGAATAAAACCGCAGAAAAGAGGGTATTACAACATAGAGGGTATTTCCCTTTGGATAGAGATTTGCAAATCACCCAAAAATATATATACCAAAAACGAGAAAGGGTAGTTTTCATTGAGAGATCAAGTCTACCCTTTACTGTCTATATATCCCTCTTTTTATGTGCAACTTTCATTCTTCACAGATAAAAAATTCTGTATAAAACTTTCTCATTTGTAATTTGAGTAAATAATGTAGAAAAATCCATGAACTGACTCAAAAACTCCTGGAATATCTGCTTGATATCTGCACTTTATCAGTACTTTATCTCTTATGACATCTCCTATATAACCCGATATTAAAAGGGTATAAAACGCTTGTCTGCTTCGAGCATTCATTGTCTTACCTGCCTGGCGCTATTTTCAGCTTCAACATTCTCTGGCGCATAGCCATAGCCGGGTCTGGGGCACGGAATGGAGCGGAGGAACGTTGCCCCCAAACATAATTTCGCACAGAAATTATTAGCACTTTGTTATTTTTTCGGTTGTCACGCCTCTTTCTTGTACGCATTTAGCACTAAATTCCAATACCATATAAATATAGTGGAAACATTTATTAACCTCGCTAACATTTGCCAGCCTTTGCTTTGAGAAAATGTTGTCAATATTTTTATGGATTTCATGTAGGAATTTAGAGAATTAAAAGTCGATTCAACTTTAAGTGGGAATTGAAAGTAGAAGCTCTTAGGAGGGGTAGATCTTAGTAGATCTTACGTTCGAAGCGCATGTTGGGTTCATGAGTGGTTTTCCTTTATCCCAAATTGGAAAACTCTTGCCTGAGGACATATTCTGAGACAACACTAAAGTCCACGAAAGATCTAAGAAGATTGGAGTCAAGGAAGGGTCCTTGCCTTCCGAGAGTTTAGCCTAACTTTTGTCTGATTTGCATTTGCATCAATCATGATTTGCTATTGGCTAAACTTTCGTTTCATTCGAGGAAGCCTGCATCGTAATTTGTCATCGTTTGGCTTCCTCATCCATATGTCCGACTCTTCCTGCTCATCATCATCATTATTATCAACATCAACAGCATCAACAACATCAACGTTTTCCTCAGGTTTCCACGTTCACTCGTTGACCATTCGAATTATTCAGTGACCCCAAGGCCCACCCCAACGTTGCCCTGCCTTACCTCACTTTATCCCAAGCCAAGCAACCCTCTTCACCTTTCTCCTAACCCCACAGTCACCTACTCCTCCAGCAGCAGTCGACAACAGCACCAGCTGACCGTCATGAACCCTGTGGTAGTCAGCGCAGACACATCTTCACCTTTTGTCGACTTTCCACGCTTCTCATTTCACTTTCTTTTGCACGACCATCGCGACGTCTCTGCCACAAGGGAGGGGAGGGGGGACAGCGTGTGTCGCCACATGGAGAGATGAGGATAGAGATGCTTCCTCGCAGCATCCACGTAATTAACATTCAACTCGACTCTTAGCTGGTGAAATTTTCTTGCGCCGTTTCGTAATGAGGAAACAAATGCTGTCAAATGCGTTGGCGGCTGGCCGTCGCTCGATAAGCCAAGTCAAGCCAAGGCAGCCGCAAAGGCAGCCAATGTGGCAGCTGTGGCAAGAAAAGGTAAGGTGTCATTGCACTCGAACTGCTCTTGAATGCGGTTTCGGTTTCGGTTTCCCATGACTCATAATGATTGAAGTTCATGTGGTTAAAGGAGGTAGAAGAGGCTTGAATGTCAGGGTGAGGCAGGGTATTCCTATCTGTTTTTTGTAAATTTAATTGGAACAGAATAAGGATACATTTTGGGATTTACTGATGTCGTAAAAGCGATAAAAGCTTCAAAGATTCTTGTAGTTTTGGCGGTACAAAATGGAAAATAGTAGAATAATTATTAATAATTATTTCTACATGCCTCCCTATACCTATTTCGATTTAGGTGGTCTTTCACTTAACGTATACATATTTTTCTATAGATCCATTGCCATATTAATTTCAAAGGTGTCCATTAGCTTAGATCGCATTATTTATATTTCTGCGGTAGCCAAAATCGTGGATGCTTAATAAATTGTAGATAAAGAATGGACTTTGGATTTAGCAGAATACATACAGACATGATTGAAATAAGCTTCTTCCATCGTTAGTCAATATTTAAGCCAATCATCAATAGAATTACTGGATTTAGAGCTCCAAAAGTGACTCCTCAAAACCCTTTACAGGGAATATCTGGGAGAATGACTATGGAGTACCATAACAGCAGTTCAATGGCAGTTTTGCTTTCCTTCATGAATAGAGCATTGTTTCTTCAGCAATATTCACTTTTTAGAGACTATTAAATACACATATCATACCAGTATTTCTATCCTCATAGATCCCACTCGTCTTTCTTCTAGTACCCTTCTTTTGTGACTTGTCTTATTTAAATAAATTCCAAATAAAAAAAGAAATATTTACCATGGTTTACGTGGGTCTCAGTAAGCCAGTTCTCAGGACGGTGTTCGTTCTTTCTAAATCATTTTGAAGCATTTGGAATGCACAGACAACGACCACGCCCCGCTTAAACATTCTTTCAATTTATTTATTTCTAACAACAACAAAAAAACAGAAAAGAAAAAAAATACAGAAAAGAGTAACAATTTTATTGCAAATGTCAATTGCCTTAGATCATTCAACTAAATGGTAGCTACGTGCCGCAATTTGTGGCATGTGTGTGGCTCTGAGAACTGCGGATTCCCATACGACCAACGTAGACGGCAGCTGAAGAAGAGGTGCCACCTCAGGAGGCTGAGCTTCTGGCAGAACAAAGTAAGAGGAGAGGCTCTAGAAAAGTCTAATGGAAAATGCAACATTAAAGGCAGAGTCACAGACGGCAACAGAGTGAGAGACAGAGGCAGGGATAGGGGGCAGGGACTGGGGGCAGGGGAAAGGTGCTGGGGCAGATGTAGATTAGAAAAGAAAAGCGCAGCATAATAAGCAATAAATGCAAGTCTAAGACTCATTTCGAACGTGTTAAAATGATATCGCAAGTGCCCCGGAAGCGAGGTCCAAACAATGGGGAAACATGAAGGCATTTCAGTCGATAGCTCGACTATGGGATACCCGCTATTCACGAAAGTAGAAATGAACACCTAGATACCAGGATCTACAGACTGACATGGCTATAGCCTCACTTGTTTTCCAGAATTTATTAGGTAGCTGCCATCCAGCATCCATTGAGCATGCCCTTGTGGTACCTTGTGGAAATGCAAAGAAAAGCAAAAGGTAAATCCATGTTGCTCATATGAAAACCCCCCCTTCGGCCCTTCTGTACCCTTCTGGCAATCTCTGTCTCGTTCTTGGGCTAATTTGTTGCTGTTTTCCTGGAAAAGCGCTAATCAAAAGTTTAATGCCCAGCGAAGGGAACGAAGAAATTGCACTGCAAAAAGCAAACAACAAAAAAGAACAAACAACAAAAAAAGACGAAGGCAAATCGACAGACACAAACCGAAATCTGCAACAGGCATGCAGGCAGGCAGGCTGCTGTTGCAACCTGCCACAACCACGGCAACAATTATTATGCAGCAGCAGCAGCAAAAATCCACTCGAGGCGTTGCCCGCAGCCAAGTCGCTGCCAAGTGATTCTAATGATGCTTCTAATGATATAGTCAAAAGCGAAGCGCGACTCGCAGCAGTTGCATGTGGCAGGCAGCGCGTTGGCAGCGCTGCTGCTGCTGTCGCTGCTCCCCTCAGGCTGCTGCTGCCTCCTATCTGCGACAGTGGCTGTGTGGCGCTTCGACAGCGGTGGCAGTGGCAGTCCAGGCAGCAGAGTCCAGGAGTCGGTAGCAATTGCATTCGGTTAACCATTTGGGGAACCAAAGTCTGTCTTTAACCCTTAGCCGGGTCATAAGTATATACATTTTTTTCATTTATTACTGGATAAGATTTAGCAGGGGATTTTGGGATCAACTTGAGGGTATTTGCAGATTGTATTATGTATATTTTATGGTACAGTTATAGAGTCTATCAATCCTGTTTAGACTTAACAGAATAAGAAAAGCCAGAGGTACAATAACCAATATTTGTGCCCATACTTATCCAAATAATACAAGTATTATCATCAACCAAGTTTAAACCTAATTAGCTTTAAATGTCCCTCAAAGTCAAGTCTTAAAATAACCCAATAAGTAAACCAACTATGGAGCCAATGATATTCCATTAAATAAAGGAAACCTTAGCAAGTTATGCGTAGAACAGCCGTCCCTTTCTTAACCCCCTACACCCACTGCTGGGTTAACTAAATGTTCTAATGCCTTACCCTCCTCCTGGTTGCTTCAATCCCCTCCCCCCAACCAACCCACCGCTTTCCTTCTTCCTCTTCGGCTCGCGTCAGACTTTTCCGCTTTGATTTTGCGTTAATCTTGGCTTGCACCTGTTGGATCGCTGGATCGCTGCTGGTTCCTTGGATGGTTCGTTGGATGGTGGCTCTTCCTCCTGCTTCCTCCTGCTCTCTCTCCTCTCTGGGGAAGTAGTACTACCTGAGAGCAATGACGGTGCCGTTGTTCAATTTTGCGTGCCGTTGCCGCCTCTGTTATTTTAACAATCTGCCATTTAAGCGTAAAAAATGTTGCCTCGTTTCGTGCCGCAGCATTTTTTCTCCTTCTTTTTTTTTTTTTGGGATACCCTTGCTGATGGTATTGTAATTTTTGTAAGGCAGAAAATAAAGGTAAGAAACCATTCATTGCCATCCTAGACACACTAGAAAATATATGTAGATGTAGATGACAAATGAAAGTGAAAACAAGGGACTTATCTTTTAGGCCTTAAGGACTTTAAACTTTAAGCAAAATTGAGTTGGAGTTAGATCCCAGATGTTCTATATTATATAGCTTTTAAAGATCTGTTTTAAAAGACCCCAAATCAAGGCCACACCTTAGGCTTGTATCTCCTTTTTTTTAGGAATTTCCCAACACAACTTTTCTAGATATTTCATTGAAAGAGTATCCCATCATTCGATGACCTAGAGGTGCGCTTTCACGCATTTTTTTTTCTATGGCTTGGCTCTTGCTTAGTTGTCTTTTCTTTTTTTTTCAGGCTATTTGATTTGGCAATCATGGGGCCTGAACGTCGACGACGACGATGGCGCTGCGTTCTCCATTCTGCATTCTGCGTTCGGTTTTTGTTTATTTTTTTTTGGTTTTTTGGTTTTGTTTTGTCGTTTTGGGCGGCGGCATTGCGTTAGTTGAACCTTTTTCGGGCAAAACACATTTGAAACTTGGCTCCCAGGAGGACAAGGGGGGATGCCGGCATTTGAAGACAGGTTGCTGCTGCCTCATGCCTGCTGCCTGCCGCCTGGTGGATTGCTCTGGACAGCATCGTATCAATGTGGATTAGTCAAGAGTTTGATTGGGAAATTCTTCTGGGCGGCTTGTCAAATGATTTCCATGGAGTATAGGAAGTCATTTGAGGACTTATAGACTTTCACTCGCAGCCCGAAAAAAAACTAAATGGATTCTTTTTGGGGTTCCCGTACCTCCTTGAGCATTCAGTGAAGGCCATCCAGAAATTACTGTATACCGACTGGATCCCTACTGGTTACCGACTGGATAGTTCATTAATCATTCAGTCTCGGTCTCGGGCCTTCATGGCCAATGGCAAGGTAATCCAGGATGGAGGCCTTCAGCCCTCTCCCCCGTAGCCCCGTCTCCTCGTTTCGTCTCTCCTGCCAATGCCATAATCAACTTGTCGGACAACTAAATTCCATAACTGATTTGCTCGGTTCTCCTGCTTCGAGCAGTTGTTGTATTGCTGAAAAGCAACAGCATTAATATTACATACGAGTATAGCAGGTACAGCATTACATGCATTACATTATAACTGTATTTAGTTGATAAGATACTTATAAAAACCAACAAGTTACAGGCACCTACAACTAAAGACAATTGTAATATGATATATGTATACAGAGAATCTTTACAATCAGTTTAAGATCATAGAAAGAAACGTAGCTGTTCATAGAGGTTGAGGCTCATCAGGAATATTTATAATTTATATATCTATCTATCTTTCTCCGGTTAGCAAAGAGAATATGATAGCAATGATGCTATCCTTAACTAAATAAATATTTGAGCTTTATCTGTCATATCTTCTTGAAAAGTGTTGTAATATATACTTATTTGTCTAGTCAGTATCCTTGTTAGAATAAATCCACCACAGTTTAGTTTTTATAATGCGTGATTGCTTTTATATTATATGTTTTAAAAGTTTATCACTTTCTCAACCACCCACATTCGACGGAGATCAAGAAGGAAGAGGAAGGTAGTAAGAAAGTGTGCCCATGCACTAGAAGATGACAGTGTGCCCATACACTAGGGATTAGGGAGTTCTTTAATGTTATGTTATGTTATGTTATGTTATGTTATGTTTTTATGTTAAATATAACATTGATAGAGACGAGCAATGTTATGTCCAACAAAAAGATATATTTAAAAATGTATAGCTTTACGGTTTTCATTTGAGGAGTAAAGTATAGCTAAAGCAAAACTAGTCAATAAAATCGTTATAAAATTAAATACATCACACTATTTGCATACAGCTACCAAATGGTAATAAAAACCGTGGCAACAGCAGGAGCACCTAACATCAGACGGTAACAGGAACATCAGCCATAGGAATACCAAGAACTTACTACAAAATCTCCATTCAGCATTCCCCATACCCCCCAAACCCATCTCCATTTTCCATCCCCAGGAACAGCAGCAGCAACAGCAACAACTACTAGCAACAGCAACAACTACTAGCAACAACAGCAACAACTACCAGCAGTAACTGTGGCAATTGCGTAAATGATGTTCTAATACAACATCAATTACAATGGCAAGCGGCCCATGGCCAAAACGGTAATGATGTAGTCAGCCTCCAAGTTGCGTTTCTGCCTCGTTCTCCGATCTCCACTTCTCTCTCTCTCTCTTTCTGGCTTGTGCTGCTCCTCAATAAGCTTACGGCATTCACGCCTTGTTGTTGCCTGCCTCTTCCACAGTTTTCTCCGGCTTCTGCCCCTCCTCCTCCCCCCTGCCGCCTGCTGCTGTTGTGTAGCTGTTATCGTTGTCGCTTGCCGAACCGGCTGGAGAACATGTCCCTGCTGCTCTGGGTATACCCCGTAACTGTTGCCAAAGTGCAGCCCCCTGATACCCTGTAGCAGAAGGGGAATATGCGTTGATACTAGAACAATGAAAGGGAGATTTGGTGGTAATAATCAGGGGTCACTGTAGCTCTCTTGATAGCTAGCTCTAGCTCTGCACCCAAACATAAAGTATATCTATCTCGTAAGGCACTCCCTCGGCCCCAGGGTATTCCCAAGTCGATGCCACTGGCCCATTACAAATTCCTGGAAAGATTCGACTAAAAATTTCATGCATGTTGCTGCCGTTGTTGTCGTTGCAACCAGCAACAACGACAACCGTTTTACGCATGCGTGTGCCTCTGCCACTGGGCCTGTTGCACCTGCTTGCCAGCCACATGCCACCCCCCCCTTGGCCACCGCCAACAGCTGACTGTGGCAGTGCTTCAATTTATGTTTTAATTGTGGAAATTATGTGACATATGTTGCTGCCGCTTTGGCGTTTTGCTGCTGCTTCTGTGTGCTTAGGCGGTGTGCATCTGAGAGCATCGAGAGAGAAGACCGACCCGACCGTATAGCCGACGTCTGTCATAACTGGTAAAGTTGTAATTAAACTGGTGCTGCAAGCAGCCCCCCTCCCTCGTACCCCTCCCCAATGCCCACTAGTTGCACTTGCACCGCCCATCGTCTGGGATCGGGAGACAGGACAGAGTTTTGTGGGTTTTGTGCACGGGCTGTAAACATTTTACGGTTGTTTATTGCCATCAATTGATGTATGGGTGGATGGTATGGTATGGATCGATGGATTGAGCTGAATGGTAATGGTACTGAACAAATGATCGAGGAGTCAACGGCAATAGCTTTGAATGCGGACAGAGGATCGATGATGGATTTCCTGGCTGATCTCCTGACCTTTAGATGCTTTACATGATCTGTTTATACTCGTAGAGGGTCAGAGACCTTCCAGAAGGACAAGGGCGTTAAGGAAACCTTCTGGAATGTACTTCCTCTTTAGTAGCGTTGTTTTTCCCCTCCCCCAAAGAACAGCTCTAACTGCAGTTTGATTGATTGATGGCCCCCGTCGACGAGTTCGCTATATTGCGATGCTGTTGACTTTACAACAAGTTTATGGTCGCCTGCTCTGCAGTCTTGAACCCCAATGAACTCGCCACAAGCCAAGCGCAAACAACACCCACTACCTCGGACTCGGGCTCTGACTCTGCCCCACCGCATCATCTCACACGTAAGCCGACGCTTTATGGAGTGTTGTGGAATCGGAGTCTTGTTGCCTAACCATAACTGTAATGTAATGGCTGTAAGCCAGCCCCCAACTGGCCCAACAGCCAATCCCAATCCTAATCCAATGTTTGGGTCATTTTCAGTGTGGACTCGGGACTTGGTAGATCTAACAATAAAAATCAAAATACCGTCACGTAAACCGATAACAAGGCACGGAGACGGACACGGACACGGGATCCGAGTCATAGCCAGAGTAAAAAAACACAATTAAGACCAACATTTTGATGGTGTTCAAACTATAAAATTCATATAATTAAATTGCAGTTATAACTATAACAGCAACAACGGCCGCCACCCCACCACCGAAACTATCATAACGAGCCGCCGAAATGCCCCTGCCACAGCCACAGCCACAGCTCCACCTCTCAGTGCAATGCCCCGTGCCCCGTGCCCGCCGTCTAGTGAATAATTTGGGGAAAATGGGAGCATAAAGTGAAAAGCGAAAATCAATGGAATCAACCTCAAGAATAGCAACATGAAAGAAATGGAGCCTATCTTTGGGGCCCATCCGAAGCAGTAGATACTCTTCTTCCTATGACCAATGTTAGATTTAAACTTGATTTGGATTGGATTTGAAATGTGTATATACACAGTTGCAGGTAGTAGCTTATAAAGAATAGTTTATAGTACCCTTTGGCAGGGTATAAACAATAGCAACAATTACGTTCGTTCAGCGTTTATCGGAATTTTTTGAACAAAAGCAAGAGCAAGATCACGACGAAAGAAAAAGCTTACTGTTAAAGGAATCTTTCGATAAGGAGTGTAATCGATAAATAATAGCTAGACAAATGGATGTGGGAGGCGGCTGGGTTCATATGTTCAATCATTTATGGCTATGCATGTTCCTTTCTATAAAAACGAGTTCAGGATTGTTCCTACAATAATAAAGCTCCAAAAACTGAGAGTAAATGGTACTTTTTTATTTGTAATGCGTCCCTCTGTCCGTTCTTTCTGATGACCAGCTGATGACTATGTTATACATAAATATACAATATGTACATACATATATCATATCATAAAACACCCATAGGAGCGATATATCTAGACTTCAGCTTAATCGAATTTCGCTTCTAGAAACGCTCTCGATTTCGAGTGAGTTCTTTACCCCTCCCTAAAGCTCCCCCACCACTGTACCTGAAATTTCCCCATTGCCACGACCATTTGTACCCCTCTAGCTGCTGTTGTGGTTGCTATGCCAAGTGAAAAAAAATGAAACCTCCGGCGTTTGCTGTCGCTGCTTCTGCTGCTGCACCCGGAAATCAATCAAAGTAAGGGCATTCCACTTCAACATCGATGAAGTGCTGCCAACAAATTGCAACAGCAGCATCGGCTAAGGCAGCGACAGCAACAGCGACAGCGACAGAGGCATCGATCGGCAGAAAACAAAAGGAAAAGAGAGAAGTGAGAAAGCAGCAGCGACAGACAGTCGAAATTGTCCGCTATTTTTGTCTTCCTCGGCGCTCCCACTCTCTGTTGTTGTGCAGCAGGTGCCAAAAGCTTTGATCAACTCTGCTCTCTCTCTCTCTTACTTGGTAACTTCACGCCACTTCACTCTCTGAGCGAGCTTTTCAAACTGTTGTTTTGTTTTGTTGTTACGGGTCTTGTGCCATGCCGGTTATTGTTGTTGCTTTTGCAGTTTTGCAATTTCATTGATGAAATTTTCACGAGCGCGAGAGAGGCAATCAGATAGAGAGAGAGACAGAGAGCACGAACTCGACTTTATACAGTGGCGTCTAGAAAAGTTGGCCTACTGTACATTTTTGTTTTAACAGAATTAGCTTAAAGGGCAAGCAGGAAAGAAATTATCGTAGGTGAATACTTTTAAATCAATTATATTATTTAATTTCCTTTTTGTTGGGACACTGATGCACTACCCACTGCTGACCCAACCGGAAATGCACTTGCAGGTCAGCATTTGGACTCCCTCTCCCTAAAATGATTAAAAACATCATGAATATTCCGTTTCAGACACGGTCACATATAGCTAAGGTTCACCCACAAGTATTTAATTGCTGTATCTATTAACATTCGTATAATGTCAATTAAACAACCCCCGGGAACTGTTTGAAGCGTTCTTTTTTCCTTGTTTATTCAATTTTGAATTATGAAAGCGCTTCCACTTCCCTCTAGAAATTACCATACACCATGCATCGGGTAATGTCAACAACAACCCACCAACAACCGCATTGCATAGATGTCAAGGTTTCGCTCTGTTGACATGTTCCTGTTTCACCTATGCACTCCATCTCCACTCTCGACTCGCTCGCACTCTCTCCCTCTGGGAAACAGCTGTGCGAAGCACTCGCTCTGGCTCTCTTTTTGTGTTTCTCTCTCTCTTTGAGCACTGACAGCAGGTGCATCAACTGAGTCGAAACGAAGCAAGCGTAACAAGTGCCAAGAGGTGGTGAGCGAAGCTTTCCGTGTGACGCACCGCTACCTGGCCGTCGCTTCGACAGCAGCTGGCGGCAAACCCGAAGCTCAGTTTAAAAAAAACTTTCGTGCGAGACAGACGTGTTATAGCGAACCGATTCAAACCGAGCTTTCCCATTGCCACTGCAACCAAGTGCAACTTTGGCGCGACTTTTGCGGCCCGCAGACAACAATCGAATTTGAAGTGAAAAAAAAAATGTACTAACAAAAAATAATAATAAGAAAAAATAAAGAAAAAATAATTTAGATGGAAAAAAGTGCATGGAAAATTAAAAGAAAAAGTGGCGTGTGAAGCAAAACTGCAAAAGAACGGCAGCAACGGCAGCAGCACCGAGCGGCATTCGGCATTGTGCATTTTTTTAATAGATATACATACATACATACATATTTTACCGCTTCAAAAGAAAGGGAGCGAGATACAGATACAGAGATACAGTGTGGCAAAGTATAAGTAGTTCAGGCCAAGCCAAGCCAGTGGTAGGGCCAAGCCAAGTGTAACGACGACAGATACCCAATACTCCGACAAAAACCCCACAAAAATCCCCCATATAGTACAGAGCAGAGCAGAGCAGAGCCATGTCGTCGTCAACATCATCCACGTCCACGTCTAGCGCGAAACTGGAGCACCACTCGAAGCCCATACTGAGTCCAACACGATCCCTGGACGAAGGTTTCGAAAGTGATCCGGATCGGGTTTCCACCGATTCAGAGCATCAGACAAGTGGAACTGCCACTAACCATAACAATGCCAGCAAGTTGGCGCAACTCAGTTCGGCGGCCACTGGCGGCGCCTCCTCCACGGGCTCGGAGAAGCCAACAGTAGCCACCACAGCGGGCAGCTCGGCCAGGGGTGCCCTCTCGTTGGCCGCACCCCAGCTGCAGCGACGCGAATACTTCAAGGATCAGCAGAACAGCCAGCAGGTGGGCATGGCCAAGGCACGACAGATCGTTGTCCAGCAGCAGCAGCAGCTGCAGCAGCAACAGACCATGCCGCACCAGCCGCGTCTGCAGTACCAGAAACAGCGACAGCCCCTTGTGCCCAGTGCCGCCTCCAGTGTCCACAACCATCGCCTGACCCACGGTGGACCCAGCTCCGGCTCGGGCCAGGCATCTGCCGGCGCTGTCTCAGTCACTAGCGGATTTCGGCGCGGACGTCGCCTCCACTTGCCCGCCCACAATCCAGCCCGGTCCGGACTGCGCTCCCATTCGGTGGATGCCATCAACAGACACCGCCACGGCTACGATCCCAGCAGCCTGATCCTCAAGCACGACGGCAACGGCAACGTGAGCAGCTGCTCCAGCCCCAGCGGACCAGGACCCACCAGGATGCTTAACTACAAGACATCCAATGGAGGCAGCTCTCCGGGCACAGCGGCCGGACAGGCCCTGCTCGTCCAGCCCATCTCCAGTGCCACGCTGTCCCCTTTGGCGGCTGCTGGCGTCGATGCGGTGGACGGAGGCGGCTCCTCTCCGGTGATTGCCTCGGCCACCCACAGCCTGTACACGTTCTATCCGGCGGAGGGCAACCTGCAGGTGTGGCAGACGGAGTGCGGCGACCTAACCTACAAGTCATCCAGGAACATGCATCAGCTGCACAAGGCCCCGGTGTGCTGGACACAATCCATACCACGACAGGCCAGAAGGTGAGTGCTAGATACACAGAAGGAAGTGCAGAAGATTCTGGAAAGAACTTCTTAGGGGGGGTTGCAATAACTGGTATTTGTGTAAGTTCTGGAAAGAGTCTGAAAGTTCTGTGTTTGCAGAACCAATTAAGGACAAATAAAAGAAATGATTTGAATGGTAATAATTTGGGAATTTCTATTTTCTTGGCTGGTTAATAAATCGCTCAAAATGTAAGCTAATTAGTTAATGGTTCAACTTTAGTTTTGGCCACAAATGAAGTCAATAGCCATTTCATCTTTAGCGGCATTCCACTCCGACTCCGACTCCACTCTCCACTCCACTCTCCGTCAGAGTGAAAGTCTTTTCAACAGCCGCGAAGAGAAAAACTTGGGCATTGGAGAGTGAGAGCAGAGCAGGACGGACCACCAGCCAGAGCCGGCGCATGTGTCATTTGGCTTGGCCGCGGGGCAGGTTGCACTGTTGCAAGTGCTGATGCTGCTCTGGCAATTAAAATGCCTTCGAAAACTGCTTTACATTGATTACCCTCTGGTCGTCGTTCCCCTCTCGAGAGGGCGCCCGGTTGCCGTCTTTTACATAACATTGCCCCGAGGGGTATGCCACTGCGTGTGTTTGTGTGTGTTTGTGACCCCAAATTAAACGCAAATTGCCCACCAAATTTCAGGCACATAAAGTTTGCCAATTCTGCGCATAACATTTTCCAAGCCAACACAAATTTCAAGCTTTTTGCCCAAATTTGTTTAGGGCAGGGTTTTATTTTATTTTACTTTACATTATTTTTTAAGAGCGACTTGCGTTACAATTTCTGCCTGAAATATTTAATGAGCTCTGACTGCAATCGTTTAGGGTTTTCCCCCACTCGCTTTGACATGGAGAAACTTGGGGAATAGAAGAAAATAGATAGCGTATCAATGTGGTAATCTTTGTTTAAATATAAGTTCATATATCATAAACTAATTTAAAGTACATATGTAAGTCTGTTATTAGACCGCATTTCATTATGGATACATAAGTTAGGTTAGGTTAGGTGAAGGCGTCTGCCAGGATCCCTAAGAGCTCATCACACTTAGGCCCTGGTTTCGGCCCGTTGTGGCACCGCCTGGAATCTCCCCTCAAATCCGTCAGCTCTTATAAAGTTGTGCTATCTTTCTGGCACACATTCTGGGACATTCCTGAAAGGGCTGCTATGAAGGGCGAGCCCAAGTGCTGTAGCCTTCTTCTGCTGAGAGCTGGACACTGTTTCTTACTCTTCCTGGTCTCTACGGGAATAGTTATATGGGGCGCCCAGTCTGTTTGCGTGGGTGCCTATTAGCCAATCTCCTGACTCCACTGCACCTTCTTCTGCCCAGCTTGCATACCTCAGAGGTGCACTTCCTATTCTATTCTATTGCTAGGTTTGCCCAGTGATTCGACATCGTGGTACTGATTGCCACATGTTGTCTATTAGTGTCTTATATTGCTCCTTTATGATGAGTCTAAATGTGGCCATTGGCATACGAGTATACTCCTTATCCTGGAGGTGGGCGACTGTAGCTCGTCTGCTATACAGTTGCCTTCGATGTCCCTTCGATGATATAGCAAGCTGCTAAACCATCTCGTAAAGGGATTTGCTGCAGTCTGCCAAGGGGGCCGAGTTGGCGGAATCGCGCTCGCCTGTCTCTATATATATTTACGCGGTTATAAATAGTGGATAATCGATAATGAAAACACACAACAATTATTTATAAATAGATAATTATTGGAGCTGCTAATCATAGATGGGATAGGATAGGATAGGGCTAATGAATCAGTAAATAGTAGGTTGTACATATGTGGATACATATACACATGTATAGAGATATATATATAGATATACATAGATAGATAGATAGATAGATAGATAGATATAGATATACATATATGTATCCAGGCAGGTGTTAAGCCCTATAATTTTGCATCACTTTTGCTACAGTTTTTAGTATAAATTATGATCCATATTTTAATATGAACATAAAGGAGATAAATTAAAGGCTTATTTGGAATATTTACTATTTATTATACACGAACTTCATCAATTAAATCTCTGCAAATAGAACTAAATATTTTTGTTGGCCTTTGCCGGAGTCCTCTCCCGATATGCTCATGGTGACCCCGATCTCTTATTCATTTGTATTATAAATAGGTATGCAAATACTTATAGAAGTCATAGGCTGAACATATCCTCAATTTTCATTACTACTCGATCTACCCCCAATATAATTATGCAAATTAGTAGGAAATATTTCAAACTGCACTTTCAAATTTCGTCTTTCGAATGTCTAATCGGCTTTTGATGTAGAAATGCAGCAGCGCAGAGTTTCAGTTTCAGTTTCAATTTCATTTGATGTTTCCATTGCATAAGCACACGCAAATATGTGTATTAAAAGCCTTTTACTTTGACCAAAAATGCCGCCCACTTGAGTGCCGCCACCGCCGCCACTCTATGCCTCTGCAATCACTGCCCCACCCCCCTGCTGCCTGTTGCCCAAAAAATGGCAAACATTTCCAATCAAGGAGCACAAAACATGCAAAGTGATTTAGAAATGAGTGAAAGAGTGGCAGCCAGCAAATGCAATGGAAATCAAAGCAATCAAAAGACTTAGGCAACGAACTTGATTGAAGATGCAGAGTTTTTTAAGGGTTTGAAACTACTATAAGAGATAGTACAGAAGAGATTGCCAGATAGCCTCATAATCTATTGATTAAATGAAGTTTATTTGAGGCTTTGATTAGGTAATCGATTGTTGATTCTGACTGAAACTTTCCTACTGATCGAAAGTGTTAATTTAGTTGTTTATCTATGGGGTTGTTTTTAGTTCCTGCTGCTAGTGAGAATACTTGTGGTGTAAGACAATGACAAGTATCACTCTCACAGAGCAGCTAAGCAGTAAATGCTGTAACTGTTACCTAAGAAATCTTTTGTAATATTTGTTCGTATGGAAATAGAAGACATATTGTATATACATTCTGTTGGGGATTTTCCTAGGGACTTTGCTGGGTGTTAATTTGGGTTTTCTGTACTGCAACTCTCTCTCTGTCTCCCTGGTGTGATTGAAATCCCATTTGAAACACTCACCAACACAATCTCACTTGTGTGTTGCAAATCAAATTGCATGATGCGCAAATATTTTCGCTTTGACAGCCACATGAACCTCCAGCTCCAGACTCCTCCGTCGAACAATAAAAGTAAAAGTTTTTTATTTACATAGTTTTTGGTACTTTTTTTTCGCATCTCATCTTTTGGGTGGCGTGGAGTGGGTTTTTTTCTTCTCTTCTTTTTACAATGTGTCATATCTTTGCACACTTTTGCTTTTCATGAGAGGGGGAGGGAGGAATGTGGATGGGACGTGGCTGCTGTGGATGCTGTGTGTTGTGTGTGGCTGAGGTGTAGGTGTTTTTTTTTGCTGTTTGTTTTATGAAATATAAATGAATGAATGATGGCTTTAGTTGTTTTTTCGCCAATGATTTTGTGGCTTTTTGTCGTGCGAAAGTTATTTTTTTTTCAGTTTTTTATAGAGATTTTAGAGATGTTGTTTGATGCTTCCGCCTTAGGCATATTATGGGAATTTTTTGAGATTTTTACAGAGATTTTCATAGGTGGTTTGCCATGTGTAGAGGGAAAGAAATGTTAGGAAATCTTAAGATGGTAAACTTTAAGTAATCTTTGATCCTAACGTTCCTTATCGTTCATTCTTTATCCCCTAATAGACCTGGAAAGGTCTTCAAATAAACATCTACATATACATCTACACAGCTAAATCTACTTTTACACATCTACATGTACATCTAAATATCTACCTAGCTCCTCATAGACCCCTTTCAACCTTTAGATAAACAGCTACATATACATCTACATCTACACGTCTAAATCTACATCTAAGCATCTAAATCTACATCTAAATCATCTACATACATCTACATCTACATATATTTCCTCATATATATATTATCTCCTCATAGACGCCTTTTAACCTTTAAAGAAAACATCTACATATATTATATGTACATCTACATCTACACATCTAAATCTGCATCTAAACACCTACCATCTACATCTACATCTAAACATCTACTTCTATCTCTTAGACATTCTTATAGTAATGCCCTTTCGCTCTGTAATGTGTAGCCCATCAATATCTCATGGTCAAGGCCCCCTTAGCCAAGGCTTACTTAACCATTTTGTGGGCCAACTGAGCTGTGGGCCAGCTCTGCTGTGAGCCAACTCTGCTGCTCAATGACGCCATTAAGAAGCATTGCCATGCCATGCCATGCCGTGCTGTGCCCATTGATTTGTCACTTAATCGGCGGAGTGGAGTGCCATGTGCCATTTGCCTCTTAATTTAGCCAAACAAAAGCCGCTAATTGCCCGTCGGGAGAGATCTAACCATCTAATGCTAGCATTTGCTGGCAAAAAGGTGAGGGCTAGAGCTTCCTTCTGATTGCTGTTTGCCAATCACTAAACCTGCTGCTCAGCATTCACTCTGATTGCTCATCATCATGGCAATCATCAACCGAAATCATCGACAAATATGGAGCCTAATTAAAAGAATCCAACGAATCCGACGAGAACGATCTTCCGTATTTGCCTTATGAGGCGGCATCTTCTCTTTTTCTGTGTGTTTTTTTTGGCAAAGTAAATATCTAAATAAAAATCCATTATGGCTGCCCGATGAGCTCAAAAATTTGTATGTCAATATTTGCGGGGCTCCTCTCGAGAGATCTCTAAGCCTAAAAATAGATCAAGTGGCAGGCAAACAGTCAGCCCAAATGCTAAATGGTTGGTTGGACTTTCAGCCAAAAAGTTGTCACCCGAAAAACACAATAAACAAATGACTTGAGCAACGAACTTGTCATTTATGCAATATTTGTTTGTCTGCATGAAGTCATCCATGTAGGATCCCATTCCTCAAAAAATGATTCATTTGCTTTCCAAAAAATCTCAAAAAAAATCTCCAAAATGTATTTTTCAAGCATTTTCAATGTCAAATTTTTTGTATAATTGCTTTGGTTTTTTTTTGGCACCCACACTTCTTGGGGCCTGTTGAAACACTTTCAATTTTCAAACATTTTGACGTCTGTTTTAGCACCATTTTTGGACGAGTCATCAAGACAAAAGAACCATTAAATGGAGATCACAATTCTAGGCAAAAACATTAACTGGAGTGCCTCCCTCTGCCACCTGCCTCCCTGCCTCCTACCCTCTTTCCCTCTCTATCTACGCCATAATTGAGTCATCTATAGAAATATTTGTTATGAATAAGGTTTATACCCTTTAAATATAGTTTATTCTTACAAAAAATGAACACTCTCAAAGGCTAAGCCAAACTGGGAGAGAGGGTAAGTTTTTCCATAATATTTGGTCTTTGTTTTAGATATAAGAATGGGTTTATTTTCGGCAGGTAAGCCCCAAATATCAACCCCATATTATAACTATGAACATCAATATATTGAGAATGGAAAAAGTATCTTCCTGTGAATTCTACAAGTTCTAGAAGGAAATACATCCCTATAGAGATACTTAGGAGGTACTTTGTGGTACTCTTAGTAAAACCCATATACCCTTCCACCCCTCAATGGTGTACTGGGTACTTGAAAAAACTGAAATTAAACCAACCGGAAATGCAGCGTACAGTAACAAAAAACTTCCCAAGACTCACTACCCGTATAGGGTTTCCCCCCCGCTCCAACCCCGCTCCAACCCCGCTCCAACCCCGCTCCAAGCCCCTCGATTCCCTCAACTTTTGTTACATTTTTCCTTTCAGCTTTTGACCATTTAGCATTTGCCACTTTTGTAATTATGCGAAAACTGAAAACAGAAAACAATACGGACACACAGCAACCCCCCACCAGCCCCCCTTTCTGCAGTGAGGGGTGAGTCAGCTTCGGTGTTTGGTGGCTCTGCTGTCGACACCTGCGACCGGGTCGGGTCACGGGCCAACAATGTGAACTCCTCGCCTGTGAAAAAAGAGAGGCTCAAAAGAGGGGAAGAGAGAGGGAAGAGAGGCGAAGAGAGTCGGCAGCAGTTGGTACCACACAAAATTGTAAAATGTAATAAAAATTTCAGTGTGCTTTATGGCCTGAGTGTTTGCGAATGTGTGTTTGAGTGCGAGTCATGGTAATTATCTCTGGCATATGGCAAATGGATAAATGAATATTTCAGAGAGTGTGTAAGCCATGCAAAATGCATGTGCCAACAATTGCTCAACTGCGAGGCAGAGGGGCAGCCACTGCATTCTGCGTCAGCCTAAAATATCCAATTTCCAGCCACATTTAAAGAGTTATTAGATGATATGTGGGGTTCCAACTCAAAGCATGGGGGGCGATGATGCTCTCAAGATATCAAAAGTCAAACCGCAAACCTCACTTTTAATTTGAAAAGCAAAATGCAATTTAAGCGGGCGAGCAATTTTGATGAGACGCTTAGATGGAAACCCCAAAAGAAAAGCCACACTAAAGAGGGGAAAAGCCAGCCCAGAACTTGGCAAATAAATACAATTTTAACACTCTTTTTTTGCTCCACATTCCTGTTGGCCGTTAGTGCCGTTAGGCCGTGGCCCAGGCTTCAATTGTTATTATTATTAATTAGAAAAAATATTTCGCTGCCAAAGCCACAGACAAAACGAGACCCAGAATCCAGGCCCAGCCCCACATCGCCTGACTCTGGGACTCTATCAAAGCGGAGGCATCAGGCAACCTGCAACTTGCAACCTGGAGCGGGAGCTGCTGCTCGCGGATTTTGATTGGAATGGCCATGACATGCGAGCTGTGGGCTGTGGGCTGCTGCTCTTTGCTGGCTTCGTGTCAGCAAATTAGAGAAATATTTTGTTTGCTCAGTAATTGGCAATTGATCCCCCCTCTTGACGGAAAGGAAAACCAGAAACGAGGCTTACAAATTGCCACACACGCCCCGAAAAACAAAAACCGTATATGAAATCAATAAATGTCTCATAAATAATGTGGCCAGCGATTCCGGTTTCTGCTGAGGTTTCTTCGGTATACAGAATCTCCTCCATAAATGGGATTTGCATTTTAAAGTTTCATAATTTGCATGACAAAAAAGACGAAGATGATCAGCCACAACATTTGGCCATAAAATTATATATTTAGAAACCACGAGGCAAAGTCTGGACAAGAATTTCGGGGACTTGGATTGTATGTACATATTTTCGCTTTCAGTAAAGCAGAAAGAAATCCAGAAGGAATCTTGAAAGAATCTTTAAAACAATAAAGTTATGCAAGCAGATGTTGGGCATAAAAAACAAGCAGAAAATGTGCACAAAAAATTATAAATAATTCGCAAATTAAAAACAAGTTTTTTGAAGTTGAAAGAAGGAAGCGATGGGCACCAAAGAAAGTGCTCTTCAAAGCTAAGCCGCTCTGTGAGAGGGCTATACTTATTCAAGGGAAATTTTCTGGAAAGACAAGGAATATATTTACAAAAATTATAAATAATTTCTAAATTAATAAATAATAATAAATAAAATAAATAAATAGAATAAACTCTTCAAAATGTAAAGAAGGAGCGAGTCTTGCTAGTACAGAGCCAGTGTTGGGCACTACAGAAAGTGCTCTTCAAAGCTAAGCTGCTCTGTGAGAGGGCTGTGCGTGGGCAAGGCGAATTTTCTGGCTATAATTGAAGTAAATACTTATAATATTTATAACAATTTTAAGCCAAATTTTACTTTAAATAATGATGCTAAGAAAACCTCAAAGTTTTCTTTTTAAACTAATTTATTTTCTTGAAATTCTATATATTTAAATAAATATCTTAAGTCTCAGTTTCTTTGTAAAACTTTCATTTCCTCTCCTAGTTCCCATTTGATTTATGTTTTTTTGTAAATTTTTGCCAAATTTTTCTAGATTTATTTTTTGGATTTAATTACAGAAATTCACGGAATATGTTAATTGGCTAACAAATTTATGTTTAAGTCGAAAAAGGGAAAATGTTTATTCTTTCTTTCCGTCTGTGTGTTTTTTTTTCTAATTTTTTGTGGGGGCAGCGAAAAGTAAAAGCAGAAAGCAAAAAGCAAACCAAATCAAAATGAGGCGACCCCTCGGTGACCCCTCGGAGCTAATGACATGCTCAGCGTTTTGGGGTCACTAAATGTAAATTAAATGTAAATTAAGCATTCGAAATATATATTTTTTTCGAAGAAGACAGTAAAAACAAAGTGTGAAAAAAGTGTGAAATAAATTAAATGAGGGTGAAAATTGTGTGTGCCCAAGTCACAGTGTGTCTAAGCAGTAAATGTGTGTTACAGTGTGTCTAAGCAGTAAATGTCTGTCACAGTGTTTCCAAGCAGTGAATGTGTGTTACAGTGTGTCTTAGCAGTAAATGGCTGTTATAGTTTCGTAGGTGCTCTTCATAAAATATTTCCTGGAAGACATTTGCATCTACAAATACAATTTCTTCACCTTGATTGGGGTTACCTCAGCATCTGCTTAAAGGCAAAGTCTAGACACTTATAAGTAAGTACAGAACGAGTGCATCGGTACTTCGATTCCATGCTACCATCAGTATTTTTGGACAAATTGCTTACTGCTTCAGTGTTTATCTCCGTGAATGTGTAAAGACTCTTTAAGTTCATCTCTTGGGCATCTCTTGGGCCTCTATTGGTTTACCCAAACACCCTATAAGCCCAGACGATGGTATCGGAAACGGCCCGGCACGGGACGGCACTTTTGGCCTCTGAAATGCTTAGCAATCAAAGCGATTTAAGTGAAAATAAAAATAATTACAGACAACGGGTCGGCCAATTTGTTTAACAAAAGCCAACAACAGAAAAGCACAAATTAAAAGAATCGTAAAAGAACCATCGAACAACAAATTAAATTAAATTGCTACACAAAATCTGCGTGACAAAAATAATAATAAAACAAAATACAAGTTCAATTAAGAACCAAAGAAAAACAAGAACCCAAAAAAAAGTAGAAATAAAAGCCAGAAAATGATTAATTGGAGGGGAAACAATCTCCCAATCCCACTCCCAATCCCAAACCCATTCCAGGGTTCTTACGCAATGGGAAAGTCAGTAAAAAGGATGGGAAATTACATCTTTCATTTCTCACAAAACTAATTTATGTAAGCGGAAATATACCCAAAAACAAATGTGGAAAGAATAAACCCAATTTGAAAGTAGAAGCAAGTTCTTTGACTTTCAGACACGTTCTGTGGACTGCGTAGAAAGATCTGAGTGATCTGAAAGATCTGCTTAATTGTTTAACCAACACCAGCCAGACCTCAAATTTTGGCTTTGTTCTTGTTGCTTTTGTTCACACGCTCACGCTTACGCTTCTCAAGAAGCCTTCTTTTTTATAAAGTTGTTTGCTCGAAATTAATTTACGAAATTTGTATGCCATTTATGTGTGTGCGTCGTGTCGTTGCCTCTTGTTTTTGGTTGCCCCTTCGCTTTTTTGGGGGGCAATTTGCTTGTCTCTCGCGATGGTGGGTGTTCCCCTTCTTGGCATGCAAATGAGGCGTGTGGTGTGGGCGTAATGATCTCTGCACAGCATTTAGATGACTTCTGCTTACATTTTGTTAATTTCGTTAATTGATTTGGCATTTAAAAAGAGGAAAATGATTAAATATTTGTGATCTATATAGTAATAGTGTGAGAGTAAATAAAACTGTTGTATTGCCACGTCTCTTTATTCTTCTGTACCTTTTGCTTCCGATGCCACGCCAAAAGTGCTCGAGCGTCGGTCTACACATTTGTAATGTGGCCGTATATCTAGTATTCTTATAGTATATATTGTTATGTACTAGTGTTGCCGTATTGGCTGGATTAGGTATTCTACCACAATAGTTCGATGGAGTTCCCTTTAAGGGCAGCAAATGTCATCTCTGGAAGTGAAAAACTCTCCTGCTTTCCCTCTACTTCTCCGCTGTTCTTTTAGTGACCTATGAACCCTTTCTTTATCATCTAATTTACACACATCAAGTACTCTGTTTTAATATGTAGAACAGCCTTATATAGAAGTCAATTCTAGCCGACTAACCCATTTGCCTCATTTGTCTGGGATGCTGGTTGGTTGCTCTTAGTTGCTGCTGCTGCTGTTTGTTGCTGCTGCTGTTGCACCCTCACAGATAAGTGCACTGACAACGGGCTCTGGCATATTTTCAACACCTGCCTTGCCTCGACTTTGCCCGTCAACCTTTGTGCCACTTTGCCAGTTCCCAAAACTCACTTTTGTGTCACTGCAACAGCAACAGCAGGCCGTTGCTTTTCCTCTCTTCTCTCTAGAGATAAGCCATAAAACTATTTGCCAGCAAATGTTGTCGTTGTCTCAGCTGCTGCTGTTGCATCTCCTGCTCCTCCTGCTGCTGCTGTTGCAAGCTGAAGACGAGGTCTGTCTGCATGCATTAGAGCAAGTTGCAGAGGCAGTCAACAAATTAACTTGGCGAAGGAGATGCCGCTGCCGCCGTGAGAGGCAGACAACGAACGCATCGTTGGCCCCCAGTTTCCCATTTCCCATTTTCCCCCTTGCTGCTGTTGCCCCTTGTTGTTGCCCCTTCTTGTTGCTGCTGTTGCTGTTGCCGTTGGGTCGGCAAATATGCGAACTGCGCATCTTATTAAGAAAGAAAGTACTTTCTGTCAGGCAGCTGTTGTTTGTCTGTCTGTTTTCGAATATATATACTGCTTGGAAGTGTATAGATATAATTATACACTACCCAGAGGGGGGCTATCTGTTAAGTGAAACTGTACAGAGATCTCTAGATATTCTTTGGAATATATAAGGAGAATAATGACAGTAGAACCCCAAAGAGATCTCTTTTGATAAGTCTTTCCAATAATCATCCAAAAGCTCTACAATGATAGCTCTGTGATCTAACAATCAACGATCCAAAGAGTCTTTAGATTGAAGCCAATCCTAACCAACCTTTTCAGCCGACAATTAGTGTTCCAAGTAATCAAAAATAACTAAGGATCTATGCTGTAAAGGAATCCTCAAAGATTCCTAAGTGTAAAGTGTATATAACGATCTATAATGTAAAGGAATCCTCAAAGATTCCTAAGTGTAAAGTGTATATAACGATCTATGCTGTAAAAGGAATCTTCAAGGATTCCTAAGTGTATAACGATCTATGCTGTAAAGGAATCCTCTAGGATTCCTAAAGTGTATCCCCGCTTCGTTATCAGTTTTTCCTGCTGCGTTTTTCCATTATCATCCCATACAATATAGAGTTTTTCTCTCTCTATTTCTGTGCTGTGTTTTTCAGTTTTCCGTTTGCATTTTCAAGTGCCGTGCGAACTTCAACTTGATGTCTCTCGCTTGCTGTTGTCGAGCCACACAAGATGACTTCCCCAGCCACCCCTTAGGGGGAGGCAGACAGACACAGAGAGAGAGATCTTTGGAGCTGGAACTGAAGCTGAAGCTGGGACTGGGGCTGGGACTGGGACTGGGGCTTGTCTTATTATGATTACGAATACGAATACCTTGCCTTGTGCCTAGAGCCTCCAACTGGTTGGACTCGTTTGGAGCAGCGGCGGGCCTTTTTCTATCATAATTCCAAATGCATTTAAATTGGCCCAAAAACGCCAGCGAACTCCAGCTCCGAGTTGCCCAACCACAAGATTTATTTACTTATATATTTTTTTGTGCCTTAATTGCCTTTAATGCAATTAAATACAAAAATATTTGTCGCAATTTTTAAATTAAATTAATTGCAAATAATTGTTTAGTTATGTTCAACATGTAAATGGAATTTACACAAAAAAAAGCACGACAGAAAAATAAACAAAAAACACAAAAATATTAGTCAAAGGAATGCGAATATTTGGAGCTTTCAAATCATATTTAATTGGATTTTTTAGGCTAATCAAAATATTTGGAAAATAAATACAAATAGAGCTCGAAGATGCAAAAGTGCAGCCCACACCAACCCAGAGGGTTTCCCAAAAAGTTTCCATAGGTGAAACCATATTTAATTGAATTCAAAATAAAAATTAAATAGATTTTAAAGAACTTTTTCCTCTGGTTGTAAAGGAAAGAGTAACGGGTAGACCTTTCATAAAATGAAACACTTTTTCCTACCATTTGTAAGCCCAAAGTTCTTGGGTAATTTCCCTGACTTTCAGCCAGATTATTACCTCATCTTATGTGGTTATATAGCAGTCGTAATGGCACTGACCACACTCAATCACTGAGCCACGTTCCAGGCCCCTGAGCAAGATGCGAATCGGTCAAAAAGAAAATCATATATAGTCGTAAAGCCTTACTTTCCCAGCAGAGGATGGATGTCTGTGGATGATGTAATTGGGCTTTGGGCTTTGGGCTTTAGGCTTTGGCTCTTAATTAAGTCACGCAAAATTTAAGCTAATTTGTGGTTCTTGTTGTGGCACTTCTAATTAGGGCTTAGAGAGCCAGCCGGACCTGGTAAACTAGGAAGTGAGCGACCAGCGACTTGAATGCGTAAACAGCAAAAGCCTCTTTCGGCCTGCCTTTGTCTGGGTTTCCTTTCGACATAAAACGACGGAAATTGCCCAGAAGGCATTGTGGGTCGAAATTGGAAAACAAGTGGAAAGAGTGGATAGATAGTGGGCCTTAACATTCAAATTTCAATCAGGTTTTGTGTCGATCAAAGCCGCACTTAATTGAAAATGAAAGTGCAAATAGTTAGCGCTACTGGAAAATGGAAAAGTGGTGCCCCAAGCAGCAACGGCGACAGCAATCGATAATCAAATGACAACAATGAAAGACCTTACCTTACCTTTTCCACAGCAGCTTAGCTCGTTGGCTATTTGCTTTCAGCCTGGCCACACTTTTAATTTCCGCATCGCCGGGCTGCGGTCCGTCTCCATGTCCGCCTCTGTCCATCTGCTCTCGCTGTTGTTGTTTGTGTGCATTGGAGCGCTGAGCCACTGAGGAGAAGGGAAATCTTTCTCGAATGGAAATGGAGTGGAGTGGAGTGGCGTCTGAGTCTGAGAGTGTTGAGACAGAGCTCTCTGCGGAACACGTTCAATTATCAAGGAAAGCACTTTCCTTGGAATGAAATGGAAGCCAAATGCAATGGCATGGAATGCTTTCTTCTGCCCAAAAACTAACAGAGCATTAAAAGTGGTTTCAATTCTTGAGGTGTCTATCTGTCGTCGTGGCTCCCCTTCCACTTTTCAGATGCCACTTAATTGCTTAATTGATAGCTAATGATTCTACTTGAAGAGCTTATGGGATGGTCATACTCGTTAAACCTCTTTCAGAGGGTAGCTTATAATTATGCAGCAGTTGGTGATGCACAGAAGGAAGCGTCTATGATCTCATGAAGTATTTATGTAGAGATTATTGATCAGCGTGAAGAGGCGAACCAAAGTGGATCAGAGCAGATTCTATAAGCTGATAAGTAGCTGTTCTCTCCTGTCCGTTACTCTTACGAATCTCTCTGTTACTCTATTCCTCCCTGTCCCAGTGTGACTTAGCAGTAGAGGCTTAAAGGTGTAGAAGTTTCTAGAATCTGAACTATTTTTCACTCTCTTCCAGTCTGGCTTAGCAGTAAAAGGTGTAGGAGATGCCAGATCTGATCTCTCTGTTACTATCTGTCCCTCTCATCTCCAGTGTGGCTTAGCAGTAAACAGTAAAGATATATAACACATCTCTATGTTTCTTTCTTTCTCTCTCTCCCAGTGTGGCTTAGCAGTAGAGGCTTAAAGGTGTAGAAGATTCTAGAAACTGATCTTTCTCGCTCTCTTCCAGTGTGGCTTGGCAGTAAAAGGTGTCGGACATGCCCGAACTAATCTCTCTGTTACTATCTGTCCTCTCTGTGTCTCTTCCAGTGTGGCTTAGCAGTAGAAGTACATGCATTTCAAGGGTATCTAAACGTCGGCCTCTGGAAATAGTTATTTTCCTTTCAGAGTTTCCTACTTTCTGCAGTTAGGAGTGTTAGAAGCATTTATTAGACAGCTCCACTCCTCTCCACTCCCAAACACTTAATTATCCTGCTTTTTAGTTTTATTTTTTACTTTCATTTGATGTCATTTCATTTCATTTCCCTCTCCTCTCTCCTCAATGATACTCTCTCTTTCAGTCTGCGAGTCTGCGACGATCTTCGACATGGCCATTCGCCATTGCAATAACAATAATTCACTGTTGAAGAAAAATTGCAATTCTGCTAATTTGCTGTAAATAAACGACGCGAAAATAATATACAATTAATTGCTATTCGCAATGTCGAAGTCCGACTTGGAGCTTGGAGTTGGAGCTTGGAGCTCAAGATTGAGGTGGAGATGCAATGGCCGATGGTGATGCCAATGCCGATGCTCCCCTTGGATCAGCCATCCTGTCCGCTCCCTGCTGTCTCTGTCTCTGTCTCAGTGGGCTGCCAGATCGAACGATCCACAACGGGGGAAATGGGCAACGCCCACACGCAAAAGATTCTTTCCCGATGGACGGGACACGGGGGCAATTTGGGACTTGGGGCTTGCTTTCTGATCGGCAAATTATGAAGTGCCAAGGAAACCATTTAAACGATTTAATGGCACGCTGCGTGTTCCACCGTGTTGCCCATCGCCCAATGCCGCCGATCTCCCAATGATCGTAAATAAACAGAGCACAAAGCAGAGCACAGAGCAGAGCACAGAGCAGAGGCAGTACTCCCAGCAGAGTGGCATCCCCCCCCTTGGGACGATGAGGATGAGACGACGATGATGATGACGATGCCCTCCTGGTGGTCTTCACATTGGTTTCGGATCGAGAATTTCCAAATGGGAAATGAATTGATTATTTCTGGGGCCCCAATCTAAATGAGAGAAATTAATTCACGGCCACGAATTGACAGTCATTTGAGCTTCTTTTTTTTTTGGTTTGCGAGAGATCTGGGATCTAGAGTGGATAGTTCTCTTATAAAGACACCCAGGAGTTCATTTTCAGAAAGATTATCTATGGAGACACTCCACTCCATCATGCTATAGATCTCTCTGTATTTTAAAGCTTCACTTCTCTCTCTCAGAGTAGCTTAGCCATCTAATATCTCTCCTACCTGTGGAGACTCTCCTCCCGATCATGCTATACATCTTTCTGTGGTTTATAGCTTCACTTCTCTCTCTCAGAGTAGCTTAGCCGTCTAATATCTCTCTCTTTCTTTTTTTTCGAAGGATTATCTCTGGTTACACTCCGCTCGATCATACTAGAGAGCCTCCTCTAGTTTCTTTCCTTATTTCTCTCTCTCAGAGTAGCTTAGCCACTTAATATCGCTCTCTTTCTTGCTCTAACCCCCAGAGACTCATCTAATATTTCAGTAGTTCAATCTCCAGATCTTTTCCCTCTAAAATGTTCCTCATTTTGAAGTTTTCTCCCCTGAAAACTATGTGGCAACTATGTCTGTGGCATGCCTCAAGCCTGATGTAGACTTTGAGCCATAATTGAAATTCATTGACAAGCCGCAAGCAAATTTCCCTGTCCGAGATCCAATGTGCAAACAAAACAAAAAGTAAAACCAAATTGTTAACCTCGATCGCAGTGCAGATACATAGATACAATTTGCAACAATGTTGCCGGCTTGTAGCGGAAGTTGTACAAGTACTAACCCCTACCCCCACCCCCCTAACCCATGGATAAACAAAAGATCTGGAATCTGGAATCTCGGAATCTTGGATCTCTGGGGAGATGAACTTGAAGCTCGACTCCGGCTCGTGGCTGCTCATCATTTGATTAATTTTTCTCTCTTTGTTGGAAAGTTTTCTTTTTATTTTTATTTTGCTTTGTTTTGTGTGTGGCAAGCAAAGTGAAATCTCTCTCCAATTTCGATGCCAACTCCAAGAAATTCAATTTTCCACAGCGCTCAAATCGGTTAGGGTCTGCGTCTCCCGACTGCCGACAGCCGACTGCATGCCAAATCAATTGTGTCTCCTAAAAATAATAATCATAATAGTAATTCAGACATTCATTCAGTCAGTCAGTCATTCATTCACTCTATTTCGGCTTTTGTGTTCAAGTGTCACGAGCCACGTACTTGCCACAGTTGCACAGTTGAGGCTTTCTTTTCATTTTCATCTCTCTATCTCCGGGATGGAACTCCGCCCATTGCCTCTAGGCGCTAATTACGCTGGCACACACGTAGTTGTTATTGGAAGATACAGATACGGGCAGCCATCAGATACATTTGCACCCCGATTCCGTGCTCATTTAGCACTCAATCTGATCTTCCTATGCATATTAGTTATTAGCCCCATCGTAATTGAATTAACACCCGATTCGGGAACGACTTTTTCCCTCTTGTGGAGCTCTCTCGATCTGTAGATGAGGCACGATGCGAGTGCCATTCGAGTGCTAAAAGTTTGCTAAAAAAAACACAAGAGAAAAGGGGAACAAAGATCATTCTCCCAATGATGATTCCCCTATCAAAATGGAACACAAAGCTTTACCACAATTACCTCTTTAACTACTGGTTTAATATATCATTTAACGAAATGCTTAGACGTTTATCCATCATTGCTTAAGATCTGCTCTGCTATTGCCAAAGCATCCAGCAAGTATTTATGGTATGATAACCCCAATTCGTTTAGGCCTCTCTCCTCCTCCTCCTCCTCGTTGGCTCTAACGCAATACTCAAATCCCACAAATTGTGCTATAAAGCCCCGAATTTCGAGCTGTGGCGGCCGCCCCTCCTTCCACGCCACCCACTTGAGGCGGCGCCACTCGAATGCACGCACGCTGATTACACCAGATGTGGCATGGAAAATGTTGCATGGCAGTTGGATCAACAAACGAAAAAATGTAGGAAAAACCAGAAAGAAAGGCCGAAGATTGGGATACTCTAGAATGGTCTATTTCTTTATAATAGATATAGTTTTGGGATCCTGAAAGTGGGACCAAAAGTTGTTAAAGATGATAAGGCAGCTATGAATTTTTAGAGCTATCTTTTGACCTGTGGATTCTCTTCCAGAAAAGGCAGCCAGGTCTCAAACTCTCCCTCTCATTCTTCTCTTTCAATATCTCTCTCTTTCTCTCTCTCTCTCTCCCTCTTTCTCTCTCTTTCTCTGTCAGTCATACGTCGTACCCCTCCTGAATGCCTCGCTTCAACGCTCCGTCAAACACTTCAATTACAAATTCAATTTGTTGCTCATTACGGCTGCTGCTGGTTGCCGCTGAAATGTTTATCAACATTTTTGTTGCACTTGTTATTTTTCGTATTTGTTGTTGTTTTTTTTCTGTATTTTTTTGTAGCTGGTTTTCATGTTATTGTTATTATGCAAGTGGCACGCGCTTAAAGTCGAAAAATAACAACGAACAAAATGTTGTTTAGTTTGTGTCTCTCTGGAGTTTGGAGTGTGTGTTTAAGTTTAAGTTGGGGTTTAAGGTGGGCTCTGGGGTCTGGGGTACCCCCAGCGGAAGTTTACATGGCACCAGGAGTGGGTCTGGTATTTTTCTGGAATTTTTCTGTTTAGATATGCATTTATTCCATAGTTTTTTACTTCATTTCGTGCTCATACGTAAGCGAAAGCTAACTACTGTTACGGCTAAGCTACTCTGTGAGAGAGGGAGCTACTCTGTGAGAGAGAGAGAGCTATGTTTTCTCTATTGCAGCTATAAGAGATTCGGACAGGAGTACAGACAGCATTGCAGAATCTCTAGCTACTGCTACCTGTACCTACTTTTCGGTTACTTTTAGGAGAAGAAACCCCTCAAAAAGAACTCGAATTCTAGAAGAATGTACCTAGATATCTCAGAGATCTTTAAAAGTATAGACTTAACCCCAAAGATATATCCCTAAAGATAGAATATTTTCCATTTATTTTATCCATCAATCTATACAAATTGTCTACTGTTAGTCTCAGAGTTTCTAGCATCGGCTTATCTGCCCATCACGACGCTTGCTCAAGTATCATCTACATCTACATCTCATATCTACATCTCGTATCTACAGTAACCAATTGTTTTATTGTTACGTTACACATTTGGTCTGAAGCATGTTGCATTTCCTTTCCGTTCGTGTTACATGCTCAGGTGCTGAGCTGAGGTTGAAGGGGCACTTGAAGAAAAGCTTTACGATCATTATGAACTACCATTGCCATTGCTGCCCTTTCCACGTGTTGTATAACAGGGTAAAAGTTGCAGTGCCCCCACACACACACAAACACACACTCACACACTCTCTCTCTCTTCCGGGGGCCCAACTGGAGTGCATCCTACAGACTCCAGACTTCGTATTGTGTTTCTCACGCACTTTAACACCATTTAGTTGATAACAATCGCAGATATTTTGCCGCTGCCTCGCTCGCCAGGCAACGCCACTTGCCACAACCTTAGCTTTGGCGTTGAAGATGCCGTTTGGCTTTCCCAAAAGCAGAAACAAAAACGACGTAAAAAAATTCAAGCCCGAGATAAGCAAAGTCCACCATAGCGAACAGCAAACGGACCTGAACCTGAACCTGTGCACCCAACTGGTTGGATGCTTGGAAGATGCTTGGAAAAAGCAAGCAATACTCGTACTCGTACTCGTACTGGCAGTCGTACCGAAAAAAGACTGCAGGAAAAAGTACACATCGAAGGAGAAAGTAAACGTTAACGAAGCTGCCGCAAAACTCTGCTGAAATGTTGCAAAGAAAGCAGCCGCAACAGCGGCAGCGGCAGCCGGCAAAAAGCCAGCCAAAATGAAAGAAATATTTCTTTTCTTCTGTTTTTTTGGGCAAGTGGCAAGAGCGGCTTTCTGCTTGGTCTTGAAGACCAAGGGCAGAAGGGATCTGAGGGGCTAAGGGGCTGGGGGGCTGAGGGGCTGGGGGGCTGGGTGACTGGCGGACTGGTGGGTGTTTCGAATGATGAGTTTTGTGATGAAGTCTGCAATTATGAGAGCAAAATGCGTGAAGTGAAATACGCAGCACAAACGAAGAGAGTGGGTGAGGCATAGAAAGGGGGGGAGAGGCATAGAAAGGTGAGGGTGTAACCAAGAGATATGAAGAGAGGAAGTGATATATCAGTTAACCAAATGTGTGCTGTGTTACGCTTAATTTTTTGACATTTTCATTAGGTTGGGGGACTTGGAAGATGAGATATATGTTCTTTAAGGGTTTCATCTTTTAATGGTAGCTTGTTTTCCAAATAAAGCAAGAAGTTGAATTCATACAGAGTTTATTTCGGAAACGTTGGGACTTATATGTATTTCTATAATGAGAGATGGGAACAATTATGTATTCTATTCTTATCGCTAGACCCACGGAACTGGTGCATCGGTACTGTCGTGTGTGTTAATGACTTAACAGATCATTTCTTCGCTCTCACCTTATGTATGTTTTTTACTTTGAATAGGTGGGTTTTGTGCTTATCTCCGGGAATGTTTAAATAATCTTCTTCTTTAAGTACAATAATGTGTTCAAGTTTGAACAAATTTAAGAATAATTTTCATAGATTAAGTTCCGAAATTTCGCTTTAGTATTGACTTGAAATGGGAGTATTCGGATGAAACTGGAATTGTAAGAGGAAGGAATCCTCATAGACTTATGCCATAGATTAGGTTGTGCTAAGATGGCTTGATGCTTTTAAATATAACTATTGTTACTGTAATTATTATAAGCTATGAATACTCCTCTATATTTCCCTCAAAATCCCCCTCAAATATTCAAAGGTAATCATATTTCATATCCTCCAACTCCCGATAAACTCTGGACGTTGCCGAAGTTTTAACAATTTCCGCCAACGATAATGAAACGGAACGAAATGTTGCAACAATTTCCCAAGCAATTTTCCGCAACGCATCCTCCCATTGAACTTCCGTTTCTTGAACTCCCCCTGACACCCCCCTGCCTTCCCCTGCCTCCCCCTTACAGTGAACCCCAAATGAGATGCACACACAGAGACCTGGTGGAAATTCCTGGCAAATGTGCTATGAAATCAATAAAGTATTCGAGGCATTTTGTGGCAGCGGCAGCGGCAGCTGCCTCAACCACTTTGTAGCTGCCACTTGTTGCACCTTTCTCTGGCTGGCTCTGGAGAGGCTCTGCTCTGCTCTGCTCTTTGCAACCCCGCAATTCGATCCGGAGCCATGGGATGATAAATTTCTGCAACCATAACGGCCACAGACGAGTATGTGCCGCTATATAGTAGAGAGATATAGGTGCCCCGTGCCCCACCTCCCCCTCCCTCTTGCCACGAACTGTGTGTGCAACTTATGCGCATAATTTTGACTTGATTTCATTTTTCTCGCATGCGATTTTGTGTATGTGTTTCTCGTATTCCGTTTCGATTCGTTTCGTTTCGTTCAATTTGAAATTGAAATTCAAATGTGAATGCACCTGAGAGGAGGTGGAGAGTTTAGAGACAGAGAGACAGAGAGAGAGAGAGAGAGGGGGGGAAAGAGAGGCAGCTTATAGACGATCGATGGCCAAAGCTTAGGAGCCAGCTGGATATTTATTACCTCACATCGAATGCAAATTTCTGCAGCAGCCAGAGAAAAATTATGAAAATTTGCACAAAGTTCATTGGCCCCCAGCAGGCATTGGCAGCAGGCCTCGTGTCTTGGCTTAGATCGGAAGAGAGACCGCGCGACCGACCCCTATCTAAAACCAGTCCATTCAAAAGTCCATTGACAAGGTCACTTCCGTCACCTGCCTCTAGCTCAGACCAGAGCAGAGCCGACCCGTGTCAGTCGTGGGTGGTTATTCACCTTTTTTGTGTGCCTTAATTGTTTGTCAAGGCGCTCTTGCTCTTGGGGTACTAACTGGGTCAAAACAGTCATTGGAGAGGCCCACAGAAGGAGAAGCTGCAGCCTTACAGGCAGTCGGTCGTTGGGGGAGATGTTTTTTGTTGTAGTTTTTTGCAGTTGAAGAGCGGCAGAAACTTTTTCATGTCTCGAGCTAACTGGAACTTTTAGCCGCGATTGCCTTGAGCCCAAGCTTAGTTTTTTTTTTTGACAGGTGCCTTGAATTATATTTTATATCTCTCTTATTTGTTGTTGGCCAATTTAATGGAGTCTGCGCCGTTGACAGCGTGCTCCAGTTGTTGTGAGTAATTATGGTTAGCCAAGCCAACTGCCATTTTGGGGTCTTATATTTCGGATTACCGTGCTAACTGGAGGTCTAATGTGGAGCTTACGGGTGTCACATTAGAAGCAGGTTAAAATGGGTTATCAACGGCAGATAGAGGGATTTTGGGAGGTAATGAGATAAGCCATTTACACATGGAACATACATATGTACTCGTATGCATATATGGTTCATAGTTCATTCGTATGTTTTGGTAGATTTGTGGATGAATTCTCCAGAGTTCAGTTCAAGAAACTAGAAGTTCAGTAAGGAAAATGGCAAAAGAAATACAGATGGAAATTAGAGAGATTCAAGAGGAAGTCTATGCTCTCCCAGTGTGGCTTAGCATTTAAGCGTGAGTAGCCCACGCACTCAACGGGAGTTCACCATCTCTCAGCCTTTCTGTCTCTCTCTCTCTCTCTCTCTTTCTCTTCATCTCTCTCTCTCTCTCTCTCTCTCTCTCTCTCTCTCTCTCTCTCTCTCTGTCTGTACTACTAGCTCTCTCCCAGGAAGACTCGTACTCGGGTACCCCAAAAACTGTCTTGACTTATACTTTTCGACTATTTTTTTGGTATGATAAAACCACCAAGATTACATGCATTTCTAAGCCAAGAAAAGACGTAAATTTTAGAATCTTTAAGGTGATTTCTTTGAAGTTATTTAAGCGTCTTAAAACCCTTACATATTATACACATATTTTCAAAAATTACAATTGATTCATAAATGAAGAACTTCATTCATATTTGTATTATATTAAATAACAGATTCGATCATTCTATAAAGTGTACAAAATAATAATAAGAAAGAAAGCCTTTAGGTGGTACTAAGAGAGTCCGAAAAGAGTCCGAAAAGAGTCCGAGCAGAGTCCGAAGAGAGTATACGAAAGAGAACCTTTTGGTGGCCCGTAGAGAGTCCGAAGAGAGTGGAAGAAAGTGAGCCTTTTGGCGGTACGAGGAGAATCCGAAGAGAGTATAAGAACGAGAGCCTTTTGTTGATCCGAAGAGTTTTGGGTCCCTCTTGGCTTGTACTCAAATGAAGTTTAAATGTAATAATGAATCAATGAAATGAAGTTTTTATACCATCTATATTAAAAAGTAAGCCCCATTAACATTTACATATATTTATATATTATATATATTATTTTTCTAATATTTATATCTAATCATTTCTTTGTACCTTTTTTTCCTTTCAGGTATGTAACTAATATTTCAACTGGTTCTTCCATAACTTCTATAACTTTACCCCTGAGTAAGTTTCTCAAAGTAGTTTTTTTGTTTGTTTATTTTGGTAAATCTCAAATGCCAAAGAGCAATTAGATCTCCTCGGAAAGATTGTTCGCCCCCACTCTCTATGATTCTTGAACATTATCAGATGATCATCGCCGACGACCCATAAAAGTGACTGAAAATGAAAAACAAAATTTAACTGAAAGTGTCCCAGAGAGAGAGAGAGAGAGGGAGAGAGAGACTATAATGAGGCTGAAGCGACAGTTTTTAATTACAAGCAATTTGCGGATACAATTGTATCTGTCAGATACAAAAGTTCATGACTTCATCAGCGCTGGTGTGGTGTGGTGTCTCTCTTTCGGCACTAGACATTCACTTTTGTTTTCTTTTGTTTTCTTTTATTTTGCTTTGTTTTGCTTTGTTTTTTGGGTACTTTTACTGAGGTTCTGCCCAGAGTCCGAGAGTCAAATTTAGGAGGGAGATACCCCAAATCGTTTTAATTATATGCATTTTGGGGAGAGAAATGGAGAGTGAAATTTCAGGGAGAGATTGATAATTAAAATTCGCCAACTGCGGTTTCTACAAATCAAAAGTTTTTGATGAAAAGACGGATGTACTCAAGCATCGCATTGATCAATTACAGGCACTCCTGAAATATTCCGAAAAAAAAACTTTCTCAAGTGCCGATCAATTGAGACGACACACAGAAAAAAGCTGAAAAAGATTCAATGAAATAATTACAAAGCAAACCACATGAGAGGAGGCATGCCCCCTGCCCCCCTGAAACACTTTGCCACTTGATGTCGCACCAACAATTTGGAAAGTAAAAGTCAAACTGTCAACGGAGGAGGGGTCCAACCTCCCTGCTACCTTTCGTAAATGTTGATTCAATTTGTTAATATTTGTTCAATCTTATTTTACATGGAATACCATGACGGATTTTTCGGTGCGGATGAGTCTGCTGTGTCTGCTGCCTGGTGTTTGTTTTGGTGTGTCATGTAATCGAAAATCACTCGCACGGATCAGTCGTCTATCAATTACTTTGCTCAATCATGCAATCATCTGGGGAGTGGGGAGTGGAACACCACCCAAGTGCGACAGACACATGACTGGTTGGGGGATTGCGGCAAGACTTTTCGGTAATAGATCTGCGGATTGAGAAGGGGATCGTAATGGTTCAAAGAACTTTCAAAGGGATTGTCAAATATATAATTATAAAATCTAGAGAATTTTATGAGGAAATATAATTAAATAAAAGAGAGAGAATGGCTGTCAAACTAAGTGGTAATGGGACTTTAAGGGTTTCTAAAAAGAAGTCACAATTTAAGGTATATTTGTAACTATGTTTATCTGTTCATATACTTGGTATCCTGATGTTGCCCCACTTGTACCTCGACTGAAAGCATTCCGACTGGCTTATGGCTAAGACCTAATGCGATTATCTGCTGTAACCTAGATTAAAAATTCTCGGAATCATTCTTCTAATCTTCCAATCTCCATTCAATCTTCAATTAGTAACTTTTTCACACTTCTCTAGCGTAAAACTTAAGAAATTCTCTATTTTCCCAATAGTAAATCTTTTATATTCAAGAATATTCAAATGAAATCATCTCAAAGTCACAGTACAAAGTCCCCTCCTATTACCGGTCATTCATCCCCCTATTCATTGCATAAAATTTCACATATTTTTTGTTCAACTTTCAATCCCTAAACGCACTTTAAAAATTTGTATAAAAAATCTCTATAAAAATATTTTGTATTATTTTGGTTTTAAGCAAATCGAATGTGATTATCAAAAGCACTTAATTGGCAATTAATTTGTTGGCCTGGCCAAAAATCTGCAACCTGAAGCTGAAGCTGAAGCGTGGGACCTCCGCCACGCTGCTGGGGGTTCACTTTCTTCTTTCTCTCGCTCTCTCTCTCTCCCGCTCTTTCGAATCATAAAGTTATAGGTCTCTGAGGTGTTTGGTGTGTGTGTGTATCTGTGTGGTAATAAAAACTTATGAGTGGCAGCGGCACCCGCAACATCCCGCCGCATACAAATGAAATCTGCCCCCCTGCCCCTGCCCCAGCCACCCCCTCCCCCCGCTTCTTGATCATGATCATCGTCATCTTCAGAGAGCCAACACTTTCATTTGCCGTTGACAGACGTCGTCAAGTGGTCAAGTGGGGAGGAAAGATCATGGGGCAGAGTCCAAAGTGGCGGGGGGAGGGGGTAGAAAACGTGTTGCTTTGTTTGTTTGTTCATCAACGTCATCATCAGCGTCAGCTTCGCTTCGCAGCTCCCTGCCCCGCAGCATCCCAAACAGAAACAGAAAAAAACTCGTTGAGACACGAAGAAAATTTCACTTTCAAAAATGTACAATATTTTTCGATTGATTGGGAGAGTCTAGCGAGGGGGCAGCACTGCCGCGGGGTAGGGAGGGGGCATGGTATGGGTATTCAAGTATTTATGGTGCTGCTGCTGGTGGGGGTGGGTGTGGGGGTGCGGGTGCAGCAACCTAATGACGTATCCCAGGCAGGAAACATTATTGGATTTGCATGCCTCGTTTTCTTCGAGGAAAATTCGAATCGTATCTGCCGATCGCTGTCTCTCTCTCTCCCTCTGTCTCTCTGTCTCTTTTTGTATCTCTGTATCTGCAGCTCTCTTTATTGGCGATTTGTCGACCATATTTTTGCAACCTAATTGGCTTGTAGATGGATCTCTAGCTGGCCACAATCCCCTCTGCCAAATGGTAATCATGTCTGCCGCTGCTTCGGCCGCTGCTTCTGCCTCTGTCGCTGCCTCTGCTTCTGCCTCTGCTTCGCCCGCTGCTTCTGCCTGTGATTCTGCCTCTGCCTCTGCTGCTGCCTCTGCTTCTGCCTCTGCTTCTACTTCTGCCTCTGTCTCTGCTGCCTCTGCTGCCGTTGTCTTTTTGGTAATCACAATATTTTATTTAAATTTAATAATTGGCTTTGGCTTTTGTATTCAATCGCTGATCGGCTTATCTCTACCTGATCAAAAGCAAGTCAAGGAAAGTGGTAAGGATTTCCTACTTTTCCGGAGAAAACTCTTTTGTTGTGAGACTCGGAGACACACTGGAGACGCTCCCACTCTGAAGGGGAGATATGTATGTCTCCCTATGAGAAAGGTCAATAACCTGTATAAGCAGCAAATAAATAAATTTAAGCGGATCGTATAGGCTTAATGCTTTAACAAATTCATCAAAAATTAATCAATTAATCGAATAGGATTAATTCTTTTAACAAATTAATGAGAAATGTATGGGAAAAGCCTCCAATTTGTTAAGAGTTGGCTTGGGTTCTCCGAATGAAGCTTTGGCTATGCGGGAATATTTTACTGTAATTCTTTCCTCCTAAGCTTCCTTACTCTCAGGAAAGCTCTCTCCACTACAAATAGCCTTTGCTCTTTGAGTATTTCTCTCTTTAAGCTTTACCGCACTTACGCCAGTGTGTGTGTTATCTCTTCCCTGTAAGATCCGTAACAGCACATCTTTGCTTTGCTTTGTTTTGCTTTGGCTTAGTGACGTCACATGGTTTATTTTTGGAAGCAATGCTTACGCTTTATAATCTCCTTCCTGAATGACTCTCAATGGTGGGTGCACCACTTGTGTGTGTCTTATCTGCCTGAGCGTGCGTTACCTTACATAATGAAGCACTTGGAAGGAGAGGAGCAAAGGAAGGGAAGAGAGGGAGCTGAATGAATTTGCAGCTTTATTTACAGTTAACTTCCGCCATGCTTTAAGCTGCGATAAGAGTCTTCCCACACGAACCAACAGAGGAGTGAGGGGAGTGGATGGGGTTTGTTTAGGTTTGGTTGTGCTCTCATTTAGTTCCTTGTTTCAGTTCTAATGCGAGACAGTTCTCATAGAAAGCAGGAAAGAAACATTCTTTATCCCCAAAAGAAACCAATTGAACACCCGAACAAATGATCCCTTAAACTGTCACTATACAATGATCTTTCATGACTACCATCTCCCATCTCTTCCACTTTTCCAACCCATTTCAGGGTTACCATCTGTTTTGGACCACTTTCCTTTTGCAGATGGATATGGAGAGCCCTTTTTTTTCTTTCTTTCTCTCTCTCTTTCTCTGGCCATAAAACAATTTGAGAGTTTTAGCAGCTTTTGCTTTTGCTTTTACTCGAATTCGTGCGCGAAACCGTGAACCACCTTTTATCTCCCTGAATGACGACTGGCTGGCTGACAGACAGCCAGGCACTGGGGACTTTTTGCTGGAAAATTACATGGCTTTTCTTCAAGTTTTTTTTATAGCAGATACTCCCCCTGGCCCTGTCCCTGCCCCTACTGCCCTGTGCTGTTTCGGTTTTCGCTTTGTTATTGTTGCCGCTTTTCAGGTGAAACAAATAGAACATAACTTTTGCTTTCACCTTTTTCAAGGGGAACCGAAACGAACCTCCACAGCAACAGTTCGGCGGAGTTGGAGTCGAAGGCAGCAGCCGCCACTCAACGACAATTCCGGGCAAAAATCTACTCTCCAAGTTTTTTGCATACCCTTTCCAAAAGAGGGTTTTGGCATTTCGGTCACATTTTGGTAGCAAGTGGAAGGCAGCTTCGGCGATTACTCACCATTTTTATGCGATTTACTTACCCTGTGTATAAATGATTTCTGAACAAGATTCAGCAATTAAATTTGATTCCTTTGTAGGCAGATCACGTATCGAAATGAGTTGAATCAAAACACTTAACACATTGCGAACAAAGTGGGGAAAAAACATTGTTCTAACATCGTTCGTTAAAAGTAATGTCATTCTAATGGAAAAAAAATGAAGGTTATATTCAAATTAAAGGCGAAACATTTAGAAAATACAAAAAAAAGTTCTTGAAATGAAGGCAACGAATCTTATATATTATATATATATAATGATACATATACATACATATAATATACAATGTATGTAGCATATGTACATACATTGATGCTTTAATAAGTTCAAAAAGTAAAGGGAACTTCTAGAAAGTTACAAGAAATGTTCCCATGGCTCTCTCTCTCTCTCTCTAGGTATCCCTCTTCCAGTGTGGCTTAGCAACACCTCTTTGTCTCTCTATCTCTCTCTCTCCCTTAAAACCATTAATTCTCTTCCATTCCGACAAAACAATAGTATGAATTATTAAATTTATATTAAACCAATTCCTAAAATCACAAGTCAAAAGTAATGCCTTTTTCCGATCTTAAGATCTTCTGAGCCACAGATACTGTAGAGACTGTAGAGACTGTAGGGACTGTGGACCTGGTAGCGTATACACTCTCCGGTGTGCGAAAGCGGCTCTCATTTTGCTCTTTTTGTTGTTGTTTTTTGCTCTATGCCAAAAGCGGACACCGAAGTTCGTTTGTAATTGCGTTGCCCTACCGCAACAATAGAGGGAGGCGGTGCTGTTGCTGCTGTTGCTGGAGTTGCGTTGGCGTCTGGCGCTCAATTTGCATGCCACAAGCAGCAGCCAGAGCCAAGCCAAGCGAAGAGTACAACGAGCGGAGTGGAGGGGAGTGGAGTGGAGCGGAGTGAAGTGGAGTGTGGCCCAGAGGGAGCGAAGCAATTTGTTATTTGCCTTTTGCGGCTGCGGCTGCGACTGTGGCTCGGGTTCTCTGCCATTTCAATTTGCGTTGCCCCGCGATGCCCCAGCGAGTGAGAGATGGAAGATGGGTGCTGTGTGAGTGGGTGGGATGTCATAGTAGTGGTAGTAGTAGTACTCATAGTGCTGGTGCTCCAGTGACCAAATGAACCACATTCTCCGGCCGGCCCTGCGCCTCCGGCTAGATGTTAGATGGTTCCTATTTAGATATTCTAAACATGGCTTGCAGCCTGAACAAATTTTGTGCGCGCGCGCATCTAAATAGATTCGGAATGCCCCAACGCATGGCAAATGTCAAGTTTTAGCAAGAAAGTTTTGTGCGGTTTCTCTGGGAACTTTCCCAAAAAGAGAAGATTTTTGCTAATTTTGTTGCCAGGCGATTTACGAGCAATGCCAAGATCTTGACAGTTTTGGAAAGTACTGCAGTTGCGGAGGTAAGGCCTAAGGAAGGGCCCAGACACAGCTAACATTTTCGCACAAAACGCATCTCAATGTCGCATTTAATTAGCCAAAAGACAGAGCCAAAGATAACAGTTCCAAAGCCAAGCAAAGATAGAGGAAAGAAAGTCGAACACCGAAGATTTAGATATACTAAAAGAACGATCAATTCTCCCTGGGCCTAACATCCCTAAGATGGCGGTAAAGAGAGAGAAAGAGGGAGATAGAGAGTACAGTTCAGACATGAAAAATCACCCTTAAAGCTTCTCTGTAAGAGAGAGACAGAGAGAAGTAGATAGATAGAGAGGAGTACATATGTAGATAGAAAGGAGTAGGAAAGTCATCCACATTCAGCTTCTTTCAATTCCTCTGTCTCTTGCCTGTATATTCCAGTGTTTTGGAGAAACTGTACTTGTATCTTATACTTTTCCGATTCCTGCAACCTTCTAGCAAAGTCCATAACACCCTGTCTCCCTCTCTCTCTTCAAGGGTATCACCATCGATAAGGCCACTTGAGGTTAACCTTTGCTTTAGCCAATCTTCGCCTCAATATTTGTGCCAAAGTATTTGCCTTTTCTGCCTTTTGCCTTTGTGTTTGTTGTTTGCTTCTGTGTCGTGTGCAGGCCATGTAAAGGTTAAAGGTCAGAGTGTAATGAGGCACACCGCACTCACATGTGAACTCTTTTCTACCTTTCCGCCGAAATGGGCAAAATGTTAACTGTTTTTTTTGGTTTGGTAACAGGTTTCTTATGGCTGGGATGTGCGGATTTTGTTATGGCATATAATTGGGGAATAATTTGGAGTAATTTTAGATGCAGCTGGGGGAAGGATATGGCTGGAGAATAACCTGTGAATATGGTGAATCATTAGGCCTTGGCTAACAAAAACCTTTCCCCAAAAACCATTTGCCTTTAATCTCTCATCTCCAAATGGGGAAACATCTTTCATCTCTCGTACGTGTATTTCGTAATATATGAAACATGCAAAATGTAGGATAATTTTGGCTTAACATCAAACACCATCAACCTCCAAAAATATGGGGGGTACTGGTACACATCGCATAATCTCCAGGCAGCAAAATGTGAAGGTTAAAACCCGACAACGAGCTCAGGCCAATTTTTTTTTTGCTGATTTGCCGTTTTAACTAATTTTTAATTTACGTATTTATATCGAGAGCCGAGCTTTAATTTACATTATTTTTTTTTACGTTTTTACGTTATTTTTCCAATCGCAAAACAAGTTTTCCCCCCGCAGAAACAAGTTTCAGTTTTCTGAAATGATTTTTAGGCTTTAGGCAATTTATTATGGCCAGTTTATAGATCTCTTTCGTTTCCATGCACCTATAGCTATACCCATACCTACCTATCATCGAATTAGATCTTCTCTTAAATATTTATGAAACACATTTTATGGTCCATTTTGGTTGTCGGTTCAGCATTTGGCGACTTGTTTAATGGCCAAACCAAATGATTTGTGCGCCGATACATTTATCTAAATGGATTTGGATTTGTATTTCTTTGAGTGAGTTTTTGAATGAAAAAGATACATTTGCATAGAGCTACAGTTGGGTGGAGATAAGAGGGGTTTGATGGAGTTTCTTGGAGGTGAAACAATGAAGAAGTTGAGGGAGAAATAAAGTTAATTAAGAGATACAAAAATATATAGGAAATTTTAATGGATTTCAATTATTTCCTTTCAATTATTTGATGGTTACATTTGTGCTCTACCAAAAGTATTTTTTAGTAGTGAAAGACTGGTCACTCCGGATTAATATTTTATAATTTTACATACTACTTGCCATTAAAATATACCACCTAAAATATACCACCCCTTACAGCAGGGGTCAGCACGCAGACACTCACATGCTCCTAGTGCGTTTCAGTGCGCAGAAAACAGACATGATGAAACATGTTTCATTTTCTCTGCCGCGGCGCTGCCTAGCAGAATTATGAAGCTTTTTCTGCATAAGGGCCGAAGAAACACGATAATTTTCGCTGTCGCTGCGCCAGCCGAGCAGAAGCGGCGTGTGCATAAGGACGAAGCCATACGAGCAGCCGAGCAGAATAATAAAGCCGAATGATCGCAGCGCCGACACTACACGAAGTTTTTACGTTGTGCGTGCGCCGACTGCGCTGCCCCGTGGCCTTTTTCTAGCTGCCGGCCTCTGCCTTACAGTATGCCATGCCAGTCCAGGATCCACTTGTTGGACTTTCTTTGCCACAAATCTAAATATAACGCCGCGGCGTGACCAATTGTCTTACATTACTCACTGTCATTGGATCCGTCTCCACACACACACACACAGACTGTTGACGAGCTGTCAAAAACTGAAACCAACATTAAAAATAAAATGCAATTATCAATTTATATAATTTAACACAGACAGCGAACAACAAAATCTCATTAAATACAGTAAAATCGCGGGATGCGCTGTGTCTCTGCCTTTTGGTTGGGTCATCAATTTGTGGCTCATTGAATTGCTGTTTAATGTTATTTAGCACGCGGCCAGTCACGTAATCACACACAAAAAACAGTTGGCTGGGCTTAAAAATATAAACTAAAACTAAATTTAGTTGCTGTTTAACGAACTGTGACGAAAACATCTCTTGAGGCTGTCTTTCTATTTTTAACATCTATATTTGATGGCCATTGAAGAGCGTTTCGTAGCGAGACGAGGCCTAAACTTTAATTAAGTTTTCCCCTTAGTTTCACTCTCACTCTTTGAGAGTCTCAGAGTGTAATTAAAAGCCAGAAGAGGCTTTCGTTATGATGATTTCTTAATTGAATTATGCAAGATTTGAGTTGAGGAAAATGTCACTTAAGTTACGTAGGGGCTACAGGGGGGAGGGGGAATACTCCTATCGTTTCGTATCCACTGACCCAAATTGAAAAATTAATTAAAGTGAACGCCTTCTCATTTTCCTTCTCCTCTGCTGATGATGCTCCACACCCACCCACATTTCTCTTGGTCAGGTTTCTGGGCCTGGTCGAAACGATCGATCGGTTTTGGGTGGGTCTCGGTCTCGGTCGTTGCTGACCGCAAACGAGAATGAGAATCCTGCTCCTTCTCTCTGCCCAGAACCATCTGGTGCTGCCCCCCGAGAGTTATAATAATATCAAGCATACGCCACCTACAACACAAATTGCCAGTCCAATCTCCGGGCCCTGGGTCAACTCCTCTTTGCTGCTAAAATAAATAATAACAATATTTTTCAACAAAAAAAAACAAAAGAAAATCAAACGATGGCCCTGAGCGGAAAACTAACCGAAAAACCAAACCAAACCCATTTTAACCGTTAAGCACATTTGACTAAATCTGCAACACATGGGCGGTATCTTGGATATCCGCATTGCGGGGGTTCCTCCACACACACACAGACAGACTCACAGACAGACAGTGGCATCGCGATCGCTGCAGGAAATGTGCACAGGAATGGACTAGCTGCAGCTCTTCTTTCTTCTTCTTCTTCGTGGTTTTTTTCGGCTATGCGATAGCAGATCGACGTACTAACAACAATAGATAACGAGAATGAGGAGTGCTTTGCGGGCAACAACAGGAAAGGCAACTATCGAATGCGCTAACAGGAGAGCAGGACAGACAATGAAAGAAAAACTGGGTCTTAGGTGCTACTAAAAAATAAAGATAAATATAGCTATTTATCAGAGGCCAAAACGATTTCTTTTTGAATTTATATAATTTGATTGTTGATTGATTAATCTATTGTTTAGTCTAAAGTCTTTCCGCTGTAACATATACTCCAATGTGCCTGTCTCTGATAATAGCTCTAAAGATTTTCATAATATATTGTTAAACAAGTTTATTCATAGATTCTTAATACTTATCATTGGATATTTGTTAAATTATATCTTACATTATAAGATCTTAATCGGTTCTGGCTTAATAGCTGTGTGTTTATTTGAATTTTTATCGATTAAAAGTGGATTATTTATTAAAATTTTGTACAAAAGTCATCTGGAAGTCATCTCCAAAGCTAATCAATAGACAGTTCAATCTTTAGCAGTATGTAGCATTTAGATAATCAGTAATCGTTATTTATCGAAGTGCAATCGATTATTCAAACATTCATATGCCTAAAGTACTACAAAATGGATCAATATTGAAAAGTTTCATAGTATTCATATAATCATGTGTGTTACATTAAGTAAACTCCTAAATATTACCTATATCATGTTTATACCAACTTCAATTTCCTGACTTAACCAAACATTTATCGATTTATATACCCAAAAATCGGCTGTAATCGATTAAACCCCTCAACCATCTCTCTTGAATATCTGGTTATCCCTTTTTTGGGTAAGGGTATGCCAAAAGGTAGCCACTTGTTGCAGCAGCAGCAGCAGGAAGCTGAGGCCAGCCCACATGCACCACACACACACTCACACACACACACACACTCACTCTTGTACACTCGTACACTCTCATGAATCGAGTGAAAACAGTTAAGACAACAGCAACAAAAGCAACAACAGCAGCAACTGCGAAACTGCCAACTGGCAACAGGAAGACCTTAAACTTGGCCTCAAACGTCAGCAGCGGCCACATCGTGAAACCAGGCAACAGCAACACAAGCAACAACAACATCATGCTGCAACATGCTGCACAGTCAAACACACAATTCAATTTTATTTCATTTACTTTGTTGTTGCTGCTGCTGCTGTTGCGGTTGCCATTCGCTTGACTTCGACTCCAACTCCGATTCCGACTCGCTCTGGGGTCTCTGGCTGAGGCTGAGGCCGGTGCGGTGTGCCCCATGCCTCATAGAGATACTACACAGATATTTCTGTGTGTGGGCCGCCACCCCTTCCAGACCCCTTCCCGCTCCCCTTCGCCTGCTTGCCTGCTGGTCGGATAGCTCGTTTGGATAGCTGGAATCGCTCGGATCGCTCGTTGTGCGATGCAGTGCGGCGGCTCCTCTCCTCGAGAACGCCACAAGCTCATGAATGGGAAGTCGTCGCAGCTTCTAAGTCATTTTCCTGCCTCTCGAATGTATGGACTGTATGCTCTGGCAAAGGGTAGTACGATTTTGGTAAGAAGTTGGCAATAGGCAAGGAAATATAGCCATGATCCAGGAAGGATAGAATAGGGTTAACAGGGACAATCGCACAAGATATATCCAAGTTATATCTCTCCCTATAGCTTCTGCCTGGTTTAATCTCTTATCTGAATGTATCTTCTCCCCAAGTGTATCTTTATCTTCGGTCTCTGCTATCACTCTGTCTTTTGTTTTCTTGTTTTTTTGTGAATTGGCGTAAAAATGTTGTGAGAACAAATGGTTGTTAACTTTTGCACATATTTTTTTATACTTCTTTTTTTTGTAGTTTGTTGTCTGTTTTTTTCTTTCAATTTTTTGTTGTTGCTGTTGTTGTTGATTTTGTGTCTTTGTTGCTGTTGCTGTTACTGTTGTTTGGCGCGTTAAATTGCGTTTAACTGTTAGCCTGTCCCCCTGCTTGCCCCATTGCTGTTGCTGCATCATTTGGCTGCAAGTTCGTTGCTTAAGTCTTTCATTTTTGCTTTTGGCTTTTGGCGCGCGAAATAAGTTTTATTTTATTTGATTTTATTTCATTTTATTTGTTTCTGCTTATGAAATCTTTTGGTTCATTCACTCTGCCTCAGTCTCTGCCTCTGCTTTTGCCTCAGCCTCTGCCTCAGTCTCTGCCTCAGCCTCTGCTTTTGCCTCTGCCTATAATAATAATCATAAGTAAATATATGTAAGAGTCCACTAAACTTCGAGTCGAAGTTGAATGAGCTGCAATGACTAACTGAGTGAGTGTCTGAATGTCTCTGAGTCTCTGAGTGTCTGACTCTGTCTGTAGAGGTTGCCGCAATCTGCCGTTAGCCAAAAGGTTTCGATATACTCGCACTCGTACTCGTACTCGTATCTTTCTTTGAACTATGTTTATTACTGGGTATTTTTATTGTTTTTTGGGTGGGGCGACACTTTGCGCGGACGAAGGTTAGGCCAGGCATTTTTTATTGAAGGACAGGCAGACGAGACTCTGAGATGGGAATAAATCACTGGGAGCGTTAGGTGTATGATGTAATGTAATCATAAGGTCAGGCGTACTTTCAGAGGACTTATCATCGATAATATAATCAAATTTCTATCGATCATAAATCGAAAACGAAACGCAGATCACTATTTCTCTTAACCGCATCTCAATATATCATCCCACAGCATATACTCTATAGTTAAATCATATAAACAATTATAAATCCCATATGATACCCAATATCCATAATTTATTTAAATTTTCAATCAATTTCTATCGACTTTATCGATTATTATCGCTATTAACAAATCAAGAAACAAGTTTGATCGGTGAATTTTATTTTGATGTTAGTCAAACATTAAATCATAAACAAATAAAACTCATCAGATATATTTAGATATATTTTTAACCACAAATCAACTTCGATTTCTATGCCGTCTGCCTTTGAAAGTGAAAACAATGTCCATTCATGGGCGACCTGAAACCCGAAGCTGACTCTTTGCCACCCCATAACCTTGAAAAGACCCCAACTCGGAGATATTTACATATTATGACATTCAGTTAGTAAAAGAACATAAAGAAACAATCAAAATTGATTGTAGAATGTTTTAGAGTTTATGTTTCTTTACGATCATAAAACATTCGAATGCTGTAAGATGAACAAGAAGACTCCCATAGAGACTGCAGACTGGAGACTGGCGACTGTAGACAAATAAAAGTTTTCAGTTTCAGACAAAAACTTGCCTTTCATATGCAAAAGAAATCCATTTACTATGGCTGACAAAAAACGAGTTGAGTTGACCAGAAACCAGATCCGGTGAAGGTCAGTGCGTTTAGCACCTCGATAAGGTCTCCTCTCTGTCCCACTTGAACCCCACCTGCCGAATGGAGACGCACCAGGTCTCCGCGTATAGACATGATGGGGCCAGACGAAATTAACTGAAATTAAATTAAAGAGATGAGACTAGGGATGGCAAAGAGAAACGATAGTTTAGCGAAATGTCTATGGAAACGTTTGTAAGATAAAGTGCATTTAAGTTCGAGTGATTTCTTGTCTTTTGATGTTTAATTTTCATTTAAATGGATGTTAATTTGTGGTCCATGTAATGTCTGTTATAATGTTTTCGAAACCACTTGATTTGTGTCCGTTGTTTCATCTCAGAGTCCTTCTGTATACGTTGTCCCATCTCTAGGTACTTCTGTGTCCCTTATCCCATTTGTTAGTACTTCTGTGTCCCATCTCTAAATACTTATATGTTTTTGTCCCATCTTTGAGTACTTCTGTGTCCTATGTCCCATCTCAAAGTACTTATATGTCCTTTGTCCCATCCCCAAGTACTTCGGTGTCCATTGTCCCATCTCTAAGTGCTTCTGTGTCCTTTGTTCCATCTCTAAGTACTTAAGTATCCTTTGTCCCATCTCTAAGTACTTTTATGTCCTTTGTCCAATCTCTAAGTACTCCTGTGTCCTTTGCCCCATCTCTAAGTACTTCTGTGTCCCTTATCCCATTTCTAAGTACTTCTGTATCTCATCTCCAAATACTTATATGTCCTTTTCCCCATCTCTAAGTACTTCTATGTCCTTTGTCCCACCTCTAAGTACCTCTGTGTCCTTTGTCCCATCTCTAAGTACTTCTGTATCTATTTTCCCATCTCTAAGTACTTCTTTGGCAGCTGTCCCTCCTCCATAAAGTTTGTTTCCCCTTTTAGTGGCTTGACACTTTTAATTGCGTCTCCCCCGTAAATCATTTGCCGCATAGTTTATTTGGGTCTTTTATTTTTGTTTTGTTTCGGCAATTAGCTGAGCCAACATTTAATTTATATTATTAGAAGACATTCACAGTTATGTACCGACTGATTTGTGACTGTCTGACTGTCTGGGAGTGTGCGGCTGCTCCTTTCATTTCTTCCTTGCCTCTCTTTGGACCGAAGTCATTGCCATTGTCAGGCATTTCAGCATTCAACATTGAGGCATTCAACATCTGCATCAGCATCAGCATTAACCCATCCTCTCCTCATCGTTTTCGTGGTGTTATTTTCCCGGGAGTAGGTTAATAGTGCCAAAACGTTGCAACAACAACAACAAATAGATGGCTGACTGGCTGCCTGCTGCACCAAACGTTGCCTCATTTATTTCTCTTTCTTCTGATGCTGCCATTTGTTTGTGGTGTTTGTGGCACCCTTTCATTCTGGACAGCAGCGTCATGGAATAACATTATTATCCCGAAAGTTTCCATCTGTTTCCCATCCCAACCCTTTCCTGCCCCAGACCTCACCCTAACCAAAAACCCAAGTGCTAGGAATATTTATGCAGCATTATTATTTATTTTATTGACAGCCAGGCAGGGTTTTCCTTTTGACTTTCCCAAAACACTCTTCAGCTCATAGAGAGAGTAGCTAAGTTTTTGGAGGGAAGTTTTTGGAGAACTTTAACCTTAGAAGTAGTGTATTTCATTCGGAATTTGTTTGATTGCTTCGTGCTAAGAAAGTATTTTAAATATTTAAGCAACAAGTATGTTCAAAATGTTACTTCTTTCTCAAAATTGATAGAGTTATAACCATGAAAACAGCTGGAACCGATTAGGGACTGTTTTTCTGGACAACTTTAAGCCCAAAATGGTTCCAAATGTAAGCTAATTCCTTCAAAATGATCTCCAAAAAGTATCCCAAAAGTGGTGTGTGTGTGCCACTCGAAAGAGCCTTCAGTATTCGCTGATATCGCTGCCAATAAATGACATTCACCCGTCTAGGCCAAATTGACTTGGCCAGCCTGGATGGATGCTGGATGGATGCTTTGACTGGCTTGGACTGCTTCAGTTGCTCCAGCTGCCGCTGATGCTGCTGCCGCCAAGTGGCAATAATTTCCCGACTAACCCAAAACAGAAAACAACAGCAAAAACGGAAAATGCTGCCAAAATGCTGCAAAAAGCCGAAAAGAATCGCACAAGAAAAAACCTTTTACTTTGCGCTAATAAATTGCCATTAAACGGCTCGGGCTCTGGCTTTGGCTGTGGCTCTGGCTCAGACTTTGGCTCTCTGCCACAATTGTTGCACCATAATTTCCCATCAAATTTTTCACACTCGTTTCGTTGGTTTTTGCGCTATTCGCGATAATCAAATATTTGACCTCTGCCGCAAATAAATTCTCAATGCAATCGCGGAGCAGAGCACAGAGCAGAGTCGGGGATCGGTTCGGGACAGGAACCAACCGACGAGTTAAGAACGTGAAAGCGCATTGTGGCTTTGCCTCTGCCTCAGCTGAATGTTGAACGGTTCGAAGAGAGCAGAGCCTAAGCCTGAGCCTGAGCCTGGCCTGGTCTGGTCTGGTCTGGTTGCCTAGCTGTTCGTTGCCGGCTGGCAAAACGTCGACGTTGCGTGTTAAACACAATTCAAAGTCTATAATTATTGTACAATTGCCAGCAGAGAACCAACAGAACCAACCGAGAGCCCAGTCAGGCTCGGGATCGGCTCGGAATCGGGCTCCGCCAATCCAACCCAATCCAATCCAAGCCCACTTGGAGGCTGCCTCTGCCTCTCATGGAACATGAAAATTGTAGCGTGTAAGTTGCAACAACAGGAGGCAGCAGAGGGGCAGGAAGCATTCCAAACACACATTCTAATTCCACATTCGCCTGCTCCTCCTCCTCCTCCTCCTCGACTCGACTCCAATCCACTCTGTGCTTTGACACACTGCTGGCAGGGAGCTTTGGTTTTGGGGTTTGGGGGATTCGATGTGAGAGCATGACACGAGGGAATTACGAATATCGTTTTCATAGCCTAGGGGTATATAGATTAATGGCATACAAATTAAGTACTTAAATGAGTAATTCGTCTTCAATTGGAGGGAAAGTAGACCAAGATATTGCTTGAGATCTCTAGGCTATAGCCTAGCTTTAAAGGATTCCTGCTATTCGGTAAATCATCCTTACAAATTATAAGCAAAGAAAAGATGAAGAAAACGACTCTCTATCCATCTCTCTTACAGAGTAGCTTAGCAGTAAAGCGACTCAGCATCGTTGAAATTCCTCTTCCCATCTCTAGCTACCATCTCTAGCTTCCTGTCACGCTGCCATCTCTAGCGGCAGATTGTTATCTGAGTGAATCTCCCAGTTGAAGCGCCTGAGAATTGAGCTTCTTCTCTATCGCTGTTCCCTCTGCCCCTGCCCCTGGCTCTGCCTCTGCCCCTGTACCTACCCCTGCCCCTGTTGCTGCCGCTGCTGCTTTTAACTGTTAACTTTGCTCTGACTTTTGGGATCTTTGGAGTTGCAATTAATGTTCCAGACTTTGGGCTGTAGTTCTCTCATTCCGCTGTTCTTTTTGGGGGAAGCGGAAGCGTTACCCACGCCCACTTGTCAGGCCATGGCTAAAAGCGTGAGGCAGGCGGAACACTGTACCATATTGCACTCCTCCAGCAGCACGCCCCCACACACACTCACTCACACACTCCCCCCAAGGAGAGCGGACAGTAGATGGCGGCAATAGTTGAAAGTCTAATTGTAAACTGTTGTTCGCAGCTCGGCCTAACTGTTGCTTGTTAGGCGCTTGTTTATTAACAATTTAGCACGGAAAATTCACAGCACAACAGATGGACTGCAGGCAGAGATCTGTGTGCCTCCCCCCATGTGGGCGTTACCAATCTCTTGACTGGGTAGACCACCGAAAAATTTATGCCCAGGGAACGAAGTCCCTGGAGTCGCTGGAGTCGGCCCAAGATACATGCATACGTCGTAAAGTTCGTCAGTTTATGCGCTGACCGTTTGACCTTCCCCCGCCCTCAGGCTGGCCCTCTCTCTCACACTTCATTCTCGCCCCTCACACATGTTACCTGTGGATCATAACTGTCACAATGTTCGGGGAGGCATGAAAATGGGGCGTGCTGTTGGGTGGCGTGGTGGTTCCCCATGTGGGCGGAGGGTGTCGGAGAATCGAAAGGCTTTAGGGCTATTTTCGGTGAATGTAACGGTGGGTTAAGACACACTCATACAAACGGGAAACGGGATTTGAATGGGAAATTAACTACTACTTCGCTTTGTGGAACCTATGGAACTTATGGGAATTAAATCTTGTTAAATTCACAGTCTCTAGTATAATATCTGAAAATTCTCTATAGATAACCTACTTGTGATATTGATTTACTGATAGATGCATCTAATTATGTGTCTATACCGAATGAACTATTGTTCCACAATCCAATCAATTCCCCGTGCCTTTCCATAGCAACTAAATTTGATTTTTCCCTTTTTCTCTCTTTGCAGGTAAGCTTTCCCCCAAACACCCTGCTCCCCTTGTGGATTATGTAAGTTGGGCAACAACTACGAAAATAAACAAACTAAAACTAATGCAAATAATTGGACAGATCAGGTCGGACCCAGACCCAGACCCAACCCCAACGCCGAACCAACGCCCTAGCGCTAGGCAGACAGACAGACAGAAATGGAGGGGGGATTTACTATAGCGAAAACTGTAACTGTAACAATGGCTAACCGATTCCGATTGGAAATGTAAACGTTTTCGCGTTTTACCTGCCCCCCTTCCGCTCCCCCTGCCGCTCCCCCTGCCCCTACTCGAGCTCTGTCTCTGGCGCTTGCATAAGTTTTGTGCGCAATTTGGAGCTAAATAAACCAGCGGAATAATAACGGCCAGCATGGGTTAATGATGCGACATGTTAGCCAAAGCTCCGCTCTGCGAAATAACAAAACGAAACAAAACGAAACGAAACGAGACGACGACGAAAAAATGCGTCACGCTTACCGTTAGCATGCCATGGCAATTGTAAGAGCGCAGAGCAGCGCAGCGCAGAAGGAGAGCGAATGCCAGGAGAACGAAAGTCAAGCATTAGAGAGAGAGGGAGGGGGAGAGGGAGAGACAGGCACGCACACGTATGGCTGCCCCTCCCTGGGGGGTCGGTCGTTCGGCAAAGTGTAGTTGCATCCATCCGTCCCATTTCATGCATTTCTACTCTCCCACGGCATACGCTAAGCTATCTCGCTCGCTCTCTCTCTCTCTCTAGCCGCCCAGCATGTGGTGCGCTCCCTTTTTTGGCAAATTTGGTGCAGCAGTAGCAGCGACGTCGACGTCCATGACGGTGGCGGCGGCGGCGGCGGCAGCGCCTTTCACAAAATCTAATCAGCAAAAAGGAGTGCGGAGCAGGAGAGCGCAAGTGAGCGAAGAGAGGAAAACGATCAGAGCAATTTACTCAAGCGCAAAATTAGCAACAAAAAAAATAGCTAGAAGGAGAGCTGGCATCGAGTATGGAGCACTTGATACCCTCTTGAATGGCAGTTGCCTAAAGGAAGCGAGCCATAAGAAACAGCTAGGCATTCCATGATGATAAAATCTGGCAAGGTTTAGCTGAGTTCTTAATGGTTCAGAGTTGAGGATCTACTATATACAATATTTAGTATCGATTTGGCTGTTCAAGAATACACTTAAACATGTACCTATATACCCACCCCTCTGCCAGGGTATACAAATATACGGAGCGTAGCACACACACAGCTTGATTTGGCCAGCCCGACGTCCGACGCCCGACAGTGGGCGTTGCGGTGGGGTACACAGTGGGGTGGTGGAGTGGGGTGGAATCTCTCAACATGGAAATCTTGTTAGACCTCACTCCTGCTTCTGCTCTCACCCTCTCTTTCTAACTGTCTCCTGCGGGGCAATTCTAATTTCAAATTCCATGATGCGTGTGAGTTTTCCCTCCCCAGTGGAGAAGGAGAAGGAGCCGTCGCCGTCGCCGACGGTGATCTTCTTGCATGAGCAAATTTGATCCCATCTGTGTACAATTAGCTGTCAATATTGCGCATACGCCACTTATGCAAAAGAAGAGACGGCAGACGGAGAAAAGCAAACAAAACTGACTGGAAGACGCAGACCGACGCTCATTTGCCCAAAAGATGTTGCAACACGCAATGCTACAAAATCAACTGCAACACACGCAATGGCACTCCGCAACGCCACTCGGCAACGCCACTGACCAAGACACACAGTCAGAGTCCACACACTGTGGACAGTGGAACGAATGAAGTGGCACGAAAGGAAAAACAATTTTCTTTCTGTTTGAGAAACGAACAACCATGTTAGATGAATATTTTATAGACAAAAGTCTACTTATTTGTTTGACCAAATTCCTATTGATTGCTGTGACCACTGTATGCCATGACTGCACAGTGTCCACTGTCCATGCGACGGCATCACATCATCAACGCACCTCAAATCGACACCTCTCTCCCTCCCGCTCTCTCGCTCTCTGCACTCCTCCACTCAGCCAAATTTATGCTTATTGGCAACACACACACACCGAAAACCATCAAGTGCTCCTATTGGGGTCCAAGGCATTTGCTTTAAAGACCCCACATTCGCAGACAGAGACATGACTATGGACACGCATACAGACAGAACCGTGACTAGACAGACGTTAGGTGCAGCAACTAAATATTTGTGAATACCCTTTGAATGACACTACGGTATAAGTTTCAATGCAATTTGATAGATATTTCTTTGAATCAATCGAGAGCAATAGAAAGCCTTTAAAAAAGTACACAAATTCCTTCCAAAGTCAATACAACCTTTATCTAAAAACAGAGAACAAACCTTCACACAGTAATATCAAAGACAATATCAACACTAAGATGTGTCACTCCATACAATATTTTCAGCTTGATGGCATGGAACTCCACGCAATTCCTCACTGAGAAATAGAGAGAGAGAGAGAGAGAGACAGATAGACAGAGCGTGTTTATATTGCCTTTGGTAACATCATATACTACATACAAAGTATCGATTGATCTTCCAGGGTATCCCAAATGTCGGCTATATCTGGTCTTTCCTGTATCTAGTATGTATTTTTATTGCCGTTTGCTCCACATTCAGTGCGTTGGGCAATCTCCTGGGGCAGCCACAGCCACACGCTCAATACGTGTGACACATATATATAGATAGGCATATATTTTGTTGCAGTTGCAACTTTTGTTGCTGTCTGTAGTCTGGGGAGGGCAACAGGTGGCATGGCCGCAGGCATAGGCACAAAAGCGCGTGAGTCAGTTTTTGGTTGTTGTATTTTTTAGATGGTTTTCGGTTAACAATCGATGGACAATGGGGCGTTCCCCTTCGCTACTTTTTTAGTTGCAACTTTTACAGCCGCCGAAATTCGTGCAGTGTGTGCCCCAGCCTCAGTCTATGGCACGCTCCAAGCCAAAGTGAACGTGGAGCCCCCAAAAAGACCGCTTCGAGGCATTTCTTTTCAGCCCAGAGAAGGTAAATCAATGTAAAGTGTGTCAGTGTGTGGCATGCGGCAAACGGCATGGCTTGGAGGCTGAGAATCCACAGATGCGGGGGAATCTTTAGATTAAAGCCAGATGAAAGGCAGCGGCGGAGAGGCCATCCACTGGATTCAATAGAAGAGATCGAGATACGAATATTTTGGCAAATTTATGATAGATTGTCTCAGGGATAGAACTTCTAACTTCTATATTGTATTTCCCACATTTAAAAGTCGTAAAAGTGGATTGTTAAACATCTCCCAACTCTTTGAGGAAGTTCAATCTCCCCAGAGAACATTATCTTAAGTGAAAAGGTTGAAAGCTACTCCCCCCACTCTTGGGCGGCAGTAATTTTCCAATCATCCGCCTTGACAAGAGCCCTGGCCCCGAGGATCCCATCCAATCGCACAAGGCCCCGCCCCGTCTCGCGCATTCCTCGAGAGATTTACAGTTTCTGTGTGTGTGGCTGATGAGTGGCAAAAGCCGTACCCTAGGTACACAGAGCAGAGCCCTGGGTGGTCTTAAGTACTTACAGCATAACGATCATTGTACGATCATAACTCAATAGCCGAGGCTCATTAGCAGGCCAGCCCGAAAAGAGACCCCAACTGAAGAACCCCCGAGAAGAAACACTGAACCGCAGACAGATCGTAGTTCTATCGGTGGCATGAGTATGAGTAGTGGAAGTGGCAAAGTTCCCTGAATGGATGTATCGTGTGCAACAGTAGCCTCAATTTGTGGAACTTCCCCCGCAGCACAGACTCCGCCTGGAAGTATATTAGAAACATTCTAACTAATAGCCAAAACATTGTAAGACGGGGCCCCCACACTCGTAAAATGGATCTCAATTTCCTTCGTGTGCTGTTGCTGTGGATGCTGCCTGCTGTCGTCGTCGTCGTCACCGCCGCTGGTCACGTCAAGCCGTGCGCGTAATGAGCGTTAAATTTGTGGCCCGCTTTCCTTCTTTTAGCTTTTTTTTGGACTGCCGTCTGGGGTTCTGTTTTTGGGCAGCTTCTAATCACCAAAGAACACGCTTCGTTATTAGTTAAATTAGTCACAAAACGGTTACCAAAGATTAGCTTTAATTATGGCCAGAAGAGGCGGCCAAGCACTCAAGTGTACCCTGGAAGATCGGAAAGGAAAAAGATAAGTCAGATATCAAGAAAGGATAGCCTATAGAGAGTGTGTTGCCTTAGAAAAGACGCATTGAAATACCTTAAACAATAGTCTAAACTTTTCATTATCCTATGACTATTCATGATTGATCCCTATATACCTTCCCCCATGTCTCTGCTACCCTCTAAAGGGCACCCTCTAAGAGGCTAACATAACCCAAATCTATTCTTGAGCAAACTCATTTTAAACGTTTACTTTTGTGGTTTTGGCATCTCGCTGGAATGATTTTGTTTTGGTTAGGGAATTTGGGTCAAAATAAATTATTAATGAAATGAATTATAATGCCTCAATTGCGGACGGTTCTCCGTTTTGGCCACAGCCAGTCAGCCAGTCAGCCATCCGGCAGTTGAGTTTTCCCAAGCCTTTCACTGGCTATCAATAAATTTCCGTCTGGATGGCGAGATGGCAGCCTGGCGATAAAGACAAACGGCCTGCCAATATGAATTAGCTAAGCGAATTGGCCATTTGGCAACTTAGTAAACAACTTCCAGGAGAAGGCATCCCATCCCATCCCATCCCAGCCATCCATCCATCGCTCACTCCCCGTCTCTGTTCCTGTCCCTCCTGCCACTCCTTTTGCCTGCCTGTCCCCTCTGCTGCCAAGTCCCAGTATCATCATTATCATTAGCACAAGTTTGCGCCCAAGAAAAAACAGTTCGGGGAATGGCAATCGCTGGCAGTTGGGGAGGCAGAGGAGGTAGAGGAGGGGTACTGAGGTGGAAGCGAAAAACTGTAGCAGTTGATAAATGTTAATGTTGATAGCAAGTAAGGCAACTAAGAAAAAAATTGCTAAAAAGAATGCTCGGAAAAAAGTCAGTGATGAAGTAAGAATACTCTTTAGGAGAAGAATTTTGGGATTAAAGTTGGGGAAACATTGAGATAGAGAAGCAGCTGAACTTAGGGAGTTGCCGCAGGATGTTCTTTAGGTGGTTCTAGGAAGTACTTGGATACTTACACTTAAGAATCTATCTTTTCTCAATCCAAGTGTCTTTTCCTGATGCACAACGCATGGAAACGCACCAATCATCACTTTCGAATGAGCGGAATATTCGAAATTTGGCTTGTAATCGAATGAGAACCGAAACGACTGTAAATGCTGTATGTAGAGGCTGTTACGAGTCATAATATCTATGAGATATATTCCATTTTTGACTACCTTTTGACATCCATAGACTTATGCAATCTCTATCCTCTTCCTTGAGCGTCGTAAACCTCCCAAATCAATCGCTTACTCCGCTTAGAAGTTAGGGTATTCCGGTGAAATGGGAAATTGGCTTCCTGGCTAGCTGGAAAGGTTAACAAAGTTCAGCCGCAATGCAGCCAAATTCCATTCATTGGCCAGAGAGAAAGAGCAAAGAGTGGTAGGAGCTGGAGGAGGAGCAGTAGGAGACTCATTGACGATGTTGTCGTCTCCCCCCAACTCCCTGGCATCCCTTCTGTGGCTTGTGCTTTTGGCTTTTCAACACGCTTGGCCAATAAATTGTGGCCAGGCACTTGTTGTTACGCTTTTAACGGTTCCGATTCAGGTTCAGGTTCATGTCCAGCTACAGTTTCAGGCGGCAGCCCCCTCTCACTTTACATTCCTTTTGGCATTGGCATTGCTATTGGTATTGTGGAGGAGGGGTAGGGGTAGCGGTAGGGGTAGTCTAGTCGAGATCTATTTTTGCTTAACAACAAAATATTTCTCTTGTACAAATTTTTTACAGGAAACTGAAACTGCTTAACCATTAAAAGGCATCTCCCAGCCATCGAAATACAAGAGAAAAATGTCTACAGCTGCTGCTGCTGCTGCTGTTTTTTGCCAGGCAACAATAGATTTGGCTCATTCGATTAGACCTTGATTTAGCTGGGCGGGGGGTTGGGTTGGGTTGTGTTTTTTTTGGGCTGGATCAAAAGATTTAGTTTCAGCGTTTTTTCAGCTTTTCCATGGAATTTCCGTTCCATTCGTGAGCGTGTTTTCTCTGTGCTCTCGATAGCCATCGCATCGCATCGCATTGTCATGGACCAACCGCCTGGTCAGCACCGGCAGCGGCAGCTACTGGAAGCCACGTTGTAATTTTTCTGTTCTGTGTTCCTATTATTTTATTGGGCCCCCAGATTGGAATTTGTCAAATCATGTGAAGAGAACCCCCCCCCCAATGATTTGCATAAACTTGGAACACTTTGCCCCCTAGGCTTTGGTGTGCTATTAGCCTAGAAATCAACATCCCATCCAACCATCCAACCATCCATCTATCCAACCATCCATCTATCCATCTGTAGCACAGTCTAACGTCTCATCATCTAGTCGGCCCATTGATGATCATCATAGTTTTTTTTGGCAGATTTAAGCTTCGTTTTGTTTGGCTAATTGCCGGCTGCTCTCTTCGCTTCTTTCCTCACCTTTGGGGTTCTGCGGGGTCTCGAGGGGGTCTGGTGGGGGTCTGCGGGGTATGGAGGGGTATGGAGGGTGATCTGCGGGGTCTCGAGGGGGCTCTGCGGGGCCTGCCAGCTTGTGCTAATCACTTTAACATTTGCAACTGCTTTTTGACCCGCTTTTCCGGCACTGCCACTACCTGCTTCTGCCTGCTGCGAGACGCGACGGCGACCGTTTTGTTTGTTTCTAATTATTTCTCAGTTTTTTGAGCAAGTAACATTTACAGTTTGGGAGGCGTTGCGGCGCGTTGCGTGTGTGTAATGATGGGTGATCTATGCGCAGAATATTTGAATAAAAATCAAGTCCGTCGTAGCCGTGTGTCGATTTAGATTGGCCAATAGTCACGCCATGGAGGCTCTTCTCAGTTGACGGCCTTCGTTCTTGGTCGCTTTTGGTGGGGGTTCTTTGATGGGTATTATCAGATTTGTATGCAAATGGAAAGAATTTCGTGTATGCCGTTTAATGAAAGGGCTTTCAAGATTCGATTGTTAACTTGGCATAAATTTCACTAAACGAAACTATTTACCGAAGATTTTTCAGAATTATTTCCCTAAACGAAACTATTTACAAGGAATTTTTTGAAATTATAATTAGGGGAGATGTTTTTTATTACAAATTTATTATAAATTAATACCAATAATAACCTGAGATAAAATTGTGAAAAATTGTGTGTTTTCACTAACATTTTGACATTAATATGAAAATATTGCGGATTTAAATATATTTAAATTTATTTATGTAAATTTATTAGATTTATTTAAATATACTCTTATCTCCCTTTTAAATTAAATATTTATATATTTTGATTTATTGTATTACCCACAAATTTAATATATTTAATTTTCATTTCAAAGTGTTTTATATTTCTTTTTAATACTTTCTTTTTAGTATTTATATGTTTAAATCAAAGTAAATTCTATTTCATTTCGATATTTCGACTTTTTTTAATATTTTTATGTTGAAAACAAAGTAAATTGTATTTAATTTCAATATTTCCACTTTTTTTATAGTTTTGTGTTTAAATCAAAGTAAATTCTATTTAATTTCGATATTTCGACTTTTTTTTAATATTTTTATGTTTAAATCAAAGTAAATTCTATTTAATTTCGATATATTTGGATTTAAAAACCAAATATTTTATTACAAATTTAATTTAATTTCTCAAAAAAGCATGTAACAAATTTCAGCCTAGTTTTAGGAATATTTCTCCAATTTTTTTTTAAAGAAATACAACTTGAAAACGCCTCTAAACAAACTTAAATAATTTATAGTATATTATTATGTTCCAATGAAAAATAAAACCTATTAGCTTATCATAGTAATATCCTATAAAGTCCTTAATAAATTTCCACTCAATTTTCTTAACCGCGAAACCCACATTTATAATATAAAATATCATATATTTTGTATTTACATTTCCCAACTACGGCTAACGCCTATATTTATTAAGTCCCCTGCCCCCCGTTGCCGTCTCTTTTGGCTTGTCCCGATCCCGATCCCCTGAATCTCTGGCGACGAATCACGACACTATCAATTAGAGACACCCAAACAAGACAATTGTTTAAATGTTTCACAGACAAGACAGACTCCAAGTCGGACTCGGACTGTGTCTGTCTCCCAGCTTTGTAACTCGTTAGCGGGGCGTGTCCCTCTCGTTTATCATTTCAAATGGAAGTTTCGCAATGTACAAAAAACCCCCAAAGAGTTTTGTTACAGAGCAGAAACTGAAACTGAAACTGAAATTGCTCCAATTTGTTTGGGAATGGAAATGGAAATGGCAATGGCACTACGAATAAGTATTGTTCGTAAACTATTTTAATTATGCAAGTGGCCAACGCCCCAGCCCACCCCCAACACGACACAAAAGAGCATTTCTCTATGCAGATAATTTGCATGAAATTAGCCCAGGCAGAGACTCTCGTACTCCCCGTAGTTCCAGTTCCAGTTGGAAGGTCAGTTGGTCAGTTTTATAGGGCTTCGCGGCCAAATAAGGAAATTATTGTTTGTCACACTGACTCAATTCTGCTGCTGGCTGCTGCTGGCCACTTGACCAACTCAGGGAGGGGTCTCTAAGCACGTACCAGGAGACCAGAGGGGGGAGGGGAGACCTAGACTTGACCACAAAGTCTCCCCAGTCTCGAGTCGCGAGTCTCGAGTCTGGTCGTCATGATGCGATGATGCCCTCAAAACATTTCTGCCATCAGGCAAGTCAAGTGGAGAGGTGCCTCCGCTTCGACTGGGTCCTCTTTCTTTGTATACCCAATGCTACCCAATAAACGGGGTATATTGGTTCTTGGAAATGTTTAAGCATATGGGGGAAAAGTTTTAATTTTTAGGGTCTATTATTTGGTAGAATTCTGTAGCCAGAAGTCTCTAAACATTCTGTCTCTGCAGACATTTGGGTAACCTGTCTTCGAGTTGCCTCTCTTTGCCACTCTCTGAAGTTGCAACCTGGGGCAGCAACTTAGGCGACACAATGGCACTTTGCCGTTTCTTTGGCTTCCTGCTCAGAAAGTCCAAACATGTCATGGCCTGCAACTCCGCGAATCCCCCCGACTCCCCCCCGTCTCGACTGTTGCCACTGCCGTGCCTCTCAACGGCTGACTGCCTGACTGGCTGACTGGATGGCTGGCTGACTGCCTTTCCCAAAGACATTTTGCGGTTAGTGCTTTGCGTAAAGACGGAAAGTGTTTCTTTTCTTGCCTCCAACTGCAGGGTCTCCTCCTCCTCCACCTCCTCCTCCTCCTTCTGCTGCTTCTGCCGCTTCTTTGGCAAAAACATGTCAGGGCGACACTTTGACCAAGTTGCAGGGGTTTCTTTCAGACAACAACTTGCAACAGCGACTCTGTGGCAGTGACAGTGCAGCAACAACAACTCAATGCCAAAAGTGCATTGAAGAGTAAAGTCAGGGTTAGGCAGGTACTTACAGACAGTTTGCATAGATATTCAATCTGTTTGTGAAGCAGCAGCAGCATCGGATGGAATCGGATGGGCTCGAAACGGATTGGAGGCGGAGATGCAGATGGAGACGGAGATGGAAAGGGTTCAAGTGGTTCAAGTCGGTGGGGCTAAAAGAGTTGGCCTTAGGCAAACAGCAACAAATTGAAGAAGGTGTGGAAACACTTGGAAAATAGAAAAGTTTTAGCGGAAAAGTTTTAGGACATTTAAGCGATATTATTTTAAAGTAATCTAATGAATGCCATGGATATTTAACACTCAATGGAGATAAGATTGGGAGATGATTTCGCTGGCTATTGAATCACCACAAATCTCCACGAATCCAGCCGACAGATTGTTGCATTCGTTTGACTCACATTCATGAAATATTCATATTCATAGCCATGATTCAATTCGAAAGTGATTCCTGTCCACCTTCGCTCTGGCATTCACTTGATTTTAGTCAGACATTGATGGAATTGCATAAATTTACGTAGGTGTTGGAGGCCTTATATGTGCATCTAATATTATATATACTTTTTTTTTATATTTATTTATTAATTCATTGTAATTTTTTAAATAAAGTTTGAATTTATTGATTTTTTTTATTTCATTTTTTAATTTTTATTGTATTTTTTTATGACTAATTTCCTGATTTCCCCAAAACAAATATTAAATTCAATTTAATTTTCTTAGATTTTTATCTAATTTTAAATTTATATTTTTTCTAACAAAAAAATTTAATAAAATTGGATTTTATTGGTTTTTTTATATTTTATTTTATATTTTTATGACTAATAATTTCCCCAACAAAAATTAAATAAAATTTTAATTTTCTTGGATTTTTGTCTAATTTTTAATTTATATTTTTAACAAAATAATTTAAATAAAATTTGTTTTTATTGCCTTTTGTTTATTTCATTTTTAATTGTTATTTTATATTTTTTCTCAGATTTTCCCGAAAAAGAAAAACCTTCTGAATTGCAGAGTTCTTAAGCTTTTATCTTTAAAAAATAATAAAAATAATACAAGATTGAATAAAAACAGAAATGTGACCTTCTTCATTCCATTAAAACCTCTCGTCATATATTTATAAGTCGCATCAAATTATAAATTAACCATTGGCACAGCAAGCAGCTGCCAATCAATTTGGCTTTATTAACCATAGATTTTGCATATATAATTAAGAACTTGCAACTGGGAGAATCTCGTTTAGTAGAGTGTCATCTTTCAAGGCATTACCGCAGCAGGCAGCATGTTTAAAATTACCTTTAATTGTGCATAAACCTTGGGCATCGGAGGCGACACCTTTCACATGGCACTGTCCCATGCAATATTGTATAGCCGACATTAAAACGCTTGATAATTGCTTATGAAATGCCAAATGGCACATAAACCACAGACAGCCACCCACACCCAGACGAGGACAGCCAGGAAGGAGGTGGATGAGGGGGAGGTGGAGCCTCATAAAGCTAGACAAAGTGGCAAAACCTGAGATGGCAAAAAGAGAGAGGGGCAAACGACAGTCCATCTCGCTCATAAACAAATCACAAAAAATTGTCATCGGGCATAAATGTTAATTGAGTTTTATTGAGTTTTTAATCATGAATTTTCATTAGACATTGGATGGCGCGAATGGATGGAGTGGAGCTTCCTTATGGACTGACTGGCTTCCGCTTGACCATAAAAGCTGACCATTATAGCTGTCTCTCTCTCTCTCTCTCTCTCTCTATGATTGAATGATTGATTTGATGCGCTCTCTGTACTTTCCATTTCACTGCTGTCGACATTTGATTACAAATTTTCTTTATTTCTTTGTATATTTATAATTATGAGCAAAATGCTTTAACAACTTTTACTTCTTCCGCTTACGTTCAAGATGCCACTGTACAGATACAGATACAGATACAAGATACAGTATATATCCCGCGCACTGGAAACTGGAAACACCCCGAGAATGGTCCGAGCCACTCGGACTTGAACTGCATCTCAATGTGGCTGTTGCCGTGGCTGTTGTTGGCGTTTGAACGTCTTTCGATCGATCGCTGGTCGTGTGTTTTTTTCGTGCTGTGTTATTTTTCGAAAGGTGTTAACCAGTTGCGGAAGTTGTTTGTGGATGCACTCCACTCTTTCTGACAAAAAAAAAAAAAAAGAAAAGTATTTTTATCTGCTCTGCTGGGTTTGAATCTCTGGCACAGGAAAGACTTTACTATATTGCAACTGCTCTGGAAATTACTCTGGGAATGGGACTCTACTCTCAGTCAGGCCTTGACATGCATTTGGTTAGAAACGTTTTGAAATTGTATGATAATAGAGGTTATTTCTATAGTTAGATCTTACAAAAGGTCTGCTGGTTCACAGGAAGCAAATCGATCTCTGAATATGTAGTATCTTCAAGCTTATAAATAACCCTCTTCTAAACCATTGAATATTCAAATGTTTTCCTTAAATATCAAAGCTATATTCAAACGTTCTTTAAAGCCTTTAGAGCACTTAAAGTGCCTTAAAAGCCTTAAGTTTTATATAATAAAAATCGTATATTGTAGTACTCTTTGTACAGTCTTTCAGTCCTCTGGCTATCGTATGATCTCCATTAAAAATCAGGCAGGCAAGCTCTTGCACTTATCTCTAATATGGGTTAATCTATGCCCCCCAAAAGAACCGTTCATTACTTTTTTGTTACTTTGGTAATCAACTTTTTTGTGGCAACTAAAAATCCTGCACTGCTCTGCTCTGCTCTGCTCTGGTCCATCTTTTGGGATTCCTTATCTATGCATCTCCAGGCGCTGAACAGTAGCTTCTGTGCTCTGCTGTGGCTCTCGGACTGCGTCTCCTCCTCTCTCACTCCTCCTTCTCCTCTGAGTGAAGCCTTTTAACGGCATCTCTAGCACCTGGAAAATTGCCAACGCTTTGGGGTCAGTAATTAATTCACATCAACTTGCTGTAAGAGGAGGCCTCAAAAAAGAATCGTACTCGAAGCCACAGCCCTGGCTAGAGCTTCAGCTACTGCCACAGCTTCTGCCTCCTCTCCTGGCCCAAAAGACTTTTGGACAATTGGCCAATTCATGCGCTTTAATTACTTCATAAAAGAGCCATTCGGCTTTGGCTTTGGCTTCGTCAGAGGCGCTTCTGCCTGACAGACAGACTATGGGATGGAGAAGGGGCTGCGGCTGGGGCTGCGGCTCGGATTTGCCCTTAGCTGCAATAGCAATAGCTACAAAATAACTGTTCCTCTCTCTCTCTTTCTAGCCCCCTTCTCTCTCTCACTCTCCGACTTGCTCTTTGAATTTTTGCGCGCCTTTTGTATTCTGTTTTATTGCGCTTTGATGCTTCTTGTTTTTACTTACACTGAAAGAAACCAGAAAGAAAATGTTACTATTTTTAAGAATATATTTAGTATAATTTGTATAATATTTTATATAATTATAAAAAAAAAAAAATAATATTAAAATATAAGTAAATAATAATTTAAACAGAGTTTTTATTATAAAAAATATTACCTATTTTAAAAAAATTATATAAAACATTAGATCATACTAAAAATATAATACTAAACATTTATTTAGCAAATTTGGACTTTTATTTCCTTGAAATTTGTTTCCTTCAGTGTAGTGACTTCTTTCTGTAGTTTTTTGTTTATTTTTACACTCTTTGGCTTCTCTTTTGTTGTTGCTTTTGTTGTTTGCTCTTTCTGGCTACTGGCTAGTGGCTTTTGTTGTACCTTTTGTTGTTCTTTAATGATAACCTTAAGGTCTCTATTTTCTCTTTGATTCGCAAAGGCAATTGTTTAACCATTTTCAAGGTTCGATCAACTCTTTACAGAGAGTAGAGTGTACCCTGTACAGGTGGCAGGATAGAAGGCGAAGTGCGGGGAAAAGAGTGTTAAGATTGAAATTTTCAGTGAGTTTTTTACTCTTTTACTCCTGTTTTTTCCTCTTCGAACAATTGGAGTGTGAAAAGCGATTAAGTGCTGCCCACGCTTCAACGCCTACGCCCCTAACGCATATACAGATTCGCCTCCATCCTCCACCTGCATTTCATTAATTTGCTAGTGCTAATCACTCTCCTCTTATCACTTCGGCTACGCCTTGAACAATTTATAATAATTATTTATTTATTAAGATGAAGCCCGCAGATGGCAGCACAGCACAGCAGCTTTCCCTGCCTCTCATTAGCTCTTTATTCGTTGTTAAATTTGTGTACTACTGCTACTGGTTGTTGGCTAGATACATGTGTATACTGGTAGATACATATGTATCTTCCAGCTTCTTGGTTAGGTTTATTGAAGATACAGCGGGAGAAATGGCTATTTTGGTTTAATGAAGCCGAAGAAATTTTATGAAAATCAGCAATATAATTTGTCATCATTATATTTGGCTGAATGCACTCCTGAATGCTCCTGAAAGCTCTGCAGAAAGCTCTCATGTATGACTGACTCTCTGGTGTCCAGTCAGCTCTCTCTCTCTCTTAGATGGACACCTGCGCTCTCTCGGGATTAAATCTCTTGGTTCACTTCTGATATTTTCAATCGTTTCACTTGATATCTTGAGCATTTCCCTGAAGCAGGATAAATTTAATGCCATAAAAACCCACAAGAACATTTGACTGCAATATTTTAACAGAAGTTAGAAATTTCTAGTTTCTAACTGTACAGTTTTACATGCACTAAAAATTCAATAAATAAAAGTACGTAAAGTACGTAAAAATCTCAAAGAAATTTCTATCAGAAAGCGCTTCAAAGAGGAATCGCAACAAGTAGGAGAAGGAGAAGCAGAAACCGAAGCAAAAAGAGAGGGATAGAAGAGAAAAGAAGGTGAACAAAAAGAAGCAGAAAATGTTGTCTGGCAAAACAATTTGTAAATTGCTTCCGACAGAAAGATTCAATAAAAAAGCAACAGCAACAACAACAGCAGAGGCTGGAAACTAATAGTTACTTTCAATCATTCATCATCGATTTCAATAAACAATTTCAATGGTCAGAGGGAGACAGACAGACAAACAGACAGACAGGCGGATGAATGGATGGATGGCTGGGCGAGAAGATGAGTAGAACAGAAAGCACAATAGACACGAGGTCTCGTCTCCCTCCCTCCCTCTAACACCTGCTCATCGCTCTTCGACACTTCAATGAAAGAGAGCTTTGATTCATTTCTTACTCTCTCGCTTTCTTGCTCTCTGGCTAAAGTACTTGCTCTCTCCCTTAAGTACTTGCTAAACGAAAGAGCAATTGGAGAGCCAGTGCTGATAAAAGGATTGCTTTAGGGGAATGTAGAAATGTAGGAAAGAAGATCTATTGTAGGGATGGGAAGGTTAAGCTTAAGCTTCCTAATGTAATACATATGTATGATTTCTATGTATCAGAATGTTTTTCGATGACTTCTGTCACTCTCTTTTTGTTCTATTAAATGTACTCTAATGCAGCTCCTCTCTCGTTTAGCCAGTACTTAAGATCGTCTCTCTCTTCATGTATGTTTCTTTGCATGGTTTGGGGCAGTTGAACTTTCTGCGGGGAGCGATGACTGGCCAAACAATCAGCCAACCATTGCCCGCCCCTCTATTCCTTTTAAGTTTCCAATTTCAATTAGAAAATCTTTACCTTACTTTGTTGCAAAATATGAAGAACCATTCTGCCCCATGCCACTCACACTCCAACCTTGACATTTGAAGGCGCCGCCACCAAAAGGGAGAAACGCCCATGCACATGCACACAACAAAAAATATTAGAATATTTTTGTTGTCGATTTTGAGATATTAATCGAGAGACTCCATCAAAACGTGTTTCGGAAAATGTCAAGAGTTGAACCCCAGCCCAAATGAGGCGATATATATTTTCGATTTCGGCTAAACAACAGACAATCGACAATGGACCAGGCCGTGTTGGAACCAGTCAACCAGAATCACTCGCTGCGAAGCTACTAACAACTTGCTTAAAGTATGCCAAATAAATTATACCACAAAATACGCAAACATCAAAAGGAAATAAAAATAGGTAGAGTGGAGAAAAAGATACTAATTTATGGGGTGTCGAGTGTGTCGAGACGCGTGTTTACTTGTACGAAACGACTGAAAATATCATCTTTAAATATAGGATTTGACAATGAATAAAGCTTTACATAAAGGCAAATAAGAATTCATCACAGGAAGAAGCTATATAAATATTTGTATGGAAATCGATAAGCCACATGTTTTTTGGATAATATTTTTATAAACATAGAAGTATATACCCCAAAAGACTACACAGCTTTGTCCTCCATTTATTGTTAAACAAATTACTTGAATGGTTTCCAAGCCAACAGTTTTTACTTCTTGTAGTATTATAAATCAAGATAAAGTCTTGCCTTAAAGATAGGCCTGGCCACAGCAATTAATCTCTGCCCAACTCCCTCCCTTCCCTCTCCCCTCCCTACTCTGCCAGGCAACACCTGTGTGCCCCTTGCCTCATCTTCCTTGAAACACTTGTCGCCAGATCCTCCAGCCTGGAATATTCTGTCGTATGCTAAACAAAAGACTCAAGCAACAAACTCAAACAGGCTCAAAGCGTCTTCGTCTTTGGCTTTGGCTAGATAATTGTGGCATCAAAATTGCTTTTCATTTGCCTCAAAATGAAGCAATTGTTAAGCCAGCAAGAGGGGGAAGGCAGCCGGAGGGGGGGAGAGGCGTGCATGCGGATGTGAAACTGCGCATGTGCGGCGCTTCTTTTGTTTTCTTTTGCTTTTCTTTGCTTGTAATATATTTTCTTTTGCCACTTTCTGGGGCTGGCAGCTGCTTAACATGCCACACACGAGGAGGGGGGCAGACAGAGGCATGTTGAAGATGCAACTGCAACAGTAAAAATATGTAATTATGTTAGAAGCCAGGCAGCAGCTGTCTCTTCTCCATTGCCCCCTCTCCTACTCTCCTACTCTCCTACTCTCGGTCTTCTCTGTCTGCTCTCTGCTCTGTCGCTGTCTCTGTCTGTGTCTCTGTCTCTGTCTTTTTATCTATCTCCATCTTCTTTTTGCCATCGCACCTGCTCGGACACACATCACAGCCCCTCCTTTATTCCTTTTCTTTATTGTTATGCTTTTTATTTGAATTTATTATGCAATCACTGTTGCTGCTGCTGCTGCTCTCTGCTGCTGTTTTTGCTCCTCCATCGATTCCGCTTTGATGGATTTATGTCGAGTGCATTTGACAAATTATAATGCCAGACATTTGCCTAACATTTGCCTAATGTCGCCGCGTTGTTGGCCAATAAAGATTCAAGAGGCTGCCTGCCAGGGGCCTGCCTGCCTAAAACTCGTTTGGTAATTTGTCAAATCTGAGACAACTTCGTGACATCGAAATTGAAATATACTACGGATATGTGCGGATGCAGCACGAACTCCGCTCTGATTGCCACATCAAAACCAAATTAACTGCCAATCTCATATCAGTTTCATTGATCTGCCGATTAAATTGCAACAGCCCCGAAAATCATTCAGCAAAAGGCTTCCTCTAAACCCAGCAACCAACCATCCAAACCCCACTAATCGTCTATCAATTTCCTTAAATTTATGCGCTGCCTGAACTTGAATTGAAAATGATATATTATTATAAATAAAAGGGGGAAGCAAACAAACAAACAGCTTGGGCAATCCAAAATCAACCTATGATTTATTGACTCGATTCCCAGCCTCCTCCGCCCTCTGAGAGCCTCTGAGAATTGGGTCAAAATTAGCAACTCTTTAAGCCAATTTCGATGCGTTTTAATTGGATTAAATTGGATTGGAGGAAGTGCATGGGAAACTGGAATAATATTATGTACATTAAGAGACCTTCAAGGGAATATAAAGCCCATCTTGAAAGATATCTTTTGGGCCCTACAAAATCTCATTAAATTTAAATTAAAAAACGCATTGAGATCTTTGGCTTTGGGATGATAAATATTCTTTGTCTAGTTTTGGTGGCCTTGTTGCTTCGTGCCACTCCGCCCATCTTCAATTCGATATAAAAGTGAAACCCTATGCAGATGCCACAGTGAAACCCAATTAAAACAGAAAAACATTTGAAATCTTTAAATGGAAATGCATGAGAAACAAAAACATCTTCCCATTGCAACAATTTACAGCCTTTTATGTTACTTTCCCTTGACATTGCTACAAATAAAATAAAAGAACTGTAAATTGTGTGAAAAATTGCAATGGATTTTCTCACACACTCTCATATGATGATGATGGGCCACAGACAATATGAAGATGTTTATAATATTATAATTAATTATGATTTCTTGAATGCTGCCTCAAAGTCAAAGCAAAGTTCAATGCCAAAACAAAAGCAAACAAAAACGAAACGAAACACAGAGCTGGAGATGGAGATCCAACCAAAAATGCCTTTTGTATGCAACTCCCATCCGATAAAACCTTAATTATATATGTAGATATGTATGTATGTGTGTATACATAAAGCGCAGCCAACAATAGAAAAAGAAATAGAAAAATACACGCAGCAAAAAAAGATAATTCACACGATGTAAAGGGCATGAAAATGCGAACATTGAAGCCAGCCAATAAACTCCATTTGAGAGTCGGGCCCAAACCGATTTAATGAATGTAATTAAGACTGTGACTGTGACCCACTAAGATCTTTCAGAGCGTAGCCTGATCAAAGTCTCTGATTAGAAGGACAGCCAGTTACACCTGATAGGCATTCAATTGCCAAGGAAGTTCTGGCACGAGGCTTCCGATTGGAGTGCACTCGAAGTGCAATTTAAGGGCAAAGCACGCTGCAGATTGGCATCAAACGATCCAATTATATGGCCAAAATAATTGCCACAATTAAGCCAAAAACAGAGACAAAAACAAAAGTCATTAGGCAACAAAGATCAGGCCAACTGGCAATTAAATGTTTATACTCTAACCAAAGAAAGAGTATCTCAGGGATAGACAAACATTAGAGAACTCTTAAATTCTCTCCTGGCAATTGATTTGTATCACTTTCACTTAAAACTCATTGGAGTAAAAACAAATAAAGAAAATGCCAAGAAATTATAAATAAATTCGTTATAAAACTATGCAAATATTTGACCCAAACCTAAACCCAATTAAGGAGAGCCCTACAAAGCCTACTTCATTGACTCTCAAGATGCTGGGCAAGTGGTAGTTTCCCCTAGACATTCAGTGGATATGCCTCTTGAAAGAGCAAACCCAAGCCAAGTATATTGATGCCTCATCATGGCTTTTGCCTTTTGCCTTTACTTTTCATCACACATTGTTTACCTAACAATTACTCCAAAAAAGCGACTGCTGCTCATTTGCATATATATTTTTGCACAATAGCAGCTCAAACAAAATAAGAGCCTTAAAAATATAGGCACATATATATAGAATATATAGATATAAGGGGTATATAACTACATATGTACTTAAAGTAGCCCAAAAGCCGAGTTCATAAACAAATTGATTAGCGTCTTCGGTGTTGCAGCAAGAGCAAGAGCCAGCAAACAACCGACAAAAGACAAACACAAATATGAATATTTTGATGGATTATGAATAAATATGAATATGTTGAACAATTGGTGGGCAGATCGGAAGATCGGCAGATCTTGTTGCCAGGCAAATGGTCCGTCCCGGTGTGCTGTTCATCCTCCAAAGAGTTCGCAGTTGTGTGCGACTTGCTGGAGGCATGACACTCCCCTTGTAGCCTCTGATCTCTTCACACCTGCCACGTGCGTGTCTCTGTGTCTGTTTAGTCTCTGGTTAAATAAAAAATAAATCAATTAGCAGGCTGACTAATCCCGATGCGGTACCCCTTCTTCTCCTTGCAGGTACATAACACCAGCTGCGGCGGCCACGGCAACGGCAACAACATCCAACGTGTCATCGACGGGCGGCGTCGGCGGCGGCCCCAATCTGGCTGTCTATCCCACGGCCACGGCCCAGGTGTATCGATCCAACAACGGACTGGACGTCCTGGACTGTGCCGGACTGGAGCATCACGGCAATGGCGGCACAACAACCATGACCACGTCCGGCAGCTCCGGCACGGGCTTCTCCCAGCGCCTCAGGGAGCTGGCCGCCTCCGCGGGTCTGCTCTCCCTGAAGCCCCGTCAGCCCCTGAAGCCGGTGATCAAGACACGCGGCTCCCCGGGACCGGAGTTCCCCAAGAAGGTCACCTTCAGTGCCTTTGCCACAGTGCAGGTGGTGTGAGAGGGGGGACAGGAGACTCTCTGTGGATCTAGCGTGGCATCTGTGCAGGCACAGAGCAAGGTAATAACCAAATCGAAAATGTTTCTATATGGGAAATACTAATTTTTCATTCCATTCCAGTTCCGTCTTGCACTTGTTAACCATTATTTGTTGTTGTTGTTTTAATAATTGTTGCTGTTGTTAAATGTTTAGCCGAAACTATGGAAACTGGAAGAGGGACGTAGGAAGCGGACACTTAGAATCCTGAAAGAAACTTGAAAACATAAGAAAGAAAATGTTGTGCCATTACTTTGGCTTGAAAATAAATGACTATATAGAAAGGAGTTATATAGCAATATATGTATGCCCCATAGCTGGAATAATACCTCAAAGATCCCCCAAAACTCACACTCACACTTCCTATGGCTATCATCTATCTGTCATCTGTTGTATATTTCATAATTCCATAAACCTTCCATTTTGGTAGACTGACTTTTAAAGAATCCTAACTTCACCATTTCATTTTCCATTCCATCACTTTCTCTCCCCCATAAAACAGTATTTTCCCATCTTTAAATCACTTTCCTCACACACACTACCACACACCAAGTAAAAACCAATTGAAAAATGTAAAATCTAAAGACTATGAATGCAGAAATTCTAAATATTTTCTATTCAATTGTAAATATGTATGAATTTTTTGTTTACAACCGATTTAAACGGCAAATATAGTCATAAATATACATATACTCGTGTATGTATGTGTAATATGTAAGTCTGTTTTGTGTATGTGTGTATATATATATAAACCATGATTTTGCATCGATTATTGTATTTAGGGAATGAAATATAATGAAAAAATGAACACAAATTTTGTAAGCGCAAAATACTGTCTATTGTATTTAATATATTAAATATTATTATTTAAGCTTAATATTATGCATGATGAATAAAATATGAATAAAACAAGGCTAAATTTTGTCTTTTTGAATGGTATGTAGGTTTTCCTTCAGAAGAATTTGAAATGGCTGTTAGATTTAAAAGTCCAAAAAGTGCCTTAACAGCGCTATGTTAATGTCAGTAGAAGTAGTACCAGATTTTAAAACAATATAGTTTCTGACAGTGGTAATAACCAAAGGTATGTTAGCATGGTCTTTTTGTGTGACAAAAATATGCTGCTAGATGCTTGCACTATGTTTAACATTTTAACCGCTCACCTTGTGCACAACAACGAAAGTTGCGCTTAACTTTGCGCCTAACAGCACATTTGAGTTAACAGTGAATTCAAACTTCGCGCCTACTGTACCTTACCATAAAGAGCTGTTAAGCGCAATCGGTAATTTTGTGAAAATGTGACGGTACATTTCGGTATGTTTTTGAGGATCAATATACCGTTGTATTGGGATTTTGTGGAGGGATTTTGTTGAGGCAACATCATCCAATTTCCTTTTTCACCGCAGCAATTTCCCTTACATTCCATGCTCACTTACGTTTTCTTACGTCGGATGCTATTTTATAAACAATTTAACCAAACGGAGTCCTTAAAATTAGCCAGTCTTGTAGAAAATTGTTTTGTCTATTATATAAAATTATGTGATCAGGCCTGAGGGTCCTAGTTAGCTAGTAATATTAAACGGAATATCAAAAACGAGGAAAGTGGTTTTCGTTGGTATTTATGCTGTATATTTTTTAAATGGGACCGTAATTTCTTGTATATTTCTGTTGGTCGGACGGTATATTTTAACGATAATTCCGCGGTCACACTGCTCACAGTCTTTCCCGCCAAATTCCACGAAAAAATTCGTGCAGAGAAATGCGAAAACTGCATAAACAATAAATAACGTAAAATAAACTTGCCCAAATGTCGGACTCACCCTGTAAGTTTCTCCATTGACTGAGATATTCTGTATTAATAAACCATTTGCAGCTGGTCCACGCGTCAAGCGACAGCGAATCGACAAGAATGGTCGCTTTGCTGCTTTGGAGAAGCTGCGAAAATTGAAGGGAACCAAGAACAAATGCGAGGTGGAGGAGGAAGTGGACAATGTCTACGAGGTTGTGGATGAGCGGGAGTACGCCAAGAGGGCGCAGGAGAAGTACGGCGACGACTGGATAGAAGAGGGTAAACGTCAGAGATTCCTGGTCTGGTCACGCATGGTTTTAAATGATATCTTGCAGATGGCACTGGCTATGCGGAAGATGGTCGCGACTTTTTCGAAGATGAGGACGAGTACTCCGATGAGGGTGAGGACAAGAAGGGTACCAAGAACAAGAAGAAGAACGTGGCCAACAACAAGAAGAGGCCGCGGGAGAGTGAAAAGCCAGTCAAGGGCAAGGCCTCCATCAAGAATCTCTTCAGCAATGCTGTGCCTAAGAAGACGGACGTGAAGAACAGTGTCAAAGATGATGATATCCTAGCCGATATCCTTGGGGAAATAAAGGAGCCGGGAGTGGCCCCCAAAAAGGATAAGGTGATTGCTCCGGCCAGAATAGTGTCAGCCACACGCAAATCGGAGGCTGCCGAGGCCAAGGATTACATGAACAGCTTCCTCAACAACATCAAGGTTCAGGAGCAGGAACGAAAGAAGGCGGAGGCCAGCAGCGACAATGAAATGTTGGAGCGAATACTGAAGCCCAAAGCGGCACCCAACAAGAAGGTAGCGCCAGAGGCGTCGCAGTCCTCTGCTGTGCAAGTCAAGAAGGAGCCCCCGTCTGCCAAGAAGAAGACCCAGCCCACAGAGGAAGCCACAGAGGATCCCTTTCCGGATAACGACATGGATTTCAGTTGCCTGGACGACGACGAGAATCAGTTTGAAGTGGAGAAACCAAAAGAGGAGATTCCCACGCCTGTCAAACCCAAGCCGGAGCCCGCCTCCACCTCTAGCTCGCCACAAGAGGAGCCCGAGGATATGAGCAAGCTGCTGAGCAACTGGGAGTCCATCTGCCAAATGGACGACGACTTTGAAAAGTCTGTGTTGACCGCCGAGCAGGAGACGACCATTTCGTCGGATGAACAGCTGCGTTTCTGGTACTGGGAGGCCTATGAGGATCCACTTAAATTGCCCGGCGAGGTCTTCCTCTTTGGTCGCACGGCTGATGGGAAGTCCGTCTGTGTGCGGGTGCAAAACATCAATCGAGTGCTGCATCTGCTGCCCAGGCAATACGTAAGTCGTACCTGATATGTCTTTAAGAAATTTACTGACCCAATAATCCCTTACAGCTCCTGGATCCTATAACCAAAGAGCCCACAAAGCAAAAGGTAACGGTGGCCGACATTTACAAAGAGTTTGACAACAGTATTGCCAACGATCTGAAGCTGGAAACCTTCCGTTCGCGCAAGGTGAGCAAGAACTTTGCCAATCATGCCATTGGGATTGATGTGCCGCAGACCTGCGACTACCTGGAAGTGCATTACGATGGCAAGAAGCCGGCACCGAATGTGACCAACAAGAAATACGATTCCATAGCGCACATATTTGGTGCTAGCACAAATGCCTTGGAGCGGTTCCTGCTAGAGCGCAAGATCAAGGGCCCCGGCTGGCTGCAAATCAGCGGTTTTAAGATCCCTCCAGCGCCCATGAGCTGGTGCAAAACGGAGGTGATTGTGGCGGATCCAAAGAATGTGGAACTGTTTCAGGATAAGAGCAAACCAGCTCCACCGCCGCCGCTTACGCTGCTGGCACTGAACGTGCGCACTTCGATGAATCCCAAGACAATGAAGAACGAGATCTGCATGATCTCCATGCTGACACACAATCGTTTCCATATCGATAGGCCAGCGCCACAACCCGCCTTCAACCGACACATGTGCGGCCTCACACGGCCGGCGGTGATCAATTGGCCCTTTGACCTGAACCTGGAGCTGGCTAAATACAAGTCCACAAAGATCTACAAACACGATTCGGAGCGGGCGCTCCTAAGCTGGTTCCTGGCGCAGTATCAGCAGATTGATCCCGATCTCGTGGTTACCTTCGATGCCATGGATTGCCAGCTGAATGTAATCACGGATCAGATTGTGGCTCTGAAGATACCCCAGTGGTCGCGTATGGGTCGACTGCGGCTCACGCAGGCATTTGGCAAGCGTCTGCTCGATCACTTTGTGGGGCGCATGGTCTGCGATGTGAAGCGTTCGGCGGAGGAGTGCATCCGTGCCAGATCGTATGATTTGCAGTCGCTCTGCCTGCAGGTTCTGAAGCTGCAGGAATCGGAGCGCATGGAAGTGAACGCCGATGACCTGCTGGAGATGTACGAAAAGGGAGAGAACATCACGAAACTTATCTCGCTGACCATGCAGGACACCTCCTACATGCTGCGGCTCATGTCCGAGCTGAATATCATGCCGCTGGCCATGCAGATCACCAATATCTGCGGCAACACAATGACGCGCACCCTGCAGGGCGGTCGCTCCGAGCGGAACGAATTTCTGCTGCTGCACGCCTTCCACGAGAAGAACTACATTGTGCCTGACAAGAAGCCGCAGCGTGGACGGGCGGCCGCCGATCCCGATGCCACCATGGGCGGAGATACAACGACGGCCCCTGCTCGCAAGAAGGCCGCCTATGCTGGGGGTTTGGTGCTGGAGCCCATGCGTGGTCTGTACGAGAAGTTTGTCCTGCTGATGGACTTCAATTCTCTGTATCCCAGCATCATCCAGGAGTACAACATATGTTTCACCACCGTCCAGCAGCCGGTGGACGCCGATGAGTTGCCCACGCTGCCCGACACCAAAGTAGAGGCTGGCATCTTGCCGCTGCAGCTGAAACGATTGGTGGAGTCGCGTCGGGAGGTCAAGAAACTCATGGCTGCACCGGATCTCTCGCCGGAGCTGCAGATGCAGTACCACATTCGACAGATGGCGCTCAAGCTGACGGCCAATTCGATGTATGGATGCCTGGGCTTTGCCCATTCACGTTTCTTTGCCCAACATCTGGCCGCTCTGGTCACGCACAAGGGCAGGGAGATCCTCACGAACACCCAACAGCTGGTGCAGAAGCTCAACTATGATGTGGTCTACGGCGACACGGATTCGCTGATGATCAACACAAACATCACGGACTACGATCAGGTGTACAAGATCGGGCACAGCATCAAGCAGAGTGTGAACAAGATGTACAAACAGCTGGAGCTGGACATTGACGGTGTCTTCTCTTGTCTCCTGCTGCTCAAAAAGAAGAAATACGCCGCCGTCAAGGTGAGCAAGACCGCGAAGGGTGTCCTCAAACGCGAACAGGAGCACAAGGGTCTCGATATTGTGCGTCGCGATTGGTCCCAGCTGGCCGTCATGGTGGGCAAGGCCGTGCTCGATGAGGTCCTGGCCGAAAAGCAGCTAGAAGATAAGCTGGATGCAGTCCATACCCAGCTGGAGAGGATCAAGGATCAAATAGCCCAGTCGGCTGTCCCACTGCCGCTCTTTGTGATCACAAAACAACTGACGCGGGCTCCCCAGGAGTATGCGAACAGTGGGTCCCTGCCCCATGTCCAGGTGGCTTTGCGCATGAATCGCGAACGGAATCGTCGCTACAAGAAGGGCGATATGGTGGACTATGTGATTTGCCTGGATGGCACCACAAATGCAGCCATGCAGCGGGCCTATCATATGGATGAGCTCAAGGGCAGCGAGACTCTGAAGCTGGACAACGAATACTATTTGGCCCATCAGATCCATCCGGTAGTCACGCGCATGGTGGAGGTCCTGGAGGGCACCGATGCCAGCCGGATTGCCGAGTGTCTGGGCATGGATCCTGGCAAGTTCCGACAGAATGCACAACGGTAAGTCTGCTCAGCCTCTAAATGAATCCAAATGATTTCTAAAGTGTGTGATACTTGCAGTGTCCAGCGGGAGATCAACGAGGAGGGCGAGGGTGAATCCCTGCTGAAGACCACCCTCCAGCGGTATCGGCAGTGCGAGCCCTTCCGCTTCAATTGTGTGACCTGCAAGACCGAACAACTGATGGCCAGTGCCTACCGGCCGGGAGTCAATCATTCACACACGCCCGTACTGCAGCAGTGCTCGAATGCCGAGTGCCAGACAGCCCCATTGCAGTACCTCGCGAACATACGGAACCAACTGCAGCTGGCCATCAGGCGATACGTGCAGAGATTCTACAAGAATTGGCTGGTCTGCGACCATCCAGAGTGCAACTACAACACGCGCACCCACACGCTGAAGAAGGACTTGCGGCGGCCGTTATGCTACAAGTGCAAGAGCGGCAGTCTGTTGAGGCAGTACACGGAGCGGGATCTCTACAATCAGCTGTGCTACCTGCGGTTCCTCTTTGACCTCAACAAGCAGCAGCTTCAGCAGAAAGGTAAGCTAAGATCCTCTATAAAAAATATTCAAATCTAATAGAGGATTTCCATGTTTTTTAGCCACTTTGACGCCAGAACTGGAGCAGGCCTATCAAGTGCTCTACGAGACTGTGGATCAGCAATTGCAGAGCTCCTCGTATGTGGTCATCTCGCTGGGGAAGATCTTTAGCCGCACCATGACTCTGATGTCACAGCAGCCTCCACGGGCGCGACCTACAAACGACTTGGTCGCCAGCACTTTGTCAGATGTTTAAACATTTAATTAACTAGCCTTGCTCTAAGGATTTCCATTAAATATTACGATTATGCATAAAACTAGATCAGGTTGCACTCAGGAAATTCTCGAGGGGGAAGTAACGAAAGGACTCGTTGAAGATGTCCGTGAAGGCGGTGCTCACCAGCTCATTGATCATGGGCTTGACAAAGGGCAGACCCAGCTGCCACATGCTGTTGATGACCCCATCGGCCAGCGAGTTTAGGGGTTGCTTAAGAAGGTCCCCAATGTGCAGTTCCATGCCGCCAATGCGATCGACTTCCACATGGACCTTGAGAAGAGAGCCTGGCCCGCCCACGCGTAGAACGCTGGTGGTTTGACTGGAAATTTAAATGGTAAAGTTATGAATTTGCAAAGTTGTGGAATGCCTGAGCGCATCCTCACCTGTAATCGTAGAGAGTGAGATTCCAATGGCCGCGACGCTTGATCTCTGTGCCCAGCACCTTGCCGGAGAACTCGTACTGACCCTCCAGGCTTTTGTCGGGGAAATATTGCGCATAGACAATGCGCTGATCTTCGGCATCCGCATGGAACTTGGTCACCTCGGACTTGGACCAACCGTACTCGGAAACATTGCGCAAAACGAGGCGAAAGCTGCCGATGCCATGAGCACCGTCACCGCGCCGTAGTTCCACATAGTCAGAATGATGGGGATCAAAGGGTTTTATGTGATAATCGGGTATGCCTGCAAGTCACACAGGTGGATTACTCAATGCTTGCTCAACTGTTTGTCTAGCGCTATCGTACTCACCTGTAGTGAAGTACGCCCGCAGATCGTTAAAAACCTGCTTCATGCAATCGTTGTATTCCTCACTCTGGCTGTGACAGCGCCCCAGCAAGTGCCGCAGATCTGAATCCACATCAATTTGGTTCGAGGCATGCACCAGCACAACATTCAGCAGCTGCACCACAAAAATCAACCCCAAAACACGGCGGCTGCTCCCACAGGTGTTACAGTTTGAGGACCAGTGTTGCGACATGACTACAGTTTTAGTGCCTGCTGTTAATGGGAAAAACAAACCCAATGTTAAATCTCTTATTGTTTATACGAGTAGTTGTACTTTGTTTATTGTTACTGTTATTGCTACTATTGTCTTCAATGTCAAAGATGTTTAATTTGTTGTTTAATAGGTAATTTTTGTTCAAATTGCCCTTGAATTTGGTAAGTTTCTTGGTATAAGTCTGTGAGGTACGGGCTGTTACCGGTCTGTTAATGCACAGAACTCTACAGTTTTAGAGCCAATGTGTTGAGCAACAGTTTGTACTGCTCTTCTTGGCTCTTATCAGCAGAAGATTTGGTTTTAAGAATTTGTTAAAAGTCCATCTCTTGGTTGTAGTTGTATCTAATCTATGCCAAACTTTGTTGAATTTAGACACATATTTTGATTAAATATATCAATGATACAGATATATAATAGAAATTTCAGACATTTATCTTTTAACGAACTTTTTTCTACAGTTTATTATTGATTCGATTTCGAGGAACAATTGCTCTCAAACAATCAAAAAACGTTTTTTGCAGCATCTCTAATACAGCCCACGTGGAGACTATACCAGACCTATCTCTGCCTCAATAGTTATTAGTGTTTCTTATTTTTTTCAGGGTTTTGTAATGTGTTTTTCTGTGTGTTCGCGGCCTGCACTTGACCTCTTTAATTTTAAGCGCTTGTCGCATTGCAGCAGCAGCCGAGCAGCGACAACTGAGAGAAAAAACCTAATAAGCAAACAATTGTAAACCAAAGACTTCAACGGGAGACAAACTGGCGGTTTGTGGGGTGGCTTTTTCTACCATTCACTCATGCAACACGAAAGTGGTAGCAACAGCAGCAACAATGTATGATAACATTTGGCAATTGTTCAGAGTTTAGCGGCTGCAATTGCAATAGCACTTGACCAACGGTCAGTTTCAGTTATCCAACAAACAAGTTGGTTAAGCAATTTATAACTATATTTAAGTCAATTTTCGGATAATTACACTTCAGACTTTCTATTATATTTTTTGTAACTTTTCAACAGCTACCAATAATTCTGGTTCCAGCACAGAACCAACTCCTTTCGTATTCCGAAAATTGTAAATATACTTTTTACAGTTAAGTGAATCGGATTCCGAGACGTGTGAATCATTCGAGGTACCGTGGCCAACTGAAGCTCCAAAACCGAACCCGAACTCGAACCAGAAGCCGAGCCTCAGCTCTAGCTCCAGTCAAAGCCCCCAAGAAAGCTTACAACAAAAAATAATAACAAAAACCAGACAGAGAAAACACAGTCAAGACAGGAAAAATGTTTGAAAGACGAGCGCAAACTTGAGCTTTGTCAACTTGATTTTTACTTTGGAAATGCGTTTCCTTATTATTGTCTTTGCCCCACCCACAAAACAAAAAGAGGTGGAGAGGGAGAAGACCAAAACTGTCGTAAATCATTGGCCAAAAAGTATTCAAAAATATATTTAGAAACAATTAGGAATGAAGGTGTTTCGACGACAAGTTACCCCAGGCTACCCACAAAAAGGGAAACAAAGTTGAACAAATGGAGGCAAGGCAACCAATTGATAAGCATTCAACCTTTGGGAACATGGCAGGAACATAACTATATGACATGGCCTAATCATCTCAGCTCCTAATAGACCCCGTATACCCTCTCTGCTCGTATCCCACATGAATGAGCCAAAAACTGAGCTGAATTTAATTAGAGGCAAGCCCAAATGTCCGGCTATGGTTATTTGATGTTCTGTTCGTCCCAAGCAAGTCATGTACCCACAGCCAGCACTCAAGTTCATGCTATTGAATAATTTAAAATTTCATGACTTAATTTTTTGCTGGATCGTGCTTGGGAGTTTGCTGGCTGGAAGTGTATCGATGGAGAGACTCACAAAATGAGATGCCAGTGAGTGAAAGATGCGTTTATGATGAGCACTTTTTGCCAAATCGATCTGCAAGGTTACAGCTTCTGGACTCAACTGATTGCATTTTAGTGAAGGGCCAATCCCGACTTTACAACAATACCAGCATTCAGGCACTGGCATCATCATCCTCAGGCAGATCCAGATGCCCCTGAGACCCCACAATGAATTGATCGCCAGCACTTTATCAGTTGTTTAAACATTTATTTACTTCGCCTTGCTCTAAGGATTTCCATTACTATTGCCAGATGGGGATTCAGTCAGAAACTTCTCGATGGGAAAGTATCGAAAGGATTCGTTGAAGATGTCCGTGAAGGCCGAGCTCATCAGCTCAAGTATTACGGGCTTGACCAGCGGCATACCAATCTGCCACATGGCGTTAACCATCTTGTCGGCCATCCAGTTAACAGACGGCCCAAGAAGGTTCTCAGCGTGAACTTCAAGTTTTCCAATGTGATCGATTTCCACCATTACCTTCAGACGAGAACCAGCCCCCCCAGGCCGTTCAATTGTGGTGGTTTCCCTGCGTAATGGTAAGGAAGGAATTGAAACTTAAGTGTTAATCCTTATCCTAATGCAAGCCTTACCTGACATCATTGAGGGTGAGATTCCAAGGGCCGGCACGCTTGATCTCTGTGCCCAGCACCTTGCCGGAGTACTCGTACAGCCCCTCCAGTTTTTTTTCAGGGAAATATTGTGAAAAGACAATGCGCTGATCTTTTAAGTGCGCCTCGAACTTGGTCACTCTAGAAAACGACCAACCGTGCTCGGAAACATTGCGCAGAATGAGGTCAAAGCTGATGAAGCCGATTTTGTCGAACGCTCGCCGCAGTTTCACAAAGTTAGCATGGTGGGGTTCAAAGGGTTTTATGTGATAGGCGGGTATGCCTGAAAGTCAAACAGGTGAGGCGTTACGGCATTACCTCAACTCTCTTGCTCACTCCTCACCTGTTTTGTAGTACAAACGCATATCGTTCATAGCCTGCCGGATGCAATCGTTGAAGTCTTTGCTCTGCGTGTCACAGCGTCCCAGCAAACGCTTCAGATCCGCATCCACATCGTTTAGGTTCACGGCGTGCACCGCCCTGAGCAGTTGGACCACAAGAATCAGCGCCAAAAGTCGGCAGCTGCTCAAACGGCTGTTACAGTTTGAGGACCAGTGTTGCGACATGCCTACAGTTTGAGTGGCTGCTGTTAATGGGAAAAACAAACCCCCCAATGTTAAATCTAATTTTATTTTTAATTGTACTTTGTTTTATGTTGTCTTCAATGTCAAAGATGTTTAATTTCTTTGGTTGTGAAGAGTTCAAATTGTGCCCTTGATTTTGGTGGTTTAGTTTTTGGTGGGAATTATCTTTGAATTCCAAAAATTGTTCAATTAATTTCGGGTATTTTTCTGATCTGATCAGTGATCAGTAATGGTTCAATTTTGACCTAGATTCTTTTCATAATAATGTTTTGTTTTCTTCTGTTATCTACGAAAGTAATTGTTTGGATAATTACACTTTTTACTTTCTATAACTTTTTTTGGGGTGGGAGCATTACACCAAATATGAACTGAAATTCTGGGTCGGCCACAGAACCCAACTCCTTTAGTATGCAAAAAGCGCACGAATATTCAAATAATGTTATTTGTTTATTTGTACGTACAGTTATTTGAACCGAATTCGCGGCGTGTGAATCATTCGAATGGACTTGGCCAACTGAGACGCCTTTCAAGCACCAGCTTTAGTATCGTTAAGACCTAATCAGTTCGAGTTGTAATGGAAGACGAATCCATTAGAAACACTTTTATCTCCCTATTCTAACTCTACAAGCTTCGAAAATACAGTTCCCCACAGTTAATGACATTAAGGCCCCTTGTTCTCCACCTTCTCACTCTGCGAATCTTTTCAAAACTCAGCTAAAATTGAAGCTGTATTGAATTAGACTATCCCAAAATGTCCACCATACCCGGGTGATATATCAATTTATGGAACGACAGCCAGCACTCAAGTTCATGTTATTGAATAATTAAAATTTACATTTTTGGTGCGTGCTTTGGCATTTTCCGACGTGACGGAAAGAGTGTAGTGTATCCATTGACAGACCCATTATATGAGATGCTAATGAGAGAAGAGACAATGAAAGATAAGATTATGATGTTTTTGGCAAATGGATCTGCAAGGTTACAGCTTCTTGGCTGAATGCAATTAAATGAAGGAAGGGCAAGCGGGAAGCTAGCAGCAATTCCAGCCAGGGCTGCACTAAGCTAAGACACAGCGCGCGTAATTTTAAAATCAAATTCAATTTGGTTGTATTCAATGAAACAGCAGATAATTGCTGACTTCTTACTTCTAATTCATAAAAGTAGTCCCATGATATCAACATATATCCCAAAAAGTAATTATATCCATACATTTGCACCGCCCACCCACCTCTTCTTGATACAAGCTTCCGGAATACCCACAATACATAGCAACAGGTGGCATCTATCGATAGTGAAAAGTTCCATCGATAGCGAGACAACATGTGCTGTGACGAAATAACTATTGATGTTTGTGCATCTCTAATATTAGTCATTTTGTTATTGTTTTTTAGCCGCTAAGATTTGCTTAGACTAAGATTAACTATATTAAACATGGAAGTGGAATTCAGCAAAGAGGACTTTTTGCTGCCAGAAACAAAGTATGAATGTGAGTAAATACCCCCAAGTGCTGCCGCCTGTTGCCTGTTAGCAATTTCATTTATTTGTTTCATTCGCAGATTTGGACCACACCGCGGACGTGCAGTGAGTAATAGCAACAACAACAAAAACAGCACTTCTGCTATAGTAGTATTATTAACCACATGGTTCGTTCCGTTTTGCTTTGCAGACTCCATTCCTGGGGAACCACGCTGACGGAGGCCTTCGAGCAGTGCGGCGTCGCAATGTTCGGGTATATGACGGAACTGGAGTACGTATCCGTGGAGAGTTGCTACGAGATCGAGGCAAAGGGCGATGACCTGGAAGGTCTGCTCTTTCACTTTCTCGACGAGCTGCTTTTCCTGTTCTCCGTTGAACCGAATCTCGTGTGCAAGAAACTGGAAATCACCAAATTCGATCTGGAGACCTTTGATATCGTCTGCCGCTGCTACGGCGAACCCTTCGAACTGGGCAAGCATCCACAGGGCACCGAGGTGAAGGCAATCACCTATTCGGCCATGCAAATCGTACAAGATGCGGAGCAGAGCAACTTTGAAGTGTTTGTTATAATTGATATTTGAGGAGAGACGTCGTCGGGCAGCGGATCCCAGATCAAGAGTGATTTTTCCTTTAGGTATTAAATGAATTTTGACATCATGACTGCCCGTTTCCACCCCTTTTTCTTGCTGGTATGTCGATTGCATTTACTCCTTGTCTCCATTAATCATAAGTGAAACACCAAAAAACAAAAAACCAAACATTAAGAAAAAAATAGCTGCCCAAGCCCCGAAATATCTGCAATCACTCCGGCCACGGGCGATTGCATCCATCCCCTGTCTGCGGTGAGGAGACGGTCGTGGAGACGTGTGAGGAGGATGATGACTTATCAAAAAACCATTCAATTGTGCTGTGGCTGCTGCAAATGCAATTAAGACCTTTGGTCCTTGCTTTCAGCGTCTGGGGGGTTTCTTACCCTTTTTTTTCGTACTTTTTAGGCTTTGTGAATTTGCAACGTGTTGGATTCCCAGACAAGAAACCGAATTTCCAGGACACAGTTCAATGCACTTTCCTGCAGATGCAGCCTTCATTGTAGTTTTCTTTGCTGTAGTTTAATAATAGTTTTTAATTATAAAATAATGTAGTTTTGGTTTAATTCGCTGTTAAACAGTCTTCTATTTGAATTATCTGCAGCCTGAAAACATTCAAATGTAAAACACCAATTCTTAATCCTAATTCTAGTCGAAAAACATCAAATTCTTAAAGTAATTGGCAAACATTTATGAGAATGTTTTAAATATTTAAATTATCCGCACGGCTGTGCAATCGATAGTATACGATGGCATCGCATGCGATACGAACTCACACGTTCTTCCACCTCTACATTTACGTTATCTGGCGAACAGCTGACTCGCGCCGACAACAACAACTACATCAGCTGCGATAAACAACAACAAAAATGCTTGCCGGGCTGCCTGGCCCTGTTATGCTATGCGTGCATTAGTGTTTGTTTAAGAGATTTCCTTGAAATATCTCTCTCTCTCTCTTGTGTGTGTGTGTGGGGGAGGCAAGGCCAGGTGAAATATTCAGAATAGTAGTAGCTAGTATTTTTTGCGACTGATTGATTCAAAAAATCAACACTGGGACAGGCCCAGCGATACACGAAAGCGTGTGTAAAAGAACAAACAAAGTATGAAAGGCAAATCGAGCAATAATACGCACACCACCGCGACACACAACACACACGCCACACTCAAACACACAGCCGCAGCAAGTTGTTCATTTCGCTCAACTCATGGTGGTTTTGAATCGCGTCGAATCCAAAGTCACGAGTGGAGTGGCATGGCATACTGAAAGATATTACTACTATGTACTACTACTAAATTACTACAAACAATTTGCAGTGCAAAACAAAGACTAATAGTAAGTGCGGGATGGAGAGGAAGTCAAGTTAAATAAATGACAAGAACTGGTGGGAAGATGGAAAGCAACAAAAACGTCATCACCGCTGCGCGCCGCATTTCGCCTTTTGCTGTTGTTGTTGTTGTTTGATGGTTTGCTGTTGCTTTTTCAATTCGCCGTTCTGCGCTCACCTCGTCTCGCCTGGTCGTCGTGGTCGTCTCTCGCTCGCTCTCTCTTTCTCCCACCAAGTCTGTAGCCTCATGCTCATTCGTTCTTTCTGCAGCCAGCCGCTGTCGTCGTCGCCACCAAATTGTCATGGTGTTCGAAGAGGAAGAAGCACAAGAGCACATTGGCTGGGCAACGAATTTCGAGTGCCAGTTAAACTAGGAAATCTTTGAATAATCCACATTGAAACCAGCTCATTCGAAAGCTAATTTTATTATCTACAATTTGCGATCAAAAGCACCTCTCTGGCCCAACTGCAAGTGTGTGAAAAACGTGGCGGAAAAATCCATACGAAGACGAAATTGAAAAAATGTGGTAGGTAGTATTCTACATATATGTTAGAGGTGTGCGTGTGTGTGAAACTGTGTGTGTGCGATGGGGGTGCTGCGCTGGGCACTGGTACTGTTCTCTATGAAGGAGCTGGGCAGGGCAAACCAACTGTTTTTTCCCTCAACCCAGTGCTCCTTCCGTGCGGTGGGGGTGGTGTGCCGCTACCGCCTGCCGGCTAAAAATCCATGCAATGCCGGGGCGGGCGACTACCAGCTGACGCGCCAGCTGCCCGCCCGCTGATGGTGTGGGTGGATTGGTGGTCGCTGGTCGTTAGGCGTTTGCGTTAAAAGGGGTTGGGGGGGTGTGCAGTTTTATATAATTTTTTAAGTGCAACCCCCAACCCGTGAGCTGTGAGCCCATTCAATTCATAAGATTGTAAGAGCTGACGTCACTGCCATTTCGATTTGATTTATCTTCCAACATAAAGTCAAGTTTTATATACTATTCACAGCCTTATGTGCTTGTGTGTGTAATATACATATGTTTAATTGCACTGCTGAAACACTTCATAGAGTGTGGCGGTGGTGGCCCTTGGGGAGTTGAAATCTCTGATTAGTTTTTAATTTCCAAGTGCTTGAAGCGTTGCCAGACTGGTCCTGAGGGATGCTGCTTGCTCTGCTTTGACTTTTTGCACGTGATTGGGATAACGCTAATACCTGTGGCAAGCAGTGCCTGAGAAGCAGTAAGTATGCAGTTAGCAAGCAGTAGAGTCAGTTTAGGAAATAACACAGACCACTATGGATTCTTTATAAAGAATTATTGCATGTTTTGCCAAACTTGTTTACCACTATGCCCAAATAAAATCAGGCGCATGACTGGGTGCATGTGGCCTTATCAGTGTATCAATTAACCCAGATATGATGAGAACACGGAACTTGTTTCAAAATGATAAGGCTGTGGCTCAACTTTCCCAAAGGAAATATAGAACGAACGACTATATACATATGTACATATGTAATGCCTGCCAATCCTCGTCTCAGCAATCCGATTTTTGGGGACGTCATAGTTTGATGACCTCCCCACAAACACTTGCAAACAGAATTATGCATGTGTATATCTGAAGCTCCCCAAACCATGGAGCCAAACCAATGGCGGCCATCGAAGACGACGACGACGCAGTCTCATGGCTTTTTGTTTTATTTTTTTCTCCATGATATTTCTCGAGTCTGCATTTTTTGTTGTTGTTGTTGGTGTTTTTGTATTTGGTTACTTTGATTTTTTCGCTTGGCCTTCGGCGGGGCAAGTCTCTTGGCCATCGTCGACGTAGTCGTGGTCGTGGTCGGGTCTTTTGTGAACCAGTTCCTCCTAAGCGCCTCTTTTTACCTGTTCCCCTGTTTTGGGGTATACACATGATATTTTTGTGATTTTTGCGCCTGCTTTGGTCAGAAATCCTCCATTACGGAAGCAGTGATTTGGACATTTCATTTTGTTTTCTCTTCCCGGCTTATAAAAGTGTCGCTCTGATTTTTGATTTTCGGTTTTCATTAATCCCATTCCATCCATTGATCCGATTGGAGGCCAATGAATTCCAAGTGTAACAGAACAGAACAGTGATTTGTTCCCCGTCTAGTCACAGTCACAGTCGCAGTCTCGTAAATGCAATTGAATTGTGACTGAAAATATTGATTGTGTGTGTCTGTCTTGCCTCTGGGTGTGGGTCTATGTTTGCTTTTATCTGCTGTTGCGATAAGGCATGGAACCTTTGAGACACCATTTGTTATATTGAGGTCACTCTTACTCGAGTTCCAATAATAATAATAGCAATACTAATTGTTAATGGTGTAGAAAGCTCAAATATTTATGCGAGTTCACAGATCATAGGACGTACTGTCTTTTAGCAATATTTTCGCTACATAAAATCTATCCAAAATCTTATTTATGGGGATGTAAATTGATAAGCTGAAACATACTTAAAACTATACATAAATCAAAACTAAAGGCTTTCTGTAGTCTGGCAACCCGCCTCAAAAACCGAAGCTAAAGCTCCCGCCCATACCAGAGGCTTACACAATCTCTGGCGCACTTGCTCCAAGCAATAAATGTGTACATATACACATTTTGTTTTGGACAGGCTAATACTTTTGGTAATATATGAAACGCTTGAATTTCGTTCATTTATTATTATAGCCGCCTGGCCACTTTGGGTCATCGTTTTTTGGGGTCTGTCCGCTGCGATCCCATCCGATCATCGGATCGTGTTTGTTTTTATCATGTGCCCGAGTGTGCCCGAGAGTGTGGTGTGGCTAGGTGTGTGTGTAATAATATTGTTGTTGCACTTTTATAACATACCACGAGAGAGGGGGCCACGCCACGCCACCTCATGAGAAAGAGGAGGAGGAGGCATGTCGTATCCACACTCGTGCACTAAATGTATACTATACACACACACACACACATGTCTGTATACTTGAGCGAAACGAGTTAAAAGCGATTTCATTAATATGTTTTGTTGCTTTTGTTGTTGTTGCTGCTGATGTTGTCCGTCCGTTTCTGTCGCTGTGTCTTTTGTTGTTCCCGTCGCTCGTTTTGCTTTGACCTTGCCTTTCGGATACATACCCTTTTTTTTGCTGCTGTAATTAGAGTGGGAAATTGTTGGTGGGCACAAGGATCGTTGGGCGGGGGGGATCAAGGATCAAGGTAATTCATGGGGAAATTTTTCATTAGCATACCTAATTAGAGGTCGGACTATTAAACCTCTTCGGGAAGTCTATGGAGAATTTGTGGTTGTGCAGTGTAATAAATATTATATGTGGGGTCAGCCAGGATCAAGACAGTGAATATAAAGGTATTACGAGTATGTACCTCCCCCAAGCGAATAAAAACTCTCCACCTTCTTTAGGAATGACTGCTAAATATTCTAGAAAATTGTATGTGTCTTTGAGTTCGCATGCACTCCATTCAGGATGCCCTACTTATCTCGGACCTATCTCTCATTATTATAATCTGACTTTATCCGTTAAGCGAAAGCTCATAGAGAGCATTACGCGTGTTGGTTGCTGGTGGTGGTAGGCGGTCATCCAACCCCCTCTTGTCGCCTCCCTGGCTAGTTGTTGTTTAATTCCTTCTTTTCTTTTTTTTTTTTGTTTGCCCGTTGGCTGGTTTCTTTTCTGTTGTTGGGCTTTTGGCTTTTTTTTCGCTTGGCTATTTTTAAATATTTGCGCGAAAGCAACAAAAAAAAGTTATAATAAGAGAGTGAGCGAAAGAGAGAGGAGAAGGAAAAAGAAAAGACGTAGCGAAGCCGGCGCAGTGGCATTCTGTTGCTGCATGAAAAAAATGTGGAATATGGAATTTCTCCCTCTCCCTCTCCCTCTCTCTCTCTCTATCACAGACACACACAGACGCACGCACAGAGGCAATCCGATTCGCGATTTTTGTTGCTGTTTGTGCGTGCAAATTGGAGCAAAAGGAAGAAATGAAAAAAACAGCAACGACAGCGACAGCAACAAAGTAAAAGTTTACCCAACGTCAGCCAACGCTGACTGCTCTGCTGCGGCTCTGCACTGCCCCCGAAGCTCTGCTCGGCTGTGCACTGCTTGCTCCGGCTGTGGGTTCTGGGCCAAGGCATATTCAAAGGTTGGGTAAGGCAGGTCCAGGCATCGGTTAGCAAGATCAAGAGACATTGGAGCTTGCGATCAGAACATACCTTACCTTTGATTTGATGGACCCTGGGAGGCAGTCTCTGCTCCAGCAACAACAAGGAATGCTGTCTGCTCTACCTCCTGCCTCTGCCCCTGTCTCTGCACATCGATTTCCTGCTGACAGAAGATGCACTGGCACTGGCACTGTGCACTGGACGGAAGCAGCGGGGGTCGCGTCGCTGCCATGTCCATTTATGACAACTCATTTGTTGTCCGCTTACTGGGTTTTGTGGGTGATGTCGTCACTTGGCGACGACGCTGACGTCGACGGGGGTACAAACAAAATAATAAATAAAAAGCGAAAGCATATGTCGAGACTAAGGATACCCTTGACGACAGGACAATCGATCTTAGTACTGGGCTATGAGCTAAATAGCAAATCTCTTGCAAAAATAGTAATACCCCTACGCAGCTGTATAACTATGAAAAAGCAAACAAGAAAAGAATAAATAATCCATTCCACACGCTCCAGAACAGAACAGAACCCCAATTAGGTCACATTGGCGTTGTAGCATCTACTTCTGCCTCCCTCTCCCTCTCTCTTGTCTCTGCTTTTTTTATGCCCTTTTTGCAAATATTTCACTCTGGTTTTTTCTGCTCTCTCTCGCTCTCTCCTTCTGTCTCTGTCTCTCTTGGGGTTTTTATGTGGCAAAAGCAACTTTGCACTTCATTGATAAAATGATTAATCGTTATGATTAATGTTACGGGGGTGTATGAAGGGGGGGATCCATGAGATACTCGTATGAAAAATATGTATGAATATTTATGTATGAATACGGGTGCTACGAGTATGTGTGTCATCTAAACAGTGAAGCGTAAAAGCGGATGTTTAAACGATTTATATGCAGACCGTTTTGGGGGTCCGATGGGTCCACTACTGGTGCAAGGGAATGAATGGGAGGCATTTGATAACAATTTTTTCTTTTTTGGGTTCAACAGAGGTCAGTCTCGGGTGTTTGAATAATGTTTGGGGGGTGAGCGAGAGGAATAATTTATTGCATGCAATTTCTAGGGAATTTCAGGAGAAATCAATGTTGCGAAAAGAATTCTTATACTCTGTGGGGGGCTCTGTGGGAAAAAAATTAAGATTTTTACTCAATATACAATAGAAAATTACAAGATGATTTTCCAGATTTAAGGTCATTTCCACCATTATTATAAATTGAATCCAATTTAAATCGAATAAGTCTTACGTTGCCGTCAATCATTTGTATAGATTACAGGATACAGCAAAATGATATATCCTTGATCACCCAGACAGAAATATTCCCATGGGACAAACCCTGCCCACTGCCCTTGCCACCCTAGTCAAATGAGAGTAACATAAAAAACAAAGAAAAAAAAGGCTCACCCTAATCATAATTCCTGCCCAATATTTATGACGACACCAACAACAAAATGCAACCCTACATAATTACACGAAATTGATTTGATTTGATTATGCCATAAAGGAGAGCTGCAGCAGCTGTACGAAAGTAGATTCCTTGCTCTAATTGCCTAATGCATATGGAATTATTTATGCGAAAGGTAAAAGCATTTCACCCCAAAGATCTCAGCATGTAAGAAGAAAAAAATCGATAATGAATGCAATTTATGGGTGCCTCAGTTGGGCTACAGCTGCCCAGATTGAGGGACGATGCCACAATGGAAGTGTGAGATGAGAGGAGAGGATATCTCAAGACAATTGCGAAAGTCGTTCACTTTCTTCCTCAGCAGCTGCTGGAAACAGAAAACCCAACAAAACAAAATTTTGAGGACATTTTACATCATCTCTTCTGGTGAATGAATAGAAAAACGGACATAGGCTCCTGCTCTTGATATTCGCTTGCCTGTGGGATGATCTTTTATAATCCCAAGCATCCTGAGTTCTGTGTGTACGTACGCTCTGCTCATAATTTATGTACGATCTCTATGTACATATACTTATGGAGCGCAGACACACACACACCTGCCTGGGTTTTCCCTGGGACCAGCTGCTGCTGTTCCTTAAATTTGTTCGATTTTGTGTTGTTTTATAATTAGGAACCGAACCCCATCTTCAGCTATTGATAATTTGTTTTTTCTTGTTTTCTGGGCAACAGGTGGTTTTTCTTTTTGGAGTTTCTTGGAGTGTTTTCTATATTTAAAACATGGCATATGCCATGAAATCTAGGGTTTTCAGTTAAGAAAATTGAGACCATTTTATATGGTGTATTAGCCTGTTTTCTGGTTTATGGGGCTCGGTTTTAAATAGACACACGTTTCGCATTGCCCGATTAGATTATATTGCTCGGGATACACCCATATTATACATATGTATGTATGTATCCTACATAAACGCCAATCCATATGCACATACAATCTCACGCACAGCCAAAGGCATCTTCTGCATCAGCCCATATCCTTTCTTTCCCTCACCTCTGGACCCCCTGACGACGCGTCGTCGCAAAGTTCAAAGTCAAATGGCTATTTTTATGGCCCTCAGTGGTGTGTGTGGTGGCCGATTTTCTGTTCTTTTTGTGGGTCTTTTTCAATGCTCTTTCTCGGAGGACAACCTAAGGAATTTCCAGGGCGTAGAAAAATGTATGTAAATGTATAGCAACGATTGAATGATCTTCTGAATAGATCGCCACCGCGGGATGCATAGAATTGTATGCAAATGGCAGGGGCGGCTTGGAATGTCGAGAGGCACTTGGAAAACGAAGAATTAATAACTATTTTCCCTTGATTCCTGGCGGAAGGGTATCCATGGTTCGGCTTGTTGGCTGCCGCATTCTCGTTATACCTTTTGCTGTTGTTCTTTATGCACTCTCTGCTGCTGCTGCTTTGCTGCCTTCATCCATTTGCTGCGCTTTATGTATTTAATTTAGCAGAGAGCCGAGCCCGTTGGCTTGGCTCTCCCCCTCCCTCCTCTCTCTCTCTCTCTCTCGCTGGCCACATCCTCGTCATTTACTGGATCTACTCGTTGCGTTGTTGTCGCCCGTTTGTCGTTTATCTACTTTGCTCTGTAATTGCGTTCTCGCCGCATTTTTGTTTAATGGAATTTCGTGGCTGCCTCAAACAGGCACGCCCCCCTATCCACACACTCCCCCGACCCCGCTACCGCCCATGCCCGCCCTAGGGCCTTTGGTTTATATTTACTTAGTTTTTCCTTTAGTATAATTATCTATTTTCAGTAAAATTAGTCGCTCCCCCCCTTTCGTGGTCTCTACGAAATCTCTTTCGGGGTTCTCCTCTTGTAATTAGCACCCACAAAAAAATGACCAGACAACGGGGGTGGGGTTGCAACGTCATCAGACGCCGCCCGTGGCATGCGGCAGCAAACAATTAAAAACGCATTAGTTTTTGCTTCTTCGTCCTCTATTATTCTGCTATTGTTGTTGTTGTGGTCCGCTGATTAGAAAGAAGAAAAACACTATTACACCATTTTATTTTATTTTTTTGTGTGTGGGTGAAGGGGAAGAAAAAAGAGAGCATGCCACAAATATGCAAAATTATTTTCTGTAGCCACAAAACACGTTTCAGACAGTGAGTGCGGGCGGGGGAGGCGGGTGGTGGACCCACTAGAAGTTGAACAACATGCCACATCATTGTTGTTGTCTGCCCCACTTGCTTGGGGGCCCCTGGACTGACTCCTTCCATTTCACTCTTTGCTCTCTGTCTCTCTATCTCTGTCGCACCCACACACTGATGCTCGCCACATGATTAGTGCTACAACAACAACAGCAAAAGCAACAATGAGTAAGGCACACTAAGAAGAAGAAGAAACAGCCGCAGCAGCAGAAGCAGCAGCAGCAGAGGAAGAGGAATCGTTGCAAATGAAAATAAAATTTACAAATTCCATTCATGAAATTTTGCTGCGCTTCACACACACACACACGTATGCAAACACCACTCATCCGAGAGAGCGGGAGAGAGAGAGAGAGCGGGAGAGCGAGAGACTGGCTGCAGCTTGAAAGCTTGGCTGCTGCGTTTTTTTTGTTTTTCTTTTACAGCTTCGTGTTGTTGTCGTCGTCGTCCTGCACGACGTCGTCGGCAGTTCGTTTTTGTGTTTGCGTGTGTGTGTGTGTGGCGCTCGCTCTGCTTTGGCACTTGCAGTTACGTTTTGCTTTTGCAAACACCCTGCACTCATGGGGGTATACTTATTTTAGAGCTTTATATGGCACCTGCTGCGATTTCAAAGCGGTTTTTTTGTTTTAGATTTTTGAATTTTAAACACTTTTATTAAGGATTAAGGATAGCCCATTTATTTTATTATATATAGCCCATTTCGAACTTCGAATTTCACATAATTACATAAATACCTTGTTTGCCTAGGGTATCTATTAAGTCGATACATTCCGAGTTGTGCAATTCAAGTTGTTTTTGCTCTCGCCGGATGTGTTGTAGCTGTTGTTATTGGCTGACTGTCGGACTTAGTGTCTGACCGTTTCATCTGCCGGCTTACTTTTTGCTCTCCACCAGGCTCCTCTGCTCCTCTCTGTTCGTTCCTTCGTCTGGTGGGGTCGGGTCTCTGTCTGCCTGCGTGTGTGCAACATTGTTGTGGTGGCGAGGACGTTCGTTGGAGTCGTCGTCGTCGTAGTCTGGGCAATTACAAGCAAAAATACGTTGCGTTTGCAATTTCACACACATTTTTATGCGCTCTGGTTTATTATGCGGGTGATGCACCACCAGCAGCAGCAGCCACAACCGCCCCTTAAACGACTGCCAATCCTCTGTCCCCCCCACACACACACACTCACACAAACCCTGCTTCTACCCGTTCAGCGCCTTCTCCTAGTCGAAGCTCTCTTAATGTTCATCTGTTTCCTTCATCTGGGCCCCCGCTAAAAATGCAACTCATATGCTTTTGTTATTTTTACACATTTTATGTGTATTCTGCATGGAGAGGAGAAGGATGTGGCAGGGGGGAGCAGGCGGAGCCGAAGCTTCAAACAGCAGCAGAGGTTGAATCAATGTAGCCAAGGCACATGCATACCGTACCCTCTGCTGTGATATACCTTGCGCATAGCACAATTCAAAAGCCAGCAAACCAAAGGATGGCAACGTCATCATCAGTTGACGTCGTCTCTGTCCCTGTCCCTGTCGCTTCACCAAGACAAAACTTATGGCGCATATTTATTACGAGAGAGACAGAGGCGGTAGACGCGTCTGCCCGCCAGCCACTCCCCACTGTAACCACCTCCTTCCCCTACTGTGGGCTCAATTTTCAAACGATTTCAATGGAATTCTCAATGTGTCTTGTGTGTGTCTGTGTGTGTGTGTGTGTGTGTGTGTGTGTGTGGAGAGCGGAGAGAGCAGCGGAGATGAATGTCTAAAGAGCCCCAGACACGCATCGCATCGCGCCTCCTTCTTCTCCTTACCAGCAGCACTGTTCCTTCCTTGCAACATCAGCAACAACAACAACAACAACTTCATGGGACAACCTCCTGCAACGGCGGCACATAATCTGTTGAGACTCTTTTCTTGTTCACGATGGGGTCTTATGGGCTTTTTGAGGCTTTTGTTAGCGATAGAATATTTTAATATTAATCGAATATTAGGAAAATGTAATCGAAGGGCGATTGAAAAGCATAGTTTACATAATTTATGGTCTCTTTGTGAATCCTCCTCAACCCTACTAAAGGTCTGCCTAATAGTCCTTAACAAACATTCTTAAATTGGTTATTTTTCTAAATAAATCTCCATGCTCTTCGGTTCTACTGAGTCTGAGAGCCTAGATCTCTAACCACTTCCTTTCGCTCTAAAGATACAATGTTTTTTTTATAAAATCCTTTAAAATATTGATCCTATATATTTCTGTAAAATCTCCCAAAAAAAGGGTATCCACATATCGTATCTCTTTGTTTTCCTTTTCGCTTGATTTTTTCTGGTGTTTTGTTTTTGCCGATGGCGGTGGTCCCCCTGACCGTCGTCATCCTCCTCCCTTGGCTGATTCTCTTCTCTCCTTAGTATTGGATGTTGTTTACGTTGTTGTGATGCCCTTTTGGAGTTGGCCGCCCCGCCATCAGTGGAGTAGCAGCAGGAGCACGACGAGCAGCAGCCTCGACCGGAGGTGAATGTGAATGTGTTATCGGGCAAACTGGTTGCTCGATTGGTTAGCTTTCATTATACAGCAATTTATTCGGGCCGCTCATATAAAGATGTTGTTTTTTTGGGGTTAGATAAGGGCAGGGCATGCAGAGACGCTCTCCAACAGGGGCCTAACCTAACATTTTGATCAGCTTTCGGTCTTGCATTGGGTACAGCAAGGGAATATGTTCTGTACTTAAGGATGTCTTTAATAGGCATCAAAAGGTGATATTATAATACTATATTTACTATTTATGTACATATGTATATACTCTTTCTGCTCCCATATGTACTTTTTGCAGGCGGCTTATCTTTTTGCCATATCTCTCTCTTTGGGGCGGGGCGGTGCACTCGCACTCAGGTTTATTGCGGTTTCTGTTTCTTTTTGGTCTTCCTTTTGTTTATGTCTTTTACAGCTATTGTTGCATTTGTCGCATTTCTGTGGTTTTTTGTTGCTCCTCTCTTCTTTTTTTGCGAATTCCTTTTCCTCCAAGCAGGACACGCGTTTCGTGTGGCAGCAGCAACAGCAACAACAACAAAAATAATGAATTCCTTCTTTGGGCTTTAACCTCAAATTGGCTTAACTTCATTTATTTCATTGCATTGCTGCTGCCTCCGAAACTGGCGAAATTTTTCACTTTTTGCGGTTTGGTTCAGGGTCAGAAGGGGCGGCAGGGCAGGGTGCACACACGATGGTGTGGGGGGGACACCGACGCGAGCCACAGTTAATCGCTTGAGCCTTCCCTTCAGGCCTAAGCCTGACAAACACCGACAGGACACTTGTGCTGAATGGCCAGAGAGGGGTTTCGATGGAGGAGGGTGTAGTAGGGTTTAGGGTTATTGGGTTGCCTTACATTCCTGGCCTCATATATAAGGATTCTCTGGGCATAATCCTGGGCCTGGAAGCCCAAGACCTTCTATTGAAACACACCACCTTCTATTGAAACACGGAATGTCGACCTATGTAGCCGTTCACTTATGGGACACTTTCCACAGGGAATTAATGTAGTGGTCAGGACTCTCCTCATTGTTTAGTGTTTCTGTTTTTCTGCGGGGCAGTCACGCAATTGAAGAGGTTCCAGTGGCAAGCAGGAGGACAGAGTGCAACCTTGAGACTGTTCAATATTCCGCCTCAATATCATTTTCGTGGTTCGAGTGCTGCGAGTTCGATATCACGAGTCGAGTCGAGTCGCGTTGTGTTGTGTTGTTGTGGCCTCTTGGCTACAAAATGTGGCAAGAGGCAACGGAAATTACATCAAATTATGCTGAAATGCGAGCTAAATATACGGCATGGCACGGCACAGAAGACAAACCGATCGGCTGAAATGTTTTCCCATTTTTTCGAGGCTATATAATTCGTACGCTTATCGCTGCACGCCCAGCAGCCACATCTCTACGCGTCGCGTAGTTGGTGGTGCATGTGCAACAAGGAGAGCAGAGCAGAGCACAACAAAGCCCATGAATGCCACATACGTATGCACGTCTGGGGCATGAAATATTTTTTAAGGGAAACACAGAGAATATATATATTTTATTGCATTTTAATGTGCCACTGAAATGAGATTTAATTGGCATTTTGTTGCGGTGGCACCATGCATGTGGCACATTGATTCCAGTTTTGGAAGGGAAAATCTCTTTCAACTCGAATTTCCCGTTCGTGGATTGCTCTAAACATTTCCCATAAGCGAAAGGACACTTGAAATGGAAGCTTTTCCTCTAACTTTGTCTGTATGATCATTAAGAGGATCTTTTTGTGTTAATTTTCCAGCCATATCGCCCTAGAGTGCCACAGTTACCGTACAAATTTCCCCTAAGCGAAAGGCTACCTCAAATTAAACATTACTACAAAGCTTTCCCTGGTATACTTTTACTCTCTTTTCATTAATTTCCCTGCCAATTTGCCCCACAGTCTCCCACCAGGACTAGACTTTGGACTAGTTTCCACTCCAGAGAGTGTGGTGTGGTCTGGCGGCTGTCTGGTCGGATTGTGTGGCGCTCCATTGGTCTCTGCATGGATTTTCTTTAATTAAATTCATTCTCACAGTGTGTGCAACATGTGGCAGAATCAATGGAAGGAGGCGTGCAGTCTCTGTCTGGAATGCACCGGCAACAGTCCGACTCCGACGCCCGACTCCCGCTTCGATTTCTGCCATCTATTGCATAGTCACTGACTTCGACTCCGATTCCATCCCGTCTTGGTCTTGGTTTTGGTCTTTGGTCTTTGAATCTGGTGTCTGGTTTGGGTTCTCCTACCTACGCCCTGGCCATGGCTCTGGCCCTGTCGAGGCCCCTGGGCTCTTCCTCTGTAAATCAGGTTTCCCACAGGAGACGCATAAAATAAATCGCTAAAGTTCTTTAAATGCCAGCGAGCGAAACTCTTCAGGCTGCCAGGTTTGAGGCTCAGGCCTGGCCTCTCTCTAAGCGAACAAAAAAGTTATAAATGTTTCTCATATTTTTAACACCAAAACCAAAACGGATCCCCTATGGCATGGTATGGTATGGTACGGCTGTTCCTCAGGTTTCTGTTTGATTTGACAACTTTGTTGGGATTCCTCTTCTGTGTTTGTCCTCCACCTCCTCAAGTTTTGCTCTATATCGGAGGAGCAGACAACTTCAACTTCATGATTTGTTGATTTAGGTTAGGCCCTGCCTCTAGGCAAAAAGGTGGGGTTTCGGTTTTGGGTTTGCTTGATTCAGAAAACAACTTGACAATGCATCCACAAACATATCATTAGATGAGGTTTATGGGAGCACCTTTTGAAGGGAATATCTACAGAAAACCTGTTGAAATCTTTTGGCTTTCAACTTTTTAACATAGTCATGTCCAAGATCATGAAATTAAGTCAGGGAAAATCAAATTCAATACTAGGAGAATTGTGGAAATCATAGAGTGTTAAATTTAAGTTCATTTTTGTGGGTATACCATTACTAGATCTATAAAATGTTCTTGAAAAAGAGCTCCTCTCTAATGATCTTTCTTGATTTCAATTCTATTTACAGATTGCTGCTTTTACTTACTAGTTCGTTGGTAAGTTTGGGAATTCTATTCAAATATGCTTTATATACCAAAGATATGTTATAAAGAGATCACATTTATGGCAATAATATCAATAGACAATCAGTAGGAGTTATACGAAGGAGCAAGAATGGAGAACTAACTAGCAGATCCAGAACTTTTCTATCAAGATCAGATATGCCTATATTATATTATTAAAACTTATCGGGGACGCTCCAGTGGAGCACCAATGTGTCATGCACACGACATGTGTGTATTTTACTGTATTCTCGAGCATTCTCTTTGGTACCATTCGCTTTGGTAGACGCTCGACTGTGCCAGGACGAAGCACACGACATGTATTTGGTTTGCCCTTTTCGTTTGTGCGTCTTGAGTCGAAATCAAGTGGGAATGGAACCTCCTTATGTGGTAGCGATGACAGCCCACCGCTGGTCTATAAGAGTACATGAATTGTGATGATCCGAACGGGAAAAGATTCCCTCAGGCGAAAAGAACTGGCCTGGGGAAGGGGATCAAAGATTATCTCTCTAAATTGTAATTTGTAATTCCCCAGATAACAAATCCTGTATGCAAACAAATTAGTTTTAAACTTAATTGTATGCAAATAAAAAGGGAATTTCTAGCATTCGATCTACACTTAACCTCACCTCCCCCCGAGCAGGGTTCAAGGGGTGCCCAAGGGCCACTGAACCGCGGAGAACAAGTCGACAACGATACGAGTACTTTTTAGTATTCGACAAACAACTAAACAAACAAATGCGAGAGCGAACACAGGGAACAAGTTAACCCCGAAACGCTGGCGGGGACATTCGCGGACAAACATCAAAAAAAGATAAAAACTTGTAAGTCCACAAATGGACAAACCAAACCCAGACCCAGACCCAAGAAAAAGGATCCTTTGGTAGAAGAGGAACTGGTTCTCTCTCTATCTGTGTGGAAATGAAGCTTACGAATCAATTTTCCCTTCCATCTATTTCTTTTTCACAGATTTGTTTGACATTCACTTGACACTCTGCTGTCCGCCAAAATGCATAAATTAAATGCATGCCGAATGGGAATGGGAATAGGAAAATGTTCCTCTTTTAAACCGAATGCTAATTAATCCCACGGGACAGACCGGATTTAGGAATGGGACTGCCACTGGGAATGGGACCTGGACTGGTACGGGTACTGGTTATGGGAGGGCGGGTCTGTCAGGGGAGGGATTTAATTCTGCTCTGATGATTTTCACACACACAAAAAGCCGCCGCCTCGTGTCTGTCATCCGGAAAACGGGGACACTTTTCCATACCTGAAGGAGGAGGGTTGATGGGTTCCTGATCCCACCTTTAACCCGCTCTGATTTCTTCAAAATCTCATGCATGTAATTGCATATTGCATCAGTCGTACATCCTGCATCCTGCATTCCTCCCTTATGTCACCTAAATGTCACCTTATACCGGTCTCCGGTCCATGGCCCATAAATAATCCGTATTGATTTCGCACAGTTTTTCCGCTTTTCGGTTAAATGTTATTCCAAGATTTTCGTCAACGATTTTCTTGACACGCGCGATAGATCTTGGGCTACCCTAACCTCAACGAAAAAAATTGCAAGAAAACAAAAAGCGATCCATAAGGATAATAGAGCCAGCTGTTCTCCTTGGGCGCATTCCGTCACATGGGGGGAAAAAGGAAAAGGGAACCTACTGATTAGTTGTAACCGAGCAACAACCCTCGTGTCGGCGGACTCTGCTCTAATTTACAATACCTTTTATTTGTATTTCCTACACGGAGAGGGTATACCCTGTCTTTTACTCACTGTGGATGATATGTTAGCTATGGTATGTCGTTTGGAGTGCCCTGGGAGAAGTATATCCAATGTTATTCCATACATTAGGGTATCTGTTCTCCGGAAGTTAGCATTTTAGGGACATGTCTTTCAAAGTTTGTCCATAAAAAACGCTAGAAATTGAAGATCGTATAGAAACTCTCGGCCTCTTTCCCAGTATGACTTAGTGCTTCAAAACGTGGCTTCTTTTCTGTCTCCAGCTCTCTCCTAGAGCCAATTATTTTCTTAGACTCTTAATCGACTAAATAATATTCTTCTTAAAGTCGAATAAGTCGAATTCCAATATCTTACTGCCATGCAGCAGCTCACCTCGGTTGGTTTTGTTTTCCTAGTGTATTCAATGCTTCGACTTTGATTTGTATTCCTATTTTTTCTGTTGCTTTTTTTTTGCACAGCAAAAAGTAAAATGAAAATTTGTTCACCCTATTCGGGGCTGTCTGGAGTGGCAGTGGTGGTCCCCCGCCTAGGGGTTGTTGCAGCCCCTGCCACTGTTCTGCCGCTGTTCTGCTGTTGCTTTAGTTTAGTTTAATTATTGGCTCAGTGCCGCCGCAGCCAGAGCCAGAGCCAGAACCAGGGAGCAGCCCTCAGCAGCGGTCACCCTTCTGCTCAGCCAGAAGGGGCCATCGACATTGTTGTCGCCGCTTGGCACATGTCAATGTGCCTGCTGCAATTGGACTTTGGCCTCTTCACAGAGTGGGTTTCAGTTCTTCAAATTCTCCAACGGCAGGGCACAGTGGTTCCAATTTGGTTGTGGATAATGGATAAGCTTGGAAATAAGAGAGATAGGGATATCCCAAGAGAATAGAAACAAATGTATCCGTTCACTTATGTGAAATTTGTATTGCAAAACAACGTCAATCAACGAGTGTTCCACAAGTAGAAGAAGTATTCAAAGAAGAACTTCCCAAGGTCTCCCTACAATTCCAGTTCCCCCATCTGTGGTTCAATCCCCTGACCCACTGTGCAACAAGCATTGTGGTGCAACAAGCTTCCCTTCCCCATATTTACAACAGCAACCACTTTCCGTTTCCTGTTGGAATTGCAAGGGGAAAAAACCCGAACGACAACAGTCGCTCCTCAGACGTCCGATTCTAATACTAGATCCTTAAGGCCCAGCATGGCATCCGAGGCACCCTCCTTGGAGCGGACATTCTGTTGCATTTCGGCAGCAACAATTACAGGAATGGCCAACGATAGCCAACGTAAATATTTCTCTTCTAGGGGTGCTACAGAGAGAGAGAGAGAGAGAAAGAGAAAGATTGTGAGGTGTTGAGGTAATACCTCAACATGAAAAAAGTTACTGCAAAAACAAGAAAGGAGTTGAAAGCTCTATACTTTCAGGTTCGAAACTACGAATATCCCTTAGGAAGATCATTCATTTGAATTCATTTGAATGTGAAAATGTCCCCTAAGCAAACTGATTCGCGCCGAGCGTTTTGGGCTATCGAATTATCGATAATAGCAAGTTCCATCACTAAAAGTATTGCCACTCTTTGACTGTTATGATAACAAACAGCTTCTCGAAGCTATCATAGCCCATTAAGGGGTATAGTAACTACCTTTCAAGAAAAAGCGCGACATTTGCAGAGTGCACTCCTCCCCCCAAAACACGGCAGCACCCTCTGTCCCTGTCCCTGTCTCTCTCGTCCTCTCTCTCTCTTTGGCCTAGACTCTACCCTGCGGTTCGTTCCACTTTCCTACGAGACTGTCTGAAGTGGCAGGAGGAAAATGAGGACAAGAAGAACCAGGAGCAGCAGGAGAATGAAGCAGCGGATGAGGCAGAGAGTAAGAGAATTCGTTACTATGGAGGGTGGGGTGCCCCTGCCTCTGCCGCTGGACTCTGCTCCGTGTATATATTTTTTTCGTATTTAAGGGTGCCTTTATCCTCCTGTACCTCCTCTACAATTTTGCGCAAGACTCAAGACGGAGAGACCAGGTGTGTACGTACGACGAGTGCGTTGTGGTGTGCCTCTTGTTGCTACCTTCCACTTCTGTTGCTGCCACTTCTTGTTCTTGCCACATTTCCACCTTTTTCCACAATAGTTTTTATTTCGTTGTTGGGACATCTGCCTGCCTGCCCTGCCCTCTCCTGCCCTGTCCGTGTGCTGTGTTTGATTTCTTTGGGGTTTCACTTCCGTTTTCATGACAAGGAGGAAGCTCCCACGCTTAGAGAGGATCCCCACTCTTGGATCCCGCACTCTCTGCTGGCTAATTGCAGTGGAGTGCTGTTCTGTCCTGTCCCGTACTGACTGTTGTCCTTTCCTGTATTCATAGGAACAGAAACACGTAACCAGAACAAGAACTACACTCGCACAAACAAAAGGCAGGGCAGGGCAGGCGATCGCGCTCTCGCTCTAAAGATTTACTGATCGAAAGAAGAATTTCCAAGAATTTCGTGAATGGGAAAAACAAAAGCGCAAGCAGAGAGGACCAAGAGATACAGAGACACACACACAGAGAGAGAGGGACAGAAAGATCTTCTACCTATGGGATGGGACCTGGGACCAGGGACCGACCTCAACCTGAACCTGAATCTCAACTTGGGACATTTGAGGCTGCCGCCGCCGACTGGACTTGGACTTGGACTTCGACTTGGTATTGGTCTGTCCTTTTTCTCTCAGATCTTATGAATGTACTTGGTACTTGGCCCGAAGGTTTTTCAGAGGTTGCGGGGGGAAAGACCAGCTTTTGTTGCCTTTGCCCTCGCCCTCTCTGTGTGTCTCTGTCTCTCTCTCTCTGACTGACTGTGGCTCCTCTCGTTATTGTTACTTAAAATAGCTGAAAATGAAACGAAAGAACAAAACGTGAGGTGTCTCGGGAGTATCCCAAATTTGAAAACCGGTGTCCCAGAGACGAGAACCCCAGCAACAGCAACAGAACTCCTTCAGGTAGTCCATAGTGCACACTCCACTCCACACACTCTCTCTCTCCCTAAAGAGATTCCTACAGCTCTCAATCTTTCTCTCTCTGTACAATAGTTAATGATCCAACGCTCTAATCAAGCCTTGACAGTGGAGCAATGAGGTAGTTATTAATCAAGGGGAAGGTCGTGGTCATAGAAGGGCAATGCCAATGGCTCTATCCAATACCTCTCTGGTTAAACCATCACCAGACTGATATTGGATCCACTTTTAGATGGAAAACTCCTTTTGATTGATCGAGATTTAGATTGGACGAGATTTCCATTTCGATTAAGAATGGAATTGTATAGAATTCCTGCATCTAATTACTTTATTTGGAGCCTCAATATCCAACAAATTTATGGGTTTAGATGTTCTCTCCTCCAGTCGTTTTAATATCAAATTATTTCAGAATTATTCCACTTTGCATCCCCATAGATTATCCTTCATTTGTTAGTCTTCTCCAAGGTCTAAAAGGTCTCTCTTTACTTTGTGATTCCATCTTTAGTTTTCTGTTACCAACTGTTCTGCCATAAATAAAAGTGTGTGATCTTTCTGTTCACCAAAGGCTTTCTTATCATAATCAAATCTTATTTCGGGTTATCTTTTCGCATGATCCTTCCAACAGATGTTGGAGTAGCTGTCTACTCTCTTCATTCTCTCCCTCTTGTGTGTCTCTAGTTTTTCTTGTTGGTTTTGAGAGATCTCTATGGAGCCCCGAAAACCCACTTGGATTTCCAAGGATTGGCCGCGGCGCAGACCTTATAGAGAGGTCTTATATGATGATATTTCCCATTCCGACTGCCTTTCTGTATATTTTCTTACTCTCTTGCTGCCTTGGTACTCCCCTTTTTGTGTGGCATGCGCTAAGAAGGTTTATTTTATTTCCCTGATGTGTGTGTTCCCTGTGTGTGCAGCCATAAACCAATAACAACAACGGGAACCCATGCGGCATGCGGCAAGCGGCAGCTGCAAAACTCTACACACACAGAGAGGCAATACGTCAGTCTGTCAGTCTGTCCCTCTGTCAAACTCCGTCCTCTCATCCTCTCGCATCGAACGCCGAATGCAACACTCGAGCAATGTCCTGGGCAGCCTGTACTGTACCCATCCGCAGGACAGGACACATCCTTAGCAGACTGTTCGGTACAGTAGTAGTACAGTAGGACAGTAGGAGGCCTGTTGTAACTGTCATTACACCCTGGCAGGGGAGAGGAGAGCAGAGCGAGCGGATCGCAGCGGTATTCTTTTTATGATTTTTTGACCAGATGTCAAGCCTGAGAAGGAGAAGGAATAGAAAATATAATAAATATTAGTATAATAATTATAAATAAATTAATTAATAATAAATTATAGTAGCTGGCATAGGAACCAACGATTGTACAGAAGAAAATCTTCAATAATAAATATAAATTCCCATACACTCGAAAAAAATTCTAAAAAATATTAAAGAAAACAAAAACTCTTTTTCAATTAAATTTTCTGGTTTTAAATACAAAAATATGAAATTAAATATAAATATTAAACATAAATAAAATGATTTCAACATAAGTACTTAAATTTAGAACAAAAATAGTTCCTAGTCTTAGTTCAGGTCTCTTTTTCTCTGGGTGTATAAGTGGTGCCCTTTATGAAGGGCTCACAGAATTGATTGATATTTTTCAAGGCTATCCCAAGTCAGTGGATGGCGGGACCTTGATTTTGGGGGCCTAGACTAGACCACACTCACACTCAATAAAAGAAAGAGTCGCCCTCAGCAAAGGCAGAAAGGGGGTGGCTTAGGGCTGCGGGTGCCAGACAAGTCAATCTCCTGTTTCATATCCGCTCTGCTCTGCTGAGCGTCTGCGGTGATTTTTGCACTCTCTAACTCTAACCACTCTCTCTCCCTCTCTTTCTTTCTCTCTCTCGCTGGAATCTCAACCAGTAAGTGATTAAATTTTAAAATTGCTTATCTCTCTCCTCTTCCTGCTCTTCCTGCTCTCTCCTTACTCTATAATTTCTTCTTTCCGTGTCTGTCTGTTGCTCTCCCTGCCTTCTCTTTTTGCCAATCAAAAAGGTGGACGAGACGTGTCCTGGCTTGCCCTGTTATTAGGGCAAGTACCGATCTGATTTTTGATTTCTGATTTCTGGTTCTGTTCTTTCATTTCCGTTTTGATTTGGTTGGAGAGATTTGCATGTTCTTTGGTTGGGAAACACTTTTGTTCTTTGGTTATGCTTTGAGGATTCTTGGGTCTGGGGTTCAATGGACCTAGAAAATAGCCGAGCAATTAGCACCTGTCTGCATGATCATGATCATCATGATGATAATCATTATAAACGAAGCAGGGCAGGGGACCCTTGAAGCAGGTCAGACCCGCCGCTGATAAAAGAGAGACCCGACCCGCTCTCGTTTCTCTGTTGCGGACACTCCTCCCACTCTCTCTCTCTCTCGTTTTGTGACTCTCGCGACTGCACTTCACTTCCGCAGAAGTAGAGTCGGCAGTCGGCAGTCGGGAGTCGGGGTCGGGTCATTTAGTCAATCAAAAGGAATCCTTGGAACAATAGAATGAAATCTTTAGCCCCAGACGTCGTCACATACACAGCTATTGTCCAACTTTTTTTGTTTTTAAGGGAAGAGAGAGAGAGTAAGAGGGAGAGAGCTTTAAAGGTTCTCCCTGGGCTGCATTATCCTCCCTTATTGTTTTTGTGTTTTTCTTGTTCCTTGCATTCCTTTTCGTACCTACGCCCCGTTAGTTGCGCGCTCTCCCATTCTCTCTGTCTCACTCTTTCTCTCTAGCCTACTCTGACACACACACGCACAACACACACGATCGCTCTCCCTCTCTGCAATTGCATTCCTGTTTCTCTCTCTCTGCACTGTCGCTGCCTCTGGTTCTGGCTCTGGCCTGCCCTTCTACTCTTCCTCTTTTCGGGTCTCATGGCAAGAACTCTACGCAACATTCATTTACAAACCGAACGCAGCAGAAAGTGGAAGTGATCATCCATCCTCTTCCTCTGCCTCTGAGATCATTCATCGTTGATCCGATCCGAACCGAGCGCGCGTTATATTATATTTGTTGTTATTGTTTCACTTAACCGGAACATGACGTTGTTTCTGTTATATCATAATAATAATAATCACAAAAATACCCATCGTTGCTTAGTGAAACCCTAAAAAGTTATCTGCAAAAGTTACAAAACAAAAATGTTACCAACCAAGAAAATCTGTTGAAAAATGTATCTATAAGATACAAGCAAAGCCTACCGCCTACCAATGCCACAGCACACACATACCAATGCATTTGGCAGGGCACCCAGCACCAAGGATTATAAACGAAATACCCCAATCATGACAACAAAATAATATCACCAGAAAATCGATCTAAAAAAGTTTCCAAATTATTCTCTATTTCTAATCCAAAACTAAATTGCAATACAAAAAGTCACTTCTTTCAATTCATCTTTTTGTTAATTATTATTTAAAGCTATTTCACATGTTAAACATTTAACGTTTTTCTTCAAAATCTCATTAAGTTTTAAGTGTTTTACTCCCTCAATTTTTAAATTTGAAATTTTCTAACAACATTTTTGAATTAACTAATTTATTATTCCCCAAATTTCTTCATTGAAGAATTGTTCTTTATTTAGTAATATTTTTCAAAAAAACAAAAGCCAAATTCTTACAAAGCAACCTAAACGCTTATTATTAATTTATTAAAGTTCAATTACGTTTTGCCAATTATATTATAAAACCGAGATTATATAACACAAATTATTGCCGCCAAAACGAAAATACTTTGGATTACATTTCAAAATTATTCAAGAGCCTTCAAAGCGTGGAAATGCGTAAGTAAATAAAATAATAATAAAGGAAATCAAAATAAAATAAAAATAAAACCTTTCTGCTTTCCTTCTAATCTGTTGCGATTGAAACTGCCCTTTGCTGCTAAGCCACACTGGGAAAAAGTGGCAGAAGGCGGTGTTCCACTGCTGTCTCTTCAACCATTTTAACTATAAAAAGTTGTGAAGAATGTTAGCAATTTTTAGGGAATATAATAACAATTATAACCTAAATATTTCTCTTAAATTTGTTAACAATTCATAGTTAATTTTTATGTACTGTCTTGCGATTTGTCTCTCAAGTCTTCCCCTTCCAAATAGAAGAATCTTTTGTCTTATTTCTTCTGTTCTCCCCACACGTTTATTCAATTTCTTTGCACTGTTTTGTTGGTGTTTCCACTTAAATGTAAATGTATAATTAAACAATAATAAGAATTCCATTTTGTTGGAAGCAATTTCATGGCTTAGACGGAGACAGAGATGGCCTGCCAGCGAGGAATAGTAGGAGTGAGCGAGTCAGTGAGTGCCTGAGAGAGGAGAAGTTCATTGAACGTCGGACAGAGTCCGAAAAATCAGAGCCACAACCAAACCATAAAACCAAGTCCAGGTTTTGGGTCGACTCGTCGATTGTCTGTGTGTCCGTTCCCCCAAAACGTTGTCTAACCATATAAAGTCTCGGTCTCAGAAAGTATCTGTATCTGTCTGTCTGGCTGTCTGTCTATGTATGCTGTTGAGTAATCGTACTCGCAGTTAGGGCGGACAGGTAGGTAGTTCAGTTTTACTGTAGATACTATATACTAGAAGGGGTGGTGTGGGGGGTACGCCTGGCTCTGGCTCTGGCTGGTGGGGTCGCACGTCTCAATGTCGATCGTTGAGCAATGCGATTCGTAATTTGTAGTCATTGTTTTTGTGTAAGGCTGATTTTAAAGCTGATTTCTCAAAAACAAAACAACGAAAAAGGGAAAAATATTTATGTGAAGGAAAGTTTTAAAGTTGGCAAATCCGATGAAAGGGAGGAGGTACTTTATATAACACCTAATTGGGGTTAATTTCTTCAAATTAGTCATGTAATAAAAGTGTTGTTAAGGGAATATTTTAGTAAGTGAAAAGGGGTAAATAATATTCGAATATTTGGGAATTTTTCAGAAATTATTTATGTAACTTTCGCCTGGATACCTGTTGAATCAACCTGTTGTTAAGTCTACTATCTGCAAGAGAGATATATCCCTAATGGATATCCTTTCTTTAAATGATTTGCCATAATAATCTAACTTTTTTGTCCTATTTTTAAGAATTTTTTGGTTTAAATCGTAAAAGCTGTATCTGTTTCCAAACAAAAGGGGCCATTCGCTTATGGTAAACTTGTACACCAAATCAACTGATAGCTTTTGAAGCTTTTAGGTTGATCCTTGCTAAAAAGAAACCCTCTTAAAATATTCAAATCAAATTAATGTGCAATTTGGGTGGAAATGCAGGAAATGGAAATTGCATAAAGGTGTGACAGCGAGATGGGAGGGGGGAAAGAAGCTTAAGGGTGAACCAGAAAAAGGAGACACAAATCCATTTGAGGCGGGCAAATTCAATAAATGTTTGCCGCAAGGCAGACACAAGGGGGTGGGGGAGGGACGGAACAGCAACAGACACGGATCACACCAAGGCTTTGGCCTGCACTCCACCCCACCCCACTCCCATAAACAGGCAGCAACAGCAACTACAATAGCCAAGCATCATCATTTCTTTCTGACTGGCATTCTGTCAAACATGCAGCGACGTCGACGTCAACTTTAACATTCGTCTTCTTGGCTCTCCTTCGGGGCCCATCGCCGCCGCCGCCGCCGCTCTTTATGTTTCTTCTCTCCTTTTTCACTTTTATTTTCAAATTTGAATATCGTGACAGAGAGAGAGGGAGAGGGAGAGAGAGATTCTCAAGTACCATAGTTTTCTTGCTGATTGCATTCGCTGCCCGGCGTCGCGGCTTCCTCTGCCGGCTCCCCACACCTCTCTTTCAATTCGCAAATGTCTACACAGTAGTCGTCGGGCTTAGTGGGGGGAGGTGACTGTGTGACTGGAAGGCTGTAAAAATGCCTTGCACCCCACAAAAGCAACGGTAAAGGGGTTGCTGCCGCTGCTGCCGCTGCTGCCGCTGCTGCTCCTGCTGTCGCGCTGTCGGCGCGGTTTGACGTTGACGTTGACGACGGCGACGCTGAGGAGGCTGACGAATGCCCTGACGCCAATTCCTTCGGGTCCTTCTCTTTCTTTCTCTCTCTCCCTGCAAGTCTTGAAAAAGCTGCCGGCAATATTCGTCTGGTGGCTAAATAAAAAAAAATGATTATAATCGAAAATCCAATAAAGGTTGCAACTTCCGTAATCATCTGTCGCCTTTTATTGCATTAAATTTACATTTAATTCCGCTTTGCTAGACAGACATTTCCGTTACTACTTCTTCCATTTGCCCCTTCCTTTCCTTTGAACTCTACAAACTCTCCAGAGCATTCATCCCCCTCCCACTTTCTGCGTTACTAGAATATTCCACAGAACACTTTAATTCCTCAATGGGATATTTTCTATAATTTCCCTAGTCTCCAATGTCGCCTGATCACTTTTCTTTCTCTATCCACACTTTCGCCTTTGCTTCAACTCTCCAAAATTCCCTATGCCCCTCTCCACTCCTCTCCACTCTTCATGCCATCCTTCTCTTTTGCCTTTTTCGTTTTCAGACGTAATCTCCTTTCCTGTTTTCAATTTCTATTAATTTTTTTTCGACTTCTTTTGGTCCGTGTTCCCATATTTTTTTTTTGTGTGTCTGCCTGGCAGGAACTTAAGGATGTTATCCTTTTTGGAGAAGGCTGAGACTTTTTCTGAGACAGAGACACACACGAAGACAGACAGACAGACAAACAGAGATAGAGATAGAGACAGTGACACCGTGAGTGTAATTTTTTTCGCATTTCTCATAAACCCGAACAGACGACAAGCAGAGCACTCCCTCCACCCCACCCCACACACACACACGCATACAAACAACCCAACCCCACCCCTGAAGAGTGGAACTTTGGCCCCTTCCATCTGGCTCTGCTGCCGCTCCTCTGCCGCTCCGCTCTGCTTTGCTCTGCACTCTGCATATGCAATTAGAGTATCTCTATGGCTGGATTTCTTTTTCCCTCGAGGGAGGGAGAGAACTTCCCACGATCCTGGCTTGGACTTTTGTACTTTTGTGCAAGACAGTTTTTATTTTTATGTGTGCGGAGTGTCATAAATACTTTTAATTAACTGGAAGTGCGTGTGTTCACATGTGTGTGTGTGTGTTCCTGCCTCTATCCGTTTACGTGTGTGTATGCGTCACTCCCTCTAGATCCAGTCATCGATGAATTCCCTAGCTACCGGACTACTACAAATACTATGATACTACAAATACTGATACTCTTCAAAAAATACATATAATATTTAACGATTTTAGTTATTGACAGTGAAGCTTTTTTCTGGTTTTCCACATATACTATATGTTTACATAGCATTGTAATACTTTTCCAAAGAATTAGTAAAATGAGAGAACTAATTATCAAAAGGAAAAACCTGTAATGTTTATTTGTGATTTATGACTGGTTCGTCATTCGATGCCAAGAAGAAATCCTAGGCTTGATGGCTAAGAGGTAAGCAGTGAAGTAAGTGGTCATATCGCTACCTTCCGCTTTGCCTCTCTCCCCCCTTTTTCTTCTGGGCGTGATACGTTTTTTGAGGCGTATTTACCATAATTTGCTTGATTTTTTGTCTGCCTGCGTCTTTTAATTTTTAGGGGCACAGACAAATGACAATACAGGGGCATAGATAACCCCCCCACTCCCCTTGCCCGTGCCCATGCCCATGCCCGTGCGCTGTGGCCTGAGCATATATTTGAGCAGATGTTATTGCACGCAGTTTTTGTTTTTTTTTGTGGATCAATGAACTCCCGGAATTATCCGAAAGTTGGGGTTTAGAAAAATTTTTGCATTTGCATGAAAATTGGCAACGTTGCTGCCTCTCTGTCGCTCAAGTAGCAAGTAGAATGCAACACTTGGTCCACAACTGATATAGATTTGGGGTCCACAAAATGGTTGTTGTCGTTGTTGTTGTTGTGGGTGCGGTAACAGCGAGTGCACGTCATCGACCACTTCCGTTTGGAGCCGGCATTTGAGAGTGTTGAGTGGTGGGGAGGGAGTGGGGGATCCATGCCCCAGTCCCAATGAGAGTCTGGCTTCCACATGCCACAGCTTACAAAACACGTACGATACGTTCCACACACGCCCGCCGCTCAGCTGCTGATTACGTTATGTCTCCCTCTCTCACGGTCTCTGTCTGTTTGCTCTCTCACTGTACTGCATCTGTGTGTGTGCGCGCTCTCAGCTGCTGCCTTGAATTCGCCGCTGGAACACCGCGCACCGCACAGCGTTTTCTGCAACCCGGCAGATACCCATCTTATATATTTTTGACATCGAAATTGATGGTATATCATCAATCTATTAACTTTCATTCATAAAGGTTTGTGAAAGAGCATTGGATATTGAAACTTTCAAACGCAGTTATTTGTATCTTTGAATGAAGTCTCATTGTTGCTTCATTTCGTTACCGCTAGATACATTTGATTTGTATGGAAAAAGTTCTCCGGCAACATGCTGCGGGGAATGTGCAACATTCGCCAGCAACATTGTCACGGAAATTAGCTACATATGCACAGTGCAACATTTGAAATATACCTTGGGAATGAGATATATATTCAAAGAAATGTGAATACATACATCTCTATACTATCTATCTATTATATAAAAAAGTTTTGGTTCGTTTTACTCAGTTTACTCATATCTGCGTGAAGGTGGCGAGCGTAGCGAGTGGGGCGCACGAGCGAAACGAGTGCGTGGGGGGCTTGCCCCCAGCCAGTAAATATAAAGCTACAACTGTTAGTAGTCGTGTTTTCTGTTTGTTGTTGCTGCTTGATTCGCCCCGACGACGTCGCAACTCGCGACGTCGCTGTCGCCGTGGCCGCTGCTGCCGTCGTCGCGAGTGAGTAAAAGAAAACGAAAAGCGGACGGCTACAAAAAAGAAGAATAAAAGTAAACCACAAAAAACGTAAAACGTGCTGCCATGGTTAATAGGAAATCATAGGAGAAATGATAGCTGTAATTAAATAAAATGAAAATAAAACAAGTGACGTCACAGAATCAGTAGCATAACTGCCGGTTAAAGCAATAAAAATATTTCAAAATTCACATTTGAGCCCCCACCCGCCGTCCTACTGTTGCCCCATGGATTACGTTCCTCGTAAGAATCAATCTTACGCTCTGCGTATAGCTGGAAGTTACGTTTTCTCCGGCCCGAAACTAACGTAACGCAACACGCTCTCTCTCGCTGTTTCTCTGGGTTTCTCTCTCTCTCTCTCTGTGTGTCGCTGTGTTTCTCACTGTGGATTTTGTTGGTTTTTGCCGGTTGCTGCTGCTGTCGATGTTGCTGTCGCTGTAGTCGTCGTGGCCGCGACTCCAGGCGGCACTTTTCGTTTACGTGGTGGCCCATGAAGTTCTGCGCTCCGTTTCGTCTCGCTGTATCCTCCCCCCACACCCGCAGCATGTGAGAAAAAACTGCGCGAAGAAAAGAAAAAAAAACCAATCAAAAAACCAAAAGACTGCCCTGCAAAAACACTAAAACTGTAATTATTTAAATAGTAATATTAGTTAATATTAAGAAGTTTGCGCGCGCGCGTGTAACAGTTATGTGATATCTACAACAACAACAACAACAAAAACCCCAACCAACCAACTAACAACAAGAATAAGAAGTAATTTTTTGAACTGCTGACGTCACACCGCACTGCTTACCCCATAGTAAAAGTTTCCCACACACTTTCCAATCACACTCACGCACTCGCTCGCACACACACTACACCGCTCACATGTTGAGAAGGAACATTTTTGCGCATTAGAAGAGGAGGAGAGTGTGGAGTGCGGAGAAAGAAGAAAGAAGAGTGAAGGTGGAGCAGAAAGAAGAAGCGTACAAGAGTGACGTGACGAAAGAGGAAGAAAGATCAGATCCGATCAGCAGCAACACGAAGAAAAACTGCAAATATATGAAACGTGTGTGATATTCAATGGGCAAGAAGAGGAAGCAGAGCTGCGAGCAGTGGTAGTGGTGCTGCCAGCGACAACGTAGGCAGGCAGGCAGCAGAGGAGAGAGCAGCAGCAGCAGCGGCAGAGCCCAGACCCAACAAACGACGGCAGCATTGGTGGTGTTGTGTGTGATATATAAAAAGAAACGAAATATGTGAAACGGGGAAAAGGAAAGGCCACAAGGAAAGGAGAAAGCAGAAAGCAGAAACCAGCCGCCGACAGCCGAAACAAAATAAAACCAATAGAAAAGGAACACACAAAAACGCGGACGAAAAGAAGTGTCTGTCAAAAAATTCCAATATTAGGTGCGTTCAGTTATAATTATTTTTACCTAATATCTGTAAGGGGAATGAGAATTCCTCTCAATTAATCATTCTTCCCGAGTTTACTTTCCTGCGGCACCCTACATTCTAAGCCCCATAATAACCTTTAAACGTACTACTGATATTATATAGCCCCCCGAGGCGGCACGGCACTCCCCAATGTGTTCCCGTCGCTCTACTTTAAATACCTAGAGATAACGTCCAAAAGTGTAAGCTAATGTGTTGTCCATCATTTTGATGTTTGTTTAAAGCAGTCGTGAGTGAGAGAGGATTATATTCCGGCGCCGTAATGCAAGTTTTCCCCCAACATTTAACCAACACTTAAACGTTAGCTAAGCAGTTGCAAAGCAGTTGTAACAGCAACTCGAATTGTAATCGAATTCTGTATGGTGGAACACCCTTATTTAACCCTAGATGGTCATGGTTCGTTGAGTCGAAAACTCAAAGAGAAGATGCCATACAATTTCACACACTTGTGGGCTCGCGAATCAAGTAAAGGGTGTGGTAACCAAAAATACAAAAATCTAGTGGATCTTTATCCTTAATCTTAATCATAGTTTAAGGAAAACTTTTGAGTTATAAACTTTGATTTAATTTTGTGAAATTTGTTTGACTTTTATCAACATTTTCCGGGGTCTAATCTACTACATATGTACCACCTAATCGCGTGTATGTACAGAAAACAGTCTCGGACATGCATGTATGTACATACCAGTATATGTACGGGCATGGCATGTGCATACACTGGCACTGGTACATACCGTCGGCGGCCGATGTGTGGCCCCTGTTATCATGCTCCCAGTCACATATTCGATTGAATCTAATGCGTCATCATATTCCAAGTGGGCAGGCCGTTAAAAATACTTCTGTACATATGTACTGCATTTCTATGTACATGTCTTGTGGGGACGCAAACGTACGTAGCGTGGGTACTTCCCCGAACTGTGAAAACCCTTCAGACCGACCAGACCATCTGCTCTGGCCCGGCATTGGATATCCATATCCCACGGTATATGTATACCCATGCGAATTTCTTTTTGTTTTGCAATTTGTAGGCGAAATATATTTTGCGACGCATTTTATAAGCCACTTTGCTCTCACTCTCTGTGGATCTCTTTTACTCTCTCTCTCTCTCTCTTTGGCAATTATTTTTGGCTTTCTCAGACGCCGACTTGGACTGGACTTGGACTGGACTTGGACAGAGGTAGTGTTAGTTTACAGTGTAGTGTTGGTTAACAGTGTACTGCGAGTTTCACCTTTTGCGAATAATTAGCTCCGCTATCGTTGTTGGCCAAGTTGATTGACATTTTTGGGTTAAGCTTCCAATGATTGTGGGTAGGCAACTAGTGAAACCGTAAAGAGCATTAGGCTAAGTGTAATTGATAATTGGCTTAATGAAATGTAAAAAACAAAACACAATTGCGTATAAAAACCGGCTAAAACCACAACAGAATCCACAAGAATGGGAATGTGGACTGCATCTGTCAGCGGCTAGAAGGAGTAACAGCTGTTATCCCGCAGCACCGGCTTCCTACGCGAGAGAGAGAGAGAGCGAGACTCTCTCAGCATCCCATACACACGCACGTAAATGCGCTCTCAATCACCAACACAGGCACCGTGGGGTGTTCGACGCCGCGCAATACACAAAAATCGTGTTCTGCTCAATGGCGCTGCAATCGTCGTTGGTGTTGTTTTTTATTTTGTGGATGGTGCTTAACACCTTATAGTATTACTCGTGCATACAAACATACATATGTATGTACATACTTGTAGTAGAGTAGGCACTGTTTTTATTTTATTTTTTTGTATTGTATTTGTCTCTACTTTTCCACTGCGCATGCAAAATGATGTGCAAAAAGAAAGCGAAATTTTTTTACGCCACAGCGGCAGCAGCAGAAGCAGCAGCAGCGGAGGAGCTTATTGTGTAGCGCGGAGGGGCCTATGTGTGTGCGCAGAACTGCTTTGAGCTTATGTGTGTGTGTGTACATGTATTTGTGATTGAAGTTGCATTAAATATTTGTAAATTCATAATTAAATGCATATTTAATGCAGTGTAAATGGCATTGTTAATAATTGAATAACTGTAAATGTTATGCCTGAGAGATATCCATGCTGCCTGCTGCTGCTTAAACAACAGTTAACAGTTATGTTTGCAATATTAATGCGGGCAATTAAGAGCGGATATATTTGATGGGGCAGCGCCTTGGGGGCCAGTGCAGAGGCACACACACACACAAAAACATGCAACAAGAGGAATAAGATGACCGACCAAAGGAATGCCATGGCTCCACCTTGTTGTATACACTACATACACCTTGCAAACCGCTTTTCTCCTTCTGGCTGGCTCTTCATCTTGTTTTATGTTTTCTCCCCTTCGCTTCGTTTTGTTACCTTTACTAATTTGAAATAAACACACGGAGGCAAGAGCAAAAGGGGAGAGGGAGAGAGAGAGAGAGGACGCATTGCGTGCCTTGAGCCGCTTGGCTGATTATCCCTCACCGCGCCAGCTCTTCGCCTACGCCACTGCTTGCTGGGTCCCGCTATTTACTTGGTCTCTAGCCTTTGCCTTTATCAGCCATTCGAGTGTACTCTCAATGGGGAGAAGAAGAGAAGCAAAGGCAGAGAGAACCTAACCAAAGCGAAAGAAGAGCGTAGTCGTAGTCTATGCGCTCTGTTGATTGAGAAAAAAAACACGAAATAACGCACGAAAACGTAACTGCTGCAAGAGCAGCGCAGTGTCGAATGGTGTGTACCCTTTTAAGGTCAAACCTCTGAGTTGGAATCTAAAACTCTTGATTACTATAATAAATGCGATTCTAATCATTGAAGATGTTTTTTTCTATTACGAGTACACATCCCCCCATTTGGTAAGGGTATAGCAAGCAGTGTATGTACCTACTCTGCTTGTTGTTGGTTAGGGTATGGCAAGCAGTGTACCTACTCTGCTTGTTGTTTTGCTTGTTATTTACATTTTCTGTTCGCTGTGGGCCACATTTTCCACGAGTTTTCATGTACATTTCCCTGTTTGCATAATGTTATTTTCCGCCTCTCTATCTCTGTCTCCGTCTCCTCTTTGCTGTCATTTCTTTGTATTTGTCGCTATTAGATAAATATATGTACATATGTGAGCAGATGACGGACAAGTGCACTTAGAAGTTGTTTATTACGTTATGAGGGGGTGGGGGAGAGAGGTCAACAGATACAGATATTGAAATACAGCAAGAAGTTTCCAGCTAAAAATTGGAACCCCCCTTCACCCGTACCGTACCTTATTGTGCATTTCGGTTTTTCTTGCTAAAATTTTCGTATTCTTTTTTTGCTGCAGTAATTTTATACGTTCCACTGTAATTTTATATGCAAAATATTTCACAAAAATATTTCCAGCTACTTGTTTTGCATTTTTGCGTGCGGCGATCAAAAGAAATTTTAAATTGGAAATTTCAATCGGCTGGCAAGGACCTACCTGGTAGGATGCCCCGAACCAAAACGAACCAAAGCGAACAGAACCGAACCGAAACCCTTTTTTGTCGTTCACCTTTTGTCCAGCCCACATGATTCTGCACCGACAAACAGTTCTTCTTCTTGTGGAACTAAAGCGCGGCAGAGAGTGGGAGACGAGAGAGAGAGGAGAGAGAGAGAGTATACAATTTCCTTGTAGAAGATTTAAATTACCTGGAGCTTCGGAGTGTTCGTTCGTCTGTAAGCAGATACCGTTTTGTTTTTTTTTTTCGGCGCACACACACGCGAAAAGCGACACTGAAATCATTGCCAAGCGAAGCTTTTTTTATAGTTTTTTTGAAGAGGGGGTGGAGGAGGAGGAATTGAATTGCCGCCAACGCCGCCTTGAAAAGAGATAGCAGAGAGAGAGGGAGGAGAGTGCACAGTGGTTAGAAATTGTTCTGGAACATGGATAGAGAAGTGCAGAGGTAAAAGTGCTAATCTGTTGTATATGAGTGTGCAAAAGCTTCGCTGTCGTCAACGAAGCTTTAAAATTGAGCGACAACTGCATCACATTTCCATCTTCTATTCGATTGCAAATCTTTCTCAACTCTTTCTTTGACTTTTTCTGTGGTGTTTGGTAAATAGACCCCACTGTGCCGAGTCAATGCGTTGACGTCTACCTGCCCTGCCGCCTGCCGCGCACGTCGGCTTCCATTTCTTTGCAAATTTCAGCAAATTCCACACGAAATTTTAGTGGGCTTTCAAGTTCATTTTACACACAAACACACACAAATGTGTGTATGTGTATGTGTTCTCCCCCTCAGAAGCTCTTCTGTTGATTCTAACAGTTTCTTTGGCCAGAGTTCCCTTCCGTTCCGTTAATTTCAGCACAGAGAAAGATCTATGCAAATGAACATTGCATGCACAGTGGGTTGGGATGGGGATATACACGATAATAAAATGCTAATTGCCAGTTTAAACCATTTCACTCTTTAACTCTTTCATTCTTTTACTCTTTACTTTTTTTACGCTTATTTGAGCCTTTTAATTTGTTGCTATCGCGGGCTGCCTGTCTTTGCCATTCATGTTTCAGGTCTCCCAAATGGGGCCAAGAAGTTCTTCTAATGAACTTAAGAACAGACACAGGGCTTATAGCAGGGCACGGGTTCGGCTTTTGCCTGAAGAGAGCCTCAGCCCCTGCCGCAGCTCGCTGTCGGCAGTAATAACGTTATTTTCTTCTTTACCTGTGGATTTTTGTTCGTGTTTTTCTTCTATCTGGTTTTTGCGCCTTCTCTTTTTGCGCTTCTTTCACGCTGTGTTGGTCTGAAAGGGGGACATTCGGAGTGGGGTGGGGGTGCCTCCTATTGATTGTTTAATATTTTATGCCGGGTTTATTGACATTTTGTGCGCGACTCGAGTTGTGTGTCTTCTTCTTGTGGTATTCCGAAATAGTTTCGGCATGCTTCAGACTCAGAGCCAAAACCAAAAAGAACAATCCCCAATCCGGTTTCGTTTTGGGGCTTAGACATTTTTGAGAGACATTTTGAGTGCTGCCTGCCTGCCACTCTTTGTTGTTTATTTTTGGAAAAAAAATTTAGTTCCTGCGTATTTGAATATATTTTTGTACTGTTTATCTATCAGGGTTTCTGTGGTTTTTGGTTGCAATTTGTGGGATATGCCACAAAAGCGATTACAGTGGAATAAGAATGAGAATACTTATCTTGGTAGAGAGATATGTTTCTTGGGAATATTCTTGGGATTAGTAGTTTCTTTTGTTGCCTTTTCCATGATTAATTCCAGCTCGTTTCACACAGAAAGAGAGAAAAGAAACCCTGAGAATGAGAGTGAAAATTGTATAAAGAAAGTGTTTTCACTTAGGTTTTACCAGGAAAATAAAGTGAAAATATAATGTATATTAAAATAAATTTGTTTCCTGTATAAATTAGATGTTTTAACATTTCTATTAAATATATTTCGTACAAATTGAATTGGAATTTAATCTTTTTTTTGATATATGGGTTATATTTTCTCATTAAACATGGGTAGCTAGAAATCTTTGCTATTAAATGATAATCTTGAGTTCTCTTTAATATCACTGCTTTTTCGATTAGATCTTTCTCTAAGGGGGTACCATAGCCTCCCCGTACTCTTCCCAGTTTTCACTTGTACAATTTTGTACATGTTTTTCTTGTTTCGCCTTTTGCCAGTCGCATTTATTTGCATTCTCTTTTGCATTCTCTCCGTTCATTCGTTGATTCGCTTGAAGTTGTTTTGCATTTTAATTTTTGTTGGAAAAACAACAAAATCCAAACAAAAACAACAAAAAATAAAGATCAAAAGTTTAATGTGCTAAATGCATAAAATATAGCGGAAAGCAGGTCAGGCTTTATGTACAATACGTATATGCCAATATAGAACCTATTTATATTTAATATCTTTATTCTCTTTGATAAAAACTATATTTAACCTGTTTTCTCTTTGTTTTTTTTTGCTGTTTTTTGCAGATGTGAAGAATCCTTAGGTGCTAATTTAGTTGATAAGAGCAAAAGTGAGAGAGAGAAAGATAACATACACACACACACATATAAATAGAGTACAATAAACACTGTTATCCACGCCAAGTAAATTTCCCACTGGGTGGCAACCTTTTGTTCGAGCGGGCACCCAAAAGTATGCAACAGAAAAGCCCCAGCAACGACTAAAGCGAGCGAGAGAGAGAGAGCTAGTGAGAGCGGTTATTATTTCTTCTCCCCCTGCGGATAACTGCAGCCGAAAATGTCCAAATATTTCGTGCCTGTTGTACCAAACAGCAGCAGCAATAACGGAACCAACAGCAATGGCAACAGCGGCACTCAGCGACAGCAGCAGCAACAGAATTATGGTACAGGTGCCATCAGCGGCGGAGGTCACACGTTTGTGGCACGAAAACTCAACTATGACTTGCTGGGGGGAGGCGGCAGCGGTGGCACCAACCACAACAACAATATTGTGATCAAAAACGAAAAGCTGGATCTGGACTACGATCACGGTTTGAGCAGCAGCGACAGCAACAGTAACAGCAATAGCAACAGCAACAGTAACAGTGGAGTGGCCGCACACCTGAGGGATCACGTGTACATCAGCCTGGACAAGACACCCGCCACAGTGGTCAATGTCCAGCAGCAGCAGCTGCAACAGCAACAGCAACGCGGTGGCAGTGGTGTGACCAGTAAATCGAATGATATCACCAAGTACTACAAGGTACAGCCAACCATTGCAACCCATTTGAACCTCCTCCTACTATAGGCCTTTTCTCGTGCTCTTCCAGGTCAAGCGCCGGCCGCAGCCCGTCACCGATGAGATCCATCCCAAGAAGCAAGCGAAGCAGGGCCTTCTGCATCAGACGGTGGGCTATCAGAAGAATGTGGTGGTCAGCAGTGCGCCCCAACAGCATCAGCAGCAACTGCCACAGCATCAGCATCAACAGCAGCGCCGACACCACCAGCAGCAGCAGCACGAGCACGAGCTAGATATAGAGGATGATGTGTCCGAGAGAAGCGTTGGCAAGCCGTCGGCTGCGCAACATTCGTTTGGGCTGACAACGCCCCAGCAGCAGCTGTCCGCCTCGGCCAGCAGCTCATCGGCCGGCGATCGCAATCGGGCCGATACCTCGTTGGGTATCTTGACCAAAAAGTTTGTCGATCTGCTGCAGGAATCGCCCGACGGCGTTGTCGATCTGAACGAGGCCTCCAACCGGCTGCGCGTGCAGAAGCGTCGCATCTACGATATCACCAACGTGCTCGAGGGCATCAATATATTGGAGAAGAAGTCCAAGAACAACATTCAATGGCGGGGCGGACAATCGATGATCAGCCCGGAGCAATCCAGGCGCATCGAGGCCGAGTCCGAGCGTCTGGAACAGCGCGAGAACGAGCTCAACATGTGCCTAGATCAGATGCGGGACGAGCTGGCGAAAATCTCCAAGGAAGTGGAGAATGCCGGCGGCATGGCCTATGTGACGCAAAATGATCTGTTGAACGTGGATCTGTTCAAAGATCAGATTGTGATTGTGATCAAGGCGCCACCAGAGGCCAAGCTTGTGGTGAGTACACGGAAAGGGAAAGCTAAAGGGAGGGGGTATATATTTTTGATATTACGAGTGGTAAAAGGTAGTGAAATCTGGTAAGAGCATGCACAAGTTCTTCGGCGTTAACAGTAACCGAGAGGGGTAACAGTGAACTGTAACCGAGACCGATAACAGTGAACTGTAACCGAGAGCTGTAACAGTGAACTGTAACCAAGAGCGGTAACAGACGTTAAGAGCGAGCCAGAATCAGAAGCGGTAACATTCTGTTAACCTGGGGCATTAACAGCGCTGTTTGTCTGTTAGAGCTGCCGCCATGAACCACTAGAAAGAAGGAAATTTGGGATATGCGATACGATTCTTTGGAAATCAATGCATTAAATGAATGTTACCTTGAAAATAATGTAGATTAAAGAATGAGATTTATACACATGTATATTTAGTAGCCCTCAATGAGAACTGAAGTGAAAATCAGTTGTGATCTTCAAGCGATCTTCAATCAGAATTGAAAATCTCCCCAAAACTTGTTCCTACGACAATATAGCAGAAAAAGCCATTAGTTTTATTTAGTTGCGAAATACATAGACTGCAAACGACGTCAGAGTTTTTTCTTGTTGTGGGGCAGTGAGTGCTTCTTCTTAGCGTCTGCATGCCATTAAACGTGGCGCTTATTTATAGACTCCCGCCGCAAGCGCCCCACACGGCAGCAGACGGGCAAAACGACGCGACACATCGAAAGGCGCGAAATGGAACACACACACTGCTGGGGTAGGGGTAGGGGTTGGGAAGGGTAGACCCCACAACCACCAGCCACCAGCTACCAGCCTCCCAACGCCTACATTTTGATATCAACCCAGGCCAAGAGAGAGACAGAGAGAGCGGGAGAGAGACAGTTGCTGAATCTGTTGGGATTTTGCACTATTTATAAATAAACATACATATGCTTAATGCTTAATGTTTCCGCTCGCCTTGAACTGTTTAATGAACTCGAACTCTTCCGCTCCCCCTCTCCCACCTTCTCCTCCTCCATGGAGGCCAGGCAACAGCCAACATAATTCGCTTAAATGTTGGGTTAACATTCTGTCTGTCTTTGCCACAGTCTGGCAACGCTTTTACTTGCCAAAAAAAAGCAAGAAATAAAATATAAATAAAAATAAAACAAAAAGGGGGAAAAGAAGAGACGACGAAGACGAAGCAAAAGCAAAATATCATTTCTAAAAATACTCGAGAGTTGCTCATTCTCCTCATTTCTCATTCTCGAGCTTCATTTGTATTTCTTTTCTCTTACGCTGTGGATCGGTTCGGATCGGTGCGGTCCGGTCCGGTCGGCGACCGCTTAAAAATGTAGTCTAGTCCCCTCCCCCCGGGGTACACCCCCCTCTACTCTACTCTGCTACCAAAAAGATCTGTTAGTCTCTCGTTTTGTGTTTTTTGTCTGTTTTGGAATTTCTTAATAATCGCAACGTTTCTTTTTGCTTCCCAACAGTTGCCCAACACAAAGTTGCCACGTGAGATATACGTGAAGGCCGAGAACGGGGAGATCAATGTCTTCCTCTGCCATGACAATTCGCCGGAGAACTCGCCAATCTCCTCGGGCGCTGGTTATTTGGGGGCACCGGGTGCCGGGTGTGTGCGCACAGCAACATCGACACGACTGCACCATCTGACCGGCCAGCGAATGAACGATCCGCTCTTCAACAATATAGACGCAATGAGCACGAAGGGATTAGGTAAGTGCCAAAAAAAGGATACACTACTCAGTGCTAACATTTTCTTCCATAAACAACAACAGGTCCCACACCATATCGCTCGGCCCAGCGTAACCTCAGCAAATCGATTGAGGCCGCCGCCGCGGCACAGCAATCCTCCCAGCCTGAATATAATAACATTTGTGATATTGCGATGGCCCAGCAGCAGCATCAGCAGCATCATCATCATCAGCAGCAGCAGCAACAGCAGCAGCAGCAAACCGAAGACGATGATGTGGATGCGGAGCTGCAACAGCTGGTGCCTACGCTCACCCATCCGGTGGTGCGCAGCCATCTGTATGGCCAGCAACAGCATCAGCAGCATAACTCCATCCAGCAGCTGTTTAGCAGCTTAACAGAATCCTCTCCCACCACGCCCACGACAAGGCGTCGGGCGGCAGCAGCAGCTGCAATTGCCGCGGGACAGCCCACAGCAGCAGCAGCCGCGGCAGCAACAGCAGCAGCAACAACCACAACCACAGCAACCACTACGCTTAATAGTCATAACAGCAGCAGTTCCCAACCTCCCACAATAGGCTACAACAGCAGGAGCAGTCAGCAGCCACTTCCTCCTCCACCACCGCACCACCACCATCAGCAGCAGCAGCAACAACAGCAGCGTCGTAGCGATGTACCCATGTATAATTGTGCAATGGAAGATGCCGCCGCCACAACAGAAACAGCAGCAGCCGCCGCGAGCCGAGATGCAGCGACAGCATCAGCATCTTCCTCCACCTCCTCCTCCACGGCAATGGGCTCCCTGCATATGCAGTTCGCGGCAGTGGCTGGGAACGAGGGGAGCGGCAGCGGCAGCTATGGCGGCGGCGCTGGCGCCAGTGCGGATCCTAATCAGCTATACATCCAAAATCGCCATAACCTGCCTCTGCCGCCCAGTATGGGCGACTGCGATGCGAGCAGCAACAGCAGCAATGTAACGCTTCAGGGCCTCGATGCTTTCTTCAATGAAATGGGCTCGGACTGTAAGTATAACCCCACCCCCAAGCCACCAACAAACCACCTTCAAATCCGCAAGAACCCGCAAGCTGTCATCATCATACGATGTAAACTTCGTGTTCGTGCTTGCTCGTGCGCTCGCTCATTCATGTACATCATTCATCATCGGCAACAGCAGCAACAGCAAAAGCAACATTTCTGTCTTTCCTCTCTCTCTCGCTCTCTGTACTGTTAAATGTAAATAACATTAGTTTCTATAAGCTAACATTATGGTGTACAGTGGTGAGATCTCTGCAGCGTTAACAGAGGTGAAGAGTTAACAGTAAGTGCTCGCACTCCGCTCTCTGCGTTCAACACTCGATTGTGAGGCCCTCTTGTCAAGAACTTATTCTGTGACCTGCGTAATATGAAACCACATCACAGTCTGAGTTCTTGCTGAGCGTGAATCTCACCAGCCAACATGAGTGACTAACCCCCGCCCCAAGTGAAAGTGCATTCATATAAAAAGAAAGTGAATTTTAACCTTAAGTAAACCCAAAATCCTATTCCAAATTTCCAAAACATTTTCGTACGAGTTTTAAGTTTTATTTATGGTTTTAAACAATTTCGGCCAACGAGAATCAGTTCAAAATTGAAAATTATTTCCTTACATTTTTTGGTTTTAGATTTTTTAAGTTGTGTGTTTATTTTGGGTAAAATGGTTCTTAAAAAATAATCGAGAGAGAAATGCTTTTTTTTTTCTTTTTTAACATACATTCCACATACTCTACCCATACATACCATACACTCACACATACATCTGTACATAAATTCTGTTCATATCCCAAATATCAAAAGAAATCAAATGTGATAATATTTGTGTATAAATTTGTATATATATATCGTAATCGTTATCGTTAAATAACCCCCGACGTATCGTCCTCGTGTCAAATTCATTTTGGAACTGAATTCTCGTGGGTCTGCACTGACAACACTGACCATTTCCAGGGCCAATTGTTCATTTTGCGATTGAAATTTTGTAGCACCATGAGATTCAGCTCTGGCGTGAATTTCAAACATGCATCCACAACATCTCTCGCCTCGCCTCGCCTCGCCTAGCTATATCTCTACTCTGTTTCTCTCTATATCTATTATCTAAATATCTGTGTTAAGGAAAGAAGGAAACCGAAACCGAATTGGCATTTGAAATAAGTTCTGATATTTACATGCAAATTTTCTTTACAGACTTCGGCAACGATATGGCCTTTGTGTGCATCAATCCGCCGGATGACAATGAGTATCCGTATGCGCTCAATGCAAACGAGGGCATCGATCGTCTGTTTGACTTTGGCTCCGAACCCTACGAACCCTAAGAGGAGACACATCCACACACACACAAACACAAACACACATATATATCATTAAATATATATAGATATATATTTCTGGGATTCTGGGGGTGTTTATAATTTTAAATTATATACAAAAAATGGCAAACAAAAGAAAGAAAAGCAAAAGCAAGCAACCAGCACATTACAAATTTATTATTAAATTATATAAATTGCAAATACCAGAAAAACCAACAAAAAACAAAAAAAAAAACAAAAATATGTAAGAGAAAACAAAAATCAGCAAACTTAATGAAACTAAGTTGTGTGTAAAGTTTTAAGCGTAAAGTTATACATTTAAATTTATAACCCAAAACTAATTTAAGCATAAAAAGAAAACAAAAAACAAATTCTACTCTACGAAGAAAACTCAGTCTCACAAAAAGCAAAAGCAAAGATAAGCAAAACATTTTATAAAAGCCAACATTTCAATTTTAGCCTTAAAAAACATATGCCAGAAGGAGAATCAGAGAATCAGGAATAAGCGGTATAAGAATACACATTTATATAAGTTCGAATACTTCCTACTCTCATCCAGGAACAACCTATTTTGGGAACTAGAACTGTCTGTAAATTACACAAAAAAACACACACATAATTTTTAAAAAGAAAAGAATATATATAAAATCTATATATATATATAGAAACTAAACAATAAAATGAAAATCAATTTCAAATTGTAAAAAAAAACACAAAGAATGTTGAAATTTTCTTCAAAATTTCCAACAGAGCAAGAAGACACACAACTTGGGCCCCAAAAACTTCTCTCTAAAAAAGAAAAACCTCAAAACCCCGAAATGTTTTTAGTTACGCATGTATACCCCTACCCTACCCCCAACTCTCTACCCTTCTCAGACGTTGTCTCTTCTGTAATTTGTTCATTTGCCTGCATGGATTGATTTTTAAATTATTATTATTAAAGCTATATAACTATTGTATCATAATAATTTGTTATTGTTATAAAATTATAAAACTATAAACACACCAACACACCAATACACCAATGGGCCCAATAGCAGTTTGTTCCATACTAGAAGTCGCCAAATCGTCCCACAAGCAAACCAAGCAACCAACCTTAACACTTAACAGAGTCAACTACAAGTACATAAATAGATACGATACGATACCTATACCATACCATATTTGACATATTTTACCTATTTAAAAACTCTCGCCTAGAAGTTAAACTAAACCATACAAAATGCAACAGCAAACCAACAAAACAAATCATATAATTGTATAAAGAAGCAAATAAAACACTGAAAGAGAAACCCAACCACAACCTCTATATAATTGTAATTTAATTTTTGTAAGTACATAAAAAAAACACACACACACACAAATTTTGTTAGGTACTTTTCTTTTCTTTCCAAAAAACAACACAAAAAACAAAACACCAGAAAAGAAGAGAAAATATACATATAAGAAGAAAAAAATATAAAAAAAATAAACAAAGAACTTTAAAATAAACAAAAAAAGTTTTAAAATCAAATATCTAATGGTTTTTATTCAAATCAGAGGCAGAACTTTCAGATCAGCGACATATATATGATATGTATATACTACATAGATTATATGTCGTTTGGTATAGCTGTTCTTTAGATTTTTAGAGGAGATTTTTATCCCTGGTACTTGAAGAGTGTAGGGGAAAGTGGAACCCAGAAGGAAGCGTTTTCGACCCTATATGTATATGTTATTGATCAGCATAAAATCTAATACTATGGTTGATATAGCTTTAGGCCGGTTCTTTCCTTCATGTCCTCGATCGATCCGGTTCGTCGCGCGTTATGCGGCAGCGCCCCTCGGTAGATTGGGCAGGAGGAGGACTGCTTCACCCTTCTGCTGGTGGCGCTTGGGCCACTTGATGGTGCAGTCATTGCATATCAACGTCCTAAAGTATATAGCACAGAAATAGTATAGTATAATCGTTGAATATCGGGTATTAAAAACCCTGCTCTAATGGTATATATTAGGAAATATATTTGTATTTAAATTGCACACATTTGTTTTTAAGATTAAAAGCAAAATAGGGAACGTCAGGGTTGCCAGGTCGAAATGAGAAATATGTCAGTTTGTCTTTTGTTGCTTTCAACGTACATCAGTTCTAGCTGACATCGAGACTGGAACATTGTGAATAGTAAGAGGAAAACTTGCATTTTTTTAACATTAACCCGAGTTAACTTTTTAGACTGAAAGCTGATTGAAGATGTCAGGCGAAGCTGCTGCTACATCTTCTGATGACAAGCCTCCATATGCGCTCTTCTTTGGCGGCATGGGCGCCGCATCGGCCATCATATTCTCGGCTCTGGGAGCCGCCTACGGCACGGCCAAGTCGGGCACTGGAATCGCGGCCATGGCCGTGATGCGTCCAGAGCTGATCATGAAATCCATTATTCCTGTTGTCATGGCGGGCATCATAGCCATCTACGGCCTGGTGGTGTCCGTACTCATTGCTGGCTCCTTGTCGGCCACGTACACCATTCGCAAGGGCTACATTCACCTGGCCGCCGGTCTGGCCGTCGGCTTCTCGGGATTGGCGGCGGGCTTTGCCATCGGCATCGTCGGAGATGCCGGCGTTCGGGGCACTGCCCAGCAGCCCCGTCTGTTCGTGGGCATGATCCTGATTCTGATCTTTGCCGAAGTCCTGGGGCTGTATGGCCTGATTGTGGCCATCTATCTGTACACCAAGTAAAACGGGTTGCACATTCTTAAACGTTGGATTCTCATACAGTTGACAGTTGAAATAATAAAAACATTAAACGGAAAGACCAAAAATGCTTTAAGAGAACATAATCTGGGGGTCCTGGGGAGTGGGTGGCTCTGTCTTTCGAGATTTGACGCCGCCGGGTTACTTTTTGTGGGGTTATCTGAAAAGCAAAGCAAACCTCATGCCATTGATGAGCGTAATTCGGGCCGAAATCATCAAATCAGAACAGATAGAAAAACTACAACAGACTATTTGTTAAATACGTTTGAATCCTATCCAAATCTGTAGCTGAAAGTGCCTTGGAATATCTATCAATATCTGTAGAATCTTGTATTGTACGCTTTGATATTATCTGGTACAAAAAAGGTTTCCAAATAATGTACGACGCTGGACTACAGAATAGCAGCCCCGCATATGCGCTCTTTCTGGGGGGTATGGGCGCCGCAGCGGCCATTATACTCCCCGCTTTGGGAGCTTCCTACGGCACTGCAGTGTCCGGCATGGGCATCGCCCAAATGGCCGTGAACAAGCCCGAGCTGCTGATGAAGTCCCTCATACCAGTGGTCATGGCTGGCATCATTGCCATCTACGGCCTGGTCGTCTCCGTGCTGATCGCAGGTTCCATCGACGAAACGTACAGTGTTAACGACGGGTTTATCCACCTCGGAGCCGGTCTGGCCGTGGGCCTGCCCGGACTCGCTGCAGGAATCGCCATCGGCATTGCTGGGGATGCAGGGGTCAGGGGAACGGGCCAGCAGCCGCGACTCTTTGTCGGCATGATACTGATCCTCATCTTCGCCGAAGTCCTGGGTCTCTACGGGCTGATCGTTGCCATTTATTTGTACTCGAAGATGTAGATGTAGTCCACCCCAATAAAAGAGTCCAATAATATAATCTATTTATTATTTAATCAAAATCGATAGGTTGGTTGAAAAGATATGGCGGTTACAGTTTTGAATATTCAGTGCGGTATATCGATAAGAGTTAGTGTGACCAGGGTGACCGGAAAACCAAAAGAGCTCTCTCATTTCACTCGTAAACGCGTAACCAAACAGAGTGCGAAGTCCCATACTCGGGAGCAAAAATCCCTTACCATCAGGAGAAAAATTTCCCTTACCATTTGGCATCAGGAGAAAAATTTCCCTTACCATTTGCCATGCGGAGAAAAAATCCCAGACATTTCAGGGAATTTAAAAATCCCAAATCGAGACATGTCTCGACATGTCGAGACCTCCAAAACAAAAAAAAACTCGGATCGGCCACAACAGCGCGCGCATTTTCGTGATTTTCGTAGCTCGTAGCTAACTTGAACGAAAACGAAATTCGAAAGGTTGCAGCCGAAGAACGTCGGAATTTTTTTGAATGTTTTAAATGAGCGGTGAACGCGTTGTTTAGCGAAATTCGGGAAGTGTGTGAACAGATAAAACATCGGTTGGTTTGGCTCGCAAAAATAATATCGTTCTATCAGCCAAACAAAGTATTCCCCTGCCCTGCCCGGCCCGGCCCGGTGTGAGAAATTTGGGAAAAGTGTGTACACTGTGTAAGTGTTTGCAAGTGTGTGAGTGTGTGTGGGAAGCATAGCAGAAGGAAAGAAAGAAAGTGTTGTGTACAAATCCAAGCCAAAGAAAGTAGGAGACAGAGTTGGGGTCTCTGGTGTTTATCGCGATTCTTGAATGAAAAGGAAATATTAAACAAAAGCAGAGTGCACCGGTCGTAAAAATCTGTGGAGTGGAATTGTTGAGGGAGCCAAAATAGTAATAATAGTAAACGAAGGTCCAATTCCAGGAAATACAAGTGCTGCCAGAAAGTGCCTGTGTGTGAGTGCTGCGCGGGCGCGCTTCCATCTGCATGTGTGTGTGTGTGTGTAAAATTCACAGTAAATAAATAAATAAAAATTTGTGTACACCCATACATGTGCACACACATATACGTGCACAGGCGTACATGTGTGAGAGTGTTGTGAAGTTGCGGCGCAAAAGGAAAGCACGCAAATAAAACATAAGAAGGAAAAATGCCACTGTGTGTTTGAGTGTGTGTGTGTTGTGTGTCTGTGTAATTACGCCTGCGTCTGAGAAAGTGCGTCGTTTCAGTTGTGTTTTTGAAATCAATATCATAAATTAATTCATTCATAAATTAAATATTTACCCACAACCTATAGGCGCAAAACCCTACGAAAATCTAGAATAAACTACTACAACAACAACTACAATGCTGGAAAACAAATGCAGTGCTAAAAGGTGAGTTGAGTGAGTGAAAAGGAGGAAAAACACAACAACGTAACCAGAAAACTGGTGTAAAAACAAAAAGTGCAAACTAAAAACCAAAACAAAAACAGCACCAAATCGTAGCTTAAAGTGAAATTAAATGAAATTTATTAAGAAACTAAATCAATGTACGGGTACTTATTATTTGAAGGATTGTTCTAGTCCGCCAAGGGGACACAAGAGTTGAAGCCTTCGGAAGTATAGGAATTTCGTACATGTAAAATAAAATTCGGGTTCTAACCATGCAAAACCCTAACTAGAGATACAGAGGGAGAGGGAGATAGAGAGAACTAGAAAAATACTCGTACAGAAATTACTACGCAGCAGCAATTTATGCGAAGCTGTTGTTGCTTTTGTTTTTGTTGTTGTTCCATATCTATCATATCTTTTGGCCGCGCCGCCTCTCCTCTCTCTGTTGTTGTTGTTGTGCGTCCTCTTCTCATTCTTCTTCTTCTGGAAAGATCCGTTTCGCCAACGTTTACGTCTTGTTTTGTGAATGAGAATGAGCAGAGAGAGCAGAGCAGAGGCAGACACACACACTCCCTCTCTCTCAGTCTCTGTCATTGTTGGCTCTCTGAGAGTGTACGTACACGTAGAGAGCGTGAGAGCCAGAGAAGCAATGTCGATAAAATGCCGGTTTTTGTTGGGTGTTTTGTTGTTGTCCGTATTCGTATTTTCTACAATTTTATGAAACAATTTTAAAAAATATTATTATTTATATGTACTATTTTTATATGTTATCAAAAAAAATTAGTATATTTTGGAATTTTTTAAAATAATAAATGAAAAATTTCCCCAATTAAATGTCCTTTTATTTATGGTATTTATGGTCCTTTGTGGTAGTCCTGCTAGCAGTTGTTGCTTTGTTTTAGTACACAAAAAATGTTCTTTGAAATGATTTTGGTTATTTTTGTAATGGCAATCTTGAAATCGATTCTTTTCAATTTGGGCCAAAAACAGCTCTAAAAAGTCTGCGACAAGGGTACATTGAACCCAATGGGCGGCAGGTCGGTCACAAATACATATCTATGGGAAATATAGAGAACAGAACTGTGACAGTGGGGAGCAATGAGAGTTGAGAAGTGAAAATCTTTTGGGCGTTATTTCCATCCCTAACGTGGGCCTCGCCTCCCCTTCAGTCCGTCTCTCATTTCCTTTTGTGATCTATGGACATTTATCTATTGACTCTCTCCTCGACCTCGACTGCTTAACATTCTGCGCTAGAGACCTTTCCCCAAACTATATTTTCGTGAATGCTTTCAGGGAAAACTCCCACATTTACATATACAAATAGTAGTAACAACAATAGCATTGAGTCCAGAGGAAAAACGTTGCGTAGTGGGAAAAAAGGAAGTCCATCTTACCTCCTCACAGGCACTAACTGATGATGAGATGGGTCCGGGTCGGGGTCTGGGCCTGGGATGGGGGGGTCTCTATGGCTGTGGGCTCTGTGGGTTGTGGGATCTGTGGATTGTGGGTTGTGGGCTGGGGCCTGGCTCCGCCTGCTAATTAAAAAGCATAAGCACTAATTGGCATGTCGCTGTGAGGTGTTGGGGTGGGGTGGGGTGTGGGGCTGCGGCTGCCCACTTGCTGTGCGCCGTGAGTATTGAGTATGTGTGTGTGGTGGTGTATTATTATTGTATAATAAAAGAAAAATGCCATAAAAAAAGGGAAAACAAAAGCCAGAATAGCAAAAGCGTAGCATTTTTTGTTGTATTAATCATGCTATATTTTTGACGAGTCCGAGGCCCCAAGGAATGTTGGCCAATGTATGTATGTATGTGTTTGTATTTGTGCGTAATTTATTTATTTTTAAATCGACTTGTTTTTGCAACTGTATGGGTATTCGTATTGGTTGTGTGGCTGTGTGTCTGTGCGCTTGTGACAAAAATAAGTTGCCGCAAAACAAATTGTTGAAAAATCTAAAATAAAAAAAAAAATAAAATCTAGAGAGGATGAGAGGATGAGAGGCAACGACGGGGGAGGGTGGGGGCCCAGGCCAAGTTTTGTTATTCTTTTTGTATATTTTTATACATATATTTTTGTGCGGCAAAAACCGGAAATTGTTTGTCCGGCTATTGTTGATGACGTATGTGTATGACTGACTGACGGAACGGAATGACACACACACACATACACTCATGGATATGCCATACAAGTTGTCGGTGGATTGGGTGGAGGAGGGGGCGGAGCGGAGCGGAGGGTGTGGGGCGGCGGGTTCGGCATTGGAAATTTCGGTCGCATAATTTGGCCACACTAATTAGCAGAGAGCGAGAGAGAGAGAGACGGGCGAAAAACGACAAAAGAAAAGAAAAATATATACATACATACATTTAATATATGTATGTATGTATGTATAATGCTCTGACCACATGTCTAAACGGTGCTGGTGGCTGGTGCTGCTGCTGCTGCTTTGGCGCGCGTGCAAGAACGAGAGAGAAGAGGTAAAGCAGAGCAAAAGTAAGAGCAAGAGCAAGAGAGTGGTGGCCAAGTGATAAGCATGTGTGTGTGAGTGTGCGAGTGTGAGTGGTGCGCTGAGCGAGACAAACAGACAGGTGTCATTGACCTTTTTCGCAGCGAAGGCAAAAAAAAAGTGAAGGAACAATAACAACATCAACCCACACACACACACACACACACACACACACATAAAACGTTTTTTGTGTGCAGTTTTTGCTGCGTTTACTGCTAGCTCTTTTCAGCTCTGCTTTCCACTGCTTGCTGTTATTGCTGTTTATGCTGTGAACTGCTTGGCCTTGAACTTAGACGCGCGTCTTCTAATCGCTCCACACACACACACTCACTCTCTCTCTCCGCACTTCTCACTCGCTCACTCACACCCATGTGGACAGGCACGCATTTGTAGGTTTATTGCCTCTGTTTCTGTTTCTGTTCTGTCGATTGTAGTTTTGGGCTTTTGTTGTTGTTGTTTTTGTGGCTTTGAATTTTTTGGAGGCGCGCACATACCTAAAATGGTATCAATTACGCAATTTATATATTTTTATGTGTATACAATGTACATACCCTTGCAGAGGGTAGGTGGAGGTGTTTTTTGTTTTCCAAGAAATACCTAATTGTCTTCTATATTCGCAGACAGTATTTCCTGGAACAATATTATAATCTGAATGCATTTTCTGGGTTCTCAACATCATCATCAATCAGCCGCATCGAAATAAACAAATTTCCCTGCAAGTGATTCACGTATTCTTTCGCACGCATTGCCCATCACATCACGCATCCCCCCGCATACACCCCCCCAGCCCTCCATCACACGCTTCTGCTAAGAATCTTATCAGAGAAAGAGAGAGAGCGAGAGAGAGTCTAAGGTCCAAGTAAATAATACATAACAATAACAATAACAGGAACGAACAAGAGCGTGGTGGGTGGTGTGGTTTGGAGGGGGGGCGAAGGAGGAGGAACAACAACCATAAAACACACACAGTTACACACGAACAACACATGACATAGTCGTCGTCGTTCCTCAGTTCCTCAGTTAGTAGTCGTATGACGGTGGCCCGCCCCTCCCAGGGGCCCCCCTCTAACCGTCTACACGTCTGCACTGCTTGCTACGCGTCGCCTACGCATAAACAGCATGACCGACCATATCATTGTATGCGTGAGTATGTGTGTGCGTTTGTGATTTAAAAACAACTAACTAAAAAAAACTTACACTTGATTTGACGATTCTTGCTACTATTTGTTTCTTATCATAATTTATAATCAAATAAATTTTAATATGTCTATAAACATAAATTTAAAATGTATAAAATAAAAAACAAAATAAAAACAAAATATTCATAAATATAGATTTTAAAATTAATAAATTGTGAAATAAGGGCAGTAAATTTTAAGATTTTATTAAAATTAAATACAATAGATTTAAACATGTTATTTTATTACAAGATTTGAAAAGGTTTTATTACAATTAAATACAATGAATAAATAAATATAAATAAATTAAAAAATGAAATAAATAAAATGTATAAAATAATTGATAGGTATTAGATTTAAGTAAATAACTTTTTACACGAATGATAAATGTTATTGTTGTCTAGCGCATAAAAATATGTAATGTAAAATGTAAAATATGTAATGTAACTTTAAGCTTTAAGCACTGGAATATAGCATGATAGATTGGCATTCAACGAAGTGTAAAAATCTCATAAATGCCTTCTAATATTCCCAAGTTCTCTTTTCACTAGGTTCCCGTCCCCCCCACCCCCTAAGATAGCACGAGTCTAGTCTACCCCCTAAACTCTAGTAGTGCCAGGTATAAAAAAATAACTAGAATACATAATAGTTCGCAGCAACAAAGTGGTCGGTCGGTCGGTTGGTCGGTCGTTCGCTTGCGAAAATGGCAACTCGAGCTTTGAGTGACGGGAGAGGAGAAAGAGAGAGAGAGAGGGAGAGTGACAGGCGGTAGACAGCCGATGACGTGGTGTTTATATGGTTACGGGATCTTGTGATCATTTGTGTGCGCTATTGCCTGCCCCCAGCCCCCCAGCCCCTGCCGTATGTTGGCAGCGGAGGTGGAAGTGGAAGTGTTTATTCTGTGATTTATTCAACAATGTTGCGGGCGGTGTGACACATACCCACACTCATGCAAAAGCACATGCAGACGCACACGCACTGCTTGCTGGTTGGCCAAATGGCAAGCTGTTTGTTCAGGTATTTTGATTGCAGATAATGGATACAATCTCTTTAAACGTGCTTAAGGCTTAAAGTCTTATGAAAAATCATGCAATGTTAAGGATCATTACGGAAAAAGGTGACGCATATCCGACTTCCTATCGAATCTTAAATTTGATGGAAATTTTTCCGCCAATATGGTATCGTTTTACGGATGTACTTCCGGAGCTTGATAAATCGAAGGCTAAGTGATTTTTCACTCCCATTTTGCAGGTGGTTTTCCATGCGGATTTTGGAAAATTTTTACCTTATCGCTTGCCGCTTGCCGCTTACTGCTTTCTTTTTTTCTTGTATCCTGTTTACGCAGTTGCCGTTACAAATCTTCCTTCCTACTGTTGAAAGAGAGAAGCAGCCAGCATACGCAACAAATGACCACCCCTCCGCCCCCTTGCTTGTTATTATTGCTCCGTACCGTTCTCTTTGACAATTTTAATATTCCACTCGGTCTGCTCTCAGGCTGTGCTCTGTCGTTCCCTCTCTGGCTCTGCCTCTGCCTCTCTCTCTCTCTGTCTTTGTATTGTTTTTGCCGCGGCCTCCTCTGTTTGTGTGTGTGCGTGTGTCTGTGTTTTCGGCATTTCGCTTTGCGCAGTTATTTGTTTTTCTTGTTTTTAAAGATTCCGTTTTAGTATTGACATTCGTTTATAAAGGCGACGGCGGCTGCTTGTGTGCATGTGTGTGTGTGTGATAAACAACACACGTGGTTGCATTTCTATTATCGCTTCCTCTCTCCACCACAAATGCTGGCTGTTTTACCTCTCTGTTTTGCCTGCAGCCGGTCACCTCGCTGGCACCTCTCTCAACGCTGAACGCTTTCCTCTCTCTCTCTGACTTCGTTCTTTGGTGTTCTTCTTTCGTTTTCTATTTTGTTTTTGATAAAGTGCGTGTTTGTCTTTTGTGTGTGTGTATTGGTGTTGGTGTGGCGCTTGAAGCGTTTTGTGTGCGATTGATGCCGACGTCGCTGCCTGCTGCTGGGTGGGCGGCTGCGTTTGCGTCTGTTTTAACGGTGGCGCTTTTTTCTGTTGTTGTTGTTGTTTCTGTGTGTGTGTATTTATAGTCACTCTTATAAACATTACGAGATAAGCCCAACGCCCGCTCAATTTTTGCATACCCTTTGCAGAGAGAAAGAGACAGAGAGAAGGAGGACCAAAAGAATTAGAAAAAATCTTAAACATATTAAATTAAAAAATATAAAATATTATCTTAAATAAAAATATATATAAATATTAAAAATAGATAAGTCGGATCTCTATTTTATGGGTGAAGGCACAGGGTATCGACAGCTTCGACCCCCGATGCCTGGCCATTGCCTTCCGGCTCTCTCCCTTTGGCCTCTGAGTGCGTGTGTGTGCTTTTGTGCGTGGGCCTCTGCTCTGCGTTGCATATCTATTGATTGGATTTTGGATTTGCTGACGGCATTGACGCACCAACCAACTCCCCCTCTACAGCCACAGCCACAGCTACAGTGGGTGGCACTGGCAGTTGTTGTTTTCTTGTTAGTTAATAAGTTGTTGCTTTTTAAAGAATTTGTTTAGCTTTCTAATCGCTGCTGCCTCTGCTCTGCTGCTGCTGCTGCCTGTTTGGTGCGCACTTTCGCCCGTGAATGACCTTCGACTGTCCCGTTTTGTTCGTGCTTTTTTCTGTGATTCCGCTGATCTCTAGAGGTGATAACAGGAAAATATAGTGATTAATGGGCGATCATACAATACTACATGAATGAAATAATACATAACAAAAGAGATGCAAAGTTTTCTTTGAGCAAAATATAGATTTTAATTGAGATAGATTCCATATACATATGTACATATGTAGATTGCACTTAAATGATCCATAAATTTTGTTGTTTATAAAGATAATCAGATGGAAGGAATTACATATTTCCGATTGCATTTCATAGTAGATCATTATTTAGACTTTTGATACAAAGATATCTTTTGGGAATCAAATTTCTTACTGAAATAATCAGGCCATGATATAGGGCTCGCATTCGTTAGTTCTTTAGATGTGTCGTGGATCGAAAGATTTAGAATATCCCTAAAAGAAGCTATTTCCATATTATAATCAATACTTATCGACTCTTTTGAGTAGTTTTAGCTCCTGCTATCCATCGCAATTTCCTTTGAAATCTTTTTTCCGAAAAGTCTAGGCACATCCTAACCTCACAGGCGGCCCCTGTTTATCGCTTTTGTTGTTATTGTTGTCATCTCCATTGAAATGGAAAAGAGAGAATGAGGAATGAGGAGAGAAAAAGATCAACGAACAATGAGGCTAAGCCAGAACCAGAACCAGATTAAGGGCCCGGCCGGGACAGACCTTCCAGACAAGACCCTTTTTCGCCAACCCATAGTTTGCTCATTACAATTTTACACGCTAAATTCTTTGGGTCGACACTAACTCGGTTTTTCCCAGGTCTCGGTCTCGTCTGTATGGTCATCTCGCTCACGCACACACGTGGCCTCATGGCGCGCTCCTGTTTGTTTTTGACGTGTGCGCGCGCGCGCTTGCGCGGGAAGTTACAATATTTCTCAAGTGTTTCGTGGAAATTTCGATCTGGAACTACTACTACGTTTGTCATGTTAAACATAAGCCCTTTCTCTGTCTCTCTCTCTTTCTGTTTGCCTGCCTCAACAGCAGTGAAGAAGACATTTTTATGATTTTATTTTAACTGTACTCGTAAATTTAGCGATTAGTGAACTGGACGCCGCGCGGTCGGTCGTTGGACCCGCTGCTGCTGCTGCTAGTGTACCGTATACCTCCTGCTTGAACCCGTCGTCCATCCTCCATTTTCCCATCTTCCTCATCCTGCCCTGGCCCCGTCCCTGCGACATACTCGTACACATCCCATATATCGTTTCGCGTGCTTCACGCGCCCAACGAGAGCGGCACTCCATATAGCATATATCTTGTTTTTATGCCCTTCGAAAGGGTATACCATAAATGATCATTCCATAAACACACTCCACTGATTCTTTAAGCTTCTGGAAAAGCTTTAAACTTAATGGATCTACTTGGGGGTGTTTTATAGTTCTGTAACTCCCATATAATGAACACATATCATCTATTTAGGTAAGACTTCTCTTTGGGGAATCTCTTCAGCTTTTGGGCAAACAAGTTTACTTTAAAAATCTATAAGAATGGATCCAATATGATCCAAGACTGTCAAATATTACCATCATGAATTCACATTCTAAGGAAAAAAGGTATCTAAAGCTTCGGTTGTTTCAAGCTGAAATGTCTTACTTGTTTTTCTGGTGCTGCTGATGCGGCTGCTCCTTTTAGCCATTGTCGCGGCCCCCTCCCTGCGCCAACCCTCCACAAACAATGAGACGGCACTCTGCAGACAGACAGACAGACAAACAACTCCTGCCATGCCAGGGGGGAGGCAGAGAGGAGGAGGAAGAAGAAAGGCCGCCGTCTGGCCATTGCCAGAGCCCAGAGATCTCCCTTCTCTTGGCTATCGTCTCGGCCCGGACCGGGTCGGGTCGGTTCGGTTCGGGTCTCCTTGTCTGGCGTCTCGTTCTCGTGTCTCGCTCTCTCTTTCTCGCTCGCAGTTTGTGTCACTGATGTTTGCTTTTGCAACTTTGTTGCACAAGTTTATTTTTAGACACATTTCCATGATGTTCCGCTCTTTTTTTGTGTGTGTTGTTGCTCGTTGCCCGCTGCCCGTTTCGGCGACGCTGACGTTGCACATTGGTAACCCAAGGATTATTGACATTAAATACGAATTACTTGGGCGAAAAAAGTCCCCCAATGAATGGAATGGTATCAAATAGTGAGAGGGGAGAAAGAGAGAGAGAGTTTTGTCTGCTATTTGATGGCCCTTTTGTATTATTAGTTTTTGTTACTCCAGAAGTTCTTAATTAATTCTGAATACTTTATAGTGATGGTTGCCCTTTAATCATCCATAAATCTGTCTGTAATCATTTCAATAAAATCGTGTAATAATTCACAAATTAATTCAAACATTTTGGAAAGTTTCGCAAACGAACCAGTTTTTGATCAGCCAAAAATGATCGATTGTTAAATGTTGACAAGCTTTCAGTTTGGACATAAAGTCGGACTGGGACAAGCCTCAAATTAGCTTTGATTTGAAATGATCGAAAAATGTTAATTAGCTGCAAAGCAACCTAGTATTGTTATGGTTTCCAGACTTCAAGTCCAGTCTTCGAGTTCAGACTTCAAGTCCAGACTCCAAGTACAGACTTCTAGTTCATACTCCAAATATAGACTAAAGGACAATCTAGACTATAGGTCCAGTCCTATAGGCTTCAAGTCCAATCCAGATTGCAAGACAAATATAGCCTTAAATGAAATATTATTATGGTTTCCAGACTACAAGTTCAGTCTTCATGATCAGACTTCAAGTCCAAACTAGACTGCAAGACAAAGACCGCCGGAAACACAAAAATGAATTTGGGCTAGCTGCCCTGGCAGTCTCGTGCCATCAGTTGAAGAGCTGTGGCACTTTTTGAAGTAGAATTCTGACGCTCTTTTGCCACCAACTCAACCAAAGTACATTATGTACGTCTAGTTACTAGAGTCTAGTACTTCGTTTTTGCCTACATTTCCCGCTTTTAACATAGGGGCACCGCTGGCTAATCGGCTTTGTCTGTTCTTCAACATATGGGAAGAAATTGATGCAATATATTGCTAGTTTCTGGTCTATGCTCATAATTGGTTCAAGATATTCCACTCCTAAGACTTGAATGTTTGAGCTATTTTCCCATTTAAAGAATAGATCTCCTTCAAGTTGCTTAACTCCATTCCCCTAACAATATCAATTACCATCATAAAGCTTATTCGAGAATCTAGACTGATGATCGTTGGTAACTTTCTGAAGATTCTTTTAGTTCGAATTTCGTTTAGTTCTGGTAATCGATGGCTGGTGCCAGTGTGCCTGTGCCTGCATTTTTGGTTTTTAGTTTCTTTTCTTTAATTTGTTGAGTATTTATCGTATTTTTTGTATATTTTGTTTTTGGTTGGGTTGCGTTTTCTGGTGGTTCGCTTTCGTGAGGTAATTAATTTTCGAGCTTTGTTTTTGCTAAATTTATGTATTTATTAGGCCCCCATCGCATGCATAGGCAGGCGGTGGCTTTAAATTTTAATGGTTTTTTAATTAGGCGGCGCCTTTTGATGGGGAGTCCGTCTCTCTCTCCCTCTCTCGCGCCGGGACACACCCCAACTACTATTACAGCTCTCTCTACGTTCGCTCTCTCTCTGTCTGGCTCTCATTAGCAGCCATCAAGAAATACTACTCCCCGTAAAGTACAGCTACTATGGATTACTAGTGTGTGGCAACCGCATTTTACAACTTTTACAACCGCATGTGTAATTCTTTTTATTGCAACAACCAAACCAACTTCCACTTCCTCTGCTTCCTCGCTGCGCTGCGCTGCGGCATGGCGTCTGCGTCTGTCTGCATTGGGTTTCCTTTTTACGAGAGCGGAGAGACTGCCGCCGCTAGTATATTTTGGTAGTCACTGTACCACATTTCTACACCAGCAGCAGCAACAACAACAACCAGTACAGCAGTTAGGCAGGGCAGCCACGGCAGCAGGACCAGGGCAGGGCAGGGAACAGGGCAAGGGAGCAGTGCAGAGCCGTCGCCCCAGACAAGGGCCAACGACATCGACTCGACATCGTTTCTGCACTTCACACACAGACACCACACAACCACATACACATACTGGCGCACACTCCCTCTTCGTCTCGTCTCGTCTGGTCTCGTTTCGGCTGATGCAAGAAGGGCAGAGCGAGACAGCAGTGCGCCTTCGTTCCATTCATAAGCGACGACGACCGACGCGACGACCGGCGGCGCTTCGTTTTTGCCTGCACAAAAAATTTGGCGGCGGCTGTGGCTTCGTGTGCGTGTGCAGTTGTTGCTCTTTTTCGTTTTTACACTAGACAAAATGTTGTTGTTGGTTTTATTTTGTATTTTTATTGCTTTTAGAGGAGTTTCCGCCCTTACACGAACAGGCGCAGCCTCTGCCGACTGCATCTGTCGCATGCTGCTGCGACTGCTTCCTCAGACATGCGCTCTCACTGAGTGCTCGCTCACTCTCTCTCTCTCTCTCTCTTTCGTCCTGTCTCTGCATGTTTTTATACGCATTGCGTTTTACACGTCTATCCGCATGTCAGAGAGAGAGAGAGAGAGAGAGAGAGCAAAATGCAGACGCCGACAGTCACTCGTGTGTCGCTCTGTCTCGCTCGCACTCGGCGCATTCTTGTTATTAGATTTCAGTTTGTTTTCATACACATTCGCTCGTTTTCACACATTACGTTTCGCGTCATTTTTCGGGGTCAACGTCATCTCGAGGGTTGCCGGCGCTGCCTGCCTGCCTGACGTCTGCTCTGCTCTGCGCTCTGCTGCGGCTGCTGCTGCTGCGCTTCTTGCACGCTTGTGCATGTCTCGTTTTTGTTTTTCTTTTTTTTTGTTTCTCTCTCTGCTGCTTCTGTCGTGTTGCTCTCTCTTGCTCTCTGGTTGTTTGCTGTTGCAAGCACATTTTTAATGCCGGCACTGACTCTGTCTCTGTCGGTGTCTCGCTCTCTAGCTGTCTGTCTGGCTGTGTGTGTATGTGTGTGTGTGTGTATGCGCGCGCGTTTTTGTTGTGCTGACCAAAAATACATTTTAGCCAAAAATATTTTTGCAAGTTGTAAGAAAAATAAAACTGACATTTTAGTACCTTTAATTTATCTGCCATTCCACCTCTCTCTCTCTCTCTCTCTCGCTCTCTTTCTCCATTGTCTAGCTCTAGCTGGCAATTAACTAATTTATTTATTTATTTTCGCTTTACTTCAGCAGTTTTCTCCTACTACTACTCCATCCCCCTACCCCTACCCCCTTCTTCTGCCGTTTTGAGTGCAATTCGCGTGCCGCACACAACACCCCACGTGACTGTTGTAGGGTAGACAGAGAGGGAGAGGGAGAGAGAACGACAGATAGGAGCGTCTGTCTGGCCTCGTTTAGGGTACAAGAGAGGGCTGGGGCGGCGGTAGTGCTGATACCCTATAATTGTAGAGCATCTGCGGGGAACATTACCACAGCATTGAATGTTTCCGCATAAGAAAAAAGCCTCAAAGTCAAGAAATTCATTTCCATTCTGCGAAGCTACTTATTATATTATTTATTATATTATTCTTTGGTTAGATCAACCAACAAAATCGAGGGTATCTCTCGGCGTAGCCATTGCTCAGCTCTAAAATGTTCCTACTGTATTTTTGTTGTTGTTGTTTTTTGTGCTTTTTCGGTTACTTTGGGCTTCATTCTTTGTTTTTTTTTTTGGCTGCACTTTACTTTTTACACACACAAATACACACACACACAGATGCGATATCGTTGTGTCTTGTATAAGAAGGCGTGGCTGGTTGGGTGTTTTTTTTTCCTCTTGCAATTCTTACAATGTTGTAATAAATTAAGTTAAGTTCAGTTTTTTGTTTCTCGATTTAGTTCATATCTTTTTATGCTTGTTTATTATTTATATGCACTTTTTTATCTTTTACTTGGCGCGAAAGTTGTTGCGATTTGTTGTGGTTGTTGTTGTGGTTTCTGGGTGGGGCCTAATGGCTATTTCTGCGAGAATTGTGGGGAGTTGTTGGTGTGGTGGAGCCTGTGTGGCAGTTAGCATTAGGTTTTTGCATTTTTTAGGTGGAGCAAAGTTTAGATTAGGAATTCCTTGAGGCCAAACAAAGACTGCTTTGGAAGGTGTTGACTGTACTTTATTGTGGTGAAGTGCGGGGTCTGCCGATGTCCTAAAAAAAACCTCGATTCTAGGGGACTTCAAAACCTCAGAAACACCTTCGTAAAGTTCCATACGATATCCGGATAACTAAGGGACATTCTGGCCCATGGGAGGCCCCCTTGAGGGCCGTCCGGGGTAACCTAGCTTAAAGCTTTTAGTTATCTTTGAAAATAAGATATTTTAAAGGGTATTTACAACCACCTCCGCTGAGCAGTTGGGTACCCTCTATCCTGGATACATTTCGTAGAGTCATGCACACGACATCCATGTTGTTTGTGGCCTTCTGTGTGCCATTCTCCTTTGCAGCATTCACTTAGGCGTCGAGTCGAGTCGCAAGCATTAAGTTTTCGCGGCATTGGGGAGCAAAGGGAGGCAGTGTCCAATGGGGATATCCAATGGGGGTACCCATGTACATATTTGTATACCTATTTCGATAAATATGACTATCTTTTTAAAGAGAATACCTAAGAATGCCCCATAGAAATCTTTCATCTATTTAATAACAATGTTTAATTTTGAAATCCCACATTCTCTAACGCTTTCTCTCTCCCTCTCTCTCTCCCTCTGTCTGTTACAGATCAACAACAACTACGGCGGAATGCATCATTGAGATCACGTGAAGATCGGATCGGCTCGGCTCGTCTCGGATCTGATTCGAATGCCGCGAAGGTGTGAAAGTCGAAAATCATGTGAAAAATATGTGAGAAAACAAGTGAGAAAATGTTATGTGACAAAAGCAACAACAAATCAAAATAAAAATACTTGTAAAAAGGCAACAAAAGCAAGAAAATGATAACCTAAATAAATCAAATTGCTAGTCAAAAAACAAATACAAAACAAAACAAAAGAAAGGCAAGGAAAGACGAGAGACAGACAGAGAGAGATAGCGAGCGAGAGAGAGCGAGAGAGAGAGAGAGTAAAAAGAGAGGCAAAGTCGATCAGAATTCCGATCCCCCACCATCCCCCACATTTCGTGAGCCGAAGCTCACTTCTCTCCCAGCATCTCTCTCTCCCCCCCACGCTGTGTGTGTGCCCCTCCCCCCGACCACCGAAAATAATACTCTGGAAAATTACAGTTAGCTTTCGCTAACGTTTAAGCCTTTGCAGCTGTAAAGAAAGTGCATCCAAGAAGATATTATCAGGGTATCAGGGGAGCAACGGAACGTGTTTGAAATTTATAACAACAATAAAGGACAGAGGGAGACGGCTAGACAGAGAGAGAGAGAGAGAGATCCCATCTATAAGGTAAGTTCCATTCCACTCCATTTCATTCCATTTCTTCTTTTTTTCTTTGTTTCTGTCTCTCTCTTTATCGTTTGTGCTTAATTTGTGTCACATTCCAATGTATTTGAAAAGAGGGGACGACCTGGAATTTTCTTGAGAAATTTATGCTGATTTGATTGTCAATGGGAGGAGGCAGCAGCAGGGAGGGAGGGAGGAAAATGTATGTGTGAACGATGGCTAGAAGAAATGGTAGGGGGAGTTGGGGAGTTCCGGATATATCATCCGACGAAGCCTCCAATATTTCACTTTGGTATTTCCGCATGGCCCAGTTCCAAATAACTCGACGGGCACAATAAATATCGAGAAAATTCCGGATGGAGCAGAAAAAACCAAACCCCAAACAGGGGGAAAATACTGGATTGCTAAGAGAAAGAGAGAGGGAGGGGGAGGAGATGGTGGTGGTGTTGGTGGGCGCTAAATGGGGGCTGGGATTCTAAATAATGTGTAACAAATGGCGCGTCTGTCGCAACAACAACTGCAATAATAATAACTTGGCAGCGACGACTGCTCCAGCAGCAGCAGCAGCAGAAGAGAGAGGGCGGAGGAAACCACAAGAGCTGCAAATGGCATCGAAGTATGGTATACCCTAGGAAGGAAAGAAAAGGAAGCATTCCAGACATAAAGGATACATACATAAACAATTCTTAAGTAAATAAAATCTTGAAAAACTCAAACCAAACTCAATCGTTTCATTCGGAAGGAATGTGTCATTTCGCTTATGGGATATTTGTGCAACCAATTGCTGTATGTTTAAAGGATAACCTATGCTTTACACAACTTGAATTCTCACAGGAAAACTTTCCTAGAGTTCTAGAGGGGGAAACCAGAACGTAGCTAGACCCCAGCCACAGCCACAGCTACAGCCACATCCACCACTTCCCGTTCCAGCCCCAGACCAGACCGCAGAGACCACAAGACCAAGCCAAGACCAAGACGAAGACCAAGACAAGCAACGGACCGCATCCACACAGTCACTCAATTGCACACTCACCGTCTGGGCATTTCCCCCCAGACACACAGACACACAGACAGACACAGGAGCCACTCTTGAGACATTGCAGAGGAGTGTGGAGTGCCACCATGTGGCATGCAATTGCACATACATACATACATATATATTGCACTAATGTGTTTTTTTGTTCGGAGGGGCCGGAAATAGTTTCAATTGGAAAGGCAAACGCAAGCCCAGACCAGACCAGACCGAACCAAACCAGACCAGGTCGCTGGTACGCTGCCAGAAAGAGAGAGGGAGAGAGAGCCCAGAGATCTGTTGGTCAATGATAAGGCTCTAAGTGGCTGGCTTTCCATTGATGCGAATTCTGTGTCGAAAGTTCCATTGAACTCGCCTCATTCATAGGGGGGGGGAGTACTTGAAGAAAGGAATTGTTGTAGATCTTTGGTTCACTTTGATGTACATATGTATGTAGATGTAGATATTTCTAGCATTCAAGGAGAGCACTAGATAGTTCTGCATGTAGGTATCTATCATCCATCTATCTATCCTACGTTATACATTCAGCTTTCTAAATGATCATTAATAATACAATCATCAATCACATCTGAAAGCTGATCCTCAGAAGTCTTTATAGAGGCCTTTATAGCCTCTTTAGCTTTTAAGCTGCTTTTTCCCCGTTTAGTTTTACGGCTGCTTCCGATCCTCCCACTTTTTGGCTGTGTTTCCCAGCCTTCTTCTGGCAGCTCCTCGTTTCGAATGCGTTTATGTCCATTGGGGATCCTCCTCCTACCAGAGAGAGGGAGTCTTGAGCTTTTATGGCCAACTGGTTGGGACTGCCAGCCAGCCGCACACGTGTTGCCTGTCAGTCATCCATCCACTACGTCTCGTTGTCGTTCAGTCACTCCCTCAGTCAGGAGACGTTGATTGAGATAGCATCCCAGCAGCATCCCAGGCAGCCCCATGGGTTCCCTGAGGAATGGGAAAGGGAGGGTAAGGGGGAGGTGTCGTCCAACTGTCTCGGGGCATCATCACATCATTTACTGTTTTGGGGGCGTGCTGCTGCTGCCACTTCTCGTGTCCCGTGCAGACGCGCACATTCTGTCAGATGCTCAATTAGACGCACTTCCGTTACACACACACAGACACATATCTCTTTCTGTCTCCTTTCCCCACAAGGCTGCTGCCCTGTTTTCCGACTGCAGTTTTTGTTGCTATTGTTTTTCTATATTTATTTCCGTTTTCCCGTGCGTGTGTGTGATTGATGGCTAACTGCTGCTGCCGCCTGCCGCCTCTGCCTGCAGTCGCTGTTTAATGGCCTTCCCCTCAGTGATGTAACCAGAAATAAAATTGAAAACGAAACTGAAAGGAAAGACGAGAAACAGTGTCACGATTAACATTTACGCAATAAAACATGCATAAAAACAACAAGTACCCACAGAGATCGAAGCATTTGATATCCTCTAATTGCTAAAGAGTTTTCATACTCACTTTTGTCTAGGGTATGCAGAAACTGTACTTGCGACGGGTCCATCCTTCAGTTCTGGAATATCCCACTGCGCCTCCCTCATCCATCAAGCGGCGGCAACGGCCGCGGACGCGGCGCTCTCTGTCGTTTCTTATGCGCTTATCCCCGGGAGACAGTTAACATGCCGTAAAATGTACATACATACATGTACTTCCCCTCTTGTCGTCGCACTTCTTCCCCTCCTCTTCCTCACTATCAATAAACTAGTAGCAACAGCTGCAGACGCAGTCGCAGACGCAGACGCAGACGAAGGGTGTAAAGTGCTGTGCCACATTCCAATGCTGAGGGACAGACCTTCGTCTGAGGCTGATTCTTGTTTTTGTTGTTGCTGCAGTCAAGAATGCCAAAGAAAGAAGAGGCGGCAGCAGCATCGCAACTCTCTCTCCCTCTCTCTCTATCGGAGAGCATTTTGCGCCATGTAAAAATCACGTTTTAAGTTATGTGAACGGCGCTTAAATGAGAGAGCCGAAGTCCAACTCCAAGTCGAGTTCGAATCGAAGATGAGAAGATGCAAGGAGAGGAAGAGAGAGAGAGAGAGCGAGAGGGAACGAGAGCGCTATGGGATCGCAATGGAAGAATTCTTCTTGCAATCTTCTTTTATACTAAATATTTAAGTCGAAATCTTTGTTACTCTTAAAAGAAGTGATTTTCTTCCTATTTCTTATTATAATGTTCTCTTTTTGGAGCACTCGTCTTACGACAATAGAAACACATCTAATATGCCCTCATAATATACCCTTTGATCTACTCCTTGAGAGCCATTTTCGAGCAGCGATCACACAAACAAAGCGTGTACTTTGTTATTGCATTCTTGGGACTGAGACACGGTGGCGAAAACCCTTGTTTTCAGGTGTCAATTGCCGTCGAAAAGCTCCCGGAGCAAGGGAGTATCCTAGAGAACCACAAAGCACGATCTACTATAAAGGTAACTAAACTCTCACCAATGAAACCTCAAATGAGTTCCCATTTCAAGGATCCCCCCAACAAGGAACAGTTTTTATCCACATGCCATGTGGAAACCCAATATCCCCTTTTTCGAGGATCACCCTAATATAACAAATAAGGACCCTCCAAAAAAGTAAAGGAAACATATAATTTTCAATGCAATTAATACCCAGACAGAAGACAGACCATAGATAAAACCCGCGAATGCATTTCAGAAAACGATAAGGGGAAAAAGAGTTATAAATTAAAAAAAGTGCCATAAATAACCTAACCTAACCGTATTCTACCCATCTGTTCCTCTGTTCCTGTTCCATTCGGTTCGTGGCGGATGCCAACAACCCCTTTAATGGCAATTTGTCCCCGCCCTTTTTGTGGGCCGGCCGCACACTTTCCATTAAAACAAAGTTTAATGGCCCCTCAATTAATTGACAAGAAATAAACAAAAAAACAAAACAACAAAAAAAAGAAGTAAAGTCCGCGTCCGATTTGAGTGTGTCATTAGGGTGCATTTTGAGTTATACCCCTAAAAAAAAAATAATAATAAAAATGAACAGAAAGAGAGGGGCCAAAACATTTCCGCATTCCATAAAGAGAGGGAGAGAGAGAGAGAGAGAGACAAGGGGCGCATGCGCAGCGGCTCGACCTCGACCCACAGTTGTGTGGCGGCCATAAAAACGTCAGCGTTTCACATAAAACACAAGCACCCTGTACCCCCTGTACCCCCCTATACCCCTCCTCGTACGAAATGCATTTTGGTTTGCCATTCTTCTGGCCCTGGTCTGTAATAGTTTTTAATTGCTCATAAAAGTCGAAAAAAAACACATTTCAGAGTGTCTACCTCGTGTGTGTGTCAGCTCCAAAAACCATCTATACATATATATCTCCCCATACATCCAAACCGTACTCGTATCCGTACCCCTACAAGGCAATGTCTGTTGTCCGTTTTTGGGCTCATTAATCACTTGAAATGGAGGCTGAAGCTGGGACTGTGGCAACTTTGGGAGCTCTGGAGAGAGAGAGAGACGCCGAATAACGCCACCACCAGGTTGGAAGGTTGGAAACCGTTAAGCGTATGCAACACGAAAGATCTCCATCGTCTCGACAGAGTCTCAAGATATGCGCATATTCTGTCCGCTAAAGGAAACGAAGAGAAAACGATCTTGCTATTGACATTGACAATGTCATTTGAGGGAAGGGAGGAAGGAGGGGCAGAGCTGGTGCTGTTGCTGGTGGTAGCCCTGGGGGGAAAGTACTCCCTGTACACCTCTCTGTCTCTCTCTCTGTTCAGCTCTGGACCAGATATTTTTTGAGTAAAAAGAAAGAAAACTAGTTTGTGTGCGACTCAAAGAAGGGGTAAATCGGGTGAGCTCAAGGCCGTTCGTTCGATGGTTGGTTGGTTGCTTTGGATAGTTAGTTTGTTTAGTTAGTTAGTGACTGCCTAAGCGGACCACTCAGTCAATTGGAATGTATGCGAGAGAATGTACTCAAAAAGCAGTCACTGAATTTAGAGCGACTCCATCTGTATGTATTGATCTGTACATTGTCCTTTCGCCTATGGGAAATTTGTACATCAATCGATGAATGAAGCTTATTTTGGGTTTCCTATTTCCAAATCGTTTCTTCTCTCCTGGTCACTTGCTACTCCAGTCGTGACCCACTGCTACATTGTGCCTCTGCCATATCCAGTCATTGAGTAGTCTCTACTGGAGAAAGAGAGAGAGAGATCTCTGGCATGATTACACGATAATGGGCAACACATGCACATAATGACCCGGCACTGTTATAGCTGCTCGGTGCAGTGAAGTGCAGGGTATGTGCTTGGTGCATGGTGCATGGTGTGTGTTTATGGGAGTTTAGCTTGGAATGTTGTTTATTGCATTTTTCAGTTAAATGTCGCTGCGCCTGTCGTTGTCGCTGTCGTTGTCGTTGGCGCGTCACCCATTGAAAAAATATCAAGCACATGCCTGCATTACACTATGCATAATGACTGTGGTTTGTTCAATCTGTTTTTTTCTCTCTCTCAACGAGAATGTGTGTGCGGTACGGGGCGGCGCTTATTGGCATTTGGAAAGTTAGTTGCTTGCTTTTTATAGCCCACAATCTGCAGCAGCAGCAGCAACAGCCAGAGCAGCCGCAGCTTTGAGTCATTGTGCCCGTTTTAAGATTTGACATTGCACATTTTGCATCCATGCATCCCCATGCATCCGGGATGTCAGAGCAGCAGCAGCAGCGGCAGCAGATGATGATGATGATGATGTGCTGGGGATTACCATGACGACGACGATGGGTTGGCTGTCTGTGTGGACACAGTGCGTGCGTGTTGTATAGCCATGGGACGGACTACTGTAATGGGAATGGAATGGAATGCTTGCTATGCTGGGAATGGAATGCCGTTTTATGATTTATATCGACCTGACCTACTAATGCCAAGCAGCCGCTGCTGCTCTTTTTTTTTATGGCTTTTCCTATATTTTGTATACAATGTTTTGCTTTATGGGTGATTGAAGGGGTACGATTTGTAAGCCATCTTCCAGAAAAAGAGTAGAAAAACAGATGAGAAATCGGAATGCTCTTGCATATCAATCATTTTTAGTTCTCTGAATTCAAGAAACTTAAAACTTAAACTTAAAACTTAAAACTTAATGAGTACAATTTTTAACTAGAAACTTAAGGTACGCAGAGAATAGTATACTTCAAATGAACTCTATGATAATTTCACTCATACATTTCTTAAATTTAGTTGCAGTTGAAGAACATTCTGCTTGGGGATGCTCTACACCTTTCATCTACAGATATCTGGAGATCTACATTGAAAAGTACACTGATATGCTTCTCCCCTTCACAAAATCATGGCTGGAATGTCTCCAACACCAAATATACAATCAACGCAGATACAAGCACATTCCCAAGAGACTTTCATTGAGACAATCACACCCACACATCAACCCACACCCACACAGACATAGATGCAATTACAATTATATGTAAATGAAATGCACAACAGATGATGCTGCAGACTGTGTATTATTTTTGTTTTGCTCTCAGATTTTTATCTGACGAAATTCGGCAAAGCAAACGGAGAGAGAGAGAAAGATGGGAGGGGGATGGAGGTGTATGGACCACAGTATTCTTACTCACTCATGAGTGCATTTTGATGACGAACCGCTAGACATGCACTCTCCTCCTCTCACACACACACAGACAAACTGCAACTGTCTCATTGTTGACGTCGCGTCGTTGTTGTTTGCTCCCGTAAACATATACCCTGTAGTCCATGGGGGGATACTGATCACTATACTATCGAGGAAAATAATATAGTATTACTGGGTAACTCCTATTCTAAATAACCGCCCGATACCACCATCCACCGTCCTTACATGTTTTTCATTTCGTATTCAACCAAGCGCTTAATGTTTTGCTGTTCGGACGGCGCGTGAGTGGGCGTCACAGCGGAAAGAGAGAAAGAGATCTGCCCGTCCGCCCTGTCTGGGAAAATGCTTTTAATTACAATCATTAGAATGAAATTGATCGTGAACTGAAACACGAAAATTAAATTAGGAAAATGCAGACGCGCGCACAGACCACAGAATGCAACTTTTGAGCCAGAGCAGAGCAGAGCAGAGTGGAGGGGAGGAGTGGTTTTCCCCTCGGGGTGGACTGTGACTGTGTGTTGGTTTTGTCTCGTGTTATTTATTTTATAGAAATGCTTTTCGCTATTTTTAATTTTCCCAACCATTCGCACAGACGGCCCCTCCCTCTCAGCCCCCTTCGAAAACAGAAAGAAAAATGCAGTTTAAAAATAAACGAAAAGTTGAAATTATCTTCTTGTTGGGGTTGCTGGGGGGCGAAAGAATTAAGTCCTTGGGGGAACCAATCCCCAGAATAATACCAAGGGGCCATGAGAGTTCGAGTTCATTCTGTCGTGGCGAGGAAAGTCGTGAAAAGCGGGCCAGAGGTGAAAAGACTTTTCACATGCCCAGGAATAGAAAACGAATCTGGTTGAGGGGTGGAAATATACCAAAATAAAATTGTGTGCCATCAGATGTTAGATTCTATTCTCCATTCATGGAATTCTTAATTGGTTTTCGTGTGACTCAGTCGAACGGAATTCCAGAACAGAATGGAATTGTGACTAATCGAAGCTTGAAAAAAACTGCTTTAGGCGTTCATCAAAACAATTGATCACATAGTTGTTCCAAAATACAGATGACATCAGAGAGTCGGACTGAGTTTGTTGGATAGGTTACGGAAACGATCTTCATTTGCTTAAGTGATCAGCAGGATTGATTATGGGCATATTGGAATCGATATAGCCATAGAGGGAACATCGGTAGGTTGGTATGAAATCGAAGAGCAAATGGAAGATCTAGGAGCATGGATTCATATTCTTTCTTCTACCCAAACCAACGCTTTTAAAGAACGCAATTTGATAGCTTTTTAGAGCCCCTTTTCAAGTTGAATATTTCTCTGCTCATCCCTAGGCCTTGGACCTCTATTTACAGCATTTAAAAGGCGATCTACATAGATCTCATCTTGTCAACATGTCTGCCTGTCTGCCTTCCTTTACCTTTTTATTGCGCACAAACGAGTTGGTTCTATGTAAAAGATCTATTTTACATTTTGTTTACAACCCTTGGACCAGACCGACTGTCACCCTTAGCAACATCCACCCGGATCGGATCCCGAACCAGTCTAGGGAGGCAGAGAGATCTTGTGATCTGTCATTACAAGCGAAAGAAACAAATCGAAACGAAACAAAACGAATTGAAATGAAACGAAATGGAATGAAATGAAACTTTTTGTGTTGTTTACGTTTTATGTAGATTTATTTTTGCCTTGCAACTTAAACGCACAGACATTTAAATTTAGACGGGCCGATCATCTAATGGCCTCGTCCGCACACAGTTCTCATCTCTCACTCGCTCTCTCTCTCTTTCTCTGTCTGTGACTTTCCCCCAATCTGTCTCTTTCTTACCTTTACCGATCATTGGATCTCTTTCTTGCCCCCATCTCCTGCTGTCTTCTGTTTGGGATTTGGTGTTGGATTGGTGTCTGATCGTCTGCCCTGCCGGCCTGCCTTGGGGATGGGATGGGCTGGGATTTGGGTATTGGATCAGACTGGGACCGGGACCTCTCATGTATCGTCTGGTTAGTTGGTCGTCTCTGTGTCACCCAACTGTCTCGCCAAAATGCCATCGCTGCAATCGCGTTGTTCTCCTCCTCCTCCTCCTTTCGCCCTCCACCCGATGCTTCATGTGACATAAAAAGTGTGATCGATGTAAATCTTGTGCCTCAGCTGTCGCCGCCAGCCAGCATTCGCTTTCAGTCTCCCCCTCCCCCTCACACTCTCACTCTCCCCTTCTTTAGGGTCTTGTGGTGTCTGTGTCTGCTGATCTTCTTGTTTTATTTTTATACCACGTTCGGGGCCAATAGCAAACAACAAGAGTGGGTTTCACGAGCAGGGGGATGGATGTCGATGTCAGAACGAACCCCTCAACATTCGATTCAATTTCTTTCCCCCCCTCTCTGGTCTGTCTGTCTGTCCCTCTCTTTAATCTGATTTGTGAGACCCGAACAACTGTAAACCTGGGCTTTGGACACGCGCTCGCTCCTCTTCTTGTTCTGTCTATCCCCGCGCTTCTTCTTGCTTGCGGTCGGGCTCGGGGGTCGGGCTTACGTGCGTGCGAGTGCGTGCCGCATCATGCATTGCGCTACTTTAGGGCTTTACTGGTCAATATTTCATTAAATACGCTACGAAAATGGTGTAGCTCTTGAGGTTTCCCGGTTTCCAGGGGGTGTTTTCCACAGTAAAGCTGGAGCAGGGAACGCTCTCTGTGTTATTGAACTTTAAAGATTGGGTAAAACGAATGAAAGTTCTCCACAAATCTTTTCTTCAATGAATCTACCATCTATAAGGGTCCCAAGAGGAGAAGTTCATTTCCAAAGTGCCTTGACATAAAGTGGGGCATTCCCCACATTCCGATCCGATCCTCATTCTAGCGGCGCCTCCCTTCTGTCTCTCTCTGATTGTAGAATTTAGTTTTGCTTAATTACTTGGCACGCCTCTCCCTCTCTAGTGCTATCCCTTTCACACAGAATGGCACATATGAGGCGGGTAAGCGCGACTCTACGGGTAATCTCTCCGGCTTTTACGGATGTATTTCTACTTTTGTGTGTTTTTGTCGCGCGCTGCAACAATATTTGTAATACAATTAATACATTACAATTACAATTGCAATTACAAAAAAACGACATTTATGGTAATTTGTTTTTTCAATCTGAGGACAAACCAACGGCGGCGTAGAAATAGAAATAAATTAGACAACAACAAAAATGAAGACGTACATTTTTACAATACGTAATAACAAAAGCAGCAACAATAGCAGCAGCAGCGGCTGAGGCAGCAGCAGCAGCGATAGAGGCCGCGCTAGAGGTAGGAGAATTGAATAAACAAACGACAACAACAAAAATCAGCGACTAAATAGAAGAAGGAGGAGGAGGAGAGCAAGAGCCACAACAATAATAAAAATATAAATAAAAACGAAAACGAACAAAAAAGAGACAAAGAGAGCGACAGAATAGAGGAGGAGGAACGACATAGAGAACGCATCAACAACAACAAATGTGTGACGGAAGCAACAACAAAAAAAAACAAATTAACAAAAAAAAAAAGAGAAACAATCAAACGAAATCAAATATTAATGAAATCAAACTTAAACTTGGGAATTGTTCTAGAATATTCATTCCATTAAATGAAATTGAGAAATTCCTAGGAATTTCAGAAACTTTGTGGAAGGTCTAAGGTCCTCAATTCAGAATATATTTACCTATATTATTTACAGCTAATGTTTTAGGGATATATTAGGGATATGATACACCGCTTCCTCGAAGTGCACACCCCCTTTACTGCTTTGTTAACCATCGAAACTCTCTCTTCTTTCTTTTGTATAACTTTCCACTGATTTAGGATAGGATAATCACTCTGTATATGCAAACTTTTTACTAAGTTTTTTCTTTCTTTTCTTTTTGCAGACCGAAGATCCGCCAAGATCTTACGCCTATGCCATAGGTCGCACCTTATACACAAAAAGCAAGTGAAAGTATAGCAAAATATAAAATCGGATCATAGATTGGAAAGATCGGTAAGACTATAAATTTCATAAATCATAAAAGATATTACAGGAACCAAAAATGCATACAAATGTTTGGCCGTTACTCCTCTAGCTATTACATATGGACCTATTATTTTGATCAGCCTGACACTGACTCTGAATAAGAAATGGATCTATTTCTGAAATTAACATGATCCCACATTATATTAACGTTTATTTGATTGAAAACAAATACTAAAAGAATAAATGAGAACAAATTTTAGGTTTAAAATATTGAATACAAAAATGTTCTGTTAAATTAAACTTTAGATGGATGGGGTGTACCTATTATTATGATCAGGTGTGTATATTGTCTTCGGTAGAGGGTATCTAAAGCTTTGGCCTCCTTGTTGCTTACAGCACAAATTCTTGGCCTTTTCCTCTAGGATATGGAGTTGGATGTGGTTTACCTATTTGCTTTGTGGTTCCTCTTGCTGTGGCTGTGGCTCTTTGGCTGTGGCTGTTGCTGGTTGTGGCCCCAAATGAGTTGCTGCTGTTGCTTTTGCCCCTGCTGTTGTTGTTGTTGTTTTTGTGGTCCCTCTCTGTTCTCTGTTCTGTTCATTCAACTTGCGTCTATCTGTCTGCTCTTGTTGTTTGTCTGGTTGTTGTTGTTGTTGTTGCCCCTGGAGCTGGGAGCTTTGAGAACAGGGTCTTTGGAACAGGGTCTGTTCGTTCTGTCTGCTACGAGTGCGAGTATTTCAAAACCGCCTCTACCCTGCCCTGCCCTGCCCTGCCGCTTCTTGAGAATGAGACAGCAAATGAGGGAGGGGGAAACAGCAACAACAATATTTTTGTGTCTTGTTTATTGCTTTATTTGCGGCGTTTTGCTCTTGATTAGGTTCTTTTGTGCCTCTCTCGCACTTTGCTTTTGTTCTTATTGTTGCTGCTGGCGCTCGTCGCGTCTATGTGTGTGACTGTGTGTGTGTGTGTATATGCTTGTCGCATAAGAGCGAAGAGGGGAGGGGGCGGAGCGGGGCATAAGGCAAATGTGAAAACAATTTAAGCGGAACTTAATAGCCTAACAACTATTGCTGTTGTTGTTGTCGCTGCTGCTGCTGCTTGTATTTTGTTGTACCCTAAGCACTAGAAGCATATCCGTTCCCTTGATCAGATGTCTGTAACACACAGAATCAGAGGGAGAGTGGGGGAGAGGGAGATACAAGACAAGGCTTACACAGCTTTCGAGCATCTTTTTGCGGCATCATGCACATGCCATGAATGTTGTTTCGTTCATTTTGGCATTCTCAAGTCGATACTAGATAGATAGACACAAAACAAGGCTTGGACAGCATTGCCTTATCAACAAAACCCTAGTCAAGCATCACTTTACCGCATCATGCACATGCAATGAATGGTGTTGGTTCGTTTTTCGCCATTCTACAAACGCTTGAAACGTTTAGTCGATCATCTCAATCCAAATTGGATGGCTATATCCTGGCAGAGTCGGGCAAATCTCTCATTAATTAAATGAAGGAAGAGCTAGACCATATATAGTATCTATAGAGGGTATCTATAGCATCGGGACCTGCTCTCCCCCGAAAAGCTAGTCTTGCCTTCTAGTTGTTTGTTTTTATGTAGTTTTTTTTTTTGCCTCCGACATTTGTGGAAATGTATTGCGTTTTATTTTATGCTAGTGCTACTCGTAACCTACCCGCCTACTCCCCACCCCCTCCCCTGTGGTCCTCTCTCTCTCTGACGTTGTAATATACTTTTCCTGTACAGTTGTCATTGTTGTGTCTTGTGTCGGTTTTTGTTGCCTTTCGCCTTGCATTGCTATTGCTCTTCTCGTTATGCAGTTTTTCTTTCGTTTTTGCGTTTAGCGCTCAGACAATTGCGTCGTGCATTGCGCCTTTTTGGCGCCCCTCAATTGACGCTTACACACACACACACACACACACACACACAGATGCACACCCAGATTTATGTATATATGTCTGCCCCACAAGTATTTCCGTTACGCTGTCGAAATCAAATCAAATTAATTCATTAAACCAAATAAATGTTTAATAAATCATAACAAGAAAAAAGCAAAAGATGAAATCTGAAGAAACATCTGAGGAGAGCGTTGCGTTCTGTTCTCCTTTGTCCGTTCCGCTCGCATAGGGGCGGCCGAGCGGGGGGGAATGGGAGGCGCCCCAATCTGTCTGGCGCCTATTTTATGAACGGTTCAATAGCAAATGTCAAATTTGACAAGCCCAGAGGAGAGCAGAGCAGAGGAGAGAGAACAGAACAGAGCAGAGCATCAGCAGAGTGAGAACTGATAACATGGTGCTATACCAGATGGATGGATGGATGGATGGGAATGGGAGTGGAATCATTTTGGGGCATATACAGTTTGAATTAATTAGCTTGACTTATGACAGACAAATGTCAGAGGATTTGATTCCATCAATGAAGAGAAGACTCCTTAAATGGGAAGGGGACTTATGTTCTTATGTTTCTTATAGATTTTTCCCTGAAATATTTTAAGATACAAAGAGGAAGATCTTATCAAGTGAAAGGAAGTTCAATGAATGGCTAAATGAATGGCAGAATCATCTTACAATTACAATGAGATCTCTCTGATTCAGATTTTCATTCATATTTATTTCCATGAATGGGATAAATTGTTGACAATTGAGTTCCGCCATGGATCGAATGATATGTCGAGGGAGATATCCGCTCAATAGAGAGAGATAGACCTATAAATGCACTAACGAAAGAGGGCAGGAGGGAGGCGTAGTAGCGATAAGAAAACCGATAGGGCACCCCCCCCAACCCCGCACTAAACAAATAGGTAAATAACTGATTTCGGGTTATTTTTCCGGTCTGTGGCATGGCAGGGGTGGGGGCCCAAATCGGGGCCAGAAATCGGGAGGGGGGCCTGTGAATGAAATCGAATAGCTACAATTTTACTCTACTCACGCCCCAAGTCGCAGTCCCCAACCCCACCACAGGCGGAGGGCGGAGCAGAGGGAAAACACAATTTCATTGATAACTTCCAAATACCAAAAACACACACACAGCTACAGATATAGTAGGAGAGATGGGAGGAGGGGAGCAGGGGGTGGCGGTGGCCCTTGTGCAATGCACATTCCAGCAGTCACACGTCAAATATTGGGCAATGGATGTGGAAGAAGTGAAACGAAACGAATCATAAATAATATAAGTGTAACCAAATAAAATGTTGGCTAACCCTATCAAAAAGAAAAAAAAAACAGAAACAGAAAGTAGAAGCAAAGGCGGAGGAGAGTAGTATGGGAGGGAATGGAGAGAATCCGGCGGGGGGGATTGGAGAGCGGGGAAATGCCCATGTCTAGATTAGAGAGAGGAGACGAAAGCTTATCAAATCATATTTTCTATTAAAACTTTATTGCTGTTATTGTTGTTGTTCCCCTCCCCGTCTTCCCCTGGAACAATTATCGTTGTTTACTCACTTGCATTCCACTCACACACACACACACACGCATATCGTGGGTCGGACACTTGAAAATGTCATTACAAAGAAAGAAGGAAAAAAAATACGAGGGGGAAAAAAACGCGCTAAAAAATTTCATTCACTTGAATGTTCACCGTTCGTTCCCTCGCTTTTGTTGTTGTTTTTGGTGCTGTTGTTGTTTGTGCTTCTTACGCTACTCGCTGCGGCTGCGGCGCTGTGGCTGTGGCGCTGCATTCATTCACACATATGTATGCCAAGCGATAGAGGGAAAGAGCGAGACAGAGAAGGAAGAGTGAGAGATGGAGAGCTAGCGTGTTGAAGCACTGTCGAAATGGGAATGACTCTGAACTGCTTTGCAGCCACTGCTTGCTATCAGACTACGACGGGGGGCGACTTTCCTTTCCTAAAGAGTCGTCTATGAGTCAACATCCGGTTAAGCTGTTACCCTTATATTCAGGCAATTTGGCTTGGCAGACAATTTCAAAAACGATCAAAGGGAAGGAATGTATGCCAATAGATGCTGCAGTGCAGCCACAATCATCTTGTTCAACAAGTACTGAAGAGAGAGTGTCAGCCCAGTGCAAGAGAGAGGCAGAGAGAGAGAGAGTAGTGCAAGCAGTGCCCATGGGATCGACAGCGTTGCCGTCCCAGCCCTGGGCCGGCTTTGTGCTTGTACTCGCAGTCGTACTCGTCGCATGTCGTGTCTCATTTGTGTGTGTGTGGGCCCAGGCCCCCCATTCATTCAACAACGACAATGTGTGTGTGCGTGTATACAAACGTATTTAACACCTTGATAAACAGCAAAACCACAAAAATGTTGTATAAGCCAAAGCGGATTTCAACTTATACTCGGACTTCCAAACCACAAAACAAAAAGATAAAAACAAAACTGGAAGGGATACAGAAACAGATAAAGAAGAGGAAGAGAGAGGAGATATATAGAAGGGCTAGGCTAGGGCTCGCTCTGGAGTTTCTGTACCGGAACTCTAGTAAGTCCCCAAGGTCTTTGATTCATTCATTAACCCATGTATACCATGTATACCATAATTGTTGTTGTGTTTTGATTTTTTCTATAATTAATCATTATTGGAAGTGGAATTGATAGTGGTATTGGTATTGAGGTTGAGGTTGGTTTGGGGGGGCCTGAGCCAGTGCTATATTATTGCCAAAGCTTTAATTACTAAACATTATGAAACTACAACAGAAACGGAGAGAAAAAAAATGAAACGAAACGAGATATTTCACACGATTCAATTGATCGGCGAAACTTGTTTTCCCCATATCGGGGAATTTAAAGTAGTTAACGGATTTTCATTAAAGTTAATTAAAATTAAAACGACTTTGACCACAACTCTGTAAATTCTATGAAAGGAATGAATATATCGATTAATAATCGATATTGGCATAAATATCGGTCAGACATTCAGCTCTACAGACGCTCTACAGTTTTCCCAGACATCATTCCTTTTCATTCTGATTCATAGAACAGATTGTCAAAGCTCCAGTTGCACTCCAAATCCATGAGGAATATCGATTATTATCGAGTAAATCGATGCTTTCTGAGAAGCGACACTTAATGCCAATGGCCCAAATCTAAAGTAAATGAAATACTGCCGGAAAAACAACCACAAAATGTGCCGAATTCCAATGAAAATACTAAATAAACAAAAAATAGTTGACTAAAGATTATACGGTATAGATACGGTATGTGCGGTATTTAATCGTTATTTACGGCCAGTATCGGACAGGGTAAAGACTGCAATTGATTAGTATATTTACTGGGATACTCTGTGCTCTACATAAATCAGTTATTCATAGAGGGATTCAATGGGATTCCATTTAGGGGGAGTGTTTCTTTATGGCCACATATTTTATCAGCGTATTTCCGGTCTACCCAGCCTTTAAGAGGCTATAAATATATACATAAGACTAAAAGAAATCTTTGGAATCTCTTTGGTTTTGGTATAATTCAATCGATCAATTATCTGGTATTATCAGCAATCAAGATTGAAACGATAACAAGACCGAAAACTGTGACGAGGAATCTTTAATTTTGAACGATTTAATTAGTTAAATTTATGCAGTCAGTCGGTGGATTTTGTTGGCCTCGAGATATCTTTGATCTTAATGAACCATCTGATGTTTGAGCTCAAGGAAAAGCTTAGGTATCGAATAGTCGATCAGTGTATAATCCTTTAGCCCTTCCGAACTTGTGGTAGCACTTCCAGGAAATTTGTGCTATTTTTTCGTAATATGACGAACAAAATAAATGGGTCAGTCGAGTCGACAGTCGGAAGGGGGTTGGCGGGCTGGAAACATAACCGGAAATAACATTCCGAGTACGAGTACTTCGAAAATGTTTGTCATGGGTAAATATAGCTATAAAAACTGGGGAAAAGTCGAGAGGGGTTACTCCATGAATGCTTTTCATTGAACTCCCATCCAGAAAACACTTGTAACACCACCTGCCCATCGGGAATCAGGAATGGTGATTGAGTGGAAAGAGTTTTGGAGAAATATCTACGATATGGCCGGGGATTTACTTCCAGCACTACTAATCCCCCCTCAATTTCTAGGAATTTTACCAACTAATAAATTGGAAACGAACTTTGTTCCATATCATTATTTTTAGTGGAACAATCGCCTAGCATAGGCGGCACTACTACCGACGGGCCTATGGAACGGAACGGAATGGGACGGGGTTACCTCTTATCTTGTTATTGTTATTGTGAAATTCAATGCCTCTGCCTGCCAGCCGATCGACTGAATAATACAATAATAATAATTCATTGAACAAACACATATGCGAGTCTGTGGACTTTCCACAATCGTAGTAAGAATGCAACTGGAAAAACAACGGCCCCAAGGATGGATCCCCAGCACCGCACCCCCCCAATCTCTCTGAGGTGATGACGACGATGACGTGTGCGAAATACTCTACTGACGCGATAAAAAAAAACAAAATAAAAATACAACGGACGGTGTGTGCAATCAACAATGTATTTTGATACGAACGTGACTGCTTATTGGGATTGTCACAAGGCTCTCCTGGAGCTTTACCGGGCTTCGGTCATGTGATAATGGACAAGGTCTACCGTCTGGGGCCATAGAAAATGGTGAAAGTCACGAGAATGAAAGTATCCCTAGGATTAGGCTGTGCGACCATAATTGTTTGATGTTTAAAATTAATGATTATAATCTTGTCAAAAAGGGTTGGTGATATTTGTTTCATGGGGATGGTTTGATCAATCACTGGCATACATCATGCGATATGTTGTCTTAAGCCACGTACCATATGCACGACCATTGATTGTGCTCCAATCAGAAATCTCAGTTCAGTTCAGTCCTGGCCGTTATCGTTATCGCATGACATCTCCAATTGGCCGCCTATCGCTCACACCGACTGCCAGGCGCGCCAGTGAGTTGGCTCACGCACAGAGATCGGTATTTTGTATTTTTAATCAGTGGGTTTTTATTTTTTTAATAGATTTTCGATATGATGCTGGCTCTCTCTCTCTATGCTTGTTATCGGTGGGGCGCATTTATTGGTGACACGCTTACCGATTGTTCTACGTATGTGTTAGAGATGAAAGCAGGAAATATCAAAAGAAGTTGTGGAATAATAAAGTTTAGGAAAGGTGGAGACCAAATGGGATATTGCAATAACATATACCGAAGCTTTAAGCATGCCCATGCTCATCTATGGTCCATCTCTAGGCCAGGTCCATTGCCAGTCTCTTCTTCAGGTCCATCTCTATTCGAATTTCATTTCTATGTGCTCTATTATCCCATCTCTAGATTGTATGCTTACGAACTTCTAAGCATGCTCACGCTCATCTCTAGTCCATCTTTAGGCAATGTCCATCGCCAGTCGCTTTTTCAGGTCCATCTGTATGTCATTATCCCATCTCTAGATTGTATGCTTTACGATTGTCGAATGTAGAATGTAAAATCATCGCCCATGGCATCCATGACACGACATGACATTGTGCGTACAATAAATACACACGCACATACATACATACGTCATGATCTTGGAATTTCCGAACCGCTTTCGTCTTTTCTCTGCTGTGCCGTGCTGTGCTGCATGTTTTTGTGTGCGTGCGTGTGGAATGAGGAATGTGGAATGCCCCGAAAAAAGCCGTTTACTTTGTATGCTCACGTATCGGAGTTAATTTCTTGTAGAGCGCACTGGCATTTCATTATTATTTGTGCGTTTTCGCAGGTGTCTCTTGTAATGGTTGGATTCGGTCTCTTTGGATTCGATCGGAATAGAGTAGAGGTGCGGTGTGGAATGGATTGGGTTCGACGGGTTTTTTTTTTGGGGGGCTAGGCCTACCACCGATGTTCGGTTTGCCATGCTATTGTTGATGATGTTTTGGGTATGCTTCGTTACGTTTTATGTTCGTTTTTTTCGAAACGGATCTCCCCATTTTCGATGGGTTTTCTATTTCGTGGAATTTCAGTTATTTTCTTTTTGTTGCGTGTGTTAATGAAAATTTTATTGGAATTTTTGTTGTTGGCGGTTTTGTTTGTTTTCGAATATTTGTTGTTGTAGTTTTTTGTTGGAATTTTTTACGATTTTATGAATGAACGTGCAAACAAACAAACCACGAGAGTTGAGAAGAGTTGGAGCCAGAGCCAGAGTCGTGTGGTTTTGGCTGCCCCAAGTGGAGTGCCATTGAAATGCGACCAATCAACAGCAGCATCGGCAACCACAATGAGCAATAACGGCATTCACGAAATGAGAAATTCACTCTTTAAAAAAAAAGAAGAAAAATAAAAAGAAATCAATCGGTAACTAGCCGAGCGAGACAATTTATAAATTATAAAAAATAAACACTGTCCTACAATTGGATGATACAAATGCTCAAGAAACAGGGAGAATGGGGAGAAATATATCACAAATCAGTTGTGGGTTTATAATGGAGACTCGATTCGAGCAGCGATCTCCATCTCGGTTCAGAGCCTTGGCATTGAGTCTTGGTCTTGCACAGATCCCTCCACACACATGGCGTGTACTTTGTTTCTGCATGCGCAGGACCGAGAACGTTGCAAAGAACGCCTACAAGGCAGAAATCTACATTTAAATTGTTAAATATTCCCAAAACGTACCAAAAATGCAGTAGTTCTTATGTACATATAATCATGATTATCCTGCCCGCAAAGTCCTCATTCCAACCACAAACTTCTGAGTGTTTTCCCCCCAAACGTTACACTGAACCCCTACCATATTTAACGACTTCTTTCAAGTAATGCCGCGCTACCGCAACTCCTAGAAAAGCGCTTCGAATCGAGGGGAGCACCGAGCACCGCCTGGCACGTCCACCCACCCACAGGGCACTTTTTACTCAGTTTTATGACTTGAATTCATTTGAAATTAACGGCCATTATTTCGGGGCAATTGTTTGTCGTAAAAAAAGAAGAAAAAACACCGTTGACTAGATTGGGGAAGTGCATACCATAGCCATAGGAAACTTCAGCCCCGGGAGTCGAGATACTGTGCGCTCTGCTCTGTTCTGGTTGGCAGCTTATTTACAGAGATTACTAAAAGTGGAACCCAACGACAGAAAATAAAGAAAAGCCACCTCACGAAATGGAGTTTTTTTGGAGGGAAAACATTACCACTTGTTTGTGAATTCAAACAGAGTCAAAAGTTGTTGGAGGAAAACGATGAAAAGAATATCGTTATTCCATTTTATTTCATTCCCTTTCCACACCAAAGTCAAGGGTCCTTTGCCTCATTAGCTACGAATATCTTTCCAAGGCACTTGACCATCAATTTTTCACATCATGTACATGTAATGCATGTTGTTTTTGGAATTCTTGGACATTATCATTTGCAAAATTCACCTGTGCGTTTCGATTAGAACATCAAGGTTCAGTATATTGTGGGAGTTGTTCAGCTAACTCCTTTGGGCACTATCTTTCTGGCATTTCCTTCAATGATGAAATAATTCATCATAATTGCACCACCCACAACTAAATGGTTTATCCCTCTCCAGAGGGGAGGTCTAATACATATTATCATTTAAATGTCATATTTGTTATTAGCAAAAGTTCCTCTCTTTCTCTTTTTCTCTCTGGGGTAGAGTTATTTATCTCGCGTGAGGCGGCGTCACGTTGGTTATCTGGAACTCGCACCTCGCGATACGTATGGGCCTGGCCGGGCCTGACACTGCCCTGCCCATACCTGTTGCCGTTCTCTCCCTACAACCCCAGAGACCATATCAAGCAAAACAATAGAGAATACACACACACACAACCAACTAAAAACTAAAACTATTTAAGTGCTGTACTAGTCACTTTTTAGTTGGCTGGAACGGACATCAAATTGGTAGATCTAAGTTCTGGAAATGACTGGCCAGATTCGCTGTATACCAGCTGTTGATTACAGGCGCCACATGTGATCAGAGAACGTCATGATGATGGGTCGGTCGGTGGGTTCGATGTATACAGATACGGATAGACTCGTACGTAGATTCAGATACAGGGGTCCACGTCCACGTCAGGTGCTGCATTGAAAATACGGCATACGAATACGGTTAGGGGTATGGTGAAATCTGACTGTGGGGCTGGTGGTGTGGTGCTTCCCCCTCAGTAGTTCCTCTCATTCCAAGTATCTTAAATATTTATTTAACAATAAAAGCTTTAAGATATTACTAAATGTATTATAATAACATGCAACAAACTGTATGGCACCAGCATCAGCAAAGTCTCATAATGATCATGATGAAGATGATGTGACAAATCTGTGGAATTGAGATATTATGAATGGGAAGTTCGTCGGAGCCCAAAACGACTTTGAGTCTCGGCGATCCGATCACCCCACCACTATTAGGAAAAGAAAGAAACAAAAAATGTTTAATTTATATAGATGCATATATAATTAGAAGAGCTCGCTCGCGATCGAGTTTGGAAATCAGGTTTCGCTCTGGGTTTAGATATCACAGCCACAGCTTCCTCCCATAAAGTCTGCCACGAACTTTTGCTTATCATAATCCGATAATTTTATTGTTTTTCAGATATCAGTAGAAAAGACCGACAATATCTGAGCAAGAACAAAAGCAAAAACAAAAAACTTGACCAGTGATTGGCGTCGGATTTGGAGCATAAGAAATATTTCATGCATTCGAGCTCTGGTGGGGGCTCTGGTGGGGGGCTCTGGGGGTTTCTTTCTGTCTCTTCCACTTCTTCATTTTTTCTGCCTGCCTGCTGCTGTCTCTCTCGCTCTCTGTTACTGTTGTTTCTGCTGTTTCTGTATTTTGTTGTTGTTGTTGCTGTTTTCGTTTTTCTGTTGTGTTGTTTGTCATTCTTGCTTCTTAACTGGTCTGGCAACTTTGTGTCGGATTGGAATGTTGTTGGCTTTTGGTCGGGATCGGATCTTTTGGTCTCTCCGGGTCTCGGGTCTCTCTCTCTCTCTCTCTCTGTCTCTCCTCTGGCATGGCAGAATGTGGCCGCGTTGCTGCTGTTGCTAATGTTGTTGTTATTGTTATTATTATTACCCATTATATTTATAATTATAATTATTATTGCTGTTATTACTATTTCTGTCGCCTGACTTGTCTGCTGCTGCAGCGGCTGTTGCTGTTGCCCATGACTCAGGGCAACGTAAAAGTGCAGCGCGTGCGTAACAATGCATTTTATTTTGTAAATTTCTTGGAAATATTTCTATTTATTTTTCTTTAGTGTTTTCGTTTTTTGCTAAACATTATTTACGTTCGTTACTCATAGCTTTGGGGGTGTGAGGAATTTGTTGCAAGCAAGCAGTGACAGCTGCAAAAGCATTCTGATAAGCAAGCAGTCGAATGAATGTGGGAGCACAAGGCAGTTTGTTGTAAGCAGTTTCATTGACCACAGTGTAGATAAAGCAGTGCATCGAAGACTTGGATGTTGCTTATAGGTCTTAACGGAACAAGTACCGGATTGTGCTTAATAATAGTTCGATTCGACTGGTCGGATGAAAAAAAGGAAGCCCTGAACTCATAACACAGCGAAGCAGTACAAGCAGTTCATCAGGAAAGGTCTCTTTTGCAGAGGTAATTCCCATTCGAGGCTCATCTGCTGCCATTTAAAAAAAAAGGAAGTAACAAAAACAAGAAAAAGAGCGGGAAACAATGAAAAATAATAACAATAAAAAATAAAAACAAGCACAAATTGCATTTAAGCGTGCCAAATGCACTTTTTTACGAGGCGCGTGCACGATGGGATGGCGCCTGCGGCCGCTTTAAACGAAATTAAACAATAAAACGATCTGCTTGGACACCGAGCATTTGTTATGTTTTGATGTTAAAGAGGAGTGTGGATAGTGGTTGTATGTAGTAACCCTTTCTCTCGTCATCATCAGCTTGGATCACGATAAGGTTTGTTGGGTACAGACATATGTTGTCCGGAAGTGTTCTCTCGATTAAGTTGTTGCCTTCAGACAGTATTTATCTAACGAAAAGAATCTGGGTCACAATGTTTATACAGTTTAAGAGACAGTCCAGCCAACCGCACTGCTTGCCGATGGATGGTAACTAGATTTTCGTAACACTGAGGAGTAATTGCAAATAAAATAGAATTTCTCGATCTGCTAGGCCAGCCCTCTCTTTCTATCTAGCTTTTTGCTCAGTTTAACTATTTTTTTGTTTTTATTTTTCTGTGAGGGCTTTTAGTTTTATGTTTTATAAGCATTTAATTATTTTAGTTGAGTTTTTTTTATGTATTTATAGCGCGACATTTGCTTTTGGTCTGTCATTTGTTCAGTGTATTATTTTTTACTGCGCAATAAAAGCAACAACAACAGCAACAACAACAACAAATAAAGCATAATAAACAAGCAGCATTAGCTGAGAGCGTGTGCGTGAGAGAGCAAGTCCAACGTGATGGAGAGAGCAATTCTCATGCAGCGCAAGAGATAGAGAGAGGGAGAGAGAGGGAGCTTTGTATGCTCGCACATGTATGTATGTGTGTGCGTTGTTTTTGGGCGGCAAGCTAGAAAAATGTGTGCAAAAAAAAAAACAAGAACAAAGTTGTAGAAATGAGAGAGGGAGTGTGCGTTTGTATGTATGTACATATGTATGGTACGTCTACTACGTTTCCAACTACGCAGCAGAATTTGTACTACTGCAACAGAAACAACAGCAACAACTACACACAAGAGTGGGTGGGTGGGTGGTGGTGGTGGTCATACTTATTCCGTCTCCTACTTGTCCTTCTCCTGTCAGCCACATTTTGCACGCAGTCGCATTCTGTCTTGGGGCTGATACGCCCCGAAACAAAAGCGCGGGGCACCCTGTAAAATGTGTGGCAGCGACAGCAGCAGCAGCAGCAACCGTAACAGACGTTGATGAATTACAACGTAGTAAGCACACAGACAGACACACACACAAACGTACGCACGCGCTTTACTACGTTTTTACAACTCGACTGCGCTGTGATAGTCTGCTCCTTGCCGGCTTTTGCACTCTGCTTTGCCGACACACGCGTCATGCAAACAAACGTCAATGCCAGCAATAGCGACTGCGAGAGGAACAGAGATAGAGATACCGTGAGCGAAATCGACAATATGCTTGCCATTTTTATTTGTTCTATTTTGTTTTTTGTTTTTGCTCTTTGCATAAACTTATTTTAAGGCCAGAGTGAGATGGCTATAGCGTGAGATCGAATGCTCTCAGCTGATCGAATGTGCCCCTTCACGTTAATGAGTTTTTGGTTGTTTTATTAAAATTTAATAATAATGGTAACTATTAATGGCTAGGGCCAAAAATAATGAAAACCTTTCATCTGGAATATATGTGTATGTGTGAATAGAAAAGTGCCCTAACCGATTTCCCCAGATTTGGTTCCATTGCATACTTTTAGGCAAATGTGCTAATCCTGTATGACACTAAATGAAAGTTAGACAGAAATATGTATAATGGTAGAAATGAAAGTTCCAATCATGGAAAAAAAATAAAACTGATTTAAGCTGATAACTCCGCCCATCAGTTATTCAGTCGGTCAGTTGAATATTAAGAATTGAGTCGTGCATTTGTAAAATGTCATACACGCTTAGGGTTTTGCGACTGCATTCGTCGACTGCACACACACACACACACAGTCACAAACGGTCACAGTAGGTTCGTGCGACAGCCGGTCGGGCCGTCATGATCCCCATTACCGGCCCTAAGCCCCCTTACCTCCCCTGCCCAGCAGATCCATTGACGCCGATAGCGACACGTGTGTCGAGCACTTGGCGCCCTTTTTCGCATAAAATTATTGCCATTGTTTTTTTTGTCTGTTTCTAAGTTTCTCTAAAAAGCAAAGCAAAAAGAATTAACAGCAAAATTTGCACACTCTGTTTTCTCATTACAGTTACAACAGTCGCGAGTCAGCGGCTCTCGACCAACCCATCAGCAAGCAGCGCAGCAGCAGAGAAGATATCATTCCAGAACGTACTGGTTGACTGTAGCGTCATTCAAGACGTCATACACGCATACAAGCAGTAGGAAAGCAGGGTCTAATTACGGTACAATCATAGGGGGCAAGCAGTGGGCCTGCAGAGTGTCAGAGCGGGACACAATGATTACCTAGCGGGGGCCGGAGACCCAAATAAACATATTGCTAAAGGGATTAAAAGGAACACTTCAACAACAACAACAACACAACACACACCACAATAATAGCAACTACAACAAAACAACAACAACAGCGAAAGATGTTCAATATCCAAGAGGAGACGTCAGCAGCGACGCTGACGTCAGTGAATGGTAAGGAGGAAAAGTCGACAGCGAAAAGGGAAAGAATGAAGAAAAATAGTTTGGAAAATAATGCATTATGCAATAATTATGCATTAACAACAACAACAACAACAACAAATGAGGTATTAGCTACAACAGCAAGAACAACAATAATCGGAGCAAGTGCATCAACATTATCACCGCCCCCATGCAACATTTGTGTCTTGTGTCGACAACAAATGACTGAGGAGACGTGTGGATGCTGCTTAACGAAGACGACGACGACGACTGTCCCAGCTGCGGGCCATCGCCAACGAGGGAGTGCGGATCAAAAAGAATCCATCACTGTGCTTTGTTGTCGCCTTCAATTGAGTGCAGGGGAAGCAGCCTCGGAGTCGGCGGAGTCAGCGGAGTCGACATCCGAGGAAGATAGGGTCTGTAGCAAGAGATTTGTAGTGAGTTATCGTTCCCCCTATCAACGATTGAGAGCCAACCAACTACCGCCAACTTGCGCCTGTGGTTGCAGAACGCATTTCGAGCATAAACACAAATGGGAATGCAGCAGAAACGACGATGATGATGATAAGTATGAGGATTATAGAAACAACACGAAGAACAATCGACGGCTACTGGAGGAACAATTCAATGTCTATAACAATTGCCACAATATACTGAGAACGCTGCAATCGTTGCTGCTGCTCATGCAGAATAGTGCCATATTCACAAAGCGACGTCGAAGGCAGCAGCAGCAGCAGCAGCAGCAGCAGTGGGAGCAGCGGGAGCCACAAACACAAAACCAACTAAAACAAAAATATGTAAATTATACAAAATTCCTATTGCTGTTGGAGATATTATCAGCAGCAACCACAACAAGACTGAGTTTAAGCCGTAAAAAATACAACAAATATAATTCTATACATAATCAACAACAACAACAACAACTAGGGAGTAAACGTGCCACATCACAAGTTCAACAACAGCAACGTCAACGATTTCATCACAAGCACCAACACCAACATCATCGTCATCGTCATCATCATCACCACCATTGGAGACCGAGTTTGGTTTGGATATTCGCCACAGGTCTGCTGGCCATGCATGCCACCACAGCCATGCAAGTGCAAGTGAAACTGCAACAAGACGAGCTCTACCAGGACCAGTCCCAAGAACATTTACAACATCAGCAGCAGCAGCATCCGCAGGACGATATATCCGAAAGAATTGAATTGCGATTGCGTCGAGCGAGCAGCGGCAGCAGTAGCCACAGCAGCAGCAACAGCCACAGCAACAGCGGCAGGCCTAACGATCAAATACGATTGTCACACAACGAAAGAAGTAAGTTATAGTTATAAGTCGGTCCTAAGAAAGAGAAAACAAAGTATGAAATCTCCTCTAAATGCGCGTTTTTTCTCTCATTTCTTCAGCCTGCAAATCAATGGACATTCGGAACACCGCGCGGGAGTTCAATCAGCTCTCGAACTGCACCATCATTGAGGGCTTTCTGCTGATCACTCTGATAAACGATGCCGACCATCTGAACGAGTCGTATCCGCAGCTAACGGAGGTCACCGAGTACGTGCTCGTGTATCGCGTGAACAATCTGGTGTCGCTGTCGAAGGTGTTCCCCAATCTGAGCGTGATACGCGGCAACATACTGTTCGATGGGTATGCCCTGGTGGTCTACTCAAATCGCGATCTGCAGGACCTGGGACTGTCCAAGCTGCGGGCCATCGCCAATGGGGGTGTGCGGATCGAGAAGAATCCGTCACTGTGCTTTGTGCACACCGTCAATTGGCTGCACATCATGGCCGAGAATGCCACCAAGTCGGAGGTGGTGCTGCAGACCAATCGGAATGAGGCCACCTGCCCCAAGTGTCCGGGCGAGATCAAGGGCGGTGATGCCCAGGAGATGAATGGAGCCAACGGCGGCGAGCCAAGCATCAGCTGCAAGGAGTATGCGGATCACAAGCGCTACTGCTGGGACACCAAATCCTGTCAGACCAGTAAGTGGTTCAAGATTCGTGAAGTTTGAGCAATCTCTGAAGAATTAATTCCCTTCCAGTATGCCCCAAGGAGTGTCGAAACAACTGCATCGATGAGCACACCTGCTGCAACAAGGCCTGCCTAGGTGGCTGCATCAGGGACACAAATGGCCACAATGACTGCATCAGCTGTCGCTATCTGTCGATCCACAACACCACGTGTGTGGATACCTGTCCAGAGGGGTTCTATCGGGTAAGTCTTTCATATGGAAACAAATCGAATCCGATTTCAATTGTAACGATCTTTCGACAGTACGACAGACGCTGCATCACGGCCGAAATGTGCGAGCAGATTGGCACGAAATACGAGACCAAGGAGATGCCATTGGCCCATTACAACGGGCAGTGCACCACACGCTGCCCCAAGGGCTATCAAATGGAGAACAGCACCTGCGTCAAGTGTCAGGGCCAGTGCGAGAAGACCTGCGAGGGAGAACTGATTGACAGTCTGGTGCGGGCGAGGGATTTTCATGGCTGCACCAAAATCGGACCAAACAATGGCCTCACAATCAGCATCAAACGCGAGGGAAGATGTAAGTTTTGGCAAAGATTACACAATTCCTGGTTACTGATTTGATTTGATTAATTTACAGCACACATTATGGAGGCTCTGGAGTTTGGACTGGCATCGGTGCATACGATAGAGACCTACCTGAAGGTGCATCTCACCTATGGCCTCACATCGTTGCGATTCTTCAAGGCCCTGCGGGAGATACGAGGCGCCCCAATGCTGGAGAATTTGTACGCCCTGTACGTGCTGGAGAATAACGATCTGGAAGAGATTTGGGCGCCCAATCAGACGGTGTATATACGGAATGGTGGGGTGTTCTTTCACTTCAATCGGAAGCTGTGCGTGTCGACGATCAACGAACTAAGGCCCATGATGGCCTCCAAGCCGGAGTCGTTTAACAAGAGCGAAGTCGCCACCGATTCGAATGGCAACAGGGGATCATGTGAGTGCAGAATGGAGAGTGGAAAGAGTAAAAAACAGAAATTGACCCTCTTTTGACAGGTGGCACGGCAAAGATACTGGTTTCGGTGGAGGGTACCCGGCCGCGAACGGCATTTGTGAAGGTCGATCCAAAATCCGTAATCCTAGGCGATCCAGTGGGCACGAACAAGACGATAAGCAACACGTCGATATATTTTAAGGATCCGCGAGCCTTTATTGGCTTTCAGTTCTATCACATGATCGATCCCTATGGCAATGCCACAAAAAGCAGCTACCAGCCATGCGATGACAGGTACAGATCCCACTTTATCTCTACAAAGTCTCCCTTTTTGACTCCTTCCTTTGACTGTTTTTGTGCAGATGGACTGTCAGCGATCCCATCAAGGTGTTTGGACACATTTTTTCAGATCTGATACCCTACACGCAATATGCTTTCTATGTGCGAACCATGGCCATATCCTCGGAGGCGACCAATGGCCAGAGCGATGTCATGTACTTTCGCACAATGCCCGCCCAGCCTTCGATGGTGCCGGCCATCACGGCCACTTCGGTTTCCAGTTCGGAAATTGTGAGTATGATGGGGGGCGGAACGGGAATGGGGTCTTACTGCCACTAACTCCTTTCGATGTCCATTCGTTTGCAGCTAGTCAACTGGAATCCTCCACGGTATCCGTACAGCAAGCTAACGCGTTATTATGTGAAAGCAGAGCTCACTATACGGACAGCCAAGGATACGCCACAGCGGAACTATTGCGTGGATCGTAAGTGAAGCAAAACAAAAGTATTTTCTACATTTCTAAATTCCGATTTCCCTTTCCATTCACAGCCATTGCCAAGGCCGTTGACAATGAGGTGATTGCGCCCCCAACACCGGCTGAGAAAAGCCCGCCGGATCCCTTAACCCGCGATCCCGATTGCAAATGCGAGGAGGGTACCAGAAAGACCACCGACCGTGAGCAAGACGATCGCAGGATACACGCACAGATGGAGTTTGAGAATGCATTGCAGAACTTTATCTACGTGCCATCGCCCAAGAAGGCGCAGGGAAAGGCAGGCGCAGGAGGAGGTGCAGGTGCCGGGGCAGGAGCAGTCGTGGGCTTGCTACCCTCCGCCCTGGGTGGCGGCAACAGCATTGACGATGGAAGTGGGTCCGGGAATGCCATCAGACGGCGACGGGACATTGATTTTGAGTCTGCATTCGATTTGTTGGGCGGAAGCTTCCTGTCGCGCCATGTTCGTGCCCTCAAGGACGAGACTCTGAACATATCTACACCGACTATTGTGGATCCCGAGGCCTGGGTGAACGAGACGAGGATGTCGGCCAGCGGTGACTATTACGAGGTACTGGGTGCCCAGGTGTTGGCCAACACGACCACGTTCTCGTTCAAGAGGCTGAGGCATTTCACTCTCTACACGATCTTTGTGGTGGCCTGTCGCGAGAAGGCGGGTCCCAACGACAAGGAGGCCATTTGCAGTTCTATGAATCCCATTTACAAGCTGACCAACAGAAAGGGTAAGACACGCTGCCCGATTGCCTCTCCTCTATGGGACTGAGATTATTCTCGTTTTCTCGTTTCTCTCTTCTAGATGACGCCGACATGGCCCGCGAGCTGACTGTGACCCGGGAGAACGCGAATAACACTCAATCCTCAGTTCGAGTGCGTTGGCTACCGCCCAGCGATCCCAATGGCGATATTGTGGCCTACGAGCTGGCGTACCGCCTGCAGAAGGCCGACCAGTTGGAGGAGAAGAAGTGCATCCTAGTGGCCGACTTTCTCAATCTCACCGATGGCTATCCCCTGCACTTGAATGAGGGCAACTACAGCTTTCGGGTGCGTGCCAACTCTTTGGCAGGGCAGGGCATATTTACGGACTTTTACTACATCGATGTTCAGGTGGGTTTTTTGCTCTTTTTTACAAGAGTTCGCATGTAAACGGAATGAGTATTAATTTCAGCCCCGACCGAGCTATGAGAAGTACTTTATATGGTTCTCGGGCATCATCTGTGTCCTGGTGATTGTCTGCCTGATGGTCTATGTGCGGCATCTGCGTAAGAAGGGCCGTCCCAATGATCTGCACATGAACACGGACGTGAATCCGTTCTATGCCAGCTTGCAGTACATACCGGACGACTGGGAGGTGCTGCGTGAGAACATCATCCAGCTGGAGGCGCTCGGACAGGGCTCCTTTGGCATGGTGTACCAGGGCATACTGAAATCGCTATCGGGTGACAAACAGTGCGCCATCAAGACGGTCAACGAGAATGCCACCGATAGGGAGCGAACGAATTTCCTCAGCGAGGCCAGTGTGATGAAGGAGTTTGACACGTTCCATGTGGTCCGACTGCTGGGCGTCTGCTCCCGGGGACAGCCCGCACTGGTCGTCATGGAGCTGATGAAGAAGGGCGATCTTAAGTCGTATCTGCGCGCCCATCGGCCTGAGGAGCGGGACGAAGCCATGCAGGCGTATCTGAATCGCATCGGCTCCACTGGGAATCCGCCCACATATGCCCGCATCTATCAGATGGCCATTGAGATAGCCGACGGCATGGCCTACCTGGCGGCCAAGAAGTTTGTCCATCGCGATCTGGCGGCCCGCAACTGCATGGTAGCCGAGGATCTGACGGTGAAGATCGGGGACTTTGGCATGACGCGCGACGTTTACGAGACGGACTACTACCGCAAGGGCACCAAGGGCCTGCTGCCCGTACGTTGGATGCCGCCGGAGAGTCTGCGCGATGGTGTCTATTCCAGTTCAAGCGATGTCTTTAGCTTTGGGGTGGTGCTCTGGGAGATGGCCACGCTGGCGGCACAGCCCTATCAGGGCCTGTCCAATGAACAAGTGCTGCGATACGTCATCGATGGTGGCATCATGGAGCGGCCAGAGAACTGTCCCGATGTGTTGCACAAGCTGATGCATCGCTGCTGGCACCATCGGCCGTCAGCGAGGCCCAGTTTCCTGGACATAATAGCGTACTTGGAGCAGCAGTGCCCCGATTCGGAGTTTAAGGACGTCTCGTTCTATCACTCGGATGCGGGACTGGTGCATCGCGAAAAGGAGCGCAAGGAAAGGAGTCAAAATGATGCCTTTACGGCAGTGCCGCTGGACCAGGACCCGGAGGATGCCACCACGCCGCTGAGGGTGGGCGACTATCAGGGCTACAAGTCCAACATGGACCACAACTCATCCCTCGACCAGCCAGCAGAGAGTCCCATTGCTTTGGTGGACGACCACGCCACCCATTCGCCCTTCAGCCTACAGTCTGGATTCATTGTAAGCAGCACGCCCGATGCCCAGTCGACGATGCCCACGGCAGGGGCCTCACATGGCGACGATGCGGCCGCCTATGTCCAACCGGACGCCGAGGCTTTGGCTGCAGATCGGGGCTATGAGATCTACGATCCGAGTCCGAACTTTGCAGAGCTGCCCTCAAGCCGGAGCGGCAGCACCGGCGGGGGTGGCGGTGGCGGGAAGCTGAGTGGGGAGCAGCATTTGCTACCGCGAAAGTCACGCCAGCCTATCATTATGAGCAGCTCGATGCCCGACGATGTGATTGGGATCGGAGGAGGCGGCTCCTCCCTGCAGCCATCGACGGCTTCGGCGGCCAGCTCCAATGCCAGCTCTCATACGGGCACAAGTGGCGGTGGCGGGGGCCGCTATCCAAGCCTCAAACGGGTCGTGGCCGACACACTACGGAACCGGGCCAACATCTTCAATCGGCATCTGTTCAACCACAAACGGACCGGCAGCAATGCTAGCTACAAGAGCAGCGCCTCGAATGCACCCAGCACCAGCAGCAATTCAAATCTCACCAGCCATCCGGTGGCCATGGGCAATCTGGGTACCATCGAGAGCGGCGGCAGTGGCTCTGCGGGCAGCTACACGGGTACACCGCGCTTCTACACGCCCACGGCCACGCCCAGCGGAGGGGCATCGACCATTATCAGCGATAATCCCAACTATAGGCAACTGGAAGAGTCCGTGACGAGTGGGGGGACGACCAGGTCGCCGGGGAACTCGTGGAGCCAGCGAACGGATAGCGAGCAGGCCACGATACTGACTACGAGCAGTCCGAATCCCAACTACGAGATGATGCATCCCACAACGGTTCCGGGACCGGTATTGCCCCGACAGGCACTGGGACATGGGCAGAGTCAAGGGAACTCGAACTCCAATGCTGGAGCAAACGACAATCCCAACTATGTGCTGATGAGCGAGCCAGAGCTGGTGATAAGCAGTAATCCAAGCTATGCTTTCATGGCTGCCCCACAGTCCCGTCTGAGCAGCTCTGATGAGGACAATGATCTGGAGGAGGACGATGCTGAGGACGATGATGATGACGACGACGAGGACTTGGATGATGAGCATGTGGAGCACATCAAAATGGAGCGCATGCCCCTGAGCAGGCCCAGGCAGCGGTCAACCAGCAAACCGCAACAGCAGCGCAGTCGAAGTGTCAGTCAGACGCGAAAGTCTCCTACGGCAGCGGCGAACTCTGGAGCGGCCAGTAATGTTTCGAACCTGCTGAAGGAGAACTGGCTGCGGGGGGGCAGTTCGTCGCGACCGCCGCCACCCAATGGATTTATTGGACGTGAAGCGTAGATGGAAAAGATGGGTAACGAACGAGAGTGTTAATAGAGTTGGAATCGATTGATACCCATGAGAAATGTAAATTCGCTTCGATTAACGATTAGGATTAGGACACCCCCCCCGCCCTTCCCTCCCACATATATGTATAAATTGTAATCATTTTCGGATTAAGCCTATTTATGTTAACGTATTCGTTTAGTATTTACACACGATAGTTTTTGTTTGTTTAAATCAATGAACTAGAGCCGTTAACACAATACAAAACAAACAGAAACTGAAACAGCAACAAACAGAAACAGAAACAAACAGAAAAACAGACAGAAAGTGAAAGCGAAAGCGAAGCAAAAACAACAAGTCCTACATGCAAATAACAAAAGTACAAAAGCCAACAACCAACCAACCTAAGTACCGATTAAATAGACATACAAATTCTACCAATTACCAATTATAAATTATTGAATTATGAACCATTTACCTACTACTACTACTACTTATACGTTATGTATATTCATAATTATCATGATAATTTTTAGTACCTACCAAAACGCGTTCAATGAAAAATGCAAATAGCAAAGAAAAATAATGGAAAATGTACAACAAGCAGAACAAGAGAAAACCGAAACAGAAACAGAAACTACACAAGAAACAAGCAATACAAAATACAGAACTACTGTCTTCACTGAGTTTAGCTAGAGCTAGTTATAATTGTAGCCCCCCAACCCTCAGAAAGAGATCCAAACTATCTACGGATATATAGTACGCCCCACACCCACACACCCCCACACACTATATAATGTACTCAACTAATTTTACTATGCATGCAAGCAAATGTTTTTAGTGCGTTTATATTCAGATTTGAATGCTTGGATTTTAATTTATATTTATATTTATAAAGATATTTTTTTTTGTTTTACCAAGTGTTGCTTGATTGTTTCTAATATTTCTCTGATTCTTCTCCCCTTTTACATTTCATAATTTTAATATTTATTGTCGTCTGTACATAGAATTGTGTAAATTTTGAATGGAGAGAGCAGAGCGAGGAGCGAGTATCTAATCTAATCGATTTAGATGATGGATGTGTATGTGTAACCATTAAGCTTAAGCGAGAGGCCGAGGCGCAAACAACTTTTGTTCAATTACTTTTCTTTTCTAAATTAATTTCTGTTGAAGCCAAGCTTCGGAGACGGCGGAGAGAAGAAGGAGAATAAGGAAAACCACGTAACGTAATGTCAAAAAAACAAAAAAACACTGAGAGCTTAAGTAACTGATGCATCATATACATATATACTAAATAATATAGAAGTATAGTATAAAATAATTGTATACAATCTGCTGGTCGTTTTAAATGCTATATACTACACGAAGAGCAAAAACAAACGCGAAAGCAAAGCATTTTATGTACTAGCTATAGATGAAAGCAAAGAAAAGCAAAAGCAAACGTAAAACACACATCCATAGACTCACATCCGTACAAGAAGAACATCTTTCACCAGAAGACCCTAGATAATATTACCTGCCATACGCCATAAACTCAAATATGAACGAGAAACCGGACGGATTTTGTTTTTTCTTAAAACTTAATTTTACAATAGACAAATTATATACACAAACACACCCAAACATATATATATATTTACCTATATATATGGGACCCTATTTAAGAGAACTGAACGTGATATGTTTTGCTGAGTGTACTATCCTGACAGTTCTATGAATTCTAGCAAAAGAACACCACACCCAATCAATCACCAAATAACCACATTTCATTACGAGAACCACACACACCACGCCACACCACACACAACATTCTCTTTAAAACCAGAAACCAAGAAACCAGAACCAGAACAGCAACATTAAACAACTGCAACAAATGGAATTTTTAAATGAAAAAACAACAACAACAAAAGTATTCGATATTTGCCTTCGCTCTTTATATTATTATATTTAACTATACACGCAAAAATTTATATTTAATAACTAAAAGAAAAAAAAAGGAAAAGCTAAAGTAAAAGTAAAGCAGAGAGCGCGCATGTGCAACGTTTATTCTGCTTTTCTGTGTGTCTTTTTCATTTTTAATAGATGCAACGCGGAAACAAGGAAACACACTAAATATTTAAATGAATTATACAAATTGCTTAGATTGTAACAACAAAACAAAACAATTGTGCAGAAGAAACAACTTGAACTAATATTACAACAAGGAGGAAAACACTAGTGCTAATTATATAAACAAAACTGGGAAGCAAGCGATATTTACACTGAAAACTGAAATAAAAAAAAACTGAAAACTATTCAAAAAAAGAAAAAAAAACCACAAAAGAATAAAAACAATACAAAACGAAACAATTAAATTAAATTAATTTAAATATCTAATATGCTATATACATAATGAAACAATAGATATTCTACACACATGCACACCGACACAGCCATACCACACATTTACACACAAACACATGCAACCACATACATACACACACACACATACACATACACACACTAAAAAGACTGAAAGATATAGTTCCTTTTGTTTTTATGTATATAAAATGAGAGAAAAAAAAGAAGGAAAGAAAGAGAAATTCTAACGAAAATTGTAAACTTAAAGAGAGCGATCGATAGAGCGAGAGAAACGTAAAAACAATTAACGGAATTATACATTAAACAAATACAATTAAATAAACAAAACATAAACAAAAACAAAAAAGCAGCAAAACATTATGTAACATGTATATTTAGTAGTTGAATTAACTAAATTTTTGAATGTAACATACAACGTTAACGTGGAAATGTGGAAATGTGAGCGCAGTCGCGACAACGCCAAATATCAACTTCTTCTTATATAGCGATATATATTCAGGATAGTTTGGCCCCAGTGTCGCCGCCGCCCCCGCCCTTCCTTGCCCCTCGCTGCTTTAGTGTATATACCCACACATGAAAGCATACATACATACATACATATATTCACATATATATAAACATATATGAAAACTACCATTTAAACCAATTATTATAAACTAAATAATACACATAAAGAGTGTAAAACAGAAAAGGAGAAAAAAAGAATAAAACAAAATGCTTCAATATTTTTATTATTTCTAATTAGAGCTAATTGTAAAAATAAAGCTAAGTTAATTGTTTCCTGTTTGTATAAGCAACAACAAATAATTAAATAAAAACCAATACAAATAAACAGCAACTAAATTATTATGTGGAAAGCGGTTCTGTGATTCGGAAATCTGGTAGATACGATCATTCTCTACCATTTTGCGGTTTTCTCGAATCTTCAAAATGGCCGATGCCGGAAAGGGGCGGGCCGAAATTTTGCAATAAACTTGTAAAAGTGTAATATCACAGGAGTCTGTATGCAAAGTTTGTAGCTCTAGCTCTTAAAGTCTCTGAGATCTAGGCGCTCATGAAGAAGGTCAGACACACTTACATATATGGCTCATCAGGGATTTATATACTTTATAGGGTCGGAAATGCTTCCTTCTGGGTGTTACACACTAACTATATAAAGTGGTTTGTATCGAGGTATGTATCGAAGTTTGGGAAAAACAGAGACTACAATTAATTATTCTTTTTTTCAAATTGTGATGTTTTTGATAATTTTAGTCTTTTGATAGGAAGAAAAACTTGTTAATTTCGTAGAAAATTGATTAATTTATTAGTTAAAATTAACATTAATTCAGAAGTAGGGTATACAAGAGGTCCATACTTCGTAAAAATATTTTTGAGACGTAGCAAATGTGTAGTTACCGTGTAAGGAAAGGGGCTTATTTATTGAGCTTCCTTGTTTAAACCTTACTTTAGACCAATTCTAATAAACGGTGTTTTTAAAATTTGTCAATCTTGTAGAAAATTGTTTCATCTATTTTTTAAAACTACCAGGGAACAGTAACTTATTCAGCTAGTAATATTCAACCGAATATCAAATAATGTTATATTTGAATATATGTTATATTTGCAGTATATTTTGAGGTCTGACCGTATATATAATTGGGAGTTTTTGAGGGATTTTGTGGAGGGATTTTGAGGAGGCAGCATCATCCCAACAATTTCCCTTACATCCATGCTCACTTACGTTTTTTACCGTTTATTTGCATGGGCCAGCAACATGTGCCGCAAAATGAGCGACATTATTCTACAACATGGGCACGGAATTAGAAACATATCCTTAAGATAGGTATTATAGAATTTGGGAAATGTTTGTCATACCAGGCACCAATTATTGCAGAAACTAGTCAGACTCTATCTCATAAAATTTTAATATTTTTGGTCTTCTTATAAAGACTGAAAATGGGAATCGGGATCGATATGTTAATATTAATAAATTAATCAAATGCATTATTGGGTCAAAAAATGTCAATATGTGCAAAAGACAATATTAATTAAGTTTTAAAGCAGCTTTGAAAAAAAAATTTTAACATTAATCAAAGGAAAAAGGGTATACAAATGCCGATACTACTGGTTAACAAGCAACAAGTGTCCAAATGACGTGACATTCCACTTCCTCACTTACGTTTTCTAACGGCGCATTCTCACTTACGTTTTATGCCTTGACCTTTATTGCTTAAACGTTATTATATAAACAATCTACAAAAAACGAGTTGCTAAAATTAGCCAATCTTCTAGACAATTGATTCATCAATCGTTCAAAATTATGTGTTCAGGCCTGACGGTTCTAGTTAGCTAATAATATTAAACGGAATATCAAAATCGAGGAATATAATTTTGGTCGGTATTTTACGGTACATTTTTCAAATGAGACAGTAATTTTCTGTATATTTCTGATGGTCGAACAGTATATTTTATCGATAATTCCGGTCACACTGGTTCCTACAAGCAATAAATTATATTTTTTTTCAAAAATGCGTGAATTGGAATATTTAAACAGCTGGCCATAAAGCCGACTGCTGGCCAGCAGCAGCCAAATTCCCAGCACCCAAGCACCCAAGAAGGTCTGGAGCAGAAGACATATCACATTCAAGAGAGCCGCACGCACATCTGGACTCCAACCGAACGACTCCCCCTCTCGGCTGTATAAACAAACTTCTACACAATAAATTGTTGCTGTGGAGCTCATTATGCAAAAACTAGTTTGAGCGGTTATTGAACCTCTGACACTTGACTTGCGTTTGCCGGCGAATATTTATTCTGACCCGCTCGCTCAGTAAGAAGTTCGATCTGGTATCCAGAATTCGACGTGTCAGCAAAAGAAGAGTGCCATGCACGTATACAAAATGAGTAATCGAGTTCCGGAACTGATTATATGGTGGGTACATACAGATGAATCTCGACTATTACTTCACGACTAATGTTGACCTTTTCAGCTCCTTTATCGTGGTCAGCTTGCTGGTCATACACTTCTTTACGGACTTGTTGCGTGCCTCGCTGGGCGGCTTCTACACCAAGGATGCGACCCTGTCGCAGATTTTGGAGTCCCAGAGCTCCGACTATGCCTGGCTTCTGAAACTGTTGGTTAACTGCTTCGGCTACAGCTGCGTCTTTGTGCCCGGCTATCTCATATACAAATATGTGGCACGCACCGGGTACCTGGAAAGAGGCAACAAGACCATTCTGCACACGGCCATCAATATGTGCATCACTGGCAACTCCAGCTACGAGCCACTGGATGCTGCGGACAGTACAGCGGATAAAGAACGGTCAGCAGGGTCGGCTGCAGGCAAGCGGACGAGTTCCCAGGAGGCTGTGCAGCTAATTTGGTGCTTTGGCGGCCTAATGGTGTCCTATTTGACCTGGGGCGTTCTGCAGGAGAAGATCATGACACAGAAGTATCTGAACTTTGCTGGCGAGAGTTCCAAGTTCAAGGATTCGCAGTTTCTGGTGTTTGCCAACCGATTGCTTGCCTTTGTGGTGGCCCTCATCTATCTGCAATGGCAGCCCTCGCCCACGCGACACCGTGCACCCCTCTACAAGTACTCCTTTGCCTCGTTCTCGAACATAATGAGCGCCTGGTTCCAGTATGAGGCTCTGAAATTCGTCAACTTTCCCACTCAGGTGCTGGCCAAGTCGTGCAAAATAATCCCCGTGATGGTGATGGGCAAGATCATGTCGAAAGCCAAGTATGAATCGTACGAGTATGCCACAGCTGTGCTAATCTCGCTGGGCATGATCTTCTTCATGAGTGGATCGGCAGACAGCAACAAAGCCAGTGGAGTGACCACCCTGACGGGCGTATTCCTGCTCTCCTTGTATATGGTCTTCGATAGCTTTACGGCCAACTGGCAGGGCTCGCTGTTCAAGAGCTACGGCATGACCTCCCTTCAGATGATGTGCGGCGTGAATCTGTTCTCTTCGGTCTTCACTGGCGCCTCTCTATCTATGCAGGGCGGATTCATGGACTCCCTGGCCTTTGCCACAGAGGTATATATCATCTCTGATATATCACGCTCCAAGTATTCCTATTCTCCCTATTTTTAGCATCCGAAATTCGTGTTTGATATGGTTGTGCTTTCCATTTGCTCAGCGGTCGGGCAATTGTTTATTTATCACACAATTGATGTGTTCGGCCCAGTTGTGTTTACCATCATTATGACGCTGCGTCAGGTGAGTCTTCGTATCTCTGTTTACGCAACTGTCTGCTGCTCTAGAACCACTCTATATCGGTTTTACCCTTTGCCCCATAGGCCGTAGCCATCATGCTCTCTTGCTTTATCTACCACCACAGTGTGTCGGCTCTGGGCATCTTTGGTGTTCTCATCGTTTTCGTGGCCATCTTTCTGCGCGTCTACTGCACACAGCGTATGAGAGCGATACGCAAACGGGCCGAGGCTAATAAACCCAAAATGGCTGTCTAACTGGAGGCATGATAGTGGAAGCGCCTCGAATACAACGCACAGCACGGACTTCCCAGCTCAGTCTTTAAGTTATTATATGTATATGGATGCCAGCTTACGATTGATCCTACGTCAAATCTATAAACAGAGGCAACTGGCTCCGTCTCTTCCCTTTTTGTATAGTTTTGTTTTTCTAGTTCTAAGCCTAAAGTATAATTTTATGTTAACCTTAAGTGGACCTGTAGAGGCCTAACGATTTTATGTGTGCTTTAAGTAAATTGTATATAATATTCCACATCATGAGAATAGATATATCTATTAGGTAAATAATGAGTGAGTTTTGTTCCCTGTCGGGTGTTTCCTGTCCATGTCACTTGGTGATGCAGTCATGGCATATCAACGTCCAAAGTAGTATTTACGATACGTTGTCAACTGATTCCAACTTAAACAAAATGTGATTAATGTTAGATGGATCCGTAGATCCCCCCACAACTAATTAAGTTCATTCCCAGAGCAGCAGCAGCGTCAGGCGACATTGACCCACTTTTCCTATTACATTTTTGGCAGAAATACGTTTTTGGCCAAAAACTGCGCCGGGTGAGAGCTTCGGAGCTGACGGCGTTGGCTGACACAGGTCAATGCACACGAGTCGCAGAGTGTAACATGTTTTTTGTTTTTGCTATGCTGTTGTGCCACATGTGGGCGCGTATAATGATGATGATGCCGGCGGTTGGGCTTGGGTTTTGGGTGGGCGGCCTAGATTACCATATCAAAACAATGCGCTGGAAAAATGCGAGCCAATAAAAAAAGGGCATTATGCAATCGTCAGTGTCTGCGCCGAGCTGCCTTCTAAGGGAAGAGCAACAAATTTGCCAAATTGGAGCTTGGCTTGGTTTTTTTTTCGCACAGCGGCAAGGTGATAAGTTGGGGCATGCTGCACAGTAGAGGAACAGTTCGTGCCCATCCAGCCAACCGAGCAGAAGTCTTCGACTCAGTGAATACGCGTATCCTCGACATGCAGCTACTGCTTGTTCTCCTTCTAGGAGCCCTCCTCAGCTGCTCCGTGGCCTATCCACGCAGCTACAGCTACGATTATCCCAGGAGAAGGCCCTCGCCTTACTCATACAACACCGTTCCTCAATACCAGAGCAATCGGCGCTCGCGGGAGAGTGCTGCTGGCACTGCTGGCACTACTGCCACCAAATCGGACACGGAGAATGCCAAGTTTGCGGGCGCATCGAACCAGGAACTGGATGAGTCCGTCGGTGATGAGAGAACTTTGCTTCTAAAGAAGAAGCTCAGGAAATTGGCTCGTCCTTATTTGGGATACGGCGGATATGGCGGGTATGGCGGATATGGTGGATATGGCGGATATGGTGGATACGGTGGCGGCAATCCCTGCTCTCCCTTCGGACGCGATGCCAAGGACAGCCAGAAGGATCCGGACGAGCAGGGACGTTTCCTCTTCGATGTGAATGTGTACAAAGTTTATCAAGGAGGATGTCGCGGTTACGGCGGCGGGGGCGGTTTTGGAGGTGGTCTGGGGGGTGGTCTTGGCGGTGGTCTGCTCTCAGATCCCATTCCACCACCCGTAGCGCCCTACCCCGTGCCAGTTCGTCCGTATGCTCCATTCGCCACGTGGCTGTCGTTGTTCGCTCCGGGTGTGCTTGGAGCCGCGACTGTGCCGGGTGTCCCCCTGTCGGATCCCATACGTCCTGCTTCGGCTGCCGGGGACTTACAGAGCGATCCTGCCGTGGACCCCAGCTATGCCGCGCCTCCGGTGCGCCGACCAGTCCCCAATCGAGTCTATTACGATTCAGCTGGAGCGGTAAGTCGCGACGATCGATGAATGACTATGAATACCTTCCTCTCACACTCTCTTTTCCAGCCACCTGTGACGCCGGCACAACTGGTGGGAGGCGTAGCCACCACTGTGAATGGAATCATCCAACAGCTCACCGGGCAGGTGCAACCGGTCTACCAAACAGGCACATATCGGTCGAGGAGCAATCAGAGGAGCAGCTACGGATGAGCCATTCTTCACGATCATCCACCCATCCCATTCATGCTATATATAGAGATGTAGTTAAAATGTGATTACGAGTATCTGTTAGGATATTATAATTATAAGGACGAAGTTATATAATAAAAAAATCAAACAAGATGATAAATTCTATAAATATCTCTATAATCATTCACAGGGATTCAAGCAAATCTTTCATACATCATAGGAATTTGAATTGGAACCAACTATCGATTAAGGCAGGGCTCTAATCCGCAGACACTACTTTAGCAATTGTAAAAAACCTAACACAAATTTAGAAAAAGGTTTACACGCACAAGTTCGTCTTGGAAACGTTAAAATCGAAATAAATATATTTCAATGTGCACGCAATTGCCATAAGGAAGTGGCTCAATTGGTGACCAAATTTCCGACCAAAATTTGTACAAAAAATAATCATTTTAGATTGTCCAACATGTGTTCCCTCTATCGTAGGAAGATTGGATTGAGGAATTCCCCAGACCATGTCCAGGCAACCGCTTAGTCATGCCCCTGGCCACACACATCAATCTTGGATCTATGCCCATTAAATTTATGCACGTCTCGTTCGGCGCATTAAAAGCAGCCAGAGAACCGCAAAAGCAGGTAGCCCCAAGGACAATAGTGTGTACATATTCCCAGAGAAACCGGATTTCGAACTTAATATTTCGGTTTTTTTTTCTGTGTATTTTACAATCTCCGACGCAGGTACTCGTACAAATAATAAGGCACTTAACTAGACAGATGGATCACAGCCTCAGCAGAGGTCTACGTTTAACCGAAGAAACCCCCACCGCCCCCGTAGCCACCGTTATGATAGCCATTGGAGTACTGCGACTGACTGTAGTGACCCCCGTAGGATCCGCCCTGATTGTAGTATGACCCGCCGCCGGGATAGAATCCTCCGTGATGATTGTGATGGTGGGGTCCGTGTCCATAGCCAGAATAACCGCCATAGGGATTGCCATATCCACCTCCATATCCAGAATAATCGCCTCCATATCCGCCTCCATATCCGCCACCGTATCCTCCGGGATATCCACTAGCATACCCACCTGGGTAGCCGCCGCCTCCAAAGCCGCTGTACAGGCCTCCGCCTAGGCCAACTCCAGCACTGAGTCCAACACTTCCACCAAATCCGCCGCCCAAGAGGCCAAAAGTGCGTCCCTCAGCCTTGACGGGGGCTGGAGCTGGCGCCGCCTGGCTATAACCGACGACCAGCAAAACGACCAGCAACTAAAGGGTAGACCAGAGCAAACCAATGAGCAGGTGCATCGCAGCAAAGGGAGAGAGAAACACTTACACAACTCACACGAAACACAGTCATGGCGATATCGAGCGCTTCTCTTCTTGTACGAAACGAAACTAAATTGCAATTGTGAAGTGCTTGAAGCTTTTATACCCCGAATCTGAATCCGAAACCGAATCTCGGCAAGAAGCTACAACTACGCGGCACGCATTGCCAAGTGGATTCTACGCAAATTGCAGAACAAACACAGACGAAAGCGAAACCAGTTTGTGACGAAATCTGGGAATGCCCCCAGTTCCAAAAGATCCGAAAGACACAATATAATAATAATCGTGGCGGACAATGTGGCGCTGCTTGACTGGGCCTCAGAATGCGTTAATTTTTCAGTCAACCCAAAATTATCATTGTCTTTTTCTGAGGGCCGGGCGATCAAGATCATGGAAAACCCAATAAAATAAAGCACTGAACCAACTACAATCACTAGACGCTTTTCAAGACCAACAAGTTGTGGGAACACTGACAATTTCGATATACACTTTTATCAATAAGAAGTTTTTATCTTTGCCCTAGAGGTCTCCTCCAAAGTTGCACTAAGAGGGATTCTGTACATTATTCTCTTACGAGTAGTCATTCCTGTTTAATAGGAGTACATGGTATTACAAACACAATGTTAATTGAAAGATAACCCTTTGGTTAGGGTATCCGTTGACAACGAGCAAAGACAAATGACTTGAGCAACAAACTTCACAACAGAACGTGCAGCGAAGCATATGCCTCCTCCATTGTCGACCCATACCCACACCCACCCGCACTCTTGCAGCTCATTAGCACTTGTTTGCCATATGTATATTGTAATTGTATTGTATCTATTGTATGTATTTGTTCTGGTCAATTGTTATGCCTTCACTTTCGTTGCAAAGTTTATTCACCCTCAAGCTGATTATCGCTTGACGTCAGCGGAGTTACCATACCATACGATAGAGAGACCAACCCACATCACCATCGTATCATCATCATTGCTAGTCAGGAAGTTGTAGTTAGATCCAAAGACAGCATTGAAGATGTACGACTATGATAGATCTTCAGGGTACGGGGGGAAATACATAAAGTCTTAATGGGTTCTATGAACGGGTTGGTGTTTATAAACGACCTGAATATTAATGAAGTTATAAGGGAAAAGATCTTACAAGTAAAAACTAGATACTACTTTTCACTAAGAAACTTCAATCTGAATTCTTTTCTTCTTTTGATTTGGTTTTTGGAAAACCATTCAAAGTTCTATATTGAGCTAGTACTCAGATAGTACTTCTTTATGCATAGTATACCTACTAATGATTATGTCTTCACATTTGTTCTATAATTATATTTCCCATTATTGTAATTACTTTGAGGCGTATTTCCGTTTTGCGGCGACTATAAGAATGGCAAACTTTGATCAGACTCCATTGAGTTGTTTGCTGACCATGAAGGTGGGTGTACACAAAGATTTAGTCGCTCCAACTAAACCACTAATTCGTATTCTTTCCCCGTCTCTCTCTCTTTTAGTATTTTACGCTGTCCTTTCTGCTGTGCTGCCTGTGTCTCGAAGTGATGTGTGCCCCCCAGTGGGGCCAAGGATCAGGATTTGGCTATGGCTTTGCCCCCTACTCGGGCTATGGCGGCAGCTATTCCTCGGCCAGTGCCAGTGCCGCAGCGAGTAGTAGTGCGGGATATCAGCAAGGATTCGGATCACCCTATGGGGGATATGGTGGCTTCGGTGGTTACGGAGGATACGGTGGATACGGGGGCTACCGCCAGCAGTACAACCAGTTCAGTAATCATCAAAACAGCTACGGATCCTCCGGTTATGGCGGATACGGCTACCCCTTTGGATATGGCAGATGAGTGAGGCACAAACAGATAGATAGACGCATATTTGTTTTGGCTTAATGCTGGAAATTTCTGGCTCTAGCCGTGTTTTGTTTGATTTCTTTATTTGGCTTTTAATTTGATGGAGGTCAATAAAACGTAAATACCCAATGAAATGATTCACCTGGGTCTGTGTTTTTCTATTTCCAACCTCTTGGATTTCACATACGTTTGATATGCTGAGCACTCCCTACTATATAGAGATCCTCTCTGAACCTATGACTACTATTGGATTGTATTTCCTATTTTTTAAATTTGTTCATGCTTCTAAATTAGCACATGTATCGCAGGCAGATTTCCCATTGACATTCGCTGGTTCATTCAATTTTTTTCATTTCTTTTCATTTATTTTCTCATGCCCGATTTGTGTCTTTGTATGCTCTCAAAAAACCTGAAATTTTCAGGGGCAAATCATGTGCATAAGGCAAATATAAGTTCACAGCAGCAGCGGCCTCAGCAACAACAAAAGACAGACAAGAGCTCTTTAGCGGCGGCCGATTGCATAAGGGCGATTCGAGACGCGCGAGCAGAAAAAAGCGGCAGCCAGATAAAAACACGTCGCTGGCCGCGCAGCCGCTTCAATTGAACACGCGTCGTGGTCCACGTCCCAGTCCCAGTCCCAGCCAAGAGACGAGCTTCGTCATCGGTCATCTATCGGCCCACACATTTGAACTTGAAGTTTTTACAACTAGATAAAACCATTTTCAAATAAAGGCCACAAACAGACTTAATCAATTAAAGACGCGTTAAACGAGTATCAAAAGTGAAAATGCAAATCATTGTAAGTGTTGGATTTTGATGGACCCCAAAAAGACTTAACAAGTGTTTGTGACAAAATGTGGATTAAATGAAATATATATAAAAAAAAAACACTCATTAGATTATTCTCTTTAAATTTGATCTTTTTTTCGATAACAGTGTCATCCACTGCTGATCCTGGGCGTATGCTTTCTGTTTTTGCTGCAAGGAACCTCAGCCGGAAAGATCAAATTGCTGGCTTTTAAGGGACCCCACGCCGGATTTGTAGGTCTCAAGGTGCGCACCCCTAAATTGCTGGGCCTCAAGCATGCTCTGGGCGGCGCAGGATTGGGAATCGGAGCTGGAGTTGGTGCTAGCATTGGAGCTGGAATCGGGGGAGGATATGGCGGTGGATTCGGCGGAGGACACGGCGGTTACGGAGGGGGATTCGGCGGAGGACACGGCGGGTACGGAGGCTACGGCGGCGGCAGCGGCTATGAGCACCACGAATTTCACGAAAGTCATCATGAAAGTCATCACAGTAGCGGAGGAAGCTACGGAGGCGGTGGATTTGGAGGCGGTGGCTTCGGTGGTGGCCTCTGGGGCAAATGAGAATGTCCAAAGGTCAATAGAATAAGAGAAAAATTATGTGCTTGCCATTAGAATCCACATCCACTCCACCCAAAATTGTTATTTAGTTGTAGACTCATTTCCTCATTCATAAAATAAAGCTATCTATAGGACTGAAACACTTATAAATCAGGGTTTGTTGTTTTAATGGTTTTATGACTAACCTACGATAAACCTATTTAGTTTATATGACAGTAAGGATGAATTCTATGTTGAATTACAGTGATCAAATGAATACGTTCCTGCATGCATTCTTACGCTTTGTTTTTTCTCTCGAAGTTTCGCTGAGTATGAAACCAGGCTAGCCGTAATACGTTAAGTTTTTACTGCTTTTTTGCAGTCCATTTTTTGAATTTATTTTTTACATCAAATTTACATACAAGTGGGGTGATTTCTAGATTTCGCTTCCTTACAACCCATTTATATGTCATTAATATCCATATAAAAGTATGATATATATTTTTTTTAGCGCATACTACTTTTTTATATGTGATCAAATATATCATTGTATACTACAATTAACCATACAATTAAATATATATTTGTAAATATATACACGCAAAGTACGTGAGAATGCATGTGCACACATACACTTTCAGGGGGAGCTGATGCCCACATATTGAATGCTTTTATCTGAGCAAAGCTCAGCAAGAGGATGGATGGTCTAGGGGTATGATTCTGGCTTTGGGTGCGAGAGGTCCCGGGTTCAAATCCCCCGGTTGAGCCCCCGGCTAACACATTTAAATTAAAAAATGTTTGGGATGGCTTTGAAAACACTACCACCCCCACCCAGGCCTGGCCGGCCATACATAACCCACCCCCATGCGCTGCATGTCCTGAGCGAGGGAAAAAAGAAGAAGCTGCGCTACGCGCCACTCCGTGGCAGGTCCGTAGCTCGATTCTATTCGCAAAGGAACAGAAACAGGGTGGGTGACCAACCTCATCCTTTTCTTTTTAGTCCCGCCTAGTTCCGTGCAGCTACTAGTGCACTGGATCTCTGTCTACACTTCGTGTTACCGTATGGGTTGTATGTACAATTTTTAACCGCATTTTTAATTACATTAGTTAAAACATTACATTACATTTAAATTTAAAAAATGTTTGGGATGGCAAAGCACTGGCCATACATAACCCTGCCCTGAATGTCTTAAGCGAGGGGAAAAAAGAAGCTACATGCGATTGTAAGGTGAACAAATCTGGCAACCCTAGCTACGGAAATATAAATTGAAGGCTAGGTGGCGCGGCAATACTCAAGTCTATCATGGCCGATTGACGGTTTAACGTCAGCAGGTTTCCGTAGTGTAGTGGTTATCACGTGTGCTTCACACGCACAAGGTCCCCGGTTCGAACCCGGGCGGAAACAGACCATAACTTTTTTAATTTTTTTAGAAATACTTTTTGCACATACTCTAGTTAATTTTCATATAATCTTATTCTTATTAGTTAATACATTATTTAATATGAAAACGAATCAATCTGAAACGGCCTGCAACCGGTCACTTGCGGATCTTATATACAAACACACATAAAATATAAATATCGTTACGCTTCAGAAACTATAATGTGCTCCGTTTATACACGTAGATCACAATTTTATTTCGAAATATGTTCATTTTTGAGGTTATAGTTAAGATATTAGTAAGCACATTTTTGATAAAAAGTTTCGCCGGGCTCAACCGGGATTTGAACCCGGGACCTCTCGCACCCAAAGCGAGAATCATACCCCTAGACCATTGAGCCTCATGGCATGCGGCGCGCCCTTTTATATTTTACTCGACGACTGTGCAAACTCTTCCTTCGCCAGCAAAACATATGTTTAAGATACAAATAAATTCGGTTTTTCAATAAAATTAATTATAGCTTTATTTAAAATGGCTTAAATAACTAACTTAACGTCTCTTCCAGATACCCCCACCGTAACCGCCGCCACCAAAACCTCCCGAAAAGGAGCTAGCTGAGCTGTAGGCCGAGGAATAGCTTCCACCGTAGCCGCCCCCAAAACCGCCTCCGTAGCCACCGAATCCTCCCAACCCACCTAGACCCCCCTTCCATCCGTGCTTGAAAGGAACAACGACTGGCTGTGGCACTGGAACTGGGATAGGCTGTGGAATCGCAACTGGAACGGGAATGGGTTGAGGAACTGGAACCGGCTGGGCCACAGGATAGGGCACATAGTTGGTGTACACAGGTGCGTAGCCGCCCCCTCCGAACTTTCCGCCAAAACTGTGGGAGCTACTAAGACCCAGGCATAGCAGCAGCGATACGCCCAAAATTGTGGCCTGAAAGAAAGATGCGATGCTAATCATCCAAGTCCGCAGCAATGTGAGACAGCCATATCCACTTACTGTGCTTGTTCTCATGTCGTCAAATGATGATTCTAAACGTGGCAAACGTCTTAGCTGTCTTATATATAGCAAACCTAGGCCACTTCCTGTACTTCCTTTTGGCGACGAGTTCAAAGAACTGCCAAAAACTTGATCCACAACCAGTTCTTCTCGAACAGAAACCATCAATTTTTATTGTGCAGAAATTTAGTCTCAGCAACTAACGCAAAAATATAACAAATCGTGAGAAAATCATTGAAATCGGTTAAGTTGACGTGGTTGAAGGTCGTCCGTGCCGTGTTCCGGGACTGGGCTTTTGGGTGGGCGTAAGATTGGCTCAGAGATTCTAAGTATAAAAACTGAACCGTCCGTTGGGTAGGCAAGTCAGTCAAGTTCAAGACAAATCAGAAACATGGTGAAGTTTAGCAGTTCGGTGAGTAGCTTTGGACCATCAGAAAGATGCACTATTATTAACGGACTTTCTGTCCTTTTCTGCAGTTGGTGGTGATGTTGTCGCTCTGCGCCTGTACTTACGCCCAATACCAGTATCCCCAGCAACGCCCGGCAACCCCAGCAACTGATGGTCAGCCCACTGGTGGACCTGTAGACAATCGTATTATTCCTTTGGGTAATTTGCTCGGCGGAGGAGGAGGTTTACTCGGAGGCGGCGGCGGAGGTGGCGGTCTTTTTGGCAACTTGTTGGGTGGTCTTTTGGGCGGAAATAATGCTCGCCCACCGCCACCAGCGCCATACCCAGTGCCCGTTCCCTCCTATGGCGGAGGGTTCGGCGGCGGATATCCTGGCGGATTTGGCGGCGGATATCCTGGCGGCTTCGGCGGTGGCTATACAGGCGGCTACCCTGGCGGATTTGGAGGTGGTTATGGCAATCCCTATGGCGGCTACTACAGCTAGAAAGCGTTGTTGATCGGTCTGCCATTGACTACTCCAAGTATTACCCGCAGTTAAAAATGTTTTCGATATACATAGGTAGTTTTAAGTTGTTGACCATTGTCCATTGACCATTACATTAAAATATTTGATCCAAATTATTAAGACTAAACTGACTAGAAAGGATTGGCCTGAACATGCCTGCGTTGCTTTTTTCCGTTTATTACTTCTTCGTGTACCTATACCGTTGGTAAATCACTCCACCCTTGGGGCGAAAAAACGTCCTCTCATCAAATATGTAGTCCCTTTCGAGCCTCAATGCGTCAGCCATATTCATCTGAAATCTTTTTTGGCGTAGAAGGCAAGAACTGTATCTTTCACTATCCTTTTATCAGAAATACTTCGGAATTTCCTAGATTTTATTTTTTCGTTAGTCTGAAGATATTTTAGTCTGCAGAATTGGTCTTGCCACAAGCACGCCAATACAGTCGGTGGTGTCTCCGGAAGACCTAATACTTTCTCCAAGTGCGCCACTGGTGACAGTAACCCGATGGCAGGAAGTTCGTTCAAAAATTGTGCTCGCGCTCAACCGAGGAGCAGTTTTTTATGTCTCTTTTGCTCTGCTCATTCCAGCACCGTTTGCCCTCGAACGACGATTCAAAAAGTCTTTTGTATGTACATATGTGTGTATGTGAGGTCTCGAAGGGCCTACGCGTCGCTTTGCTTTGTGAATTTCGATGGTACAGTGATCGTATGTGGAGAATTTTGACAAAATGTATAGTCGCTTACTAAGCGAAGGCATATTGATTACATTGTTTTAGAAATGTTATGCTAAAATCGGCACACTATTCATTTTTTAATGCGTTTGATATATAAAGACTCATATTTTATATTTCAAGAAAATTTAGAGGGAAAATCGAATTTCACAATTTTACACAACGTACCACTGTGCATCGAAAAGGAGACAAATTATTGAAATTTGTTTGGGCTGACTTTTTCAGTGAACCAGTATTTTAGTGAGTCTCTCTGTGCGAGCATCACTCGTATCTTGTGCGCTGTTCGGTGATAGAGCGTCTCACGAACAGCTCAACAGATAACCGAAACGAAAAGAAACGAAGTCTGCTGCTCAGAGAGAGAACGAGGGTGCATACTTTTTTTCGGTTGTTTTCGCGAGCAGAGCGTTAGCAAACAAACGGTCAACAGTTATTTGCAAGCTATGCTACAAAAACAACTTACTAAACCTCCTAAATGGAGGAACTTTCCAACACTACATAGTAAAACAGACAACAAAATTGACACAACGAACGTACGTACAAAACGGACACCCAAACAGGATGACGTAATATTGCAATGTACTTGCGATTCAGGTAGAATACCCAAACACACACTAACACAAGCTCAACAGAACTCTCTCATACATTTCTAGAACTCAACTTCAATCGATTCGAGTTGTTAGGAGCAGGGCAGAAATATTTCAGTCTGATCGAAAAGTTTGCTGAGACAACATAAAGTTAGTTGAGTGAGTGTAAAAAAAACAAAACAAAAATTTAATTTTATATTATATCAACATTTTAAAAATAAAAATCATAGAAAATGGAGGCGGGAATGAATAAATATTTCAGTGAAGTGGTGATGGAAAATCCCACTCTTTACGAAGATCTGCGTGGAGTGGACTCATTTAAATTAAAAAATGTTTGGGATGGCAGTTAAAACCCTGGCCATATATAACCCTGCCCTGAATGTCCTGAGCGAGGGAAAGAAGTTATGCCACTCAATTTCATGTATTGTATATGAAAGTGGGGAAAACATACGCCATATCCTCGCCCTTCGCTCGATTGGAAAACATCTAAATTTCACAAACATTTAATGGTAAAAAAAATTCAAATTGGAGACGAGAGCATCTCGAACCAGCAATCGGTCTTCTTTGCTGCTCTCTATGCGGCTACCTAGTTTAGTATACCTTGCGCTTAATCTTTAGTCGCCATTTTTTTTTTTTTAACCAATAGAGTAGGCTTTGCTATTCGGAATCACAGCAGTCAAGGCAAACAAATTCACTTACGTACATTCATATATCATTGTCGTAATAGAGTTTCACACAACAGCTTCGTCTAAACATTGAACAACATTGTGAACAAAAACTTAGCTGTGAAGTAACATTTTTTTTACATTTTAAATGTATTTAATCAGGAAACAAAAAAAACTGAATAAGAAGCAGAAATCGAAGAAGACTGAGATAAGTAAGTAAATCGTCTCACGAACAGCTCAACAGATAACCGAAACGAAAAGAAACGAAGTCTGCTGCTCAGAGAGAGAACGAGGGTGCATACTTTTTTCGGTTGTTCTCGCGAGCAGAGCGTTAGCAAACAAACGGTCAACAGTTATTTGCGAGCTATGCTACAAAAACAACTTACTAAACCTCCTAAAGGGAGGAACTTTCCAACACTACATAGTAAAACAGACAACAAAATTGACACAACGAACGTACGTACAAAACGGACACCCAAACAGGATGACGTAATATTGCAATGTACTTGCGATTCAGGTAGAATACCCAAACACACACTAACACAAGCTCAACAGAACTCTCTCATACATTTCTAGAACTCAACTTCAATCGATTCGAGTTGTTAGGAGCAGGGCAGAAATATTTCAGTCTGATCGAAAAGTTTGCTGAGACAACATAAAGTTAGTTGAGTGAGTGTAAAAAAAACAAAACAAAAATTTAATTTTATATTATATCAACATTTTAAAAATAAAAATCATAGAAAATGGAGGCGGGAATGGATAAATATTTCAGTGAAGTGGTGATGGAAAATCCCACTCTTTACGAAGATCTGCGTGGAGTGGACTCATTTAAATTAAAAAATGTTTGGGATGGCAGTTAAAACCCTGGCCATATATAACCCTGCCCTGAATGTCCTGAGCGAGGGAAAGAAGTTATGCCACTCAATTTCATGTATTGTATATGAAAGTGGGGAAAACATACGCCATATTCTCGCCCTTCGCTCGATTGGAAAACATCTGAATTTCACAAACATTTAATGGTAAAAAAAATTCAAATTGGAGACGAGAGCATCTCGAACCAGCAATCGGTCCGGTCCATCTTCCTTCCATCGGGTTACTGTCACCAGTTGCGGATTTGAAGAAAGTTTTAGGTCTTCCAGAGACCCATCGCAGCAGCCGTCACCCCCCGCCAACGCGATCGGGAAAGCAGCGCCCCTCAGCTTCAGTCGCCTGTCCCCGTCCAACACGAGGGACACCATTTAATCATAATTTATACACTGTTGGAAAGTGTGTGGCCGAATTCAAATCGCTGAATCGATGCTACTCTTTCAATATGGGAAGATTTGGCGAGTGCCTAATGGAATTGGTTAGAGTAATAATGCACAATATACCACGGACGGCATGGGGCTTAGCTTCTACTTATGAGAAGCGCAGAGAAGGGCATAGTGCGAATTGATCGAAAAGTTTGCTGAGACAACATAAAGTTAGTTGAGTGAGTGTAAAAAAAACAAAACAAAAATTTAATTTTATATTATATCAACATTTTAAAAATAAAAATCATAGAAAATGGAGGCGGGAATGGATAAATATTTCAGTGAAGTGGTGATGGAAAATCCCACTCTTTACGAAGATCTGCGTGGAGTTTTCGTCAGCTTGGAATGTGATTCTCCTCGGAGATCTATGTCCCCAAGCCATAGACTCCTAGACATGTTCCAGCTGACTCATTTAAATTAAAAAATGTTTGGGATGGCAGTTAAAACCCTGGCCATATATAACCCTGCCCTGAATGTCCTGAGCGAGGGAAAGAAGTTATGCCACTCAATTTCATCTATTGTATACGAAAGTGGGGAAAACATACGCCATATTCTCGCCCTTCGCTCGATTGGAAAACATCTGAATTTCACAAACATTTAATGGTAAAAAAAATTCAAATTGGAGACGAGAGCATCTCGAACCAGCAATCGGTCCGGTCCATCTTCCTTCCATCGGGTTACTGTCACCAGTTGCGGATTTGAAGAAAGTTTTAGTTCTTCCAGAGACCCATCGCAGCTGCCGTCACCCCCCGCCAACTGAAGCCCCTCAGCTTCAGTCGCCTGTCCCCGTCCAACACGAGGGACACCGCCGCGAGGCACACCACTTAATCATAATTTATACACTGTTGAAAAGTGTGTGGCCGAATTCAAATCGCTGAATCGATGCTACTCTTTCAATATGGGAAGATTTGGCGAGTGCCTAATGGAATTGGTTAGAGTAATAATGCACAATATACCACGGACGGCATGGGGCTTAGCTTCTACTTATGAGAAGCGCAGAGAAGGGCAGAATGCGAATTGTTCAAAATTAGAGATGACACTGGCACTGACACTAGTGGTGATTCAGCTGCTATCTCTGTAATGTATGAAATTGTTTTGGGTCGACACCCGATGTGCGGTATGACCATATCTGATCGTCAAGAGTTTCTTTTTAAATTGCGGTCTGTTGAGCGGTGATTGTTTTGTTACTTAAGCAAGTGAGGCGTGGCTCGCCTTCTGGTTAGCTATAAACTAAGAGTATCGTCCACTTTAACGTCCTCTTTTGGTCTATTTTATTGTTTTGACGTCTTTTTCTAGAATTTTGACGGATGTACAACTTTTTTGCTGCTAATGAATAACATGAAGCCACTCCTTAAATTCAATTTTTTTTAACTATGTTCAGTATCTATATTAATATTTTCCAAACCTGAATCCTCGAAACAAAGCTCCCATCAGGAATGGCTCAAAAACTATATAGATCCGGTACTCTTAATGCAGCAAGAAAGCAAGCTGAATGTTTTCCTATATATGTATGTTACTTTGCTTGAATGAGCATTTTTCATATCTTATAAGAAATTTCACTTGAAAAATGCTAAATATGAGTAGCTTGAAATATGCTAAAATGGCAGCACCGATGCTCGGCTCGGCCGGTGGCGACAATCGTCTCAGATCCAACGGGACTTTACCGTCTACGCTTTGCGCCGTTTCTTTTTGCGCACGGCACAGTGGAACGGATTACATATTCACTAGAGTAACTTCACTAAATAACTTTCGGTCATTTTTATGGGCTACAAAAATGTATTATTTAATTTTGGAGATAAATAATGTCACGTGACGCTTTCCTTGCCACAAAGTTTTTCATGATACGGCGAAGCGTTCAAACATTTGTTGCTTTTCCACAACCGTGGTGAAAATTTGTTTCCAAATGTTTTATGCGATCTACTTATCATAAATTCAAGGTAAAAATATCAGTCGTGTTGGTTTAATGTTGTTTTTTAAATATATGAATATATTACTCATTACATATAACTTAACTTTATTTATGCGTCCTCGCAATTTTTGTTTGTCTACTTCTTCGGTTTTTGTTTTGTTTTTGTGTGTTCTGACTCAATGACTTTTCCTCTTAGTATGGCTCTTCTCCTGCTTCATCTCTTTCAGTTTTTTGCGTTCTGCTTTGTACGCCATTCAATAAATAGTTCAAAATGTATATTTTCTTAGGAATTTTTGTGGTTAGCTACGCAACTAGTAATGGGGGAAGCGAACATTGACCAGGTCTACGTCGACTGCAATGTACTAGGGAAGCGAACGTCGACCAGTCTAAACAGATCCGAAATACGAAGCTGGCTTCGTTTTGTTTCCGAAGTCGACAAATAACCGTAAACTCGTGGAAATATGAAACAACCCCGAAAAAGAGTTACAATACAGTGCGGACTCTGTGATTTTTGGCCGGTGGCACGCCATGCAAAATGGACCAAAGTGGTAAGTTAATCGTGATATTCTACTGTACTTGCGCTCGTGGAGTGCAAGAGACAAAAAAGTTCACAAAGAAGGAGTACACAAAGAGACAAAAAAAATACACTTTGCGTGTTTTTCTTTCTGCATAGGCAAGATCTAATTGTTGGAAGCCTTGATTTCGAACAAATTTTTATTAAACCCGTTTAAAAAGTGAGAAACAATAAAACAAAAAATAAAAAAACTAACAAACAGGTACGTGCAGCCATATTCCATATTTTAAATAAAATGATATATATTTCAGAATGTCGTCATCATCCGACATAATCCGACTTAGATATATCTAAGATGCGAAAGGTACATATGTACATGAAAAAGTTGCACATATGTATGTATCGGTTGTGTGTGTTTGTACTTGTCCAGTAAAGCATTAGCTAAGCTGGATCTGATCTGTGTGATCTAATCTCATACATTCAGAGCGATCAGAGCTGGATCGCTCTCCTGGAGGGAGCCCTTCTTTGGCAAGCAATGACTTTCGACCTATAGCTTTTTTGTGTTTATGAGTGTGTTTAGCAGATTGAGAGTGGGGAAGGGGGAGCATTTGCATTAATTTTCTTTGCATATTTGAAGAGTGAGCTTATAGCTAACATTTTGGTTTTACATTTCCTTATAATATTTTACTTGTTTCATGTTCCGCGATTTGTGCATTTCTTTTCATTTTCCCATTTCGCATTCCCTTGCCTGTTTCTGTTCCTGTTCCCCGCTTCTCTTAAATTCATTCTACTCCCATTTCTTTGTATTTTGTATGGGCTTCTTCTCGAAAACAACCAACAGTATTTTTTTCTATTCTGTTTCCTTTTTACTTGACCTGACCGTACCTGACCAATCGGCTATACTCATATTAATTAATCATGTTAACTGGATGCGTATATCTGTGCGAGTTTTTGCTCTATTTGTTGTATATTTTGTATTATTTTCTTTCTTTTCCTTTAATTGAATAAGGGCTACTATTTGTCTATATTTTCAATCTTTCAATCTTTTCAATGACCTGGATCGTCTGCATGCCTGTGGATACGTTCGACATGTTTATGCACACTACGTACTCAAATGTGTAATGCCTATACTGCACTACCCAATATACAATGTAATGTAAGTTACACTATCCAATATGCTATGTTATTGAAGTAGTAATGCTCATATTGAAAAAAATACAAAAAAATGTCGATCTTTATGAAATATTTTCTTTATTTTCTGAGCCTTTTGATGCTTTAATTTTTGCATCATATTTGCGCCATGACGCGGTATTTAAAAATTTTTTTATTTTGTGCACGCCATCTATTTTTCGGACTTTGGCATCTGTTCGTGCTCACATATTGAAAACTGTTATCTGCGCAGCTCTCGGCAAGAGGCTCAATGGTCTAGGGGTATGATTCTCGCTTTGGGTGCGAGAGGTCCCGGGTTCAAATCCCGGTTGAGCCCGGATTACCTTTTTTTTGTTTTCCTTCACTACATATTTTTATACCCTTACAAGAAGTAACCTTCTACACCCTTTGACAACGCACCGAATATGTTAAGTATAATTGAAAATATTAATATTAAGTGTCTCTTCATTTTCAAAGTGGATTTTTCTCGATAGTAATATAATAATAATAAAATAATAAAGTTTGTTCTTACTTACTTTGTTTAAGTAAGCTCATCAATTTTTCCAAGTTTTTTATTTATTTTTATACTATCTAATACAGTTTTTTGGGTGAAAACCCAATTATCTATTTCAGGTAAGTACATATACATATGACATCTTTTAAAACAAGCAAACGGTTACTATTAGATAAAAACGTTTTTTGTAAAATAAGTGTTTTTTTGTGTTAAAATGTTCCTTACCGTGCCCATATCTAAGAACAAACAAGAAAACTTGTATCAAATAAATAAATATAGCTACACATGTGTGTTGGTTTCTTATAACTTGTATGATAGTAAAAGGGTGTTTTTACCCTGGATGCTTTTTTGCTTTTTGCAATTAAACACAAATTATTTATTAAATTAATTATTATTAATTAAAAAAAAATTATTAAAGAAAAAAGTGAGATATTTGTAGGAAAAAAAATTAATTTCAACTTTGGAGATGCGGGGCATCGATCCCCGTACCTCTCACATGCTAAGCGAGCGCTCTACCATCTGAGCTACATCCCCGTTGGAAACGATGGTGGCCAATACTGTAGTTGTGAGTCAGCGAAGGTATAGCTGTAGCGGCGCGTGACGTCATCTGGCAGCTGCTGCTGCTAGTTGGTATGTCGGAATTTAATTTGTTCAGACTTCGTTTATCAAACTGAAGTGGCCTTGTCCGTCTTTTCTTTTTGAAGTGAGATAAGAAGTGGGAATGATATACTGGGGCTGCTGAGAAAAACTTATGCATTTAATTTCCGTTTCCGGTCAGCGAAAGTTGTTCTAAAGAAAACAAAAACAGAGGCAGCATCAACACCTGGCAAAGGAGTTCTTCCCTCCATGCTGTTCATTGTTGTCATAGCACAAACACAAATAAAGTCCGGGACAATTGCATATGGAGACCAGTCCGAAACGGGGATTGGGATGAACAGGAGTCAACGTCAACGCCTTAACGTTCGTACGAGCTTGTATTGGTGAATGTCCTGCCGGACAATCTGCGATCCCAGATCTCTTCACTATCTGGCACTTTCACACTTCTGTTTATACAACTGTCCTTCGCTTCGAGTATTTGTTTGTTTGTTTCGCCTCCGTTCCAGCTGCCACGCCCTCTGGGCAAAGCTCTATTATTATTTTCACAAGTTATATAAAAATAATAACTGAAACGGACTGCTCTGCTGCTGCTATACGGAACACGGAACACAGAGCTGACCATGGCCATGGCCATCCATTATGCTGCCGGGCATTTATTTGCCAAACAATTGAGGCAAGCTCGTTGCCTCCCGACTGCTGCCTGCTCCTTGGGCAACTTGCAACCACTTCATCAGGCATGGCATCCATGTCTGCAGCTATCTTATGGTTTATGATGGAATCAAAACAAAATGCTGGAGACTCCTTCTGCTTCTGCTCCTGATGGCGAGGGTGAAGGATATGCTGATGATGAGTTTGTTTATGCAGATTGGTTGTGGAGTTTTTCTCTTGGCGTTAATGGATAAATCTCCATATGTGTGTGTGTGTGTGTGGCGTTGTAACCCTTTTTGTGGACTCTCGTTACTGTGGAATCTAGTTTGAAAAGCAAACAAGTTGAATTTCATTTATTTTATTTATCTTAATTGATGGATGCTATTTCAATCCAACAGAACTGTGAAAAGTATAATGTTTTGTAAGCAATAAAATATTGGAAGATTCCGAGATTCTGGAAAAGAAAGTACTTATGTAGATTGGGCAGCCCTTTTTATTGTATTGTATCTCTTCGTTTACTTTGGTTTACTTTTTTCTTTGGTTCCTCACTTTTCAATTAAAATTGTATTGTTTTCTTTTACTTTGTCTGCTGTGCGATGTTTACTTGGGCCACAGTTCTATGTTGTTGCCTCTGTTCCTGCTTAGCCAAATTGTGGTAGTGGTAGAGGTATTGGTCCTTGTCCTGGTCCCAGGCCATAGCTCCCGGCCCCGGCTGATGCCCCTCCCATTGGGGAAGGTGGCAAAATGGGAGGGGGCGGCGGAGGAATTGGAGCTTGACCGGGTCGACCAGCTCCAAAGTATCCATATCCAAAGGGAACGGCAGGTGAACCACTGCCACTCGCAGAATTGGCAGCATTCTGATCGGTCTGATATATGTAGACATTGCTGTTGCCCTGAGCCTGCTGCTGTTGCTGTTGGCTCAAAGGGTAGAAGCTGCCTCCTGGCCGAGAATAGTAACCAGGTTGGGGCCCAATGGATGCCGGATTACAGCCATAGATGGGACAATTGTAGTATCCATTAATAGGGTAGGCAGCACCGGCAAATAGCGGATCTGCATTGTGATAGGCCATCCAGCGATTGCGCCAGCGTCGAAAGAGTGTGCCCAGAAAGAAAAAGGAACGTCCATCGATGGGCTCAGGAGCTCCATGCTCCAACTCGTCATCGGGCTGGTCATCTCCGTCGATTTCAGCTCTACTGCAGCCTGCCAGGAGCAGCACGACTAGGAACTGTGTCGGGTTAAGGCGGAGCACTGACATTTTCTCGACTGTGCCTCTCGAAGTCTTTGGGTGAACTACTGGAATTTGGATCACCAGACCACTAGAGGCCATTGAATACCTAAGCGACGTGCCGCCTAATGGGCCTTGTAATGGGTGCAATCATAATATAACGTCTTTCCAGCCTACAAACCATGCCCATGTTGTCATAATAAATGCTTTTCATTGCTCAAGTTAAATTAATTTTTAGGCCTAATCCTAAAGCAGCAACTGCCAGATGACGTCTCGCGCCGCTGCATTAATCCAATGCCGGTGAAGTGTGGAAATAGACAGCGGCGCTCACATCGGGGATGTAGCTCAGATGGTAGAGCGCTCGCTTAGCATGTGAGAGGTACGGGGATCGATGCCCCGCATCTCCAGAGTTAAACTATTTATTTTTTTTCCTCTTTTTTTGGTTTTCTTTTATTTACAGATACTTTTCTTTTGTACAACGAATTAATTTTGTTGAAAATTCCACTTTCTGAGATGGCAACCCTGCAGAATTTACCTTTTGCTGCACGTGCCAGCCATTTTTCATTATTAACCGTAAAGAAAAGTTTGAAGTTTTTGACTTTTTCCGCTTGATTATATTTTGCCACATTACACACTGCATGCCACCCAGAAGAGGGTCTTCAAAATGTTTTTGAGTTATGAGTGCTTCGTGCCAGGTGTACTAAGAATCAGGACAGGCGCTAGATACTCGACGTTGGAGCACCCTGTACAAAGGTATTATATATAATATTCGTATCTCCAGGGCACATGATTCTCCGAATTTTAGCTGTGCAGCATTTGCCACTCCACATGCCCATCATATCCATAGAGTCCTGTGAGTAAAGCGTGCAAAAAACAGGTGACAACAATCAGTTAAAGGTGTGTACAGAGGAAGAGGGAGAGCCACCCACCGCCGTTCGTGTCTGGGAAAACAAAAACAGCCCAACATCCAAAGGCTGTGAAAATTCACGCGCCCGTGAAAATTTCGCACGTTTTTATGGCCCCGCCAACCATCCATGAACTTGGCGTAGGCCCCTACTCCTCATGTCCAAAATGCCACCCACAGCTTTCTGGCAGAGCCTTGGGGGCAAAGTTGAGTAATGGCCTCATAGATTAGCTCCAAGCCGAAAATACTAGTACGAGTGGACTTTGATTTCTCTGCTCCGACATTCATTTAATTAAAAAAATATGCAAAGTCAACAGAAAAACTACAAACGAAATTAGAGAGAGAAGCGACCAGAGGAGAAACTTTTCATAAACTTTGTTGCCATCAAAACAATAAAAACCGCAATCCTTAGCAGCGACCGGACAGGGCCGAGCATTTTCCTTTGGCCTTTTGTTATCGAAGCTTGAAATGGACAATGGCCGAGTGTCCTTTTTTACGACAAAGCTAAATCCGGCGGAACCACATAAATTATGTTAATGCCTATGCTATGTACACGCCCACCATGTGGCTGGAACTGGAACTGTTGGTCGTCCGTGGTAATCAGAAAAATACACAGCAGCCACAGCTCTATGGAATGGACATTGTGTGGGGGGAACAGACATTTGCTTAGTGGTTTTGTGTGATAGTTTTTGTGCTCTGTCTATTGGGAAAATTGCTGACAATTGCTAAAAATCCTTGGGTGATGATGAGAAGCTGCTGCATAGGTCTGTGTCCGGGCTCGGGTCTGAGGGTGGAAATGAAATGGGATAGACCGGACTGGAGGCGTCGGAGCATTGCAAATGATATATGTTCTATGCAAGAACACATGTTAGGGGGAGGAATAGAGCTTATTGTGTATGAAGAAAGTCTGGGTAAATATCATAGGGATATTTGCCAAGTTTTGGGATAGCTCTTCCTTCTTGGACATCAAATGGAGCCATCGGAAAGAGTTTAGTCCCCACAACTATCTTCATTGATATGATCGGGAAACAGGAGCTGCCCAGTCAGCGGCAGACACAGGCAAATATTAATTCTCGAGAGGAAATTAGAAAAGGACATTGCTGTATCCGACACACAAAGCCCCAAAGGGAAGGACATTGGAAATTAAATCCATAAAAATGATTATGCCTCGTGGCATGAAGTCTGCCTGCATATAGCATTGTTCCGCCATTGTCTGCCGCTTGTCAGAAGTTGGCTCGTACATAATTATATGTGGGAAGTGTCCGTGTCCCCTCCGTCCGGTCCGGGGTTACACATCGGGCGTTCGGCTTGGGTGCGTTTGGGTATAAAAAACAAAGATAAGGCAGAAGCGAGTGGCTGTAAATAAATTGAAACAAATAAGCTTTCTGCCCGGCTAATTGCAGGCAGCTTCCTCACTCCTACTTCCATCTGGAAAAGCGAATGAAATTGAAAAGCCGTACGTTCCATTTGCAAGGCAAATATGCTCCCCATCAGTCCGCTCCGGGGACTCCCGACTCCATCCACTCCGGGACACGGCCACCCGGAGTCGTCGACAACGTCGCAACATGCTGTCGAACATTTCCGTTGCCCAGTGCCGTTGTTTCCGTTATGCATCGCATCGCATCGCCGTTGCAAGGACCACAACAGGTGGACACTCCTTCCTCTCTCGGAGAAAGGGTGGACACGTACATACATATCTGGGCATAAAGGCGAATCCGCTGCCACTGTTTACGCGAAACTTTTTTGTCAGCTGTCAGCACTGCAGACGTACAAAAGAAAAACGAAAGCTGCCCCTTTATCTTACCTGTGCGCTTGCACGGAGGGAGTGCTCGAAGACTGACAGCTGCAACGCACTGCATTCAATACTCATACAAAACCAGAAAAGAAGAGAACAAAAATGGTAAAAAATAAGGAAAGTCGAACAACAATTGCGCAAAGGCCCCGGCGAGATTCGAACTCACGATCTCCTGTTTACTAGACAGGCGCTTTAACCAACTAAGCCACGGCGCCATATGCCGCAATTCGGAAATTTTTAAAACTTAAATGATAAAATGATTGTTCCAACGATATATCGATATCGATTTTATTATAACTTATTTTTGGTTTGTTAGTTTTCATTATTTCCCATAGTTTAAATAAATGATAGACGCATCTACATAATTTTTTAGTTAAAAATACCAATCCATACACCCCACGTAACCCATTACCTCTTTATGAATTGGTAATGGGATACGATTCCCACTACATTTAATGTTGCTTGGCCTCTTTAGGGAGTGAATGCCTACAATCTCATCAAGAAAGTGGGAAATAATTCCCAGTTCATTTCCGGCTTCCATTACACCCAATTATACAAATCCTAAATTGTAATGGTGGCTGTGGGCAGACCCACTGTACGACACAGGATTTAAAAAATGTGCCTGTGAATGAATACGTTCGACATGTTTATGCACACTAGGTGCTCAAATGTGTAATACCTATACTGCACTACCCAATATACAAAGTAATGTAAGTACTACACTATCCAATATACCATGTTATTGAAGTAGTAATGCTAATACTGAAAGAAACACAAAAACATTTTAATCTTTATTAAATATTTTCTTTATTTGCTATATTTTTTACAATTGTATGCGTTAACGTCAAAAATAAATCGGAAAAATGTAAGAACAGGAATGAATTCTATAGTCTAAGTAGGAAACGAACGGAACAACAACAGTTCTGTGCTAAACTTCCCATTACATTACTTGGGGCCTTTATGAAATGCATCTAGTAGATGTATGAAAAAAGCTGTTCGCTGGGTCTAAAAATAAGTCCATAAAGTGTTTTTTTTTTTTAAAAACGAGACATGCGACAGATGTCAAGAAGGCCCCGGCGAGATTCGAACTCACGATCTCCTGTTTACTAGACAGGCGCTTTAACCAACTAAGCCACGGCGCCAACTGATTTCGCCGTGTCCAACCAACAATAATTATTTCTTTCCGTCCGAAAAGAATTTAAGATAAGAAGAAGAAGAGTAGAGAAGGAAAGATTATTGCAATATTGGAATTCATATCTACATATATCTGAAGATGAACAAGAAAACGCAATTTCATCAAATTATGAAAACTGTTGGGAATGATGAGGAATGATAAATAAATATGTAGTATATAAGTATTCTTATCTGAATTTTTGGTGACTCCCCGATGATCTTATGATCTTATTCATTCAAGCAGAGGGGGAAATACAGCTGCATATAATCGTTTATCTTGTGGTTATATTCATGGACGTTTTAATAATGGGGGACAATAATATTTTGAATCTTATATATACATATCTAAATACATGTATGTATGTAGACTAGTTGGCAGACTATTTTTAATTGTATTAAATATATATCTGTACATATCCCTCCTACTTTTGTATATTCCCAGCTACGCCCATGGATAGATTAAGAAGCATTGCAGTTCGAGAAGTGGAAATGGCTCGGGAATGTACCGAAATAATGCGTGGGGTACTTTTTGTGACAAGAGATATCAGACTATAAAAGCGTCAGCTGGCCATCAGCAGACATTCAGAATAAAAATTATAGTCCAAGAAGACAGTCAAAAGCATCTAAAGACCGAGAAATGGATTGTCAGGCAACCGGAAACCCCAAGACAGGAGAGGCCTCCGCCAGATGCGGAGTGCTCGTGGGCAATGATCAAACCAATGCCAAGGCAGGAGTTTTCGCATCGACCCCGGGCACTGGAGGCCCCGTCACCAAGGGCGTCTATGGAGCAGTAAATGCGTGAGTCCCCCCTATCTTCTTAAAATGCAATTCAAATTCAACTTTCCACCATCCAACCAGCAATGGACATGGCCTGTCCGTGCAGCATGGTCACATTGAGGGTCGTGGTAGCACTACCACTGCCATGGCCCAGGCCAATCTCCTGCAGACCCAAAACACGACCCTCAATGCTACAGGGTATCACAGTCACAGTCGCACCCACGATCAGTTTGGTGCCGGACTAAATATGCAGACATCCGCCGGCCACTCCGCCGCATTGGGTGTGAATCATGTGCCCCAGTTCAATGTGACCACCATGGAGGCGACTGGAAGGGCCAATATCTACACTTCACCCAGTGGAAACCTCAATCTGAATGCCACCGGCAGTGGCGTGCGTCACATGAGTGGACCACTGCGCGGTAAGTCCGACTTTGGAGTCGGACTCCAAGGCCGATATAATTTTTAAGATGTGAAATGTAAACCAAAACTCTAATTATTTATGAAGTTCCAATAAAATGTTAAACAGTAGAAACACCCGAATTTAACGCTTCTTTATCGCAATTTTGGATTGGGAATCCCTTTAAAGATTCCAATCGATTTACATTTCCATTTGGCGTCTGGCTATCATTATTATTCAAGTGCTCAAACTGCTGTCAATACAGGCATCGATTTCACATAATTTATCAAACCAAATTCGCACAATAACCGAGGAAAACTCCTTTGAGGGGAAGGCAACCCCATGACAAACCAATTTTTGGCTAGTCAGCCACCTCCCGTGCATGGGTGGTGCTCAGGCAGCGCAACCGTTAAGTGCCATAAAAATAATTCAAAATAAATTGCTTTACATAAAAATTTGGTTTCGTTGCATGAAAAAAACGCAACTGTTTTATAAGGTGTATAATTTGGCCATAATAATGCACATCATGGCGGGTGCACAGCATCCCATTCAGGGTTGATTATTAATTCTTGGCCAACGCGTCGCGTCGTCAAGGCCAGCACATAAATAACGTCGTTTTATGCGTGGAAATACTTTGCATAAGTACAAGTATTCCCAGACGCCGCCGAATCCTAGCTAAGCCGTAAAAATTACACCACAGAAAGTCGAAAAGCCGTGCCTCTGGCTGCCAGTCATGTCAGCTGCTGGCCTAATCCTCAGGTAGATGCGAATATCCGCCTTGATTGGCCACAATGAAAGATGCCAAGTCAATATTTTTGATATACCCAAGGGATAAATAGGAGAGGGTGGGTGGGGTGCAGGATAAATGTAGACTTGTAATGTCATGTAATTAGGGTCATAATCGGCTTGCCACTTGAGGCTTTATCGCGTTGGCCGAAACGACTTTGTTATGCAAATGCCAGAGGAGCTCAAAGGAGGCGAAGATAAACCGAAGTTTTGCATATTCCTTGAGGTTTAGAAATGGCTTGAACTGTTGATGCAGATTAGCATCACATTTTGCTTTAATTTTTAAGCAATACTGATTAAGGAAAGACCTTATCATCCATTCCAACACTGATGAAAGGAATTTAACTAAGAACTAAGTCCGAATGCCTTATTATTTTGGAGATTATTTGGGGGATTCCTTCTCACCACTCCCTACCTATCCAACACTGGCATTATTGCACCCTTCTCAACACTCTGTGAACAACAAAAGGACACCCGTTGACAACCGTTTCCTGGCAACCCAAAAGCCGGACTAATAAACATTGTTTATCTGCCATCGCCATCTCCTTCAGTATCCTTCAGTATCTCTAGCTGACAGAACGACGGACAGACAGAAACTATATTCAAATGGATTTCACGTATTGTGAGTTCCCCAGCACCGTCTCCATCGACACCTTCAAGGCCTATTTCAATCTCAAAGATGTCAGGCTGCCCAAAGTCAGCGGTAAATCATGGGACACAAGCCAGCAGACCCCGACCCAGAACGAAGCTCACGAAGGCCAGACAAATCAAGCGAAAAGTCTGCGACATCTTGTGCTCGATGCCATCGTACAGAACTGGAGTGGTGAGTGCTTCACATCCACACCCAGAGAAACCCCAATAAAATCTCAATCCCTGGGATTGTCTGGGTCTAGAGCTGCCACTGTACCAGCAACTGGGACGGCGCGAGGACCGTAACTATATACTCAGCCATCTGGACACCCAGCTACCGCTGCAGTTGCTCAGCGCGCACATCCGTGACGACTTCTTCTGGGAGCGGGGCTACGAGCAGCGCTGGAGGACGGCCCCGCTGCAGGCGCGCGGCAGGGAGCGGCCCTGGATTAACATCTACATGGAGCGACATGTGCAGGAGTTTATTGAGAATATGCAAACCGGCGACTACGAGCAGGAGGGCAACGTGCAGGCCACCTTGGACATCTGTGCGGCGTACATAAATCAATTGGAGATAAATTTCCTCCAGCCCTCACCAGCCACCACCGAGGGAAATGGTGAGTGAAGTGCGAGCTCTTGGAGAGTGGAGTGCTGGCATTCCAGGGTACATTGAGTTTCGTTTCGATCCCATCTGCAGATCACATTCCGCTTGATTACCTGCTGAGCAATCTCCCGGAAGTGCGGCAACTGCGACTGAGCTACAGCACCAAGACGGCTGGCTGTAATTACCAAACGGGCTGTAACCAATTGACACCCAGGGACATTCTGCTCCTGACCAAGGGCCTGAGCCAGTGCCACGAGCTGCGGCAGTTCTGGTGAGGATTACAGTACCACAGAAATGTAAATTGATTCACCTTTGGGTTTGCAGTCTGCACAACACCAAGATGTTGCCATATCAGATGCGTTACTTGGCCCACAGCTTGGACAAGGGCTGTCATCACCTGAGCGAACTGTCCTTCGTCCACTGTGCGGTGGGTGATGCTGGTATTCGCGGCTTTCTGGAAACCTGTGGCAGGGAGTCGTTTGGCACTCTAACTGTTTTGGATTTGACCAACAATAAGATCAGTGGGTGAAACTTCGTATCTTTATCCATCGGTTCTACAATGTATCTGTTTCTCTTAGCTGAAGAAGGTGCCTACATCCTCAGTCGCACCTTGAGGCATGTGCCCCTGCAGCGCCTGGTGTTGCGCCTGAATCCCATACAGAGTGACGGGGCAGCCGCTATCTTCCATACCCTTCAGGCCATGCCCATCAAGGAGCTGGACCTGGGATCGTGTTCCATTACGGAGACCATTACCAAGCTGTTCATGATGCTGATTTGTCAGCACACGAGCCTGCTGGAAATCGATATATCCAACAATGCCTTGGGGGAGGTTCGTTCGAAATATTCCCAACTTTTCAATCATCTAAATCCCTTAATTACAGGACTTTGGCAAACATTTACTAAAGGTCATCGTCTGCAATAAAATTGTGGAAAAATTGGATTTGCGAAATACGGGTCTGTCTTTGGCAATGCGTCAGAAATTCCAAGAATTTCTCATCAAAAATATTGAACGTAAAAAGTACGAGGCCTTGAAGAAGAAACAACGCGATAAGTTTAAATCCATGATGAAGATATAACCAAAATAGAATCTACATCAATAAAACAAAAAATAAAAGTTCCAACTGTTTCCGCCCGGGATTGAACCGGGGGCCTTCCGCGTGTTAGGCGGATGTGATAACCACTACACCACGGAAACTGCGATGGACTTCGCCTAGCCGAAAGGCAATTTATGGTGGGGTCTTCCCCCCCACCCACTTCAAATATTAAGATAACTTAAAATAGACGGGAAGAATTACTAAATATAGATACAAATAAAAAGAGTTCCCATGGGCACACCTCCATATCTGCCTTCTGCTGTCCTTTCCCACAGTCACCCTCAAAAGTATTGTGAACAACTTAAGCTGCAAACCGTGAACCAACACCGAAGCGAAGCTTTCAAGCCAACTTTCATTAACCCTCGACCTTGTTGACTTAAGTCAACAAAAACAATGCCTAACCCCATCAAGATGCCGAGTGGACCCAAGCCGTCTCCCAGTTGCCCTTTTCTAATGGTTTTTGCCCCCAACAACAACAACAAACTAAGTGGAAACACTTGAAAATGAGTTGGGGAAAAAAGGTAAAAAGTTGTTGAAAAAATAAATAAAAAGGAAATTCCTGTAGGTTTCTATTGTAGTTGTTGTTCCTCCTGCTGCTCTTATTTTTTGTAGTTGGTTCTTGTTTGCTTTGGGCTGCTCTTCTTGGCACGAAGAGTGTAAAAAATGTTTGTGCTTTTGTTAATGGCATTTTAAGTGCGGTTGGGAGAGTGATTCGGCAAGGGAAGGGGGTAAAAGTGGGAACAAAGTGTGTGCCATTAATTGGAATAATTTTCATAAGCTTTGAGGTTCAAGGTGACATGAAGAAAGTATCCACAAGAAAAGTAAGGTAAGATCTATTAGGTACATTTAGGGTAAGGAAAACCCTTGTAGAGATAAGCTATCGCGACGAGGATACTTTGAAAGGTATTCTTTATGGTTGTATCTACATATTTAACGCACCTTCAAGATCTGTATATATATCCACTCTATAATTATTGTTGGACTATTTTCCTAGCTTTATTTGAATTATATTTATCAAGACATCTTCCTTGAAAGATCACAGTAACTGGAGCCACTGACTGCATATGATGAACTTAGGTCTAGGTGGACTTATCCATCCATTACATCTGTTTATCGAGTATCTCTGTCTACCAAGAGATACAAATCTAAAATACCATCTCTCTTTCTTCTCTATCTTCTACCCCTTCATCGATGAATACATCTAGACAGATCCCATCATCCCATATGTATTCCATCATTCAGCACCTTTTGTTTTCCATATTCGGGGGGTTGTTTGATACTACTTTCCTGTTGTTGCTATTTTTCAATTAAAATCAAATTGTATTTTTGTCTGGCGGAACTTTTTACTCATTTTCTGGTGATTCTTTTTCTCGTTTTGTTTATTTAGGACCTTGTTTTGTTTATCCGAGCAAGTAAAAGACAACACAGACGAAGACCGACACACACACAGGATACAAAAGCTCACAAACAGATACATTTGCACTCGTAGATACATATATGATAATTGTGTTTTAAAGTTTGATATGTGGGCAAAGTTTTTTCTTGGCCACGACCCTCGCCAGCATATTTAGCAGCTCATAAATCTTGAATGGCTACAGTTGTGTGATTTATAACGAGCCACAAACTTGAGCCAGGCCAACAATAAAAAAGAATCTACAGAGGAAAAGTGCCCAAAAGATGCCCAAGAAGAGGGAAAGTAACAGTAGGGAGAAGGCTTTAAAAATGAAATATATTCAAAATAAACATCTGGTAAGATTTAATATATTGTGTCATATATGAATGAAAAAGTAAAATCAAAGTAGGCCTGGAAAACACTGTTAAAACTCTTTTAAGGGAACAAATTGAATTCATTTCGACTGTTTTCAGTCGTCAAAGTCGAACAAAATTGCACAAAATACAGGAAAATTACTCGTTGCGTAAAACTTTGCTACCACTGAAAGGCAAGACTGTTCTTTCATGTCTTCCGGCTCTCAGTTTTGAAGAAGGAACTGTCATGTCCAATCTGTACAAAGATATAAAGGCCGAATGGGCCAAACGAGCCCCGAATCTGCTGCGCTGTGGCGAACTTTTGGGCCTGTTCAAGATGGAGATCCTTGGCGGCTTCTTGATGCCCAACGAGGCCTCAAGGTCAAATCCCCAGCAGAAGGATCAGCTGGTGAGGTCACGCGATGTGCTGGAGATCGCAGTGGAGCACAGCATCACCGTCAAGGACTACGCCGCCTTTGAGCGGTACATGGCTCAGCTGAAGATGTACTACTACGACTACGACAAGTTCCTGGAACCCTCGAAGGAGATGCACAAGATGATTGGCCTGAGCCTGCTCTATATGCTGGCCACCAATCGCATTGCCGACTTCCACATCGCGCTGGAGCGTCTGCCGTCGGCCCTGCTGCTCAAGGACCGCTTCATCATGCCCGTGATGGCCCTCGAGAACTACTTCATGGAGGGACGCTACAACAAAATACTGCAGGCCAAGAGTTCCATGCCCTCGCCAATCTATGGCAACTTCATGGACATGCTAGTGGTCACGGCCCGCGAGGAGATTGCCTCCTGCATCGAGAAGTCCTACCTGAAGATGACCCCCAAGCAGGCGGCACAGCGTCTGGGCCTCCATGCTGGCAAAAAGGAGTTCCTGGAGCTGGCCCAACGCCGCCACTGGACCCTGGATCCCCAGGGGAGCTACGACTTTGTCGCACTGAACATCAAGCCCAGGGACGAGATTCCGGCCAACGATATAGCTGCCAATAGCTTGTCCTATGCCAGTGAGCTAGAGAAAATTGTTTGATTTTTTCATAATTTTATAAACATCGATTAGACATTTTTCTCTTTGTTTTTTGGTGTCGTTCAGCTTCGGTTTCTTGAATCCAATTTAAAATTTAAGCCTTGAGACCCTTTCTAATCCCTCAAATTTCCTGCTTTCAGCCTCAATTAGTTTATGCGCCTAATTGTCATATTTTTCTTCTCGGTCTTTTCTTTGCCCGCCGTCCAGATAATTGCATTTGGTGTGGGTTCCTGGTGGGTTCCTGGGAGTGGCTGTGGCTATTTGTGCCATAGCCAAGCCGTCGGAAACTTTGGACAGTTATCATCATTATTTATGATATTTCTTTTTATTTTTTTCGTCTATTTCTCTTTGGGCCCCAGCGAAAGGGGTTAAATGCGCCAAATGGGCATGCAAAACTTTTCAAATTAAATTAAAAGCATGCCCTGAAAGAGCCCAGAGACAAAGCAAAAATCTGATGAGTCAGCTGGCGTGCTGTGAAAAATTATAGAACCCCCGGCTGCAGCGATTAAAAGTCAATATATCAGCGATGCGCTGATGAGGGTAAGTTTAATTGAAAAGGAACAAAAAGGAAATGTAACTTTAAATAAAAAGGAAAATATTAAAATAGAAAACATCCTCTGGAGATGCGGGGCATCGATCCCCGTACCTCTCACATGCTAAGCGAGCGCTCTACCATCTGAGCTACATCCCCTTCATGAAATCCATGAATTTTGAGGGCTTCATAAGAAAAACTGACCAACTAAATCTACCATTTAGCCCCTTTAACCCCTTGTTTGCCTTGCGAAATTCTCAAAGATATCACAACAAAAATATCTTACGAATACATTTTAGAGCTGATAATGTTGAAGAAATTACAAAAAAATATAAGCTGGTATTAGATAGCATAAGATACAGATAGAAGCATTTGATTTGCTATAATCTTTCTAAGAAAATGATTGAAATATGCGCCTACTTTTTAAAATGTAATGTATATCTCCTTTTATTAATATACACTGAAAGAAATGACATATTTTAAATAAACATCCAAATATATTTTAAATAAATATAAGTGTGACTATGTACATGCCATGGACGATGCCTCCAAGAAGTCGCCAGGGAAACTGCTTGCCTTTGCTAAAAACACCTCGATTATAGGGGAATTCGGAACCTCAGAAACACCCTTGTAAGGTCCATACAAAGATCTGGATAACTAAGGGCCATTCTGGCCTATGAGAGGCCCCGTTGAGGGCCGTCCGGGGTAACCTAACCTATGTATGTGTGTACATAAGTGTAACTATTTGAATCTCAGGTTTTATTTATGTATCTGAATGTATATCAAATTTCGTTCAATTATTGTCAATCACTGTCACCTCATAGAAACTGTATGGCTCAAACGGGTTAAAGTTGGTTAACTGAATCTGAATTATGCATAAATGCAGCTCACATAAGAGAAACGATCGATAGCGGCTACTTGTTGACTCCAACTCGTTTCAACCTCATTAATCGCTGCCTCATTATGCATGCCACAACAACTGAATCCATTAGTTGGCTACGCTACAAATGTATCCATTAGTTGGCTGCAAATGTATTCATTGGTTGGCTGGTTGCAGTATCTTTGAGATACAATTGGCAGCTGAAAAATGCAAGATGCTCCGATTATATCATATGCGGCTCAATGGTCTAGGGGTATGATTCTCGCTTTGGGTGCGAGAGGTCCCGGGTTCAAATCCCGGTTGAGCCCTTAACTCCATTTTTTGCTCCTCCCATGCCATGTAGCCACACCCACACTCCATCTCCTAGCCCTGCCCACACTCCATCTCCTAGCCCTGCCTGGGGGGGAGAGAGATTGTGTGAGCAAACAATAATCATTTTATACATACATTTTATACTGTGACAATGTGACTTTATGGCCAATACAATAGATAAAAATTCAATTCAGGATTGTTTTACCCCCCACCCCACCCCATTGTCTCTGTCTGGGCTTTGACGTTTTTATGATTATTTCACTCCTTCACTCGTATATGTAGGTTTTTTGTTTGCTTTTCTGGATGACAAATTTGCATATCCCTCGTGTCGGGCGGCGTGTTTGTTGTCCTTACATGCGATATGACAGCCTTGGGAATTTCCCAGCGCCAAGACGCAATCTCAATGCCAATCGCATGATGTGCGAATTGCCACAAGGACTCTACTCTCTCCTCCTGCCTGCCTGCCCGTTTGTTGCTGTCATTGTCTAAACAATAAAGAATAATCTCCTCTCCTTGTAGCAGAAGTTCGCCTAAGCATTGGAATGTGATGTGCCACGTTTTATTGCCTGTAATTTGCATGCAAGTTGGGCATTGACTAACTTTTTCTTTTACGAGTTACGAGTCGACTTTAAGGCGCTCAAATGATGCGTTAAGCTATGGCTGAGTTCTCCCAAGGAGTTGAGAGACTGCTAAGTGAAGTGCACAGTTCGATCGGTTGGGGATTAGTCAGCTGCAGTACTAAAAACAACGATTAAAGAACAGCTTTTCTACTGATCTTAGTTCTTCTCCTCGTACACTCCATGGATCTTTAAAGCAGGGGTCGGCACGCAGACACTTACATGCTGCTAGTGCGTTTCAGTGCGCAGAAAACAGACATGACGAAACATGTTCCATTTTCTCTGCCGCGGCGCTGCCCAGCAACTATGATGCTTTTTCTGCATAGGGCCAAAGCAACACGATCATTTTCGCTGCTGCTGCGCCAGCCGAGCAGAAGCGGCGTGTGCACAGGGACGAAGCTGCGCCAGCCGAGCAGAATAATGAAGCCGAATGATCGCAGGGCCGACGCCACACGAAGTTTTCACACTCTGCGTGTGCCGACTGCGCTGCCCCGTGGCCATTTTTCAATGCACATTGCATTGGACGCTGCCGGCCTCTGCTTTAAAGTAAAATATGTACTTTCCAGACTTCTCAACGATGTGCAAATACTTCGCTTCCATTTCTATTCGTACCCTGACTTGCTGTCAGTGCGTATTAATCAGAAAACCTTTTCTGGCCGGACAGTATTTGCCAATCAATTGCCACAAACACAAATTGTCCATTTTCCTGTTGCCTGTCGCCTGTCGCCTGCCGGTCGTCCTGTTGCCGGAGCGGAAGGAATTTTAAAATTCAAATATAAAATAAAATGCCCAATTGAAATCGGTTACAATGAATGGGAATGTGACTGTATTCAGTGCCCGCTGACAGTCGCAGTCAGTCAGTTTTCCACAATTTCACACCCACAATGAACCCGGCCAAGATGATGGCAGCAGATGGCAGCCTGCGGGGACCGAAATGAAGCATTTTTGTATATCGGAAGACCGCAGCCAAATAATATTGAAAATCCGTAGACAATTGTGTGTACACGGGGACCGCACGGGGGGACGGTGTGCGGACGGACGGATGCCGGTCCGGACCCGCACTTGAGGTCGCTGGCTAAATGGCCAAAATGAAAATGAAAATCAACTGAGTCGGAATGAAGAGAGGAACGGAACGAAACGAAATGGAACTGTCGTGGGTCTGGATATTCATTTGCATGGGAAATTCTTTGGTGCTACTCTTTATTAAAAAACTTTGACCCTCCTCCGCCTCCGCCCACAGAAAAATGCCAATTAAATGCAAGAATCTTTCCAACATTTGCACGGACTTTGGTTTCGGTTTTTAGGATATCCCATGGTCCCGTGCTGTCTCCAGTCTCGCTCTCATTAGCACAAATCATTGTCAAGCATGCTGGCGCATATATCATGGCCAAAAAAACGAGAGGAATATATGCAGGCTAGGCCTCACAAATTATGAGCATTATCATCAGGGAATCAGAAATCAGTGGGTCGAGGGTTCCAGGGGTCCAGGGGGCCAGGCCGACCATAATCCACTGTGAAAATGTACAAATGATTTGCCTTAACGCCCGCAACAGGCCAGCAAATTGCAACAGCATCCCAAGTCCATGTCCTCCTGGTCTCGTGGTCTCGTGGTCATTCCTGCTAAGTGGACAAATCTACCACAAATACGAAAATCACCCTCATTATGGCCAAGAGCGTAAAATTCCTCGTTGGCGTTTTATTTTTCCTCGTTTTGTGCTTTTTTTTTTTTGTTTTGTTATCGCAATGTCGACAAGACCACTGGCCATGTTAAGAGACAACAGCCAGTCCAGTCCAGTCTGCTTTCCCCCAACATCCTGGACACACACACACACCCAAAAAAAAGGCGACAATGTTCACGAGTCGCAGTGGCAGTCCCAGTCCTAGACCCACTCCTAGATCCAATCCCATTCTCTGTTTTTGAGGCCGGACCGCTGTCAGCAGGACTGACACTAAAGTGGTTTAAGGCGATAAGATGCCTGCGGCTAGCTCTCCTCTCACTCTCCTCCATGTGCACCATCTTTCCATATCTGTCTATGTCTGCTGGACACTGTATTTGAGGGGTAGACATGGCCTTGGGTGGGGGTGCGACAACGCGGTTTCATATGACACACGGGCAATGAGCGATGAAGGAGGAGAAGAAGGATATGCTAATACTCGTAGAGAGGGTAGGGATGGGTGGAACATATAATGCACTGGTTATGGATTCACTGAATGTCGGGTGCTCCCCGGATAGGGCTAAGCCCGGAAAAAGGTATACAAACAAAGAATTGATCGCAATGAAGAGCTCTAATATGATCCCTTGAACCCACAGAGCACAGTTTCCATAGAAAACTTTACTGAGCATCTTTATCGAGGGCCAACCAACCCGTTTACCCTTTCGACATTTCTTTACCCCACCAAAAGCAAGACAACCAACAACCTAGAGCTGGTTCAATCCTCTCCATTCATTTCCCTTCCTGCCAGCCTTAACAGAAACTCATCTCGTCCAACTTCCTCCACGCACTTCCTATTCCATCCTGACCATCGTGGCCATGTTCCACCATTTAATGACAACTGTAGATTACTTGCTTCTTGTGGAAAACCGCTCGAACAAGCAGAAATCAATCGATTCCCCATCCGCCCTTAGTAGCTGCTGCTAAAATCCAATTGCTATTCCCCCCGAAACGGATAGAAATTATATGCAACGCATTGTGGCCAGGACAAGGACCCATCGCCCATCCCCCTATCTGGGGTTTTTCCATTTATTACAACTAAGTAGACACAACAACAACAACAGCAACAAGAGGACTATGGATGGAGTGGGGGCTGGGGAGTTCTTCCTATTTTTCGAATGCTTCTTTCGGGTAGTTTCTGCGGCTAAATGGTTTGAGCGATAAATAATGTCCGTTTGTACTTTTAAACGACTTCCTTTCATTTGTTTTTTTTCGTTCTGCTCTTCGACATCGACATCTACTTCGGCGACTGTTGTTCAAATTGTTTCAACGCCAATACATAATAGCTGCCCCGCCCACAAAACCTGGGGGCAGGATGGGCAGGAAAACAAGCCGTCAAAGATAGCAATCTTCGATTTTACTTCACTCGAGGTCCCTTTTTTCCAGGGGTTTCATTTACTGCTTGTTGTTGCTGCCACCGCTGCTGCTGCCACTGCCACTGCGGCTGTTCAATTGATGTTGGTGCGGGATAAGGCCGAATGGGAAATGGGAAACGGCAGAGGAATATGGGACTGCGATTCTTCCTGTAGTTGATGCTACACTGGGCGAAAAAGTGGGGAAAGAAACACACGATATTGTGATAAGAAACAATTGAAGATTTTAATTACATTTCAATCTAGGCAATAAGATAAAAGTATCCCTGGTTAATGGACGATACAATTTGCTGTAGAATACAAGGCATTCATCGCTGGTATCTTTCATTAATCTACTGGATAAAACGGGAAATAAATATCTTAAAAAAAAGGATTATATGATAATCATTTGATAATGGAAAATACAGTTTTCTAATAGAGAAAAAAAACTACTAAAAATAGGAAATAAAAACCAATAAATAGAAATCCATGTCTGGGATTTAAAATTCTTAAACAAATTGTAAATAAGTATGGAAAATTCGGTACATTAATCTTTTATATAAAACAGTTTTGGGTCGGCGTCGTCGGCTCTCGATATTTTACTCATAAGGGGTCTTGCCCCTTTGCCTCCCAGTTTCAAATAAAATAAATAAATGTTCCTTTTACTTTGCCTACAACTTACTATATTCTGACTAAAAAAAATAAAAAAAATATATATATATTCCCTTTTAATTACCGTGTACGTATGCTGTGTCTTGTTCTTGTTTCTGTTGTTTTTGCGGCATATAAATCGTTTTATTTCGAAAGCGGCATTATTGAGGATTGGATGACGCCTGTAGGAAGTGATTGTTGTTGTTGTTGCTGTTGTGTCGCGCTTGAGGTTCCCCGGGAAGATAAATGGCTCACTTAGCTATCCGCAACCGCCCCAACACCCCCCTGCACTCGACTCGTACTCGCACCAGCCCCTCGATGGCTGACAGGAGGTGACGCCAAAAAACAGCAACAACAAAAACATCGTCATCATCGTGATAGGTGTGTGCGGTTTAACGCTTCAGGATTCAGCATACAGGATTCAGGATTGTGGGGAATGGAACGTGTCCTGCCCCGGCATGGAGTGAAGTGGAGTGGACCTGACAGTTGACTCGGGGGAGCCTAAGACTAAGACTGACAAATAAAGGTGACTTTATCGGGGGTTTCTTTGTGTTCAGGCGAAAACTGATGGGGCGGGATTAGCTGGAGAGTGGAGACGGTCTCAAAATGAAGCAGTTGAAAGCGGAGTTTGAGTTGGGATTGCGATGAGTTATATGAGGGGCTAACACCTTGATATGGGTAGATTTGCAACAGAAGATGATCCTGTAACTAGACAAGTAATCATAGTTTCAGGAATAGAGAAATCATAGAGTTCTTGAGTAAGTTTTCTTTCATTCCAAATAGCCAAACTGAAAGGAAAAATAGAAAAGACACTTTTGAGACCACATTAGGAATGTCTAAGTACCGAGAGGTACCTCCATTCCATGCCAAAACCATCTAAGGATAATCAATATGCCATTTATTATATTTGCTATATTTTTTGTTTGTTTCCAAATTGGTTTAATGACTTCCTTCCCTGTATCTTCGTGGTCATATCATATCAATAACTCAATTAAATCCACCCATGGCCATTTCTCCCACCAACTTGAGACTCTCTCTCAGCTCCAGGCAGGACATACATCCATTCCATCATAGGACCATAGAGCATAGCTCATCCTGCGGCAGCCAGGAGGCAGCATTGTGCACACACAGACACATAAATCAAACAATAAGTACTCTTTATTATTATTATTTGCACTTTTTGCATACACGGTATTTGCTTAAGCAGCCGCCGCAGCCGCAGAGAGCCAACAAATATATAATGGAGCATACTTCAACTTGGCTTATTGAATAAGTCAGCAGTGAGCAGTGAGCAGTCAGGAGTCGCCCGTCGGCAGTCGAGGCAGCCACCTTAGAGAACTTCAATAACAACAACCCCCAACCCCCCGAAAATCCCCGAAAAACTTTCAAGCGACGCCCCGTCGATTCACAAATGCCACGCCCACACCACACACAGGAGCAGCAGCAGCCCCAACCAGACATCCATCCTCTCGTACCGCTTCAAAATTTCCCAACAGAAACAACATAATTTGCATAAAATTGACGTTAAAGGTTACCAGCGGCAGTGCGACAGGCGCATGGGGCAATAGCAGTGCGGCATGTGGCAGGAGTTACAAACATTTACTTAGGCGTCTCCCGGAATTCTTTTCGTTTTTTCTCCACTCCGAGTGCTCATATTAATAACCTTAAATCAATTCCATTATAACCCGGGGTACCCGGTACCCCGGCGAAAAACATGCGTTAAATTAATTTTCCTTTTATTTGCCGGAAAAGTATGCGAAAAGGGTTTCGCGTCCCAGCAAATTCCCTACAAATTACATGCGTGTAAAAACGCGCGCGACTTTCCTTTCCTTTTTTTCGGAGCGTTTTTTAACGCGTCTGTGGGCGGCACGGCACTCATAAACGCATTAATTAAAGGCGGTAGCCACAAGAGTGGTTGAGGGAAGTGTTCTGGTGGGATTCGTTACCGCAAGAGATCTGTAAATTATCTATATAACTCGATTTTCATATATACATATGAGCAGAGATTCTCCAAGGCATTTAAACTAATTAATTAGCAAATTTGCAGGCGTTAAAATGTTCGCCGACAGAAAAAGAAAACATACATAAATCTTGTCGCACACCAGGATATCACACACACACACTCAAACGTATGAAAGTAGCAAAGCCCGCGGGGCGTATGTGTGTTTTTGTGTGGAAGGGTAGCAGATTGCGCATACGACGAGTGGGTTGGCCCAACATTTCCGTTTATGTGAGCAGATTTTGAGGCGGTGAAAGAGCCAGCCTAATGAGAAGGAGGTGATGAAATGAGGGGAGGATTGGATAGGCTTCTGAAAAGAGAACAACTAGATCTTCTTTAGAAGTGGGTCTCAATTCTGGATAGAATTTCTGTATAGATCTGAGCTTAAGCTAAAGATTGGCATACAAATGTATCCCCAATCCCAAACCCTAGCAAATAATTACATTCAAATACATTTAATTTGTTTTTGGAGCACAAACCAAAAGCGAAACAAACAAATCCCGAACAAACCCGCAGCTAATTTCCTCTGAAGTCAAGCGTGTAAAAGCGATTACCCAAACGGATTCGCTACAGAGCCTGGCTGAAACAGCTTTCTGGCCAAAACAGCAAACAGATAAGCGGGTAGGGAGCAAAAATAAGAGTCAAAATAATAAACTCGCTGACCACAGACAGACCAAAGTGTTTTTGGGTTCGCTCGAGAGTGAAAGGAAATGCGATGATAACGCGCTGATAATGCACGAAAAGGGTCCAGCAGCAGCAGCACTGGGACGCTGCCAAAGGATACCCTAACAGGCCATAAACCGTGGCCGAGGTCCCAGGGGTCCCATTGCAGCCAATTAGGTGCGTCTCTTATGCTCGGACTCTGGCCTTAGATCCGACATCTGCTTGGCTATGCAAATGTCTGGCGCAGCCCTTGTGCGTGAACAGATTATCAAATTAGCGTAAATGTTATTGGCCCTCTTTGGGAATCGAGTCACTGACACATCCTCACACATAGACACATACAGACACTGATGTATCCGCTGATGTTGTGGAAATTTTCAATTTCCTGTCAACTGCTGGAAAGGTGACACCAGCAAACCAGCAAACCAACAAACAGTCTGGAAGAAGGGCTGCCAGAGGCCTGGCTGGAAGATAAAACGTAAATCCTTTACATGATTTAGTCGTTCTGGCCTCAACCTTGTTAGTTGTCGGCCATAAAAATAAAGCGAGTCCTGGCAGAACAGAAAACTCTGACATTTTATTTTTGTATAAATATATTTTATAGAATTTATTCTCCACTTTCGATGCAGATGGAGTGGAGTGGAGAGGAGTTCCTTGCTAGCCAGAGGCTATCAAATGGCTCACAACTTTGGGCAAAGCCGCTTAAATGTTATAGTTACTTGGAGGAGGAGATATGGGGGCTCTATTCTCGGACACAAGGTGCTTAAGTGGTTGCTGGACCAGCGTGTGACGGTGTTGATAGCAAATGTTATTTAAATACATATTCATTTTTATTGTTTTGCCAAAAAGGGTAATTCCAAAAGGGTTGAAAGGGAAGAGAGAAAGAAAGGGAAAGACCAGCAAATAGAAGAGAGTTTAAAGTTTGATTAAACAAATAGTTCCTATTGTATCACCACTTCTTTTTTTGTTTCTCTCTTTATGTTTTGTTCCTCGCGCTTTCGATGCCACACACAAAAAGTGATCGGTCGTCCGTCTACACATTTGTAATGTGGCCGTATATTTAGTATTCTTATGGTATTATCTTATGTACTAGTGTTGCCGTATAGGCTGGATTAGGTTATCCTACCACAATAATTATGGCAGAGAAATTACAGATGATTATCCAGCCATATTCTTCTTCTAAATTTTCCCCAACACGTGTTGATTTCCCTTCTCGAAAATTTACCCCTCCCACAGAGGGCGCGGGGCTGGGCAGGACACACAGAACACTTAAAATTAATGTCTCACTATTTGCACAACAGCTGTGTTGCATTTGATATTTGTCGGGGCCCAGGACCGCCTTCATTCCTAGCTTCCCTGATGGTCAGCACACACTTTTTTGGCTACTCCCAACCAAAAAGGTATACGACTCGACTCTGTTCCTCTCTCTGTTCCTCCCCACACACAAAATGCAAATGTTGGTAAACAGAAACCTTTTGTTACTCATTCGCGACAGCTTCCCTCCCACTCAGTGTCCAGTCCCATCGCCTCCGTTGTGACATATGAGTCGAATATGTTGCAAATTCAATATTTGCCAACAATTTTGCAATGTTTCTTCTTGTTTTTCTCATCTTTTTTTCGGCGCTTTCTCTTCGTTGTGTTTTTTTTGGGAACCTGGTCCCAAAACGACAGTTGGAGCAAGCAAACAAAAGCAGCAGCAGGAGCAACAACAATAGCATCAAAAGCTCTGCATGGAACAAAACAAAAAAACAAAAAAAAACAGGAACAAAATGTATTAAACAAATAAAAGTTAAAAGCATTTGATGGACCACACACAAAATATGGGGATATGAGGAGTTAAGGGATTAAGGAAGTTGAAATGCTCTACAGGAACATAGAGCATAGAGAAAAATGGTTTTTGGTTTTTGACATGAGAAAGGGAATGATTTTGTGGATTAAAAAACCTTTTTAAAATAGTTATAGCTTAATCGGTAGATAAGGACAAACATTTCGATAGACTGGAATTAGTGTTAAGAAACAGAAAATCCTAAAGAATAAATGGAAGTGTTGGTTAAATCACGCCTGAAATTTTCGGAATACCTTCTTCGTGCTGCCTGCTTTTTTTTTGGTTTAACCCCATCTGCACCCCCGTTCTTTCGCAGTTCCATTTTTGGCTGCCGGGCAACCTCCTGAAACTGACCGCCCGGGATGTGTCTGTTTGCCCTTGCCCCACCCACAATCCACAATCCAAGCGGCCTTCGGTCCGTCCGTCCGTCCGCATGTCTGTCCGTCCGTCAGTGCTCTCCTGTTAACGTGTGCTTTGTTTAACGAATCGTGCAAATGCGGGTGGAATCGGCATCGGATTGGTGGACTGGGAATTGCGGATTTGGGGTGGGGGTGGGTGGTGGCATGCTTGGCAGGCAATGATGAGGCAGTTTATTTTGCAAATTTTCTGGGTTGTTGCTGCTGCTGTTTCGGGCATTTATTTGATTACGTGGAGTATTTTATTTTTCAATCAAAACGCAAAACGCGGCGCCGCACATTAAATTTTGATTGTTTCTTGGCTAGGAAAATCACAGCCACAAAAAAAGTTCATCCACCCCATCCCTGGATCCAGGGAGCGGCAGAAGAACAACAAATTATTTTGATGGCTACATAATGGCCCGACCTCCCCCGGACCCCCCCTCAGGACCATTGAAACTTTTGGCAAGGAGCAGTCCGAGGCGGCGGGGAGAACCATGGCGAATCGCTTCAGGCATTTGGCCAAAATGATGATAATTAGCCGAAAACCCGAAAAACCAGCAACCAAAAAGTAAAAGTCAAATCAAAAACTAAACAAAAGTGGCAAGGAAATTGCCATAGAGGCGGGAGGGGGAAGGTGGGAGGATTGGGAGTGTCAGTCTTGTCCCAATGTGAAAATTAACTTGTAAGGGTGGCACCGCGGCAGCAGCAGCAAACACCTAATGCGCCCACCCACCGACCCACTCGTCTCCCGGGAGGATAACGATTTACAATCAGGAGCCAGCACTGAAGGCGCCAAGCGTCAAAATAAAAAAAAAACAAAAATACATATAAAAACTTTTGCATTTCATTCGCGAGTTTTTGGAAGATTCCTTTCTCCCATCTACCGCTACTTTCTACCGCTTCGAGTGCGATTAAATTGTTTTAATGGTTTTTGTTTCTTGGCATTATTCAGAGGGGTGGAAGGAGTCCAGGAGTTGGGGTGGAGTTGGTGTACCGCTTAAAGTTTTTGGTTTTTAATGGTCCACATTTTGTGGTTTCTGTGGGTGGAGAAGGCATAGCAGGAGGGGACTAATTGTGGCAGGAACAACAAAATCGTTTAGAGGCGTCGGTCTGTTAAATTGTCTTCGATTTGAGAAAGTAGAAAAGAAGGTGGGAAACCAAAGAAACAAATCGGGATTCTTGTACTTCTGTTAAAGGATTAAAGGAGAGCCCTGTGGACCGTGGATCTGTGGATCTGTTAACTCTCAGATAGTTAACAGTCGACTGTAAACGTGAGCGAAGCACATAAGTACATAACAGCCTGTTAAAGAAGCACATAACATCTTGTTCAAGAAGAACGTAACAGCCTGTTAAGCGAGGGTATTAACAGCTCTGTTGCCCTATAGGAGCAGCCCTGAACACGTAACAGTCTGTTAGCCTAGACTATTAACAGCGCTGTTGCCCTGTAAGAGCAGACCCATCTCTGGGTCTTGGCTACCCAAAACAACATTAACGAAAGACAAGTGTTCTCTAAGTGGAAATAATCTTCATATTTTCAGATCTGGTTTTTACATACCAACTAGTAATTAAGTCAAACACATTCCAAACCAAAAATATCTAAGCAGCTGCCAGGGAAAGCTGCAATTAGAAGCACCCTTGAATGCCTGCCCTTTGAAACATCATCTTCCTGGCTAGAGACTGGCCATTCACTGACCATTCACATGCACGACTCTCCTCAATCTTTCCACCCTTATGAACCCGACTTGCACGGACACAGCAGACAGCAACCCCGGCACTTGGCTCTTAATTAAAGTTAAGCCCCCAAAGAAAATGCCGCAACAGAAATTAACAATTATGAATTTAACAAGAAATTATATAGCGAACGAGGCCAAATTAGATTTTTATTGTTTAGAGCAGAATTATGCAAATTGTGACAAGGACAAAGGCAATTAACATTAGCCACAAAAAGGCATCCAAAAAGACTGCGAGACAGACAGACTTTTAGCCTGCTAAATAATTAATGTTCTTGGGCAATCGTGCGTATGAGTAATCTCCACAAAATGAAGACAATCTCTTTGCCTGTGAACGGAACGTCTTCATCATCATCATTATTACCATCGTCTTGGTCTTGCGGCTAGCCCTGCTTGAGGTTTTGTCAACCTTTTCCACGGGATAACATCTGGTCAAAGTTTTTGCCTTTGCCCCTCAATTATTCATGGCCGAAAGGATAGGAAGAAATGGATAGGGATAGGTATAGTGGCCAGGATACGAAGGAACATGTGCGGGCACGCCTCGAGCGTGTAGCAAACTAATTACCCCCAACCCTTCACAAGGATCCCCCATCTCCACACCAGAGAGGACTCTTCTACGAGGACAGTCTCTACTTTGTTTGTTTGTTTGCTTGTTGCTCCTGTCGACGACAGTCCTCTAAGACTGCATGTGTATGTGTGTGTTGTCTGCTCGCCTTTTAATAGTTTCATAAGCTCCATTTAAGATTCGCTGACACATGTTCCAGGGCAAGGACAGAGGGTGGAGCGGAGGTGTGCGGTGCGGTGCGCATACATTATACCCAATCTCGGGCCAACAACAAAGAAACATTTACATTGACATAAATTGATATCAGAGCCGTTTATGTCTTCATTGAGATAAGATACACCAGACGTAGACCCGTAGACCCATAGACCCTTGGGGCGGGGCATGAGAGGGTGTGGCCATTAATTGACATATTTATGAGGGTATCCTTATGGCCGCCGTGATTTGATTAGGGCGTTTAGTTCGTTTAGGCGAGAGTGGAGGTGAGGTTCTCTAAGGATGTGTTAAGATGTAAAGGAAGATACTTGCCTCCTGTGAAAGATATTCAATTTTATTGTTTTAATCATATGAACAATGTTAATTTAATACTCTTACCTCTCAAAGCTCTTATGGATCGACTTTTGGATGTTTTCGAGGAGTCTAGACTTTGAAATGAAGCTTCAAGGCTTTAAAGGTAATTCTTCTGCTCTTTCTTAATATTTTTCCAGCTTGATATATGATCTCAAATAAAATACAATAATTTCTCTATGCTGAAACGTTTATTAAACTAATAATTTACATGGACACACACACACACTGGCATTGTCGTTAAAAACAATTTCAGGGATACGAGTAGGAGCATAAAACCTCTGAGATTTATAAGCAGACCTACCCCTAACTCTGCCATAAACATATTTAAAGCGATAAAAAGGTCAGTCCAAGCCCAGCAGCACCCCCCAAAAAAACGCCAGTAAGTAAACTTATTGAATGTCTTAAGTTTTACTGGAGTAGAACCCCTGCCACTCCCATCGATGACCGCCTTCTGGTTGTTTTCATTCCATTTTTATGACAACGTTTAGAAATTTGTTGTACATTTTCCTGTCGCTGTCGCTGTAGCTGCTGTTTGTCTTTCCTTTCTCTTTGGCTGCTTTACGGCCACGTTTAGCGTGTTACCCCTCAGCCCCTCTCCCTCTCCCCCCACTCTACTCCCCATATTGACATTTGATCTTTATGTTGGCCTTTTGGTCTATGGCTCGTGTGCCGCTTTGTTTGTCTGCAGGCATCTTTTTATGACTCGAGTGTGTTTGCCTTTCGGCTTTTGTGCCTCTGCCATAAAAAGAGGAGACAAGACAAGAAAAAACGAGCCAACCGAACATCTTGGAAATCAAACTTGTGTTTCGGTGTTTCGGGGGGAGCTCTGCCACAAATATGAGGTCATCTGTTATGAACGCCTTCGAATGGCTTAAGAAGCCTTTGGGTAAATACAACTTTGGTTATTTCGGGGGACTCGGTTCAATGAGTTCAATGGATTTTGTCTGGGGAAATATGGGGTGCCCAGCATCGGTAGAATGTAAATCAGCGCGAGTGTATATAATATAGACAGTTCCTAAACCTATTCGGGTTGCTTTTTTATGTTGATCTACTCTATAAATACTACTGGGGAAGCTTCACTGATGTACTACATATTTTCTTAGCTGTATGAAAAGAAGCTACTATCTTTACTTCTCCTTCGAAACGATTAATATCATTCTTTCTCTTTCAATATGTCCTTTAGATTTTCTTTGGCTCAAAATCTACCTTTACCTTTACATACATATGTCAATTCTTTCAGTATACAAATAAGGTTTAAAAAATATTTTCATTTTTTTTTACAGTCATCCATAGTTAAATTTATATCTACATCTACATTATATCTACATGTATTTTCCTCAGACATAAATCCTTCCTCACGTGTTACACAAATCCCAATTTCCTTTAAGCCACAGCCCAGACCCCAAACAGTCCTCGATCCTTTCAAAAGTCGTTTTTCAATTAATATGAAATCAAGCATTAAAATTGAATTAGCAAACCAAAAGTGAGAATAAATGTTTTCTTGGTCTCTGGTCTCTGGCTTGGGCTGTCGAAAACTTGGCAGCAACTTTGGCCAATTAGAAAATTATGTTGTTCAGCGACAATATGTTGCCTCCTTCTTGGCAGTCTTGAGACGGGCCCAGTCCAGTCCAGAGCCAGCACCGCACCCGCATCCTGGAATAGTAAATATTGTTTAGTCATTTTGGTGAGCGCTAATTTTGTATGTTAGCCGGCGGCCAAAACCTGGCAAAAGTTTCAGCCAACAAACAAAAGCGATAATTACAAGAAAACAGAGCCAAGACTGAGCTGGGGATACCCATACCATGAGGACGGATGCCAGAAGGATGTCAGGACAAGTTTTCTTGGTTTTAGAGAATGCAAATAATTTCACAAAAATTAAAAGCAGACGCCAACAAAACACAAAACAAATATAAAGAAATATATGTGGATGGGTGGGTATATTTGAAATGTATCTGGGAAAAAGTTAGATGGGATTTCATGTCAGAAAATGCGAAAGGGTTCTCGTAGTTTATGCGGCTGTCTAACGGCATTTAACCTACGCCACTATAATTCACGCCGTTTCTCCACGGCATTTAAATGCAGCGCGCACAAGACTCCCCTTCCCATTCCAGATCATCATCATCATCCTGGGCGCCTGCTCCTGGGTCCCGGTCCGGGGACCCACGATAAGCCAAACATGATTTTACGACAATGTTATTACCAGCAGTAGCAGTCAGTAGCTGGCTAAACGGTGGGGGAGGGGATGGGGAAGGAAACCCCCATAGATCCCCGTTTCGCATTGTGTTTGTTGAGTCGTAAACGGCGGGTGGCATCGGAGTGGGTCTGCTAGACCCTGGGGTTACACGGATGATGCTGACGTCGCCGTGATTGTTTAAAGTTATGAATAATTAAATATTTGTGCAGGTTACGAGAGTCGGCAACTCTCGAACTGTGGGTCTGGTCGGGGGTGCTTATTCCATTAGGCTGATGGATGGGTCTGCGAAAGGGATAGGCATGGAAGGCATAGGCATACACAGAATGGGTTGAGGACCTTTGCGGACGAGCGTTTCGATCGTTCATGATGGGTTTTGAAACGGCTCTAAATTTGATCCTACAGTTCTAGCTGGTGATTTTTTCGGGTTAGGACAAAGCAATCGAATTGGCAATGAACTTGCTTAACTGGTTCTTTTAGACATTGTAAATTGTATGCTGTGCTGAATACTTAGGTATATACTTAGGTTCTTTTAAAACCTTTTTTTATCTTTCGGAACCGCTCACCCTATCTCTTACCAAAGGCCCATTGTCTTACCCATTTATTCACTTTTAATTTCTTTTGTCCTATGGCCAGCCGCAAGAACAGTAATGCAAATAATTACCCTTGAGTGCATTTAACTGGAAATTATGGCCAACGCCACAGATTTACAAAAAAATAAAGACATTTTCTTAAAAAAATTAGACTTCCACTTTGGAGATGCGGGGCATCGATCCCCGTACCTCTCACATGCTAAGCGAGCGCTCTACCATCTGAGCTACATCCCCAGGTGCATTTTCGCCCGTCCAAAGGTTTCATTGAGTTTCACCACCCACAGATAATTTTTACCTGAAATATGCATTTTATCTGTTCGAAGAATGACCTTCAGCAGAAAAAAAAAGACACCGAAACTGGTTGAGTGCATAACAAATTGAGATTTCACTTTTTCGGCTATTTATAGATTTTGGCTAGCAATTGATTGCTGAACGCGACTATTGGGACGTCGTAAATGGAAGAGGCTCAATGGTCTAGGGGTATGATTCTCGCTTTGGGTGCGAGAGGTCCCGGGTTCAAATCCCGGTTGAGCCCGGACTACTATTTTTTTTGCTTCACTTCATATTTCTATACCCTTACAAGAAGAAGCATTCTACACCCTTTGACAACGCACCAAATATTTGAGGTATAATTGGAAATAATAATATTAAGTTTCTCTTCAGCTTAAAGTCGAGTCGGGATAGTAATAAAATAATAATAAGATAATAAACTTAGTTCCTATTCACTTCGCTTAAGTAAGCTTATCAATATAGAGTTTCTTCCAAGTCTTTTATTTATTTTTGTACTATATAATACAGTTTTTTGGGTGATAAGCCCAATTATGTAAAAAAGAATGTAAGTATTTTCATTTCAAGCAAATGCTAAACATTAGTTAAACATGTTAGTTCCTTACTGTACCCATATCTAACAACAAACAAAAGAACATGTATGAAATAAATAAATATAGCTACACATGTGTGTTGGTTTCTTATAACTTACATGATAGTAAAAGGGTATATAATATTTCCATTCGTTATTTTCTTTTTAAAGTGGTAATTCACCTACAAAACTCGTTTCCAAAATTTGATCATACCAGTTTTCGGTGTTTTTGTGACTACGGACTGGTTTGCCCTTCATTTTACAACAAATGAGACTCCACGATCATGAATGATAATGAGTTCCGGGCACAGTCGAATCAATCTGTGTCATTGCATTGACTTTCCGATTGCCTATAACGTGATTTGTTGACCAAACCACTGAAACGGCCTATTGTGGCCTTGCATAATAAATGATCAATTTTTTTTTAGAGCAACACTATTCGGATCAAAATAACCAACTTGAAATCGTTGGAGAGCACAAAACCATATACCGTTATATGGGGATGTAGCTCAGATGGTAGAGCGCTCGCTTAGCATGTGAGAGGTACGGGGATCGATGCCCCGCATCTCCAGGATTGATTATTTAATTTTTTTGCCCTTATTTATATTGTTTTTATATTGTTTTTTTCTTCGAATATATGCAATACTAGATATAAAAATAGTAACGATGGAACTCATCTTCAAATCTCGGTGTAGCCTTCTTTTTTGTGAATCAGAAACACCTTCGCACCTTCATTTTATATTCCTTTAAATTTTCCTATTGATTTCCAAAATATTCGAAAGAAAAAGTGGAGACAATTCAAAAAAACAACAACGATGTCTGCCCACAGGAGGGGCGACAGTACTCCCCCTTGTGGTGTGCCTCTGTGTGCCCCTCTGACTATGGAGGCGGTACCCCATTCCGATTGAACCGTCTACAACTTAGGAGATTCTTTATCCAGTGGTTGATTGCCGGGTTTGCGTTGGTTGCTTCTAAGCGACCCATTATTGCGCTTGTGGCCACGTTGTTGAATGCTCCGGATATATCGACAAATACTCCTAGTGCATATTTCTTGGTATTGAGGGCTTTCTCGAGTGTTTTTTTTAAAATAAATCTGCCAAAATATCCGAAGAAAAGAAAGAGTGGAAAACCCCATAAATGCCAAAAAAAAAGGTTTTCCCATGGAGATGCGGGGCATCGATCCCCGTACCTCTCACATGCTAAGCGAGCGCTCTACCATCTGAGCTACATCCCCACATGACTATGAGCAGCCAAAAGCGCATGATAATTGCACAGCGCTACCAGACCAAAGAAGAAATCTGTGCAGACGATCTAGAAAGAGACAAAAACATCACCCACCCCACCCACAATAACAGACGCAATTACTTTACGCAATTTTGTTGGTTTCTTTATTGTCGCTTTATTATTTATTCACTTTGATTATAATATAAAAACTGCAAATATTTACACATTGACGCAGGTTTATTCTGCCATAAAAATGAGGAAAGAAAGGCAGAACAAACACCAATGATTGGTACGTTTTATTCTTGGCATTGTTTTCTCTGCTCTGGTGCTTTATTGTTTCGCCAGACAGACAGCAAGCAACCTGCCAGCTGATGCATATAATTATGGAAATTTAAAAAGTGGGGCCGAAACACCCCTCAAGCGCACAAGCAATAAGAAACAACAGAAAAAGGAAAATGAAAAATCGACACCAAAAGCAAATAGAAGTTGCACAACAAAGGACATTTTATACAAAGAATAAGCGGCAGAACATTAGCATAAAGTCAAGACAGTACAAGTACAAACACACACATACAATCCAATGCACACTGATTATGGCGAAGAAATGATTTTCTCTGATTATTTGAATTGGCGCCCAACTCTGGAACGGGGTGGCAGCTCTCTCTTCTCTCTCCCGCTGTCACACTGCTATCGACTATCGAAACAGCTGTTTTGCGTGTCAGCGTTCGGGCGAGTTTTTGTTTTTTTTTAGTTTTTAAAGTGAAATATTACAAAATTATATTAAAAAAAGAAGACACGTTGTATGGTAGTAACGCTTCCAGGACTTCCACCGGTTTCAGCACCAAATAGTACAAACAAACCGCGTTACACCTGCAAATTGTGATACGATACGCATTGCCTTAAATCAAAAACAAAAAAAGTACTTGAACTTTAAATGCAACTCCACAAAATGTTAATGTTAAGTATCGTTCTCTAAGCCATGGATACAGGAGAATCAGCACCGGCAGCAGCACCAGCAGCCCAGTCTAATGGCGACTCCGGCACATCGCATTCTGCAAAACCCGACAGCGTCCCTCCGGAGTCTTCATCGTCTGCGTCGGCGCCGGCGCCAGAGGCGCCCTGCAGCAGCCGGCAGGCTCGCGATGGAAATAATGCCGGTCGTACAGGTGGTCATTGGGTCATTGGGACGGACCATTGGTGAGCTATAAATCTATTTGAGGACTATATTAAAGGCAATTTTCTCTATAAATTAGCGGGGAGCATGCAGCAAGGTTACAGATTCTACAGATTCTGGCAACGTCTTCTGGTCTCTGGACTCCTTGCCAGTCTGCCGTCTGCTGGCTGTCTGTCGTATAAACTGCCATCGTTTAAGCTTTCCCACCCGCACTCGGAAATATTATGATAATGAGGATGGGCCTCGCCTCGTCTCTCACGTGCTTACTAATTTTATGGCGCTCCCACCACCCACAGGCCATACTCTGGCAGGTCCCTCCGTGTCGCATAAACATAATGTGTTGTGTATAAGATTTTTTTTTCCTTTTTGTGTCGTAGCCTGCCCTAACGCCTCGTTAAATAGCTTACCTAAACGAATTTTTTCATGGCTATGGTTTTGCATATTCAAGTGCGGCGTCTGCGTTACCAAGAAGGGGGCGTTTGAAGTCGAGGAAGAAAGCTCGAGGACTAGAGGCTGAAAGAATGTAGCATCAGCAATTTAATAATTATATGAATAGCTAGTAGGATATTTGTCGGGCTATAGACACCCTAGGGGAAGTAACCCCCTTAAAACCATCAAATATCATCAAATTATTAGGTTCCAAACCATTCGCCCACCCTCCTCAAAGGCAAGGACTGGTCTTTTAGCACTTTGGCAACATCTGGTGCTGCCCCAAAAAAATGCTCATAATAAATATAAAATGGCAAAAACGTGTCGATTTCCGTTAACAACTTGAAAATGATTTGTTTCACAGTCTGCAGAGCATATTAACTTCGATTTTCAATTCACAGCAGACTTTTCCACATATCATAACATGCCATATGGAGAACAAGGACCTGCCCCTGCCATCAACATTTTGGCTATTTTTTGTCAGTTAGGCAAACGCAAAAATTCCATTTAGGCCGCAAAACCAGAGAATGGATACTCCTGAAGCCAAAGGAGGAGACTCCACTCCCAGTCAGACATTGTTTTTGGCTGCTTTGTTTGTTTGTTTGCTTCGGTTGCTGGGGCTCCGTCTCAATGACGTTGATGGGTCCTTGGCCAAAGCCTGCGGCTCTGTCAGCTTCATCTTGTTAACCAAACAAGCCACCGACTCCATCGTCGCCTAAGACAAAGCAGGGACCCACAGACGGGTGCAAACGGAAGACCCAAAGAGGACCACCAGCAACCGGAGTAGCAGCCAGAAAAAATTCTAATTGATGGCCTGTTGGGACCTGCATCTTGACCATTTCCGTCGCTCTGCGGATATGCATGTCCACTCAATTTTCCGGCAAATGAGTCGCCCTCATCGTCCTCAAGAACAACAAAAATTGATTGGAATTTTGCAACAAGCGGATACAACATTTTTTCCCTCATTTTTTCCTCACATATTTCCCCCATTTCTCTTTTGCACTGTACACTGTTCTCGTTTTGCCCTCTCCTTTTGTTCTCTCTTACCCCCAAAAAACACGTCAACACTTGTGTTTTGTGGCTTTTGCCGTTGTGTTGCCTCTTGTACTCGATCCTGGGTCCTCAGCCAACATATTCAGGCACTTATAGATGTAGAATGTGAGGTGTTCTTTATGCTCTATAGATCTGACGGCATTTCACTTGATATGGGGAGACGATAGCAGGGAAAACTATTTAACAATGAAGTCTATAAGGGAATAATGTACTATAATAGTCTGCTTTGGTACTAGTTAGTGCTAGAAGAGATTACTTATTTGAGGCCATGCCTAGAGCATTTGATGTTCGGTTTCCCCCTAGAGTTTTCCCTACTTTCTAGCATCTGTTATTCCCTTACATTCCTGTAGAAAATCCCACGTTAATTGCTATTTGCCAAAAAAAAAAATGCTGACCAAAGGTATTAAAATAATTAATTTCCCTCAGCGCGTCACATGTTTTCCAGCCAAAAAAAAAGTAAAATACGTTTAAAAAAAAGGTAAAAATTAATTATAAACAAATCTTTTCATGTCAGCAACGGAATTTGTCGACGACACTTTTGGCGCATTTTTCAAGCTGCCTCAAAACTCAATTTCACAGCAATTTCCACGGGGTCTCCGGTCCTCCCCAGTGTCCGTTCTCGGAGCAATTGTTTAGGGTCACTCAAAAGCACATTTCACTTATTATTAGCTCATTTATTACCCACCAAAAAGGCGCCTGCTGCCTGCCCTGCCAGCAGCAGCACCTGGAGAAAGTTTTTGTGAAAAATGCTCGCCAATACAGGAAAAAGGGAGGAAAAAAAGATATAAATTAAGGAAAATCCCACTTCCTCCAACTCCCTTTGGGCACCTTAAAATTAACACATAAATTTTCAAGTGGGGTGGCCAATGGCCTGCGGCTATCCCATGGCTATCCGTGAGATACTTTGGGGTGGTTCACAGAAGAGGGGTGGCCAGGGGTGGGGGTGGATATCAATATAAGTAGATATCTACTGGGAGTGCAAATCGTATCCGATATAGTCTTTTTATTTCCCAAATTTGAATCGGTCTATCCCCCCTGCCAGGACCTAGCTGTCTGTCTGTCTACGCCACTGCCTCCCCTTGTGGTGGGGAGGTCCTGCCTGTTGTGGTGGGGAGGTCCTGCCTGTCATTGAAATTTCCGTGTGAGTGCGTTCAGTGTTCGGCATTCGAGCGCTGGGCAATTGACGTTGGCACTACGTGACGCACGAAAGGTAAATCGTATCTGTGGGATTGCCATTGACATTTTGCCATTTTTTTATTGTGTGCAAATTGGCCAACGCTTCACTTTTAATTATAGACCACTAAATTAAAATCTCTGCAAAGTCTGAACTTCATTATCCCACTGCCTGGCACAAAAATCAACTTTCCCACTCCCCTGGGCCTGGATGGGCAGTAACAAAAGAATCTCAAGACAGGAAAGAGCTAAGAAAAGCAAAGAAAGGACCTTGGCAATGCGGAAATAAATAAACGTCGCGACTTTCCTTAAAAAATCTCTGATTTCGAAAGGAAGGGTGGGATAGTGGGGGGGTTGGATGATTCCTGGGGTACATTTTGAATAACAAAATTAACAGCAGTCTCTCAGCCTCTGCCCCAATGTTTAGTTATGCATTTCCTTTTTTTCTTATTTTTATTTTAATTTTTTTGTTTTTTATTTATATCTTTTCCCACATCCACAGGCGGAACAGACAGAACAATCTCCACCCGCCACGATGGATGAACGAGCGACGGAACTGGGACTGGGACAGGGACAGGCAAGTTTTTCTTTATTTTTCCTTTCTGTTGTTTTGGTTTTTCTCCACCCCCACCCCCACTTCTGGCTGAGCCATTTGTTTGTTTGCTCTGACTGCGGCAGGAGTGTAGTATCTGTGGGGTGTGTGGGGTCTTTCCTTGGGCTTAACGCACGCTTGCACCTTGCCAGGCCTTACGGATGGTCCCTGGCGGCAATCCCCCAGGCGGCCACATTATTAACACTTGACTAAATATGCATTTCTTGGTTGGACACTGTCGACAGAAGCGCCAGAAGCCTTAACAAGGTCTGGCCGAAGTGAGGGCAAGGGGTGAGGGATTTTGAATGAGCAAAAGTCAACCAATGAAATACTAGAAAAAATCTTAGAAATGGAAATGAACTAAAATAAAATAATCATCGCATATTTTGGAATGAGTTTAGATAGATTTAAGATTATTTTAAGAATTGTTCTATATAATTTCGATATAATATTAGAACTCTAAATCAGTGAAGGCTTTAAAGAATATAATTAAATAAACGAAATTTGAGTATAACATAAAATAATAATGAAGATGAAACATGCATCAAGCACACACGCCCACACACACAACAACATGCAACATTCAAGTAAGCATCAATACAAAGGAATTACAGATTTTGAATATAGTTGTGATTTCTGAAAGATCTCTTCAGAAATCAGACTACACTTTGTTTTTGCGGACGGATTCCCAACGTGTAACGCTAAAATCGTTACCCACCACCCGCCCAACCGGCGCGAGGGGCGACAGCCGCATGACGTGCAGCACGTAGAACGCGATTACGGCAAAGGTCCGGACCCTGGCCTCCATATACCGGGCTTCCGCGCACGCGTACAAGTTCGGACACCATGCTTCGGCTCGGATAATTTTGAGGGGAAATGGCTTCGGGTTCGCAAGCAGATCGACAGCCCCGGATAGAGCGGATAAGGCCAATGTGCAGCACTCGGTGGGGGATAAAAGTCAAAGTTTAAGTGCGAACGATTACGATTTCATTAAGTTGTCTTCCGTTTGTTGGCCCTACCTAGTGTTTCGGGTTCGGAACCTAGTAAGTTCTTTTAATTGTATAACATAGACTTATATACTAAATATACTGAAACGCCCCTTTTGGGGCGCCAACCAAGATGCATTTTCATTTAATTTCCCTACGTATTGATGCTTTAAGTAAGGTTATATAGATTGCGAATACATTAAATATCGGCATACATAGTGGCCCTACGTGTTGTTACATATCGTTTGATTATTTTTTGCGATTTATATTTGCTTTTTGTGACCATGGAATTTGTATCAGTCGATTTATAAAGCGTTTGGATACCATTTTGTATCGTTGTGGGCGAGGCAATTGGAACCTCATATTCATCTCTTGTGGCTTACACTTGTTGTCTTACTTACAGTAGGTTCGACTTTATCGAACTGACTGACGATCAATTAAATACGGTTCTTGAAAGGCTTGCAAGCCGTTTATTTTCCTTTGGGTTGACTTTGTTCTCAAACTGACTGTGTTTTCTGAAAAGATAGAAGCATGAAGATTGAGATGAAAGTGAAATCAGATGAGAATCGATTGTAGCGAAATAAATGCGAAATTATAGCATATGAGCTTGAATTTGTTCTTTAAGAAACTCTTAAATAAAACTTAGTTGAGTGCTCTCATTGCTCCTATTGGTCCGAGATTTCGAGCCCTAGAATCCAATAACAAAATACACGCCATAGTGTGACCGCTTCTCGGATCCAAGAATGCAAAAACGAAATACACTTCGTGTAGGTCGCAGCTGTGCGCGATCGAGACTTGAGAGCGAAGGTCGGAAAAAATACACGAAGTGCGCGATCAAGATTCGTGATCGAAAATCCAAAAGCAAAATACACCAAACTTATAGCTGCTCGAATCAAGTGACGCTGACGATAAGGTTTGTTTTATTATTATTGTTTTTAGTTGGAAATGAATGTTGATAATAGCTATAGAATATTATTATTGCTTATGTACTGCGAACTATGAAAACGTTTGCTGGAAATCGTTGCCGATAAGTAAATCTATTAATTGATGATTAAGTACTTAGAATTTTTTCTTAATCGTGATTTGATTTATTCACTTTTCACTTGGCACTAAGACCATATGTACTAGCTTGAAAAACACTTTCCACCACACATCACTCTCCTGTCCAAACTTCACTCTTATTCGAGGTAGTCGATTAAGTACTCACCAAAGTAAGCGCAGGGCTCAAACTCTATTCGAAATTGTTGGTTGAGCCGAATTGCCGACGGTGGGCAGAGATGTGGGTGAGCAAAAGCTTCTCGATTTGTGGTTTCTTTGGGGGCTTTTTGCTTCACTTCGATATGGCGATAGATTTCAAGAGTGGAGTTTGGTAGTTGAAACTCAACTGAGCTCGTGCACATGGCCTAACTGACTTTTATAGAAAATACCATCAGATGGCATGCGCCAGAATTCATTCAAACTGGTATATGTACATATGTAAAGCGGGGGGCATGGGGGATCTCCTTCGCTTCCTACTATTTCTCCTTCCACTGTGCCGCAGTGCCCTGTCCTTCTGCTTATTGTATTGTTGTATATGCAGTTTACCAAACAAAAATCCCAACACACTCACACCATGCAGCAGCTAGAGCAGCAGCGACGGCGCCTCGGCGTATGCAACAGCCAACCAGGCAGCACTCTGTTGCAGCAGCAGTGGCGCAGCAGCAGCAGCAGCATTTGCAGGCAGATGAAAGGGAGATTGTATACACCATTTCCAGTGCAATAACCCACACTCCCGTCTTCTTCTTCTCCCATCCCATCCCATCCCGCATTAATTGCACGTGGCCCCCTTCTGCTGCTTCTGCTGCTGCAGTTGTTGGTATTATTGCTGTTGTTGTTGGGTTTTTATGTTGTTTTGCTTGTATTTTATTTTATTGCCTTCTCTCGCTCTCTTGCAGTTGCTCTCTATCACCATCTCTCTCTCTAATGCGCACTCGCTCTGTCTTCCACACACTCTCTCTTTCTTTCTCCCTCTCTTTCTGTTGGTCGTGGTGGAACTTCGTGGCTTTTTGAAGAGCAAGGTACATTAAGTTGACGTTGATAGAGTACCGCTTTTTGGATACTGCAATTTTTCCCCTCATCGTCTTTGTATCGAAAAAATATAGTAAATATCTACGAATTTCAGATTTTTCATATTTTTCTAATAAAATATCCAATCATTTTAGTAATTTCGTCCCTCTCGAAATTCTCAAATTTAGGCCACTGTCTCCTCCTGCCTTACCTTTCGTTGAACATACCCAGGGTACAACTTCGTGGCTTTCGGCGGGCTTTCGTGACGATGGCCTTCTTGGTCCTTGTACCGTTAGTCGCGCTCGGTCTTTCCAGCTCGCTCGTTCGTCGTTCGCTTGCCGGGCGATGCATGGGGGTGGTGGTGCGGGGTCTCGGTCTCCAGCCCACCACCCACCCCCTCCCTCGGCTGCATCGTATTTAGTTACATTTTGCTATTGCTGTTGCTGTTGTTGTTGTTGCTGCTGGTGCTGTATTTTGCATTGTTTTGTGCTGTGTTTTGTTTTGCTGCAGCTCTCGGGCCGTGACTTCGGGTTATGTACTCCGTTTTATGATGATCGGCTCTCGGCCCGTCTCTCGTTCGCTGTTGTATCTGACGTTGTACGAGTGTACATCAGCAGCAGCAGCAGCACTAGCACCAGCAGCAGCTATGCGAAATGCGATTGTGTGAGTTTATGTAGCTGTTGTTCTGTTGTATGGTTATGTACCGCTATGGCTATGACTGCTGTTGCTGTTGCATCCCTATTGCTATTGCTGTTTTGCTCTCTAAGCCCTCTCCCTCTCCCGCTCTAACTGCAAGCAGCAATGGGGGCGGGCCATGGCAACTAGCGCCGTCGGTTAACGCAGTCGAGCCTCTGTTGTGCAGTGTTGTGTTGTGTACTGCACTGTTGTTGTCGTCATCGCTACGGTCATCGGCAGCAGCATAGGCATAGCATTGAGCGTGGTCGAACCGGTGTGGAGTTTTCTTATAAGTAGAGTTGTGGGTGTGCTATTTCAAAATCTGAGACTATTTATAAACTAATTACTACCGAGTTATATCTTAAAAAACACATAAATTAGTTTAAACTATACGAGAAATCGTTTTAAATATTGTCTGATAAAATAATAAATAATAAAAAAATATATTTAGAAACTATTACAACAAAAATATTGAACATTAAAGGAGTTAATCAAATTGTTTAAGCTTTATCAAAAACGAGTTAAATCTTTAAAATCTCAGACCCAAAAACTTTCAAAAATATAAAAATATCAAAAAATGATCATAAACAAATATAACCTTAAAATTATTAAGGAATATCATCTTAAAGACTTTAAAACTACTATAATTAACTACTGTATTCAACAATTATAAAAAATCACCGTAAATTTCAAGCAAAATCTATTGAAATTATTTGTAGTGTTGGCTCATAACCTATTCAACAGCTAAATATTTCATATCCTCAAAGGTAAACCAAAAGTACCCTTCCAAATAAGCGTGAAAAAGCCCTCCAAAATAACACCATCCACACAAAAACGTTTCCGCTTCCGTTCTGTCAACCGCAACAAAAAAAATGTCATAGCCTACCACGAGGCGAGAAGGACGTGTATTTCCCCCAGACACGCACAAACACGCACGCTGACGCACAGTGGAAGCCCCATTCATAAACAATTAAGTGACACTTTGAGTGGAGGGGAGTGAAGTGGTAGGAAGCGGCCATTTAACGCCAAACAAAATAATTGTGATTGAGTTAACTTTTGCCGGACTTTGGTCGGCAATGGAATTGTTTGAGACTGAGTTAATATACTATACGATTCTTGGAGTGGTTTAGTAATTGGCAACGAAGTTGTTAAGTAAGACAAGTGATACAGAAGTGAGATTAAACCAGTTGGTTAGACTGATTTGACTGATTAATGAACTAGTGTTAATGGTCAGAGAAGAATAGTTATATTTCAACATTTAGCAAAAGGTAAGCATTGAGGAATATAAAGATTTTTTAAGTAATACAATAAATATAGGTTCAAAGTCCCATGTAACTAGCGCTATCCTATTTTAAAGTTAATATTTTATATTAGCCTAAAATTAATTAATAAATTTGAACAACTTTATGGTAGAAAACGATTATGTGTAAAAATAAACTCTGGTTTTCCCAATTAACTGTTCAATAACTTCCGATACCTATGAAAAATTTCTTTCTTCCATTGGAAAATCCATTCCATTTCCAATCGTCGTACAGCAGACAATCTCCTCCCAAATGTCCTCCACTTTTGCTGTCACTTTTCACAGCTCCTTTCTAATTAACGTAAACAATTTCCCAAACTCAAAAAATAATAATCATAATAAAAAATATCTGCTGCAAATCGGATTAGGCGAGCGACGCCAGAGCTGGGGCGCATCTGGCAATTGAAAAGTTTGAAAATGTTCGTTTTTCTTATTCTTAATTAAATCCAGAGTAAGGGCATAAACTTTTATTATTCAACGGTCTCTTGCCTCCTGCCTCCAGCCCTGTCCTTCACCCCCTCCCCGGGCATTTGTCAATGTGGCAAAAGTGAAAAATGTTTCATTATCGAGCATTATGAAGGCTTTTCACGATACCCCAGAATGACAGGCCGAGCAGAACTCCTCTCCTGTCCCATCCTGTCCTGTCCCGTTTCCCATTTGCCATTTCCTCTGGCAACTTCTGGAGTGTCAAATCATAAATATGTATGCATCTAGCGTTTATCTAACGTCTTTATGGCTCACTCTACCCCCCGGCATTGTCTCAGAGTCAGAGGAGTACTCCAAGGAGCTCCACAGCCCGAAGTAGACTTAAAAGTAATTTTACGTCTGACTAAACATTAATGTGCTCAATATTTTATTGTTTGTTTGTTTGTTGCTTCTGCTGTTTCATGGAGTCCGTCCCCAGGTCCCCACTCACAAAAAATCGCAAAGAGTCGCAGAGTTGATTATGCGGGCTTTGGGTCTTCACAAACTTTGCCACAATCTGCAATTTTTAAACGGGTTTCTTTTCCGAGAGTGGTTAAAGATACAATAAATTGCTGGGATCAAGAGTTAACTTTGGGAGATGCCAACTGAAATGTTGGGGAATTGATGATTACCATTTTCAATCTTATAGGAGGTGTTTTCAGATGGGGTGTATTTTTAAGACGGAGGCAGTTTCTGTCGAAGTGTGTAAGAAATTAAGAGGTGCTTGATGTTTTTCTTGGAATGAAATCAATCTTTGATTCATTTCTATTAGTAATTCGTTCTTCAAAGCAAAGGCAAAGGGAATGCTAGAAATACAACAAAAACAACATACAGTGCGTGTGCATGACGCATTACATTGATGCTCAATTCGAAGCGCACAAGCGAATACCTGGAAACTCCAGACTCTCTTTCGCTGAGGGAAGCACCAATTCTTTAGACAATCTAAGGGAAGCCCATAATCGTAAAACACTAAAAAAAAAGTATTCCTAAAAGATTCCCTAGCATCAAAACGGAATCGCCTCCCTAGATCTTTCAGTAAGCAACTACAATACACTTCCGTCCCACACAACTGCCACCACAACAATCAACTGAATTTCAGCAACCAAGCCTAACAGAAATGTGGGCGAAAACCGTGCCTTTCACTTGGCCATTTGGCCATTTAGCTTGTCTTGCACTTTAGTTTGGACACCTTTTTTTCGGACACTTGGCTCGCCGTCTATGCATGTGGGGATGTAGCTCAGATGGTAGAGCGCTCGCTTAGCATGTGAGAGGTACGGGGATCGATGCCCCGCATCTCCAATAGGATTTTCTTCGACTTTTTTTGCTGTTGCTGTTGTTGTGGCAGACAAATACGCAGACGTCGGCAGTTTTGTCTTTTGCATTCTGTGAGGGGGCTTAAGTCGAGGAAGAAGTTGCCACTAATGAATATTCAAAGGTTGCTTTGTAGCTGCCAGCAAGCATTATCCCGATTCATACATGGGACATCCCTTAGAAGCCGCCCCCATGTCGACAATCAAGACGCGTAATTTGATTTGCGCCCTTAACGCTGGAGTTGGAGATGGCAGATGGAGCGAGGATGGTGGCAGAGAGAACACATTGTCGCACATAAATCAGCACAATATGCCAATGTTTGTGTTATTCGCCTGCATTCGTCGTTCGCAGCTCGCAGAGAACTTTGCCAGCAATTAACCAGACAGCCACAACAGCAGCCACGGCAGCAGGCAGGACCAGGAAACACGGTCCCAGGACAACAGTCAGGACGCCCCAGGGCGACTGCATACTCCAAACACTGCTGGAATCGGAGTTGTAAATGATACATGATGTGCTATTTATGAGCAAAAGGCTTTTGTTTTAATTTTTTGCCCCTGTTTTGTTATCCGTTTTTGGCAGGACAAAGTTTTTTGTCCTCCCTGCCCTGACGACTAAGCTAGTTAAGTTGTCCCTGTCGTTGCGAGAATTTATGTATTTATTTCTAGATTTTTAATTGTTTTAAGTGTTTTGTTTTGGACAGTTGTTGTTGCAAAAAAGTGTAGTGGAAATATCCACCTTTTGGAGATGCGGGGCATCGATCCCCGTACCTCTCACATGCTAAGCGAGCGCTCTACCATCTGAGCTACATCCCCATGTTGTGATTGTCCTCTAAAGGCACGAATATATATTGTGTTTCTCGATTGGACAATTAACAATTACCTCTTGTACACCTTCAATTGGTATGCAAGTGGTGCGACAAAGGTGACCTCGATACCGTTTCAAAGTACTGGCCTGGTCTGAACTGGTTTGCGCCTTAGCTTCGGTTGGGTTGGGGTGTGGCATTTGAAAGACAAGGCCATGATTCAATTGTAAAGAGTGGCACAGACCAAGAGGAGGTTGAATTGATTCCAAAAATACTCTAATAGAATCCATGTTGTACCTCTTGAAACACTTTCATGGATAGATGCTACGTTTCAAAGCCAGAATGGGATGAAACCATAAAGATTACATAGAAATATACCACATATCTATGTATCCGAAAAACTACAGCAGAAGCTCTTCTGATAAACACCTCAGAATAACCATTGAATGGTATAAGAATGGTTTATACATAAGCACCCAACATTTGTAAACTTTTAAAGCCCTAAAAGGCAATTCTATGAAAATAAAAACCGCAACATCATCGTTTCACATCATTTAATAGACGTCCTCCATAAAAATATATCAAAATAAACGAATTTAAATAAACGAAAAACAAATATTCATAAGGAAGCCAAACAGCAATTCCTCTCGGTCCTGTTCCAGGAGCAGGAAGAATAAAAATCAGAATTTTTTGCAAGCGTCTTGGGGCATTCGTGTAAAAATTAATATGCATAACGCATAGCGGAAAGGAAAAAATAAACTTTTCCAAAATTTATGCAGTGATGAGTGAAAAAGGATGCCACTCGGTTCTGTTGGGGGCAACAATAACACGTTCCTGTGCCCGTTATCGGAACCGGAAACGGGTCCTCACAGAGCGAAGGCATGAAAAAGTCCACAAAAGTCACGGTGGCGTATGTGACAAGTCCTTTCTAATGAGCAGGAAGAGGACACGCAGAGCACCTATTGCTCAAATCAAGCCCAAAAGTCCGCCCTCAACTAATAAACTTCCTCCAGTCCAAAGTCAATTAAAAAAGGAACAAAAAATGGTACGTGACGCCTTAAGATAGACGCAGGACATACAATACACAAAAAATGAGAGAGAGGATGCACCAGAAATGGGGAAGGTAGCAACTAAGAAGTCACAGACTTTCTTGAAATTAAAATTACAAGACGCTTGAATAACTTTGACTGTGTCGCATGCCACCCCGCCATTCCTGCTGTCAGGTGAATGCTGACAAAAGTTTTTGAGGTAACATTTCTTTTACGATTCGCCAGAGAGTGGAACCAGCAGCGGGAAGAAGTGCCACTTGCTACGTTTTTGTCATTAATTTTGTATATCATTGGGTTTTACGAGCCTCATAAATATGAAAACGTTTAACTCTTTGTCGGAGAAAGAACTCGACTTGGAACAGGGCGAATCCCAATCCTCCAGCGACTCCCCTGGCTACGTTTTATATGAGACAAACTAATTGTCTTGTACTTGTAATGTGTTTTTAAGCACAGCCACGCTTCCCACATGTTTTCACAATGTTTCTCAGATAAACAACAACATGAACAACGGGGAGGGGAAACAAGAGCGGGATCTGGTATTGTAACAATTAGTGGGTTGGTTGAAGGGTTCGTTCAGACCCTCGTTCGCCTCCTTGCTGTGCAACAGCTTGAGGTAATTTTCAACTTTTACTCCTTGCCTTGGCGTTGACAAGAAGCGTGTTGTCTTGTTTGGTTTTAATTAAAGCCCAAAACATATCATAGGAGAGATTGAGATGCTTACACTCTCAAAGAAGTACTCTGGTAATGGAGGGGAAGTATTTGCTTCTTAAAAGAACGAATTCAAGAGTGCTTCATTGAAACAGTCAAATTGGAGTATCCCCAAGTTAAAGAATAATCGGTCATATATGTCTGATCTTAAGCTAATTCTCAATATATTTGGGCATTGACTGTGTACTGACTTTAACATGGGGTTTATTTAGAGAATTTTTCGCCGAAGCTTTTGCATAATGAAGGATCCCATTATTGTAATTTAAGAGCCAAAAGTTATGAGTTATGTTGTGAGTTCTGGAAAAAATGGTGTACATATGTGAACAGTTTCTATTGTTTGTCTTCCCTTGTTGTGTTTTGCTCTCTTGCGTGCTCTCTTAGTATCTCTTGCGGCGCTCGTTTTGCTTTCGTTCTTCCTTCTTGGTCAGGATTACGAGCAAACTGCGGAACATGTTCAATACGTCCAAGAACAGATCCAGGACATGCTGCACAACATCGCGGTTCCCCTTGCGGCACTTCTCTACTATAGCTTGGGTATCGTAGACTATAAAGCCGGCCATGAGGAATACTCCCATATAGAGTTGAGTCACATCAACCATGTAAGACTTGAATATCATGTTGAAGAGGCTCAAAAGGGCCATGGTGTTGACCAGGCTGGCTAACATTCCGCCCAGATACAGATACTTGCCCTGCTCGGCCAAGAGTGCGGACAGCGAGAGTGAGACAAAGGTGACCAAAGTCCCAGTGAGAGCTGTGACGATAATGCCCGTGTTGATGACGCTTATGTAGCCCAGCAGCGGTCCCAATGTCTGGCCAGAGCAAAATCCGAAGGCATAGAGCATGCCCAGACGTGTGCGATAGTTCTCGCCGGTATCCTTGTAGAAATGCAGTCCCAACACCAGCAGCAGCGTGGCCATGGCAGCCAGCACTCCGAGATCCACAACTTGGCGCATCTGGCAGAGGGCTCCCACGGCGGTCGCGGCTGCGGTGCTTCCCAAGACCATGTACACCTTGGCCAGGTGCTGGCGTACATGTGGCTCATAGCGATCGTTGACCCCGTTCATGAACCGCTGAAAACGCTCGTTCATTGTCGGTGCTGTTCCGGATGCCATTTTTCTTGAATTTTTTTTTACTTTCTGAATATTTTTTAGATCTTACTAACTTTTTCAAACGGAGGATTAACTCTGAATGTTAAATAAATTTGAATGCCTACTTTCTGTCTCTTTCTGTGCTCTTTGTTTTCGGAAAAAAACTACTAGATTGTTCTGAGTCTCATTCTACTATCCACATCGGGGTCACCAAATGAGTTTTATTAATTAAGAAATGAATATTTGTCTTAATTTTAGATGTCTGGATTAATGGCTGAAGCTTTATAAGTCAATAATCAATCTATATCTATGAGTTATGATAATGAATAAGAGGATTAGGGGGATAAACATGGTGGATAACTATTATACAGCAACCAAACCTAATTGGAACTATAATTGAGGAACATTTGGTTATTTATTATATCATTTTAGACCTATTTTGGAACAAATGGGTAAACGATTAGATGAGTTTTAATGGGATAAGACAGATTCGATTGAGGATTGACATGCGATTCTCATGTCATGCTATTGAGAGTTTTAATTAATCATAAAATACCCAGACAGACAATTATTATTTATTCCATGAATAGATCGGGGTCTCCAAATTGTAAAGAACTTTGAAAACTTCCTCTCTCAACATCCTTGAAGGCTATCGCTATACAAAATTCTTTCTGCCTCGCAAGATTTTAACTTTCTTGCTGTTAAATTTTTAATTAGTTCAAGTTACAAATGACATTAACGAAAAGGAAGGCGATGGCAAAGATTTGTGGTCGTATATTTTAGCATTTCTTAACGAGATTTTTTCCAAGGGAGAAAAAACAAAAGCCCGAAAGGAATTTGCACCTTTGCATACACAAATAGACCTCCTCCCTCCTCTAAGGGTGGGGATAATTGTTGGATAGGGAAGGCAGGTTGGATTTTGTGTGGGTGTTGGGTCCAGGGGTCAGGGGTTCCGTGGTTATAAATTTTAAATCTGTTAAATTAATGCAGAAGCGAAGTCGGCTTTCTTTTTGCTTCCATTCAGTCTTACGTGCCAGAAAAGTTCAGAGAGAGAACTTCCCGAGCACGTTGCCTGATTACATTAATTATTCCTTTATTGTTTGTAAAAGTTTGCGCTCTTTGTCGGCTCTGATTGTGCTTGAGTGCTCTGCGCGGTTATGTTTGTTGCAGGACTAACTATTTCATACTGATAATGTTTATTTCTTTCCATTTGCAGTGACTTCACCTTCAACCATCGGGTAAGTAGAAGTGCAACCCTTGAGTCGCCTCTGGGTTCTAATTGCATGCACATTTTGTAGCCACCGAATAGCTATAATCCGAATCAGCGGGGTCGACCACCAAACTATCGCAACTGGCAGCGCAACGATTATTCAGATAGGCCATATTTCGGGGAAGATAGATATTCCCGATATACACACCAAGAACGACCCAATTGGGGCTACTACCCGAACAGAAGTAAAAGCAGCAATCAGAATTACAGTCAGTGTAAATGGAGCTATCAAAACCAGGAATCAAAAGAACTGAAAGGAACTGCAATCGATTGTGAATTGAAAGGAGCTTCTAGAGCCGATCTGCGCCCTCTGAAAACACCAAACGATTTCAGAAAACCACCAGAGACTATAGCAAGTCAATCAGGAGGGGATTCTAGTCAAGTCCAAGCCCCTCAACCCATTTCCGACGAGGCCAGTGGAAGTCCCATTGGGAAACCCCCGCCAGCAGCGCCAAAGTCTGAGTCTAGTCCCAGGATTACAGTACGTCCTTTAGCCGAGCTTCTGAACCTCGAGATCCCAGCCGTAACCGAAGAGAACCGCCTAGGACGTACTACCACACCTACGAAAAGGCCAAACACGTTGCCCTTCAGACCAGCCCCTAAAATTCGCCGACTTACTGTGAGTGGCTGTGGTCCTTCGGATAGTGCTACTGACAGCAATAGTCCCTTCGCGAACCTCGACAAGAAGACTATTATGAATATAATCAACTACGGTGACACCAGATTCGACGCGTACCTCAAATCACAGGCCCAAAAACGACAGCAGGACGCATTTCGTCGCCAGCTCAAGGAATTTGAAGTGGAAAAGCCAAAGGCTAAACCGTTCAAAGGACCAATTGAAGACGAGATCGTTGATGCTAACAGATTGCCGACAGTACTGCTCAAAGAGATCGAAAATAGTCTTGGCGTAAACATACCTGAGGCGGGACAAAGCAAATCCACTCCACAAAAGAAGGATACAGATTTGGAGAAACGAGAAATCCAAACAGAACTTGATATTAAGAGCGGGGAGTGCAGTAAAAGTAGTTCAGAGGTCAACCAGGAACAAAAACAAAACCATACGCTTAAGGGCGGTCAGTGCAGTAAAAAGAAACAAAAACAAAAAGCAAAAAAAGTAAAGAAATCTAGTCCCAAAGCCAAGGAGTTCCCAACAGATACAATGGCTGGTGCCAAAGATCTAATGACACGGCTCAAAGCCGCCGACGAGGTCAAGGCAATGACAGCAGTGCGTCAATATAATGGTCGTCCAAATGGCAGCTTCCCACCACGCGGTCCTCTGCTACCATTCCCAAAACAAGACAAAAGGTTGAGCAATGGCCAGAGACAAGAACGCAAAATAGGCGAATCCTCGCCCAAGCAAGCCAAATCCAAAGATCAAATGAAAGAGAGCACTCCAAAGGATACTGCTCCAGCCCCCCCAGAACCCATCATTTCGATCAAAAAGGAGATCACAGACTGCGAAATAGTTCTGCCGATGGGGAGTGCAATAATAGTTGTCAGCTCTGATGAGGATGATGATGAAGCTGTTGAGGATAAGCCCCAGGCAGTAGGAAAACCCAACGATGGTGAAGCGAGTGATCACTCGACTAGTTCGCAATGCAGTACCGAGTCCTCAAAGCATCGCTACAGGCAGAAGCTAAAGCAGGATGCCAATCATGTGATAGACAGTTTCGAGAAGCTGATACTACCGCATCTTAAAGAATCGCTGGCTGAGATATACAGGAATCAGAAAAGCGACAGCATGCACACTCGTCTGCCCTTTATATTCTGGGTAGTGACATCTGCCGAACATAATTCGCAAAACGTCAGCAAAGTGGAAATCGCCAAAATGCAAAAGAATCTCAAGATGCGCAACAATCGGCTGGGCATTGAATTCCTGCTGCAGCAAATAGTCCATGTGGTTAATCAACGGAAGCAGCAGGAGCGGGCACAGCCGCGCCACGAACAGGAGCAGAAAAAGCTGAGTAATGGGATTAGCACGGTGACAAGTGCCGTCTCAGAGAATGCTGAATCCGCAAAAGAGCCGCCACATCAAAGACTCGTGGGGGAAACTGCAGTGGTGCCACCCTCTAGTGAGAGTCCTCGTCAGAGTTCTCCCTCGCCGTCTACTCGACAGAGTCCACCAGCAATGTCCTCTCGTCAGAGTCCACCAGCAATTTCCTCTCGTCAGAGTCCACCAGCATTGTCCTCTCGTCAGAGTCCACCAGCCTTGCCACCGCGTCAGAGTCCCCCAGCCTTGCCACTGCGACCGATTAACCCACCGTTTGCCGTCTATCCACCGGGATTTCTGGATTCCACACTGGCTCGACACTCCCCAGGGGGCTATTCCCTATCGGAACCCCCTGAATCTCTGGGACTTACGAATGACATGGTGGCCCAGAATCTGGTCGATATCGATCGCCGGCTCTTGGAGAATCAGAGTCGACGCACCTTTCTCGAGGAAATGATCATGAAGTTCCAAAAGGAGAAATCCGATTTGGATATGCACAGCCTGGAGCTGCAAAGCCGCAAGTTTCTGCTGATCAATACGGCGATCAACAGGAACCATGGACCAGCAACAGCATCATCTGTGATGTTATCCACGCTGGCAACCCCGGCCACAGCAACGCCCACAAACTCGCCACCTCTGATTGCAGACAGCAGGGCAGAAGTTTTGGGGGATACCTCTTCGAACCAAGCCCGAGCCAAACCGAAGGGTCGCGTTCGTCGGGCTTTGGTGGTCAAGTACTTGCCCAAGCGTAGAGCTAGATTCAATCGTCGGGCAGTCAAGAGGAATGATAACTCCGATGAGTTGGTGGCACAGCTCAAGCTGGAGATTGCAGCCAAAGAGCAGACTAAAAAGTCTGAAGTTTCCATTAAAGTTCCCATGCCGATAATGGAGGCCAACGCGGTGATCAAAGAAGAACCCATGGACTTTTGCAATACAACGGAGCTGCAGTCGCCACCTCCCATAATCGCAGAAAACGGTTCGCCTAGCCAGAACAAACGACCGGCGGATCCCATTCCAGCAGCGGCTTCCCAGCCCAAGCAGTCGCGTAAGACCAAACCCATTACCAGTACAGTATCAGCGTGTAATCCTACCCAGCAGCCGTTAGCTATTATACCACCGCTACCACCACCACCGCCACCGCCACCGGAGCCCAACTACAACATGCCGTACCAAATGCCACGAAGTATCCTCAAGGCACCACCGCCACTACCCACGCAGCTGAGACAACACTCGGTAGACTCGAATGGGTGCCTGGCGACGGATATAGGCTTTGTACGAAAGGGTCGCCTACACTCGATCGTCAGTCCGATCACCCAGATCCGCATCTTTAAGAACTACATATTAGCCGCCGCCGAGGATGGGGACCTATACATCTTCAACCTACACAACCACAAGCTCGAGCGTCAGATCCCCAAGCATGGCGAGGCCATCACAAACATGTATCTGTGTGAGAAGGAGGCCTTTCTGTACACCACATCATTAGATGGCTTCCTCAAGAAATCCCCATTGGAGGTAAGTCTGCACGCTATAAGAAACAAATTCCAAATTGTAAAATTGTTCTTTATCTTTTTCAGAATCTTGAGAGCGTGCAGCAAACGGTGTACGTCAAGGAGCCACTGCAATCGATTGATATTGCTTGGGATGCCGCATTTATTGGCAGTCGCTGGGGCCACATCTTTGTCTATAATGTGGTGGTGAGTTTAAGCAGGGACTATAAAATAAAAATGTATATATAAAATAAGGTATTTGTATGATTTTTCGTTTAAATCATTTATCTATGGCATGCACTTACTCCTGACTGCTCTCCAGATTTATTCTTTGGCGACTGTCGCCAAATCTTTACAAATTACACAGCCCGAGAATGCGAAAACAAAATACACGTCGGATCTCAAGACCGAAGCACGGGGCGGAGAATTCAAAAAGAAACTAGTTCCATGTTGTTGTGGACTGCTCTCAAATTCCAACTGATGATCAAAAGTCTCGGATTGGCTTTAGGAGAAATTCAACAGAAAATCCAAAGATATTGCTTACATTAAAAGATATAGAATTTGCTACCTAGCTCTCCACATAGAGCTGTCTCCCCTCGACCAATAATTCATTGAAACAGTCCTGCCTTGCATGTGGAGGTCAATCAATCTTCTATCCACATAGTATTTTCTCCATTTAATTAATGTTGGGTTCATTAAATATTTATCTGTCAAACAAACACTTGAAAATTTTCAATTAAAATATTGAACAGCGGCAGGCAAATCCAGCCAGAAAAAAAAGGACAACCAGCATCTCCACACCTTGCCCAAGCAGCAACAACAAAAGTTAACGAATTGGCAATGAGCCTCTGCTCTGCTCTGAGCCAAAGCGAACGTCTAGACAATGGAAATCAAATCGAATTTATTCTTTTTTTTCCCGCGTTGGCTCACGCGAATTTTACAAATTGGATAGTATGGAGTGAAAAGCGTAGAAAGGGAGTTGAGATACTTCATTAGAATATTTCACGTTGAGGGCTGAGAGAGAGAGAAAGAAGAGCTATAAGTCTTAATTCTGGCAGAAATTCGATTTATGGCTGCGACGTGCTGATAACTCAGGCCCGCAGCCCGAAATTGTGCTACGGTTTTTTCTCTCCCATTTTGGGCACAACTGTACTTTTGGATATCTACTAGTAGGAGCAGGAGGCAACTGTACTTATAACTAAGGAGGAGCAAAGTGTTCTTTTAACTATGGTATAGAAGTAGGCAAAGGCACTTGTAACTAAGGAGGAGTTTCGAGAAGGAAAAACGGTACTTGTAACTATAGCGTAGATGGAGGCAACTGTACTTGTTAGAATGGTGCAGGAGGTGCAGCTAACTGTACTTAAAATATAACGAGTGTAGGAGCAGGGAGAGAGGCTTCTGTAAATGTAAATAAGAATGAGATGAAGGAGGGCAACTGTAGGCCATCTGTACATTCTAGGTGCAGTGTTATAGCTCGTTGGTTATTTGGTAAATATCCGAAGATGCCACGCCCCCCCACACATACTAGAGGGCGTTACTGGGATTGCATTTGGATTGGATTTTTGGCACAGCCTCTTGCTGCTATTGCTTGATATTTAGCTTTGACTTGTGTTTTGTGTTTTATTGTGTCAGTGTTTGCTGCACGTTGTTTGGCCGAGACGACTGTACTGGCACTGTTCGTAGCACATATGTATGTCGTTCCAGAGCAGAGCCTTCGTTGGCTATGTACCAGTCCAGGGCTGGGGTTAGTGTTGCAACAAACAACAGCAAAGTGCAGCCATATGCAATAGCAGTGGCAGAAGCAGCAGCAGCAACTGTTTCTCTCACTCACTCTCTTATGCTAACTCTACCACTATTACTCTCTCTCTCCTCTCTCTCTCTCTCTCTATTGTTGTTTATTTAAGTTTTATGTGTGCCTGTTTAGTTAACGGTATATTTTGCCGGCACAGCACTCATACTCTCCCAAAATGCAGCTAGCTCTCTCTCGCACTCTGGCTCTCCTTCTGGCACACGAAGTCTCTTTGGTTGTTCTTCGGGTCGGTCCCCCATCTCCAATGCGCATGCCTTGCTCTGCGCTGCGCTGCAGTTTACCGTTAGGTTGCATATAGTACAGACAGTCGCCTCCTCATGCTTTTCCCATTCGTTAGTTTTTGGCAGCAGCAAATAAAATGTTTATATGCTATTTACTCAAAACAATTTTAAATAAAATACAAGAAACCCGAATATGGAGACTCCCCCGACTGTTCCTCTCGCTCTTTCTCTCTTTCAGTAGGTGCTTTCTCTCTCGCTCTCCCTCTCGGCTAGCTCTCTCACCCGCTCTCTCGGTACGGTTCTCGTAGCTGCAGCCTTCCAAGGCGTTGCAATGGGAATTGTCTTCGTGCCGTGCCTGTTGCTGTTGCTGTGTGTGTGCGTCTGTGTGTGGATGTGGATGTTGTTGTTGTGGCGTGGGCTTTTCTTGCCCGTTTGGTTGGTTCCCCTGTTTTGTTGTGTTGTGTTTTCTGGAAAATGACGCCTTGTCTATGGGTTGCTATATGTGTGTGTGTGTGTGTCTGCCGCTCTCCCATTGGCTGTGCTCCGCCAAATCGGGTTGGTTCGTCTGGTCGGTTGTTTGTCCCGTTATGTGCAGGCGACTGGTAACTCTTTTTAGTGTGAGTGTTTTGGTATTTTCTATTGTTGTTCGTTGTGTGGCAAATTGCAATGCATGCGTGTACATGCACATGCATGCACATGTATAGTTGGGTGGGTGTGGCAAGGACACGGGCTGCATGTAGCCCGCACTTGCAACCACTAAATAAACAACATACTGTTGCCACTCCCACTGGAAGCATTTTATTGGTATTTTTTTTACTTTTTCTTTTTGGCTCAAGCTTCAAGACATAACTGTACATAAAATTGCACTATCCGTCTCGCTCTCTGTCTTCTCCCCCTTTCTCGTGCTCCGTTATTTTATAGTGGCTTGGGCAGCCATTTATCACTGCGTGAGACACCCACCGCCTGTTGTTTGGTTAACGGTTTCCATTGCAGTTTTCTGTCGACATGCAATTTTTCCCATTTTCTAGAATTTTCTTAAGGGGTGTTGGGTTTTTCTAAACACATCATGGCAAGATATAATTCTGCGCTTTATTGGGGTATAAAATAGTGTTAACGGTTTATAGCACAGGATTTAAAATTAGTTTTGGGAGTCAATAGTCTCAAAGATAAGTTTGAGAACAGAAATTCCTTGTTCTGCAATGGTGTAAAAAATTTTCTGCCAAAGCAAAATGAGGATGCCAGCTCCCTACCCTGCTGCCTATCCTTCTTAAACAATTTTCTCTAGCTCACTGGCATAGGATAAACTATTTGTAACTATATCTTTGGACGGAATCTCGTCCTTGGGCTTAATGTTCAGTGCGGCAAGGTCGTAGCTCCCCTGAGCATCCAGGGTCCAGTGGCGGCGTTTGGCCAACTCCAGGAACTCCTTTTTGCCAGCATGAAGACCCAGACGCTGTGCCGCCTGCTTGGGGGTCATCTTCAGGTAGGACTTCTCGATGCAGGAGGCAATCTCCTCGCGGGCCGTGACCACTAGCATGTCCATGAAGTTGCCATAGATTGGCGAGGGCATGGAACTCTTGGCCTGCAGTATTTTGTTGTAGCGTCCCTCCATGAAGTAGTTCTCGAGGGCCATCACGGGCATGATGAAGCGGTCCTTGAGCAGCAGGGCCGACGGCAGACGCTCCAGCGCGATGTGGAAGTCGGCAATGCGATTGGTGGCCAGCATATAGAGCAGGCTCAGGCCAATCATCTTGTGCATCTCCTTCGAGGGTTCCAGGAACTTGTCGTAGTCGTAGTAGTACATCTTCAGCTGGGCCATGTACCGCTCGAAGGCGCCGTAGTCCTTGACGGTGATGCTGTGCTCCACTGCGATCTCCAGCACATCGCGTGACCTCACCAGCTGATCCTTCTGCTGGGGATTGGACCTTGAGACCTCGTTGGGCATCAAGAATCCTTTAAATAGTTCCATTTTGAATAGTCCCAAAAGCTCACCACAGCGCAGCAGATTCGGGGCTCGTTTGGCCCATTCGGCCTTTATATCATTGTACAGATTGGACATTTTACTTGCTTCTGTGCAGAGTAATTGAATTTCAATTGAAATTTGATTTAAATGACACAGAAAATATGAAAAACACACCTGACGTTCAAAGTATGGAGCACAGTTTCGGGAACAAGTAAATTTTGTTTAACTCGACTGAACAGAGTCTGAAAAGGGTCTACAAAGTCTTGAATTTGTTTAGCAGGCCTACTTTGATTGTTTTTTTTTAATAGTTCAATAATGATTACATCCCGTCTCACTGGTTTGATATCTGTATACATATGTATATCGAATATCGTATATCGACTTTGTGTACAGTCCCGTAAAGATTAGAAAAGACAGTTAGTGTTGAGCAACGTCTAGCTTCGCAAATTTAAAGATATTTACATACAAATTTACAGAATGAGAAAATAGGGAAAGAAGCGTCAATGCTATTGTTATTTTCCGTGTTATGTTATGTTTTTTGTTATTTGATTCTGGGACCCCGCAGTGATCACCACTTCCACCTGACCGTCTGGGGTCATCCCTGAGCTTCTGGCTCGATATTGGAAGATGTAGTGCATTATGTGAGAGCAACAGGAGCATGGACGTAGCCGCTCTACTACATAAAGCTTTGGGATCAAAGATATTTTTCTGAATGGGTATAATTGGAATAGTATTCCAAGGCCATTCCTAATACAATAATAACTAAAATCAAGAAAAACCATTACATTTATACTGATTCCCAGTACAATCTAAAGTTATTAAAATATTTGCGTACCATTTAGATAAGTAGCCTTATCTAATCTTCAAATATTGTGGTACCCACACGTACATTGTTTATTTATAAATAGTTTATAAATAGTTTATACCAACGAAATACGTATAGTATTTATTTATAAATGGTATAAAATGCTCACTGGGTGTTGCTTTCTGTTGATCGTTTTCTTTATGTTTTCGTTGCGCGTTTTTCATGACGAGGCACTTTTGGAATATCAATGAGTTGGCCCAAACCCTTTTATGGGCCAATAAATTGGATTTGTCCACAACGGGGATGTAGCTCAGATGGTAGAGCGCTCGCTTAGCATGTGAGAGGTACGGGGATCGATGCCCCGCATCTCCAAAAAGGATTTCATTGCAAATCCATTTTTTTGGTAAATTTCTTTCTTTTTGTAATCTTAGAAATGTTTTCTTTTGCTTGCAGACCAATAAGATGATAGAATCGCCTTTGCTCTCCACGGGACAGTCCATTATAGCGGTCAAGGCCACCAAGGAGGGCCACCGGAAGATCATCATCCTCGGCTGCAAGGGAAACTTTGTGAATTTCCACGATGCGGCCACAGGTCTGTTGCTACGTCGACTGGGCGTACCCGAAGGACTGAATGTCTATAGTTTGCTGCTGAATGATGGACACGTCTACTGCGGCACGCAGAAGAACGAGATCTACAAGTTTGAGTTTTCCGTAAGAATTATAATCCTCTCCTCACGCTGGTTCTTTCAAAATCCAAATTGAATGATTTTATTTCTGATTTTTAGAGTGGAAATCTGGTTACTAAATTGAGCTGTGGCAATGGGGCTGTATCCATGGTCAGCTTCAAGGATAGATATTTGCTGATTGGCTGCTATGATGGATTCATATATGTCCTGGACAAGATTAAGGGTACCCAGGTGGGCCGTTTCCAGGGCGCTGGCCGCTTGGTACTGGCCCTGGCCATAGCGGGCGACAGTGTAAGTCTCGAAACATTCATTTTCTCGTTGGCATTGTAGTTAAGATTACTTTCTGCATTTACAGATCGTTACATCTTCGAAGGACAACTCCTTGGAAGTACTGGAAGTTCCCCCCGAATTGCTTAATGTTGGACAACACAGAGATTAGTTTATAGATCAGATTTAATTTAACAATTTAACACACACATCCACACGCGCACTTGTTTGCATATATCTTTGAAATCATACTGATTTTATCATCTGCGAATACATCAACTTTTTTTTTTATTTACAATTGGGCATAGCAGTGTTTAAATATGTTTTGATTCTTGAAGAACATTTCTTCCGTCTTGAATAATAGTAATAGAATAAAAGGAAAAGCGCCAATAAAAATAAAAAGAGTATATGATATTACGTAATAATATGTAGTGTATAAATGGTCCTTCCTTCGGCCTTCCTTAAGGAATCTGTGGCGTGCGCACGGGTCGCACATTCGTCTGCATTTTGTGCAAACTTAGGTTGAGTTTGTGCGTATGATCGCGCAAATATTGAATGAGATCCGCTTGCTTCTCCAACAACTCGGCTGTGTCGCCGCCGGGCTGCATCAGACCCAAAGAGCCGCCGGCTTGATCTGTGCCACGCAGGACATCTGGGGCTAGATTGGCCTTGTTGAATTTTCTCACCTTGTCTGCAAGGCAAAGAAAGAGATTCAGTATGATTCTCCTCCTGGAGAAGGAAAATATCACTTCACTAACCAATATAACAGCCATGGGAGATGGCCAACACCACATTCTCGGCAACACTGAACGCAGTCACGTAGCTGATGGGCGACAGCCAGCCGGCGGCACAGTGCTCCCAGAAGCCCTCTCCATAATAATGATGGATCATGGCCTGGACAGCGAGCAGCATTGAGTTCCAGAGGGACACAACTTGCAGGGGAACGCCCTTCTGCATGTTTGTCTCGCGATGGAAATCATGGTAGCCGCTCATCCGTAGTTTGTCATGTTGAATCTTCACAAAGTGGTCGAAAAGCTGCAATAAGGCAAAAATTACATTGAGGCAGGTCGCGTAGCCGGACGCTTGAATGAAGCCTTACATATGTAATGACCCAGAAGGTTGCACGCAAGTAGAGCATTATAAAGTAGGCGTCGCATCGTCGTTCCGCTGGCCACAGAGCCGCCAGGCCAATGCCCACAAATGAAATCACCGAAGAGATAAGCAAGTGTATGCTGTGGAGTAGAATCACATTGGTGTGCGTTAATTGCGTTGCACTCATCCATATCTCATCAAATTTTCACCCTTCCACCGGGAAGCAGTGATTCATTTTCGCCGGCAGCAGACCGCTGCCCTGCCCCCCAACTTCATCCTCACCTAAATGCGGGTACGGTTTTCAGTTTGAAGGTTCTATTGTCGCTCGAAAAGAGAACTGGGTCCAACAGTTGGTCCGTGTCGTGGATGTGTGGGGGTAGAACGCCGGCCGCGACGGCAGCGCCTGTTGAATCGTTATCCATTTTTGGGGTTTATTTTCTTTAAATGCGCAGTGAAAGTATGCGTAATTTTCAAAATGTTTTTATTTCGCTTTGTTTGTTTGTTGTCGGCTTGTTATTAGTTATCGACTAGTTATCGAATATGAATATTATTAGTGCTGCCACTTCGTTGGGCTTGAGGCGCTTCACAGCACTACTTAGTAATAACTGCCAAGTTTAAGTTTAAAAATGCACTTTAAAAAAGTAGTTACTAACTGCAATTTAAACAATAATAAGAAATAAGATTGACCATTAAATTGAGCATTGTGTATATAATATCACATACTTCACAGGGAAGTCATTTGATTTTGGCGCACCCTACGATCGATAACGATAAAAGGTTAGCAATATCATCTCTAGTTTTATGGCTTCTTGTTTAAATTCAATTTTAAAGATTTTGAAAGATTATTAAATGACTACACCTGTGCCGCGCCGCATTAAGGACTTGCTGGCTCTTGGAATTGACTCGGACACGGACGATGACTACAACACGCCTCTCAAGCCGCACCGATCGAATGTCGCCGCCGCGAAAAACCTGCAGCCAGCGGCGGCTGCATCTGCATTCGGTCAGAGATCAGGTATCGGCATCGGCAACAATAATGCTGGCAATAAGGAAAACATTCCGCTTCAACACAGGCCAACCGGTGAAGTGCTGTTAGTATCTCTTTTCCCGCAAAATGGTTCTGTCGTAATTTGAATTCTGTTTCAGGCCACGGCGCGTCTCTGAGATGGCCATGATGGACTCGGACAGTGATGAGGAGGATGATAACAAAAACGACCACAATCTCAACTGCGCCATTCTCAATGATTCCTTTGTGTTGAGTCCCACACACGAGCTGCCGCTTAGCGGTGGCACAGGTCCCTCCGCGGGTGCCGTACTCAAGCATTCCGATTCGAATTTGTCGTTCCTGGGCCGCTTCGGCAACATGGGCATCAACTGCAGCAGTAGCACCTCTGCCGCCAATCAGAACTCCCCGGCGATTGCGCCAGAAGCACAGGCCATCAAAAAGGCGCCACCATCTATGCTTCAAACAATCTCAGAGCGACGTAAACTCTTCGATGACGAAACTCCCCTGCGCAATGGATCCTCGATTGCGGCCAAGTCCCATGCGAAGCCCGAAGTGGAATTCATAACGCCACTGGTACGAGTACGTGGCTCCACCCAGGCACCCAAATCCCGCAGCGCGGTATCCAATGAGTTTCGCTCGCAGAAGGTTCTCTTCCAGACGCCCATGACCGTGGGCCGTGGGGCTCCCTTTCCCTGCGACAGCTTCTCCCTGTGCGACACCATCAGCGAGAGTCCCGACATTCCCCCGGCACAGCCAGAGCCACAGCCCAAGGCAGACCCCGTCAATGGCAAGTCAAAGAAGTCCTTGGACAATGCATTCCATGCGGCAGAAAAGGAAATGGTGCTGCCAAAAATTGAGCCAGCAAAACCCAAGGAAATCGTTTCGGTGCCTATTAAGAAACCAGAGCCAGAGCCAGAACCAGTGCCGCCCTCCTCCTCCTCCTCCTCCTCCTCCTCCACATCCACCAAATCATCAAACAACATACTAAAGATCAAGAATAATGAGTACGTGATATGCCAGAAGCTGGGCTGTGGCGGATCCAGTTCGGTTTACCTGGCCCGTCGTCCGGACTCTGGCGGGGAGTTCGCCTTGAAAGTGGTTGACCTGCAGGCCGATCCGACGGTGGTGCAGGGCTATCTGAATGAAACTAAGCTGCTGGAGAAGCTGCAGGGCAGTGTATGCGTTGTGGCTCTTTACGATTAGTGAGTTACGAGATCTCCGAGAGACTTGAAGGTATAAATACATTCCGCTTTCCCACAGCCAACTGCTGCGCGAGGAGTCCAAGCTGTATGTGGTGATGGAGAAGGGCGACTCCGACCTGAACAAGATCCTCCAAAGCTACACCACAAACCTGCCAGCCTACAGCCTGGTGAGCATTCTGTACCAGATGCTGCAGGCTGTCAACTATATCCATCTGCACGGTGTCATACACTCAGACCTGAAGCCGGCCAACTTCCTCATGGTCAATGGCCGACTCAAGCTGATTGATTTTGGTATTGCCAGCAACATTTCGGTGGACTCCACGAGCATCATCAAGTTCTCCCAGGCGGGCACCTTTAACTACATCAGCCCCGAGGCCCTCACCGATATCTCGACAGGCAATAGTCCCATGCGCGGCGGCAATCAGCCCAAGATTAAGATATCCACGAAGTCGGATGTGTGGTCGCTGGGCTGCATACTGTACCTGCTGCTGTACCAAAAGACGCCCTTTGGCCATATACGGAATATTTGTGCCAAGATGAATGCCATTGCCAATCCGGGGACAAACATTGAGTATCCAGAAATACCTTTCTACTATCCAGCCATGCTGGTTCATGTGAGTTTTGCTAAAGTATCGTCAAAGACTAAAGAGTTGCCATGTCACGGGACGTCAGGCTTTTTGGTCCCTCATGCAACATCTTGTATGGTTTTTGGTATCGTATATGGAATATATATTGAAACTCCTTTGTAGATGGTCAAAAAATGCCTGCAGCTGAATCCCAAGATGCGACCCTCGTGCACCCAACTGCTGCAGTATCCCTTCCACATGGTCATTCCCCTGCAAAACCTACAAATTGCCAATAAACCCAGCACCAACATCAACCAGCCAACAAAATAAGTTTTTGGCCAGCAGAGCCCAACAAAGTATTGTCTCGTCTCACTTTTATCTCATATGTGTGTATGTATTTAATTCTCATTTACCATAAGTTATACATCATAAATCTTTATAATGCAGGCTATAGCTCATTCGTTTTCTTGGGGGGGTGGTGGCGGGGGCCATTTTTTGTGTGTGTGTGCTCCTCCAACTCCGTCCGTCCTTCCGTTCGGCTTACACATAAATACTTTCCTCTTATTTGCATTTAACAAGTTTACTTTTTGACAATTTTTTATCGCTAATTAGCTAGCATTTCGTGTGTAATTTGCGTTTTACTTATAAATAAGGTTTTTCTTTTATCCTTTGTGTGTCTGTGTGTTTGTGTGTGTGTTGGTTTATATAAAAATAGTTACTTCTTGATTTTATATTCGCTTAATTAAATGTTGCTGTTGCCGTTGTTGTTTGAGGGGTGGACACATGCTGCTGCGGATTTGAATACTTTTTTGCTTCACTTCACAATAAAATTAAATTCAAAAAACAAAACATGGAAAACGTGGAACGTGAAAACATACAAAAATTCGTCGTTACAAATTACATGCATACAATACATAAATTTAGTGTTTAATTATAAGTATCATATATAATTGGTTTATTTTCTGTATAGAATTGCCTTTTAAGTAGTTTCTTTTCTTTTTTTGTTTGTTTTTCGTTTTTGTGTAAATTCATTTGCTTAAACATAAGATACATATACATATACAATTGTTTATAGCGCGTGTTTTTGTTTTGTTGTTTAAATGCAAGTTCAACACAAATATTATACGCATACGGCCTTCTGGTTAAATAATCATTGATAATAATAATTAGAATAAGACATTTTTCTCACTTCGGGCAGCAGCAATGGATTTGTTGTTGTTGTTTTGTGAGAGGGGAGGGTTCTAGAATTCCTTCGCTTCCTTGATTTATATCTCGCTTAACATTGCACAAGAGTCGTTTTTTTATATTAATTTTACTTTTCTTAAAGCATTCCCGCACATAGTTCTTCACATTCTCTAAATGTTAAATGGTTGCTGTTGCTTTTTTGGGGGTTCCTCTCTGTAAACTTAATCGAATTTTTAGAATTGTGGTTTGCTGTTGCTGTTGTTTTTATGGAAGTTTGGACAAACTCGCTTGTGTCATTTATCGTCGTTGTAGGGCTTCTTCTCCTGCTAGTGCTTCTGCTCTTTCGCGACATTAAATGTCCTGAAAAGAGATTCAAGTTCTAGCATTTCTATTGGAAAAAATGTAACACCCGCCACCCACCTGCTCCCCATTTGAGGCATGCTGTTGCAGCTTGATGATCAGCTGCTCCTTCTGGGTAACAATGCCACGCCAATGCTCGTCCTGCTCCCGTGCACGCTCCTCCAAGTCCATCAGCGTGTTGGTCTGCAGGAAACCATTGATTAGCACTAAGAGAATGTGTTGTCTAAAGGCAACAACGATGGTGTTCTTACCGTTTTGGTGACCAGCTGCGTGAGCTTGTCGTTCGTTTCCCGCAGCAGCAGGTTCTGTTTGTGCAGCTCCAGCTGCTGTTGCTGCTGCTCAGCGGTGGAGGCGGCGGAGGAGGAGGAGGATTTGCTATTCGAACTACTATTATTGCTACTAATATTGTTGTGGTTGCTGCTACTGCTACTGCTATTGTTTGATTGTGTGGACTTATTACTACTATTCTGGGCCGCCTTCCTCTCCAGCTCCTGCTGCTGCTGCTTGATGTGTGTGGCCAGGACCTGCTCCAGCCACTGATCGAAGGAGGCCTGCAAGGCACTGGCCGCGTGCACCTTCACCGCTTCGGGATAGAGACGCTGGTAAAGCTCGCGTATGCGTTGCTGTTCGCTCTTTGCAGAGGAGCTTCCCCCATTGGCTGCCGCCACGGACTTTTGCTCTTGTTGCTGTTGCTGTTGGAGCTGCAGATCCTTCTGTTGTTGCTGCAATGAGGAAGAAACAAGAGATTAAAGTTGTGCAGGAGTTCATGGAAAAGAAATCAAAGGCTGGGTGGCTGGGAGGCCGGGAGGATCTGTGCATGCACTTACGCCTAAGGATTGCTTGGTATTTGTTTTCGTCTTTGCCGTGGCGGTTGCTGTTGCTTCGGCATTTTGCAACGCTTCAATCAACTTCCAATTTTTCATACGCACGTCCTGACGAAACACAAATACGTGTGGCAAATTAGTAAAAGGGTGCAACAAAAACGCAACACAGGAGGATGGGAAAACACAGGCATGCGAATGGGTGGCACAGCAATAAACGCGAATCCAAACGAACAATCTCCCCTACTCACATTATTCTTCTCTCGCTGTTCCTGCAGCTCGTGCAGCAGCTGCTTCTCCCGTGCCACCAACTGGTCGGCGCGTTGTTGCAGCTCCTGCACCTGCGCTTGCAGGCTGCTGGTGAGCTGCTGCTGCTTGTCCTGGGCCGCAGTCAGCGATCCGTACTGGGCCTGCAGGGCACTCAGTTCCTGCTGCTTCTTGGCCAGAGCATCGGACTGGACCTGGGCCTGCTCCGACTGGGCGGCCGTCGCCTGCACGGCGCTGCTTGCGGCCTGGCTGAGCTGCTGGTTGAGAGTCTGGTTGCTGGCCTCCAAAGTGGCCGCCTGCTGTCGCAGCTCCTGCAGCTCGCCACCCCGCACGTGCTTCAGTTCCGACTGAGCCTGCGCCAAATCGGCCTTGGCCGACTCCAACGCATTGTGGAGATTGCGCAGCTCCACCTTAAGCTCGGCGTTCTCCGCGTCGACGTGCTTGCGCTCCTCCAACTCGTAGATGCTGTTGTTCTGGCGCACCTCCAGCTCGTCGCGCTGCTGCTCGAGGGCCAGCAGTTGCTGGGCCTGCTGCTGGATCACCTCGTTCTTCTGCTGGATCACCTCGTTCTTCTGCTGCGTCTCGGCGCTCACGAAGGCGGTCATATCGGCCAGGCACTTCTCCTTGTGTGCCAGATCCTGCTGCAGGCGCTGCAACTGCGGCACAAGGTCCTGCGAACTAGCCTGCTTTTCCCTCAGCAAAGTCTAAAGCAAGAAAATAAATACATTTAGGAGGCTCATTTGGAGGCTTGGCTGCTGTGGACATACCTGGAACTGCTGGCGTTCGAGAGTCAGCTTCTCGTTGAGACTGGACAGCTCCTGATTGACAGCGGACAACTCCTGCTCCTTGCCCTGGAGTTTCTCATTGTATGCCTGGAAACGGCCGTGCATTTGGGCGCGCTCCGTATTGACCTCTTGGCGCAGTTCGCGCAGCTTGGCCTGGATGCCAATGGAGGCCTCCTGCTCTTCGGCCAGCAGCTTCTCCTTCTCCTCCAGCTGGCGTTTCAATTTCTGGCAAATATCATCCGACCACTCAGCATGCGAGGCGGGCATATCCTGCTGCTTGTTCAGCAGATAATCGATCAAAATCTGGATCTCGGAGCGATTCAGCTCGGCCCGTGAGAAGACATTCATGAGGGCTGAGACACCAATCGTTTGGTTCTGATGATCGGCCAGTTTTTCCAAGGCCTGCGCCAGTTCCTTGGCCGTCAGCGTCTCCTTCTGATGCTTCTTGTGTTGCTGCTGTTGCTGTTTGGTCTTGTTGTTCACTTGGTTGTTCTGGGTCTTGGGTGAGCCGTTCTGCTGTTGCTGCTGCTGTTTCAGTATCTGCTTGGGTACGGACGGGGCCTCCTGTTCAGCAACAGTGGGTGGGACTGCTGCTGTGGTTGGCTTCTCCTTTTTGGCCACATTGCCGGCGGCATTCTTCTTCTGGGCCTGCTGTTTGTTGTTGTTGTCCTCCTTGCGTTCCTTTTGCTCCTGCTTCTTCAGCTCGACCACGTCCTTGGGTGCCCGAGCCTCAAAGTTGTTCAAAGTGGGAGTCTCCTCTGCGGTGGGGGGCTTGACGGCCACTGGCTCGTTTTTGTTGACCAAAATGCCAGCCACTGAAGCGGCGGCGGCGGCTGAGGCTGCTCCTCCTCCCTTGCCAGCATTCCGCTTGTCCTTCTTGCCTTTCTTACCCACAGGGACGTTCTCCTTTTCGGCCGCATTGCTGGACCTACGCTGGTCGTTCATGATCTCTGTATCGGGCTCGAATTCCACATGCTGCTTGGACAGACCGGGCTCCTCCTCAACCGAGCCTTGCTCCTCGGACTGGCCATCGGAGTAATCCTCCTCGGGATCATGGCTGGCATCCCGCTGCTGCTCCCTCTGTCGCTGCTTCTTCTCGCGCTTCAGTTCCTTCTTTTTGGGCTTCTTGGTGGCCGCCGCACCACCGCCGGCCTTGTACAGATTGGCGCTTAACGCGCGCTTCTCGGCAACGACCTCCTCGAAGGTCTTGCGCCTGAAGATCTTATTGATGAACAGGAAGGAGAGCAGGGAGGCGCTGATCACACAACCAATGACGATCAGTATGTGGAAATCCATATTTGCATATTATGCCTTGATGCAGCTGGGGGTTCTTCTCAGGGATCTCTCCTTTACGTGTAGGTTACTGCAATCGAGAGTTTCGAGAGTTATAATGGGGGAACATGTGCTGCTATTGTTCTAAAACCTATTCCTACGAAAAACCCACAAATTCTTTTAGTTCCTGCTTCATTATCAGCACATTTTTTTTGCGCTGCTACTGTGGCTGATGACGTGTACTTTTGCAATTAGTGGATCGAATCGTTCGAGTCGACAACAGCCGAACAAAAACTTTGTCTAAAAAATTTCATATTAAACGAGAGATCAACGACATTTACACCCAATAGCAATTACTGCAAGTCCTCTGTATTGGTGTAAGCGTGTGCGTTTGCGTGAACACACGAACGTGTATGTACAATAAACAGTTCGGTACGGTACGTGCTTATCAGTTTACCGGCCGGCCGGTGAATGGTACCATAATACACGTACACTTTTATGATGAACCAACTCTTGTTATTGCATTTCTCACTGTTTATTTGTCGTTTACTAATATGTATAACTGCGCTTTTGTTCAAATTTGTCATTGTGTTATTTCAGTGTCGAGAGATAAAGCGATGCACTGCAGCACAGGGTTGCATATGGTTGCATGGAAGGGGTATACGTATATCTCTCTTTCCTGTAACTGTAAACGCACTCATATGTCACTCTCTTACGGTATATTTGCATGCGTAGTGTCTGAATGTCAATAGAAGAGAGATTCAATTATTGATTCACAGATTTACAGATTCACAGGCAGAGAAATTTATTCCAAGAAAGGCGAAAAAAAAACATAAAATTTGCCTACAAAGCAGTTAACAAACAACTCGCAGCTGCTGTCTAGCCTTGAACGAAAGTTAAATTTGCACAAAGAGACCTGAAGGCATTGACGCAGATGCTCCCACATTAAAACCCAAAAGAAAAGCTGAAATCGTTAGGTATTCCCACACAAAAACACATACCGCACCTACCTCTCCACTCCAAATTAAAAGTCTCTGACGCACACGTACGAAAATCGTAGGAACGGAACTCACAAAATATTTTTCTAAAACAGAAATCTTTAAGCGAAGACCCAAGAGCCTCTTTGTGGAATGACAGAAGACGGTAACGTCAGCATCAACAGCAGCAGCAAAGCCAAGCTTTGCGATCTCTAGCTGTCTGGCTCTCTCCCTGGCTCTGGGAGAGAGTCCGGTTTGCCACCTCACCGTGAAGAAGTGGTTCCGACTCTCTCTCTCTCTCTTCCTCTCTCTGCACCACACACAGTTAGAACTTGAAATTTCACTGGAAGCAAAGAGGAATGGAATTCACAAATTGCAAAAATTTCAATTCAAGGTTGTTGCTCTCTGAATCTGCCGGCAGCAGCAGCAGCTGAGCACAACTTTGGAGATAACTGGACGCTCTCTGGAGTGACTCTCTCGCGTCGTGTTTCTCTGTCTAAGAGGTTCTCCGACTGTGTCTCGTAAAATGCTAGGCAACGCGAGATACTCCGCGCTCCACTTCTCTGGATAAAAAGAAAAAAAAACTCCCACAAGAGATACATATTTCCAGAGAGCTTCAGAGACTTTTACAGTAATTTCATGAAGAATGTTCAACTTGAGAATGTTAAACACATATTTTGTTTGCCTATTTGCTGATGCCATCAGTTTTCGTTTATGGAGAGGGGTGATAAGAGACCTTTTGTTGTTCAAATATTGTCTTATTTGTACACTATAAAACCGAATAATTATTTGATGAAACTATGAGAAACAGCTTTGAATCGAACAGTAAATCGATGACAAGTGGAGACCAGAGCTGTATTACTCTGCTCCAGCAAAGCACACACACAGAAACACCACACACGAACACAGAGAGAAAATACATAAGCGAATGAAAAAATACAATAAAAACGCCGGTAAAGGTCATCAACCGGAAGAGCAGCAACACTGCGGAATGTGATCATGTATTAGTGTGTGATTCGAGTGTGTTTGTGTGAAAGTCGAAATCTTGCGGTGCTGTGCCAATTATCATTATGACCAACCTATAAATAATTATGTATTACGGTCTGGTCTGGCAGCATGCAAAATATATGTACTTCTCTGCTCGCCCTGGTTACAAACTGGCATCCAACTGCACATTTGGCCTAATTCTCTGTATTCTTTCTTCTCTCACTCGCCCCAATGTTCAATTAGTTGCCAACAACAACACCAAAACACACATCACATGGAATTTCTCTGTCTTTCTGTCATCCCCAGAGCAGCCAATTTAGCTTTTTGTTTCTCCGCAGTCAGCTTTTATTTACAGTGTTCTGGACTTTAAATCGGAATGAAAGAAATTCTGTATAAATGAAGAGTATTTGAGTTAGATTTAGATTGTTATTATAAATCTGTTATATTTTTTCTTTGGAGTTGGTGAATTTGTTAATAGTATGTTAGCCATTTCTAGCCATCTTCATCGGGCAACACTGTGAACGGTGCAAGTGCTTCTCAGTCGCTCTCCCATACTCTCACACGGCCAGCACTCGGCTCATTCATTATTTTCTTTTATTTATTCATAAATGCATTTTTCTCGTCTGCCATTTTCAGCGAGCAAGCGACACGGCCGGCAAGCGGCTCAAGTGTTTTAATTTTAGAAAGCTCTCCTTCCTTCTCTGCCACTCTTCATTTATGATACATATTTATGCAATGTTAACATGCAATGTTTTTACTGGCCGCAGAGAAAGGGAGCGCGGTGGCCTGTGGGGAGACTTGGTCTTCTTGCGTGGGAGCGTCAAGTTCGTTTGTAGTTTTTTGTTCTTCGATTGGTAGGTCAGCCAGAAAAAGACATTCGGCGACATTTTGGTCCAGAGAAGGTAGGTTGCCCCAGATTGGGAGTATTCTCACAAACTGTGAGTCACAGATGTGCGCCTGTGTGTGTGTGTCACGGCTATAAATAAGCTAATTGAACGTGATGTACGTTAATGATTATTGATTGCTGACGTAGACAAGTGACTTTTCAATACTGTCCGATTTATCAATTGGGTTTTCCTAGAATAACAGTTCCGAAGGCCTTATCGCCAATTGAACGTGAATGAAACGACTCAATGTGCATTTATTATTTATCCGCCTGCAGGCTTCTCTCTCCCTCTCTTCCTCTTTCCGTTGCTCTTGATAAGCTGGGGCCAGAGAATGCGTGTATGTGTGTGTCTGTGGTGAGGTCAGCAGAAGGCTGCCAACAATGTGTAAATTGTCAGAGGAAGAAAACACGAATAAAGGGGACAGCACATCAATTATGTTTATTTCTTGATTTTTTGATAAAATCTCAAACGGGAATACCAGTGCAAGCTGAGGGGGGATCGAGGCAAGGGCGTTTCGCAGCGGCAGAGCAGCCCAGACGGCGGCGCACAAGTTTTTGGCAAATCAAACAAATAAATTCAGCTCGCTGCCTGCCTGCTGGTTCTCTTTGTGTCAGCTGTCCCTTTTGCTCATAATTAAATCGCAATCGGGGCACACAAGTGAAAGTATGCCATTCATCCCATTGAGATATTTTCCTCTAATTAGCCATCTAATTGGCAAACACCTTTAATAATAAGAATAATTGCACACCAATAAATAGTGGTTTCTGCAAGAGGCCGAGGGCCGCTTTGTGTCTGTCACGAGTGGAAGTAAGACAAAAGGGCGTCACTGCCGCTGTCGCTGTCGCCACCGTCTCCGTCTATTCGACCACAACACCATGCACTGCACTCACACAGACACACGACTTGCCGCACAATCGACTTTTCTTCAACTTCTTTTCGATGCGATTACCGTTGTCCCTGCTCGCACTTGCAACGTCAACAGTTTTTACTTTTCACATTTAAATGCAGTTTTCTTTTTTGTTGGAAACGCATCCGCCATTTGCAAGCAATTTGTATACGTGTGCGTCCCTTGCATGTACATGTACATACATAGATTGTATATGAGTGTGCGTGTGCAGGTAACGTTGTCGCGTCGGCAATTTTCTTAAGCCATTTCGGCATTCATTTTCTACTGCATTTGATTGTTTGGAATATGAATTTTATGTCTTACACTTTTCTTAAGCCAACTGGCTACGACTTACACTTTTTGTATGCGTTTAGATTTGTTGGCAACTTAAATCATTTATAAACCACGGAAAGATTTCTCAAACAATCGATTAGGGCTGGCAAAACATCAATAGTTCCACTTAGGAACTATCGATGTTTTTCCCATCTCCAATATCAGCCGGTAAATGTAAAAAGTTAAAGATTTGCAATGTTTATTTCCCTGTAGAGTTCATGATTACATTTAATTCCTTCGTTTACAGGTGCTATGATTTAATAATAATAATCGTGATGATATATTTTTTAAGTGGTCATAAAAAACATCGAGTCGACTATATCGATGTTTGAATCGATCTTTTTCCCAGTTCTAAATACGTCCGTCCATCACAGCCATCACATAAACATTTATTTTGACTTTGCTTAATAGTATTCTGTGGCTTTTTTTTAACCATGCCCAGTTTTGCCAAGGCTTTACTGCTCGTGAGCTCGCTGGCCACTTTCGCGTATACTTTTTTCGTGGTTGGCAAGCTGATGCTCTTTCTATCAACACCTAGATCCATATCGAAGGCACACACCTGGATTTTCAATTTACTGGACAACAAGTCCAGGCTGGAGACCGCCTATGGGCCCATTGTGTTCGACACTCTATACCTGATAGGATTCATCTTCCAGCACAGCTTCCTTAAGTCAGCTCTGGTAAAGAATTTGTGGCGGAAATTGGGCTTGGCTGCAGCCGATCGAACTATTTATAGCCTGACGTCATCGATTTGTTTAAATGTTTGTATTACTACAGCAACAGCCACAAAAATAGCACAGACAATGCTAATATCACCCATTTCATCCCATTGCAGTATCTTGTGAAGAACTGGCTGCCGGCCCAGTCGATCGTCTTGTGGCAAATTGATGTGGACGAGAGTCCCCCACTCTGGTGGACTTTTGTGCTCACCCACGGCCTTGGCTGGGCTGTCATCTTTGGCGGCAGTCTTATAATGGATCTGCCCGAGTTGCTGGGCGTCAAGCAAGTCTACTATGATCTAAAAGAGTACGGCGAGCCCATAGCCTACAAGTCGAGCGAGCTGCGTAATCTGTACTCCCATGTACGCCATCCGTCGTTTGTGGGTCTCTCCGTCATCCTGTTTGCCACGAATGTGATGAGCCTGGACCGCTTGCTCCTGGCCTCCTTGCTTACCGTTTACATGTACGTGGCCTGGTCCACGGATGACAAGGATGTGGCCTACCAGAAGCTACAATTGCAGAGCAAGAAGCACGAGCTGAAGGCTCAGTAAAGCACAACTCTTCTCATTTAGATTTAGTTTTAATTTAACCTGCAATACGTTCAATACATTAAAGACTAACTCATCCTGACAATGGACGGATCAAAGGGTTGTCCTTTAAATGGCGAACCATCAGCGTCCCAGGCGACGCGTAAGCGTTCCATCGTTTTGGCCTGTTCCGGATCGGAAGCCTGCAGTTGGGATTGCTGCTTATCCGATTCCATCTGTTGCACTCGGAGCTTCTCTATGGTCGCCTGTGTGTCGTCGGGAAGATCGTCTATATAGCGCTCGCAGTCAATTTTCTTAGTATCGATTTCGGCGTCACCCTCGAAGAGTCGGTCCCACCACAGTTCCCTGGCCTTGTCTAGCGGAACAGAGAGGATAGTGATTATTTTAAGCATTCAAGAAGATTTCAAGTACTTGCCACAACTGATGTGCAGCGTGTTGTGGTCAATAGTCCACAAGGCTTCGTTGTGTTTAATCCGCTGGCTAAGATTTCCCTCTAGAATCACGTGCTCCGGCTTCAGTTTGCTGCTCACCCTAAGGCGTTGGGCTTTGATGTCTATATTCAGATTTTTAGATATTTTGAGTTCTTCGGGAAGCTTCACTTGGACATCCAGATCCTTTAACGTCTGGGACCAGCAATGGCTCGCAAAGGCGGCTCCATTCTTATAGTCAACGGGGGAAAAAACAGCTGAATTTAGCTCTGCTGAGACAGCCTTGAGTGGTGGCTTTTTCGCCTCACTTTCCACGATTACTTCCTCAACAGCAGGAGGAACAAATGTACCATTGTCACCAATTTCGCTCTCGATGTTCATTGATTGAAGAATGCAGTCCGGGTCGTAGCGCTGCATTGCTCCGTACAGAATTTGATCGCGCATTCCTTTCGGAAACCCAATCCGGTCAGCTTCATCCTTTTTCGTGTGGTAAAAGTCGGTGCTAGGGAATCACAGCAGGAAGATTAAAAAGACCAAGTTTCAGCGCCAAATCTGTGTACTTGCGACGTAGAAATCCAAAGATGGAGTCCAAGAAGCCGACGATGGTCTTTCGATTTTGCAAAATCTCCATGAGCATGGCATCGTTACGCTGAAAATCCATTTTTTCCAGCCGATCAAATAAATAAACAATATTTCGAGCCAATTCAAACTTTACACCTGTTTGAACCATTCACATGTAAGCGTGGACTTTCACACGATAGTTATCGATATATCGGATATGTGAGGCAGAGTTAGTAGCATTTGGAGATCTATTCAATTTTAATAATTTCCTCAAAATTAACAAACACAATGATTGGAAGACTGTCATCTTGGAACAGACACAATAACACCAATGTGGCGGACTGCTTGAGCTGCCGTCTCGTTAGCGGTTTTGGACTGATCGGCATCGGAGCGCTTCTGTTGTCCTACGCAAAGCGTCGCAACACAAAACTTCAGAATTACACAATGAAAGGCTTGGCTGCCGGTGAGTATTCTATTCCATTTCAACTTTGTATTTCCCTTATTAATGGTATGTGCCTTAATTAGCTTTTGGAGGTCTGGGCGTGGCTCGGCTGGGAAATGCAGAATTCTTGAAGTCAGCAGCTGAGGAGAAACCGGAGGAGACGACGCCCGCAAATATTATAACAAAGGATCATGGATTCTTTTCTAGACGCTAGATAGGCGGTTGTTATTGCTAAGCGACTCATTAAATGTACAATAAGTTATGTTCTGTTTGATTGGCTATTGAATCTGATCGATGGAAGCTGCGTTCAGAATCCCACTTTACCCAGCTTGGTGTCAGTCTTCGGATTGGCAGTTAGATTTTGAACCGACACGATTGTCTCGTTGATGTGCGTCTGTAGTTGACGCAGGCTCTGGATCTGCAAGAGACGCAGTATGCGGAAGGGAAGGTCCAGGGCGGGATCGTTGGGGGAGACCACATCGTTGCCCTTGTCAAAGGGAAAAGGTGTCCCAGTGATAGGCTGGCGTCCCCGGGCAGCTGGCGAAAGGCGTTCGTGCACCACCCGGGCCACGGCCTCCAGCTGCAGCAAATGATTGGGATGGTGGGGCACATTCAGTTGGCCTGCCAGTGTCCGCACTCCAGCAATAAACTCTTTGTCGTTCACTATTTAGGGAACAAATCAATGGCTTATAGAATCGCTTCTCTTAATGAAACCGCTTACCATCCATTTTTCCTTCAAAAATGACCTGTACTTTTTGTTGCTGTGGCTGCTTGGCGTTGATCCTCGGCTGCTTTTGTTTGCTGTTGATCGACTCGTACTGGGCTGGATCGTCCAGAAACTCCAGACGTATGGCATGGCCCAAAATCCATGCGAGCTGTTCGTTTTGTGTTCCAAGGCTAGGCATATTCAAATCTGCACAGTACTTCAGGTAGCCATCCTCCCACATCTGGGCGTTGTCTACGTTGCGCAGAATCTCGCGATCTTCTATTGCATATAGTCTTATCTTTTGGTCCTCCAGCCAGAGGATTGTACTCGCAAACTCCTTGCGATCTGGGTTTGTGGTGAAATTACCTTATTAATAACCTCTCAAAAGCTGCCTAATCAGTACTTACTGCTGAGCGCCAGCTCACTGGGTGTGGGATACCCCAAGGCCTCTAGTTTCTTCTTGAGCATTGTATAATTATAATAGCTTTTAATAAAAAAAAATCAGCTTTTCTAGTCGGTCAGCCGGCACTCTTCTTCTTTCTGGTCGCCTACGAGGGATGGTAATATCGCAGCTGTTTGTATTCGATATTGTTTGCTATCGTATATTCTTTTGCAACTTCTACCACCACCAGCAACGTGAGAAGCACGCGTATTTTGTTTTTAAATTTGTTTCTGTTTTCCGACTGAATAAAATGGCTCTTCTCAATGCGAAGCGCCCCAAAAAAGAGGCTGCCCCGGCCACAGACAGTTCCAATAACGAGTCGGACTCTGACGACAGTCAGAATGTTGACGGCGACACGGGGGCCAACGCCGGCTGGGCAGATTGCATTGGAAAGGTACTGAAGAGCAAGTCAGTGGGACCCACTGTGCTGTCCAGGGCCAAGAAGAATCCAGCGGTCGTTCGTTCCAAGACCAGCGAAGCGGCAAAGAAGCCAGGATTTGACTTTGAAGTCGTAGGAGGCGATGTCAAAGAGGAGGACGATGATGATGAGGACGGTGACGACGCTAACAAGTCCGCATTGGATGCCACGCTGACCAAGACAGAGCGCAGAAATGTTCCTCTGCAGCTGAGAGTTAAGCCCAGCTACCAGGACTTGGAGAGGGAGAGAACACTACGCAAGGTGGCCACTCGAGGCGTGGTCCAGTTCTTCAACGCAGTGCGCATTCAGCAGAAGGATCTCGAACAGCAATTGGCAGATGCTGGGCCACTGGACAGTCGTCAGGATGCAGTGCTCAATAATATTGACAAAAGAAAGTTCCTGGACGTGCTGATGAGTGGCAAGCGCGCCAAATCCACGGCCATAGACAACGCTGTGAAGAAGGAAGAGCAGGAGACGGATGATGATGATGATGACGAAGATGACACAGCGGAGGCGTCTTCAACTGGCAAAAAGAAGTCCGAGTGGAATGTACTGCGCGAGGACTTTATGACCAACAAAAAAATCAAACACTGGGACGAGGAAGATGACGAGGACAGCGATCAGGGGGCCAACGACGATGAGGCGGACGATAGCGACGACGATGATGAGGAAGATTAGTGTTTAATTACTTTAATAGGCCTTAATAAATAATAGTTTTTGATTTGTAATCGGATTTAAAACATCTCAGCCTTGGATATCAAGTATATGCCAACAATCAGTCCAAAGAGACCGATGGCCGAACCAAATATCTCCACAATTAGAACCTTGACGAAGAGCGACGCATTGGCAGAGTCGGCTAGGGCTGCTCCAGAGCCCACAATCCCAACAGCCACGCCGCAAGCGATGTTAACCAGTCCGACAGACACCCCGGCTCCAAAGACAGCGAATCCCGTAAACATATTCTTGGCCATTTGAGTCCTGTTGCTCAGCATCTGCGACAAGCGATAGTTGTTTATATTCCCTGACAAAACGATGGCCATTATCAGGCCGTAGATGGCCACTGCTTCGCAGAATATAATCGAGATGAGGTTCTTGGTCTTGATGCGGGGCGAGCGAACCCCACCTCCGACAATGCTGGTTCCCGTAGTATAGATGCCAGCGGCGGCTCCCACAACGGATAGCGAGACCGACAGTCCAATGCCGAGTCCAGCCCACATGAAGGGACTGCTGGTGTACAGAAACCAGCCAAAGCCCAAACGTTCGCCCATATCCATCATCACATGGCTGAGGATCATACCAGCAAATGCAACGGTGGATACGATAACTATCAGCCAAATGAATTGGGTGCGAAAAGTCATTTTTCCAGGTGATATTCCAGACGATTCCAATGAAGTTGATCTTTACACTGAATGACTGATAAATGAAAGTGAAGGCGTCCCCAAAATTCGGAGCAACAAATATTATTGAATTTTATCAAAATGTGCAAATGTGCAGGGACGGAATCGGTATTGGTGGCTAGAATGAAACAGCTATACGGTTTTGAAATTACAACACTGTATTTTTACAGTTACATTTGTTAAATGTTTGCATACATATCGAATATGTATGTCTGTATTAACAATAAAATTCTCAATTTAACGATTGGATTTGGCCACACGCTCCAGCTCATCCTTCTTCTTGATGGCATACGAGTTGGACGAGCCCTTGGCGGCATTGATCAGCTCATCCGCGAGGCACTCGGCCACGGTTTTGATGTTGCGGAAAGCCGCCTCACGTGCCCCAGTGCAGATCAACCAAATGGCCTGCAAAGCAGAAGGGAGAGGGGGAGAATGTTGCCAGCACTTTTAGCCATATTTTTGGGCAATGTGCTTACCTGATTGACGCGACGCAATGGCGAGACATCCACAGCCTGGCGGCGCACAGTTCCTGCGCGTCCAATGCGTGTAGAGTCCTCACGTGGCCCAGAATTGACAATCGCGTTCACAGTCACTTGCAAGGGATTTTCCGAAGTCAGCAAGTGAATTATTTCGAACGAGTGCTTTACGATCCTGCAGGCCAGAAGTTTCTTGCCGTTACTGCGGCCCTTCATCATCAGCCCACAGGTGAGACGCTCCACAATCGGGCACTGCGCTTTGCGGAAGCGCTTGGCTGCATAGCGGCCCGCAGAGTGAGGCAAGTAGCGAGCGAACTTCTCCTTCACGGCAATGTAGTCTTGCAACGAAATATCACCTATACGGTAGATATAGATACATATATGGATAATATATATATATATGTATATGTGTATAGATATAGACAAACCGATGGATATGTCATCGCAAGCCCAGCGGCCGAAAAGCTTGATTTCGGGCCACTCATTGGCTTGCTGATAGGCTACATCCGCCACTCCTTCTTCCTCCCATATTTCATCTTCACCACTTGCTATTGGCACCACAGGTGCCTCTGCCACCTGCACAGTAGGTTCGATTTCGCCCTCAGACATTTTTAATTGCAAAATAATCTGCAAATTACGATTTTACTCTGCGCTGCGTGTGTCACCGCGTACCGTTCCGAAGAAAAGAAAGAGGCTTGAAAAGGAACAGGGATTAAAGATGGCGGACGCTTTTCGAAAATGGCGGCAATCGCAAAGAAAGATAACGATATAAATTTGTATGCAGCCCTGACTTAAGTGCTGTAAACTGAAAACATAAATTCTGTATAAAAAATGAGCGCTAAATTTGAAATGCAAATATTAAAGCGATAAAAGCTGAATTGATCCTTGCTAGAATCAAGTAACTATGATGTTAATAAACTTAATTGAGTTCTGAAACTAGCTTAATCAATTGTATCAATTTCACATATTAGATATGCAAAGACCTGCCAAAACTATGACCTCCTCCAGAGTCATTCACAGTCCGCATTAAGGTAAACCTTACACAGCTGCTCCAATTACAACTGAGTAGATTAGATAACTCAGCTGCCACCGATTGAAGAAAGATCTGCGTGAAGAGAGTGACCTAAGGTAAGCCCAATATGATACTATATATAGGGGATATATGCACATATGTGTGTGATAGAGTCATAACAAGTTTGCGCGTGCTCTTGATAAGCCCCCGACTCGCAGTCAGTCATTGATTCAGATAGATTGATAAACAAAACGTATAGATTTTATTACTTGTTTAATATGGAATACTTGCTATGTATAATAATAATAATGCGACTGTTGTGTATCTTCGTTTGCTCTGCTCTTTACAGCAGCATGAAATATACATGTATATCGTTTTGTAGTAGTTAATATAATACATTCTCATTTAGAAATACAAGTGCCAGTAGAAACAAAAACATAACAAACTTCTTAGAATCATAAATATACACACACGCGCACACACAATACAGCTGTCTTTCGTTTGGCAAAAGAATAATTATTACATGAACGAATCGAAAGTCGAATCGTTGTCATTTTTACACCATGCCCACTCAGCAATCAATTGAAATTGGATGCTGATAATTGCACGAGTAGGCGTGGCGTAAAAATAAACATCTAAATTATCAAAAAACTATCAACTTAATAAGTAACTAAAGTCCCAGTTTAAAGCGTGTCTCGGCTCGGTAGGGTAGGGAAGAATTGGGGGTCCTCGAGCAAACTGTAACTGCATATAACGCAAGCTTTTGTTGTAATTTCCAGAAAAAAACTCCACCCCCCGCCACTGATGTTGCTGTGCGTGGGGGCCACGGGTTGAGAGGGGAATGACTTGATGGCTGATTATTGTTCTCTTCTTGCCGATGAGTAAATGAAGTCTGCAAAGGAAAAACTGCATTTAGAGGCGGCTGAAGTGCATTAAGTCGATGCACACTTACTCTGAAGACTGGCAGCCTTACTCCTTGTCACCCATTTTCGACTTGGACGTCATGTAGATGCCCACAATCAGGCCAAACAGACCGATGGCCGAGCCGAAAATCTCCACAATCAGGATCTTGACGAACAAAGCCGCGTTGGCGGCGTCCGACAGAGCAGCACCGGAGCCGACAATACCCACAGCAATACCGCAGAACAAGTTGACCAGGCCGACGGCGACGCCAGCACCGAAGATCAGGTATCCCGAGAACCAGTTGTTGTTCATGACAGTGGCATTGGTCAAAGCGGTCTCCATTTGGAACTGGTCCAACTGGCCAGAGAGCACGATGGCAGTGATCAGGCCGTAGATGGCGACGGCCTCGCAGAAGATTACGGAAATCAAATTCTTGGTCTTGATGCGGGGAGCCTTAACGCCGCCGCCAACAATGCTCGTGCCTGTCGTGTGGATGCCAAGGGCGGCGCCCACCACAGACAGCGACACGGCGAGTCCAATGCCCAGGCAGGCCCACATGTAGGGATTCGACGAGGCGAGGAACCAGCCAACGCTCACCCGCTCGCCCTTGCCCGTCATCACAAAGTACAGGATGAGGATGGTGGCTGCGGCCGTGAAGAGCCCCAGGAAGGTCGATATCACCACTGTGCGTATTTGGGCCGCCATTTTGCTGGTTTTTCTTGTCTAGCTAAGATTAAGGACGTTGCAGAGTGTTGAATTTTCCATTATTTGCAGCGACACTCACCAAATTGAAGGCGTAATATTGTATTTTATCGGCGACAGGTGACTGCTTCGTGCGAAAAAAAGTCACAATCACATGACGTTTCTCTATTCACATGATGTCAGTGTGACCGCGGTTTTCTTCGATTTCAACCCACTGAAGCCACCTTTAAAAGAGTCTGTTAAAACGGATGAACAACTTTAGTTAAAATGCGGAAGAATATGTTGTATGTAAATTCTTCTTGTAGAACCATTCTATCCATCGTCTTTGCTTACCAAAAACAAACGATATTTTTCATTTTAACTGCACTGAAATTATTCAAGTTTATAATTTTCGTGGAGTTCAAATAAACACTTTCTGGTCGACAATGGGTTAATCGGCGAACTCCATAATAGTAAATCATATTCCTAAATTGTGATATTCGTTTTAATAATACTAACTAAATAGGATAATGACCCATGATCAAATAGTTTTATCCGATAGATAATACAATTTTCTACCAGATTGACTAACTTTAATGAACATCTTTTGTTAAATTGTTTTTTAAATAACGTTTAAACAAAGAAGGCCATGGCTCCTTTTTGCATAGAGAATACACGCTAGCTACACATTTGCTACATGTCAGCTACATATGTACCTCAAGGTACATCATATGTGGGTTCGCAGGCGGAGTAAGGTTCGTATGAACCAAGCAATTTTCTTTAGGCGTTTTTGGCTGTTGTCCCTACCTTAGCCCAGCTGTGCGATCAAGCTAAAATCAGTGTGACCGTCCGAGGGTCAGAAATATTGCGAAATATACCACCATATACCGAATCAGATGACTTTTTCTGCGGACGGGGCAACTCTATGTGAAACTTTCGGCGACACCCTACAGATGGCGGCCCACAAGTAAGCGGGAAATCTTCATAATTCAAATAAAATGTTATTTCTTGTAGTGCTTCAAGCAAATTATCTACGGCTTAAGAGATTTACCTTTTTATACTAGTAGTAAAGTTGAACTGATTTATTTATTTTTATTTCTTATTTACGCTCATTAAATTTCCCATATAAATGCTATATCTCATGTTGGGCTGCCATTTCCATATCTGCTGCCTGCTGCTTTTTGCGGTTCACTGACTGCCGCCCGCCGCCTCTCAAGGAATTACGTCAAGTCGTGGCTTCTGCCAGTGCGTACGCATGTAAAAAATAACCTGCAGGTACGACATTTCCAGCTCATTGAATTGGTCAGGTCAAGCTCGCCATAACAGAGGAGGAGGTGTCCCTGTCTCCGCCATTACGTGGGTGGGGGTGATGGTGGTGGTGGTGGTGCACGTTTAACAACAACCACGTGACGGCAGTGTAATCTAAAGCCACATCATCATTAAATATTTACACTACATTATAATTTCTGTTCTTTTCTTACGCGGCGCGTGCCTCAGAGTGGTGCAGAAGGAGTCAGCGTGTTGTCGGCGGGACAGGCGACACAACCGCAACATTCAATTAAACGTAATGTGTTGTTTGTTGTTTGTCCCTTGAAGGACAGGTTCTGGCGCCTATGCCCCCGTCCCCCGCCTCTCGTATACCTTGATAATAAATGTAAACTTTTCACTTGAAAAATTCACGACGCGCATAAAGAACGAAATAAAATAAGATGCCGCCTAACGAAAATATAGAATTGTTCGGGCTTTGGGTCTTCGGGTCGTCGGGGTTTGGGTCAGTGCTCAAGTCAAATATCACAAGAAAAATCCATTAACTTTTGTCTCTTTTTTTGTTGGTATACCCCTTACCCCTAGAGCATCTAGGGTATATTCTATTGATGGATATTTAGATATTGTCTAGAATATTCCCTAAATATATTCTGAAGTACGATAAATAATTCCCATATATTGTGGGGGAACAATATTTACAACCTGACAAGAGGTATCTTATAGTCGTAGTGATGACTCTTTTGTACCTGCTTTGGTGTCTTTCTTTTTTGTCTTCTCCTTGAGTAACTTTCGTGTGCGACGCTTTATCTTTAGGGTTGCTGCTAGAAAGATAGATATAGACGAGTGGGAGGGGAGAGTGCAGAGAGGGGACACAAATCCAGCCTGTGTTAAAGTAATTTGCCAAGTTTAAGGCCGCACCGTCACCGCCTGCACTCTTTATTGCCGCTTGACTGCGGCTTGAGGAAAAAAAAAAGGAGAAGAAAAAAGAGCAACAACAATGAGCATGCGGCATATGCATAGGCGCACCTTTTGTTAACTTGCCACCACTTGGGGCAAACAACAACAGCAGCAGCAGCGGCAGCGGCAACAACAAGTGGAGCTCTCTAGTAACTGAGTTTAGTTTTCTATAGACCGGAAGTTGGACGGGCATATATAAAAGACTTTCCGCTGCTTTCCGGTGAAATGTTGCATTTGAAGAATGCCCCAGACATGAGTACAGCACACAACAATGCACAGTGCAACAGTGCAGCAGCGTGGCATCAACTGAAGCAGAAGCAATGGAGCCGCTCTCTGAAGGAGCCTCTGGCTCTGAGCTCCAACGAACTTGAAGGGAATGCTGAACGTCATTCAGTTATTCAGACAAAGAGAGAAGAGGGCTCAGGGGCTAATTTGAAGAGTCAAATCAAATCTTCTTATGTTTTGATTGTTGAGAAGGAAATATTGTTAGATACAACCTATATGGTTGTTGTGAATTGATTTTGAATATAACAAACTATTTGAATTTAACGAAATATGGCAAGGCCCTGCACAAGGTATTTTTTAAGCTATTTTTATGGCAAAGGGCTGCCATACCCTTTTGAAGAAGCGATGCACTGGCTCTACTAGTAATACTGGAAAATCGCTATAACGCATAATCAATCCGCTTTCCATTCCCGAGTCACAATCCCCCAACCAAACAAGACTCCCTTAAGCTGTCGTTTCCCCAAAATGCACTGCCTTCAAGCCCATTAAATGGGTGTTGGGTGCACAACACAAACCAAAACTGCAATGAGCTCCAGTCTTGGGCATACAGAAACGAGTATCCGCCAGAGAACAAACATTTTGCCGGCCACCGGTCAAGCACAAAATCCAATGCCCAAGCTCTGCTTCGAGATTCGATGTAGAACACGGCCAGAGTGGACGACGGGATGGGCACTGGATGGGTTTCAGTGTGTGAGTGGAACACAAAAGGCTGTTGAGAATTGATTTCCTGTTTAGACATTTAGGCCGATTTGGTAACCATTGGGCAAAGTTCAAAGGGAGGCCAGAATGGCCAACAGGATGGCCTGGCCAGGTGTAGACAAGCAGACAGAGCAAGAGGTCCTCTGCTGCAGCAGATCAAACGGCCAACTTGGACTTTGAATCCCTGGGCTTATGACTAAGGATGCTTGCCCACCTACAGTTGAGGTTAAGTACGTCCACAGCTGGGGCTTTTCATGCCTCCTGCCCCGCGTGCCACAGTGCTCGACATAATCTTATTTATTTGTTTGGATTTTGAGGCAAGCCTGAAACCAGAACCCGCGCAACCAAAGTGAAATGTTTTTCACATATTTTTTTTTGTGTGTTGTTTCCGTATCCATTTCCGTTTCCGTTTTCGGTGTTTTTTTTTTATATTTTAATTTATTTTATTTCGGTCAGTCCTTAACTGCTTGTGTGAACAATTTCAATTGGTTTTATTCACCCTAAGTGGCCGTCTGGCATTAATTTAATGTAATGTAATGTCCAATCCGTAAGTTATGCAAATGAAATGGCATTTCAATAAAATTTAACAGCCAGTCAGGAAAGCTGACTGATTTTTTCTGCCTTGTCTTTTTTCCACCAAGCCATTCGGCTGTTGGTTGTTGCTGTTTTCGCACGTGGCCAGTGCGGTGAGGCTAATGAAATGCAGTTCATTGTACATACCGCACCGGCTTCGCATATGGCAGGCATTTATCGATGGATGGCCTGCCCTGCCCTGCTCGGATGGCAGAGGGATATTTAATAAAGTGGATCGAACATATGTTCGAAATGTGAGCACTCCGACCCGACCCCACCCGACCGGAACCCGGATGCCACCGCATTCGTGGGGGATAATTGCGTAAACAATGAATTAAACAAGTGCAGACTGTGAAGTGGCATCAAATGATTATGCCATGCAGATCTCTCTCATCTTTAAGATGAGCTGCAGTTTGAATTTTCAATGGGAGAAACAAACAAAAAGAATATTCAAAACATACTTAATTTTTTTTCTAGCTTAAATAAATCAAAAACTATTTTGATATTAAAAAAAAGTGAAATGAAAAAAATAATGCTGTTCTGCTCATCTTTTAGAACGAAATGAATCCATTTTGTATTTTGGGTGTCCTGAAAGTCCTTGAAAAATATGTCAATTTCAAAAACTAAAAATATAGAAAAATTGCATGCAATATGAAGCCCATATATTATAAAAATCATAAAAAAATATTCAGTAGTTTAGCTTCAAGTCTAAAGAAGATATATAGTACATATTTTTTCTTTTATGAAATTACTTTGTTTTATTATACATTTTTTCACTTTTTTTGCATTGTGTGTAGAGTTTTTCTCAGTCTTAATTTGATTAAAAGGTTTTTATAATAAAAGCAAAAATATAACTATTAATATCAATATTATTATATTATAACAACTACAAAGAACTGCCACTAAAGGTCCCTCATTTGCCCTAAAGTTTGGATCATTTTCGCGATAAAATTCTATTCCTCATTCTAGCTTAGATAATTTGATACTTTTCAAGCATTGATTAGCAAAATATTAGACTCAATAAATGTATTTATATATTTTATATATAAACGGATTTTAATCCACAATAAATGTAAACACAATTTAGGCAACAGATTTTATGTTATTACAATGCATAAACGAGCTGAATAATTTATAGAAATTCTAACAAAATTAGACACTTGATTTAATAACCAAATTTATTCGATGGCAACCTTTCTCGATATAATTTCCTTGCTTATTGTTTACCTGTCTCCTTTATGTGTATGTATCAAATTTGATAACAGCTTAAATTCAATCTAATGTTTTGTATTTCTTTCATTACAGCATAGACACAATGTCCATTACACAATACAATCTAATCTCCTGTTAATTTCGGCCTACTCCAGGCTCCCTGGCCGGGCCTGGCCTATCGAGCCACTCATAATTCTTGAGGCGGCAACAAAACTTGGCAATTTGCAATAAAACACTGTCAGAAATATTATGTAGATTTCAGTGCGCCCATCTGGGCTCTGGCTCTTCATTTATTTCATTAACTACAAAGGAGCCCGCCCAACAGCAAGAGACAGGGGGAGTGAAAGGTAGACCAAAATCCGCCACAGGCAAAGACTTGGCCAAAAGTGACAAATTGTTTCAATTCACAAAAGGCAAAACAACAACGAAAAAAAGGGAGTAAGAAAGGAACAACAACAAAGACAAAAGCCTCTACAATAATGGCCTAGACCAAAGATAAGGGGGGGCGCAGAGAGCCTGGCAGAGGGGAGGGCATGTGCTTTATATAACCCTTTTCTGGTTCTGGTTCTGCTTCTGTTTCGGGGCCTGAAAGTCATTTTTTTGCTTTTGTTTTTTGCTGTTTAATATCCCTTTTCGTTATTTTTGCCCGTTGTTGTTTTCTTTGTGTCATTAGCCGCCGTGTCCGTGGCTGTGTCCGTGTCCAGTCCGTTGCTCTGGCCGTGTCCTTTTTATCTGTTGTACATGACATTTTGGCCTTTCTCATAAGTCCCGGACAGGCCAGCAGAAAGGCGGACAAAAGGTAGTCCAAACGAATGATGACGGCAATTTGCGGCTGATCCTTGGCTGCTCTCTCCCACTCTCTCTCTCTCTCTCTCTCTTTCTAGAGCAACTCTTTTATGACTATTCTACATAATTATCTTAATTTTAGCTAAAAGCAGGCACACAAATTCTCTGGGATTTTTTAGAATTTGCTTTTTGGCAATGCGCTTTTTGGACACGCTCTGCTTTCTTGGCGACAATTGCATAGTGGGGCAAAGTTGATTGAAAATGATTACTATAATATGTAGTTTGTTATATTTCAACCTTTGCCACACTGTGCCTGAGCCACGCAGAAGAGCGAGAGTCTGCCAGGTCCGTATGCAAATTTTCAAGCGAGTGATAAAAATTGACTCCTGCTCCGAAATGGAAATGCAGTTGGGGCAAAGCAAATATTTCAGCGTAAGTAAACTACATTAGCAACAGGAGCATACACTCACAGAGAGCAGGAGCAGGAGATGTACTATAGGGAGGATGATACGACCTGTGTGCGAGATAGAAAGGAGCGGCATCAGCTAGTTGGCCCTTGGTGTATTTGCCCGTGCGTCAGGTGCACGGACTGCTCGATGCCACTCGAGAGTACCGTGCCCCAATGCGGATACCTCGCTCGTACCTTTGATTCCCCATACCCATTCCCAATCTCTATCTCTGAGTCTGAGTTCCGCATCCTGTATCTGTGCGGTTGACAGCTCGGTAGCTACCGCTTGACTTGTTTTCGAGAGAGAAAGAGAGAGATTGGGCCAACTGAGGGCCAACCGAAATACATACATATATAAAATAGTTTTGCCACGGGGATAAATTGCAAATGATGGAAAATGTAATGAAATGTTTGTGCATACGCGATGAAAGGGCATGAACTTAAGGCTACTTAAATATAAAGAAATAAATTTTGAAATAAAGTTGCAGAAGCGAGAAACGAATGCATTTATTTCTATTATTTTTGCGAATTAAATATTCATTTGTAAACTCAATTTTAACCTGTGGACATCAGGATTATTTGAGGTTTCAAGTTTGTTTAATGGTTTTCTCTGCACATTTATAATTAAATGATGAATATGCCTGGTGGCTTAATATATTTGTTGCAAATTTAGATTTATAACCAAAATATTGACTCAGGCCAGAAAGCCAAAACAGACAGAGACAAACAGATGTCAAACAAATGCGATTAAAACTAAACTCAAAGACAAACAAACAAAAGTTTTAAAGACTGAAATATTTAGTTGTGTTGACTCTTTCTCGGGGAACAGATAAGCAGAGAGCTCTGTGTCCAATTAATCGAGAGTATTTGCTGCATAAATCAAGGCGAAGAAGTCGGCCTGAATACCGCTGGCGCCACCAAAAAGTATTCAAAGTTATTTGCCAGCCAAGAATGCATGCGATGCGGCATGCCCCTCAAGTTATGCAAACTATGCCACATGGAGGGGCATTCTACATACCTCCTTTTGGGGAGAGTGCGGAGTGCTCGCCTTTTGGGTAATCAGGCAGCAAGTAGGTCAACGGCAATCAAAGCCAGAGATCCAAACCGAAATGGAAATCAAATTGTATTGCACGAGTATTTCGAGGTATTTTTGGTGGCGTGTGGGGGTGGGGGGTCGCTTACAGAAATACTTTCCGTTTTCCAAGCCACTGACCAACACAGAAGAAATCGTTGAACTTGTGTAATGTACATACCTTTTCCCTTTTGCAAATTCAACAATTCAAGGAAATGTACGTAATGGCTTCAAAGACAGTTTTTCCAAATGAAATTACATAGAAAAGTTATGGATACAAAGTGATATAATAGTTATTATAGTTCAACGAGTTTAGAGATCGAAAACTTCTTACCTTTTTTATTGACTTGCTAAAGTTTCCATTTGAACCCATTTAAAACATTTCTTAATACTATGCATATAACATAAAATATTCCATATTGAATCTCCTCTGAGGAAAAATTTACCTAGCAAACGCCTTTACTTTTCCCCATCATTTTTTGGGTTATTTATGCGGGGCAACACATTTTTAGAAATATTTTCCTTGAGGGATAATGTTCTTATGAAAGTTTTCAGATTCCAAATGGATCTTCAATCTGTTTCCCAGCAAATTGCCTGCTCCCCAGGCTCCCTGGCTCCCCTGGCTCCCCGAAATTGAATGCCAAGTCTAACCCTAATAACATTTGCTTTTTATAGCAATGGGCCCTCCGCTTTAGCCGGCTCTCTAATGCCAATTCAATTTGACTCTTCCTAATTACTATAAAGTATCGCAGATATTTAGCATTAATGAGATGCCAGCTCCCGAGGAAGAAGTTCAAGTACAAGTTTTAATTGAAATTTAAGCACTTAATTTGCCTGAAGGCAGAAAGGAGAAATGTAAGACGTTGTCTGGGGCATGGAAATGGGGGAAACTCATTGATTGGTGGGGATTGTCTTTGGATTGGGTTTGGGTTTGGGGGGTGCCCTATAAATAGGTTACTGTCTAAATGGTGACCCCAAAATGTAAAGTCCTTCCGTGCAATAATTTACACAGGTTCTACACTGTCTCGTCTCTCTCATTCTCTCTCTTTATTTATGTACCGCAGATGTCACGTGTTCCTTTTGTTACTTTTGGTCAGCGCCATTTCGGAGAGGGGGGTGGGCGGTCTGTGGGCGTGTGTTCCTTTTGAAATGCTAGCCTTGAGTGAAATATGGCGCAAGTTCATGAGGAGACGACATCAAAATGATGATGATGATGCCCCCCACGTCGGCGTCGGCGGTGACAACATTGTCGACGTCTATTGCAATCAAGAATTTATGTTTTCAACGCGCAGTTTGTCTTCCCTCGAAGGTGGGCCCGGGCCTCCTCCATGTCCGGGCTGGGGTTCGGATTCGGCTGAGGATGGGCTTGGGTTTGGGTCTGGTTCGGGGACCCTTTCGGGGTCTCTCCAATGCCTTTAGTCTGAGTTTGCTCGCTTGCTTGGTTAAACGCAATTTAGCTGCATTGCTCAAATTTCCGCTTCGCTATCGCGTTACCTTCTTCAACATCTCCAGCATCTCTAGTCTCCTTCTTTCCCTTTCTCCCTGTCCCTTTTGCTCTATCTGTATCTGTATCTCCTGGGGTGACGACACGCCTCTCGGTGTTCGCATGGCAGAAAGTCAGCCATAATATTTGAGTTAAGTTTTTGGGTTGGCTGGCAATGGAGAAGGGGAGAATGCTGACTGGAGAACGTGTTGGTGGGTTTATCAACTGTTTGCTTGATGTTTTGATAAACCAATTTCGGTTTGATGGTACGAGGGTTCATCATAAATTGAATTGACATATGGGATAAATAGAAAGCTTTCTTTAATAGCCGCAAAAGTTGCCTAGGAAATTGGAAGATATAGGTTTTGGCAAATTATTTGTGAAGCGATTTGCTTGTTGGTTATCGAATATTCGTAGCTTAAAAGCTATAACATGGAGTAAATATCTCCTGGTTAATGGGAAAACTGTTCCCAGCAGCCAGGAATAGATTACAAAACACATATATGTTCTTCCCAGAAATCAATCAGGTTAACTCATTGTCTTCTTTGCGTTTTACCTGCAAACACATTCAAGCCCAGTCCACAGTGCCTACCCATTTCAGGTCCAGAGGCGCCTCGGGCAGGGCCACAGTTTGTGCAGTAGGAAAGTAGACGCCATTTGACTGACATTTGGGGCATATTTATGGCCAGTCCATGGGCCATGGTCACAACCAGGTCCCAGGCACAAAAGGATGCTGGCCGCTCGGCCATGTCAAGTGCAGTGACTGAGAAGAGACTCAAGTTCTCAACTTTGGCCGGCCACACCTCTGCCGGCACAGGCTCTGCCTTCTCCATGGGCTGTCTGACGATAAGAGCCACTTGTCGGTCTTCCATTCAACATGCTCGTAATGGATTATTCGACATTTTTCACGTGTCTTGAGCGCTTAACACATCTCTGGCTCTACACGTGGCAAATATTAATTTTCCACCAGCCCTCCTCAGGCTCTCTGCCGCACTCTCTGCATCCTGCCTCCGGCTAAGCACATTCTTTGGAGACTATTTACGGCACCGCCAACTATGCATTATCTGCGAGGGTGCGGTGCGTCTTGTGAGGGAGATAGTCATGTCAGCTGCCTATAAATAACCCCAGAGCTTGACATCAAATAATCATGGCCGTGTAAGCTTTGACTGGATTTTGCATAGACACCCATAGACGCCCATTTCTCACGTAAAACATTGCCAAACATTGAAATTTTGTGGTGGCTGTGTTTTTTTTTGGGGGGTGGAGTGGTTTTCCTTGGTAATGGTGTGCGAAATTGTAGGGAAAACAGCTGAGCAGTTTGGGGATATTTATCTTCCATTTGTGATGGGTTTATTGTTACCTAACTAATGATGATGAGTGGTGATGAGCATACTCGTAGATATGGCATTCATTTTGTTCTTGGATTTGTGGGACCGACTTTTGGCAATAATTGTGGATTTGTTGTTCGATTTTTCGGACCAAAAAGCTCTTTGCTTCTCTGCCCTTCGTCCAAGACTGTGTGTGTTGTTTTTGGATTCTGGGACCGACGAACAGAGGAAGGACAGAAACGAACTGTTCGTTGTATTTTTTGCTGCATACTATTTGGCCTTCATGTAAAATCAGGACTAAGAAATCTTAAGAGTCAATAACTGATATATATCGAAAACTTTCTAGTAGGATTAGATAAAAGCAAGAATCAGCTATTGAACTGTACTCGGGTCCAGTGTGATTCAACATTTCGCGACAGCGGTTCATGACCTGATAAGTCTGTTCATTTTTACAACCACATTTTAAGCAATAAAACGTGCACGGGCCTACCTGTTATCAGAGTTTTTAATTTTTATACATTGTGGGAAACGGGCAACGCACGTTTATCTGCCCTAAAAAGAGCCCAACAGGGGGTCTATAAAAAGAGCCCATCTGGCCACGAACCGCCAACAGTTAATGAAAAATACAAGAAGTGATGGGTCGCAGAATGGCGTACAAGCCGGACATCACCTACGATGACAGTCTCAAGGTGTGGAGTGGCGGCGAAAGTTCGTACTGCTTTGCACCGAACCTATCCATTGGTGAGATAATCTACCGGGAGCTGGAGAGCCATCCGCAGCTGATTGCCCAGATCTCAGCCACTGAGAAGACTGTGCTGACCCGAGAAGAGGTGCGGTTCAATGCCATGCGAGTGGCCAGCTATATGCGAGGACTGGGCCTAAAGCAAACGGATATTGTGGGCCTCATCGCCAGGAACACCACGCACCTGGTGGCCGTGGCCTACGCCTGCTTCTTCAATGGTATGCCATTCCACTCCCTCAACATTGCCTACGAGCAGGACACCATAGAGAAACTGTTCAGCATCACTAGACCCCCTCTGATCTTCTGCGATGGGGATGAGTACGAGAGAGTTCGGGCAGCTGCCGAACACCTCAAGCTGGAAGCCACAATCATTACCATGCGGAACCAACCTTCGGGCTGCCTGCGGATTCAGGATATCCTGACCACACCCATTGCGGATGGCTTCCAGCCAGCACGACTGGAGCAGTGCCCCAACCAGACTTTGGCCATTCTCTGCTCTTCCGGCACCACGGGAATACCAAAAGCAGTCACGATCACAAACAGTCAACGGGCTGTATTGCCACATTTGTAAGTCACCGACCCAGACATCAGACTTGAATGGAACCAGCTATATAAACCTACTAACTAACCTTCTATTTTATTCCTCTTTTTACAGACGTCTAAGTTCTAATGATGTGCAATATACCCACAGCACCCTAGACTGGATTTCAGGTTTTTTAACCATCATCCATGCTGGAGTGTTCAACAACACAAATGTTATTGCCGACAATGATTTCGAACCCGCCTTCATGTGTCGCATGATTCAAGAGTATAAGATCGGCTTAGTCTTTCAGTGTCCTGCCCACATGGCAATGTTGGCAAACTGTCCGGAGTTCGAAAAGGCTGACCTCTCGAGCATAGAGTGTTACATTTTTGGTGGCTCGAGCTGTTCTTTGGAAATTCAGAAGCGTATCCGTAGCAGAATTAACGGAAAACTGATCTTTAGCTATTCCACAACAGAACTGAACAGCATCGGCACGGTGAACATTCACTTTGATGAGAAACCAAATTCCGTGGGACGACCTGGAGCTGGGATTAAGATCAAGATAATCGATGAACAGGGTGTGGCTCTGGGCCCAAATGAAGTGGGTGAAGTGTGCCTCTTCAATGGCCAGCATTGGTCTGGCTATTACGGGAATCCAGAGGAGACGCGTAAGGTTCGCGACTCCCTAATGTGGTTTCACACCGGAGATCTGGGCTACATGGACGAAGACGGCTTCCTGTACATAATCGATCGGTTGAAGGACATGCTCAAGTACCAAAACATCATGTACTATCCCACCGAGATAGAGACAGTCATCTCCCAGATGCCGAACGTGGCCGAGGTCTGTGTATTTGGCATTTGGCATGAGGTCAATGGCGACGAGGCAGCAGCCTGTGTGGTGAAGAGGTCCGGCACCGATCTGGAGGCCCAGGACGTTTTGGACTTTGTAAGCGAACATATTTCGGCCAAGTATAAACAGTTAAATGCTGGAGTCATCATTGTGGACGATTTAAAGCGAAGTGCAAATTCCAAAACGAACCGACGAGCCAACAAGGAACACTTTCTGAGTGTTCAGAATGGAAAAAGTTTGAATCGAAATTAGTATCGAAAATAATTCAGGATAGGAAACCTATATATTGTAACGAAAATTCGAAGTTGGCGCCCTTAGAGCCCTGGACCAGTCTTATCGATAGTTAGAGTCCACCTCGATCGGCTGGACTTTGGGCAGTAAAAAGAAAGAGGAGAGAAAGAAAACGAAGAGACAGAGAAGCAAAAAGAAGAAAACACATTGATTTTGTGAAAAAAAGTTAGAGCAACGTGTCTAAAAAGGTTAGGTGTGGAAATAAAGTGAGGAAAGAGCAATGAAAGTACCAGAGTTTTTAATCAACACGAAACACGGCCACGGAGCAGAGCAGTCGGCACACGCACATTGTAAAAACATCGTGTAGCGTCAGCGCTGCGATCATTCGGCTTTATTATTCTGCTCGGCAGCGTAGCGGCAGCGAAAATTAATCATGTGGCTTCGGCTCTATGCACACGCAGCTTCTGCTCGGCTGGCGCAACGGCAGCGAAAATGATCGTGTGCCTTTGGCCCTATGCAGAAAAAGCATCATAATTCTGCTGGGCAGTGCCGCGGCAGAGAAAATGAAACATGTTTCGTCATGCCTGTTTTCTGAGCACCGAAACGCACTAGGAGCATGTCCGACCCCTGAAGTAAAGCGAAAGCGCAAACCAAAGAGAACACAAAAAAAGTGTTTTTTGTCTGAGAAGAACAGTTGTTGAGCGAAAATACTTTTGGTTGTGTTCTTTTGCTCCACGTTTTCAAAGATCGGTTTCTTTCGGACACTTTAAAATGGTTGACGGTTATTTTCAAGCTCTGTTATGAAATGATTTTTATAACTTTCTTCCCCTATAATGATTCATTTTGCCTTAAAAATATAGACTATAAATGATTATTTTTTCGTTCAAAATAAAAGTCAACAACAGCTTACGGCTTCCGTGTACAACTTTTTGCCAATGTAATTTGTTAGATTTGTTTTAAAATGACATACAACACACTATAGAGGAATAAAGGAAATTTAATGGAAAATAGTTGAATCTTTAATATGTATTTATTTGTACAAAGCTAAAGATGTTGGTCTAAACCACTTCTTTCTACATCCAGTCGGATTAGATAGATTCACTGAGCTTAAACTTTTCGCGATAGGGGTCCGTGACCTGATAAGTCTGTTATCAGAGTATTATATTTTTATACATTCTGCGTGCTTATCTTCTACGTTATTTCTTTCGTTTATCTGGCCTAAAAAGAGCTCAACAGGGGGGTCTATAAAAAGAGCCCACCTGGCCGCGAATCGAGAACAGTTAATGAAAAATACAAGCAGTGATGGGTCGCAGAATGGCGTACAAGCCGGACATCACCTACGATGACAATCTCAAGGTGTGGAGTGGTGGCGAAAGTTCGTACTGCTTTGCACCGAACCTATCCATTGGTGAGATAATCTACCGGGAGCTGGAGAGCCATCCGCAGCTGATTGCCCAGATCTCAGCGACTGAGAAGACTGTGCTGACCCGAGAAGAGGTGCGTTTCAATGCCATGCGAGTGGCCAGCTATATGCGAGGACTGGGCCTAAAGCAAACGGATATTGTGGGCCTCATCGCCAGGAACACCACGCACCTGGTGGCCGTGGCCTACGCCTGCTTCTTCAATGGTACGCCATTCCACTCCCTCAACATTGCCTACGAGCAGGACACCATAGAGAAACTGTTCAGCATCACCAGACCCCCTCTGATCTTCTGCGATGGGGATGAGTACGAGAGAGTTCGGGCAGCTGCCGAACACCTCAAGCTGGAAGCCACAATCATTACCATGCGGAACCAACCTTCGGGCTGCCTGCGGATTCAGGATATCCTGACCACACCCATTGCGGATGGCTTCCAGCCAGCACGACTGGAGCAGTGCCCCAACCAGACTTTGGCCATTCTCTGCTCTTCCGGCACCACGGGAATACCAAAAGCAGTCACGATCACAAACAGTCAACGGCTTCTATATCCCCCTTTGTAAGTCCCCCGACCCATACTTCAGACTTGAGTGGAACCAGCAATAAGGACCCGCTAAATAACCATCTTTTATGTATCATTTTTTTCACAGCCCTTCCTCTAATCATGTGCAATATACACACAGTACCCTGGACTGGATTTCAGGTTTTTTAACCATCATCCATGCTGGAGTGTTTAACAAAACAAATGTTATTGCCGACAATGATTTCGATCCCGCCTTCATGTGTCGTATGGTCGAAGAATATAAGATTGGCGTTGTGTCCTTTCAGTGTCCTGCCCACATGGCAATGCTGGCAAACTGTCCGGAATTCGAAAAGGCTGACCTTTCGAGCATAAAGTGTTACATTTTTGGTGGCTCGAGCTGTTCTTTGGAAATTCAGAAGCGCATCCGTAGCCGAATCAACGGAAAACTGGTCTTTAGCTATTCCACAACCGAAATGAACGGCCCCGGCACGGTGAACATTCACTTCGATGAGAAACCCAATTCCGTGGGACGACCTGGAGCTGGGATTAAGATCAAGATAATCGATGAACAGGGTGTGGCTCTGGGCCCAAATGAAGTGGGTGAAGTGTGCCTCTTCAATGGCCAGCATTGGTCTGGCTATTACGGGAATCCAGAGGAGACGCGTAAGGTTCGCGACTCCCTAATGTGGTTTCACACCGGAGATCTGGGCTACATGGACGAAGACGGCTTCCTGTACATAATCGATCGGTTGAAGGACATGCTCAAGTACCAAAACATCATGTACTATCCCACCGAGATAGAGACAGTCATCTCCCAGATGCCGAACGTGGCCGAGGTCTGTGTATTTGGCATTTGGCATGAGGTCAATGGCGACGAGGCAGCAGCCTGTGTGGTGAAGAGGTCCGGCACCGATCTGGAGGCCCAGGACGTTTTGGACTTTGTAAGCGAACATATTTCGGCCAAGTATAAACAGTTGAATGCTGGAGTCATCATTGTGGACGATTTAAAGCGAAGTGCAAATTCCAAAACGAACCGGCGAGCCAACAAGGAACACTTTCTGAGTGTTCGGAATGGAAAAAGTTTGAATCGAAATTTAGTATTGAATATAATTCAGGATAGCAAGATAAAAAGTCATATATGAACCATTTCATTGATGTTTTAGGGATCATATATCATTGTTTTTATCATATGTATACTCAAGAAAATTACTTTGTAGGGAACTCTATGAAAATTTTACGTAATTTTTTAGTCTTATAGACTTCACTCAAATAAATAAATATCTCACTATTGTAAGGGTTTGTATAATATTTTAAATGTATCTAAAGTTTATGTATTTATCCCATTTAAAGTTATCCGATATTCCCAATCTTTATAGAGATGTCTAGAACACTTCAGTTAGATCTTTGACTACCAGTTAACCTTCATTCAACCACTACATCAAATAGAAATATTCGACAATATATAGCCCTAAATGTACTTTCAATCACTGCCACTTCCTTAACTTATCAGCGGAGATAGAGATCTAGGGTAGACCCAATTCGACAGCTTTCCAGCATAGATACCATAGACTATGTACAATCCCTTAGGCATTCCCTCCCCCTAGCAACTTTCTACTTGGCTTACTTTGTTTATGTTTCGGCTAACCGAAAACAAAAAGAAAATTTTGCGATTTCCATGCACGTTTTGCATGGCAAAAGGCAAAGGGAAACAGAGGGAAAGAACAACGGGACCCTAAAAGAAAAACGAAGGAACGTTTAGCTTTCGGTGCCGACTATTAAGATACCCTATGCAGATTGGATATGGATCTGATTTTGAATAGAATTTTAAAGATATATGAGATGTCAGTAGATCCAATCATGCGAACAGATAGAGCGGATCCTGTTGCACGTGTATCTCTACTTTTTGAGATATTTATGATCTTATAAGATTTCTAAAAACACCTTCCTGTAGGGTATCGCAAGAGCACCGTAACAAAAAAATTATCCTGGAGTATGAGCAGAATGAGAGGGGAAGGCAACTGAAAATAAAACATCAATTTTTATGCGACAATTTATTGCGTTTCCTTCTGCCTGTGCCTCAGCCTCTGCTGGTTTTTCTTTGGCTTTTAGAGTGTGTTGGGCACGTGTTCTTTGTGTTTTTTTGGGAATACCTTTGGGCGTCTGATTACATAACAGAAAATGTCAATGTTTGTCAGCCGGCAGCTATTAGATTAGACAAGGCGGTTACCTCGAACCTGTCCTTATCCCTGTCCCCTGTCTCTGTCCGTGTCCGTGTCCATGACCGTGTCCGGGTCCCTGTTTCTGTTTGTCTTCCTTACGCTATCCCCCCATTTCTGTGCCTATTCTCATTCCTATTCTCTTTCGGAGAGGGTCCTAGGTCCTGGAGATTGGCAGCGATGGCAGCGTTGACTGTGTGCGAATTGTCTGCTAATCTTTACAAATTTGAGGTGCGCATTTGTTTACGAGCTCCACGAGTCTGGGGATAAGGCTGGAGACGGAACAGCGGTGACTTCTGGCTAAGCTTAGGCTTTGGCTTCCGTTTCAGTCTCCACCCAAAAGAGCACACCAAAGGCACTCGGGGACGGCACACAGCGCCAGCAGCGGGCCAAACTAATGAACCACCAGCCGCACTATAAGCCGAGGGTGTGTCAACAGCAAGGAAGTGAATACCTAGGAGTGGAATGGGAATGCCATTCTGCTTCCTCTGAGAGTTGAAAGGATCTGAAGCCTTCAGTTCTAGAAAAAACTATTAAAATAGATAGGTATTCATTTAATTAATTTATTGAAATTATTTTTACAAAAGAGAAACATTGATTTTCCGAATATAACTATTAGAATTGGGAGATTTCAGCCATGTGTTTAGGTCAGCAGCTCTAACAGGGCAACTGTTAACAACTGTTAGCCTGTTACCGCTGTCTGTTAATTGTATGTAAACAGCTGTTACAGCTCACTGTTAAAGCTCACTGTTACAGCTCTCTGACTGCAATCCACACGGCTCTCGCATCGTTTAGCAGCTCAGATAGATTTTAATGACACAGAAACCCCAAATGTGAATGAATATATGTAAATAGTACATTAAGCCTCGACATTTTCTTCGTCTTATCATCGTGGGATTCCGCCTTCTGCAATCAATAGAGGATACAATTCCACAAACACTATGAAACTATTTAAAATAGCTGCTGCAATTCTTGATTTGAAAATTGTGCATTGCATTCAATTTAAGAGCCTGCCAAATCAGTTAAATCCGTTCCACCTGGCTCCAATGCTGCATTCAACCATTGCTTCGCCAAATAAAAGCCCCATTTCAACCCCATTCAGCTCAATTAAACACCGTTCGAACCTATCTTCAAATGCGATTCGTATCACAACGCCATCGTTGTTGGTAATCCGTGACGCATTCGGGCACTCAATTTCCCGTCATTTGGAATCAGAGATCTGGCCAGTCAGGCGCATTTACACCCTCAGCCTCAACCAGCCTCAACCAGCCTAGCCCAGCCCCATTTTCACTTCCATTTCCATTCCAAATTGCAAACAAAGCCATCGGCGAATGAGCGGGCCGGGCCGGGCCGGGCCAGACTTGTCTCAACAATCAGCCTGAGCTCAGCATTCGGGCCCGGCCATGCACACCAGTCTTAGAGCCACATCAGATATGCAATTAATTTCGGCCATCAACACACCACAAGGCTTGAGCCTCAGTCTCAGTCTCAGCCCCCACCACTTCCACGCCTTCGCACTCAGCCATGAAATTTAATAATGGCTTTAATTCCATTCCATGATAATATGGAGCCGGGGATCTTTGAACTCCAGAGAGCTAGAGAGCAAACTATGAAGGCTTCCCGGGCTGGCATGGCCTGGCCTGGCCTGGCCCCTTCTCAGCCATTTTATGGCTTGTTAAGCCTTTTGAAATATTCTCATTATTTAACACAAAATTCCGCAATCGCACGCAAAAGTGAAAATGCCAGAGACGCCACGGCATAAAGAACCCTTTTTTTTATATTCCTGAAGAGGGTATTTTAATTTTTGGCAGCAATAAACACGGAGAAGAAAGGACTCAAAGAGTAGATATATATCGATTTTGTCTATCGGAAGTCACAAAAAAATACTATAATGAATTTATACGAATCAAAATACTGCGCCAGGGATCTGCAAGAGTATTTTCAGTTTCGGCCCTGAAGCCCAGCCCTTCTTTCGTGTTCTTTGTGTACGTGTGTGTGTGTGTGTGCATTATTAATTTTCTTTGATAACCAAATTTCTGCTCGCTCAAAGGAAGGGACTGGGGATAAAAATGATTGCAACTTCCTGGCCAAAACGGGAGTAAAAATTCCGAGCTGCAAGTGCCAATAAATTAAGCTTTATGCGTGGCTAATAGAAAAATTTTTCCACCTGCCACAGGCACGTGTGTGCGCGGAGCTGCCCCACATATGCAAATTGTTGTGGCACATCCACTGCCACACACTCAGGCACACATAAATTACATGCTTAAGCAACAAAAGAAAAGCAGAAAAGTTGCATAAAAAAATGTATGAAAAAAATAAACTATTTTTCCAACGATTTACATTGCATGAAAAGAACGCATAAAAAGGGGCTGCAGAAAGGGTTTCCAGATGGGTTTCCCCCCCTGTTGGGCGTTGGGCCACTGACGTGGGGTTATATGGGGATATTGAAATAAAAATGGAGAAATGCAAAGAAGGAAATGTGAGCTGTGTCTGTGTCTGTGTGGTTGCAGCAGACCTTAGCATAAACTTGAAGATTTCACTGATGACACGGCGTATGTGCAATGCAAATGCCATAAAGGTGGACCACATCCTTGCAGCAGCCGTAAACTATGCAACGCTTCTGGCCAGATGCATTGACAATGAGAAGAACCCGGCGGAGAGGGACCATTCTGAATAGACAGTAAAATTATATGGTATGGGAAAAGTCTGCTTCAATAAGCCATTTAACATTGATGGGCAACAATGATTGATGTGAAAAGAACAACCGTATAACAATAGAACAACTTTAATGTGAATTTCTATTTAAATGAAATGGATTTTCCCAAGTTTTCTATCTTATAATTGCATCTATTTGTTAATCTATAACTTCTGCTCCAGTAGCCAACAAATTCCATCAACTCTTGCAACTAAACTTTATATTCCAATTCTACTTTTGAGTATACTTTTCAGAAACTTTGTCTTGACATTTTCCTAGTAAAAATTCAAATTAAACCTGGAAAAGTTCTAGCCAATTAGGTAAACTTTAATACTGCTTGGGAAATCCATTGCCATGGCAGCAAGTCTTTAAACTTTTTTGTTTTTTTTTATAGGCGCTGCTTCTCACGCCTAAGCCTGTCAATAAAATGATAATAAAAATAATTGAACACTTCACATAAAATCTACTTGTATTTATACATCGTTATTGATATTTTAGGTGTTTTTTTTTATAATTAATTAAAAATGTTTTCCGCTTGCTGTCAAGTGTGATTAGGCCTGGCAGGGGCTCAAATTCATTCAATTGAATTTATCATGTTAGTGCAATGATTTAAGTCCTCTTATGTAATTATTTGGGACAAACATTTATATAAAATTAAATGGAACGTAACTAATAGAAAAAAAACTGAGTAAAAATTAGTTTAACCCAATTAAATGGACATAAAGCTTATTTTAAAAACTATATACTGAATTATTTCATTTTAATTAAGAGAAAAATGTAGTTTGAAATAATCTCCAGTTCAAATTAAATTAGTTTCAACTTTTTTAAAAGCATTTCCAAACTTCTTTCACAAAGGCCAACAAAAGGATTCTTAAGAACACTTCTTGTGTGGTGTTTTTGGCCAAAAAGCTTTTATTTTAGGCCAACAGTTGGGCTGGTGTTAGATTTACCATGCAGTATGCTTTGTCATGTGTCAAAGTGCATCACCCACTCAAGCTCAGACTGCTGTCAGCTGCTGCTCGGTGGCACATCAATCACAGTGCAACCGACTGGACTGGACTGAAGCTCAAGAGGCACCCAAGAGCGAGAGCAACCATCTGCTGCCTTTGTCTATTTGCTGGATTGCATTTTTGCAGGCAAACTTAATTAATTTTCGAGTCTGTCAAGGCCCGTAATAATAATAATAATAATGGGTCATGATGAGACAGCAGCCGGAGCCTCATTGAATTGGCAGAGCTATAAATTGCATCACCGTTTGATTTATAGACGCCATGCCATGTGCAAGGGATACGTACAGACACGGACCCCAGTGCCAGTCCGGGGCCGTGGCCATAGCCGCCTTCTAATTTGGCACTTAAATGCAACGACGTGCGTGGGACGCTGGCTGACGGACTGACTTATGTCCTCCACTCAACTCCTCCACGAAGTTTGGTCTCTCAGCCTCCAATCTCCACAGGGCGTACCTCTTCTCCACTTTGTTCCACTCTTCTGAATAGGCATATGCACACGTCCTTGCTAGGGATTCCCATCACGCGCCGCAAAATGGCGTTACGTGTTTGCCGCCTCCGATACTGGCGGCCGGTGACGGTTCCTCCTCCTCCTCCTACTCCTGCTGCTGGTCTCCCTGCCAACTCCCTGGTGGATTATTTTGCCCATGGCTGTTGCTCCTGTTCCCACTGCTGCTGCTGCCGCCGCTACTACTCATGATGCTGCCGCTGGCATATTCAATAATTGGCGCCTCTGGTTGTGTGGGTCATGGCAGTGGTGTGCACGCGTTGGTCTACTCTCTACTCTCTCTTCATAGTTTGACGTGCCGCCGCCGGAATGCTGCATTAAATTTTCCGCGTTATATGAACATCAGTGTGCAGCAGGCCCGACAAATTACTGCGAAAATTGATTCACAGCCAAGGGAGGAAAAAAACAAAGCTGCAAAAACTGATAGTAGTTGTGTCTGTGTGGCTTTTCAACACGTTCACAGTGGATTTTGTAGTAGTTCTTTTTGTGTGGAAATTTTGAATTTTGTGCTCGTTAAAATGAATGTAGCTTAGCATTTATTTTGGTAAATTTGAGTTACATATATATGTGTGTAATTTTTAGAGAATCCAAGTTTTGGATTACCGAAGTTTAAAGTACACTATAAGATTAGATTTTAGTTAACATTAGTTAACATATGGATTATTTTTATGCAAATATGTAACATCATTGGAGTGTTGAATATAGATGTCAAGAGGAGGGATAGACAGATATGGGTAGCACCATATTAAATGGTACCCAAGAAAGGGTAATTTGCTAACTTCTACTCGAAAAATTGAAAGAGTACAAAATTATGGAACCGAAATCCTATAATAAATTGGACAAAAAATAATATGCTCATTAAATTTGATTGTAGTTCATAGAAAAAGAAAATATGTATGTAAAGTACATGTAAATAAAAATAAAATAATATCAGCGAAAAATAATGAATTGATTTTCTAGCTTATGGTATTTATTATTTAAGCATAATCATTTTCATAGAGTTTTATTATATAAACATTATGCATTCATTATTCGTTTGATTTTTTCCCTGTTTAAGCTCCTCCCATTTGAATTTGTTTAAATATAGATTCACTTCTTTTTATAGAAAAACCAAATTCAATTGAGTTTCCTCAACGTTACGTGCACTTTAATGAACTGCCAATTGTGTATTGTATTGTGTATTGTTCACTGCTCCTCTCTGGGTTGGCCAAAGCTTCAGTTTTGATTACGTATTGGTACCCTATGGTCTATTGGTTGAAGGGTATATTTGTTTAGACTAAGGAATATGTAACACCTATTACCTATTCTATTCTATTCTATTCAATTTAGCTCCGATATATTGGATAATTTTCTGCTAATGTCACTGAATCCGAAATAAAGGGTAACCCATTGTCGGAATCAATCAATTCTACTCTTCCTTTCCTCTCCTTTCGTGTCTTTTTGTTTTGTTCGCCTACTCTCTAATTGAATTGTTCGTCGGTGCAATTTAATTTCTGCGCAGCAGTGCATTTTCGTTATCACTCACCCCGCCGTCTGACGCCACCGCGCTGACGAAGAAGCAGCGGCAGACAGCGAGGCAGCGACAGCCAAGCAAAAACAAAAGCAAACGAAAACATGAGCAAAGAAAAAGGGTGAATGAACAACGATAGAAGGAGCAGACAGAATGGAATGGTTAACCGGTTGCTGCATGTCTGCTGCAAGGTCGTAAAGGATGAGAAGGGAGACGCGGATGCAGGAGTAACAAGTGTTTTTGGGCTGCCGGCAGTAATGAAGCAGAAGTATGAACCAAAGTAAACGTGAATCGTAACAGATGGGCAAAACGATCGCCCCCCGAGATGGGCAGAAGCGCAAGAATGCCAGGGGCGGTACATAAAAGGGAAAAACAAGGAGGGAATTTGTTTGTGCTAAAAAAAAGAGCTAAATACATACATATTCCCTGAATCTTGCGAATTATATTTACTCTTCTCAACGTAAACACTTAAAATGTTATGCCCACAAAACAAATCAAATCCCCCTCCGCCCCTGCCAGTGGACGCCCTACTATACCAGCAGCAAACAGAGAGCACACGCAAGTAAAACAATTAAATCTTGGCGTACTATAATTTTGCAGCTGGTGTAGTGCACCGATTAGAAGAAGAAGACGGACGCACGAAGAGAAAAAACAATAACAAGAAAAAATGCGGTTCACATGCGGACGTTTTTGATACCCTTTCTTTATAATATATGGTTCATATTGGAACTGCATGGAATGTTCCTATAGCAGAGTACTGCTTGCATATAAAATACGCGATTATTTTCCATAAAAAAATCGATCAGGAGAGTCAAAAATGTACGACTAGGGGACCGCCGACAGTCTCTTTGCCTTCATCAAAGTCATCATTCTCTCTGCTAGGGTATACCAAACGAAAAAGAGAAAGAAGAAGCGGCGAACAGTGCTGAAGCTAATTGAAGCGATCGAATATGGAGAGAGGCTGATGTCGATGCTGCCGGGTAAATCAGTTAAAATCGAAGCGTTCGCCGCAACGGAACACGATCCAGAGAGCGAGTCGAGAACTATCCAGAAAACGCCAGAAATAACACATCCAGAAAGAACGACATTGACATTCAAGCGGGCGTTAATTGCTGACTACTCCCTACCTCCCACCCCCCGCATTCCATCCCATCCCATCGATCGAGCGGCCGGGGTCAAGTGCTGTCAATTGAAAGTGTCAGGTGGCAGCCATGAGGCAACTGCCGCTACTGCTCTTGTTCTCACTGTGGCCGGTTCTAGCCAGATCCGACACAATTTGCGGCTCCCTGGAGCTAAACAAGGTCGCCGACTTTCAGAAACTCCAAAACTGTACCCATGTGGTCGGGCACGTACGGATTGCCTATGTGGACGTGGACCTGCCGGCAGCGGGCAATGCAACGAGCCTGGAACTACTCGCGAGCAATGTCACGGAGATTAGCGACTATCTGATGGTGTATCGCAGCACGGGGCTGCTCACCCTGGAGGCGATATTTCCCAAATTGCGCATCATTCGGGGTCAGGCCTTGCTCTTGGATCAATATGCCCTCGTCGTCTACGAGAATCGGAATCTGAGGGAATTGGGCTTGGTCGAGCTATTGCGCATTCAAAACGGCTTCATACGCATCGAAACTAATCCGATGCTGTGCTTTGTTGAGACCGTGGACTGGATGCACCTCCTGGGCAATAGGAGCCAGCAGCATTTTTCCCTCAAGGTAATAAAGTGCACTTATTTTCAAAAGGTATGGTGCGAGTATATGTGTATCTTTGCAGCACAACAAACCCCCGAGTCATTGTCCAGTGTGTGGAGGCTTGGCCGCTGACTATGCCTTCCGCAAGAATATCTCTGACTTCTGCTGGAACATGAACTCCGCCCAGATCCGACCTACCCCGCCCCGCCTCGAGGGCTGTCCGATGGCCTGCGGCCTCAATGGGTGCGACAATGCGGGCAACTGTTGCCAGCATAGTTGCGTCACGGAGTGCTCGGATCAGAACTGTTCGCTGTGTGCCAACTACCAGAGCAGGGGAAAATGCGTGGATCAGTGCTTGATCAGCTACGAATTGCACAAGAGGCAGTGCATCAGCTACAAGGAGTGCCGCCAGTTGGGCATGATACCGCTCACGCGCGGCTATCGCTGTGTGGAGAAATGTCCCCCCAATCAGAGGGAAGTTCGGGATCCAAATGGTTTGGTCACTTGCCACGTGGAGTGCAAGGGTGTGTTTCATGTGAAGAGTGGGGCGGACTTGGAACCCTTACAGGACTGTGTAACCATCAATGGATCACTTATCATCGAATTGACTAACATAAAGGGTGAGTTTATTTCTTGGAAAATTTGTAGATTTATTTTTAATTAATTTTATGTTGTAGAGAAAATTGTGGCCTCTCTGGAGAAGGCATTGGGTGGTCTGAAGGAAATCACTGGCTATCTGAAAGTCTTGCACTCTGCCCAGCTGATGTCTTTGTCGTTTTTTCAGAAATTGGATGTTATACGAGGTGATCAGCTGGTTGAAAACAAGTGAGTCACTAAAAATTTACTGAACATATTTATTCCATTATACTCCCTTCCAGATATGCTTTCTTCGTGGTAAACAACTATCACCTGGAGAACATTTGGCCACCCAATCATCAGGTGCTCGTTCAACGTGGCTCGATCTTCTTTCACCTGAACCCCCGCCTCTGCCATGACAAGATTCTAGATCTGGAGCCATCGCTGAAGAGTGTTCAACATATATCGGTGGCCGATGTCTCTCCCAACTCAAATGGCGAACGCATCATCTGTGGCAAGGCAGTGCGGACTTTGAATCCAGTTGTTGACGACTTGAGTTCCACAGCAGTGCGCATTATCTTGGACTATATGGACTGGGAGGGCATGGAGACATTGATTGGATATTCCTACTACTATAAGGAAGCCCCCCAACGTAATGTCACCATGTACGATGGACGACACGGTTGCGGGCACGACAAGTGAGTGAGGATCTAGAAAAATTGCAAAATGTATTCCAAGTTTACACCACTTTGCAGTTGGCTCATGGATGTCTCGGCTACCAAGAGTCGGCGTCATGTCATTTCCGGCCTTAAACCCTTTACACAGTATGCACTTTTCGTGAAGACTCTGACGCGAACCGACTATCATATGCAGATTGATGCGTATTCGAAAATCTTCTACTTTCAAACGTTGCCCGACAAACCCAGTCCTGTGGCAAGGATCTATGGCAGCTCGGAGGTCAGCACACAGATTGTAAGGATATACAGAATTATGTTTGCTGCCGCTATTTATGCTTGTTTCTTGTTCTATGGCAGTTGATCCACTGGTGGCCACCGCGTCGTCCAAACGGCATCATCTACAAATACTATGTGACCTGTGATCCACACAACCTCACGAAGACAGAGCAGGGAAAAAACTATTTGAATCCAAGGCCCACTAATATGAGCAGCTTGGATTGCCAGTGCGATGATGTGACGCCCTACGATTCGGGCCCACAGCCAGATGACGAGGATTACTACAACAAGGAGCAGATCACCTACGAAGATGCCTTGCCCAATCTAATCTACGTTTCGTAGGTGTTTTTTGTCGTAATTTAATTCACATGTAAAAGATTATTTGTTGTTCACTTTAGACGGCGCCAGGAACAGCCCAAGAAGGAAAAGTTTGACAAAGTAATTGACTTTGATGATCTCAAGGCTGGCAGGAAGAAAGAACAAGCATCGACCCCAGCACCAACCACTCCACCGCCCCTCAATCTAACCATCGATCAGGAAAAGCTGGCTGCCCTCCAGTACGAACTATATCGTAACTACAGCGAGCAGCGGCAACGTGACGCCCAGGATCTGGATGTCAACAGTTTACAGATTCCTCATGCTGTGAAAAGGTGCCAGGATGCCCATGCCTCTGTGGGCCAGATGGTGGAGGAGAAATGCACCGTCGAGGAGGAGATGAGTGGCATCGAAGTGCCCGGCAATCAGCACTACTATTACATAAACCAACTCAAGCCCGAGTCCTTCTATCGGGTTACAATACGTGCCTGCGTCGAAGGTGTGATCAACGGTTGCTCCAATCCCACGGAAGCCCTGGTCAAAACCACTAGCCTGCGCGTGGAGCAATTAATGAAGAGCACCTAGGGGTGCCTATATTTGGACAATTTCTGTGGAAGAAGAAAGCTACAACGGGATGATCCCCCAAAACCGATTTGTATTACCTGACAAGTGATAAATGTTAACTGAGTATTCGTAAATGTCTTAGCTGTAGTTGCTCAATGTTCCTCGAAATGTATTGTAAATGTAAAGCAAATCCTCCAAAGCGACAACAGTTTTCATCAATCTATGCTAATTTGACTTATCAGCCTCGTTTGAGCTTAACACAGAACAGAGGAGCACTTTGAAGCACCTTTTGGCAGGCTGAACAGCCAAGGAACGGAACCCTAAACCATCTAAAACCCCTCCACACTCGCCTCGCACAGAGACAGCCAGAGAAAGGTAATCCTAATGCTGACAGCAGTGATTTTTATACCCTCTACTAAGAGGATGTTGGACTTTTGTTGTGCAGTTTGCAGGACTCTTCGTCGAAGAGTCTGTTAGAGTATTCAATGCTGCGATCTCAGGTAGTACTCTTTTCTGGTTGAAAATGTTCAACTTGGCCCGAAAACGGTTTCCGTGTGGGTTAGAGAGTTGGCTCAAGCGTAAGCCTAGGCAAAACTAACAACATCAACACCTGTTCCCGCCCTTCAAAAGGCTCTCCAGTGCCTCCACTGGCTTTGTCCTCCAGCCCCTCCAACGCATGCCACTTAATATGCAAATATGCCACAAAAGAGCTTTAAACTTTAAAACACTGACAAAAACTAAAAATAATCCCCGTTACTAGCAAGAGTTCGGGTGGGGGATTGGCGGATGGGATGGGAAGGTGGTTTTGTATGGGTTCGAAGCTCAGTCGAGGCGAGGAGTGGAGCTTCAAGTCGAGTCAAGTCGAGTACGTGTCATGTGTCGCCTTGTTTGTGGCGAACTTTTCGGCGCAGCTGGAAAAGTTCCATGAAAACGTGTCCCACTCAATGGTGGAAAACGCTTCGTGATTGACGCTGGAGCAGAGTGTTCGGCGGTGGAGTGGATGGCAGGGGCATTGTATGTAAGAGGATGAGGAAAAGTGTGCCTGCAAGGGAAAAGGATTTCAATTCTGCCACTGACACTGACGCGCAATTTAACTACCTCCGACGAAGGACAACCTGAAGGACCTTGGTGGCACTCCAATGGGTGGTTTAACCAGTTTTTCGCGTCACCGGCTGCTGACTATAGCCATTAATTTTCCTGATCTTTTGTCTGACGATTGAGCTTATAATCCAATATTTAATGTTTGATGTGCAAATATCTCTCTAAACTTTAAGCGAAGGTTGCCGCAAACCCTCATGTCCCATATCATTCGCCTCCATCTTAGGCTGTGAGTGTGGGTCGCTCCTTAAGTGCCATCCTGTCTGCCTCAAGGGGGAAAAAGCAGATCCTAAACCAATTGTATTTCAATATTTCAATGTCTATCGCTGCTTTTACTGTTGCGCCATTTTTCGCGTTACTTCCGTAGACGACTCGTAGTCGTAGTCGTAGTCCTTGCCGTGTATCCTCGTTATCCTTGCACTCGTTTGTTATCTATGCACTGCCAGGGCAAGCACTTTGGGTGCGGTTATTTCCCTATGTTTGTCTGTGTGTGTCAGTCAGTCGGTCCGTCGGTCGGTCGGTCCGACAATATAACTGAGTGCTTCACGGCTCACACTCTCTACAGTTTGCTACGGTGCCGTGCCGTGCCGTGCCGTGTGTGCACTTCAATTGTCCTTGCCCCAGCTTGGGAGTGTCTAGTGTCGGCAACACCATCGCACCATCGACGCATTTAACTCTGCGTTTTCGCATTTTTGTCTGGGGATAGAAGTAGAATGTTGGACCGTGGAGCTGTTGCCTGCCGCCTGCCGTTCCCGTTTGCCGCTAATGGTAATGATGTGTACTAGTTTGGTTTTGAGGCATTGATATATACTATATCCGTACACTTCCAGTGGGGTTACAACCAAGAGGAGAGAGTTCTCCCCTCTCGCTCCCTATGAGTTTGGCTGATGGGCTGCGGCTAAGGTTGTGCCATAAATCTTTAACTGAAGCAGAGGGAAATCTATTTAGAGTAGAGCTAGGGGAAAACCTTTCAGCTAAAATGGAATAGAATTTGAGTATTTTTAGCGCTATTTGCGGCTTGAATTTAAGTTCTTCGAGAAAGCTTCACATATAGGTCAAGGACAACACTAAACTATAGATTGTTATAACCCATTTATAGGATCAAGTCCCTCAAACATATATATAGGCACCCTATTCCAGCTAGCTTTCCAAATCTATTCTTTCAACCTCTCCTTTGTAACAATTAAAAATTCTACAAGAAATATCCCATTTAATTAAAAAGAACAATCATGCTTTCAGCTTGCCAGTAATCCCCTATTGAATCTTCAACCCAAATAACTTAATTTAATTTAAAAGTCGGTGCTTAAGAACTGTTCAATCAAACACCATTGCAAATGAATAAAATCCTGACTTTAGCTGAAAAGGTCAAAACACTTTGTTTGAACCTCTGGCGAGTCCGTGGCGTAATCTTAAGCGAACAAAAGTACAGCTCCGTCCCCCGTTGAGCTGTCCATCAGGTCTGCCTGATGCACAGGACACGTCTCACACACAAGCACACATGCACAATTGTCCTTTTCAATGACCATTGCCCATTGCTTTGTTATCCTGTCGTTTTGTCTGGCTTTGGTCACATTACAAATCCAATTGCCAATGCGAGATAAATGCGCTCGGATAATATAAACTGACATGTGTGTGGGAAACGGTCACTTAGTCGACAAGGACATGCAGTTAGACCGAGATGGTGGGTGGTGAGTGGTGCTATGGTGCGATGCTGGGTTGGTAACTAAGGAAGAGAGCTGATTTTAATTTTAGTTAAATCAAAATCTGCTGAGACAGGAACCCAGTTTATTGGCTCTCCAGTTGCACTCCAAAGGGATCCGACACGTCTGCACTAAGTGCGTTTGCGCCTGGCAATGCCTCTGCTTCCCTCTCGCTCTCTTCTGTCTCCCTCTAAGGTTGCATGATGCCAAGCCACACAAAAAAGGGGGCAAAGGGGCAAGGGGGAGCTAGCGTTGGCTGGCCCTGGCCTGGCCTGCCTTGAATTGGCTCTGGGTTTTGCCTTTGCGTGGCTTTTGGCCCCCCGACCGGCTGACATGTGTTTGGTTTGTGCTTGGTTTTCATAAATAATGAAAAGTGCTGGAAATAGTTTTTTCATTCAACCCCCTCCACACTTTCTTTATGAACCAAAGTTCTATTAAAAGTCTAGCACGAAACATTTAGATGGCAGATAGCTAGTTTTCCGCTTAATTGTTCTGGAAATAATTTAACCCCGTCAAGCATTTGTCAATTTGTTGTGAATAATTTACCACATCATTGACTCAACGACCCGACATGCGGCTGTATGTGTCACATAATTGAATTCGATTGGTCGATTTTCGGGGCCATTATGCATTATTTTCCATGGATAAACATGAGATTCCATATAGTACATATCGGCCAAAAAGCTTAACAATGAGGCAGTCATTGGGGGGGTCTCTGAAACCACAACTAAGTGGTTGCTGGCTGAAAAGAGCACCCATTAAAAGTGGGAAGTGGATGACTTCTATTATAAGCTCTTTGTTGAAGCTGAAGGTGAATTGAAGGTATCATTGGTTTATTCTATAAATTTCAAATAAATGCTTTTATTATACCCTTACAGTGGGTATGCAGTTTACCAAAATTTACAAATAATTTCCTCAAAGTTTTAATCTTTCGAAAATTGCTTAATTTGTTTAAAAAGTTTTTCTATGATTGTCTAATACTTCCATCTTGGCTGAACCAATGCGATGGGAATCAATTTTTTCTTGCTTTCAACTTGATTTTTCTTGGCTGCTGAAGTCGGACTTATTTTTTCTTCTTTTTCCACTTCTTTTGCCACCGTTAAAGCAAGTTCTGGCGGCTCCTTGGGGAACAGCATGATGAATGAGTTGTGTGCGATCCCCTTCTTGAAGGTATTTTCCGACCAAGTCTTAGTAAGGTCCTTGGTCTCTGGCTGCTCCTTTTTTGGTTGCTTCTTTGGGCTGATCGAAGAGTGTCCTTTCCGCTTGGTTCCCTTCACGATGCCAGTCGTTGACTTCGGCTTCTTGAGAGGCTTTGGGTCACATTTCTTTTTACGGTTCTCCATGGTTGTGTGTTAAAAATGGAAGTTGTGTAAATCTTTGTATTTGTATATTTTTGTATTGTGTGTATCTGTGTGTTTGTATAATTCTAAGCTGCTAAAGTTTCAACCTAGAATCGACTATAAAAGAGCCTACTTGTGCTCTAAAATCTCCACATATTGAACAATCTTTCGCTATCATCCCGCACTGCTATGAAATTACGAAAAGGAAACCCACACAGCCATGGGAAATACTTTGCTTTGTGTGCCGCACGTTCAATATTGAAAATTACACCTTAATTAAGAGACGGCTCTGTGACCGTATTGGAAATGTCAATAGACCGATGCTTTTCCCCAAAAACCAATATCCTTTAGCACTTGTCGCCGTCAATTCCGCCTCACCTCACCTCACCACCCCTCACCTCATCAAATCACCCAGCCAGCAGTCAATTCTTTTGCAAATTTGAACAAAAACTGTTTCCATTGTTGCTGCCACGCGTCGCGTTGCCATATTTGTCAGCCATTTGCGAATGTTTCTAGCTCGCTCATCTACTCTCTGTCTCTGCCTCTGCCCCCCCTCTCTCTCTCTTTGTCTGTGTGTCTCTCAATCGCTCTTTTTGTTTGGCGTGAGGTGAGGTTTTTGATGGGGGTTTATTCCATTTCCGTTATGGCAGAACGCATTCATTTCGGCGTCATCAAGGTTGTATGATGCGTTGGCAAACGTGTCATCGACACAGCGACTCGTTCCGTTCCGTTCCGTTCCGACCCGACAGTTGACAACAACTCCATCGAAAGGTAAACTGAGGGTAGGGGGTAGCAGGGGGGGTTGTACCCCAGTCGATGCTGCTCAATAAAATGTCATTTAATGTCGATGTACGTGTCCGCGGTACAGTACAGTACACTACGGTGGCTGCCATCTGGAGCTGAGAGCGATACAGGTGGACCGACGACACGTGCCAGCCAGCTTGAAGAATGGGTTGGGGCTTAAATACCCGTAGGCCATGGAAAATTCCATGAACAGCTCTTAAAGCTCATCAATTAAAAATTATTCTTCAATTAATTTTAAAAGAATATTTTATTATCTGAAATATCAATAAAGAGCAAAAGTTTCCGGCTATTCAATTAAAACTTGAATGTTTTGTCTTGAAATAAAGTTTAACCAAGATCTTAATATACTTTTTTTTATACCGAGAACAGCACAGAACATTTTGAGACTATTGGGTAATGAATTCCGGGTGTAAGAAATGTTCGAAAATCCGTCTTTAATCAGTCTTTAATCATATGGATTAAAAATCAATTATTTCATCTCTTAAATACAGCAAGGATCCAAGGTCTAAAATACTTTAAAAAATGATTAAATGAAGACTTCAGTTCATAGAGAAAATCCTTAGCGAACTGGACACTTATCGAATATTCTAGGAACGTACCATCAAAGAGAGTAATAGAGCGCGTTTAATTAAAGTGTTTAACCTTTACCGATTCACTTTCGAGAGTTTTCACTGTGTCACGATGTCTCTTTTCCTTCTAATTCGTATGTGTGTGCGTGTGTGTGCAATTGCGGATGATGGCCGGGCGTAATTGGCTTGTAATTGAAAACTTTGCGGATAATTAATTGCTGAAACTTGCCTCACGACATTTATATGGTTTTAGCTGAGGTTTCTACCCGCCATTCGCTCTCATTCTCTGCAGCTTCTTGGTGGCTTTCTCTTTCTCCTTCCCTTTCTCTTCGCAGCTTCTCCGCTTCTTTTTTGTACTCCCTTAGCTGCAATTGTAAGTTAATTAAGCGACAGCTCGAAAGCAAGTTTCTCTGAGAGTGGAACTGTGGTGTGGTGGTGGAGAAGTTTCCGTCTTGGCGGGTTGCAGGATTTCAGATGTTTCACTTTGGGATTGAGGACTTGAAGGTTTACTAATATGATACGATTAAAACCCTCTGGACTCTAAATGTAATTTAATTATACGCGATACTCCGATATATTAGTTTTGTAGTGCAAGTCGATGTTTGTAATACCCAGGAGGTTGTCTATTCCTGATTATCTTCAATTCGGTTCACTGGAAGGTTTGAGTGTGACAAATGCATAAGTAAAAGTCTATTTTATTTATTTTAAACAAGCAGAAAAGAGCTGGCATGGATTCGAGTGTCTTTAATGGGACTTTGGTAAATGTTTGTGAAGTTTAAGGTTTCCAGGTGTCCTTCAGTGCCCTTCGTAAGTTTTAATTAATTTGAACTCGTCTCCTGTTGGGCTCTTTTCTTTGTTCCAATCAAAGAAATATTTTCCCTTTGTCCATGATGGCTTTACTTAAAATCCAAAAGCATTGACAGCATTAGTCTGGCCTCTCCGAGCCATTGCCCATGAAGTGGAGTCAAAAGTTAATGCCATCTGTATAAAATTAATGCATATTTAAGCGCTGGCCATTGACACGGCCGGCAGGACATTCGAATTTCGAAACTAATGAATTCTTAATACGTTTAATAACAGATTTCAAAAGGCGCCACATTGCCATTGCTGCTGGCTTCGTGGGGGGTTTGCTTGGGTCGTTAACATTGAAACGAAAGTAATTTGTCAGTGCCCCCCCGCCGACCCCTCCCCAGGCCATATGTCGGTTGCCTCATCAGCAAACGGACATGCATTGGCCAGGGCTATAAACAAAGTTCCTAATTTCCGCGCCACATAAAACTTATCTTCATTTGCTGGCCCAAGCCATTGGGTGCAGCACTAGCATTACACACTCTCCCGGGGCGGCTTTGGGGGGGGCGTTGGGGGTGTACTCCCCTCCATGCCTTTCCTGGGTCATAAAAATCACAACATAAGCTAAAAACTTTATGCTGAATGCAAACTGGCAAATGGCAAACGCAAGTTTCCTTTCCACTTTTCGCCCAATGCATTTCGCCCAAGGCTCCATTTGCACAGTGGTCTGTGCCATGTCAAAGGCGGCGCAGTGGGTTCTGGTACCTCACGAAATTATACTTAAATTTAATGATCCCTTCGATATTAACAAGTTTTTTATGACGTTTTTAGTGCACAGTGGGTGAACATTTCACTGAAATGTGGAATCGGGCTTTACGAGCCTGGAAATTGAACAAAAGTTTTGGACACCAATAAAATTATTATGTGAAGACGGAACGTTTTGCAATCAACGGAAAATTTAGATAATGCACTTTAAAACTGTGCTTCTTTCGATATTCTTAAACCAATTTTTTTAAAACTATATTGAGTGAAGATAATGCAAGTGAAAATGGTTTGTTCTTTTAGCTTTAAAATATTTAAAGGTCAATTTAAAAGTCAATTCTTACTTATAGAATATTTTTTCTTTTATAAAGTCTTTAAAGAAGAAGGTTTTTAGATTCACCTGAAAATGTTCAATAAGTATTTATAAAAATATCATAAATATAAATTGAAGTTGAAAATTCACAAATAAAGAACTATCAAATGGGTGATTTTCTTTGCCTTAAAAACGAACCTCGTGACACTGTGCCAAGTTTGTTGTCCTCCTCGAGGTTGTTGTAAGCAAAAGTTTTGCGGCTGAGGTCGAATGCAGAATTATGTAGCCGGGCTGTGGGACAGGGAAAGTGGTGCCGGGAGCCGGGTTCCTCTTAGTTTCGCTCTCGGTCTCGCTCTGGCTGATGTTGTTGCATTATCTTAATGTTCATTAGGTTAAGTTTTTGTGCATTTCCTTGGCGCTGGCTGCTGGCTGCTGTGGTGCTTCGGCCGCTCATTTGTGCGCTGCGCCAATCTCCCGTCGACATCCTGCAATGCCCTCAATCCACCGAGGGCTTCTACTTCATCTGTGGATGGGTGCTGGCTGGCGAAAACTTTTGCATTCCGTTTCCTAGGCAAACTCGTCACAAGTTTTGTGTCCAAGCCTTTATTTCTTTCGCTCTTTTTTTATATCTTTCAAGTTTTTATTTTGCGATAGTTGCCCATTCTGGATCCTCTGTCTTCAGCTTCAGCTTCATCTTTCTGTTTATGTTTCCTGTCTTGATCGAAGTGCAGGCCACTTTCGCCCGGATATAAATTTAATTAAAAATTTCTCAAGTTTCAAATGAAAGTGGCAGAGTGGCGCCAAGAGCCACTAGTGGACCATCGAAATCGAATCGAAATCGCGATAACTTATTCCGTTACAGTTGTTTTACTTCTTGCCACTTCCGGTGGCCGGCTGACAGTTCATTAGTAACGTACATCCTGTCATATTTGTCGCCATTTGACATTTTTATTAGTGGCCTGCGATTGCGGCAAACTCGGCACAGCGGCAAAAGCCAGAACAAAAGGTGGAGTACAATAAAAAGTGCACAGAAAAGTGGTAGAGAGAGAGGGAGAGAGCGAGAGCGGGAGAGCGTGAAGATAATGCTGGCGGCTCTATGCTCGCTCTCTCGCCCTCGCTTTGTTCGCCTGCTTATCTCTTGCTTCCTTTTCGGAATCCGCTGTATGCAAATACTCTGCCAAGGAAAGGGTATTTAAGATATTAGAATAAGCGGTAGAACAGCTTTAGATTTGAGCTTTGGTTTTTGTAGAAAGTAAAGTAAAGTAAAGTACTCTATTTGATGCTCTTCAAGCATATCTTTACCTAAGCTAGTGATTGACTTACTAAGATGAGTTCTTAATCTACGATGTCCTGTCGCTGAGCCTCTTTTATATATAAGCATTTGATTTAATTATATTTTGATATATTTTTTCTTTAAATTAACTATTTTTTATGTATATAAATTAAAGACATTTCCAAGAATTTTGATATTTTGTAATTTTTAAGTTTTTTTATGTTTATTTATGTGTATATTTATATTTAAATCAAAGTAAATTCTATTTAATTTAAAAACCGTACATGTAATTTAAATATGGGTGAGTTTCTGTATTTTTTATTAATTAACTTATTTATTATTGGTGATAGTCTTAGTCTAAGTCTTCTAGCTAAAACCCTAAAGAGTATGCAAATATCAGTCAAGACCCACAAATATATACACCGTATTTTATATATATATGTACCTTGCTCTGCTTATTTTTATCATTATGCTTTTCTCGTGGCTTTAGTTTTATAATCAGGCAACCAGTCAAGCCAGTCGTCGCTCTGTGGGGCTGCAGGATTTATTAAGTTTTTTTTTTGGTTTTGTCTAGTTTCTGTTGCTCTCTGCTTCTGTGTCTGTTTCTGTTGGCTGGTCTTGGTCCTGCTCCTGACTTTGCCACTTCTGTTGTAGTTTTCCTGTGTCGGTGCTGTGGGCAAAAGTAATTTGTATAAAAATGCAGGCGACTTTTATTTGATGCGACACAATGCAACTTCTCTGACATTCGGGCAAAAGATAATTGAATATATTTCTTTAGCTGTGGGCGAGGGAACATGCCACAGTACGAGGGGGCGGGGATGACAGGCCAAAGCCCTAATTGGTATTACCAAAAAGAAGGAATTCGCAAGAGAGAGGATTAGTTGCCTGGGGTTAGTTGTTGGGGTTAGCTTAAGGAAAGTCCATCACGTCTGATTGAGTCATTCCTTTAAGTACAGTCTATGCTGACGTTCTGCGTTGAGGGCTGTAAAAGTACAGTTGAGTGCACTCTTTTTGAGCAATTGTCTATTCTCATTTAATCGTTAGCAATTAGTAACTAAATGTGCCGATAAAAGTAAGAGAAAGAACGGTGAAAGGTCAGACAATATAAGACACAATCTGCTTGAACAAATGTGCAGTTTTCCTTGAGAGAAAGCACTATATAATATCCGTAAATAGGAGTAGTTAATCGAAGGTATAGTATTACTACTGGTAGTAGTAAGATGACCATCTATTGTTGTCTTTGGTATAGAATAAAGTACATTTTAGTGCCAAAAAGAATAGTTCTTTAAACACTTTAAATCAGCTATAGCTAAGCAGTTTGTAAAACTTCAATTTCCATTCGATCTCCCATTTGAATTTCCAATTACTTCCGTACAATTTCCAATCCTTTGGAATTCATTGCTTGAAGTAACCCACCATTCAAATTGGCTATCAACAATAGCTGAAAACATGTGTAGTACACCGAAACCAGGCAGCAGGCACACCTCAACCTGGGCAGAAAGGCAGATGGCAAGATAGCAGGATGGCAGGATGGCAGGATAGCAGGACCCCCCCCTAATCGAGGCATGGCCCGGCATGGGCATTGTTATGTTGGTAACCCCGAATGGTAAACGACACCCGCACCGCATCTGGCAACGCTCGCCTCTAGTTGTACCAATCAACGGCCGTGTCACTAACAGCCCAAGCAGCCCAAAGGCTAAACGTTGCACTTCGAGAAAGAGTCTTTAAATTGGCACAGCTTTAAGTCTGGTTATCTGAGAGGAAAGAATGAATTGGGTGTTGCATGAGACTTCAAGGAAATAAAACATAAATAGTTTAAAAAAGAGGAAACATTTCACTACCTTGGTTGTTTTTTTTCTTGTAGTGTAGACCACATCTCGTGCTGGGCAGAAAAACTGGAGAAAGCTGCAGACAAAGGCAAATCGGAAACGGAAGTTGCATGTGAAAATGGTCGCACTGTCGTTCTCAGAGCGGTTGCACAGTGAGTTGGCTTCGATTTTCTTGTTCTCATTCTGTTGCTTCGTTGGCCCGGTCCAGTCCAGTCCGGTCTGTCCTGTCCTGTCCTGTCCTGCACGGGACTGGGACTGGGCTCTTGAATGGCTGACTGAAAATGACAGGTTTTGCCTTTTTGTGCCAAGTTCTACATTCCTTTTTTTTTCGTTCCTGTCTTTGACTTGTCAATGTTAGCTTCCGTTTTTCTTTTCTATGAAATAAGATTTTCAGATTTTTCGACATACTGAATAATAGTTGAATCCTATTACAATGCAGAGGAGGAGTAGGAATTCATTGTGTCTTGTGGGTGTCGCGCTGAGGGGCACTTAATTTGTCATTGATGGGTTTGGAAATGCAGTCGGTAAATTAGTTTCGTTCGCAGGACATGACCACGGGGCTATCGTCCTGGGGTTTTCTCCCGCTAAACAATTAATTGTTTTGTTCGGCTGCCGAAGAGCCAACGTCAATGACATTTGTTCTCCCAGTTGCTACCAGTTTTCCAGTTTCCCTGTTTCCCAGTGTGTCTGGCTGTCGTCGGCTATAAATTTTTGATTGCCTTTGTTGGCACTTTTGGTACATACGGCTCCTTGCTTACTGCTGAATGTCCTCCTCGTACTGCTCCTGCTCGTACTGCTCCTGCTCGTACTGCTCCTGGCATTGGGCCCACTGAAAAATGGCATTTTGTTTGCGTTTGCGTTTGCAGCGCAGCGCTGCTCTGCGCTCTCGTCGACTGAATTTTACGCCTCGTTGGTTTCCCATGCTCTGCGGTCGACTGCCTGCCCCCCCTCCCCCAACCGATCCATCCCTGCTCCTCTCTCTGCTGGTTCTGCACAGTAGCCAGACCCTGCCTGAAGGGTCGCCGGGCGGAGTCACACACAACAGACACATTTCAATAATTGTGCAACAACTGGAAGCGATTATGCAATTTCATCAGACCAAGAGGGAGACACACTGCCACACACTGAGATGGGGTGTAAAAAATCAAGCAAATAGGCAGAGGAGCAGCCTGGAGGCTATGGAGAAAGGCTTGTGCACTTAGGGAGCTCCTGCAAGAGAGGGAGTACACTGAAGTAGAATATTAAGAAAGAGTTTAATGAATTTATTCAAAGTACAGTCATTTCAAAAGTAATAACTGAAGTACCATCTACGATTTAGTTATTATTCTTGCGAATAGATAATTCTAGTTTCAAATAGACACTTTGAGGATCAGTTCCAACTAAATTGATTAGCCGGAGGGGTATTTGCCTACAAGGTACAGTCCTACCATAAGCTTAACTTTCCAAACCTCTCTTTCGATATGATGATTCCTTTTAGCTGTAGGGTATACGTCTGGTGTGTGTGTGTGCGTATGGGTGTGTGTGTTTGCAGATTGTACTCGTAATACGCAGAGGGGTATGCATGTAGTTGTGTTCCGTTGTTATATTGTATCTTTGCCTATACATCTGCTGAGCTGATATGGCATTTGGGGAAAACGAGCTTTATTTCATTTGTGTGTGTGTGTCTGTGCCCACACCCCTAGCCGCCAATCCCAATCCCAATCCCAGGCCCATCTCTGGATGGATCTCACTGGCATTGTGTGGGCGTCGGGTTGGGGGGTGTGGTCTGTGTCTGTCTTTCATTTTGAGGTTATGCAAATTGTTATGCTGATATCATAATTAATTCGTTGTGGAAACAGGCCGGAAACAAATTGGGTTTTGAATGAGTTATTGTATTTTTGCGGTATGCTGCATTTTTGTATACATATCTCTCCCGTTGGCTCTCCCTCTCGCTCTCGGTTATGGGCATGAACCCATGCAAATTCTTTCCTATGTGGGGGGATATATTTTCAGCAAACTAAACCGTAAAGCAAAACACAAGCGACACATTTGGACAACCACTGCAGCTCTCTCTTTCTTTCTGGACTCTGGTTTAATGAGTTTTTCCTCTATTGGTTTTAGTTTCAGGGTTTCCCAGTTGCAGCAGCTCTTTTATGGCTCTAACGAGGAAAATTATAGTTAGCCATAAAAAGAGCCACATCAGCGAGCTCTAAAAATGGTAGTCTGCGGTTTAGCCACAAATTATCAGCACTTTACTCTCGGGCTTCTCTTAATGTTTAATGTTTATTGTTTTCTCTGCTTTTCCTTTTTTCTGTTCCAGGAAAATCTAGATGTTCGCTGTAGTTCTCCTATTTGTGCCCTGGCAAAAAGGGAATGATAAATTAACTGTATATTATAAATTCCTTTGAGTTGAGTTGTCACACATGCGATGGCAATGGGGCAATGGGGCATGGTGTATGCTGTATGGTGTATGTGCCGCAGGGCAGGAGGGAGGAGCAAGGAGAGCAGCAGCTCATGGTTCATGGCTGGCAGCAATTGTCCGTGCATAAGTGTGCGTGTGAGGCGTAAGTAAGCCACATTTGCATATGGCACGGGAGGTTCGAGAAGTAAAACATGAGAGATGCCAAGCACTGATAATGCCTATGGAGATCGTTTTAAAACTATTCTATTGTAAGAAGATATAATGCTGTTCCTTCCTTCATGTTTTATTTAGATTATAAAGATTCCTTATTGCTTTTATTTCCATACCTTATTTTTTGTAAAACTCTTCAATCCACCCGTGGAACCACAACTGTCTCGCGTCTCTGGCTCTCGACTGGCGGCTGGGCTGGGCTTGGGTTGAGCTGTTTGCTTGTTTGTTTGTAGGTGGATGCTGCCCCCGCCCGAGTGCCTGGAGTGTGTTTCATTTTACCACCAAGGCCGTAAATACTCAAGCAACAACAGCAACAATAGAAGCAGCAGCAGCAGCAGCAGCAGGAGCAGAAGCAAAGTGTCTCACTCTCTACGCCATTGCCACCATGCAACCTGCCCCACGCCCAATGCCCCATGTAGTGTGTGTGTGTGTGTGTGTATGTCAGAGGGCGCAGAGCATTTGTTGTGGTGCGGTCGGTGGTGACGGTGGCGTATACGCAATGTGGCCGACATTTTGCCAAAGTGTTTGTGTAAACAAAGTTGTAGGCCGTCTATTTGTTTGCTGTTTGTACGCCATCTTGTTTATTGTCACCCACACAACACACATACATACACAAAGACACACATGGTAAGCATTTACCGTAGACATTTCCTTCTTGGCCATTGTTTGGCTTACCTTAAACATTCTTTTTGGCCTGGGCTCGTTATACTTCCGTTTCCGTTTCCGCTGATGTTTTTTCTTCTCTTTTTTCTGGTATTGGAATGATCATTTTGATTGATGGCCAGCGCATTTATATTGGGCATTTTTTGCTGTTGTGTGTGTGTGCTTTCTTTTCACTTTCTCTCCCCTGGCAGCTCACTCCCTATCCCTCTCTTTCCCTGTCTGTGCGTAACGGTTCATTGCCTTCTCCACCTGATTATGGCCACGGTCCACGGTCCATGTGACATTTATGTAATTGTATTCCCCTCGAGTGCATAAGAGTGAGTGAGTGATGGTGTGAGATGGAATGGAATATACATTCCATGTATATAATGCGTAAATATGTATATATATGTAAGTATTTGGTTCCACACCATTCAGAGGACTTAATGGCATTCAATTACGAGTAAATGCTCGAAAGGGTTATGGATGATGGAAAAAGTTTTGTAAGAAAGTTAGACGTCCATACTGAAAAGGAAAGGCAAGAACAGATGCAATGGAGGAAGAAGCGATAGCAGATGCGAAGCCAGATGCTTTCCTGTAATAGCTGGGGAATAAACTGGAGTGCTTACCAGAAGAGAACTGTAACTAAACCAAGTACTAAACGGAACAGAGAATTTGCATGGGAAGAATAGTTGCAGTGTGAATTACATATGAAGCAAGGCGTTTCCACTTTTAATACAATTTTTTATTCGGACAACAAGCAGACCGATAGTAACATTTGTGGTAGGATAACCTAATCCAGCCTATACGGCAACACTAGCACATAAAATAATACCATAAGAATACTAAATATACGGCCACATTACAAATGTGTAGACCGACGCTCGATCACTTTTTGTGTGGCATCGAGAGCAAGAGGAAGAAGAAAAAGACGTGGTGATACAATAGTTTTATGCTCTTGCACATTTAATTTAACTAATTTACACAAATAATAATTATGTATTTATCAAAAATGTTGGTACTTAAATATATAAACCCAAATGTATTTATTTAATTAATATTTTATTTATTAAATGAAGTCTGAACTTTCTAGAAGAATTTTCTTTAATCTCTTAATCAACATGGCGAAAAATGTACCATGAATTTTTTTCTGCAACACATTTTGAGGGGGAATACTTTAAGGAGGTGGCCCAAATGTCTATGCCAGTTCAAGGTCGAGGTTTTTTCTTGGTAAGGAGTTCTACTAGGGTCTTCCATCAATGCCTTCTCCCTCGACGAGTATGTGTATGTCTGGTTTGTCCCCCATTTTGTTTGGCTTGTTTGATATCTATTATCCTTGAAATAAGATGTCCTCTTTGGCTAAATAGATGGCGTCTTTGTTTAGGCGCTGGCCGCATTTGTTTGCCTTGTGTCCTGTCTAATTCAATGTTTTTTTTTCTGTTGGGCTCCTGTTCTGACTGTTCTTCAGCCTCCTTTGTCTTGGCCTAGATTTGCCAGCGGGAAAATTAATGTGGCAGGTTTTTGTGTCAGCAAATGACGGTCGGCCAATTTGTTTTGCTGCTGCTGCTGCTCCTTTTTGCTTGAGGCTCTCCTTGAGTCTTGAGCTTTTCCCCGGAAGGATCAAGGTGAGGCGGCTGCTCTCTTAGCCAAGTTTCTTCTACTTGGCTCGAGTGGCGTGGCCGCGGCTTTTCCCTCTAAAATGCACTTCGCTTTAACAATTAAGAGCAGCATTTTCCTGCGCCCCCTCTAGTCTGCAGTTTTTTCATTACCCTTCTCTTGTCAGCTATTTTCCAGCTACCATGCTTTAGTCTGTATTTTTCCCGTTTTCCTTTTCCCCCTTTCCACCCCTACCCCGTTTCTTGTCTGCAATTTCTGCTAATTTGCTGGCACTCATAACATTTGAGAGCGTCGTAAAAGTTAGGGGAAGAAGGACCCCAGAGCGGGGGGTTGGTAGCAGGGGGGGTGGGGTGTGCCACCCGGATATTAGCGCAAACAAAATGCAACACTTGAGCTGAAAAATTGCCGTAATGAACGAGCCACCCTCCGCCAGAGCCAGAGCTAGAGCTAGAGTCACTGCTGAAATTGTTTAATTACTGCAAATTCTTTCAATGGTTTATGGCTAGTGTGGGGCGGGAGGCAGGGCGTGGCAGGGAGTGGTAAAGAGGGATAAGGTGGAAGTGCATGGTGGTGGGGGCATTGGCTTGACATATTTTCCCGGGCATTTCCTGCACCCATTTTTCGGGTTGGCTGATTCTTAGCCCCAACTTTATCCACTCTTAGTCTCTATCTAAAGCGCCCTGCCTCCCCCCTCCACCGCTTGCTTCGTTGGCTACCCTCTCATTACCATTTCGCTCTCTCTTTCTCTCCGCTCTCTTTTGAGTCTCCCTACATTTCATTAATTTGCTATTAATTTGTATTTTCTTTGCACTGGCTTTCTATCTACTCGTTTTTTCTGTCGCATTATTTCAACCCATTTGGGGGCTAATGAACTTGCTGAAGGGTTCTTATTTACCGCCTCGAACCTATCCCCCCCCTTCTGCTGCTGCTGCTGCTGCTCTACTTGACGTGTGCCAGACGTCCGTGGACCGAAGGACCGAAGCTCTGGCTTACTTTTTGACGAGCAGCGCAGCTCTTTTGAAAATGCTTCGAGTGCCTGAAAGTAGGCAATGATAAATTTGTTCACTGGAGCTTAGAAGAGCAGGAACGGAGCAGGAGTGGAGCGGGAGCAGGAGCAGGAGAGCAGTGAAAGATGTTTGAGTTTTTTGGTTAATTCGAATGACAAATGTGCCTGGGAATTGGGAGCACCGAAAACGGAGCACCACAGCAGTGAGTGGGTCGGGTAAATGATTGTTGACTCTACTTGAGTTCACTTTGTTGCAATCTAAATTGTTTAACACAGGGAATGGGAGACATACAAATGAAGGGATATATATAGACCCAAATATATCTAGGGGGGATTTTGTTTGGCTTAAATTTAAGTTTTCACATGTAAATCCCATCCTCTATGAGTTCAAAGAAAAGGTTGACAATGAGAACATGATTTCTTGTCTGCTCTGATCCTGGCACCATTTATATGCTTAAATGAGCTCTAATGTTCCTGCCTTTGTCTGGTCTGCGCACTTGACCTGCTGCTTGGGTCTGCGTCTTCTTTCCCAACTAATAAACAATAATTCTGGGGCTGGAATTTTGACATGAAACCGGGGCGAAACGACGACAGGCAACACGATTAATAATTGTCAGTGAGTGTGCTGTGCTGTGCTGTCCCATTCTGCCCCTAAAAGCCCATCTCCCTGTAAATCTCTTTGGAAATCAACAAAACGAGAGTGAAAACTGTAATTAATGACTGAGAGAGACAGACAGTGAGATAAACAGAGAGAGAGAGAGAGAGGGTCCATTTTACTAATCTGCAATACAAATATTTTATGACCTCACTAGGCTGCCAGCATGACCGTGTATTTGTGTATCTGTGTGTGTGTGTGTGGACTGTCGGCCACTTTTCCCCATTTCCCTCCATGTTTGCCTGACATTATGAACTGGCTGAAAATGCCCCATCGTTACCCAGGGCCAATCATATTCAAATTAATATACCCAATGTGTTGTGCAGTCATAAATTTTAAGACCCCAGCCAGTAAATGACTGCCACTGGCACTGCTGCTGGTTACTGCCACAGTTTGTTGCTTGCTGTGTGTGTGTGCCCGGACCCGGACCTGGGCCTGGGTCTGAGCCTGGCACCTTCACCTTGTAAACAAGATAATTATGGCAGCAACTATGACAGCGAGCTTCCGGTTCCTGGTTCCTGATGCCTGGCCTGGGCCCCCCAAAAGTAAATTCATTTCCTGCCAGACAATTTTGACTGCTGCACGAAATGTTGACAATGTCCTACTGGCAGTGGGGGAACCACATCTGAATGGGCGGGGTAACCAGCTTAGCATTCTCTGTGTATTGAGGACTGTTGGGCACTTAATGAGCCACCCTCCACCCGGGCTAAGCCAGACGTCGCGTCGGGGCTCCTCTATTTACCTGGCTTGTTAGCGCGGAGCATGAGCAAACAATGCCTTTGATACCCCTCCGGCTCGTTGTTAGGGGGTAAGTGGAATTTCTGAAAATACTCCCATTCCTGGCTTAATGCAAAAACAAATCTTGAGGTGTTGTCGGCGAGATTTTGACACTTTTGGGGTTGCGGTTAGAATTTTGGTATGAAAAGTGGAATTTGACTGAACTATTGGAATGTGCTATAGGCAGAAGAAAGCACTCTGATGAGACTTAATTTTCCCATTTTTGAATTGATATATTAAACAAAATGAAACTTTAATCCAATTTTGTTTATTTTTCGCCCCATTTGATCCCTCCTGCACCCAATAAATTCCAATTCAACAAATTTGAAGCTCTTCTAGGATTTTCTTCTATTTTCGATGTGACTTTTCAATGCTCAAATCCCTGACGGACTCAATCTGTTGATCGAATTGCCCCAAAAACACATATACATATATCAGAAAGTTTGGACTGGCTTTGACCCGCGGCGGCTCATTGCAAATCATATTCATTTGAGCCTATTATTGGAAAAGTTACTGCGATAAGCTTTTGTTATGATGAGCCACGATGATGATGCGATGAGCCCCACGGAGATGATGCACAGGCATCTCCAGCCTCATACCCAAGCTCGCTTTAGACTTGGCCAAGCGGCAAGTGGCCATTAATAAGTGGCATGCCACAGTTTGCTGTATTATCAACTCTCCAATGGCCAACACGTGTCTCCCACGCTCCCCTCTTGACCGCAAAAAAGGCAAAACTTTTCTGTATATTTTTTGTTGTGCCTCTGCCCATCGATGAAGTTATCGACAGCTTGAGCCGAAACTCAATTCCAAAAACAAACAAAAATATAATAAGAAACTCAAAATACCCTTTGAAATCACAACACTAGATGGAACTATATTTATATATGGAAATATAGAATGATGTATAGCTGCAGTACGAAAGGAAATGGGGTATATGGTGCAAACATCTAGTAAAAATCATCATACCTCTGCAAAGATAGAGATACAAAAAGTTTGTGAACACAAAACCGCCAGGAGCTATGAGCACTGCTCTGGTGCTCCTTTAGTGGTGTATCTCCTGGCCAGCCATCCAGCCATCGCTATCGCCATCCAGCTTATCCTCTGCGGAGCATTAGAGCATAACACGTACGCCAAACTTATTGATTTTCGGTTTTTGTGGCATGCAGTTTTTGCGGCTTTTGGGTTAGTTAGCGAATTATGAAAATATTTGTGCTGCGCCAACCGGAAGCAGTCCGTGATGAATCACCCGTGAGCAGGAGCCAACAGTTGCCAGCAGCTAAAAGAGGTGCTGATGCTGATGCTGGATGAAGGATGACGCTGGAAGGAGTGCCAGCGTCCTGGCAATTCAGAAATCTCTCGTGCGTGTTTCGCGTATCCACAGATGTGTCCTCTCTCTCGTGCCCCTGCGAAACCCCTGCGCATGAGACACGCTTCAATGGCAAATAAAAACGAGCGGAAACGTTAGGAGCTGCAGCCAAGGCCGCGGCTCTACTTTTATAACCGATACTCAGTCAGGTATATATTGATCTATACCATAATCGTTTTTCTTTCTCCTTAAAAGCGCATTAGCATTGCCACCTTTACTGAATTACCTCTTCTATCTCTGATTAAAAGAGTGATTAAATCCTATGGTCAGGCACTACAAAAGTGCTCGTAAAACTCCAACTCCTGAAAACTAGAAATCCAAACGTAAAACTAGCTTGTAACAAAATCAAGCAAATATTTCACTCTCAGTAAAAACAAAACAGCAAAAATAAAAACAAAACGTGGCCATCGAACAAGAGGCCACAAAAGTTAGACACTTGGCATAGTATGGAACTGGATTGGAGAGGAGAGGATTCCAATGGGGTATAGAGGTTAGAGACCTACAGTGCTCGAACCATTTGTGTGTTAAAGTTGCAGCATTAAAAACAAACCCTCTGGCCCGCCAAAGGGTTAAGGAACCCGACAGCGCCCTGGAGCAGAAAATGTGTCCGAGCCATCATAAAAATTGTTTGTAGTTCGTTTCCCCGTTTTCCATATAAAATGGATTTGATGGATGATGTTGTGCCACAACTTGGGGAGCATGTGTTCTGAGACTTGGGCCAAGAGCTAAGCAAATGGCAGAGCAGAGCCCGTGGCTGCCACTGGGTGGAAAGGAAAGGAGTTGAGACCCAGTTGTGTTGACTGCCTGGATGCGCTGAGATTAGAGTTGAGGCTGGAACAGAGCATGTGGTTAAATGAGGTGGAAAGTGTAACTTAAATGAAAAACAAAAGTTATGGGCGAGAGAAAATATTGTAAGTATTGTTCGGGATACCCGTTGAAGGTGTGGATATTATACAATTATTTTTATTATGTTATCATTATTATAGATATCGTTTAAATATGCCTTCGTTTGACATTAATAAGTTTTCGTTACAATATAATTATTCGTTATAATAGTCATCATTTTCCTGGCGACATACAACCCAATTCCGAGGTATCTGAAAGCCATTTCTTGGCATACAATCGAATCCTTTTTGAGAAAAAACGGAAAATACCCACAAAAGGACATTGTAGCGACCGTTTCACAGCCTAAGCTCCAGTTGGAATCCCTTGAAATCCCGGCACATCTCCTAAGTGCGTGAAGGCTGTGCTCTGCCCCCAACCCCTTTGTGTTTCCTTTTTTTTTGCCCTGTCTCTCGCAGGACACGGCTGTCAAGTTTTACACCGTTGGGTGCTAAAAATCATAAAATCAATGCGTCATAAAAACAAACCCAGCCCAGATAAAATCCCAGACCAAGACCAGGACTAGAAGGAAATTGTTTGAGCTGCGTATTTTCATTTTATGGCTTTTCAATGCCTCAGAATTCGAGTAACACATGTGTGTGTGTCTTGGAGTGTGGGGTCGGGGTTTTGGTGCTGTTTATGACTGCACAGAAATACTCGTAACATTAGGCTCTACTCAGTGCGCGAAAACACTTTAATCAGTGTTGGTTAACTGCTCAACTGTGATTTTTCGGCTCGAAAATCGTCCAAAACTAATTTCTGCAATTTCCTGCAAACAATCAAATGTTTGCACAGCAACAACAATAACAACAATGCCCCAAAAGAGAAATATAACAATAAAGTAAATTACATAAAGTGAGCGGGAAAGAAAGAGCAGACATTCAGAGGAGGGCTTCCCGCTGCGATAGGGTGGGGCGGAAATGGAACCCCACTCGGAAATAATTAAATAAATGAAGCAGCTGCAGAAACATTGCTGGATTCCGCATCAGACAGTCGCCCCGACACAGACAAGATAGACATCGAGCCCGGCCCGGCCGGAGTATACGTCTGCCGGAGTATATGTACGTAAGAGAGTGGGCCACCTGCTTAGAGGTGGTTCCTCCTGCTGGAGCAGACAGTCGTGAGCACTCTTTGCTCATGGGAGAATATAGATATTGTGAGAGTATAAAACTGTCGAATCACCACTTCTTTTTCTGTTACGCTCTTTATTCCTCTCGCTGTCGATACCACAGTGATCGCGTGATCGGGCGTCGGTCTACACAATTGTAATGTGGCCGTATATTTAGCATTCTTATGGTATTATTTTATGTACTAGTGTTGCCGTATTGGCTGAATTAGGTTATCCTACCACATAAAAGTTTAGTATATTAATTTTCATGTATTCTATCAGAAAACCCTTTGCTTTATTCCTCCCTGAATATCTCTTTAATTATTTTGTTTTTTTTTTGTTTGATCGTGTCACGCTGTCAGCATTGAGGCGCCACAGGCTCTACAGCTCCATTTGTAACTTTTGCCTGGCGAATGGTAAAGATTTTTAAGCGCCCGTGTTCCTGCCACCGTTGCCATGTAATTTGATTTGATGTTCTCTGCTGTTCTACATTCTACACATATATTTTCTTTTTTTTTCTCCGGCTTGGCTTCCTACTTTGCACATTTCTGGCACATTTTGTGTCGCCTAATGAATGACAGACAGCAGCAGCGTAGGCAGAGGCAGAGGCAACAGCAACAGACAGCCGCTGGCATGGCAGTTGGGGGCATAAATGGGTGCCGCATAACTGCCATAATGCTGATGATAATGTGGATGATTTTAAGACGCGCGTGTTTCCCCAGCAATTGCTGTCATTCCGAAGTCATTTGTGGGACTCCCAGAATCCTGTCTGCGTGCCACAAAAGTGTTGCCTGTTTATGCGGATAGTTGGAAAATGGCAAGAAAGGTGGGTGGCCTGAAAGGGTTAAAAGATTCAGAATAATAGTTTAGGAGGATGCCGGATCCAAAAACTTTCGACTATAATATGAAACTGGAAGAATATGAACTTAATTGAGGAACAATCGATACTCCGTCTGAGAGAAATTCCGTATGGTTGATTGGTTGCATTTTTCATACATATTCCAGGACATATTTTTTAATAAAGTCACCAATTTTTCAATGTGTTAAGCCAAACCGGTCATAATCCCTCTGACCAATTATTTAAGCAAAATAAAATAACAAAAACAGAAATAGCAGCTAAGCCCCCCAGGAGCAGCGCCACGCCCACACCCAAAAGCCTCCCAGTACCGACACGTTTGGCACTTGAATAAATGCAAACAAATAATAAAATGGTTATAAATGCACTTTATACAAATATTTTACATGCCAACATAACAAACAAACTTCCAGACCAGCCCAGACCAGGACAGACCAGGCCAGACCAGTCCCAGAGATCATGCCAGGTCCACTGCCACTGCCAATGCCACTCCCCACTCCCCTCCCTCGCCGCAGAGCAAACGGGTGGAACAACCAGCAAAACATCATCGTAAAAAGCAAAACCAAAAGAGAAACAGCTACAGCCACAAAGAATACAACAAAAATAAACAAATAAAATATAGAAAATATAGAAAAAATCATGGAGGCAATAAAAAAAAAATGGGAGAAAACTGAAACTGAAACAAATACAATGAAACGGCGGGGGAAATGCATAAAAAGTTATGAAAACGTGTAAAAGTGAACCGCTTCGACGGGCATGGAATGGCCTCCCTGCCTGCCCGTCGTCGGGGAATGTTGCGGGGGGGAGTAGGGGGGTGGCAGCAACCGCAGAAAATACAGGAAAAACGAATTGTTAGCCATGTTGGAGGGTATGAGATGCCAAATAGATACATTTTCAGATGCATTCCACATCGAAAACAAAGGAAAACAAATAACAAGGCAGAGAAGATGGAGACGAGGAGGAGGAGGAGTGGGAGGAGAGGGAGTAAAGGAGGAGGACTGAGTGACTGGTGTGTTAAGTGATTGTGACGCCTGGCCCCATATGGTAGTGGCCATAACCACATTCCCAGAACTGAGCTTCGGTTGTGTGGCCAACCACAAGAACTGAAAATGAAAAAGGAAATTGGGGAATGTGTATAAAAACATTTAGAAATTCATTGAAATAGCAATAAAGAATAAAAAACTGTGAGAGAAACTATTGAGAAAGATGACTATTTGTTTTCCGAGTACCATTATTGAGCTATATTAGTTGAGTTGATTTGATACTTTATGATATTGAAAAGCAGCTTTTGCTGAATGAGTTTTTCACTTAAAGAATTATTTATAAGACAATGTAGATGTTTTTTTATAGTTGATTGCATTCTCACCCCAAAAAGCTGGTCAATTTGAGTGCCTAATGATGCAGATTATTTATTGACATTTAACATCAAGTTAATTCTTTGCGGAAAACACATAGGGCTTAAGTCCCTGCCCACACTGCCACTTCCTTTTCAAATCAAACAATTTAATTTAATCTCAATAGCACTTCCCTTTTTCCTACGCTTTAAGAAAATAATCTCTACAAACATATGAGGACCAGACCCCACTTGCCTTTTGTTTCGCTCTGTTTTTGTTTCAGTTTTTGTTTATTTTGTATTATTTGTGTGTGTTTTCTGCTGGCAAACACAAAGTTTCCTGCCTTCTTTTTTCGCTGTGTATTTACTGTGTATGCCTAGCGACAGAAATGAAATGAAATGAATTTATTTGGAATTGTTTTCAGCACTCTCCACTCTGTTTTTCGGAACTTACACACTCTCAATTTGAGGACACAGAGTTCATATTGCTGCTGCTGTTTGTTGCTGAAATTAGCGCAAAAGTTAGGGGCCTATTGTGTGTGTGTGTGACTTGGAGAGTTTACTGTACTGTACTGAAGTTTTGTGTGAACTAAGGGAGAACTTTGTGGAACTGTTTTGCGAGGATATTCTTGGAAATTTCTATGTGTGCAAAGTGTTTGCAAGTAAACTTATCCGAAAAGTCATTGGTCGTCTTATTAAAGTTGATCTTAGCCGAATTTCGATTTTAAAGATAAAATATATATAGGAAGATTGGCCCTTTCTACCAAGTATACTGGATTGAAATATTGTCTTAGTACATGTCTTAAATATACCTCTTAACAAAACCATATACCCTTTGTATTCCGATAGTAATGAGCATCCAAAAATGTCTCAAGTAACTTTGTTGGCTTTGAGTTAAGTTGACACTTGCCAGTCTGAGCCAAAGACAGACTCGGATTCGGATTCGCATTGCCAACCACGAAACAGCCCGACCCGAGAGTCTCCTCCGACAATTGGACTTATTTACTCTGTTGTCGACGTCATTAGCCGCATTTGTCTGAAATTAAGTTGAGTTTATGACGAAGACAAAAACAAAAACCAGCGACAATCAAATTTTCGTTTCATGTCGTGTCGTTTTGAGGGAGTCTTTTCTTGGGGCTGTGGCTTCACCATTATGGTTTTTATTATCATCAATATCGCATGTTATCCTATATCCCATACATAGTATGCCATGTGGAGCAATTAATTTCGTTTGTCTTTTTATTTGTTCTTGTTTTAAGTGTTTTTCGGTGTCGCTCTCTCTGTCTGGCTCTGGCTTGTCGTTTTTCATGGTTCTGATTTTATGACAGCGACAGCTTGAGACAAATAAAGGATGTACATATGTATGTACATACATATTTATGTACGATTGTATCTGTATGCCTGTTCATTAGGTTTTCGCTTTCTAAATGCTGCGCCTTTTTGTTTCTTGCGGTCGCTTGAACTTTACGACAAAATAATGCGGCTCATTAAAAGCCTTTGGGCCTGGTCGGGTCTGGTCTGGCCTGTCCTGTCCTGTCCTGGTTGGGTCTGTAAACAAGATCTAATGCTTAATGGTTTGTGTGAGAGGGGGTGGTGTACTTGGCCCTTTGATTGATTTGCTGATGATGATTGAATTGTGTTGGAAACAATATATCTATCTCAATTTGTGTTCGACTCTTTGATAATGATGTCGTATGTTGGTTTGTCCTGTTTTTTATTATTTTTAATAAGAATATTTTTAGAATTTATTTATGCTATTTTTGGGTTGGGAACGTCATAATGTTCCATACCTTTGGCAAGCCATTTAATCTAAACATAATGCAAGAATTTAATTGATTTTATATTTTAAATTTGTCTTTGTAAATTCCCAAGTAAAACCCTCTTTTAAGCACCTTTAAAATCAACGCCCTATATCTTGATGCATTCAAAACAAGAACCTCCCGGCTTCATTTCGATATTGTCAAATATTACCGAAAGGTATGCCTTAGACACACACACATGCTCGTACACAATCAGTCAGCAAGGCGATATTTCCGCTTCCGTTTGCCATAATGACAAGCGAGAAGCGAGCGCAACTGTACCGCAAGAGGTCGCCAAGCAGCGGGGCCGTGGGTGGTGGCCTCTAAAATGAAAACAAGAAAAATAGTAAGGAAAAAAATATGTCAACTGTCACGATTTGCTGGCAAACAAAGGGAATACACACATATGTAGTACATGGGGTACAACCGAACTCCAGTTAGCAGATGAAAATCGATGTGGCATCGTCTTTCTTGTCTGCTCTCATGTTGGTGGCTGGCTGGCTGTCTCCTGTTTGTATTTGCTTTCCCTGGGAAAATGAAAAATAAACAAATTTCCTAATGACAATTCCGAGCATCGCATCGCATCGCCTCGCCTCGCAACATAGGGCAAGTAAATTGATATTGATGCCGAGTGTTGCCGCTGAGTGAGAGGCCAAGGGGCGTGTACTCTCTTTAGTTGGAGTCTCTTTAAGCTCGTTCTCGGTTCAGGTTGAAGTGGCAAGACATCTCTAATCTTTGCTTTCTCTATATCCTTACTGGGTATGACCTACTTTCGAACTTCCTGCCTTGAGAGCCAGGGACCGGCTGGCTTATCATCGCTTCCGATGTGGCCAACTCTCTGGACAGCTTTCTTAACCAATCAAGGTCTTTCGAGCCAGAAAGCTGATTACCCTCCACTCTTATGCCCACTCTTCTACCTTTGGAGGACTATGTATATGCTCTCTAATCGCATTTGCATATTGTTTTGTTTCCCCAGCATTTTCCCCATTCACACAGATGTAAAATACTTGGCTTTTATTTCCATTTAATTTTCTTCCCCGCAGATCACACATCAGGACCTTGGCCACTTTTTAAACATGCTGCTTCTGGCTTTTCTTTCTATTCCGTTTTGTTTGCCTGTCTGTAAAATATGGTATAATATGCATAAATCACATAGACAATTAAATTCGTTGTTTTTTTGTTTTCCTGTACCGCATTTCATATGTAAATGAAATGGGAAATGAATGGTTATTGGGCCACCTTCACTCAGCCAGCATCCCTCCGTCAGACAGCAAAAGGCAAAGCGTGACAGCAGCCAAAGAAAGTAAAATCTCCAAGGAATGGGGTAATATTAAATGAGAGCTATCTCAACGAAGATTGGATGCTCTAACTCGAATACTCTTTAATAAAAGAATAGTAAGAATAGTAAGCCTTCACTCAGTTGATGAATAGAGCAGAAAATCTACAAAATAAAATCTCTCAATCTGCTAGTAACTTAAAGTCACAAATATGGAGGATAATAAAGAGAAATACAACTTGAAAAACATCCCATCTATGGCCTACACTTTGCTGTTCCCAAAGAATTCGGCCAAGGACCTGAACAAGATCTTAAGTGTCAAGTTGAGGGCGATCCGAGGCATAGAATATACTATACTGTACCCCAAGGAGCCCAAGACACCAACATTGATCGATAAAAGCGTGGAACAATCGGTAAATATCGATAAATGCAAGAATAAGGGACTTTCGATGGCACGCACTGGCAAGGCTATTAGGACGATCTGGGGAATGCTCTGGCATTAAATTAATCTTTGATTAAACAAGAATATGAGAAAATATATTATTTTTTATTTACAAAGATATACCGCCTTTTTTTTGCCTCCAATCTGTGCCTCATTTTATGTGAATCTTAGAGCTTAGAAGTTCTCCAGTTTCTTTGTGGCAAACATCTAGTCAGAATCGTGATACCTTCGTAGGTGCCAGGGTATAGAAAACATGTTAAAGTAGAGGAAAATAAGTTGCCACAGACACAGCAACACTCTGGCATATAAATCACATAAATCTTTTTATTTGTCACTTTTATTGGTTTTTATTATTGTACCTTTTTTCAGTTGTATCTGTATCTGTGTGGCTGCATGTGAGTGTGGGTGTGTGTGTGTCTGCGTGTGTGCCTGAGTCGTCGGCAGTTGACACATGCGTGCCCGATAATGTCGCGAAATATTCGCTGGGTTCCTGTCAGACACTCCGACTGTTGGCGGCTCTAAGGAAAAACGGAACGGAAAAGAAAGAAAATATTACAATTGCGGTCTGCCTGTCTCTCTGTCTGTGTGTGGGCGTGTGTGTGTGTGTGGGTGGGTGGCAAGTGTGAGTGAACAACTACATTTTCATAAAACGCCAGAAATATTAAATAACAATAAAAGCAAGATATATGTTTTGTGTATAAATGTATTTATGTGCTTTGCCATTTCGTTTTTACGGTACGCACCTCTCCACCATTTGTATCTCTGTCTCTCAGAATGTGTGGAGTATCTGTGTGTGTGTGTGTCTGTGTATCTGTGCTTGTGCGATTCTAATCAGGAGCCAGAACTACATACTACAATGACAGCAAACAGAGACTGGCAAACAAATAAACAAACAAAACGCACGAATAGGCAAAAGAGCTAGATCTCCCTCTCCCTCTCTCTCCCCTCTCTATCTATCTCTTTCTGTCTCTAACAAGTCTTTTGTTCGACCTTCTGGCCCCAGCCACGACCTATTGCCATGACCAGACAGCAGTATTTTTTTTGTCCTTTTGGCCACACTAAACTTGCGCCCCTCCTCGTGGTCCCCCTCCTCCCCGTAGCAGCCTCAGCTGGCGTCGTTTGGTCTTTTGTCGAGGTTCTGTTGTCGAAGCGATTTTAATTTGTGTGGCAACCGAAATTGAAAACTGTCAAAACTGTTAACGTGGCCATTTCGGTCGTTAGTGTGGGTGTGCTTCTGATTATAGTTATTTATAGTTGGCCCCACAGACCAAGTGGACCAAGTCCCAAAATGACAAGGCAAAAGAAAATACTATAAAGACGTTGCCTGGTTTATTTCAATAGAACTGGATTTGGTGTACCTACTTATAGATTTCTTTAAATGCCTGGATACTATTAAAACTTCATAGCTTAATTAATTTAAAGGCCATCCTGCCACGTAAAGCTTAAAAACTTCTACTCTTTTTCTACCACAGAAACATCTTATTCCATATGTACAATGCTCTTCTCTCCTGGCAAAACATTTAATGCAGATTTTGCTCGACTATTTCTGCAGCTTAAGTTCAATAATAAACACAAATTGGTCGACTTGTTTTCATTTCTTTTAATTAAAATTCAAATTTAATGCAATTAAAAAACGTCCCCTCAGACCGTAGCAAAATTAATCAAGCAGTAAAATCTTGTTTAATATTTTTGCCATCGAAGCGGATGTATAACAAAAACAAAAACACAAACACGTAACACGGCAGGGAAAATATTTTTAAACCATAGTAAAATTTAATATTTATAAAGCGTACACCGAACGGAAAGGGTAGGAATTCTGAAAGAGAGAAAGAGAGAGGCAGAGAGAGAGAGAGAGAGAGGCGGAAAGCAATTTTGCTGAAAGGCGTACACCATTTTTATCGATAACCGGCAATAGTTGGAGCTTAAGCTTGTATGTAAATGTAAATGTATGTGTGTGTGGCTATAGGTGGGATAGCTGTGGGTGAGGGGGTGCATTGGTGTGCGAGTGTGTCTAACGGTAACGGTGTGAAATGGCGCATATGTAAGCAGCAACCCAATGGATTTATGGGCCTTTACACAGGAATTATAGACGGTTGAGCTCTGGGGCCTTCACATCTTGTTCGTTGTTTTGCCGACTGTTGTCTGTTTTTGGTGGCTTAAAATCGAATCGACACGACGACCATTCCACACATACATACACACACACACACAGATGTACATACAAATCGGAGCTATAGATATAGAACATTCTTTTTGGCATTGGAGGAGGCGTGCGTGTTATTTACTGACCGGAATTACCACTTTCAGCGGAATAATAGATTACACGCACCCTTCGAGACACAGATACACACACAGACACACTGGCACACAGACACACAAAACTTGTAATTGCTTTTTGCCTGTTAACGTGCGAATACCGATTGAGAGGATTGAGAGGAGGCGTGTCCTGCGCCGACTTGGGCATACTTAATGGGATCCACCACCAAGGAAATGCAATTGGCAAAAGTTTAAGCCTTGGATACTTGGAAAATGTAATCAATTTCAATAAATTTACAAATTTTATTACAATTTTGGATTGGATTTCGTTTGATTTTCTTAGAAAAGCTCCCCAAGAACTTTTTCTAAGTGTATGGTTTAAAACGAAAGCGTTCTTTATTACCATCATTAGCTATACCAAGATATATATTCAGCCATAAAAGTTTTAAATCTTTAAATACATTAAATAGAGCTAAAAACATTTTATTTGTTGCTTTTTTTATAGTTTAAAATAAATAATTCAATGAATTTACGAATATTAATACGGTTTCTTGGCTTTCGATTTATATACGAAAATTTCTAGAAATATAAGATAAAAGGTATTCTAATAAATATACAAATTTAGTCTCCATTTGCTAGCCGTTTTTACACTATTCTATGATCGTAGAAGGGCAGCGCCTTTCTCCCAGTGCTATCATTAGTCTATTATGAGACGAACACGATTTGATGTCTGCTTCAAGGCGATTTCCATTCGGTATTAAGAGCCTCTCCACCATTCAAACACTCCTCTATGGCAGCAGCATTGATGTCGGATTTTCGGACTGCAAATTTCGCAAAAAATTTCGGTTGGCTGCAATGGAAGCAGCTGCAAAATTGAGTGATAATATCCAAAGTACACACAAACACAGACAGACAGACAGGGAGATGTTTGCAAGGGTAGGACGCAGACTATGGGTTATGAATATACTATGATAAGGAGAGAAGGGAAGGAGGGACAACCTCAAATAGTTGACCTACTACATCTGTCTATTCCTTACAATATACAATATACACATTGTCCATTGTGTACTGTTCAGTAGACAATTCAATTACCGCTTTCCATGCCCCTAATTAACCGCACTTCAACACCGTTTCATTGACAATAAGACTAATTACAGATCAACTTATTGATAGCATTATACTTGTTATCTGCATTGGCTTTCAGTTGAGAACAATTTAAGGCTTTCTGTCACGCCCCAAGGCCAGCAACCCTTCGATAAGCCATCATTCATTATTTACTCGCATTATGCCGCGTAATCTTTCATTAAGCCCAAACTTTTAACAACAATTTCCAATCTCTCAGTCTCCCCCAGTCTTTCAGCCTCCCCCGTTTCCCGTTCCCCTCCCTCCTCGGAGTGTGCTACGGTTTAATTTTCACATTGGCCACAGCACGCGCCCAAAGAGTCAATAATCTCGACTGTCAGCACATTCAGCCGGTCCATAAAGAAAAACAGAGAACAGGCGACGTGGCTGCAGAGGAGAGGAGACGCAGGGGGATCGAGGAACATTTACCTATTTTTTAATTACCATAAACAAAAACAAAAACACCAGCAAACGCGAAAATATAAAAACTTTATTCATTTATCAAGGGAGCGTGGCCGTTGTTATTGTTTGTTGCCGATAAGTGCAATAAATCAAAGCGAAGGGAACGCCACGTAAACAATCAGGAGAGGTCCGTGGGGCCAAGGAGGGGCAGGGGAAGGAGCCTCCCTCCATGATTGGGATGAGCACAGGGCTCTGATGATTCTGGAAAGTAGGATGAGCTGAGGACTTGACTGAGCCCCAAAAGACTGTGGAGCACACGACTGGAATAAGCGCATGACTAGACTCGGATAATAGCCCTGCCTGTGCGGCGGCGGCTCCTGTTTGTGCATTTACCCCCTAGCATTTCTCTGAAAATTTCATTAACTTTCAAGGCTATCTACACGCCTCGAATGTTTCACAAACATATTTTAATATTAGGTATTCTTTTAGCCATTTTAAAGTTTTTAACTTCAAGAGCTGAGGCCATTTTTCTGCTGCGGCGGCTACTTTTCACTCTCGTAATGTTTCTCTGATGAGAAAACATGATTGGGTAGACGAATAATTTATGAATATATGTTGAAATAAATTCAACGTTGTTTGAGATTTGATTAGACGAAGGAAATGGAAATGAATGGCTTTAGGCTTGTCAGAATTTAACAGAATTTTAAGACAAAGTTCTCTAGATTAATTTAATTAAATATTATTAATATTCCGCTCATCCGAAAGTGCTGATTGGTCTCCCCTCATTGTCATGCACTCAAGAGACAGATGCTTCCAAATGACATCCTTGGGAGAAACAGAAATGGTTCAAAAATATATTCTAAGAGAAAATTGGCGAATCTAAAATATGCCTTAAAGTGAATTTCACAATTAATCTACCCAAGTAATTGTTAAAGGTTTTACAACTTCTAGTGTACGCCGGAGGGGGGCCAGGATTACCTGGCTTTTCCAGCCAGCTCAACTATAATTCCACTACAACTGCAGCGCGTCGTTGTTCTCAATGAAAAGTGAGTCGTTAATTACTTGTAATTTGTTTTAATGCCACTTGCCGAGTCAAACCCAGTGCAGCGAAGCGTTGAGGGATTAAGGATCCACGTCCACGGCCAGGTCTAGGTACAGGTCCAGATCCAGGAGCTGCTTCAGGTGCCGCTCTTCTGCTCATTTGATTTGATTTACAGGGCAACTTAATGAAAGTTTTCCACTTGCCAGCTGCTAACTAAGTTATGAAACTGTTTACGCGATGGTTAGATGGGTGCAGATATAGTAGTAGTCCCCCTTCCCTGCACGAGAAATTGATCCTTAAACATTAAAATCGAACGATGACTGTGGTGGCGCGACAATCCGAAGTGGAACATCTTTCCCCCGCTCTTCGGGTGCCTCTTTTATGGCCAGAAGCCGCAGAGGGCCAGCAAGATAATTTCGTCTGAAACTCATTTCATTTAATGGCGTTCAGGTTTATGCGTCAAACAGTGGCGACGACCGACCAGGACCAGGCCGGACCAGGGTTTGCCCAATGGCACAGGAAACGGACGCCATTTCGATGATGTCGCGCATTCAAATTGTGGATTGACAAACTTTTACATGTGTGTGCATGTGGGGAAAGTGTCGGACTGAGTCCTTGGGCGGGGCAAGGAGAACCGGGGCCACGTCCTTTTTGCCTGTGTGACCACAGTGGACCTCATTTTCCATCGATCGAAATGGGTTGGGGAATGTATGCACTGTTTTTGGGTCAATATATAATTGAGTGGAGTGCCTGCATGGAAATTTAATCTATCTGCATATCAAATTTGGCTTCAATAACTGCATACTCGTACCTCCTGCATACACATACTATGTTCTTCTGTGAGAGTATAAAACTCTCGTATCACCACGTCTTTTCTGTTTCGCTCTTTACTTTCTGAGCTTTCGATGCCACACACAAAGTGATCGGGCGTCTGTCTACACATTTTTCATATGACCGTATATTTAGTATTCTTATGGTATTATTTTATGTGCTAGTGTTGCCGTATTGGCTGAATTAGGTTTTACTACCACACTTCTGATCTGACTTTGAAATGTGTTAGTAACAGCTTTGGATTCATGTTCAACGTATTTGAAAAGTTATTAAATAATATTTACAAAGGTTAAGCTTTTCTACAGTGTTCGCTTTAGCCAATCTGCACTGTAGCGCTGTGTGATGTGAGCAGAAGCAATTAAAATGCGGCAAACGACGCAGTAAATGAAGCAAATGCTCCAAATGCGTTGCCCAAAAGCATCCTGTGGCCCCCTTGCACATGTCCATGTGTGGATCTGTGTGGCAGTGCGTGTGTGGCAATGGGTGTGAAGGTCTGCGTGTGCGTGTGTGTGTGTCTGTGGTGTGGTGTGGTTTTGGGAACTAAATTAACAAAGCCAGGCAGCAGTGGCAGTGGCAGCAGCAGCAGCAACAGCAGCAGGAACCAGACGACCAATAACCAAAAGCCCGCAACTTGCGTCATGTTACTTTGGACAATGAATGGCGACGATGATGACAGAAAGAGACGAACACACTGAAATAAGAGAGAGAGAGAAAGATAGTGGATGTTAAGCCAGGCGCTGATAATAATGGGAGGCATGGATAGGGTGCATGGACAACGGTACGGACGCGGAATGCCATCTCCGTCTGCTATTTATCCAGCTCTCTATCCCTCCATTGTCTTTGGCTTTCTGTCTCTCCCTCTCTCTCTCTCTCTCTCTCTGTGGCTATTGGGAACCGCAGTGTAGCAAAAGGATTCAACTGCAAAATTACTCAAATTGAGTTGGGATTTGAAATTGCGTGAAAAGACGGCAAGCGGCAGCAACTTGCCATTACCATTCCGCAGCAGTCAAGCAGCAATCATAAAAGTCAAGCGGAATTGTTCTCATCCTCTGCTCTCTGCCCTCCGCCCTCCGCCCACCGCCCTTTGTCCCCGCTTTGATGTGCGGAAGTCCTTGAAGCAGCACCACCTACCACCCAGCAGCCATGGCAATCACTTTCACTTTCTGCCATTTCTGCATAGTTGATGGTGCCACCAACTGCTCCGCCAACTCCAGCTCTGGCCATGCGCCTTTGTTTTGGCATTTTAATTAAGTTCTCGCACTTGTAATAAACGACATCGCTTGATTTGCTCTCACTGTCTCGGAGTCTTGACTACCATCCTGGCCTCCATCCTGGCCCTGCCCCACCCCGACTTTTCCTCATATTATTATGGTAATGGGGAGAGAAAATTTGACAGTCAGAACTGATTGAGCCCACGCCATCGACAGCTTCATCGACAGCGCCTTTGGCTGTCTGACAATTTGCGCTGATCAGACTTATTTTTGTTTATCTCCTCTCGGATTGTAGTTATCCCTGGTAGTGCCCTCAAATTGGCTGGCAGCCCCAAGAGTGGGAAGTGTATGCTTGAGCAAGTGGAAGGGTACTTGGAAAAGTGTGAAAGGTATTAAGGGAGTTGAAGTGTACTTAAGGAAGCGAACGAACAACGTATTCAGAAATATATATAATATGGTTTATGGAATAGGGAATCCAAATCATCAAAACGAATTTATCAAGAAATTTATTTCGAGCGTGCTGGGAATTTCTGGTCGATTTTCTAAAATATTCTTAAAGCGTTCGAGTTCGAAATGAATATTTGATGGCCAAAAATGAGTCCTAAAACACTAAATGCATATCCGTAAAGAAACAATCAATATCTCAGCCCATTTATGGGTCACTTATCATACTTTACAAGCCACCAAAGGTCCGACCGGACCAAGCTAGAGCTTTCTTATCGACCCCCAAACCAAGCAGCCCCGTGATTTGTGGCCATTAAAAACCAGACCTCCCTAATATACAACAAAAAAAAAGAGAAAGAAAAGAAAAGAGTAAACTGCCTTTGATTTATTTTCCTGCTTGAAGGAGGTCCTTCGGCAACAGAAAATTGCCAAAGGCAAAAGGCTCACCCAGACATGCAATATTAAAATTAAAGTAAACTTCTTTCGCGTGATGACATATTTATTTTGTTGCTAGTCGATGGGAAACTTTTAACTAACTAGAAAACTTGCAAAAAAAGATAATTGATAGACAGAACAGAACGGGCTAAACGAATGCAAATTTATATAACCTTTTGGCAGTCCTTGAATGAAGTCTCATTATGTCTGACTGAGCTTTGGATTAATTAATATTTAATAATGGAAAAATCTTGCAGACTTTTTGCGGCTCTTGAACTTAGCATATATGAATATTAATGAAACAAGCTTTTGCCCGACTCGAAGCTCATGAGATCAGCTTATGGAGCTTTAAAGTTTAAAGTCACATTCCAATGTCGTTTAAACCCCCACAATCCGTCAATGAACGGCATACCATTCGATTTACAGCAACGCCACACCTATCCAGCCTCTAATTAACGCAATTTCAGCGAAACCCAACTTGATTATGGACACATTAGTGTCATTTGACTAGTCCAAAAACCCTTTGCCATTGCCGCGCCTGCTATCTGCTGTTGGATGGATGGAAAATCCTTTTAATTTGGAGACCCTTTCGAATTAAATTGCATTGCAATTCGCCCATTTGCTTTATTTTCCCTCGGTTGCAGCCGGCTGCCATTGTTTTCACTGGTAAGTTTTATTGAAATTGTAATTTATTCATATGCTGCGACATTTACATGAGACTCGAGGGCCTCGCATGAAATTTAATCCACGTAGAGCAAATAACATGAAACAAAAGCGAACTGCTGCAAAAAGAGAGAACTGCTAAGCAAACATAAAGTAGAAATTAAAATATCGAAGCGAATATTTGCCTTGTGTGCGCGGAATACAATTTTCTGATTGAAAGGCGGGGGTTATTGATGAGCGGAAAATGCGAGCAGGAACAGCGCCATGCAGAGTGATTGATCTGTGATACTGTAATGCTTTATACCGTAGCCATATACAATTTGGGAGAGTATAACAACGGTTTTTTTATCTTTCGCTCTTTGTCCTCTTCTCCTTCTCTCTCCAGTGATCGGGCGGCGATCTACGGTATATTTGGCATTCTTTTTATATACAAGGGCTGCCGTATCGGTCGAATTAGGTTATTATAATACAAGGGGCTGCCGTATCGGCAGAATTAGGTTATTATACCACAAGTGGGTATGTGGGTTATCCTACCGCAAACTTTTTGCATTCAATAATTGCCAAAAAAACAAGTAAGTCCTTAGTCTTTAAAGCATACATCATCAATAATACCTGAAAGAACCCAGAAACGGGCCTAATATATCAATAGTTCAACGCAAGCCACACACATACACATTTCACCCAAAATGTATGGCGACCCCTTGCTCCAATTTCCGGGGATAATTGGCCATTCGATCTACCTCAACGCACTTGTCCCAGCGACAATATAATTGCCATGTTAAACAGAATGAAATTAAAATTTACTCGTTCACGTACAAGGGAATGTACAGAATGCACAGACCCATGGACAGAACAGTTGTCGAATGGCTGGCAGTGTGAAAAAATTGATCAAATGATAATTAAAAATGAGCGCGCAGTGCAATAAAAAAACGGGGCCCTTAATGACATAATAACAGATGACAAATAATAAATTGTCGGTCGAACGAGGCGAACGAACTGCGCAAATTGCGAGTATTGTTGCCAAACAGACACCACACACGCCATAAGGAGGCGGGACCTGGTCCTGGTTCTGGTCCTGGTCCTGGACCTGTCCCATAACCAAGTGCCAGTTGTTGGGGGCTTGTGAATTATGGCAGTAATTAATACACAGAGGCAATGTTCATTATTTTCCAAATGCCGAAGCACAGCAAAAGCAGCCGCAGCAGCAGAACAAGTTGGAGCTAAAGGACATGGAGCTACAGAGCTGGGAAGGACAAGGTATTATGATTGTCATTAACCATAAAGAAGGCTGAGGGCAGCTCGATTCCTAGATACACAAGCCAGATATATGATGGTGGAGAGCATCATTATCATAAGTATCAACATAATCTCCGTGTAGTACACAACAACAACACAGCCACGAGCCCCAAAAAATATTATATGTAGCATGCAATGAACTATATCCCGTCCAGGGTTTTACGGGGCACGCGGGCACGGGGCACGAGGCATAACTTAATTATGACGAACGCAGCGAAACGAGGCGAATCTCAAGGCAGCCTCGGATGGGAAGGTGGTGGGAGGGGGGCTCTCTGTGAAACTATAACCCGGCCGAGCAAGAAAAAGTGTAATAATAACTATTTGCATTTTATGTGGCGCTTATTTTAGCATAAATTTTGTAGCTTATGGAAATTATTCGTGTATTCACCAGCCCGCCAGTCAGCCAACCAGCCAGCCAGCAAGCCAGCCAGCTTTTCCACCCAATTCCCGGTTGACTGAGCCACCGAAAGTCACAAGGTGAAGTAATGACCCGACCCCGAGCCGGTCGGTCACACGAGGCGTATGGGTAATTGTGAAAAATGCATAAAAATAGTCCTCGCAGTCGTCCTTGTCGTTTGGCTGAGTCGAGGCATGGGCAAGGGGCATGCGGCATAGGGGGCTGTGTTTTAATTTAAATGTATGCCTAGGAATTGGTGTTTGAAATAGTAGTTGAAACTTGGCATTCAAATGTGTGGCAATTATGCAAAAAGGAACACCCCAAACGCACTTAATTACATTAGCAGAAGGTGTAAACTCCATTTAATTGCAATATTTTATATTTGCCTTGGCTCTGAATTTCATTCGCTGTTCTCGTCGGGCTTAGCTATATTTTTTATTTAGTTTTTTAATGGCTAAACTTATTTTATGCTTAGCTCTTGAATAGTTTCGTTTTGAAAGCCCTTTGAAATGTGGATTCTATGAAAGCTGTATCTTAATCTCTTCAGATATATCTATGAAATACCTACATCTATCAGTTACAATGAGTAAGTACTTCCGAATCCCCAACGTTGCTAATAAAGCATTGCCACACTTTCAGTCTTTCAATAGTGACAACTTCAATTTGATTTCCTCCTTTTGAATGTGTTGTCTCACTCAATTTCAATCGCTTTCAATCAACACAATCCCAATCTCAATTCCAGTTCCCAAACCCTGCTCCTTCTTCAAAGGGAAGGGAGCTCCAAGGTCAATTACAGTCATTAGGTCTAAGTGACGGCATTCATTCGTCGTCGAGCTAAAAGCCTGGCCCACAGAACAATCATTAGCCACTCTGTCCATATTCAAAACGCATTTTATAATGTCGCAGAGGCTTAGGGGCTGAGCCCACTTTGGTGATGGGAAGGCGACAAATGCAGACAATTTCTCTCTTGGGATAGGTTCCACGACCATCGATTACGCTCTTGGTTTGCAAAATCTCCTCCATTGCCCTTAAGACTGTTTATCATGGCCCATTGCCGTGCCGTGGCTTGGATGGGAGGACACTGGGAGTACAATCAAGATAAATCGACGACAATTGCGGCTATTTGGAGGCAAATTCAGTTTATTGACGAGAGACGCCGCTGAGGCGCATTTATTGATTTTGTTATTATTTTCAAAAATTGTTCGTTCGAATGCGGAGAATGCAAAATAAATAAATTTAAATAAAAGTATTTTTATATCATGCCAAAGGGTATTGTGATTTTAAGCTGTGGTTTGTAGAGAACTAGAGAGAATATTTCTGAACATATATGAAGCGTCTTAAGGGATGATCCTCATATGATACCATAGGAATATGCTTGGGGGTCTATTTCCTACACTTTTTATGGTCTTAGAAGTAACGATCGATCTGCATTTGGAACAATAGATCAATCTATGTTTTTGTGGCAACACAAAGAGCTGTCTTTCAGGGTATATAGAGCTGCGGTCCCCACAAGTTAGTTAGTCCTGGTTTTCCTCATTGTCGTTGCCCATTTTGTAAGTGATTTCATTTGCCCGGCATCTGCCTGTTTGTGGAACTTTGCGGGGGAGGGGTTCCTTACCAATATTTACCGAAAATGTATGGCCAGGCTTTTGGAGACGAATAAAAACTGCAAAAATATTTTGTTTTCGTTTTTTGTGTGCCTTTTCTGCCATTTCGGCAGGCGCGTGTGTTTCACATATTTAAATATTTAATTTGGCCAAAGGCCACCAACAGCCCACAGTCGAAAGCCCACAGCCCACAGCAGCCTCCTTCCTCTGGCAAAAGGTCGTTCAAAAAGAGGCATCGAGTCTGCTCGGCATGGGCCTGATTATTTAAGCAAAAACCAATTAATTAAGAAGGTCAATATTTGTAAGCGGGGGCCCAGAGAAATATTCTCTGGAAGAAGCCATTAAATATTTAAAAAAAGTTGAAACATTTTCATAAGAAAAGTGAGGAATCGATGAGGAATCCGGCAAGGGCAAATATAAATTAATGAATAAAACAATTTGGACAGTGGCGTGAAGCAAACAGTAATTGACTTTCGATTTGCCTGCCACAAAGTTATTCGATAAAGTAGGAAATGCTGGAATGTATTAAAATATATATGTATATATAAAACTGTCGTATCACAACGTCTTTTTTGTTTCGCTCTTTATTTTTTTCTTCCTCTCGCACAAAGCGATCGGGCTTCGGTCTACACATTTTTAATGTGGCCGTATATTTAATATGTAGTATTCTTATGGTATTATCTTATGTACTAGTGTTGCCGTATTGGCTGAATTAGGTTATCCTACCACATCTATACCATACTAATGAAGTAATACCCCCAAAATGTATTAATTAGTCAGCTCTTAAACAGCAAATGGAAAAGCGAAATGTCCAGCAAAGTGAAAAACACTTTAAATTTGTTCCCTCGCCACACCCCCCCACCCCACCCCACACACAATTTTAACTTGATTCTCTTGTAATTTATGTTTATATAATTGCCAGAATGAAATGTAATTTCTAAAATGTATGATGATATAATAACACCGAAAAAATGTTCCGTAAAATGAAAGCAAAGCAAAGCAAAAGCGAAAACCAAATGCCCCAAGGCGATGCATAGTCCCTGAGCTGGGGAAAAAATCCGGCTACACGAAACAAAATCGTCTGAAAAATGAGCAGTTTCCCAATTACAAGCACACACACACCCACACACACACATACCGTCAGAGACAGAGTGAAATATTTCGCTTTTGGCACATCAGAAAATGTTAATTAAACGCAATTGTAGTGAGGAAGAAGAAGTACGAGTACAAGTCGGTCATCCACATCCGCTTCCACATTGTGTTGCCAGTGTGGCGCGTGCTTTTGTTGTTGCTGCTGTTGGCCAACGCAGGAAAATGTCAGGAAAATGTTTCCATTTGTCATTAACAAAACGGCCTAACAGACCGTTAAGGAGATACCGAAACCCCGAACGAAAACGAAACGAAACGGAAAGCAGCGAAAAGTCGTGCCATTGGCCATAAAAGCAATTCAAAATGTAATTATGCCATGAAGGCATGAATAATGTTGTCTGGCCGGGATGTGCAGTACAAGTACGAGTAAGAGAACGGAACTTATTATAATGTGCCGTGCCGTGCGGTTGTCTGGCACGCGATTCCGACAGGCGACAATTGATACTGTCAGCGGAGAGGGGCGGAGAGAGCAGCGGAGAAAGTGCCACGACGAGTGCCATGTGAGTTGAAGAGTTACTCCGTGTCATGTGCAGCCACTGGACACTGGCCAAGTACAGCGCTCTGGCCATCTCTGCGAGTGGTTAAAATCAGATGAGCAGCCGGTGGGTCACCACTGCGTATGGAGTTAATGGCGACCATCATGCGGGACTTAATTGCACTCCATATGCATGGCTTGTTGCGGATTTAGCCACAGAATGAAACAATTAAAGTGCCAGGACAGTCGGAGACCAGGACAATTCCCACCGGCCTGTAGTCCTCTCCCCTCCAGGCGAGAATAAACCAGAGAGACTCTGTCAAGGGTTCGGCTAAAGGATACCCTATGCTTTTGCCATTCAGGCAACACAAATAATGTATACCCCTTGGCACTGGGACTACCAGGTACACCAATTTGAATAACTTAATTAATGACGGGGCCAAACAAGGACCAAGTCAACAAAAGGACAAGTGGCATAGCATCCATTTTTTGAGGGCAAAGCAAAGTGAGAGAAAAACAATTTTGATTTCAATTATTAAATTTGCTGGGGAAGAGAAATAAAAGATTCACGGACAGAGACGCCAGCCGGAGAAAGTTATATTAAATATTCATTATAATAATCCACCAGGCCGAAATAAGTCAGCAGAAAAGTTGGAATTTGGTTTTTCTCCGACCCGAAAGGACTTACCAAAAGGACTTTCTCTTCGCCTAGTGATGGTGGGAAAAAGTTTGCCAAAGAGGAGGAGCAGGAGGAGAAGGAGGATGGTGGCACACCCCCATTACCCCCATTTTATATGCCAGCAAACATATTGAATTCCAATTCTGCGCTTCAAAGTTAACGTGCCGTCATTACATTAAACGTGATGAGAATTAACAGCCTCAACTGCGAGTCGAGTCGAGATGGGATCGGTTTCTGTTACATTTTCGGTTTCTATCTGTCCTCTTCATTCATGTGTGTGTATGGGGGGGGGAGGGCGTGGTCATAGGCAACGCCTGACCTTTTGCCAGCACTAAATTAAATTTGATGGCCCACAAATAATGCCGAGTGTCTAATTATTTTCCGGCCCCATGCCACAAAATGGATCGTCTCCTCAAGTATCCCAGACACACACGCTGCGTATACGCAATTAGCCCATGAACAGTGCAGAGAGGAGAGAAATCTATGTGTATGTGTGTGTGTGGATGGATGGATGGTCATATGCAAAGTATTTGCTCAGCATGTTAACTGCAGACATTTGCACTCGAAAGCAGTTAAGTGAATGGACAAATACACAGAAACGGACACACTTGGGGATATCATATATCAGTGCACATCCAAATCCAATGACTGCAACTATTTGGAATTTATTTAATCTACAACGAAAGAGGAAAGAGACGGGAGAGACGGGCAAGGAAGGATGTCCTCGGCCTGTCATTTGAGATGTTGTGTGTGTGTGTCAGAATGCTAAGTGGCGAAGGCTCTGCTGGATGCTAGGAAATGTCTGTTCATAAAGTGGTTAAGAGGCAGAGGGTAAGAAGCTTTCCTGGGAGATTATAAGGGTACAATGGACACATGTCTGGCTATATTCAGTTTCAAGACTTAAAAACAAAGTACTTTACCCAGTGAGGCTAATTGTTGAGAGGAGTTGGGGTATAGTATGTCATAATTTGATAAATTGCATTCAATTGTGGTATCATAAGACGGATATTTTCAGATGACCGGGAACCTGCAATTATACTTTACATTTTATACTTTTTAAGCCACTGTCAAAGTCATCGATGCATGGACTAGTTAGAACCACAATTATATTGTACTGTGTTAGATAATTGAAGCACTTCATTGGTTTAGGTCTCCATTCATTGGCTCAAGTCTCCTGCAGACATGTGGTAGCGCCCGCAGGAGCAAATTCTCCCAATGAAAGTCAACGCCAGAACGTGACTGATTGGACAATTTACAGAGCGTGCAGGAGCCCAGCCCACAACTAATACGCTTTTAATTACAATTTGCGGTTAAATGGCATAAAATACTGCACAAATACTGTCAAGTGCTCAACGGGGGCAAAAAATAAACAAAAACTGTGCAACTAATTTGAATATTTGATGAAATTGCCAGTCACACACACACACACACACAGGCTGGCAGAGCAATCAAACTAAACTAATTTAAATCAAATTTTGCCAATTCTCCAAACTTGGCCACAAAAGGACGATAGACGAGGGCAAAAAGTGCAACATAATGAGTGCCATTAAAAGCACAAAAGGGGAATACCCTCCGCACACACATGGAACAGTTGGCCAAAACTTTGGTTTCTCTGCGTCGTTTTTTTTTGTATGACTTATTTAGCAATTTGTCATTCCAATTTGCGTATGCAGTTTTTGCAACCGCAAAGTCAATAAAACAAAGTTCAACGAGCGGCAACAGCAGGACAAAAACAGCAGGAAAACGGGAAAACTGAGAAATCAAAAGCCAAATCAGTTTATGCCAAAAACCCTCTCAATGGGGCAACAGAAACTGGAGCACACACAGGAAAGAAAAGAATCAGAGAGAGAGAGAGAGAGAGAGAGAGAGAGAGAGAGAGAGCGAAATAAAAGTAGGGGAAAAATACCCTGCGAAAGCAAAAGAAAATCTGATATCAAGTGAACAAGTAGCCAATGAAGGATAGTGCAATCAAATGCATTGGCACTGGCAACCTAACGAGGGACAAACTTCGATTCATTGTCTTGCAAATTGATATTGTCCCAAGAAGGCCAAAGGAAGGCCCTCGGACCGGGACAGCAACAGGAAGAGCAACAGAGAGAGAGAGAGAGACACAGAGCGAGATAGAGAGTTGTCAAAGGTTTTGGTCCCCAGTTTTGTTGGGCAACAATTCGTTTACATGATAACAACAAAACTATCTCCCTTCTCTTCAGCATTTCTTTAAATATTTGCCAGATTTATTAGCCTGCCAGATGCACAGAAAACTTTTGCGGCCATCTCCCAGCATTTTCCATATATTTTTTTCCATTTTAAGTTTTACTCCATATTTTTGGTTACCCCACATTTTTTTTTTTGGCATTTATTTTTTCCATTGTGTACACATTTTGTTGTAGTAGTGGGAGGTATGCATGAGTGTGTGTGCGGTAGTGGAATATAAATTGCAAGCCGCACAGCGGAATGCGCAATTACAGTGGCGAGAAGGAGGCTAAAAAAAACTATGAGACCATATGAGTATGTGCAGGCGACAAATGTGTCAGCGGTGGGATCAGCAGGGGAACGGCCCTGAGTCGCTGATCCTGTCCCGTCTTTTCTGTTTCGCTCTTTATTTTTTTTTCAACTCGCTTTCAATGCCACACAAAAAGTGATCGGCCGTCGGTCTACACATTTGTAATGTGGCCGTATATTTAGTATTCTTATAGTATTATTTTATGTACTAGTGTTGCCGTATTGGCTGAATTAGGTTATCCTACCACGACATTCTCCCTATACTATGACAGATTTGCATAACGATTTTCATCAGTGAGAACACAGCAATTTGGTCAATGAACAATGGCATTAGACCGTCGAAGAAACACCTGCAACAGTGGATCAAAAAGAACAAGCAAAAAGATAACGACTATGTCCATGCGAGTCTGTTCCAATCCTAAGAGGATTGAAATGAAGACAAGCGCACGCTTTTGTCGGCTGGCCTCTAAAACTTGCCACACAACACCCGGCACACAAATGCTTTGTGTGTGTGTGCCTAGGTGTATCTGTGTGGGTGATGGTAGAAACTGTTATTACAAAGTAAAATTTCCAGTTGGTGTTTTCTTTAGCGTTTTTTGTCCTCCCCTACCCCACCACATATCCCACATCCCAGCTACAGCTTCAGATACAGATCCAGGTTCTAGCTGTAGACCGTTTTTTGTGCGGGTCTGACTTGGGTGCCCAACTTTCCCTGGGACTCTCTCTGGCACTGCGAGGTTAACTGCTTGATGAAAGCAACATTTTGTAAAGCACAGCTTAAAGTTGTATTTGTGTGTCGAGTCTGTGCACGTGTGTGTGTGTGCCGCGTGTGTGTGCTAACGAGTTTATAACAATTGTGGCCTGGCCGTGGTAATCTGGCACTGTACTCGTAATTACACTCATCCAAAAGCCGAGGGTAGTCGCATTACCAGCCATCAATGTGTGCGCAACACCTTGGCGCCTGAAATCCACGTAACCCGATGTACATTTTGGACACGCGCGTGATTTTTATGCTTATCAATAATACTTTTGCCAGGGCAGGTGTACAAATTTCACTGGATTTGGCCGAACAAATTTATGACCTTCAGAAACAAGGCCTATAAAAATGCATGAGGCGTACGTGTTAAGAGAGAGACAGAGAGCTTTAGGCCAAATTCCACGCTAATGTGTGCCTCGATTGGGGGCAGTGTTTCGGGGTCGCGGAGTCGAGTTCATCGGCAGTCAAACGGGCACTCATATAATGGTTATTTGCTGCCGTGCCCCGTTATCCCATTGTGATTGACATTTGTATTTGTGTGACATATTTTTCAATTACTTTCATCGCTGTCTCTGTCTCTGGTCGTCTTAATTGCATGTCTGTCACTTACCACATAAATATGAAATAGCTTTCATGTCCTGCCCTGCCCCCTGCCCTGTCCTGTCCTGCATTTTTATATTTTCATTACACTCTCTGCGGTTTTATCTGCCACTAGTCAAGTAAGATTTTCCAATCATTAACATGCCCGTCAGCATAAAAGTCTGTTCCGGCCATCACCCTGGCTCTGCCACTGACTTTAGACCAGGACTCTTGCTGGCTTTAACTTTTGTTTGCATGGAAATTTTTGTGGTTATATTAAAAAGTTGTCCGTAAATATTTTCGTGCGATTCATGAGCGCTTCTTCAAAGGGAAGCTCAGGCATAATTTTCTTCACTTTCTTTTATGTTTGATTACTGCTGTTAATAGTTTGATTTTATAGTGTTGTAAAATTCGGCCATTAATTGCTTTCGCAAAAGGTTGTTAAAGTTTTTACGATGTCCGACACTGTTCTGCGACTGGCAAGCTGCTTGATGAAGTGAGAGGAGAGTTGAGTCAGCAGTGAGTCAGACCAGGACCAGGACCAAGACCAAGACCAGGACCTCTGCCTGGAGCTAATTGCATTTTCTGGAAGTGTTTACTATGCGCAATCTTGCACTTTTCATACTGAGTGATGGTAAACACATTTTGTGGGGAAATTCGATTTTTATGGATGGGTTGTGGAGAGTCCTGGATTGCCGAAATATTGATGATGTAATAATGACTTTATACATGTGAGGCTACCTCCCGTTTTCCTACTTTTTAAACTGCTATATTGTTTACAAAATATTAGTAGAACGACTTCATTAAGGGCTACTTTCATTTCACAGATACTGAGTTTCAGGTAAAACAACCACAAAGGAGTTTGAAGCCAAGAAAATCTTAGATGAGGAAGCAATTAGAAGACCTAAAGACACCCGATATGACAGAACTGAAATCTGTTTTTCTTGGCTACCTTTTCCATACGCTTTCCTCCTCTTACGTTAATACTCCTACGCGTATGTCCTTGCTATTTATATTTCACCACAAATCTTCTCCATTATTCATTAATCCCATGCCATGCCGAAAGTTTCCTCATTTGTTTTCTCCACTCAGCTCCACTCCATGATGATTGTCCGAGTTAGTATGCAAATTATGATTTGCAAATACATTACATGACTTGCCTTAAACATTGCCATTACAATATCAGAGCCATCAAATCAGCCACAATGCCCTGACCTATGAATACATATACATACATACATAGATCCATCTATCTATCCATTCGGTCTTCTATTTATCTGTCCAACTGTCTGACTCGCTCTCACTCTCGCCGAGTCGTGGATATGTCAGAAATAATAACGCGAGATAAACAAGCGCAATTGACATGCAAATACAATTTTCCTATAAACAAAGGCAACGGGTAGGGGGAGAGCTAAAGAAAATTCTCGGCGCCAAGCACATGTGGAACTCCTGTCTTTTTTCTTATGGATTTCAGGCTCAGACTTTTGTGCGCCTTGTCCAGGCGGCTTTTCGATTTCTCCTTCAAGTCAAATATTTTGCAATGCCTTTGTTTTTGAGCTGCCTGCCTGCCGCTTGCCGCATTTGGCTGCGAAACAAATATAAAATATTTGCCCTGCCCGTTTCCTGTTGTCACAAGAAATCAGAGTCTCGCCCAGAAAACGCTTTTCTCAGTTGCTATTTCTCCAAGTTGGATAACATTTAAGCTGTAAAATGTTGCAGATTTAAATATTTTAGGGCTGTCAATATAGGAAAACCTCTATCAGGCAATACGGCAGCCCCATGTACTATAATAACCTCTAATAGCCGATACGGCAGCACTAGTACTTAAGATAATACCATAAGAATACCATAAATATACGGCCACATTAGAAATGGGTAGACCGACGACGGATCACTTTTGGTGTGGCATCGAATGCGAGAAGCGAGAAGAAGAAAAATAAAGAGCGAAATATAAAAGACATTGTTGTACCATAGTTATATACTCTCACAATTTTATTTAATTTTCCCTTTAGTTTAAATTCCACTTTCGCACATTTTTGTGTGGAAATCGAAAACGAGAATTTCCTTTTGTCTGAGCTCTCAGTAACAACCTGCTTGAGGCTATTCCTTGAGACAAACAAAAACCAAATTGAAGACGTCAGCTAAATGCTCGAGTAGATCTCTCCATGGCTCTACGTATACTGCATACATATACATATATATATGTATATACATATATGTATATGTATATGTGTGTGCTCTTATGTTGGGGCCACACGCACGGGTAAACAAGTTCAATTAGCATAAATATTTCGGGGCATAGAAATTTCGCATTTATTGCCAACGTTTGCGTTTTTATGTTTATGTTATAATCCCTCTGGCAGCAGCCCAGAGTCGATCGGTTGACATTGAGCGGAAATGGCAAAGTTAATTTACTAATTGTTTTCATTAATTAGCGGTGCGGGGGGGGAAACTCCGTATGTGCCAGCGCTTATATGCTTAGTGACTATTTGATTGTTGCCTGCCTGCTGAAGAGCACAGAGCAGAGAGAGTAGGGAGCGGCTGGGGGAGGGGAGGGGCCATACATATGCCAGCGCGCAGCTGGCACAGGAAGTGGCGGGAGGAGGGGGCCTGTGTGTGCTCAATGACCCACTTGGAGAGGGCATGTAGTACTCGTACTCGTACTGCCACAGTTTGCCGTTTTGCCATAGCAAACCAAATAAATAATCAAAGAGGAGAGGACTCAAAATCTGATTCGAGTCCAACACAAAGTGTTGATGCTCTTAGGGAAGACTCTTGAGGGGTAAATACTTTGAGGACTGACTATTTTGGATATGAATATTCCACTTTCCTAGGTTTAACCTCAAGTAATTCTTCATGTCTTGAAGTCTTCTATGAAGCCATTCTTTAGGGTATTTGGTGGCACAGGCTGTTGCCTACTGCCAAAGTTCTGGCACCGGCCGTCGGCAGCTTAAGTTTCTACTTCGTTAGCTCTCTGGCTGAAATGCACTTGATCAAAAATGGCGCGTTGTGGAAAATGTACGAGAGAATAATAAGGGGGCAAAGAAAAAATAGTGTAAGAAAAGTAAAGTACTATTCTGACAGGGGCAGAGTCGGAGGCAGAGTCAGAGTCAGAGGCCACATGTCTGTCTGTTTCCATTGAGTGTGCAGTTGACCTATTTCGGCAAGATACAGATTTGAGGGCAGCCAGTCAGGCAGGCAGGCAGGCAGGCATTCTGGCATTCAGGCATTCAGAGCCAGTCGAAAAGTAGCCATTTTCATCGAGTGCCAACCCAGGGCTCTCGGCTGAGCTCTCGAGTTTATTCCTTCCGTTTCCGCTTAGCTAGGTAATGCTTGTAATTGCGAAAGTTCAATGCCTGCGGCCACATATGTATGCAGGCCTCCCCTCCCCTCCAACCAGCCATGGCCAAAAGTTGCCACATAATTCTGTGACTTGGCCTGGCCTGGCCCTCTGCTGGCTGACCAGCCCCGAGGCGACATGCATCATTAGTTGGGGGCAAGTTGGAGTCGTCAGTGGTTGAGGGATTGCAGTTGATGAACTTTCAGAGGAATGCGCATACATCTGGCTTGGTAATGGCAGTCGTCACAGCCATAACCTATTACAACGTAGAGATTTCCTGCCCTGCCCTGTCCAAATGAAATTCCTGTGTGGAACTCGAGGTGACTTGGAAAGTTGGCCAAGATTTGAGCTTCCCGACTGCCGCAAAGCCTCGCTTGGCTGACTCTGCTCTGCCTTGGCTTATTAAAATGCGCACGTGTCGACATGCACTAAGGCCAACTGCCACTTAGATTTCCTCTCAGCGTGGCCGCCGCTGCCGCCGCCGCAGCCAGGCTAAGTAAATATGCAGTCTGGCTTTGGCATTGCTCATACGACATGGTGGCTGACGGAAGTTGGCGCGCGTTGTACGCACGCGAAAAATCAATTATTAAAATGGAAATATGCTTCCCCAAGCCAAACCCGCTGTCTCCTGCGCCGCCCTCGTTCTATATGCATATGGCAAACCGACAACGTGCCTTGCTGTGGGCCTGCTAAAAGGCTGTAGCAGGGCGTTAACTAAAAATATTTGTTAGACCAACTTTGGCAACATTTTTAATCAATTTGGGCAGGCATAGAGTGCGCCCAGGCCGCCCAGAGGTTGTAAAAACAAAAATGACATAAAAACACACACACATGTATAGTGTAGTCGGGTGTTGCCTTTTGCAACCAAAATAAAAACTTCAAAAAGCAGTAACCAACTCTAACACACCCAGAACACCCCCTAGATTTTGTATGAAAAAGATAATTATTACATAGCGAGAGAGGAATGAAGGATTCACAATTGACATGGGCAAAATATTCCATAGGGAATGCACCTAAGAGACAGATATTTCTATAGGTAACAACCATATTAGAGACTCTCCATTTGTAGTACCAATAGGATCTCCCTGGGTTCGAGTATACCCGCCAATGTGCACTGTCCGAGAGCCGTGATGAATGCCCATTCAGTACCAGCGAACAGACGGTTCTTAGGCTCACCCAAGCAGTGTGTGTGCCTCATGTATGCAGGGCATAATAAAAATATGCAAAAAGCATAACTTATTGCATACTCGCAGGCGCGACACGTTTCGACGACTCTGTGTGTGTGTGAGTGTGTGAGTGTGTTGAGGCTGCTAATTTAATTGCAAGCGCTAAAAGTTCTGTGGCACGCATGGAATTTCTGAAAAGTTTTTCAGTTTTATAATTTTGGCCGCCCTGTGTGGAGTTTTTTTTCGGGGTGAATTTATGTGAAATTGCGCCGCCCTGCAGGGCTCTGGGATGCGCCGCCCTATTATCTGTGGGCAACTTCAAAAAGCGAAAACACACGTGTACCATTGCGACCTCCCTGGGGCTAATTGAACTTAACGCAGACTCACGCAAAACATACAATAGGTAGGTATATATTTTAATTAACTTGGTTTTCTGGCTAAAAATGATGCTGGCACACAAATAAAATCACTTCGAACTTTGCAGCAGACGCTGCTGGAGCGTCTTTGTAATTTAAATTGAATTTTCATTTACTTAACTGTATTTACTCTGCAATTGGCAAAGTGTTTTACTGGTTGCCGCAGTTGAGTGTCCGACAAGGTTGATGTTGCCCCACATATGTATGTTTTTGCCGAGGGCAGTCCTTTCCAGGAATTGCCAGTTAGATTGTAATCATGGGAGGTATTGCCTTGAAATCATATGACATATATTCTGAATTCATCTGCAAAATAATCGCTTAGCTTTGCTTATGGAAGAAGCCTGAAAATATGACTTAAAGTTTACGAAATTAATTGAAAACTATTCGATGATTGGCTTTTTGTGGGCAGAAATCTGTCAGAATATTTGCCAGACAACTAATTTATGTTGCACAGTGTAGAACCAGCATTATGCACATTAGCTGAAGGCCTTTGCTGTTGCAGACAAAAGTCGCTAGTTAATTATCCCATGTATGATTAGTTTTGGTAATTGCTAAGCTTTATCCTGCAACCTCTAACCCGTAACCCGTACTTCTCTCCCCTGAGTTGTTTGCCTGGCTGTCTCTGCAAACAGAGATACAAGTGAAAATTGAGGCTGCACATACATAAATCATGAAATTATCTAATAAGACCCCGCCGCATAGCTCTCGGCGGACCTGATGGATAAATGTGTGTGCTCTGTGCTGTTCTGCTCTGTCCTGTGAGTTTTCTGAATAAATAAAAGCTTTAAGCATATTTTCAACTAATTTACTAAAATATGTTTGACTAGAATCCACTTTGCCAACACCCACAAATCGAGTTTCAGTTTGTTTTCTGGCGAAAAGAAACCCATTCCATTTGAGATTTTAGCATTTCTTTATCGTTTGATGTCTGCCGGATGAAAATCCCATTCAAGAAAGTTTTAAGCCGATTCTGCTGGCCAGCCGCTTATTGACTTAACAAATGAACAAATTTTGCAGTAACTGAGACTCATTAAAGCCGGATCGGCTGACCAACGGACCAGCAGGTTCATGTTATTTATGCTCGAATTTTCCACACTTTTCCCCATTAATCTTCATAATTTTTTATTGCTGCTTGTTTCGAAAGTTTTTTCCAAAGCGTTAAGCGTTTTTTGTGACTTAAATAAGTTGATGGGTAAATAAGGATGTGGATATTTTGGTATTCTCCTTTTCAGAGTTTTCTTTATGCCCCATCTGTTGTCTCTCTCGGCAAACCGAAAGCCATAATTGACTTGTTCGAGCAAATGAGTTCAACGAGTGCCATGGTCAGGCGGGAATGCAATTGCAATTGGAATTGGCTTGGCAGTGGGGAAAGTCATTAAAGTTAATTTAAAGTGGCTCGACAGGCGCAGAGTGCGAGGGTATTCGCTTTCTGGCTAAATTAATAATGGTTTATGTGTGGGGGGGTCTGTGGCTGTGCGAGTGGCACATGGCACATGGCGTATGCGCAATGTTTGTTTGTCTGCTTTGCAGTTATTAAAATGCAGCAGGCAACTTGCAGCTAGTCTCATATGGTGGCAGCTGTTGTTAGTGCGCTAATTTCGCTAAACATGCAAATCACATGTACAAGAGCTAGTGGTTGCAACACCCCCATCCACCCTCCCCTCTTCTATCGTACTCCTTTAACCAAGCAGAGTTCAAGCACTTGAGTGGATGTCGCGGCCCTGGCACGCGATGTTCGCGCTTGCCGTAGGCATTCTCTGCCCTGCAGGTTGTCATTACGATGAAAATTGTGCACGCTAGTACGAGTACTTAATAACAAGTGCAACACAATGTGGCACATACAGCAACAGCAACAAAAACAACATATACATATATCTGTACGTATTACGTATAAGGATAGCGCATACAACAAAGTGTTGTTGCCAGTGCGACAACGTGTCGCATTAGCAATGTGTTGAATTTTCAATGATTTGTAAGTGGTAGTGCTTGCAGCAGCAGCAGCATCGCCCACTTCAAAGTAACTGCTGCCTGTCAGCGTCATACAAGGCGTATACGCAACACTGTTGTTCCTGTCTTCTGCAGCAGCAGCTGTTGCCTGAAAACATGCTTCTACCCCTGCCCACCCCGGCTGCCTCCCCTGCTTATAGCTGATTGCAATTGCATAAATTGGCAACGCTGTTCAATGTATTTTTAACTATTTTGCATAACAGTCTCCGCTGAAAGCAGACACCACAAAACAGCTGGCAGCAAAAGGCAGAAACAGAGAGAAAACTCTGAGAACACTAGGCCACAAAATGCTTGCTTCAGATGCTGATTCTTTAAGATATTTATTCAACGTTTTTTGAAAGAAAATAAAATAGAAATTTACTTCAATTACTAAGAAAATCAATGAAAACATATGTGTGTATGTTATTTAGTGCAACGTTTGGCCGCATGCCAAGAACACAACCTAATTTGTTGCATTTTCAATAATAGCCAAAAGAACTCAACTACAAATTCCATTTCAATCTTCGTGATTAATAAAGAATTCATTCAACCGCAGCACAGACAGACCATAGACCAACCCACTGCCAGCCCCCTCCCGCCGCAGTTTAGTTCCCAGTTCGCCGAGCATTGTATTCAAAGTTGGGGGCAAAAGTTCATCGGCGAGCATATAAAGTTTAGCAGCATTTGCGATGTTTGCATTCTTGGAATTCAGGGCCTCCAACAGCTCTGATTGCTGTCTTGCCAGCCGCAACAGCAACAGCAGCAGCAGTTGCATGTTCATCTGTCTGGCAGGGGACAAACATCATCAGGAGGCAAGCAGCTGCCTCGCATTCTAGGACTTATTCTCCGGCTTCGACTCTTGGCTCAATCTCCCCTGTGGCAGCAGCAGCTCTTCTCTTCTCAGTGGGGGAGGAGCCGCCCCCTCCTGTGGCAAGAAAATTCTGAACATTTCTTTGGGTTTTGCTGATATCCTGCCTTCTCTCCTGCCACCTCTCATGGAGATTTCCTGTTGTGTTGCTGGGGCTGTGGCTGTGGCTGTTGTCGTAAAAAGAAAATTAAATAAAAACAACTACGGGCCAAATGCTGTTTGTTGTTGTAGAATTTAAAAGAAAACTGCCTCGTTTTTATCTCTGCCCGAGTGTGGACGTGGACTAGTTGTAGGCAGTGTGCCACCGCCTTGAGCAATGGCATTTTCCCTCTCTGGGTTTTTTATTTCCAACAATTTACATGCGTCGTCTTCTGTAATTTGTAACCAGAGAAGGCATCAACATTTCCCCCGCCCCTCCACCCCAGCAGTTCCGCTGCAGCTCGCCGCCAGGCAGTTTGCCTTTCCTTCCTTTCTTTTGTTTTGTACTCGAGTGCGCGTACGCGTACAATTTCTGCTTTCACTTTTAAACGTGAATTTATATTCAATTTGTTTGATTGTTTGGCGCCAGTTTCGTGGAACAAAAGCGAGAAATTCGCATAGTTTTGGGGAAATTTGCATGCGACATCATTCAGTTTGAATTCCATTTGCTGCCATTCCATTCGACTGCCCGCTGGGTCCCGCACGCCACGCCCCTAATCCCCTCCTTTGCTTTCCACATTCAATTTCCCTGAGCTTTAACTTTCTGCCATGAATTGTAATTGAGTTTCACTTGCTTTCCGCTGGGTCTCCATATTGTGCCTCTGGTTTGACAATGTTTGCAGTTTGGACTAATAAAGAAGCACTGAAAAAAGCCACGCAGTTGACCTGAGCATAAGAAAGATTTTATTCTGAGAAGTCGAATTCAGGTACATATGTGGTGCCATAACCTAATTCAGCCTATACGGCAACACTAGTACATAAGATAATACCATACTAAATATACGGCAACACTAGTACATAAGATAATACCATAAGAATACTGTAATAATAAGAATTATAAAAATACAGCCACATTACAAATGCGTAACCGACGCTCGATCACTTTTTGTTTGGCATCGAAAGCGAGAGGAAGAAAAAAGAAAGAGAGAAACAGAAAAAGACGTGGTAATACAATAGTTTTATGTTCTTTCAGGTAGTAGGATCTTTCAAACGGTTCAGAAATGTTTTACGTATAATTGTATAATGTACAGCATATTTCGGGATGCATTGGAATCTAATAAATGTGCCAAACGAATTTTATTGGCAGCGCTAACATCATTCATAAATGCATCAATAAAATTTCGCAAATCCGCCAAATGTTTTACCTAATCAACATCCGAAATAGGCTTTACAGTGCACACCCCCTACAGCCCACCACACCCCCTACAGCCCACCACCCCCCCTACTGAACATTCAGTTATGCAATCAATAATTGCGGCCTGGCGATTGTTCTCGCTGGGAAATTCGGAAAATGTATTGGTCCAATTTTTAGTCTGGTTAGACCGCGATCCAGTTCCATAGAGAGTGTGTTTCAATTATTTTAATTACAGTTGGCAATCGCTCGGATGTTTGGAAGCTGTAACGCAATTATTTGCCAATTGCGGTTGTCGCGATTCCGACCATCCAACCAACCATCCGACCATCCTCTCTTCAGGGCCCATCAATTTGTGTGGCAATTCATTTTACATAATTTGTAGGACTCTTTAAATCGTTTGTTTGCAGCTTCAATGGTTGTGGCATGCCGCGCACGGGCTCGCCTCTAACTTTCAGTCTCAAGTGCAAATTGAAATCAGTCAAAATGTTGCACCAGCGACTGCCACAGCGCCGCGTAATGAATATGTGAATAATTTATAGGATGAGTATAGCAGAGTGAGTGTGAATGTGACAGCCCCGGGACAGGGGTTGGCCGGACTTTTGTCCTTCAGTTTTAGTTGAATTCCACTCCTTAAAGTCCAGTTCCAATCTGGAATACCCTTGATTGTCTCCACCCCCCGCCGCCCACCTGGCAATCAATCAGAGGCACCTCCAAGACTGGCCAGACTCCGGCTAAAAGCAGCCACAACTTCAGTTCCCTTTGCTGCAGCTGCTGCTGCCCCTCGGGACATGCATCAATGGAATGTTTGAGGTGTGCAATTCTGCCCCGAAACGCATGAAATGCATTAGGACTGCTTAATAATTCAGCAGCTGCCTTTAAGCCACTGCAGTGCCCGGCTAATTTCAAAAGGCTCCACAAAATGAGATGTGGGGGGACCGTATCCCCTGGTCTGGTCTGCTTCCACTTTGCAGCTTCCACAAAATGCAAATGCAGAAGAAAAAGTAAAGAAAGTAGCAAATAATCGCTTAGCTCAACGCAAAGTGTTTTGAGGGTGAAAGGGGGGAGGAGGGGAAGCTCTCCATTGAAAGCACTTCTGAGGGGTTGGCCTGTCGAGACAATCAACTGCCATTCTGCGCCAGACTGGAGATCAGAAAGGGGTTGGGGTTGGGGTTGGGGTTGGAGAATGTAACCAAAGGATTTCTATAGAAGGGGATGCAGTCCTGATGAAGGGCGGAAGCGATTTAATGGAACGACAGCGACAGCAAATCACCGATGGAGAAATAAACTTGTCTTAATATTGAATAATTATGGGATTCCTTAAGAGTTTTTAGCTATGCACAAATATTATTCAAATTTATTCCGCCTGACCCAACCAAATGGCCAAGCAAATTCTGTAAACATTTTAGTATCCATTCCGTTGCAGCTTTTTGTCTTTCTGACTTCATTAAGACACTTGGCGAAAGTTGGCCGAAAGTTACTTTTTCCAGTACTTGCTCCTTGGCTGCCACTTGAACCATTCTCATTAGCGTGTTGCAAGGACTTAAATAGTTTGATAAAAATATTCGCATACCCTATAGGCACACAGGATACCATATACGGAAGGGAAAAGGGAACTTGGAATGGCGATGTAATACCAATAAATAGTTACAATAATTGTTAATGCTGTTATCGGAACAACAGTATGTAATGTTCTCAAAGTATAACGCAGAGCTGTTCGGCATACCCTTTGCTGTTCTCTACTTATTGCTCAAAGTATTAAACACTCATCAAACTTTTTTTCGACTTTCTTCTGGTCTCCTCTTTTCGGGGCACTTTTTGCCTACTTTTTCGAATTCTGAGAGCAGCAGCAAAAAAATCTTTGTGCACTTTTCGTCAGCATAATTAACCGTTCACTATTTATACCCTGTAGTCTCAATATTGGAAAGGATATTGGTTTTATAGCAATGGGATTATGAAGATTATTTTAGACTTCTTTCCTGTAGAAATTATGGAAATGCTTTGTTAGTTTCAGACTGTAGAATATGGGTCTAATATATTTGTATCATTCTGTTCTATTGGTTGATATTTTTCCACAATTATAAATCCGAATAGTGGGCATTCCCTAATCGGTGTAGTATTGACTGTTACTTGTTTTCTCTTCCCCATCCTGGCTGGTGTCCAGTCAGGGGTGAAACGCTATAATTACGATTCACTAGCCCTCCCAGAGCATAGTTCCCCTCCCCTCTCTTCTCCCCTGATTAATTTTGGGTAATGAGCGGCCCGCCCACTGGTTACTGGTTCATAAAGAATGCGTTACTAATTATTTGTAATTTGCTTTGATTTCTGCCGCTTCTGATGCCGTTGCAAGTTGCAAGCTGGCAGCCAAAGTGCCGCTTAAGCGCATTTACGTGCCGCCCGTTAATTGGAAATATTTAAGGCATTCGCGAGGGTCCGAGATGTGGACAGGGATGCCCCTGGGGGGCTGTATCTTTTAGCTCATTAAATCATTTATGCTCGCCCAATTAAAAGTTAACTTCTAATTATTACGCACACACACAGATGCAGCTGACCTGCGGGCATGTAAGCGGCATGCAAGCAATTTGGCGCACACTGCGTATGAGTAATGCGAGCGGCCAGGGTGAGGATGCAAACGTTTCTCGCTCTGGCCCTCGCCGATATGAGCACTATTTTTGCGTGCAACATGCATGTTAAATAGATACTTGCAGGGCAGCCGCACGGTAGAATATTCTGGGGTTTTTCCTTTAATTTTTGGCTGGAATTTGCAGGGGGCAGCCATGGCCTAATGAAAGTTCGAGCTGCTGGCAGCTTAACTCTGGATAATTATGGTTGATGGCCAGTGAACACTAATCAGCAGGGGTTTGGCTTTTATGGATTATCATAGCTATTGCCATTGTTGATCAACAAAAGGCATTTAAATTGCTATTTAGATAGAGCTAAAGTGAATAAAGCATTCAAAAGGTGTCTCTATATAAAACCCGTATTCCATTGAAATGTTCCCACCTCTTTTTTGTTGCTCAGTGTTGCCAATGATCATTTCTGCCCAACGCTAAACTGGAATCTCTGCTTTTTTCTGCTGCCTGCCTGCTGTCTGCCGTCTGCTGCCTGATGCTGTTGTCGCTTATCTTCTGCAACACAAACAGCTAAATAAACAGGTGCATACCCACCCACCCACTCGCCCACACTAACACTACAGCTGCTGCAGCAACACCAACAAAAGACTTGCCACACATCGTTGCACGTTACAGAAATCCAACAAAATGGGATTAAAACTTATTTAGCTCCGTGCTCCGTTTTCCCGCTTTTTTTTTGCCCCGTCTCAGCTCGGGCTTCTATGAATTTATGACACGATTTGGTGTCCTTCCCCCGCCAGAGACCTCTCTTTATCCTCGAGTCCGCGTCTCAAATTCGAAATACGCAAATAAACTGGGCAACACAGCTGCACAGCAGCACAACTGCATGTTTGCATTTTTGCTTTATGCCCCATGGTTTATCTGGCTGTTTCAAGGTGCTGCCCACCCACTGACCACCCGCCACCCACTGGCCACCCACCATCCGCCCCTGGAATGCTGGCAAATGCTAAAGATAAATGTGATAAATGCGCGCAAGTGGGCAAATAGCGTTATAAGCTGACCGCAAGCTCTCCGATGATATAGTTTGTTGTTCCTTCTCTTCTCCTCCTCGCTGTGAGTGCCTGTGTGTGTGTGTATCTGTGTGAACAAGGCTAATATGCAGCTTTATGTTGTGGTCCATGCGGTTTGGTTTTGTTGCATTCATGAGGGCCGCCAAACCGAGAAGACCTCAAACTGCGCTCCAAACATATCAAAACATTTGGAATCTTCTCACATAACTTAATTTTGGGTGTCCTTTAATATCAGGCAAATAAATCAAAATCTTTACTTTTGAATGGGGCTTGCATATTCAAAATATTTGCAGCACTTTCACCTTTCTCTCGCTATTTCTTTTTGGCACTGTTTTTTTAGCTTTTGACCTCAGCAAACGTTTTTTATGTGTATGCAAATTCAAGAAGCACACAGTTCCATGGTTTGTGTGCGTTTGTTTTATTTTTTGGTAAAAATGAGGACTCGCTTGTAAGAGGAGAGAAGAATTTTAGAGGTGCCTCACACGTGGCTGCAGCGGCGGCATTTGCTGCAACTTTTGTTCGCATTGCGGTGACGGGTAATGCTTGTCCTCCATTTTGGCTGCCCCCCCTCTCGCCTCCCTCTTTCACTCTCATTTCTATTTAATTAAAAGAGCACATTTTTACATATTCGCCAAGTTTTTAATTTCCATAATTAGCGTTTCCATCGCGCTGTCGTTGTCGTTGTCGTTGTAGCCGGCAGCCAGTAACCAGTAACCGACAGCCAAAAGCAGCAACGGCAACAACTATGGCCAAATGACATTTTCGAGTATGTTGTGACACCAGAGCTCACACACACACACATACAGAGAAGAGTGAGAGCAGAGAAGAGCAGAGAAGAGCAGAGCAGTTTTCGTTGCCTACTTATCTGGGCAGCAGTGTCACATGTAAGCAGCTGCCAAAGTGCTCTACTTACGGCGCCCCCAGCCACCCTGCCACCCAGGCACCCTGCCACCCAGCCACCCTGCCGATCTGTGAGTGTGTTGTGCAACATTGTGAAGTGCGCTTGATGCTCTCGCCTGCTGCTTTCTTCACTGCGAGAAAAAGTAGTGGCATGAATGAGGTTTCTAAATGTTGTTTTGGGAATGATAAAACTGGTATATGCATTCTTCTTTGGGTGCATTAATATCTTATACTCATAATGACAAGAAATCCCCAAGATTTGGTGTAGTTTTTCTCAGTGTACTACTTTCCTTGCTTTGGTTACTTGCGGCTGCTTTTGTGTTGTGTTTTTGGCGTTGATTTTGTTGCCGGGTTTTTGACGAAAGTCATGTAAATTGTGCGACAGACTTGTGAGTCTGTGTGTGTGTGTATGTGTCTGTGAGATTTGAAAGATTCTGAGGCTGAATTTGGGGAACTCGTATGGGGCACCCTGCTGTTTGATTACCCCGCGCATATCCTTTGTGTCCTCGACAACAACTTGAGATCTCAATTGCCCAACCGGTCTTAGCCGCATTATTAACTCGTCTTGGGCCTGTCTGTCCTGCCAGTCTCTGTGTGTGTGCATTGCCACTAAGCAATTTCCCCGACTGTCCTGATGCCTTTGGGTGATTTAGTTTGCCCCCCTGCCGCCCCCTGCCACTGGCACTGACAGTGACACATCAACTCCACTAATTACTTCTAATTTCAGTGTGGGCGAAAGGGCACAAAACCCTCAACAATTATCTAGTCTGTCGATTGAAATGCAGTCCAACATTTTTGCCTGCCAAAACGAAGGAGAAAGGAGGAAGGAGGTGGTTTAAGCATTAGAATTAGAATCTAATTTCATTGCAAAACAATTTTCGAACTTCAAACGACATGAGCAACAAACCAGAATAACAACTTGAAAATGTGTTTACCCACTCATTTTGGGTTTCTGGTCAAATAGAAGCAGCCAGAGAGAGAGAGAGAGAGAGAGAGACAGAGAGAGAGAGAAAGGCAACGCCCTCCAATACAAATTGGGTAAAGGACCGCAAGGTGATCGCCAGTATCCCAGGCGGCACTGTGTCTATGGGTGTGTGTGTGTGTGTGTGTTCAGTAAGCCACAAAAGCCGGAAATAACAGCATGACCCAGATTTGCATACCCCCCACACACACAGATACAATACAAATACCCACACGGCTTGTGTTCGCCCCTCAAGTTTAAATAAACTCCCCTCCCCCCCATTGCTGCTTGACTGCTTCCTGCAAAAATTTAAAGACCAAATTGCATTACACATTTGCTTAAAGGCAGAAACTAATAAAAACAAAGAGCGATACTAAGTTAGACCAAAGGAGCAAGCGAAGGTCATAAGTTTAGATAAATATTAGAATATTACAGGCAAGAGAGGGGCGGTTAAGGCTGGAAGTTCCGAAGAGAATGAAGTTCATATCCTGAGATGTGCAGAGTCCTTTCAGTTATATTAGGTTTATTCTCTAAATAGCAACCCCATGCTCTGCACTAATTAGGCATAGCCACTAGGACCCCTTCCCCTGGCATTCCCCAATAAATTGTCTACACAATTCAACGCCCCAACAAAGTTCTTATCTCTCTTAATATACTCATTAACTTTTGCCCATATCAAAACAATCATCACTTTGCCTCTAAACATGGAACATTGTGCGGACCGAAATAATTTTTGTTTTACCAACACAAACAAACCGCATCACACACACACATGCACACCCTTGAACAAACACACACGCCCACAAACACACAGAGATACTACAGATATTAGTGGGTGGAAAATGCAGCCAAAAACGTTGAGTCGGGTAAAATTATTTCATATAATTCGTAAAAGAGCGAACAATAAACGGGCCGGGGTCAGCAGGTCACCCACCACCACCACCAGCACGAAACCCATTCATTTCAATCCCATCTCAGCCACCCCCTTCGCAGAGCTACCCTCCCGCATACTTTATTAGTTTTGAGCGCTAAATTAATAATAAAAAGTTTTGTATTTTTGGCCAGTTTGCGAGTTTATTTGGGACAAAAACTGTGTGTTACGCATACGCAGTGTTGTGTTGTGTTGTGTGTGTTGTGTGTGGTGCGTTGTGGGAGCCATTAGTGTACCCATAAAGAGGGTATTGTGAAGGGGTAGTAAGAGATATAAGACCCAGCCAAGGTACAAGAATTTCCGAACCAATCATGACGCCTGATCTGTCATCCAGAGAGCTGATGATACTCCCAAGAAAAGGGCCACAGAGGAGCACCAAGACCCAGCTCAAAGGTTAAAGTCAAACTATTTTCAAGTATTTGAATTGATTAATAAGATAAACCCAGAAAAAGTCAATCTAAATCGTCTGCAAGGGTATAAATAGCTTCGACTGCCACAACTTCTTTGCCATCTAGACTTCTCTCGTATGAATGTGTGTGTGCTTTGTGTGTGTGTGTATTGTGGGTTCGGGTCCAGCTTGATTATTAAAAAACAAAAGTAATTAGAAGCGGAAAATGTGGGTAGAGAATGATCCCCTTTCGAATGGATTGAAAACTGTGCGCAGTTAGACATATTTTGCCATACTTTATTTTAATAATACAGACGCTGCCTGGCTGGCTGGCTGGCTGGCAGGGGAATGGGCGGGTGGGCGGTTGGGCGTGTGGTTGGGTCCCGAAACTGATATGCATAATGTATATGAAACTTTTTTGTTTGCCCATAGCAGAGGTTTAAATTGCCTCCGAGAAAAGTTTATGAGCAGCACACGAGTGGCATAAATCTACAAAAAATGAGCTCGACACATTTGAAAATGGCGGACAGCCAGGCAGCCAGGCAGCCTGCCATTTTGTGGCGTGTGTGTGTGACAGACTTAAGCCGCTGCAAAAGTTGTTGCCAAGATTTTACTTCACGCACTTGCACTTCCACTGCCACAGTCACTGGCACCGCCACTTGCAACCTCCGCAGTCAGTGACTCTGCTTCTGACTCCAACAGTCGCAAAAGTTAAGAAAGTCAAAATTCAGAAGAGCAGAAGAGCAGTTGAAGTTGCCAGGAAATGCATTTGAAGCTGGCTTAAATGCCTCTCGTTTTTTTGGCTCTTTTATCTCGGGCATAATTTACAAAATCAACTTTAATTCCATCAGACAAATTGACTTTAGAGGCCAGTTGGCCAGTTGGCCAGTTGGCCAACAGTCCAGAGACCATTCTGTTGACAGGCCAACTCTGAGTGCGAGTGTCTCTGACCTCGTCACCGAATTCAATTATTCAGTAGCTGCAATCCTGAAAATGTGTAGCCGTATAGCAGGGGGGGGGGGCCCCGCCTGTTCGCCTGTTGGCAAGCCCTAAATTATTAATTAGAATTTCCCAGCCAGACAGCCGGAGAGCCAGAGAGCCAGGCAGCCACAGAGGGAGAGGGGCAGGAAATGCCTTCAGCTGTTGTAGCAACATTCGCCGAAACGAGGGCGGTGGCAATGTCAGAGCAGAGCAAAGGCGACAACGCCTTTTTAATTATGTTGTTTGTTCTGAAGCTGCAGCTCCGCCTTCTTTCAAGTTATGCCTGATTACAATGAAACATTACAAACCAAATGAAATGGCCCAGAATGGAGAAGGACAAAGAGGGAGCGAGAGGACAGCTGCAGCCATTTTGCCTTTGAGCGGAAAGGACATAGAGTGCGCTTGGCCTGACCCATTATGCACAAGTTGTTGCTCGGCTCTTGCACTTGTTGCTGTTAATGTTAATGGTCCGTGGTCCCTGGTCCCTGGTTCCTAGTCCTGCCCCACCTCTTTTGTGGGCAAGGTCAAACGCTGTAATGTTTTTAATTAAGCAGCAGCAGTCCGCTTGGGGGACAATGGCAATTTGCTGGATAGCCTCCTCGAATGCCGCTTAATTCCTAGAAAATGCTGCTGCAGATATCATCATGGCCAACACTTTCTCTGATATTTATGGCTAAAAGTAAACTTTAGAAATCCCAAAGAAATCCCATAAATATGAATAAAGTATGGCTGTAGTTGGTATTTATTTAACAATAATTTTCTTTCCAATTTTATGTGAACTTTTATTCATGGAGTTAATTTTTTTGTTGCATTCTGCCATACATTTATTTGAGTATTTGTGACATTTTTTGATATCCCATGCCAGACGAATATTATTCATTTGTTTTGTGCTTATATTAGCATTCAATACCCACATATCCATCGAAGAGTCATTCACATTCACGGCCGATCACACTCGGCGAGAAATCAAACAAGCCGCGTGAATTTCACACTTGAATCGCTCTTGCATTTTATTTCTCCCGTATATATTCTTTATATGTTTTCAAACAAATTATTTAAATTAATTTCAGCAATTCTTTTGGCTGGAAAAAACTGGGCAGAATGACGACGGCAATTTACTGTCAAACGTCGCCTGCATTTTTATTGAAATACCTTCACTGCACTGCACGTTTTTTGTATCGACTGTCGTGCAGCATGTGCACTGCGGCGTATACGCAATATGGCAGAATAGACACACAACTGACTCTGAGAGATGATTTGCCGAAAAACACTCTATGAAGTGTATTAAATTTGGCCCCGCCGGAAAATTTATACGCCAAATGGAGGGCCACGACTGTGACTGTCCATGTAAAGTGCATAAATTTGCATTTATTTCTTTTAATCATTTTTTGTTTCAATTTTTCCAGGCTACGAGGACCGGGCCGATGATTAATGAGTGCACAATTTAATAGGTGGTCTCCGGTTGTACCCCCAGTGCCAGTCCACAGTCCTCATCCATGCTACCATCTCCGGGTTGTATGCATTTCCCGGGCATTTCCACATGATTGCACTTAATACTTATATATACAATATACATATATAGTTGGTGTATGTGAAGATACACACACATACATACATACAGTCATTTCAGTGAGCATTTTCGCCGTATTTTTTCCTTCAGCTTTTCAGAGACCCAAAAAAAGTTGTGCTCCCTCTTCCCTTCCCCGTTGTGATTTATTACTTCAATTGTGTAGTCGCGGAAAATGCATTTTGCGCATTGCATTTCATTGCCGGCGGCGTTTGTTTTTTGTCCCCCCCCTGTCCAACCCCCCTGTCCATCCAACCCTTCCTGGTTTTTCATAGTCCTTCATTTTCCCCTCTTCCTCTCCTGCTGCACATCGGTGAGGTGCGAAGTCGGTTTCACACACACAGAGACACATACACACGCATGTTTGCGGCTTGCCTGGGTCCGTGCAACCACCAACAACCAGATGATGGCTTCCATTGCAACACGGGGCATATTGGACTCGGCAAACAGATCGAATCGGGATCTTATTTGTGTTTATTTGAGGGATTTGTCCATCAGGTGGTGGGTAAACAGAGATGTGCACACATATGGTTTATTCGTTGTAATAACATTGTCTATAGAGGAAATGGGATAATCTTTTCGTAGTACTCGAAGTGTGGTTAAACGTTTTCTAGTCCAAGTTCGTCTTAGTTTTCCCTAAAAAAGAGCATTCTCTTTGTCGACATTGAACTCTCTATCTCTCTCTCTCTCTCTGTCTCTCTCTGTCTCGCTTGTGTGCCGCATTTCTTGTCTCTTTGTCCGTCTCCCTCCATGCCCCATCTATTCATAACATTTTTGGGGGCATGGATTTTTGGCTAGCATGGCGCGTAAATCACACAAAATGTCGGCTGGCTATAAAATCGTAGCATACTTTGCGCGCAATCAAGCAATGGAAAACGGGGCAGGAGGCAGAAGGCAGAAGGGGCACAAGGCACGCGGCGCACGAGGGGCTAGAGCCAGAGGCTTTTGCACTTGCATGTAATATAATTTGTTGCCACTTGCATTTGTGGCATGCCATTTCTCTCTCTCTCTCTCTCTCTCTGTTGGCCTCCTCAGGTGGCCCAGGTCTGGCAGGCAGCTCGTGCATTTAATTACGCTCCCGAAACTGGATCGAGGTTTCCTCCACTGGCACTTCCAAATTCAAGGATGACCCTTTGTGTGTCGGCTGTCCTGGAAGGGGGGCATGGGGCACGGGGCATGGGCATTATTTTAATTATGCAGCACAAGCAGATGCTGGCTTAGTGCCTTTCGAGATCCCTGAGATTTCGGGTGGTGTAACATTTGCAGCTAATCGTGGCGGCGATTCATGAATTTTGATGATTATGCTGATCAGTCCCCGATTAGGGGCAGGCTCTGGCTCTCTCTGCCACAAAGTGTGAACTCAATTTGTATGGCTTTTCATCATCGACTCGACAGTATCATCTGGCAGCTGCATCAATCCGACTTCCGAAGCAGAATGAGTTTTTCATGTAAATTTGCTGGCCAAAACCAAACTATATGTGGTCGAATGGAGTCGCCCCCAAATCCCAGGCTCATGGCCAGGTCTCCATGTGCGTTTATTATAATTTATGTAGCAATTTATCATGCTGACCAGTCTCCCCCACCCCCACCCCACTGTGTGTCCCAGCCGTAACTAATGCCCCATGACCATCGGCAATGGCAGTGGCAACAAAGGCAAAAGTTGTCCATAATATCCATGAACTGGCCTGCATTTTCAATTAGAAAATTCGGCCATGTGTGTGTTGGGACTTGGGGAATATGCCTGCAAAATGCATACATTTTTAATAAATTCTATTGAAATTTCCACTATGCCCAAACAGGAGGTAATTTACCTGAAAAGGGGGCAAGAGAGAGAGCTAGAGAGGGGGCTAGAGAGGGCCTGGTTGGGGTAACCTTTTATCAGGTTTAGAGAATGGAATTTTAAAGCTAATTTGCGTAACCAAAACTAGGCAAATCGATGACCAGCATGGCCATAATTCACTGAACCAAAGACTGACTAAGTGAAAGGTGCAACTGCCATTCGAAATGGGATTTAGTAGAGCACTTAAGCGCGCGCCGATGGAATTCTTGGCAAATGGTCGACAGTCAGCGAAACAGCGTTTATTTATGCGCAGGAAGAGGCGACTCCGGAGACCCGAGGTGACGACGGCATATCAATGCAATCGCAATCCGCTTTGCCTCTAGATTTATAGACACTGCAACGCAGCGAAGTCGGAGCTGGTGCTGGAGTTGGACTACATTTTTGAGGAAGTTGGCTTACAGTAAATATAAAATGTCTGGCGCTGTGAAAATCAGCAATTCAAAAGGATTTCCGCGACACTCTCCAGCACCAGAACGGATAGCCAAGTACAACGAATGAGAGGGGAGAGGGGAGGGCCAAGACCGGCTCAAGTTGTGTGCCATTGCAGTGTCAATACAATCTGGCAATGGTTCAATAGTTGGGAAAATGTTTGCCTAACCGCGTGTGCACACACAATGCACATTGGGGACATTGTTTTTGGTCGTGCCACACAGTGCCAGTGCCACACTGCCCGGGGCCAGTCATGGCCAGGGATCTGAGAATGTGAATGGGCGCCATGTGGCATGTGGCATGTGCATGCCTCGGCGAGCAAACAATTGGCATGGGGTCGCGTCACCGCAACAAATGAGGGGCAATCAATGCTGTCCCCCAGACACGGCCGAGCAGACTCGAGCTCGCAACTCGGAAAGCTGTTGCGACTCATTTGCTTGTATGGCAGTTAAATTAACCAAATAATGGGAAATAATGGCATCGAATTAGACATCTCCTATGCATAGATTTCCCCTCCAGACAGTCTCTTTTTAGAACATTCCCAGACAGACCCGCGCCCCTCCTCAATGCCAACTGCCATCTACCATTTGTCAGTGTTTAATTTTGAATTAAGGCTGAGTAAATATTGTGGCAGGACTTGCAGGTACTCGTTGTTGTTGTTGTGGCAAGAATTTAATTAAAATCTGAACAGCCACAAGGGTAGAAATGTTGTGCATTTTTAGTTGTGTTAGAAAATGTTAAATATTAAATGGTTTGCAGTTTATTAAACGCACAGATTTTGCCCCGTTCTTCCTCGCTTTAATTGTGCCACAGATGTCCTTTCCATATTGACAGGGACCAAATATTGGAGTTTCTTAATGAAATGTGCACACACACAGGCAGAGACAGAGAGAGAGCGAGAGAGAGAGAGATGGAAATTGGCAGTAAAGTGGAAAACTCTGGCCAGAGCCAGTGAGAGTTTTCTCTTGGGGACTCTTGACGTTTTCACGCCATCGACTGTATTTAAATACTTTAACACTGGAACAGCCAGCAGCCAGCAGGCAGCACGGGCAGATTGAGAGTCAGAGAGTGTGGGGCATGCAACTCAAAATAATTATTTATTGTCCTGTGGTGGCATTAAGGCGCACGCTCCTCGCACAGATACTGCCCATGAGGATGTCGCTTCATGCTCGCAAAATTAAAATTAATGCCATTCGATCCATTCGGGCGGACAAGAAGGAATCATTGGAGAGAGCTGCGGGGTGTGGCGTGCCGTGGCGTGCCGTGGCGTGGCGTCGAGTGTTCAATATGATGCATTTTAAATTTTTAATAGGATAAATACGCACGCATGTGTGCGCGGCGCTGCTTGAGTGTGACGCAGATTAAATTATAGCAAAATATTGCCATCGGCATCGGCAAACCTATAAACAATGGCACAAAAGAAACAACAGGCAACCAACCCCCCACCCACCCCCTCCTGCCACCGCAGCAGATAAAAAGCTTCAAGCCTCGCTTGGCACGTACTCTTTGATTTACTCTTTTTTTTTGACGAGGTTTTGTGGCATTTGCATTGCGTTTGATCAAGGAAATAAATATTTTATAATTCTTAAAATTTAATTTAATTTTCTGTATTCATTGGAAGTTGATTCTGGATCATTATAACCCTTGTGAGGGTATACAAAATCAATGTAAGCAGAATATTTCATAGAGCAAAGTTGTTCACTTGTTGCCCTTTTTCCTCTCGGTTTTCACTTTAATTTATAATAAATTAATATACAAAATAATATTCCCTTGCTTGTGTATGTGTTTGGCTTTTTATTACAACAATTTCTCGTTGTATAGTCGTTAAGGACATCTGCGGACAGGCCCGGAGCAGACCGGTCGTGTTAAACATTTCCGTCTTGGCTTTTTGACTCGTCACTCACACGGCGTATACTCAATGCCAGTCCGCAAACAGCTATAAATTTAATTATAAAATTCAAGAGAAACCGAGTATGTGTGTGTGTTGGTTTAGCAAAACATTGCGAGGGGCAGATACAGACATTTATTTTCGTGACAAGTTAGTGCAAATTTACACGATAAATTCATTAAAAAGGTACACAAAATGTTGCAAATACTCGTAGTTTACCGATTTGTAGCGCTGCCGCTATTGTTGTTGTTCGTGTCAGTGTGTGTTGCATGTTCAGTGGATTCAATTTAATTGTTTTGCAACATGCAGCAGTAAGGGGCAGGCATTTCGGCAGGGGGTATATATTTTACAAGCTAAAAGAAACATTCTGCGGCATCCGCATAAATTATCAGTTACCCTCCTGCCCCCCCGCCTTGCCCTCTTTGTTTTCAGCTCGTGTTCTTTCATTGTTTTTGGTAATGTTGGCTCATTTTAATTAAAATCTTTTTCGGCAGTGCTAAAAGCCAAACATTAATGCCCAAAAATGCATGGGCATGGCATGGCAGGGGCATGGGAGTGGCATTCGGATTCGGTTTGCTTGTTGCACACGCAAATTGAGAGACCCAAAGCAAATTGGAGCACACGGCCAGCGAATGTCCGACAATTTATCTATAAATATTTGTGGCTCATTTGGAGAGAAAATTCAGAGGAATTAGGCAGCCATATTTTATGTGTTGGACAATATGTTTCATTCCCATCTGAAATGGTTTTGAATACTCGTATAAACTTCTCACAAGTTTGCTATATTTTAAGACCCTTTCATAAAACGTTCGCCATATGTTTAAGCTAAGTGAAACACTATCCGGCCGGGGTTATGGCCATGGCTTAGTCGAGGAAAACAATCAAAGAGCGCACATAAACCTAAAACACTCAAAGAGAAATCAAATGGAAACGCACTCAATGAGCAGCGCTTTTTATGACTGCAATATGCGAATGGCAACACTGGCGTGATTTGTAGCAATTTGACCATAATTCCATGCTGGAAAAACACAAGCAAATGAAGGGAAAAAAGTTGCTAAAGCAACACACCATTATTATAAATATTTCATTAAGTTTTAAGTGCCTTCGCCGAGCAGGAAAACAATAAAAATGGGCCACTGGGGCGGGCACCACGAAGCACAGCAAAGTTTCCCCCACATTACTCATACGCAGCGTGGTGCTACATTGATGCGTTGCCTACTTGGGTCCTGGATACTGGTGCTCCTGCTCTACGTTCGCCTCCGTTGACTCAATAATTTTAATTGCTGTTTGGGCGGTGCTCCAGTCCTTGTTTTTTGTGTTCCTTTCTATAATATAAATTAATTTATACGCCCGCAAGTGGACCGCCTGCGGCTGTTGAGTGTTCTTCTTGGCTGCTCAGGCTTTTAGCATAATTGAGTGCTTGAAATCTTATTATTGACAATTAGAAGTGTCAATAAATCCGTTTTTTATTTTCCTCTAATCATCGATCAAACTCAAGTGCGACATCCTACTGGGTACCATTTTGTCTACTACAATTACCAATTACGATTCAGAGCCGTGCCGCCGCCGCAGTGACTTGTTAATTTGACTGCCTCAACTTGACATTGATTTTTATTGACATTTCTGTGAGTGTCTGTCTGTCTGTCGCTGTCTGTTTGTGTAAGCATTTGAGAGATTGAAAACATTCATTTTTTTTTTGGTTGGTTGGCGGTCCTGTCCTTGGTCTCCTGTTCTCTTTGTTGAGCTTCATCCACCTCCAAGCTCAACACGTGCATGAGCCTCAAATCCCGCATTGTCCTCCGCCGGCAGGCAGGCATGACAGATATATTCCCTCTGACTGATTGCTGAAGGTTCTTTCTTTGAGTTTTACATCTGTTAATTAATTTTTTGTGTCTGTGTGTTTTCCGGAATTTCCGGTCAGGTGACTCACACACACACACACAGACAGTGCGTGTCCCTGAATCCAGTTGGGAATTCATTAATTAACATTTTGGACATTTGAGGGATTAACTTAGGTAATCCGTGAGGTTATTTAGTTATGCTGGTTAAATATAGAAATATATCTGCTATTTGTTTAGCAGCAAATCAATGCCAGATGCCATTGCTCGTCAGAAATATTCCCAGCTGCTATTCCTGGATTCCTGATCTGATCTGATGATGCCCTCTGGCCGGGCAATGAAACAATATCCTGAAGCAATTATTTGTATATTTATTGAAATTACATTTACCTCAATGCCATTTCGTTTTCGCTGTGCTGCCTGTTGTTGTTTTTCTTCCATTCCCTTTCCCATTTTTAATTTTTTTCCCTTATTTTTCATATCACTTTATTTATTTTTCTTGATATTTTTGTGCTGCTGCTGCTGCTGCTTTATTGCGTGGGCTGTAAAATTATAAAGGCAACAAGAGAGCGGCAGGCACGGCAGGAACAGACAAACACATCTCATCAGGATTCTTTTGATTTCTTTGCCACACTTCAATACGCATTCGTGGCAGGGCAAATAAAAGAGGGGCAGAAACCGGAACCGAGAGCAGCAGCAGCAGCAGGGAGCAGCAGGGAGCAGCAGGGGGCAGCAGTGGAAAAGAAATGAAAATGCTGCAGCAACAAAAAGGAAACGAATGACGAATGAATAAACGCATGACAGCCTGACACACTGCCCTCATGCTACACTCCATGCCCCCAATATATGTATGTGTGTGTGCCTGTCTGTCTGCAGCAGGGGGCAGCATCGAGAGTAGTGTGACGGGCCCAAGCCAAACACGTTTGACTGGCATGAATGACAAGAAAATCGTTACGTACGTACCCAGGCTGACATTAATTGAGGCTGATACATAAAGAGTAATACATAATAATAATAAAGCAGCAGCCACACTGGCACACTGGCGGTATGTGGGCCAAGAGGGAATCCAGCCGGTGTATGAGTAGCATCAAAAGTTGTAGTCAAACAACCAGCAAGGAGGGTACTGTCGATATTCTGTGACTTTGGGATAACTGATGCTCAGGGGAAAACTTTATTATGAAGGAAAGGAAATAAGTATTGTGGTAGGATAACCTAATCCAGCCAATACGGCCACACTAGTACATAAGATAATACCATAAGAATACTGTAATATTAAGAATTATAAATATACGGCCACATTACAAATGCGTAGCCAACGCTCGATCACTTTTTGTATGCATCGAAAGCGAGAGGAACGAAAAATAAAGAGCGAAACAGAAAAAAGACATGGTGATACAATTATTTTATGTTTTACAGTATTTATTAATATAGGAACTAAAGGAAGGAGCTGTTGCTTTTTTTAGTGCTTCTGGAATGGCATTTATTTCTATTTTTTAACGTCTTGAAAGCTTCCTTCTTTAAGCGAATTGAACATACCCTTCCCACTCCACCAAGATACCTCGTGTATACAAATTGAAGCGAAACATTTCAAGAGTTCGGAACTGCACTTCTTTGGCTTTGAGTTCGGCTTTAACCGTAGCCACCGTAAGCTGCCACGTAATGAAGTGCGCTGGTAATGCTATGTAGATTGTGCAGCAATGCCACGTGATGACGATGATGAGGCGGCGACCAGAGAGCTGCAGGTGATTAGAAGTGAATAGAGAGCAGAGCAGAGGGGGATTGGGGTTGTGGGTTCACCATCAAATCAACTGTGACTTGATTTAACCTTTCAAGCGGATGGCGCACTGCAGTGCACTGGCTGAAAGCGAGTTTTTGTGACTTTACTTGGGGCATGCCGCATGTATTTTCAGTAAACATAAAGCAATACGTGACTTGCTTTCAGAGGTGGTGGCACAAAGTGAAACTTTCTTTGATGTGGATTGAAATATGGTGGCTTTTCTTCTCTAAACAGATACCCACACATTCAATGAGGCCAAAAAAGTTATTTCCTGATGTGAAATACTTATATATTTATCTGGAATATCAAATACTTATAAAGCAGCAAACTTCGTTAACCGAATGACCAGCTGGAGAACATACGCCGGAACATACCGGAAATGGTAAGTGGCCACACACACACACAAGCACACACTCTCTCTCTCTCGCACTGCCGTAAGGCGAGGTTCAATCAGTCGAAAAAGTTTTCCCCCAACAACCGGAAAGGCAATTGCTAAAAATAAAACGAGGAAAACGTCAGGACGACGGTGAAAATAAAACCCAATCGTTGGCTGATGGCCACTTTGTAGTGTGTAATTACGGATTGAAATTAAAATTGGTTCGATCCACACAAACACAGACACGTATGGAGGATGACGCCTACGAAATGGAATACAAAAAAATAAAGAACAAAATTGAGGAATTTTACCTTTTCTTTCCAGGTATCGGCTATACGGCTGTGCGACTGTGTGTGAGTGTGGGGGGGGGGAAATTGGAACCGATGACCCTCCAACGAAGTTCCCGCTACTCCACTTAAATTTAATATATTTTCATTCGATTGTTGGCGAAGAAAAAACAACTGCACAAAAAACAAACAGTGAGCGAAATTAAAAATTCAATATCCTGTACAAGCAGAAAGGAAAATTATAAATAAGTATTTATTGTAATTATTGCATTTTATGTCTCTCTGGCCGACATTTGCGCGATAAGCAGGCCTGAGGAACCAGCGCAGCTGCTGTCCCTGGCCCCAGTCCCCTACCCCCCACTCCCCAGTCCCCACTGCCCCCTCCCCAGTCCCCTGTCGCAGATCCCTGTCCCTGTCTCCTACCGCAGTGGAGGACCTACTTTACTTTCATTTTATTCATGGCTACGTTTTGTTTTCCCAAGTGTTAAATTTTTTACGTTTATTGTTCGAGATTTTCCACCAGCAGCAGCAGCAGTCACCAGCTGCAGCGGACTCTCCTGCCACCTTCCACCATCCGCCCTTCCACTTGCTGTACTTGAAATTAATTTTTAACTTCCGTCTATATTTCTTCTTCTTCGCTGGCCTCTACACCCTGCACATCCTCCTCCGCTGGTCCTCTCATTTGCTTTGTTTTCTTTTCTTATCGTACATTTTCTTTTCTTCTGGTTTTTGCTGGTTTTTTGTTGTGTTTTTCTTAGCAGTTTTCTCAGGGCTGTGGCACGTCATTTTTGGCTCATTTGCCACACGCCATTTGGCGGCTGCCTTCCGGCCTAATGAGGAACATGCATCAAAATTAGTTGGGAGCCCAGGCGTCATAAACATAAAAATGAGTCTGGCTCCACTTTGTTTCCTTGGAGTGAAGTGGGGAAGAGTGCATGTGCCAGGAGGAGCCAGAAGGAGCCAGGAGCAGCCAGGAGGAGCCAGAAGCAGCGCCACAGCAGAGTAACTAAAATAAATAAATAAATAATTATGATAAGCCATGATTCTGCTGTTTGGAGGCAAGATCCATTACCAAGGATTTGTGTAGGAAATTCACTTTTCTGATTGACCAGATTTATAGCGAGTTTATTTTTGTACAATATTTATGGCAACAAAATGTGTTATGGAGTATCCAAAATGGGGAATGAAATTAGCTTTAATTAATTATAATTTTCATAGTTTTATATTCGATTTTTGTTACTGTTAAATGATTTAAATTTATATATTTAATATGAATGATATTTAAATAAATAATGTGGTACTATAACCCAATTCAGAAAATACGGCAGCACTAGTACATCAGATAATACCATAGGAATACTGCATATACGGCCACATTACAAATGTATATACCGACGCCCAATCACGATCACTTTGTGTGTGAGGAAGCGAGAAGAAGACATAAATAAAGAGCGAAGCAGAAAAACATGGTGATACGAAATACTTTCACAATAATTAAAATAATTTAAGACATGAATCAAATAAAATAATTGTGTAAATTAAATACAACATTGAATTCTTCTTTTGAAGTCTTCTATTGAATGCTTCTAGCAGAGTCATATATTTACATAATATTTAGTAAATAAAGTAAAGTTAGTTCAATTGGGTTTTTCGGACCACCCGAAACCCCGAACCAGCTTCCACATATTATATTATTAGCCAGAATCCAAAGGGCCTATGAAACCTTAAACTGTTGGTGGGGCTGTTTTACCCTGTCCAACGGTTCTGTCACCCAAATCCCCTTAAAATTTTCGGCCAACTTTCGAAAAATGTTTGGCCACATTTATGGCTGCCTCTGTTTTTGTTTTTATTGCTGGGGCATGCCTCTGTGCGGAATGGTTGTGGCACGAATACGGCCGCGGCGAGTGGCATGTGGGCTGGCTAACTGGAAAAGTCGGCAATGCGTGAAAACTACTATACAAATACCATGCCCACGCCCACGCCCACGCCTACTCCCCATCCTGGCCCTCATATTCATACAGGGCAGAATTTGGAGTCCGTCCGCTTACCCTGTGGCTCATGAGTCAGGCATCACGGGGTAAGGAATGAAATTTTTAATCCTTTTGCTGAAGCAATAATATAGCATCCCTTTCTCCTCTCTCTCTGTGTGTGTGTGTGTGTGTTTATACAAGTATAAATTAAACAGCAGGGCCTTACCCACACACACACATACACACACTCACACACGGATTCGAATAGGGAAAGTTTTTTGCTAAATCCTTTATGAAAAGTTTCTCCTTTTATGGGTTTTCACAGTCAACCGAGGAGCCGAACGCGAAATCTCCGTGCATGTATGTGTGTGTGTGTGTGTGTGTGAGTGAGTGTGGGAAGGACGTTTATTGTAAAAGCTAATTAAGTCATTATCAATTGCATGAGTGAGCGAAAGCTAAGGCTAAGGCGAGTATGCATAAAGTTATGCCCGCTTTTCCCGGGTAACAGTCGACCCTCACGCCCACACATTCTCGAAGTCTTTGAGCAGCTTAAGGGATCTTGGGGCAAGCCTTTGTCAAACATCAATGATTTACCTGTAGTGGTTCTGACTAATTTTTTCCACTCTGTCCCCCCAGGCATATTAATCAATTAGTGACCTTCGGTCCACTCTGCTCCTCTCAAGAACGAGAACCATAGCCAGAGCCCCAGACCTGGCAAAAGGTTAAAAGTGCCAGAGCAACATTGTCGTACAGTTGTCGATGGTACTTCGTAGATAGAGCTGGCTGCCCCGCCGAAGAGAGACAGAGAGAGAGAGAGAGAGCTTTTTCGAAGCACCGACCGAGCGCAACCGACCCACTGGAAGTTCGAAACGAGAGAGAGAGGCAGGCTCCTATGCTAAGAGAGCTTTGTGGGGGAAAAGTTCTCTTGCTTGCGAGACGCTTTCACCTCTATTTGCTTTACAGACGTCAGAATTAGAAATTATAATTGCCGCACATTATTCAAATCGTATACATGACCTACACCCACGCTCAGGTGAGCTTTGGCGAGAAACAACAACAACAACAAGGCACTCGAAACGAATTGAATTTGCGATGCCTTTCCGTTTGGCCTTTGCCACGAACCTCCATGGTACTACACTTCTGGCTCTGATTGTTGCTTCATTGATTTGGTACGAGTATATATGGTATATGGTCTTTATATCGGTATCGGTTCGGCACACACCCACGCCCACGACTGACATTGTGCTATTGCACTTGACAACCGCAGCGAGGCTGCCTGCATAATTTAGCACTTGACCTTTGCTCCAATCCACTCCAGCCTCAGCCACAGCCTCAGCTACAGCCTCAGCTACAGCCCCAGCATCAGGCTCGGCAAAAAGAAAAGTTTTCCACATTTTCATTTCCATTTTTGTTTTACTTTAAATGATTCCCCGCCCTCGTCTCCTAAATGGCTCGGTGCAAGGGTTAGACAGCTGTCAGATGGATTTCATTTGTTCGCTTGCCTTCCACCCACCTGCCCATCAGCCGTGAGGTTGAGGCAGGTTGAAATTCAGCTTGGATGAGGGCCAGAGCAGGAATCTGTCTATAAAGATACAGTGCTACTTGCAATGGTTCAAAAAAGTTTGCCAAGAACTTGGGAAGATGTCATTAAAGCCTCAGAGATGCCATTTTCCGTGCAGTGAGTTTCGTGTCTCACAGCAGCTTGCGGTTCTATATAATGATGTACCACTGTATAGTTGACTGTCTGTGACTGTCTGGGTCCTGGCTCCTGGCTTTGATCTCTGAAACGAACAAAGTACAGAACTTTCTCTTGGCTTACAATTTATGATAATTAACGATGTTGAGTAAAATTTATCATACATATAGCATACCATAAACCCAAACTGGCCCAAACTTTTGGCCTCTCTCTCTCTCTTTCTCTGTGTCTCTGTCTCTGTCTAGGTTCCTTTGACACTTATTAACGATCTGGTGGAGTCTCTTTATGCCGACTGTGAACTCTCTGTGGCATAGTTCTTCAGCTCTCGGAAACTTTTTGTCAGCCCTCTGCCTCGGCCTGGCCATCAAAGTTTTTCTTTTTTTACATCAAACACATCCTAAATCATGCATGGAAGCTGAGGGTTATTCCCCAGTCAGCCACCCACCACATATGATATGAGCTGTGCTGTGGGTAAACTAATCAACACTGAACGGGCACCCCACCCTCCCTTTATCACCCTCCAGTCTATGCCCAACTTCAGCACTAAAAATCTTAAGTGAAAGTTTAAAAAGTTTCTCTTTCTTTGTCTCGGTGACGTTTCCCCCATATACTCGTAAGTGGAAAACTCATTAGGGAATTTCCAGCAACAGAATTCTTAGCATATTTCAGACACAGATGATATGCCGCCTCCCCCGCACCGCACCGCCCCGCCGTCCTGCCTCCTGCCACATGTGACCGCAAAAATGAGGCGTCAACCGCAAATGCTGCGCCGGCATGCAAATTATGCGTAGTTAATGTGCCACGGCCCCCCAGCCACCGCCCACCGCCCCCACTCAGCATTCCCCATGCGTTTTGGTTAATTTTCATCTTTAAGACACTCAATGCTGCGGTCGAGGCTGAGGCTGAGGCTGTCCTTTGAGCCATAGTGGGAATGGAGAGTAAAAAGCATTCCATGTGGCCAGGCCGCACCGACCACAAAATGCCTTCAGCTGCAGCAGTGCCTGGGCACAGAGCCTACCCCAGAGTCCGAGTCCGAGGCAGTCAGTCGGACAGTCGTCAGGGAGTGGGTTATTCAGTCGGTTGATGCTGAAATACTTTCCCCACACAGACAGGCATTCCTCCAGGAGAGAAAGAGCGGATTCGAGAGCAGCCTTCACTTAGCCCCAGTGAAAATAATGAATGTGAGAGAAAACTGTTTGTTTGTGCAGAGAGTCCAAGGAAACCCTTAAATTTGTGCAACACTTTGAAAGGAAATACAATTTAAGATATAGGCAAGCGTACTGTCGTAAAACCTTTTATTCCTTTAAGTACTCTGTCCTTGGAGTAACGAGCCCAGACAGACTTAAGTCTGCACCCAGCTCTAGCCAAATGTCCCGACAGCATCTTGATATCAATGGCTGGCAAATCCAATCAAATCGTAACCATTAAGCCACTCCAACAGCCACTATGAATGGCATTTGAGTCGAGATTCAATATGGAAAAACCGAAATATTCCATTAACCCGAAATCAGTTCAATTCAGTGCGGTTCGTTTTGGTTTGGTATGGTTTGGTTCAAGTGTCTGCCACACATAAAACTGTAAAATGATAATCAAAATTGCACATTTTAATATTTTTTATTGTAAATTAAAACAATAAACATTCAAAAACTTTGCCCCACCCAACCCACAACAAAGGAGCTCTCAGAGTTTTGGTTTTGGTTTGTTGTTTGTTGGCCATATCAATGGGCCATCTGTTTTCATTGTTATGGGGCAGACACACGCATGCCTCAAGGACGAGGACGTTCTGCTACAAATGCATCCCCCATGCCACCGCCCTCTGGTGCTGTCTAAGTCAATAACGACTGAGGGAAAGGGGTGGTGGTGGGGAGACAGACATATCAAATCGCTTTACGTTTGACAAATTTAATTTGATTTTGTGTGAAGTTTATTGGCAAAACGTTTTGGCCAAAACGGGGGTCGAACAGGGGGCCTAAACGTGCGTGTAACTCGACTCCACATCCTTTCGCCCTCTGCTGCTGTCATTTGATAAATGTCATGTGGCTCTGGCCAAATGAAATTAGTTTAAATGCAACATTTGTCATAAAAAAGACTCGGCTAATTGCAATCAAATATTTATGATAACATTTTTGTGGGTCTACAAATCAATTTTACATAATTTGTACCACATTTGCTTAACGCATTAGCGCGGGGCGTCAAAGTAAATACCAGAATTTCATTTCAAATCAAATTATCGTTCGACTAGCCAAAGGTCATTCGAAGAGCCCGAAAGTATTTACATTAATTAAAATATTTTGGAGCAACTTCCAGGGAGCAGGATGATCATCCCCCCATCAGCGGTGAACCGCAAAACTGAGCAAACATCGAGCAAAACCGAGAATCGTATCCATGTTCCATGGTCTGGTCTGGCCATATCAGATGTCAAAATGACAAATGTCAGAGGGAGAGAGCGAGAGTCGGGCAGCTAAAAATAATTGATATACGGAGTGCGGAGTTTTCCGGCCTGCCAAAAATACACACGCCTATAGGAAATATGCGGCGAAATGTTTTTAATTGGAACATAAATGAAATGCGGCGTCCCCATGGCAACAAAAAGCCTTTTGGTCTTGATTTAAATTTAAATTTTTGCAAAGCGAAGCTGCTTTCTCCTCTTTTGATTGCTATCCATCAATTGGATTGGATTGGATCGGTCAGTGCAATTAAAGTCTTTGAGTTTTTCTTAAGTTTCTTGAGAGTTTTTCCTCGTTGGACACTCATTGGATTTACGAGTATTGTCGAATGAGATAAGAGCCATAAAATGTGCAAAGAAACAACCCGAATAAAACGCAACAAACGCTCGAAATTTTATTTATTTCTTTTCAGCAATTTCCCACCTCTTGAGGGGGCCTGTCGGGGGTTAAGCACGCCTTGGTTACAAATTAAAAATTTGTCGTTTCAGTCGAATTTTCGGCACAAGAGTCAGCACACAGCACAGGAAGTCAGTGGAGCAGTCAGGCCGTGTGCTTGTAGCTGTAAATAAAATAGCCACAGTGGGGGCGAAAAGGCAATGCCCAGTCTACCGAACCAAAAACATATAAGGCAACTTCGTTGTCGATGTTGATGTTGCCCTTTTTTCGGTTTGTTTGCTTTGCCTTCTCTTTTTCTCTCCCCCGTTTTCATTCTCTTTGCTCATTTAGGCTCTTTTGTGTTCATGTTGTGAGAGGGAATGGCACAAATATATATAAATACAATACAAAATTAATACAACGTGCAATTATGAACAACAACCGAAGGCTGGGGCGAGCAAGTGCCGCGGTGCCCCTCAGCAATGTTGCTACATGACAGCACCGGACTGTGGTCTGGTCTGTGGGTGGAAGTGCAGTCACAATTTCCACCTGTGAATGGAAATATACTGGCACCTGTTCAGTTCTGAACTAGCCACAGCAGCTAATCTAATCCACTGAAGTTTTTTTTTAAACGTTTTAATATAATTTCTTAAATATTTGATTAAAATTTCCCCTAGAGCAATTCCTAAAGCAGTTTCCACATGTCAGCAGGACTCGACTCTTTCGGCACATTGGGCCCTCCCTTTGTTGTCGTTGTCGCTGCCATTTGGGCTTCACATTTTGGCACATTGTTGGCTTGAAAGACATTTATTTAATTGCCAGACGCCTGGGGGGTGCAGGAAGTACAGTGCGGAAAGGGGGCAACAACTGGCCAGACCAGACCGGGAAAAGAAACAGCACCAGAAACAGGACCAGAAACAGCACCAGAAACAGCCCCAGAACCAGTGAAAAGAAACAACAAAAAAATACAAGCATATTAAATGCGACAATGGCGCCGACCGGAAGTAAAAATTATGTTGAAACTTTCTTTGTGTGAGTGGCTGTGTGTATGTATGTGTATGTGGCTGTTTGGGTGTCTGCATGAGAGTGTATCTGTGCGGGTCAGGACTTTGTTTCGGTTGTGTGTGTCCTCCGTTCTGCGGTTCATAAAAAGTCAATAAAGCGAGTTTATTTGCTGGAGTATGTCAACATCATTTCTGCTGAAAAGTCATTAAATCAAACCCAAGGGGGGGCCCTGTCCATCCCCATTAAAAATGTGAAATATAGAAAACCATAAAGTTGAAAATTTGTTTGTGCAAATAGTTAATGGCTAAATGCTATAAAAAAAGGTGTACAGCAAAATGATGTCATCTGATTTTGGGATGGGATGGATGGATAATAGGTTCTGGTGTTTTATTTATTTCCTTTTCAATTTGCCTTTTGGCATTTGCCAACTTTTCAACGCCTCAATCTGCTGCCAAATTTTATTTGCAAATTAATTCCATTGCAATGCCAAAATCGATTTGCTTGAAGAAAAAAGCATTGAAGGAGGCATCGTAAATCTCGCGCAAGAGACGGAGACGTTTAGCAATTTAAAAGTGGCATAAATCACGTGCCCCTTCATCTAGATGAAAGTGAGAGCAGGCGAGGCACGAGTCCTTGGGCATCCTTTGAGCCAGTGCAGACTGATGTATTGTGTAAATTGTAGCGCAAAACTTCGGGGCTTTCTGAGAAATGGCGGCATTATTAAAGTCAGAGGGTTACCCGGCAGGGAGCTCCTCTATTTCATATTTTTTTGCCGCCTTTTTGTTGTCCATTAGCAATTTAGAATTCGCCCACAACCAAAAGGTTGCACAGGTGCAGTGGCAGTGGCAGCGGATTTTTCGTGCCAAATGCTGCTGGAAAATGCGCAAAATTTTTCAACTATGAAGCGGCTCAATTGAAAGAGAGAGAGAGAGAGAGAGCGCGTGAGAGAGCGGTGCAGGGATAGATTGAGAGTGGGTGGACGGACAGGACAGACCTTTCCCTTGGCCAATGCGCCTGTCTGCATGCAAATATTTATGCATAAAGTTGGCTCTGTGCTCATTTTTTCCGTACCATATTTTTTGGCGCGGCAATGTCCCATTCTCCAGCCAAGACAGAGAGAGAGAGAGTGGCCGTCGCCTCGTCTAGGCCATGTTTGTGGCTTTTGGCATTGTTTGCCAGCTGACAACAGTCGGCAAAAGTTTATGCCACCAGCGCTTCAGTGCGGCTGGCTCTGCCTCAGCCTTTAACTGTGCCTCAGATTCAGTTTCAGCTTTCGCTGGGCCCATAAATCATCTCTGTCTCTCTCTCCTCCTCCTTGATGCATGCTCTGTGGCAAGTTGGTTAACATGCCGCCGACTGCAAGCTTAGACAGCTCTTACAATGCAACTCTTGGGTCCTCGAGGAGGCGTGGCCGATGGGTGGCCAAAATGCAATGCATGCAAATGTAAAACTGATTTGTTGTGACGCAGCAACAACAGACTGCAGAGCAGAGAGATACGAGAGTGGCACGAGGCACACCCACACGCTGCACTCCATCAAATGGGTGCCACACAATGCCCGGGTCCATCCTCCGGACCAGCCCACGCCCGGCCCGTAACCTGCAGCCAGGCCCCAGCCAGCAAACATTTGCGAAATTTTGTCAATTTGTGTCCGACAGTTAACCCATTGATGTTGGCTGGGTGCAAATTGACATGGTCAAAGATTGGGGTGGGATTCAGGTTAAGGGCAAACCATCTGGATATACGCTGGATGACATTAACAATGTAGAATCATTTTTTTGAATATTTTTGCAATCCTTTTCAATATCTTTTTCCATGTTGAATGGATTACTATTAAAAATATATATAAAATATATAAATATATTGAAATGATTCGTATCTTTTGTAGTGTTTCCTCGCTGATATTATTTGCCTTTAAATCTACATACATTTTTAAAGATGAAATGAAATAATAAACAGCCTATTTGATCGGTCGAGTGTTCCTGAGCAAAATCAATCGGTGTGTATTAAATATCTCAACAATTGCCGTTCCAGTTTCTATTTTAATCCCATTTGACTTAAGTTCGATATGTTGTGCACCATAAACATCAAACATCAGTATCCGCCCCCCCAGTGAGCCATGGGTTAAGCCCTAGCCGTGAGCCGTCAGCAACTTGTAGCCAGGGCCAAGTGCTCTGCTCGGCTCTGATCTGTCTATGTATGCGTGTATCTGTGTGTCCTATGCTTTGTGTGTGTGTGTGTGTGTGTGAGACCCATGTGCGATTATCATCACGTAGCTGGAGCATTGCATTCATTTCACATGCCTCGCCGTGTGCCACTCGCCACACAAATTGCTGCTGCTGCCACAGTTTTTGTTGTTGCTGTTGCTGCTGCTGCTGATGTTGCACCTCCTGCACTTTGTTATTGTCCTTCACAATTGACAGCTGTGCCCCGGCCTCGGCCATGCCCTCAGACGGCTTTTTGTAATGCCCGGGCATCATGTGAGATGAATCCTTTTTTTTCCGAAACTGGTTTTGACCTGAAAGTTGGCAATGCTTCCAGTTACTAACGAACCATAAAAGTATTCTGGATCTACTCAAAAGAATACGAAGAGTACATACAATTTAATCACGCAAACTTCGGTTTTCACTTACTTTGGCGTTTTAGGTTTACGGGCAAAACGTTTCGTTTTCGTTTTTAGGTGCTCCCGTTTTTGAAATATTTTATCATCGATATGTTTAATTTTTATACATATGTCCTGTTAAACGCACTACTTAGTGCTGTTTAGCGTACAATTTAACAGGGACTTTATTCCGATGTATCGAAAACCAGATGCTTGAGCTGTTAATACAAAAATGCAAAAAGTTGTCTAAGTTGACTAAGCTAAATTTACAAGCTAAACTTAAACTTTAACTTAATAAGTTATACATTTTTTTACTTTTCTTTGTTTGATAAAACGGCATCGTCTTTTTTATTGCTGCTTTTAGGTCCCTCATGCAACACCTTGGTGTTGAATAGTCCTTGTACATAGACATACCCCATACCAAGGTATACTAAACTAGGTAGCCGCATAGAGAGCAGTAAAGAAGGTATTCTTAAGTGTCAAAATGACAGAAGAGAGAGAGTGAGAGAGACACTCTCACAAATGCGTTGCACGAAAGAGTCTCAAAGGAGTCGAAATAAGCAAAACAAGAGAGCGAGCGAGCCGATACGACTACCTTTATTAGTATACCTTGCCCCATACCATTTTTACTCCGAATTTTGTGAATTTTTGACTGATTGTCAACTAATTTGTCATTCGTCAAAGTTAATTGTTATTCGAAAGCTTTCATCACGGATTTGGTGAAATTACAATTATTTTGAAGTGATAATAAAAGTTAAAGCAGAAAATATGTCGACTAAAAATCGTAAAAACTTGAAGGTACGTTTTTCTTTTCATTCCACAGCTCCTTCACAATGGGTTTGATCAAATCTATCCACTATTCAGCGGCCAAGAAGCTCCAATTCTGCCGATCCACCTGGTCCATCGATGGCAAAGGCTCCTAAAGATTCGCCAAAGGCTCCTAAAGATTCGGAAAATACTCCTAAAGATGAAGCCAAGGAGTTCTTAATTCGTGTGCCAAAGGTGCGCAACAATCGCCATATAATGCGCTTCAATGACAATTTAAATGTGGAATTCGCCGAGTGGGAAAGTGTTAAGATGTCGCGGGAGAACAACAAGCATCTGGTCATGGTCGAGGAGGAGAAAAAGCCGAAATGGGGGGGCGGTTCGGAGTACAACTGGCGCTCGAACTGCCGTTCACGCCTCAAGAACGGCGGCGTGTTCGAAAAGTACAAGCCGGAGGCACAGCCCTGGCTGTTGCAAGTCAATGGAAAAGTGGGGAAGAAGTTCAAGGGCATTCGCACGGGGGAAGTGGGTGCGAATGCCGCCTACTATGTGTTCACCCATGCCCCAGATGGCAGGTTCAATGCGTATCCCGTCCACGAATGGTACACGTTCCAGGCCATCGAGCGCTACAAAACCCTCACCTCGGAGGAGGTGGAACAGGAGTTCGGGCGTCGCGAGAAGTCGCTCAACTACTTCAATCTGATGATGCGCCGTCGGTACCAGCCGGACGACGAGGAACAGGACACCGATTCGGCTAAGCTCCTTAAGGCAGCCGATGATGCAGTCAGCGGTCTGAAGATCACAGATGAGGTCGAGTGGATGGCCTCTGGGGATGAGTCCGAATCGGACGCTGAAGGCGGAGGAATGAAGGAAAAGGAAAAGAAAAAAGCAGACGACATCATTGATGCTATTGATGGCAAAAAGGCCAAAGCCAAGGGCAAACAGAAGCTCAATATGAAGACGTTCTTCGAAGACTCGGACGACGGTGACGAAGACAGTCGTGAAAAAGACTACATTTCCAATTCGAGTGACGAGTGAGTTTTTTATCATTAGTGTAATTGCGTAAAAGCATTCCTTTTTTTTGCAACAGTGAACCCGATCCGGAGGCCAAGGTGATCAAGGAAATGAAGGGAGTATCTGAAGAGGAGGCACTACGTAAGCTGCTGAACTCAGACGACGATGATGATGAAAATTCGGAGAACGAGAAAGACGAGGCCCAGGAGGAGATTCCCGAAGGCGAAGCAGCTAAGAAACGTATGGCAGGGACATCATCAAATGTAAGCAGTGGAGAATCATCCACCGAATCCAGCTCAGACACCAGTTCAGACTCCGAGAAGGATCTCAGCCACGGTCCACCCAGGAAGAGGGTCACTTTCAACAAAAAGGAGAAGCGTATCGCAGCCAAGAAGTCCACCAAGCGCAAGGTCCCTGTGGGCAGAGCTCCGCCCACTTCTGGTACTCTGAAGCCTCTGAAGCCTCCCATCAAACCCCCCCATAAGAAGGACGCCAGCATCCCTCTGGAACTGTCCAGCTCTTTGCGTAAAATTAAGTAAGTATAACTACTCGTTATCTTTTAAATTACTCGCACACTTATCGATATGGCCAACTTTCCAGCCAACATGGCGTCAGCGAGGAGGAAGTGATTCGCTACCTTAAGCGCAAGCCCTTGACAACCACCGAGCTGCTGTCCAAGTTCCGAAACAAAGCCACAACCGACTCGAGGATCCGTCTGGTTGAGACCATCACGAAAATACTGAAGAAAATCAATCCCGAGAAGACCACCATCCAGGGAAAGCTATATATCTCGATCAAGTAGAACACAAAACACAATATGTATCAATCATTCAATTCAGTTTTAATAAATTCAATCATTCATTCAAAAGGTATTCAATCTCAAAGGGCGGATCAGGTACGATAAACGGACGCTCACTTGTGAAATAGTCGCATACCTTGATGACCAACAAATTAGAATATGGATTCTGTGCCAAATTCTCAGGCCCTTCGTTGGCATCTCGGAATGTTCTCAGGTGAACAGTAAGAACCAATGGATCATCTGGTTTGACGCCATGTTGTCTTAGAACATCGATGAGTGGACCAACAACGTTCTTGTTGACTCTCCTGCAGCCAGAGACATCGAGCGATCGGAGGTTCTTGCACCCTCGGAGTAGGACCACGATTCCCGAGTTGGTCACGTTCATGGAGTACATTATGATCAGCGTCTGGAGGTTATCCAGCTTGATTAGGTTCAAATAGGAATTATTCAGATTGGAGAGGACAAGCGATTTCAGGGCCTTTAGTTGTCCGATGGTCTTGTTATTATTCGCATGAAGGGGTCGTCTTTCAGTGCAATACAAGCGCAGCGCCAGCAAGGTGTTTGCATACCGCCTGACCGATTTGCCGAATATGTCGTCCAGTTCCGTATCGTCGTCGCATTGAACGTGCAGTACCTTCAGCTTCGGTAGGTAGTGCATTTCCTTGGTAATACTTGTGATCCCGATTTTCAGAAACTTCAGCTTGGGCCACATCGGATCACGGACCGGAGTGCTCGGAAAGCTTATGTTGGCGTGCTCCAAGTCCAGAGATTCAAGCTGCGCCATGTAGGCGCACAGCTCGTAGATGTTGACCGGAATGACGACATTTCTTATAAACAAGTTCTTTAGTTGCAGAATATTCTGGATAATCGTTACTGAAATACAAACAGCCAATATGTAAGCCCATTATTATAGCCGGTTACTGGCAAGACTTACCGTCACTAACGTTGAATGCAAACAAAGACAAGGTGCTCAGCTCGGGCAGTTCCAGCAATACAGACATATCAATGGCGTTATAGGCATTCATCAAACGCAACTCCTTCAGCTTCTTCATACGCGCTAGCAGCGGCTCAACAGCGTGCCAATACTCGGAGCGTACGGGAATGACAAGATCCTCCAAGTTGGGACAATGTTCGCATGCCAGCTGAAACGCAGCCTCGGCATTCTCCGCTCGGTAAGACGCCATGCGCAGTACAGCCGATCCGCAGGCGGACAATATGAACGACCAGTCCTCGATGGGCAAACTATCAAACATTATATTTCTGTAGCATTGACTCTCGGCAGCGTAGATTGCAAAGGCCTGCTCAAACACGGGATGAGTTTTGGCCAGATTTTGACGATCCTTCGTTTGGTTGAGGTACTTAAATATAGTGCTGATTGTCTTCGGTGCGAGATCTACAATATTCGACATTTTTCAACACAAAGCATGGACGAAAAATGTCACCGCCAGAAACTGCACGCGCTTAGGGATTCGACGGTTCATCGTGTCGTTACCTTGACCCGGAAATATTTGCCAGTGCTGGAAAGTGGCGCAACGGACTTAACCCATTACGGGCCACCATTAAACGCTCGTATGATTTTGATGAAATTTTAAGAGATCCACGGAAAGTTTTTACCTCTGGAAATAAGTGTTTTTGGTTTATCCCACGACGAAAGTTATTAATTGCTGAAATGAGTCATCAAGTTTTGTTGGGGCAGATGGATATCTACATGTTTCTACATGTATCTATCTACATACTCTTGAGCTGCCAGATCGGGAGGATCAGCTGGTCGAGCTTGGATCGTCTGGGCATACTGTTTCTCCTATTGGCAAACAAAACAAATAAATAGTTTGTAAGACTAACGCTTAAAATGACGTGGAAGGGAAATCTTAACATCCAGCGAGTGCCAAGAGGCAGTTTTAAAAGCTAAGAAAAGGAAATGCAGCCTCTGAGCTAAAACTCGTATCTGAAATCACAGGCGTCATAGCTCACAGAGCCGACTGCCCCGCGTCCTGCCCACAGCCAGGAGAAGAAAGAAAAGGAGGAGTGGACATGGATACCCACATACCGAGCTTTCGCCACGATCGTGATTTAGGTTATTATAAGTAGCATACATACATATATGTATCATAAACTGCATGATCTGTCACGCACTGAGCGTAGGTCGCCAGCAAGTTTCGGGCAATTTAGGAGCAGAAATGTTGTCGAAGGTAAGTCCGAGTCCAATCAATCTTGTGCCATACAGAGGAATTAAATAGAGCTGCTGAAGAGGATTACGGGGACCCTTGGTGGAGTGCAGTAAGTCATCGATGAAGTCATCGGTGTCAGCAAGGACCACGGCCACATACATATGCGCAAATATGTAAAACTCGGTTCATTTGTTTATTAATTCTTTGGTTTCTTTCTTAACACCAATATAGATATAGATAAATATGTATTATATATGCCATTTCATACCTTTTCCAGACAGATCTGTTAACCCAACAATTGTGGCCAATAACTTGGCAAAGCTCGAAAAAATTCTGCTGTGCGGCCTATAGGTTCAGCCATCGTTTCGTTCAGTTCCAGGACTTTCACCCCTTCTGTTAGCTCTCCAGAAAATAGTTTATTAAGTGCATTGCAGTTTTGTTTGCTTTGTCCAAAGGAAAATTCCTTTTTAATTTCGATAAAATGCAATTTAATGAAATTTCTGGCACAGAAAATAAAGCAAAGCAAAGAAAGAACAAAAATCGTGCTGCGTGAACCATTCGTAAATACTTTTTCGGATACAATCCATCGAAAAGGAATTGGAATGGGACGGGTAGTGAAATTCCCATTGGGGCCACTTTTGGCTGGTGGGGTCTTGCCACAGATTTAGAGCTGCCGCGCAGCTTGGCCAATACAAACACAGAAGAAGTAAAACAAATCAAAAATCGCCTGCAATATTTTTGTAGCATATAGCATATATATGTTTTATTTCACTAAAATCGTGACTCGACTTGATGGTTGGTCTTTGCTTATTGTTGTTGATGTTGTGCAATTGTTGCTGGTTTTATTTTTCCATTTGTTGCTGGCATCCACCCGCTGCGCACTTTACAACGCTCTGGAAAGTCAACAGTTTTCCAAAAGGCTGCTCCCTGGTGGTTGGAAACCGGAGACTGTGAGTGGATCGATTCGAATTTACTCTTAAATTTGTCAATTTTCGACTGCCTGCCTTTTTTTACTGCATTTTTATTGGTCGCTTTCTTTATTTAAGAAACTGATTTAGAAATTCTACCTGGATTTTCATTTGCAGCTCTTAAACTCCGACATTTTGCAGGAAATTACGCATTCCAAATATTTGCTTTAAGCAGATGAAAAGTTTTCCTGGCCACGGCCCAAGCAAATTGACACCCGGCCAAAAAGCCAAAGTGCAGGCCAAAAACTTTGCGCTGCAATTTGTGGCACGGCACTCTTCTGCGGGAGTGGAGGAGGATTGGTCTGTGCCTGTCCTGAAGTGCAGTGTTTAGCCAGGAATTTGCTTAAACAAATAAAGCCATAGATGAGGGCCGTGGATACGGATACCCAGCGGATAGACCGGATGTATTCCGGCCATATGGCCGCACTTCTTAAGAATCCGGAATGCGGAAAACTTTTTGGCATATTTTGATTGACTTGACAGTCGCCCACGACCATTTTCCTCTTTCCCAGGGCTTCTTTCCGCGAAGCCGATGGCATGCCAGAGGAATGATACGCCCAGGCAAAAGCAACAAGCGAGAAATGCTGATAAAAATATTTTACTTTGTCGTATAATAAAAATTTCATTACGATTTTTGCGGTGTGCGGAGTTTTTTTCCCGAATGTCGTCGTCGTCTTCTCCGTGTCGCTCCGCCTTTTAAGTAAAAATGTAAAAATGTGCAATGCATAATAAGCCCGAGAACGGGAAGAGGAGAATGGTAAGGAGAGACGACATGGGTGGGAAACATGGCATGGCGGAGCGGCGGAAGCAAAACAAAGGCAAAAAGATGCCAAGCCAATGGCGGTAATGGCAGAATGTAGCCAAACCGAAGGGGAAATTCAGGCAGGGCTGAGCGAAAGAAAAACTCGGCTAAAGTAAAAGCTGCAGCCTGCAGGGAATTTGCATATTAGCTGCACGAAGCTGTCGTTAAAGCTCTGTACGGAACAGCCCGATTGATGGCTGGAGGACGAGTGGGTGTACTGGATCCTGGTGCTCGGCTGGCCAGTCTGGTTACCAATTCGCATGGCAAAAGAGGCATCCGCAGAGAGAGAGAGATAACTTTTGCCCGCCAGCTGCCTGTCAATTAGATGCAAATATCTGGCAGTTTCTATCCAATATTTTGTTTCTCGCAGAACTGTCAAAGCGATGGAATAGTTCCAAATATTTTCAATATATTTATGTTAAAGACACGAGTTTCCAAGAGTAAAAACTGCACACAGCAGACGACAAGCCAGAATAAAAGCTGACAATTAAGAAGATGCGACATTCATTTTTGGTTCTTTTTAGAAACTAAGGCAAAAGCTGAGAGCAAAGTAAATTCTTCTCCTTTAAACGATCGTCTCCTCTGAAAGAGCTTCAAATTTCTCTGGGGCCAGTCCCTAGGGTGAAACTGCACATACAATAAAAATGCTAAGCATGCTGCAAATGATGCTCTTGCTCACTTCATCATAGCAGCCACACGGCGCATACGTAATTTCGATGAAGACATAATCAGACAGCAATCCAAAGACCACACCCAGAGACCTCTCCGGAGATGTGCTTAAACTGTGTGGGGCAGAGGCCAACGCAGGGGCACGGGCAGGGGCACAAGTACGGGCACTGCAATGCGCTTAGAGCATAATTTGTTTCCAATTGCGACGTCTCGACATTCGGTTGACACACCGCAGCGCTCAAAAGTGTGCTATCATTGCTGCAGCCTCCTCCTTTTCGTCCTGCTTCTCACTGCTGTGGCACTCCATAAACAAATCAACGGAGAGCGGAGCTGTGGCTGCAACAAGCACACATCATAGACACCGTTGCCATCGTCGTCGTCTTCGTCATTCATCATTATGCAAAACGTGCTCCCTGGTCCTTTGGTCGCACAGTCCCTGTGACCAGAAATTGTAGCAACATTTGGTTTTTATTGTTGTGGGGCATCCGTGGCGCTGTGGCGCCCCCAACCTCTCTCTCTGCGTACACTGTGTGCCGAGTGCGGCCACTGCGGTTGCAAACTTTACGCCCTGCTTTATTTTACTTAGTTGATAAACTTTTATGTTCCACGAATTCTGGTTCTGCTCCGTTTTGCCTGGTTCCAGGGACTGCTTCTGCTTCTGAGCCTGTGCTCCCATGTCACTCTTTCCTTCCCTCTGAGTGTGTTCTGTGGCCCCACCCCACCAATTTTTTGCGAGTTCTTCCAATTTGTCAGTTTTCGGCTGGCCCCGGCTTTGTCCTTTGCTGTGTTTCGGTTTCTGTTTCTGTTTGCCAACTGCTTTGTGACAGTTTGACGCTCGCAATTGAAGTTTTTCATTCCGCTGCACTCCACACCGCTCCCCCCACCGCTCCGCTCTGCTGCGTTTGGCATTTTGTTCGGCAACCGCAGAGCTGCACTGGAGGGAAATCATAATTTTAATTATGCAGACGGGGAAAATAAATTCGTGATTGATTTTCCTGTGGCATTTTTGGCTTTACGGGTTCCGGTTTGATGAATGTCAAAAAGGGGGAAAACCCAACCGAAAAACTGTATTCAATTTTCAATCGTTGGGGGTTATAAATTCGCATAAATTCATATTATAGTGTGCATAAATTGTAGCCAAAATAATTGCCGGAACGCTGTGGATCTGTGCCAATGATCGATAAATTCGCAGACTGCAACTATTTTCTCTTCTACCTTCTTAACGAACCCCCAGGCTTCAGTCAGTCAGTAAGTAAGTTACTCCGATTGTGGTCGGCCATTTTGCCCCTCTCCTCTCCTTGGGCTCCCTTGGCTGGTTGGAAGGGAAAACTTTTCTTAGCCATAAGGCTAACTGCGATTGCTCTGGCTTCTTCAGTGCCGCCGTTGTTGCCGTTGTTGTTTTTGTTGCCATAACTGCTGTGCCTGGCTCTGGCCCTCTGCCGCAGCCTTTTCCTTTTGCAACCTGCGGCAAATAAATTGAAATTCGTAATTATTCCCAACAGCATGGAAATTTATTCTGTTTTAATTGAGTTTTCTTTTCTGTATGTCTGCGTATGTGTGTCGATGTAAAAGTGAGAAAAACCTCAGGGCAGAGGCAACTGGAATATAAATTGAAATGGAATCTGCATTATTATGAAATAAAGATTGAATGAAGTAAGAGGTGGGAGAAGGTCAAAGTTTGGAATCTCTTTCAATGGTTACTTGTGGAATTTTTGGCAGCTCAAGAAAGAACAAAGCTTCATGCTTAATAGATTCCTTAGTTCACATGTTATTTAATATTTTTTAAGGGCTACATCTCCATCTACATCTGCATCTGTCTCCAGCCTGTAATTACATAGATTTCGATTCTGAAAACGTGCCTGAAAATGTTTTCCTGTAATCGACGCAAAGCCCTCTTGGAGAACGTTGACATGTTTGTGGGTAAATTTTCAATTTAGTTGAACACATTCCGTTAAACACTTTTCGGCACGACACGGGGACCATTGGCAGTGTATCGGAATTGAGATGCAAATGCAGATGCAGATGCAGAACGTTGTTGGCAGGAATTGTCGGTTTAAGCAAATGTTAAATGATTTCAATTGTTGCCGCTGCTGCTGCTGCTGGCTGCTGCTGTTGTCGTTTTGTGTGTGCATTTCATTTGAACAAGCTTTTTAGAGCTGCCACTAAGCACGTACCAGATCAAAGCAGAGCGGGCCAGGAGCAGGAGCAGGCCAGGAGCAGGCTAGGAGCAGGAGCAGGCCAGGACCAGGAGCAGGATGCTGCAGACCAGACCGGACAGAAAAAGAGGGAGAGAGAGAGAGAGCGAGGGAAGGGCAGAGATCTTATGCAACACAAATTGCAAGCTGTCGTGCGTGTGTGCGTGCCTCGGTTTCATCTCCTTTTGTCTTTTATTTAACATTTTCATAAACTGCAAGCTGCCATGCACGAGCGGGGGATTTGCCCGGCTCTGGCTCCCGGCATTTGGTCTGGGTGCAGCGTCTCCTCCCTGCCTCCTGGCTCCTGGCTGCATTATTTGCCTGGCAACTTTCGCCAGCATATCATCAATCAGCAAACGGGCCACAGAATGCTGCATCCTTGTCGGCTGATTTCGGGTTCGGCTTCGGCTCCTTTTCCTCTTGTAATCCATGGAAAAGCTGCTTTGTTTGCTCTGTGTGTTGTTAGGAGTAGATTTCCCACATTTCCCTGGCAACATATTATTTATGGATGCAGTCTGTTGCCGCCTGCTACCGCCTGTTGCCTCCCTGCCATGGGTTAATTGTTAATTTAAAATAAATTAAAATAGAATTACGCAGCACATGTTTTGTGAATGGAATATTTTTAAATTAATTTACAGCGAGAGCAATGGGGTTGAAAGATTACCGAATTTATGCCAGTTCAAAGGAGAGTTTCGTTCGAGAGATGGGGAGAGAACATACAACATTTCTGCCTAATTGATCAATACATTTCACTCTCATATCCTTCCTTCCTTCCTGTGTCCTCTGTGGGCGTTGTGTTTGTGTGTGTGTGTGCTTGCGAGTGCCTGCCATTTGAATAACAAATTCGAGCGAAAGGGTTTTCCGCGCCATAAAAAGAGAGCATAAAGCGACACAAGGCAGGGTTGGACTAGAAGGGAGGCGAAATTCTTGAGGGTTGGACAAGAAGGGAGGCAAAATTCTTGAGAATGGAAAGCACTCAAGGGGCTGTCATGCTTTTCCGGTAAAGATTTTCTAGGATTTATTATATAAATTAGAGATAATCAACTTTAAAAACATTTTAACAAAATATTTGCATTTGCTATTTGAATTTATGAAATATTTTAGATGGACATACATTTGTGTTCTATGATAAATGAATTACATAAAGCTATGTAGCTTCCTATATATCGCCATATGTATTATCTTCTTTCTTCGGCCTTTGCTTCTGATTATTTGCCATCCCTGGCTGCCATTTACGTGAGTCTCTCCTTATGCTCAACATCTTCTCTGCCTCTCCCTGTGTACCACCATTGTAGCTCCTTCTTCCTTTGCGATTTTGATGCCGATTCCCCAAAGAGAGAGCTAGAGAGAGAGGGAGAGAGAGAGAGAGAGGGAGAGCTGGTATTAGGAGCAAAAGAAATCGCCAAAATCGCGTTTGTAGCCGCATTCAGTGAACTGAAATTTGGCACGCCAGAAGACGTTCACTTATTTTTATTTACTCACCGGATTATGCTAATTTTTAAAGTGATTTAGTGTAGCCAATACAGAGACCAGAAAACCAAAGCCAGGCCCCACCGAAACCAAGAGAAAAAGCAGGAAGATTGGGAAATGCGCGCCCGAATAAAAATAAAACGAAAATGAAATAAAATAAAGTAAAGTAAAATCTAACTGGCAGCCATTTAAGAGGCACGGCACGGACCTCCTTGCTCCTCGCAGGATTGCTTGCATTGCGTGTGCTGCAAAATTTCCGTTGACGCACTTCCTGGCAGAAGGAGCAGCAAGAGCAAGAAGCGGATTCGGATTCCCAGTCGTCGTCTTTCTTTAAGGCAAATCAACGTAATTCTTCAAGTTTGATTTCGTGTGTTTAGCTGCGTGTTTGAGTTGGCTTACTTAACCCAAAGCCGCTGAAGAGAGAAGGAAATACTCCGATATATAACAATGTGGGGGGGAGTACGGAGAACAATAACAATGAATGTGCGATAATTTTACATTTTATCAAGTTTCGAGGACTCTTCCCGGGGCCGCTCGCTCTCGTTGTCGTCGCCATTTTTTATGCGAGCATTAAGCGGCTTTTTCTCTAAAGCCCTGCCACTTCACTTTGCTTGGGATCCCAATTCCTCCGCGTATGTATGTGTGTTACAAAAAAAAGGAACAAAATGTTACGTATACGCCCCAGCGACCAAAGGCAAATGTCACACACTGAGCCAAGAAGGGGCCTCCGTCGCAGTCCCAGTCCCAGTGCCAGTAAGCAGCTTAGTGGTGTCGTCGATGGGGAGTCCTGTGCCTGTGCCTGGCATTGCTGCGGTTATATAAGTAATTCGATTATAAGAAATTTAACCAAAAAAAAAGAGAGACGAAAGCAAGAGGCAGCAGGGAAGCCGCACGCATGGCGTTCATTTATAATTAATTAGTCGAAATTTTCGTTAATGGGCATCAAAATTAAACAAATGGTTATTTGCATTTAGGCATTTAGGACCTGCTGCGCGGCCGTTACTCTTCGGGTTTCTGTTCAATCACACAGAGAATTATGATACGCAAAAAAGCTATTGATAAAATACCTGACAAAAAAGTGTGATTTACTTTTAATTTATTTTAAGGGTAGGTACATATATGGAAGTTATTAAGTCCCGTTGTTCATCAAATTTTTTCTGACAATCGATCGAAGTATTTAGCAAAAAACGTAACGCCGCAATTTAATTTAATTTGTTGTCTGCCTTTGCATTAGCAACAATTAATTGCAAAAAAATATAGTTAAATATTTGTGCATTTTTTTGTTTCACGTTTGTGGCACGCTCTCAGGCATTTGTGCCACATAGTAGAAGTACTTTCTCTTTTTTTTGGGATTTTAATTTGTTGCAGTTTGTTGTCCGTCAGCAGCGACAGAGACAGGAGTGTAAAAGTGAAAGCCGAGGGACAAGAGCTGCAAAATTTCATTTTGAGTTGCTGCTTGTTGTGTGTTTTTCTTTCTCACATGTGCACTGAGGGGGGCACTGAGGGGTACAAGGGTGTAGGATACAGGATGGGGCTTGGGTTGGGTAAAACAAAAGCGCAACTAAAGTGTCGGCAGGGCCTGTTGCCACCATAAAACTGTTAAAGTTTTAATGACGACTACGACGTGGTGTGGAGCATGGGGTATGGGGCATGGGGCATGGGGCAGGGTCAGTGGGCTGTCAGCAGTTAGAATGACATTAACAATAGCTGGCAATGCGGCAAAAGCAATTTCGTGCAACGAAATAAAAGGCCAAGTCGGTGGCAGTTGCAGTGGCAGACAGCGGGATAGTTGAGGTGTATGTCAGATGCTAAATGTCATGTGGTTTGACTGATATTTCTCTGCCCCCCTTCCATGGACACTTGGCGTTCCGGACATCATTGTCCTTGTGCTGCTGATGCTGCTGCTTCTTGTTGCACATTCCTGTTGCAGTTGTTCTTGGGTGACTACTTCTAATTGCTGGCGAGCTGGCGAGCTGGCTTGCAATTAAGCAGCGACACGTTTGTGCAACCTCACGCAGTTCCAATAAACATGCACTGCTCTGCATATAAATTGTGTGGCACGCTCGTAATTGGACTGCCAAAGAGGGGGGAGTGGTTGGGGGGAATGGGTGCTGCTTGAACACGAAATCAACTGCAATGGCAAAATGATTTCTTCTAATTTGCTGATGTGCATACAGATCCAAGAGGAGCGCAATGGCGGGGAGTCGGAGTCAGTCTCCAGCTTCGGATTCGGCTTCTTGCTCGTTTGTGTGCGCTTATGGTAAATCAATTTAAAACCAATTTCCCACAATGAGTGAAAAGTGAAAGAAAAAAGGGAAGTTAGAGCTGGATCAGGGGCAACAGCAGACCCTTAATAGGTGGCATAGTCCTTGCGGTTCTCGAGCAAATGAGAAGTGGAAGCTGAAGGGAAAGCTTTGTGGCTGCCCGTATTAAATATTCATTACTCTAAGCTACTTCTTCTCTCTGGGCCACACGGCAAGCTCCCAAGATTGCAGTTGTAGCCAGTTCTCTTCCTCTCTCTCTCTCTCTTTCTACCTCTCCATTTTTGGTAATACTTCTCTCTCGCTCTGTCTGTATCTGGCTGGGGGGAAAAAGCTGTTTTTAAAGACATCGAATTCCAATTTCCTTTTGCCAGGCTACACGTTTTGCCATTTTGTTGAACGTGATGCGAATTTACACACACATAAAACATATGAGTATGCAACAAGATGGAGACGAGGCGAGGGCGAGGACGAGGCCAAGGCAAGACCTGGACCTGAAGCCGGTGTAAGAACAGAGTGTATGTGTGCTCGATGCGGCGTGTAAAATGCTTTGTTCTCTGGCCCAAGAGTGGCAAAAGTTGGAATGGCTGGAGCACCAAACAGTCGGGCAGAAACTTCCACTTGTTGTGGCCAAATTAGTGCTGTCCGATGTGCAGCAGACATTGATTGTCAGTGGCGTTTCCACTTCCATTTCCACCAAAACTAATTGAATTTTCACCCACAGCAGATCAGCCATGACGCAAATGCCCAGGTATTTGTTATGAGATTGCAGTGGTTTATTTATAGCTGCCACCTCCTCGCAGAAACCCCAGAAAAATCGACAAAAATTGTGACTCTGTGACAGACAGACAGCTCTTTCCCTTGAGCAGCTGATGTATTTTTAGCTTGAGCGAAATTAAATTTGCATAAGTCTGAGAAATGCGATAACGGAGATGGAAAGATATATGTAGAACCCAGGCACACGCACATGATATAGCAAATCAAACTAATTAAAATCGGAAAAGCAGGTAGAATCGAAAACAAATAAGTGTTTCAATTTCAGAAAGAGAGAGAGACAGTTTACCTAGAGCAAAGCTGAGTTTTCCGAAATTATCTATCTGTCTTTGGCAAATGTTTGTATATCTGTGTGTTGTGTGTTATTTGGGGAGGATAGGCGACAAACTGGCTACGATTATGCCAAGTGTATTTAATTGCTGCCTTGCAGATGCTTTTAAAGCAAACAAAAACCATTGGCAGACACCAGCAGCAGCAGCAGCAGCAGCACCAGATGATTCTCTGATGCACACAGACCAACACACGGTGCGTATACGTAATGTTAATATTTTGCCAGTTCTTATCGCACGCTCGGTTAAAGGTAAGGCACACGCTTCGATGAACGAGCACAAAAGTCTGGGAAAGGAGGTCCCCAGGGACGGAGACAGAGACAGCGACAGAGAGATAGATAAAATTAACAAAACACTTGGATAAACATTTGAATGTTGATAGCAAAAATTACGCATACGCCTAGTTAGACACAAAGCTGATTTCATTTGAGGCCTGTGTAGTCTTGCGTGCACTGCTGCACTTTCAGCAACTCATCCTCATAATATCGCTCTGTGGTTTCCATTTCAACATGTCCTTCGCAGCCTCATTAACTCGTGTGTGCTCCCCCCCGACAACATAGATGCTCTGCTCTGCCCAGGTAAGAGTCCTACACGAAACTTGAGCTATTTAACTACATCTATCTTCGTTTGCTTTGTCTGTCTGTCTCTGTCGCTGTCTGCCTGCCTGGGGTTCCAAGTGCGTTGTATAAATATTTATTTGCTGCGTCACATGAGAGGAGAACTTTCGCTTACCCGCTGGCAATGTTGCACATCGCCCATTCGCTTCAGCTTTAGCTTCTGCTTCTGCTTCTGCTGGTGCTTGTGCCATTAGATGCGTCACAGTTTGTGTCATATTTCAGCGAAGTATGTGAGAGTGACTGACGTGAAGAGGAAGATAACCCTCCTCGCCCTCATCGCTCTTCCTTCTCCGCGTTGCAAATGTAATTTGCTTGCGCGCTGCACTCTGGGGTCTGATTTGGCGTAGCATACTTTTCAGCGCCCGTCTTTATTGTTTGTTTGCCACTTCGAGTCGTGAGTTTATGCTGCGCTGTTGCCTGTAGTTGAAGGAGCAACAACTCCCAAAGTCTCCTGCTTATTACAAGGCAAGCACACGTGCACGTCCTGCCCGTGCCAGGGCTGTATATAGGACTGCGACTGGCACTGGGGGGCTCTATATGTAAATCTCCGCACTATTGTCTGCTGCGAAATCACAAATCCAACAACAGGAGCAGTAGCAGCAGCAACCAACAAGATGTATGCACATCTCAGATGGGGGTAAACTTGTCTCTGGGGCACGCTTAAAGCAAGCTTAATTTTTCATGTACCAGGCAATAACTGGCAACGCTTTCCACAGCTTTTCCTCTATCTCTCCCGCCCTCGCCCTCGCTCTCTGCCTGTGTATGTGTGCTGCTCCTCTATCAATTTGATTTTGATCTTGTTGCTGTTGCTGTGTACACATTTTGACTTATTCGGGCGTCAAACCAAGCCAGAGATTAGCATCAGCCATTGACGCAGTGTGCAAAAAGTGGTTGCCGAGAAACTGTCTGTGGGGAGGAGATGGTTTCAGAAGTTTCTACAACAAATTTGCATTGGAAGTTTCTTATTAAAGCCATTGTATGAAACATTTCATCTTAGATTTCTATAATAGCCATTTAAAACTTGAATTTCAAACATTTTTCTTAATTGGGAGGACGAGGGGCAGTCTTAACCAGTTTTCAGATCGTCACTGGGTGGGTCACTGGAGTCTAAAGTTATCCGTAGAAAAATGCGCTCTTTTCCGGTAATGGGAAATATTTTGTGTAGGTTCCCTGTGTCGGCCACAAGGGTGCTTGCCGTTTGCGTCTGGACGTCCTTGGAACAGTGCCGTTGGCGGTGTGGCCTCTTCTTTTGGGGCTTCTTAGACAGTCGAAGCTCCTCTTCTGTCGAGAATTGATCTGCTTCGGGTATCTTTTGCTCTACACGATGATCTCCACGGTCACCCACAGTGTATTTATCTACCATAATCAGATTTAGGGGCATCTTTCAGACTTTTTACACTAGAAAATAATTTAATTTTTATTCTAAAAAGTGTTGTACTATATTTTGATTGTTTCCCAACCTTATTAACCTTTTAGTGATATTTTGATATAGGCCTGCTTTGTCCTAGAATTTTTGTAAGTCAAGCCATATATATTTTTGGTTTTTTATGTACATACGCATGTACATATATATCGCTTATGTACCCCTAAAATTGTATCGATAAAGTATGTGTTTTTTTCAAGCAACCCATTTATTTGTTGGTCGTGTGTTTCCTGCCATGTCTCGCACATTACTCATACGCCACGTGTACCGCTCCAACACACCCCATTGGCAAGGGGTGCTACTCCACCCCCACCACCCCTTTCAAACAAGCTGACGTGCAATTTCAATGGTCAATCAGAGCAGCTCAAAGCAGCTTCCTACTGGTTTTGGTTTTGGTTCTCGTTTTTTTATAGCCATGACAATGGCAAGTGAAATTGCGCCAAGCCCCAAACGAAATTGGCAGCATCGATCGCGGGAAAGCGCAGAAGGAGAAGCCGGATGTAGGATGTTGGATGTAGAGGATGTAGAGGAGGATGTGGGGGCGTGGCCGAAGCAAATCAATGATGCGAAGGAAGCGCGACTGGCAGGCAGTCTAGCAGTGGCAGTGGCAGTGGCAATGGGAATGAAATGAAGCAGCTGCCGCATTTGGTTTTGCTTCAGTTGAGTTTTTTCTTCGCTGCGGCCATATAAACTTATGGCACACCATCTGTAACTGTGGGCTGTATCTCCGTGGCAGCATCTACGAGATGCATCTGTAACTTCATCTCTCTCCCTGTGCTGTGCTGTCTTTCTCTCTGCTGCTCTCTGCCAGGAGTCTCACCTGGAGAGTCTTACCTGACAGAGTGCAGAATGCATTGCTCGTTTTCGTTTATTTCATGCTCTACTTGTAAGCCGAGTAAGTAGAATAATTTCAAAATTTGACAGCAGACATATGAGTTGCCGTTTCGGCCTCCCTCTCAGACACTCCCTGTCACTCCCTCCCACTCCCTCCATTCCCTCCGTCTGTCTGTCTGTCTGTCAGCCTCTCAGACTCGCAGCCTCCCACCTGTCACGCCCCTGGTGACGGTAACGGTAACTGTAACTGCTATATGCCATATACCATGGGATATGGTAACGTATGCCAAACGGAAACTCGAACGGAAACATTCACCATGGCTGTGGGTGGCAGGTGGCAGGAGGGGGAGAGAAAGAGAGTCACCGTGTGACGAGGTCGAGTTGAGCATTCTCATGTATTCAATGACGAAAAGCTCTATTGCTCTTCCCCTCTTCCCTGTCTCTCTCTGGCGAGAGAGAGATGCAAATGTATGCATGAATGGGATAGTCAATGGCATAAAAAAAGAGTAGAGGATATCGTAAAACGTATAGCCAGAGTGAGTTTCCGTATCCGTATCCTATTAAGTGTGGAAATTACTTTCATATGCACATTTTGATTTCCTAGTTGCAAGCTCCCGCTCGGGGGCAAGTGCCTCCTCGCCTCAGGCAGCTGGCCAGAGATGTGGATGAAATAAATAAAATATTTGAGGTAAAAAGAGTTGGAGCATTGGTTTAAGCAAAACTAGTTTTAGTGGCAGACTTTCGAGCGAACGATTTGCTTCGGTGGTCCACATTTTTGATTACATTTCCTCTTGGCCAGATTCATTTGTTTGGAAGGCAGAAAGAACTCCTCTTGGTAAGCTAAGGAATTTCGGGTGTGTCCGAATCCCAATTGATGTGGAAACCAAACTGGTACAAACTATTTGTGAATATTCATATTTTTTAATCAATTAGCAAACCAAAAAAGTGCACTTAAATAGCGATAAATAAATTCGGAAAAACAAAATAGCAGATAATTGAATTTAGTTTAATTATTTCAATACAAGTGCTGAATGGCAGACATTGGCAATGTCCGAAATAAACTGCATTGGAACCACAAAAAACACTTGTTAAATGCATCTCCCATTGTTTTATATCTTCATAATTAAATTGTTGTTAGTCTTACATGCCCCTGACATGGCGCACATATTTAATTCTAATTAATGAGCGCTATTCCGGCGAACGAAAATAAACTAGAATTATGGAAATCGTATCTGCTTCTATATCTTTTTTTTCGTACTCTGTCCTCTGGCTGATTTATGGTAATCAAATCTATAAATTTGTATGTTTCAATCGAGGCGCAGTGTCCATAACTTATCGTCGAACATTTCAATAAATCAGCAGAATCAATGATGTTTAAAATTAGCAAAAACCCAAAAAAAAACACATACGAAAAGAGGGAAAACAAATAATAATAAACCTTGTTACCGTGACCATATATAGGACACAAGTGTAGGCCAAATGAAATATGACACAGCAGCGAATCGGGCCAAAGCGAATGGCAAAAGCAAAAGGGAAAGCAAAAGCTAAATAACACGTAGAGCAAAACAATAATAATAAAACTGAGAGGGGCTCGGGTCCAAGGCCAGAAAAAGCTATCGATGAAGGGCGGCCAATAGGCACGATAATGGCAGAGCAACGAAGCTTAGAATACCCTTAGAAATGGGGAATAATATCTATTCTCTCTCTCTCTCTCTTTCTGCGTTTTTCATTGCAACTGCGACCATCTCTAAAACTTCTCCCTAAATATTCTAAATTTACCTCTGAGCTACTGCCTTGCCCTGACTTTTGCCAACTTACTCTGCAAATGCATGGCATCCTGGAGAAAGAAAGCGTACTCGAAACAACAAAGAACAGGCGGGCCACGCTGCCTGGCCTGCGTTTTCTTCAAGCGATAAACCTTTACACTTCATTAGGCTTTGGAAATTTCATGCTCCAACAGCTTGGCTGCTGTACAGCACTGGCAGTGGCAGTGGCATCAAGGGGTTAAGGGCAGGAACAGGACCAAACCGAAGCCCAAACCGATTCTGTGTTTAATCAATGAATCAGATGATTCAGTCGATGGTCCTGCTCCACCATCACTCAAATTTGCAAAAAAAAAGGGGTGGAGGAGTGGGGTGGAAAACCTCTCTTAAGGCTGGCTAGAAGAGTTTTTCCCCGCCTCGAATGTTTTGCTGTTTGTGAAAGTTGTTTGTGCATTTCACTTACATCCAATTTTCGCTGGAGAAAACATTGGGTGACATTGTGTTGACATTCAGAGCGGCTCCGGCCGCAGCCAGCCAGCCATGGCGTATACGCAATATTCGCAATGAATTATTCGCACGCCAAATGAATGGAAAGGCAAGGGGAAAGTAATCTGCAGGTGCCGATGCCGATATCCGTAACAGTGCAATGAGAAAATGTGGATTTGTATTGCAATTCAATGGAAAATATTTATGCGGCGGGCGGGGGCGAGTGGGCGGGGCAGAAATAATTGCACGTAAAAGTTTTTTAATTAAAAACTACGCGTGACTTGTGTCAAATGTGCGTGAAAGGTGACAAAAAAAATGGATGAAAAATATATACGTATAAAGGAAAGCCCTGATAGAAAGAGAGAGAGAGAGAGAGTACTTGCAATCTCTCTGTTTCCGTTTCTGTCCACATACATATGGAAAAGCAACCTTTAAACGGTCACCAGTACCTCCTGGATGTCCTGTCTCTATCCTGTAGATCTGTAAACTGGAAACTAATCAGGCAAGGGATGCAGTCAGAGACAGACAGTGCTTGGATTTCTCTTATTGACTTTGAAAAGCTGTCAGGACAACAACTGCCAGCTGACAGAGCCAAGGCAAGCGCTTCTTGCACAGTGCTGGAATGGGGCTTACGACAGACAGCCCTGCATAGACATTTTCCATCCGTAATACTGGAGGAAGCTCGCTCAACGTTATTAATTTTAAACGCCCGCTGTGCTAGGCCCAAGAACAGCAGGTGGCGGTCTCCAATACCCCACGATGGAAATAGAAACGCTAAAGGAGAACGGGCCTAGAAGATAGTCAGGGTACGTGGTACGTGCATGGTGCCAGCACGAGTGGAGTGCCAGGCGATGGGGGATGGCTCATGGGGGATGGCACATGGGGGTTGGAGAGGATGCTTTGTATTCAGGCGCTCATTCATAAATTTTGTGTCATAAGCGCGTGAAAATGGTACAAGTATTTGAATTTAATTATGAACTGTGTCACAGGGAAAGACAATGTGACTGGGACAGGGATAGGGACAAGAGACAAGGGAATGGAATGGGGAAAGTGACTCTAAAGTCGCAGTGATAAATGGCACACACACACACATGGAGAGAAGGAGAACCAGAGATGAAAACAGAGTAGAGAAGGAGAGGGAGAGGGAGAGCAGGAGCGAAAGTTGGCGGCATTAGGTGGCCGTTGTCATCTAAAGCATACTAAAAATGCTGCAGCTGCATTTCATTTTTATCTCACATGCTCACACACACACCACACTGTTGTATATTTGGATATGCACACCCTTACAGAGGGTAGCCTATAAAGACTTAGGTAGACATTTTCCAAGTCGAGTAACCTGGCACCTGGAAGTGTATCTACACCATCGACTTCACTGCAAGTTTTTGCATTTCTTGTTTTATTTTATAGAAATATTATTTACCTGCATGCTGGCCCATTACCCGGCGACTCCCTTTCTCCCGCCCCTTCTGCCTCAGTGTTTCTCTGCCCTGCCTCAAACTCCCTGCCCCACCACTCAAAGGGTTACAGCTGAGTGCCGCCTGGCGGCGGCGTGCTGTGCTCAAAGGAAACGCCTCACTGCATGCAACAATGTGCAAGTCAACTCGAACGGGCTCCTGCAGTGTGCAGAGAAGGAGGAGGAGCTCGGACCCCCTGCCGAAGTCTTTACCCTCTTGTGCCACTGTGCAACGTGTGACTCTGCTTCAGCAACGGCAACGGCAACGGCAGCAAGAACAACTTGACTTTACACCTTATTGCAATTTACTGTAAAATTGCATACGCTCCTGGCTGCTTGACTGCTCGACTGCCACTATCCCTGCCCCACCTACTCCCCATCTGCACTGTTCCTGATCATTTCGCCTTTTCCGGCAGCTCCTGCTCGTCCCGCCTCTTCTCTTTTGCCGTCTGAAGTTTACTCTGGGTACACTTTTGCTTTCATTTTGCTTTCTTTTTCGGGGCAGCTGACATACACAGTTATGCACTTTTGATTGGGTAAAGGCAGAGCGGCTTCTGGTGCGGCATTCAGCATTCAGCATGCGTTAAGTGCTCAGCAAATATCCAAATAAGCGACGGCTTATAAGATTCCCGCGTTTACTTTGGCCATTGCAGTCTGTCAGGGTCCAGGGGTCAGGCAAGGCGGATATTAATTTGTGTAAATATGGATTCATTCAATGGAAAGGTCAGACCATAATTGTGTTCAAATTTCTCAATGGAAAACCGAAAAAAAATGCCCGAAAAAGCGAAGTTTCCTTTATGTTATGCCATTAAATGACGTTACGCACAAGTCGTAAAGTGGCCGGAACGTAATGCATCCATTAACGTTAACGTTAAGATGCGATTTTTATGAAAGGCTCTCAGAGAAAGGTGGCCATATGACACACTGATAATGTGAAGGCAATATCGAATTACGTAATTCCATTACGTAATCCAATCAGAATGCACCCAGACCAAACATATGTGCCGCACCGGAGAAGCGGAGGAGTACGAGTGGGATATGTACTCGAGAAGAGTCTGCAGGACTCCAGGCTCCTGGCACAGGTTATGCCATTAAATTGCAATTCCTTTCGATTTGTGCTGCGTTGCCTGGCCATTTATCTCGTCCTTCCTCCCATCCCAGACCCATCCGCATTGCATCCTCTGGTCTCTGGATCCGCCCCTCCTTCCTGGTGCTCTGTTTGTGTGTGTGTGTGTGTGTCTGTACCTTATGCAATCTTCCAGCGCTGTACCCTTTAATCTGCGTCGTGTACTTGACACAAATGCCGCATAAAAACAACAAGAAAAACAGCAGAAGAAGCAGCTAAAGTTTTATGCAGAAGCTGAGGCATACATAGAAAGAGATGGAGCCGGATCCAGAGATGGGGCAAGGCGCTGCACAGTGCACTTTGCATAAACGTAAAAAGGCAAAAGCATGAACCCATATGCAGCAGGCACCGGAGCGGAGTTGGTTGTGCATAAATCTTGGCGCTGAAATGTATGCAACACATTTATATGTATATCTAGCTTCGCTTTTGCATGTGTGGGAGTGTGGGAGTGCGGGTGTGGTGTGTGCCAAGACAATGCCAGGTGAAATCAACTGCTGCTGGCGACAGGATGAAAATGCGCTGCCTTTATTAATTCTAAATCAGTGGCAACGAACCTACCACCCCCCCGCACACCCCCAACAGATTGAATGCAACAAAAAGCAGCGCCACACTATAAATCGAAACAATGCGGGCGGAAAGAAACGGAAACAGTTGAGAATGCACTTAGGCGGCGGCTCCCGGCTACCCGTGATGAAGAGCACTTAAAGGTGTTGCCAGGGGCCATTTGTTGCCGTTAGCACTGCGCTGCTGGGTGATTGGCACCTGATTCACCTGGCGCACAGTTCAACGAGTTCACTAAGCAGCGTTCAACGTGGGGCAGCACCGTGGAGAGCGGAAACGTTGAGAGACCACGCCTAATTCTAATTCCTGCCTCGAATATGCACCATGACACCTCGCATGCCGCATCACGTACGCAGCCACTGTGGAAAAACTTGGGGAAAACAAAATGTATTCATGCACACACACAACGACACCAAGAAGCCATGCAATGGCATTAATGGACAAAGACAAAAAAGCAAAAAAAAAGAGAAAAAAATACTACAAAATGCTTAGACGTGCCCGGGCCTAGTTGGCCTATTCGCCCTAGTCTGGCCAACTTCCAGAGACAGCAGCAGCCGCAGCAGCAGCAGCAGCAGCCACAATGCCTTTGTATGCCATGACCAACGTTGCGTATGAGTAATGTGCGGCTTTCTTTGGCCGCTCCCTTCCTATCTACCATTGTTGTGTGAGTGTTTGAGCGTGTGTCTGGTAACTGGGAGGGTGGGAGAGTGTGGGAGAGTATATCTGTGTGTGCGAGAGTGTGGGGGTGGGCTGAGGGTGGACGAGCACTCGAAAGTAGTTTTCAATTAGCTCAGCCCCAGCCCCCCCCGATAGCAAACGGCATTGAGGCAGCTCTGAGTGGTTTGTTTTTCGAGTTACTTCCGAAGAGGTCCTCCTGCTTTGGGAACGGATTTGATGGAGTCAATGTGAATGGCTAGAACTGCTTCAGATATGCAAACGATTTCAGATTTGTTGAGAGTTTGTGCACATTCGAGTCACTAATTGCGGCTACAGCTGGCTTCCTCTGGGCCTCATACTTGAGGGCGTATGATTTTTCAAATACATTGAGAGGATTTCCATTAGATAAAGGGAGACTATAATCAGGGATTGTGCGATGAGAAAGATAATCCTACAGATTTGTACCACAGAGCCTTTTCTAAACTTAACCTATCCTTTTAGAAGAGAACAGAAAAAGAAGAGGTTATTTTCAGGGTCTCCCATGCAAGCATCTCTTTTTTACCTAAGTTTCGACCAATATATCCTCAGGGTATTTATCCTTCGCTCTCTCTCTCTGTCTCTCTCTCTGTCTCTGCCATTCCCATTCCTACATCTTGATGCGGACCCTAATAGGAATGGGTTTCTGCCTTAGTTGAGTTTCTCTGTTGCTCGAAAAACAACTGCGAAAACAGAATCATCTGCAGTGGGCCAGGCCAACTGGTTGGCTGAGCAGTAGGTGGAAATGGAGACGGGCGGGGTGTGGGGGGTGGACGCATGGACTGCGGCACATTTGTTCTCATCGGCAATTGGCAAGTGAAAGCTTTTAGCGCGAATTGTGCACGGCAATCACTTCAAATGGACAAGAAGCTAGCACCAAGAGCATCCTTTTGCTTCGCCAGGTCTCTGCCTTGCCATGCCGCTACTTTTCTTTCGCTTTCTCTCTGTCTCTCTCTCTCTCTCTGTATCTCTATTTTTTTTTGGGTTGCTGCTAAATTTGTGTGCAATTCAGAAAGAATTTCAGAAGGGGTATATCAGCTTTTCTAGGATGTTGGCAAATACTGGAGAAAGAAAAGATTTCTTCAATATTTTACTACCCTTTTCCATATCAAAATGTTCTTAGCATTTGGGCGCAGGGCATCCGAGCATCCCCATTCGAAGGCATCTCTTTTTTGCCCTCCTTCAGCCACCTGTTCCCACTGGTCGAATAATTTCCAGCCAAATGCTAAGCAGATTACTTTTAATGCCTCGAGCGTAACGACTGCGGCAGTTAAATTTTGTGTTCGCCGCTGGTTCTTTATGTAATGCAGCAGTAAATATTTGAATGGTCTTGCAGTCCCGATTCTGATTCCGCCTCTAAATCAAATTTCAGCTTAGCCAATCAAGACATCAACTTCAGTCCGGGGACTGTGATTATTTGAGCATTGACTTCAATTGACTCGGTTCACCGCGGGGGTGACTGTGACCGTGGTGGCTTGATTAATAAAGCCACAGGCCATCGGCATCGCCATCGCCGAATTTGTTTTATTCATAAATTTATAACCGGAGAAGCAGAGAAACGTAACGAATGGCAGTGTCGACCGGCAGTTGGGCAAATGTTTTATTGCGTACATAAATTGCAATTAGTCCCGGCTCCCGTTGGGATAAATGCGAGCACACGCATGTCGATGGCCGCCAGGGAGCTGCTGCCACTCGAATGACGAACTGCCTCCATCGCTGGCCTCCATCTCTGGGCTCCATCTCTGGCCTCCATCTCTGGGCTCCATCTCTGGCCTCCTCTCTCTCTCGGTGGGTTAACAAAACATCAATTGACTTATTAATGTTTGGGTTGTGATGGCAGGCAGGCCGAAGACCGAGAAAAACTGCTGGGAGGACATGGACATGGACATGGGCATGGGCCGTATCTCAATTGGGTTCATGTGGCGCCCGTTGGGACATTCTGGTGGCCTGGCCACAGTCACGTCTGCTCTTAATGTGAAATTATGACTTTAATGGCTGCTGAAATATATACAAAATAGAATACAGACATTCAGCTTGATGTCCAATTTTTTCTTCTGCATTTTTCGAGGTCACTTTAATTGCTTCACGCGTATCTGGGGACCCTTCCCGTGGAGGGTAGGTCTATAAAGATATAACAATATCTCAGTCATTAGCCATATTTTGCCTAATTAGCCAGTTCCACCGAATGTTATTTATATCATTTTTCTGGGCTAAAAAGAGAGCAAGGAGCAAGGAGTCTGCCAGCTCTCGAACAACTTATTTGCACTCTCAATGTTTAAAGTAAAAATAGCAAAAATAAAGTCCAGCAAATACAAGTTGATTGATTGACTTTCGCGCTGTGTGTCCCAACTGATTCATGTTCATGTGTGTGTGTGTGTGTGTGAGCTTTTTCTGCGGAATCGCAAAAAGTATGCTACACTTTTTAACTCCATTTTATTCTTCTTTGCCAAGGATGTACGTATGTATGTGTGTGTGTGCTTGTGTGTGCTGTGGCTTTCTTTCATGCTGTAGGCAAACGCAATGTAAAAACATTTAAGGTTTCAATTAAGTGAAATCCCAAACGACCAAAAAAATAAATGGGGGAAAAAAGGCAAAGCAAAGGCCATCTCCAGTCCCAGTCCCAGCCCCAGCTCCAGTCCCAGTCCCAGCCAAGAGGATGACTGAAGATGCCCGAGAGTGAGGCTGAAATTTTTCAAGCAATCAATTTGGGCTTTCACGAAAAAAAGAAAAGAAAGGGACAGGGAAAAAACAAATATATATATACATTTAAGCAAAGGCGGCTCCGGTCCCTGGTCCCTGGTCCCTGGTCCCGGTCAAGTATTTGGACTTTAAGCTGGACCCTTATTGGACTTACGTGCAGCATGACAAACGATGGCTGCAGGAGCAGGTCGGCCCGGTCATGGGAGTGGGAGTGGAGTGCCCAACCCTTCCATCAAATGTCAAAGTTTAGACTGTAACAGTCACTTGAGTTATATTGAGATTTATTATGCCCCTGGAAACGGAAAGGGCAGACCCTCTGCCTGCACCCATCATTAATTATGATCGGCTGACTCTTGGTGCTGCCCCTCATGTTGCAAGGTTGCAATTTATGCAGCAAGTTGGGCGGACGGGCGTCAGCCTGCATTTCAATTTCATTTGCTTGCAGTTTTTCATGAACTTCTCTGAACCGAAAAACAGTACGTGTTGGCCAATGGCCAACTCTCTTTTGGTGGGCGTGTGGCCCCGCCTTTGTCAACAACTTACACTTTCTTTGGAGGAGCCGAGGAGCGCCAGCCTCCGGCTCCAAGCCAGTTGTTTTGACACTTTTGGGCCAAGCGAAAGTTTCCCTTGCCTGGCCCAAAAGTAGGCGCACTCAGCACTCGGGAGGTTGTTCCCGAAAAGGGAATCCCCAATTGCATATCACTTAGGCATTGATTTATTGATCGAACAAAGCATGTCTTTGTTCTTTGACAATTCATTTCAGTTGAGCAGAACACACTTCAAACAAATTTTACACAGATATACAACAATATTTTAAAAAAGGTTTTTAAATTACGAATGAAGATTTTGCTGGTGAAACATTTTCGGCTCAAGAATCTAACCATTCCTCAGAGACTTTCCCAATCAAGTGAGTATTTTCTTGTATTAAAACAATTATATCAATGGGTTTTCAAGGGAAGAGATTCTTTTGGTTACTATAAGTAGAGAAAGTAGTTTGTTCCTTTCTCCTGTCCGATGCCGTTTGGTCCGAATCGAAGCGAAATCCTTACACAGAACCCACAATTGCATATGATTTGCCAATATCCGAGTTTATTTGTGTTGGTGCCTGATTAAAGAGCTGCAGAACTTTCTGCACTCTGCCGCTTACCTTGCCCCCTCTCTAGCACCCCCTCCTGTCCGCCCTCTTGCACCTATGAAGCCCTGTTTTTGGGGACAAATTCGTTCTTTTTTTTTTTGGCTGTTGGCTTTTTATCTGGTTGTTGATGTTTTTGCGAGCCTCCCGCCTCCGGGGCTAACCCAGTTCCCAGTTCGCAGTTCAGTTTCCCATTTCCTCGGCAATTTTATAATCAGCATTCTCGAAATAAGGAAAAACTTTGCTATGTAAATTAAATGCCGAAGCCGGCAACTTTTTGCTGACATTTCTCGTTGTTCGTATTTCTTGTATGGCTAACACATACATACATATAGACGTAAAATATGTAAGTATGTATGTGTGTTTATACATTTTTTTATTGTCGCCGCTGTGGCAGCTGCAGAGCAGCAAATAAATGTGGTTTAAACATGACAAGTCGCCCCGTGGGCCGCCAGCTCGTTATCACCAAATATTTTTGCACACGAAATGAGTGAATAAATAAGCCGTAGACCGGTACCGCAGTGGTGAAGCCACAGCCGGAGTCAGAGTCACAGTCGGAGTTGGACCGGGAAGACCGAACTGTAGCCGCAACCAAGGCGATGGGCGGTGGGCGGTGGTCTGTGAGCGGTTTGCGGTTTGCGGGCCTCCTCCGTTTTTTGGGGCTGCGTTGGCCGTTTATGGTCGTCACTTTTTGGCCGCTTGTTTGACAAATAAAACGTGAAATGTCCGTCCGTCCGGAGAAAAAAAGAGTAACCAATAAAAGCTTAATTAACTGTTTATGGCCATGGCATGTTAACGTGCCGAAATTCGTCCTCAGTCATTAATCTCAAGTGGGGACAGGGGAGACCATCCCCCAGGGAGGTGTTCGTGCCTCCCCCCATACCATAACAAAGTGTGATCGATGCTTCATTTCTTGTACACTCATCATCATATCACAGACATTTTTAACACATTTTACTAAACCAATAAATAGTTTTATATTTTTTTTTGGCTTTTATTTGTAGAAAATCGATTAGATTCTTTGATTGTGAGGCTATTTCAATGAGTGTGAGCCAGATAACGCTCAAAGATGCTCCAAGTGATGGAGAAGACCAGGCCGTCGTCCCACTGGAGTCTTCCGAACAGTCAGCCAAGCCAATCGAACCATTGGACGAGACAGAGCAGCCGGAGGTTTCAGCAGAGGACTCCGTCGTTGACATTGTGCAGCAGCTGTCCGAGATGTCACTCAACGAGTGGGCCACGGAGTCAAGGAGTGGCGATCTAAGCGCAGTGGACATGGCCTGCTCGTCCTTCACCTCCTGCAATTCATACCACACCATTCGGGAGATGATCCTTCGGCGGGATCCTCACACTTCTACCTATAGCTTGGACAGTGGCAGTAGCAGACTGTTCAACTCGTGCGAACAGCTGCGAGACCGTAGGGTAGCGGGCGGCAAGGATTCGCCATGCAGCTCGATGCACGTGGTCATGGAGCCCAATCAGAACTTCACGCAGCACAGCTGTCTGGACGTCAGCGTCAAGGAGGTGGGCATTGGCCTGGACGAGGTGTACCACAAGTTTGTGGCCTGGTTCAAGCGGCACGAGATCGATGTGGCCTTCAAGGCCTTCAACGAGGTCGACGAGGATGCCGACGGCTACATTGCCCTCAACGACCTGACACGCGGTCTGGAGAAGCTCTCCGTGCCACAGACCCACCGGGAGGCCAAGAACATCATGGCCCAGGTGGCTGGGCCATGCTGCAGTGCCGTGCACTTCAGCCATTTCCTGCTGATCTGGGCCTCACTCCTGAACCGCCTGCCGCTGGACAAGTGGCCCACCAGAGATGCCGAAACCGATCGCTTCAGCTGCGTGGAGGAGGTGGATGTCGCCCGGGTGGGCGTCCATGGGGCCAGGCGTTACTTCGAGGCCAAAATAAGCCTCGAGTCAGAGCGGCTAAAGCCGCTCTCCTTGATGCCCACCCAGCCGGTGGCACGTCCATCGTCCGTTTCCTCTTCGACCACAGAAAATTCCACCGAAGATTCCGACTCGAAGGAGTCTCATGAAAAGAATGATTAAATTTTGCCGAATTTGTGACCCATCAAAATTGCAAATGTTGAAAATTTTCCAGTGACCTTGTGTCCAGCTACGACCTACCACATAAATCGTCGAACAATAAAACAAGCAACAGAATGAGAATGAGAATGAGAACATTGCTTAAGTGACCAATCAAAGGTAATTGCTGGGTTGCCCGAAGCGAAGAAGGAACTTCAGAAAAGGGCGGGTTACCTTTCAATGTTTTGCCATTTGTGGGGGCAACGACTCCCCAGAGAGCAAAATGTGCGCCACACACGCCAAGTGCCTGGCAGGTCGCAGGTCTCGACCGGAAGTGGCCCTGCACCAGCCTCAACTCCCTTAACCTAAGGGGGGGGGGGCATACCAATATTTTCGTGCAAATAATTTGCGCGCTTAACTACGCTAAGTATTTCGATATGTGCCGCCACATACTCGCACTCGAAAGCCACGCAGCAAGAGCGTTGCTCCGTTGATCATTTGCACAGGATATCAAAAACGTTGGCCAAGTCCCTTGCACGCCATATAATTATGTTGCCATTAGCCCCCACCGGAGCAGCGGCCTCTACTAATATTTATAACAGATTTTGGGCTCTATTCCCATTCTCCTTGCCAAAATCGAGCGCACGCCATATACAAATTATAATGAAAACGGCGGACCACGCTGCGTATACGCAATATCCAGCGACTTGTGTAATAAAAATCCAACGAAAGTCATGCGAAAATAATGAGCATAAGCGTGAGCGGAAGCGGAAGAGGGACAGGGAGAGGCAGTGGGCAGGAGCAGGGGCAGAGAGGGATAGGGCCTAGGAGCTGCAACCGGTTGGTTAGAAGCAAGGAAGGACGAGGAAGGGAAATAGTTTTCAAATTAAAATAAATGCCGCAGCTGAAACAACTTTTATGTGCCCACAGCAGCAGCAGCAGCAGCAGGAGGAGGAGGGAGGGAGAGTTGGGAGAGGAGTAGGAGGAGGAGGAGGACCACTCAGCTAACCAAAATGCCATGAAAGTAAATTCAGTAGAAAATTAATTATGAACGACGACGATGGCGATGGCGGTGGCGGTGGCAGTGATGGCAGCGACGTCCCAAAGGGAAAACCAATGCAGCGTTTAGTGGGGGGGGGGGAGACGCAGCAACGCAGCGGGGGGTAGTGGAAGCGGAAGGCATGACCAGCCATACCTTTTAATGGCATTGCCATCAATTTCGCTCAATTGCGCGCACAATCGCATCTAATCACGTTGGAACGACCCCAAAAATGCCAACAACAACAACAATAAGGAAGTACTGGCATATTTCGGTGTGTCCAGAATGGGGGATACTCACTCCTTAGAAAAGTTGATCAGATGGATGCTATAAAAAGTTAGGTTAAACAGATTTAAATAGTGGATAGCGACACACATAACTATATGTACATATGTCTGCATGTTCTCCTTGTCTGATATACCCTTTGTCGATTGAGCGGTACAACAATGAAGGGGGACGACAACTTTTGGATGCCCCTGACTAAATGTTTATGGTTATTGCTTTATGGCAGCCTGCCCCGCAGTACATGTGTACGGAAGAGTCTCTTCCTGCATCTGTGTGCGTGTGTGTGGCGAAGTGGGGTAAAGGGTCACGTGTCAGATGTCATTGACATGGTTTGGCTTGCCTTTAAGCGCCTGCAAACAAACCAAGACAAGCACGGCACGCACCCACACATACACACACACACACACACACAGACATGTGAGAGCGCACCCAAGAGCAGCTCTGAACGAAAAGTGTGCCACGGTTTTTGCCTCATTTGCGCTCAACTTTTTCAGGACTCAAGAACCAACCACCCGCCAAAGCTTTGGTGCCTACAGCAAAGCCCTTCCCCCTCCCGCTCCCCCGCTGGCTGCCGCTTGCCAATTGCAATTAGTGGAGGTAATGATTTTTGGCAGATACGGAGAATCCAGGATACAGGACCTACCTCCTGCACACTTATAACTGACAGCAGCCGAGATACACATCTCATTTCTCTGGAGATTGTAGGCGGCGCAGTTCTTCTTCTTCGTGAGAGAGAAAATGAATAAATAGACACATGTCAAAGCTGTCAGCATGCCTTAAATTCAATGTCACTCGGGGCAGGATGCCAGTGTCCCGTGTCCTGTGTCACTATTCCTGTGTGCTTTGCATAGAGAATATCGAAATGGCCTTCACAGACCTGCTCGCAGCTGACCAACATTAAGTTTCGAATTCGAGACGGCCCTTGACCTCCTCGATACATACCCTTTTCACTGGCCTGTCTGCTCGCCCTCCCTCAGGGCATTGCTGGTCGAAGACAAACCATCATTTTCCTATTGTATTCTCCCATGTGCGTGAGCTATGAAATCGAAAACTACTTAACAATTTCCATTCCATTTACAGGCCTCAGCAGAACACCCAAATGGAATCCGTCCGCCAGGCACGTGGACAGCTAATTACAAATTGATCAATGTTTGAGTGGGAAATCCATCATTTGCTCGCAATTATATTTGACTTTTAAATTAACCTCGCCAATGGAAAGCTTTCTTAGGCTTAAGGCAAATGTATATTATATGTTAGGAACAGCGCTGTTAACAGCACCCTATGTTAACAATATGTTACCAGTGCACTGCAGTGCAACAGCTCGCTGTTACGACACTCTGTAAGAGCTGTTAAAGCGGTATCAATTCGACTCTCTAGCAACAACAGCCGTAAAAAAATGCATTCAGTCATCGGGTAATATAAAATATCAGTGTATGACATCGGAATAACAAGAATCGTGCAATAGTCACATGTTTTAATTTACGAAAAGGTGAACTGCAGTTCTCTCTTTAACTTTCCTCGGAATTGTTCGGAATAGACAATCCACCTCCGTGATCAGCTGCAAAAAACGTAAAAAACTAGAAATACAATTGAAAATAAACAAATTCGTTTGTTTTGTGGCTGTGGCAAAAGATTGAGCTGCCAGCAGCGAAATTTTTACCAGAAGAATGTTCAATGAAATTGGGTTTTGGGGAGCACTGCTGGAGTTATAGCAATGCTTTTGAGTTTCAAATGGAAAATGTTAGTTGCTTGGATGCAGTTGTTCAAAAATGCGAAAAATTGGTTTCCATCCCTGGGTTGCATCGGGGAGAACCCGAAAATTTGTTTAATTTCAAGTTATGGTACGATTACATCAACGGCAGTTAGCCCTGAAACAGAGATTGGGGGAAAATTGAAGAAAATTGCTCAATGAGGGGTGGCTGCCTTACAATTGGTTCCGCCCTGCGAAGAGGCACTAAAAATCAATCGGTTGCCACTTCCATACCCCAGAACTGCTATGTAAAGTTTTCCCCTCTGCCCCCTGCCCCCTGCCCGCTGCCAGACACTTGGCCTCGCCCAAGTCGCTTTCTGCCCGTACATTTTCGAAGTTGATGTTTTTCTTAACTTTATTGCAAGAGTATTTTTGTTGGCCCAACAGTGGGAAAACCCCAGCAAAAACCGAGAGCTAAGGCAGTAGAAACCAGCTTTTCGATTCAATTTCCGTGCTCACAATACGGCTGCTTGTTGCTATTTTGCATAGCCAGGAAGGAGCGAAGGAAGAGAAGGAGCAGCCGGAGTAGGAGGTGGAGCAGGAGCTTGGCTCTGCTTTCAGGCAGCTGCCTGGGCATGAGGGAATGGGGGGGTGCCACTTGGTTAGGGTATTGCAAAACATTGGCAGCTTCTGGGATAGGCGTAACTTAGTTTCTTGTTCGCCACTGAAAAGTTTCTGCTTTTCAGTGTTTTTTTTCGCCATAAGTAATTCGCGAATAGTGCAAGATTTATGCGTTCGACAAATGCAAAAACTTCGGATGCTGTCGGTATTGCCATTGCAGTTGATATGTGTCGGGGGGATTAAGTGTAGTTGGTTTAACACTTTCCTGAGTTACGATCGCGGTTCAAAGTTGCTTTTCAGTTGATTTGTGGCCAACTGGATATGCCATCTAATAAGCCAAACTCGAATACAGATTTTGCTACCACCCAAACATCTTTCTGAAAATAGAATATTATATTCCCTGCCAGCTTGACAGCTCTCAAAGGGTGTATCTCTAGCCAGCGAATGCCAATCTCGAGCCATCTTTCACTTATGCCAGCATCCTCCCCTTCTGGTGCTCCAGAAGAAAACAAAAACTTCCGGCTGCATATCAATAACGAAATAAACTTGTTACATACTGAACCAAAGAGGGAAGTCGGAGGCAGAGGAAGGGCAGAGATACAGGAAAATCTGAGGAAAACTTGCCAAGAGATTGAACTGCATCGTTTAGCTAAACTTTAACCCTCGAAACCCACGAACATTTATTCCGGGCAAACATTTGCAGGAGCCGAGCATGAGAGGGGAGTGGAGTCGCTGCGATGATAAAGGATCAGGTTACAGCCAGGCAAACGGACGACTTAAATGAAATTAAGTGTAAAATTATCAAAGTTACCAGCGAGCTACCAAATGTCATGATAAAACAACCAAAAAAAAACCCATGTAGAGAGAGTGGGAGAGAGTGGGAGAGAGTGAGGAATAGGTCGGGGAAAATCTATGCAACCACGCCGCCAATCTATGCAACATTCATTTTTCTTTTGTCATACATGGGTCCCGTCCGCCCGTTCGGATTTGATGTTGAAAAATTGAAAAAACGAAAGTCAATGTTGGGGCAGGACCGCAAAAAAAAGGGATGGAAATGAGGGAGAAGAATGAAAATCTTTTCCTGACGCGCTTAACCCTTTGGCTGCCAAGTCAAACTTGGGTTTTTTTCTTCTTTGGTTGATACTGAAAGGCAACTTTCATAATGATAATAATTTTGTGCATGATTTATGAATGGAACAAGTTTTATGGCCACGAAACGAGCCGTACCAAGGCCTGGTCGTAGCCATGGCTATAGACCCATAAACCTTATGCAAACGGCAATTTTCAGCAGCTAGGGGGGAAAGCACCTTATTTCACTTTAATATTTATTTCAACTGTCGGACCGCTTTGGAACATAGTAAATTTGCATCTTTCAGCGTTCAAATTTCGCAGAGAAAAACCAGGTGAGCGAAGGTGAGGATGAGCAGGTGGAGTAGGAGTGGGAGTGGGAGTAGGAGTGGGCGACCCCTTTGAAAATCATTTCGGTGTGAAATTGTGTCCGCCCAAGAGCGAGAGAGTGTGTGTGTGTGTGTGTGTGTGCACGTGAGCTCATTGAAAATGCGCGCTAGTAAAAGTTTTCCCAGACTATGAGTCGGAGCCCTCGTTGTTTGCCTCAGCTCCAGTCCGGTAGTAGTCCAGTCCACTCCACTCCGGATCCGGCGCTCTGTTGGCCATTAAATTGAGGCCCCCAAAAGTATGCTAGACTTTCTCCGTTCTGCGTTTTTTCTCTCGTTCCGCCACAACAGGCCATAAGTTCCGTTCGGGTCTCGCGTTTTATAGCCCCCGGGCAGCTGATAATATGAAATTAATGCCTAGTACCCGCTCAGACCCATGGCTGACCCCAAACCCAGGCAGAGCCAAGAGCGGCCTAGGGACCGAGCAGGCACCGGAGACTTATGAAGATTTACGGGGCATGCAATCGATGCCCAGTTGTGTGGCATGTTGCATGCTTGCAATTAGGCGCAGCGCAGCAGATCCCCGAAATTATGCACGGCCAAGAAGGTCACTCGTATGCGAGTGTGTGTGTGTGTGCATCATAAATGGAATCCACCATTCAGGTGTGTGTGGGGAATTTTTCTTTACAAATTCTGCTTTGACGAGGCGACGCGGAGTTGGCTTTTCACCCAAAAATCGCACGCAAATCACGAAATCCAAATTGTGTACAAGGTTGTGTTCCCGATTTACATTTCTTCGCAAAATTTCCTGACTTGAAATGAGTTGCAGTTGTTGCTTTTGGAGCACTAAAGCATGTCCGTATGATATTTAATTTTTGGCGAATTAAAAAAGAGAAACTGCTTCGGGGAATGCACCCAGTCTCCATTTTCGGTTGCTTATTATCCGTAATGTTACATGGGTGGCCCCCACTCCCACAAACACACACACACATACACTTACTCATACAAACATAAGCACTTGAGTACACCAGGCTCTGGCTCTGACTCTGGCTCTGGTTTGGGTCGGGCTTTGGGCCACATGTGTGTGGGTAAAATTTCAAATAAATTCCCCAAATGTGACAAGGACATTTGCATAGAAATACTAATACCAAAGCAGGCAGGGCAGGGCAGGCACACAAACACTCGGAAGCCCTCGGAAAGAGAAAGAAAGAGCCTCCGAGAAGGATGGGGCTCAGGTGGGGTTACGGACACCGGAGTGACGAGTTCTCGGCAAATGTTTGTTGCAGTTTATTTGCGCATGTAATTGAGGTCGTAAGCAACAAGCCACCCAAGCACACAGACACACACACACACACACACAGACAGATGGAAGGAACCAGGCGGCACATGAGGTGCAGGATAGGACAGGACGGGACAGGACAGGATGGGATCAGAATTGGACAGGAGTGAACGATGTCTATGTGGCAGGGTGTAACCCGAAGGGGCCTAAGTGTGTTCCCTTGTTATCCCCCAGCCCCAGACGAGAGCGGAGAGCGGAGAGGGGAGCAGCAGCAGGATGTGGTGCAGCAGGATGGAATCCATCGATGGGGAATCCCAATTGAAATGAATTCCCCATCAATTGCTGTTTGACATGCAATTAATTCACTTCACTCCCATGAATTCGAAATAATGTCAGTTTAATATCAAACAATTGTGGCAAAATTTAATTGACTAACATCGAGTACACATCGCATAGCTCGGGGCTCTTCCAACTAGCTTTTCTGTAACCGCCACTACTAGGCTAGGGAAATTAATCAATTTGCATGCAAATGATTGGGAAACCACTTTCCCAACTCAACTGAAAAGTCTCTTTCGGAATATTAGTCATCGTCGGGTGTGAAGGTATTAATCATCCAAACCAGCGAGGTGAGGTGGAAGGTGGCATAACATCGATTTTAGGTGCTCAAATATGAAGCCAATTAGGAAAGTTTTATTGGCATTATTCGAGGAAAAACCTTGACTGCTTTTATGGAAATTTATGCAATATTATGTCTTTTATTCAGGTAGTTTAAAATAGCTTGATTTAAAGGCTATAGAATACCAAAGTTTTCCTATAATTCAATGATATACATATATTATATCTTGGACCTCTGGTGTTTTTGTCCATGAGGAACTACTGAGCAAGTATTCTTATAGTTTTCTATGGTGTCCCATTAATTGGGTTCATTAAATATTAAAATGTGTGGTAGCCTATACGGTAACACTAGAACATAAGATAATACCATAAGAATACTAAATATACGGCAACACTAGTACCAATACTCGATCACTTTTTGTGTGGGGATCGAAAGCGAGAGGAAGAAAAAAAGAGCGACACAGAAAAAGACGTGGAGATAAAATAATTTCATGCTCTTACAAATGGAATGTCAAAATTTCTGAAATGCATTTCCCTTCTGAAAAACAGAGTGTCCCATTGTTAAAGCTCTCCACTCTCGATTTGTAACAATATATGTATGTATATCCGTCCATAAAGTAATTCTATATTGTTCGTAATTCGTTCTTACTGCTTGTCTGCTTTCAATTGAATATTGAATCGAAATTTCAACCGAGTTTTTTTTTCGTGTTTTTAGCTGCCATTTAATTAAACAACGGAAATGAACAATTTAATTAATTTATTGCATATGACAAAAACCAGTTGCCGTGTAATTATAGCCCATAAAAAAGTGCTTGCTAAGCGATAGCTTTAGGTTTTTGCATATACAAAAAATAGAGCCATCATTTATGCAGAGTCAAATGAAAACTGATGAAGAAGAAGACCAGCTCTGAGGATTAACATTCCCAGACATTCTCTAATTGTGCCCAAAGCCCTGTGGCAGACGTCCAAGTGTCTGGTCGCCAGCGAATTAGATAGGGATCTCTCTCCCTCTCCCACACGAGGCTTCAAAGAGCTACAGCAATTGTTGAACCCCAGACTGTGGCTAATCACTTGACAACACGCGAGCTTATTGCCCCACAACCGACAACCGGCAACCGACAACCGACGACGACTAGTGGCAGAAGAGTAAGAGCCTGCCCCAAGCAGCACAAACCAATAAAACAGTCACACCCATCATTTAATATGTATTCGAAAACAACAAAAAAATACTCAATCGAAATTAAAACAATATGCAAGTACACTGGAAAAAAGCCCATGGCATGTGTGGGCAATTCATTTATTTTAATGAAAAGTAAATTTTGCATTTGCGAGTATGTGCCACAGGTAAACATGCCGCAAGGCAGAGACAAATGGCAGACAGACGAAGCGGCAAGGAAATATGCATGTACATACATATGTATGTAACTGGAGGGAAAATACATAAATATACTAGGGCAAGTATTTGTCCCCGAAAAGAGTCACCCGGGGAACATTTGTTAGGCCCAGATTTAAATTATTGCATCATTGGAGAACCTCCGGCATACTCTGGTTGGGCTGATTGAAAATAATCGTTTTGGAAATGTCGCCAATTCAAATACTATCGACATGCAGAAAAACTAATTTCATACAAAAAAGCAAGCCGCCTATAATAGAACGACTAAAATAGGAAAATAAAGTCAGAATAAAGGGCACAAAGAGCGCTTCAAGGCTTTGAACCAGGGGGCACGCAGACACTCACATGCTCCCAGTGAGTTTCAGTGCGCAGAAAACAGACATGACGAAACATGTTTCATTTTCTCTGCCGCGGCGCTGCCCAGCAGAATTAAGATGCCTTTTCTGCATTTTCGCTGCCGCTACGCCAGCCGAGCAGAAGTGCGTTCCCAGTGCGCAGACAACAGACACGAAGCAACACGATCATTTTCGCCGACACAGCGAAAGCCGAGCAGAAGCTGCGTGTGCAAAGGGCCGAAGCTACCCGATTCATTTTCGCTGCCGAGCAGAATAATGAAGCCGAATGATCGCAGCGCCGACGCTACACGAAGTTTTTACGCTATGCGTGTGCCGACTGCGCTGCCTCGTGGCCTTTTTTCTATCCTCATTGCATAGGATGCTGCCGGCCTCTGCTTTAAACTTAAACACAAAAGACGTTTAGTAAAAGCAAATTAATAATGTGTAAACCCAATTTAAATATATTCTTGCACTTATACAGTGGCAAAGAATAATTCTTCAAAAAAATTAAAAGCATTTCTAATGTCTGGGAAAATTCTTTAAATTTTTAGAAATGGATTGAGGGACATGGCAATATTTTCTGAACTGATCGACAAAATTTAAACACTTAATGGGTTTGCCGATGCTTTGTTCTATTCTTAACAAATATCTGAAATAGAAAATATTCTTTATTTTTTGTGATTTATACGAAGCTAGTAATGTGCACTTCCTCCTTTCTATCTTTCCATAACAAATGCATTTGAATATCAGAATTTCTATGAAATTTATATCCCAGTTTTGGCGCAAACCGCACCTTGAACTCATGACAGCAAGGGAAAGCTTCTGCCGAGTTTAATTAAGGCGCAGCTGGTGGCACTATTATGCCACACATACATACTCTCTGCACACAGTGTGCCACACACAGTGACACAACAAATGTCGATGTCAACGCTGGCGTTGATTTATTTAATGCGCGCACTGTTGATGTCGCGCCAAAGTCGCGCTGAAGTCGCGCTGAAACCGCCTGATAATCAAATGTCATTCCTGGCATGCCACACGAAGTAGAAGCAGAAGCACAGAAGAACCAGGAGCAGCGGCGTGGCAACACACGACAAGTGCTTAATTTATTTTGCATTAAAGCCTCATTTATCTTTTCTTATCGCCTGTGCAACAACATTGAAGATTTACTCAGCCAGCCACACCCACACCCCCACACCTCACCACAGAGGCAAGAAAATAATGCTTTAACTCAAGTCGGTCACCCCTCCATTTGCCTGTGTGTGTGTGTGTGTTCGTGTGTTTGTTGCGCCGCACGACACGCCCCTAATTTATGTGCCTTCAGCTGCAAGCAAGTCTATGGTCAACGCCTTCTTGCCACAATATTTTTTTCGAGTGTTGCTTCTCCTCATGGCTTTTTGTGCGACTATGTGTCTCGGACAAGTTGCAAGTTCCCCCTCCCCCCCTGTTGTTGCCATGTCAATGCCCTGTGTGTGTCCTTCTGCAACTCTGCCTCTCCTCTCTGCCCCTCTCTTTGTGTCGAGCGTGTTTGTGGCCTTTATTAATTGCAACGCCTCAACAAAAATTGTTTGCCATTTCGGGTGCATGTTTCCCCGTAGACAAAAATGTTTTTCTCTCCCACAGCTAACAAACAAAAAACAGGACAGGACAGGACAGGACCAAAAAAGAATATGGACAACGCCTGCGGTTGGGCTTTAAATTGTTGCCAATTTTTTTGTGTCTAGGCCCTGTCGCTGGCGGCCATTATTGAATTAGGCTTTGCGGTTCACCCAGGAAAAGGCCCAAAACAAAAAAGCACCAGAAAAACAGGAACATGGAAACGGAAAAAGTGAATAAAACTGATTAAATGTGGACGAGAAAAGGCAGAAAACCCAGACTAAACTTTGCACAAATTCCATCAAAAGTTAAGGCGCAAAATTTGCCTCGAATTGGGGTATGAAATATTAAGGTCCTGCTTAAAGACGTCTATAACTTCATATACTCGCAGAACTTTTGGCAAATTTGTCGGCAATTTGAGCAGAAATTTGAATATTAATCGAGTCAAACGGAGACCCATAAAAGTATCCATGACAACGCATAAGAACAGAGGAACAGAATTTCCTGTTGCTCATGTATTTAACAAATCCTGAATAACTCTTCCATGACAGACATATGTATGTTTTGCAGCCTCAAAGCCTATGAATGAATTAATTATTTAACATGAATGACAGAATCAACAGTCCAAGACAGACACACTCTGGGATTGGCTAGGTATTTGGACCAGGAAATGTCCTTGGAGGGTGGCATATGGCTCCATGATTTACGGCAGTGCCGAGTCCTAAAAGAAAATAAGGAAATGTTCTCGAAATGTAAACAGTCATAAGCTAATTACATTTGCTGCCTTTGCTGCCTGCTTCCGCCATTAATTTTTACTGAGAATTCGTTTTTGTGATTTGTTGCGATTCTTTATGGCCCAAACTCGTACACATACCCGTACCCTTACTCGTACGAGCAGAGAACAAAGTTTTTCCCGCTTAGTGGGTCAATGTAATAATTTGCACAACAGCAAAACATAGAGCAAAAACCGAACGATAACATGGAAAACGTGCAACACGGCAAAGTGAAAGTGCGACGGGGTACGGGGCGAAGAAACCAAACAACCAGCCATGAAAACCCGCAATCCAGAGGAAAGCCCCGCCACGCCCCGCCCCTCCTCGTTGCTGTTGCTCTGTTCTGTTCTGTTTTAGTGTTTCCATCGTTTGCTAAACGGAAATCGATGGAAACTCTTTGCTTGAGCTCAGGCACGTCGCCCGGCTTATCGCAATGGAGAAATGGATAAAGAGCGAAAGTGTTCTCAGTTATCGTTATGCGAATCGCTGCTTTCCCTCAACTTTGGGCGACACAACAAAGTGACAACGATTGAGCGATAGAATGGTAAAGAGTTTTGAATTCCGAGAAAAACGAGAGAGCAACTTTAAGATTTCTTGGCTGGGTAATTCCCAGTTCTGTCAGAGTTACAGTTCTCCAAAGTTGCAATCTCATTTTTAGTCTCTGCAACTAATTTCCATAGTAACCCCAATAAGTATCTTAAGCGATGATAGATATTTTAAGTGCCTCTCATAGATGCAGCTATTTTACAAACGATCCCTTTAGTTCTTTTAGTTCCTTAGTGATTAGGTCTGGATATTATTAATTAACTATTAATTTATCAACGATAATTATTGGGTTTTGGGACATTGGGACATATGTTTCAAAGGACATTTCCGAAATCAAAGCGAAACTCCTTTTAGGAATGTCAGTTCTCATGCATGCATGTATGTGTGCACATATGTATGTGTGCACATATGTACATATGTGTGTGGAAGCTGTTCGGGGGGTGGGGGGTGATGTGTTAGTTTTATGCATTAGCATTTAGCCGGCCAACAAACTGCATTGCTGAGCAGAGCCAGCGCCTCCTCAGCCTTGACCATTGTTGTGGGATGTCGGCTGCTGGGTTTTTCTGAGCCCATAGTGGTGGATTTTCCAGGAATGGGTTGAGGGGGTGGGGATTCTGGTTGCTGCCTTTGGAAGCCATAACACGCATAATTACAAGTCGAGCAACAGTTTAGATGCCAGCCATTAAAAATTAACTGCCAGCGCAGTAAAAAGCAAACTTAAAGGGGAGCGAATCGGATGGGTGGGGCAGGCGCTGGGGGGTGGTGGATGGGGGGTGGCACAGCGAACATAAATGAAAACTAATTTCGAGTTTTTTCAATCTGGGTTAAAAGGGTCTCTCGGTTCTTTCGATGCTCCGATGTGGCAATGGCTGTGGCTGCCACTGACGCTGCAGCTGGCGCTGGCAATTTTTAATCAGAAGGCAAAACCCTTTGAGGACGGCGAGCAGGAGCCAAAGGAGCAGCCATTCAGCGAGTTTTCCTGATGTTCGGTTTTCCCTTTTCCCTGGCTGTGTGTTGTTTGTGTTGCGGAATTGAAAACTGCTGGCTGATGTTTTTACAAATCATTTGCAATTCATTTGCCAGGCACTTATAAAACGTTTAAAAGCGAGTTTTTAATTACGACCAGCCCGGATGCCTTCAGCTAGAGATACAGATACAGCTATCTATCTGCTGCAGATACTGTATCTTCATTTGTATCTGCAAGCGAGTCAATGACTCGGCTTAGCTGCTGCTGCTCCTCTTCTTTGTGTGTGTGTGTATGTGTGAGAGAGTATTTGTTTCGCATTAACTAAATCAACCGTATTGAAGCGCCTGCTGCTCCAGTGCTCCACTGCTCCAGTGCCGCCTCCCAGCTCAATGGCCCATTGCCATGGAAGCGGCTTACACTCTGAGACTCAGAGACTCTCAGGGCGGCTTTTTATTGCCGTTCGAGCCCAGACAGGAACAGGAAAGGCAGGTGAACACTGACTCCTACTCGTACTCGCATTCGTATGCATCCCAGTTGCATGCCGATGATGATGATGATGATGCCGCTTTGTTCCACCCACCAGCCCCAGGCTCGACTTTTGTAATCAATGTGGGCAACTGGGGAACTGGTTAGCCCTAAGCCATGGGCCCAGCCAGCCTGCATTTAGATGAGCAGATAGATTCGGAGATTGTAGACCGACTTCTGGAGGAGATAACTTCAGTGGGAACTCCTTCAAACTCCATGAAGGCTTAGTTCATGCCACCTTAGCCCACTTCGCAAGTGCCGCCCTGCCACTGCAGCGGCAGTTAAACATCTTGCGACGAAATACGAGGAGTGCTCTCGCAATCAGCGGCAATTGTAGATGCAGCAGCCAGCCCAGTTGCCACCCAGTTGCCACCCAGCCAGCCAGTAAGTACCTCGGTGCAATGGCCCAAGTGCAGCATCGATGCCTGTCATTGCCTCGGCTGCTGCCACTCAACGACTCCTGGCTGACTGACATCACTGCTACTGCTACTGCCACTGCCACTGCTACTGCAACGGCTGGTTGCATGCATCATGCATGATGGCTGGGCTGGGCTGGGCTGGGGCACATGACCAGGACAGGCACTGGCACAGAGTCGCAGCGAGAGACGCTCGATGCTGGCATTCGTTACGTTTCGTGCAGTTTTTGTTTGTTTGGCTCCCTTTCGAGGCAGTTTGTTGTTTGTCTTGTTGGTTGGTTCTGTGCAGAGGGTGGGGATCGGGGATTGGGTGGGGTGGGGCGGGCATTGGACGGGTGGTCCAGCTTCAGCTTCAGATTCACATCCAGATCCAGATCCCTCTTGGGTGGCTCTGCTACGGCTTTGTTTGTTTGCTTTTTAAAGTTGCAATCATTCTACACATTACACCATGGCAAACATGACCCATTTTATATCCTCCTTCTCCTCCTCCTCCTCCTCCTCCTCTTGCTGTTCTTCTCGGCTCTCGGCCTGTCCCTCTCCCTGTCCCAGCTATTGACTTAAAAAATTCATTTCGCTAGATTTTTTCATTAATTGCAAAATAGGCTGTCTACAAAATTGGGCTGCCTCTTTCAATATTTTATGCCTTTGTCTGGCTCTCGGAGTGGAGTGGAGTGGAGTGGAGCGGAGGAACATGTCAGCGGAGCAGCCAGGAATACCAATCAGAGAGGCCATTCCCCCTGGTCGGGTCGGCCCTGTTCATGGCCAAAAACGGAGCGGAGTGTTTTTCTATTTCTCTGTGCAATAAAATATTGCGACCAAGTGGAGATGATAACTACGACACACACATGGTGGAACCTTCCCTGCCTTCATTCAGTGCAGTGCAGTGTTTGCCGAGCATATTCTCCAGTGTTCTTTATTCTTAAAGGATGTCATGAGGGCATATTAGGCTGCACATCATATCTGGGAGCATGAAGTACAGACAAAATGTTTAAATATTCTTAGCAGGAGTATAGTGGATATTAAGTAGGTGAATTGAAGGGAGTCAAAGTGTTATACAATTTATTATATCTCTTGTTTATCTCTTGTTTTTCCTCCAATAACTTTGTCCTCCAATGTGCATAAAGCCTCTCGATAGCTATGTGGATCGTAATGCTCACTGCAGTGTAAGAGAGAGCGCTAACAGTGAGCTGTAACCAGTAGCAGCAGTAATAGCAACATTCTGTTAACGAAGACACGGTAACAGTCTGTTAACGGAGCGCTGTAGCTGTCTGTTAACATGGTGTCTTAGCAGCTCTGTTACCCTGAAAAGCAGGTGTTATTGAATTACACTCATATGAGGCCTTATTCTACGTGATTGTGCGTCATAGGTTAACAATTACTGCAGTGTAAAATTATTCTATGGTCCTTGTGATATTCCTATTCAGTTGTTGTACCAATAACAGCGCCATTGTGATATCAAACCTTCGTTCCTAAAGCAATCGTTGCCGTCTTTCAAAAAATCCCTCTTTTTCAGCTGGGTAGCAACAGAGTCAAACCTTCGACTCCTGCTCATCCGTTAACATTCCATTTTCCATACCTCTCACATTGTTGCCATTATTTTGGCAGTCATTCTTCTGGTTTTCCCTGGTTTTCCGTCTGCATTTCCTTTTGCTGCAGTTTTGTTTGGTTACTGCTGCTGCAGCTGCTGCTGCTGTTGTCGGCGGCGGCAGTGAAAATTTATACATACACATGCGAAATTGCTAGACGCCGACATGGTCTCCGTCTCCGTTCCCCATCGTCTGCAGCGTCGTCGCCATCGTCATGCGTCAACAATGAATTTTATGGCTGGCCTTTTGCGTGAGTTCGTATGGGGAGGGGAGGGGAACTCCCACTGCCCCATTCCTATATTCATGCCATTCCCTGTCGTTCGTGCTCGGCCATTTTTATGTAGATTTAAGTTAGTGCCGAGCACTTGAAATTGATTGGACAACTATTGGCTTCAAAAAATTAGAGCGCAACGCTCCCATAAAACTCAACTCCAGTTGTGCTTTGCTCTGTGAGTGTGTGTGTTAGAGTGTGTGTGTATGGTGTTGGTGTTGGGGAAATGCAAACATAAAAGTCTAAAACGGAAATGGGAAATGGCCCTAGTCGCTCGAGAAGAAAGAGCTCCCCCCCGCCCCGCTCCGATCCACTCTCTAAGTGAGTTGCTACAATATGAGCAATTTGTGGGCAATTTGTGCCAGCAACTTTTGTTTGCCAAATGTTTCCGAAACTTTAAGTGAGAAGAACAAACAGCAGGAGGGCCACACAATTTATAATAAATCAGACCGTTCTTTCCTTTCTGGTTTCTTATAAATTTGGGTCTTCCAAAAGTACTCTATATTTATGTTTTTCAAGCAAAAAGTTTCACTAAACACAGGACTTAATGTAACCATTCTATTGGGTTTACTGTCTGTCAATCCCCTGCCATTAGTATTGACATTCGACAGCGCTGCGAGTCATTCAAATTGATGGCCGAACGAGTCCTGCCGTTTACTTAATGCCTTCAAGTCAAACCAAAATCTTAATTACACTTCACCTGTGGCGACCCAGACACCACCATCGATCCTGTGACCTTTTCGGCATAGGATGAACAGAAAAATACTCCAAAAAAAGTACATAAATACTGCATAACTTTTGGCAGGCAGCAGGTAACATGAGTAAGTGGGTTAATAAACCACAAAACACAAGCCAGCCGGGGAAAATCTAGCTGAAATTCCGTTAAATAAAAAGCAACTGCCGAACAGGGGCTGAACCTCGGGCCGCCTCCGGGCAATACGATAATGGAAATTGAAATAATTTGCCCACTTTTGAGCCAGCATACTAGCATTCTTGTTGGCCGCCACATAAATCAGAAATGTGCGGCCAAGATGACAGCCACCGAGCGGGGGGATTGCGGCGAGGGGCGGGCGAAGGGCCAAACTTTAACACACAACAGCCACGCAAGCTGAAAAATATTCTACACAGGACTAGTAAATACACCAGCACACACACAGCTAACACTCACATGCAAATGGCGCATATAATAATAACTTCATGGCTGGCGAGGGTCTCGCAACAAACAACAAAGAATATTGCAGGCGCAGCGCGGAAAGCAGCAAAAGTTTTTTTTAGCCCGTCGCCCGTCGCCGACTTTGTTGGGGCCCGCACGCAAAAGTCAGTGACTGCCACGCCTCATGGCTATGCACTGGGGGAAAATATGCCCACACAATTGTCACAAATCGATTTACGGAATTTCCCATCATGATTCATCGACCTATTTTGAATTTCAAGGTAATTTCTAATATCCATCAACACAAAAACGTATTATGGTGGTAGGATAACCTAATCCAGCCTATACGGCCACACTAGTACATAAGATAATACCATAGGAATACTATACATATATACGGCCACATTACAAATGTGTAGACCGACGCTCGATCACTTTTTGTGTGGTATCGAGAGGAACAAAAAATAAAGAGAGAAATACAATAATTTCATGCTCTTTTTTTTCGCAGTGCAGCTTTGGCCTAGCTCCTTCTGCCTGGTAGATTTTTGTTTTTATGGCCGCACAAAAGGAGCTAATGTTAAATTTACTGAAAACGTTTGTTTCAAGTGCTTTATTATTATTTTTCTCCTTCTCGATTTTCTTGGTTCCCTCTTTACTGTTTTTTCGCTGTTGTTTTTCATTATGCAAGTTCCGCAGACAGGCCAGGCAGGCCAAAGCAAAGAGGAGTTCGGTTCGAGTCGCAGCAAGGGAAAAGGAGTACAGAGCGGAGTCCTGAGTCCTGAATGCCTTTCAATGCATGCTCAAGCGATGCCATAGCCTTTAAAACTGAAACAATTATGCGACAAATGCAGGGAGCAGGTAAATGAGCCGGGGCAGAGGGGGTTGAAACAGGACAAAGGATGTGCAGGCGACTCCCCAGACAGGGGCAGGAGCAGAAGGCATTGTAAATCATCTTGAGCTGGGGGATCCCCCTTTAAATGCCAAAGCGAAAAGGGGCAAAAATGGTTGGAGCTGGACATGGCGCATACTGTTTATTTTTCATCTAACAAAAGGGGCAGGGGGCTGAGGCGCCAGTGTGGGGCCGTAGTGGGTGGTGCTGGGGCAGAACACCTGCAATGTGCCAACGTCATGTTCACCTTTCAACCGCAACGGACACTTGTGCAAACAAAAAAGTAGAAAGCAACTAGAAACGAGATCCTCTGGCGAGAGACGGCTCCTTCTCCATCTCTTTTTCTCCAGTTTCCACCTTCTGCCCTGGCATAGTCTCGAGTAGGAGAAAACATTTTGCATGCATAGACATGCACTGGCCGGCAGGGAGCAGGCAGCTGCCAGGGGAGGAGGCTGTAAGAGCAGAACTGAGCAATCTATGGAATGCCAGGCCACAAGGCCAGCACCCAGCAGCCACCATCGAGAGGGAGTGGCAGGACAATTACGTAGACAGAGACCCCCTCTCCGTTGGCGGCACCCGGTGGCAGACAGAGACACAGCCGAGCAGCAGCCCCATTGGGCATGCATTTAATTTGTATTTTATGCGATTTATGTTTACTTTAGTTGGCACTCATTTTGCATTTTTATTGGCGCGCATAAAAATGGCACAGAGCATCCCCGTCGCCTCCGATGACAGTCACGATGACATTGCAACAAATGTTGCAATCAAGCCACACAAAGGTCGCCTCGCCCACAAAATGTTTGCCATTTATAGGCGTCTTCTTCTCCCTCGTTTCACTGGCTGTTATTTGGCCAGACCCCGCCCTGAAAACCCATTGAGGAAACCTAATGCTGGGTTATTAAAAGGGGAGCGGAGCACAAACATTTGCGGTTGGTTAAGCTCTAGTCCTAGCCCCAATTCGAAGGACTAACAATTCCAATGAAAACTTTAGATTCATATTAATTACGTTTTTAAGCCCAAAGCAGCATAGGGAGAGGGTGTGGGAGTGGAAGTGGCTGTGGGGGTGGGGGTGGGGGGCTGCCCCTAGGCCACAAAATGTACTTTGAAAATATGCTATTACTTTGCTTGAATTTTAATGGAATTTAGAATTAGTTTTAATTAGCTTAATCACTTACTTGTTAACGTCTGATAATTCCTGCTAAGTTAATCAACTCATATATCTATATATCAATTATGATTTAGATAAACTTTATAATATATTCAAAAACCAAGTCCTTCCAAGAACTTTTCCTTCTTTCTCCTCTCAATGACCACTCACTTTCATAAGCTTCATTCTTTCGGTTTTCAGCTATTTTTTATTTTCTCTTGTGTCTATTCCTTAAATTTCGTTGAGTTTTTCATAATCTTGATAAATTTGCCTTACAACTTTGAAGTGCTTGGACCTGGAAGGCGGCCATTGATCAGTCGCTGGCCAAAAGAGCCCAAGAATTTGTAGCTATCAGTTTTCCGTTTTTCATTTTGGCCCTCTGCTGGCTGGTGGCTGCTGGCTGGTGGCTGGTGTCTGGTGCCACTCATAGTAGTTTACGAGAACCGCCAAACCAGCTAACCAAGCCATGCACCTCCCCTCCCCTCCCGCCCGTCCCTTCCTGGCCAGAAAAAGCCATTAGCAGGCAGGCAGGCAGACGTTTCGCCTTTAAGTGGAGCAGAGAGCACAGAAAGCCACGGAGAAAAAAGTCTATCTAAAATAAAAATAAATTGTTAAAAAACTTGCAGAAAAGGAAATATAAACAAGCTGGGCCCGTGCCCGTGCCCGTGCCTGTGCCGTTGAATGTCCTTTGCAGAATTTAGTTATTAAAATTTTTACTACGCCAAAGGAAAGGAAAAGCTAGAGCCGAAGATGGAGCCGCATGGCCAAGATGATGATGATTTTGATGGCGATGATTGCTTTCATTCTGGCTGGCATATTGATAGGCACAACTTTGTAGCCTCGAGGACGGGTTCGGTTCGAGTTGGTTCGAGCCTCTCGACGAGCTGACGAGCAATTACCTCCCAATTGGTTTTCGCCCTGCCCCCATCTTCCTCCGTCCTCGACCTTTGGCTGACTTAAATCCACTTTACGCCCGGGACCGGCCATTAATTGGAGGCAACATCGGGCGGAGACGCCGGAGCCGGAGAAGACTCCCAAAGAAATATGCTACTCAAATATTATTTGTTTAGGCAAGCAATTAAAAGTGGATGGCCACAATATGAGTTCCTGAAGAGCCCCGGCAGCAATGATTGTTAAATGTTGGCAAATTGGATTTTTGCCAGCCAAACGCAGACAGCAAACAGGACAGCAGAATGCAGAGATGGACGGGGGGAGGGCTTCTGGTCAGGTCAGTTGGTCACTTGGTGGCATCCCTCTCTATCTCTCTCTATCTCTCTCTCTCTCTGATAATGGTGCTCTCGTCCTGCAAAATAGGCGTAAAATGAAACTTTTAAGTACTTTATGGGCAACACTATAAAAGAAAAAAACGAAACGAAACGAAACACCAACAGCCAGCCAGCCAGCCAGAACAACCAAACACATCTGCCATGTGGCGCTGCTTCTAACTTTTCTGCCTCCTTCATGCCACTCTAGGCACCTCTCCACCTCTCTCCACCTCCCTCTTCCGATGAACTAAAACAACAATTGCCGGAGGGCTAAGGGATCTGAAGGATGGGGTCTGTGGGGCACAGCTGAGATAGGTTGTGGCCAGAGTAAACTTTCAACCGAAAACTGAAACGATGAAGCAACTTTTGGTCATATTCTAAATATCACACCGGTTGTAAAATGATTATAAAACATAATGTTGCAGCAGTGCTATCAGGTTATGGGGGCAGTAGGGGCGGTGCGAAGGAGATGTTGCAAGGTGCCCACTCAAGTATCAAGAGTGAAGCAGCTTGTGCTGGCAAGAGGATTATTGCATGAAGTCAAGGCAATGAGCAGATTGTAGAGTTACCAGATGGTACGAATATTGTTATCAAACATGGCAAACATCCCTCTTAAGACCTATCTTGTAATTTTGCAACAGAACTTCTCAATCAACCCCCGTTTATGGTCATTAATGTAGGTCCGCCAGCCCTAAAGTTATTTGCCAGCGAAAAGTGTGCACATCAACCAAAAAACTATAAAATTTCGATAAAATTTCATTATTATTTCTGGCTGCTTCTCTCTGGTATTTAGTGGCCCGAAAGTATGCTACATTTTTCTGTGTGCCTGCCTGCCTCTATGCATAGCTATGTATGTATGCGTGTGTGTGTGTGTGAATGTTTGCGTAGGGAAGTGTGAAAGAGCAGCGATGACATTTCATGCACGTGCGTGTCTGATGGGAGAGGAAGAGGAGGGGAAAAGTGCTTTGCATAGTTCTAGGCGCGTGCCAAGATCAAAGACCGTCTCGGCTAGCAATAAAAGGACAGGACAGAGAAATAACGGAAAAATATCAGGAACTGGAGCAGGAGCTGCTCCAGCTGTGCCAGGGACCTGCGAGAAATAGAAGCCTCCATCCCCAAACATCAGCAAGCAGTTGACAATTGAAGTTTTTTGTTTGGCACTCGCATTACGGACACGCTGCGTATGCGCCATGTGAGACCAGCCAAGGGTCGCCGTCTAACGGGGCTGACTGACTGACTGACAGACAGAATGACAGACGGCATGGCAACGCAGCAGAAGCAATAAAAATCGCCTCCATTCGAAGGCCCCACAGCGACTCCAATAGCAACACCCATCTATAAACGAATCCAACGCAAATTCTGGTCCATAATCATAAAGAATTTTGGGAAAACGAGTCAACGAAATTTCTATGCACTCACCAAATGGGTAACAACTGGGTGGCACTTGTTCGGAGAATAAAAATGGGTAAACTTTTAGAAATATAAAAAGATTCGATACAACTAATAGTTCCACTGGATGAAAAGCCAATCCTGAATCCATTTTCATTCATTTACAACTCCTGCGAGCATTGGCAATCGTAAAACTAATTCCTTTCGATTTCCCCTTGATTTCAAATTCATAGTTTTTCGCAGACAGTTTAACAAAGTTGAAATGGCTCCGGCAAGAGTATTTCAACTTTAGTTAGTCCCCTGGAAAAATCTCTAAAAATCCATATGTATATATGTAGATATAGCGATTGAAATGTATTTGAAAATGGCAATTTACGCACTGTTAGGGACAGTTCAAAAAAAGATTCTGCTGCAGGCAAGGCACACAGTGTGTCCTCTTTTTTTTTCGGGGTGACAGAGACTGCAGAGGGATCCAGCCCAATGTTTGCCAGGCCCTGGAGAAGGGGATGGGGTATAGGATGGGTGAATGGGGGAGGATGTGAGCAATGGGATGATGGTTTGGGGTCACATCCTGGGCCCAACCCTTCGGGCACATTGATGCGCATACATATCTCTCACTGATTGTCGATTTGATTACGTCAGTGGTCAGTGGAGTCCCCGTGTCCCCTGGCGTGTTGAAGTTCCACATCCACATGCTGGGCCTGGGCCTGGGCCTGGCTCTGGACCTGGACCGAATTATGCCAAGTATTTGCTTATTACTTTTTTTCCTGTGTGCCTCCCATCTCCCATGCCCAATAAATTGACATTTGCTATTAGAAAAAGGTTTGGCCTGAAAGTGCAAAAATGCGAAAAACTTTGCCAATGTCTTTAACTATGGGGATTCTCGTACGAATGTATTCGATGTGGGATGTGGTATGGCAGAGCAGCACATTCACAGAACGCTTCGGCATTTACAGACACAGAATATACGAGTAGGAGGAGGACATCACACATTTGTATTGAGTTGTGTGATGGCTTGGGGGAGTGTTGTTTGCTGATTATGGCAAATGCGAGTTGAAATCCAGCTGTGATAGAGAGCTCTTGTTGTGTAAAAGGACACAGAGGATCTCTGTGTGTGGGAGTAGCTCAAGAAAGGAACACAAAACGGTAGGTACATAAGAATCATGTTCTTTACTAGTACAAGCATTCAATATATCATAAATTGTATTAAATATATCAAAAATGGTATAAACACTAACAATTTCTATTTTAATAAAATAATTAAATAATATATTTTAATAAAATAAAAAATAAGGTGATGAATATTCAAGATTTTAAGATGGAAAGATTGAAGGATCCGCCGTGCCATTAACAGGGCAACAGTGCTATTAACAGACCAGGTTAACAGCCTGTTAGCGCTTTTCTTTAACAGACAGTTACATATAACAGTCACAGCAGACTGTTGAAGGATCTGCCGTAGCTCTAACAGGGTAACAGTGCTATTTACAGACAAAGCTAACAGCCTGTTACCGCTTTTCTTTAACAGAAAGTAACATCCAACGCAGACTACAGCAGACTGATGAAGGATCTGCCGTATCTGGCAACAGTGCTATTAACAGACCAGGTTAACAGCCTGTTAGCGCTCTTGGACTGTTATCCACACTGCTCTGGAGCGGTCTTAGCACCTGCCGTGTAATATCCAGCAATTGTCATCTCGATACGCGGTTTTACTCAAGATTCTGTTCATATTTACCGTAAAATATTAACCACTAACCACTCGTAAGGGTCTTATTCATATTGTTATTGAAAATCGATTAATAATTTGCCTTAGAAAAATGTTCAGAGACCAAAGACCTTTCCTTTTCGCACCTGATCTCTCTTAAGCCTGCTGAACGGGACTGTACCAGCAAATAGTTGCCTCGCAACTCTCCCCGACCCGACCTATCCCTGGGCTTAAATGCAGCCACTTCACTCACAATTCAATTGGAAGCCGGCAAATAGTAGCCAGCATCTTGATAAGCCGCCGAAGGAATAGGCGCAGCGGAAGCGGAAACAGAAACAGAAACTGAAGCCCAAGTTGAGACTGAGACTGATGCCGAGGCTGAGGAAGTAGGCACCAGGACAGAGTGAAATCCCGAAGATGGCACCCAAGAAGCCCAACATAAAATAATCTTATGGCAGTCGCAGACCCGGTAAGTACTGCCAAAGCACTTACCAGGCCGAAACCCATCGCCACCCCAGCAGCCAGCAGCCAGGGAGCCACCCAACAGCCACCCCCTTGGAAAGCTGCCCAGAGGAGTGGAGTGCCAGCTCCTGGTACTGCTCCTGTTCATGGGTTGGCTGTCGTTATTCCCAGGACGCAAATTATGCATTAAGCTGTAGAAAAATGCCGCATAATGTTATCAGGCAAGACGATAACGACGCGACGGAGGAAGAGATGGGCTGGAGCTGGAGCTGGAGATGGAGCTAGAGATGGTAGTCAAGGTGATTCCATCTCTCCTTCGGCGCGAATGAGTCAACTCGAGCGCAATCAAAATGTGTAAATTAGCACTCAGCAGGCAACAAATCCTCATTGCCCAGTTCCTGTGCCAGTGCCAGTGCCAGTCCCCGTCCCAGTCCCAGTCCCACCTTCATTTTCATCTCCATCTCCTGATCACAGCGAACGGCAATGGCAATCTCCACTTTAATCTCCGCTGCAGTTGGCTTCTGCTTCTGCTCCTGCTCCTGCTGCACATGGCCGCAGCTTATAATTTCGTTTATAATTACACGCAAAGCCACCCAAATGTCAAATGCCAAGCCGGAACTGGAGCTGGAGCTGGCGCTGGAACTCCCCCTGCACTTTCAGCTGCATTTCGGTGGCGGCCAACGACCGACGCGATGACAGTTGTAGTCGACGTTGCAAAAATTTGTACTCAAAACCTGGCGGCAACACTTTACCTAATTAGCACAGTGCACAGCGCGGCCAACGGGGCAATGAGAGCTCAACGGATGTGGACTGAACCGAGGAGCTCGGCTCTGGCCAGGCGAGTGGCACGTGGCATGTGTTATAAGGGGCAAGGACCAATGACCAGTGGCCTGGATAGAAGCAGGAGACTGCCCGACTACCCGACTGCCCTTTGCAGATTTAACCAATCAATTATGCACAGTCGAAAACCATAAATGGAATAAAAAATGCTGGAGTTCCGTTCTGATTACGAATGGAATCGAATTACATCGGAATCCTTTAGGTGTTGCAAATCAGGATTATGATTATTAAGTGCCACTTGTTCTAAGCTCAGAGACGCAGATTCCAGCAGTTTTCTACTACTTTGCCACACCATATCACACATTGCTCTTATGATATTTAATGAGAATCAAATTAACAATTACAATTACAATTGTGAATCATTTAAGAGCATCTGTATACTATAAGTCTGTATACTAGTTAAGTAGATTCTCGATAACTGCGTACACCTCCGCACTCATACACGAGTTGACCACATTGTAAAATTGGTCTGGATAGTCCTGCCGTATTTGCTTCAAGAGGAATACAGCACTGGCAGTGGATTCGTTATGGCCAAGTTGCTTGTTGACGAGCACCTGCAGGGTGACGGCTGCCATCTGGCCAATGAAAGGCACAACACTGGGACGCGCGTTCAAGTAGAGGACGCGGAAAGCCCTGACTACCAAGTCGTAAACTTTGGTGACCTTGCGGAGTGGCAGAGTGCTCATGAAAACGGGCAGCACAGAAGCTAGCGGCAGTATACGGCAATTGGTGATGATCAGCCAGGCCAGAGCCCCGCAGATATAGTCGAGGGCAGGGGCGTCCGTCTCCCTGGCGATCGCATCGAAGAGGGCTTGCAGAATCACTGAAAACGAGCCAAAGGACTTTTCCTTAGCCTGATAGACGAGTTGCCCGAGGGCGTAGAAGCAGTGCTGTCGCGCCAAGGGCTGCCATTCGGTGGTCCCCTCCAGGAACTCGGGACAGAGGGCATCGAAATAGGTGACCACATGGACGCCCAACGGTCGAATGCAGCCGGCCAGGACGCCATAGAGGAAGCAACACTGATCTGGATCATTGTATTCCTTAGCCTTGGCCTGCAAGAACAGAAGGGTATTTAGATGTGCGGATCTGAGACGAAGTCATATGCATACCAGTTCGGTCAATAGCAAATCATAGAGTTGTCCAAAATACACCGAGTATGTCTCCGGATCGAGAGCGTGGCCAATCGAGACCACAAGATTCAAAGCACCTTCAGTAAGCACCTCATCGAGGTCGCTCTCCTCGGTGTCGGCATCGCCCTCCTCGCCACAATGAGCCAGGTACTGGCAGACCGTCTTACCGAGTAGCACATCGGTGATGCCCCCAACGACAGTCTCTGCCAGTTCAGCCGTGGGCAAAGCCGCCCTCTTGACGGCTCTGAAGAGATCTCCCAGTTCTTCAAGTAGTGTGCAAACCACGTTCTGTTGCTCCTCATTCTGGATAAGGTATACAAACTTCGGAATGAGGATGGAGCATGCATGCATCACGCCATCGTTATCGTCGAGGGAAATCACAAATGCGCAGAGCGCCTCGATGGATGCCCTGCGGATGTCTTCCTCCACATGATCAATATTTGTGTAGACTGCCTCGAGGGCCATTGGGAGGTAATGCAAAAAGGATTTGCCTGAATTCTCCGCGAAATCCTTCAAGGTTAATATGACCTCTTTTTTCTCAAGGGCATAGTCGTTCTCCCACTCTACCTCGCCCTCCAACTCATCCGAATCGTCTTCGTCGTCATTATCTGTGGACAACAGCGTCTGAAGCATGCGATCGATAATCTTGGGGTATACAGTGAACATATTCTCCCTCATTACGATCGAAAGTCCGCCAAGCAAATGATAGATGGCACGCCTCAGATCAGGATCATCTGGGCCCTGCTCCAGCATGGTCAGAGCAAAATGCATCGCACCTTGGACAAGATGCGCGAAATTGTTCGCTCCCACGTAACGGGCGATCGAGGCCAGTGTATCGGTGGCTTGAATGCGGAGCTCGTACTCGGATTCGGCGCACTCATAGACCAGATAGGGCCCCAGTATGTCCATTGTTGGGTTTAAGTACGGAAGGAAATGCAGTTCCGAGGCGCTGGCTGCCACTGCGATGCTGGATAGGGCTAGCTCTCGGATTCGCATGTCGTTCCCTTGGTCCATGCACTCGAACAGACTGAGAATAATCCGGAGTTACTATGTGAAAACAATAGACAATGGAAATAATAAATTACCGATCCATCAGCACCGGCAAGAGTGGTACTATCTCATCTTCAAGGTTCTCGCATAAATTTTCCAGAGCATAGAAGACTTGAGTCACATAGTTCAGCTCATCCGAATGTCCTGTCTTCTGTTCCACAACCACTTGATGGATCTTATTGAGCAGCACAGGAAATATCTTTGGTGCGAACGCAGTTATCTCGGGATTTAGATAGTGTACGAGCTCTGCCAGGGCGAAGAAGGCCGCGTTACGCACGCGGGGATCCTGATCGATAACGCCACTCTGGACGATGATGTTCACCATTACTTCCATATAGTACAGTTTTATAGCCTCCGAGCAGCCCTCGGCGATGACAGCGATGCACACGAAAGCGGCTCGACGGAGCAGCGGGTCCGGATTCTGGAGAGCCGGATCGATGATTGGCAGTAGTGCTGGCAGCAGCTCCTCTGAGGATATGTGGAGTGCCATGAGATCGAGAGCTTGGGTGGCCGCGCAATCCAACGGCAAGTCGATATCTTCATCATTGTTTTCCGATTCGTGGGTTATAATCTCAAAGATGACGGCCAGAATGGGCTTCAGGAGCTTCTCCTTGGCGATAAGCCGCTTCTTGGCGCAGACAAAGAGGCCAACAAAGCTTAACATGTCGACTCGGTGGGAGGCATCGATCTGTTTGTTGCCCAACAACTCCAGGCAGAAACCAAAGATGTCCTTTATACTCTTATCGAGCATTTTGGGAACAAACTCGATGATGTAACTGAGGATGTGAAAGCAGGTAGTCAATTCGGATTCGACTGCCTTCTTGGCAAATGCCTGCAGGGCAGAGAGCATCAAGGGCACGCTATTGGCCAGCGTCTGCTCTGCTGCTGCTCCTGCTCCTGTGTGTTCGCCAACTAATGGTATCAGGAAACACATTCCCAGCATCATCTTGGCTATGGTGGGTGTGGCCATGTCTCCATTGGCCTGGGCTCCCACCAGTACGCCGGAAAAGAGTTTAAAAGCCTCCGGCAATAGGCTAAGAAAATGATCGGGCGCCGCTTCAGCCATCGTGGAAAATATCAATGCTCCCAGCTCACTCTCCTTTGGATCGGCCATGCTGCAGCGTTGGAAAGAGAACGCCCGCAAATCGACCACCCACGACGAGTCCTTCCTGGCCGCCTCATGACGCACCACAGTTCCGATGAGCTGGCCAAGAGCATTCCTTACATCCCTTTGCTTCTCCTCTATCAAAGTCTGGAAAATGCAGTTCTTGATGTCCTTCTGGAGTTTGGGCGGCACCTGCTGCCAGTACTGCAGCTGCTGAAGTGGCCTATTCATCAGGATAGCTGCCAGCTGACGGACTTGTGGCTCTCGGGGTGATACCAGAATACCGCAGAGCGCAGTCAGGGTCTGCGGATTCTGCAAGGCCTTGCACAAGGCGACATTCGACTCGTGGACACGCTTTGAATCTGTGCAAATGATGCCACCAATTAGTTCCACCAATTCAGTCTCCATTCTTGATTTGTCGATCTGTTTTTTAGAAAATGAAAAACAATTTTAATTTACTTGTTAGGAAATATAGTTTTTGATGTTCACTCACTGGCAGACTGTTCTTATTTGAAAGAAACACGGCAACACTAGAACATAGGATTATACCATAAGAATACTAAATATACGGCCACACTACAAATGTGGAGACTGACGCCCGAAATTACTAATTTCACCATGGTACAATTAGTAATAAGGTGATGTACTCAGCTGTGGTGAGGACGTTAAATTTTTCACCTCACTCTATCGGTTCTCAGAGAGAATATAAAGATAAAGCTAGCGTCTTACGTTCGACTGTCAAAAATAACGTCACCGAAAGAGAGCGCGTGTGGGGAGTGCATCACCTTATTACTAATTTCACCTAATTTCACCTCCCGATCACTTATTTGTGTGGCTTTACGTCTCTTCTTAAATATCATATGAACACTTTGATCAGAGTAATAATTTAAATGTCTCAAAAGGGTCCTTTACTGTACTCATCGCCGTCTCACTTACTCCAAGGATCCCTCTTGGATATCCCAGTAATCTGTGACATAACTTCTCCTGCCATAACCTCCCTCTGCGTATGGGAAATCCCTTTTGTTAGCTCTGCGATACATTATAAATTCCTTCTTGGAAAAGAATGGGGCAGGATAGATAAGAGCAGTTCACGGCAGCACATGCTGAGCACGCTAATCAGGCAATCATTCTATTGGGGGGTGGGCCAAGGCCTGGGCCTAGTCGGAGGGCCAACAAATGTGCTGCGCTTGACTTATCCGCAATAATTATGGCCTCTTTGTTGCTGTGTCGATAAGAATGTTGAAATAATTACGGCCTAAGCGAAAACTTTGAGCCGGAAGAGAAACCGCCGCCAGAAAGGCGCCCCCGCCAGTCAGAGAGAGAGAGAGAGGGAGAGACAATGGGAGAAAAAGGGGGCAAAGAAGCGAATTATAATTGCATATATGGAAAAAAAGAGAGTGGAAAAAATATCTCAGCCTGAGCAAAAGTTGCTAATGTCTTATTCAAATTGAATATGAGAGGCAGCAGCATCAGCCTTGGGTTTTCGCTGGCTGGAGAGTGAAGCAGAAACATATCGAGAAACTCAATTACGAATTCATTTCGCTTGTCAACTTTGACAGACGCACAAATGGAGATGGAGACGGAGACGGAGACAGATCCAGGACATATCCGGAATCGTTAACCCAGAGCCTGGCGGAGGATGGCAAAACTCTCCTTTACTAATTTCAGCTTGTAAACATATTTTAACAAAGATGTCAACAACGTGTGAGAGAGGGAGAGAGGCAGAGAGACACATACAGATAAAGAGCGACATCTGCCCTAGTGATATATGTCTTTCATATAGGAATACCATAAACAATGTCATTTGACATGCAAATTTATTTATGAAAATAACAGACGCACGAAACACAGAAATACTGAAGTGGAGAGACAGAAACAGAAACAGAAACAAAGCAGCACCCGAAAAGGAGGAAAAATCACAGAATCTACGCACACATGCTCAATGCAAAATGAGCTGCTGAGCTCAGCTGAAAGGACGAAAGGACTGGAGGATGGCGGATGGTGGAAAGCCAGGCGGCAAAAGGCAAAGAACCCGGCATGAAAAAGAAATTCAAGCGTAAAGCGAAAGTAACTTAAGCAGCGGCAAACTGAGCAAATAAAGTGGGGGATATATGTATGTGTGTGTATGGTGGGTGGTGGGTGGGTGAGACAGGTCGCAAGGGGTATGGCCAGAACCCGGACAACAAAGTGAAAGTTACGGCACACTCTCTCGCACACACACACACACACCGACACGCACATGTTGAAAAATTCAACAACATGTGGCCGCATGCAAGATAATTTTTTGTTGGTGTATCTTCCCTTCTAAATGTTCTTAGCTAGGAGTATTCCGATTAACTTAAGGGGTTTATATTTCCTTAAAAATATTCAATGATTTCACTGCTGCTTACTAAATGAATTTAATGTTTAGAAATTCATTGAAATTAAACAAAATTACTTACACAAATTGCAATTTTTTCAAAATAAAATTTTTTTTTCACGAAAAGTTAGATAAAAAATTTGTATCTTTTACAAAATGTTCCGTTCACCACTATAACACAAAACGAAATGAACTTAACTTCTCCAACTTTCAAATTAAACAAATTTTTTAGAAAACAATTTTTCACAAAAAAGTTGGATAATCAAAATTTTCCACAAAATTTTTCGTTCCGTTCAAGAGAATGACACAAAATGAAATTAAAACAAACATTTTTGGCCCAAATTGTAGTTTTTGTTTGACGTTTATTTCTTAGTTAAATTTGTCGAGGTTTTTTTTTTAATTTGTATTTCTAATTGCACTCTTTTACTCTTTTTTCTCTCTCTCAACTTTACCAAACAATTCCAGAAATTAATCATTGAATTCTTATTGCGTTTGTTTCATTTTTCTTTTACCCATTTCAAAACCTCCGTTTTATGCTTTGTGTAATATTTTTCCTTTTCCTTCATGTAACTCTCCACTTGTTCTGTTTCCATTTTCGACTCGCTTTTGTCACAAGTAAACTTAATCAGAGCCATTCGGTTGGCCCTCGAAAATAAAGCCAACAAATGAAGTGGTTACACATTTTTCAAACAGGGCTAACCAAGTGGGATTAATCATCTCAATGATAAGCTGGCCAACTGAAGAGCAACTTAATTTAGTTTACTTTTCCATTGCCATCTTTTCTTTTGCTTTCAAACTGTGAAATTTCAACTTGTTAAAGTCTGCAGAAAAGCTTTTCTCAATAGAAAATATTATTTCAAATCAACCAGTATTAAAACAAATTTATTTAATAGCAATCTCTGATCTAGTAGGCCTTGCAAAACATTTCTAACACACAAAATCTTAGCCTAAAGTTTACTTCTATTCCGGTGTCCAGTCTTCTATTGCTAGAACTGTGTTGCCCAGAGTTTTCTGTTCAAAGAGATGGCTGAAGACATTCAAATGACCGACCTGTCGCAGGGCCCCATCGACACCTCAATGTTGGCAGGACCTTCGTCTAGTAAATCGGTTAAGAATAAGCTGCGAAAGCAGTCTGGTGTTCCCACAAAACGACTGGCGTACAAGCGTTTCCTTGAAGAGTTCCGCCAGACAGTGCCGGAGAAGCCCGAGTCCGAGCAAATGTTTGAGGCTGCCACCAAGTGGAGCTCCATGTCCCTGGAAGAGCGTCGTAAGCTCTGTTATCCTGAAAACCAGCTGCAGTGCGAGGCCAAGACTGAAGGTGCCGCGGCCGAAGAAGATCTAAAAAAGATGAAAGATTGTTTTGTGTCTTAAAAAATCTGCCAAAAATCAGCAAAAGTTTATTAAATGTTTTCAAGCAGCTCCCAATTCAAGAGCATCTCAAGTGCGACTCTCCCTTAATCTGACCCTCAACAGACTCCCCTTGCCACCCCCTGGCCCACCGTCCAATTGTTATCTTATCTGCCGCCTTTGTTTTTGCACAGCACACAGAGGGTTTTGTTTCAGAGGCTGTGGAACAGAGTTGACCCGACTCCGATATCTTTATGCTGGATGCAGACAGGACAGGCAAAACAATATGTGGATGGCCAATATTTTGATAAGTGTAAGCAAAAATAAACAGGCCGTGAAGGGCAGGACAACCCGACAACCCAAAAGCAAAAATGGCAAAAAAAGCGAAAACCGAAAACCAAAAAGTTGTGCAATCCTCGACCCAAAAGCAAACTGAAAGTCGAACCAAAAGAAAGTGGGAGAATGAGATTTCTTTTTCTGGCCCAGCTCCAGCTCTAGTTCTGGATAGTCTGGGGACATTGACCATTGTTAAGGAAAACTTTCAGACAGGCAAACAGTTTTTTGTTTATGCGTACGAGTAGTAGTCCGTCTCTCTCTCTGTGTCTCTGAGAGTGTCCCAAAGGGAGGAGGTGTATGGCTTTTTGAGTGAACTACTTTGGTTTTTATGGCCAGAGATGGAGGATTCGTAAGGTGATAATAGGGAAAACCCTGTTAAAAAGAGCCCAAATGGAATGGACAAAAAAGAAGCTACAAGATACATATAACTAAGGGAAGGCTGAGAGCCCTGGCCATCTCCATCTCGAGAGCAACAATTGATATTCCATGTCCGATTCCTTGGGTCTGCCTAAGTCGCAGTTCTGTGCCTATTATTTGCTGTCAGGGTCGACAAACAAAATATAATTAGGCATTTGCTTTATTTGTTTCAATCTTGGCCACATAATATTATTATGCCAGGCGGCACGGCCCATGGCCATGGCCAATAACCAGAGCTAATTTATTTAAGACGCCAGCAACATGGCCCCAATACGAGTATTTGCCCAGGCAAAGGCAAAGGGCGAAGGGCAAACTCATGCCGCCCAAAATTATTACATACATATGTGCTGGGTACGAGTGCTGGTACATATGTACATGAAATGATTCTGGAAATAAACCAAAACACAAATTGAGCTGTAATCAGAAATACATTTTTCTTTAATTAGCTGAGAAAGCGGAAGCGATGGGAGGTGGGATGGGGTATGGTGGCAGGGACATTAACATTTACACATCATTAGTACGACCATCAGTCATGTACGATATGTTGATTTTTTCAAGAAATCCAAGTACATTCTTCATATTACAAGTGGGGGCGTGTACTTGAAACGGAAAAAATGAAATGAAGGAGGCCTGAAAGGGTTACGCTCCTTGTTTGCAACCCCCAGCGATGGCTGATGGAGGGGAGAATTTAAGAAACTCATTTGGTCGACTAGGATATACACTGCCCTGCGCTTAGAGCCATTGGTTACCCTTTAGTAACCCTTTAACTGGAGGTTTTTTGAGCTTTCTTCAATCAGTACTCCCTTTGACACCCCTGTTTGTTCAGCCCTCCCCCTGAGGGTGCCATATGGGAAATATTTGCATAAAAATAACACCAACACCAACGACAATGTCGAAGTCTCAGTTGAATGGTGATTGTGATTCTCGAAATTCCATTCCCCCCTGTCTTTGAAAAAACCCCAGCCCCAAACCAAGGGATTTTGTGGCTCAATGGCTTATACCACAAGGAGACGAGACGGAGCAGACCGAAGACCTAAGGACTTGTTGATAGGAGGATAAAGGGGTTGACCAGCCATTACCAACAGCAAAACGAAATCAATTCGGATTTAAATGTATATTTTCTATAGATAAGCCAGAAATGCTCCAGCTCCAGCTCGAGCAACTGGACCCATGCCAAGCACAGACAAATTTATAGATTTATATATGTATACACATATGTATAATGCACTTAAATGTATATACAAGTATTTGTGATTCTGATAGATGGATGTGCGTCAATAATGCGAGCGCATACAAACGATTTCACTTCCAGTTGAATTCGGCAATCGAGCAATCGAGCAATCAGCCAATGGCCCATCCAGATCCTCATGAAAATAGTTTTGCAAATCGAAAAACTTGATGCGTGCACGCGATGGCGATGGCGAGGCGGGGAGGACAGGGGGATTCCGGATTCGTACACGTACAAATTGTGGCATAAATTGCGGTGGCATTGTTTGAAGTGCCAGCAGCCAGCAGCCAGCCAGCCGAGAGCAGACTCCGAGTCGAACCCTGGCCAATGGCAACAAAATTCATGAGCCGCAAATTGTAGTTTCGCTGCAGCGAATGTGTCTATCAATGAATGGAGTGGCCATGGATGGAGGAGGCCAATGGCATGGCCATGGATGCATCCCATCAACGTTTGCGCTCTGAATATTTAACATTATGTCACACGGACTCATAAATGTTCCACCTCAAATAGACTTCGTTCCCGCTCTCATCCTCGTCCCCCGTCCCCTCCACAAACGGACTCCTGTGTCCTGCTGCTGACAATGATGGAATACTGTTTGATGTTTGATTGGTTTTGCTATTCGATTCGATTCGATACGATGGGGGGGACATTGAGACGAGTGCAAGCCTCTGCTCAGAGGGAGGGAGGATGGGATGTCTGTTGTTCAGGAGAGGAATACAAATGGTAAATATAAATAAACAAGCAAAACTTTCGTGTCGATTGATGATTGATTTCGGGCACAAAAACGAAAGTGTTAAGTATGGAACTGTCAGTCGAGTTCTTCCTAAGTGACGAGGTGGTTCCTGGCTTTCCAGAAGCACCAATTGGAGTGTAACCATATCTTAATCTCAAATAATAAATCGGCCTACAGTGAACTCCTTAAAACCTATCACAATTTAGTTGCTTTAAGTTCTGAGTAAACTCTCTCTTTCTCTCTCTCTCTCTCTCTCTTTGCACCGTGTGACCGGGCATTTATAATGATTACGAGAGTTCATGAAGTGCCGCACGTCCACGCTCAACCCCATCCTGTTAGCCCCTGAAACTATTTCACGCTGAAACCAAAAGCTAAACCTAAATGCACATAAATCAAAAGCAAAAACTTTTGTTTTCAGTTATCACAAGCCAAGCAGACACACAGATACGCACACATACACACATGTATGTATATGCATATAAGCGAATGCATGTGTGTGTGTGTGCTTAGTTAGTTGATGCTGTTTTCTAAGAATTTTCAACTGGCGAAACACAAACAAAAGAAGAAAGAAAAGCTAACTTCAGTGGCCGAGGTTGTGCATGCCCTTCCATATAAATCGGGATAATTATAAACACTTATTATTATTCTTACTCTCATCCTGGTACTCCTGGTACTCCTCGTGGTACTCCTCCTGATCCTCTCCTTTATTAGAGAATTTCCACTGCTAGTTTTGCTGCTGTTGTAAGGAGAAGTTGTGGAAGGATAGCTTAATTCAGCTAATACGGCAACACTAGTACATAAAATAATACCATAGGTATACTGAATATACGGCCACATTACAAATTTGTATACCAAAGCCCGATCACTTTGTGTGCGGCATCGAAAGAGAGAGAGAGAGAGGAAGAAAAAAGTAAAGAGCAAACAGAAAAGACGTGGAGAGACGACAGTTGTATATAATCTCACAGTATCAATATTCTAAAGCTAAATGGAGATGGCTCTGAGGCTGTATATCGATATGGCTGTTCATGTTACTCTAAAAAATATACAAAATGTTTGCTCTTTCTTCTTCTTTGCGTTACATAAATCCCGCTTAACTTTTAATACCCTGCCGCAGTGTATGCCACACGTAAATCAACAACAGCCGCAGCAGCAGAAGCTCATCATAAAACTCATTTGGTTCAGCCAACCCCTTCAACTCCCCCCGCCCTCTCTCGCTTACCGAAAAAGCACTTGTCCGAAACGGAGAGAGAATGCCAGAGAAATGCCAAAATGCTCATTTCGTTGTCCTTTTTTGGTCTGTTTCCGTTTCATGACCACAAAAATGCCTTTTACACACACACGACAGAGAAAGAGAGAGGGAGGGAGATGGAGAGACGAATGGAACCCAAATTAAGTACAATAAATGAGTTTGTAGGCCAATGAGGGAGCACACGACGAGGACGTATCGAGGAATGTACGCTTATGTGTGGGGTGGTGTGGAGGGGGGCTAAGGGGTGTATGGACTCTCCAGGTCAATCCCAGAGCCAGAGCAAACAAGGCAAGCAAAATAAATTTCCGTAATTGATGTTGCTAATTTGTCATTTTCCATGGCAATAGCTCAGGCACATTTACAGGTGGCCCTGAGCCTTGAGTCGCCCCCCGTTGAAGGATATGTCTGTTATGTCCTGGATCGGGGTGCTGCTGCTTTCTGGGGAGAGAGCAGTCAGACAAATTTGTTACGCCAGATGAAATTTTGATTCCAAAGCCGAGACACGCGCCCACCAGAGAAAGCAAAGAAAGCAGAGAAAGCAGAGAATGTGCCAAAGGAGAGCGTTGAAATTTAATCGCATGCGCCAAATTAAACATCAAGAAAAAATATGACAAAATAAAATATTGAAAAAGGCAAGTTAATTTGTTTTTTTTGGAAGCCAAGTCGATGCGGAAGATACCCTTGGAGGGAATTTTGTCCATAAATGTAAATAAATCTGGAAATTTCTGGAAAAAACAATGAAACAATGAAAAAAAAAATTATCATCACTCATCGCTTGTCCAAAACAATTCTGAGAAAATAATAATATATAAAAAAAACTTTAATTGAAACCTATGTATATCAATGTCTTTGGAAATATATAACAAAACTAAATGTAAGCTTAACTTTTGTAAATTTCCTTTTAATATGTTCAATAAATCAATCTTTAAATAAACTACAATTCCCGCAACCAAATAGATCAGAACGGAGTCGTCGTCTCTGCAGAAAAGTTAACAAGGCGCAGCATGAAATTTCTTAAGTAAATTTTCGTCGTAACTTTTTCTGGCCCCTTCCATTCGTTTTTTTCGGCACGGGGCTTGAGTGTTGAGTCTTGGCTGGAACAGCCCCCGGGCAAGCGGAAATGTGGCGGCACAATTAAAAGCCACGCCCATACACCCACAAACCCGAAAACTTCTGGGGCGAAGAAGGGTTCTGTGCTGGCTGTGTCTCTAGCTCGCTGACGTTGGGTGTAATTAATTCGCTCTTCGCAAACATTTTACGCACTGTTTGCTTGTCTTTTGTCTTTGGTGTAAGCACTCGCTGAGAGAGATCCTCATCCTCGCTGACAACTTTAAGTCGAAAGTTGCCCGAAAAGAACTTCCAGCCCGAGCTCAACTCAATCAGCGAAAACTTAATGCCAAAGCAGCCAGAGATTCGCCCACAAAGTTATCTTGGCCTGTGTTGAATTATTGAGCAAAGTCCCGCCCAAACAAAGCATAAATAAACTAATTTAAGTTTCGCCTCCTTTGGCCGCCAGAAACACCAGAAATGAGCTCCGTTTTCGTTCCGTTTTCTCTCTCTTTTTGTCAGCTTTTTAAAGCACACTTTGTTGGCCGGGTCCTGAGTCCAAGCCGCGACTCGGCCAATTTGGCACGCAAAAGATATTTCTCTACTCTCTCCGAGAAGCACCATCTTCATCATCGTCATCCTCCTCTGCAAAACCAGCAACAAATTCCAGATTTTAACATAAATTTTAATATGAAAAAAAGTGTTCTTGGATATCTACATTTTGGCAAGTCCGGTTTTTGTTTTGGGGCTTCTCTGGCGTGTGCTCTCCGGGTGACCGGGTGACGGGGCAGCGTCAACGTCAACGCATTAGTGTGTGGCCAAGTCAAGAGCCGGTTCAAAGTTCAACATTCCATCCGAGCATTGGATTCTCGACGCTCTTCCTGTGCTGTCCGGCAAAAATTTGCATATTTGCGGTTTCGGTGTCCGCAACGCATGTGAAATGTTTTTTCTTTCCCACTCCCCAGCCCCCTCCCCCTCCTTCGCCCTTTTTCCGGACTCGCTCTCACGTTTCTTGCGAGCGTGCGTGTGTGAGTGTGTGTGTGTGTTAGTGTGAAATTTAACGCCACTTTTTGTCGCATTTTTGGTCCCAGTTTCTCGTCCACTTTTCGGCCATAATAGACTCTGCATAGAAAATGAGACCAGTAATTTGATGGCACCACATTGTAGCCAAATATAGGCAACCTGTGGTGGGTCTCTGCCATCCACATCTACATCAAAGTGGGGGGGAGGGTAAGGCAGGGTTTGTGTGGTCAAATTTGTAGATAACGTATCAAGGATGTTTGCTGGGGTCTTCAGAGTTCACGGCTTCGTTTTGTGGCCGGACTCAGACGAAGAAAGAATCTGATGGCTCTTGGACACACAGGAAACTTTGGAAAATAAATTTGTTACCAAGTTCAGTTCAATGGTCTCTGTTTCGGGTTTCGATTCAGCTTAAATGCCCCTAAATTCCATATATTTTTAAATTTATAAAAGTTTTAGATAAACGTGAACGTGGATGATAAAGATAGCAGCATCTCAGGAACAATACAATCGCCAAGTAAACTTTCACCTGCAACTGCCACCCACCCAAACCTGCCGTAGCCACCCGTAACCCCGCCCCCCCTTACCTTTCCAATCCACTGCCACGCACTTACACAGAGTTCGCGCTCAATCAACCCTGTCTTGAGCCCACTTAACACGCCCGCACCTCCTGCACTCGCACTCGCACACTGGCAGCATTCGCTTTGATTTATTTGCCACTCCCCCGCGTCAGAGCACGCCATCCGCCGACCCTGCTCGACAATTGGCTTTGCGGCTACTTTGGGCCTACACTTCCATGTAATGCCATGAGTGGGTGTGCTCCTCCTCATCGGTGTGCCTGTGTGTGTGTGTGTATGTTTGCACGTGTCAACAGTTTGGCAAAATGTCCAACGCTGCGTATACGCAATGTGCCGGGAGTTTCTTGTATGTATTTAAGCCTAAATTATTAACCGAATGGCAGGAGCCGCAATGCCCGTGCCTCGTGCCCCGTGCCCCGTCCCTCGTTCAGGCACAAACAATATTGCTTTCCCATAAACGAGCACTTGAAACTAACACAGACACAGACATGCACACAAAATACAAATACAAACACGGGGGAAACACACACACGCACACACACACACTCTCATACAAGCAAAATGGGTCGCAGCAGCAATTTCATGAGTCATTTAACCGAGTTGTGCGATGCGAAGTGAGAGAGCGAGCGAGCGAGAGAGAGAGAGAGAGCAACTGAAAAGAAATGAGAAAATGAGAAGCGTCACACGAAGGATCGATGAATGTTTCGGGGGCTGGCACATGATTATGTTTATGAAACCCTCTGTCTCTGTGTGTATATGTGTGTGTGTGTGTGTGTGTGTGTTATTGGACATTCATGCTGTTGAAGTGCGCACAAAAACATAAACACAAAATCGAAACGGAAGCAGGGAAGATGGGATATCTTCGATGGGGCGAAGCATTATTTACCCTTGCCTATCGATCGTTGAAAGCCAGGAAAGCTAGCCAATAAAGCAGTTCAATGTTGGTAATTGGCGAAAAGATATACGTAAATATGTTTCCCAACCTTTCTTTTAATCAAACATCCGCTCTATCTGTGATACCCCTTCGCAAGGGTATACGAAAATAAAAACTTGCAACGGATGCGAATGGCCGGACTGGACTGGACCCCCTTCATGCCTTAGCCCTTACAAAAATGAGCAAAAATGTGCGTGTGTGCGTGTGTGTGTGTGCCTGTGTGTGCTCATAAATACAAACAAGAGAACGGGCATACGGGGGGGGGAAGGGGGAAAAACGGAAACACGCAACATTCACATCCGCATTTGCCTTTAATCTGAGCCGCATTCTGACATGGCTGCTGAATCCAGATCGAGCCAGATGCAGGAGGGATACCAGGACTGACCCAAAAGTGCGGAAATTAAAACATATGTATTTATAGCAGCCCACACACACATGGGCTCTCGTATCTGCCATCTCGTATCGCCCCATCTAACTGCAACAGGGTACAACACAGAGAAGAACAAGAGCACTTTGCCTCGAGCTTACAACTGACCCCTATTTCGGGGGAAGAACCTTTATGCTGACAACAATAACTACAGCCGCAGCAGCAGCAGCAACTGGGACCACAAAACATGTTTTTGCAGGAGAGTGTAGGAGTGGGGGACAGTGTAATGCAGGCAATTCTCCGTATGGAATGAAAGTCTATAACTGGATGCCGCCAATTGATAAAGAAAATGGGCAGCTGAAAAGGGGGAAAATTTAATGGGAAATACAGGCTGACTGATACAAGAATTTTCATTATTTGAATTATTTTTTCTATCATTTTCCTGTCGACAAATTTCACCTATTTCTGAAATATATATTATCATCTTTAAGCGATGCTCTTCTCTGGGATTTCTGTCTAGATTTGAGATATTTGTCTATATTTTGCTCTATTTAAACAGCATTTTATCATCAGATTCTCAGATATTTAGTTGATATTTCTAATCATTTTGTTAAAATGTTTCATTTCCTTTTATCTCTAGAAAAAAGTATTACCTGAGCTTCTTTTACCTCGCAATATTCCATCTGTACTTATTTTTAGGCATTTTTCCTTATTTTTTAAATACATTTTTAATTTCGGAGTACTCGAACTTCATCAATGTTTGGCAACAAAATGTGGGTTCCCTGCTCAACTACAACTTTCTACTTTCGTATGGTTGAACAAGTCCTGCTGCTGCTCCTGCAGGACTACAGCATAAACTTTTCATACCCAAAAAAAGAAAATAGAAAAAAGGAGAAACCAACGAAACGATTGCACTTGGACTGGGCCAACCAGGAGAAGGCCCAAGTGCTGGTCAAGTTGAGACCGCTTTATACCTCTCTTGGCCATTTTGTTGTTGGTTGCAATAATCCGATCCGCTTTGCCACGCCCCCAAGACCCTACCAAATGGAGATGCTGCAGCTGCAGCTGCTGCTGCTGCTCGATGGCCAGAGCTAAGTGCTTGTAAAATTACTGTTTGTGGATTTTCAAATGGAAATTAATTTGCACTAAGAGATAGTAGAGTTATTAAAAGAAAAACAAGTATGAAAGACAGACTGAAGACAGAAGGACTTACGTATTTGTGATTAAAAGAAGACCTGAGTGAGTCAGCAAAAGCATTGGCAAATGCATTTATTTATTGGAAACATTTTCAAACGTTTAACACTTTGAAAGGTTTATAATCGGCTTCAATTCTGAAAAGCGCATATTAAATATTGTGATATATGTTTCATATTTTAGTTGCAAGGAAAATATACCTCTACTGGAGGTCAATATACAGGTCAATTGATTTTCCTGGGCCGACCTCCCTCGCATTGCTATCCACTTAAACCGCATTGCGGCTAATCCGAAAAAAACAGCTTACCGTATTAAGTATACGACGTGTGGGCCAACGACCGCTCCGCCACGAATACCAAAGCAAACCGAGCGTAGCCCCTTCATTGTGTGTCTGTATGTGTGTGTTTGTGTTTTTTCCTTCTCTTCCTGCTATATAATTTCATTTTAATATGGGAAGAAATTTCGCTCGGGCTGTCGGCTACCCTTTTTTCTCTGGCCTGACTCCGAGTGCTGGCAAAGTTTTAATTTAATTATAGTTCCACATACATATGCGGGATGGCAGGGGTGGGGGAGGGGGTTTAGAGAACAGACACGCATAAGACTTTGCGGATTATGGGCGGTAATAAATGTCGGTACACACGTAAGCAACTGAGCAAAAGCCTTTGTATTTGTACACACACACACACACACACGCAGAGCCAATAGAGTTGAACGTTGCAGTTTTCCTGCTGCAATAGGAGACCCAGCATAGTCCAAAGTTTCACCCCCACAGATATACATATATGTGCATATGTGCACTCTTTTTTAATGCTGATTATCTTCGGGCTGCTCAGCTGTAAAATATATTTCGGCTGAGGGTGGATTGTGTTTTGTCGGACTTGGTAGATGGCCACCAGTTTGGCCTTAATTAAGCAATGCTGAGTGATGGCTTTTATAATAAATTCTCTGCATATATATTTATGGAAAATTAAAGAAACCACACGACTCGTCCAACTCGTCCTTGCTCCATTTGCCGCTCTTCTTGTCACTGATTTATCACAAGTGGCTGCTGTAACAATTCAATAACTTTTCGGCCGCAGAGAACTGAGAATCCTAAAGAGAAACGAACACACTCTCAGAGAGGGAGAGAGAGAGGGAGAGTGGTCCCAAAATGTATTAAGGCCATAAACTGCAGCAGGCAACACCCATCGACAGGGAACAACAAGAGTTTACACACATCCCTGCCCCAGTGTGGCAGCTGTTTTTTCCACTTGGGCTGGGGCTGCGACTGGGACTGTGACTGGGGCTGGGACCAATTGACCGACTGACTGATGATGGGGCCTTTCAGCAAGGACCCACACACCCTTGACGCTTTTTGTTGCCTGCTATTTGCATATGGATTTTGGGCAGCGCCGTTGTATATAAAATGGATATGGTTACGTCACCATAAACAAACAGATGGGACAGCACAGCCGAGAAGGGAACTCACCTTGGCTTAAAAGAGTGATTTCTATGATCTCCTTGGAATGTCCCATTCCATTCACTTACGGTAAACCAACTATAAACGCATTTACATGAATGTGGCTGGATATTTCATTGATCCATCATTGTTATTGCGTCATCAAGTAACATTCCAGCCTAAATCTCTCGAGTTTTAGTAATACGATCTATTCCCACTATTCTTGAGTGGCATTTTCTGTACATTCCCTTTCCATCATTCACTGATTACCCCCTGCTTCCTGCTGTCAATTGAATTGCCCCAAACGCGTTTGATTGATGCCACGATTAATTGTTTGACCTGCTAAAGGAAATTAGCCTCAAACCGAACACACCAAACCACACCACACCACATCAATCCCATTTGGAATAGCCACTACCCTAGACCACATTTAGTTGTTGCCACTAGCGCATAGGTCACACATTGCGCAACAGCCATAAACAGTCTATTAACACCTAGAGTACCATACAACACCAGTGCCATACTGGCGCATTACTGGCGTACTTCCCCATCCACTTACCCTCCTCGCATTCATCCAGAGCAGCCCCAAAACTATCTCATTCCATTCCGCCATCCAATTGCAATTTGCTGTTGCAGCACTCGAAAGTGCCAAATTACATAGGGATATGGATAGAGACAAGGTAGCAGATAGCAGGCTCTAAGGGAGGGGGAAAACTCATGCATATACGAGAGGGAATTATATAGCCTGGACATAATATATGAAACATTATGATGCCGCTTGTACTCGACACGACAGCAGCAACGCAGCAGCAGCAGGAAAACTTTCGCCGACATAAAACAATAAAAGTTTTTCGCTTATTGCCCACTTGTCCTTGAGTGGTTTTGCATGAAGTCCGACCGAGCCACTGTCCCCGGCCCAATATCACACTGAATCTCCTGACAGGCAGGCAGGCAGGCAGTCACTCCTCTCCCTCCCCCTTGCCCCTTGCATTCAACGTGAAACTTTTCGTCAATAAAATATATGTAGCATACTTTCCAGTGTCCATTAGACCTGACTGTGGGGCTGATTGCTGAGAGGGAGGGAGGTGTAGTGGAGGCCTTGTGTATTGATTTTCCATCAGCGTGCGCTCAACTGTTTAACTATGTGCTAATATTTAATAAAATAAAGATGAGAGAAGATGAGAGCGCAAGGCCATATGCCATACCATAACCGTATAAGGGGCTCTAAATTATGGCAGAACAGAGGTCTACATACACACACACATATATATATATAAACATATACGTACGAACTGGCGAATCTACATCATGTTAACCAACGAAATGTGTGTGTAACGTGCTGCAAGGATTGGCATTCATTATGCCTCCCACTGGTCTGGCCTACATGCCGTATGATTAATCCCATTTCATTATGTTATCGCTTATGTTACATCTCATTCCCGCACTGTGGTGCGCTTGGTCCTTTGTCCAGCCATGAAAAATGGTTGTTGGCTTTGTTTTCCTTTGCCCTGGCTGGCACTTTGCCTCACTTTCACTCTCACTTTCACTTACCCGTAATTTATTAGCTATTTGCTTGCCCCACTTGCCCCACTCTCGCCATTAAAACAACTCAATTAACAGTTGACATAATATGCTTTAGTTTTCTTTTAGTTTTATTCTTTTTCAGTTTTTTCGGTTTTCTTCCCTCCTGGTTTCGCATTCATTCTTTCGTTTTTTGCACATTTTAAATTCTTACACTTTTAAAAGATTTCTTTTTAGGTTTTTTTTTCGTTTTCGTTCTTTCGGTTTTCGGTTTATCGTATTTTGCTCATATTTAATTGAAAGTTACTTTCAAGTTTTACTTTTGTTTAGCTTTAATAACATTGTAAGTCAAGTTTCTTTTTTTTGTGTGTTAAATAATCTATTTTTTCTTTAATTTATATATGTATATATATATATATAATTTCTTTATATAATAGTTTTATAAATACACATTTACATATACAATATTTACTTCAGTTTTATGCGTTCTATTAGTTTTCTTGTTTTCGGGTTTTTTCTATTTTCGTTACATGTTTTTCCGTATTTGTTTTTTGTTTGCTTAGAATTTAAGTATCTTAAGAATTTGTCACTTTTCCAAATGCTCGAGGAAAATTGAAAATTTCCAGAGAGAAAGGCCAGAGTGATGTGGCGGGAAAACACCTCAGATATTCCGCATTGTCTATGACAGAATTCTCGCAATAAATGTCGACACAATGGGAATTCTAATTTGAATTCGTTTTTATTTATACAGAATTCTCTCGCTTGAAATTTCATCTGAATAGATATTGAATGTGTATTTGCTTTGTCGATATTTTACATTGGTAATTGGAAAAAAGCTTATGGAAAATACATATGTATGTTGGGCTGGTTTTTTGGTTTTGGTTTTCGGTTTTGCATTTTTCAATTGGTTGCCTCTGATTACTGTTTTCTGTTTTCTGTTTTATTTTATTTACTGCTTAGCTTGATTAATGAAACTTTTCCTTTTTTTCTTTTGTTTTTTTTAACTTTAATTTCTATCAATAGTTTTTAGTTTTTTTTATCTGTAACTCTTTGTTAATGTGCCTTGCATACGCTTAACACTGAAATGGATTTTATTTCATTTACGCCTATTTGATTTTTGATTAGCTTTATGTGTGTGTGTGTGTGGAATGATAGAAATTAGACTGAGGAAAGACTGACAACAAAAACTACGAAGATGAAAGGAAAACAAACCATTGAAATGTGAAAACACTCGGAAATGAAAGGAAACACCAGTTAGAAGTTAGCTCGAAAATACCTTTTACTCATAGCATTTTTATATATATATTTTTTAACATTTTTCCTTTCTGTTTCATAGAGGATTTCATTTAACACTTGTCTAATTTTCGCATTTATTAACAACAAATAAATTTATGAAATGTGCAACAAATTTCCATCAATTTCCAGCCGATTGTATCCTATACTCAAACCGTTCCTCTCTTACCTGTCTGCACTTTGGTTAATACTCGTACTTAATTAACGTTTATTCAATTTTTACATTACACAGAACTGAAAAGAACTTATCCGAGGGTTACTCTATTTATGTATTTCATGACTTAGTCTCTAACCATTCAGATGCAGCCAAAAGAACACAAAAACTCTCCTCTCCCCTCTCGTTTCTCATTAACTTGTAGCTAAATTTCCCTCCCTTCGAGTTTCCTTTTATATTTTACAGTATATTTTTAGTTTTTGTTTTTGGTTTATGCTGTACTTGAAGTTGAATCTTTTTTTTTTGGTTTTTCCTTTTTTTTTGGTTGAACATTTATCTGTCTATTAGGACTTGGCCAAATGCAAATGAGAGGAGTTTTCGCCTTGCCTTCGAAGGAAACAGTCACAAAATGGCAGTCGAGAAGCGTTTACAGTGGGGAAAATCGTTTTTCTATTTAGGGGGGGTTTTCTTTTCTTTGTTCTTTGCTCTATAAAAGTTTCATAGTTGTGGAAAGGAAAGAGTATCATCATCATCATCAATTGAAAAAGCGACTCTAGGTATGCTATGCAGCCTATTTACACAATTTTCAATTTTCAATTTCCAATCGAGGGCTTAGTTAACCGAAAAACGTAGACAGCTTCATTGTATGATACAAAGTCGTACATAGAAAAAAAGGCGACAACTTGGCTTGATTTTCGTATTATCATTCATATTTTGTGCTAAATATTACGTATACGTCGCTGATTCATAGAAAAACCCAATAGCCATTCGGTTTGTATGTATATTCATATAAGATACGTTATAGTTATTATAGTTACAGTGTGTGTTTAGGGGGTGTAGAGCTGAGCGGGTCGAGGGATCGCTCACCTTATGTCCGCCTCAAAGACCTGTCTAAACGTGTCCGTCTCCGTCTCCAGTGCCAGTGCCAGTGCCGTCTTCCTTGTCCTCCTTGATTGTAGTCTCAGTTCGTGTTGTGGCAGGTGCTGCTCCTCTTGCGGCTTCCACCAGCGCCATGGTCTGCGCCCCTGCCAATGCCAGCAGCAACAGCAGCCGCAGCAGCAGCAGAGACTCAGAATGCACTCGAGGAGCTGTCGAATGCCACCAATCCCGCTAACGGACACGCTGTCGGTCGCCGGGACACACTTTGGCCGACGTGAGGCGGAGGAGGCAGAGGCGACTCGAGCTGCAGCCGAAGCGAGGAGCGTGTGGAGCGCCCGACAAGCGCCCAGGTGCAGAAGCACACACACAGGTACACACAGAGATAGCGAGTGAGCGAGTGGCGAGGATGCGCTGGTGCCGCGTGCTGCATTGCTGCTGGGAACTCCCCTGGAAACGGAATGAGAAACACCTGTTTAATTTACATCTTTATTGCTGCTCTCATACTCAGACATTGGGCGAAACTCAAAAGCGATTAAGAAACGAGAATTGTGTGTGAGGGTATAAGTGTGTATAGAGTACGGAGTACGGAGTGTACATGTGTGGAATTTTCATTAAACCGTTAAGCGAATTAACATCGCATTGCATACATATGTATGTACAATCCCCTCGAACACTAACCGGATTACCAGCTCCAACAGAGAGCGACAGAGAGCTCCTGTGGCAGGGCGACCCGACCCCAAAAAGCTGTCAAACAATCAAACTGCACAGATAAACCGAAAACAGAAAACAAAAAACCGAAAACAATGCCAAGATTGTCATACAATAAGTTGCACAAGCCAAAACACCAGGACACCAGAACGATAGGACGACGGCATAACAAGCCCACAAAAACAAAACTAACCAAAGAGGATCCTCCCGTTGCAGCCAACGAGCAACTTCTGTCAATGAAACCGTTGACTGCTTACAACTTACCAACAGCCAAAGCCAGGGGGAGAGACAACTGCAGCCGCAACCTGGGGGCACGGCACCCGGGGGGGGACACAGGGTCCATCGGTATTGAAAGGCGACTCCGCTGCGGTGCAAAGTAACGTAAACAAGGCTTACCAGGCTGCGCTACGACTTCCTTTTGTGCGCAAATAATGCACAACCACACCTCTATTTTGCATATACAAAATCCCCCTTGGAGCCCTCCCGCAGCGACCACAACTTTAAGGAATACTTTGCTTAAATAACCAAATATTTTTTATATATTTTCCTATTTTTATATATTTTTGAGGAAAGAAATTTCGGAGAGATGCAAGATTTAATTCTGATTTCCTAATTATATGGAAACCATCTTTAATGTTAGGAATAGACTTGTTTTCCAACTGAATATCGATTAAAAAATAATTGATAATAATTTGAGAGTATAAAACTGTTCTATCACCAAGTCTTTTTCTGTGTCGCTCTTTATTTTTTTCTCTCGCTTTCGATGCCACACCAAAAGTGATCGGGCGTCGGTCTACGCATTTGTAATGTGGCCGTATATTAAGTATGCCGTATATTTATGGTATTCTCATGGTATTATCTTATGTACTAGTGTTACCGTATTGGCTGAATAAGGTTATCCCACCACAATAGTTTCGTTTCTAAGCCAACTAATTAAGCATCTGATCAATCAATTTAATGAACTTTAAAATTTACTTTAAATTGTTTCTAAATATTGCCACACATTTCACATCCATTAGAGACCTTTAAAAGTCAACCAGAGCCTTTTCTGGCGAACATTGCAGCTGTCCGGGTCCCGCCTGGCACTTTAAGGCCACTATCCTTTGGGGTCGAAACTGAAAGCGAACCCGACAAAGCTCCTGACCCCATTGATGTCGATGTTGTCGTTGTCGATGCTGATGCGGCAAGCCAAACAAAAACACAATTCCCGGGCTTCACATTGTCCCTCCATGTCTCCTTTTCACTCTCTCCCTCAGTTGCTGTGTGTTTGGTGGGAGGAGGGGAAAGCAGGTAACAATAAACAATAAAAAGCAAAGTAATGCTAAAAGTGAAGCAGAAAGAAATGGGAAACTCCAGTAGCAAAAGGGGGAGCTCCATAGGAAAAGTGCCAGTGAAAAAGTTTTGCACTGCAACACGATGACAAAAAAACAAGCAGAGCACAGGAAAAGGATGAAAAGGACCGAAAGTTGGCATACCCTGGCAGAACCATAAAAAAAAGGATTATTTTTTTATCCTAGAATTTAATATAAATTAATTCGTAGACTGCTTAAGATAAGGGAATTAAAATTAAAAATATTCATGACTTTTCAGGTCACAGAGGCATTGCAAACATCTGTTGGAAATCATAATACCCTTCTTTTTGCAACAGTATACGAACAGCAAACAACAATGCTGACGGCCTTATAATAATAATAATAATAATAAGAATGCTAACAAACAAAACAAACTGTAGCGACAAAGAACAATGGCGAAAGTAGCAGCATGACACAACAGGACTACAGCCAGGACATCAGAGAACAGCACAGAGAACTCTGAACAAGAGACAAAACATAATAATAATCAGAAACAAGTGTGCCAAAGCAGTTAACGGAAACAACGCGCATTGCATGCACAATATGGCACCAGGGATGGGCGTGGGGGAGGTGTATGTATGTCTCTGTGTGTGTGTGTGTGTGTGTTGGAGTATGCTCTCGCCTGACGTCTTTTCCGAGCAAAAGACAACACCGTGTGACATTATCTAGCAGACACGGTTGCTGCGACAACGACGACAACTTGACATTAGTGAAAGTCGCACAGGAAGTGGAAGTGAGCCAAACAGTGCTCTCGTCCTAGACACTCACCAAGGGACTGGGGTGGGGGCGTGTGGGTGGGTGAGTGTAACATAAACATAATTTTCATGTGGCACGCGTGCCAGATACTCGTACTGCATGTGGGGGGGCCAGGACCCCAAAAAGTTTTGGCCCGGGAGTTGAGTAAATTTAAATACTCTTTTTGTTTGTTCTGGCCACAAAGAAGCAGACGACTTAAATCTTGTTATTTTTCCAAAAGTTATACAAAGTTTGGAAGAAGGATATAGAAATTCTATGAAGGGCGGAAGAGTGCTCTCTGCTAAGCTGCCAATTCTTTTAGGAAATTGTTGGTGATTGTTGTAAGGACTTAGTCTGAAATAGTTATTCTGAATTAGAGATATGATTGAACCTATTACCCATATTTTGTACAAAAATAACCTTATTGATAACTAAACCCTGCTCAGTTCTACTCTGTTCTGTCATATCCTTACGTAATCCTCCAAAAAGCTTGTATACTCCACAGAGAAGAGTGTAGCCTCCACACATCCCAAAAATTTGAGCCCCACTGGCTACGTTTGCTCTGCAAATGATGATGGCAGGCGGAGTGGTTTCCTGTAGAGGGGGTAGATGGTTATACAAAAAAGGAAGAGGGGTCGGGGTGCATAATGATTATACCTCTGGAATGGGGCGACACCGGGAAACTGTCTTTCCATTCTGTATAATTTTCACGTGCCACTTTTACCAGTTTTCACTTAGCTGAGCTCATCTGGTTTTCGTTGAATATTCGTGGAAATATTGAAATAGACACCCAGGCAGCAGGCAGCATCGCTTGGCTGCTCTATCCACTAATCAATATTTGTTCATTGGTTGCCCAATCGATTCCTCCCAGAGGGGGTGGTGTGGCGCTCTCCACTTAACTGCCTTTGTTGGTGTTTTCACTTAGCCTCTCACTCTCATGCTCTCACTTTAAACAACACTTTGTTGGCTAGTTATTGTCACCTCTTTCGTGCTTACTTACTCTTCATCTTTCTCCCATCCTCTCCTATCTCTTGTCTATTTTCTGTCGTGTTCTGTTTTTTTTTCTGGCCTGGTTCTCCTGCTTTTGTGTCACTTCTTGGGCTGCCCCGTGGAGCTTCAACAGCTGCAATTTCTATGGCTGCCTCTGGGCAGATTTCCACCATTGATATGCTGACTCAGGCTCAGGGCGAAAGCATTAGCCCGCTCTAAGGGGATTGGGATCTATTTTCTAGGTCTTAGACACAAATCCTCTGGCATCTTTCCGTCTTTCAGTGTGCCAGAGTGTGGGTATACCTAAGTAGTTCTCAGTTTCGTAGGCATTTCTTTGCTATTACAGGTAAGCACTGAGGGGTGCTCTTGGGATGCTCTTTATTTAAATGGTTTCAAAATACAAGTAATTAACGCTTTGCCCTAAAACAAATTTTACTCATCTTTGCAACTTCACTCCATCCATTGAAGCTCTCCTGTTAAATGAACTTAATTGTCTCTTCAGCCCCACTTCAGCTGCTCTTTCAACACACAACAGCCTTGAAGTATTCTTTGTTACAAAATCACACTTCATAAAAGTCAGTTTATAATAGGGGCTGGGTGCTTGTGGTGCTTAACCCCAAACTAAAGTAAGTTAAAGTACTTAACCCCAAAAATGCAGCTACAATGAGCCACAATATGTGCCAGACTTTAGGTAAACTCTGCAAAAATGTTTCAATTTCTAATGGAAAGTCTTCTAAATTATCCTTGTTGGAGTACCTTTGCTTGGCTTATAGCAGCCTCCCAATATTCTCCCTTCTAATCCCTGTTTCACTCTGTTTCTTCTCTGGCAGTTCATTGTCATCCTACGTGGCACCAGATAGCCTTCCCATTACTCGTATTGTCAGGCCAATAGCCCTGGTGTAACCCATTACCATACTCATTGTCTGAGTCTCGTTCACATTTTTGTGCATTTTCCATTTCCATTTTCCGGGTCCCTTTTGTCTCCTGTGTATGGGTGGCTGGTCGTCCTATTTCTTTGGTGGGGTTGTGTTGTCGTTTATTTTACTTACCATTGAGCACATGTACCGTGACGCTGCGGGGCTTTGCATTTGATGGATTACACTGATAATGCCCCGAATCCGATGGACGCGCCGATTTAATCAAGAGAAATGATGTGGTCGTCTCGCCCTTATTGGTCACCACCGAAACGCCGCCGCGCGGCGAATCGTAGTTGATAATCTGCGGATGAGAATGGAAATCCAGCGACAAATTAGCAAAAGTCATAAAAGATATTCCACAAATTTGTTTGGTTGCCGCTTTTTTCGGCGCTATAAACATTTTCTAAGCCATAAAACCGAGAGTCGAGATTACGTATACGCACTGTTGCACACTTGGCAAATTAAAATAAATAAAATAGAGTGGAGACTGAAGAGAAGATAAGAAAGAGGAGCAGGAAATATGCAAAGTAAGGGAAGAATGATTGCAAATAAAACCGAAGCAAAACAATAAAATTAAATCTGTTTTTGGGGCACAAAGAGAGAGAAAAATCTCCGGCACTAATGGCAATATTTTTCCCTTTCTTCGCCGTCGGCTCGCTCACTCTATAGAAAAGGCATAACAATGGCGACGACCGTCAACCCTTGGAGTACAGCCCCTATTTCAGCTAGTCCCTACCCCTCCCAACCCCTCTTCGTTGGCCCTTCTGAGAATTCCCAATACAATAAGCCGAAAGCCCGAGCATGAAGTGTGAGGAAAACACACCTAAAGTGGAAAACTAAAACGTGGCTCGGAGAGACGGAACAAAACCAAAATCCATTTAAAGCCCAAACCAAAAACCCTTTTCAATCCCCCCTCCATCTGCCCCGTCTGCTTCCTTTCCTAAATGGCATTACCTAATAAAAAAAAAACAACAACAAAAATAAGAGCGATAGAAAGTTTTGGCCCGGCAAAGCTAATTTAAAAGTTACTAAATTGAACACTAAAGGGTTCTCCTCTCTGTCGGACTGGGAAGCGATAATGATACCCCAAAGTAATTGCATGTCCTCCCCATAGAATGGAAAGGTAAATGTAAAGGACTTCAACTCACTGCATTATTATGATTCCAGAAGATATAGGCCGGCGGCTCCGGTGAGTTGAGTATGACACAGGTGAGATTTATAGTCGAGCCACTCTCTATATACAGGTCGGGGGCGCCGATTATTTCCGTCGAGGGTTCTGAAAGAAAAGCACAAAAGCAAAGGTAAAATAAATCAAAACAAAGCGCATTTCCATTTCGAATCTACTTCTAGCTGTGGAGTAAAATAACAATTAGCTGGCAAGGAATTTTCTTTGCTGAGAGAGAGAAAGAGCGAGGTGTGAGAATTTCAAAGGATTCTCGTGTACCCTCATTGAAATATCCTTCTCTCGCCGCTCCTTCTGGTCTTTCCTCACAATGATTTCCATCCTTTTGAAAAGCAAAAGGGAATGCAAATGAAAATGGAAATATTTTGCTTTTACACTTATTTCAACAGTTATTTAACGCAGCGATAATTAAATGGGGAAAAGTTCTTCATAAATGGAATTCGTTTTTGAGTTCTGTCTTGAGATATCTTGAAGCAGCTTCTTCTATGGCTACTTGATTAATTTTGATTTGATTTGTGATTTAATTGAGAGGTTTTTGTCCGTGAACGGACTAAACAATGGCCACTTATGCTCCAGCTCTCTCTCTTCTTTGTTAGATTACACTGAAAGAAATAGAACTTACCAACAACATTCAGGTGAATGTAGTGACTCATGTGCGGTGTGGTCGATACCTGACACTCGTAGATGCCAGAATCGCGATGCTGCGGATATTTGATTTGCAGCATCCAGTCTTCGGTCTGCGGCTGGTGTATGGCCCGAAAGCGCTGATCCGACGTGTACGTGTACCGGCCCACAGTCAGCAGGTGGATGTCCCGATGTCGCACCCAGGACACCTGGAGCAGCATCTGCAGGGCACAAGAGAAAGAGGGGAAGGGTAACATAACATTTCATTTCATTTGTTGAGAGCCGAGATTCTGGGGCACAAACAGTTTAAAAAGTCAATTTCATACGTAACCACTGGGGTCGGGGGTCGAAACCGGGGTCCAAGAGGATTCCAGTGTGGCATGGGTTGTGTGGGGGCTGTGGCAGCCTTTTGTGTCAGACACACGTGTAAAATGCAAATTTATTTGGAAATATTTTATATGATTTTTTTACCCAATTTTTCTTTATGCCTTTGAGGAGGAGTGGGGTGTCTTAGGCAGAGCTCACCCTCATCAGGCCGACAAATTGAAGCTGGAATACAACTCAGACATACACACATACATATATGTATTTGTATGGGTGTGTGTGTTGGCAACCACCTGCTGTTTAATGCTCAACTTTTCCTTTCCAGTCCAAAAAGGGGGCGCAACATTTTTAAGTGACGCTGATTTAGGGGTTGCCTGAGGTTCTGAAAGGACTGTAACTGGGACTGGGAGTGGCTAGGGATGGTGAGTGCATGTGGAGAGTGGGAGGTGGGAGGACACGCCCGACTGTGTTGCGTGTCATACGTCAGCTGCGAGCATTTTCAATTTCAATGACAACAGCTTAGTAACATCCTGCCTAACGATGAGCGACGACTACGACGACGACGACTTTGGCAAAGTTAATGGACAAGAAACTCAGCGACGCATCAGACGGCGGGCCGAAGGGTGCACAGGATGAGCGATGGCTTAGGGGCGGGGGCCGGGGCCTAGGCCCAGGTGTTAGTTAGCAGACACAAAGGTAAACTTTGGCAGCTGCTTAAGCAAAAGTTGCATGTAATTAACACCAAAAGTCCCAAAGTACAAAGCAAAAGAGGGAGCAGGAGGCGGGGCAGGAAGACAGCCTCCATCTGGCAGCAACTCCAACCGCAAAAGCTTTTGACACCCCCCTAGACCCCGCCCATTCATGCCACTCCCCACTTTTTTATGGCCATTAAGCTTGTTTACAGTATCGTAAAATTGTCTGCCATATCAATATATTTCCATATTTTTTTATTTATTTTTTTCGCCTCCTTTTTGGCTGGCAAAAACAAACATCAAAATCTGAAAAGATTTCTGTTTTTTTTACAGCTCAATTTGGCAGGCGGGAAAAGGGACATATAGGGCCAAGACCAAGGCTTGGTAGTAAAAAGTAATCAACTTTAGAGGCGATTTGCAGCTAGAGACAACTAATGAAATGGACTAACAGAATAGGTGGAATGGTTGGGGAATCTAATTCACAAAGGAAAGCCTTCATTCGAAAGAAATATAAAATAAATATAAAATATATAAACTATCTGCAAAAGTATCTATCTGTGTATCTGTAGTTAGTGCACTTCAATTCAGAAACATTGAATGGGGAAACTGCTGAGTTCTCTGCTGATGCTGTAAAGCTTTAAAATCTTTCTTCCTTGCTTTCCTGCCGAATCATAAAGAAAATTCTGTACCAAAACATAAAGCACTCTCTCCCGAGCGAAGCGCAAATGAAAAACGTCATTAATAATGTAGAGACCATCAGCATCCGTTCGCTGTTTATCATTATAGACGGTGTGAAGGAAAGCACACACAAGCACACATACACACAAGCACACACACATAAGCGTAATCGTAAGACAGAAGGATTTTCTTCCTCTTTTCTTCCTTTTTCTGCTGCTTCTCCCCAAACCAGCTTAACGCTCACTCAGGTGCTGCCAAATCTCAGCAGCAATGATGTATTACTCCAGGTGGAGGGGAGGGCAATATTACGGAAGTGGGTGGGACTGTGGGTGGGAAAGTGGGGCACGGGGCGGCTGTGTGTGTGGGTGGCGTTGCGGCTCGGCTGTGGCCTGCCGCAGCACAGAAAGCTAATTAGATTTTAAGCTGCCAACCCAAGCAAATGAATATATTTCATTTTACAGGTTACTTAATATCTTCTTTTTTTTCCTGCTGAGCGGGGGGTAGGGGGAGGATGAAATGAATATTTTTTTAAGCTGTCTGTCGGATATAATTTTCATGTTTTTACTGGTGAAAACGGCATAGAATATAGAAGGGTATACATATTAGAGTTTAAGCAAAAAGGTGGAAAAGTCGGCAGAAGATTAAGCCCCATAAACCACAAGACTCCTTGATCTCTCTACTTTGATTCTGTCACTCCTCTCCCCCACCACCAGAAGGCTCCTATCAAGAATCTTAATATGTGTAAAATCTCTGCCAACTCTGAACAATTTAAACAATTTTCTATCAATTAAGGGAAGAGGGAGCACAGCCAGAGATCGATGAAGTTATCCCATTTAACACATCTAATGAAGTTATCTGCCCGCACATCCTCATGGCAAAACTTTTGCTTTGTCCTACCTCAAGGTGGAAAGTCCCAGCCAAGGTTTTCCTTCACCCTTTCGGCCTGCTCCCAACCCATTTTCTAGAATTTAATAATCACGCAAATTAGTTTTCGAAACCGCAGCTCAAACAGGCCGAAACCCAAAACTAATCACAGCCTGCCAGCGCTCGGAGCACACCGAGCAGCAGGTCCTGTCATGTCCTGGCATGTCCGGGCGGGACATGTAACATATTATTATCGGAAAAACGAGCAAAGACCTGCTCCGGCTCAGGCGGACGCCGCCGGAAGTGACGGAAGCCGAATGACTACGACCACGGCCCAGCTCCACCCAAAAAAGCGGAGAAACCCAAAACAAAACGAAAGCATTTTCGTGGGATTTTCCCCTCATTTGAATAGTTTTTCCCCCCGCTCAGGTGGACGAAGCCCCAGGGCCGGAAGTGCTGTGGTGCGGTACGGGACGGCCGTGTTGCGGTGGGTCCTTTGGAGATTGTGTGTTTGTGAAATGTTTGCGGCATTTCCTTCCGCACACGACGAAAAGTTGAATAAAGTAAAATCTGTTTCCTGTTTGGGTATAATTAATCATTTTGTTCTTTGGCAAGCGGAACAATTAGCCACCAACCATGCACCGCCAGCCGCCAGTCACCAGTCACCCACCAACCCCCTGCCCTAGCCCCAGCATGTGGGCGCAGTCAACGTGCTAATTAGGGGCCTCCACCCCCCACCCCACAACCGAAAAAGAGAATACTCATAGAGGAGCTCTGGGCTTACAAATAGCATTTTGATGGCACTGGCAAAGGAATTACATGATAATTACGATATAAAACCGTCAGATGAGGCCCACAAATTACTGTGCCTGAAACATATAGCCACGCAAGTACGAGTAGTACAACCCAGAGAAGATGGGTTTACAATTGCAAGTACAGTGGTACTTACAGTAGGTACTACTCCAGAAATATTTAGAGTGTTATTCGGTAGGAAGTTAGACGAAAAAGTAGATACGGATTGGTACTATGAAATGCAATATAAATAGGTGGAAGACTACAAAATCTAAGAATCTTAATGAACCAGCACGAAGATCATTCTTAACGTCATTTCATTCTCCGATTACACACATTTCAGTGGAAAAATATCTTCCCAAAATAGTTATCTTCTAGCAAGAAATCTTCGGGGTATAATCGAATAGAATTAGATCACAGGCCGGCAGCGTCCTATTCAATGTGCTTTGGAAACGGCCACGGGGCAGCGCAGTCGGCACACGCACAGTGTAAACTTCGTGTAGCGTCGGCCCTGTGCTCGGCTGAATCGTTTGGCTTCGGCCCTATGCTCAAAAGGCTTCAGTATTCTGCTCGGCTCAGCAGCGCCGCGGCAGCGAAAATGAAACATGTTGATTCGTGTCTGTGCCTGTAAGATCATACTTAAATGGGCAAAAGTATTGCATGTAAGGGCATGCTATATGGAATATTCACCTATACCTTACACATCACAATAGTCTTATAACTACATGTACATTACCACTCCATTTTCAAGTAATACTTTCTATGATTTATTCCTATAATGCCACTACATCTAGTGGGGTTCTCTTGCTTACCGTTTTGTTGCCCAGATTCTTGACGCGACAGTTCAGATAGGCCGTCTTGCCCAGCAGGGCGGTGACATTCTTGGAGACGGCCTTGTCGAAGTACGGGCCCGCATTGCGTGCCTCCTCCATCAGGTCGATGCTGTTGCGATGGATGCCGGATGCGAATGCGGCACCCGATTGCGAGGCAATTGTGTTGCTGTTGCTGCCGCTGCTGCTGGCCTTGTGCAAGCTACTGCTAGGAATGCCAGTGATGGTGGTAGAGCTTGAGCTTGAGCCAGATCCAGAGCTGGAGCTAGAGCTGGCAGCTCTGCTGGCATCGGTTGTCATGGAGCTGGACTCGGAGGCTGGTGATAGGCCTGCTCCTGCTCCAGCTGCTGCTGCTCCTGCTGCATGGCCATTTTTGTTATTTCCGTTGGCATTGTTGCTATTGCTGCTCATGCTTCCGCTTCCGGCGACACCATTGGGACCTCCTGGCGACTGGGAGGCCTCTCCGACGGCAGCTGCTCCTGCTCCAGCTCCTGCTGCTGCTGCCACACCATTCGGAATGGCATTATTACTGCTGCTCATATCCTTCGATTTGTATGAGTCACGCTGTGCGGCAAACACTGCAATGGGAAGGAGGGACAGAAAACAGATTTAGAAAATGTTTTTTTTTCTGTTTTTTTTTTCAATTTCAGTTCTGAGAGCTCTTTCCCGAGAAAAGTATGCCATAAAGTCCTTGAATCGATTCTATCGGCTTACGCTTAATGGCAGCAAAAAGTTGATCCCCCCCATACGCAAAAGCCGAAAGCCGAATTGGAAACCTTGTAACTCGTTTTGGCCAAAACTTTTAACATGACTCTCTGGCCCCACCTCTGGCCACCTTTTGTGGCAACCATTTAGGTAATTAGCGAATTACGCACACACACACACACACATACACTGAGGCACAACTTTTGCTATGGTTGAAAGTTTTTTTGTTGCGGAGGTAAATCCACAAACTTTTTGTTCTGTTCTCTCCATATTTTTTGGGGGGTGGGGGGTTTGTTTGCAATTTTTCGTTTCGTTTATCAAATTTTCATGTTTTTCCCGCTAACATGTAGTCCTTCGCATGTGGAAGGGATGTTGTTGCCCTCTGGTCTGGGGGGGAGTGTTACATGTAGGTTGTTGTCGTAGTTACGAGCAATTTTTATCCGGCATTTATCCATCACTTAGCCACGAGGAGACGCCACAGCGTCTGGCCCAAAAACTAAGCTCCCCTTCTAGACCAGAAATCCACAGACAACTCCACACTTCCCATATGTCTGTCTTTAGAGACATATCGTACCATATACACATATATATATCTCGGGGCACTTGATACGCTTATTACGTCGCAGCTAACGTCTTTTTATGACACTCTCTCTCTCTGTCTCTGTCTCTGGCAGAGCTCTCTCCCTCCCTGGCTACTGGCTACAATTTTTATAGAGCCAAAGCCAAGTGAAGTCGAGGCTAACCAGCGACTGGCTAGCGACTTTATTAGATTAAACATGTTGTGCACGTCGTCGTCGCAGAAGCAGCATCAACCAGAATCCCCCTAGGAAGTGATGCCAACACCCAGTGGACTCCTCAGTCACTGCCACTGCGACTGCGATTCTGAGCCAGTGACAGCTGCTGAATATGTGATTTTAAATGGTGAAAAAAGATGTTATTTTTCTCAATGCTGAGCAAAAAATTAAGGTGGGTATCCTCATAGTTTGCTGCCTGAAGCTGTGAAGAAAACAGTTCCGAAATTCAAGATTTATACTGTTTTTCATATGTTTTTCTTGCCTAAGAAAGTCCTGTAAAAGCAAATCTGCTGGGTCACGAAATGCCAGCATTTCTCTCATCTCTAGCACACACACACACACACACACACACGCACATGTTATCTGTCTCTCTCTCTCTCTATCGCCGGAATCCCCCTCTTGGTTTACTGCCCAAACTATTAGCTGAGCATCAGCTTTGGCCCCGTTGGCCATGTTACAACCAGATAAGTCGCATATCCTTCATCATCGTGCTTTGCTCTGCTCTGCTCTGCTTGAGCTCCTCTTCCTAGCAACCCCTCAATTTCCCCTCCCCCTTTCGCCCCACTGGTATTTAAGCAAACTGCTATTGACAGGCCAAGCAAGTCTGCTGTTTGGATACTGGCTGCTGGATGCTACTTTCTGCTGCCTTCAATTGGCAAGACCCAAACATTGTTGCTAATAACTCGACTCCACCCACGCACCGTATAAGGGTAAGCAGGAGGAGGGTCTGCATGGTCTCTGGGAGCACCCAAAATGATAATAAATAAAACGCCTCTGGCTAGAAATTAAAATAAATTGACTGCCTGGGACAAAAGACCGCAACGTCAACTGTTGGCTGTTTTGGCTCTTTGGCTGTTGGCTGCCAAACATAAATTAGACCACGAACGAGAGAAATATTTCGTATTTTTATTTTGTTACAGTTTCTGCTCTGTAAAAGCGCCCTGCAGAAATCGCAAAGTCATGTAGCAGAGGTCGCAGCACCGGAGTGGCTCGGAGAGTCGGAAAGGGAGAGTCGTTTGCCGTGTCCGTGTTCATGTCTCGTGTCCGGGTCGACGTCGTCAACGTCAGCAACTTGAACACAAGTAGACCGCAGGGCTTGTTCCTGTTGCTCATCTCAGCCTTGTCCCGGACCCGGCTTGTTCTACTCCGCAGTACGGATGCGGAGTTGAGGCTCTTACGTCCTGTGGTTTGCTGGCATTTTTACGCCCCCGCACAGTTATTATTAACATTCCAGGGGTGGCTGCTCCTGTTGCGGCGGTTGTTGTTGTCAGAAACATTTGAAATGTCAAAACTTTTAGCTTCTATGTATGTGTGCGCGTGTCTGTCTTCTAAGGTGAACTTCATTTCGTGGCACAGCAAAATATATGAACGCTGTTACGTTTAAATTTTTAAAATTCACTTAAAAAATATAAAACTCATCTTCTACTCCCCCTTCCCCACTCTCCCTGACAATCACAAGTCACAAATAACTTGATATTTAAATATTTAAAGGTTTCCATTTGTCTGTTGGCCCTACGGCCATGTCCGACTCCAAAACTCTGTTTGAGTTTTGGTTTCTCTCCACAAACTTTTCTCCGACTCAAATTGCGCATTCCCTGGGACATCGGAGCTTTGTTTTTCTTTCATTTGTAAGGTGAGATTTTCTGGAAAATTATATTAAAAATTTCCTGGAATACGAGTGGGAAATCAATACTGTTCGAGCAGCAGAACCTTGGAGTGTCTTGCCTTGAAGTGTCTTAAATGACCGCGAAATAAGTTGGAATTATTTAAGAAGAGAGCAATTGAAAATGTACTTGAAAAAGTGGACTAAATATAGTCTAGTAAATCGAAGAAACGCCATAGCATGGGTTCAGTAAAGATAGGATCTAAAGAACGAATACATGGATCTCCCAAGACATGCCGTAATGAGAATATCCTCTGATTAATTATGAATCCTCTGTATCTCCTTAGTGTTGAATCGTCCTTCGTTTTGTAATCGTTTAATGGCCTCAAGGAATACCTAATGCACTCATTAGTTAGATTATGAGATAATCGTGTGCTGGAACTGGAACTGGAATTGATTTCGCCTTCAGAATATTTGGTGATTTAATTTGAATATGCCACGGATTGGGGGGATTGGGGGAGGGCCAGAACTAGCAATCGCATGTTCTTTATCTATGGATCTAGTGCACTATGCCCTCGACTGCCCGATTCATTAGGCTCTAATGATGATTTACCTCTTTCCCGCTCCTCCTGCCACCCGCCTGGGGCAGAGGCAGACGGCGGGCTAGGGGCCTCTCGTCATTAAGGCAGCGCACGGCATATGAAAAATGAAACTTAAATAAAAGCCCTACCGCACACACACACACATATTGGCGGTTGAGGGCTCACACCCATTCAATCAGGAGCTGGCACATGCCCGTCGCCTGGGAGTTTCCATCGTGCCACACTGGGCCTGGGCCAAAACATTGATTTCCCAAGACTTTTCAGGCACACAAAATTAATTACCTAACCTACAAAACGCAGCCCAGAAGGCAGGCAAAACACCGAACAGCACCGAACCGGGGGAAAAACGGAAAACGGATAACGGAAAAACAGAGCAGCACACGAAAGAAAGAAAATTATGTAAGCCAGGACCAGACAAGCACAAAATTGCCAAGCGATGCTCCCTCTCCCATCTCCATCTCTCTCTCTCTCTCTCTCTCTCTCTCTGGGTGTGTGCTCTTTTCTCTTCTCGGCCTCTCGATGCTGATAGATTTTCCCTCTCGACTTTTTTCTTGCTGGTGCTGCTGCTGCTGCTGGTTTTTCTGCTGACTCATTTGGGCATGACAACGACAACAAAATGAATGATATCGAAAATCGAAATCAATAAATGAAATTGGTCAAATCAATTTGGCAACAATTGCAATTCCGTGAATGGGCCACCCAGCCACCCAGGCACCCAGAAAGAAACTGGAGCACAAAATTTGATTAAAGTTTTTCCCCCGATTTGCTTCCGCGAATGGAAAATGCGCTTCGCTTGCATGTGGGGCAAGGAAAAACTACGATTACGATTGCGATTACGATTACTTGGAAAAAAGCCCAATTTGAATGTGAAATTTTTGTTTGTTGTTTATTAAAGTTTTTCTGATGTTTACTTATACTTGTAGCATATAAGAGTATTTCGGGAAAATATAAGAATTATTTATACAGTATTATATGCTACATATTTAAGTTCAAAGAGTACACAACAAAGTTTACAGTAAGTTCTTCTTGAACCCACTTTATATTCAATCAAAAATGCTCTAGAAAATGTTTTTTCAGTGTATTTCTCTCACCTCCATTTCCGGATATCAGAGCGATGATAACAAAGAGCATGCTGAGCATTATCAGTGCCCCTTGACGGCCTCTGAAGTCCACGCAGTGTCTCCTAGTGTGGCTGCAGCTGCTGCTGCTGCTGTTGTTGTTGTTGGTGGAGATGTTGCTGATGAGTGGATTGGTATTGCCCCTGCCACTGACGCAACCACTGTCGCTGGCTGTGCTGCTGCTGCAGCTGCCTGGCCAGAGTCTGGTGCAATCTGTGCTGATTTCTGGTGGGTCCGAGTGCGGTTGATCTCGTTCTTGTCGTTGTCTCCTGGCTGTGACTGTGGATGTGGCAAGTGCTGCCGCTGCTGCTGTTGCTGTTGCAGATGTTGCCGTTGCTCGTTGCTTTAAATTCGTTCGTTGCTGCTGCTGCTGCTCCTGCTGCTGGCGCATTTCCATTTGAAAAGTGGCCATAATATTTCACTTTTGAGCCCTCCCTCGCTCGCTCTCTGGGTCTCTGGGTTTATCCTTGCGGGGGGATGCGGGGACCTATTTGAAAATGTGTTGCCGGAATAACTGTGGGGCGTGGCTGGGAGCGGCCTGATTAGCGCCTGCCATCATTCCGTCGCGATGCGTGAAATTGCCGCAACAAAAAGGTCGCCAACAAAAAAATGTCGAAAAGAAAATCGTTTTGCGTAATGTATGTATGTATATTTTTCCGCCCAGTCCTAGTACGCTCTCCCTAGTAGTTTTCCCTTTAGTTAGATAACTACTTTGCATTTGTTCCGCTCGACAGATGCTGACAAATCGCTGCCATTTTTCCAGCGATTTATATTCTGTTTAATTTCGGCTCGAACACAGTTCCAGCTGGCCGGGATATCACTTCATCTTCATTAGCCCTCGAGGGGTCCTTCGCTTCGACCAGCTTCGGAATGGATTGCAGGACTCTGCCGCCGCTGCCGCTGCCGCCGCCGCTGCCTGAAAGAAGAAGCACGAATACAGTTTTGGGGCGTTAAAAATGTTTGGAATTTCATTAAAAATGCAAACGTCAATGTCGAAATAAATGGAAATTTGTTTTTGTGTGTGTGTGTACCGGCACGTGCTTCTGCCACCCTCCCCCCCTGGCCCCAGGTGGAGTAGGAGGACAGATATTTTTTCTCCTATATATATTATCTGGCGGCGCGTGGCTGCGTCGTCTGTCTTCTTGGATTGGCTGTGTTTGCTTTATGAATGTGTTTCTGTAACTGGCGACAACAACTGGGTTCCCCCACCCCAATCCCCACCCCAACTGCGACCCCAAAAAGGAAAATCCACGAATTTCGTTGAGGATAAAACAGAAAACAAAAATTTGCGCTGCGTTGGCAATATCGTAATGTGATTTTTATTAAAGTCAACAAATAATAAATTAAATGCGCCCCAAGGCACGGAATTCTGGAATTTCTAATTTGCCAAGACATCCGGCTGGACGGCTGGACAGTCAGTCGGTTTTCCATTGCAATGCAAATTCCTTAGTTGATTAGGAATTTTAGCATGAGAGAGATTTTGAAATAATAAAATAGAGATAAACATATATCTGTCTAATAAGTGGATAAATTAAGAAGGAATTTTGGTGTAAATAAAAGCTACACAGATTTCAAAAACTAAAGAACTGAAAATGAAAATGTTTTGCATACCACAACTGTTAAATTTTCTGTTGTTTAAACTTTAGAAATAAACAATTCAATCGCTTTAGTGATTAGCATAGCTCCATAGTATCCCTAATACCGCGTGTCTTGCATCGAACAAAGTCGAAGATCTCTAAATCAGGGGTAGGCATGCAGGCACTCACATGTTTCTAGTGCAAAACGCACAGAAAACAGACATGACGAAACATGTTTCAAATTCTCTGCCCCGGCGCTGCCCAGCAGAACTATGATGCCTTTTCTGCATAGAGCCGAGGCCACACGATCGTTTTCGCTGCCGCTGAGCCAGCCGAGCAGAAGTACCAAGGTATACTAAACAAGGTAGGCTTATAGAGAGAGAATATGTAGCTATTCAAAATGAAAGCAGAGAGAGAGAGAGAGAGACTCAGAAATGCGTTCCGAGAAAGAGTCTCAAAGGAGTAATGCGTTTGCTCGCTTGTGTCAAAACAAAGAAATTTGTACGTACATACATACATACATACATGCAAATGTATGTATATATGAATGTGAGTTTTGTGCTGCAAATAAAAAAAGTCAAAGGGAACAAGAAAAAATTGTCCGCGGAGATGCTTCGCTCACAACTGCTGCAGGCAGACTGAAATTTATGTAGCTAAGTAGAGATCGAGCGAACCAATCAGCCTACCTTGTTTAGTATACCTTGAGAAGTACGTTCCTAGTGCATTATTTGTGTGCGCAGACAACAGACACGAAGCTACCCGATCATATTCGCTGCCGCTCCGCCAGCCGAGCAGAAGCTGCGTGTGCAGAGGGCCGAAACCAGATTAATGCAGCCGAATGATCGCAGAGCCGACGCTACACGAAGTTTTCACACTCTGCGTGTGCCGACTGCGCTGCCCCGTGGCCTATGCATATTGCACATTGCATATTACGCTGGCGGCTTCTGCTCTAAATCCAAACCTACCAAAACGGAGGGAAAATGTGCAACCTTATCGGCTAATAAATGACTTAAATGATTAAATGACTTTATAAAACCCTGTTTAAACATTCTTTCAAACCAAAAACCACATTAAACAACTACCTAAAAGACTTTTTTCATCTAGTCCTGGCCCTTCATCGTATAGTAGCCGCGATCATCCTTAATCTGCCCTAGAGATAACTTCTCAGTACAACTCAAAATTAATTCAGAGTCGCCTGGGAGCACTTTCATTCCATTTTCGAGAAAAACTTTTCGCTAATGTCTCCCAATGCTGATCGTATTATGTCTATTTACAAGTTTCATTATTCATCCCCCAAAAAGCGTATGAAAACAATGGGAGACGAAGATATATACAATGTCCCTGACAGCATTCGAAATAATGGAACATAAAGCGTTAAACAAAAGCCGAAACAACGGAGAGAAGACAAAAAACAGAAGTGAACGAAGGGGAATAAAACAGAACAGAACAGAGCAGAGCAGAATAGAATAGAACTCCTCTCACTCGTCAGAGTGTAAGTTACAGCAAAAGTTTCATTTAAAACTGTCGAGCTCTGGCAACATTTTGGGGAAAGTTTCAGCCCCCACCCCCAGCCGTTCCCCTTCCTTTGCAGCACTTTAAAAAGTTCGAGAGAGAAAAAAAGAGCGCATGGCTGGGGCAGGGCACGGGAAAAGTCATCAAGTGCAATGTCAGAGCTTGACAAAATATGCAGCCCCAGCCCCAGGAGCAGCCCCAGGGCCCAGGGTGCCGTGCCGTGGCGAGTGTCAATGCGTGGCAAATCCAAGAGAAATGTGCCACAAAACTTTTCCATCCAACAATGGCCGACGCGACAGTGAGGCAGGCACCGGGAGCGGTGGAAAACTGTCGAAAAGTGGCATAGGAAAAGCTTCAAGGTGGATGGGCTGCTGTAATATTTCTTGGGCAGGTTTTTCCTTGCCTTTGTTGCTGGTTTAGTTTTAATTAGTGCCAAGGTCCGTCCGTCCGTCCGTCCGTCCATTCGGGTGCCGAAGGTTAAGCACGTCACGGATGATGGCCGGGCATTAAGTTGTGAGTGCCAGGGCGTGACCGGCTAACCAGCCCCCACCCACAGCCACTTCATCCCAGTTCCAGTCTCAGTCCCATTCCAAGTCCAAGTCCATGCATAATTAAAGCTCGACGTCTCATTATAATTTCCATTAAAAAGCGAGTACTCAACCCCATCCCAGCCACCCCCCACCCACTCGGAGCACCTTCTCTGAATGATGGGTTTTATATTTAAACATCCCACCCCCTCGAAGAGTATTGCCCGATATCGAGCATTCACAATTGACATTTAAAGTGACAGCTGTCAAACAGAACAGAATGGCGTTCGATATTCCCGTGACGTAACTTAACGTTCAACCAACCCCCCGTTCGATTAATGGAATATGCATGACCACTCTGTACATAATTATGTTTGATTAACACTCCATCCCACCACTCCAGTCCATCCCCCGCCCCAAAGCACTGACCAACCACTACATAAATTGTTGCTCTACCCGTAATTATGTGTGTCCTTCCCTTTGAATGGAGCCCCCACTGCACCCCTCTTAACAATTTGCTTCTTTTGTTTGCATTTGATTTCCTGGTATTTGTTAAATATTTGCATAATATTCCATTCATTCCAAACAGACAAAAAGGGAAAAATATTATATTATAAAAATGCAAATTAAATAAATGTGTCAATGGTAAGGCAAACACAAAGAATATTTTGCGTTTCAATCACATGAAATATTCGTGTTTATTGTTTAAAACGAAAACATAGCTGTAAGCTGATTAAAACCGAAACAAGAACAGCAGATCAATTTGGGTCACAATGCCACCCCCCGGAGTAACCTTGGACGGATCATAGACGGATGTAATTTTTAAATATTTATTCGCTCAATTTGATTGATGATTGCATATTGAAGGCTTTGGTAATGTATTATCAATATTTTTTAGCTGGAAAGTTTTGACCTTAGATGAGTTATTTAATTCTTAAAAATTTATTCAAGCATTCCAGGTACCAGAAGTAATATTCGCTTTAGCAGGCAGATTCCAAACATCAGGTAAACGAATCCAGCAAACGCATTCCAACTAAAATTGATGGCTAAAAAATAAAAGAAATCATAAATAAATATAGAAAAAATGCCAAAAGAACAACCACATATCCACTAAAACAATATATAACCACGCAGACAGTTTTTATATTGGATTCGAAAAAAAACCACATAAATCCTAATAAAAGATTGATGATTAGTCCGGAAAGGAAACCGAGGAAAGCCTGAAATATTTTGAAATTTATTTACTCTTGAGATTGGGTTTAATTTTCCATCGTGTTCCAAAGTGTCAATATGGCATCAGCCGAGGCTTTGCCTTTGTCTGCTGCTGCTCTCGTTTCATATACATTTTCTACCACATGCCCATGTATACATAGTCATATATGTGTATATATGTATATATATGTCAAAGTAAGCTTATGAATTTCATTGGGGGACTTAAGCTGATTTTGGGGCCCGACAACAGAGGAGTCAAGGCAATGGAAAAGGTTAAGTACAATAAAAATAATTTATGTATTTGGGTTTCTTTTTCGAGTTGAAATTTCCATTTCCACAAATACGATGCGACCTTGTGGAAACGAAATGTGAATGAAATTTCTAGGGAGAGAAGGAAAAATGTTGCCTGAAAGGTCAAAGAAGCAGGAATTAGATAAATATCAGAGGATACATCTGAATCCTTCCAGCCAGAAGCTCTTGTTGGCTATGCTGAAGGCTAATTGGTTTAATTAGATTGCAGTGGCACCAATTTGAGAGGAAACATCAGTTCTCAGGCTTTAAACCTCTTTAGCATCTAAAAATATGTTATTTTTGGACTCTAGTTTTCAACGTAAGACCCTCGATGCTCTCAGATCTCATTTATGGTCATTTTTAATGGACTACCAAGCTCCTTTAAGCTTCTATCTTTTGGGGTACAAATTTTGTAGTTCCAATGGCTGCACACAAGGACTGCAGCATTGCATGTCCTTTCCATCTTTTTAATGAATTGCCAGATGGCTAGACTAGATAAACACCGCCAGGAAAGAGCCCGTTAACGATTTATTTGGAAGATATGTTAATTCCGCTTGCAATCTAATTTCTGGAACTCTCCATTGAATCCTTTGCTTATTTTCTTATGGCTCGGGCATGCAAATGTTGGCTCTTTCTGAATCCTTTATGTTCTGTCCCCATATATGCATAAGCCATTCCTAATTAGCAACTCTTTTCTTGAAGAACCCCTCAAATACGTATCCATTGAATAACCCTTTTCCGGCAACCTGTCAATAAGTTGATTGGGGGTCAATCCACCCCCCACCATCCCCACCTGTATGGCGCAGGTGTATGTTTATCCATTAGGTAATTCCCAACAATTTCATAATTAAATTGAGTTCCACAAGCCATTACCAACGGAGAACTCCCGCTGACCAGCCGCTTGGATGCCGAGACCACAGCAAAGTTAAATAAAACAAAAAAAAACAAAACCCAACAATAAATAAATACAACAATGAGCCCATCGCTGGCCACCCGTTGCTTTCGCTACCCCCAGCCACCGCCAGCCACCCCTAGACCACCGAAACCAACCAAAACGTCAGGCCCCACCCCTACCCACTCACCCCCCAACCACTTCCGAACAATGACACAATTGTGTGGGACGAATACGAGTAGGCGAGTGAGTATGTGAATGAATGAATGGTGAATGGTGGCGCTTTTTGGGGGGGTATTACACGATTATCGGTGTTAACTAGACAATAAAATAAGAAATTATCGGATAATTAGCTCATAAAATTAATCGGTTTTACCTTTCCTCTGCCCCGATTGTTTTTCGATTGTTGTTTGTTTGATTGTTGGTTGATTCTTTTGTGGTTTGCTTGCTGATTGATTGAATTTTAATTGCTTTTTAGTTTATTGAAAAGTTTTCAGCTAGCAATATTTATCTGCCAAAAAGTATAACAAATTTTATTTTATTTTTTATAAATTTTATTTTATTTTGTATTTTAGGGGTTTTCTTTCACATCTCTACAATGCGCGTAAAAATGATGGCCTTATCCCTTTTTATCCATTGAGTTGGGTTCGGTTTAGCGTTTAGAATAGTCCATGAGGATGAGGATATCTCAGCCGTGTGATTTCTGCGTTTAATACGTTCTCTCGCCCTCTGCTTTTATGCAAATTTTTCCCGGTTAAGCCTGGAATACGACCCTAATTTATGTGCCCCAAAGGGGGGCTTAAACCCGGCCACAACCACAACTGAAAAAAGTTCAAACGCAAAAGTTCAAATGAGGGAAAAATCGTAACATTTTCCGCGAAATTTAAAACGGAAGGCCCGACCGTCTTTGCAGTTACTTCTTAAAGCTGCAGAAAGAAAAATATAAAAGAAAAAAATAAACAAGAACTGTTAAAAGTTATTCCAGAGGCGACCTTCGGGGCTGCTGCTGGCCACCAAACAAACTGAAACTGAAAACAAAGTTGGAATAATATTTTGGTATTTTTGTTTGCTCTCTGTACAGTATTCCACCGTTATGCGGCCTTGACTGATGGACCGAACCGGACCGTTGGTTATGCGGTCAGGCAGGAAAGAAAGGGCAAAAGGTGAGAACGAAACAGCTGACGGAGGAGCTATGGTCTATGGGGTGGGGGCTTATTTTACGCATATTTTGTTTCGTTTTATTTAGTTTAAGTTATTCGATTATTCATGGATTATTCGTGAGGCACTTTCGCACATTTTCATCGTACATATTTCCTCTCGCGTTTCTTGTTTCACTCGAGTGTTGCATATTTTATTTGCATGGCACGCCATGGCTCCGCTCCGTGTGCTGTCACGTTGCGTGCTCGGCTTTATACATATTCGCTTTTTGGCTTATTTATTATTTAACGTTATTGCACATTGAACAACTTTTACTTTCAAGCTCCCTCCTGGCCAACGAATGTCGAATGTGGCTTTAACCGTTACCGTTACCGTTGGCACTACCACTGACTGCTGCCTGCTGCCGCACCTATGTAGACGATCCGTGCTTGCGTGTGCGTGTGTGTTGCTCGGTTGGTTGGTGCTTCACTTGTGTGGGTTATATTGAGGTTGTCCTTTAACCGAACGACAGAGTACCGAGTACCGTTGGAACGAACCGAACGAAACGAATGCACTAAATACACTGAAAGCCGTGACAAACGAGCCGTCTGGCGACGGGCCAAAGCCAAAGCCAAAGCCAAACCAAGCCAAAGCTCCTTCAAACGATGGCCAACGAGAACGAGTGCCAGAGAGTACAAGTTGGAGCAAATGGCGTGCTTCCGAGAGAGAGAGCTTTTCGCGCCTCGCACAGTGGTTCGAAGGTTAGATAGTGGTTCGAAGGTTCGCTCTCTTTGGCTCTAGTTTCGAACTTCCAGGATGCTCTCCCTTAAATTGCTTTGGACTCTCTTCTGGAGGCAGCATTTTATGGACATTTGTTGGCATATTTACACTGCCTTACCTCCAAGTTGATGTTCACACTAGCTCGCGTTAATTGCCGTCGCTTTAATTTGGCCTTGCAACAAATGCAGCGACGCGCAAGAAGCTGCCGAAAGATGAGGGCTCCCAGGGCTAAAATACACAAAAACTTGCACGCACGCCATGGACGAGGCTGAAAGAGAGAGTGAGGGAGAGACAGGGAGAGACACAGTTCAAATAGACACCAGCCTCAGACACTCGCCTTGCTTAAGCACTTAGTGCACCATTAAGTGCCTTGGATTTGGATTGTATTCCGCCCCCCTGCATCTCCTTCTGCTCTTGCTCCTGCCACTCCTGCTGCTCTTGCTCTGGCTGTTCTGTCTGCAAAGTTAACTGACACTTACACTTGCACTTTCCTGCAATCAAATGCATTCGAGTTCGGTCTTTTTTGTTGGGCCGGCAGCACTGTTTGAAGAGGCTGGAATGCGCCCCTTCCACAGCTAACGGGCAATGAAGCTTCGGCTTAAATCGAGTGGGCATGGTACGAAGATTAAGGACTAACCTTTGTTCTATAAACGTTTACACTTCGACATTAGGTAAGACAATAGGTACATGTGTAGATCTACATATTTCTTTCGTTTGGCGGAGACTTTCCCAAAGGAACTGGTTCAGTATATACTAAATCCTAAATCAGTACATACTAAATCTATACTAAAATAGCCTTACCTGACCCTTACCCTCACCCAAAAAGAGATACTTCTCATTAGATAACCCAATTTTATTACCAATCCAAGTCCTTAACAACATTATCGAGGCTCTAGCACTTGTACATTAAACGAATCTTGGTCCAATCGCCCTCGGATGGGCCCCGCACCTGTCCCATTTCGCGCTCCACCGGCTGGCCCTCGACCAAGGCCCGAATGGTGGGCTTGGTGGGGTCCTTGGCGAAGGCGTTCTTGGCATAGTGCATAACGCTCTCGTAATCGTAGGGGACGTTGTAGGTGTTGGTCGAGTTCATGGCCATGAACTGAGACCAGTACTTGCGGGGGATGTTGTCGTACTCGATCTGGACGTATTGATTGCGATCCGGGCGACTCTGCTCGTGGAAGAGGCCAAGGAGGTGGAGCGTCTCGTGCTGGATCACGGCGGGCATGGTGAGGCAGCGCTCGTTAAGCAGGACATCGTGAGAGCCAAAGTTAATGGGATTATAGCCCACTCGGGTGCCGCACATGTTCGGGGACTTTTTGAAGTACACATAGCGACGACCTGCGGGCGGAGGTCCCTCGATCTCCTCGAACTTCACACACGTCTCCTCATTGAAGCTGGTCATGGCCGTCCGGACATTGGCCACCTCCTGATCGCTGTAGTCCCCGGAAATGCGGTAGTAGATCTTGTTGCCGGGCCATCGTTGAAACTCCGACTTCAGGGCATTGCGGGTCTTCGCCTCGGCCTGCTCATCGTCCACATGGATCTCGTTGTAGTAGTTCTCGTAGGAGTCGATTCCTTCCGATGCCACCAGACCGGGTCCGGCCCCCAGTAGCACCACAAAAAGGCAACCCAATGGAAACAACATATCTTCGACTTCGGCTTGGGTGTGTGGCCAAAGCAGAGCTCGTGTTTGGTTTTTATAGTCTTTCGTTTCAAATATATATTATCAGTTTTATTTCTTCATTAAAATTGTTCTTCAATTTACACTTGGTTTGTGGATAAGAAAATACCTACAATTTACACTCGGTTCTGTTCTGGCACACTTTTGCTCGAACCTTTTACACTGTGCAATAAAGTTAATGGCGTTCATTTGGACCCACACAAATCATATACACAAGTGTCACAAAGAAGATTTGGTTAAGGTTTATTTTTCCTAGATCTTTAAGGTTTAAAAAGGTGAGATCATTGCGAGTTTAGTAGCACAACTTGATCAGTGATCTTTATGTGACTTGTTGATCACTTATTACGATAAGTAAGTGCATCATTCGGGGTCACCAGCACTATAATCATGATCAATGATCCCTGATCAACTTGTACTCTTCTGACTGAAGTAAAATCTATGAAAATGTTCAGCCTCAGAGTTTTTGGCTACAACAGAAATCAGAAAACTTTGCCTTAAACTAAACAATATGATATGACTTGAAATTCTGTTATTGATTTTTATATTATATAGCTTGTAAGTCCAATCTTCCATTAATTTGTTGCATAGTGTAAGCGTCCCGCAATCGTAAAGCCTGCTCTCCATGGACGATCGCTGTTCCCTTGGTGCAATGGAGCTATGGTTGCACTTCTAACATTTTGCATAGCTTAATATACATAGATACAATAATTACATAGTACACAGTACATACAACCACGGCCAATGATATCGTATTGCATTTCATTCTACATACGTACATATATACACTGGTGACTAGCTTTGCATTTGCATGGATATCTGCATTGAGTAAAATTCCATTATCGAAAAGACCCTGTGATCCATGGAAATGTTAGATTTTCTATGACCTGAATTGTATAATTGGAAATAACTAATATATGTATATTAAAATGATTCAATTAAAGCTTGATTATTTTTCTGGTAATTTTCAAATGGATAAACAATATTTGATATTAGAGTCCGTATCTGTTACTCGAAAACTTTTTCAAGACGCCACTGTGCGTGCATGCACTTTATTGTGATACTTTAACTGGGGTTAATTGTGACCTCCTTTTGCTGACCCCCATTTTATTAATACGACATATATGTATAGTGGTAAAGCCTTGAATTCCGATTTGAAAATTGTATACTTGGGTAAAGAGCTCCCTTCGGTGCTGAACGGTCTCCTGGCCCTTGTCTTCGAGAGGGATTTCTCCATGGGGTAGTATATATTCTAGCCCTCAGTATACTACAAGTTAAAACCCTTGATATCGGTTCAGTATCGGTATATAGCGTCTTCCACTTTCATGGTTGCACCAATTTCTATAGGCGCTCTGCTAGTGGCATCGATGTACCATTTCCCGCAGTGCACCTACTATTTTGGACTTCAGTGTCACCTACTAACACACCTTCTAGCCACCAGTGTTTGCTTGCCCCTCCACTGCCCTTTACGCCCCTTTCAAACTCTATCCGCAGATTGTAAAGCCACCAATTCCTTCGATTCGATACATGAATATTTATAGACACACACTTTCAGAATAGTTTCGAGGGTCGGGTTCCCTTCTTAAGTAAAGTAATACGGGGTGATACACCAATGAACGATTACGATTGTTAATTACAGTTTTTATATTTGCAAAACTTAGTTCTTCTTCTCGCCTGTAAACAGCTCTTAAAAGTATTCTGTTCTGTTCGGTTTTTTTTTCAACATTTTCTTGATTTCTGTTTTTTGGTCATAAACACTAAATACTCGTTACGCATATAACAATTTGGGCCGCGGCGGCGGTGGGCGTGCTCACAGCAGCTTTGAGGAGTCGCCGGTGTGGCAGGCAGCCAGACAGGCGCTGGCCTGGCTGTGGGTTAAGCTGCTCGAGAGCACGCCCCGACGCCGCACCACATACACATAATATTAGATTAATCATAATTCATACAAAATAGAATAGCAAGAACACATAGTTAAGATAGAAGAAGGCTTCAACACATTTTTTGCAAGCAAAATTCTAAGACATCATTACACTCGGTATCCATTCTCTCCGGTTCTATGGTTCTCTGGTTGTCTGGAACTTTGATTTTTGCTGCGGTTGATTCCGCTTTCTGTCTCTGGGTTCTGTCGTTGTGTCAATTCGTTAGACATTGTCCTGATCCGATACGGCATCCTGGATACAGGCACTTTGCTTGCGTTATGCTTGATCACAAATCAGTTCCTAGTCAATTAGTAACGCTCTCCGTCGGGGCCGGGCCGCAGCTCATCCTCATCATCGTAGTTCTCTCTCCATCTCTAAATATACACGTTTAGACAGCAGTCGCAGTAGTAGTATGCAGGTATTGTATAGTGGATGGCGGGCGGGCAGGCGTGTGATCGATTGATCGAGCAATCGAGCGAGTGAGCGATCGAGTGAATTGAGTGTTTGTCGACTCTCGTCCAATCCACGGCTCTCCCTCTAGTGCAGCTCGATGAAGTCATAGAGCGTCTCCGGGACCGTTCCCTCGTAGTGGATGTCGTGCCGCTTGATGGTCCGTGCTGCCAGGCACGCCAGCGTCGTGTACTTCATCGGATCAATGATCTTGTGCATGGGCGTGGGGCCCAGCAGGCTCTCGAATGTCTCTCCAGCAAAGTTTTTCGTATCCTATTGGGAATTAGTGGAGAGATTAGCAAGGTACTATGCGAATGCTATTATCAATAGATGATTACTCACCAGATGCGCCCCACCCTCGAGCAATATGTGCGCCAAGGGCTCCACATACGGCTGCAGTGTCGCAGCCAGATGCAGCGGAGTGTTGCCCGCATCATCGATAGCATTCGGATCGGCGCCCACTTCCAGCAGGGCCTTCGCCAGCGTCGTCGATGGGAACTGGCAGGAGGGATAGCGACCCGCCAGGGTGCCCTCACGGTAGCAGGAATAGTGCAGGGCTGTCCTATCGAAGCGCACGCGCACCTTCAGACGGTTGAGCCGATAGAGAGCGTACATCACCTGTTGGCGCAGCTCCGGACTGAGGCTGAGGCTCTCCGTGTCCAGCAGCGAGCTAAGCAGACAGCCGATGTGGATGGCACTTATCATGGTGCGACTGAGGGCGTTCGGGTCGTGATTGCAGTCATGCTGATGCGCCGACAGCAGCGTTGTGGAGGCGGTGGCTGAGGTCGCCGAAGAGGAAGACGAGGATGAGGAAGATGAACAGGATTTGCTGGCGGCATGCAGCTGCTGTTGTGGCTGTTGCAGCTGCTGCTGCTGCTGTTGCTGCTGCTCCAGGTTGAAGGCCTGTCCGCGTTCCACCTCCTTGACGGCCTTGTAGAATATGGTTAGCATGGCATCGGCCTCGATGGGCGGCACGACACGACCACGCGGCAGCAGACGTCCCGCCTCGACCAGCATGAAGCTGAAGAGCTCGGCGAAGGAAAGCAGCGATGACTGTGTCATCGGACTTAGTGGCTGCAGGATCTTCTGCTGCATTGTCAGGGCATAGGACCAGAGCTCTATACAGCGATCAAAGCGTCCAGCGTCGGCATAGTGCGCACCCCTGCAAAAGGAAACAGAAGCTGTAGCATGGTCCAAACTTCAATCAGGAGATCGGGGAACTCACCTGAATCTGATGTAGTAGCTGGTGTCTGGATGAGTGGGTCCCAGGATGCGCTGTCGTATGACCAAGGCCTGCATTCGCATCTCATCGGGATCGAGCACCATCTCCTCCAGCTCCTCCACGGTGGTCACCTCGCGCACCATCTCGTAGGCTGGCACTGGCTCCTGGACCTTCTTTAAGAGCGGCGGTTCCACATTGCGCTCCTCGAGCGCTCGACGCCACAGATTGAGGGCGGCGGCCATGTCCCGCTTCCTGTCCACATAGGTCGCGCCGAGCAGCTCCAGGGCATGGATCCGCGACTCGCGGCTGACGCAGGGCAGCGTGATCAGGTGCTCCACAATGGGCATATGGCCGGTGACACTGGCCGCCAGCAGCGGCGTCATTCCGTAGTAGTCCACATCCATTGTGGCGCCGTGCTTCAACAGCAGCTGCAGGATCTGCAGAGAACCCGATTCGGCGCAGTCGTGGAGAGCTGTGTTTCCCTTGACGCTGCACCGATTGACATCCGCATTCAGCGAAAGGAGGTACTGGGCGATGCGGTAGTGTCCCTTGTAGCAGGCGATCATCAGGCAGGTGTGTCCATGGCGATTCGCCACTTCAAAGTCTGTCGAAGAACAGCAAGGGATTAGCATTTGCCAGCCATCTTTGTGCTCCCCATCTTATATACTCACCCGCTCCATGATGCACCAGATACTTGACTATCTCGTAGTGTCCGTCGAAGCAGGCCGCCCTCAGGGGCGTTGAATTCGTTCGCGTCGTACTGTTGACATTCGCCGACCTGCGGACCAGCATCTTGACAATGCCCAGATGTCCGGCGGCGGCGGCACACCACAGCGGCGGCGCATCCTCGATGGGCTCACCATCGAAGCTCACCGATCCCACCTGCTCCACATTGGCGCGACACTTTGTCAATAAATATTCTACAATGTCGTAGTGTCCGTTGCGGCAGGCGATGACCAGCGGCGTGGCACCGTTCACCTTCGCCGATATGAGGCTGCCCACCTCGCTGGAGCTTTTGTTGTACAGGGTGGCCTGCAATCGAGAGAGAACAAACAGCAGAACATACGTTAGCTAATCAGTTGATTTTTTGACTAGAACTTATTAGAAAATCCATTAGGGGGAAAACCCAAATAAAGTGAATGCCTGTTTGCAAGTCTGTCAAGAGCGGTCCAGGGTTGGGGTTCAGGGTCTTATCTAAGAGATTGCTAAAGTTTTGATATGGTAATGTTGTTTAACGAACAAACAGGATGGTATTTGGATACTTTTCGGGTTGCAATAGCGTTTAGAACTTTGCCTATTGGGGGATTGATCAAAGCAAGTATACTCTCAAGCTCTCAAAAGGGAGATAATATCAGAGATATGATGTGCGACTGTTCGTATTTGAAACAATAAGTGAAAAGACATTTTCAATTCCCACTCTCGAAGCAAATCTATGGCGAGACATTTAATCTATATTGAATCTATAGTCTTGACATTTTTGTAATCTAGTCCTCGATGTTAGCGCTCCACATAATTAATTTTAATATTATTATTTAATCTACGTGTATCAGGAGATTTTTTCTCTCTTCTATTCTATTTCCTATTCATTTATAGCATTCCAATCTATATTTCTATTCTAAAGCAGAATTTTAATCTACTTTTGACGTGTTTCCAACGTTATCTATATCTGAAGCGTGTTCCATGATCAAAAGAGATTCAGATAACGACAATAATAATCCCTGATTACGATTCTATAAACATTTGCTAATCGCATCAGCTGCTTTGTGCGTGTGTGTGTGTATGTGCTCACCCTATCAATACGTACTACGTACCCTTCTGCTTATCAGCTTATCAGCTGTTGGTTCTGTTATTTATCTGTTTACACATTGACCTTCATACAAATTCCTAATCTCCTGAGTAATTCCCATTACGAAAGATTTAATAAATAATATAAAAAGTAGAATAATATTTTATAATTGCTTCGAAACCATAAAAAAGTCAACAAGCGCTGGACGGGGGGATCGACAGAAGCTGAGCGAGAAGATAACGAATGGGCGGGTAAGACACACACGAACAAAGCAGAGATAAGCCAAGAGAGTGAGAGAGAGAGAGGGAGAGGTAGATGAAGAGCAATCAGCTGAGAGCTGTTCTCTACGAAACTGTTGTTGGCCGTCTCGCATGCTAATTATTTTTGTATTTTTTTATAGGTTTCGCTGTTGTTTTTTCCTATTTGCTCTCATGCCAATTTCCAATTGAAATTCATTTATGTCAAACGTGTTTCATTTTTCGCTTTATGCTAATTATGATGTTTGCGAGCGCGTGCAAAGGGGGCCGAGGGGAAGGGGTTATGGGAGGGGGCCGTGAATAGATTTAACATATGTATGAATGGGGATACAAAACAGCAATTTCCATTTAATATTGAAAATATTTAATCATTAATCGCTTGATAGAAGTTTCTGATTGAAAACAAAGAAAAAAAAACAGGAAAACAAAGCATGTTCCTTTGGGGAATATATCCTGTTTGTGATGCTTCCTGAAATGTCATCCTTAAATGGATTTATATACACATAGATACAACCAAAGGTGGACCTTTGTTCCACTGTTCATTTGAAACGTAAAATTTTCTCGTTAAACGATCGGACACAAGAAAGCTTTCACTTTCCCAGGGACTCAAACATTAAGGAAACGGAAACCCGTTGGAAGGAAAACCTTGAATGAAAAGAAATAAATCTATCAGTTCCAATTAGAGCATTCCCCCAGAGACGAACGACGGACATGAGTTGTTCAGGCACATGCGAAAAAGGAGATAAGCGGCGAAGACGAAGGCAACGGCAAAGAGCAGATAAAAGAAGCCAACTACTGTTACGAAGAACAGGAGGGGGGATACAGAGGGGGCACCGGCGCAAAAGACCTTGTGAATGCCGTGCGATGCTGCTAGTTTTTATTGTTTTTGCTATTCCATTTCCTTCACGCTTTCTTCCCACAGTAAGCACTCTCTGTCCCTCTCTCTCTACTTGGAGCTTCTTCTGAAGCTCGCTCTCTAACAGTTCTTGCCAATTGCAGGGTGTATTAGTGATAAGGTGAGGCCACCTCTTGCACTCTTTCTCTGCAAGCATAATATGCAACTGTTATTCTAGCACTCGCTCTTACACCTCTCTTGCCAGAGACCTCACCTCACCTCTCTCTTCGCATAACAGTTCTTTTGTCCCAGCAAATACCAAGAAGAAGATTGCGTTGATTTCCTGCTTTCACTAAAAGGTATTTACTTTTTGGCATTACGCTTTGTCCGATCTTTAAACGACGTCACACGACGGCACAGCAGCAGCGGCGGCGGCATTCTTTGTCTTAACCCCACTATACCCCACCCCACCGCATGCCACGTTTTCACACCCCACACCTACAGCAAAGAAAGCCTCGTGGCGCGTGACAAGCACAAAAAAAAAATAAAACCAAAAATATAGAAGGAAAAACAAAAACAAAATTAAAGAACACACATTTTTGGCAACAAAATTAAGCGGAAAATTTATTTTCAAAATAAACGATTATTGAAATGTCTTTTGGGCCAAGGCAAAAGGAAAAAGCGCAGCGGCAGTGCAAACGCAAAAACGTAAATTGAACAATGAAAATTACGCATTTATTTTTGCCTGCAATTAAGTGAGAAAGGAAAATTAGTGCGAACCAGAAGATACCCTATAAAAAAACATAAAAGTAGTGGCAAATAAAGTCTTTTATTTATAGATTCATATGTGTAGATCGGGATATAGTATAATCAATATATTTGGTAAGAAAAGAGTTCAATCCAAGATTAAACGAGAGAGACCGTTGTGAGCAGCGGGAAAGGCCGCGGGTCTAATTTATACCCGGTACTCAGTCAGAATATATGTGATCTTACGATTTATGTAATTTGTTATACAGATGTTTGTGAGATATTTACATATGTGGTATAAAAAGATTAAAATGTTTACTGTCAGATTTGAGTGATTTTAGGTTATTTTATAGTTTTTATAGATTTTTGCCTACAGATATAATTCTTTGAAAAATCATCCGAATTTATCTCGAACAAATGACGTTTTGAGAGCATGTAAATGTCTGAAATATTCTTTGATCCAGTATCCCATTGAAACCATCTAAATTTCTATGACCAGATTACACCCCCGTGCTCCCTCCCAGTGGCGGTCAAAACTGCCATCAACAGAAGTGTTGGTTCCCATCCCATCCGTCGAGTCATTTTCCATTTCATTGCTGGCTACTGAACTTTTCGCTTTCATTGACAGGCGGTGTTGTATGCCCCAAAGGGGGGATCTGTTGATCATCATCTCACCAGAAGCAGCAGCAGCAGCAACAACAGCAGCTGTTGGTTTTCTTCCCCTTCCGCGTTCTGCTCAATTATGATTCAAGCTTCGACTGCGATGAATCAGCCTTAGTCACTCCCTCTGGGAGGCGCAGGGTGACGGGGTGACCTTGTTACTTAAGCCCGATGCCGAAAGCTTCAAACGAAATGAAAAGTCAGTCTGACAATGGCAGAGGGGCGGCCTCTGTGGCACACAAAGCAAATGGCACGTACCCCAAACGGGGGGCGGCAGCGGCCTGGCAGCGGCCCGACAGCGGATATGGCAACGGATATGGCAAAGCAGAAGACATAGAGAAACGGAGAAAAATCAATCAATTGTGTACAGGTTGCTCGACATTATGCTATAATGGATATGACCCCAACGATTCTGGTTCAGTGGCCCCAATTTCCATCCCAGGCCAAGCAATTGGGCATAGGAAATGATGGGAAATTCTTCACTTGGCTTTTCACTTTCATTTAATTATGATAAGTAGAGGGCTGTTTGGAAGGAATAATAAGCAACGGTGGGAGAATGCCAAACAGATAATTGCATAGAATAACCCTAGAAAAATTAAAGGAAAAGAAGAGTTAAAAGCGGAGGTGCTTTTAGATGAATTTTATAGTGAAAATTCTCCCTAGAAGTAGGAGATTTACCTATGGTTTACCTATCCAATCTATCGGTAAGCACTTTAGAACACATAATTCGAATGTACTCGTATCATAGATTATTGGGGTGTAGTCGTATTTATAAGGCACGTTTTATACGGAGAATACCCGACATACAAATTGTTGCTTTAATTAAATTCAGTACCTGAATAGCATACAAATATATGCCTTAAACGTTTACTATAATTGAATTCAACATATTCTATAAATACTATAAATTTTCTTTAATTGTAAGGCAATATATTCTATAAATATTGCACATTTCTGCTGCCACGTTTGGTGCAATTACTGGTCTATATATTTCTAGATTTCCCAAAGAATAATCTAGTCTGAATTAGCCATCCAACTAATTAAGGAAAATCCCTTTCTATGACTAAATATTTAGAAGAACATTCCCAGAATTATTCTTGTTTGCCTTCTCATTGAGACTCACCAGAAAATCCCCCAAAAGGTGGTAAAGTTCCCCCCTCAAATTGAAATAAATTATAACAAAATGCAGGACGGTTTCGGAGAGGGGAGAAAGACAATAAGCCAAGTAAATTTATGACTTAATTTCAGCGAAAGCAGCAACAAAAGCGAAACAATTTCACTTCCCGCAAAAAAAATATATAGGTATATGGAAATGGAAATAAATTTTCTTGTTCATATGATTGTTTGGCAAATTGTGAAAATGTGTAAACAAGCAGCAACACGATTTCCGACTGCAAGGTTGTGCGAGGCGATCTCTCATATTTTGTTTGATTCGAAATGAAAATCCAGAGGAGAGTGGAAGCACCTTGAGCGCATTTTTACCGCTATAACACAAATGTCAGCGCGTAAAACGCGGCCTAAACACAACGATTAACTAGAAAAAACAACAACAGCAACAAAAGATTGTTCGTTTCCGTGTAATAAACAATAAACACCACTTTCCATTGTTGTTGTGTGAATTGCTGTTGGTTTTTTGGTTTGTTCGTTCCTCGCTTTTCGATCAATTTTTCAGCTGTTGTCCCCCGGTTACCCCTCTGCTAACCCCTCTGCTGCTGAATCTCTGAACACACACGCATAATTTATTATAATTTTGACATTGAACGAGTTCAATGTCGAGTCGATGATATGCACAAGTAGTAGACAAACGCTCCGCTTTGGATACCACCGATTCCGATTCCAATTCCGATTCCGATTCAAGTTCAGACTCCGTTCAGACGCCGCCGCGGTCTTGGTCATCCAACTTTTGGTTCAATTTTGGGATTGATGCCGTTCAACCGTTCCATCATTCCGCCCCGTCTGTTCCGCTGTTCCGCTGACGTCGCGTCCGCTGGCCATGCTCTCTCGGGGCTCGACATTCAAATCAGTCAAGTCCCCCGTCCCCTTCCACCCGACCACACGTCCGATCTGCTGCTGACTCAAATTATTTGGTTTATTTGTTAGCTAAGCCATGACAGTGTCGCGGCTGCGCAGTCCGCTCAAGGGTGCAGACGGCGGGGGAGCAGCACAAACAGAAGCAAAAACGCAGCAGAAGCAACAGCAGCAGCACAGCCGTAAACACAAACAACAGTGATGCCAGTTTAGTCAGATCTAGACAGAAATCTGGCATTACTGCTCCCAATTTAAAGCCAAATCGGGCCATTTTCACATTAAAGTTGACTATGACACCACAGATATGGCGGTTTTTTTAGGCCAAAACAATAAAATATGTATTGCCATGCAACAGAAACTCACAATTCGAATCTTTTCATTCATTTCAAAAGATTCTATCGATAATATCCAGTTCAAGACTCTGTTTAAAATATCTTTTTTTATGGCTCCTAGACTGATCTACAAAGGAATAATCCCTATAACACTATCCATAGATTCATTAATGGTAAATTTTTTTTCAAAGTATACATAAATCAATAAATATACCCAATTTCGAGGTTTGGTATTAAATTTAGCAAAGAAAATCGAAAGTTTAATCTAGCTCTGTTTGTTTAGCTATTTTGGAGGATAGACTCAACTCCAGTTGGCATCACTGGCTGCCCATCGGGCACCCCAAAGCTTTTTTGAGGTCAACGGTGCTTTTAACGGAGCATCCGATGAGCAGCACAGCATCATTCAGTGGCAGAGGCGCGATTTTATGGGCGCAGAGGTGAAACAAAAACTCGTCCATGGAAAGGGTTACCATTAGAGCCCGGCAGAGAGGCGCAGAGGCAGAGTCAGGGTCGAGGTCAAGGTTGTTTGGTTTATGTGTGTGTGTGTATGTGGAAAAATACAAAATCAGTTAATGATATGGAAAATTTGACTAAATTATCTTGAACTTGAATGCTGTTCGGCTTCTTCCAGCCAGAGGCAAAAGACATTCAGATATATCGATAATCTCCATGGGACAACAGAGCACACAGGCAGATAAGAGATACCCAAGAAGTCTACAGATAATAAACCACTGTATAAACAAAGGTCTGCTGCTTAAGATTTACGATTTTATAAGTATTTCATAAATACGGTCTTTCATCTTTGCTGCTTTCTCTGCTAACCTCTGGGTTTGTTGTTTTATTTTATCGTGCGTTGATCTTGACAAAGCGGAAAAACAAGGAAGAAAAGAAAAAACAAGGGAATGCAGACGCCAATAGCCTTGCAAATATCAATTGCCATAAAGATTATATCCGTAGATATCATGAGGGGAGACCATGATAGCAGAACATTTACTAGGTGAATGATCGACAACAGAACTAGATGGTTCTTCTTCCATAATCCCAAAAGCTAGTACAAAATATTAAAGAAAAGGCCTATCTAAAAGTCTTCTTGATGCGTTAAGTACCCCCCTAACAGATTTTTGATGCTATTTTTATATATTATCGATCATGATCAGCATCAAGCTGCTTTTTTAGCAATCTTGTAGAACATTCAGATATTAAAACCGGTGTCGCTGTCTAGGTACATAGCAATCTGTCAATACGTCAATATAAATCAAAATATGGATCCGGTAGCACGCGTAAGAATTTGGACAGGTTCTGCCCTCCCCACCTCCCATTTTTATGGGCTTTCGAGGGGCTTTTGGCATCGTAAATAGTTATGATGTGCGATAAAATTGCACTGAGCGAAAATTCGCATACGTAATTGGCAGTCAGTCTGGTCTGTATTTATTTTCTAGGTTACCCGAGTCACAGTCATGGCTAATTACGCGGGTTGTTAAACTTCGAAATCCGGATGTCACCTTCAAGCAAAATACTTGAATACTTTGGTATTATTACTTTTTGAATGATTTTTCGTTGTCTTTAGTTTCTTTGTTTTAATTTTTGTTTTGATCGTTGAGTGTTTTCACTTCCGAAAACGTATTTCTGTGGCAAGACTTTTAATGTAGATCTATTTTAGGTATGATGCCATTCTCTCTTTTCAAGAGACTCAAAATTGATTAGCTTAATTAAGAAGTTCTACTTTTGAAATTAGTCAGATTGTTTTAGCACTTTAGCCCCAAATTTTTCCAAAATATAAACTAATCGAAAGTTACGCAATTCCTGAGAATTTCTCTCAGTGCAATTCCAGTAAAACAATAGATCTATGAATTCTTATATTTCAGGGTTTTTGCTATGGGAAAATATGCGTATCATAAACATAAAGCCAATGAATGCGCCATCATTATCGGAGGAGGAGGAGAAGACTCCATCTCTTCCATCTCTGCTCCTCTTGTGGGGGTTTCATTTGTTTGTTTATCTTTTGTTGCCGTTAATTGCTCTTCCGTTCCTCTCTTATTCTTGGGGTTCGGGTTCCCTTCGGTGTACTCAATAGCCACAGATGCTTGACTCTACCATATCGTGTGTATTCAGTAAATATTCTCGTAGTTACAGACCCCAGCGCAGCGTGTGTGTACGACAAAGACAACATCAGCAGAGAATTGGAGTCAAAGTAAACCACCACCAGACGGGCAAGATTGGCTCTGACCTTACACACACCACACACCATACACTCTACACACAGATACTCTCGTACTCTCGCACTCGCACACACACCAATGTAAACTAATAATCAAGAAGCAGTTAAATGGCAAACAAGTAGAAAAAGAAGCAGCGGTCTCCCTCGCCCCCCCAGAGCCCCATCAAGCGGCAAGCGGCAGCTCAGGCACTGACTCAACGTCAACGTGCGGTTCAAAACTCAAACAAAAACAAAGAAAGAAAAACGATGCCTAAAAAACAAGTTCGAATCGACATTTATATACCTTTTTCATGAATAATCCACGAAACACGAAACCCATTCAAATGATCAAAGGCAAAATGATCACTAGAGTCAATTTCTACGTCTATGTCCTTGCTCCCATGGCGCCTAGTGCTCTTTTGCTTAAAGAGTTACTCTTCGAAAACTGACGACAGCAAGTCGCAAGAATGCCCAAGAATCCCAAAACAAAATGCATGACGAGTGCATGACGGCGGAAAGTTCCTATTAAGTTCGAAAGTAAATTTTCCACACAAGATATGACTAGGGCACTTTTGTGGAACGATGGTAATTCGCTGCACAAATTTTCCATAAGCGAATGGAATATCGAATGACATATCGCAAATATTTGTATATAAAACGAATAATCAGTTAAAAAAATACTGTAGAAAATACATCAAAATTTATTGAACACCATTATTTTCCTTTAAATATTCTAGTTTTAATACCTAATTTGCTGGAATATTCGACAGAACCTACAATTGAATATTTGATTGATTGTTTTTTAAAATTCGAAGTTTATACTGCCTACGGCTAAGTCTTAACGATGATTTTCCTACATACAAAGAAGTGATCAATTTAATGATCGATGATCAATTCGGATACTTCGTTAGATCTACTCTAAAACAAGAATAAAGAAGTGCAGCTAGTCTCTACATCCGAAAGATGAACCCTTTTATGGCTAACAAATTTGTATAAAAAATCATAATACCCTTCCCTGGAAGAGTACCCAACATACTGTATTCGCATTTTGAGGTTACCCCAACAGACCGACCACAAGACTGCGACCGCAACAGCAACAGGCGGGCAGTAAATTGCAAGGCACAAGAATCACAACACAACCTCAACCCCAAAAAACAAACGTTTAAAAAACAGCTGTTGACCAACTAAAAATTCACTTTTGTGGGGTTTTATTTTTGCATACAACTTCGAGAAACTTTGCAAAGTCAAGAGAAGAAGAAAAAGGAGACTAAAAAACAGAAAACAAAAATTGTACATCGAATTATCTTGAAATGTTATGCCTTGGCAAATGTTTTGAAAACGCTCGACTGGCTGATTGGAGGGTGTCTTGAGAAAACGTTTTTCATGAATTTGAATGGTTTTGATTTTCGGACTTTTGCATGTAATTAAAAAAAACACCACACCAATACACAAGTAAACCAAAACCGAAAAATTTAATGAGTCTTACGTGAGAGAATAATTAATCGGTTTTAGTTAATTTCTAATCACTTCAAGGCCTACCAAATGATTACGAACTGAATAGTTGAGGCGCCCCCCGTCAATATCTAATTCTTTGGATAGATTTAGTCGCTTCCCGAGAAATGTTATATCTTATCTGGCCAGATATTATATGATTGATTGATGCACAACTTAAAGGCCACTAACATAAAAAAGATAACTTTAAACCAGCTAAAAACCAGTAAAAAGCAAGTGATTTATTATTCGTTAGGTCAGACAGAAAAGGGAAGATGCCATTCTAGAGCCAGTAGGCCTGTTACGAGGTTTCCCCAAGAATATATTTCTAATTGTATAATACCTGTTATATGTATGTATCTGTGGGCTGATTTTGGTTTAAATTATTTTCTGTTAGAGTCTGGAAATTATATTCTGCCTAGATCATTGAACTCTAATCGCTGGATCCTAAGGTTAAGCGTAATAAATTTAATTATAACCAGTTTCGCGTACAAGTGTGAGTGAACCTTTAGAATCTTGAACTCGATCAGAAAGGTTGAATTGAAATGAATCAAAATACTTTCAAAGTAGATACCAAATTGATACAGATCATAGTCCGATCCCTATCTGCTCTGCCATCGAACTTTTTATGGGAGATATCCAGAGATAGAGCGAGAGATCTTTGTTGAACTGCGTTGAACTACTTCTCAGATAGCCCCCTCCCCGCCTTCAGTACTATCCGCGAAGTCTCATCAATCATTCGATCTTAGAGCCAATATCACGTACGGCCAAGAAAACCAAACAAAATGGGGGGAAAAAACGAGGGAAACGAGGAAGAACCAAGAAATATTTTGTTGTGTGTACTCAACCTAAAGTGGCACTCCAACTTCGTGTACATCGTATATGGTCTCTCCTCTCTCTCTCTCGCTGACAAAGAGAGAGAGAGGGAGAGGTAGAACAGGCGGTGTTGTTGGGGTCTGGGGGTTTCTTATTTTTGGAACAAACATAAACAACGCCAAGAGCAAGAAAAACCAGTTCTATGAGGTGGGGGCTAGAACATGTTGCACGTCGAACCAAGCAGGTTGCTTGGCTCTCCCTCTCTCTGCCCCTGCCACTCCGCTACCATATCTATATGGAACATTGAGTGCAGTAGCCTACCCTCCCTCCAATACTTGAAGCTATTTTGGAAGCCCATCCACTCACCATTTATATTTATTTATTCCTTCGGAAAGGGGGGACAACACTCTCGTATACTCAAATCCCCCCGTCCGTCGCTCTTTCCTCTAAATAATGCTTACCACCCCATAAGTGACACATTTCCAGGGTCGAGAGACAGACCCGTCAGTCAGGAAGTTGAAAGAAAACCGAGACAATACAGTACACGATCGAAAAGGGAACACACGATTTCAAATTGTAATCACGTTTGCTTAATGTTCTTTGTTTTTACTTTTCAAAGAGGTCTTTCAGATGTGGGCAAAGACAAATCTCTACCAGTTCCACCATAATGATAGCAGCATTTCGAGTGGTTTATTCTCATAAAAACGCCAGTCAGATTTGAATAGTTTATCCATCGAAATTATGCCATATTTTGACTACATGTTGATCAAACAGTTCCTTCCAGCGAGTGTCCACTGTGGTGGGATGGGCCGAGCCGAGCCTTCGCTCAACTATCGTGTGATTGAACGCTTTCAAGGATAATTGTCGTCTTGGCAGCGGCAGCGGCAGAAGGAAGAATAAGAACAAAAGCCACAAAAGGTAAAGACAAAAACCCGAATGGAACGAACGGCTCTTTGTTCTCTTCTCTGCCTCTGCCTCTGCTGCTGCTCCTGTTGCTGCTGCTGGTGCTGCGCCTCCTTCTCTGCCAATCATAATGAGAAGCAAAGTGCAAAGGCACCGGCTGAGAGAGGGAGAGAATCGAAAAGCTCGTCTCTGGGCAAATGACAGACGCGGAAGTGAATTGTGATCAGACCTGCCCCGTGCTTGCCGACGACGTGATTTCCAGCTCTTAACATTAGCCCGCCCGTCCATCAGTTATTAACGTGTTCAGTTCAGCCAAGCCACAACGTGGCCCAAATACAAAAACAACAGCCAGACCAGCGTAATAAAGTTGCTAAAAATACCTGCTACGCATTTGGAGCAGTCATCATTACCCAGCCAGCAACAACAACAAAGCAAATACGAATACGAGAATTGTCTCCACTGATAAGATAAGCGCAGGCAAAGGAAATGATTCAAAGCGAGCAGCGGGTAGGGAAAATGCAAAACAACATAGAGAAACCCCCAAACGTACCGTTTCTTGGTTTATTTTGAATGAGGGAAAAGCACGCTCCGAGTGTCCCACCACTGTCAAAGCAAGCTTGGCCTTTGATAGAAGGAAGGGAGAATATCGTGTTCTCTTAAGGGGGGCATCCGGCCCAAAGTCTCCTCTTCTGCCTTGGTGATCCCTTTTCAAGCACCCAGAACTCATTCTAAGAAAATAAATTACATAATGGACATAATTCTCTCGAAATTAAGGGACTCTAAAAGGTGCCTGATGTGTTTACAACATGCAAATCACCACTGCCCGTCGATGAAACGAATAAATTACGATCAATATTCTACCCATTGATTTTTAATTCTCAGCTCGGAATGGGCTCACAGCTCATTTGCAAGTTTTGCAGGCAAGTGAACTACATGATTTCCAATTCGCGTATAATTTGCTGTCACAGCCACACTTATCATCACAGATACACAGGCATAGACAGAGGCAGGCAGGCACACAGGCCACACTTATCATAAATATGCACACGGAGCAGGCACAGTCGCAGTCGACGTCGCAGTCACCACCCACACATGCAGCAACAGCGCCAATTGCAGCAGGTTTTCTGCTGCTGTTTCACTTTTGCACTCAGTGTCCAATGTCAAGCTGGCTCTCCAGGCCACATATCCAAGGTGGATCCAGGGCCCAGGCCCAAACGCAGACGAAAGCTTAAGAACTTTTGTTATGCAAAAAACGTGTGCCTCAGCGCCAAAGTATTGCAGTCGCAAGCAAAAGTTTTTCAAGCTTCGATACGCCCACAAACACGGTGGTGCTGCCGCCGCCGAGCGGGCAAACATATATTTTATTTTTGTTATTGTTTGCCGCTAGAGAAATGCATCTGGCAGATTTTGCGGGAAAAAGCCAGAATTGTTTCCATGGAGATAATTAATTAATTTATCAATTCGGATTTAAGATCCACAAAACTATATTTCCGGCAGATTCTGGTTTATACATTTTAAAAGCTAAGTAAAATGACTACTTTTTATATATTTGTAGAACTGCCAGATTAGGCAAATTTTGCAAAAAGAAAACCTGCTAAAATTTGAAACCTGTCCAGTGCACATGCTCCAAAATTAGCATATCGCCAAATTAACGATGAGCTAGCTGTTCCTTAGCAACAAAACTTGAAGCGGTATTACATATTTATAATATTTCGAATGGAATTGTTTGGCACTGGGAGGAGGCACGCTTGTATATTTGAGTGACCACAATTCCAGCGATTCCAGCTAGATTTTAGTCTGCAATTATCTGATCATATATGTGACAGCACATACTGATTTTTGTGCCTTATCTATAATTGCTTTTCAGGGTTTAATATTTGCTTTATTTTTCGTTCGTGTTTTAAAAAACGGAACTGGCAATCGGCATAGAAGTCCCCATTTGTTTTAGCTTCTTTCCAGCTAAATTTTAATCTTCAGCTAGCCGTAACATCACTGTGGGCAGAACATGCGCGCATACTGCTTACCAGCCAGAGAGAGAACGGGAGAGAGAGTGAGAGAGGAAGTATGTGTGTGACTTGGTGAGAACTTTATTGATTAGTCACAAGGCTAACACTGCCAGCTGAGATTTTTTTTATAATTCAATATTTTGTTGATAATATTACCCACTGCTGCTGGCTGCAAGAATTGGAAGCTGTAGAGCTGCCCTCAATCCCAGCATTTCCACCCACTCATGAAGCACTTCACACCCACACAGCGATAGTGGGAGAGAGGGAAAGAGTTGGGCGTTTAGCACACTTGAACTCACCTTCAATTGGGGCAGATTATTATCGCGGGCAGCATTAAAAACAATGAATTTATAATCCATTTTGTTGAATCGCCTTCAGCATAAATCTCTCCGACTCTCTGTTATGTTGGTGGGGAACAGGGGGGCAGTACCAGCAAATCTGCAGCAAAGATTCTTGTTTTTCTTTTTCTGCCTCGGCCGCTGCTGCTTTGACGAGAGAGGAACAGAGAGCGAGAGATTCTTGTGGATGTTGTGTCGAGTAATTTTATTTCTTTTGCACAAAAGAAGAACTTTCAAACCGCAAATACATATGTATAGATTTTCGTATATTCAACAATTGCCAACGTTTTCTTGGCTTCCGTATTTTTATTTTCTTGCAATTGCAATTGTTATTTCTTATTTCGTTCGCACTTTTCTTTCTTCTTTCTTCTTGTGGCCCGCTGCCAAAAAGCAGGAAGATGAATATTTCCTTCTTTCTTTTCGTATTACTTTTTGTTGTTGTTGATGTTGTTGCACTTCCGGGCTTACTCAATTCTAGGTTTCAATTTTTTGTGGATCGGATTTCGGTTACTACTCTGCTGGGGGCAGAGCATTTAACACACAAGAACCTCGGCGATTTAACCAACAATTTGTCTCGATTAGCCGCAGCTCTGCCTCGAAAACCGACAGCCAGGAAAGTTACTTGCGTTGTGAATAATTTTTAAATTTAAAAACAGATGATGACGAGCAGTGTGACCGCTAAGATAAGAAATACCGCCCCACCCTCTGAAAAATACCGAACACTAGGGTCTAATTTTACAAATATACCGCTAAAATACCGACGGAAATTATATTCCTCGATTTTGATATTCTGTTTAATATAATATTACAGTTTATGGCCACAAATATTAGAGTTAACAATTTTATGGCTGGTGGCTGGTGGGCAACGCTCTGTAACGCTCGTATCGAAGTTAGTTGCTTTGGGGGCTATTGTTTTATTTGTTCACTATAATTTGGGCTATAAAGTAAATTAAAGTAATAAAGTAATTATAGTAAAAAGATAACATAATCGAATAACTAATCTCCCATGAAACAGTTTACTTTGATTTCAGCAATTTATCCATTATTTTAGTAACTCCCTTGCTCATTTCAAATCCGCGCGCTGTTATAAATCTTCGCCGTCCAGGGAAGCTTATAATATTTTTGCCTGGGAAATTGCTGAGGATCTCGGAAAAAATCGGGTATGGGCAACAGGCAAAACGGCCCAGAAAATGCAAGGACTGCAAGGTAAAATCCACCCCACCTGATTTATAGGGCGCTAGCGCCCACACGTCCTATCGGGGAGTAATTCGGGTAGGGTGAAAATTGTGCGAGCTGTGAAATTTCCCTTGGCTGATTTTACCCGTTATCCATACCTTTTTTGGCTCAACCCAAAAATAGTAGCGTCGATCCCAAAAATAGTAGTGCCGAGCCCAAAAAGTAGTAGAAGTAGTAGTAGACGCGTTCTTTTACTGCTTTTCGCGTTCATACTATGACCGTGGCAGTAAATACCAGTATATACCATGAAAAAATACCAATGAAACTCAAATTTCTCAAATTTTGATATTCCGACTAATATTGCTAGCTAACTAAAACCGTCAGGCCTGAAGACATAATTTTATACGATTGATGAATCAATTGTCTACAAGATTGACCACTTACAAAACAAATCGCTTATTTGATTCGGTATAAAATAAGGTTTAAGCAGGGAAGGTCAAGGAATAAAACGTAAGTGAGCATGCAATTCGCCGTAAGAAAACGTAAGTGAGCATGGAATGTAAGGGAAACTGTTGCGATGAAAAAGGAAACTGTTGGGATGCTGTTGCCTTAACAAAATCCACAAAATCCATCAAAAAGTCGCGATAAAATAAACGGTCTGACATCAAAATATACCGCAATATACTGTCTACCGTATTCCGTCTAATATTATATACCATGGAATGGACCAGGCACTATCAGCTATAATGGGTGTCACAGCAGACAGCTATCGACAGCACTTACGGCTGTAAGGTGAAGTTGGCTGCGAAACATTTCGTACCGTATATGTAGTTTGAATTTAAATTCTAATAAAAACTCGAGTATCGAATCTTTTGCCTTTGGTTTATTTATTGAATTTATTTCATATAATTTCATATGCATTTTTGTTTTTGTTGTTCATTTGTTTTTTTTTTTCGATTAAGTCATAAACAGTTACATTGTTTTACATTGTACATTTGAATATGGTTTACTTAATAATATTGTAATATTAATATTAGATTAATTGTAATTCATATTTGTATATTTATTTAGTAATATCCCATATGGTTATGATACGCATAATATATATGTGTGTGCTTTTGTGTGTGTGTTTCTTTTCTAACAAAAATAATAAACAAATAAACAAACAATTTGTTATCGATTAGTTTTGCTTACGTTTTCTTGATAGTTTTCTTTGATTAGATTATTTTATTTTATTTATTTATAATAATAATTATTGTAAATATAATTAGTTAAAGCTACAACTTAGTGCGGCGCGTTCTTGTACTCCAGCAACAACAAAAACATCTACAACAACAAATTATGACACACATAAACAATAACAAAAAATATATAGTCGATCGATCGTTTCTTAACAACAAAAAAAAAATTACGACTTTGATTGTTAAACAAAGGAAACAGAAAATTACTTTTTATTTATTATATTTTTTTATGGATTTTATTTTTATATTTTTTGTTTATATCACAAGTTAAAATTTTGATTATTGTTTGGTCAATTTGTATATTATATAATTATTTATATAGTAGGTGTATTTATTTGTATTAGGTATATATGTGTGGTATGTATGCATGTGTGTTTGTTGGTGTGTGTGTAAATTATGTACATTAGAAAATATACTAATAGCATAATTTAATAAACATATACGCGTATGTTTGTCTGTCTGTCTGTGATAATAGTATAAATTGGTCTAGATAATCAAGTCATGGTGTTCCTGGTCTGGTCTGGGACTGGGTTCAAAGGTGACTCTACTAACAATTCGAGAGAGAGTGTGATATTTTGTATATAATTATACACATATATAATTTGTATAGTTAAAAATAGTTTGATTTTTAGGAGAATACACATAGAAATTCGAGTTAGTTGCATGCTTTAAGTGGAGAAAGTGAGTTTTTGTTTATGATTTCGAATAGATATCGTTTTGTTTTTTTTATTCTTTATATTTTTTTAGATATTTTTTGTATGTAGATCGCTCAGATATGATGGAATAGGCTGTTGTAGGACTGTAGACAGATATGACACTTGTGGAATATAAATGGAGATTGAGATAGACAGTCTTTAATCTACCGAAAAAGATTCAATCAGCTTTGAGCTAGAGAAATATCAACACGATTAAAGAAGAGATAAATCCTACAATCGTAACTTCAAATGTAAGAGAAAATAGAATAGAAAATCATGCTCGAAATAAAGGAAAAAGCTAAGAAAAATATCAAGAAAATTCACAAGAAAAATTGCCCCACTGACACTATAAATGCTTTGAGGGAAACTTCATTAAGATCCTTGAATGATCCTTGAATTGGACTGAATGTTTGAAGATTTGAACTGCCCATCACATATTCCTAGCTGCCATTATATTTTTCTAAAATATAGAATATAGTAGATATATAGAGCATATTCCATCATACCACACACTCATACAGAGACGATCCCATCGTTTGAGCTTCCATGTTCCATGTTGATATTACGAGTACGAGTACGAGTAAGGATTAAGCCTAAAGACATCAGACCAACGACTCTCTGACGTTGCTCTTTACCTGTAAAATAGTTTCGAGAGATGATATATCGCATATTTATGTATATATATATATATGTATATCGTATATTGTATGAGTCTATAAGGGTATGTGGGGGGCTGGGCAGCTGCCATCCTAGATGTAGGTTGTATATAGGGATTTGCATAGAGAGAGTTGCGTAGAGAGACGAGCGTGCGATATGTCAGGGTTGGGATTAGATCCGCCTCCTGTACTCCCGCTGGGCTATGGAGAGAACACCCGCAAGGATCGCAGCAGAGTGGCCAGGACATTGGCCAGGCACTCGGCCTGCAGGGCCAACTGTCCGGCTCCAATGGGTCCGATCTGCACACCCACCAGCTCCCGGAAACTGCTCGCCACATCGTGCACCTTCAGAACGATATTTCGCGTCTGCAGCGGCGCCGATGTATGCCGCGTCATGTCCTGGGCCAGCTCCGTGATCCGCCGTATGGCCGTCAGGCAGGAGGTCAGGTGCTCGGGCAGCGTGATCAGAGTCATGTCCGACATGGAGGCCACCAGGAATTTGCTGGCCGTCACCAGGGCCAGCGTCTGTTCCGTCAGCTCGTTGCGTGCCCGCTGGAACCTTTCCTCGTCGATGCTCGTCCCTCCGCCCGCCGACTGGGCTGCCGAGCACTGGGCCGCCACCTGGTCGAGTCGGATCAGCAGTCCGGCCATGGCCACATCCGTCTTGCCCAGCAGCGCCTCCCCGTCGATCAGGTGGCCGTTCTTGAGGAACAGCTTCTCGCCGTGCAGCTGCTGGGGCTTCTTTGGTACGATAGGAACCTGCTGCTGCAGTTGCTGGTGGCCATTGGAATGAGCATTGGGTAGGCGTGTCGTGGCCGGTATGGGCGGTGAATAGTGGGCGGCGGGTGGTGGTGCAGGAGTAGGTTGTGCTGGAGACATGCCGTTCGTTGGACGCGGGCGACTGGCAATGGGCGGCAGTGGGGGTTTCTTCGGACCACTCACCGACATCATCATGGCACCCGTTGCTGCTGCTGCTGCTGCTGCTGGGGAATGAGGACTCCCCTGCTGTTGCGTATCGAAGGTGGGACTGCCTCTAGGCGGCAGCTGGGGCGGTCCCCTACTGCTGTCCCTCTGCTGCTGTTGCTGCTGCTGCTGCTGTTGCTGGTGTGTGGCCATAATCCTCACCTGCTTCTTGGGCGAATACCGTTGCAGGAGCTCGGCGCTTTTGGGTGGTCGAGCGGGTGGCGGCGACAACTGCTCAGCGGTGGGTGTCCTGGGTGGTGGCTGCACCTCGGGCGGTGCTGCTGCTGCTGCCTGAGTGGGTGGTGACTCCTCCTTTTTGGTGGTGGGGCAGCAGCTAAACTTGCTCTTCCGCTCCACGGTGGCATACTCGATGACATGCGGGGACTGCTCCTTGCCGCTGGTGCTGTTGTTTGTGCTGCTCTTGTTGTTATGGCCCCCATTGGCCACCGACTGGAAGAACTCCCGCTTGGCTTGCACCGAGTTGCTGTACAGGGATTCCGTCTCAATCGCTGGCGCCTGCTGCTGCTGCTGTGGCACCTGTTGCTGCTGCTGCTGCTCCAGATTAGGTGGCGGTGGGATGATAAAGGACATAATCTCCTCCGGGGTGAGTTCTTTGGCGGGCGTTGCTTTCTGGGTGGGCGGTGCCACCATTATCTGCTGCAGGAAGCTGTCCAGCTCCTCGGCCCGCCCCTCGAATCCCTTGGGCGGGGCGGCGTTCATCAGAGACAGGGAATCCAGCTCATCCGGGGTCTGGGGCGGGGGTATGGCACGCAAATCAATCAGATCCGTGTCCGTCTCGATGAAGGTGTCCTCGCGCACCTCAAAGCCGTAAATCTCCGACAGCTGGCGCGCCGCCACATCCGTGTCCGCCGACGAGGCGTTGCTGATCTCCTTTAGCTGCTGCAGATACTCCCGCAGATTGTAGTCCTTCGTTTCGGCCCCAAAATGACTGCCATCCGGGCTGTGCAGCCCGAAACTGCTGCGCTGCGAGAGCGGCTGTTTGGCTGCTCCCAAACCCAAACCTCCAGATCCGGGAACGGATGCACCGCCAGCTGCCTGGAGCAGCATTATCTGGGGTCGCCTGGCGGTGGGCGACTGGGCGGGCGAGGCCACCGACTCCGAGTCGCTTTCGCTTTGCGAAAAGTCCGTGCCCAGGGCCTGCAGATCGCTCAGCAGCTGGCTGAATCCGTTCATCTTCCGCTGGGGCCGCGGACTAGAGGTGCTGCAGAGGCTCGGCTTTCGCTTGGGCGTGGCCGGGGTGGCAGGGGCTGAGTTGGAAACGGGCGCCACTGTCTCCGGTATGGCATTGAGGCCCTTGGTGATGCCGCTCAGATCATGGCTGATGGTCTCCGCCAGCAGCGTCAACGAGTCGCTGTGCTTGAGAGGATTACCCGGAGGCAGAGACACGCCCAGACTGAGAACATTCGAGGTCTCCTCGGTGGAGGAGACCTTGCTGCTGTTGAGACTGTCGCAGTCCGAATCGAACTCGAGTACGGCCATGGTCTGGCCTCCGCCGGAGAGTCCCTGCTCCTGCTCGCTCAGATACTGCTCGGAGGTCTGGACGAGATGCTGCAGCTCCTGGACGCGTCGCAGCACCTGCTCGTTCTTGGCCTCCACGCTGGCCATTTGATGGGGGGTCTGGATGCGGCCCTCGCAGTAGTTGCTGCCGCTGCTGTCGCTCAGGCCCGAGTCCTTGGCCGCCTCCTCCAGCAGCTCCGTGGCCATGACGCTGTGCAGATCCAAGTCCATTACATAGGGCAGTGATTGCGCCTGTAGAGGAGCGCCCACTTGAGGGGGAAGCTGCGTCACGGGGTGGTAGGGCGGCGTCATCAGGAAGTTGACGCTGTGCGCCCGCGTGTGGTAGGGCAGCAGATAGCTCCAGCCCGCGGGCAGCACCGTGTGCTGCGACAAGAAACCAGGGGCGTTATCCTCGTCGGAGGGGTCTCGTTCCCTCAGCAGATTCAACATGTTGCCTAAGAGAGAAACACATCGAAATATATCAGAAATCCTTGAGGGTATCTTCAAAGGATTCTCACCCGTCAGCAGGCGATAGTAGCCGCCCAACACGAGGCTGAACTCGCACGCATCCCGATCCTCCATGATGAACTTTACGGCCCGATCGCCCAGCATAAAGATGGACACACTGCAGGTCACATCGTCCTCGCGATTCACCACCACATGGGTGAAGTCCTCGATGGCCGAAATCGGTTGGGGCTGGAAGAGAGTAGAGATTAGTAAGGGTTTTAATTGGGTTTCTGGGAGATAATACTCACCACCGAATTGCGGGCACTCGATATTTGACTGAGGCCGAAGCGTGGACTCACCAACAGGACACGCTCGACGCCTTCTCTTTGGTTTGTGCTAAAGCATTTGGCTCCATAGCTTGGTAAACTAGCGATTATATCTAGATAATGGAGTTTGGCCTGTAAGTAAACGAGTATAAGTTGGAGTTTTATTAGTATTTAGTTCATTAGAGCCTTTTCTCACCTGCAGCTGTGTTAGGACCTTGCTCGACGATCCCGTCATCTCCGCATTGAGCTTCAAGAAGTGGGAGATCAGGCGTCGCAGCTCCTTTCGCTTCATGCCCTCGAACAGGCTGACTGGCACAAAGCGCTCCAGTCCAAACTCGCGTCTGCAAGATCAAAGAAGTCAGTTATAAACTATCTAGATCCCTGTGGGCGAATGGCTGCACTCACTCGACCAGCTTCACGGTGAGCTTCGCGGGTGAGAAATTGTTGGCCAGGGCATGCTGGTGCATGTGGAGGGCGGCCAGGCGGAGGGCCAGCTCCGGCTGCAGCTCGGGGGCGAAGCGCTCCTGGTTGACATCGTTGCAGCACTGCATGTACAGGTAGTCCAGGGCATGCAGATCCCTCTGGGCCAGCTCGGCGGCCGAGATGGGCACGAAGGTGATGCGGAACAGGCAGCGCAACTTGTGGGCTCCCGGACGAGCAGCAATCTAAACGAGGAAAACCAATCTTTAATTTGAGATTCTCTGTTGCTGAAAGGGGAAACCTACTCTGGCCAAGGACTCTTGGGGATCCAGCAGCGTGAGCTTGTTCCTCTTGAGGCTCTTCACATGCTCTAGGACCAGGCTGAAGAGCTCGCCGCAGCACAGACAGAGCTTGTCCAGCAGAGAACTAACCACATCCTGGACCGTGGTGGTGGCATCGTATTTGAAGGACTTGGTCTGTCCATTCTCCAGGAACACCTTCAGCACATTGGCCATCGGCGGTACGCATATATCGCCCAGGGAGAAGGCCGAGGGCTAATACAGATGGAAAACAAATTTAAGATTGATCGAGATTGAAGGATTTCCTTCTGCTTACCGGAAACAGTGGCGCCCCATTGACGCACACACTCTCGGCGAATCTCACGCGACACGGACGCGACCGCAGCTTGGCCCGCTTGCCGGCCGACAGGAGCGTGGACTTGCGGCCCGGCAGGATGCAGTGGGCCATGGGCTGGCAGACCAGGAGGCTGATTTGCGACTCGCAGGCACGCACCAGCTGAATGACATGGTCCCGGGGCGCATCCTTGACATCCTCCCCGTTCACGGCGAGTATCTGATCGCCTGGCTGCAGCTTCCCGATGCTGGGACCGCCTTCTGTCACGAATCTCACAATCACCGGACGCTCGCTGCCGGCCACAAAACCGAATCCCAGGCTGGCATTCCGCTGCAGTTGCACGAGCCGCGGCTCCGGCGGATGCTCGTCCCAGCGTATGCATTCGGGGGCCTCGTAGGTGGTCGTTTTGTTGAGATGGCTATAAAGGTTACAGGTTAGAGATGGCTTCTCTCGTGGTAGACGGTTAGAGATACTCACTTGATGTAGTAGGAACGACCCTTGGAATCTATGGCACGCTCCCAGCCATAGGAGAGCTCCTCATGCTTGCTCCAATCCTCGCAGGCGGGCAGCCAGCCCGATGTTTGTGCCAAGTGGCTAAAAACCAGAAGAGAATCTCATTAGAAATTACAAAATATTTCATTATTATTTAAAGACTTTTCCCCGAATTTTGGAATTTGGAATTGGAACGGTTTTTTTGGAAGAGGTTTGCGTGTGTCTAAATTTTGAATTTATTTAGAAAACAAATGAAACGATCGAATCTCAGGCAATTGTTTGGAAATTAATTTTGCAAAACTATAATATTTAAATAGATAATTTCACTCACGGAATAAAAAGCGGGCTGAGAAAAGTTTTATAATTTTATGGTTAGTTGTGGAATAAAATACTTAAATGTTTGGTTGATTTTTAGGCCGATCTTATAAACATATTCCTATAAAAGATATGGCATATTCATGAGCAGTAGATCCCTGTTCATCAGAGCCTAGAATTCAGGGCTTAAAAGGGCTAAAGCAATCCAATTTTTTGGGTTCAGACAATCGGAATATGGAAAATACGTGCCGTTACTCTCTTGCAGTGAAACTTAGGATGAAACTTATGGATGAAGTTACTCTTGAAGTATCTTTCTCTCCCTCACTTTCCTTAAAAAAGACACCGGAGTCGCTTAGATATTGTCGCTCTGACCAAAAATAGTCCCTTGGAATGGATAAACCTAGAAGATATGTCTCTCAATCTATACGCTTATCAATCTTTATACTTCTATCTGTATAAGAGCTCTGCCAATGAATCGATACACCGAATCATTAGTCCAAAACGGATTGAAACAAAGCAGATAAGCCGAAAATTTCGGTTCTTTCTTCTCGCTCACTCTATAAAGAACACCCCTTACTTACTCATAAGCTCTAGCCTTTCGATTCGTATTGTTCGAGAGAATTAAAGAGGCTTAAGTATAGCTGTGATTTTATGAATACTGTGGATTCATGTAGGGCTTCAATCCCCATAGAGTTACCCAAAAACCTAGATAAACCCCCACAATTGACCCTGAACTTGTGGCTAGACTTGTTTGGGGCTGAGCTAAGCCTACAGACTATACGGACTGTGGACTGTGTGTTTTCCCTGTGGCTGGGCTCTGCAAAATGCATTTCAATTGACATTAATCAACGCTAATTGGGTTATTTGCTTGACTATGCAATAAACAGCAACAGCAAAACCCATAATCGTGCCACAAGCTTCAGGCGCAGTCCCAGCCCCAGCCCCAAGGCAAAGCAAAACCAAACCAAACCCACAACAGGCCAGACCCAACCCAAACCCAGACCCAGAACCAAATCCAATTCCAGCCCACAACAGGCCCACCTTGGTGGCTTCCGTTGCTGTCTTTCTTCATTTCCTGGCTGCACACAATTGTGATAATTAGTTTTGCACTTTTGCACACTTTTCCGAGAGATACAGAGCTACAGAGAGAAGGAGAGAGGGAGAGAGTGGGAGTGAGAGAAAGCGGGGGTCGGGTCTCGGGTCTCCGGTCCATGTCCATGTCCGTGTTCGTATCCGGGGACCCAACCAGAGCTGCTCACTCAGTCAGTCTATATCGGTCCCCCGGCCCCGCCCTGTCCTCATGCCGCATGCCACAGCGAGTCGCCTGGCTCGGTTATGGCATTTTGTGCGCTTTCAGTTTGATGTGCAACAAAGTGTAAAATTATTTAATAGAATTTTGCGCATAATCAATTTATGTGCAGCACAGCCCGGAGACCCACCCAGCCAGCCAGCCACCACCAACCCACATTCACAGCACTCACATTCACATTCACATTCATACACGTATTCATCTAACCAGGCCAGGACACAGTATATCCGTCAGTGGGACAGGACAGGCATTGAAATGTTGAAACTTTGGCCAGGCCACGCTAATGGCTTCATAAATGCCAGGCTTTCCACACTGTTTAATATTCTTTTGTCCCCTAGAAAGTCTAGCTTCAAGTTTAAAGAGTTTTTTGGTTATTAAAAGGATACCAAAGGATGCCGAATATTCCCTTAAATAACAAATGGCAAATCGGTGACACCATTCTATGTGACACTGTGGAAATAGAACTCCCCCAGGCAGGGCAGTCCTTAAATATTTGAAAATGTCACTAGAATGAAAACTTTTTGTGGAAAAATAAATTATTTAATGGCGAAAAGTTTCAAGGATTTTTCAAATAAAATCCTATTGTGTGTCTTGAAATAAATGATTAATTCAGTTGGAAAAATGCAACACAGAATGTCAAATGGAATGACACAAACTACTTAAAACTTGCACTAACTAAATTCTCTATTTTTTTAAAGGGATTTACTAGCTTAGAAACATTCAAGGGCCAGAGGAAAATCAATATTCTGCCCATAAATTAATTATTTTACTTGCAAAATATCCTTGAAAGTTTTCGCTTTTCTAACTCAATTAAACTGAAAGTTGTGGGAGGCATAGAAAATGTGCATTTAAGCCTCATTCTATGTCTCTAAAAATCTACTATATTTCTACAAAAACAGGAAAGATTTACAAGACTTACCAAAAGTTGGGACCCTCAAGCATTAAGTTCTATCAAAAGTTGTACTCCCAATCATATATCATAGAGATTTCTTATGAATTCTATCGCCCATTTCCAATCCTTCCACCCACAAAAGAACCTTTCAGATTTCCCATATTTTCCAGTTTATATTCCCCGAAAAAGGATAGCAAATCGTGGGGGCTGGATGGTATGATTAATGGATGATACTTTGACATTTCACTCACTTGCAATAATAGAGTCGTCCCTCCTTGCCCGCATGCACGGTCCAGCCAGGCTTTAGCTTCTCCTGTATTGTCTCCAAGTGTCCATCAATTTCGGACCAATTTCCGGCCATGCCAGAAGCGTTACTTCCATTTCCATGGCTTTGACCCAAAAGTGGCCCATAGATGCCCGTGCCTGTGCCAGCGGCAGTGGCAGGGCCAACGTCGACCCCAATTCCACTGCTGACAGGCTCCGTTGTTGTCGCCTCCGTTGCTCCTGCCGTTGTTGCTCCTTCTTCTCTTGCTGCTGCTACTGCTGCTCCTACTGCTGCTCCTCCTGTTGTTATCGGGTGTATTCCGGTCTGTGACTGCGACTGTGACGGGCATCCGGCGATGGCTACTGTTGCTGCTGTTCCTCCTACACCATTCAGTGGGCGATTGGGTGGGGCGTTAGTGCCATTTGTTGTGGGCAACGTTGTCAATTGCGGCGATGATGTTCGTGTCAGTAGCAAGGGCTTTGCTCCGGCTGAGGCTGAGGCTGTTGTGCTGCTGTTGTTGGCACTTTGTAGCGGATAGACATCACTATTCGAACGCCCCGAAGGCAGTAACATCATTGAAACACATTCGCTGCAAGAGACAGAGAGAGAGAGACAGAGAGGGGATAAAGTCAAGTCGTTGTTAGGCCATTTTCACACATTTGTACAGGCTACAAATCACATTCCGCACACATACACAAACACATGTCCAAGAGCAAGAGCCAACGACCAAGACGACCAAGAGCAAGACCAAGTCGACCCACTTTTTGGCAAACAGGCTCTGGCTCTGTCTGTGGCTCTGGCTGTGGCTCTGCCTCTGGCTTTGTGGCCCATAAGTCAACATACTCGTCCAGGACTGGATTGAGAGGCATTGCCTTTTCTGCACTGCAGTGGTCTTGAAAACAGGTCTCCGAACCCCAATCGGAGCAGACACCCAGCCTATACCGTCATCATCATTATGATCATCATTATCATCGGGGGGGAATTTTTGGGATAGGTTCAGGTTTTAGGCCAACTCGTTTTTACTGGTAATGTTATGACACAATTTTGCCATTTGCTTTCTTCCTCTTTGCTCCTTTTTGCTTTTCTTTTTTTCTTTTTCTTATGCATGTGTTTTTTGTCTGCCCATTTTTGGGGAGAGATGAGATGTTAACACGGGGAATGGTCATGGCATTTGGTACCAGTTTTTGCAAAAAACTAGATCAAATTGTTGGAATTGCTGGAAGAGAGGCAGCAGATGCAAATCTTTGCTGGAAAATTAGTGCAGATTATTGCGGTTCATGGGGGGTTAACGAGGATACATTTGCACCCAATTAGATTGGGATCTGATCTGAAAGCGGTTTTAGATGTAGCAATTGAATGCCTTTATGCTGTTTTAGAGCACAATTATATAATTAATAATCATTATTTCTGAATACGAATGGTTTTACTTGCTCTAAGGACTTATCGTTGACTTTAGGCTCTATCCAATATCTCAAGAGTCCTCTAGGGGCATGTCCTATCTCCCATAGCTCTCACAGGATGCGAGAGACGCACAAGCGAATGCTTCTAACGAGAACAAATCACATGTCGTGTGCATGAGACGATACATTGCACAAGTGAATGCTTCTAGCGAGAAAAAATCAAATATCGTGTGCATAAGACGACACATTGTGCACATTGCCCAAGCGAATGCTTCCCAAAATTCTATAAAAACAACAAACATGTCATGTAGATGACTACTAGACTCGAGCTTCCCTGATAAGGGTTTGCTGTTGTCCCAAATTCAAAGTAACATAAGTTTATGCTAATCTGAAGTGAAATTCCTTAGCAGAATCAAAGCCATTTCACAACCTATTAGTATTACAGATGTTAAACATTGTACCCCCCGCTCTATAGCCACCCAAATCCATTCTATCCATTCATCCATTCACCCCACAAAATGATCCAGTGTTTACTCGGTCTAAACTCTTCAATAATATCAAAGAGCATTTGCATAATGTTTAGATTTTGGCCACAGCATTGACAGGCGTTTGGACTTTTGGCTTGACATGGTCCAGTAAACGGCCAACGGAAAACGGCTGGCAAACCCGAATTGGTTTTTTTTTTCGTAAATTTATTCCACAACGGAGTGCTGGTTTTGGGAGGATTGACGGGATGCGGATAGATATATGTATAGGTATATATAGGTACTCCTATATATGGTTGGTGGCAGCGACTGCCAATGGCCGATAGTGGTGATAGTCGGATGAATCCAAACAAACAACGGGCTGGGTTGGGGTTGGGTGGTACTGCGGGACCCTGCAGAATGGATGTGTTTGTTTGCTTGCGCAATTTCATCCGCTAGGTAGAGAGCAGAGCAGAGTGGAGTGCAGAGCAGACTGGAGTGGACAGTGGTAGGTAGAGGAGGAGGAGCCGTGATGTGGAGTGGCAGTCGTCGAGAGATGCAGCATCAATAAACGAGATACGACAGAGATGCAGAGCCAAACAAAGAGACATCCATTAGGCGAGTCGAGTCTAGGCGATGGCCCAAGATGGAAATGGAAAAGGAGCAGCCCCAGCATGCCCCATGATGTGGATGATGACGATGATACTCGTAGGATGGATAGGCGGCGGCGGGCAGCCACTCGAGTAACGGCTTGGCAAAAGCAACGGCAACTGGTCAAGTTCCACCATCTACGGGATGCTCTTCTACTCTACTTTGGTATACCCTTTCAAAGGGTAGCAATGAGCATACATATCATAGATCATTGCTCTTCCATCAGGGAAATAGATCTCCCAGGGTATCTTAAGCTTCATCCCAGAGGAAATAGATATCTAGTCAGCCTTCCTGTCTGTGTTTCTATTCCATTCTCATGTGGTGTGTGGTGCAAAAGTTCTATAAACACACACACACACACTCGCACACTCTCTGGGAAAACTGGAACACTTGAACAATGTTTTGAATTACATATTATTTTCTTTGTTTGGCATGGAATGGATGGACCGAAGCAGAGCGCAGCGGAGTAGTGGTACAAATAGACAAGTGCAAAAATGTTCATAAAGTTGTTCTCTCGTTCATTCGTTTGCTTCTTGCGTTTTTTCTCTGGTTTCTAGGTTAGGAATGTTTGGAAACGGAATGTTGATGTGCCAGCTGTCAAGAACTTACAATGCAGATGAAGATGGAGTGCCAAAAAGGATGCTTGGCACTGAATGGCCTCTAAGCTTAAGAGATTTTGCTTAGAAGAGCAGTCTTAGATGGGATTCAGGGTGCAGGGTTCAGCAGTCGTTTCTGTCGATTTAGAAGGACAAAGTATAAATATGCCCATTCCAATCGTTCCTAAATGAAGCCTGAAAGTGGCTTAAGCCTCCACTGCTGATGAAGATTGAGAGGAATCTTAAGGATCAAAACTAACATATCCCTTGATTCTAAGAGAGCTTTACTTAGGCTACGAAAAGTGGAAACCTATAGAACCTTTGGAAGGAGTAAACCGAAAAGAGAGCTAGAATGTTTGAATCTCTTTCGAATCTGCAAAATGCTTGAATCACACTCCCTTCATTGAATATATCTTTGCTCCTTGCCTTTCCATTGGCCTCTTTTCTCTTCTTACTTGAAAATGTACACAGATTAAATTCTTTAACTGCTTGGCAAACATAAATAAAATTTTAAAAGACCCTCCAAGATTGTCTACCCATGTGCCATCCATCCATCCATTCCATTCCCTACAAGAATCGAACAGAGTTCTCTATTTTTTCGAGCACTCTTAACTGTACAAACATTTTTGCCATCGTCTGGATGGCGGTTTTTACATCCATTTTGAGTGTAACCGATACGGACAGGCACAGGGCCTCCACACATTTGGACACCAAATCCAAACACAAAAGTAGACAAGAAATGCAGGCCGTCAGGGGAAAACGACAAAGGGAGACAGAGAGAGAGAGAGAGAGAGAGAGAGGCACAAAGATACGGGAGAGGAAAGAGAGGTGGCTATGAAGGAGAAGTGGAAACGGGAGCGACACTTCCAGCGAATGATTTGTGTCAACAGAGAGAAAAGGCAGCTGAAAAATGTTTCCGTGCTCTATGGCAGGTCTGTGGGTCTGCCGGTCTGTCGGTCGGGGGGGGCCAATGGACAGAGATCAGCAACTGGAAATCACACACACATAGAGCACTATGGAATACACTGAGAAAAACTAAACATTCTAATACTCGTATGGGGAATATGTATTCCTGGAAATCTACATAGAAGAAAATGGTGGGAAACTTTCAAAAGAGGTGAGCCATATAGATCAAGAATTTTATAATAATGGAATAACTATATTTCTCAAGTGTAATGATTGTACGATTGGGTCTAAGATGGGGGAAACTCCCCCTTTGAATTTATAAGGAATACAACTTTTTCATTAACCATCTATTATATAGGGTCTTGGCATCTAGTTATATCCCTAATATAATAAATATTTTAAAGCTATATGTAGTATGGATTTCTTTAACGATTTTTCACATTAAAGAGACTGCACGATTCTACGATCTTAAGTTTGTAAGTTTGTAGAATCTTCAAGCCTTCAATTTCAATGCATTTCCCAAGAAAAGTTGACTAACAAAATCCATCTCAAATCTATTCCAAAACCCTAGAAATGTACCCATTTCTTTCGCTCAGTGTTGGACATGGACAATTGTAAAATGTCGCTGCGGAAATTGTGCGGAGCAATGAAAAGAAATGAAATGAAATGAAAAGACAGCAAAAGTCTGATGACGAGCGATAACAGCCCCCCAGAAAGAGCAACAGAAAAACAGAACAGAGCATCAGCAGAGCACAGGAGGGGGAGGAGGGGGAGGAGGAGTGGGTGGTAGAGGCCAGAACCGTAACAGAACGAAAACTGTTGACCAACTTGTACAAAAACATACTGAAAATAAAGTTAAGCCTTTTGCAAATTGTCCCAGTTCCGAGCGAGGGCTTAACTGAAAGAAAAGGTGCGGATGGGTATGGTCTGACTTTTGCGGCAGCAACGGCAGTGGCAGCCACTCTTTTGTGGCTGAAATTAAATACAATTTGTGGGCGAGTATTATTATATTTATTTGTATTAAAGACTTGAACCGTTTTGCTCCCCTTCAGCAACAGCAGCAGCTTTCTGCGGAGCTTCATACTACTCTTGCTTTTACCAATTTCGCTTCGTTTCGTTATTGTTAATTGAAAAGAAATTACGCTGCCAGGCAGTGGCAGTGGCACTGGCAGTGGAAAGAGCACTGGACGTGGCACAGGCGGAAGAGGAGGAGGGTGAGGAGGAGGATGAGGAGGGCGCAATGAAATAAAATTGCTTGACGTCGCGCCATCGACAGCGTCGTCGCTCATTTCAATTACATTTAACACAAAGTAAAAGTTAAATAAATGTTGCTTCGCAGCACACGGACACAGACATGGACATATTTTACAGAGAAAGCCCTCTCTCTCTCACTTACTCTCTCTCTCTCTCTCTCTCTCTCTCTCTCACTCGCTCTGTGGCAGATACTTAAGGTTCCAATATATATTCTATATCCAAAGGGTTCTCTCCAGAAAGCAAAATGATAAGAGATCTTATTGTTTTGGAAACAAATTCAGCAAAAGCCACAAAACAAAACACCTTTTTGTCAATATGTCATGCACACGCCATGTATGTTGTTCTTTGTACTATTCTTGGGTATTCTTTTTAGCACTTTTCTCTCGAGCATCGGAATTGTTGAGAGCAACTGTTGGTGGAAGCTGGGCTTCTTGCTTGGAAGTGTATCTAAAGTTCCAGCCATTTTCTGATGGTCAATGAAGTAATAGAATATATTATCCGTCCTTGGGAGATGCCTCTTTATTTGAACTATCAGCAAAATATCTATCACTACAGGTAAGTAGGCTTAAAGATGTGTAAAGTTATCTTTGATGCACAGTTACAGCTACAGTTTCAATAGAAAACTTTTGAATTCTTAGATAAGCATATCCGCATCATGATACCTCTTCGCCCTCAGCGTACCAAATAGATATATGTCTGAGCTTTAGAATTCCATGGAGCTCACGTAACACCGCTCTTCAATCCCAATCTGTAACCAGTAATCCCATTGCACTATGATTATCGGTTGCATTCTATCGGTTTTCACGTTTACAAGCCACCGACGCCGCGCGTTTTATGAATGGGTTTGGTTATCGCGCTGGCAGTTTCAAGCGAAAGCGTTTCTCATTGAATTTTCACTGGTTTTTTTTCCCACCCACGCAAAACAGATTTACTGTTGTTTTATGCCCCCAACCACCCCCCCAACCGCTCACCGCTCACCTCTCCCTCTGCACCACCTCCGACATATCATTACGTGTGTGCGTGACATTTGAAAAATCACGTTCAACCGCAGGCCAGGCCACAGCGTGCCCCGATATATCGATGCGATGTGCGATGGTTCGGGCAGTTATGGGCATCGTGTCTATATGGATATGGATATAGCTGCACACACACACACGAGCGAGAGAGTGTTTTTATAACGATCTAACTAAATGGCTGGCACATGGCTCCAGGGGGCTCCAGGGGGCTCCAAGGGGGGGTTTTATCATGGCTCAAGGTTTTGCTTGAATTTTATTGATTTCCTTGCAAACAAAAGCAAAGGGAAAGCTCTCAAGGATAAATCAAGCTGGAAATAGGAGAATCTGTAATATATTTACACAAATTGATTGGCAGGACTATTAAGCATTCCTGTTGATATTTACACACTTCAAACGCAATTAAAATCCTCAAATAATTACTCGTTTATCCGCTTATGAAACCAACAATCCAATGGCCACTTAAAGCCACCTTTAATCTAACCAATTAGAGCAGCCATTAGCAGTAGATGTCTGCCTGCCTGCCCCTCCCCGCACCCTTTCACCAAAAGCCCCTTGGCATCCGCTGAACCGAAAAACAAAGCGAATACAATGCTGTGAATACAACAAATGCTATGCTGTGCCATGCCGTGGCGTGGCTGCGACCGACCGGAATCATTAGCCGAATCACTGGGGCACGCCCAAAAGCAGGCAACACAGGCAGCGCACAGAGAGGCAGGCACTGGGCACAGACTCCACTCAAACTGATTACAACTTGGGGCGAAACTTTTAATTGATATGCGATACAAGTGCCACAACACACACACCACACGATAGCCAACAGACACCAGCACAGACAGTGTCCAAACAGCAACACCAACCACATGGATACAAGACCCCAACACAACAGCCCCAACAAACAGGAATGGAAGGAGGCCACAGCTTTGGATACACCACCCTTCGATGCGTCGTTTCCATGGCTTTCATTTAACATATACATGCACCCTTTAGTGCTAAGCTACTCTGTGAGAGAGAGAGAGAGAGAGAGACTCTGTGACTCTCTGACGGTTTTCGCTGATTTTCGCAGTATTTTTGCCAGCGTAACTTCATAATTGGTAAATCCTGGAAAAATACCCACAAAGTACAGAAATTTAACCAGAATTTACGTTCTATTTTAATTTAATGTCAATGTTTCATTTACATAATCACTTATACTAGGAAATATGATGTAAAAATGTGATGAATTGTGGTCCATTAGCGTTTCGAAACGACGTCAGTTGAAGAGTAATTCCAAGAAAAGGAACCAGACGTATTCGTCCTGCAATACCAGGAATTTGGTATTAGTCTGGCAAGTGAAAAGCCAAAGGATGCTATTTTGGCGCCCAAGGGATAGTTGCGGCATATGTTTAGGTTGTCCAACAGATTGTTTGTTTTCCAATTGGGAAATCAATTTCCATCTCAGAGTCTCAGCAAGCAATGAAGCCAGTGTCCAGGCCATAAACCAAGGCTCAAATTCATGTCACATTCTTACAACTTCTAAAAGTAGAAACACTCCAAAACTATCCTTAAAGTACGCCACAAATAGTTCGGTAATTATATATTTAACAATCCAAAATCATACATTTTCTTGAGTTCACAGCTTATTCCAAAAATGAATGCTGCAAACACAAAAAACAAACTTCAAGACAGCCTGGAAAGTGGCCACGGCGTGTACACCATGCTGTTCAACGAGAAGGATTTCTTCGAAATGGCCGAGCATACACCCAATATTGTACTGATGTTCTATCGGGCTGGCAGCCAGGAATGTCGTCTGTTAGACTGGCACCTGAAGATCCTGGCCGCCAAGCATCTGGAGGCCAAGTTCTATAAGCTGAACATCGAGCGAGCAGGTTTCCTGCAGAAGCGCCTGCGCATCGAAAGTATACCCGAAATTCTTCTGGTAAAGGACGGCCAGACAGCGGACTTTGTTGTAGGCTTCCAGGAGCTGGGCAACAGGCTAAGCTTCTCCACGGAGATGCTCGAATGCCGCCTCGCCGAATCGGGTACCATTTCGTACAAGGGAGATCTGAACAAATACTCAAAGGGTGCAGCGAATATGAGTAAAAATTCAAAGAAAACGACTACAATAATTAAACAAAAGAACACATTGATCTAGGGAGAACAGGCTACTGCAGCTGCTGCACCACTCAACACTTGCAACACTTAATTATGAATGATGTGAATAAAGAATAATCAATGGGAGACACACATTTCGAATGATACAGAGATCATTTGACTCTAGCGATTTCGGTTTTTATTTTTACCATGAAATCTCTAGAGATATCAACAATTTTTTTTATTTTATTGTATTTTATTAATTTATAAATTCAAATATTTATTTTATCTCAGATTTTGGAGAGCTAGTAACTTGGACCTTCGACTCTACAGAGAATGGTTAAGATTCCATTTGTACTCCTGTGTTCCAGTACAAATTTTCCATAAGCAAACGGCCACATGCATTTAACCATATATTTTCCTTTAAAATTGATACAAATATTTGGGTTTAAGGTGATTATAAATCGAAAATAGTATACCTAAAGACTCTACTATTACAGTACAAAATATATATAATTATTCTTGATTTTTTTTATTTTTGTTAATAGAAAAAATAGTACCCCCTGCCAGGGTATACAAAAGAAAGAAAGAAAGAACAAAAAACAGAATTTGACCTGTTCCCAACAAAATAATGAGTTTTTAACAACTTTACGTAAAGAAAATGGAGAAAAAAGAAGAGAGACCCAGAGAAAAAAAAGGAGAAAAAAGAAGAGACACCCAGAGAGAATAAAATGAAAGGGGGAAAAAAAGAGAGACCCAGAGAACAAAAGGAAATGAGAAAAAAAGATAGTGGGGGGAAAAAAAGTCGTGCTTTTTTTCAATTTTAATAAATACGACAGTGAAATGTCAAAATGCAACGGAGCTCCGCAGCAGAGCAGACTGAAGATGACAGGGCACACGGTGGCACATGCGACACATAACCGTTAGCCAGCCCTCGCCACCCACCCACCACCCACGCCCACCTGTCATGACAAGACATGACGCGTGACGTCTTCCCAATATGAGACACAGAGCCATAAAGACATCCACAGAAAGAGAGAGAGAGAGAGAGAGGGAGGGAGAAAAGCAAATGAAATGCAATTTTCACGTACCCAAGTCACATATCATGAGCCAATTGAGGGAAGAGAGAGAGAGAGAGAGAGAGATTGAGAGGGGCTGGGGGAAACGTGTCTTTGCTTTTTCGGGTAACCTGATTGATTTCAACATATTCATCAGGCCATGCCCTAACATTGGCCTACGTGTAGGGCCGCCCACACCTGAACTGCCAGTGCCACAGCCACGCTTTCAAATCCACCAACTCACTCACTCACTCATCCATTCATTCACTCATGCACTCATTCTTCATTCATTCACTCATTTATTCAGTCACTCTGCGATGTGTTTTGGCATGCCGATACCGTTGGCTTTACCCAAAAGCTGCACGTGTCTATATCAAGTCTCCGTCTAGCTGTCTGTCCACCCGGCCTCTCTTGTGGGATACCCTAGAAAATGGTTTGAATGTATCCCCTCGCTTAGGGGCAATTTGTACAGCACTTGCATCAGGCATAGGGATATTTGTAATCCTCTAAAGATGTTGTTTATAAAGCTACAGCTGATTGATTCTTTAACAATATTTAGCCATGGAAAGCGGTTGATCTGCCAGGGTATCCCCAGATTCGACCCCCACCTCTTTGTGTTCATCCTCCTTTCGATTGAGAGTCACGAAGCAAAACGGCAATATGAAGTCCAAGTCGAAGTCAAAGTCTCTTAAGGCTTATTGATGCGATGTCTCAGTTTTCGTAGTTTTTCGCCTTTCAGACCAGCCAGCAGACTTTTGCGGTGCGGGAAACACACGGGGGTGTGGGGGTGTTAACAGGGCCAGATACCAGATGCCAGATGCTCGGTTGGATGCTTGGTTGGATTGGATGGAGGATTATCAAATTGGCCCGGGGATTGTCTTGATTGAAGGGCAGCATCTGTGTAGACAAATGTCGTCAACATTTTGCGGTTGCCCAAAGTTTTGAGGAAGGAGTTAAATGTACAATCCCCGCCCCATCCCAAACTCATCCTTTGATAAATTGAATAAATATATTGAAATTAAATGTCAGATATTTCCACCCAACCCACCCACCCGCACATCATCAACGGAATTAAGTTTTAATTAAATTGGATTTGTATGCTAAATAGGGAAGGGATGTCAATTCCATGTGCATTAACGGATTAGAAGACTTTGGATGAGCTATTTTACATTTATTTTATGCTAATGAGCGATCAAATTACTTATTTGTAATAATTAGCGGGCAAACTAATTGCTATCTGGGGAATGTTTATATTTAATTGATGATTCTCATATGAATTTATTGATATGCAAATGCAATAAATTGCGGTAGCTATTTATGAGTTAGTTTAGGGAATATTCTGTATACAAGATAGAAGATATATTTACAATGTATTCTTTCTTCTTGGAGGCTATAAAATCTATGGGAATATGTGTACCTTTCAAATAGTTATAACCAAAATTAATGGGGAAATGAAGAGGGAAACAAGCTTCAACGAAAAGGGGGGACTGTAGCTCGTAGATAGGGGAATACTTAATACTTCTGTATTACTTTTATAGCTCCTCCGATTGTTCTTTATGCTCCCAAACGCTCCCATTGTTCTGAGATTTCCAAGATGCTTCAAAGAAGCTTGCTAAAGAGACTGCCCGAGATTGCACAAACAAAATACAAGAGCGATTAGGCGGCCGAGAACTCGACTCGTGTTCGATGCCGAAGACCGAGATTGCAAAACCAAACTACACAAAGTAGCCGCGACGAATCTTCGTGGTTGTTGGACTGCCCCTGCCCCATAATATTCACACTACTTCGATCTCTATTCAACCCCATCCGCTGGTCGAACATCCCACCAGAGATCCCAAGATTATGTGCCATCATGCAGACAACAGACATCTTGTAAGCATTTAGCTTAAGTAAATGGCCTCGCCAGCACTTCAGACGGCCCAAGAGAGTGGGAGAGAATAAAATGTAAAATTTTACGAAATAACGGAGACACTTGTATCATTAACAGCTGTTTCACATGACACATGAGAGCGGCGGGCGGGGGTGAGGCGACAGACAGACAGACAGGGTGACAGAGCACGAGCGACAAGGCCATCGCACACGTTGATGAGTGCAAGAGAGCGGGAAAAGTGGGGCGGCAGAGTGGTGGGGGATGTACACGCCCTCTGTCGCTAATGACTGTGAATGAACCTCCTTGACACAATTATGAGCAAGGAAGAAGATGGCGGGGGCTGATGGGTGTGTCCTGAAAATGATGGAAGGGACAGGGAGGGGGTTCCTGCCCGCCTGCCCGTGAAGGCAGCTTAAAATAATGGAAACAAATTGCAAAATTGTTTAATGTTCGTGGCGCGTTTGGCAATTTGTCGTCCTTCATTTGTCGCACACACACACACACCTTCGCCACAAGGACCTCCTCAGCCGCGGCCACTTAAAGCGAAATGGATACCCGGATGTAGGACACAATTGGCGGAAGCCAATTCCGGCCGTGCCGTGGCTGGAGTTATTGATTTTCGAATTTAACGGCTTTATGCTTTATTGGCCAAGTCAATTGTTGGCCATTTGTTTTTTGCCACCGGCACCGGCACTGGTCTGGATCTCGGTTTCTCGCTCTTCTTCGTGTGCCACTGCTTGTGGCGCTACTTGAGTCCTTTGCTGCGACTCCTGCTCTGCTGCGACTCCTGCTCTTTGCTCTGGCTTTGTCTCTGTGCTGCGCTGCGGTGGCTACTTCTGCCTACAGGCCACAGCTATGACTGCCACTACACTGAAAGAAAAGGCGCTACATATGTATATAGTTTCGACTACCTTCCCTGGATATCTTATGCTTATCACCTTTCTTTTTTACAGTGTACCACTGCCATTGCTTCTGTCTCTCGCTTGGCTTTTTCTACGAGGCTGCCTGCCGCCTTTTGCTGCTTCCTGTTCGGCCTCTGCCTCTGCCATTTCCTCATTTTTCGGTCTCTTCCTTTTTTGGGCTTTTACCTCTCGCCTGTGCTTCCTGTTCTTTCTGCTTGGTGTGCTTTGAAATTGGCTTCTCCCTTTTTTGTCTTTTTCACTTAAACCGAAAATGTCATTTCGATTTGGTTCCTTACAAATGGCCGTTCCCCTGCCCCATGCTTGGCATTCGCTTGCGCCACTCCTCGACAATTTGTTTGCCGCTTGTGTTTTGGCGAATTAGCCGTTTAGCCAAAGCGGAGAGTCGACTGGGGAGTGGGGAGTGGGGGGTGAAAGTCGATTGAAAGCTTTTCAAGGTGTGTGTTTGGCTGTTTGGCTGTGTGTGTGTGTGTTTGCGCGCGTGTGGCAGTTCAAGGAAAGCCAATTTATTGCATACGTCGAGGGGCAGTCGCAGGAAGTCCTGCCAACTCGAGCGGCACTAAGAAGCAGCCAAAGGGAACGGCTTAACCTTATCAATGAGGCCAGCCTTTGACCCTGAGCCATATCTTGGCGTAGAAAATGGGATAAGAAAGATGTCAGAGCACTCACATACCGCCCTCCCTCCCTGGCCCTTGCCCCCTTTGGGACCCAACTTCTGGCATAACTTTGGGAGCATAGAACTTTCCGGCGCATTCCAAAACAGCCAGAACTTTGGCCAAGACTTCCACACACACAAATGAGGAGCAGGGAGGATGAATACTGTCTATGGCCTTTCAGGATTTATGTATCCATGCATTTGCCCATCTCCGTCCCACGTCCCCTGTCCTCAAAAAGGTTGATTCATTTTCCATTGAAATACGATTATCCGGAATGTGCCAACAAATTTATGTTTTTGTCAAACTTAATTGGAAAATTGAGCATAAGAATTTTTCAAGGAGGCCAGGCACAGAAGAAGGACAGCAGAGCAGAGAGACAGAGGAGAGATATTTTTAAATATTTTGCACACATTTTTGGGCTTTAGGTATTTACGATAATTAACTTTCCTGGGGGAAAATATTCCAGCCTTAAAGGATAAAGGTATTTAGTTGGGGGATATTTTATGAACTTTGTGGACATTCCTCAACAAGTCATTTAATATTATTGTTGGCCAATATTAGCAGACGGTAGCGAAGCATTATAGCCAGTGGTGCAGCAGTAAATTAAAATCCCTTTTTATTGTTTGTTGTTTGCACTGCACATTGCACACTGCACATTGTACATACATATGCACATATACATATATATATATGTATGTACATACATATTCATTCTCTCTCTCTCGTCATCTTTATTTCTCTCGTCGTTCTGTAACGCTCTCTCCAAGGCATACTTAACTGTTAAGTATGCCTTGGCTCTCTCGATCTTTCGCCTTCACGCTCTCTCCCGCTCTCTCAATCCAGCACTCGCTCACTTGCATTAGTGCACAGGCAATTCGGCCCGCCTGCCCTTGAATTACCACTCATAGATGTCGCACCTCGCCTATCGCCTATTGCACCTCGTCTTCAATATAACCCCGTTTTAAAGCGATCTCATCCTGCATCGCTTATCTCGCTATCGCTATCCTATCCAGTCCCAAGATTGAAAGCGAAAAAATAGAGGAAAATTCGTATTTGAAGATGGAAGAATCTACTTTTATTGACCTCTATTTTGGGGTATATAAGTCAGAGTTTTAGCTCCCTTTAGAGTTTTAAAGAACTCTCCGAAAAATCATGAAATATTCTGTGGAATTCTGTGAAATTCCACAATTAGGAATACAAATCCTCACCAACACATTCCAAAAGAATCTCTGTTCCAGGCAGACAGACCAACGAAATGGTATCACCGTTCTCATTATTACTATCCTATTTCTAATCAATGCCAATCCTGTAATCTATGCATCTTTAAACCGTTTAAAGTCCAACCTTCGCTGGCTGTGGTTGTGGCTGGAAATTAAAAATTCTTGAATCCTGTAAAATCAAGGAATTCCTTTGCCGTACTGCAGTCCTGTTGTACCCAACTATATGTATATCGATTCATTGGCAACGGCATTCGGTGTACTCGTAGTTCAGGTGACTCTCTGCCCCACTTCAATGGCCCCCCCACTCTCACATGCACAGACAAAGGTTGTCCTGTGTGCAGTCCCTATAAATAACCTGGCCCGCACATCGCACACCCACACCCGAACCCATCCACTGGAGGAACACTCGAATAGATCCAGAGAGGTAGACACAGACACGTAGCAGGACTTCTTGCTCTGTGCGGAAGCAGGAAAACGCCCCCAAGGCGCGCATTAATTACAACTTCCGGTTCGAGCTTACGCCCACCCCCAGGCATCAGAGATAGAGCGGAGGACAGAGCGGAGGACAGAGCGGAGGACACAACAGGAGGGGAACAGCAGATAGGGGATAGGAGCATCGAGCATGGAGCATGGAGCGAGTCAGCGTCAGATAACAAAACAGAAAATGCCATTAAACTGATTGAATGACAGCCTGATCAAATGATTGAATGCAAGACTGAATGAATGGGGGGAATGGGGAACCGTTTGAATGGTTCTTCTGCGTCTTCAAATGTCACGTTTCATGGCATGAGGGGGGGCTTGGGGGAAGGGAAGGAAAACGAACCTAGAGACAGGAAAAAACAAATAGGAAAAAGATAGAAGGAAGTCGATAGATGGTTACCACTCGTAGGAGTTGTAGATACAGGAAGATCTCTTGGAGAAACGAATAAAATAACCAAAAGAGCATACAATTTTGGCGCTTCATGCACATGCAATGTATGTTGTTTCGAGTTAAAGAAGTACCAAGTGAGGGCCTACTCTTCAATATCTTCTGCAAAGGCTCTTAGATGTTTGGTCTCTGATAGCCACTCTGATTTAGAGCCATATACAGCTTCTGCCGTTGATCCTGCCCCAATCGCTCCCTACAAGCACTCGGACACAGTAAAAACCTGTCAGAGGTCAGGTGAATAGGTGGGGGCTTCCCCCTAGCCAGAAGCAAAGAATGAGGAAACCAAATCATGCAATCAATAAACAATGAAACGGCCAGCCCAACAGGCAATACCAATACCGTTCTCAGAAGTTTTTCCATTTCCATTTTCCCCTCGAGATGTTTACACGAGAAATTTGTTAACAAGTGTGAAGTGAAAAGCGAACGTTGCAGCGGCATGTGAGTATATTTCAAAATGCCACAAGCAGAGAGAGAGAGGGGTAAATGTGGAATGGGAATGGGTATTGGCTATTGGGAATGGGCTATGGAATGCCGGCTGAACAAAGGGATTATTGACTTGAGGGCAAGTTTATTTTACGCCAAATGAGCTCAGCCGCAAAATATCGATTTAAATCAATGTCCATCCATCGCAGCACTCTCCATTCTCCATTCCCCATTCCCGATTCTGGTTTGGGGGTCGGTCTTCGTCTGTTCTGGTCTTTGCCAAGTGGATATGTCTATACCAAAAGGGCCCTCCCTCCTGATTGGCGGGGGGAGGGAGTATGGGGCAGGTCACGGCGCCTCCATGAATGAGAACGCGTGCACATGGCCAGGGGGCATGAGGCAGGAGGCATGTGGTTGCGGCAGCTAGCGCTCCTCTCTCTCTCTCCCTCTCTCCCTTTGTGTGTGTGCGTATTTTGCTCTGATGGTTTCGTCTTTTATTTTTAGACATATCGACGTCTCAGCTATAAATATTATTTCTATTTTATTACACATTTTATTCCATGCGATGTTTGGTTTTGCTGGCTCTTCTCCTACGTCGAATAGGTTCCGAGGTTCCGAGGTTCTCTGTTCTCTCTTAAGGCAAACATCTGGCCACAGCACGTGCTGAAAATCATCGTTGCAACAAAAGGAAAAAGGAAAAGCAACTAAAATCAATGTGCGACCATCGTTAGATTTATGACTGCCTCAAAGAAAACCCCTCTAGAAAATGTAAATTGTTTTTCTCTTTGATTCTGTTAGGGTTTAGGTTTAGGTTTAGGGTTTTCCCGTTCTTTGAGTCAATTGATTTGTTTCTGTGGAAAATAAATATTTATGAGCTTGATTCTGGGTTCTATTGCTAGATAATGAGGCAGGTTTAGGGAGATCTTTTGGGAGATTTGAATTAGATTGAAGCACAAAAGAACAACAGATGAAAGTTAGATTTAAAGGAAAGATTATAAATAAAGTTTAAGGGTTATTTTACCATTGAATCATATAAAGAATGCTTTGACAAAGAAATCTTCAGCAATATGGCCAAAAGTGAAGATCACTTGAAGAGGCCCAAAGGCAGAGGCGTTGGCGTTATGACTGACTGACTGACTCAATCACTGACTGAACTGAGGGAGCGGCACGAGTGACTGACAGGGCCCTACATCTTCGAACAGAACGAGTGCTTGACAAGCAACAAGAAACGATGAAAGGCAGATATCAAGATCAAGCCGATTTCAACGGAAACCATTTAGTGCTGGCCAAATAAATTCTAACAGCCAGAGAACTTTGTCTGGGGTGGAGTGGGGTGGGGGGTTGAGAAACAAGTTCAAGACGCAACAGAAATGTGAAGAGCAGAGAAATTAAGGTGAAATTTCCACAGTTCTGTTGTAGCGCGGAGTCTCGAGTGTCGAGTGTCGCGGGGCCAAGAGTCGTAAAAAATCAATGTTTGAACTTGTCTTTTTACGAGTATTGCTTGATTCTGTTTGATGAGCGCTTTTGGTAGGGGAGGGGGCTTGGTCGGGGGGTGCACACTTTGGTTCTTATCAGCATTTATCCAGGCGCGCAATAAAATACAATCTATTGTGTTTTGGACCAGGTCATTACACGGCTTGAAGGAGACAGCAAAAGGATGGTTTTTTTGGCTGTGAGTGAGGAGAGTTTAAAGAGCAAGAATGAGAAGAAAATCTTGAAAAACTATGAAATATATTGCATTTGGGGTATATAAATAATATAATTAAATATTGACTTAAGTTAGAAATTGTTAGCGAGAGAGAGAGAGAGAGGTCTCTGAGGATGGGACTATATTTATGAAATGAAATGCCATAAGATTGAATATAATGCAGTTTAATAGTTTGGATATGAAATGTATTATAATATTTCTTTATTAGTAATAATATTAATCATATTTTTTTAATTATTTAACTTCTTTTCTTTATTTTATAAGCTTAAAGTATATAATATACAATATTACTATAAAATCTAAGCGGATTCCGGTAGAAGTTTTGGAGTGACTTCAACTCTAATGGGAATGCTTAAGATTCCATGTACAAAATTCCATTAAAAGATTAATTAAAATTATTTAAATAAACATTAATTCCCCTTATTCACTAGAGCACATTCTTTGTTGATTCGCTGTTCAAGTTTCCCATAACCAAACGGATACAAGCAATTCGGGATCTCTGACTATGAAATTACAACTATTATTATCAAAGCTGTGGATTAGATGGGTTTACATTGAATAATATTTAATAGTCTTACAGTGTGTGTGTAAGTTCAGTCAATATACTGAATAATAATACCATAATATTACACCAATAATAATATTATTAGTTGAACTTCAGCCCATCAACAGTTCACATATTTATTGTAACTTACAACACAACTATGCATCGCCATTGGCTATTGTTCAATCAAACAATCACTTGAGCACAATCAAATCGAGATAGTTTCAAGCATACACACAACTTAACCTTCCACACACAAAAAACTTGAACATCAGACACCCCCGCAGTCCCTTTCAAGTGACCCTTGACCCTTTTGGCCAGGCAAGGAAGAGCCAACAAGTACAATGCACAATACGAATACGAATATATTACAATAATCCTACGATATATTGCCGCAATGCCCACAAAAGTTGACCAACTTGGGGGCATTCCAATTCCGAGAGAGAGAGAGAGATATCTGTCGCCCTCTCTGTCTCATACATATAAATGAACTAATTTGGTTTACGCTTTTTGGGCGATTTTATGGAGCGCAGTGCCGCAAAGACAGAGGCAGACCGTGGGAGGGAGGCCATGGGAATTTCTCACAGTGTACAAGAGATGTGCTGCCCCTGGTGCTGTGGCTGTGGCCAAAAACAATTGTACTAAAGCATAAATTTACTTTATTAAATAAAGAAAATACAGCCATAATTCTTTGGTTTGCTTTTAGGGCCCACCACAGCTACTGCCCCTCCCCCCTCCCACACCCCAGCCACCATCCGGATCCGTTCTACTGACGTTGTCTCTGCCGCTGGCTGTTGGCTGTTGGCAGTGGCAGTGGCGTCATGGTGGGCGTCTCCGACATCCACGCGGTGGCGGCGGCAGCATCCGACAGACGCGACGCGACGCTCAATTTCTGGCCTTACTTAACCAAAAATAATTATGTGGGATACGCCACACACAGACACACAGACAGACACATGGAGATACTACTACTAGTCGCAACTAAATTAAGCATATTTTAGCTATTTTTATATTGAAATAATAATTTGGCTGCTTCTTGCCATTTGTTAATGGCTTTGAAATGAACAGTCGAAGGAAATCCAAAATGAATAGCGAGGCGAAAGATATTGACAGAAATAGAGGCTAAAGCATACCCTAGTATTTCCACTAAAATATAGATAAAATTCAATGGAAGAAAGGATCATAGATGGAGGATCTGTAGATCTGTAAAATGTAGAAATATTGCCAATACTCAAGCACTATATATTCCATTTATTTCTAGGACTTCAGACCAGATAAATATTCGAATTAATTATAGATATTAGTATGAAGAAAATTTAAAACAAAACGGAAATCATATACAGAAATCAGTCACAGTTTATCTTGAATTGGATAGGATTACAATATGTCTTATGACTACAACTTAGAATAAGTTTCTAAAGGAAAGAATTTCTTAGGTTAAGCACAAAAATTAAACACACATGCAATATTTAAGGTTTTATTTAAACTACTTTAATAACTAATAAAAACTATAAGGCTAGAAGGATATTATAAGCCATTTCTTACCTCAAATAGTTAAATAAATAAATGTTTAAATTCAAATTATTAACCGAAGACCTAATATTCTTGTAAATGATTAAACATATTAAGAATGTAAACTCAAAAAGGGCTTTTATAGCATTCACTATGGCTTCTATGGCTATAACTATGGCTAGAATTTGGGTAGGAAATACCTATGTCCACAAAATGTTCTGCTTTACCAGGGTTAAGCTTAGAGCGGTTTTAATCCTCAATCCTTTCGTTAACTTTCCAAGCAAACAGTGTGCCCAACCCTCACAGAAGTTCATAATACCTCTAAAACTTTATACAGGGCACAGAGTACCATCCAAAATGATGAAAACTCTTTCGCAAGACGCCAACGACAACGACAACGATAACAGCTTCCACCTGCATACACAAAACACATTCAACATCCAACAAAAACACCCAGCAAAAAAAGACGAGGCGGGGCGAGGCTTCCACGCCAAAACTACAATACGAAGGGGGGACCCGTCTTATTTAGTAATTTATTTATAAAATCTTCCCCCCTACACAAAAAACTTGAGAGCCCAGAAAAGGCACAACAACAGCAACAGCAACAGTAACAGAAGAAAAAAATTGACACCGGAAGTTGTGGCTGCCTCATCTGGTCTCTGCATTTGCATCTCCATGCCCCATCTCAGTGTCTGTGCCTGTCGCTGCCTTTCTTCTGCTCTCTTTTTCGGAAGCCAGACAAATTACTTGATTTGCATAGTATATATAGGTATGTATATATATATAGTACAGACCCGAGGATTTTCTTTCGGTTGCAAAAGTAAAACCTCTCAACATTGTCAATTTTTGTTGTGTGTTGTTGGTCGCTGGGTGAGGGTCCCTCTTTCGTTTGATTCTTTTTTTATGGAAATTTATCAAAAAAGAAAACAACTGCGGGGTTTCTTGTTAGGTGCGGGAGGCGCAACCAAGCGTGGCAACTCCCACCGCCGCGCCGCACCGCGCTCTGGATGTCACTTTGGACAAGCTTTGGCTTAGCCTGAGACCGGGTTCGGGCTTTCCATTCATTCATTAATGCCCAAAGATGCGCGGCAGAGCACCCAAAGAGGCAGCAGAGACAGCGGAGACAGCGGAGTGACAGAGCAACAGAGAGGGACATCTGTGATACTTTTTATTACATGATACCCCCTGCAAGAAGCAGCATCCCCATAATCCCCATCAGATGACTAGATGCCAAGGCATTGCCATAGCTACCGATTACAACCAAAGCCAGAAACAATCGCCGACACAGTGGTCGAACCATTGGGGAAATGGTCCGTAAGGGTGGATCAACAGATGGTCAATCGATGGGATAAAATTAAATATTTACGAGGCATCGCATTGAGAGTGTTGATGATAGTTTAATGGGCTGCCAATGTGTGTGGGGGTAGACTACATAGATTAGAAACTCAAGTGTTTCCACAAAGGTAAAGCCCTCGACTGCCTTCCACTAATTAAAAATAATTAGCTTCAAAGATTACTCTATCTATTGCTGAACCTTTTCTGATAATGCTGACACCAAACAGATGATAGTTGGCGCCTGATTATTGTTGATGATTAAGCGCTAAAGCCGCACAATTTTCCATTCTCATTATCAGGGGCCTTATCAAAATCAAATAAAATCAGGTACAATTTTCAGCCCAATCTAATAAGCGTTTATAAATAGTATAGCAGCATCGTTGCATCGACAATCCATCTGCGATGTGGAGATCTAATCAGGGGAACGGATCGGACCGGGACACACATCAACAATCGCGTAATAGGCAGAGGCCTTATCGATTCATCATTGCACAATCAGCCTCCAGTATTTCACGGGGAAATCGTTTTTTCTATATGACTAGTTGGATATTTTCTTGATCATAGACCATATCATTTCTGAGTTTTCTACTGCCTTCAAGCAAGCAGTAGATCAGAGAAAATATACCTATTCCACTTCCCTTATTCCACGTTTTCTTTACTTTGAAAGTTTACCATAAGCGAAAGGATACACATATTACATGTAATTTTCTTTCCAGTTAAATAACTAAAACTATCCCACTGTGCGATTGGAGCTAAGACGCTGAGAGCTTCCACAGAGCTCTCATGCAATCGCACAAATCGTAAAAATGTAGGGAATTAAGTCAGTCAGTGACTGTGTGTAACAGTTAACTGAATTTGTCCTCCCCATCTCTGCACCACCCCCCTCTTTCTTCTCTCTCTTTCTCTGTGTCTGTGGAAGTTGCACAATCGCAGACAAAGAGAGGAGGGAGCCAGTGGCACGGGGAAAGTCTTACTCAATCTTGGCTGCAGTCTGCAGACGTTTTTCCAGAGCCAGAGGAAAAAGTAAAATTCAGCTTGAATGCAGCGCAACTAATTAGTTTTGAGTCTGCCGCTGCTGCCGCGGCTGCTGCTGCTGTAATCGCAGTGGAGCGCAGACAGCGACAATTTTCCCACTGAATTTTCACTTTTTCTCGTACCCAGCTGAGTTTTCTTTCTTCTACGTGTGCGCCAAAGAAAATCAAAGAAAAACAGCTAAAACAAAAGAATTTATGAGATACGAGAAGAAAAACTTTTGGCCTCACTTGGAGCCATAGAGAAAGACGGGAATGGGAGCTCCTATATCTACGAGTATGCGTGGTATATCTCTGTTATGTCTCCCATTGGGATTGTTCTTCTTCTTTTGGGTTACCCCAAATAAATTCCATAATAAGACATATGGAAAATTGTTTATTTGCACACTCGAACCAGATAAAAACCAGTTGCCACGCATACCAATTCGATATGTACGATATATGGATGTAAGAAACATTATACTTGACTGCAAGGTCGAACTTAATTGGTTCTTGGGCATGGGGCAGGGCAAGGCATTCTTTTGATTTCGAAACGAGGTAATACTGCCATAAGAAACGTAACGAAAGGTAGCTAAAGAACCTGGAAAATGGCTTTTGTACTTAAATATGTTTGAGGGAACTTTTGTAGCAAGATCTTCTTTTTAATTTAAAAAGTTATGTACAACATTATGAGAGGATTCTTAGCAAAATATTTGGGTATTATTTGTATATTCATTTGATTAAATAAATCTATAGGCTAACTAAGAATGACATGCAGTCCCTAAAGTCCCTGCCGCCATTCAACAATATAAGATACTGTTCCATATCCATCATTCCCCTCCTCTTACGTTCAATTTTTCATTTCTCTGTGCAGTGACATTAGGAATATTGGAATGTGTCAAAATATATACTTTTCTCTTCAATCAATGGAACCTCAAACTTTTGACAGGAGGAATCATGGTCTCAACACTCCTATTACAAATCTTTTCCAATGAATTCCAAATGAAAGTCGGGAAGTCATCTCCTAAGCCCCTCATGAACTTTCGCTAATAGACCAAGAAAATATCAAGCAATCCAATAAGCAAAGTACCAATAAACAGGGTGGCGTTAAGGGTATCGAATAGATGCCAAGTGCCTCTTTATTTGACTTTATTTTGCATTTCTGTTGTCTGTTGACTTTTGACTGCTTAAAAAACACAAAATAAAAACCAAAATCAAAATCATGGCCATGGCTACTCGTAGCATGCGATTTCACGTTTTCAGTTTCTGTTCAGAGACAGAGAGAGAGAGACAGAGAGAGAGAGACACGCAAATAAATAAATAAACATGGCTGAATAAATGAATATTAAATGGCCAAAAGCTTTGACCAAAAAAATCATAAATAACTGAAAATAATGCATGCAAACAGAACGGGGTTTCGGCTCGAACGAAGTATTGTATACCCTTTTGATTATTATTATTTTTTAATTATTATTATCCTCTTAAGAGAAGGCGCTGAAAACCTAAGGGACTGAGAGTTCCAAATGTTGAGTAATGCTAGGATGCAATGGGAACTAATTTTCGTTGTTTTTGGTTTAGTAATCGTTTGATAAGTCATTCAACTTAATCATCAATTAGTCGAAATCTTGTGCTTTGTTTATATATATTTGTTAGTGCTATATTTAGCAATTAAAGTAACTTTCCAAGGGTTTCAAATCGTGAGTAATTAAAGGAAATCAAAGCGAGGTTCTGGAAATAGTAGTTCTATATGCTGGGGCATTCTCCAAGATGGTCTTCCCCCTTAACTTGCAGTAGTTATCCCCCGTAAGGGTATTATTTGTACGTAGTCATGGGGTGGTACGGCGAAATGGCATCCCAAAAACGATATTCGTAAATGTTTGCGTGTTTGTTTGCCTTATCAGTTTTTGTTTTTTTTGCCTGCTAGAGTCAGTGTGTGTGGCACAATGTGTTGCACAGTGTCTGCTTCTGTCTGTGGCTAAGCCAGAATCGGATTCAGAATCGAAGGCAAACGGAGTGCGTCAAGGCGGGGGCTACGTTTGAAATTTGATTGACGACAAACCCATACAAAGAGGGCGGCGGCACGAACGCGTACAACGACGACGACGACGTCATCTGCCAAGTATTTTTTTGATTTTTTTTAAAGCTTCAATTGGAACTTGAGGCTTGTGAGGCTTTGAGGTTTGTGTTATTCTAATGCTGCCGCCCACGTACCGTCCGTACAGCCAAGAGATACTTTTACAGCACACACACACACACAGAGGCAAAAACCGCGAGAGCGGAAGCAAACAACTTCGACAGCATAGAAGAGTGTGAGGCGGGCGAGAACACGAGAAATAGATGGTGTATGGTGGTACAGGGAAGAGGGAGATGGAGATGGGGCAGAGGGAGTGACCAGCTTTTGCGGTTTTTAGTTACACCGAAGACCCTCGCACAGTGGAGCGAGGGGCGAGGGCTACAATTTAATTACATTTATTACTTTTGTGTTTTGTTTTCTTTGATGAAAGAAAACCCCAAAGAATATTATTTTTAGCCGCTCTCGAATATTGGGATCGTCTTTAGCTATTGATTACATCCTACTTTGATCACATCCTTGCACCACTGTGCCTCTGACGGTGTCGTTTTTTTCTCTGCCTTGGTCTATTGTCATTTACTTTGTGGCAAGCAATTACATGCGACAAGCCAAGCGGCAGTTGTTTGTTGTTGCTGGGGTTCTGTTGCTTGCTGTTGATATTTGATGTTTGTTGCTTATGGGTTTCGTTTCTGTAGGCGTGGCCCAGTTTCTTGCTGCTGCTGCTGTGGTTGTTGCCACATTTGGCAGCAACAATTTATGTCAAGCCGAAAGCCGCCTGCTTTTTGCGTCTCTGCGCGAAAACATGCGTAAAAGTAGCTGCGAAAAGACGGCCACACTGTGTCTGTCCCGTCCCGCCCCATCAGACACCCTTTCGCACCACGCCCACACCCACCTCCCGCCTCCCGACGCCTGCCCCTCTCCGTAATTAAAATGCCTGGCAACAAACACAAACAAAGTTGTTTTTTCTGTTTTGTTTTTGGCAAAGAGTGTGAGCGAAGGAGATGGATGAGAAGGAGGAGATCTGGGAATAGACTGAAAGGCTGTCGTAGGGGAGATGGAGATGGGAGACCATTGTGACAGTGGGAGGAGCTGGAGAGGGAGCGGGAGAGGGAGAGGTAGCGACACCAGGCCTGCATTTAATGGCAGTGTTGACAGCCGCCGCATAGCGGGACGCTGGCTGTCATCTGTCATACATACATGCATGTCATACGGCTCATACGGCAAATAGCTTAACTGTCATAAAAACAACAACAACAAGTGGAAAGGGCGTAGGGGAGGACGACGAGTGAAAGGAGCAGAGCAGAGCTAAAGATCGTAAAACGGTTTATTACAGGGAGTCGCTGCCGGGCTGCGGGTTGAACGTAAAAATTCCGCCGCTTTCCTCAGGCATGTTTGTTGATTTCCAAACATATATTATTTTTATGTTTCATTTGATTTATTTATTAACTGCACTGCCCGGACCCCCCTTTTCCACAATCTGTGCCTGCTCGCTCCTCCCACTCTCACTCACTCTCTCCTTCAATCTCGCCCCCTCTCTGTCGCACAGAACTTCTGCTGGTGCTGCTGCTTATTCTTCCTCTTCTTCAGCTTCTGGTCAAAACGCCAACGCCTCACACACACACACACACGCATACACTTGCAAAACATAGTTGTACTCGTGTTAGGGAGGGGGTTTAATAATAGCACACACTCACACACACGTTATAAAAGCTCCCGCTGGAGCGGCGTCGTCGGCGAAAGATGTTAGAAGAGGTGGAAGGAAGAGGTGGGGAGGAGAGAGGAGAGAGAGTATAGAATGCAGCACTAAAAACTTCAACGACTCTTCGCCCCCCTCTGCACTTCCGCACTCTTCTGGCAAATATCAAACAGAGAGAGAATCAGAGAGAGAGAGAGAGAGAGAGAGTAAGAGGGAGAGAGTGAGCAGGCAGGGCGGCTGAATGGCAGCAAAAATCACAAAAGCAAATACAAAAAACTTTCTTACTAACACACATGCATACGCACACACGTACACCCTCTTCCCTCAACGAGCCAACGCTAAAGTTTTGTGTGTGCGTGGGCGGGAGGGTGAGGGGTGAGGGGTGAGGCACTGACTGCCACTGCCACAATAATGCTCTTGTTGTCTGCGGCAACCGGGAAAAGAGATGGCAACTGGCAACAGTTATGACGGGGGAGAGCGAGAGAGATGGAGAAAGCACAGGAAGTTTGTTGTTGATTTTTTGTTGTTTTTGTTTTTCTTTCAATTAACACTATGGAAAGGGTAGAACAAGACAGGCAGACAGACAGAGAGGGGTAGAGCATGTCATAAAGAGAGAGATTCATACAATTTAGCTAGATATTTTTTTTTGCATAAACAATTTCTTATACAACGAACGAACGGGCAGGGCAGGCGCAATTTTGTTTATTAAATATTATTACTGCATTGCATGCAGTGCTGCACACAAACACACAATTTATGACGCGTACCTCTCTCACATTCGGTTCTCCACCAAGTTGACGCCGAGCGCAACAACAATTTAGGTGTGATGAAGTTTCGGCCAGGGGGCGGTGGGGACACAGATGCAATCAATGCACTCTTGTTGTTGTTGTTGTTGTTGCTGGTGCGGCCGTTGTTTCCGCCTCTGCTGCTACGACACTTTGATGTTTTTACTTTTGATGTGACTTTTGTATTTGCAAACACACACGTCGCGGCGTTTCTCGTTGGCTTTGATTAATTTCAAACGCACTTTACTTTGCTTTTGCTTTTACACGCAAAGACACAAAAACACACAGAGCGAATAGAAAAACGCGCCCGGTTTCTGTTCGTTTTCGATTTCGCGAGCATGTACGAAATAAGCTGTGGCTCGTTCGGTGTGCTTTTTAGTACTGACTACGGTTTTCATTTGGTGGGGTGGACCAAGGCAGAGCTCGCGCGCTGTGAGTGTAATTTTATTTCAAACTAACAAGCGCACTCTAAGAACATCGAAACATCAAAACTGAAGAAAACCAACCTCTAAGACCAATTTGAATATTAACGCAAACTGGAATACTGGAATAGAAGCAATTTATCCATTATTTTAGTAATTTTAGTAACTCCCTTGCTCATTTCAAATCCGCGCGCAGTAAAAAATCCTCGCCGTCCTGGGAAGTTTATAATATTCTTCCCTGGGAAATTGCTGAGGCTCTTCGGAAAATGTCGGGTATGGACAACAGGCAAAACGGCCCAGAAAATGCAAGGCCTGTAAGGTAAAATCCACCCAGCTGACTAATAGGCTTTGTGAGGCGCTAGCGGTTTGACACTGGACGCGCTCTTTTTCTCATTTTCGCGTTCATGTATGAGCTCTTACTCTCTTTTACTCTCACGGTATGAGTTCGAAATGGGATTTTTTACCGATTGCCATCGGTATGGGACTTTCTCTCCGATGGGATTTTTTGAATGCTTTTTTATACTCGGTAACTACACATTTGCTACATGTAAGCAACATGTTTCCGCTGTGTAGACATTTTGTATTCCCTATTTCCGAATTAATAGTAAAATGCTGATTTCCAAGCTGCTTTGTAACCCAAGTAATAATGACTTTTTATCGTGTTGACATTTTTTTAACGTATTCATGCATTTAATTTATCTCGACTCCGTTACATATTCCTCGTACAGGTGAGAAGACCATAAGATGCAACAGTTCGTGGATATACATAGCTTTAAAGCATTAAATATATTATACAATAAATGGTTTAAAATTCAGTCATTATCTGGAATTCTAAAATTGCATCAATCCCCATTTGCCTATCATACATTGGAAGGAATTTCTAAAATTGTATATAAGAAGAGGGTGTGGTTCGTACGAGCCATCAATTTCCCTTGGCTGTTTTTGCCTCTTGTCCATACCTTTCCATAGCCCATCTATCTGTTCGTTCGAACTGGTTCGCTGGTTAATCGAGCAATCGAACTAGTTCGCAGACAAATGCACCGTTACAGGCTGACAGCAGGAGTTTTTAAAAAAAAACAACATTTCACAAGGTGAAACTTTGAACAACAATAAATATTAATAAATATATTTAGAATGCAAAACGGTCAGCACAGAGATTATAACGAAATGATACATTTTAAGTAAAAACCCTATCGAACACTACTTTATTCTCACTCGTTTGATAGATTTAAGTGATAAAAACATTTTTTTAGAATAGGCATCCCGTTGGCTGATCGCTCAATAGCACTTTTTGTGACACCAGTCCCAGATGCAGCCGTCGTCCGCAGTACAGCCGAATCCGCTGGGATACATGCCGCAGTAATCCTGGGAGTTCATGAAGGAGCAGCTGCCGTTGGGACAATAGTAGCTATAGCAGCCCGCCGAGCATCTGTCCCGCTGGTTGTGCTTGCAGCCAGAGCAGTCCAGGAATTCTGCAATCAAATAGAAGAAACAATTGAATGATTCTCGGAAGTCGGAGTTTGCCCGCCCCTCACTCACCGCTCTCCTTGCACTCGGGCGTTTTGCAGGCCTGCAGCGGCGGATTGGGTGGCATCACAAGGCGTCGTCGGTTCTCGCTCTCGACAATCTGCGGCGGCCTGAGATAGATCACCGGATGAGTGCAGACGCGAGGATCGCACAACTTGCGCTCCCGACTAGAGCAGACCCAGTTGGGCGCATAGTTGATGCAGATCCGCGGACTCTTCACTATACAGCAACCCGGCGGTATATCACGGCCCGGAAAGGCTTCGGGTGTCGGCCGAAGCGTAGTCGTTGTCTGTCCTGTTGGATACAGCCATGGACGCCTCGTGGTTGTTGTTGTCGTTATGTCCTCATGCTTGGTGATGGCATCGTAGCTCTTGTCGTACGCCTCATCGTATGGACGCAGTGTGGAGTATTCCACCCGGTTAATATTCTCGGTGGCCACCGTATACTCGTGCTGATTTCGAATCACATTGTCGATCTCCAGTATTGTGGTTATATAGCCCGGCTCCTGGCAGCTACTGCCATGCCACACGGTGCCCACTGGGCAGGCTGGCGACAGGCAGCGCCCTTCGTAGTACTCACCCTCCGAGCAGACAATCTTCCGGCATTGCTCTTCGAAGAAGATCGAGCCGTGCGGACAGCGCGCAAGTTCCACTGGAGGTGGCACCTCAGGTGGTGGTGGTTCTGTTGTTGTTGTCGTCGTCGTCGTAGGTTCTTCTGTTGTTGTTGTCGTCGTCGTGGTCGTCGTAGGTTCTTCTGTTGTTGTTGTTGTCGTGGTCGTCGTAGGTTCTTCTGTCGTAGGTTCTTCTGTCGTTGTTGTCGTCGTAGGTTCTTCTGTTGTTGTTGGCGTCGTGGTCGTCGTAGGTTCTTCTGTTGTTGTTGTTGTTGTCGTCGTGGGCTGGGTTGTATCTGGAGGCGTGATTGTTGTAGATTCGAACGGACAGGGCAACGGATTCTCCAAATAACACTTTCCATCCGTGTTCAAGTAGTAGCCTGTAATAAAGATATCGAATGTTTGATAAAAACAACATACATTGCGTGTGCACGATGCGCCACTTCGATGCTTGATGCCCAGCTTTAATCTAAAGGCAGTTCGTTTTCCATTGCGATTCGAGTCGAGCTTCCATATGTCTCGTCAGGCACACGACACTTATTTTGTTGCTGCATTCTAAGGAATTCCTCAGACAAAACTTACCCGTGGGACAAACCAACGGAATTCGGTTATAGCACTGTCCATCTGCGCCCAAGTAATAGCCTAAAAACGAGACTCAGAAAGTGGAAAAGTAGTAGTAGAATTGCACCTCCTTGGACAGCTCTTACCCGCAGGACAATTCAACGAGCTCATGCATTGGCCATTGACATTCTGATATCCGTCAGGACAGTTGACCTGGGAATAGAGGGATAAATAGGGCTATCAAAGTCAAATGTCCAATCTATTAATAAAATCGTCAGCCCTGGAGCTTACCGTATTGTTTGGTGTCTGATAACCCGTCGCGAAATTTGGAGCACTTCCGTAGATCACCAACACGAGCAGCCAGCACCAGAGCGTGGGGCTTGGCGATTTCGTCAGCATATTGAATATTTCCGATCCGGTACGAGTTCCGGTACTGCGTGTCGATGCTCAGCTGTCTGAACCCAAGACGCGACTAACGAGAGAAATCGCTACAAGTGGATCGCACACTGGCGAACATAATTGTCGCGATAACCCCCTCTCCGATAGCGGTTCAGGTGAAGGTCCCATCACGGCCAGATTGCGCGACCACTGCTTCTGTTGAGGTAGTGGCTGGCTGGAAATAGATCGGATCTCCGTCTCGCATCAGTTCCACTCGGTATGTCGACCACCCAAGTGCTGATTTCCTGCCTGCCGGCAATACTGCTGCTGGGCTTCATCGCTCATCTTCCCCTGGAGGTTATCGCGAACAGCGCACTGTGCACAACCGGTGTCCTGCAACCCTCCAACCCATGCGGATCAGGTGAGTCGAGTTAACGTTTCCGGGTTAACATCTCTAACTCTCGTCTAATCTTAGGTCAGGTCTACGCCAGCGGCGCCAGCACCATCGTGAATGTGTTTACCGGTGGTTGCACTGGACAAACTGTGCCAGGATGCGGTGTCGTCGTCCAGACTTCGGGAAGCTCTGTGCAGAGTCCTAGTCCTTGTCCTAATACCCCTATCCAGCCGAGTCCTTGCCCCAATACCCCTGTTCAGCCGAGTCCTTGCCCCAATTCCCCTGTTCAGCCGAGTCCTTGCCCCAATACACCAGTGAATCCTATTCCCAATACACCAGTCCAGCCTAACCCTTGCCCCAATACACCAGTGAATCCCATCCCCAATACACCAGTCCAGCCTAATCCTTGCCCCAATACACCAGTGAATCCTGTACCCAATACACCAGTCCAGCCTAATCCTTGCCCCAATACACCAGTGAATCCCATCCCTAATACGCCTGTCCAGCCGAATCCTTGCCCCAATACACCAGTGAATCCTATCCCCAATACACCAGTCCAGCCAAATCCTTGCCCCAATGCACCAGTGAACCCAATCCCTAATACACCTGTCCAACCGAATCCTTGCCCCAATACACCAGTTAATCCTGTACCCAATACACCAGTCCAGCCTAATCCTTGCCCCAATACACCAGTGAATCCCATCCCTAATACGCCTGTCCAGCCGAATCCTTGCCCCAATACACCAGTTAATCCTGTCCCCAATACACCAGTCCAGCCTAATCCTTGCCCCAATACACCAGTGAATCCTGTGCCCAATACACCAGTCCAGCCAAATCCTTGCCCCAATGCACCAGTGAACCCAATCCCTAATACACCTGTCCAACCGACTCCTTGCCCCAATACACCAGTGAATCCTGTACCCAATACACCAGTTCAGCCAAATCCTTGCCCCAATACACCAGTGAATCCTGTACCCAATGCGCCTGTCCAGCCTACTCCTTCCCCTTCTCCCGTACTTCCCACTAATCCACCTCCAATTGACACCCCACCGACGTATCCTCCACCCACCTACGCCCCACCAACTAATCCTCCTCCCACCTACGCCCCACCTCCTACTAATCCACCTCCCACCTACGCCCCACCTCCGACTAATCCCCCACCCACGTATCCAACACCTCAACCAACAACCACTCCACCGCCTGCACCCCTCATTAGGTGTCCCCCCGGAACGATCCTGGTGAAGGGCGTCTGTCGCCTGGTGTTCTGTGGAAAAGGACAAAGCTATGTGAACGGCCGTTGTATGCAGACCCAATGCCCCCAGGGCTATGTCTGGACGGGCCATCGCTGCGACAGACCCCAGATTACGGAACTAGGACGCGTCCACCTCGAGACGAAGGTTACCAGCAAGGCAACGGGCCAATTGGTTACGAACAATGTTAACAACGTGAAAGTGGATGCACCCATCTCGATACCCGGCTCTGACTACGATGAGGATGAGGAGGATGTGGAGGAGGTACCTCCTACGCCCAGACCAGCACCCGGACCATGTTGCAATGTGTTTGCCCCACGCCTCTGCAGCGCCCCAGCCAATGGCATGGGCTACAAATGTGCCAGCCGCAGCCAGCAGCAGTGCGGCAGCTTCTGCCAGGCCAACAAGATGGTACTGGCACCCTCGCAGCTCACCAGCTGGACGTCGAACAATAGCCAGATGCTCGTGATGCCACCCCACTGGGGACAGGGACAGGCGTGCCAGGCCCCTGGATCGTGCCAACAGGCCCAGAGTAAGATTTTTTATAAAACCTATAGATATAGCTTCAGCAGCCCAACAAAATGAATTTCCAGTCGGTTAACTCTGCAGAAATGTTCCATAAACAAAAGGACACATTCGTTTTGAGTTGAACGAATTTCAGGTACAGATATCTAATTATGGATCTCTTTATCTATTTGCAGATTTCTACGATTGCAGCGGCTGTGGCATGGGCGATGTTACCACCTGCTCCACGTACTGCTATAGCTATCGGTGCAGTGGACACGGCTGCGCCTTCTACGATCAGGGACAGTACTGTGCCCAGTATCCGGGCCAGATCGGTTGCCGTCCAGAGGATGGCTGGTTCCAGAATGGTGGTGATCCAGAATAAATATTTAAAACATAAATAATTTCGATTCTGGGCATTATCGTACATTTCGTACAAGTGGATCTTACCTTGAAAAAGAATAAAGAAAGAAGGTCAATATATCATATATAAGAATCAATGGAATATTATGGGTTCGTTGGGTGATATATCCAATGAAACAAGAGTATATTTCTTTATTATAGTCTTCTCAGAATCTTAGAAACAAATAGCAAAGACCACCAATCGATCGGATAAATATTATACCCAGATAATGGAAATCAAAAGCTCTATATTTTTTGTGACAGAAAGGGAAGCAAATAAAGCGGGTAAAAGTCGAAGGGAAAGACGAGGAAGAGAGCATCGACAGACTGCCTAGACTAGGGGCTATACAGCACTTTAGAGCTTGATAAGGTTCGCGGCAGTTCTTTGCGTGACGTTACAGTGCAAAGTGCTCTTGAAGTGATACTCTCTTATACACGTGTGCGGAATGTGCGTCACCCTGTTGTTTATTTGTTCAAGGTATTGGAACTCGCGGAATCCCCCTAATGTTAGCAACAAATAATTGACAAAAAGGCCGGTACGTTGTACACAACTCGCTATCACTAAGCAATTAATATAATAATAATCTATGGATCAACATTCCCATGTGCCTAAAGTTTCGCAGGTGGCATATTTGTATGTACGATGGAATGCTGAGTGATTCGAAATTGAGTGAAAGCTTTGCCAATAATCAATTCACTGATATTGTTATCTGGTGTTATCTGCGCGCCATGGAGAAGGAAGTAGCGACCACGCACCACCAATCCACTGCTATTGCAGTTCATTTTACCCGTACCGCACAAACGGACGTGCAAAGTACTTTTAGTACCACTAGTTAACCGAAACCGATCGGCCAGAAAGCACCAGAGAGAGCTGCAGTAAATAGAACCACTCGAAACATGTCACAGATCAAGGTGAGTAATAAAACGCCACCCAGCCGATATGCCAATTTATTGCAACTGTCAAAATTGATGACATAATCCGATTGGCACTTTTCTGCTGAGGTGCGATAACTCAGGACTGGTAAATCATGGGGGAACCTATGGGGCTGACGACGCTGACGAGGGTGACGAAGCCGCCCTGTGATATGACCAGAAAGTGAGAGGAGCATGACGTATAAAGGGCAGCTGGTACGACAGTAGATCGCTGGCTATCGGAACGTATCCAGCTCGGAAAAGGACGCTCCAAGGCATACGTTGCTCGGGCTCTGTAGATTCTGGAGTGCACTTCCCTTTCTGTGAACACCGGTCTTTACTGGAGAGCGCCAAAAAGTTGTAGTCTCTCGGTATATTTCGGAAAGTACAACCGTGGCCAGATAGTTCGATATATCCCAGAGATATTTACTTATCATTTTACTTGTAACCACCTATGGATGTCGAGGGAACAGGTTCGTGGGGTAACCCGATTCAGGCCGAATCGAGCTATTTTAGCGGCAGAACTAATATAGAATTGGTATAGATAGAAGATCTGGGGCTAACTGATAAGAAGAATTAACCACCTTATTATGATGCCAATAAATAGTTTTGAAAATAAAACTGTGGCCACAAGACCGTCTTATCAATTTTCTAAGCAGGCACAGGTCGTTGCTGAAATTAGCGAGTAAAGAAGCTAACTTGATATCCACAATCAATAATTTTTTTGTAATATTTTCACTGGATCTCATTTAAAAGATTGACGCACTTTGAACTGGGTTTTCCTTTGTCTTAAATGATGTGTGACGTTAACATACTTCCACAAAATCCTAAGCAATCCTTCTACCCCAGCTCTGGCCATCCATCTATTATGCAAGTAGACCCAAAAATATGACACACATATGTGCAATGCATCTGATAGGCAACGAGTAGGTTAGTCATGGTAGATAAGCCGAGTTCGGGCACCAATAAATCTGTTTTTAGAAGTCTGAAGGGTAATATGGGAGGTAGCAAAGGTAGATGCTTATAGGGGCAATATCTAAACGATTATAGTAGGTGGCACAGCTTCAAAGATCTACTCATCGTTGAACCGAATCTAATCTTCTTTTCCACATGGATATCTTTTGCATAGCTACAACGGTCTTTGATTGGATGGCTGCTGGTGCTGCTGGCCACAGTCCTAGTCCAGGCCGAGGATACGGTCCAGACGTCGAACAACACAATTGTGGTGCACACTCCGCTGCAAAACTATGACCAGCCCACGCTGCGGGACTATGAGGAGTGCCAGGCGAATCGGGACAAGTGCATGGCTGTGTGTGACGGGGATGGGGACTGCCAGGACGAGTGTCCGCTGTGCCCGGAGCTGTACGACAAGCCGCTGATGGTGCAGGGCGTAAACGATACGGACCTGGTGGCCCCCGCCCAGAAACCCATGAACACCACCAACATTATCCGCCTGACTAACGAGATCAGCAACATCATCCAGCACGACATTAAAAACCGCAACGAGGTCAATGTCCAGGTGCAGCAGAATGTGTCGCAGGTCGGAGGTCGCTTCGGCTTGGGCTACAACGACTATGGCTCCTGCTGCTTTGTGGTGCGAAGGGCGCGTGAGTGCGAGGACAAGGAGCACTGCCAGGAGCGGAGTCGCCAGCGAGTGTGTGGCGAGCGCTGCCAGGCCCGTGTGATGCTGGCCAAGCGAGTGGTCCAGTGCGATGTGGACGAGCCCAGCAAGTGCCACGAGACCATCGAGTATGTGCCACGCCGGCGTAAGTCCGCCGGGCGCCGGACCGAGTACTCTTCCGCTGCAGGTCCCTGCCGCTACCTGGGCAACACCTGGCCCTACGTCAGCTGCGGCGAGGGACAGGCTGAAGCACAGCGGGTGAAGCGTTCCAGCTGCCAGCAGTGCCTCAATCTGCCGTACGGCTACGTTTTACAGAATGGACTGCCCGCCCAGTGCGCGGGCTGCTTCCAGGGCTACGCGGCACCTTTCCAGCCCCAGTACTACGCTCCCTATGTGCCATACAATCCGTACCCACAATTTGCACCCTTTGCACCCCTCCCCAACTGTGGCGCCGGTGGTTGCAGCAACAACATCATCGATGGATCTGGAACGGGATCGGAGAACAGCGATGATGACCGAACCCACGACGATTGGGTCTTGTGTGACAGCGACAACATTGATGATTGCCTCAATAATGCCGATGGCAAAGGCAAATCCGATGATACTTCCATTCAACCCGAGGAGGTAGATCCAGATTTCAGCGTGCCGGCTCAGCGACGACGTCGCCGGCGTCAAAACCCGCGCGCTTTTGTTCGATCCGCCTACAGCAAACGCAGTTAAAGTCCAGCCGAAACAGACTCCGTTCTAGCCTTTTGTTATACTCAAAAATTGTAAAATTCTGCCCTTAATCTCTTCTCTAAACGATCCCTGAACCATTCCATATTCCCATGATTTTATCTGCCATAATGTATAATGTAATATTCATATTTTGTCACGTAATAAATTGGTTCTTAATAAAGTTGCATTCTAAAAAATGTTAATTTTTTATTGAAAAATTCGTACATTCGTCGTTATCTTTATCACTTCAAGTACCTAACCGGTACTTATGAAGTGCAGCCAAATAAAACGAGGGGGAACGTTGTGAGCCGCGTCTCTACTTTATACCCGGTACTCAGTCAGTATATACATATGTACATTCTCTTTCTGCTGCTGCATCTCTCCTTTAAAACTGCTCCCACTCTGGCGTGGCTTAGCTCGGCAGTGTGTCATCTTTTGTCCAGGCTTCTTGCAGAAATGAGATACCACTGCAGAAAATCTCGTTCGCTTGAGGTCAGGTCCAATGCTATCCATGGCGCCAGCGTTGCGTTTGCTTTCAAATGAAAACGCCATCAGCTCCGCTTGTAGTTTGCTTCGGGTCGTGATATTCGAAGTTCGCTGCAGGCGGCTGTCAATATTGGCCATATGCACCAACACTTTAGATACTGCGATCTCTGCTATGTTCATGTTCCGCCATTTTGACATCAACAAAGTCACCATACGGCTTGCATATACTGCATAGCATTCACCGGCAGAGGGGCGGCTTTGAAAAAGGTTCGACAAAATGGCGGCTGGAGCCTCTTCACTCTCATATGCCAGCGTAAACACACTCGATTTCGAAGCACTGCCCTCCATACAATAGCCTAGCGCATAACCATGATGAGTCCGCTTCCAGTTAGCGGCTGCTCTGCCAGAATGATATCAGCGGTCAGGAACCATTGCAGCGTCGTCGCAGGCACCCTCAGGATTAAACGGGGGCAAAGTGACGCCAACATTCTGAACGGGGGCTGAGGCCTGCATGGCTTTCGCCAATTCAAACACCAGACGCCACTGCTCCTCAGACAACTGCCTGAGCAGACTTCCAAAAACTGAGTGTACAGCAAGAATCGAGGAAAAGCTCTTTCAGACTCTCATTATCTGTAGCACAATTGTCTGTACCTCTCTCTCTTGTCTTATCTCTCTCTCTCTCTTTCTCTCTCTCTCTCTATCTACCCAGGCCACTTACAGAGTAACACGGTCATGCGCCTCTCTCTCAATTCCGTCCCTCCTTCATTACACTAAGAACACCATCGCTCTCTCTGACAGCAATACAAATATGAGACAGCCCGTGTCTAAAACGGAGCGTCGAGGCTAGGAGACAAGCTGTGACCGATAACCAAAGTGCAAAGAAGGCACGAAAGGGACTCAGAATAACCGAAATACACTGCAAACAATTCCAGGACCCGACAAACATATATTTACACCCGGAATACCAGGTATATCCAGAGTGGAAGCAGCATTAAGACTGGCTTATAATTTAATGTGACTAAAAAGTTTTCCCGCGATTCCCTGTTATTATATTTTGCTAATATTTCATTTAAAAAACTTATAGGTGGTTATGTACTTTAAATAACGATTTATTTGATAGGCAGGGTGTAGAGCACATGGCACAGGGCGGTAGGACCCTGTGGTTCGGCTTATAGACTAAACAACGTTTAATAAAATGTACTTCCTCATGCTTTAATGGTTCTGGTTAACAGTTGCTAGCGATCTAAATATATTTATATATCATATGAATTGGATTTGATTTAAAGACATTTGCTCTTTGCACTTTGCATTGCATATAAAGGTAGTTGGTTTTCGTATAGTTAAAAAGGGGGCACTCGTCCTGCTTTTCCCCATAGTTTGTCGCCCGTCTAGAAGAACAAGTGATGAAACGAAATTACTAGAACTTATGGTAATATTGCGCGTATGTGGTTTTTGTTGTTGTTGTTGGTTTATTCGTCACTATTTTGAAAGTGGTTCTTAAGGTCCACAAAGATAGGGCTTTACTTGATGCCCAATTCCTTGAGTTCGGTTTCTTCGTCCACGGAGTCCTCATCTTCGGAGCCATGCACAGAAGGGGCCGGGGTAGTGTGACCTATTGATGAAGAGAATGAAATTCAATGATTTACTGGAGTACTGCAACAGAGGTGGATGGACATGGAACTAGTTTTATTTCTGTCTGTCGAAAAATCGGCACGAAGAACAATTTAATCGCGCAAGAAATTGATGGTCAGATTTTCCTTCTTGACTAAAAATTTTAAACAAGAAAAGTCCATAGTCGATCATTTATTCGATATCATGAACTAAGACCTCTATATCTTTTTATTACTGAATATAAACCGTCGTCGTTTTTGAAACAAATTGGAATGTATTGTTCAAAAAAGAGGAAATTACATTGTTTAGTATTGGACCGTGTTCGGAAAATGTTTAACCGGTTCAGTCCATGCCCATCTTTAGACTGGAATGCTTTATTTTCACTTACGCGATGAGGTGGGGCTTGGCGGTTCACTGTGGGGTCGCGAGAAGACCAGGTTACTGCGGGATCCGTACAGACTCAACTCATCCACATAGTCCGGATAGACGGCCTGCAAGGCCTTGACCCTGGCCTGTCTGTAGTACTGCAAATGCAAAGAAGAGATTATGTTCGTTTAAAAGGTATCTTTAAGATCTTTAAGAGTGAATCACATACAATGCCCAGGGTACGCCAGTCGAGCAAATCGCTGAGGCGCTCCGTACGATTGCGTTGAATGATACGCTGGCGACGATTCAGACGCGAGAAATCCATCATGAAGTTGGACAACTGCTGGATACTGTCCTCGAGGCCAATGTAGCGACGATCGACGATGTAGATGCCATACGACTTGGGATCACTGATGTGCTCCTGCATGAAGCAACCGAAGCCCGACAGATTCGTGGTCACACTGGGTATACCCATGACAGTGCACTCGGCTGGTGTGTATCCCCAGGGCTCGTAGTAGGAGGGGAAGACGCCCAGATGGCAGCCGCGGACAAACTCCTCGTAGTCGATGCCAAACAAGGGATTCGACGAGTTTAGGAACTCAGGATGAAAGACCATCTTGACGCGATCGTGCACCGAATTAAAGAGATGACAGCGACGGATTGAGGCCAGCACCGGATCGTTCCAGTCATCGGCCACATTGTGCGTGGTCACCGGCGGCATCGATTCGCGCTGCATGGCGTACATGCAGCGCTTGATCTTCACCATATCATCCTTCTCCAGTAGATCGCTCACGTCGGGTAGACGGCCTTTGACGCATGTATCAAACATACGCTTGCCAACCGCCTGCTGCACGCTATTAATGGTATCACGGAGCTGCTTGATCACCGCATGACCACGCAGCGAGTCTACATTGAAATTGTTCGTCTTGGTGGGGAAAATGAGGAATGCCACCACGGTGGTGTCGGGGCGCTCGTGCTTCAGCATGGCATTCACACGCGCCAGAGCCTCGATGAAGATATCGGCGCCCTTGTTGCCGAACTCGTAGCGACCGGCGATGAAGAAGTACAACGTCTTGTCCAAATCAAAGTCCATATGGCTGGAGAATTAGATCATTAGTGTTTCTGTAGGCAGATCAGATCCGATCTCAGCAGATCTCACTCACCCATAGAAATGACCGCGCACAAATTCATTGATCTTCTCCTTGGCCACGGCATGCATGTTCTGGAACTCATGGATGGCCGAGAACTTCTTCACATTCAGGCCGTTGGGCGTGATGATGTCCGGCTTGCGCTTGAGCAGATGCTCGGCTTCGTAGCCGGTGATTTCCGAAACGGTTGTAAACACATGCGCCAGGTGCGTGGCGCCACGCTCTAGACAGTATCGATGGTAGATCTGCCTCTTGCCCGCCTCCTCGTCCACAGCAAACTTGTCCATGTTGTTGTAGAAATCGGTATTGCCCGCACACAAATACCGGCCCAGCAGTGTGGCGTGAGTGGTGAAAACGGTAGCAATTTCCACAAGTCGTGTGCGCAGCACAATCAGACCCACGCCTGCTTGCCACTCATGGAAATGGGCCACAATCCGGGGCGGATTTAGGTCATGGTTTTGCGAGTATGCGACCGCAAAGTTGCGGAACTCCTCGAGGAACTCGGCGATCATGAAGCCCAGAATGATGGCATCGTTTGTCTCGATATCCAAATGTGGTATTCCAATGTGGCACTTCTCCCACATCTCCGACTTGAACTGGTCCAGCTTCCAGGCTGCAGAGCCAATGTCGAAAAGAATCAGCTGCGGATTGCCGTCCACCAGCCAGCGTCCGGTGTGGATCTTGTAGCCGCGAGAGCGCAACGAGTTGACGGCATCGAGCAGAGGGTTGCCACGCGGAAATTCCATCTCCTCCATCTCAGTGCGGGCGCAGACCTCCTTGTAGGGCCCCATCATGCACAGCTGTTCGCCCATCTCCTCGGTGGACACATAGGCCTTGGACCGGATGACTGTGTAAATGCCGCCCACCTTGTTGGCCACCTCCCATGCGACCTCAAAGTTCCAGCGGTTCTCGCGCGAGGCAATATCGCCGCGATCGAAGTAATCCTTCAGGTCCACGCCGGACTCCACTCTCGAAAAGCGTCGATTCATCTGCAAAAAGTCATTTGAAGGTAAAATTAGATTGATTTTCCATTGGATTGCTGTTCAGTATTATTATTATTAACCCTTAAAGCATATGAGGAGTCGTCGTGATCTTCAAACCGATAGGACATTTGTCGTCGCATCGTGCTCTTGATATGCTTGCGCGGATCGGTTCAGTTCGAAGCTAATCTGGAATGACTGAACCACTCCGCTGAGGCTCTCGTTGCGAACTGATAGTGTCAACTAAATTTAGCTACCGGCTTGACCCACATTACAAGCTGCGCTTCGGACGCGACGATGCCTTATCGCTGGGTCTGCTCGGTCTGTGCCCGTTCCCATGCTCATGTTCATGCTGCTGTCCTGCTGCTGGTAATCGTCATCTCACACGTCGCCCGTTGCATCATCCCAGAACGAGGTGCAGTCGTTGCTGCATTTCACGGTCTGGCCCCGATAAGGCTTGGGTGGGCTGGCTCAGCTCTGGGCTCTGCGACATCGCCTCTGTCCCTGACACTCACCGGCCGTATGCTCATCCATTTGTTTGCCTGTACACAAATTTTGGCCTCTATTTTTAGATGCAGGAAATTGACGGCATCATCGGTTGATCATGAGTTTGCCAATTTTCCTTGTTTCTATATACATATGTACATATATTCTATGGCAGCGACACGAGAAAACGCCACACGTTTTCATTTATTGGCACAAAATCGAGAAGAGGAGAGAAGAGTTGCAGCGAAAGGCCAAATGCAGGCGCCGACATGGAACGCGGATTGTTAAGGTACAGGTACAGATACAGATAAGGAACGATCCATAATATTACTAGTGATATTGATCCGATGCACACATCAACGATAAAAATAACTCATAATAATGTTGGATATTTTTAAGCCTCGAAAAATAGATGTGGAAATTGTGGTTTGAAGTTGGTCGCTTTACCATTCAAGCAATTATTTTCATTCAATTACATAAGATTTTAAAAGAGTTTTTTATTTTAAAGAATACTCTTAATAGCAGAATATTTAAATTTTTCTTGGGTAACTATTCGCTTTCCAGATATTTGTAAATAAGACAAGGAATTTTCCATAGGAAAAATTTTATCAGATTTCAGCGGAAGTTGAGGCAATTTATGTATTGATGTGAAACGTTCTAATAAATGTTGTTCCTTCAAAATGGTTAAAATAACACACAAATTTAATTTGTAAATTTTTTAAAATTTAATTTAATTTATTTCTTAATTAACCAATTTTGAGCAAATTTTCTGGCATTTTTTTTGGATAGTTCAACATGTTAGAGTGACATTAAGGAACAACTTTTATCAAGAATCATATGGATAATTCGATTCGATCTATAGATGAAGCCATAGACGTTCCGATAATCGAGAATATTGAATCTCAACAACTATAGGTACGTATGTACCTATGTATTTATTTTTCTTTTCAAATGAGACACTTTTTTGAATGACCTTGAGCAAGGCAAACCGGCCTTTTGTGCATGAGCAAAATACGATTATACAGACAAACAAACATAAGAAACATTGGAAAACTAAGTCCAGAGTTATTTTCTAATCTTTAGTTTGATTAGTTTCCCAAGCGATCATTTATATGCCGTTTACATATCATAGTATGTAGCACAAATGTACATATGTATGTTCATATGTATAAGCGCCGATCTTATGTATATCATATATATATATATATATATATATATATCTTTTATCACTCATTAATCTTGTCAATTGCACTATTTATTATCATTAGTCAGTTGAACGAAAACTATATATATAGTTTTTATATAAAATCCATAGTAGAAAAGGCAGGACTGCTCCCATTACTGCCTTACCTTCTTTTGTATATACCCAACTTCTTTTTATCTCCTTTCTCCTCGCTTCTTCCTCTTGCACATCAAAATTTGTTTGCAAACACGGATATGAGGTATGAGGAAAAGCAATTAGCACAAAGATGCGAGAGGCAGGAGGAGGCAGGTATGCCAAAAAGTAAAAGTGCAAATAGCAAGACTGAATGATAGCAAGACCAGCAGGCCACAGCATTCACAAAAAGAACAGATTTCTCTCTCACTTTTCTTGGCAATTGAACAGACGATTTTCTTACACTTTTATTTTTATTCAATTATTCAATTAGAGCACTGACTGTTGTCTCCCTCGTTCTTGCATCAGTTGACACACGCGCGGCTCCCAAATGGTCTTCTTCTGTTCTACCCCACCCACCCGCTGCCTGCAGCGACGAAACTCCGAAAATAACAGCCCACAAAGGCGGCAGAGGGAGAGCGTACGCGCAGCAGAGGCCCGAAAGAAATTGTCTGATACCCTGGCGTAGAGGGTATACGGATTTACACCAGATTTCAATTTGAGGATTTGTCAAAATCCTCTACCTCTGACAGATCGGCCTGCTCTTAAGCTATAGCCTCCATATGACCGAAGGATATGTGAGGTGAGGGTATCACAAGAATCGGCCCCCGAAGTTGGCCTTCCGTTCTTGTTGTATTTTTTGTTTTTTTCATTGCCAGAACGGCAGCGGCGTCGGTAGAAGCAGCTAAAAGTCAAATAAAGGTCAGTGGCAGTGCTGGGGCTGCTCTGCCGGCGTCGCTATGGGCAGAACATTAAAAATTGGTTTAGTTTCTGCGTGCTGCCGCTGCCGCTGTCGCTGCTTTTGTTGCTTTAATTATTACTTTTTAACCCGCTCAACAAGTTTGACTTGATAATGTTATTGGTGTTGTTGTTGCTGCATTCCGGAGAGAGAAGAGCGAGAGAGTGTTAACATTTTTTTTGTTTTATCAGGTAGCAGCCGGTGCCCGGCCTGGCCCGGCGCATTGATAGCGCGCTGGCAGCGGCAGCGCTGCTTTTGCAACGCTATTTGTTTATGTTTTTATCACTATATTACTGAGCAGAGCAGGTATTGCAATATTTTCAAAAATACTATGTATATGTTTCCAGATTAATGTGGCGTCCATGTGGCGCCAATTGCAATCAATGCTACTGATAACACAATTTGTTTATATATGTATGCATAGGTATTGGCACGCGCACAGCTGGCTGTAATTTGTTATATATTATATTTCATTTTATTCAAGAAAATCACCTTAAAGCTATAGCACACGAAACGAACGATGGAAGAGGAATGAAAACAAAAATTCCGACCATTCACAGTGGGTGGTGTACGGGTGGTTAACGGTTCACACTGAGAGATATTGAAGACATTGAAGGAAAAATCATTGAAATATTGAACAAAAACCACAACGATGCGCAGAATTGAGCATGACGCTCTCTTTTTCGCTCTAAAATGTGACCGTGAACAGAAATTTAAATAATACCACAAAAAATTATGTGACAGGAAACTGGACATAAATATGCCCAATTTTTTGGCTTGCTTTGCAGCACTGGCTGGCAGCTTTCCAGAGTGCAGTCTTTGGCGCGAATTTCAAAATTGAGAAATGTTATTGAATTCTCAATCAACTTTTTCAATATTTTACTAGTGCACTGAAGAAGAATGGTTAGGAATAATATGATATTATGTTTGTTTGCTTTAATGCCTAGAATACAGATCAGTTAGTATTGCTGGACATATTCGGAAAATATTAGTATTTATTTATACTCTAATGATTTTTGATTTGTATTATCATTTAAATCTACTAGATAGATTCCATTTTATATCAATGGATACCTGTACAAATTCACCTTGACCAATTTTCTTTATGAATTGGCCAGACAACGTCAGAACTTGCCTTCGATTCCATTCAGTTTTCGCATTAAGAGTAATATTTCACACAAACTTGAACGTAACCTTGCTCCATAAACAATTTAATGTTCTTTGTGGCGCTTGTCCGGTCGCTTAGCCTCAATTAAAACCAGAAGATGGACACGCAATTGCTTTTTCTCACTCTCTATGTCACTCATTTCTCCCTGCTCTTTTTATGTTTATTAATTGAAAAAAAATGAACAAGAAAATGGGTATAGAGAGAGAGTTGGAAGAGTTTGGTAAATGGGTCAATCGAGTGAATGGTGGACTGCAGATATTTCAATATAACGACAATTTCCTTACGGTTACTTTCTGATGTGGAGATACACACTAAAAAGTTAAATTTCAGCTTGATATGGAAGACATTGTGGTCATCACATAATTGATAAGAAGAACCTGCTTTTTATCCACTATATGGACACATGTATATATCAACCCTTTCTTCTCAGTGTTTATATGACACCCACGAATACCATGTTCGAGCGCACTCATCATTAAATGGGAATCACTCATCATTTCATCAACGCGTCAGCCTGTCACCAGGTGGACCTGCGAGGTGGATGCTGCCTTGCCCTTTGCCTTGTCCAGGCGCCAGCATCAATCCATCCATTGCCATTCTGTGTGCTCCACAAGGTCAAACGGCATTTATTATTGCTTTGTTTCGTCACTGCACTGGAAATTATTGGTGGTACGAAATGGCTTAATCCTAATAAATGTTCAATGGTTGCCCTTCCTTTAAACAGAATCGATTACTACTGGGTATAGCATTATTGAGTCACTTGTTTTCGCCTTTCGCACTCTCCTACTTTCTCCGAAGTGTGTTCTTCTTGTTTAGCTCGAGTCTGCATTGAATGTCTTTGACGCGAGGAGCTCTCTGTGTGTCCTTGATAAGAATCAATTGATAACAGGCACAATGGGGCAACGCTAATGGCATGGGAATGCTGTGTGTGGTGTCTCTTTGCAGCAGTCGGGAGCTCGCTAGCAGTAAATCATTTTGAAAGAACATTTACTGGCAGTGAGCCAAAGTTGATTACGATAAGATCGGGCATTCCCTGAGAGCAAGCTGAGGATGGTCACACATTTTTGCAGACACAAGATAGATAGAAAGAGAGGGAGTGCCACTGGGAGAGCGGGAATAAGCATCACCTTTTATTTATACACTTTGCTCAATCTCTCTTTTGTTTCATACTCTCTCGCTGTCTTTCTCTTTCAGTTTTAAGATAGTTTTTGCAATTTCCTGCACTGATGCGCTCCGAGTCCCATTTTCTTTTTGGCTATTTTAAGTACTTCCTAAACGAGACAGCAGCCAAATTGCAGCAATCGTTTTATTTCCGCTTCTGAAGATGTGCAAGGAATGGGATTGTTTGCAGGAATAAAAATTATAGTGGAAACATTTTACTATCTTGCAGTTCTTTGTTTTTTTAAAGCTATATGCTATAGTCAACCGATTTAAGTAAATGTAGAACGAGTCTAAAGGAATGCCATCATTTTTAAGACAATTCCTGAACGGAAAAAATATTTAAATCAACTTATAAATTAAACTACATAATTTTTGTACAGCTGCATTGAAGCCACTGAAATGGCTTCCCCGTTTCGCCAGTACCTCAGCGCCCAGTCCTCATAGCCTTATGGCCATAACAAACACTAGCACCCGGCCAGGACATCCACCCATTTGCTTATCTGTGGAAAGCTGTGGTAACTGTTGGCAATGTGAAAAGACAAAAATATTTTTGTGGCATGGCGAGGTCAAGGATAGAAGCGTTTTCCAGCGTTTCCTTTTTATTTGTCACAAAATTTCAATTGTGCAGAAAATCTTTGAATGGAAATTAAATTTATTTGGTATTTTCTTTAGTAGCATTCTTCTAAGAATATTTTATAATTTTCTCTGTTTAAATCATCATAAAAATTAGTTAATCTTACAAATGAAAAGGAAATGTGGTTTGAACATTGAAGCTCCTTTAAAGCATCGCTTATCCTTATTCTAGAAATGTTCCACAAAAAAGCGAACCCACATTTAATCATAATTCAGACGTAGTATCTGCTGGTATCATCCGAAAAACTGTCATAGAACTAACAAAGAAACGAAAGTCCAAAAATAAAGTGTGAGTGATATCGAGGACAAGCGTTTTTGCCACGCCATAAAGAGCTTAATTAAAAACTTGGTTATAATTCATTAGCGACCATGGCCGGGCACGTGAACTTCACTCAGCCCCGGGAGCTGCAGGAGCGGGTGGAAGACACTCAACTTAACCGACTTAAGGTTAAGGGACGTCCAAGTCAAATGTGACTAATTTATGTCACGGCCCTCCCCAAACACTAACCCCCATAATCACCCAACCTCCCCCTGTCGAAATATTGCAGGACAATAAAGATAACAGCGAAAGAAGCTTCCACACGGAGTCGAGGTTTCCTTGATAGCATTGAGGCGACACAAGAATAGGCAGCACAAGCAGCACCAGCACTAGAAGCAGCACCAGCACCAGAAGCAGAAGCAGAAGAAGATTGGTCAGAGTTACGAATAGAGGATACCCACTAAAAAAAGGGTAATCTTTCAAAATGAGACAATGTAAGAGTGCTAGAAATGCAAGTTGAGAGAATGCTCCTTCATTGACCATTCAGATACAATTTCAGCTGTCATATTAAATGATTATTGTATAGCATCTTCTGGTAAATCGGTAGATATTAGCTCTCTATAATTATCCCTAGTCATAGATTCATATCCTTGAAAGAAAGCTGTGAAACCAAGCTGCTTTTTGTGTTCTATCGTCTATTCTCTAGGAGGCCCTTACTCACGAATATACAGTGAATATTGGCCTCCAACTATTAGTTATGAAGAATAGGAACTCCTCCTGTTTCATACCCCCACATGATACCAACATACCCTTATCCTATTTGAATACCTCGTGCCAAAAGTGTTGCCTACTTTGTGGCGCATGCGTTTAGGACTCGCCATACGTACATGCAACATGGTTAAATGTGGTTGCTGTTGTGGGTGGCTGCTGCTGCTTGTGCTGTAGATGGGGGTGGTGGAATGCTGGAGGATGCTCTGCCACTGTTTGTACACAAACCGAGGCAGAATCGGCGACCGAGGCAGCGACAACGGCAGAGGCGGGCAGCAGCTGACGGCCCGAATTCGAATTTCGAAAACTGTTATCACCAATGCCGAGTATCTGTGTGGGTGCCACTCTCTGTGTGTGCGTGTGTTTGTGTGTGGGTATCTGCGTGTCTCTGTGTGGGTGCGGACCTACCAGTGGCAGATGAAAGCCCATCAGTCGGCGGCTGTTGCACGTTGCGTGTGGTTTCGTTTGGCTCCGACCCCGCATCCTGCGTGACCCGCATTCGTCTCCGGCCAAAACTCGTATTCAAAGTGCGTCTAGTTGTTGCTGTTGCTGTTTGCTGTCAGTGTTGGCGTTGGGTGCTCGGTTTTTTAATAACGCAACAGCAAGTCGCGAAAGTAGTGGCAACTACTGTCCTGTCCTGACAATCCTCCCGACAAGTGGCAGACCGACCTGCCATTTACCATTCGCAGTTCGTGGCAGTCGGTTGTCCTCGCGCTTATCTCCGGATCCGGATCTGCTCACAGTCACTGATCGCATTGGGAGAGCCTATTGAAACGGTTGAATATTTGAAATATTAAACATAAATAAATAACATTAAACTAATAAAAAACAAACAAAATAAACCATTTCAAAGTTGTGGAGAATATTAAAAAATTATAATAAAAACATTAAAACAGTTTAAAACAATTTAAACAATAATTAAACAATTCAAAAGTCGTAAACAAAATGTGAAAGCTGAAATAAATAAATATTCATTAAATACAAATATAAAGAAAAAAAACCATTAAATTATTAAATATTATTATTTTAAGTGAAACTGTCAGTTAAAAAATTTCTAACTTATGGCAGCAAATTTTGAAACCCTTTTGGAAGGATAATGCTATCTCTTTTGAAATATTTTCTATTGTTTTAAATGTAATTAGATTTCTCTATTATATGTTTATCACCAAAAAATTTTTGAAACATTTACTTATACAAAATTAATATACAATTTAATTCATTAAAAAATGTCAAATAAAATGTAAACAGACTACTAGGTTTCTTTTAGTTTATTTTAAAATATTCAAAATCAAAATAAAAGCCATAAATTACGTTAATAATTAACCAAAGCAATTTACGCAATTAAATTATAATTCATTTGGAAACCACCTCTGCACGTTTTGCTTGTGGCATTAAGCATACGCCTAGTAGGCTAATATAAATGCCGTCAGATCTTTTCCCTTGTGGAGTAGCACCGCGCAACAGACTCTGTCTGAGGCACAGCCTCCCAAGGGGCAACATCAAAAACCACTTTATAATGCGATTTGCCAGGGAAAACCAGTTAAATTGCGTAATTAATTCAAGCGAGCAACGACAGGAGCAGCTTCAGCTGCTACTCCTATGGTAAAACAGCAGAAATATTAGGAAAATAACTCAACGGCCAACAGCCAACAGCCACATGCCAGGACGGCTTATTATAATGCTCTCTCAGAGGGTATTATAATTAATTCCAAAAATTGGGGAGTTTTTTTTCTACTTTAGTGTTAGTCTTGCTAATGTAACCTTAAACCCTCTAGCTTTAGCTATAGAAATACATATAGGAGTATATTTTAGCCTTTATTCCTATCAAGCTGTTTTGATATAATCATCAATTAGCTATCAAAATATTTATTAGATCAGGTTTTAAAGTAAACAAAAGGCTATCTATAATCTATCCATTTATCTTTCTATAAAATGGAGTTAATTGCTGAAGAAATAGGAATTCATTAAGGAAACATTTCATGCTCTAAGGAATCCCGGTTTGGTTCCAAAAAGAGAAAACATTTCTCTATATTTTAGCACAGGGTATTCCAAGCTGCCAGCCGTCAGATCTTGTAATTTCTTAACATTTTAAATTCGTTTAATGTTGCCGAAACCTCCAAAAAGCACATGCCTATGCTACGAAAGAGCAGGATTGTGGCAAAGAGAGAGTGAGAGAGGTGGAGTTATGCCCCTGGAGTTATGCTGAGCGCATCAATTTTTCAGCAATTTAATTGAAGAGAATTCCGGAAGCAGCCAAAAACGGTATTTCCTTTAAACAAGAACCGAGATTCATTTATCGCGCCGCCAATTTAGCCGTCACGCCCCATACATAACCACCTCTCACCACCCCCCGCCCTCTTCCCAGACGTGCAAATCCCGCTAAAACGGAACGGAAATAAAAACACGCAACAAAAAATGAAATCAAATCAAATAAAATCAAATTATATGAGCAACGCGAGCCAAGAAATATATTCTCTTACTTCTGGCTTTTCCCTGAATTCCTGTTTTATTTTTCCCTTTTTTGTCGGCAGGTTAAGCGTGCCGCAAATCCGCATCACATCGCATAATGAAAATCAAAGTACATAAATATAAAATTAAATGTCGTAAATAAAGAGAAAATAATAACGTTCAAGTATATAAAATATACATATGTACATACGAGTATAAGTGAATGTGCGACGACGACCCACAGACCCGCGAGACAACGAAAAGAAGGCAACAATTTAAGGAACGTGCCACATTAAATATTTAGGAATTTGCAAGCGAAACTTTGGAGAGCTGAGAAAAGGAGAAATCTCCAGCTGTTGGTAAGTTTTCCAAGTTAAATTTGAATCAATTTTCAAGGTTAAGGGGCATCCTCATTAGCGGTTGTCTAATAGTATCCCTCCTTAAAGGTTTGTTATCCGTAAACGTAAAGAAAGTGGTTGAAAAGTTGTTTATATAAAGGAATATTCACAATTTGTTGACTGAGATTTTGTAAACTAATATTCAAATTCGGATTCCTTAAAAAAGGGTTAAAAATAGTTTTAGCGTAGGAAAAATAAAACAATTTTAAGCAATGTTCTTTTTCGACTTTTCTAGTGGATTTTCTAGTGAGTTTTCTATAATGTAATTTAATAATGTTGTGCAAAAAATATATTCTAAAAACTGAAACAGCATTTTATGTGCAAAACCGACAAAAACTTTGGATGGAAACTCTCAAGTAATTTGAACCTAATTAAGGAAAACTTTGTCCTTGTTTTAGGTCGCTTCCTTTAAATTCCTTTTTGGGTGTCCCTTTGGTTTATCCACCACAGTTTTCCGCAAAGAACAAAGTAAAATTAAAAAAAGAAAAGGAAAGACAAAAATTATAGGCGCATCGTTAGCTAATCAATGACCGGAACTCTGATTTATCAGCTCCTCTATTGATTTATTTGAAATGCCAGGGAGAGAGCTTTCCACTCTCTGGCTGGCCCCTCCTCTATTTTCTGCTATTTAGGAAAGCGGCCCTGGCCTCTCCAGCTTGAACATTTACGAGCATTTTGTGCATTTAGATGGCAGCCGATGGTGGCCAGGGAAGTCCCATAAAAACAAAGTCGTGGCCATAAAAAGTGAGGAGCCCGAACCGAAGTGCAACCAAAAAAAAATTCGCACATATGAAACATAAAAAAAGTTGCTCTTTGGCATTTCTTAAATAGTTTTATGCGTGCCATTAGAAATGTATAAAAGCCGCATAAAATGAGGAAAGGAATACCTCAAATAATTCTCTTTAAAAGGGAAATCACTCAAACCGGGGCAAAAGTGTATTGTATTTTGCTTTATCCCAGCAAAATTCTATGCAAATGAGTTTTGGCCCGATAAAAATCCTCCGATTTTTATTGTTTTCCGTTCTCAGGTTTTTTCTTGGGTTTTTTTCTTTGGTTTTCTTCAGCGCGTTGAAGCGTTGGAATTCACCAAAAGCCGCAGCCAAACAAAACCAAATGAAACTGAAGAGAAGATAAAGAAAAAGAAAAGGGGACAAAAAAAAGGAAAAGGGGAAAATGAAAACAAATAGAAAATGCCTTGAAAGTTTTATGCGATTTTGTCTGCCACCGACGGAGGTCCAAGGAGGCGTGACAAAGGACCAAAGGGTTTGCCTTGGCAGACTGTCGGAATCTCCTGATGAATGTGGTGCCAGAAATGAATGGAAGGGGTCTACCATATATGGGTTGGGTTCATATATTTCCATTGAGGCTGTCTCTTCTGGGGAGGGGGGGCTGTTCATGTGAGGAATTCACTCTTGGGGGGCTTCAGAGGTTCAAGTTTTTCCTTAGTTTAGTTTTAATTCTAATAAAATTAGGTTTATTTTCAGAATCAAAAGTGAGTGCTACTGCTTTTCTCACACATGGAGATGTATGGGCTTTTATTTTGGTTTTTTCTTTTAGCTGATAAGTGAGATAAGCTGATTTATATATGTAAATGTGTGCTCCATTAAGTATACGACATGTTGATGTCAGCTCTTTCTTCCTGGTCCTGCAACTAGAGTCGTTCTTCAGCTTTAATCAAATGTCAATAATTGATCATAATCGGAGGCGCTTCCGCACCCGATAGTGCTTATCAGAGGCAACCAATGAATGATTAGCCCTATCAATGATGAGGGGAAGAGAGGATGGACAAACAAACCGACAAGTGACAGGCAAATACAGGTAAAACGGAGGGAAAACAAAGAGTGGAAAAAAAGAATGGAACCTAATTAATGCACGCTCATTCATACTAGACCCAGAATCAATTATGGGAGAGCACAGAGTAGCCCACAAGGGGGTCATGGTTATGGCATCGAAGCTTCTGTTATCAGTTGGTGGCTAAATATAAACTAAGTATATCTAAAAAATACAAAGAGAGCTGCAATCTCTTTAATCTCTATCTATTTTTGGGGTTGGAACTCCCTCTTTTGGTTATCAAGTTAATAAACGTAAAATGAGCTTGTCCCAGCAGCAATAATAATGAAATTTCCTCATGCCGACACGTGAGCGGACAATGTCAATCTGTTCCGGTTTTTATTTTGTTTATTTTTGGGTTGTATTAGCTTTTTGCTTTTGTTTGGGGTATTCCAGTTTTTAATGACCTCAGGGGAAGACCTTAGGGGATACTTGTTCATGTGAGAGTATATCCTGTTTAAAGATTTATTGTTATGCACAGATTATCTGTGTTGAATCATTCGAAGTAGCGTCTAAAATATTCTTCAAAATCGAAATTTTACCTATCAAAAAAAAGCATTAAAATATATATATTATGCAGCACATATGGGTCTTTAAAGAGAGGAATATTTCCTCCAAAATGATCGACTAAGCCTGAAGTTTTCCTCAAGTTTCCTTCAATTCTAAAAGAGAATTTGGTTGGTATGTTTTCAAAAGGTTATCTTTACATAATCGAATCCATACTTCAGAGATATTTATATTCATCATAATATTTGGTAGTGCAGGGTATTCCATGAATCGTCACTTGCTGGAATCCCCTTGTTCTTTCATTTTGTTGCTTGAGTGTTGATTATAATGATAAGCTCTTTTAACCACACAGGCATGCAAATTGCTTGTACGCAAAAACCTAAAATTTAACAGCTTCTGTCCCCCTAACACACACACGCCCATACACATGCTTGGGAGTGTAATGTGTTTGTGTAATGTAAGTGTGAGTGTGTGTCTCTGTATATGTAAATGAATGGAATGAAAAAAGTCCTCAGGCAAATTCAATTTGATTCGCTTCCCTTTCCGCTTGCCCTCACCTCATTGGAACCTTTTCTAGTTCAGCACATTTGACACTTGAGATGCTCTTGAGATGGTATGTTTCCTCACCCTCCCCCAAGCTCTCTCCTGTATATGTGTGCGTGTGTGTGCTCGGTGAACTGTTAAACAGCTGACATGGCCACTCAATCTCCGACCCCAAAGGCACAACAGGTGAGCAGGCATGGCATTTTGCTTATTGAAATGTTTTCGACACTTTTTTTGATTGACGCCAGCAAAATGAAAATGATAAACGTATTTTCTTTGCTTTCTTTTACTCTTAAAATTGTCAGTTTTAAAGCTAAAAGAAGTAAAGTAAAGGCCTTCTTTCAAGCCTTCTTTTGTTGTTTGAAAACTGACGGGTTGGAAAGATTTTTACCGCATTCATTAAGGGGCAAGTTTTTTGGGTCAACCTTGTTACTTTTTTTTTGTGAAAGCAAAGTTTTTATTTATGCGAAGATTAGAATGAATATTTTGACAAATTATGGTACTTCCAGCGAACACAAGGGATATCTTTAAGCCAGGGACTTTTTTGTACTTCTTTAGAGACTTTTAACAGCGTATACCTTAGAGATAACTTTCCATTGAAGATAAAGAAATAGTCTCCAATTCATTTACTTCAGCTCAAGATCCTCTCCTCTAGTAAGAACACTCTCTTCTTGGAGGACTTTCGGAATGTTCAATACAAAGTGTGGTGGGATAACCTATTTTAGCCAATACGGCAGCCCTATGTATTATAATAACCTTTATCAGCCAATACAGCAACACTAGTACAGAAGAATACAAATATACGGCCACATTATAAAGGTGTAGATCGAAGAGCAAAAGATAAAAGCGTTTTTGCACTCTCACAGAAGTAGGAAATAAAATATCCACACTTGTGAAAAGTCCCGCCAAAACCAAAGATTCTGCTTATCGATTCATGCAATTACGTAATTATTAAAATGCTCGCCTCTTCGCTGCATAAATCACGACACGCACGTGTCGATTATGTGCGCCAAAAAAATGGCCGAAAAAATACAAAAGGCAGCCTGCCCATTGCCCAGAAAAGCCCCAATACCGAAGGCCAAGAAAAGTTTGTCCAGAACAATTGAAGAAAGTTTTACCCCCGCCCCCTACCTTACCCCCAGTTCTCCACCAAACTCTGGCTAATAATCTGCTCTGACTGGAGAATGCCCTGCAGCGTAGGCTGTGTGCCCTATAATTCATTCTTGATTTCAGCTTCAGTCCAGTTAGAGGTTGAAGTCTTTTTTCTCGATTTCTCTCTTACGTTTCTTGCGGTGGTCCACAGCTGTCATCCCCTCCGCACCACACCCTCCCCCACCAGCTGGACTGCAGCATATCTGTGCTCTAATTTGCATTTTTATGTCTGTAAGTGATATTTCTTTGCACTTTTTCGTTCGCTCGCTCTCTCTCTCTCTCTCTCTCTTTCTTGCTGTATAGCTGTCCCTCTTTGCCACAGCTAGTGCTCTGAAGCAGCCACAGCAGGCAGCAGTCAAGTGGAATACGGAATTTTTATGTTCACTCACATGAGTAAGTGAATATTTTTGGTGTGGGCTGCGGACTATGTGGACTGTGTGTAGGAAATTCCTCCTGTTTCCTTTTTGGTGTGATAAATCCTGAATTATTAAATCTACATAAATCAAGAGAAAAGCGAAAATGCTATCACTGCTGCTGCTGCTATATATGTATGTATATGCGAAGAGATCCAGTAACTAACAGCATTAAAATTGCATAGCATACTTTTCCTTTTTGGCCAGCCACACATGGCCATGCGTGTGGGCCCAAAGCTAAACCCAGCAGATCGATACCATATATCAAATTCTCAAGCACTGTTTTGGCTGTTATTTTTATGGGCTTATTTGCATAATCAGCTTACAACTAATTAAAAGGCAATCAGCCAGAGAGGGTGAGAGATACATGAAAGCCAGGTTGCCATGGGCACGACTATGGTATATTCAATAGAAGGTTGGTAGTCTCTGAAAGAGATGGAGATAGAGCCCTACCTGCCTGTTGAACATACCCTGGCCTTACCACAAATGGTAATCTGCCAGAGCAAAACTCGCAACAATCTGGCAAAATACACACATTGGCACCTGGTCCCCCATCACCATCAGCATCTCCCATTTCCCATTTCCCACTTCCCCTCCCCCTGCCCTTTATTGCTTTTCACCTGCACCTGTTACACGCGCAGACAGACAGTCAGACAGACAGACAGACAGGAGCTGATGGTGGAGATAGAGATAGAACCTGGGACCCAATCAGTGCGGGCACAAAATGGAATTTTCCCTACTCTAATAGAAAACGGAAATGAAGTCTCTGAATATGCAAGTTGTGAGTGGATAAGTGTACGTAGATGCTTCTATATATGGAAGGACTTAGGCACGAGCAGCTTAGAAAGTTGTCGAGAAGCAACGTCAATCTGTTTGCTGGAACATGATTTGATTGCATTTAGATATGGTGGATTTTTCTGTGATATTTGCGTGAAAGTACATAAGTTTGTAAAAGTAATAAGATGATGGTTAAAGTTCAAATAGGTAGAAGGGAGGCAGTCAATGCAAGTCAAATAATAAGATGGAATGCTATGGAATGGCTTAAGGAGATACATCTGGCGCCACTATTAGGTAAATCTTTACCTTAAAGAGTTGCTCTAAATGTTCGGAGCAGTAGCTTCCAATGGCTCTAAAGATATTTCCTATAATCTATGCCTGTAGCGTCTATCCGAGCTCCAAATCATCGTCGAACAAAGAGCATCTGAGGGCCAGTTTGCATTGACAAAATTTCCCAAAAAACGCTTTTTCCGACACCTTTAAATTTAAAATAATCAACGCATAATTCCAGAGGCTTAAAGCTAAAGAAATATCTGAAGTAAACTTCCTAACCTTCCCCAAAACTTCTGCCCAATGTTTTGGCCTCTTTTCACTTCCTCTGATTTATGTAGACCGAACAAATTAGCAATTAAAACTTTGCTGTCCTCGAGCCTTTGGCTTTAATTGGCAAAGGTAAATAAGGAACCAAAAGATAAAGGGAGCCACACTTTATGGCAGTTTCCTAGATACCAAATTTTAACTCTTTTGGTAAAGCAACCGAGGATTAAAAGTTTGCCAAGAGTGGAGCCGAAATGTAAGGAAATGTTACAGTAGATGCATTGTGCATATTAGGTGTGTGCCTCATATGGAAAGCACTCTAAAGCACGAATTACGCTTACGCATACGTAGCCTTCGCCTTTGAGCTAGGATACTCAGCGTTACGTATACACCGCTTTCGCTGTTGAGTTACGTATACGCAGCGTTAGCCGGAATGAGATTTAATGTGTGTGCGTCAGGAATTGTTGGTGTCTAGGCGCTAATTTGATACCAACCAAGGGTAAACACAGAGCCCCCACATCCCGGCCGGGTCTAGTGTCTGTGTCTGTCAGGTTAATAGCTATCTCCCCGCACTGTCACTCTCTCTCGCGCTCTCGCTCTCCTCTTGCCAGCATCCAGCTGTCCCATTAAATGGTCTCTAAACTCATATGCATTTGTCTCACGTGTCAAGGCATGTCGTTTATTACCAATCTGATGAGTAGCTGGGAGCACACCGAAGTGTACGAGGGGCAGGAGAGCGGCTCTTTCACGTTTGCCGCTCATTAATTTCCATCGTGTAGGTTTTTAATGAAGATGCGTGCCGGGAAGAGGGAGAACTGCTCCTGTTCGGAACAGTCGGAAATAATTTATGCTAAGCCAGAAAGTTAACCCGCTGCTTGTTAACCGTATTACGCCTTGAGGCATGTCCTACTCCTTCTCGTGCCTTGAAAAAAAAGAAAATAATGAGAGACAAACATCCTTTAGGGTAGGCCCCAAAGTTTTTCCTGAAATTTTAATCACTTGACTTATTTCAATTATGAATAATTAGCGGGGCCAAGCATGGGTATATGAATTTATACTCAAGACTCAGTGGGAGACTTTTTTAATATACATAAATTTGAGGTAACGAAACGGTTTTTAACCTAGTTAATGCCCAAGGAGATGTAATATTGATTAAAGGTTCGTCCTGTTCCACTTCAGACTGTTATAAAACAATACATAATATATTCATGCAGTTTCAGGTAATCAAAAAATTGCTTTCATATGTTTATGTCAAACACTGACAGAAAAATGCCTCAGTAAAAAGAAACACATCCATATTTAATATTAAAATTCGGTTGAAATGAAGTAGAAGTCATTTTGATTTATATAAACTTTTCTTTAAAATTCTTATAATATTTTACGAGGCAAACATTGAATATCCCGCTCATCCGAAAGTGCTGATTGAATTCTTTTGTCTTTTTTCTCCACATGTACAATTTTCCTGCAAATACCAATAGCCCGCTTCTGCAACCAACAATTCCATTAAAACCATACAGAAGGCAAAGAAAAATCCAAATCCCCAGTAAAACCAAGCCTGAGCACAGAAAAAGCAAGGAAAAAAAACTTAAAAGAGACCTAAAATAATAGAGCAAGTGCCCCTTAGGGCATTTAAGCGGCTTGACTTGATTTAAATTTTTCATTTACTTTCCGAAATGAAATAAAATGTTTAAGCCAAGGATCCCACAGTCCCTCTCAAGGGACACACATACAAATACAGAGATGGCCCACACTAAGACAAACTAATCACCGTTGACAGTAGTAAAACGAATGAAAGACACACACTGGACATAGGACCAGGACCACACAGACCAGGGCAGGGGCAGGGGCAGGAAGTAGTAGGGAAACCCATACAAAATCCGATTTTATAGCAGATGTACGTACGCGTATGTGTGAGGGTTGGGCTTTCCCTTTGTGCTTTTTATTTTCCTTTTAATTTAAGTTGATGCGCTCAAAGTGCAAATAAAGGCAAAAGATTTATAAACAGAGCACAGAGGCTGCTGGCCTTCTCTGCTCTACCACTAAGTGAAATATTTACACAGTCAAGAAAACAAGAATACCGACGCAAAAATATAACAACAGTACAACAACGGAAACAGTCACCTCAATAAGTATCACAACAGCTACAGCAAAAGCAACTAAAACTTAAACCGCAGTGGCACATGTGGAAACGAACAAAAAGGAAAAGCAAACAAAAGCATTTGTTTTTTTTCTGTTTTTGCAATTTTCAGGCAGAATTTTCCTTCTGTTTTTTTTGGGCACTTTCGCCACAACAGAACGAACCACAAATGCCCCCAAAAATGTGTTGAGAGGAAATGTATTTCGGTCGTAAAATTTCCGTGCCTACAATTTCGAATGGAATTTTGAGCTTTAAGCAAAATTTAAGCAAATGGCACAACGTAAATTTGTCTCTCTCTCTCTCTCTTTCTCTTTTTTGGGGTCTATTTTGCTGAGATTTTCAAGGCAATTCGTTTAATGAAGATGCATGAAAGAGAAATTGAAATTTTCATGCCAGGAGGGTAAATTTGTTAAGTAAACTCTGCGTACTCCCAGTGTCCTGTGTAGTCAACCTTTGGGTAGTTTTGTCAGGCAATGCTATAAATAGTGCTCAGTCCAAACTGACAATATCTGTCTCTTTCCTTCTTTATGTGGGTTTTTTTATGAGTATAAAAATATTTAAGCTGCTCAGAGTTGAAGCCGGGAAAAAAAAGGATAATGAGGCAACATATGTTATGCCCAAAAAATGAGGATAACCAAAGCAGTGAACAAACAAATGAAATCTAGAGGAGGAGACACGTAAGAGAGCTTAAGACAAGTAAGTCGACTAGGGGATACCCAGTATTTCTCCCCGGAATACAGTCCTTGAGACTTACTTCTCGGTGTAAAATATCCATAAACAACTTACAGTCTTTATTATAACTTAATCGGATTAAAATTTCACATCTTCGAGATTGATTATACCAGAGATATACAAACCAAATGTTTACCTTCAAATTGTTATCGTCTCTTGGATCCATTGCTGAATTCATAGTTATATGCTTTATAAGGCCAGAAGTTCCTGGCCCTGAAGTGTACAGGGTATCAAGTCCCGCAAAGACAGACAAAACAAATTTTTTGCCTTGGGGCAGCATATTTAAAAATGACACAGAAAAAAGTAAACAGGGAGCGAGAGAGAGAGAGAGAAAGAGAAAAGGGAATGCGCCCAAAGCATCCTGTCACTCAGGAAGAGCAGGGAATGTCAAGATAGTATAACAAGAGAGAAAGAGATAAAAATAGAGACAGAGAGAGAGGGAAGTAGAGTGGAAGCCACAGCAGCTAATAATATTTATGGGCGCTCATTTTAATGCCAACTGTCAACGCACAAATAATGCGCATCTTCACATATGAGGATTCCATTTGATGTGGGTGTGTCTGTGTGTGTAGGTGTCAGTGGGTGTGTGTTTGTGAGCTCTGTAAGGTTAGGCGGTTTAGCTTCTCACTCAAAAAATGAGACACAGAAATGTGTGAAAGGAGCCGAGTGTCTGAGAGCTGTTGTTGTATTTAATTTGTAATAAAAATAAAGTGCGCATTTATGGAACGGGACACGAAGTCAGGTAAGGGCCAAAAATGAATTTGTTTTCGCTGTGAAACATTTTCCTTAAACCTCTGTTACACCAAGGGCATTCCACAGACACTACATGGGAAAGCAAGCGACACAAAGGCTTCGTCTTGGCACAGCACATTGTTTCACCAATGAACCTCATTGCTAAAGATTCTATAAAAGTATGATCCTATCTTATATAGGTCCTATCTTATAGGTAAAGTCCTATAGGTTCTATGTAGAGTATTAACACCGATTGTAGAATTTTTTGACAGTTGTTGTAAACAATAAAAATCATTTATAACTCAAAAATGAAAAGTAGGGGCTTGTCTTACTGGTCTTACTGCAGAGCGTGTGAATGACAATATAAGCCAATAGAGAAAATTCGTTGGTGAAAAGGTTTCGTGTAACAGGAGCTTTGTATTTTTCTTTTTATGAAGTGCGCAAAAGGATATGAAGAAACTGCGAGACAGTCCATAATCTGTACATGTGTGTGAGAGAAAGATTGTAGCTGGAATCCTGGAATATAAAACGTCAAAAAATTTGGAGAAATATATACTTAGTCGCCCAGTGTTTTCTTTATGACGTTAATATGCAATGACTGCACCATCAAGTGGCCCAAGCGACACCAGCCGATGGCTATTTCGCGCGGAGTTCCTTTGTTTTATTGAATCCACCATAGTTTAATGTTTACATTTAGTGATTGCTTTTATATTTTATGTTTTTACATTCTTCATTCTGCAGCCACTTTCAAAAGAGATCAGGAAGAGAAGGGAGTAGAAAGAAAGTGTGCCCATGCAATAGAAGAGGACAGTGTGCCCATACATTCAAGATTTCTGTAATAGTATTTTTGCTTCAAACATAACATTGAAAGTGAGGAATGATGTTATGTCCAACAACATTAACTAATGCTGGGAGTACATATGTACTTATATTATATTTTATTTATACATATATATTTATTTATATTAATATTAATTTATTTATGAACGTTAGGCCATTTTCATTAAAAATTTAAAGATAAGGAAAATATTAAAAATTAGAGAGTTTGTTCTCATCCGCCAATAAATGAATATTTCTTTTGACCCAAGCAAAAATTATTCCAAGAACACTTCCCCAATTTATTCACCTTTTTCTTTACACCTCAAATTTCAGCTTTTTTTTTTTTTGAAGGCTTCCCCATATTTTTCCAACACCAACCAACAAGTTAGCCAACTTTTCACTTTAAATATTTCCATAACAAAACATCTCTTTTATCTGGTTTAAATGAAATTTAATACCTAAACAAAAGAAACGAAAGGCCCATCCATTGTAAGCCGAAAACAAAGAGGAAAATAAATGTAATTGGGATTTAAATTAGGTAATCTTTTAGGCATTTTCCTCAGGTGCTGGAGCTTTTCCCCTCGCCACTTAAAGTGCTCCGCTCTCTCTCTCTCGGGTGCGGCCAGACAGATTTCTGGCAAGATGGTGGAAATTTTATTAGACAAGCTACGAGAAATTTCAAATTGAATTGCAGTCGGGCGGTCATTTAAAATTCTTTGCTCAATTTTAATTAAAATTATATCACTGGCATCTGCCAGAGTGTTTTCTATTTGATTAAATGAAATGTGCAATTTTTTTCCTTTCCGCTGGCGCTCCGAAATGGAATGAAACCACAGACGGCAAGAGAGACAGAGCAAGCACAAGTTTCCATTTCATTCTTTTGCACTTTGTCAAATAAACTTGACTTTAGAAAGTCAAGTGACTTTTTTTTTTTAGGTTCACCAAGGCAGAAGAAGTCAAATGAAGGCAATGGTTGCCAAAAGGTGCCCCGAAGGCTTTGGCAGTTTTCTCTCTTTTATTGATAGAACGATTTCACACACCAAAGCCGAAACTGAAAACCGCATCACAAATAAACCCAAAGAGTTTCCACGAAAAGGCAGAAAAGTCGAATTTGATAGCGCTTCAAAAAGTTATCGTTTCGCATTGCATACTTTGAGGCGCCCTATCCTATCACGTGCGTATAGGCATATCCTTCTCCTGCGTGTGCCTGTGGGTCTGTTTGTGTCTGTGTGTTTCGCATGTTTAATCAGGCTGAAACCATAAGCAAATAGGCAAATTGTTTGCAAATAAACCAGTCGGAAAAGTTTACGAGAGCATTCGAAATGCTGACGTGCAAAGAGAGTGGAAAAAAAATGTTGATGGCTTTTGTCTGATATAAAACCTTGTCTGCGGAAAGAAAGGGAAATTCGTTTGATAATGCTCTTAAAAAGTTTTCCATTTGTTGAATGTGTGGGCGAAAACTATAATTCTGGTAGTTTATTTCAAGTGTTTGTTTTCAGAGCACTCTTAAAGTTGGAATGTGCTCACTTTTGCAGCCTGTAAAACAATATTGACACATGTTGTCGCCTGGATAATGAAGTGTAATCCAAATAATTTGTGAACGATTCTTGGCATTCTATTCCTATGGGAACAACCTCTGCATCTCTCTTTCTTTTTACTATTTAAATTTTAAATTCAAATCATATTCATTTTAAAAGCCGTTTCAGCGGCATGCAAACTCAAGGATCTGCTAACACTTGCCACATCGCAGCGTTTAGAAGTTGATTATTAGCCTTATATGTCCTTCCTCCTTATGCCCTTCAAGCTTTCATCCAGCTACAAGTAGCTGCATTATCTTCCACTTTTTCTGCTGCTGATGGCGGCCGCAATCAACGAATATTAGCTTAGGGCTTGTCCCTCTCTCATATTTTCCATGCTCAAAGAAAAATCACAAGAGGAACAGAACCAGGCAGGGCAAGAGCCTTGCAAGGTGTATGAGCGTTCTCCGAGCTACCCCGAGCACAAGTAAAAGCGTTTTTCATGCCCAACCTTTAAGAAATATACCTTTTGTTTCTTGCATCTCTCTTTCACTCTCACCATCTCTCAGGGCTAATGCAATTTGCAATCTGCCAAGCAGAGATTGCGCTGTCTAGCAAAATATGTGAAGGAGTGCGACATCATACAATGTGGTTCATATGAATAGGGAAACGATTCCTTGATGGAAAAAATAAAACAAGTTTTGGGGCATAAACAATTGGAATAACAATTTACTTTCTACCAAACCATCAGATCAATTACTTGGCCTCCATTTTCCCCGTTACGACCCATAAATAACTCAGTGTTCGCAGATCCGAATGAATCTGGTTGACTGAACCATAATATTTGATGGGTTGATAGACAAACACAGTCATGCCGTTGCCATGACAAACAAGATGAAAGGCTCCCATTTGCCTTCGCAGAAATGACTGGCAATTGATGCGTTAACCCCAATTTGATTTGTCTCATTGTACAGTCAAATGTACAGTCTTTCAAGTGGCTCCCATCTCATTCCCATTCCCCTTCCGATTCCAGGACTAAGCTGCCTAGATTACGGTTCATTAACATACTCCAACAATAGCAACAACATTGACGGGTCCCTTGTCTGTCAACAGAATCTGGGCAAACAATACCAAAAGCAGAACCGTCTGAGTGGGCCATACAATGGCCGCTGGCAGTCGATGCATGTGCCGTCGTCTCCTTCAAATACAAACAAGTAAATAAATATGCTTCATTTCGGCATAAATATTCTTCGTTTTTTGGGGTGGTTTATAGACCCACAGATGTTGACCCACATTTTTGTGGAGAGAGATTACAGAGCGGCAGAGTGGGGTGGCAAGGGGTCAGAGGTCTATCTTAAAGTGTAGGGCAAACACGAGAGAAAGAAAACAATAAAGGAAATCTTTAAGCGGAATGGCATGTGGGTAAGTAGGTTCAAAGAAGGCATCCATTTTGCAGGGGTCTTTAAGATGGGTTAAGTTTGATAACTTTACAAGAAGGCATCCTCTCAATAGATTGAATTCTTAAAGAGCGTACGGCATGAAGAAGGTATCTTAAATGGAAGGTTTCTCAGGAGTTTTACCTCTGGTTTAAGAGTTTATTAAGGGAGAATCTGCAAAAATATCTCCCCAAAGGAACGTATTGGTGCAAATTCGTTGTAATTATTATTCTACAAGAAATATTTTCATAAATTCTGTTTGATGATTGGGAATTCACAACTTTGTTTAATGAAATCGTCTTCCATTCAATAAAACTAGTTTCGAACTTTTCATTTCATTTCGCACTATCAGCCAATGTAATTGCCATTCATTTTCAATATCTAAATTGTAATGCCAAATGCAGCTCAATAAATCAAGAACAAGTGAATAAATCAAACTTGATACCAACTTTTGTGTGGTTATCTCTTTGCACAATTTTTGCATGCTGTGGTGACTGCGATCCACAAATTGATTTTCAATTTTTATGCTTGCCTAAACGGAAAATTCACAAACACAGGGGAAAACACGACAACAACAAACAGTGTTGTGTGTGTGTGTGTGTGTGGGTGTGTGTCTGGTTGGAAATGGCAATGCATTTATTATAAATGAGGAAAAGGCAGCAAGTTCGAGCAGCCATGGGCCCCCTTTCGACTGTCAACATTGGAGCAGGTTTTAGCCAAAATTTTTCTTTCTGCTCGGAGTCCCGTAAGTAGAATGCAAATATTCAACGAATTTACATATATATTCGTTTATGAATTTGTTTTTCGATTTGAAAATAGCTTATGGAAATCGCCTGGGAAAGAGTGAATTACATTTGCTTTGAATGCTTTAAGATTGCTTTTTTAAGGTGAGAATTTAATTCAAATCGACCAGAGTTTGCTCTCTCTCTATTTTCTATGCTAATTTGGGTTTATACATTTATCCAAATAGGAATTTCTTGTTGACAGCCTCATTTATGCACAGCCATTCCCCTTTTTTTTGTTTATTTTTGTATGTGAAAGTGTGGAAAATGTAATTATGGTGAGGCACAAACAAATTATTGCAGATATTTCAGGAGAATATATTATGCAGATTGTCGATGTGCTTAAATATTTGATAATTACTGACAGCAATCAATGGTCATGTTGTCAGAAGATGTTGCTTTTTTGTGATGATACAAATTTTGATTTAATTAAACAAGCCAGTGGGAAACTGCGTACGTGGCAAAATATTAATAAATGTGAAAAAGGAGACGCTTAGCAGCTAAACTATGACAAAAATATACAAATATGGGATCATTTATTATAGATTTACATAGTAGTAGTATATATGTATGTTTTATGTATATGGGGTTATGTAAACATATTTACAAATATTACAACAAAATGGAGCAATAGCGAAGTGGATTTGTTCAAATTAACCGCCACGATAGAAGCTTATCGATCTGGAGGCAACACTGCGCATGGGCCATATGGTCACTCTAAATAAAGTATCGATGCTCGGATGTCGAAAAGGTTTAACAGAGTCTGCTACTAAAGCTCTCTCTAGAAGTCGCATAGAAAGAATAGGTCTATCAGGAGATAGATGGAAGAGTGGCGGGGAGTAAAAGTCGAGGAGGGTAAAAAAAGGTGGACCTATAATATTATTTGGCTTCCGCTTCCGCGAGCTTAGTGGTAATTGCCATTTTCGGCTTTGAAGTCGGGCTCGAAGGCTCGGTTCTCGTGCTGGCCACGAAATGTATCGCTTTGCTGCTGCATGGCATCGGCCGCCATCTCGGAGTGTCGCAGCCCATAGCCGAAGTAGATCATATAGCCAATCACAAGCCAGACGAGAAAGCGTATCCAGGTGTGCAGATCCAGCTGAAACATCAGGTAGAGGTTGACAAAAACGCTCAGGCACGGCACGAGCGGCACCAGGGGCACCTTGAAGGTCAGCTCGATGGTGGACACTGGCTGCATTCCAATGACCACGATGATGAGGATCAGCACCACGCCCACCAGGCTCAGCGACACTATGCCGCCGGTGCTGTAGTAGTCAAATAGCTTCTCAAATGTGCACCACACCAGGCACACGACGAAGAAGACCACGATGGCGACCTTGGTGATGGCCGAGGTCATGGTGTTGGGTTCTCGATAGGAGTTGCCGTTGCAGAGCTGTCGGAACACATTTGGAGCACCCACCGATACCATTTTGGTCATGTCGTCGTCCTGGTAGCGCAGGACCAGCACACAAATGGCCACGATGCTGTAGGCCAGCAGGGTTCCGATGGACATCATGTCCATTAGCTGGTCCAGATTGAACAGCATGGCCATGATAGCAGCAAAGATGCCCGAGACAATGGTGGCCATAAGGGGCGTCTTCGTGTAGGGATTCACCTTGGAGAGCGGCTTGAAGACAACGCCGTCGTTAGCCATGGCGTAGAGGATGCGGGCCAGTGGAAACATGGCTCCCAGGAGACTTGTGCACAGGGCAAACACCGCTCCGATAGTCACGATCCACTTGACTGCGATCCAGCCCACGGCGTCGAAGGCGTGTGGGAACGGGGTCTCCGTGTCCTGTAGGTAGTACGGAAGCATCATCGTCAGCACCGTGGAGATCCCGAAGTAGGCCAGAAAGATGATACTCAGCGAGATGACGATCGAGAGTGGGATGTTGCGCTTGGGATTGATGGCCTCCTCGCCCGTGGTGGCAATGCAATCGAAGCCCACGAAGCCGAAGAAGCACCTGGCCGCTCCCGCCATCACACCGGCAATGCCGAACGGCATGAAGCCCCCCGTGCCGAATCCTTCGGGCACCTGGTCCTGGGGAATGCGCCAGTTGTCGGGTGTCGCATTCATGGATCCGGCCAACAGAACAACGCAGATCGTGGCCAGATTGACACAGGTAAAAATGTTGTTCAGTACACTGGACTCTTTGGCGCCGAAGGCCAAGATTCCGGTCAACAGCAAGACTATTCCGAAGGACAGAAAGTCCGGATAGTGGCCCAAAAAGTCCACATTCATGTACATCGATCCATTCAGCGCCTTCGACATGTGGTTATCGATCAGCGCGTCAAAGTAGCCGCTCAGGCCACGCGCCACGGTGGCGGCGCCGATTACATACTCCAGGATTAGATTCCATCCAATGTTGAAGGCCACGAACTCGCCAATGGTCACATAGCTGTACACATAGGCGCTTCCGGCGTGGGGCACGCGGACAGCAAACTCCGCATAGCAGACGCCAGCAAAGACCGATGCAATGGCCGCGATCAGGAAGGAAATGGTCACCGCCGGACCGGCAATGTTGTAGGCCACCTGTCCAGCCAGGACATAGACGCCCAGTCCCAGAGTGCTGCCCACGCCCAGGGCCGTTAGATCAAAGAGATTGAGAACACGCGCCAGCTGGGACTCGTCCTCGTCGAAGTCGTGCCCTTTGCGGCGCGTGAGTGCATTCCAGAAATTCGCCATTCACTCTGCTGCAGATTCGTTAATATTATAGAAAAATAAACTCTGAAACGACATACAATGACACTTTAATCAAAGTATTATCCAAACAACATTCTCGAGACAGATCAATGGGAAAGTCCGGTGTAAAAAGTCTATTAGGATCATTCGAGAGACTCAACGTCCGAGCATCGATACATTATTTAGAGTGACCGTACGGAACATGCATAGTGCTGCCACCAGATCGATAGCCTCCTATCGTGGCGGTTAATTTGAACATCCATTGGTGTAATGCGACGCTAAGAATTAAGTAAAAACTTAAAGTCTCCTGAAAATATTTAAATATCATACACAGTTTTCCCATCAAAGATGTCCTCTTTAAATTCAATCTTATTCCAATCAACGTGCAGTTTAAATTGCCAAAAAAAAAAAAAAAACAATCAAAAACTCGCAAACATTGAAACTCCATTTCCACATTAAAGCTTAATAACGACACGGAAAATTCGAACATTTTCCGGGCCCCATATACGCACACGCACAGCTCGTTCATAATTCAGAAGAAGGAGGCCCCGACAGCACCGCAAGGCCCACTCAGCGCTTCTTTCGAAAGAGACCTAAAAGCAATCACTTCCGCATCCCTGGATATTCTTGTGGCACGCCTCAAGGCCTCCGCCGCCATGGCCACTGCGAATATTGGGAAAGGGTTGTCCTTTGTTCGTTTCATGCAGATTTTTGGCTGCTGCTGCGGTAACAGTGGACAGTAGGCGCCAACCGAACAAAGCCTGGGCATGAATTATATCGCTAATTGTTCAATATGAAGTCTATGATAAATGACCCTGAACAACGGCCCTGAAGATTCTTTACACTGCTCTCAATTTGTACGCGACTAAAGTTACGCAGCTCACGAAGGAACGAAGATGGATGTATGTATGTTTGTATGTTCCAGCTAATCACTTAACGCATCCTTGGCAATGGATTTTGCGGGCTCCTCCGGCTGGACACATTAATCAGCTTGTGCCTGATCAATCAATGCAGCAGTCCAAGGCAGTGTAAAAGGAGCGAAAACCCACAGCTTGAGGCTTAATCTCAGTGTTAGCTTATTTTATGCACGGTATTTGTGGGGTAGATTCCAATCACAGGCAGCAAATAGAAGGAATATTACAGCCAGAAGTGTTCGAAAAAAATATTAGGAAAATTCACACTTTAGGAAAGAAATTCCTATAGTAATGCTGTTCAAATCAAGACCTCATAAAGGGATCAGCAGCTCTTCGTTTACCCTGTAAGAACCTGTCACTCGGAGTAGCTGGTATTCCATATTCGTTATATCATTTTTGCTTATTTTTCTCAATTTTCTGCGAAAGTACACAGAACGTAGTTGGAGCTGCGCAAGCAGAGCGGAATGAGGGATGAGTATGGGGGGCGAGAGATCCAAACTACTTACCAGCATTTTTCTTTTAGCTGTGACTTACGCCTTTGTCCCTGCTGGTGGCCTGTTGGTGGTTCAGGTGTTGTGGCTGGGATAATGACAAAGTTGTTTTCCGCACTCCTACTTATTTTGTTTGCCTGGCTTTTACCCCCCACACAAAGTTTATTAGTCATACTCCTACTAGTGCTTCCTTCTCTGGCAGTGTTTGGTATGTGGGTTGGGATTTGTTGGTAGGAGCAGCTGTTGCATTAACAAAAAGCATCCCAGCCAGCCAGCATGGCGTATGAGCGATGTTGGGGGGAAAACCTGATGCAGTTGTTGAGTGGAAATGTGGATTTTATCTTAACTATGCTTTCAATTATTGTTCTTGTTGTTTTTCTGGGAAAGAGCTGTGTCTCTACTACTCTTTTTCCCCCACAAAATTCAGCAGAACACTCATTTAACTTTAACTTAACCTTCACAAAACCTCTCGCAGTCAAGGATTCCGCAATATCATAATCACAAATAATTAAAGCTGCCTCCATAACAGACAGTTCAAGCACCTTTCATCATGGGGAGGTTGGGGATGCCCAGATGGAGTGGATTTCCAGGAGGCTGGGGGCAAACCATCAGTTAACGCGATGCTGGTTGTCTGCTGGCTGTCCTCTGGGGGTAGACGCCACTTGGCACAGCCACGGGATACCATCAATTGGAACATTTTCACTTTCCTTGTGCTTTAACTTCCTCTCTGCTTTAAAGATGGCTAAATTAAATAAATTAAATTTGTGTGCGGTTTTTCTGTAATTAATTTCATTGACCCAAACGGCACTCAAGCAAACAAAATTCCACGCCTGACTACGCTTTTCTTTCAACTAAGAAGTCACAACTAAACCCTTTTTGAGGCGGAAACGGAAGACAATGGAGAATGCACGCCCTAAAGTAGGCAATGCTGTTTTCGGTGGCCATTTTCATTGGCCATGTGTGCGTATGTGTGTGAGGCATTCATTTGTGACAGGCATTTCAAGTGGCCCAGAGAGAGAGAGGAGGAGCGAGTGCTGCCCATACCAATTAGCACAGGAACTGTCAGTTATGGCCAACTCTCAGGCACGTGCATTTGATGGCCAACAAGCCACCAGCCAAATACCAGAAAAAAAAACTTTTCCGCACAAGACATAAATCTTCAATTCGGGGCCAGACTGAGGCCCGTCAGCAACAGGCCCAACCGCAGATGAGCGGCAGCCAGAAGAGGGTACAGTACAGGCAAACGTTTTGACAGATAACACGAACCACAATTTGGTTTCGACCAACTTTCGGTTTGCACAGTTTTTCTGGCTTTGCAGTTTAAACTGATCTGGGGTGACACTTTTCCTGTTATAACTGACCGAAACAGAAGTTAAAAGATGTTAAAGTTGGAAAAAACGTTTAACTCTGCTGCTATTTATATATGGCTAGCTATAATGAGTGTTAATCCATAATCTTGTACATTTTTTAATTGCTCTTCGGTTGACATTTTTCCTGGTATTTTATGTTGAAGGGCTGTCAAAACGGCTTAACTTTGTTTTCCTAGAAAATGATTATTTTTTTTTATTTTTAACGAGTATGAAGGTTGTTTCTTGGTATTGCATTTCGAAATTCGTTGTGGTGACATTTTTCCTGGAAAACAAATCGAGCGAAAGCAAGAAGCCAAAGTTTTAAAAGTGTAAAATACTTGTAGGGTTTTCCTGGAAATGCAGTTTCTATCATTTGGTGGGATTACAATTTTCCAGGAAATGCAATTTCAACTGAAAAGCAGAGCGAGAGATTACTGGAATGTAGATATTACCTGAGAATATTATGAAATGTTATCTATATTAATTCAAGTGAGACTTTAATGATATATCCATTTCCATGTATGTATGTGTACAATATCCCTTGGAGATTTCCCTTTACTCTATCGCTCATCTTTCTCCGTTCATGTTGGCTTTAAGAAGTCAATTAAACTTGACAGGCAACGGATAGACCTAAGCGTGAATCACGGTCCGAAAAGCCTCTCTATTTCATCTCACCCTCAGCACAAAGCCCCAGCCAAGCAACCAACCAACCCATTGAGGAAAGCAGAACAATAGACGAGGGAAAACATTCATCTCGTTCGCACAAAGCATTTGCCATGACTGAGCACAACACGATTTTGACTCGGATTTGGATTGTTAATGGGGGGCGATTATACTACAAGCATGTGCATGTTGTATTCTTTGATGGAAATTAATATAATTTTTAATTAAACGAGCCGAAAGGCACACGAAAATTTCAAAGTCTGCACGTGACTGGGCAAACATTTTCCATTTCCCTCCCCGCCAAAAAAAAAACACACACACAGAGGGGGAAGAGAGCGTTGTTAAAAAGCAATTGAAATGCTATAGAAACAGGCATCGGATTGGCATCGGGGGTATTCGGGATCGCCAGGGGTAGAGTTGAGTCTGACATTGCATTGACCTTTGGCAAATAGCAAAAATTCGTTAGAATCAATAATTAAATAGAATGAATGAAAAAAACCAACAACCATGTATACCAGTAGCCGAAAAAGAAGTCACAAATGACCAGTGAATGGAAGAAGAAAAGAAAATTAAGGCGATTGGAGAGCAAACACCATGGAGCGTGTTCCATGCACCAAGGACCTGCCAGGCTCCACGGCATCCCCAGCTCCCCAAAGGAGGGTCCCCGCCAGAGTCCTGTCATAGACAAATGGCAGGCGGTGGGCAGACGGGGAATATGAGCCACCGAGAAGTGCGAAACAATTGCGTGCTAAACGCCAAAAACGTCAAAGTAACACACAAATGGAGCAATGAGGCAGTAAATGAAAAGATAAATGGCAAAAGCTGGCATGGCAAAAACGGAGGGACATTGGGGACTGGGAAAACGAGGGGGGGAACAGAACAGAACTCAATGAAAGTTGACTTGGCCTCATTTCGTTTACAATTCTGACAGGGTTCAAGGGTATACCTAACGTTTTTAGGAGTATCTACATGCAAACGTACATGCGAGTATAATCCATTAGTGTACTAGACACATTTTTACAAGACTTACAAGAAATCTAATCCATCAAGATGTATGGGTCCAAAGTTTCATGGGCATTAGAGCAGTGCCAATACATTTCTTTGCTATATGAATATTCCGAATAATTTCGCCATATTTTAGTTTATTTATTTATGGCAATCAAAATGAACATTTCTATATGTTCAAACATGAACACATTATTGTACTTAAAGAACAAGAGTATTTTACTTATGCTTGAATGCAATCAGCTAGCCACTCGCAGTACCGATGATCCCGTTCCGTGGGTCTAAGAAATTGTCTCCATCCCTCATTGTAATATTACATGTAAGGCAGTATGAATTCAACCTCTACTCGCAAGTGTCTAGACTTTTATTTTAAGGTCTAAATCAGGGGTCGGCACGCAGACACCCACATGTTCTTAGTGCGTTTTAGTGCGCAGATAACAGACATGACGAAACATGTTTAATTTTCTCTGTCGCGGCGCTGCCCAGCAGAATTACGATGCCTAGGGCCGAAGACACACGATCATTTTCGCTGCCGCTGCGCCAGCCGAGCAGAAGCTGCGTGTGCATTGGGCCGAAACCACACGATTCAATTTCGCTGCCGAGCAGATTAATGAAGCCGAATGATCGCAGGGCCGACGCTCACACTCTGCGTGTGCCGACTGCGCTGCCCCGTGGCCTTTTTCTATGCATAGATAAACCTTTAAACTTCCCAAACCACCGCAATTGTGAAATCATTAAACCAAATTTCTGCTTAGGTTTTTAGAAGTTTTTTTTTTGTTTATTAATAATAATTTTGTTGTGGTTTTGTTTTGTTGTTGTTGAAGTTTTATTACAAATTGAAAGTGTCAGAACATGTATGGATATGGATAGATGGCATAGCCGAATGTTGGATGTGGTTGTGGCAGTTATCCATATCCATAGTTTCCTATAGAATCATTCAAAGAAACATTCATAAATTCATCCGTTTACAGTTTTCAAAATGTTCTCGCTCTCCGCGAGACAGAGATGTTTCGTGTGTTTTACAAATACAAATAGTTATATAAATATTCATATGTTTAGCATCTAAAATATACAAAAAAGGAACAATTTATGGCACCCAATTGATCGTTCGATGATTTTGTTTCGAAAGGTAGTTGGGTGGTCATAAGATTTTATGCTTTTATTATAATAAATGTAAATCGATTTTGTTTTTTCATATACTTGCACTTAAAAATTAAGACATGATCTTAAGAATTGAGAAATAATAAAAATTATCGAAAGAGTTTCATTTTTTTATATCGTTTTAACTACGGGAAGTAGGCACTTCTTTTATGGCAAAAGTTTGTAGAACTCCCCAAGCCGAAGCTTTGGAAGGATGTTTGTCCGAGGGGGGTTCTTGCAGTTTTGAAAAAATTCAAACGTTGTTGGAGGATATTTTGAGACTACGGCAAGGTTTTTACACCTTCTGCTACTTTGGACTAGGGTTTCCAGTTCTTCGGAAGGTCAAAAGTCGTTTGGGGGACCCCTTGTGATGCATTCGTTGTTGTTGTTGTTGTTGTTGTTCAAGTTGCTGTTGTTTTTTGGTTCGTTGTTTCGTTCGTTTACAAAATTGAGCGGTGTGCTGTGGGGTATTAAATTAAACGATTGTTTTAATACAAATGTTTGGCATATTTCTGGATAAACACACACTAAATAGTTGCAAAAAATACTTGGCGTGCAAAGAATTGATCAAATGTTAAATACAATTTTGAAATAATATTCAAAAGGCGTTCACAAATTCAGGAAACTGTATACAAATTGTCAATGATTGTTATTTTCTTCAATTTGAGGTACGATTTGTAGCGCTTTTTAGAGCAGAGGCCGCCAGCGTCCTATGCAATGTGCATTGGAAACGGTCACGGGGCAGCGCAATCGGCACACGCTCAGCGTAAAAGCTTCCTGTAGCGTCGGCCCTATGCGCTCGGCTGGCGCAGCGGCAGCGAAAATGAATCGTGTGGCTTCGGCCCTATGCGCAAAAGGCTTCATAATTCTGCCCCGCAGCGCCGCAGCAGAGAAAATGAATCGTGTTTATTCGTGTCTGCCGACCCCTGTTTTAGATATTCTTCATAACAGTTTTCATCACTTGTGAACACCTTTAAATATCATACACATACACGTTCTATATCTATAAGATGTTATCAAATCTACGTGGTGCGGTCTACTACTAATACAGGGTACTACAGGGTGCTACTGGGTACTACAGGTTCCATTGTAATGGCGGGTTCGGGTTCGGTTTTGGGGGTTCTGGGTTCTACATGTCAATGGTGTAGCTTCTTGAATGAACACACTTTGGGTTTTTTGTTTTTTCACATGCTTCGATTTGTTGTGTTTTTTTCTTACCAATTTGTTTTTTTCTTACAGTTCGTTACATGTAATTTATGTAAAATTAAGTACAAAAAAATTACAGAATTGCTATATGATTGATATAGCGTCGCTTTTGGTTATTATAGCTAACGATTTTTGTGATATTGAATCTAGATTTTTTGGTTCGAATTTAGTATATATCCTCTGCCTCAGCTATTTATGACAATTAAAATGTAAATAAAATAGAAATAATAATGTTAAAAAATAGTTGTAAATGTTTTTTGGGGAATCAGAAAGTTGAACGTTTAAACCCAAATGATTCTTCCTTATAGAAAACCAAATGGGTTTAAATATATAAATTTTGATTGAAATTGATGGAAGTTGATTTCTCTCATGCTTTCATGGGGATCTGCTAAGTGCTCTGCTAAGGGTTTCGTTTACCAATTCAAAAATATATGTACAATAGTTGCTATATACAGCTCTGGGGTGCTACCAATTCCAAAAGGAGCCAATTGGTAAGACCCAAATATTAAACCCAAATTCAAGCTCTTTAGAGTAGAGGAGAAGACTTACGTGTCAAGGGTCTAGCGGGGTGCTTGGACCACAAGTAGCGATTCTTCACCGGCGACAAGTACGAATCGCGGGCCACCGGGCTCGAGCCACGTGGCACCGAGGTGGCACGGAACGGCACCAGATCATCCACATCCCACCAGAAGGGATCGCGCACAATCGATGAGATTGGCAAGTTGGGGCTGGGGCTCAGCAGATCCCTGAAGCGGTTGCGTGGATGGAAGATTGGAAGTCCTAGTTGTTGTTGTTTCATATAGTAGCATATAGTCATCATAGATGTTGGTTGTGTGTGCGTGGGGTTGTTGTAGATATTTTTTCGATTTGGTTTTGTTTTTTTTTTGGTTTGGTTTGGTTGTTGTTGCAATGTATACAAGAAGAGCAGAAAGAAAAATATTTTTTGTTTTTTCTATGGTTTTTTCTTTTAAACTAAAATAAAAGTAAATCAAACAAAAAAAAAAAAGAACAACGCTTTAACAAAACAGTAATTTTTGATAATTTTCCATGCGTATGTTGGGGTTTCGTTGTGGAAAAAATACCAAGGGTTTTCTTTTGTTTCAATGCCAAAGACTCAATGATATATAGATATATATGGATAGATAGATATAGATAGACACAAAGATAGAGAAAGAGAGAGTAGATAGATAGAGTAGGGAAAGTAGAGTACGGCAGGCGCTACGGTAAGCATATCGATAAGCCAACAACCAGTTTTGGGGGAGAATGTGGGGGTTCTGGTTATTCTCAAGGTATACTAAACAAGGTAGGCTTATAGAGAGGAATAAGTAGTTATTCAAAATGACAGCAGAGAGAGAGAGAAACTCACAAATGCGTTGTGCTTCGCTCACAACTGCTGCAGGCAGACTGAAATAAGCCTACCTTGTTTAGTATACCTTGGTTATTCTCACAAGAATGCAAATCGGTTCAACCCGTTTCGCATTGAACCGATTTGCATTCGTAGATTCAAAGCACGGCGCTTACGCTTTGGTTTTGGGCACAACTGTACTACTTTTTGCTGATGCTGATGCTGCTACAAATACGTACACCCGTGCGCTGGCATGGCCAAAGGAGTGGAAATAATTTTGACAAATTATAGAGCCACACACAGACACACGTGGAGTGTAGTGTGGCTTGTGGGGGAGCCAAACGCATCACGAAAAATATGGCAATCATTTTTCAACACGTTCGCTGCCCATTATCATCGCCGCCATCATCGTTTGGTAGGCAACAGAAGCCGACAACAAATTTAGCCAAATAAAATTCAACAACAACACGCAACTTTCGCCTCTTCTTGCACCAATTTGTTCTTTTTTTTTTAGTTGGTTTTCTGGAGGGTTTTTTTTGTTGAGGGAAAGATAAAGTGAAATTTGGATGTTTTACCCTCAGCATCGTAGGCGACTTCGGTGGAACGGGGTCCCCAGCGACCGGCTTTGACAGGAGTGGGACTTGGCGAGCCGGCGCGCTCAAAAATGCCTAAATGCCGTGTGGCCTCGGCCTCGGCGATCGCGGGCAACTTACTTTCAAAGAGTTCATCCAAGGGCTCCAGCGAGCTGGCCCTGAAGCTGGGGCGCGTGAACGGGGCCAGGCTGGTGGCACGGTCGAACACCGAGGGGCCGCGGCGTGGCACGCTGCTGTCGCGGTTCCAGTACACTGGCTCGGGCACATACGGCTCGCTGCCGGCGCGTGTGCTGCGCGTGGGACGGAACGGCGAGGCCGAGCGACGAGCTGCAAGCAAATGTCGATACCAGAGATCAGTAAGTGTACTCCATGGTAGTCGAGGTAATCCTGCAGAGATAGCATGTCCAAGGGGGAACTGGGAACTCTCGAAAATAAATCTGATAAATATTTCAAGCATTTCCACTATATTCTTTGTGGGTGTTTGCTTCATGTCCTTGTCGGTAAATGTCATCTGAATATCCTGTCAATACCTAGCAAAAAACTGAGAGAAAGAGAGAGAGAGAGAGTTCCCGCCCCCTATATGTACTTACCAGCAGACAAAAAACAATCACCAACCCAACGTTGAATTCAATACAAACAAAAATATTGAAATATGTAAATGGCGAACAATCAACAATACTAAACAAAATACATAGTAAAAAATTACACAATTACACAATACTGTGGGCACGAAACACAAATACAAAATTGTTAAGTAAATAATAGTGGAAATTCCAGAAAAGAATTCGCAAATAATTGTCTGCCAAGGAGAAGGAGTACATAGAACATGGAACATGGAATTGGAACATAGAGTTTTGTATTCATTTCGACAATTCGTTAAATATTTCATTTGCGTGTTGTTTTTTAGTATATTTTAGGAGTATTTTTTTTTGGCAGTTTATTTACAGGCACCGCACAGTGTAATGTGAATTTCTATGCTTTGATTTTAGTAGTGAGACGAGAACGATAGACGATAGACGACAAGACGAGAGACGACAGCGATCTGGACAAGGATTCAGATTCAGTTTGACAGATTAATATCGAGTATGCAGATGATTTGTTAGAGAATTAAAGACCAAAAAATCGTATATCCTGCTTCCAAAAACATACACAAATTTTCTTCATTGGTATTAAATATGTTTTTCTTTTTTATTATTAATTATGTTTTGGTTTTAAAGTAATTTGAGAGGCAAAAAGAGTGTGTTCTTTGTTCGGGGAATTTCGCCAGCGGGCTACAGTGGGCTCGAATAGTTGATTTAGCGGCAAAAAGTAGGCTCTTTCTATGGTACAGCAGCTGTTAGAAGAAAGGCTTAAGATTATTTCAGGGTGGGTTTCGGATGGGTTGTTTTGTTGGTTTTTTTAGGGGGCGAATGGTTGAATGGTTGAATGGATGTTAAATATATTTAATGACTAAAAATTAAAATTAGAATTTGGTTTTGTTTTCTTTTTATAAATGTTTTGTTGGTGGTTTTATTTTGGTTGTTGTTGTTGTTGATTTTGTATAAGTTAAAAATAAAAATAAAGCATTTCTATATAGGTATATATATATATATCATACAATGAAACATTTAACGAAATATTCAATCGATTGCGACTATTGCTGGGAGGAGATTCGGTTCGGGTTTGGTTCCTTTTTTACAGACATAAAGAATACATTAATTAATTTTCGTTTCGTTTAAGTTTAACAATTTCTGCATTTAATTTACAAGAGTCTTACTAAGTGCTAAGCAAACAAAAGTGAATGGATATCACTTTAACCATTTATTTAAGAGTTTTTTGTTTTTTCTCTAACGCTCAGCGCTTCAAACTTTAATAGCTGCAAAAATATAGGTTTAAACAAAATTTCGATTAAGACACAAAGTCTGCAAAAATTGTTGTTGTTTTTTTTGTGGTTTTTTTTGTTGGTGGCTGAATTTGAAAAAATTTCGTTGAGTTCGTATTTGATGTTCAATTTGATTTGCTATTTTTTTCATTTTGATTGTTGTTCGTGCTTACATTTTGTAATTAATTATAATTTTTCGTTGATGTTGTTGTTGTTGTTGTTGTGGAGTTGTTTACTTTTTGGCTGTTGATGTTGGTGTTGGTTTTTTTTGATTTGATTTGGTTTTGGGTTTTTTTTTTTAATTTAGAAAATGTCTTTTTTGTCCTTACCCTTGTTGAGCTCCGCCAGCAGCTTGTCCTCTGGCTCGTACTCCAAAGGCACCAGAGAGTTGGGCGTGAGTGGCTTGTCCCTCAAGTAGAGACCATAGCGAGATGGGTATCTATCGAAATAATAAAATAAATTAATTATCTGTTGAAATACTTAGATGTAAAGGACGTCGCACCTGCGCTCGATTTCCTGCATGCGCTTCAGATGATCATTCCAGGCCTTCTCTGCATCGTAGTTGGCTGGAACTGTTCGCAGAAGAAAATCCATTAAAATGATGTGGAATTTGGTTCAAAATGTAGTGAAAAGCATTCGAAAAGAAATATAGAAAAGAAAAGTTGGCTTACAGAAAGTATTCACTTGAAAGCTTGGGCTCACGCGACGTATGCGTAATATTTGATACATACGCAATCCCAGAAAGCAAGATTATCAAAAGCAAAAGCAGCATATAGCAAATAGCAAATAGAATAGAAAAGGAATCGGGTAAATAAGTATTAAGAAAGCCATTTCTAAGGAATGATAATGCCAGATGAAATGCAGTTTTTAGTGGGTTCTTAAACAACAATGGAGTTCATAGCAAACCCTGGATGGAGTTGAGCCGATGCATGGATGGATTGATGGTTCGATGGAGCGATGGGTCGATGGATGGAAGCACCACAAAGAGAGCAAAATTCTTTTCAAATTATTCGTTTATTTCACACACCAAAACACATACAGATGTTGCATATATATAGACGATATCTCGATCTAAATCATTCTCCGACTATGTTAACTAAATTCTATACAAAATCCTTTTCACTAAATTTAAGTTGTCTTTTTTGCCTAGAGAGAACAACAAATATGTCTTGTATATAAACTATATTTGAATATATATCGCGAGAGAGAGAGAGAAATATATAGATATCGCTCGGATATATACCTATGTATGTGTGTATTTATTTTGACGACACACATTTATGTATTTTCTGAAACATTTATGAAAGAGAGAGAAAGAGAAAACAAACAATTGGTTAGTCCAAAAAAAAAAGAACGGAAAAACAAAACTATAATTTAGACAAACGGGGGGGCAGGGGTGGAACATGTTGAGGGGTAGGGAAATGGAGAGCTACGGTCTGTATCTGTATCTGTATCTGTGTGTGTGTATACAAGAAAATTGTGTGCTTGTCTGGGTGTCTGCTCGCCGAGGGCCGCCACAGTCATTTGATCCCAGAGCACGCACCCAAAAAAAAATCAAAATTGAGTCAAAAATTGCTCCTTCTATATACCTGATTCCGATATACACAGTCGTGCAGATATATAGCACATCCACATCCATGCCTATATCTGTGTGTCTGTGTACAATTTTGTAGGTCTTTTTGCCAAAAATCAAACACAAATACAAACGCGATACGAAACGAAACGAATCTTTCATTGACGTAATACTATTTTAGCTTTTCTGCGCTGGCATTTTATTTTATTTTTAAAATTATGAAATCATACGCGCCCACAAAGAGCATCGGGAATCGGTATCGGAAAATATTATTAAATGATGGCAGAGAGCTGAAATATTCAAGGTGTTTGTCAAAAGCATTTTGTGCGGCAGGAATGATGGCATGATTGAGATGACATGACTCGTGTGTGAATTGACCAAACTGATTGATGGCGCATCGATGGATGATAGAAAGCCAAAAGAGCGCTTAGCCAATCGGTTCAACCGAAAACCTTATATAACCTTGCAAGCTGCAATCAGGTGATGTTCACACCTGTCTGGCTCTTATACATATGTATATATTTATGGTATATAGTATGTATATAGGTGGTGTGTTTTTGAGTGAATTTGGTTCAAATTTTAAGATTGAGTTCTTTTTGAAGGAAGTAAACAGTTTAAGATTTGATTTCATGGGGAAATCCTCCAATAATATATAGATCTAGCAATTCTTGAGACATTAAATGAAGTTTTAGACCATTACCAGACAGACATAGACCCTCAATTACATCGGGAGAGGGAATACCCACTCGTTATTGCCACTTGCAAGGCCAAAGGGGTAGGAAAATGCTTCTCTTAGCTGTGTAGTTGTTGGCGGCAGCGGGGGGGGCGGGATGAGGATGACCCATTTGATTGGATGATCTTCCGGACTTACTTGTGCGGCTGTAATGATGATCGTAGATGGCGCGTGGCGAGTAGCCATAGGTGTCGCGGCTCACGGGCAGATATCTGTAGCCGGAGGACTGGACGCGCTCGTTGGCCGTGGCAGGCTCATCGTAGATGCTCCTGTAGGTGGGGTTGTCCAGGTAGGCGCTGTAGGGGCGGGATGCCCGTGGCGTCTCGTGGGCACGGATATCCTCAGAGCCTATAAATACACGCAGATACCACACCACAGTGGAGGGGTATACAGTGTTAGTTCATTGCTTTTCAAATATTTCAGCTATTTCCACTATTTGGCTCAATGCCAGCCAAAAGCAGAAAATAAAGTTGATTTTTTTCTTCTGATTTCTATATTGTTTCTATCATATACACGGCTACACGAATAGGAATACATCTATGCATATTTCTTTGGGGGTATGAGAGTTTTTGCCTTTGTTTGGGGCCTGCTCAAATATTTCACTCTATATATTTGGGACTGCGAAAAAGCTCACCAGAGGGTGAGCAAATGAGAGGCTAGTATATGGCCAGGCTGATATGACACCTGCCAAAAGAAATAGATTATATATAGAGGAGGAGAAATATAGAAACTTTTCTTCTATATGGGCCAGGCTATTTGCGTAGCCATAGCCGCCTCTTTGCTGGCTATTTGTAGGCTATTTCTGTGGGCTAAAGATCACTATTTGTAGTTCCTTTAGGAGGGGTATGGATAATGGGGGTGGATAATGGTTACTTACCCTTCAGGGATCTAATGTAAGACTGCCAGAATTTGGCCTTCTTGCTGGGGCTCTCATTGCGCCCAATCATTTCCAAATGGTTCTTGAACATTTTGATCGATTTGTTTCTGTTCTGTTCTGTTCACGAATTATTCGTTGAACTCGTTCGCTGCAAACAAAGTTGGAGACAAAATTCAAACGTTTTTAACTATTTTCAACTATTTTCAAATTTCAATTCCGCCCGTTTCGGCTCTCTCTCTCTTTTGCCTGAAAAATGTCAGCACACACAAGTTTGAATCTTTTGTCTCTCGTTTTCGATTCAGTTTGGATTGGATTTTGGCTCGGAAAGTCTCTCAGTTCGAAAATAAACAGACTGTGTGCCACTTTAGAGCAGTGCAAAGTTTATAAAATATATATACATATACAGTATATAGTATATCTAATATAATACCAGACAATCCCACAAGATCAATCTCTAAAAACACTAAAAATAAGTTGATTTCTTTTCTTTGGTTGACGTTTTTTGTTTCAAATACATAAAAATGTCACACTTGGCTGTATGAGAAGCTGTATCTTCTAGATATCTAAGTTGTTTCTGTATCTGTACGAGTGTGAGAGTATCTGTGTGTGAGCTGCAGCTAAATTTGATTTTATTTTTAAATGTCCTTGAGTTTAATTTGTTCTTTATTTTTGTCTGGCTTTCGTCTTCAAGTAAATTTGCTTCAAAAAATATTTGAAATTCTTCAGCATATTCCATTTTCCATTTAAAGTCTTTTCTTTGTTCGGTTTTCACTGATCACACAAAAACTCTGCGAATAATTTCCACACTTTTCGGTATCAAATGTCATTGAGGGTCGTGGCCTCTTATGTAATCGTTGAGGTTTTCCAATTGGAAATTCTGTTTCTGTTTCATTCATAATTCGCTCCATATATTTCTCAACCGAAATGAGTTTTCTTCACTTTAATTTCAATGATAATTGCACTTGAGTGTGTTTTAATCAATTTGAATTGATTTCATTTGATTCGTATTGATATTTATTATTTACTTGAAGTTTATTAAAAATTCTATGCTTTTCTTTTATTTTATTTTTGGTTGGTTGGATTTTTCGGTTGGCTTACAATTTAAAATTACTCCTAAAAAATAGCGATCTATCCTCAACGAAGAATTTTTTCAAACTGCAAACCCCAAGAAAATTCGCCTCACCAATTTTACTCGTTTCAGACTTTTGCCATTTCGTTCCGGCCCCAAAAAGCACTGCGCATTCCTTTACGGCGTAGGTTGGTCGCTACACATGTGTCCGTGTGTGTCTGCATCTGTATTTGTGTAAAAGCTTTCAATGATCAGTTATGGGAAAAGCTTTCTGGTAGATCGTGTGGTGGTGGCTGCCTGCCCACTCATTGTCTTGCGAAGCCCCAAAATCGAAAATTCTATGACGCTGGCGCTGATCGTAAAACGAATCCCATGTTTCTTAAACAATATCTGAACGATTTATATATTTTATATACATATTTTTTATCATGTTAGCTTTTGTCACTTTTTTTCCATTTTGTTGCACTGCCTGAATGGTCGAAGGAAGTGCGTCAATTGTGGTATTGAATTGATCACTGAACTCTGCACTTTTTTATAATAATTCCCATTGGCTTTCCCTCGCCCCCTTTGAAGTTCCTTGAATCTGAATTTGTGGTTTTGTGGAATGCGTATTCAGTTTATTTGCTATTTACATTTCTGGTTATTTTTCCCATTAACTTGAAGTTAGTTTCCCGGTAATGGAAAAACCATTTTCACCCACATGCCTTCAACGAGTAAATAAACAAAATAATTCTTAAAGAAATAAAGTTAGTTCAGGGAATACTCTTTCAGGTCTCGAATCACAAGGAATACTTAATGAATCGTCGATGATAATCCCATTCTGATAAAATCGAATTGTAATTTGAAATAAATATACACGAAAATTAATTATTTGATGCATTTATTCATAGAAAATAGAATAATTTGTAAAATATTCAAATGTATATTCAGAATATCTTCAAAATTCTTAAACCCTCTCTCCCAAAGAGTATAAAGGCCTTCTTCCCACGTGCTGCAATAGAATATTTTTCAAATATCCGAACGGCAAGGAAATTCCTCTAGAATTGTTTAGACAAAGACCAGAAAAGATTCTCCCGGGCAGGGTTGAAGGGCAACCCGCTTCCGCCTTGGGTGGGGGAGTACATATGTGCCTATTAATAGAGCACATTTCCATGGAGAGATCATTGTGACCTTTCCATCTGTGGATCATGTGGATCGGTTACACAGAGCTTCGCTGGTGGGTGGGTGATTGGTGGGTGGTGGCATTCAAGGCCGCCTGCATTTGCATTCAAGTGTTCTTTTGACTTTGTTTATCTGAGCATTTTTTACCCTTAAACAAACTTTCATTTAAACTTGAACTTGACTTTGAGTACAATGCGATTGCAGTTTCGTGAACCAAACAAAAAGAAAACAAAACGCAACAAATACAAAATAAATAAAAAAAAGAGAAACAAAGCAATTAACACAATTGAGAAATTGGGAAATACCTGGCAAAGGTTTTTCCGATTTCGCCAATCATTGAGTGCACTTTTACTTTTTTTTCTGGCACACGGTTTTTGGCTCGAGTTGTCCAACTTTTTTTTTAATTGCATTGTTTTTTAATTCAATTCAATTGGGTTTTAATTGGATTTTCCTTTGATGTGCTCTTGAATTTGGCTGCGATAAAATGCCCTAAAAGGAGATTTAATTGTGATATTAAAGAGACATTTTCTAGCATTTGAAATGAAGAAAAGTTTGAGCTAAACATAACTTCAATGGTAGGATCAATCATAGATCTAAGTATCCAAAAGTTCCTGGATTACTTTGATTCTACATTGTTCATGCATGGACAGACCATTGCTTAAGTTCTTTTCCTACTATTTGCTCTTTCCATCTCAATTTTTAAATATGATTTACTTTACATTTTTTAATTTTAAATAATATATTCAATAAATGAATTAGTTAATATTTCGCAACAAATATTAATTCTGTGGCATCACAAATTTCATATAGAATAATGGTATTTCTCAGCTTGCAGAATCTCTCCCTCTAACTCTTTCACAGAGTCGCTTAGCAGAGGTCTATGCCGCACCGCCCCACTCTGCTTCCTGCCCTTAAACTTTGCATTATTCAATGATATATCTAAAAACATATATAGAAGTAGAATACCTGGTAATAAATACCAAACATTTCAATTAATTTTACATCTCCTGCAATCAGCAGATGCGAATACCCAGTACCCAAAATATTCATATTCGTAAATAAATTTTGGCTCTGTGGCCTCTTGAGAAATGAGGTCAAAAATGAAGCAAATTATTTAGTGGGACAAACATGCAGAATACATCTGAAATTCCCCGCATATTACATACATAACCAAAACTAAATTACACACAATTCAATTATAAATTACATCTGGGGGGTGAGAGATATTTAGCTGTCACAGTCAGACACGGACTGCCTGAATGAAATTCCAACAATAATTTATGTACATTTTATTACTCTCACATTTGCTCGCTAATAAATCCCACCCAAACCAATGTGAAGGACAATCGTATATGGCTTTGTCAAATCAAATGAAACGCAAAACTGAACTGGCGAAAAAGTGCAAATTGTAAGAGTTCTACAATGTCAATGCGGCGGATGAGCAATTTGTTGCAGAACACAACACGAATACAAAATCATCTACAAATATACATTTTGAGTCATAGCAGATTAGCAAACAAACAAAAAAAAAAACTAAAATAATTATTGGCAAAGACCTGATTATGAGCATTTTGTTTACACTTTTAAAATACTGAAAAAATGTCTGAAAATTTTGATGTGGGATTTACTTGGCCCGCCCCACCTCTTAGCCTTGCAGAATGATTAAAGATTCATGAAAAATGATTTATACAGGAAACAGAATTTTGATTTTTAATGTAAAACAACATTTTTTCCCCCTATTTAAACACCTTTGAGAGTACAACTAAACCACACTCTGCATGCCCTTTTTTCGTAGCCTTTCTCTAAATTGAAATTTCTAGTTTCTCTGCAACTTGGGACTCATAAAAACAGCAAAAACATAAATCCTGAAAAGCTCTCTCTGGTATCTCCATCTCTATCTCTCACTCTGCGATTATGCTGATATACACATATACATCGAGCACTAACACATAGTTTCCAAGCGAATCTATAGGCATATATGTATATATAGATATGTTTAACCTTAACATATAGCAGACACCTTCAAATGAATTTTCTCTGAATATAAAAATAAATATTGTATACATCTACAAGATATCTGTGTCTCTCTCTCTCTCCTCTCGCCTCTCGCATGCTCTGTGTATCTATATGGTGGTGTGGTCTCTGGCCAGGCTAGGGTCTGATCGGCTCTGCTCTCGCCCACGCAAATGAACTTGAAAATTAATTGTTCCACCCCGCAATTGCAGAGGAGGAAGAAGAGTCCGGAGGAAGACTGAGACTGAGACTGAGAGGATACATAACCAACCGAGTTGCTTCTTATATACCCAGGTTTTTGCTCAATGCCTTCCATAATTTATTTGGCTTTCGAATACAAATTTTTTGTTTATAATTTCATTAAAATTGAATGCCAGACGAACAAAGAAAATTGCAAAATTATCTTATCTCAGTCTCAGCAGAGCTCTCCAGCTCTCTTTGAATCCAAATCAACCAACTCCCAAGGACACAAGGGTCAATGCATTTCAAAGGAAACCTATTTATATGGAAATTGCACAGATCTAACCTTGAATTTGGTCACAAAATGTACGCAGATGATGGATTGATGTTGATGATGCCATTAAAAACTGGCAAAATAGTCAAATGCTTTTCACGTTTATGCCAATTTGTTTCGATTCTATTTAGAACATTGTTGCTGACAATTTCAGTCGAAAGTTCTAAAAATATTTCTAGGATATACATATTGAAAAGCCATTAACAGTGTCCAGCCCCTAGGGCATCGGCAGCTGCTTCCTCTGATCTGATATATAATATAGAGCCCATCCTCCCCTGAGAGCCAAAGTCATTATCAACAGCCTGCTGACGTCACTTGTACATCCTGTTTTTACTGTTTATTTTTGACTTAAAAAGTATACAAACACACACTCCCACGAGTGTATCCCACTTTGCATTCCATTCATGAAACAGCAGCCACGTATAACAAGAGGAGAGGGCCTCTGCTTTCACCAACCCCCAACCCAAAACAAATATGTAATAAAAAGATATATACCCAAATAATATCTATATGATTACTCAAGTCTATTTGGTTCCACGGTCCACGGATGACAGCACCAGTGTGGACAATGTTTTGATATGTTTCGGACAAGTGTTTCGCTCTATATATATAGAGTATTTCTTTTTCGCTTTTGCTGGGGGCTGTTTACTGCCCAATGAACACAGATCTTGGAAGGTCGAAACTTTCAGTTTCTTTTACTATATTTTTTAGCTTGTTCGTTGTCTTGTACTTTGTGTTCTGTTCTGTATTTCTTGCTCAGCTCTCTTTTATAGTTCACACATCATTGGGTTTTATAAATATTTTCGAGCATATCCATCTACAAACATTCGAGTATATCACAAAGATTTATCTATGTATAGAAAATACATTTATATTGGGAACATAGCAAAATAGATTCAAGAAAGTTGACGTCAAGACAACCCAATCCGAATTCTTTGTTTATATGAAATCCTAGCACAACAACGGGGAAATAGAGCCCCAATCACACCTTTAAATTCAAGCACCAATCATCATAATCATCTGCCATAAAAGCCTTCAAGTCAAGCATTTAATTACACTAAACCTTAAACAAAAATCACAATAAATTCGCATTTGTCAGAACAATCCGACCACAACATCTTGGCCCCCTTCGCAGGGCAGAAAGCATAAGTCGGTAACAGGAACAAAATTTAAATAAATTGCCTGATATGCATAAATTTATGATTTCATACCCGATTTGCCATCTAGGAATTTATGTGCGAATGGATAATGGTTGAAGCGCATGAAATGACTTTTGTGACAAAACAAATGGCAATAAACCATAAACCACAAGGCGAAAACCCTGAATAGATGGCCACCTTAGACCTCATCCCCATCTCCTCAGTTCATCTTCCATGTCAAAACGCATTTGGATCCTGTGTGCCGCAGCCTGGTTGTAATTTGGCTGCAATTGTTAGTTGGTTAGTCGGTTAGTTGGGAAACCACATCAATCCCAGGGGCGAGAGAGTGTGGATGAATTCCCAAACGAGTGCAGTCGAGTGCAGTCGGGGGCATGACTCAATTTACAGTTGACAAATTGACTTGGTTGGCAATCGAGACGAACATATGCGGATTGCACTCCCATTCAGAGCGAAGCCATGGCAAAAGGAAACATATGCTACCAAATGCTATTCATTTGCAACGTGCCGCAAAACCTCAAGCAGTCGCACAGAGGAGTCGCACTGAAGAGAGTCTTGGTAAATGCAATTTATTCTTAGAATCCATGGCCAGAGTCAGAGTTAGAGCCTTAGACAGAGCCCGAGCCAGAGCCAGAGCCAGGTGCATCTCTTTGAATGCGATTCAATTAGCCCAGATTCAAAGAGAGAGAGAGAGAGAGCCAGGGCAAATAAATAGCAATTGTCTGTGCCGCCTTAATTGTCGGCCATGTACGAGTACAACTCAATTGGACTTGGCTAAATTAACAGCACAGCCACCAGGCACCACCAGCCACCAGCCCACCAGCCACTTGGGCCACAAGCAATTACATAGCTCCTTCAGTCTCGGCCCCAAGGATAATGAACTCTCGTCTCTCTCTTGTTGCTCTGAGGCTGAGCAGAACTTGGGTTTCTTTGGCTGCACCATGGAAATGATATAAGTGAATGATTTAATGGGTTTTTATATGCTCTATGCTGCAACAGAGCAGAACATGCCACACGATGTACCATATATAACGTAATTATTACCACTAATTGAAAGTACTTTATGGCTTATTGCTTTGGGTGTTGCGGCTAATTTGTTGAGGTTTCTACACACTCCTTTCATTCCTTCCTTTCATTTCCTTTAATCCTTTCAAATATACAAATAAAACCATTCTTATAATTATAATTCTTGTCAAAAATTATGTGTAATTATCTCTTCTGGCACTTCAGCAAATGCCAGCCAAATTAATACCCTAAACGTGCGGCTATTCCATCTCCCTGGCAGCAGGTCTTCTCCACCATTGGCCCTGGCAATTGTTGGCCCCAAAAAACCAGCAGAGAGGCGTTGAAAGCCGCGACGAGACATTTGGCTCAGGGGATGGCAAAGATTCGCATCGCTGAAACGAAAAATCAACAGAAAGACGGGGCAAAACGGGGCAAAACGATTGGACGACTGGAGGCGCCGAATGTCCGCTGCAAAGCGACCACATCAACAATCAATTTTCAAATCATTTGGGCCTCTAAGTGGACACTCACTTAGAAATTCGCACAGTTGTGCGCGGCAGACCAGAGCCCACTGGGCGTATGTGTAATGCAGAATCACTTCGCTTGGAACTACGGATATATGTACATAAATTCTATTCGAAAGTATGCCAAAAGTCATAAAGAAAAGCCATTATAAAAAGCTGAATCTCTCCATTCATTCTGGCCGCCTAATTTAGGTTGGGAATGTGTGTCAGGGATATTGGAAGAACATTTCTATTGAGGGGATATTAAAGTAGTTTGCCAAACAGCCAAAGTGCCCATCAATTAATACCAATTGCCAATTAACAGGTTCCGCAATCAATGTCAGCCAAGTGAAGCCCAAGGAAGCCCTAAGGATTCCCCAGTGCCAACATGTACGGTCTGCTATTGGAGAATCTCTCCGAGTACATCAAGTCTGTCTATGGCGAGGAGAAATGGGAGGACATCCGGCGACAGGCGGGCATCGATTCGCCCTCGTTCAGCGTCCATCAAGTGTATCCCGAGAATCTACTCCAGAAGTTGGCCAAAAAGGCCCAACAGGTGGGTCTACATAAAACCAACTCGTATTCCAAAAAAAAATATATATTTTCCATCGCAGGTTCTGGGTGTCTCCGAGCGGGATTTCATGGACCAAATGGGCGTCTATTTTGTGGGCTTTGTAGGTCAATATGGCTATGATCGGGTGCTATCCGTTTTGGGTCGTCACATGCGTGACTTCCTGAATGGTTTGGACAACCTCCATGAGTACCTGAAGTTCTCGTATCCACGTATGAGGGCACCCAGTTTCATCTGTGAGAACGAAACCAAGCAGGGCCTGACCCTGCACTATCGCTCGAAGAGGCGTGGCTTTGTCTACTACACAATGGGCCAGATACGGGAGGTGGCCAGGTACTTCTACCACAAGGAGATGCACATTGAGTTGGTGCGCGAGGAGATCCTCTTCGATACGGTGCACGTCACCTTTCAGCTGACCTTTGATAATCGGGCCTTTACTTTGGCCTCGCTTGCCATGACCCGCGAGGAGAAGCACTTGCCCATCAGTGCTCATGTGCTCTTCGAGATCTTTCCCTTTTGCATTGTTTTTGGGTAAGTTTTTACGCCCGATAGGCATTTTCTATATAAATATGGTTGGTTCTTTCCCCTATTCAGGGCTGATATGGTAGTACGCAGCATTGGTAACTCTTTGATGGTCATTTTACCGGAACTTTTGGGCAAGAAGATTACGGCCTGGTTCGATTTGGTACGCCCACTTATTGCATTCAAATTTCAAACTGTAAGTAACAGCATCCAAATACTCATTTTATCCCTCAAAAACCCATTCAAACTATCCATTCTCTTCTCAGATACTCAATCGCACTAATAACATATTCGAATTGGTCACCGTGGATCCGGTTACAGAGCGCATGGATGCCCAAAATGATGATTTACTCCTGCACGATGATGGCAGTGAGCCGGAGAAGTCATTGCGATTGAAAGGTAAATACAGATTCATTTAAAGATCCTGAAAATCTATGTATATGTCTGTGCCACAGGTCAAATGGTCTACATGGAAAACTGGCGTATGATCATGTTCTTGGGCACACCCGTCATGCCGGACCTGACCTCTTTGATAACGACTGGTCTCTACATCAACGATCTGTCCATGCATGACTTTAGCAGAGATCTCATGTTGGCGGGCACTCAACAATCGGTGGAGCTGAAACTGGCCTTGGATCAAGAGCAGCAAAAGTCCAAGAAGCTGGAAGAATCCATGCGACTGGTGAGGTCATCAAATGAGGGAATTTTAGGAGTGATCTACCTATTTATATCCCAATTATTCCCCAGTTGGATGAAGAAATGCGGCGTACCGATGAATTGCTGTATCAGATGATACCCAAACAGGTGGCAGATCGTCTCAGACGTGGCGAGAATCCCATAGATACCTGTGAGGTGAGTAAAGACGAGACTCCCGCCAACTAGAGTATCAACTAATACTAATATCTCTCTCTAAGATGTTTGATAGCGTCTCCATACTCTTCTCGGACATTGTGACCTTCACCGAGATCTGCAGTCGCATCACACCCATGGAAGTGGTGTCCATGCTGAATGCCATGTACTCGATATTTGATAAACTGACCGAACGGAATTCCGTCTACAAGGTGGAGACGATCGGCGATGCCTATATGGTGGTGGCTGGGGCACCCGACAAGGATGCCAATCATGCGGAGAGAGTCTGTGATATGGCCCTGGATATGGTGGATGCCATAACCGATCTGAAGGATCCCTCAACTGGACAGCACTTGAGGATACGTAAGTGGGATCGCTCCCATTGTAAAGTAAAATGATTCATTGTCAATGTCTATCTATTCTCTGGCAGGTGTGGGTGTTCACTCTGGTGCTGTTGTGGCTGGCATTGTGGGTCTAAAGATGCCTCGCTATTGCCTTTTTGGCGACACTGTGAACACCGCCTCGCGCATGGAGTCCACCAGCATTGCCATGAAGGTGCACATATCCGAGTCCACGAAAATTCTGATCGGCCCCAGCTACAAGATCCTCGAGCGTGGGGAGATCGATGTCAAGGGCAAGGGCACCATGGCCACCTACTGGCTGGAGGAGCGCGAGAATCGATTGCCTCTGCAGTTGACCACTGGCCTGCTGGTGCATCCCATGTCCTCGGGTCCCACCAGGGCCATTATGCCGGCGCCATCTAAGCCAGTGACGCCCATGGTGCCCCCTCTGCCTGCTCCAGTTCCAGTACCAGTACCAGTACCGGTACCAGCTCCAGCTGCTCCTGCTGCTTCTGCCCCGCCAGTGGAGCATTTGAGCATGTCCGGTGTGGTTACGACAGCCGCAGCAGCGGCGCACATGACGCATCATAATCCGCCAGCAGCTGGAGGTGGAGCGGGAGGGGCAACTGCAACGGCAACAGCTGGAGGAGGAGCTGCACAGGGAGCGGCACAGGGAGACGATCGCAGCAGTCGCATCTACTCGCCGGTGACCTTTAAGGATGTGGCACGCCGAAGCATCGCCAATTCGCCAGTGCGGCACAGTGGCGGTTATTCCTATACCGATCAGGAGAAGCGACGCGATTCCCGATCCAATTCCACGGGCCACGTCTTTATGCGTTCCCCCTCCGATATTTTCGGCTCTCTCATTCTGGACACCGAGGAGTTCCTCGAGGATTTGCAGATGTCGCGCGGTTCGCTGGTCAACAACAACAACAATCCGCCTCCCTGTGGCTTTAGTCCCACTCCGCCCTTCCGCATCGGCAGTGCCCCGCCCAAACCGCGGCCCAGCAATCCGGACAAGTTCACGCCCGAGGAACTGGCCGCCATGGATCAGCTGACGCCACCATCGACGGCTCCGGCCCGTGAGACTGCCACGTGCAGCAGTGCCAGCCTCAAGGGCGCCGCCTCCAACGCCTCGCTGGACCGGGAGAAGACCTCATCCAAGCTCAAGTAAGTCCTGGGATCACAGGATCAGCTCTCCAGCTCTATTTTTGAATAGGAAAATCACGTTCTCCAACAGCGCCAGCCTGGAGGCTCCAGCTCCGCCAGCCATGTCGGCTGTGGTCTGCCCGATGCGATCCAAGTCGCCACCGATGGCAGTGGCCACTGCTCCGCCGGTGGTGCCGGTCCAGGCCAGCACAAGCCATGGCAGTCGACCGGGGTCAAAGGGTTCGGTGTCATCCATTTCGCTTCACTCGCCGCCCCCGCATCGAGCCCAATCGGCGCCAGCAAGGTAATTTCCAGTCTATACAGAAATCTGAGCAAACATCAACCTTTAATCCTTTTGGCTCTTGTAGACCCCATTCAATGTCGAAGGCAGCGCGAAAGGCATTCCTGGCAGCCAAGCAAACCAAGGCCATGGAGAAGCTGGACAAGATGATCGAAGAGGTGCATGAGGTGGAGTCCCAGTCGGCGGTAAAGGCGGCAAACATGAGGTTGGCCATCTTCGGACATGATGGTGGAGGAGGAGGCGGGGATCTGGCCGCTGGTGGTTGTCCCTTGTTCCTGCCACCGCCGCCGCAGCCACAGCAGCGTCTGATGCCTAGCTCTATATCAGATTCGAGTATCTGTAATCATGGGTGAGCTTTTTGATTTCCCCCTATAGACTTGCCCAATACTCAACCCTTTCCACAGGCACAGCCATGCACCCAGCTGTCATCATGCACTGGAGCCAAAGATGAGCAACAGTCAGAGTTTCCAGCATAGTCCCCGAGGCGGGATCACCCATCAGTGCTGCAGTGGGTTTGGCCATGGCAATGGTAGACACTCGCATCGCATGCACTCGAACGCCTGTACGATTCTGTAGAGGAACAGGACTACAGGAGTACAGGAGTCCACCTTCACATTCATATCATGTATACTATTCTGATTCCGATTGCGTTTCTGCTCAATGTTCTCCGCGCGTGTTTGTGGTCCAGTGATGAATAGTCGGCAATTATTAGGATTTAGTTAGTTGTTGATACTCATAGAATACAATATAGTAGGATATATCAGATGTACGTATATGTATGTACCCCGTACCCCATACTCTCCCCACGTTAGCTAGTCAAACAGGGCTTTAACACTTGGCAGATAAATGTCTAAATACGCTAAAAAGAAACTGTATAAAAATTGTTATGGTACATATAATCGTACGTAATATCTAACTAAATGTTGATCAAAAGATTTCAAATTTCTTGACCTCTCAAATATGACAATACCACAACGGAAACACACACACACACACAAAACATATACAAAACAAATATTTTCGAATATGTCAGAAGATGAACAAAATATTGTAACCTAAGGCTTTTTCACGCATCATCATGATACCACCTGAGGCAAGGATTGCTCAAACAAAAATATATTATATTCTATATATATATATATATATGTATTATAAAACTCTATATATGTATGTATATTTGTAGTAGTTACATGTTTAAGGAGTAGTTTTTATGTGTACACCGCCTATTAAATAAATGTCTCCGAAATCTTATAGAATTTGTTTTTATTTTCCATAAGTTTTCAGAGGAGGTCCAACCGTTTCTGTGGTGCAATTGAATTTGTGGATATAGCACAGATATTTGCCTACAAAATTGACTACAAATTCTACTGATTGATAGGGTAAATTCATAGAAATAATGAGAGAAAATATCTCCACTTTCTTCTCAATGTTATTTATCCAATCAATGAGTAGAATTTTAAATATTTTACAATTTTAGCTTTAAAAACATTTTGGTTTTAGCTTATTAATATAACATAAAGCATAATCTTTTAAAATTTGTAATTAAATTTAGCTTAAATTTGGTTTTTTTTATACTTCTATTGAGATTTGTTTTTTAGGAGATCTATAAAGCATATTGTACTTTAATAACATTTTCCATTTAAATGCATAAATTACTTTTGATAACATGAAACATTTTTAGTTGTTTTCTTTTTTTTTTTACTGATTCTATTTGTTTTAATGTTCCATTTAAATGCATAGATATTGAATATTATTTTGTAATAGTCTTTGAGCAAAGAGACGCTCTGTTAAAAATGCACATCCGACTATTGAAAATAGGTATAGATAGACGTATCTTCTACCGGCTTAGGAATCAGGCAAACGGAGATCATAATGTTTATATTTTGTGCTACTTAGTTTACTTTCAATTAATTGTTCTTTTCGCTTCACATTGCCTTTTTGGCATATCACATCTTAACTAATTTTTCGCAAGCATACAAGCCGAATAATAATTTAACTGAACGAATATCTTTATGGATAATACATATATGCATATAGTATGTTAATATACACTTTAAGCGTAGCAGGTTGTCTTTTAACAGTGACTAGACTTGGTTGGGTTTTCAAGAGGAATATCTTTGGTCTAATATCGGTGGGTTTTTGGGGCCCCGGGTCTTAGGCCGTCTCGCCCAAGGACGAATGAGCGCCCTCCTCGTTGGAATAAATGAGCGTGCCATCCAAAGTTTCGATCGTCTGAATGGTGGTCTTGCAATAGAAACACACCTTGGAGTTCATCATGTGCTGCATGATGCAGTCTTTGCAGGACTGATGCCTGCAGGGCGTGAACACTGCGGTGATGGGCTTGGCACAGCAGATGGGACACAGCGAATCCTCCGATGGCAGCGTTATGTCCGAGAGCAGAGTCTGCTTCTGGCGCAGACCATCAATGAGTCGACGAATACTGTCAATCTCCTCCGAGTTCACGTGTGTGGGAACTGTGTGGGCGAAATAGTTCAAGGTTTGGCTACTTTTAGATTCGATTTACTCACAATCTGTTAGCGCAAACTTAAGGATGGGCGGATCGGTCCAAATGCGCTTCGAGTTGTTGGGAAACGGCACCCTCACATCGTTGGTAAGCGGATCAATGTGTGGCCTGGCGGACGGGTCAAAGTTGCCGCGCGGTATATCCTTCTGCTCCAGCACCGGCGTACGTATCTCACCCAAGGCGAACTCCAACGTGGCAAACTGGAAGCTCGGATCGGTGAGGAAAGCGCGCGATAGTCGCGTCACTTTTGCCGGTGATATATCTATATCCATCTCGCTACGCATGAGGGCTAACAGTATGCCCAAGGATGCTGTAATAATGGGGTAGTGTGTGACCGCATTAAGGTCGGCCGAACACATGTCCACCACAAATTGGAAGCAGCCAGGCGGCACGGTGACCCGAGACAGCACCTGACTGATTAACTGGCAGATTCGATTCAACAGAAGATCGCTATTTGGACGTGAGGGATCTGTGACGATTTCCGGCGCCACGGTGATGATCATCTCCAGACACCGCATCAATGAGACTGTCAGTTCGAAGCACATGGAGCAGATCTTGAGCTGTTTGGGCTCAAACAGTGTGTTTTCCTGACGCTGGGCAGTGTTTTGGATCTATTAGGGAAAAATATGAGCGGCTTTTCCTTGATTAACCTTATCTGTAGCCTACCTCCTGCAGCAGCAGTATGAACTCCGAGAAGGCCCAGTTTAGTTGACTGAGCACCGAGTTGAGAAAACTGGTGGCAAAGGGCTCATCCTCAATCAATTTGGAGCCAATCAGGCGTTGGAAATGCTTCGATGGATTTGCGGGTGCTATGTTGTGCAGCAGTCCTGTGTGCGTCTCGTTCCTGGATCGACTGCGGCACAGACCCATATGTAGCGGTTCCGCACCGCCCTGCCAGACAGACGGCTGGCGGGAGTCCTTGTACCCATAGCCCTCGCCCATCCAAAAGCGCAACAACAGCCAGTTGCTCTGGCCCCACGCCCGGTTCTCGTACGGGCGTAGTAAGGCACGCACCAGGGCCATTTGCGACTTGCGAGATGATCGTTCCAGGGCTCGTACTCCGGACTTGTGGCAGGTGAGTGTTCCCAGGGCTTGAAGCAGCGAGTCCTTGCAGGAGGCAAGCACAATGCGTGGATCTGCCGAATGCACGCCCAAAAATTCAGCTGCCGCGGTGACGGCGCACTCAGAATCCGTCGCCTCGAACTGGGCTTTCATATCGTGATGGGTGAAATCCATCACAGCGTCCAGCAGAATGGGCAAAGTATTCACATACAACTCAGGTACGAAAGCGAACAATGGACCAGTGTTTGAGGCACTCTATATGGAAGGGAAATATAGGCAATGCATCGACGGGAGTGTAACGAGCTCACCGTCAGGGTGCGTAGCATACGCTCCAGCATCCAGATGAGCAGAGAACGCCTATGACCATTCAAAGCTACGCCACGAAGCCAGATCTGCTTTCGGGACAGCGATATGGAACGGGTCTGCCAGATAATAAAACATTGATTGCATCTTTTCCAGTCTTTTTTCTTTGTTAAACTCACCGCGAAAACGTTTTGACGCTGACTGAACTTTGAACGCAGTTCGCCCATTACATGCTGATGGCTATCGTTCATGCAGACATTGGCATGCTGCTCGAGAGCCAGCAGCTTACGTTCGATGTCCTCGCGGTAGTATTTTGTTTCCTTGAGCACATCGTTCAGGGCAGCAATCTCATCCCTCACCGAAGCTATTTTCACAATATACTTATGCCCCGCCGAGTAGTAGAACATGATGCAGAGATCCAAGAGTTCGCAAAGGCTGGCCTCTACGTCGGCATTGCCTGGCGTTGCCTCTGACCCCTGATTGCCTCGCGGATTGAGAAAGTTCGTGAAGGTGCTGTTGCCGCCCTGCGTGTGTCCAATCACCCCCACATTGTTTACATTCTCACCCAGCAGATAAAGGGTGGTGTCTTAAAGAGAAAAAGGGCATTTGGATAGATGCATCGCATACAAACATTAAGGCTTAACACCTACCAATATCGTTAGACCGCATAGTGGCCCGATCGTCATCGTAGATCTGCTGTGCGCGAACCGGTCCCAGACGAGCATCAATGTCCGTCCTGTGGACTTTGCGCAAGTGCGATAGGACGCCGCCTACGCGATCAAAGTGCATGTAGTCGAAGGTGCCATCGAAAAAGTAGTCGCTCTTAACCTCCACATTCAGGCCGGGAAGCTCCTCCCTAAACATATTGCGAGCCTGATCGATCAGAGTGCAGACAAAGGCCAGGGCCACCGGAGCGTCCAAGGGATGCTGAATGCTAGACTGCATGAAAAAGAAAGCATGGAAGGGCTGCAACCAAACGGAAAAGTTAATTATCTACATTTAGAATAGAGATTATAGGGTCGTACCCTCTGTTCCATGCTTAGATCGATCACATAGCGACGCATCTTGGATAGAAATATTGTACGACTGGAGGGACTCGTCGCCGAGCCATCTTTGTTGTTCATCAGCGTGGTCAGGAAGTCCTTCTGAGCCGCATACAGTGGCTCCGTCAGCTTGCGCACTTTTTCCACAACGCTGAGATACTTGTCCTTGGGCCCATCAATGCCATCCGTCCAGGCCAGATGGTCGGGCAGCAGCTCTTGCATAATATAGAACTCCAGCGGATGGACGTACAGAAAGAATGCGATGCTAGAATTGAAAATAAGCCATTTATCATAGCTTTATGCCGGATAAGTATAGTCTCCATGCTCACCAATGCTTCTTGAATAGCTTTCCTTCCAGCAAGAATTTCCTTGTCTGCTCATGCAGGCACAGACAGTGTAGCGTGGCCAGCGTCTGGCGATGCTTCTCATAGTCCAGGCCCTGTATCGTGTGCGTAAAGGTGGCCAGCAGGGCATTCACCATCTTGCGCAGCACAAACTTGATCTCATCGCTCTCCATGAAGTTCCATAAAAGCGACAGCAGACCCTGCAGCACACTGTGCGGATTCTCCTTCTCTGCTGTGAGGCTGGTCATGCTGGAAATCCTTGCCAGCAGCACATCCTCAATGACATACGGGTCGAAGATCTCGTTCGTTAATCGTTCAATCAGCAGGGTGGCAAAGATACAGTAAACTGTCTTCTTGGTGGACACTCGAGCTTCGCTCTGGTTCGCGGAGCCCTTGTACTGAGAATTGTATTTGGAGAAAATGCCAGACAGGTTTGTGAGGTAGTTCATCAGCAGATTGGCCCGTCGTATCTTGAGTATGGGCTGTGCCATCAGAGGCTGAAATCCTTCCACTGGATAGACGAACGGACGATTGCCAAAGTTCGCCTGAATACCCTGGGTGTACCCCAGTGAGATGGCTGCATAGAAGGTAATGCCCGGACCCTTCTCTAGCTTATTGAAGGCCACGCCCATCGAGCGCCCATTGCGATAGTATTCGATGAGCTCCCTATCCACATCGAGGGTCACACCAATAATGTCCCCAACCTGCCATTTGTCGCCGTATCTAAAAGGGATAGAAATAGAGATAATATCTGTATTTCAGTTTGAAAATAAAAGTCATACTTTTTGGTGGATATATGCCAGATCTGCTGTTTGCTGCCATCATAGCCGTAGCTCAATTTGGTATCCCCAACGCCGCTATTTTCGTTGAACTGGCAACTGCTGGAGGCCCAGCCCATCTGCATGACTCCCTTGGTGTGAAGTTGAACCTGGAAAAAGGTCAAGTTCTCAGTACGTGCGCACGTGCAACTCACACTCCGACCATCGCTTGTGTCATTGACCGTTGGCCAGCCCATCCCATCCCCGTAAATAGAGATTACCTCATACATCCAACGGCCGCCATAAACGCAACAATTTGTTCGCACTGAATTGAAACTGCCTTGGGAGCGCAGGGCCAGCCTGTCCGAGGATACGCGCACTGTGGTGGTGTAGTCCACATCGAATATAGTCAAATCGGGCCCAATACGAGATTCTGTCTCCGCATAGAGACGACGAATTTCCTCGTTGCTGTCGGTTTGAATTTGCTGAAATTTGTCGTCCAGCCATGTCTTCACGATGGTCATTTGCCTAGACCAAAAAATATTCAGATATCAGCACGGGATTTTTATATTAAAAAATTCACTTACTTTGATACGGACAACTCGTCAATCTTGAGCGGCTTCGGTTCCGGCACCGTGGAACAATTGGCTCCATCCAAGTCATCGTCTAAGTCTGAATAGGGATTCTCCTGATCCAGCTGCTCAAAGATGTTCTCATTAAATACTTTTACGAATAATTTAGATATCGACATGTTGGCACTGTCATATCATTGCTTGCTATATCCGAAGCACGTTCCTTTCAAAATCAATTCCCCGTAAGGATTCTAAAGGCATTAGAGATGAGCCACAGTTGTCTAACGGTAGCAAATATCGAATCACGATGGGCGCGAAATTTCTAATATATTTAATTTAAACATACATTTTGAAATAAATAAACCTAAATTCATAAGAATTAAAATGTTAGGTATTATTACTTAATTTTCTTTAAAATACAAAAATATACACATACCAAATAATTTCAAACAGTCTAGTATTCAAGCGCAAAATATATCACAGAATCGGCTCATCTCTATCTTTGGCGCGAGCAGCTGTTTGAACTGTGAATGCTTTGCCACACTGCCTTTGACAGAAAACATCGATAACGACTTTAAAGATTTATTTCTGGCGAATGTAAGGACGTGTTTTATTTGTAACTCCAGTAAACGCGACTAATCTAATTATAATTACAATTGACTATAATTTGATTAGCGCTAAAACAAGTTTTTTAACTGTGACAAGTGATTTTCGCGTTTGGATTGCATTTTAAATGAAAGACAAATTGTCTGCGTCAGCGGCGAGGTGTTTGTCTTTAGTGAGATTAGTGATGCGAACCCATGAAACACAAATGGCTATATTTGGCTGTAAAAAAGCTAGAACCAATTAAAGTGCCAAGTGCAAAAGAGAAACGCAATGATAACAACAATGTTACTTATATGTTGCAGTTTTAATAATTGACTTGACCTTGTGGCTGTAAATTTAAAGTAGTGTTAATCATGGGCATAGTAGAATTATAGCCAAGTGATCAGCACAACCGAACGGCTAACGGTGGGTTGATCACGAAAATAGAAAATTCGCAACAAAAACAACAAAAAATATAGAAGGGGGAAATAGAAATCAATGCCAAGCCTTTCGAAAAAGAAAGAGCATTACAACACGCGAACGTACGGTCCATAAATGAATATTAATATTTCAGTTTGAGCGGCAAATTCTAAGCATTCAATTGATTTATCTGTACAGTTCTACGACCCGTTTTGATTCCTTTCTTTTTGCGGGGAGAGAGAGAGCAATCAACGAGAATCGTCTGTGTCTGATGTGTCTCTCTGTTTGTTGTTTGCAATTTGAATTCAATTTAATAGAACTGGAAATATAAGTATTAGTTAATTATCGTTTCCCATGTCGCTCCGGACGTTGTTTGTGTTGGTTCTGCTAACTGGTGTAAAGCCGTCCACCCCCGACCACAGGCTACTGTATCGTGTGTCTTATCAGTGTCCACTTACGTTCTGTTCATTAAAGAGTGTCGTTGTCCCGACGTAACCGCCACTGCTTACGTACATACGTACACAGTATGTATGTATGCATACGTTGCATATAGTAGTCAAGTTCTATGTGGAAAGAAGAACGAACAGGCATGTGTTTGCATAACGAAAGCTCTCAGTCTTTGGGCGGGCATCCTCAACCTTTTTGCGTCTTGAAAACACTCCGCACTCGTTAATCTTTTATTTATTGAACAAATAAATATCCACTTTTCCCCAGACAAGTGCGCTGTGACGTTGGACTATGATAAAAAAAATACCCTTGCCATTTCATGGTTCTTTTGGTCAGATATATACAACGGAAAGATGGTTATGGCTTTGATGATGATCAAGAATATTTCTCTATATAAGCAGAAATTATCATTAACACAAAATGATGACGCGTAAAAAGAGCAGAATGGATGATTTATGCTAAGCAAATGGGAAGCACAAGACATTGGAATATCACAGAAAAGATTCCCCCGCACAGAGACTTTTTTGTAAACAATAATTGCTCATACGAGTGTTAAACAAAATAAAATCCCCCATTGTTTGTGGAGTGTTCTTATAGCAAATATACTTACATTTCAGGATATGTGAGGAAGGCAATCTTCTTAGCAATGATTCAGTCAGAATTATCTCTGTATAACCAACCAGATAACATTATCAATGCCCAATTTCCCATTGTAATTAGGCTAAAACTGTTCTGAGAGAAAACAGAACATTGCCATAAAATAACGTAAAATTGTTTAGACCATGAAAGAATATGTAATCATGAATATACACTTTTTTATTGGCAGCAATCACATTTTGTTGGCGAACTGTTGTCGGTCACGTATATCTATCTATTTTTATACCCTATCTCTGGAGGGCTCTTCAATTGAAAATACAAGAAAAATACACTGATTAATGCTTCCGTAATTGAATAAAAATCTGGCTAGAGTAAACCCTGAGACTGTTCCGACAATTTGGTGGCTTCCAAAATATTTGTAGAAATATAAATTTATATAAATAAAATAATAAATAAACTTGCACGCTTAGTTTCCACCTTTGTTTAGTCCTTCTATTTGGAGGTTCATTCAAAAGATAATAAAAGACAAACTTAAATATTTGTGGCTCCAACATGCCAGAGAGATATGCCAGTGATAAATCCAAAAAAAAAATAAAGCGGAGTGCAGACATACACCCCGCAGAGTATTAGGTATTCTGGGTGAACGAGTATCCCCCCCTAAAACATTATCTAATCGATGGCTGAAGTGCCGCTGCTCTGACGTATTAAATGGTCGCTCAGATCTTATGTTATAGAATTTTGTATTACCAAATAGGAGTCTCTGACTGACTGATTGCCTGCCTGTAGAGGCAGCAACTTTTTGGGCCGACCATATCAGACGACACTTGTCGCAGTGCGAGCCGAGCCGAGCCGTGGCGGCCTGGCCTGGTCTGGCCTTATCTCTGCTATCGAGCTCAGATTTTACTTGGCCAAACGCAGACACAGACATGCACACACAGGCGATTTTCTGTGTTTGCCATATACAAATAATGCCGCCAACGGAGAACACTTGTTGCCCGATTAGCGAACCGATTCTGACTTCATTTCTTTGCAGTCGGTCACACGAAACGGACACGTCATTTCGTTACCACGGATAACCCCAGAGAAGAAGCATACGAATACTATTTGCATGAGGCTGGCTTAAAGAGCGGGACAGACTCAGCACAGAGACAGCACCAAGATGTCACAAAATCAATCCTATTTCTGGCAAACAACCAGACACAATGTATACCTGAAACGGTCCGCCAAATGGCACATGGCGCTGGCCCTGATGGTGGTCATCACATTCTCGACGATATGTGCGGCGGAATTTCAACATGAGAACGAGGACAATGTGGCCGTGCAATCGGGCATACAGAGCGTAAGTCCATTGACCATCCCATTCCAGTCGATCTCGAGTTCTTTATCTTATATTTTTGCTGATATTTGTACAGGGCGTGGTGGAGGATCAACTGATTGGAAACAGAGCAACGGACCTGAGTGCATTACCAGATAAACCCACAGATACGGATCATCGGCAGGCTAAGGGCAAGGGGAACTTTATCGATGCTTTCACAGCATCGATATCTGTTATACTTTTAACAGAGCTAGGCGATAAGACATTCTTTATTGCTGCCATAATGGCCATGCGCCATCCCCGTTTGATTGTCTTTGGCGGTGCTATTGCCGCCTTGGCCCTTATGACGGTACTCTCATGCGTCTTTGGCATGGCAGCAAACTTTATTCCTAAGGTAGGACTCGATTCCCATCGGAATAGTGGGACATCTTATACCTTAAACTGTTTTTTTGTCTCTATAGATTTACACGTATTATATCTCAACTGCATTATTTTTAATATTCGGCTTGAAAATGCTGTATGATGGCTACAAAATGAAACCAACCGATGCTCAAGAGGAGCTCGAAGAAGTCCAAACCGATTTGCGTAAGCGCGAAGATGAGGTAAGTTCTGTTTTCCCTTTTTATAAGTAGTTATATGTTGTATAGTAGTTTCCTTCTTACTGTATCCAAGTAGTTTTTTCTTGTGGCAGTTCCAAGTATCTAAATTTTTGTTATCTCTTTTAAGTTTTACTTTTACTTAATGCTTTTGTTAATAGCTCGCTTGATATGTGGTTAACTATTATTAAGCCCTGGCAATACTGTACAGAAACAATCGAAATGCAAGGCCAAAGCGATCACTTCATAAACCTTGGCTTTGGTATTCCAAATTCAGTTTGATTTTTCAGTACTCTATTTCGATCTCTCATTTTCTACACGAGGAACGCGAATAATTACGAATACTAATCCAACACGAACCCCACCGAAGCTTTTCTCATAATTGTAATTATAGCTTAATTGCATGCGAATACAAATTAAAAAATTATTTAATTAACCTCTCTCGACCTTAAAAAACCCACAAAACTGGCGTCGCGTCGTTGCGGAATGCTGGCATTGAAACAGCACCAGAGTTGCCACCACTCTTCTCTTTTCTCTGGCTTTAAATTGTTTATTCTTTTCCCTGATTTGTTTTATGTTACAAAAACACCCAAAAAAAAGTACACACCACACACACACACACACATACGCCTAATATGTGACTAATTGCACGTCTTCCGCATATCAACAGCCAAAAAAAGTTTTTGCAAAATTTTTATTATAAAAAAATAAATACTAAAACAAAGAAACGTTTGATATGAAAAAGCTTTTTGCCAGAAGACAATTCCACCTGAATATTAATCAAAAACCCAAAACAAAAATTTCTGAAATCAAATCGAAGCTAATGCAAATTTTAATTATTTTTTCTTTCAACCAAAAAAATACAAAACGATTTAAATTGATTTGAAAACTGATTCGAAAACCTAAACCAACAAATAACCCAAACAATAAAATATTTAAAATAAATAAATGCTGAACTATGCGATAATTTCTCCAGTTGCTGCGGAAGGCAACGCGCAAGTACGAGGATACGGAGACGAAGCGAAAGAATAGCAACTCGGACAAGGAGGATGCCAGCGAGCAGGCTCTCATCCATGGCCGCAACTCCATTGTCATTGCCCCCGGCTCGGGAACCGGCAACGACTCCGACATGCAGCATCGCCAGCGACGCAACAATAACAATAACAATAGCACCACCAATTCTACTATTAAGCAAAATAGCTGTGATAAAACTGGCAACGATGATGGCGACGACTACCACCACGAGTCCGAGGTGTACCTCAAGGATGGCAATCGCATTGTGGAACAGCTCAAGCTGAAGACCTTCCACAGCAGCAGCCCGTCGCACTCGGCGGCATCATCGAACCAGACCGAACAAACCCAATGTGAAAGCCCACGCAACAATCTGAATCTGAATCTAAACGGCACCTCATCCGTGGCCGGTGATCTGACTGACCCGGCGACTGGGATGGCGCTGGAGCCGCGTGCTCCCTTGGCCGGACACGAGAGCATGCATAGTCTGAGTGGCAGCTTGAATGGCGGCGAGGACTTGACTGGCAACGGGAATGGCACTCTTAAAGCACGGGTTAGGCCACCAAAATAAGAACATATAACTATGAAAGCCATATCCGACCATAACTACTGTGGTTGTTTAATTTTCATATTCGTTTCACGTGCTTTTTGCCCTCAAAAAAAACAATGCCACATTTACACACACACACACACACACATATACGAAATACAGTCACCAATCATCGAAAATCGAAATTATCATCGATTGATTAATTACAAATTTTATTTTTGGTAATTATTTTAAGTCTCATTTTGGAATATGGTTTTTTGGTAGTCACTGTACTCTGTTCCACCCATTCCCGCACTACAATGTTTCATTCCCATGCATTCCGAACAGTGTTCCATCACATCCTCATAGATTTTATGCATGTTTTCTTGAAGTGATCGTTTTCTTGCTTATTACATTTTTTGGTTTTTCCCCCCACAGAATATTATTCGTTTCCTGTGACAAAAAGTCTTTCGATGTTTATGATTTGCAATTCACCTTTTTTGCGCACATTTTCATCGATCGGTTTTCCCCACACCACTCCATCATTTATCCGCCTAACCCTGAATGGTATATCTTTTATCTTGTAGCTGGACCGTGATGTGAATGCTGCTCTTGTCCATGATGCCGAGAGTGGTCGCCGTCGTCCGCTGCAGCGACGTGGTGCCGGCTACTTCACCTGGCGCATCTTGGCCCAGGCCTTCACGATGACCTTCCTCGCCGAGTGGGGTGATCGCTCTCAGTTGACCACCATTATTCTCGCTGCCAGCAAGGTATGTACACGTGCTTTCACCCTGTACATATGTAACCCGTGTGAGCTAAATAGAATATTCAATTAATTGATGTTCGTGCTTTCAGTCGGTTTTTAAGAAAAATACTTTTTGGTTTTAGTAGTTATTCCTGAAAGCCATTAAAACTGCAGTTCCATTAGTAAAGGCTTTTAGTTGTGATACTAAAACGAATATAGCCGTTCGCCTGTGGGTAATTTGAACTACAATTAAACGAAGATAGGTGTATAGCGAATGTGCCCTAGTAGAACAGGGGTTTAGCTTTATTCCTACATAGGAAACAGACCCTATAACAATTTCTCATTATTATTATTTCATAAATTTTCTTTTTTAAACTCCAGCGATAATCACACAGATTATAATATTCCAAACTAATTTTTATACAAATTGAACCCTCATTTTCTATATTTCAGGACGTTTATGGCGTAATTGCTGGTGGTATTATTGGCCATTGCATCTGCACTGGCCTGGCTGTGATTGGAGGTCGTCTGGTGGCTTCCAAAATCTCTGTGCGCACTGTCACCATTGTTGGTGGCATCGTATTCATTGGCTTCGCTGCCTACGCTGTCCTCATGCCCCCCGATGACTTGTAGACAAACCAAAAAAAGAGATTTGCCGCCCGTTGACGACCACCACAAAAATATATACATATATATTCAAGATTTAGTTATAGTTAAGACCACTGTTTATTCGAGGAGCACCAGGCATTGCTTAGTGTTAAAATGAATATTGGATTCGCTTGCTAACCGAAAACCTAACCTAATCGAAATGAAAAGAAAACAAAACAAAAGTGCCTTCAGTGCTTTTCGCCTTGGCCATGACATATTTAAAAAATTTAGTCCCACAATGAATTTCGTTTATGCCCCTGCCAGCATTTTGCCATTAGCCCCAGCCTCACTGTATGTCCCATTGTCTAGTATTGATTTGAATGTTCCGTTTTGTGCTTAGTATTAAAGTTGAAAGTTGATTATATTGTATTGTACATACGCGTGCTTGTGTAACTAGGTTGCCTAGGCTCCTCCTCAAAGTTGAAACAAAACCAACCGCAACCCCAACTCCAACCCTTTCTGTTCATATATGATTACGTAGCAGTGTTTACTTAAAAAAAAACCCCCCACAATGAAACTTTGTACAATTGATTATTTATGCGAGTTTTGTATGAAGAATTTAGTAAATTGAGCAAAACTAAAATGTCGAAGTGGCGTTTGAATTGGTGGAGTGAAATGGCGAGCTGGATGGATCTCAAAATCAAAATACACAAGGCTTTGATTCTCGTTCATTCCTAATTCTTAAATCTGGTAGATTACATAATTCTTAAAATTGTGACTGCCAAACAGAGCTGGCAAAATGTTGCAACTCACATTTCCTGGTATGATAACAGAATTCTGGAAATACCCCAGATATACCGAGAAAAATATCTAGGCTCTTTAGGGGCGAATGAACCTTCATATTCCATGGTGACTGGTGGTATTTCCCTCGTGATTCAACTCCTTTCAGTGCCTAATCGAGCCTTTCCTGTTTACGTAATTTCAAAACAATAACATCACGTCACTTGTTATTGGCATAATTTATTATCGGTACATTATTATTATTACATTACATTAGTAAACATTTCCATCGTCATTTACAGTTGAGACAGAATTTGGTTGGGTTAATTAGGAAATAACAAGGAGAACGGAACAAGGATCACGGATTTATTGCTTTATTGTCTTGGGATCGCGATAGATGCCCGTGAACAGGATCGCCTTGGATTCGCGATCCCAGATGAGGAACACGAACGGATGGTTGCACTCGAATTTGGTCGGTTCGATGGGTCGGGCCGAGCGGTAGCTGACCAAAACGGTGGCGGCCGCCGCCGTGCTGCCCTCCTCATCGACCTTGATCTTGGCCACATGCTTGGCATCGCCAAACGAAACGCTATGATCGGTGAAGTCATGGAATGTGGCAGTCGGTTCGAAAATTTTGGTGATTCCCATTTTCGCGAGTATCTAAGAAATTAAAATTGGAGATTAGTAGATAGAAACATGTAGCAACACGTGTTTGAGACTTACGGGAACCAATTCCAGACGCTGCTCGAACTCAAACTTGGGTATCGACACTTCCATCTCACGTGGCATGGCATTATTCAGGGACTCCTCCAGGGTCTTGGCATTCAGTCGGGACAGTACGTCCTCCAGGGATCCGCTGTTGAAGGGCGGCAGCACCACTACCATAGACATGTTGGAGCTTGTCTCCTCATAATCCTCGACCTCGTCAAAGGTTGTACGGTAGGGCATCTGCAGGACATGGGCACGCAGCTGCTCATCTACGGTATGCAGGAAGGTACCCTTCTGGTGCATCATGGGCACAAACGAGGCGTTCGTGCTGGACGTATAGAAGGGCTTCTGGGCGGTGTTGTCAACGTCGAACTTGCTGACCCACTGGCCCTTGAAGTACGCAGCATTAGCCAGAGCCAGTTGGGTGCGGGCATCGATGTCGCCCGGAGCCAGCATGTCCTTGATCTGATTGTTGGTCTTTTCGGCTATCCAATTATTGATCTCAATACGCGCCTCTTCGGGCTTACTCTTGAAGTCAAGCTTCACAATTTCGTCTTTGAAGCGGGTCTCAAGGCAGCTGGCAAGTGGTGTATCCTGATCGAAGAACATGCGATCCGCCGACGAGAACTCCACTGGCGACTTGCCGGACTTCGACTCGCGATTCTTTTTTTCCACGCTGTAAGCACTTCGCACCATTTCCTTGGACGTGGCCCAGTCCAGGTGCAGCACGCTGGTTAGCTGCTGCTCCGTCTCGCCGGAGGACCCGAAGTAGGCCAGCAGCAGGGCATGGTAGGTGCTGTACGGCGAGAAGAAGACGTTGTCGTTGGGCGTGGACTTGCGGATCACGTCCAGCATGTTTACGGCAAAGTTCTGCTGGCCGCGGTACAGATTCTGCCGCTGCTCCAGGAACTTGTTGTCGGGCCTCACGCTGCACAGCTCGGCGCTTAGGAAGGCCGGCAGCAGAACCAGGAATAGGGACACGCAAAGGAGTTTCATTCTGTGGGCTGTGGGGTATCTGTTGGATGGCAGGCGGAGAGGGAGGTCCATTAATTAGTGACCTTGAACTGTGGGCGGGTCTAATATAGCTCCTACGTGACTGGAGCTCAAGGTTTGCTATTTTGCTTGCTAATTTACGTTCCAACGACGTGATAAGACAAAATGACTCTCGAGCACAGACAGCGGCTTAATTTATGCAGAATACATATCCCTAAAAACAGATCACCGTATTTCTTATAACTTAAAATGTTGGCTTTTCCCAGTTGAGCTATAGATCATGGCTGTGATGGTACAATTTCGTTTTCCAAATAAAATGGGGCGGGGAGGCCCCACTGCTGTCGAGCGTAACAACAACTCATTTAAAATCGCTTAAGGCGGATGATTCACAACCTGCGACAATTGCAACATATCTCTCTCTCCCTCTCTCTTTCCCTCTATATCTCTGCAGACCAAACAAAAGTGAAAGTTTCCCCCGACCTCCCATATTCCTCTGCACTGGAAATTCGCAACTGTATGGCTGGTTGCTGTTTCTGTTGTTGTTGCTGCCATACATAATGAACCGTTGCTTTGTGCATGCACCGAAGCGAGCATAAAAGAGCAACAGGTAGATAGAGAGCGAGAGAGCAAAAGCTTAAGTACTGGCTAAACTAGGCATGAAGAAATCGTTTCGCCCTGCAGATGTTAGTATCTCTTTTGTGCAGTGGGAGAGAGAGAGAGAGATAGTGCGTATACAATTTGATGGCGGGCAAAATCGATGATGTTCCGTTTAGCCAGTAGCTTTAATACCAGCTGAGCGATGACGATGTCGCAGACATCATGTCGTTAACGATTGCGTGATTGCAGCCAAGCAATGAAAATGGCTTTTGTGTTAAAAAAAAAAACCCAAAATTAACATTTCCAGTAACCGGTTGCAGATTCAGATCAGAGCCAGAGACAGAGGCCCTCCAGAGATCGGAGAGACACCTCCGCCACAGCGTGATTCATAGATGGGGGACAAATAAATGGTCGGCGCTATACACCCTTTACCCGTACCCCTACCCATACCCATACCATACCCCTAATTCAGCGCGTGTATGCTCATTGTTGACCCTGTACGAGCATTGGTGATTTTGTAATTGGTTTTTCTACTATTTGTATTTTTACTGTATATTGACGTATTGTTTGCGTGCCGTGCGCCTGCGCCACCGCCATCGAAGCCAACTCTTGCGGTCTTCCCGCACTTATAGTTGAAGTGGGAGTCGAGACTGGTTTTTGGGATTTTCCAGTTATTGAACAATTTATTATGAATACTCTTGAGGACTCTGGGGCTGTCAGGTTAAAAAGCTTCACTGAACTCGTCTTCAAATACATAGAAATTATTTGCTTCACTGGAATTGCTATACATATGACTTTCAAGTTCAAATTTTTTCAGTGCATTTTGAAATCGACGATCCTATTATCTCGAAGCCAAGAAGTCAAAGGTTTCGATTCTTTATCAATTCCTGATAACGACACTATAAAGACGGGTTTCCGCGAATTCATTAATCCATTTACATTGCGTGCGAGAAAGAAGTATGTACATTCAATTGCACGGATACAAGCGCATACAGACACACAGGGCACTGTGCCCGATATAGATATGCTGATTTAAATTACAATTATATACTGCGGAAAGCCAAGAGTCGCATGGTGTTGTGTTCAATCTTTTCTACGTATATTATTATAAATACCGATTAAGTAATGCAATAAAATAATGTACCTTATTTTATGTACCGAAATTGCTATGGAAACTTGTCTGAAGCGGTTGCTCTTTTTAACTGAATTGAATTACTTAAGTGCAAAATAAGCTTTCCAAGCGCGGCTTTTGTGTAAAGATATATATATATATATGTTTGCTGATATCGATAGCCAGCTGTTTTAAGCTGTATTAAAAGCTGCAACGCGATTATAATGGTCGTATGACACTAGACTAGAAATTAGAGATCTGCTGCGAAGAGATAAACAGCATGAGAAACAAAACATAAAATTAGTGTTTGTAGCGGCTTCTCTTGGTTATCAATCGAAGAACAGAGGTACTATTTGTGACAAAATAATGTTTTCCAGAACGCACAGCCAGAAAGCTGCAACAATCGATAATCTCTGCCGCAGCGCTGCTTCCAGCTCAAGTGGAAAGCCAAGTGGACGCGTATATCTCTCTCGCTCTCACTGCATGCTCAAAAACAGGATCCCTGATACAAGGATCAGTAATACGTTGTCCTGGTGATATATGTATTTTCTATACGATTGGTTAATTTTTAATTAGCCGGCAATTAATTAAAGTAGAAAGAAAGAAAGAAAGTAGATAGATTATTATAGATAGCTGATTCTTAAAGAGTATAGGAGCATAACAGATTAGATAAAGACACGTACCATATTTAGTAGCTGGATTTATTGGATTAAAATCTATTTGGAAAAGTACACATATCTATGTATATATTAATATCGTTCAACTTAGAAGAGGCATTTTCATCGTCATCGCATGCCCCGAATATGAATTTTACGTGTGCTTTTCTGGTCATAGTTCTCTTCAGAAATGTTACGCCCGAGTGCTGCCTTGGAGACGATGGATATTGCCTGGATCTCCCCTACTCCTTATTCGGATGTACCTGCGACGGCGGTTGCCCACCTACTCCCATTCCGGACCAGTACACGTACACTATAAAGAGAAAGAAGATTAAGGTAAAGGTTGAAAGTCCAAGATGCTACAACGGAAGTAAACCGACTCCTTGTTGTGGTTATAGCCCCTGCAATATTAACGGTTGCAACTGGCACAGCGGATGTTGAATATGAAGGAACATATATTTGTCAAAGATGTGATCTTTATTGTAATGATCGTCAGTAAAATCAAAGCATTACTTTATGCTTTGGACTAATCTTTTTCCTCAACTCGGCAACGTTTATATAGTTTCGAGTTTAATTTTTCCAAGAAATCAATTATTCACGGACACGCTACATTAAAAGAATAGCAGTCCCTCTGGTGAAGCGAGTTTCTGGTACAGTCACGTGCCTCTGGTTGAGGGAGTATAAATGTAGAGCCTCAGGTCTAACTGCCAACGTTCCCGCTCGCTTAAATTTTGAATTTAGAGGTCCTGCGAACCCATCAATCTTCCCGCCACTTCAATACCTTATCGCTGGTGATGGAATTTCCTCGACTGTAGAATATCGATGCTCATATCGATAGAAAACGTAGTATCGATGTATTCAACATATCTGTTCAGCGTGAGAGGTCACAACTATCGACTGCCGCTTGTTTCATCCCCACGGGCAGCGTTTACCAACACTGGGGAGCAACCACCGCTATCGCAGTCGCGAAATTGACAACAAAACAAAATTGGGCGATAAACAAACCGAATTTGTTAGAAAATTAGAAACAATGAGTACAACGAACACCGCGGCAGCGTCCCAGGACGCCTGCTACATATCGCTGCTCGGCCTGGCCGAATACTTCCGAACCTCTCAGCCGCCAAACGTGAAGAAGTGCATCCAGTGCCTGCAAGCGCTCTTCACATTCACGCCGCCATCAAAAGTGGAAGCGCGAACGCACCTACAAATGGGACAGATCCTGATGGCGTACACAAAGAACATCGACATGGCGCGGCAACATCTGGAGAAGGCCTGGAACATTGCGGAGCCGCTGATGAACTTTGACGATGTAAAATTCGACACTGCGTCGGTTTTGGCGCAACTGCATCTGCAGACGGACCAGAGCTCCCACACTGCCAAGGCCATGCTGCGGCGGGCGGTAGAGCTGTCACAGCACAACGTCTACTGGCACTGTAAACTGTTGCTTCAGCTCTCACAGATCCATGCCAGCGATCGGGAATACTCGCTCGCGTCCGAGTTGCTGGCCGTGGGCGCCGAGTCTGCGGAAGAGGCGGGGGCCACGTACCTGAAAGTGCTCTTCCTGCTCTCCCGGGCCATGATCCTGATGATTGAGCGGAAAACGAACGATGTGCTGGCGCTACTGAACACCGCGGGACAAATAATTGACAATAACATACCGAATCCTCACCAAAAAGAGTATCTGAAAGTGTTCTTCCTCGTCCTGCAGGTCTGCTACTACCTGGCCCTAGGCCAGGTCAAGACCGTCAAGCCCAGCCTTAAGCAGCTCCAGATGTCGATACAAACGATAATGGCGCCCAACTGGCCGACGGACGAGTCCATCTTTGGGGCCAATCAACTGGAGATGTTTGTGTGGCTTCCGAAAGAGCAGCTCTACGTACTCGTTTACCTGGTCACCGTCTCCCACTCCATGATGGCGGGGTATATGGACAAGGCCCAGAAGTACACGGAGAAAGCTTTAACACAGATTGAGAAACTGAAGATGCAGGAGGACAAGCCCATCCTGTCGGTGTTCAAGGTGATTCTGCTCGAGCATATCGTCATGTGCCGCATGGTAATGGGCAACCGAGAACTAGCCATACGAGAGATTGCCGCCGCACGGGACGTCTGCCTGGCTGTCCCTCATCGAAGTCTTCTCAAGCGGCACTCGGCACAGCTGCACTGCCTTATCGGGTTGTATTCGATGTCCACGAGTTTCTTTGAGCACGCCGAACGACAGTTTCTGGTCTGTGTGAATGAGACGTCGGAGCGGGACCTGAAACTCTTCGCCAATCTCAATCTGGCCATCATCTATCTGCGGACCAAGCGGGATGCGGATCTAAAGCAAATACTCGATGCCGTCTCGACGGAAAACACGCACACGTACAGCAGCCAGGCGCTGATGGGTGGCTTCTACTATGTCCAGGGGCTGCATGCCTTCCACAAGAACAGCTTCCATGAGGCCAAGTGAGTGCCGTGCGGGATCGAGCGAATGGAACGACTAAATGTACTAATCCTTTATTCTGCTTTACAGGCGGTTTCTGAGGGAAACCCTCAAGATGGCTAATGCCGAGGACCTGAACAGATTGACAAGCTGCTCCCTGGTGCTCCTGTCGCACGTGTTCCTCAGCATTGGCAACTCCAAGGAGAGCATGAACATGGTGACGCCGGCCATGCAGCTGGCCAGCAAGATACCCGACATACATGTGCAGCTGTGGGGCTCGGCAATACTCAAGGATCTGCATCGGATGTCCAAGGATGCGCAGCACGAGAAGGACGCCTATGCGAATCATGTGAAATACTCGGAGAACCTGATAGCCGACCAGCGAAAGTGTGTCCAGAGTGCGCATCATGAGCTGGTCAATTGGTTCCAGGGCGATCCGCCTGTAACGAGCGGTGCCTCCGCCCTCATACTGTCCGAAATACCCACAACCTCAGCCCTGCAGCCGACGACGGGGGGGCAGCAGTTCGGACAGTTCTATTAACGATTCAGATGCAATTTATGTTTAAGGATCTTTCGTTTATTTTTAGCAACCCTTAGGCGTATAAGACTAAAAGATGCTCTTAAAAAAAATGTCTAATTTGTCATAAATTCCCACAGGGAAAACGAATACGAAACGAGATAAAAGGTGGACGTGTGTGTGTTCGTGTGCTTACAGATCTAGTTTATAATCTATGATTTATCTGAATGATCAGGAGTCGGTGTCAGTGTCGTTTCTGTGATGTGCATCCATTTTAACCTAGTTCTGTTTTTGTTTTTTAAATATGCCTTATAGCATCAATGCCGAATCAGTCACTTCAGTGAGCTCATCGTCCAGGGCCCCCCCACTCCCATTCTCCTTGTTGCTGAGCAGCGTAAAGTGCATTAAGCGCTTGTCCTCCTGCTCGTGTATGGCCAAATGTGTGCGCATCTCTGGCATTGATTTGAACTCCTCGCTGCACACCGGACAAATGTAGATCTTGTCGCCCTGATGGGTCTTCTGATGCATCTGGCAATCGCCGCGTTGTGTGAAGGTCTTCGAGCAGAAGGGGCACACATAGGGACGCTCTCCGGTGTGGGTGCGTCGATGATTCTTGAGCACATTGAGCGCAGTAAAGCGCATGGGACACAAGTCACAGGCATAGGGTCGCTCCCCGGTGTGTTTACGCTTGTGCTTGGCCAGTGAGCAGCTTGTCGTAAACCTGGACATGCACACCTCGCACTCGAACGGCTTGACGCCGGAGTGGGTGCGGGCATGAGATGTCAGCTCCGCTTTGGTCACAAACGAATGCGGACACTCGGCGCACTTGAAACGCTTGATGTCTGAGTGGCGGAGCTTGTGCTGCCGCAGATTGGCATTTTGGGTGAAGCTTTTGCCACAAATGTTGCACAGGAATGGCTTCTCCCCGGTGTGGATGCGCATGTGATCCCGCAGGGTCGATAGCATGGTAAAAACTGCCAAAAAGAAAGCAATTAGAAAGGATTTGAGGCGACTTTTCAAGCGGAATCTCTTACCCTTCTTACAAACATTGCACTGATTGCGCAGATTCCTTTTGTGACCCTGCACCATGTGCTTACCCAGCTGCTCCTTGGAGTCGTACTGCAGGTCACACTCCTGGCAATTGAACGTTCCATGGGTGGCCTGATGCTCGGCAAGATGTTCGGAGGAAACGAACACCCGCTCGCACTCGTTGCAGGGAAAATTACGATTGATGCAACCCTTCTGTCGACGATGTATCATTAGGGACTTCTCCAAGGCAAAACCAGCATTGCAGCGATCACAATGATACTTTAGATCCATTATTTCTCCATGGGTGATGCTGAGTTTCATCAGTTTTGGCACCGGAGCCACCATTTGTACTGCGGATTGATCTTCAGTTTGTTTTTCGGCTGGGCGACGTCGTGAGGTTCTCTTGGCGGGTGTTGTCTGAGATTCTGCCTCTGGCTCTGTCTCTGTCGGTGGCTGTGAGTCTTCTATTTCCCGCTTGGGTGACTGCTTCACCTGCTCCTGCTCCTGCTTTTGAAGCAGCAGTTTGGCGACACTTTTTCGTGTCCTCAACTGTGGTTTGGTAGCCTGTGCGGGTTCTGGTGTCTCTGTGTCGCTGTCGGCAGCCTCGAATAGAGCTATATTACATTCTGTTATCTTCTGACTCTCGGGCTCGGTGGTGTCTTTATCATCTTCCTTTTCAGCAGCCTCTACGGGTATCTCGTAATCAAAAACCTCGCACCCTTCACCGTCTTCGTCTGCATCCTCGTCTTCGGAGGCAGAGGCAGACCTATCCAGGCTGGTGTTCTGCGCGGCATCTGTGGTGGGCACCGTTGTGGTCTGCACTGCAGCTGTGGCTGTTGTCGGGGCACAGGATTCGGTGGTCTGTACGGCCTTCTCGGCAGAGTCCACAGACTTCGTGGGGGCGAAATCAGGCTCCTCCGGCAAGGCATTTGGCAGCAGCTGGCGAAGAGTTCGACTTGAGTTCTCGCACTTGATCTTGAACGTGTAGCAGTGGTTGATTTCGCTCAGACAGCTCAGACACACCCGTTTGGGAAGATTATCCTCGGGGCGCGGCTGTAAAATGGTAGGGGATCGAGGGATTAGATTAGGATTGTTGCGGTTTTGTTTTTATCGACTGAAACCCTCGCTTACCTTGGTTTTTGTGAATTGTTTGAGCATATCGGCCAGGCAGCTGCCTACTCCGCCCTCATAAATGGATAGAAACGGCCCATTCAGACTTAAGCAGGTCAGGCAAATCTTCTCCACATCCATTTTGATGGACAAATTCTTCGAAACGAAAACAACAATTAAAGGAAAATCCAAACACTAGCAGCAGCAGTCAGCGCGTTTGGCGCTGCCAGATCAATGCAGTTCGGGTGTAACCATCAAGCAATAGCTAGAACTAGCTATTGAATAGATTAACTGGAATTACTTTTATAATGATTTATAGTAAATAAAAGTATTCTGAAAATAAACTCTCCACCAATTCCATCCTCATTTAAATATATAATTGCATTTTTTATTCCTTGTATTGTATTCTTGGATTTCAATTTATTTAGCTGGACTGAAAAGAGCAGCAATTTAAAAAAAAATAATCTTATCAATTTCTCGGTCATTTTAAAATTTATTGCATATCTTAATACGTGTTTAATTAATCTCCTTGTTAGCTGCCGTTACAAAGTGTTTTATTTTCAATTAAATATATTTTCAAGCTGCACATGAACTATAGGGAAAACCGCCAAACAAGTAGCTCAACTTGATAGAGTTCCCACTCTAAAAAAAACCAGCTGCTTTCCTCGCCGGCACATACAGAAAATAATAATAAAAGTACGAAATATTCAACGTTGATTATGAACGATATCAAACAGTTGAAGGATCAGCAGCGCGACAAACATCCCGGATTCGATGCCTACCTGGATTGCATGACCCGATCCCTTTTCACGGGCTTGGCCACATTTTGCTTAGGTGCGTCGTGTAGTTTTCCTTCCCAGTGCCAAAGCAAAAAAGCAACAAAACCAATTGCATAATAATTTACAAATTACAGGCTTTTCCGGCACCTATTTTGCTCAGAAGATAATTCAATCGAAGATCCGCTATCCGGCAAAGTACAACATTTTGGTGGCCTCGCTTGTGGCCACCGGCATCTCGTATCAGGCGACATCCTCTCGCACCAGAGCCTGCCAAGCCGCATGGATGGCCTTTGAGGACAAGCATTCGATACTTAAGGAGGAAACCTTTTAGAAATTGCAATTTGTAATTCCCAATTAGCTTTAGTTATGACTAGCCTTAGGCCGCTGATGCGCCTGGTCTTCCCCAGGACTGTCTCACGGCGTCCCGCTGTGGTGGCAATCCTCCATTCACGCTTTAAATACACTCAGCATCAGGGCGTCAAGGGCATAAGAAATCGGAAGAGCTTCTTTGAGGCGCAAATGCAGGCGGGCCAGCAGGGCGATGAAGATGACGCGGAGGCGGAGCGAGCCAATGGGAATCTGGCTGACATGCGCTTTCTGGATGATCGGTAAGTGTGCGCTTTGTAATCGACAGCGAACATGGATTTCTTACTTGAATTTGTTTCTTACAGCGCATACGATGAGGTGGCCGGCGGTGCCATGCGCATTAGCCGCGACATAGCCAGTGCCCAGCAAGTGCTCATCCTGCAGCCGTATGTAAAGTGGTCCGCCAAGAGGCAGAACACCCCCAGCGACGTTCGGCCGGAAGATCAGTTGGCCGAGGCCAGCGCTTTGATACACTCCCTGCCGAATTGGCAGGTGGCAAAGGCTCTTAAGGTTCCTCTAGAGAGTCTGGAGCGGAAGACTCTCTTCGGCAGCGGCAAGATGGTGGAGCTGAAAGCCCTGATAGCTGATCTGCGTCAGGAGAAACATCTCACTTGCTTATTCGTTAGTAAGGGAACCCTCTCCTTCGCCCAGAAACGTTTCCTGGAAGCAGAATTCCGTCTGCCCGTGATGGATCGCTATTCGGTGGTCATACAAATCCTCCGCCTGCATGCCACAACCGCTGAGGCCCGTCTCCAGGTGGCCATGGCCGAGCTACCGTATATTTGGTCGCAGGCCAAGGATGCCAGTGTGACACAAACGCGTCGTCAGGGCTACTCCTTGACCGATCTGCAAAAGGAAATCCTCCGCACTCGGGAGCGCAAATTGCGTGCAGAGCTAGACAGAGTGCGGCGTCAACGGCAGCTGTTGCGACAGAAACGCAAGCAGCAAAATTATCCCATTGTGGCAGTGGTGGGCTATACGAATGCTGGGAAGACATCCCTGATCAAGGCTTTGACGGTGGAGGATGCCCTGCAGCCGCGCAACCAACTGTTTGCCACCCTCGATGTGACGGCTCATGCGGGACAGCTGCCGTGCAATCTGCAGGTCATCTACATGGACACGGTGGGCTTCATGTCCGATCTGCCTACGGGTCTGTTCGAGTGTTTTGTGGCCACTCTAGAGGACGCCATGCTGGCGGTGAGTCCCCTCTCGATTTTTCTTTTCGGTTCAGTTAACGAACGTTTTATCCTTCCCTTAGGATGTCATCGTGCATGTCCAGGACCTGTCGCACCCCTGTCATGCGGCCCAACGCAGCCACGTGGAGTCTACCCTCCGTTCGTTGGCCTTCAATGTGGCTGGCGGTGATCCAGACACCAGCCAATTGCCACCGATCATAAACGTGTACAACAAATGCGATTTAGTGTCTCAGCCATCTTCGGACCCTGCTGTTCATCATATCTCAGCCAGAGCACAGACCGGACTGGAGCCACTGCTGGCAGATATTGAAGAGCAGATACTGGCCGCCACGGGGCGACGCAAGCTGCAGATGCGTGTGCCCAGCGGGGGGCCCGAAATGGCGTGGCTCTATAAGAACGCTGCCGTTGTAGACACAGTTGCGGATGAGGCATATCCCAACCGCCTGATGATGCATGTGGTCATCAGCCAGCGCACCCTGGACCAATTCAAGAGGGAGTTCTTGTGATCTTTCTAAATTCTTTATTATTGCTCTGGTTTCTTTTGTTGAATTAGTAGTTAGGATTGGTGTTGTTTCGCTTTTAAGTTATATTATAAATATAAAATTTGCTACCACAAAAATAAAATCAAAGGTGTCTAAAAATATCATGGAATAAAACATTTATATATACTATATTTATATATATATATATTGCACTTTGCAGACTTCCCTTGTGCTGTGTGGATCCCGGTACTCATCTAAGGAACTCTTTTTCGAACCCGAACGATCCATCATTATATTAGTCTATGGCTAATCAGAAACAGTGCCCCCAGCGACCATTGCATTGGCACAGTAGAACTATACAAAAATATGGTATTTCCGGTGATGGGAATGTACTATAAATAAAAACTCAACCAACTTAAAATAAGAAAACAGAATTAAAAACTAGCTGCAAATGAAGTTTACAAAATACAAATGCTCCATCAACAATTACTATTAATTATACAATACATATGTTTTTAAACCATTTTAAACCTCGCAATTATTTTAAAGGTTTACATTTGTTAACTATTCCATAACTAGCATAAATATTTCAAGATTATTCCAACTCAAAATGGAAATAAATCTTGTGTGATGTTATTTGTTGTTTTTTTTTAATGGATATTTACAGAAGTTAAAAATGTTTAATTAGATTTCGATCCTAAAAAAGTACTACATTGTACTTTTTCGATGCAGTTTTGTGTTAAATTTCGATATAAAAATTAAACAAATACAATGTTTCTGAAAAAATATCCAAAATATGGCAAGCAAATTTATACAATATGCTCCTGTTTTTTTTGTTGAATTTTAATGTATAAAAAATACTTTTATTCTGTTTTAGATAATTATTCAAACGCAGAACAAAAATAATTTGGTTATATTTCGCAATACTTTTATATATTTAAAATTTGATTAAAAACAAATTTGTGCATTAAAATTCTGGTTTTTAAAAACAAAATTTGTGCTTGAAAATTTCATGTTGGCAAATTGAAAAATAAAGCAATACAACTTACAGCAAAAAATATATATCCTATATAAAATATGTCACTTTTCCGATTCAATTTAAATCTAAAAAAAACACCCAATATTATTAAACTAGTTCTTGGTATTCATATAATTTCCTAATTGATTTTGAGTCTTGTTTGTTTTGTGTTCGAATTTTGTTTGGCAAGAAAAAGGGTTTCGTTTCCCTTTTGTGTGCTAAAATGTATTCTAAATTATATTGTGGCATGCGAAAAGGCATGCGTTGGGCAGCAGGATATTCAGGGATCCTTTGCCTACAAAAATTCGATTTTGTGTGTTTATAATTTGTTGTTGGTTTTTTTGTGGGATTGAAATTGATTAATTTCTTAGACCTAAAGACATTCACACACACGCTACAATCAGAATCCATGAACATAGAACCAAGCACACACTGGACGACCCCTTAAACCTACGTTGGGGAATGCGTTGAGGATGATGCAATGAGCCAGCGGAGCAGCTGCCAGAGCGGCGCCACAATTACAAAAACAAACAGTATGCAGATGATGCGACAATTCTTGAGCAGGCCGACAATGAAACTAATGAATTGGATGAACAAAGCAATGGAAATTGTACTAGAATGTGCGGAGGATAGTGGCTGATTGCCGGCAGCCACCATGCCGTTTGCCATTGCCAGTTATAACTTGGCTATGTGGCACTGCGCCTGTTGGTTGGCCGCCATCGAGTACTGGGCAAAGGGCATCAGTTGGCAGTATTCCAAAAGCTGCTGCTCCAACTCCCGCAGGCACTTGCCGGGCGCATCAGCGACGCGCATCTGTCCCGAGTCGCGGTACTTAAGAATGTAGCCCCGCTGGATGAGTGCTTGGATGGCAATATTGAGATTGTCCAGGGCCAGGCAGTACGGATGGACATGCTGGGCGGCACCGCCTGGCTGTTGCAGCAGTTGTTCCACATGCTTCTGCACGCGCACCAGCAGATCCTTGTTGCTGAACTCGATGTCAAAGGGTATCTGCAAGGATTCGAGTTATATTTATTACAGTTTCTGTTTATTCCATTCACTCACCTGTCGCAACGTCACAGCCAGCTGGTAGTACAGACACAGGAAGGGCGCCAAAGCGGCCAGTATGACATGAGCGCACTCATTGTCCTGCACCTTGATCCTACCGCTCTCCTCCAGGTCCAGCACTTTCTCATCGAGCAGCAGCTTCAGATGGGTCTCAAATTCTACCGCCTCACGATTCGATTCAATAATGAACTCGTGTTGGAACAGGCTATCCATGATGCTCACATGCGAATGCAGAGCCGACAGAGTGCTGTCGTAGGAGTAGCTATTGGTGGTGTTCAGCTTATCCTCCTGTTTGCGCTGTTCCTTGAGTGCGGCCAGCAGCAGATAGGCGGGTCTGGCCAGCCAGAAAAGGCACGGGTTTATATAAAGCTGCAACGCCAGCATGGGCACAGCCACGGCCATGGTTGAGGGACACAGGGCATGCGCCTTCAAGCGCTTCACATCAATCTGTGTCGCCAGCTGCTTGGCCGCCAGCGGCGTAAACTGTAGCCTTGCCTGCGAGAACTGAACAATATTCGAGTGTATCTCCACGGCGTCAATGATGTCCGCCTTGATGCTGCTAGCCTTGATGCTGACATGCGCCCCGAGCTGATTGAAGATGCGCTTGAGGTGCAGCAAACCGCACGACATCTCGTCAATGTTCGCCGATCGTTGGGCATACAGCTGGCTGGCATAGTAGAGGCTGAGCAGGTTGAAGGTGTTGATGACAATGCGACGCTGCTGCTGGTAGATGATCTCGTTGGCCAACTGCTTAACCAGCTCGATCTCCTGCCGATTCAGCTTCTGGAGTTGTCCGCCCACACCGGCTCGCTGCATGCGCTGACCACTGTCATGGCCAAAGAATTCACGCACCGAAATTGGGTCACCAAAGTCCAGGAACATCTTGCCAAAGCGTTCGTCAATAATTTTGAGCGCCTTGAAGAATCCCTTGGTCGACTCCTTGGGCTTGGGCACGCCCAGCAGCTCGTACACGAACAGCTGCTCCTCCAGCACCCGCTCATAGGCCACGCTTACGGGCACAATCATCACATCGGGCACCTCCCCCGTGAAGTAGGGCAGCAGGGCCATCGACAATAGTCCCACCTTGGGCACCAGAGCCTTAAAGTTTCTCGAGCGTGTGCCTTCGATGAAGAACTCCACGCCAATGTGATAGTTGGCCACCAGGGCGTACATGTACTCCCGAAAGATGTCCCAGTAGAGCTCGTCGTTGGAAAAGCTGCGGCGCATAAAGAAGGCTCCCGTTTTCCTGAGCATTGTGCCCATGCCGAACATTGAATGGAAATCTGCAGAAGATTAAAAATGAGTAAAAAGAATGGGACTCCTTTCATAGCAAAACAAACCCATTCCTGCTGCAATGCCAGGTATCTCAATGTCGTAGTAGTAGCATATATAGGACATCAGTATAAAATCCATGTAGCTGCGATGGCTAGGCAAATACAGGACTGGACACCGTCCCATGTCCTTGCGCACATTCGCCATGCTGGCCGAGTTCACATAAAAACCATCACAGATCCGTTGGCCAATGGCCGTAATGGCAATGCCGCACCAACGTATTATAGCCATATTCCTGTCCAGCCCAATCTCATCGATGATGGCCTTGGCCTGCTGCTGCATCTTCTTCAGCGGCTGCTGTGTCTCCCGTGCATAGTGCTCCAGTATAGAGCGCAGTTTGTCACTGCCCAGCACATGCTGTTTGAGCTTCTGCGGATTCAGATAGCGCTCGAACTCGTATGCCACCTGCGGATTGAATTCCCTGATCATGGAGGCCTCCTTTCCCGGCTCTATGATGTTCTCAAAGTTGCGCATGTAATCGGCTGCAATGGAGGCGGGTGTGGGCGCGGATGCACTTGAAGATGTCGGTGTGGATGCGGATACGTCATCCTCGATTCGTTCTCTTCTTGTTGTTCCTGTGCCGCCGCCTGTGGCTGCGGCTGTCGCTGCGGCTGGGTTCATTTCCATTTTGTTGGAATTTTCCTGGAAATCGTAAGCAAACGATTGAAATACAATTTCAGCAGCGCAGTCAGTCCCGACTGAAGGGGTTTCTATTTGCCGAATTAACTGTCAAGCAGCAGGCAGTGTCTGTGACTCTCGGCCCCACTTAACACACACACACACACACACAACACACTTTTACGCCCACAATCGTAATCTCCGGCTAAGGGGCCGGCACGCTGTTTACTTAGATATCTCGTCCCATAAAGTGTATTATTATCTGCTCGTTTTTAAGGCTTGCTGCCGATCCAATCAGCAGCGGCAACCGACAGCGCCGGCTCGGCGACAGTGCGTGTTAAAGGTGAGCTGGAACTTTACGCGGCAGTTAAAGCAAATTCACTCAAGTCGAGTTCAAAAGTTGGTTTTGAACAGTAAACAAAATAGCAGTGGCATACTGTTTTATTCGGGTCATAATCCCGCTACTTGAAAAGCTGACTCAAGCCGACTGCGATCAGTCCATACTCTGTACCTGAGACTTCCATAAACCGATTATTTAAAGCTTTGAAAACTCACTCAAACCTTAGATATTTGAGACTCTCTTTGTGAAAGCTTAAGCTTAAAAAACACTTTTGTTTTCTTTCGTGTCACGACACGTTCGCATAACTAATGGGCTGAGAGATATCCACCCAATCAACGTCACTCATCAGGTGAGGTGGTTAGGGCCGGCGGCAACAGCACCTGGCCGACAAAGTGCCTTTAACGACTTTAAAGCTATAAATGGACAATGGAGGCGCATTTCTATCCCAAAGATACACACACACACACGCACATACACATGCAGCCAAGATAAGAACACCTGATTGCACGCACACACACACCCACACGCAAGCTGCTAGCAATCAATAGAGGAAATGCAATATTATATTGCAATAGAAACAGCTGCTGCGTTTCGCACAGGCAAAAACCCACTCCACCCAGAGAAGATGCATTAAATAAACCAGGGTCAAATATTATACACGCCCACGGAAATGCATATTACGGGTAGCAATGTTTGTAAAATGCATTTGAACGTTGCATTGCCATAAACATTTACTTTGTAAAGTAAGAGGCTCAACACGACGACACACGTAATGCAGTTTTGTGGAAAAAACAATGCAATGTTTGTTTAACAATTTGCATTTTTTTATTTTTGCAAACGTATTTCAAGGCACTTTCTATTTATATGGCCACCGCGCGAGCCGAGGTATGAGTGAGTCTGATGACTAACTCGTGGCGTATGTGACACATGCTGTTTCGGGGAGGTAGGCCGTTCGCCAGGTGTTTGCTATTTATTGCCTAATAATCTGCGAATATGATTCACAACCTGATAACACAACAAATTGATAACCCATTAATGTTTCACGCTGCAATCAGCGAAGCGAAGCGTATTCTGCTGTAGGGCATTGGATAGTCGTTACCGGTATTCGTTTACGTACCACAAATAAAATTCAATACGGGCTGACTTTCGGGGGGGTCTACGGAAATCGTGTTTCACAGTGCACTGGGATTTCACTTTTAATACATTTAAATCACATAAGTATGTCAACCGATCTGCAAATGCAATTTTTAGCTAAATGTTCGATTTGTTCCACAGCAGAGCAGCGAGGCAGCAGCAGCGCGACGGTTGCGGTGGCGGCGGCGTGTTTTTGTTGTCGAAACAGCCAGCAGCAGCTGCGGGTCGATATTTGTATCATTTTTTTTTTTGTCATTTGGTGACCTATACACGAAACGATGGCTGTATGTCATGCATGAATGGTGAAGCAATTTTTGGTTATTTAAAGAAAAGGCTGACGTTATATTACAAATTTACAATTTATTTATATAGTAAATTTAATTCGTATTTTTACAATATAAAAATTAACACTGAAAAAACCAGATGAAACCAGAATGTTACCGTGATGTATTAGAAAAATGAATTTCTCTTTGGACAAAAATAAATGCAATAATCTTATTTGTTTGACTTTATATATTTTCAACAATCATACTATCGTTTCGTTCCTATACCTCCTAAAAAACAGTTATAATTCAAATGAAAACTGGTTTCGCTTGCATTCAATTAAAGCTTTCACCTGCAAGCTTTCAACAAAAACTGTGGTAAAAAATAGTGCTTTCCCGTTCGCATGCTCTGTCTGGGTTGTTAGGTTCATTTCAAATCGCAATCTGACTATATTCTAATTAGAAAAAATATATTACTTTCATATAAAATGTATTCCACAAAAGCATCATTATTGAATTATACTTAGGTATCAGTCGGTACCGCTCTCCACACTGTATCATATTTCATTTTTATAGGTAAAGAAAAGGACTTAGGGTATATAAACTTCCATACTCGAGGCCAGTACCGAACTTCGTCTTGTATTTATCGCAACTCAATTTCACAGACAGTCAAGCGTCAGCCGCACCGTCGTATTGCACATTCGCAAGAGGTTACGCAAAGTAAAACTAATTGAAAAATCAATAGCCATGTCAGTGTGGAATCGCGTTTTGGAGGCACTAATAGTGCTGGCTCACATTCTGAGCGACCGACTGTTGGAGTTTGTCCTGGGCTGGTTTCTGGGGCCGCACAAGCGTGTGTCAACGCCGCCCAGCATTGAGCAACAGGTTATACTGACCAAAAGCGCCGTCGAGTTGGCACAGCAAATACGCGAACGTAAGCTCAAAAGTTACGACATAGTCAAAGCCTACTGTGATCGTATCGAGGCGGTTAACCGAGATATCAATGCCGTTGTCGATGGGCCCTTTCAGAAGGAGGCGCTCGAGCTGGCAAAGGGCATTGACACGAAGCTACTCAATAATGAGTACACCGAGGAGGACTTCCAGAAGCAGCCCTTCCTGGGCGTTCCCTTCACCACAAAGGACAGTACATCGGTGAAGGGCAAGCTCCACACCCTGGGCCTGGTGGCAAGGAAGACCGAACGTGCAACCGAGGATGCTGAGTGCGTGAGACTCATGAAGGAGAGCGGCGCTATCATGTTAGCCACGAGCAACGTTCCTGAGGTGAACAAGTGGATGGAGTCAAGGAACATGCTAATTGGCTGCACCAACAATCCGTACGATCTGCGTCGCTCGGTGGGTGGTTCCTCCGGTGGTGAGGCCGCTCTGATATCCGCCTGCTGTACTGGCTTTGGTCTGGGTACGGATATTGGAGGCTCAATACGCATTCCGGCTTTCAATTGCGGCGTCTTCGGTCACAAGCCCAGCTCGGGAGCGGTCAACATGGCTGGCTGCACCTTCCGCACTGGAAAGGAGAAGGAAACCATGGTCTGTGCCGGGCCCATGTCGCGTTCGGCCAAAGATTTGCTGCCCATTATGCAGGCGCTGCTGGAACCAGAGCTGAAGTCTGTTCTGAAATTGGACCAAAAGGTGGATCTGAAGCGTCTGCGTTACTTCTATGTGGCCTCCAATGGCATGCCACAGTGCAATCCCATCAACACCGAAACGGAACGCGTGATGTACAAAGTCCGCAAGCATTTCGAAAGTCTCACTGATGGAAAAGACGTGCGCCACGCTAGTCTGCCGAATACCAAGCTGACCGGCAAGATGTGGCGCTATTGGATGACTCAGGAGCCGGCCAATTTTAATTTATTGCTTGGCAACGGCGTCGAGCTAAATCCCTTTGTGGAGCTCTTCAAGAAGCTGCTGGGACAGAGTGACTACAGCATGGCTGCTATTTACAGTTTGATCGATGGCGTTCTGCCCAAGGAGTCGGAGAAACTGATCCGCGAAGCCACGAAGAAGTGCAAGCAGGTCCTGCAGGAGCTCCTCGGCGACGATGGCGTTCTCTTCTTCCACAGCTCGCCCCGAACAGCGCCATTCCATTACTATCCTCTAGTCAAGTTTAATGATTTCGCTTATTTCAGCCTGTTCAATGTGCTGCGACTGCCAGCCACCCAAGTGCCCATGGGTCTGGATGCAAATGGCATGCCATTGGGCATCCAGGTGGTGGCCAACTTCAATAATGACCGCCTTTGTCTTGCCGTGGCTGAGGAACTAGAGCGCACATTTGGTGGCTGGGTGCCGCCATTCCCTCTCAAGAATTGAATTTATTTGTGATTCTTTGATATTGTATACTCCTTTAGGTGTTGGTAATGCTTGAGACTGTCGTTTGCGAATTTTTGAGGAATTGAATAAATTGTATGCTACTTTTTTAAAAGATTCGTGGATTGTTATTGTTTTGCAAAAAAACAGTTATCGATAACATATAACGTACGACTATCATATTCCTCGATTTTAATATTCTGCATGCTATTACTAGCTGAATAGGATACTGAGCCCCAAACAAATCATTTTATACGATTGATGAAACCATTTTCTACAAGATTGACTAATTTTAAAAACTCCGTTTATTGGATTCGGTCTCAAATAAGGTTTAAACAAGTAAGGTCAACAAATAAGTCCCTATATTTACATTTAAGCTACACGGTAACTAATCAATGGCTACACATCGAGGGTATGGACGGTATGGACAACAGGCAAAACGACACAGAAAATACAGCACATGCAAGGTAAAATCCACCCCTTTGCATAACATACCGTGAACACAGGCCTGTCCTCCCGTCAAATCGGGGAAAAATTCGGGTAAGGTGAAAATCGTACGAGCCATGGAATTTCCCTTGGATGAATTTGCCTGTTATCCATACCTTTTTTTTGCTCAACCCAAAAATAGTAGTGTCGATTCCAAAAATAGTAGTGTCGAACCGATCGGCTTGCTACTAGACGCGCTCTTTTACTTATTTTCGCGTAAAGTATGAGCTTTTACTTTTTTTACTCTCACGGTATGAGTTCGAATCGAGCAAGTAACAAGACATCGATGTAGCGGTAATTTTGAAAATAGTACCAGTATCATGTAAAAAAATACCGACGAAAATCATATTCCTCGATTTTGATATTCCGACTAATATTGCTAGCTAATTAAGACCCTCAGGCCTGGACACATAGTTTTATGCCATTGATGAATCAGTTTTCTAGAATATTTGTTAAGTTTAGTGACTTAATTTTTTAGATTGTTTATAAAATAACGTTTAAGCAATAAAAGTCACGGCATAAAACGTAAGTGAGCTTCAAATGCGACGTAAGAACGCCAGAAGTTCCTTAGGGATCAAAAAAGAAATTGTTGGGATGTTTTTACTTTGCAGTGCTGCCAGACTGCTTGAGTGAGGTTTCCATTCTATTTACGTGACCGTCAGTTAAGTTTAAATTTGGGTTGGAGTTAGTGTAAGCTACTACACGGCTAGGGGGATTTCAGTTAGATATTTCAAAATAATTTATTAATATTGTTATTAAATTCCACTTTTAGATACATGTAGACCAGCTTTCGAAAAGAAAAGTGAATTTATGTAGAAAAAGTATATTTTTGGAAAACATGAATTTTCTCTAGGTTAATCAATTTCATTTAGTTTTGGTCCAAGCCTTGCACCGCATTCAACATCAGCCATAAAACAGATGAGTTTTCTCTCCATTGTGATTGGTTTTATAAAAAGATGTTTGCTACTTAAGCTATTGATTAGCATCCCTTTCGTAGACAGATAAGACCATGTAAGACCTCTCTGAACTTTTGTTGTCCCCCATAGCAGTGATAAATGGAGCTTGATGTCAGGAAACACTTAACCTGAAACTTGTCCAAGGGCCGGCCTTCCCGTAGCGCAGCCAGTGTCGGCACCGAGTGTGGATGGGGGCCTGAAGATGTTGTCGCGCTGTCAACAATTAATTTGCTCACACACGCACAGCACAGGCACACACACACACGCACACACTCTTAGCACATTGACAAGTTTCTGGTCCCCTCGTGGAGCTACTCCCTGCAGATCCAGGGATTGCAAGAGGAAAATGTGCAATCCCACCCCCCATTCGATGACCATAAATTTTGTGCAACACGAAGAAGCCTTCATCCCCTGTCTGCACCAAGTGATTCCCCGTTTTGTCTAATTTGCCCGACCAGGCACAGGAGCAGGAGCAGAAGCAGGGGGGTGCCTGCCCTCCCCGTCATGCCACATATTTTTCGTAGAATTCTGCTGACCAAGCGGCAAATATGCCTTAATATTTTGAATGGACCGGCAAAAGTCAAGTGTGTGTGTGTGTGTGTATGCGCGTGTGCAATTGTCTGAGCATTACGGTTCTTGTTATTACCGTTGTTGTCCTCCGGAGCTTTTTGTTATGTGTCTCTGTCTCGGTCGCTCTCCTTCTCTATCTGTCTTGCTTTCCGTTCGGTTGTGCTTCTGTTTTTGAAATATTAACGACGCCCTTTTGCTGTTTTTTTTGTCATCCTCCCCCCAACCCTACACTGTTCTGTCATTCGGTTCATAACTTTGCTTTCAAGTGTTTTTGCCTGCATTTTATGTACAATTTTCACAATATTTGCAGGGGATTATCTTATGCAAGTGGCTGTGGATGCGGAACCATATGTAAATGTCGGCAAATGTGATTGCCAGTGGGAGGGATAGGTGGGTTGGGTGTTTCTGGATTGTCAGAGAATTTGCATTGTGAGCTTTGCAAACCGTTCAAACAATGGTAAATAAATACCCACATAAGGGAGAAGATCTGTGGAATCATCGGTTTATAACTTAAGCCCAAGGTTAAGCTGTAGAAAACAAAGGTTCCATTTTTATTCTAAAATCTACTAATACTTCTAGGAAAAATATTCGAAGCCATTGGAGGTCCTTAGAGGTCATTCAAGCAATAACTTATTTCAGTTTAATCTACTTATTAAATCTATCTATCTATCTACTTATTAAATCTTTTCTGCACCTCGCAAAAGATGGTACATTGTGTGCATTGTTGTTGGATTCTGGGCACCGACTCAGCTATTCAAGGGGGTTGGCGGAACTGAGTAGGATATTGCCTAATGCAAAATTCCTCCAGAGTCTAGTCTTCCCTCTCCAGGCCACTGAGTCGGAAGATAGTACTTCTGATCATATTAAAATTATTATTAATTATAACTGATTAAAACGATAGTAAAACTAGACCTATTCCTGCAGACCAAAAAGTAAACTTTAAATTGCATTTTAAATTGAAAAGTTCACTCTATCAAGTAAAACTGATTTTCAAAAGTTTTATACTCATCCACACTTGGACATTCCATTCCGAAAGGGGGGCCTTGTGCACTATCAAACAAAAAACTCCATTTTATGCCTCGGCTCTTTGTGTCTCAAATGTGAAATTATGAAAATAAGGGAAAAGTCGTGGTGCATATTGTTAGTATCCTTGCATCGTAGTCGGGAACGGGGGACCCTTTGACAAATCCCCCAAATCCGGGCACTAAACAGCCGTTTTTTATAGACTCCTCCCCAAGTCTCCCATCAGGCGATCAGCCATAGGAAATTTGCCTATGCAAAACGAGCAAAAAAAAAATAGTTGGACTTTCCTTATTTTTTTTCGTTCTGTTTTTGTGATTATTTGCTATTGCAAAAACGTCTACATTGTTGAAATTCCTTTTGCGAAAATTGCCACGTGACACAAAGGCGTCTGGAGCACACACAGCGAGCGCCTTTTATTGGCCTGCCCCAGCCCCTGCTCCTGTTCCCCCCAAATGTGGCTGTTGTATGGGGTTGGGGGTTGCTGGTTGGGGTTTGGGGTTTGGGGCAGCCAACACAATAGGCCCGAAAATGACGTTGCAACAATTAATGTGAACAGTTTTGCAGTCGTCCTCGAAGTGGCCGTTGTCGTCGTTGTCGGCTGTGATTTATAACGTGCATAAAATTTGCGGTCCCCCTGTCAAGCCCCCTACCCTCAAACCCTACCTACCCCTACACAATGCCAGAGCGAGCACCCCCCAAAAAATTTGTCAGGGTGCAGTTTCGTTGGAACTGCGGTTTTTCGAAGATCTAGTTCGGTTCATGATGAAAATAAGAGTATTAAATAGTTGGTATATGTAGATAAATTTTTAGTTACATTTTTGTATTTTCCTAAGTTTTGGTATTTAAAAGTAAAAATTTATAAATAAAATAATTCATTAATTTTTTTAATTTATCTTTAATCTGTTGAATTAATAATAAGATAATAATTATTCCTATATTCAATATTATTGGCAATTATACCCAAATTTATGTATATATTTTTTATAGAAAATTAAGTTCTTCAGTTCAGTCTTTGATAGCTTTTAAGTATTTTTAGAGAAACAAGTTGTATGGATATCACAACATTTATTGATGGGCTATTTCCATTAGAGTATCTCAAAATAGATAGATCTCAGATAGATTCTCAAAATAAATGCTCCATTGATCATCTTTGGACAGATTTATATTTAATTTTCATGTTAAATAAATGTTTATTGAGGAGAAATCAATGCCTCTTTGGGTAAGAGAGAGACAGATTTTCAAAACTAATTCTCCATTATTAATCATGTAGTTTAAAAGTCTATATACCATACCATAAAAGATTTCAGAATGTTCTGAATATAAAATAAAGATTGCTGGACTTTCTGGTACATCAGGTTTCAGTTCATTTTCAGTAGTTCGCTTTCAACGCCCTGGAAATACTCACATTTGTGTTCTACGATAATTTCGGGTCTGGTGCCACGCCTCTTCTTGTAATTTATTGATAGTTGGGGGGCCGCTTTTCATACGCTTCTAATAAGCCCACCCCCTCCCCCACGTTTGTTTCGCCCACTCTACAGCCGGCATTCCATTCGGTCTGGTCGCATATTTGGAAACTATTTTCATTTTGCGTGATAATTTATGTGGCACACACAAATTACATAATCGTTTGGCCATTTATGCAAATTAATTGAAAACTTTAGCAGCAATCCTTTGGCTTCTTTCGACCCTTCTTGTCTCTCTGTATCTGATCTGATCTGACTCGGGTTCCTCTGCCAATTGGCATTTATTTTTCTTTTCAATTTTCCTTTCACTGACATTTGCTTGCCTTTTTTCTTTGCTTTGCTTTACCATTTTTTTTGTACCCCATTTCCTTGGCATTTGCACTGGTAGTAGGTGCAATTTTTTTCTTTCCAATTTACAATAAAATTCAATAAGGTGTTGGGGATGGTCTTAATGGAGATTGACTGACAGTAACAGCCAAATGTGTTCCGGAACCCGTAGGAGGAGGAGGAGGCCAGTCCATGCTACGTGTGTGTCTTCCAGTGTTTTTCGGGTCTGTAATGCAATTTTATGTGTGTATCGTTTTTCTTTTTTTTTTTTGGTTGTATTTTACTTTTGTGTAAATCCAAGTCTCGTTCTAAGCTGCTCTGCTGGTTCGTTTTGTTCGACAAAAATTGCCCTAAAAAGCCGTGGGTTGACAAGTACCGAAGGTTGCCCAAAAATATTGCAGAACCTTGAGGGAATTTTGTATTCAATGTTCTATTTTGTTGTGTGCGGGGGGCTTCTTTCTGTATAGAGAATAAAATAGTCAGAAAAGGATATTTTGGATAATTTTGATCTACAATTTATTAGATATTTTTTTAATATTTTTTTTAAGCTCAATTGATATATAATAGCATTCTTTTGTTCAGTTCTTAATAAATGAATAAAAAAATGTCTATGCTATGTAAAAAATAATTTTGTACCTTCAAGATAATCTTGTATCTAGAAAAAAATTAAAAAAAAGTCACATATGTTGATTAAAAAAAACTTCTCAAACTAACTTGAATTTTTTTTAATATTTTTCCTCTAAAACTAATTTCCAGAAAATATTTGTAATAGTTTTTCTAAATTATTTCCATCATTATAGAAACAGTCTGAGATGAAAAGTAGGGAATCCGCATCCATAGCCAGGCTATGGCTGGCTTGCCGCGTATCCACTCATGTATGTAGATACTCTCATTACTGGGAGATACTCTCAGCTGCAACTGCAACAGCCAGAGCAGAGCAGAGGAGAGGAGAGCATTTTTCAACACGCTCACGCACTGTTGCACATGTATGAAATATTATATCTCCATCTGTGTGTTCTGCCTCTGGCCCTCCTCTTGGAAAATTTTTAATTTTCAAAACTAACAAATACAACAAATTGCAAGTGAGCAGAGAGAGAGGGAGAGAGACGGCTAACAGGGACACTCTCTGGCTCCGTGCGGAGAGACAGGTTACAGCTTACAGTGACTTCAAGTTGGTCTTCGCCCGGTGCAGAGTTTTTTCCCCGCATTTTCCGAGCACTGCACTGCACAATCAGCAAAAGTCAGCCAGCTATGAACAAAAGTTAAACAGACAAAACAAAGTGCAAAGTGAAAGGGGGGGTGGAGATGGGGTGGCAGTTGGTGGGTGGGAGGCATGCAGTTGACATTTATAAATTTCACACGCAGGGGGCGTGAAATAGCGACGCCATTTTAAAGTTGAAACATTTGCGTAATTAGCAGCAGAGCAGAGCAGAGCACAGCGGAGCGGTCTTTGGTGTCCTGAAGGTGGAACAGGACACAAAAGAGGCGGCAGCCCACGCCCACACCAACGCCAACCGAAAACAAGTCAAGGGAACAACTTTAAGTGTTTGGCGCAAATTACGTACCAAAAACTTAATTAAATTGTAACCATTTGTCGATCCTTTTTGCCGCACTGTCTTCGCTGGTTCTCTGGCTTCTGCTGCTGCTGGCCGTGTTGGCTTTTGGCCAAATGCATGTTTCCCCAAGACTGAAACTGTAGCAACTCTGACAATTAACTAATGTCTGTGGGAGGATGTGGTACTAGGTGGGGTTCCTGGCTTACTTATGACATTAGGTTCTGTTTTGGTTGCGAGATTTGTTTTCTAACAGCGGAAAAATTATAGGAATTGCTTTTTTGTTTTGGGAAGAATTGTGAGATGATTGGACCATATTCGTATGACCACTGTCGGGATTGTTCGGTGAAAATATAGACTTTATTTCTGGCATTTTGAGGCTTCGATAGATAGCCGTATTGTCCTTGCCCTCGACCTATTGTTCTTTAAGTATCAGTAGTTTGAATTTGAATTTATTTGAATTTGTTTCTTTTACCGCTCCTGTTTACAGCATACTGTTACCGCACAGTGGCAGCTTCCGCTATCCCCACGATCCAACAGTGCTGTTAAAAGGCGACAACAACAGCTTGTTACCGCGAGGTTAACATAATTACAACTACTGTTACTGCTGACCGCATGCTAGCACTCGTTCTTACGATCCACACGATACAACAGAACTGTAAAAAAGCGAGGATAACAGCAAGTTACCGTTTACGTTTACAGTGTACTGTTACTGCTCTCTGATTGCAACCACGATCCACACGATTCTCGAGTGACCTTAGACCAAAATGCGAGGAATTGAAAATGTGCATTGAATTATAACGAATGGACCCACCTGCCACCCTCCTTTAATCACTCTTCATAATTGAATAGATCATAGCCTAATGATTTAAGTAATACGATAATAATTTACAATAATATCTCATTTCTTAGAACATTGTTAAATACAACAATTCCATATTCTCACAAACCCAAACCGCTTGTTTCAGTTCAGTAAACAATAACTAACCCTTTAGCTGAAATAAGAATTCCATCATCCTTCATTCATCATTAACGACATCGTTTAACATTGCACTGACATATCTGCGGGGTCTGTGATATTGCGCGTAAAGTTGAGCGATAAGGGAAAACAATTTTTACTGCCTGCCCACCTGTACCCACCCCCAGCTCCAGCCCCAATTTCCGTAGTCAATCGTCCGACATTTCGGTTAGCAATCGAAGCATTATCAATCTCGAATCCCACGGCAGCAACATCTGAATCATCGACATAATGGTCGCCGCTGTTGTGGCACGTTTGTCGTTTTATGCCGTCTGCTTATGAGCATTATATCTGCATTGTCACCTTGGTGGCCATTTAACATGTACGCCCGAGAGGACACTCCGACCCATTCCAACTGTCATCCCTCTTATCATTCCGGGGGGGTGCCGGGCCGGCCCCATGCCGTATTCTGTGTGCCCTCTCTGTGCCATGGATTTAAGGACATCGCTGTCATCGTTACTGTTGCTGTCACACCTCTCTGCCGACCTATAACGTGTTGTTGGAGACAGAGTGAAAAAGTTGGCGAAAAAACGTCGTCCTTTGTTTCATTTTTTCCAAAGATTGACTTTCCGTTGGTACCGCGTCCCAGAGATTTGCCCCTCTGTATGGTGTGGATTTCAATTAGTGGATTGGGATGCACAGTGGGTTCAATGTTATCAGAAAATATGCAGGGCTAGACGAGAGTTAGGATATCTTGGAAAATATAAGAAAATGGTCCTACTATTGGGGTAGATAGAAAATGGGTAAAATTTGAGAGTAGGGACGTTGGTTTAGTTTAAATAAGGTTAAGGCGGAAGAGTGTTCAATTTAGTCCTCTAGTTTCTATGTATCTAATACTATGTTCCAATGCTATGTTCTATCTTCCTTCAAAAAAAACACGATGGAACTTTGCAAAAAGGAAAAAAGAGAGACCCTGAAAACGCTCTACACATTTATCCTAACGTGCTCATTTGAGTGGAATCACTTAATGGTTTTATACGCTTATCATTATCATCCCAGTAACGGGCGGAGTCCTCCATCCGCCCTCCGCTCTCCACTAGCCAAGGGAGAAAGAGAGAAGAGTCCTGGGCCTGGGCCCGTACTCTGTGTCCTTCGTGGCAGTTGATTCAATCAAAATTTGTGTGCGTGTGGCAAGCAGCTAGCGGACAATTTTTATCTAGCGGATGTTTGGCTCGCTCGCTGTCAGCGCTAAAACTGTTTGCGCCCAGTCATTGTTTTAATGCGTACACACACACACACACACATACACAACAACGCGATTTCTGCGCTTAATGTTTCACTTTTCAGAGCGTGACAAAAGCAGAGGCAGAGGCAGAACCAGAGGACAGGGCGAAAGGTCCCGGGCACAGCCCACAAATAAGGAAGTAATATGTCGCCGCCATCGCCGCCCGGGCTCTCTCTCCCTGTGCACGGCCATCAAATCCAGACGCAGACGACACTTCATTGGGTTTCGCCTGTGTCCAGGACTGGGACTGGGTTTGGTGTTTGCCCCCGACACGAGACTGGTAGCAGCTCCCGTGGCGCTTTAGTGAATGCTCTTTTTGTGCGGAATCCTGCATCCTTTACCCTTCTTCCAGCCATTGTCAATTGTTCAGGCCACATACCCTGCGGTTGGTAGAGTAACAAGGCATTGATCGACTATTGCAATAAGTTCAGTGGCTACATTTTTATTAATTTCTGTTAATAATAATGAAATGCTGACTGTTGTATTTTCAACTGGAAAGCAAACTTAAACTATATTAAAAATGTCTCCTATTACCGAAATTTAGTAAGGCAAAAAGACACTTACTTCATTACAGGATATTCCCTTGTTCGATCTGTGATTGCTACCGTGACATTTATCTTTATCTGGTTTTCCCTTTTTTCTCATCAGTTTTTCTGCTGCGTTTCTCCGTTCCACATCGCTTCACCTCCACCTACCACCCCCCGCTGCTGCTGCTGTTGCTGCTGTCAAAGGCATTGAACCGCATTTGTTTAAAAGATTGATGACCAACAATTGACTGTGTGCCACCCCCACCCGTCAGACCCATTCGCATCCCATTCAGACCCCTCGGCACATGTAATGTCCGCCTGTTCCTGATGATGTGCCCTCCTTATATTTATGAGCCACAAATCTTGACAGACTTTTCAAAGTCTTGCGGAGATCGAAGATGTGGGAGTATCTAACATCCATGACCTGTAAAAGTTGCCAAATAATTTCATTAATTTAATGTACAACAATGTGACTTGTCACTTGTCAACTTTCGGGTGTTTCCAGGCCCAGAACTTGTTTGAGGGCAAATCAGTTCATATTAGTTTTAATGCCGAAAGGACGGAGGGACGGAGGGGGTGTCTCTCGTGGCAGGAAGAGGGAGAACTCACTTAGTGCATCCAAAACTTTGCCGCCGACAACATGTCATTGATTTTGTGCCCAGGATCGGGGCAGGACAGGACAGGACAGGACATGGCACTTTTAAGAGGCTGTCCCTGGGAATGTGTCGCATGCAGGCAGGCTGGCAGTGATGATGCATCATCATGGTTGTCAGAAACAGTTACTCGACATTTAGCTTATGCCACGTCCAGATGCGAGACGAAAAGGTCACAGAATGGATGAAAGGATGTAAGGAAAGTAGGTTGAGGATCTGAAGGGAAGGCATCTCAAGAAGCACCGCCAACGTGAAGAAAAATTAAAGGGAAGAAACGATAAGATGATGATCTAATAAACCCTGGAAACCTCCTTCCTGTATACCAATCCCAAAAATTTGGATCAATTCATTATTATGATAGTTGGAGGAGTTGAAGTGAGCAATATTAAAGGATAGTTTCATTCATTCTCGTATCTTTACCCATCTACATTTATGGAATAAGAAAAATGAAGGAGTTCCAAAGTCAATGAATCCATGTTGATATCATTTAAAGAAAGATTTGATTTTATATGCAATTTATTGGACTGTTACTGTCTTTAGTGACCTTCACCGACATATACAGTGCATTCTAAGCAGAAGCATAAATGTATACATTAAAGTCAAGGCCAGCGTTACGCTTTGATGTGAATTTTATGGTAGCAAACGTGGACCTCGGTCCACCCTCTGTGATTGCGGCCTCAGCCCCTAATGTGGAGTTGTTGTCTTCAATTATAATGGCTCCTATTTTCCTGATATTTTCCTGCAATTAAATTAAGATTCAGATTATTCTTGAAAACGATTCTCAGCAATTCCTTTTTTACCTCTTGTTTGAAAGTTACTTTTCTTTCGACAATTCGAAAGAACTTTTTAGGCTCTTCCACATGCGTGGCGTAGAGCAGGCGTGCATTGGGGTGTTGCTGGCCAAAGACCACGATATTATTTCGCTCGACGGGGCTGACGGCGACAACAAGTGCCACGAGAACAAAAGAGAGTCGAAAAATATTCTTCAGGCTTATCATAGTGCTTCCAGTGTATTCGATGTGTTTCTAAGAACTGATTGATTCACAAGCCCGGAAACCGTGAAAACCTAAGCTAAGCGAATCAGAGAAGATTGTTTGGATTCGCTTAAAGTGGAACACTATTTTTTATTGAATAATGGCGGAATAATTGCGATTCTACTGTAGGTCTATAACGCTTAAAAAACTAACAATTTATCTAGATAATAATAATATTAATATGAAGAATAGAATGGTTTATTCAAAGCTAGCGCTTTTAGAGATGGAAGACGCTTATCGATAAATAGAAAATGAGCATCGAAAAGTAGTTCAATCGATAATTCAATTCATTGAGTAATTAGTTTAAGATAGTAAATTTTAAATAATTAGATTATCCAATCCCAATTACAGTATCTGGCTATGCTATATCTTGAAATAAAAGGCACTCTTAAAGTACCTCCTCATCTACGGAATGCACCCAAGCGACACCCCTAAATAAAAGAATCCGGGACTACTTTATTACCAACCAAGACATTTACATCCCACCAGGAGAACAGAAGACCTTAACTAACCTCCAGGGCCCGCCGCCCCACCGAAATCATTGATGGGACGGACAGCCATTTGTGAGGCTTTTCATTAGCAGCCGCCACACTTCTTGTGCCACAGATACTCGTACAACTCGCACCGCAGTTTTGTTTGTATCTATAAAATGTCTTGGCCTTGCGTTGCTCTTTTATTTCTTCTTTCTCGCCTGGCTTTGTGGGTAGTTATTAACCCTTAACCACACGTTACCATTTATTACCCACATTGTCAGCCGCACACACCCCAAAGTGGAGTCAGGCCCGGAACCGGCGCGTTAAGCTGACAATGGCAGCATTTTTTTTCTCTCCTCTCCCCTCTCCGCCGTTTTTGTTGGTTATTGTGTTTCGGGATTGGGTGGCCTCTGCCACCATTTGATTGTGCTCGTATTTGGCCGGGACTTGGACGCTTTTTGTCTGCGGTTTATTGCTTTTAATTTGGTCTAAGCCTCGGCTCGTTTAGCGGTCCAAGTGAATTTTTGCGGTCGCCAATGGATGGATCTGTGGTGTGATAATTGCCAGCCCACGCCAAGGGTACGGAACAAGTTCTCTTAGCTTGAACTGCTCATACATACATATGTACATATTTGACACTTGGTATCGTATCCCTGGTGTATACCTTCACTTTAAATCCCCAAATACTTGCAAACATTACATTTACACATGTCTCGAACGAACAATACTTTGCACAGGGTGCGGGCCCGTCTCCGGGAGCGCAACATCAAGCTGTGGGAGGTGCCCTACTACTACGAGGGTGTGGGCAGCATCGTGACCGAGATGGAGCGCCTGTCCCGAGAGATGAGCAAGGAGTTGAACATCAGTGTCTCGAGCTGCCAGTGCGCCCTGTCGGAGATGCAGGATGGGGCCCTGCGGAAGCTGGCCGCTGCCAGAGAGTTCAATGAGACGGGTCTGGCCACGTTCAATGTGCGGTGCGTGGAGGGACGGGGCGGTGCGTCCCACATGATGGAGATCAAGTGCTCGATGAATGGACTGGGATCGGAGCTGCAGGACATTGTGGCCCAGCGGCTGAAGGTGAGCGGTGGCAGCAATATCAAGATCATCTCGGCGGGGCGCATCGTCGCCGGCCAGAAGTCGCTGTCCTCGCAGGGTCTGAAGAACAATCAGCAGCTGATGGTGGTGGTGGGTCAGCGCGGGAATGAGGTGGCGGGTACGGCCTTGTACGAGCGCATCCAAAAGATACGCGAAGATGTTCTGTTGATTGTGGAGTCCGATCGCCGTTTCCTGGAGATTGAAGACCAGGACGGTAATCCCGTCTTTCTGCCGCAAGTCGAGACCCATGCCCTGCTCACGGCCCTAAGCTTCAGCGAGAAGGCCAGGGCCGCCATGTTCCGCGAGGAGTACGACCTGGCATTGTTGCTTCTGCTGGAGGGCGACGAATACTTCTCCCGGTGCAATGCCGCCTTCCTGGAGGCGGTCGACAACTATGCTCTGATCAACCTGGACATAGTCTGGTGCTATTTGTGCCTGAAAAACATCAGCCAGCTGCCGGATGCCCAACGACGTTTGGAAATTTGCGAGAAGAACTTCCGTCGCACCTTTGGAGATAACCTCAGGACCTTCAAGAAGGCGGACTGTTCGCAACGGGCTCTAATCATGCGCCTCCACTTGCTCCAGGGCGTGGTCCTCTTCCATATGAATCGCTATGACGAGGCCTACGAGCGACTGGAGACGGCGGGCGCAGCTCTGGCCGATCTGAAGGTCAACCCGGATCTACTCCAGCAGATGGTCGATATGGGATTCAAGGAATCGGATGCCAGGGTGGCCCTGCGTGCCACCGCTGGCGATTTAGATCAGGCTGTGGATTTCATCACAGAACGCCACAAAAAGGTGACTGAGGCACGAGAAAAATCGCTTCAGATGCGAAAGGTCAATCATGAGATCAATCACGACGAATGGATCTGTCCCAGGACCGTCTGTCGTCTCATGAACATGGGCTATGAGAAAGATCTGGTGGTGGAGGCCCTGAAACGCACCAAAAACAATCTGGATCGCAGTATCGATCTTCTGCAGCATAAGGCGGACGAGCTGCGTTCCAGCCTGCCCCCAATCTCGCCAGCGGATAAGGAACTCCTCACAACTCTTCAACAGCTCGGCTTTCCATTAGACAATTCTCGGGCTGCTCTCGAGGCAAACGGCAACGACATGGAGGCAGCTGTACAGTTCCTGATGAGAAATGTCACCAGCGAAGTGGAATTACAAAACATCATAGAGGCGATGACCCCCCTCTTGCACCACCAGGGTCCATCGGGATCAAAGTCTGCTTCGCCAGCCCTGATCCAATGGATTATCAAGCAGGCCAAGTCCGAGATTGAGTCGAAAAAGGCGTTCGAACGCTTCAACGAAGATGTTACCGACAGTTCCATTGTGTATTTGGACTTGCCATTGATACAGGAGGAGCAAATACTGATCGAATACAAAAACCTATTGGAACAATAAAATCGTACTTATATTTTCTGTTTATTCTGTATACATATGCATATATCTACTGTTTTTTTTTAGTGCTTTTCTTCCGCTAAACATACAGGCCCCATAGAGGCCATAGAAAAGCCGTCGCGAACCTACGCACAATAACCTTCATCTCGGGTTCATTCTTCCTATAATATTGGCTAAGGTGTGAAAAATTACTTGGTCCTTTCTTATAAATCTTATGAAAATACATTTGTCAAGAATAATGAAAATGTATATATATCAATTTATATATCAAATTCAGTTATCTCAATCAAGTTCCATACTTCAGAGTTTGGGAATTCTTCCATCTGCAATAAACATGATTTCAATTTCGCTCAAATTTCATTCCAGAACAAACACTCACCAATTCCTTTTTAATTCTCGCTAGAGGTGGAAAAACATCGATGTTTAAAGACACGTGAAGACACGATATGTTAAGGCATCGATGTTTTTCAAGACAAAGTTTAATTTTCTGTGCTTCAGGTTTTGGTCTATCGCCTGGATGATTTTACTCTCTTCTCTGCCTATATATGTTTGTAGCTAGCTTGCATTTTTCCCTTAACAAAGACGGGACAAGATTTAAATACTAGATATCGATGTTCGCCGAAAACAATAGTGTTTTTTTTTTCTCCACCTCCAATTTACGAGTTCTCTTTATGTCCTTCATTCTATTGCTCTCTTCTCTCCGCAACAAAAACAACAATGCGAGCTCAAGATGAATTTTGTAATAAGGTGACGTCATCCGCTGTAGTCGGGCCGACCATCCACTCTCCATATATTTAAGCCAGAGGTCGGCACGCAGCCACCCGCATGTTCTTAGTACGTTTGAGTGCGCAGACAACAGACACGAAACAACACGATTCATTTTCTCTGTCGTGGCGCTGCCGATCCATAGGGCCGAGGCCACACGATTTCCGCGTGTGCCGACTGCGCTGCCCAGGACGCTGCAGGCCTCTGAAATAAGGAGGAAATAAGGAATAAGAGGAAGGAATGCAGTAAGAGGGAGAGAGAAATATGCGACTAGTTGGTTTTCCAGTTGAGCTGGAAGCAGCGCTGCGGCAGAGATCATTTTATTGATTACAAAATTTGGCTTAATCGAAACAAAACTCATCTGTTCTCATGTTCTACTGCACTTATTCACGCTAATTTAATTTTTAACAAAAACATCGAAAAACATGTAACAGAAATAAACAGATAAAGATAAAAGAATCAAACGAAAACAAAAATTCAAGAAAGTATTAATTGGGGAATTTAACGGATAATCTGATTATGGATCCGGCCGCATGGGGCTTTGGCGTGACGATGACAGTCTAATGGATGCCCAAAACGAGGCTTCTCCTCCTGCTCGTCTGTGGCTGCCTGCTTCAACGGTACCTCATTGGGGTTCTTGAGGACATGAGCCGAACGATTCTTGGGCTGAAGGTCAGCCCCGCCTACGGTCAGCACTGTGGAGCGACTCTTGGGCAAAAATTCCTCAAAGTTTCCCACGTTCTTAGGTTGATTTTCAGCGGTAACGCTGAGCGCTCCTAGATCCGGCACCGTTGATTTGTTGATTGACTTCTTACCAGTGCTCTTCACCGATTGCAGCGACATGTTCCTTAAAGTTGAACGCTCGACAGCCGACGGGGGCTTTGTCAGTTTGGCGGATGTGGAGGCCGAACTCTGGTGCTGCGCCCTTTCGCCGGCTATCACCTCCAGTATATTCTCGCCATACACCAAAAACTCGCTATGTGATTGCACCTGATACTCGTGCACCAGTTCGGTGATCTGCTGCTCAATCATGGGCAGCTTCAAAGCGATTGACTTGCGTTCCTTTTCCTCCTTAAGGAGCTGGCCTCCGCGATTGTTGAAACGATTCGGTTCGCTGGCCTTGGCCGACAGGGCGTGCATGCGTTCCCAGAGCTTCGCATGGCTCTCGAACAGGTCGAAGATCTGCTTGTTGCACTTGTAGAAGCTCCTCAGATCGTCTAGCTCCCGTTGGTGCAGCTCCAATAGGTCTTCGCTGTAATCGTTGTTGTAGTAGCTGGTGAAAAGCTCGCGTTCCAGCTGGCTCTTTAGCGTTAGATCCCACCACTGGCGTATGTCGACGCGCAGCCGCTCGATTAACGTCTTGACATTCTGCTTGCGCATTGACTGGCAGCGCTGCAGTTCCGCATGGAGGATGTCGAAGCTGCGCTGCGTATACTCGGTGCAGCCGCGCACTCGCCGCATGACGCTCCTGTCTGTCTCCTGGAGGCTGTCGGATCGCCAGGAGACGTAGATCTTCTCGCGCATTTCATCGATTTTGAATCTCAGCTCTTGGAGTTGCTCGGCATAGGTGCTGCGCATCTGGCGGAGCCGCTCTAACGTCTCTGCGGTTAGATCGTTGTGGTTCATATCGTTCAGCAGGCGATCCTCTGCCTCGGTCTGGGGCATCAACTCAAGCCACTCCATGTCCTGCTTGATGGCCTGGCGTAGCTGGTGCAGCTCCTTCTGGCGTAGAATCTTCTGAGAGCGCAAATTCTCGAGATGGTCGCGAAAGCCGTCCATCTCCTCGGGCAGCGGCAGCGGGTCCAGCAGCAGAGGCCTTGGCAGTGTGCCCAGCTCATCGCAGAGCTTTTGTTGCTGGAACACCAGCTCCTCAATCTCCGTCCGGCGCTTCGAGTATTTCTCGCGCAGTTGCTCAATGCTTTTGTCCAGATTCAGTAGCCATTCCGTCAGCGGCACACCGTCGGGCTTCTGGACCGAGACTGTCTCTGGCTCCGTCTCATGGAGTTGCCTGGCGAGGTGGCCGGCCTCAGCTCGGAGTTTAGCTATCTCACCGAGGATGGCTGCCTCCTTTTCCCGCGACTCTGTCAGCAGATCCTTATAGAAATTCTCCGTGTACTCCTTGAATCTCTTAAGAGTGTCCTCGCACATCTTTGGCTCGAATGTGACGGACCACATGGAAAGCAGCTGCTCCACATGCTCGCCGGTCTTCTCCAGGATCTGTTGCTTAATGGAGGTTGCGTCAGTCATGGCTTTTAAAAAAAGTTTCGTAAAAATATTCTCCAAAATTTACGACGAGAAATGTGCTTACTCACTGCACAATTGGAAAGTAATGAGAAAGTGCTCTACGATGAATAAAATTCTGATGATTTCGATAGTTGGTTGGTTGCGATGATTCGACTTTTCCATTTCTAGTGAAAACCTACAGTAGGGTTTTCCGAACTCAATATCGTCCTGGCTGCCAAAGTGTAAACATTGTGTGAGCAAAAAATTAATTTTTAACAAATTTCGGTTTTCAAGTTAAAAAGAAAAATTGTTTTTTTTCTCTCCAGCGGCATGGAAGTGGAAAAGTCCAGCGATGCTTTGCCAGCGGAGCCGCAGAATTCTCGAAAGCGTCAAATAATCAAATATCAGGATGTCCTGAGCGAAAGCGAGCTGAAAGACCTCATTAAGGTGGTGGATGACGATGGTGATGAGGAGGAGAAGGAGGATTTTAAGATCTCCAGATCTCAGCACGAGCTCAACTGCAAGGAATGGGATAAAATGCTGAAGTTCATTAAGATTCCACACTATTATATCCAACACATAATGGAATCAAATTCTTTGGTATTACCAGAAAATTCCGAGAAACTGGAGTTTCCAATCCGATCGATTTGTTCCGATACCCTTCTCATCATGATTGATGCGCTGGTCTTCGAGGCTGCATTCCGGCTCGGAATGAAACACTCCACAGAATGGACCCTTGAAAGCGATGTGGATGAACTGGAAGCAGAGCTGACCAGGGCGCGTACCACACCTCTGATGGATAGTCTGTCCATGTTGCTTAAAAGTGGACGCTACCTCCGGCTGAAAGACATCCGTCCATCGGAAACACTTTTCTCACAGTCCCAAGATCTGAAACGGAGCCACAATCTCGTCCATGAGGGCTGGACTGGGCCATCGGGACCATCTCAGGAGAAGCGTCCCTGTCGCATGTTTCATGTGTCGCATCCACAGAAAGCACTTCGCCAGAGGTCGCAGCTGAAATTCTTGAAGTCGAAGGCTTCATTCGATTGTGGCACCTCCTCCGAATCGGATTCCAGTCCTGATTCGGTGTCTAGTGGCGATTCCAGGTCTAGGGGTCAGCACAACCGACATCGCCGTCTCTCACCGAACACCATCGAACGTCTGAAAAAAGAGATGAATCTGCGCATGAAGATGATTGATGAGGCACTGAAAGATCGCACCAAATCAAAGGCTGGACATCGCCGTGGCGGCAGCCATAGTTCCAGCTCTATCGATGGTTCCAACTCTGACTCTGGCTCCAGCTCTAACTCCAACACTGATGCCTGATGTGGCCCCAACTTGCGCCAAGAAAACACTATCGTTCCATGGGAATCTATAAAGCACCGACATATTTCTGAGCTCAAATAAAGTAATTGATATGGGTACACAGTCCCCATTCTAATTTTGGAAATGGTTTTCCCATCCTTTTTTTAATTTTACATTTTTTGGCATTTTGCATGCACGATTTACCCAGGAAAAAGCAACAAAAAATTCGCAGTCAAGTGTAAATGTCAGCCACTCAAAATGTATAATAAATCTACCTAAACAGAGACCTAAGCTCAAGCGGAAAAGCCAAGAAAAGTTTGCTTAAATATCTAACGATTTGGAAATAACACACACAAACACAGGCAGGGGAGGGGCAGCAGGGGAGGAGGGACAAATTATTTGGCCATCAACTGCAGAAGTTTTGCTCGGCATTGGCTTTGGCTTTGGCATTGGCAGATTGGCTGTGGCATGAGGGCCAAAGAACTTATTAATTTTCAACAGGAGTCAGCCAGACGCAAGAAATACATCCAAAACGCATACCACTCCAAAAGGAAAATCGTGAAAAACTGTGACGTTATGCACATGAGTAAACATCCTTGCCCGGGCATTTGTTGGGCGGAAGTACAGGGTGGCAGGAATACAATGGTTTGGAAGTACATCCAACAAATTATGAGTAATTGTTGTGATGCTAGAGAACCTCTCTAAATGTGGGAAATAATATATGAGCAGGAGAGTTTTAAGCTGATGAAGGGGGGCAGAAAAGCATATGTGATTGAAAAGGGTGGACTAATGAGAAAATACTTAATGAAATGGGGAACATTCATTGAAATACGAAACCATTAAAGAAACACCAACTTTGGGGCAAAAACTTTACATCTGCGATTCTTAGTTAAAAGTGAAAAATATTTCGCTTTTTTTGATCTCGTAGGAACTATATTTGTTTGAAGACCAGCGCTACAATAACTCCATATTAACAGACTTAAGTCCTATCTATCAATATTCTGCCACAAATTATCTGAAAGTTGCATCTTACCATGGCAGCTCTCTACTAACCGCCTCGTCTCTGAAGGTCAATCTCTGAAGGTCAACTCATGGACTGCTACCATTCGCTAGGGGAACGCACCGGGACACCCAAAGGATAGAACTCTTTGGTGGGTGGCCATGCAACAAGATGCACGCAAGAGTCACTGAGATCTGGTGCTGCCTAACAGCCGTCTCTATTTAAACAACACCTATCTATTGTCTGTCGATCTTCAAGGGTATCTCAGCCTTGGAGCACCGTAAATAAGCATCCTTACAATTTCCACAACAATTCAAGAGTTCAGGTTTCATTTTCCTGCCTCCTACCACCGTCAAAAGGGTATCAAAACTCTTTGCTTTATGCATTTTTCCTTCCATCTCTTTTTCCTCTCTATCTGAGTGTCCTCGCGTCCTCGCGTTACGGCACAAATTTGTGTGGGAAAAAATTGTAAAAAAATGGCTGCAACAGAGAAGAAGAAATGTCAAAATGTTGTTGTTCGAGGACGAGTCGGGGCCTGTCTTATTTAGTAGCGAAAATGAGCAGCGGCAGGCGCTGGGCAAGGCAGTAGCAGACAGCGTTTAGATTTTCGTTTCAGGAAAAAAGCTGGTCTGCAGAGTGCATTCTTTGGCTGATTTCCGTGGGTTGTTATATACCCTTGAAAAAGTGGATACCATGATTTCATCTTGATGTTTGCTACCTTTCATAAATTCAAATATAAAAAGAGTAAGCAGCATTAGACACCGACTCTCTCTCTCACTTGTAGAACGGAAATGGAAGACTCAAGTTGATCGCACACACGATAAAACACTCGGGAAAAGACTCTCCACTGAGAGAGAGAGAGAGAGAGAGAGAGAGATACCCCCCACTTTACTCCACATTTTTCCCATGTGGAAAACAAATTTTTGTGTGGTTTTCATTAATGAATCTAAAAATCAACCCTCGCGGCAGTTCATCATGGATGATGTACATATGTATTTGTTGTAACTTTAGCTTTTGTTTACAAGTGGTTCCGTTTGGCTGCAGATGGAGAGAATAAGAGCGAATGAGTGGGAGTACAAAACAGAAGAAGAGATCATTATAGCTGCTACTCTCTGGAGTAGGTGGCTTTCGCTTTGAACTTGCAACTGCTGCTCTCCGCTTCTCTGCTTCTCTGCTATTCAGTTTTTAATTCGCAGCCAAGCAAGACGCGTCGGATGAAAATAGTTACAATTTTCTATTTTCGAAAGCCCCACCCCCTCTAAGACCCAACAAGCATGCAGTTTTCAAAGACTTACACAATAATAGTCTTGGGTGTAAACCTTAATTGAATCCACACCCCGAAAAAAAAAACTCTTACAACATGAAGATCTGTTTCAATTACAAGTTGGTCCTAAATTTGTGCAATATTTTATTTTTGGTAAGTTTTTGTTAAAGAAAAATTAAGAAATTAAGTCAAAATCGTTTTGAAATGTATTGCTCTTGAATTAACGAGCTTAGATCTTGTATTATAAGCATGAGTGAAAAAAAATCCACTTTTCCTTTTAGAGTTTTTTCAAATTTTAGCCTGGATTCTATTCAGTTTGTCTGCTTCGTTATGGTTATGGTTGGCTGATCAGCGGAAACCACTTTTTCCATTCTTTTTCCAAAAAAAAAACCAAACAAAAAACCAGATTCTGTGTGCTTTAATTTAAACAATTGAAATCTAATGTATATCTATATCTTTTTTAGGTATGCGGTGTTCTGCTGATTGTATCCGGCTGCTATCTGTTTACGGATAACAAGCGCATATTGCTATCCAGGCTAATAGCCGCCCCCAGCGATCGTCTCAACGCCCTGCCACAACCGCTGCTCTACTACATAGCTCTGGGACTGGCCATTGCCGGATTTGTGGTGCTGCTGGCCTCTGTGGTGGGCTTTTGGGCCAGTTGCCTGCACACCTACTGCTTCCTCAGCATCTACTTTTTGAGTGTTGTGGTTTTGCTCCTCACCGAGTCCGTGATATGCCTGGCCATTACTCTCTGGCCGCACTGCTTGGGCATTAGCCTGGACGAGAGTCAAATGGTGAAATCTTTGCAGAGCTATTATGGTGTACCGGGTCAGGAGCAGTACACCAATGCCATGGACTTGGCCCAGACGCGCTTCGGCTGCTGCGGCATGAAGAGCTCGTTGGACTACGATACATCGTTGTGGCGTCTCCAGAGCTACGGGCAGACCAATTGGCCGGTTCCCTTAAGTTGCTGTGTGCTGGAGAATGCACCGCAGCCATTGGCGTATCTGGATCCGAGGCCAGCGAATGAGTCTCAGTGTCAGTCGCTGGAGCGTTTGTCCTACGAGAGAGAGCGCTATACGGAGTCATGTCTGCTCCACCTCGACTTTTGGTATCGGGAGCAGTATAGTGTGTTCCTTGGCGGCAGTCTTCTAATGGCTATTGTTGAGTTCTGTGTCTTGCTGGCCATCATAATGAGCTGCACGGGCCTGGCCTCCCAAAGGGCTAGGCTTGAAAATATACAAAGCAGACAGACAGCTCCAAAGCAGCGCAGTCGGCTTACAGCGCTCTCACAACGGGCTCTCGTGGAAAACATCTATGAACCGGAGGTGGAACTCAGAGTAAACTCTGGGCACAGCCTGGGACCCATCAGACACGTAAGCAGCGAGGACTTTACGGAGCTGTGTCTAAAGCCCAGCCGTAACAAGGCATCTTTTGAACCAATTTCTGCTGCCAACTTCCAAACGCAAACGAGAAATTATTTGGTTTAAACTGTGAAACTCTGAGCTGAGAGAAGGAAGATTTTGACTTGACTTACGATTGTACCAAAAATATATTTAATTTTGTTTAATTTAGATTGTGAAACTCGATATTGGAAGCTATACTGAAGGATGTATAATATATACTGTGAGTATGTGGACTTATAGGAAGTAAACACAATTTAAATGATATTTTTTGTTTCAGAATTGCTCAAGAAATCCAAGCGATAAATGAATAATTTAAGTTTGATTCGTAATAATAATAGTACATACATTAAATATATATACAAAATATCAAAGAACTTTCAACCTTATAAAGTATATTCCACACTGAGTAGAATCAGAAACCTATAACCCAGAAAGAAGGGCAATCTAAAAACTAAAATCCCACTCCAAAACGGAAAAAAATTAAACAAAAATCTTCTATAGGACCTGCAAGGGTATGCAAAGAGTCGCCTCCCAAACTACTCTCGTTGTTGTGTAGCTGCTGTTGCAAGCTGTTGTTGTTGTCATCAACACAGCCAGCAACATTATCATTGTGGCTGCAAGTGGCAGTTGTTGCTGCTGCTGTTGCTGCTGTTTGTCCTCATTATCGTTTGTTGCATGGCCTGCTCCTGCCTCCTGCCTCTCAACTCTCAGCCATCATTTGTTGTTCCCCTGGCAACTTTAATGGGTTTGTAATGTAACTAAAGTGAACCCAGTTTCTCTTCTGGGCCTCCTTTTTCTGTGGAATATATGTCTCAGATTTACATCTTTTGGAAAGCCTTACAAAACGGCACTAAAATTTAAGTAGTGCCCTCCTTTATTGCATTTTTCCCATTTAAATTGTATTTTAGAAGTGCTCAAGTTTCAGCTTAAATAAGTTTTTCCATTGAAAATTGTTTGGCATTTTGTGCGAGTTAATTAAAAGAAGATTTCCCGTCAACTTTGTCCGCAACTTAACCGCAAGAAGTGTCGCATAAATTACAAATTAGTTAAATCAGCCTGCGACCTCCAGCCTGAGTCCTCCAGTCCACCCTTCAGGGTACTTTTTGTGACCTTCTACCACCAAAAGCAGCTTCATCATCATCATCATCATTATCATGACCGTGGGCATCGCTGTGCTATCATTTCTGTGCTTAGGAAAGTGAAAATAATGCAAATGATAAAATTATTTAATGATGCGGAAGTGCGTTGATAAGAAAATGACAAATAATCTGGAACAGAAATGCTACATGGAATAAGGCAGAAGAGGCATTTCTTTCCTTTTTTTTGTGATTTCCTTAGACAGGGTATGTCCTTTTAGGAGGATGTAGGATGAAAAGTATGATATAGCCCTGCGCTTGACTGTCCATAGGTTAGATCTTGGTATCCATAAGTAGAAGTATCCAGAAGTATTTAAGTGTAAAAATGGAAAGTTCTTCCACCATCAAAATGATGCATCAATCCCTTATTAGATCTTTGTAGATCATTCATAGATATATCTCCCTTCTTTTTACTATGTATTGCTCATATTTTGTACCACTTTTTAATAACTTATAAAAATTTGTAAGAATTCTAACATATACCAGAATTAAAGTTATTTTCTCTCATTTTGTATCTCCAATTAAAAAAATCCCATTTAAAGGATATCCCATAGTCGTAACATTCTTTGTGCGCCTTCTTTGTGTATTTTTATTTCCTTTCTTTTTGGTTTTGTTTTGCGTGGATTTGGTAAGCCAGGCCAGACCTGAACACATCCATCCCATCCTGCTCTCAGCTGTGCCTGTGCGCATGCAATTTAAGTTGAAATCTATTTAGATTCAACTTTGTTCTCTCTAATGAGATGAGGTGGAAGGACGACGACGGCTCCTCGTCTCATGTGGCATGTGGCATGCGGCAACAGGCAGGGCAGGGCGAACTTTATGCGCCCATAAAGGCCTAGGAGCCCAGTTGTATAGGGCCGCCAAAATGAGTCCATAACTCTGCTGTAATTTACATTTTCATTATGTCAAAGCTACGTTTAACGTACATCCAAAAAATGCACAAATTAAACGCATGCCAGTCTTTATAGACTACACTGTCGGATGGATGGATTGAAAACCATTACTGTACGCTTTTTTTCGACACAGCTTCTGACACACTCAATTGCTCTCGAATACATTTATTTCACAAACAACGAAATTAAATTTGTTCCCACAGAGAAAAAGATGTGCTCATTCCGGGATTGTTTCGGTTCGCCCAAATAAAAAGCGTCACATGTGTCAAGGGGTTGGGTTTATGGTTGGGACGGGGGAGGGTTTAGTTTTAATTTCATTTTGGAATTTACTAAATGAAATGAGTACCTGTACAGTATTTTTATAGGTAGGTAGGTGAAGAGTTCTTTTTATATTTAATAAAATTGTGTGCAGTTTATGTTATGTAAAATTTAAATTAAAACTAAAATACAAATTAGAATAAAAATAAAATAAAAATATATCCCCAAATGTTTCTATGCACATTGCATAGGACGCCGCCGGCCCCTGCTCTAGATTATAAAACATTCTCGAAAAGAAAACTCGGCATTCAATGGCTAAATACTATGTTTTAATCCAATTTTTTTTCCAAACCTAAGCAGTCAATGCACGATAGTATCCTGCCCCTGGAACACCTAGTTTTGGGTAGAGCAACGAGCTATTCAGCCGTGTCCAAGTCCAAACACGCAGTGTGTGAAAACTTCGTCTAGCGTCGGCCCTACGCACACGCAGCTTTATTATTCTGCTCGGTTTGCGTGGAGGCAGCGAAAATGAATCGTGTGGCTTCGGCCCTATGCACAAAATGCATCATAAGTTTAATCGGCAGCGCCACGGCAGAGAAAATGAATCGTGTTGCTTCGTGTCTGTTGTCTGCGCACTCAAGGCATACTTAACAAGGTAGCCGCACTCGCTCTCTCGCCCTCTTTTTTACTTCTTAAATTTCACAACTTTTGTTGTGAGCGACTCTCCTCCGCGGACGATTTTTTCTTGTTCTTCTTCTTCATTGAAAGAAGAAGTGCTGCTACCTTGTTAGGTATGCCGTGCTAAGAACATGCGAGTGGCTGCGTGCCGACCTCTGGCTTAAATATATGGAGAGTGGATGGTCGTCCCGACTACAGCGGATGACGTCACCTTATTACAAAATTCATCTTGCGCTCGCATTGTTGTTTTTGTTGCGGAGAGAAGAGAGCAATAGAATGAAGGACATAAAGAGAACTCGTAAATTAGAGGCGGAGAAAAGAAACACTATTGTTTTCGGCGAACATCGATATCTAGTATTTAAATCTTGGCCCCTCTTTGTGAAGGGAATAATACAAACTAGTTTACATATATAGCCACATATATAGGCAGAGAAGAGAGTAAAATCATTAGGCCGATAGACCAAAACCTGAAGCACAGAAAATTGAACTTTGTTTTTTGTTTTGTCGATATTTTGTCTTGAAAAACATCGATGCCTTAATATATCGTGTCTTCACGTGTCTTTAAACATCGATGTTTTTCCACCTCTAGTGAGAAGTAAACGAATAAAAGCAGCGTCAGTCAGTCGACACGAGACAAAAATTTAAAAAAAAAATTAAATTGGTGGTAATTATCCATTATCCAGCCATTATCTGCGCGAAAATTGGCAAACCAAACTCTTTTCTTTTAAAGTAATTACAAGGTGGCTGCAAATAATTACCACTGGACGGACTGGGAAACATCGCTATAATTCATCCATTCCGCCATCTTTTCTTCTGTTACTTTGTGTTCGTGTTTCTGCTACATAATGCTTCAAAATTTGCCATTGGAGATACTTGACAAAGTATTTGGATACATGAAATTAAAAGACCAATGCAAATTGGCCCAAATGAACGAAAAGCTGGGAAAAGCCTTTGGCTATCACGTTCGCGAAAAATATAAGTATCTTATAATAGACGGAGTCGATCCAGAATGGTTGTATTCTGACGACGAATTAGAAGTCATTCTGTCATTTGGCGGATCCTCTGTTCATAAAATATTTATAACTTCAGAGAAAGTAATGGATCAACTGGGAGACCTCATCAAAAAATACTGCACTAATCTCAGATTTGCCCAGTTGAAGATATCAAATGATAATTTCAACGCGTTGAAACGTGTCTTAAGCAGAAGAATAGAAGATCTTGTCGTAATATGTGACTCCTATGACGGAACGGATGTGCTCCAGTATGTTAATCCCTACTGCAAAGCATTGGTTTTGTCAGGTATTTTAATGGATCAAGGTAGGAATTCAAAAGAATTTAATGCTAAAAAAAGTGTCCTTGACAAGTGCTTTAAATTTGTTTCAGCGAAACATATTCGCCAGCTAACACACTTGGAAAAATTGGAAGTGAGATCAGAGAATATACAAAATATTTTCGAAATATGCTCCAATCTTCCGAAACTTCGCGAATTGAGCCTTCATAGCTGTCCATCAGATCTAAGCCAGATTAACAAGGATTATTTATATCCTGAATTGGAAAAGCTAAATCTAACGAGTCGCGAAATTAATTCGGAACTTCCAATATGTCCGAAACTCAAAAGTTTGAGATTGCGTTATTGTATGTGTAATATTGAAAACATGGTTGACATTATAGCCAAGTACGGAAACACATTGGAGCATTTCGAATTATTTACTTTTGTTCATAAAGAAGTACTTATTGCAGAACAGACAATAATAGCTCTCAAAAAATGTAAACGCTTGCAGTTTCTTAGCGCCCAATATAAAGTAATACATTCTTTATTCCACGATTTTATGGAGTCGTTAATTGTCATTTTAAAAGAAAATGGTTTTAACACAGAGAGACGTCTCCGAATGAACGGGGGCTGGCTCGCCGATGAACTTAAAAAGGAATTGGTGAGTGTTTGTTCTGGAATGAAATTTGAGCGAAATTGAAATCATGTTTATTGCAGATGGAAGAATTCCCAAACTCTGAAGTATGGAACTTGATTGAGATAGCTCCATTGTATATATAAATTGAAATATGTACATTTTCATCATTCTTAACAAATGTATTTTCATTAGATTTATAAGAAAGGACCAAGTAATTTTTCACACCTTAGCCAATATTATAGAAAGAATGAACCCGAGATGAAGGTTATTGTGCGTAGGTTCGCGACGGCTTTTCTATGGCCTCTATGGGGCCTATATGTTTAGTGGAAGAAAAGCACTAAAAAAAAACAGTTGATACATATATGCATATGTATACAGAATAAACAGAAAATATAACTAATATTTTATATTGTGTTTATATTGCCTTTGCTTCGGCCCTATGCACACGCAGCTTCTGCTCGGTTGTCGCAGCGGCAGCGAAAATGATCGTGTGGCTTTGGCCGTATGCAGAAAAGGCATCATAATTCTGTTGGGCAGCGCCGCGGCAGAGAAAATGAAGCATGTTTCGTCATGTCTGATTTCTGTGCACTGAAACGCACTAGGAACATGTGAGTGTCTCAGGGCCGACCCCTGATCTAGAAATACATTTTTGATGATAAATTTACTTGCTGGGGCGCAGAGCCTTAAACGTCAGATTTCAGTTCCGTTTTTTTAATTTTTTTTTTTTTAAACCTATACAAAATTCCTGTAATGATTCCCAAAGCCAAGAACGATAACAACCAGGTCATAATGACTTGCGACTTTGAAATTAAGGGACAAATCCCTAAGGAGGCGTTTGAGTTGTTCGCTACGGCCCAGGCCCAGATTTTGGGATTGCGCGGCTACATTATTCAGATCTCTGAAGAATGCTTCAAGGGTCAACTGCAGGGTGAGGCCCGTGTGATCGAGGCTTTCAAGCAACTGATTCTGGCGGCCGCCGAATACGTGGCTGCCGTCAAGGAGTTCATCATCGTGAATCTCAAGGCCATCGATGACTTTACCTTTCAGGAATTCGAAGTGAAGGACAAGGAGACCAAAAAGTAGAAGCCTTGCGAGCATCAAGCATGGACTTTGAGCATCCAGTTTACTACATATCTCTGTTCGATCCGAGAATAAATCTCCCATAAATCTCTTATCAATGGGCCTTCTAATGATTTAACCTTCAATTCAGTCTGTATCTCTTTTTCCCTATTATCACTAGGCACTCAAAAGCCACCCCTCCACCCCCACAAAAGGGAGACAGTCTGCTGCATTCTGTGGTCTTGTTCATTCAGACTCCAGTCCGCAATCATTCGTTTCATGCAGCAAGAGGCAACAGCCTGGGCTTATGTTGTGTTCTGTGTTGCAATGTTGCACCTACATAAAATGGCTAAATGATGCGTTAAAAATGAGAGGGAGTCCCTCTCGCTCAGGGACTTGCCACGGGGCCAAGTGGACAAACTGTCGCAGTCACAAATTTTAGTCTGCCCGGCCGCAGTCTGTTCTCTGGTGAGAGTAACGGCGGGGGTATGGGATCGTAAAGTACCCAAAAAGGCAACATTTGCTAATGACAAACAATTGCAGCATTTTGCCCGGGGAGAATGGGTCGTGTCCCCGCCAGGTCTATGGCCCCCAAGTGGACGACAACTTTTATTATTATGCAATGTGCGTTTCACACCGCAAAAATGCCGGAAAAAACTGCGCTGCAAGAATACGAAGAATATTTAAGGGGGAAAAACCCTTAGTTACTGCCGTGCCACGCCGTGCTGCACGGCATGTGCTGCACATAAATTTTCTCTTGATATTTTTTTATATGGCCAAAGGTACTATCATTTTTTGGTATTTTTTTTTTCTCTCTATCCTGTTGGTATTTTAATTGCACTGAAAGTGTGCAACCAAAACCAAAACCAAAAAAAAAAGAAAAAAAGATATTAACTCGTCCTTTTTATGCATTCATAATAACCGGCCGCGGCGACTGTCACACAGGAGCAGACCACAAGGAGGGAGGGAGGGAGGGAGGGCGGTGGGGAGGGGCCTGAAGCGGTGGCATGCGGTTGGGATCCATAGAGCGCTTCATGATTTGTGGCATATTTATGTAAATTTGTGGTTTTTCTGTTGTCGCTTAAGCATCTCTCTCTCTCTCTCTGCCAGAGCCGGGCAAAAAAGGCAGAGCCAGCAGCCAGCAGCCAAAGAGCCAACACCAGCCCGGCAGCAGGTGTTGTGGCCAAGCAATTAGTGAGAGTCCGCAGCATGGCCCAGAGGCTTTTCTATGATGGCCAACTTAAAGACTGGAAGCCAGCCAGCTAGAGCTCGAGCTCGGTGGCTTAGTTGCACTCCAGAATGTTTTAATTATGATTTATCAAGAAAATGCAAAACAACTTTCGGTTTGGAGAGAAGGTGGGTTTTATTTAGATTGTATAAATATTAGAAAAAGTTTCTAAATTGGAATTTTAGAGATTATTATTATCTCTCATGTGAAATTAGTGGAAGATCAAATTTATGACAATTAACTTCTTAAAATGGGACAGTTTCCGACTTAGCCTTTTCTATGCTATTTTGAGTAACATTTCCAAAAACTATTCACTATTAAAGATCAACTTTCTTCTTCCACCACGTCTTGAAGTTTATATCGAGAATCTTTCACTTAAAGACAAACTCGGTGGCTGTCTAATCTTTGACTCCATGGCACTCAAAATGAAACATTTGCCATTCAGCAGGCCACAGCTCTTGAGTTGGCCCAGAGACAGGGGAGGGGGAGAGTGCAAATGGCTGCACGTGGCTAATCAATTTGCAGAGCCAGGCCTGGCACGAGCACGACTACGCCGTCCCACGTTCATTCCTCTTTCCACTCTATTTCTTTTTTCTATTGCTGTTCTGTTGTTGAGGCAAGGACAACGCAACATACGCCCGAAAGGCTTGACCACACTCACAGATGCACACTCACACCCACGGATACGTTCAGTCTGTCTGTTGACATTGTCGTCGGAGCTCTGTCCATTGTGTCCTGTCCGGCACCGAGCCGAGCAGCGCCGAGCAGAACTGAACTGTCGTTGCCATCGACGACAGGTGTGCATGATTTATGAGATTTACATATCAGTTCGCGCTGATGAAGCGCGTTGATGCGCTGACAACGACAGGCGTCAACCGTACCTCCCACCCCCCCCAATGCCTGACAGGAGACACCCAAAGGTGGTGGGAGGAGGGAGGTGGTATTAGGAGAAGAATAGACAGAAATAGACAAAAATGGGATGCAAATTTGTGCACTGATTGATGATATTACGCTTGTTTCGGTTAGACCCGTCCCCTCCTCCCCCAGCGACCAGAAACACTACACAGCCCACAGACGGTCCGTCCTCCTGCTCAGTGACTCTCATAAGACAAATGAATATCAAAGACTACAACATGCATGAATGTACATAAATGTGTGGCATGTGTGGCAAAAAGTATTGCATACTTAAGGGAGTTCGTTGGGAGAAAGTTTTCTACATATAATATTACTTTTTCCTTGAAGGAGCCTTCTTGCCTGGAGGCTCTTCTATTATTTACTTGGCCTTGGCATTTGATGTTGTGGTTAATGAATAAAGTAAATATATTTTTTCTTCTTGGGGTACCTTAAGAGCTATTTTACTCCGTCAACGTCTCTCTTTGTAAATAATGCAACTAATGTTATTATAATTGTATATTAACGTTCTCTTAAGCCTAAAAATTATACAGTTTGCAAAGAAACATCTAAGACAGCCAACAGAGGGATAGACGATGATCCAAAGCTATTTTGGAAATAAATAAAAAACCCTCCTGCACGCGTAATGTATGTTGTTTTTACAATTCTCGGGCATGCTCTTCAAGGACTTGCCATCGTCTCTCCACAAATTCAAAGATCATTCCTGCCTATATGTACCCTTTATTGAGAACATTGTAACCTCTGTAGGGCATTCAAATTTCAAATAAATTTTGCGCCCGTTAAAATGTTCAAAATTTTAACAATAAAATCCAAATATTATTTGCATTATTTTGTTAGCTTTTCCCGGCATATACTGGCATGCACGTATAAACATAATCAACTCATTAGAGAGACGGTTTGGTGGAGAGCAACGTAGTAGCTGCCTCTAACAAACAATCAATTCGAGAGCTGCTCTTTCTCCCTCTCTCCCTCCATTTGCTCTGCCATTTTCCTACTGCTCTCTCTCCCTAAAAATGTGCTCATTAACCAGACGTGGCAGGCCTGGCAGACGACAGCCTCCACCTCCACCTCCTGGTACTGACTCTGCGCCCAAAAGCCCTTTGCCCCAGGCCAATCCACTCCGCTCCACTCCTCCCATGGCACTATGGGGAATTTTACCACTTTTTCTGGCCTAAATTAATAACTTCCGAACGAAGCAATATTTTTAAGTTCGGTTTTTTGATATGAGTTAATAATAGTAAGAGGAAGATATTTTGAAAAAATGGGCGTGGTAGCTCCTTTCTATACCCGCTAATTGAGAGTACCGTCTTTATGAGCGCCTAGATCTCAGAGACCATAAAAGCTAGATGAACCAAATTGTGCATCCAAGCTCCTGTTATATCACACTTTAACAAGTGTAGCTCAAAATTTCGCTCCGCCCTTTTCCACCCACGCAAAGGACGAAAATCTGTCCCGTGCACAATTTTGAAGATACGAGAAAACCAAAAACGCAGAATCATAGAGGATGACTATTTCTATCAGGATGTTGACTCTGGATCAGATCGGATCAATAATATAGCCACAATGAAGAGAACCATTTCGCGACCCTGTCTGTTTGGCCTATTCATCCAAATGAACGCCTTGATCTCTGAGACTATAAAAGCTAGAGCAACCAAAGTTTCTATCCAAGCTTCTGTGATATCACTTTAATACAAGTGCATTTCAAAATTTTGCCACGCCCCCCTCCGCCCCCATAAAGAACGAAAATCTGTGGCATGCCCAATTTTAAGGATACGAGAAAATTTGAAACGCAGAATCATAAAAAGACATTATATATATCAGAACTTTGAATCTGGATCAGATCTGATCATTATCATAGCCACAAAGCAAGAATCTCTAATTTTGGATTTTTAGGTTAAGTCCTAAAAAATCAAATTTCAGAGAAAGTGCAAAAAAGTGCACATTAATATTATATGCATTTGAAAGAAAATTAAATTCTCTACAATATGAATTAACCCTTAAGGGTGCAAAAGTTGTCACTCTTTTTGTAGGCCTCTTTAAAGACCAAATTTTGTCACAAAATAATACCAGTCAAACTATTCAAAATTACACGAAATATAAGGAGAATTTGTACAGTTCAAAAACAAAATAATATATTAAAAACCTCTTAGATTTGTATTCTATGTAAAAACCGCACTGAAATCGGTCAATTAATCACTTTTTTTAACTTCAAACTTTGAGAAAAATTACTCTGTGCAAAAAAAAATGTTGCTTGACAGAAAACAGCTGATTTTGAAAGCTGTTAACTTAACAGTGGTTCGCTCTGTTAAAATTTCGATTACGTAACATTGAAGACCAATGTTATTCCAATATATATCCGCTAAACATTTTTAATTTTAACGACTTTTGGACAACGGGTTTTGGCCAGAAAAAGTGGTCAAATTCCCCATAGTGCATGGCACACAAAATCAGCGGCAGGCAGGCAGGCAACATGTGTTGCTGATATTTTTATGACATCGGATACATGCAGGGGCAGGCAGTCCCAGTCCAGTACCACACCCAGTAGGAAAGAGCAGCCTAAGCTGCCTAATTGTTATGCGCACAATTCACAAAACTCGGAGCATCAACGTTGACACCAACAGCCAGAACGTGGAACAACAGCACAGATTCGCAGTGGCACTACTTTGGATGGAGGACCATGTAAGAGCCATAAAAATGTAATCTACGAGCATTTTTAATGACCCAAAGGGGCCTCCAAAATATTCTCTCCTCGAAACTAGGCATAAGAACACTGCTATTAAATAATTTGCTTACTTGAGATGTAAGGACATTTCTGGACATTGGTTGATAATAAACTATTAAAAAGTAGTTATTTATTAATTGTAACACATTAAATAAAGAGTTTTAAAACTAGCAATTTATATATATGCAATAATATACAGTATATCTGAAGATTTTCTTGTATCTTTTAAGTTAAATTTATTGTTCTTCGAAGAAGTATTATGATATATACCAGATGGTCCATCTGAAACTTTTAAACCTTAAAACACTCCCTAGGATTTTTCATCCTGTAGTATTCCTGCAATCAATATATCTTTCTAGATAACCAATTGCTACTCCCTGAATATTCACAGCCCCGACTTTCTCTAATAAATCGAGATTTAATTTTATGGCCGTTTCATTAATAGGCCAATAACCGCTTGTGCCTCAACTGGGCCCATTACTGGTGTGCCTGCCCCTCCCTTAACCAGGCAGCCCACCCCGCCCTCCTCTCATTTGGGTCCTCAGGGGGCATTCCACTCCAGGCCATAGGCCATAGGCCGTAGGTTTCACTCCTTTTGGCTGATCAATAAAATGCGAGCGAGAACTAAATCAATTAGCCGCTGGCCAAAGGGAGTGGGCAGGGGGGGAGGGCTGGTTGGCTGGCTGGGTCAACTTCTTGGCACTTTCATGAACTTCTGGCGGGTAATTAAAATCCACCCACAGTGCCAATCCATACGAACGGGAGAACACAGATTTCACTAATTACTTTTATGACCCAAATTTGCTGACTGCGCACTTTGCTATAAATTCTTACCTTGAACAATAATAAACCCCGGCGGACATCAGATACAGACTGTTACTACTACACATAGAACACTCACTGACAAGTGAATAAGGCAAACAGAATATATCTTCATTATACATTCGACAAGTATCTATAGCTTATACTGAAATTATGTACCATTAATATATTATTTGTAGTTTTATAGAATCATATATTATAATATAGTTTACTAATGTAATCCAGCCAATATTTAGCATCAATAAATATGATTCGGTTGACTTAATCCTAGATTTGAAAATATTATTTAATTTAATTGAATTCAAACAGCGTAGATTTGGTGTACCTATTGCTGTGTCGCGCAGTGTACTTTCATCAATGATGCCCATGCTATTCGTTCTTCGCTATTCGCTTTCCGCTCTCCGTTAATCTCTAAACATTCGCTGTACTATGCTCCTTCTATTGCGTCTTCTCATGCTCCTTCGCCACCATTCCCTCCATTTCCATTCCCATTCCCGAAACTAATCGAAGACGTTTGCCTGCCCGATAAATTTATTGCTGCTGCGGGGGGCTATGCCAGTGCGGGAGCGGGATGGCACACAACTGCTCCTTTGACCTGTCTGCTTCAGTCTCCCAGCGCCGCTCCTTCTCACCTCCACTCTTCGGTGCTGTTCTTCTTGCAATTGTTATATACATACATACATATATATATATTCGCTTCTTCTTTATTTTCGCTTTGGGCTCCGCAAACAAGTTTCTTGTGTTCCGACAGAAAGGAACAGAAACAGAAACAAAATGAAACAGAAAACAGGAGAAAAAAACTCTTTTTGCCGTCAGCTGCTCGGCTGCAGAAAACTCGTTGCGCGGCTCTGGCTGCGCTTGTTGCGCCTTTTGTTGTAAATTATAAAAAGAAATAAAGCAAAATAAGTACTAGAAATGCTATAGGTAGCCGATATACCAACTCTTGGATACCCTAAGCGTTAAGTGGAGATATATTATATAAGAATTCTGAATAAAATTACTTGATGGAAAACAATGAAGTAGTGACAATAAAGTGACTTTATTTATTAAATTATTAAATGTTATGTGGCTTTGTATATAATACGGGATACATATGTATGACCATAGTAAAATATATAACTCCCAAACACCATCAACAATTCACCCGATCCATCCCTTTTCCACCACGATTACAGGGTATAAATATGCGACAGCGCGCCGCGTCTGCTTTGGAGGGGTCTCTGGTCTGCCTGCCTTTGAAGTTTTTAGGCCTTCTAATAAGCCGTTGGTTGTCGTCGTTGCTGTTGTTTTTCGAGACAGCCAAACCAAGCCCCTCTGTCCCAGCCTCCTTTTCAGTCTGAGAGATTTTGCAAAAATTAATTTGTGTAAATTTTGATTTGCGAGGGTGTGTAAATGGTAATTGATGGTGGGTGCAACAGGCGGCGGCAAAGCTGAGAGGTAGAATTTTAATTTCAAATACCTACATTTGTATGTAATTTAATATTTAACTTTAAGTGAGACGTTAGACACCTATTATTTAAATAGATTGTATTTTCAGAACCAGTTCAGTGCCAATACAAATACTACAAATACAAAATAGTTGTTTTTTAATACAACAAATTTCTAAAATCTTTCACTCAACGATAATAATATTTATCAAAAATGTTCCAAGTAAGATAAGTATGTTTATCCGGAAAATTTCGAACACCCTTTATTTTATCCACCGATTGGAATTCTCTCCTAAACGATGCTTATCCACACCACAAACAGCGGACGCAAGAACAAGCAACTCCAAAGGCTCCTCCGGAAGTAAGGCGAGCATGAGTGCGAGTGGGATGACCACAGTAATGCCGAACTGTGGCGCTCTATCTCACCGAAAATGGCATTTTTTGAGCGATTTCGCCGCGCGACGATACTCAGAGAGCGAACAAACATTTTGTTGTTGGTGGAAAGAAACAGCTTGTGTGCTGTGGGTGGGAGGAGAGCAGCAAAGCAGTGAGAAAGAAGCGCGTTTTGTTTTTATTTTAATATGTGTTCGCCGCAATCGACAGCGAGATAGAGAGAGCAGAGCGTAGGAAGCAAAGTAAACGGGAGAGAGACAGACAGAAGAGAGAGAGCGAGCGAATTGAGCGTTGAGCATTTTGTTGGGGGGCTTTTGAAACTGTTGGCGCTTTTCAAACTGTTAGTTGATTCGACCGTTACAACGAAGCAAGTCATTCACGTTCGTGCGGAACATTTCGTGCTCTCGTCGTCGTCGTCTGCGTCGTTTTCCCGTACCGTATCGTACCGAGTACCGAGTGTGTTGTATTAAAAGCCGGAGTTTGTGGATCTTGACTGGGACTCTACTCCAGATTCAAAACCAAATCCACGGCCCGCCCACGTTTGGCGGCAAATTGAAAACAAACAAAATTCGAATTTTTGTTTGTCGTGCATTCAAAAATAAAGTACGAGAAATTTTACTATAAAATATTTGGCTTTAGAATAAGAATATTGTGTGTTTTTATTTGTTGATGACTGAAAGAACCACACAAATTAAATTACGTGTTAAATTGTTTAACGAAATTAACAAACCGCATCCACAAAACAGCTCGTTATTGTGGAAGCGCTCTGTGAGGCATGCAAATTAATTAAAAATACTCGTGTACCGTAGAGAAAATGATTCTACTCGTGCAAATATCCCCAGATCTTCAATGGACTGCAAACTACTGCATATAGCGAAACAAATATTTCATGGCTATTCACGGACAAAATGTATTATCAGATTTAATATCAACTTTCATGGTTTATTAGCTAATGATATGTTTAACTAATGAATCTTGAGTTGATTTGTGATGACTAACGAAACTTAAAATAAACAAAACTCGAGATGAATTAATGAAGAAAATATAAAAGAAAATGAAATATGATTGGATTGCAAGAACACCCACATAAGCGATATTTGATTGAACATGAAACATAGAAATATTTAAAACTATGATAAGGGGAAACCCTACAACTCAAACCGCAAACAGAACAACTTTCAATATTTCGAACAACTTTTGCGGTTGCTGATTGTTTGTACTTGGAGACTCGACTCAGTCGGGTTCGGTTTATCAATTACAGTGTTTCCCCTCACAATGCGATAAGCAAACCAACACTTGAAGGAAACGAAAATAGTTCTCAGAAAATGATGTTTTTGGTAATTGGATATTTACTACTCGGGCGGGCCAAATAGAGAACAATACTCAAGTCAAGTCAAGGAATGCTTGAGAAATCGAGACCAGACCGCATTGGAATAGAGAATTCATGGAAACTAGAACGAACGATGAGAATGCTTCTTGCCCCAAAAATCAAAAGTTGAAAAACCTTAGGGAATGCACGATTATTCATATGTGACAATTAAATTAAAAATTTCTAAATCAGATAAAACAAAAGATGAAGATTGTTTTGCACTTGGCAACTAAATGATTTGTAAATTTCTCATAAATCAGAGAGGCAGACAATCCTTCCTTCCACTTGTCACTTGAGTGAATTAAACAATACTGCACTGAGAAAAAAGAAACCCACAAGTTTGAATTTTTCTCTAGCTCGAAATATGAGCGCTGTTCTGCAACCCACAATCTGGTATCAAGATAGTATTCTCAGGAATACTGATAAGAAACATCTAGGAATAATGTTTCAACGACTTGAAATAGTAGTTCTGTTCCAGAAAATTACTTTAGAGATTCGTTTCACGTCTTAAAACAATACTCTGTGTTTTCCCAGTGTATTCGTTGTTGCTTTAAAAGCAATCAAAATCAACAAACAGCGCGACAGCTTTGAGCTGTGCTTTAAAAGAAATACGAACAGAGCAGAGCAGAGCTGAGTAAAGCAGAGCAAAGAAAATAAGATAAACAAAGAAAGCTAAGTAAATGGGGAGAACAAAGCGCGCTGTAAAGACGGTCGGTCGGTCGGTCGGCCGGTCGCTTGGCTGGTCTATGCATAGGCCTATTGTTTTGGGGGAAACTGCATGAAACTGCACATCGGAAATGATTATGGGCAAGACGAAACGGGGGGGGAGCAAAAGTGGTGGGGTGTCTGTGCCGTCGTCATTAACTGACTCACGATGCACATGGCCGCATGTTGCATACAAGGAAGGCACTCAACAGACCCCCACTACTACCCTGCAAACAGCAAAGCTGTCCTGTCAGAAAGAGAGAGAGCAAAAAACAACATTCTGCGCAGGGCAGGGTGTATTTATGCAGGGTGAGCCGCTTCCGTACAGAGCGGCAGCAGTGAGTGGTTTTTTTCTCTCGTGTTTCACCCGTGCTTTTACATAACTTGCGGCGAAGTGCTCTCTTTGCCTGACATCCGCCGCTGAGCCGCTCCTTTCCTTTCATTCCAAAAAACTTCCTTGTACCGTGCACATTCCTTTCTCATCGTTTCGTCGTGGTTCAGACTAACCGTAATCGCGTCGTTTCTTTTGAGCTTGTAAGCATGAGTGTGAGTGTGAGTGACGTGACTCAACAAGAGACGTAGCAAATACACTATGTACACACACACACGCAGGCTTATCCATACAACTGCGGCGAATTCAATGACGTCGCAAAAACTGTTGTTGTGCGTCTTATGTGTGTGCTTGCGAGTGTGTGTGTTTAATGCGTGTGCTTTTTGGGCAAATCGATTTAATTTATAAAAAATTAATACAAAAACCGGGCAGAGCGATACTAGTATTCCCCCATAAAAACTATCAGAACTCGAGTGCTTTTGTTTGTTGTTTTTTTTCCGGCTGCGGCATACGATTTTAATTAAAAGTTGTATGTGAATTTTGATGAAACCGCAATGGCAGCAGCAGCAGCAAAAGCAACAACATTTTATCACCGAAAGAGAAGCAGCATCAGATGCGGTCTATGTGTGTGTTTGTGTTTGCCTGTGCGTGAGCGTGTGTGTGTGTATGTGTTGAAAAAGCCGGCAATCAATGCCAAAAGCCATTCAACAACAAGAACCAAAAAACAAAAGCAAAAGCAAAGCAAGGCAAAGCAAAATGAAAGTAAAAGCATAAATGAAGAAACAAAAAGAAAAACAACAAGAAGAAGCAAGAAGACCAACAAAAGCAAACATTTTAATACCAAAAATAAACACAAAAGAAAACACCATAAAAAATACAGCAGAATATTAAAAAAAATACGAATATTTGTAATAATAGGAAAATATTTTCTGTAAATAAAAGAATAAACCAAAACAATTATTTTAGATATATTTTTTAAACATAATTTACATATAGTATAATAATTAAATTTTATAATTTGTTTCTTTTAGAAATAACCCCAAACGTTGAGTTGACAGCAATATTCTTGAAAAAAAGAAAAACGGAGATTGCTAAAATTGTTGGTGTTTTAAAAATGAGCATAACCTAAACAAAAGAAGCAACCAGTGCGCATAAAATAAAACAAAAAGTTGTAAAAATTCTTGCATAAATAGTTGAAAAAGTGAGAGCGAAAAGAACGAGAGAAATCAACCCAAAAAAAAGTGATTACGATTCGAGTGATTTTTCTTTCGGCGTGCGTTGGTTTAAATAAAAGGCAGCAAAATTTACTACAACGTCGCCTTTGGCAGCGCCAACAACGCCAGCATCAACCCCCCCAGCGGCATAACCACCACCCAGTACCAGCATCAGCCACACCACCACCCCCCTAGCATCAGCAGCAGCAGCAGCGGCAGAAGAATGCTCTTTGAGAATCCAGCGGCTGTGGCCAAGTTGCCGTTTCCGTACAATGTGCCGCCGCCTCTCCAGGCGGCAGCGGCAGCAGCAGCTGTGCCAAATTTAAGGTGAGTTGGCAGCACTCTTTATGGCTCCCCACTCCACTCTCTATCTAGCTCTGGCTTTGGCTCTCCCTTTTAAAGCATAAAGAGGGCGATGGTGGAGAGCGGGAGCATAAATATAAGAACTCTCTCTCTTCGTGTTGTTGATTCCCGTCTCAAGGCCATTAAAGGCGTTAATGCGCTTTGAGGTTTCATATACCCGTTGTAGGTACTCGGGGAGTCCAAGGGGTATGTTGTATTCGAGGGGATGTATGTAACAGCAAAACAAAGAGTGGGGAAATTTTATTTTCTTTTTTTTATTATAAAAATGTAAATAACGATTTACTTTTGATTTTAATAAAAAATAATGTGTATTCCATAAATAGAATTTATGAATTTTCTTTAAAAAATAGAATAAAGGATACCTCGATATCATATCTAAAAAGATATGTTAAGACTATCAATCTACAATCTCAAAATTAAGGTAAACCCATTGCTATTTTTAAATTAATCTTATTCCAGATACCCTTGCAATCCTTTACAGAGTATCTCTTGGCCCACACTCCCCCCAAGTCTCCGACTAAGTCAAGGTGTTGCCATTTGTTTTTCATGGGCCTTCTTCTCGCACAACTTTCCTCCTCAGTGGCATATTTATGAAAATTGTTTTGCTCTTTGGCTGCTTTTTAAATTTTTCATCAGCCACTCAGCGGAGTCTCAGTTTCCATCTCAGTCTCTCTCTGTCTTGGTGGCGGGGGAGAAATGTGCTAACCTATAATTTTTATAAGTTGCTGTTTGCAAATTGCATTCATTTATTAGACGAGATTGAGGGCGAGGTTTACTGTGTAAGTTGTCGTATTAATATTCAGTTTGGAGCCGGGGAAAACCGGAAGACTGGACCGCGGGAGGTTGATTATGGATTTCAAAGGGCATCGCAAAGGAAAATGCTGAGCGACTCTTGATATCAAAGGAATCTATAAACACTGTACAATATTTTATTCTTATCCGGAAGAAACAGACACAAATTAATACAAATTGACATTCTCCAGCATGAAATTTGCATAATATTTTACCATTAAAAGAGCACTTGGGCTGGGCCTGGCTTCCATGACAAATGATTGTAGGCTTTCCTGTGAGATTATTAATGCCCTGCCTTTGCCTCAAGTGACGGTCCCATAATAAACCATAATCTTTGGGCCTGGAAAGTGAGAGTAAAACCATATTTGGTCGTATTCGGAACCGACATTGGAACTTGCTTTACTTTTGGTATTAAATAACGATCGTCTGGCGCCATGCAATCAAGAGTTTACGCTTTTATTTTTGTTTTGTTCGCTTCTTTTGCGTTTGCCTTACCAATTAGCATTTTATTTATTGTTTCATAATTTTTGCTTTTGGCATGTGGCATACTTTGGTCGGGCTTTCAATTAAAACTATCAAAAGCAATGTGATGGATACAGATGTATGGGATTCAAATAAATATACATATATTATGTGAAACTGTTCTGTTGTTGGGGCAAGGATTTGTGAAGATAATGCTTTATTACAAGTGGGCAAAATGGGTTAACAAAATGATGAATAAATGTCGTGTAAAGTCCCCAAATGTCACTGGTTTGTCACGGGTCAATGTGTCTAGAATGTTCCTTGAAGGAGTATTACTAGAAGAGGTCTACAGCTTGCTGGATTAGATGATTGTAAAGTGCTGTCTACACCTTGACACCTTCTACATCTACATCTTCACTGACTTGACATTCAAATTGAAAGACCATCAAGAGACCTCTAAAGACCCCCGCATGCAATCCATTGCTCATTCAATCATTACATAACCTTTGTCTGCCTTCCAATATCGTATTACTGGGAATAACAACAATTTATTTTTAAACCTGAAAAATACCAAAATAATTCGGAAAATACACAAAACAAAATTATCATCATGACACTTGACAGGAAAAAACAAAAACTACTCGCTGCGGAAACGCAGAAAAGCTACAAGGAAAAGCCACAAGGAAAATCTCTCATCGATGTTCGGGAGCATTGACTAAGCGTTGATTGGATTTAAAGTGACAGTAATAAATGACAACAAAAGCATGCTTCATTTAGAAATACCAAAAATAATAACGAAAAAAAATGCATACATTTTTTGTTGTGGTAGACGAATTTTGTATGCCCTTAAGGGAGATTATTTTGAGGGTTTTTATAATTAAAAAACTGTACAAAAACTAAATTATAGTTAACATTTTTTCAGAAGAAAACTCATAAACATATTACTAATGTTATCTATAAATAAAGACGATGCTACAATAAATTTTACAGCGATTTTTCTAGCTTTTATGGAAACTATTTCTTATACATGATATGTGTTTAGGGTAAAGAGAACTAATAAGCCAGAAAATATATAGATATGGCTTTATCCTCCTGATAAATCAAGCCTAAAAGGTCGAAGATGTCTGGGCTACCAACAGCTGCCCCAAAACTGCTCGACCCTCAGGCAAGAAAGAGTATCTCATCTCTGCCAGCTACCGAGAAAACAGTACAGTGCTCCTCTGCCTGGGGCTGACTGAATTTGCACTAGAGACGATGATGATGACGATGATGGTCTGATGTGCGGATGGGCTGGGATTCGTGGGAGACGCTAGACCCAAAGACGTGCTAAATAAACAGACATCGTCGTCACATTTTCCGAGTTTGACACAGTGACAGGCCAAACAAATAGCAGCAACAGCAGCGGCAGCAGCAAAACAAAACCAAAAATTCTCATCTCATTTCATTTCATTCTATTTTTTTTCCTTAGCAAGCAAATATTATGCTTTGCCTCCTCATTTGCCTCCGTCTTTGGTTCGTTCGTGTTGTTCTCCGATGCCAGTCTGCACTGTAATATGAGGCATTGAAAAATATTTGAATTCTTCGTTGCCTCTCGGTGCCTGCCCCTGCCTTGGGTTCTCGGGTTCTTCTGGGTTAATTGTGCGTTGGTTTAAATGCATTCAGTGCACTCGTAATTAGCCAAATTGTTAACTTAATTATTTTTGGGCTACATCTTATGCATAGTTTACAAATGGGGCATCTGGGTGGGGTTTATGTGTAGTTTATGATGGAATAATGTGCTATGAAATATGTATGTGCTATGGTGATTTGTCGAAATCTGTCAGATTTAGCATATTCAAAAGAACTCAAAAGGTTATTAAATGAGAACTATTTTCAATGTTTAAAAAGTTTAGACCTCCTTCTCGAATGGCAATATTTCCAGGGAATTTCACAGTTTTCATCATAATTATCATACTATTTTCTTAGATAATGTTTCCTTCTTCTAGAGTTGCAATATTTCCCGAGAATTTTACAGTTTTCATCATAATTATTCCATTATTTTCTTAGATAATGTTTCTTCCTTCTAGAATGCCAATATTTCCAGGGAATTTCACAGTTTTTAACCTAATTATTCCATTATTTTCTTATGATAGAAATTTGGCACACTTTGTAGTCTCACTTTCCAGTATTTTCAGTGAAAATATTAATCATATTTCATGGGAAATGATGCCATTCGCTTATGAGATATTTACAGTCATTGAACAGCTGATTTCAGCCTCGCTTCCCGCACTACTCATTGTAGCTGTCCCTCTCTGATTCCTTTCGCTTATGAGATATTTGCAGTCATTGAACAGCTGATTTCAGCCTCGCTTCCCGCACTTCTTACTGTAGCTCTCCCTCTCCCTCTTGTGGAGCTGTCACTGAACGCAAACGTACGGCTCTGAGGTGGAGGTTCCGCCTTAATTAGTCAGGCCCCAAGTCGATCATTCGAGTCACTTGCTTATGCAGCAGACAGTCGGATAAATAAGCATCAGACAGCAATTATATATATTTTATTCGCTGCACTGCTTGCATATTAATCGAGGCAAACACCGGCTCTCCTGGCCATGTAATTTGTATCTTTATCTCGAAATAAGCTGACATACGTGGTCGTTCGTTCGGTTACTTAAGCGACCTTCCTTCCTACTTGAGATGCTCCGTGAGATGACAGTTTAATGATGAATTCTCTAGAGAATACAGGAATGAAAATCTCAATCTTTCAACCCTTTCACGCTTTCTCTGGGTTATTTAGATGCCACCTGAAACATTTTACTTTTGTTTCTGTTCTTTTCTGTTTTGGCAAGTTTTTACATTAAATTTCTACCTCTAATGTTGGCTGTTGGCTGCTGCTGCTGCCGAGTGATTATTCATAAGAATTCTCTCTCGCAGTCTGGTGGGCGGTGGGGCAGGGGGCGTTTTGAGTGACAGCTACAACGACTGTCTGTCTGTTAAGGTAGCACCGATAGTGGAGCACCACCAGCCACCCACCCACATAAGATATTTATTTAACTGCGAACCCAAGAGCTCACTAGTTGACTACTTACTTAAGTTGATTAAATCTTGTACGCTTTGTTGGAACATTTCTAATTTTGGTTTGTTCTCTTCTCTTTTATTGTTTTGCCTGGGATATAATTTATCATTGTAAATTGCTTGGCGGAACTTTCTTTGAATGCTTTTTTTGTATGCTTGCTGGCCAAAATGTTTTTAGTGGGTACTTTTCTAGGCAGTAAAATATTTAAATTCGTGGATGGCAATTTGCCATTTAGTTTTTTATATCCGTACCTATAATATTCTGCCTAAAAATAGTATTATTCGTACTACTGGTTGTAGGTTTTCCTATAATATTATCACATTTCCCATCTCAATTCATGTAAACATAAAATGAACGAAACGGAACATACTCAACGAGGAGAAACGTTGTGAGCAGCGGCAAAGGCCGCGGCCGCCTCTACTTTATTCCCGCTACTCAGTCAGTATACATATATGTATGTGCATACATATATTCTCAAACTGCCAAATATTTCGTGGGAAATAGTCCCTGGTCGTAGTATTCCTAGCGATTGTATCATTCATCAATGGCAAAGTATTACATCGAATCCAACCTCATTCAACGGCAATGCCCTTGTGAAAAAGGTTTATAAAATCGTTTTAAAAAGTTTACTAGTCTGTAATCCGTATCTGGCGGATACTTTACAGCTTATTTCGTTATTCAGCCACTTTTACTCTCCATAAATTCCGAACTCTGGCAAAGTATCTACATTTTAAGTGAGTTTTCGCAGAAATAAAACTTTTTGTGCTAATTCCATGGCTGGAACTCTCGTGTGTGCTCATTATCCGCGCGACCCACACACACACACTGGAAAGGTGCGTGCTATAACTGTAAGTCGGCGACTCAATTGTTCTCACACAGCCGCAAATTGAATAAACGGCATGGACTTGGGAATGACAGGCCAAAAAATACCGAAAAATAAAAATAGAAAATAAAAATTTTGCTGGTAAAAGCAGCTTAAAAGTTCTTTGACTTTTACAGATACAGATACAAACGTACACACATACATATATGGATCTATCTATAGATACATCCAAAACTGTGGATTGTTACGTGTTTTTCGAGTGTCAGTCAGTCAGTCGGTCGGTCGGTCTGGTCTGCGGTTTTGAGCTCATTATTCGGATAATTTTCAAGTATTCATCTGTGGAAATAGTAGTTGAAGTTTATTTCAATTGAGTTGCATACAACGTGTAGTATGTGGCAACATGTGCCCGGCACTTTACTCCATTTCAGACGCAGCTTCTGCTTCACTGCATAGATGCCATATAAAATTGAGCTTCAAAATGTGAGTGAATGAGGGGAAGGAAGTACATACAGCTACCCTACATCTACATACATCTACATCTACATCTACCCTGTATACACTGCAAAAATGAGGGTGTTATGAATTGAAGATTACGATAAGAGCTTTCAGTATTAAGCGGGGTTCTAAATCTCTCGCTGAGATTGACAAAAGAGAGCTTGAACAATGAAACGATGGAATCGAAAGAGTATTCATTCGAAGGCAATGAAATCCCGATCAGTGGAGACAAAGTGCAACTCCCCCGCACACGCACGCATTGCCATTGAATGGAACTGCATCTCGTGGATGTGTAGATACTTCAAATGAAGCAATTTTCCAATTGGGTGTGTGCCTTGCGTGTGAAGAGCACAGCTCGTAGCTGAAATAAAGATCAAGAGATAAGACCTGGCCACACTGCATTGCAAGAAGAGGAGGGCCACCTACATACATACATATACATATGTATATACTGACTAGCTATATAGCTGCTAGAATCGGTAGCTTTATTTACCTATAGTTTGTATCTCAATCTTTATTGTCTACGATCTTCATAGCTCTACAATTCGAGATACAAATGTTTGGGTATCCTATGGTATTCAAGGGTATTTCACAGCTTCATTTCCCCAGCCTCTACGGGTCTCTCCTTCATGTGTATGTGCATGTGCGTGTGTGTGTGTTTTTTTTGTTAGTTTATTTTTGCTGCAGATAAAATTGTAAAAGTTGCCGAGTCTGCTTTTACTGTCAAGCGAGCGGCGGGGCTGTGTGGCAGCATTTTCCTATATGCGGTTGGTCGGTAACTTTTTGAGCATTTTTCCTGCCTGCTGCCTGCTGCTGCTGGGGGTTGGGGGGTGGCGGGATGTGGGCGTATTTCAATTATTTGCACGAATTGCAATCCAGAAAAAAGGGGGTGCGTGTGGGTCGGTTGTTTTTTGTTCGTTTTAATTGAAATGCCAGCTCAAAACTCGGCGATCGCCGCTCTCTGGAGTTGAAAGCTTTCGCGCAAGATTAGAGTTACAGATACGCAGATATGGCATTCGATTCTGCATGTGTGTGTGTGAGCTTTTCGATAAACATACAAACTGTTGACGTTTGTTATCAACATTTAAATGCCTAATGAGTTGCATGTGATTCGATGGATACATTTCCATGCCCAAAACAAAGCACTGGAGCCCATAAATCTTGCCTGACTTTGATTTGATTTCAGCCACGACCTTTATATCGAATGAATGAATTTTCCTACTGCATATAGAAGTGCATCTCATGGATGTGTAGATACTTCAGAAGTCTACACTCAATTACAGCCATACAGAAGCCAGCCTCAAGCTGAATCCATATGCAAATTCTTGTGTGTGTGTTATATGCTGCAGAAAAATCTACTCTTGCCTGTTATTTGCCATATGAATGGAGGGAAATTGCATTTTCTCAAGTGCAGGGCCGCATTAAATTATGCGCATACGAAGGGAAACGGGAACAGAGGGCGTAGAGGAGAGGGTGGGCAGGGCCTTTCGCTTTGATATGAAAAATTGCATACCAAAAAAAAAATGCACATAAGTGCATGACATTCTCGAGATTTCTAGCGCCAGAGCGAAACGAAAAGAAAATGAAACGAAAAGGAAATGAAAAGAAATGAAATTGTGGGAAGAAACAGAAAATGAAATTTATGGGAAAAATATTAAAAGAAAAAATTATTAAATAAAATAAATAAAAATAAAATAAATAAAAATAAAATATAAACAATAAGAAAATAATAATAAAAAAAGAAAATAAATAATAATAGTAATAATAATAATAAAAAGAAAATAAATAATAATAAGAATAAAATAAAGAAATATATAATAATAAGCATAAATAAATTGTAAATAATAATAAAATCATAGATAAAATAATAGCTAAATCATAAATAATAAATACTCATGTGCAATTATAGAAAAAGATTGAACTCAATAATGCACTGCACCATATAAATTATATGCAATTATTTTGAGACATCTTGGGACCTTGATGGTCGTCCGACCATAACATCTGTCACTCACTCCCACGGTATTGGAATATTCCCTGCAATCGAATGTAGAATGTGGAACACATGCAGTCGATTCTTGTCTTGTCCCACATTTCTTGATCAATTACAATCAATTTCCTTGCTTCCATTTTCCATTTCCAATCGCCCTCTAATTTCTGTATTTATTTTTTATCTGGGTCAATCTTGGACTACCACATGTCGCTGTCAATTTTGGTAAATGTTTAGGTATTTGTTTTTATTTCGAGGAATTTTTGTTATGAAAACAAATTTGGCGACACACGAAATATTTCTAATATTTTTGTGATGTTTTGTGAACGCTCGAATTGTTGGATGTCTGAAATATTTGCATGAATGAATAAAACTTAAACTGAAGACTTGATGAAGCCATCAGTCCCCCCTTATAGATACTGTATCTATATATCTAAGGCCCCCGCATAACTCTCTCAAGAAACCAGTAATGAGCGTCTCATTAAGAGCAGTTTTTTGTGGTTGGCCCATTGAGCATTTAGTTCATTAACCTCTCCAGGCAGCAAGCTACAACTACAACTACAACTACAACTACAACTTCAATTGTTGTAGATTTTTGCGCTGCCGGCCTGCGAGTTCATTGTTGTCTTGGCCAAGAAAGCCGGCCACGAGTTGGCCTAACAAAATGCTTATAAAAAAGAGAAGTAAAAAAGCTACTACCCATGGCCCGTGGCCCATGGCCTGATATGCCAATTAAAGTGAACCCCACAGAGAGTCTGGGGAGTCTGGGGCGGGGGAGTAGCTGCCTCTTGTTCGGGGGCGGGGGAGTAGCTGCCTCTTGTTCGGGGGCGTGTGCTTTCTCCTCAACAAGCTGCTGGTTAGCCCCGTGCGGGACCTCTTTGTTAGCCTGGTTTACGGGCTAATGCCAAACAATTATTTAAAATTAGCTGCCATAAAAAAGAAATTTTGCCTCTGAAAGTCGAGTCTTGGCAGCCGCGGCTTTGGATAAAGTTTTCGCGCTCGAAGAAAATGTTGTTTATTGAGTAACTGAAGGGCCAGGCTAGAAAAACTCCAGAGATTAAGCAGAAACAAAGAAGTGGCCGATAGGAAAATAGAGAATAAATCAACTTGGGAGTGTGGATGAATATATTTCAGAGAACTCTTCTCTACCCTTGGGCATTTTCTACTCTTATTCGCCTCGTGTCTTGTACTCGCTTGAGGGTAAGCTGGACAGCGAATTGTATCTCTGAGATACACAACTCTTGAGATATTTTTTGTGATAGTTCTACTACTCGCTTTTGCATTTCCTGATAGCCCACACCCCACATCAAATGTGGCAACTGTGACAGAACAATTTCAAATAATTAATGCCGAGAACACATCAAAATGTACACTCAGAGAAAATACAGGCATAAAATAAAATTAATTAGAATTCACTTTGATTTAAATATAAGTTATTATTAATTATAATAAAAAATAAATAAATAAATAAAAATAAAATAATAAAATTATTATTAAAAAGTCTATTAACATTTAATATTTTATTTAATCTAAACATAAAACACTTAAAAATAAATACATAGAATTGATTAAATTTTTAGGTTATATTTACCAGACATTTATTTTAAATATGAAATATATTTAGCTAAAATATTTGCATATTAATTGAAATATATTTAAATTATTATTTTTTTTTACTATTTATTATATTATTTATTTATATTATTTATCTATATTATATATATTTGTATTATTTATTTTATTATTATTATTATTATTTTTATATTATATTTAAATTCAACTTTAACTCTTCGCTTCTCAGTTCTTGTTTCTGCGAGTGTTCTGTATCTGAGGTTGATGTATGTGCTTTGACAGTATCTGCTTATTGGCATGCGTATCTATCGGTTACATTAGCGCGCACACAAATATATTTCCAGTTTGTATCTACAATATACATTTATATTGTATATATATTTATCATAAGTCAAAGCGAGTTCGTCTGCTGCTGCGGATGGATGGTGGAATTTATATTATCGATGGGTTATAAATTGAAGACAATGAAATCAATTGATTGGCATTTCTCAGACACGGATGGGGGGCACATGGGTGTGCTGTGTGCTGTGTGGTGACCCCGTTTGTGTAGACATTAGATACGAAACTGCAGTCGATTCTAGATGCCATGCCGCAGACGCTGAAAAGAAAACTTATAATTACGCTTTAAAATATCTCAATTTTCAAGACCGGTTTTTGTGGTTTCTCTACCTCTCCCCCTCGTTCTGTCTCTCTCTGTCGCGTCTGTTGTCATGGCAATCAGATCTATAGTAGAAATCTACTTTACTTTGTTTCTCCGCTCACAAAGTCTTGAGTCTTGGCTTTTATCGATCGTTTGTTCAGCATTATTTATGATACACATTTAAATTGTTAATTTCTTGGCAAACATTTGTCCATTTTCCATTTGTCACCTACACTCTTAGATATGTATTTTTCAGATACTTTCGCTTCGAATGTGCTGCTAAAAGTTGTGCAAAATCTGTGTATGTGCAGCATCATTTTATGGCATTTTACGTAAATAGTTTCTTGGCTGCCACTCGTAACCTTTCTTTCCTATAGATTTATTTGCCCCCCGAAATGGTTTTTGGGTCTTTGATGCCAGCCGACGTCGCCGCCTCCCGTGTGTTTGTGCGATAGATGGATGGCTGCATGGCTGCAATTAGTTTGATTATGATAAATTTTATTTCATTTCGTTTCGTTTCAAGAACTGCCATCGATTGGGGGAATTTTTATTGGAAAATCAAAATGGTGGAGGCTTTTGATTTGTGGTTTGAATAGCCAGAAGCGTCATTACTTTTACGTTGCTCTCAAAACAGAACAAATAAAGTACAAATAAAAAAAAATTACAAAAATAATGAATATGAATAGAATTCATAATAATAATACGCTCAATAATAATTAAATGAAATATACGCAAAGCCTTTATATTTCCAGCAATGAAAATTAAATTAAAAAATTAAAAATAAAATATAAAATTAAAATAAAAAATTTAAACAAAATTAAAAATAAATACAAAATAAATAAAAAATACAATAAAAATTAAACATTAAATAAAAAATTAAAATAATAAATACATCAATTAAATAAAATTAAATTAAAAATAAAATAATAATTAAATAAAATAAAAATTAAAATAATTAATTAAATTAAAAATATTAAAATAATTAATAAAATTAAAAATAAAATAATAATTAAAAAACATAAAAAATTAAAATAATTCATAAAGAAAACAAGTTCTTAGTCGTAGGCGACGATACAGCCTAAAGCTCTCTTTCTCTCTCTCTTTTCCAGAGTAGCTAAGCAATTAAGGGTGGTGTAGGGTGGGTGTAGGTGAGAAGAACCTTACATATATCTCTCTTCGCCAGTCTTCACGCTATTTTGCATTGTCAAACCACACTGTGAGAGAGCGCGAAAGTACTAAAGAGCTTGCTGTAGCAGCTTCTAGCGAACCCTTTTGTACTTTTGTAATTTACCGCCGTAAAATGTTTCGATTTGCTGCTCATTCAGAAGTCTTTTCCATGACAGCCTATCACTCAAATGAAACGGAACGATTAGGCCACAAAACACAAAAAAGAAACAAGCACAGGGCCAATAGAAGATAAGAAACCGCCCAGCAGAAATCAGGCAAAAGAGACCTGAAACTGACATTTCTTGATACATTTTGTGGGAAAAACGAAAAAGAGTTGACTTGTTGGCATGTCAAATGCAAGTCCCAGCGGAATTCTTTCCATTTTGCAGATAATTTGTAATCGAATATCACGGAACCAGCCAAGAGGGGTCCAACCCAGCCCACCCCATTGGAACTATCAAAGACGAGAACTCTATTTCGTTTTCGGCAAACAACAATAGCCAGGGGGAGTGGAGTGGAGTGGAGTACTTGTGGCAGACCCCAAGCAGAAGCCTGGCTGCAAGTGAAGCTTCTGCTGCTTTTTGCACAATTTGAGTATCTAAATAGCCGTAAAATTGTGAAACATGCAATGCCAAAGGCCCAGCCCAGCCACAGATCTCTGTGGGGCCCACAATCGGATGTGCTGTGTATCTGTGAGATACTTAGACATAGATAGACTTTTATCCTGCCCTGCACTGCCGCCTGCACTGCATGTCGTGCCGTGCCGTGTCGCCGTGTTGCATGACAGTTGCAAAATGTTCCGTTCTATCGTACATTTGCTGTGGGAATTCCGTTTGGCTGGCATAATTATGGCTGGGAAAACTCTTTAGAGAGAAAAACGCTTGCATCCAAGATGGCACTTCAATTGGTTTTTGCATAAATCAAACAAAATGCAACAACTTTCGAGAATGTTTGTTCAAATCTCACGAAATAATTGGCGGGCATAAATTCATCCTGAAATACGAGTATGCAAAACTCAAATGACATTCTTTTTTCTTTCGCTTTTCCTGGCAAATTGTATGCAAATATTTTGACAATTTTCACTTAAGCTTTGACATTCCAGGAGGAAACTTTCGGGGTGAAGCAGCACTCGCACTCATGCGGCGACGAAAATCTCAGCTCAGACACCAGCACCAACACCATTATCTTGTATCTTGTATCGTGTCATATTATTTTTTTCTCTGTTGCCGGCAACCGGATGCATAAATAAGTGACAAACCCCGAGATGTGGCTGTGGCTGTTGGTTTTTGTTTTTGTCGAATTTCCGGCATCACTTTAAAGAAAAAGAAATACGTGCAGAGCTGTTTTTCTTAAGTTTTTATTAAGATGTGTTTATGTATCGCCATTGGGCAATGTCGGTCGATTTTATGTAAATTCTAATACGTTTGACCATGAAAAAAATGAATGTGGGAGAGGTTTTCATGGAAAATGCAAGAAAAATAATAGATAATAATAAAAATAATAAATAATAGTACACAAATCTACAAATAATCATGAGAAAAAGATTGGGAGCCAGCAAATATTCGGTTTGTATAGAATTAATGTGGCTGCGCTTTGAATTGCAATAATTACAGCAATGGGCAGCACTCTGTTCTGCCAATGGGCAGCACTCTGTTCTGCCAATGGGCAGCACTCTGTTCTGCCAATGGGCAGCACTGTTCAAGAGAAGCAAAACCCGCGTGGAAAACCAATAAGAAAGTAACATTATTTCGACTATTACTGCAAGAAACTTTTAGTAGAGCAATGGACCTTACTGCTAAGCTGTAAGAGAAAATAATAGAGAAATCATCGAAAATAACATATAAAAGCCTTTGAAATAAGAAAATTCTACAACAGAATAAATTTGTAAAAAAGATTGCCAAAATATGGCACATAAAACTCTATTATATCATAATTCTATTAATAATTAATCATAATCATATAAAAATTATCAAATTAATCTCCAAAACTCTTTACTTTCATTAATAAAGATTGTGCAATCTTTTGGCGAAACGAATCAAAAGTGACATTCTATTCTTTTGCGATAACAAACGATGCCAAATCGCTCGAAAGACAGCTCCAAACATCCATCAAATCTGGCAAAATATCCAACAATCGATTGGGTTTTGGTGGGAAATCAATCGAGAAGTCCACTTAGCCATGGCCTAATCATAATGGGGAATCTTCTTACCCAGCAATCTTATGCAATCGTCGCCACTCGACTGTGAGGAGGAGATACAAACAGAAGAGAGAAATCTATAAACCGAAAAAATGCAGAAAGAATGGAGCAGCAGTGTGGGAGGGGGGAAGGTGGCCAAAACCAGTTTTCAGTTTCCCTTCGAAATCGAAAAAAAACAAAAGAACCGAAAAGACTCTCGGAATAAGAGCGTTTTTCGTTTCGATTGTTTTTGTGTGGATTTTGTCTTATTTGTTTCGCTTGAGCGGTTTGGGATTTATGAGGCACCGCGAGTGTGAAACAGAATTTCATTTTATTGAATGCTTCTTGCACCATTTGCCAGTCCACCGTATAAATATTGCCCAAGAAGCAAACGATTTGGGCAAAGACTGGCCAAAAAGATGTCGAATGCAAAATGGCCAAATGGCAAATGCAATTAGTTCGGCTCCAATTCAGAAATTGGCAGGCAATTTGACAATTCGGCAGCAGGTGCTGCATGCCGATTGCCGCTGCCGATGATGTTGATTCCGGCCAATATTTATTATTGATGACAATCATCTGTTGCCTCGCGCTTGCTGCTAAATGGAAAATGTCTAAAACGGAACATCGACTGAGTTTCACTTTCACATAATTGCCACATCATTTTAGCCAGCTCGCTCTCAGACTCGTTTCGTGGCAGGATTTTCACGTGAAAGTGGAAATCTTTTCCAGTTCGTGCATGTGGCGGCTCGTGTCTTATTACCCCACAAAAAATGATTCGTAATTACGGAATTGAATACAGTTGAGGCCTGGAGAACAATAGATGCTTCGGCTTTCCAGCTGGGAATTTTGTGTAGAGAAAATTCCAAGAAAAATACACAAAAAGTTTCTTTTGTCGGCTAAAGCCTAAAAGGGCTGAATGGGAGTTTGAAATTGCATTTTGGAACATGGAAATGAATCTGAAATCACTTTGTGGTCACCAGTCGAGGCATACGAAGCGTTTAGTGGCCGTTCACTTATGCTAAACTCGACAAATGTGCCCCTAGTGGGTCAAAGGTAGAGGAAACCTCCTTAAACTTATGAGCATTGTTAAGGGACACTTCTGTAACGAAATATAGACTGTATATCTTTGGTTATTGATACTTCTAGGCTGTTTATCTATGTATACCCCTTACTGATGCATCCCTCCCTGAGGAATCAGCTTACCAAACACTTCTCAGACTCTCCCCCCAATCAAACAATGATGAATCTCATGGCTAGAGATCCAATTTCCCAAGCAATTGCTGATTATAGAGTCCACGTTTATTTGTTTGTTTAATTTCTCTGGTTCCATCTTCTGCTGCCCCCAGAGATTTATTGTAGCCTCTCTCTGGTAATCAAAATTTGATGCCTCCTTTAGAGTGGAGTGTGGTCTTAATCTGGAAGAGGGTTCGGTCCAGTCAACGACCTTCAAGTCGGTCGCTAGAGGAGAGAAGGCGAATGACAATCCACAATCAACAATCGCCTGGTGGCTTGACTTTAATTATATCTGGAGCTGGAACTGGGGCTTGGGAAGAGGCCTCTGTGGGAGGCAGAGAACCCATTATCCATTACCATTTCATTAACATAGACATAAAGCGAGAGTCTGCCTCTCTGTCGACTGAAATGAAAACACGTGTTGCGGCCATAAACAAAGAAATTGGTAAAAACAGAAGAAAAATTGCCAAAAAGAGCGGCCTAGCGTGAAAAGCAAGCAACAACAAACAGGGACAGAAACGTACGAGATACATATAGATATATGTATGTGTGTATCTGTGTTGTTCCTATACAAATTTTCCTGTGCTTTTTTTATGGCAGAGTCTGTGGATCGATGAAATATTTGTGCTTTAAAGATGGTTAAAGATGGAAAAGCCTGTGGAAAAGCCTCGCCGGCTGCTAATAGACTTATATTGAATACAACAGCCATTTATTTTCCGTTCAATCGCTTCAACAATTCGATTCCGGATAGTTTTAATTAACACGAGATAGCCAGTAGATTAACGGCAGACATCGTTTAATTATAAGCGGAAGAGCCTAAAGGGTGGTATTACACCATGTAAAAGGTTTCATTATTGGAAAGTACATATGATATATGGATGGGTATACATCTATATATAAATACATGGATGTGTAGTAAGTATATGTGAACGTTCATGAATGTAAATCTGAAAATGGAGTTTCCAATGGAAAGATAAACCAAGAAATAAGTATAAACCTTTATAGGAAATATATTAATGGCTTTCAAACTCAATTTGTGTTGTTTGTATCATTCTTATCTGAAGATATACACAGAACCACATACGTTCCTTAAAGATCCAGCATGCCTACATCAGTTCCTAATCCATTGTGATATTATAGAGGAGAACATTCGTATAAATGATCCCTAGTCTTGGTCCTAGGAACTTATAGCTCCCAACTGCAACGCAAACAATATACATTGCATGTGCTTTACGGGCCCCATTGAGCTATGGCTGCCCGGCAACATTTAATGAAAAAACAACATACATGTCCAGTGCATGACGCGGCTCAACTCAAGTTTCGCTGATGCTAGAAATTAAAAAATAAAATCCAGCGCATTAAATTCATTATAAATAATCTCGTATATGGCACTGAAAGGACTTCTCTGGAAGCCAAAATCCCTGGAGATTACCGTGACCTCGCTCAGATGTCACGAGTATACAAATTTTAATAGGTCAAAGGATGTGCTTTAGGGGCTTATGGCTTTTCTATGATTTGCCTCTCCCCTCTACCTTCCTTTACCTCCTGTATCTACCTTTCTCTTTCTCTGTGGCTGCGTGAACAAACTCGCACACATTTTCATGGGAAATTACGTGCCGCCATAGCTGTATGGCTGTCTGGCGGCTGCCGCGCTGTCTAGCTATCCTTTTGCTTTGACAATTTCCGACATATCGACAGTGGCATCCCCTTCCACATTTCCTCTCACAGCCACTCCCACTCCCACTGCCGCTGCCGCCCCCCTGTGTATAGGGAGTGTGAATAAAATGTAATCCGGCAACTGCGTGCGGTAATCTAACAAAAAACAAAAACGGCGCAAAAAATACACAGAAAAAATGCCAGTACTTCGTAGATGAGGAAAAACCCGTCTCGAACTTATAACCGAATGGTGGTGGCCCCAAGCTACATCTGACCCCAGACCAACACACCGCTCCTCCCCCCAAACCTCCCACACCGCTCGGCCCACTCCTTTTTCCCGTCCTTTCCGCTCCGCCCCGTCCCGTCTCTCTCTCTCTCTCTCTCCCCGTTCGGTGTTGAGTGGAGTGGAGTGGCCCCACAGCTGTGTTGATTTTCATTTTCAGCGGGCCCCCAGCCGTCGAAGGGGCGTGCCGCCGCCCCCTTTTTTCGCATTGATTGCGTTACAATTTCAGGTTTTCTGGTTTCTGCCATTTGCCGCCAGTCTACTTCTACTTTTCGAATACCCTGTAGCCGAAAGAGGGTTTCCATTTCCTGCCAAAAGATGACATGCGGTGCCTTTTGCTTAGGGGAAACCATCGACAATGATACGAAGGTGCCCCTGCTATAGACACAACTTTTGTGATTCTATCTGTAATCTTTAACCCATCAAAATGATGTTCTTAAGAGGTGATATGAATGCCATAGATATTCCTCTAGATAGAATAGAATCTTCATGGTATGAAGACTCCTACTATTCTTTAGTTTCCCCTAGAAATCCTTTCGCTTCAAGGGTATCCACAGCTTCGACCCTTTTCTTGTATTATTGCTGCTGCTTCTGCTGCTGTCTTTGGCTTTGGTTTTGCTTTGCTTTGCTTTGCTTTGCATTGAATTGCTTTTGCTTTTGTTTCACCGGCTGTGCCACAAAACGTGTCCATTGGGTTGGTTGTTGTTGCTGCTGCTGTTGCTGCCGTTGCTGTTGCCATTGTGGCTCTGTTGTTGCTGCTGTCGCTGTCTGTGCCACAGCGTTGGAGTTGATCTTTATCTGTATCTCCGGTCGGTCGGTCGGAGGCCCCCATTCCCTTCCCCTCCCCTCTCCACTCCTCTCCTCTGCTGTATATAGTAAAATGGTAACTCGAATTGTTGGCTCAGCTCTTGACTTGGCTCTGGCTGTGGCTCTGGCCCGGCTCTGGGTTTGCTTTGGGTCTGGGTCTGGCTTTGGGTTAACCGGTTTCCAGTCTCTGGGTCTCTCTCTTTCCATTTCGTTTCGTTTTCATTTCGATTTACGAGCGCAAAAATTAAAACCGAATGAGTAGTAGAGCAGCCAGGCAAAAGCACTGCCCTCGTTGTTATTGCTATTGTTTCTCCGGTCGATGCTTTTGGCATTAAGACCCACCCCGCCCCGCCCTGCCCCTCAGCGTCAGAGATCTTGAAAAGCCCCCCCAACTCTGACGTACTGGGGCTCGTTCGATTTGGTTTCACAGATCAAATAGGGTTGGGGTTTCAGATCTACTACTTAGTCCGCTATATTCTCTGGCATTCGTTATCTCTGAACAGAGGAGGGCAAAGGGTAGGGGGCGGTGGGATTATATACCCCTATAAATGGGAATCTGGTCTCTGTAAATGGTCGTCGGTTTATTATGATTATTGTTATTACTGTCGTTCGCATTGTCTTTATTTGGTGGAAAAAATAATGTCGCATTAAATAAATTATTGCACATCGTTCAGGCTTTTCGGTACATATGCAGATACATTATATTTTTGTCTCTGAATAAACGGACTTTCATTTCCTGCAACAAAAAATATAAATACAGTTTCCAGTTGTTGGTTTTTTCTGTGTGTGGGAGTTGTAAAGAATTTGTTTATGGTTTCATAAACTTAAATGTGATTGGATTTTTGGTTGCGGTTTCAGTGATTCATGCGAAAGTTTTATTTCGGAAGCAGTTGTGAAATGCATTCAAGGAGAATTTCGTTGGATTGTATAGGGATGGCATTTGGGGAGGTCGTCATGATAAGAAACTAAGATATATTTTATGGAAATATTAGTAAATACTTAGAATTCACTTTGATTTAAACATAAATGTATTAAAAAGAATTTTCAATACGGGTGGAATTTGTTTTACGAGTCAAATATTGAATATTCCGCTCATCCGAAAGTAATGATTGGTGCAATGGCCCTGAAATGTTCCCATTGTCAGCCGTAACCATCTAGGGATGACATCAATCAATTGTTTAAATTTAAACAGGGATTGCTAAGTATAACACAATTCAAATAAAAAAAAAACAATCCAAAAATTTAAAAAAAAAAAATCATAATAAAAACAAAAATTTAAATAAAAAAAATAAATAAAGAAAAAAAATTATATAATACAAAAAAATTAAATAAAAATATATATAAAATTACTAAAAAAAAGTACAAAAATTTAAATTACAAAAAAAAATGAATACCAAATTTAAAAAAAAAAATTAAAATTCAAAAATTTTGAACAAAAGATATTTAATTTGTAGGAAATATGTTTTATCTAAATGTTAAAATACTGTTCATATATTTAAATACTTACTCATTCAATACTTATTCCATCTATCCTGTCGATGAGATCTATTTGAAATGTATTCTTTCCTGTATCCATCCACCTATCCATCCACCTATCCATCCACCAATCCATCCACCTATCCATCCACCTATTCATCCACCTATCCATCTCTTTATTCATATATCTATTCATGTAATATCTGTATCTACTACTCCATCTCCATCTACTTCTACATCTATAAGACTATCTACTTGTCCTTCTGCATATTGTATCTCTCCTTAACTTTACATCCATCTACCGTCTAGCACACTCATTGAACTCAACCTTTTCGATGTTTAGCCCAACATTGATGTTGTCCATTTCCCACATTTGACCAAAGTTTAAGGACACTTTTGCGGTAGAAGCACTTGTCTGACATCCGATAGCCTTCATCTTCGTGTCTTAAGCCGCTGTCGAAAAGCATTTACAAAACCATTTGACACACCCGCACAAATAAATTCGAAAATAAACACCAAACAGCAAAAACAAAAAAAAACCCTGTCTGTCAACCTTCAGTGGGAAAAACAATTTGCGGATCAAAAATACACTAAAAACTAAAAATCAACAAGTTTGTATCTCGATTTTTGGTTGGCTTTTTTCGGTCTGTAATTTATCATATGCCAAATCTGATAATGCATTTGTTTCTTCTGGTTTTAAACCAAAACACAAAATATATTTTGGATTTTTTTGGGGAAAGGTCAAACGATGTTGAAAATGTTTTTGGGTGTGTGTTTTGCCAAAAATTTAATTATTTTTTAATGGTTTAATTAACAGAATTTATGGTTAAACTAATGCACTTTGTGTGAATCATAATTTGAGAGCTTTTATTGAATGAACGAATCTTTTGTTTCAAATGCCGAAAAAAAGAGCATTTTTGCTGCTATTTTGGCACAGACTTTCCACACGTTTTCCACACTCTCTTGCGCACACGAATACAAATGGAAAACCTGCTTTTGACGGGCCACATGAAAATTGATTTTCACGAGCGTCGTCCTCCTCTCGAAGGAGTTGTCGTGTGGTGCCCATCGACGTATGAGTAATATCCAAGAATGAAAGTAAATTTTTCACTGCCGCAAAATCAATAACATTCGGGGCTTAAGGCTCCCTGGGTTTCCACCTGAACGATTACATACATTTCCATTCATATGTAAATCCACAATTGACGTAATATACACAAAATTTTGGTGGATGTCGCCTCTCCCTTGCTTTCCTTTGCGCGCCTTCTTTTTTATACAACCGCAACGAGGCCAATCTCACCTGAGATTGCCATGAAATTCTGTTGCTCACTCAAATTAGAAAAAGAAAAGCCACAAAACGAAAAGCGAAGAGCGTACAAATCTGTGCCAGAAAGCTGAGAAAATTATGATGGCACATTGGGACGAGGGACTAGGAACTGAGGGGCAGTGAGGGGTACCAAGGGGCAGTGAGGCACTGAAGCACTGAAACACTGAAGCACTGAGGGGCTGAAATTAAAAACAGACGCATTTGGCCCACAATTTTGTGCATAACACAAAATCAATTACAATTTTAATTAAATATGCAAAGCTCTTACCCAAAAGAGAGAGAGAGAGAGAGAAAGCCCCAGCTACAGCTACTGAATGGGAGAACGGAACTCAATCAGGCTAAATGTCCCCCAGGCAGGTGACGTCTTTTCATAATGTCCCACCCACACACACACACACAGACACAGATACAGACAGCCCAGCCCTGCCCAGGTATAGGTATCCCTTTTAGCCCTATCCTCTGGGTCTCTCTGAGGGGGTGGCAACAGCAGCAGCCGCAGCAGCAGCAGGCAGCAGGTCCATAAATGTTTGAAGCAATTTGGTAGAAAACTCTAGAAAATGGATTGTTCTTTAAGAGGTTGCCCTCTGAAGCTGTTGGGACTGCCGTTAACTATGGATGACTACAATATTTAATGTATTCGAAATTTGAAGCAAGTCAGTATAATGTATTCTAATTTATTTTTCATAAGATCATTTTGGATGCTAGTTGCTCGTTCGGGAAACGAAGGAAACTATAAGGAAAACAATATATTAAAGACAAGGAGCTGACCAGGCAAAGTTTTTGCCGCTTTGACAATGGGAAGATTCTTTTTCTATTAGTACTAATCACCACTTTCGAATGAGCGGAATATAGTTTAAAATAAGTACTGGCAAATCTGTTTTGTTGTAGAAGGAAACTATGTGGAAAATTTATGAACAAAAAGCTGACCCTGAAACCCATTTGCCGTGTTGGTAATGGGGAGATTCTTTTTCTATTGCAGTAATCATCACTTTCGGATGAGCGGAATATACATTAATTGTCTTGTACTCGAACGCGTGGTGCTTGTAGAAAGATGAAAAATAGTTTATAATAAATACTTGCAATGCTGTTTTGTTTTAGTTGGAAACTTTGTGGAAAAGTAACCAATCTGAACAATATTTTCCCATTTTCTGGTTTTTTTGAAAGGTTAAAAGTCTTTGAAGTCCATTAAGTGTCCCTGGGAAATGTTCCTCCATTGATATGCCCATGTTTGTAGTAACATAAGACCAAATCCTTTCTGTCCTTCCTCCCTTTGCTGCCACCCTACAAGATTCATATATTTTAGATATTCTGGAGAAGCACTTGGGCAGCTCTCATGGAAAAGCATAAAAAATAAATGAGTCCTGCGTAGACAAGAGCACAAAATTCTTAATTAAATTGTCCCCAGAGCGTGGGAGCAGGAGGCAGGTGGCAGGGGCAGCTATGACAGATGACAGCTTTCCAAGCTGGAAATCAATTACAATTTACTTGCCCAGACACTTGGGCTGGCCTAATCCTGTCCAGGTACCAAGTACAAGTACAAGTACAAGTATTGGTAGGTAGCTGCAGCTCTTGCATCTTTGATGCTCAAACCAAGCTAAATGGAAATGCGGTAAACTGGGCCCAGACGAAGCAGCAGCTGGCCTGCTGGTAGCTGGCAGGCAGGCATTTGGTCAATTGGTCAATTTCCATTTGCATATCATTTGGATTGGTGGCCAAGAATGTTGCAAAATTCTGCTAAATGTACAGTTTTTGGCAGTTGTGGCAGCTTGACGTAATGGGCACACAAACAGAAAGAGTCAAAGAGATTGGATTGGTAATACTTGGGGGGCGACTAAGGCTAAGGACGGACTACCTCCTGCAACATTCGACATTCAGTTAGTTAATTAGCAAAGTGCGTGGCGTGGCATAGCATGGTGTGGCATGACGTGGTGTGGTGTGGCACTCTTGAAACTGCTGCTCGATTGAAAACATTTCATTAATTTCTGCCATTTTTCTCTCTCTCTCTCTCGTTTCAGGTATGACACAAAAATAAATCAAATGCAAATGCAAAATATCGATTAAGGTCAAATTACGTATACGTAGATGATGTGAGGCAGCTTGGATCGGAATATGATTTGGTATTTCTCCACGGTTTGCAATTCAAACAGTACTCTATAGTGCTCTTTTCCTGATTTATCATATATAATTACATTTATAAAACATTAAAAATGAGGAAAATAAATGCAAAATAGGTGGAAAAAGATTGGAAAATGAAATGCGGAATATGAAGCGAAATGGCGTCATGGCGAAAAGTACAGGAAACTCTATTAAGCTCTATTACGGGGCCTATTTTCCATAGAAAATATAGTTTTATATATGACAAAAGATACTATTCCAAGATACTATCTAAAACTTATCGGTAAACTATCCCAAAACTATCGTTTCGAATCGTCTCAGAGACTTATTACTGGAGCAAATACTCGTAGATCATCTTTGAGGCCTCGCACTGCATGATATCCCAAGCGTAATAAAAATACTCAACGATTTTCCATAACTATCTAACTATCTATCTATCTATTTATCTGCTTCCACTTTCACTTTGCTACACTTTTGTGAGATATTTACCACCTTCCCATCTTTAGGCCCAGCATTTAACTTTGTCAAGCGCAAACATAAATATCAAATATCAGAATAGTGTGGCTTTTTAATGATATATTGTTGGGGTCTCTCTTGGCTTTTATCAGCCATTAATGATCGCCAGAAGAGCGTGAAGCGTCGTCGTCTTGGTCGTCTGTGGGTCTGGTTTACACCTCAAAAAGTTTGTCAGCTGTCTGATATTTTTTCCAGTAACTTTTTGTTTATTTTTGTATAAATTTTTGTTGTTTTCTTTTGAGAGAAGAGACATTGAGGCGATGACGACCATCAACTGTCAACAGCCTTTGCTGCTGCTGCTGCTTCTGCTGCTGTCTGCTGCTTCTGCTGCTGTTTGCTGATGTCTGCGTAAATATTTGCCAGCTGCGTAATTGCAGCCGAAACCGAAAAAAAAACTACAGCAAAGAAAAGAAAAAGAAGAAAAATAAAGATGGATTTGCCTGTCGCTTTGAGATGGATAGTCGAATGTCGTCGTCGAGCCCTAATGAGTGGCATTGTGCGTGTGGAGACCCTGAACCCTTTACTCAAATTGTCACAATCAATAATAAGTTTTAGTAAATTCCATGAAGCATTTCCTTGGAACTTTTCTTATTAGCCAGCAAGTTGATTATTTTTCATAGAGAAACATCTGTCTGACCAGGCGACAAGTTTGCTGCTAAACTTTTCCACTTTTGCTGCAAAAAACTAAAACAAAATCTTTGTCTAAGTTTTCCACAAGATAAAACTGCAGCCCAAACGTTGAGGAAAACAAATACCCCCCGTACTTACTGGAGGAACAAGTGTGAGATGATTGCTGTTTTTTATAAAGAGAATGAGCTTTGTAATTGCACTTTACAAATTGGTTAAAAGTTGGCAGAAGATTGTTTTAGATTTTAACATTATTTGTATGGTTTTTTAATCGATTTTGAAAGACTTGAAGATTTCATAACCCAAAGAAACAGAAAATTACTGGAAAAACTGAAAAACTGAGCTAGAAATGTTTCAAAATCTAATCGAAGTTCTGCTAAGCCACTCTGTGAGAAAATTACTGGAAAAACTGAAAAACTTAGTTAGAAATTATGCAAAATCTAAACTAAGTTCTGCTAAGCCACTCTGTGAGAATACGAGAGAGAGGGAGAAGGAGGGGAGGGAGAAGGCGTGGTGCTATTTTCAGACTTGGCAATTATTGTGCCATTATTAATATTATTCATAAAATAATTATGAAATATTCCTACAAAAATACAAAGAATTTACGTCTTGGTTTTCTTAGATTTTCAGTAATTATTCCCAAAGAAAAAACAGCCCCTAAAGAGATCCAATCTAATGCTAATGTTCTAATGCTTCGCTTTATCTCTGTCTCGTGTACCTGTAGCACTATAAAAAACCTCATTATAAAACCTAAACATTTAGCTACCAGCCTTCCGTTCAATTTAGTAGCTACCTTTAACATTTTCATAGTGTTTTTCTTTTTTTGGGTGCCTTTTAGTGCCACATAGTAGAGGCAGAGAATGGTTTCCCACGCCGCATGGATCAGCTCGTCATATCTTGGCAGCATCTCTTGTGGGCACTCCAGTGCGGACTCCTAAGCCGCAGGCGGCAACACTTGAGTGCCCCAAAGCTCGAGTGGCTTTTGGGCGCATTTAACATGCTCCAAGCCGAAGCGGCAGCAGCACTCTACAACGCCTACAAGGGCCAGCAGATTGAGCCTCCAAGGGCCAGCAGATTGAGCCTCCAAGAGCAAGAGAGTGATTTACAGCAATTTACATTGTTGTGAAGAGAGCTGAAAATAGTTTTCTCCAGCAAGACCTTGTCTAAGTTCTTTTTAATGAGTTTTCAGTACAGTTTTCACCCCACCCACCCTTCCCCCCACCGTCTGAGTATCTGCGTTGCAGTTGCAAGTCAAAACTTTCGCTCGGGTTGCGTGTTTTACTGGATTCTTGTCTGACGCCTCAGTTCTTTGGCAAGGACTCGGCCAATAGCCGTTGCCTAGAAACGTATAAATGAAAAAAAATAACACGTGTGCGTCTATGGCGAAAAAATAAACAATAAACAAATTCCCGAGCCATAAAAAAGTATATAAAGAACCAACAAACGCATAAAAAGCCCACAAATAACTACTGGCGGGGGATACTTGGGATATGTTGATTTAGCATAGTAAAATGCGTATAAATACAAAAGTCAGGGCTAAAAGCAGGGCTATCCTGTCATACTCGTATCCTGGCCAAGGCCCCTGCCTATGCCAGGAACTGGCTAAACAATAAACAAGCCATAAAATGTTTGCCGTGTGCACTCGACTCGGATAGGATGGCGGCTTTTTATATGTCAAATAAATAACGAAACCAGGAGAAAGCTTATCATAGGAATAGGGCCTATACGGCCTAAGGAATGCTCTTAATAGAGAGATTTTTAGATTAAATTTATGTTTAATCAGAGGAGAAATGTTGGCCTTTAATTGCGATAGAATGCAAGGTTCAAGAATGATTTAATTGAATGATCCTTATAAGAGATTCCCTTAGTTATAGGCTTCCCTTCCCTTTGTTATAGGCTGATATTTTAGTTACATCTTCTAAGGATACATCAGTTGTTCTACCAACTCTTTTTGTACTTCTTTAAAGACTTCATTCACTGCTCTTTTATGATATTTTCTAGAGTACTTTGCAGTGTATTCTTCCCAGCTTTCTTAATGCAAAATATTTCGGTTGAAAGTGAATATTTTCCTATCACAAAATATCCAAATTTTACAAGGCTTACACTTTTATAGTATCCGCTATTAGGATAATCCCTGCCAAATCCTAGATTCAACCATCCTTAGAGTGTATACCCTTTCCCTACGCATACACGACGCTCCTCGAGCCTGATTATCCCTGGAGGCTTCAAGGGGGCAAACTGCAATCTAAATATGAACTCAAACTACAATTTATGGCAGATAAACCCGAGGCACGTACCACACAGGGATACAGGGAAGAGCCCGCGTGTGTAGTAGTTACCGAATAATATTCAATAATAACGCAAGTTGAAATGTCTTCCTGGTGCCACCTGTGTGTGTGTGCCCCATAAAAAGAATGAAAGAAAAAGGTTCAACTATTTGTTGGGTTGCCTTGACCCCCTGGGCATTGCTAACCTTTTGCTAGGCCCCAAGTGCATTGATTGATTTCCAACAAAAGGAGCAAAGGACTCGGGAGCATTTTCGGTGAGGTTGTTCCGTGTTTGCATGGCCTGTGATTTGATCGAGTCCAGGCCAGTCCGAATGCCAGAGTGTCTGGGGAGTGCCATAACCGGAGCAATTAACGTTTAGCATTCATCGATGGAGGCCATGTATCTGTGGGCCACTCAAACCTCAAGGAGGCGCCCCATAAAAGTCCATTCAAAGTCAAAGAGTCGGCTCGGCTCGACTCGGCCGAATCCTGAAACTAAAATCAACGTCAAATCCAGAGCCAGCCAAGAAGGCCATTAATTTTTATTGCGCACACGAAATACTTACATATATTCCCCAAAAAGCAGAGAATGGCAAAACCAAAGAAATGTATACGTATGTATGTATGTATTTGAATAAAAATTAGCTAGCATACATTTAGGCACTAGCGCCAGCCCGTAAATCTCGTAAAATACCCAAAATACCAAGCGGCAACTGTTACGGCGGGACTCAGAGAGGCGGCATCGAACACTAAGGTAATCAGGGGGTGGGCGGGGGTCTTCAAGGAGTGGATGTGGGGCGTCATCCTATGTATGGGATTGCGTGTGGCGTCGTTGTCTGGGAGTCCTTGTCCCTGGGAGGGTTGATTTTCCGTGGATTTTTGTGTATTTATTTGGAGCTGCAAAATTTTCTTTTTTTCTTTTATTTGCGCTGCGGATACTCACAATTTCTCATTCGATTTGAAGGGAGAAAAAGGGAAATACTCACACTTTTACATATTCACTCAAGAGTAAGAGTATTCACCATTCGTTGCTACCAATTAAAAATGCTGTTTAGAGTCGCAAAAGGTTTTTGCGTTGCCTACTTCAAGGAGCCCCAGCTTGATGACAACCTAAGGAACAGCGACTACAGCGCAAAAGGCAACTAAATTTCAGTCTCTTCGGCTGATACCCATCCCCCATTGCCATCCCCCACCCCCATGCCCAACCCCCATCCATCTGTAGACTGTCCAGACTTATTGGCGACGCAATTTCGTAACTTTCGGTGTTGTCGGGCCATATTTAGGCATCATAACAAGTCGTAAAATGGAATTTTAGTTGTTTATCCACACAGTCACAGCCTCACAGTTGCCACAGGATGTGTATCTGCAACTGTGTATCTGTGTGGCTGTATCTGTGCATCTGTAAGTGTTTCTGGTTTCTGGTTTTTGTTGATCTGTCTATTGGCTTCGGCTAGTTTCAGCAGATTTCTTGATTTCCAGGGATGTTTTTATGGTTTTATTTAGAACCAAAATTCACACAGAATGGAGTAGAGGGGGGAGGCATATAAAGTTTTTGTTTAAGCCGCCACCGAATGCCGTGAAGGAAGGCTTTTGTCTGGCCTTGTCTGACGTCAGCTGTTCCTTCCTTGAGCCTCCCGAATCTTTGGGGAAATCTCCACCGGAAAAAAAGCTTACTACATACACGACCACATATATATATATATATATTTATATATATATATATATCGGGTATTATGTGGTACTTAGGCTGTGCTTAGTGGGATTTGCCAAGTGCTACCTCTACCTGAGAGCAAGGATTTCGGTCTGGGCTGCTGTCTTTTTCTTTGCTTCTGCCTTGCTTTTTGGATTTTCTCTTCGTTTCTTCATTCTTTTGTTTTTCCAGCCGCATTTCTTGGTCTTATAATTAAAACTTATGCGGATTTGTCAGGGGAGAAGGCCCTGTCCCAAAGGAAGCTTATGCTGGGAGCCAACAGCAGCAGCAGCGCCAGATTATTGAAATCATACTTTGTGGCGAAGGGCCTGGGCTATCAAAAGGCAATCCCATTAAGGGCCCATTCCGCTTGATTGATTCTGTTATAAAATTAAAAATAAATATTAATGTGTGGCATACATTTTAGGATAATGTGTTAGCCATTTGCATTCGAGCTGGAAGAAACATTTTTATGCTTTTATGAATGGGCACCTGTGTGGAGGGGTAGGCCGTTTCCGTGCGTGTGAATGGGGTTTGCCACACCCCCCTAACACTGCCTTTTTTAGACAGCTACTCGTATGTGTTGTGCATTTAAATTTCAATGCCTGGCGGCACTTGAAAACCCAACCCCAACCCCCTCCTCACACATGTATATTTGGTACATATATAAATATTTATTGCCTTGTCGGCACGTAATAGGTGGGAGGCAGTAGTCGGCAGGAGGTAGGTAGGTAGCTACCAGAGGAAGGCAGTAGTGGGAGGGAGGTAGCAGTCGGCGGGAGGTGTGTGTGTGTAGGTGTGAGTGTCTGTAGGCCCTCATCCTGACACATCCCCACCTATCTTCCATAGGATTTTGTTGTTTCTTGTCTGCTTTTTTGTGTTGTTTTTTGACAGCACATTGTTCAGTTTGGCGGCTTTATCTGTGTGTGCCATTGCCAGTCCCCGTCCCAGTCCTCGGGCATTCCCTTACACATGTACATACAGTTATGTCTGCTTGTGTTGGGTTTGTTTTATATGATTTAATTTGGCATTTTTATTTTTTTATTTGCCAAGCGGCTTCTGTCTGTTCTGGCATTTCTGTATGCAAATTCTGTTTGCTTTTCCTTTTATTTTTCTATCGTTTGTGTTTTTTTTTTTACACACAGTTTAGCACAGTTTTTGCTTTGCATTAGTTGAGTGGATTTTCCGGGTTAGCCAAAGAAAAATAGTTTGTATTTTGATATATGAATGGGCCACGAATGTAGATTTTTCGAGATGCCAACAAATGTCAACAAATTTGTGAGATTATTGGAAGGTTTTGGTATAAAGAATTTTCTGAATTACTTGCGTCTATATTTTAGGAATTATTTGTATGTTTATTTGGGATATCTTTATTCCAGAAATTTAGGAATTCCACTTTTATTATTTATAAATATTTACTCTTTAGAAAACAACTAATATTTTTGGATTTACAACATGCTTTTAGATAAAGTAGAAGTCTCATCTTGGATATTGTTTTACAGATATTTTGCATATGTATGTACATATATGAAACCCTAAGGAAATATTTTTGTACCCTCTATTCTAAATAAATCAGATTTCTAAGAAAGCATCTGCTGTGCAACTAAACACTTGTTGAATTATAAAGAATTATATTATAGCATTCATGGGCATTGCCTGGTTTCAGTTTTTCCGGATAATTTCCTTTCTGTTGCCTTTTCTCAGAAAAGTGTTGTTTTAAAGAACCAATAAATACGATCCGATACCTATTGTATTACTCGTTTTTGTAATTAGTCCGAATTAACGCTTTTTCTCAGTGTATGTTCGTTAGTTTGCTGTGCATGAGTTGAGTGCGAAATTATTGTCATTGTGTCCTGCTGGCGCTGGCCTGCCTGCTGTGGGTGCTGCTTTAATACTTTTCGCTTTTCTTCCCTATTCTTGTCAATCGCCCATTCCACTTATATGTAGCTGTACTCCTGTATGCAAAAGAGAGGCTGCTGGCGGTGGCCTGGCTACTGTGCGAACTCTTTTACATTTTGCTTCTTAGCGGAGAGCGTAATTTGCCTATTCTACTGTTCGCTGTACTCCTGTATGCAAAAGAGAGGCTCTGTAATGAGAGACTCGCTCAGAGAGGATCGTGGTCAATCTGTTTGCCATACTCGTGTGAGTGAGAGAGTGCATGGTTAAAGAGGAGAGTGAGAGAGTGCATGCTGAAAGAGGAGACTGCGCAAAATGCGCACGAGTGCATGAGTGCATGTCTGATCATGTCTGTTGGGTCGTGTTAGCGTTTAGCAAGCGAGGAAGAGAGCATTTATTCATTATTTTAGGGGCTCTAAAGGGAAAAATGTTAACGATGAATGGGTCTAACTATTAATTATAAAATTACTAGTGTAATTATGGGTACTACTAGTGATACTACGAAATCACTGGGACTACTCATACCTTAATTGTTAAAATTATTAAATTACTCAGGATTTTTTCTTCGAAAATTCCATAATAATAACATTATATTTGTTTTATTGGTGGCATCTACTAGCCTTGTAATTCTTGTCTTTCAGTTAGTGTCTAGTTTGTGGTCCCTTAACCATGACATACTTTCCTGAGTTTCATTAAAGACCACATACCATACATACATATGTATGTATGTACATATATCGCTGTAACATATATCGCTGGAACACACCCCTTTAACCACAGAAAACCCCCCCCAAAAACTTGTACAATTTTGTACATTTTGCTGTACCTGCGCTGCAGCAAAAACTTTAGTTTTTATTTATTTCTCTTTGATTTGACTCCACATTTCAATTGCTACTGTTTGCCCCACTTCTCTGTAGATGGAGTGTGTGCGGTAGATGTTAACCCTTGACCCCATAAAGCCAACTAATTGATTCGCTTGTTTGTTGTTTCTTTCGCTGCTGAATGCTGGGCCCCCCTGCCTCCTGCCCCCGTGGCACGATCCGAAGCGGAGCTCAACAATCAATTAGTGCAATACACAATTGTTTTTATTTCTTCCACCCCCCTCGCCGCCTTTTATTTATGTGTAAAACATTTTTGTCGGCATTTCTTTTACAATTTATCAGTGGTGTGGCATGGTGTTGTTTTTTCTTGTTATTTGCTTTGTTTTTGCTGTTTTTTTTTGGGGGAAGTTTGAAAACATAAACTTGTTTTAAAGTTTACCTTCGGTTAGTGTTAATGTTAAGTTTATTTTTGTATACTCTTTCCGCCCTACAAGGAAAGAAAAGGGTAAGGGTATTCCCAGCATCGCCACAGTTGCCTCTCGTCTTCCTGTTTTGTTTTCTTTCTGGTTTTTCAGTTTATTTTGTGCCTGATTGATAGCATTGTTTGGTCTGCCATTTTGTTCTACTTTTGTTTGCTTTTATGCATATTTTAAATTTCAACTTAATTTGCCCAAGAAGTGTGCGCTGCGACTTTGAAACTAATTAATCAATCCAGCAATCGTCGTTAGCTTTGTTATGCTAATTTTCAAAGCCTCGTGTAATTTGAGAAAAGGCGTGGCTAGGGGGTAAATATTGCCATTTGAGCATAGAAAAACACAAACATATTTTCATAAGAAATTATTGTCTAACGCGTGACTGGATTTATTCATGTATTTATTCATTCATTTCCCATGGCACTCGACACGTTTTTCGGCGTTGACAGTTTGAAGTTTTTCTGCAGATTGGCAGCCGCGAAAGACGAAAAGCGCAGCCGAAAGCCGAATCAAAGGCTGTGGCCACCGATGGCACTTTGGCATTTCGGATTTCTGTGCGCTGCAATTGACTGACTAAATCTCTGCCTGCATTCAATTTATTTTGCACATTTATCAAAAAAATATCAAACCAAGAGCCAAGACACAGACAACAGGCGACAGGCAACATTGAAACCTGTAATTTTGTCTTGATTCTGAGAGCATTTGATGGATGGCATCGTCGTATACTATGTATATGGTATTTCACACATGATGCCAGAGATACATTTCGCCTGCAAGTAATTCAAGTGGAAAGTGCCTCAGCCCGGGGGCGTGTAAACTGTGGCAACGTATTAAATTTCACTTTTGCTACTGTTTTTCCCCCCCATCTCCACTCTGCCTCTGCCTCTGTGCCTCTCTCTGTAGATTTATATGGAAATAGTTTGAGTTGACTATTTTATGATATGTGACAGGCACACGCCATTGTCTTTCGGTATTTGCTAGACTTAATTTTTTCTCCCTCTCTCTCTCTCTTTCTCTCTCTCTCGCTCGCTGAGCTATGAGTTTCGCATTTCATTTGACAGCGGACTTTGCCACGTGAGAGCTTTGTTTTTCCAGTTTTTCTTTCGCGGGGATAATGTATCTGTCAGTTACAAATGAAATGGAAGTGGGTTGCATGCTAAATTGGTAAACAAATTCAAAAAGAGAGCCAAGATCTCTCAAAATGGAAAAAAACATTTCAGAAATTCAGTGCGAAAAAAATGGAAAACAAATGCTAATAAAATGTGTGGGAAGGATTGTTTTTCGAGTGCAAGTCACACCAGAGAAGAGGAATGAGATAAAAAGAGAGACTGAGACTGAGAGATGGTGAAAATATAAAAAATCCGCATTAAAAGCTAAGCTACTTTGGGAGAGAGAAGAAGAGGGTGCGTGAGGCTAGGGAGTAGCCACAGGATTTGGTTTCTTTTTACACATTTTTCTACAAAGTTTAAAACTCATCCTTTACTGCTAAGCAACGCTGGGAGAGAGAGTGCATTCTTCATTATTATTTTACAAAATCTTCATAGTTATATTTCCATTATTCTACCTATATATTTACCTTCTCTAAATGACTCTTAAATGACTCCCAAAAAAAGGAACTTCCATAAATTCCATTCTTCTTTTTGACATTCAAAAACCATCAGCTATCAAAAATGCCTCCCACGAACTGCTAATCAAAGAGCGAACATGTCCCAACTGCTAATACCTGATAGGAGAGCCCATTGTCTCATAGCTAACAATAAGTGAACCAGAACTGACATATGTACCATCCATAAATAATACCAAATGATTTGAGCGGCACGATAAAAACTGACACGCGCCCACGTAATTAGAACATTACCAAATCATTTAACCAAAAATACAACCAAACAAGGTAGGGGAATGGGGTGAGGGGTGCGGGTTGCGGGTATGAAAAAGTTAACTATAAATTTGAAAATTATAAGGTTTCATTTTGACAGCCAGCCAGAGTTTTTTTTTGTTGCGTGCCAGGTCCGGCTCGCACTTTGCCTATTTCGGTTTCGGCTTCGAATTCAATTATTTAAAGTCAATGAGTGCGGCCTTTTAATGATTATTATTTATGTTTTTTGTTTGCGCCTTAAATATTTAAGGTCCATCACTTAGACACCTTCCTCGAGTGTGGATTGTTTTCGTTCATTAATATTTTGTTTGACACTCAGCTGTCTGTCTGTCTGTCTGTCGTCCGTCTCTGTGGGATTGGGGCGCAGGCGGAGGCTTATCTTTATGGTTTGACGGGTGGCAAGTACTTGACTGAGATTTTGTTTGGGGCAGTAGCCGATAAGGTTATTACTTTTGATAGTGGGTGGGCGAGGGGGAGACGTTTGAAAAGTGAGTAAACCGACTTGTAACATAGGCCATGGGGTGGGATTTTGAATGAAAGTAAAAGGCAAAGAATGAAGAGAAAACTTTTAAAGAAAATTAATTGAGAAAATCCACAACTAAATGTAGGATTTTTAAATGCATCCCTAGACACTCCTGGAACCCTTAGGAGTGTTATAAAATGCAGTAAAAAAGCTTGAAACATTAACAAATTATTTCCCAATTAAATTAAATTTAATTTAATTGATAATGCAAACAATTGTCCACTTTTTAATTCCTTCTGCAGCAGAGATAATCCCCAATTAAACCCCAAAGTCAAGCAGCCTAACGGTGTCCCCATTTCTTTTGGGTCAAACTCTAACCCCAAAGTCTGGCATAATTAATCCATCGGAGAACTGCAACTACAATTATGCGAAAATTAATCTGCTTTGAATCGGCTGATTGAGTTTGAGAACTTAATTGGAAATGCGGTCCAGGATGGGGGGAAAATCAATCACAAGTGGCGGCCCACCAATAAAACTGCAATTATCAAACGATTCATGTTTCAAATTGAATTCAGAGCACAAAAAAACACACACAGAACAATTGAAATATTCATAATTCGATTGTCGATTGTTAAATTGTGTTTCTGTCCTCGCTTAAATGTTATTAATACAAAGTTTTTTTGTTATTTCAATTAAATAACATTGAAATCTGAGCTACGTAACAAATGGTTTAATTTATGCAGCTGCCTGCCTGCTTTTTTAACGTCACAAAAAACGAAAAAAAAAAAAACTAAGCAAATTAGCAACTAAGTCTAGTCTCGTTTATGCATTATTTATATGCCATAAGACCTGATCAGTAAACTTTTTTTATGGCCCCCGTGCGTAAAAGTTTATCAACTTGTTGTGGGTAACACTAGAGCCACATAATACAGGTATAAATATGCATATACAGAGAGGGGGGCTATACAGAGATTCCTTAAATCAAGCTTAAGATCTACCTATCGATATAATTAAATATACTACAATATAACGAAGAAGCAATTCTGGTCTACACTCGCAATGCAAATCAGTTTTTACGGTTTATAAAGTATAAAGTTTTGGACTCTGCTTGTGGGGGGAGACCTTTGGTTGCAGAGCGACAGCTGTCGAAAGGACTTTCGAAGGACACAAACATAACAAGTGAGCCACTTCCTCGTTTCGGCCAGCAGCTGTTGTGGACATTGATGGTAAATGGACAGCCTGAATGGCATCAGAACATATCCTGTGGAGTCCTAACAATGCTCTGACCAGCTACCAACCGAAAGGATTAGAACATAGAACTCTAACTGGACTTTAAAGTGCTTTTCCTGCTTCCATTTTCTCTCTTTTCAGTGATTGATTTCAGCTAAATATATTCCAAATAAAATATATAAAAATCTAAACATTTGCTTGAAGTTTATATCTTTATCTTTCAGCCATAAGCCATATCTTTCAGCCCATAAGAAACTCGTTTCTATAAAGTTTTTTTCCCTATATTTTAGATACAAAAAGTCTTTCGATTCATGCCATTTTTTAACCCTCTTTAAAGTGATATTCTCTCTTAGAAAACTCTTCCAACAAGTGCATAGCTTTGTCTGTTATTTATCCATCAAAGACTTCTCTTTGATAGAACAGTAATTCTTTCAGCTATTCCAAAAGCGGTTCGCCAACTCCGTAACCCAGTTCTCTGGCCATAAAAATTGTATCTTTAATGTATCTTTAATTGATTGTGAGTGGTTTAAGAATGTTTTTCTATCATTCAAAGCCACGCCCACAGCTAGCACTTGCTACAGCCAGAGCTACTGTCAGAGTATCTTGTATCTGTATATATGTATCTGAGGAGCGGGTTTTCGTAGAGAGTGTGGGAGAACCGCATGTTCGTTTGGACCATTCGACCGCCCACAAAATATTTGACACTGAGTTATGTGAGCAAATTTGCGCCATGCCATCGTTTATTACACTTTCCCCAATACACATAAACCATTTATGTGTTATACCATTAGCTGTGTATGTGTGCGTGTGTGTTAGTGCTACATATGGCCAAAATTAGCGTTAAATGTGTAATTAATGAGGTACCCTAGTAGTTGACATTTTAATTGAAAATACCACAGCGCAGAATTAATTTGCAATTTATTGATGTGCAATTAGAGCCGTGTGCAACGAGCGGTTTGGCTTTGATTTGATTGGCTATCCTTTTTTTTTGGGCCACTAACCTTTTTTTTATACCCTGAAAGGGGGTATATGGAAATTGAGGGAAAGGTCTCTGAAAACATTAGGAATATATACCATTTTTTTATCAGTATGAATAACCACTGGATAACCAGAACTCTGGATATTACCTACTTGAAATCTGCTCAAAAATCAATCTATTTCGCCCTCTATCACAGTGTGGCTTAGCAGTAAAGAGTGGACATTCAGGCATACTGAACATGTCAGATGGAAAAGATTCGACTGTCCTACTGCCAGGGTATATAATGTTCGGCTTTCTATGACATTTTTCCCTACTGGTTTTTTTTTCCTTCTTCTTCTGAACTAGTTTAGATTTTGATTTATCGTGTGGTCTCATCAAATGTCGATATCGATGAGGTTGATGACGATGCGTTGATGATGCGTTGACGATGCTTTGAGCAATCCACATAGTATTCATATTCAAATGTCTTGAAAACAAAGCAAGTTTGATTTTTAATCTAAATGAAGAGATCACCACCCATTTTGATGGGTTTGTTGTCTACTGAAAGACATTAAACTTGGAGTCAAGCAATGCACTCCATAAGGTCAGATTTTATAGATTAAAGATGGGATTTATTGAGGTTGAATCGGAAGCTGGAAAATGTCAATAAATTTAAATGAAATCAAACATGTTTGAATATACTTAAAAGATTTCCAGAAATTCGGTTTTTTTCCAACATTGCTGGAAAAGTAAATTAAAATATTTAATATAAAACTTAAACTAATATGTAGGACTAACGCTGTTCAGATATCTATGAAATATTTACACATCTTTCCTATATAATATTTAGTTCTTAAGTATTCGGAAATACTCGTTTTTGCCTATTATTCATTAAGAATCTATTAAATGTCTTGAAAACCATTTGCTTATTAGATCAATTCTCTTTTTATCGTTTCAGGTAAGCGATGCCTTCATTCATCAAACTTTATTTCAAGTCAAACTGGAATCGAAATGACTTCAAAATGGTCTACTGTGGACTTTTTGGGAAGAAAACTGGATAGTTGGGAGGGACCAAATGAAGCTGGTTGGGGAGCTCTTTGCACTCTTTGGGATTGGGTGTTCTCTATTTACTTTCTTTCTGGAATCTCCAAGAATTTAGGCTTCGAAAGATTGGGAAAAAGCTGTTGCTACGTTCCCAATGTACTTCCCTTCAGATTTCTTTGAAATATACCTCTATAATCTTCATAAAAGGATTGTACAACAACCTGCTAATTGTGTTTATAATTCCACATGAAACTAAAGATTATATTCTGAAGAATTGCATGGCATTCAGTCACGCAAGGCTCTCAGTTCTGGCCACCAACAAGAGGATTCAGAAATCAAGTAGCCATCGATTTTAGTCGCGATAAGGTGGCAAAAAGAGTTCCATCTCAAAACAAAACTTAAACTGCTGCCCAGAACTATCATTGAAACTGCACTTGGATAAACTTTACCTTGGATTTCCATTCAGGAATAATTTCCCCCCCTTGTCCACCCTTCCTCCTACTTCCTTCAATGCTTTGGTCTTCTGCTAACCCACTTTGTTGTTGTTTGTTGATGAATGAGAAAAGTAAAAGTGTGGATTAATGCGATACAATTAAAACTGAATTAAAAAAAACAAAGCTGAAACCGAAACTGAATCGCATTTCGATTCCCGGTTAGCCCGCCCGAAACGAGCAGAGCAGAGCAGGGCAGGGGCAGAGGCAGAGCCACGGCGGAGGCAGGGGCAGCGGCAAGAGCAAGGTAAGCCAGTTTCTGGGTGAGTTTTTATGGGCCAAATATGGTCGGTCGGTCGGTCGGTCGACAGCTATCATCCATGGGCTCTCATGCATATTTATAAGCCAGGCAGCCACTACCTATTGCTATTTGCTATTTGTGTGTTTGGTATTTGCTTTGCCAGAAATTTATAACGATTTTTGTGAATCTTTTCGGCCACCGCCAGAGATTGGCATGATTTTTATGACTTCTTTGGCAAGCAATTAAATATATGTATTTGTCGGCTCTTTTTTTTCCCGAGTGCCGATGCTGCTACTGCTGCCTGGTGTTTTTCTTTCCAATCGATTTGACTGACTGACTGACAGACTTTCAATCAAATGAACCGAAATGAAATCAAATCAGAAACACACAGTCCGATGGACAGATTGAGAGACTGCGGGGAGTCAGTTGTCTATGTGACGTTGTGTGGGATGGGAGCGGATTCCGATCCATTGAGGAATGTGATTTCCGAAGGTTGTGGCGGCACTAGAAGTCTTTGCCCAATTTGGTGGGCAATGCTCTCGAAATCAATTTGTTAAACGAATTTAAATTAATTTGCCTGCCCGACGCACATAAAATATATGTGCCTGGTTGCACATCGTTTATCAAACTTCATTAAAGACCCTCGGAGGAGATGCTGTCTGTGTGTGCCGCCCGCCCTCGCGGCAACTCTTTTCGGGCTGTCACTTCACTCTGCACTTGAGAGTGCATCAAGAAACAAGAAAAGTAATGGGCGGGGAGGGGGAGTGGGCCCCAAAAACACATGATTTATTATTAATTTTTACACATTAATTGGTTCGCCTCGCGGAAGCAACTTTGAGTCTGTGAGTGTGTGTGAGATCTTATGCAGGCCAGGCCCATTTATCCGAGAAACTTTTTATAGGTTTCCCATCATTATTTTGGATACTCTTACAGAAGAGGGTGAGGAAAATCGTGAGAAAAATGGACTAGTAAAAAGAAACACACCCAATGGATTTATTTATTTTAATTTAATGCAATTTCTACTCTCGCATAGAAAAGGCCACGGGGCAGCGCAGTCGGCACACGCACAGCGTAAAAGCTTCGTGTAGCGTCGGCCCTGTGCTCGGCCCTGTGAATCGTGTGCCTTCGGCCCTCTGCTCAAAAGGCTTCAGTATTCTGCTCGGCTCATCAGCGCCGCGACAGCGAAACTGAATCATGTTGATTCGTGTCTGTGCCTGTAAGATCATGTAATTGTAACGTGCCGACACCTGCTGTAGAATATGTGGTTTTATTTTATAATCTCTTCCTGCACAATCTAACAAAACTGATATCCAATTCGAATGATAATACTTTAATGAAGAGCATTCCCCAGTATGCGACACAATCTCGTTTTATAGATCTTTCTTTGGATCATTTTGTTGCCTCACTTTCGCTTTCGTTTCCATGCGCTGCCCCACAATGGCTGGTGTCTGTCTGTCTGTCCGTCTTTCCGTCTTTTTCGATTGCATTCAATTGGTTTGCCTCCCAAGATGCGATGCTCGTGTCCGACCGCCTTTAATTATCAACATTTCATCTCTCTCTCTCTCACTCGCACGGTCGGTCACGTAATGCTAGCGTTATGCGGAAACCATTTGATGCATTCATTCATTCATTAATTCGTTCGTTCGGGCAATCTTTTCTGCCATCAATGATGAGTGATTGCAAATCCACTGAGGAGAATGGAGTACATTATGTGCTATAAAATTTCCTCGGCAAGCTGTAAATTTTACCTCAAAATGTTTCCAGTTGAAAATTGTTTTTGGTGCTCCCATAAATGCCACAAGGATATGCATTACATTTTGTAATCTTCTTAATTGCTTAAATGAAGAAATGGGATTACTCACTCAATTTTGGGTTCCGCCTGTCTCTAGCTCTCACTGTCTCTCTCTTTCCGTCTCTCTCTTTCCGTCTCTCTCTTTCCGTCTCTCTCTTTCCGTCTCTCTCTCTGTGGTGTGTGTGCGTATCTGTGTTAATCACATCAGAAAATTGTTAAATTTTGTACAGCTACCAGATGTAGGAAAACAGACACCAACAGACGACACTTGTGGCACTTGACTTCGAAGAAGGTCAACAGCAGCCGCCGCCGAAAATTCTCAGAAATCTCCATTAGAGAAATATGAAATTTAAGGTCTAGATAAAGCAGTTGAAATATCTTAAAAATAAAATTGGAATGGGATTTAATTTCAGCTAAATATTTGATACTTGAAAAAAATGAAATTCCAGGCGAAACTTTTGGAGTAGCAGAAAACGTGCGGCGACATTTAGATACTCGATACGCAGTTTGTAAATATTTATTCATTAAAATAAAATATTAAGGACGGGCATATTACCACTATTAATCGTTCTGTAATGGAGCTATATTTATATTAAATTATATTTAATATTTATGTATATTTATTTCCTTCGAAAGCTTACACTTTGAACTTAGAATTATTGTTGAAAATCGAATAATTTACCTTAAAAAATTGTTTTATATTCCCTAGAAGAGATTACATTATAAGAGTTATTTTAATTGTAATTAAAAATATATTTAAATATTAATAATGGAGGAGGAGGTACTGCAATTTTTGTATTTTTTCTAAACAGTTTTTTAGCAGCAGTTTTTTATCCTCTTTTTCCCTCTCTAAAAACTGCTACCCTCAATGGATGTTTAAATTTTCGTTGCTTCTGGCTTTAGTTTGTATTTTTTCCAAAAAAAACAGAAACCGAAATTCTTGGCTATAAATAAGTATCTTGTATCTTGTATCTGTGCTTAAGTGAGCTGCGTGCTCGGTGCGTTGACAGTTGACAGCCTTTGGACAACAATGAACTAATTTAAGCAGCCAAGTGTCATACATCAATGCATTGTTGTTGCCTCAACTGAAAGAAAGAAAGAAGATGTATACATATATACTATATATATATATATATATACCAAGTGGTTCCCTGCTCTGGCTCTTCTTTTTGATATATTAAGCTGCATGTACGCAAAACGATATTGAAGGAGAAAGAAAAATTAATACACATAATGCTTCCGGCAAGACATGAAAATGGAAAAAACTTAAGTAAAAAAGAAGAGCAGCGCAGTTTCCCACATCCCACAGCTGCTGGCCGCAATCAATTTTCATGGTTAACCGAGCGAGCCGTGGGGCAAAGAGAGAGAGAGAGAGAGACAGGGAGAGATATTCATTGCCTCTCGTTTCTACCACCAAAGCTAATGACAAGTGAAATAAATCTTTAAAATGTGGCGTGGAAAATGAATTTTCCCAAAATATGAGAAACACGCACGAATTTTAATTTGTGTTCGGCATTTTGTTGATACAAATTGAAGAAAAGTGCTTGGCGGAAAAACAGGGCCAACAAGTCGCAAAGCCAAAAAGATAAATCTTATTTTTTTGAAGAAATCTGGTATACGTGTTGACCCTCACCCAAGTCCCAAAAAATCGCACTTTTCCATGCGCCATTAAATGTTTTTTGGGCAAATTTTTGTGACCCAAAAATGGAAAAACAGGTGGATCTCAAAACAATGTCAGAGGATGCACTGGGGATGCATTTGTCACTGCTCCAGGACGCCCACGCATAACTTCCATCAGAATTGTGCTACAAAAAACTATAAAATATTTTAGTGCCAAGAGCTTGGATTTTTTTCTAGAGGGAGTGAGAGATACATGCGGAAAAAGTGAAAAAATGTTGTCACGCGGCGGCCATGCAGCGGGCAAAGTGAAGTGGAAGCAATAAAGTGAATGCCAAACATACTCCAGGGACAGGCAGCCAGCAGCCGGAGCAGCCAGCATCCAACATCATCATCAGCACAGGAACAGCCACAGCAGGACCATCATCTAGAGCAGCAGCTGGAAGTTATGGGTCCACACACTCCACACGAGAGGGAGGGAGAGGAGATTCTCTGGGCCGTAGATTAAGACACCTGTCGGGGGAGGGGGGCAAGTAGATGGTTTATGAAAAAAACTTTAATGGGTTTAGCGGTTACTAACCAGACATTGTCTAAGGAAACACTCTAAACTGAGAAGTATATTTCCCAAAAGAAGATATCACAAGGAATAAGGTAAAGTATTTTTGTTTGTTGTTTAGTATTTTTGGAAAATAAACTATATTTTCGGTTTCTAAGCCAAAAATACTAAACAACAAACGAAAAACGTATAATATGTCTCCCACTTGGCCTAGAGATGTTCTGCCAGAAATCTACTCTTCATTTTTCCCTGTCAATTAGCGACAAACTCAACTCTGGGGGACTCTCCCCCAAAAGTACCATCGAAGAACCAACTTTGACAGCTGGCAACATCAACCATTTATTCTGGAAAAGTGTACTTCAAATTTCCAGCCGCCCCAAAAGTTAATTAATGTTGACGGATGGCAACTTTCTAACGCAGTTCAAAGGCAAAATAATTAAAGTTCATCTGGAAATGGGGCGAGGGGTTGGGGCATGACATTCATTTGCGTAATCTTTCAATCAAATCGAGATTTGTGGTTCACCGCCAGAGAGGCGTGTGAGTAGTCTTTGAGCAAAGGGTATCAGACACCAAATAAAAACATTTGTCAAAACCCCCGAGCCAGAGCGAATCATCAAAACACGCGCGAGGCACCTGTCATAAACAAAATCGTGGCATAATTTATGATAATATTATGCAAATGATTGGATTGGATTGGATTTGATTTGGTTCGGTTTCGACTTGAGGAAAAACTTCAAAATAATTTACACCAGACCATATAGGGGGAAGGGGGTGGCTCCGATATTATAGATTATATATTCATGTTATGCATATATCAAGTTAATTGGGTTAATTGCAGACTCAACTGCAGGCCCTAGTCAGTGTCAAACATTTCAATGAAAATACTGTGAAAATATGCATGAATATGTTATTTCCCTAATTCATTGATTATACTTTATATATTTTCCCAATTACTTAAATTTCTTTGCTCCTCTCTCTCCCTCTCTCCCTCTGTTGCTTTTATCTTTTCTTCTTGGCATATCTTTTGCTTTGGGAATAATTTTTGCTTGAGTTCTTTTGTCATTTATTGGAGTTTCGCTTTGTTTGCCTCGAATCAATGGTCTCCTCTCGTCTCTCTTGTCTCGTCTCTCTTGTCTCGTCTCTCTCGTCTCGTCTCTCTCGTCTCGTCTCTCTCGTCTCGTCTCTCTCTGTCTTCCTTCATTAAACAAATGCGATACCATTAAACAAATGTGCGGCTCGGAGCTCACAAATCTTAATACGTTAATTAGCATAATTTTCAAATTTATTTTCCACTCACTCTCTGCCACAGAATGAATGGAGTGTGGAGTAGCCAATCCAATGATATTTCTCTGCCTCTTGCTATTTATCTTTATTTTCAAATTTTTGTGTGGAAAACCGAATATCTATGTCATCTTTCTCATTTGCCTAACAATGGCGCTAAGCGTGCTTATTAGTTATAATATGTTTTTGTATTTAGTCAACAACTTGGTGTTGATAAATGCCCATAACCTCCATACCGTTCCACCCATTTCCAAAAGCCCCTCTTCAAATTTTTGTTCACACAATTTATCATTCATCTCGGGACAGACAAGTCTTTGATATTAACTCCTGAGATGTGAGAGAGAGAGAGAAAGATTTGTAATATGTGATTTATTGCCTGCGCTGGGGCTGGGGCTGGGACTGTTTCACAAATGGCAATGGCAACTCTGTCTGCACTTTCTTTTCTTCTGCTTCGTTTTGTCTCGCATTTGATTCGATTTGTTTTCCGCATGAGTCCCGGCCAGTCCGCTGCAGTTGTTGCATCAAGGAAATGCTGGACACATTTTTACTGTGAAGAAAATCGTTTCGTAAACTCTTTTTCATTACAGGGCGGTGAGGAGAGGCAAGGCAAAATGAGTCAAATGCAATTTTTATGCATTTTCTATGGATTTTATGGCACTACGAATGTCTGAAATCTTTGGGTGCGCCATATCTCAAATGGAAATTGCTTTCTTGACCTTTCCCAGACGTCGTTCGCTCGCTCATTCATTTAACATTTTTATCAGTGATTGCAACCAAATGTTTAGCTTAATTTGCTTTAATGCTTCGAGTTCATATTTAAATTCTGGTTGCAAGGCATTTTTTAATTAAAATTCAAAACATTTAATTTCCTCTTGGCAGCAGCAAACAAAAAATTTAAATATTTGCAGCGTGACGACGGGGGGGCCACCCATGACTCGTCGATGATGACGTTCGTGTCAAAAGCCATCCAAAATCATCTTTGTCAGCCATTGTCAATGGTTTTTGTAAATCAAAAAATAAAACACAGACATGGCCATCCATTCAGGTTTCAGGTTTTACTCGGACTTGCCAAAATTGTATTGATGTCGCGCAATAAATTACAAAAAAATAACAAAAAATATGAAATTGAAGCCTCACAGATATTACGAATATTGTCTGAATGAATCATATTACGGATTTCACGCTTTTGTTTTGACTTTGGCTTTCGTCTAGAGAGGTTAATGTACCAACAAAAACCTCAGACAATACCCCCGAAAAAAACAAGAATCAGGCAATACGTAACCTGAGTTATTTCCGTTTAATGTAGGTTAATTGTTGCTCGGAATTTGTGTATTTCTTGCTTTTGCATTCCCGAATGTTGGCTGGCAGACAGTCCCCCCATTAGATAGATTGACAGGCTGTAGTTCTCGGAGAGAGACAGGGTTTTTAGCAATATTAAAAAACATTTGCATAATTAATGGCTGGAAATACTAGCAGCCCCAAACCCATCCTGTTTCCCTTTCCTTGCCTTCAGTGCAATTATGTTTTGTGCCCCAAACAATGACAGTTGCTGCAGTCGGAAATATTTAACAGAAATGGCAAAAGCAAAGCAAAAAAATACAGGCCAGGCCCAGGCCTGGTCTGTGAGTGACTTTGGCTTTTAAGCTAAATTAGATAACAAATAGCTGGGAATGGGGTTGGGGCAGGGGGTTGTAGGCAGGAAGTAAGCCAGAGCAGAGAAATGCAAACTATGGACAGATGTAATATCTCTCTTTCTCTCTGTCTTGCATGTCTCCATAATGATCTCCGAGTGCTGTGCTCCTTTAGGAGTGCCTCTGTCTCTGCCTTGCTGCTTTTTTTGGTCTCGTTTTCCACTCTTCCACCCGTTTTGGCCATATAATTGTTATGCCAATTTCATTGTTATGTCGTGAGCCAAAATAAATTACTTCCGTTCACCTCTCTCTCTCTCTCTCTCTCCCACTCGGGTTGGCCCTTTTCTGGGTCCGGGTCCCTACTGTGCAAATTCGTGCGTAAATCGCTTTTGGCCAGTTATTTGGAAAACAAAATAAAGCATTTCATTGTTGCGGATGCGAAGGTGGATGGAATACCGGTCTCTGGGCAGATGTTGAAAGATTGCTGTTGTTGGGAATCATAGGGTTTTGAGTGGGAATGGAAAAAGTTAACGATTTTAGATATATTTATCGATACATTTGTAAATGGGTATAGAAAACTGTTCGATATTTATCAATATGAATGGTATTGATAGCTAAATGCTTATGGAATCTTTGTGTTTCGATTGGGAAGAAAGAGAGCAGTTAAAAGTTGTGTTATATAGATTTTTAAAACGATTAACGATAGAAATATCGATAAATATGTAGTTGAGAAGAGTAAACTGATCGATATTTATTAATCTGGTAATTGATAGTTGCTAAGAGACTGTATTTTGATTTGGAATAGAACAAGTAACAAAATGTTCTAATAAACCGATTTAGTAAACGATTTAAGATAGAAATATCGATAAACATGTACTTGAGAAAGTAAAGTTACTAGTTAAAGTTATATTTATGTGTTTAAAAGATTTGTTATGGTGAAATTCATATTAATATTGATTAACCAGTCTGTTTCAATAAAATATCGATTATTAATCGATGTTTCAGAATGTAATATTCAGCGCAGAGTGTCTTAGTGCTATAAGTTCTTACATTTCTTACATTTAAAATATTACCTCTATCGTTTTTGTGCCGTTACCGATAACATATGTTATCGATAGACACATTGGTAGCTTCCAAGCGCTATCCATCGTCACTCCCACCATTTCTCATTGCATTTTTCGCAGCTTCGCGAAGCACTTGGCAGAAACACAAAGAAAAACCAGAGGCAGGCATTAATATCTTCAGATAAATGCATTTCACATTTTGCATTTCACATGTTTTGTTTCTGTTTTGATGTCAAGAGATGCTCCAAAATGAAAAATACACTGAAATAAATGTACGGTGGAGAAAGAACAATATGAAAATAAAAATGTTTGCCAGTCGAAAAAAAAAGGAAAAGTGGAAAAATGCATTAGGCATACATATTTCTTGTTGCCTTTGTGCCTTTTGTGTGTGTGTGCTTCATTTCGATGTATATAAATTTCCATTTGCACTACAGATGTAGAATTTCCCTCGGCCAACCCGGCACACCCCTCCGCCCACACATCTATTGTTCGTTGGGCTGCTGGGTGGGGGGTGGTCTTGGCTTTTGAGCGCCATAATTGAAACATGCATATTCCATTGTAAGCAAGACGACTGGAGGGGATGCAGAGGGTGGGGGAGTAGGAGTGAGGTTTGGGTGGTATGATGATTGCAAAACAAACAATGCCAAGGCAGAAATCAGCATTCAGTAACAACAAAAGCGTAATAGTAGCGCCCCAAAGCTGCAAAAACCCCCCAATACCCCCCCCAGACCCCCATTGGCAAACATTTTTATTATCCATGGCAAAAATAATAACGAAAGAAACAAAAACAAAAACAAGACTGACAGACAGACAGACAAAATCAAAGACTACTTACGGCCATGGCTAATATTCCACTAAAGTTTATTAGCCACAACGGCAGACCATTGCCTTTGCGTTATGTTTGTGCAATGCAATTTCCTTAAAAGCTGAAAAACGATTTGCCAGTACATACCGAGCAAAAACTCTGTCACAAGGCGGCAACGCCAACCCATCCACAGATTCGTCCAGCCAGCCATATGTTTCGTGCCACACATTCGGTTGTGATGTGATGCGATGTCTAATGTCTGGCCATAGCCATGGGAGAGGACCGAGAAACAGGCAGCACCCAGACCCAAACCATATTTGGCCAATCATCATGATGTTTTCGGCATTATGCAATTCAATATTTACGGGGTTTTTCTTCGTTTCGGTTGCTTCAGATCTTTGTGGGATACTCTTCTGCAGGGGTATCAAAGTCTTGGGTGTAGCTATTCCGATATACAAAACACTCCTTGAAGGAAATACTTTAAATGGAATACAATTTCCATGATAGAAGATCTGTGGTAGGATAACACTGGTACATAAGATACTATAATATACTATAACAACTATAATAATATATACCATAAGAATACTAGATGCAAGTACGGCCACATTATAAAAGTGTAGACCGACGCTCGAGCACTTTTTGCGTTGCTTGGAAATAAAGAGACGTGAACAAGAGAACAGTTTTTATACTCTCACAGATCTTTAGAATATTTATTTCATATCCAATGAGTTCTAAAAACCCCGTTTTTCAACGATTAAATCTATAAAATCTTCCTACATTTAACAATTTATTCTACATCGAATATTTACCTTTATTTCCCATAAATCTTTAAGAGTATTTGAGATTTTCCTTTCTTGTTTACTTTTAATTTTCTTTGGCATTTTTCAATGCTTCCATTTATCAAAACTCGTTGGCGTTTTTCTTGGTATTTTTTCCCCATAAATAATGCAGTTTTTGTCGATTGATGGGAACTGCAGAAAATTCAGAAAATGCACTTCGATTGCTGCCTGCATTTGCTGCATTTTCTGTGGCCGTCAATTTTCAGCTCAACTCGAAATCAAACTTGAGTTTCGCTCGAAGAGAACCGAACCTTGATTCAGTTTTGACTCAAGGCTGAAACCTTCATTTATCATCTGTTGAAATTCCTGTATCTGTATTCGGTTTCGATTTCGGTTATTCAACTTTGGAGATTCAGGCTTTTGCGATTATGAACCCGTAAATATTATTCATGCGAGTGTACTCCAATTCCGTAAATAAATATGCAAAAAAAAACAGTAAAGCAGTAAAGAGTTGAACAAATAAATAAATAACTCTCTGAACCAGGTCAACAAACCCTCCACTGACACTACAGCAGGGGTGGAGGAGGGGGTTAAACATCTGCTGTGAGACTTTTGCAATATCAAGGGAATAGATCCGCGAGGGACACGCAGCAGACAGCAGACATCTTCGACGACAGGCGAGCGATGGGATGACAGCTTTTTTTCTTCTTCTTTTTCTCTGTAAGTATCTTGAAGATATGCTTGGCACGTTTTCAATTTGGCTGAAACCCTTTTGGGCAATCGTTTTATGGCAAATTAAAGTGCAATTAAGTGCAGCAGCAGCAACAGACGGAGCAGCAGCAGCACTCGATGAAGCCATAAAAAAACGCATTTAAATGGAAATGTAAATTGCCATCGACATCGAGCAATCCCTTCCCTCTGGGGTGTAGCTCTCTGTTAACATGTTGTCACCTTCCAGAACGTGTTATAATAAATATTATATTATTTATCATATATGTATATTTACATATAGGTTTTTTCCCCAATTTATTTGCTGCCAGTCAATGGCTTTCAATGGCTTTCATTGGCTGAAATAATTCTTAATTAAATTAATTGCTGCACCTACTGTTTCGGAGGTGCAAAATATATCAGCATCGAATATGTGTGTCATAAATGCGAGAAAAATGTTTTCTGGAAAGGAAAGACAGAACTCCAAGGCCATTAACTGGGTCGCCCTCTCTACCTCTGCCTCTCTGTGAGTAGACCTAACCTTGACAAGTGAAATCTAAAGGCTCACACACACACTGACGTGTACGTGTGTGCTCTTGGACTCACCCATACGTGCACACAATTTCCGCAAAAGTGGCTTTTGCCAATTTTAAAAAAACAACAAAAAAACCTGTTAAAGGCAGGCGCAAAACCAAAAAAAAAAAATAAATAAACCAAGCAAAAAGGAAGCCTGTGACGAGGTAGAGAGGTAGAGAGGTGGGGAGAGAAGAGGGGAAAGAGGAGAGGGGGGAGTGTAGTATGCAACTGAAGGTAAGGTGCCACACGCACAAAACTTTGACTGAAAATTTGTTTAACTAGAATATTAAAAATAATACTGCAGGAAAACTACAAATGATGACAAAGAACGACTAAGTTATGCCCTATAATAATTGTATATTTTATAGTTAATAATCACTTATCCATAAGCCAGTTAGTAGATGGCATTTCAATACTGGTTTTAAAGGTTTTCTATATATTATCCGATGTTATTTTTATTGCTGGAAAGTATAGTTTAACAATGTTTTTCGCTGCATTACTAAAAGGTGCAATGGATCCTTGGGAGACCCAAAATTGTTTTCTATCCCTTTCCCGATCCTAACCTAACCTATCAATTTGATGAGAAATCTGTTTAAACTCCTTCTGCTTTGCATAACAAAGCTCTTACAAATAGTATAATACCCTCTTCAAGGAACTACATACATACATGTACAAGGGAACAAAAAACGAAGAAGGAAACGAAGCTGAAAAGGCAGAACTGGCTGCTGCTTCTGCTGCTTTTTCTGCTGCTGCCAGTCGTCGTCGTCCGTCACTCAGGGAAGCGTACACGTACAAAGGCAGTGCATGAAGCACTCGGTTACCTGTTCCTGTTCCACACACACACAGACACACAGAAAACTCACTCAGTTTCATGCCCCGCTCACCCAGTTATAACGCTCGAACGCCCCAACGAGTGGGAAACGTCGTCGTCGACGTCGACGTCGACGTCGCTCGCTCGCTGAGAGCAGGGGAGAGGCAGAGTCAAAAGCATCCGGTGAGCGGGAGAGCCAGCGGTAAAGCCAGTCCAACAGTAAGAGGAGTCTCTCTCTCTCTCGCTCGCTCTCTCTCTCCCGGTAAGTTCACTTTTTGAGTTCAAGGTGAATCGGCCACAGACGGCTCCTTCTCGTTCTCCTTCTTGCATCCCCATCCGCAACTCCACCTCCTTCTTCTTTGTGTGGCTTGCCTTCCTACTTCATTCGTATGTCATTCCCTGACTCCGACTTGGGGCTCCCAATGTTTGTTTGTTTGTTTCTTGGATGTTTTTTTTTTCTTCCCTGCGCTGTGCCTTGTCGCCTGGCCCCATTTGCTTCGTTGCTGTCCTTAGAGGCACATAATTACATGGGGTCCCCCCCCCCTTCCACAACCAAAAGCCTTGCTCCTTCATGAGCACCCTAGTGAAAAATTACTCGCTACAAAATTTCTGCGACTTCCTTGGACGAACAAATAACATAAAATAATTAATGTTTCATTTCAGTGACAGACTCTGATATTTTAGGGTTAATTTAGTGTTTTGTTTCTTTGAGTTAATGCATAGATAAGATACACATTGAGTGGAAGATACAGAAGGCAAAAGAAGTTGAAGACGAAATGAAATGAAGGGAGCGGGGAAACCAGTGGTATCAGAGTTGGAGACATGAAATGTGAAATTTTAGAATATTTTATACTCTATTTCTACTAATTTACACCCTCAAAAATCTGTTCTTAAATCAAAAAAGAAACATTTAAAATGCAAACTATTTCCTAATTACTTTCAGTTCCATTTCATTGGATTAATATCTTCTTTTTTCTGTCCCTTAACGAAGAACCCAAAATTTGACTCGCATTTCCGATTTTAATTGGTTTTAAAATGCCAGAAATTCCACTCACACACTTCATACTGGTTTTCCCTGTGAATGCCTCCCCCTAATGCCCTTCCCAAAGCCAGTAAGCAAATATTGCAGTCTCGCCAGTAATTACACATTTCCCAACTGAATCGAATCGAATCCATCTGCATTTTTGCTCCGAAGTGAAGTCAATCATCAAATTGCATCGAAATGTGTGTGTTTCTTTCCCAGAATCTAGCCTTGATTAAATAATTCCCAAGCAGCCCCCAAAATTGTGGGGGGAAAGCCAAATTTTAGGTAAAATTCGTTGGAGCAAAAAACGCAATTCCAATGAAGTTCATCATAGTAGATGATAGACTCACACATTCAAATGGAGGCGGGGATGGAGACGGGACGGAGATGGAGACGGGGACGGAGATGGAGGCGGAGACGGAGATGGAGACGGGGGAGACATGTGAGATCATATTCATGGCGCCCCCCAAGGGTACAACGCTTCATAAATCACAGGTCTAAATGCTGCAAAAGTCTTTGTCTGCCACCTCATCCCTCACTCCACTCCAGCCAACCATCCCATCCCATCCACTCCAGCCAACCATCCCATCTAGTGTGTTGCAGACGGCCCAGAGAGTTTGGACACTTTTAAAGCCGAGTTCAGTGAAGCCATCCGTATCCAAGCTCTCTGCTGCGCACCTAAGCGTATTAACATAAAACATTTTTCTTTTTTTGCACACCCAAAAAAGGTCACAAATGTACTTTAAAGCCAGACAGAGACTCGCATCTTTTGGGGTCACAGCTTAATACAGTTTGGAAGTGCAGAGAGCATATGCCTCAAGTCCATGGAAATCGAGCAATCATTCATATAAATCAATCAATCGTGCCCATAGCCAAATAATGCTCGCAGAAACCACTTCAGAGTCCGATCCGAAAGAAAACAAATCAACAATTTGTTGTTTACGCTCAATTGGTTGCGAGTTCGAGATGCCCCAACCGGATGGATGCCCCAGAGGGGCAGGAGTGTCTGGTAACAGACTCGTACACCATTTCCTTCACACATTGTACGTATAATTAAATTTCAATTAAACTTTTCAACGCCCAGCGAGAGAACGAGAAATGAGAGAAACGGGAGAACGAGCAATATTAATTATAAAAGTGTTTAATTAGAGTGAGAGGAGCTGCCCATAAACAGGCTGCAAGTAACAGGCCGCAAATAGTCAATTAAATGGTAAAAGTGTTTGTTCATGGCTAACTGGAGGAGGCAACATACACTCTCTGTCTCTCTTGCCCCATAGCCCAGGCGAAGCATAACGCCCAAGTCTCTGGGAAATGAATTGGGAAAACTATAGTCCAAATTGCATGGGAAGCTGTGCAGCTGTTGATGCCGAAACGGGAAAAAAGGAAAGTCGTCTGACGACAGCCAAGAAAATTCACTCAAAACTGTCTTTACTTTAAGCTCAAGGAAACTAGAAATTACTAAGGAATTTTCCGATTGAGATTTGCAGGGAAGTGAAGTAAGATATACAGTTTTTGAAACCAATATTTTGGCTTAAAGAAATCTGACAATTAATGCGTTTTTTCTTGATTTATTTTAAACATAAATTATGAAATTTTTCAGTTTATTTTTCTCGTCATTCATTTCGATTTTTATAGATTTATTGAAGTTTTTATTTGAAAAAATGAAAACATCAATCAATTTGGGACAGGAATTTTCTCTTTAACTTTTTGTTTGTTAATTATTTGTCTTAAAAAGATTAATTCGAATAATTTTTGTTAGTTTATATTTAAAATAAAGTAAACACATAAACTGGCCTTCCTTTTGCCTATGTTTTCCGCTTTATGGAAATATTATTTAGCCTAGTTTTTTGTGTTGTAAAAAGAAAAAAGAAAACATGTTTCCCACACATTTTCTGTTTACCGAACTAAACGAATTTGACACAATCCCGCACCAGCAGCCAAGGGCATTCGGAAAATCGGAAAATGTAAATATGCGAGTGCTCGTATCTCAGATATGTGCAAACATTTTGTGGGTTAATATAAATAGGGAAATGTTCTGGCTTTTCTTTTTATTTTTGCGTTGAGTTTTGATTGGGAAATGCAATGCAATTTTGTGGTTAAAAACGGCGCTTGTTAGCAAAAAGTTTACCATTTTCCAGCAGAATTTTAATTGGTTGCATGTGTGAACTGCATTTTTTTTATTGGAATTAAATTGCCAGCAAAGTAATTTTTAATTGATAAATACATTTGTTAGTATTTGTTTGGCTTTTATTTGGAATTGGTAAGCCAGAGGAGCCCTTTTTTTATTTGAAAAGTTTGAAGGATTCTTAAGGGAAATATTTGAATGAATTTTAAGGATTTTTCCCTGAGAAAGTTGCAACGTTTTTCTTAGTTTAATAAAGAAAGTTGTTGAGTGTAGACCCCCCCATTCATAGACGTCTATGTAATATGTAATATGAGGCGTTCAACTGATGAAAATACAATTTCCATTTGCTGGTTTGAGCAGGGGGCAAATAGGGTTAGAAATGTAATAGTTACGAAATGTAGATGCAGTAGAAATATAACCATTAACATAGACACAGAACACACTGAACACTGAACCCTTTCCTCGACACATGCTCAGTCATGTGGGGGAGGGGGTAGGGGGAGGGCAGGGGCTTTTCTTTTGTGTGGCCCCATCATGAAAAGCAATTTCATGTTATGAATCCGTTTTCGTCCAAGGCAAAGTACCGCGCCATTTCTACTTAGTATTACTTTTTTTTTGTTTTTCTTTTTTCGGGGCTTCATTCTATTTGCTGCTGTTGTTGTTGTATATATTGTACAATAAAATATTATATTTACAGTGTACGAAAATGTGGGCCCCGTTTTACTGTTTGTGTGTGTGGAACCCTTTTCTGGCCACCCTCTAATGATTTGAAATGTCGGGTCATTTGATACTGGTTAAGATATGTCCTGAGAAGGTTAGACAAGGTTAGACATAGAGGAGAATGTTTGGGATATTTTAGTAAACATTTTGGGATAATTATTGTCTATTTCCTATTCTAGTATTCTAGAAGACCCCCCAATCTGTTCTTTAAAATTCTCATAAATCCCCTAGCTCATTCCCAAGGTACATCCGATTCGTTTCCAGTTCTCTTTGGCCTTACCCAACATTTACTTATATCTCGTCCACTTGCACTTCCCTCTGCGGTTTGCCAGAGCTGCCAACTTTTGTACTTGGGACTGCCATTTCGTTTATTCTCCTGCCGCAAATATAACGGCAGTAGCAACACCAACAGCACACACACACACACAGACACACACAGCAACAACAAAGGCAGTCAGCAGGCAGGCAGCAGCCAGCACAGCGGCAATTCGTTCCGCCTCGCATACACTCACAGGGGCAGGATGAGGGGACCAGGGACAGACACCCTCCATTTCCGTTGTACTTTTTTGCCGAGCCACCCTAAACCTCCCTCAAGTATCTGACCCGCATTTCACCCGCTTGTGCATGTGGGGGGTGCTGGTAGAGAAAAAAAATGGAACTATTTTCGTATTTGTAAGATTTCGGCATTGGATAAAAAGTTGCCGGAGCTTCGACAGCGTGAAAGCTTTGCCCAAAAGTAGACTACACTTATTTGTGTCCCAGTACGGCAAGCGGAGGAGTATGTGTGTGTGTGTGTGTGTATCTGTGTGGCAGTCTCCATGATAAGTCCAATTTCTGTTTGGATTTCGATTATTTGCTGCTATTGTGAGAGGGATGGATATGGGATATGGGATATGTTTGTTGTCCTTAGCACTTTTCGCAATTTTCCACTGCCAAAACACGCTTTAACGTGGCGAACAAATTGATTCGACAGAAGAAGTACTTAAGGGAGGAGGGGAAAGGGGGGAAATATATATAGGGGAAGTGGTTAGATTTATTATAGAGAAAAATAGTAGTTAAATTTGTTAGTGATGAAGGAAATAAGCATTGGAAATGATTAGTTTTTTAAAAGAATAAATAACCTAAAAAGTTGGGTAATTTATGGAAGGAATAACGGACAGAGCCTACCTTTGGTATTAGCAGAAAATGGATTCTTTAAGGTATATTAAACTATTTGAAATCTATTTTAAAATAAATGTGTTTCGCTGAGAAGATAAATTCAATAAAGAGCTCAAAAAAGTCTTCAAATGTCTCTCTCACACATCATTTTCTTAAGACAACTAAATAACTACAAAGATAGAAAGAAAAAATATGTTTAACCAAATTGGCATCAAGTTACATATTGTTATACCCTACAATCATCCCCCAAAGAAAACACTTTCATCCCCCCCAGCCAACCCCCCAGCCATCCCCCCAGCCATCCCCCCTGTCATCTTCTTAGAAATTTGCATAATTTGAACCTTTCCGAAAAGAAAAGAATCTTCTCCCGTCGAAAACTTGTATCATTCTGATGTGTGTTTTTATTTTATGATTATTGTTTTGGAATGGTGTTTGTGTCACGTCAAAACAAACACGAGACCGAGACTCGACTCGAACTGCTGCTGTCCAAAGCAATTTCAGATGATTTGGGTGTTACGATACGATGTTTGAAAAATTGATGAGCGGCTCTTAACGACAGACAGAACCATTTAACGCATATGCCCCGAAAGCCCAGCAAACGAAACAGCGGCGCCCATAAATGGCATAATTAACGCATATTAAATGTCACCATTAAAATGGACAGCCCGGCCTACCACCCCCTCCCTCCCTCCGTCCCACCCAAGCCATGTCGATGTCGATGTTTATGCCGATGCGTGGTCCTCTGGTGGACCGTGTGTCCTCGTTAAAATCGAGCTGGAAATTACGTATGCATATCGGGGACTCAGAGCTCGGAGCTCGGAAATCGGAGCTTTGTGAATCATTTAAACGTGGAAGTCAGCCCCCGAGCAGCGGGCCCCCTCCCCCTCCCTTCTCACACCCCAAAAAGCTCTTTAAACGGCTTTGGTTTTTATGTGCAATTATAAATGTTTTTCCATTTCGAGAAAAAAGCAGAAACCAACAACAACATACTATATAATTTATAAACGATATGAACACATGACTGATGCCGGAGGAATATTTTTATGTATATTTTTTGTTGTCGCTCACCTTGAGGGTTGGAAACCAAAAACGAAAAAGAATAAATGCAATTAAAATGCAGTTTATGGCAGCAAGCAGCAGGGAGGGAGGGGGGAGAGGCAGGGGCAGAGGAAAGGGAGTGCCAGAGACCTGAGACCGGAGACCGGAGACCGTAGACTCGTGCCAGTTACAATTCGTCATATCGATGAATATTTCATATAGACCATATAGACCACAGCCAAAACACAGCGATTCGACGCGAGACTCCGCCTCGCACTCTGTGTCAGATTTATGTGTTAAGCTCTTTGGGCAATGCCACAAAAATTGTAATAGACAGACAGTCAGTCGGACAGTTTGTTACGGCTTTTATATGGTCTGACAGAGTTGTCAAATGGCTCTGCAAAATCCAAAACGAAAGTGAAGCAGAGGGAGACAGCGAGTGAGAGAGAGGGAGAAGTGGGTTTTGCTGCTGCTAAATCCGCTTTATGGATACAATTTGGAAACAAAATTGTATTGTTTTTTATATGCCAACAGGTTCCGCAGAGGTTTACTATATTTTTCTATATTTTTTCGGTTAAAAAAAGTTTGAATTGAGCCAAGAAAATGGCAGCTTATAGGAGCTTAAATGGTGATTGATATTTTGTGGTTATCTCTGGAAGTTATGGAAATTCTCTGCCGGAGTATTCTCTTTTGCGGCTCGAGTCGAGCATTTATATATTCATGATCTAAAGGAATAAGAAAACTCTACTTTAGGGTCTTCTTTGTCAATCTTCTGTGAGAGTATAAAAACTGTTCTATTGTTCACGTCTCTTTATTTCTCCAGTACCTTTCGCTTCCGATGCCACGCCAAAAGTGCTCGAGCGTTGGTCTACACACTTTTAATGTGGCCGTATATCTAATATTCTTATAGTATATATTATTATAGTATATTATAGTATCTTTTGTACTAGAGTTGCCGTATAGGCTATATTAGGTTATCCTACCACACTTGGAAGGTTTATTATGGATTGCCTGCCTTTACAATCCCTCAACAGAGATTTCCCTTCATTCTATAACCTTTTAGAGCCTTGCAGAATGCATAAACTACATAAATAATAGTATTTATCAAATTAGCAAAGATTAAACTTAAGTACTACCTTTTTTGCAGCCATGTATTAGCATTTTCGCCTCGATTTTCCTAATTCACTGAGTTTTCACCGGAGACCAAGAACCCTTTTAGTGGCTAAGAGCCGTGTGCATTCGACCGACTGCATATACGATACGTTGCATATGCATATTTGATGCACAAACCGGCCAAAACGTTTAACTAACGTTTTATAATACACATGTTGGGGCCACTAAGTCCTTGCCCCCCACAGACCGCCCTCCGCCTTGCCTGTAAGTTAGTATACGGCTCTGAATCGATTAAAAGGATTGCGTGTAAATTTTTAATGGCAATTTGTTGGGGCAGCCACAAGGATACGCCACGGGATATGCAAATACACCTCTAGAGAGGTGTAAGGATATGCACAAGAGGCGGCGGGTTGAGCCAATTACAGGTATGGGAAACAAGGGGAGATTTTCAGGGATTTAATTAGAAAGAATTAAGAAAGAATTCCAGGAAATACATTTTTAAATATTTAAACTAATAATTGTATCCTTTTTTCTTTCATTTCAGGTAAGCGATCAGCCTCAGCCCCATTTTAAGGACTTAATCAGGGATAGGCTATAGCAAGCATTGTATTCTGTGTGTTTGTATGTGTGTAACCCCATGTAGACCCACTAATTGTATACCCATCTGCATATATGTACTTATATCTGTGTATCCATGTATTCATGTATCTATGTATCTGTTAACCTTACATTAGTATTTCGTAGTTTTAACACCCCATCAGAAAACCATTCCATCCGTATCCGTACTGTACTGTACCGTACTGTACCGACATTAACATATCTGACAAATCCGAAATTGAAAAACAACATTTTATCTGAGGGAAAATCTATTACATTTGCATACAATTTATGGCAGGAAATTAAAAATGTTTTTCCTTGTTTTCCTTCGGTTTTTTTTGTTTTGTCAATTTGCCAAAGATTTTTCCGCCCCGATTGGGGATTGTATTTTGTATATCCGCATTTAGGAAAAGAGCATACTGAGTGCAAACTTTTGGCTGGCAGTGTTTTGGCGCCTTATCAAATAATCATTTAACTTTTGTTCGAATTTTTCAGAATTAAATTAGAAAAGTGGGAGGGGGAGAAAGAGGCTTAATTAGCAGCAGTAAGATATGAATATATCTAGAGGAATTTTTCTACTATATTTATTATGAGTGTATGTGTGGGAATAAGACTTCGTTCTGCTCTTAATTACAAATGAGTACGTCCCTTGGGCCTTTCCGCCTGATGCGCTCTCTCATTAGCCTTTTCAGGCGAGTCTTCGTCCCTGTTCCGCCCTCCGCCCTCCCCGCTCTTCCCTTCTTGTGTTGACATTTTGGTGTCACATCTAGGAAAAGGAAAATTCTCGCATTTTGGCCTACATTTTAGGAGGGGAAGCAACCACCCACACCCACACAGACACACACACACGTGACAGGTGCCAGAAGAGGGGAGGGGGGCAATGAGTAGAAGATGAGAGCCAAGATACACAAAATACTACCCGTATCTTTAGGTTAGGTAAATTTATCCTAAGGGTAGGCAGGGGTGGTAGGGGAAAGTATTTCCTTTCATGGCTTATGGAAGATGACTTTAAGATTCTTCCTTAAAATAGGTTAAAATTAAATAAAATCAAAGATAAAGGTTGATGACCAGCCAGGAATGATAAGTTAGGAGTAATTTTCCTTACATTCTAAACCTTTGAATGTCTCCTGACATTCAATCCCTTTCAGAACTATTTATACCTCTAAAAATTCCCGGAAATTTCCAGCAGCCCAGAAGAGATTCCCTGAACCTCCCCATCCCCCACGTCTGTGGGCATTTCATCCCTAATCCCAGAGTATCTGTTAAAAATTACAGCATTTATTAAGTATACGCCCGGGGCTGCAGAGCAGGTTCAACATTTATGCCAATTAAATTTGAAATAAAAACAGACACCCACACACCATAAAATAAACATTGTGCATACCAAATAAATAGTAAACATTTTACACACTCCTCTTAGATATATTTTGTCGTATATTTTATTGTATATTTTTTGCTGTACTGTTTCGGCCGGTCTCCTGTTTCTCCTGTTTCCTGTTTGCGGTAGTCGTTGGTTATTTATGTTGTGTGTGTCTAGCAAAATAGTTGTTGTATAATTTAACATAGTTTTTCCTGTAACCGAACAGGAGCCCCCGCCCCTCGAACATGAATGATTTATAATGATTTTACATGTATAAGGTTGGTCCCCCCCCAATCCACCCCCCCATTTGATCCTGTTGCTGCTGCTGTTGGTTTGGCTTATATTTGATAATTCATTTCATATATATATTGTATATATGTTTTCATTAGCGCATTCTCTTCCCCCTCCAATTGTTGTGTACATAAATAACTTGGTTTTGGTATTTAATATAAATAATTAATATACATTTTTAATTGGAAAAAATATAGGAAATATTCTGCATCAATCATGAAGTATAGAGTAAAACACTTGAACCTTAACCCCCCGTAGTCGTCTCTGTGTGACGTCAGTGTCAATCCACTTATAGCATAATCGTATATTATTAATTCATGTAAATAGATTTCTGCGTGTTCACTCCCAAACTAAAATCAAAATTCATGGTAAAAGAATTTAAATATATTTTCTGTGCATTTTGTAAATATTACATATATTGCTGTCCACCCATTGAATAATAAATCAATCAATAACGAGCCCTCGCCATGCATTTTAATTGGCTCACAAACGCATTCCGTACGTGGTTGGCCATCATCGCAAAAAAGAAGCACAAAAGAATACCCGGAATATTGTCCCCAACCCCCCCCCAAAACCATATACATATATCCCATACAAATGATGTAGTCGAAAACCCATAACATGAGCTCACAAAATAACCATTAAAAACCAAAAAAAAAAAAGAATCAGCAGCGTTTTTTTTAAGTGAGAAAAAAATTGTTTTACCCAGTGGCGACTTTTCTTCTTTTCTTTTCCGGTTTTCTTTTTATATTGCAGGTTTCAGACACCCATTAAAGCGTTTGCCTGCCTGACAGCAGCCACAAGGTAAGCTCTAACCAGCTGATCAAAGTCAACCCCCCCCGACCCCCCCCACCAACACCACATAACCCGAAATAAACCCTCAATAAATCCTTAAGCCTAATTCAATTATAATTGTTGTAGTCTGTGTGTGTGTGTGTGCGCTCTGTTCTCTGGTAGATCGAAAAAAATTATTGATTGGCTCGTAAATGAATCCAAAATTGTATAAATTATAATTAGAAATATATATAGAAATTATTTGTGGTTTTTATTCATTATTTTTGTTATTTTTTCCGACAGCATTGTGGTTGAAAACGAATAACAATTTTTGTTAAATAATAAAGTGTTTCTATTTGTGTTCCTGTTCTAATTATTTTATATATTTTTCTTAGTAAACGTTTTAGATTTTATGATTTAAACAAAATTGTTTTGTAAATAATACATTTTGTAGATGTACTCTAGAATTTTTTTCTGAAACAAAAATTGGTGGAAATCTTTTTAGAATGTTTTTATTTTAAATGTAGAAAAATTGTCTGATTTATTGAGAAAACGTAGGACTTTTTCTTGATTTTGATTGAAATAAATTCTAGAAAATTAATTCAAATTAAAAATACAATGATGAAGGTCCTATCCGTAATGGAATAAACTGTGGCATAAGGTGTAGCCTTTCTTTTTTTTAACATTAAATTAAAATCCTTCAAGGTTTTCAATTGGTCTTGGTTAAACTACCACAATCGAACCGGACTTAATCTTTAGACCTGGCCTGGCCGAAACCCAATTTGAATTTCAAATTAAATGCATATTACCCATACGCCATGTAAGCCAGTGGGGATCCAACCATAAGAAACATATTTATGCATTAAACAATAAACCGTCGAACGGGCAAAAGGCGAAAGGAGTGAATGGCAGGAACGGTTTAATCCCATTTGCGGCTGCTTGTTGCATTTGGCAGGCATCCTTGGCAGGCAGGCAGGCGGGGGGGCAGGGCAGGGCGGGGTCCTTTGCCTGCTGTGTTCTGCTGTGCTGCTGTCTGGTGTCTGCTGTCTCTGTCTCTGGCCTGCAGTTATTATGTCTTCTTCGCCTGCTGTTAGCTTGTTATAATTTTATTGTTCATACATATAGAATATACCCACTTGTATTTGTTGTACAATTTGTTGAACATTAAGAGTGTCGGATCACGAGCAAGAGCAGGGGGTAGACCCCTAAATGTATCCAATGTCTCGGCGTACGTGTTTATGGATATTCTTCGGCCTGGTTCGTCCTGTCTCTCTGTCTGTCTGTCTGTGGGGATATATTGCCAATTGTATTTTGTTTGCTGTTTCTCGCACACAGGTGTTACCTTCACATTATCAGCATTTGCCTTAAAATGGTTCTCCAGAGACTCCAAATAAATAGATAATCAGATAATCAGACCGTAGGCCGTGGAGAGAGATAAAGCAATCAAATAATTCCCCCCAAAGACTAGACTTAAACGATAATTGCATAATCACAATCGTAATCGGCGATAATGACAACACTTTAGCGCCATCAAGCAGCACATCATAAAAAATAGAGAGAGAGTGGACAGGCAACCCGCTAAAAACATCAATTACCAGAGCCAAAGCCAGAGCCGGAGCCAGACGACGCGTCGCGCTGAGGAAAACCCGGCCAACAACCAGCACCCACCCCCCACACACTCACACACACACGTATACACTAATAGGAGAGCATTGCAAATGGCTGCCAACAGTGGCAACAACTACATATTACATGCACTTGCAACATCAGAGCCACATGCAATATTTTATCTGCTAATGTGTAATTATAAACAATTTTGTTGTTTGTTATTTATAATGGTTGCTGCAACAAGGCAAAGCCGCACCGCACACCGGAATAAAAACTACTATATAGAAACTAAAGCATATATTTTACTAGGAATCCAAGGGGTATATCAACATTTGGATGAGGTATGCAACAGACTGAAGAAAGTGTATGTTGCTATTGGTTTCTGGGCCACTTCTCTTTTGGCACTTTTTGTGGCAACTGTTGGCAGATGGAATAGGCCTTAGGTCATGAAATATACCTTGTGCCTTCTTTCACAAATATATCTATCTATCGCTCTGATCATCTATCTTCTGTAAGAGTATAAAACTGTTGTATCACCACGTCTTTTTCTCTTTCTCTCTTTATTCTTTTGTTCCTCCCGCTTTCAATGCCACACAAAAAGTGATCGAGCGTCGTGTGACCGTATATTTAGTTTTCTTATGGTATTATCTGATTTACTAGTGTTGCCGTATATTTATTATGGTATTCTTATGGTATTATCTTATGTGCTAGTGTTACCGTATAGGCTGGATTAGGTTATCCTACCACACTTCTCAATGTAACATTGCTGATAGATACAGTAGCTTATCCTTTACCCATTAGAAGAGTGTTATAACATATCTTCCAGGGGTATCCCCACAGTCGACTCAATGTTTTCTTGCTGCACTTATAATTGTGCAACCATTATTTCAGCTATTGTTACTGCCACGTTTGTTGCATTGTGCGGGTGCAATTTTAGCAAACGACTGACGATAACAATCGCTGGCAAAATTGTCCCAAGAGAAAGAGCGGTAGGGGGCTTGCGGGACGGGGGGGAATGCGTGAGTCCAACACATTTGCCACATTCCAAAACTGACAAACGATATGCCACACACACCGCCGATGCGCAGAGCAGCCGTAGGGGAAATGTGAAATGCGGAGAAAGGTGCTAAAATTCCATAGCACAAATGAAAAAAAAAATAAAAACCCTCCCTGGCAAATAAAATGGCGTGAAACACGCAACAGCAGCGGCAGCGGCAGCGGCGGTGGCGGCGGCAGCAAAAGTAACAGCAACAACTGTTGCGAAATTAATTGCATTGAAATTTATGTTTAGAAATTAAAACTGGCACTGGCACTGGCCCCGCTTTGTGTTCTTTTTGTGGTTTCATTTTGTGGCTGCCACTGCAGCTGCAACTGCAACAACGTCTGCTCCTCTGGAAAGTAGACTACATAAATATGGGAATGTACGCTGGTTTGGTGATCAGATGATCAGAGAGACCCAAGGATAAGTATAGCAAGGAAGAGGATGCATTGATAGCAAACCAAGGAAGTTCTGGGAGGCTCTCCTATGCCTAAGTGAAGCCATAGGAAACATAAATCCCACAAGGCACATTAGCATACGTACAGCAAAGCCTTCTTGATTGTCCCTTTCTCTACCCCTGCCTATTGTCCTGCCTTAAGTCGTGACCAAAATGAGAGCCTACTTTTCAGCTGAAACCAAACAGGACAGCCTCGGACCACAATCAATTAAAGTTGCGACGTGGCCAATAGAGGCATCTAGCGTTAGTGGCACACAGATGCTGCTGCTGCAACACGCAGAGACACTGCTGCTGCGGCAACACAAAGGCTACACGAGGGGCGTAATAGGGGCTGAACCTGGGTTGAACCTCTAGCTGTTGCTGTTGCTGCTGGGAATGGAAATGGGGGATAGGCGCTCTACTGTTCCAATTATTGTCGCCCTTTCACCTGATTCTGTAGTCCATTTTTGGCCTTTTTTTTGCGTCGTCGTTTGTGGATTCTGTTCGGTTTTGGGTTGTTGTTCTGCTGCCTGAGCTGTGTTGCTGTGGCACTTTTAATTTCCCAGTCGAACGGCGGCATTTCCCTTCCCCCCAAACGCGCTCTAACCGGAAGCACCACGCATTCTACGGGCATTCTATTCGGTGTTTTTTGCCCCCGCTCTTTTTTTGGTTCGTTGTTTAACAACATCCGCCTGGTGGCCAGGGCTTTAATTACGTTTTTTACCAGCTTTTTTTCCACTTTTGCACTTGACTCAATTTTTGGGTCAAGTTGTTTCGTTTTTGGACAAAGCCGATTCCTGAAACTGACAATGACAGTGGCCAGAAGGGCCAGCAAATTTACTGCTCTGATGGCTGCGAAACACGAAATTTCCATGGAAATGGCCATCAGGCATTGCCTTGGCTCTGACCAATCAATCCTGATTTTGTTCCTCCTCGGGGCATGTCTTTATCGAACCCCAACCTCTGGGTAGCAATCCTCTGGCAATGTTCTGGCACAACCACTTAATTTCCTACACTGCGTATACGAAATATCGATGTAATTTCCTTGCAAAACGCAATTTATAGCACAACTGCTAGATGGGGCATTAGGATTGCCATTTGGAGTACCAGCAACAGTGGCAGCAGCGGCAGCTGTCTCGATTACAATTACATTCGCATTTTCCATTTTTGATGCGTTCGCTGATAGAATTCCAATAGCCATACGCACTGTTGTACAGGCAAAGGAATGGGGGGTGTGGAATGGGTAGTGTGTGCAGAGCTGATGATTTATGCATTGGCCAACACCTTTTTGGGCTTACGGACAACAGCGGGGTGGCAGCTTATGTAAATTCGTGCGAATCGCGTTTTCAATTTTTGCCTTTTGTTGTTTTTGTGTGTGTGGAACACTGGTGGAAATATGCAAATGAAGCTCATAATTTGCTTACAGCTAAAGGCGGGAAATTACCAAAAATGAACTACGATGTTGAACAATGAAAGGGGGAGGGTCTGGGGGTGGGTGGCAGGGGGCCAGTACGTGAGGGAATTGGTGCCAAAAACTTTCAGCCACAGGGCCTGCAAGCAGCGCAAAAACTTTGGCACTGGCACTGGCCCTGGCCAAGTAGTAAAAGATAGGATAGGTCCTCCTCCCACCCCCTGTCCAAGCCAGGAAACGTGCAGCAGGTCCTGCCAGGTTCTGCCAGAGAATCTTCCAAAAAAAAGATGGAAAAGGAAAACTTTAACACTGCACACATGACCCATTAATAAGCGCACGGCATTTGCTGGTCGGTCATTTCATTGGGGAGGAAAAGTGTGGCAGAAGCGGCAGTGGTTGCACGATGTCAACATAAATTTCGGAGGCAGCCACAGCTGGGGGCAAAGTTTACACTTCTGGTGCAATTTAAATGCGTTTATCTATCCAAACACTCACTCAAATACACTCATGAATGCCGCGGGAAAGCGTGAATGCTTTAAGGATTTCCAACTCATCCATGGGCTGTCGATACAATCTCTGATGGTGGATTGAAGGTCAAGGCTGCAGGCATCATTAAAAATCCACCTACTATAGCGTGTGGGCGTGGCAGCGCACTCGTTGTGTCTTATGGATGGCAGATACACAATTGCAGTCTGTGCCATGCCAATGGCAAGTCAATGATAATGAGTCAAAAAGCGGAAGCAATGAATAAATTTTGCCTTGCACGAGCACACACATACACACACGCAGATACACATACATAGATACAGGATGCATGAACCAGTCAAGTGCTTAATATGCAGGCAACGTTCGCAGGGGGCAAGAGAGTCGTGGGTGTCGTGCAACGACCACATAGATACATACATATATGTATTTGTGCGGCTATGTATTTACCCTGACCCAGAGGCTCCATAAACTCAATAACTATAACCGATGCGTATACGTATACGTAATACCCCAAATCATATTTGGGGTTGGCGCTGGAGTATCCATCAATTTTCCGGGCCATAGCCGGCCAATATGCGTTCAATTAACTTAACGTTTTGCGTTTGAGTACGTGATGTGTGGAATCGCACTTAAACGGCTTATCCTAATTATAATTTATGCATACGATACCACACCGAAGGCCTTGCAGTGAAGGGATAAAGGATTTCCGGTTGAATAGCGGCTTCATTACTGATCCAATTATTGGCTGAAACAAATATCAATTAAATTATTTGGTGAGCGTTTCGAGTGATTAATACATGTTAGTTATTTGAGACAGATATATCTAACTGCAACAAAAGAGTGTCACCAAAATTAGATATTGATTATGCGCATAAGAACAGAAAAGTAAGAACTTTCATCACGTAATTATGACCTGTAGTTGCCATAGAAATCATGGCATTGTTTCAAACTCTTGAGGCGTGTCATTTCTGCCAGTAAACCACACAGCAGGCAGGACATCCATGCATCCAGTGGGAGAGCAAAGTTGGAGACAAGGACTGGGACTGGGACTGGCACAGGATACAGGATGAATGGCTGGCTGGCTGGGCTGGACGTGCATTTGACGTCAGCCACGGGCCAGGCTTTGGCCCTGCTTTGGGCCAGGTGAAGCAAATTCAATTAAACTTTTGTTGTCATCACTCCACCCGCCCACGTCCCAGCCTTGGCCCGCATTCGCTGGATTCCACGGGCACTGGGCACTGACTGGGCACTGACTGGTCTTCTGGCCAAGTTATACAAATGGCAAGTCACGTTAGTGGTGGCCGTGCGGGTGGCCAGTGGCCAGTGACCAGTGACCACGTTTCACATTTGAGAGGCTTACCATCTACCATTTGGCTTTAAATAAATATTTAACCTACCATAATTGGAAACTCAAAAAGGGCAATTAGCAATGGTCCAGCAATGCTACAACTTTTCCTGTCGGAAATGGAATTGGAAGTTTCCTTGACCAAATCGATTATGTGGTGTCCGAGAGAAGGTTACTGGCCAGAACCACACACAGCCTGTCGAAGTTAATTAGGTTATGAACATTCTCTGGAATGAAACTGGAGCACAACTCTCTCTTCCTCTCACTCTCCATTGTGTGTGTCTGCTCTTCTGTGGTTTTAAAGCACGTGGCCTTAAGCTCCTTTCGGACCATTTCTCTTTTTTTTACTTCTTCTGTTTCAATGTTTTTTTTATTGGTCAGTTCGCGCTGTTACTTGGCCTGGATGGGAGAGCACTTAAATTTTTAATTGCAGCTAATTAAAAAAACGCATCAAAACGGAATACATATAGAGCAGAAATGAACAAACTCAAAAGTGTGCAAAATAGCAACTGGAAAAATGTTCAAAAAGAGTGAATGACGGAAGGGTCGAAAGAACGAAACATGAGTACTCTTTCTTTAGTTAGGAAAAGAGTGTGAATGAAAAGAGAACTTACTTAGATAGGAGTCACATGCAGAGATCCCTGAGGTCAACCTTTGGTCGATTAAGAGTGTGGTAGAATAACCTAATCCAGCCTATATGGCAACGCTAGTACATAAGATAATACCATAAGAATACTTAAAATATACGGCCACATTACAAATGTGTAGACGCTCGATCACTTTTTATGTGGCATCGAAAGCGAGTTTAGTTTTTAGTTTTGTAATTAAACTGCAGAAATTTTGCATTATATTCTACACAATTTTATGTTGATTTTTTGCAATTATTGCTTATTTTTTAATTCATATAATTCTATGCATCAATTTAATAAATATGTATGTAAATTTGACTGGCGTGTGATATTTTATATCCCTAATACATACACTTTTGGTTCGGCCATGTTCCCGCCTTCGCTTCTATGAAAGATGGTCTACGTTTCTGTCTTAGATCCACGCATAGTTTTTAATTTCAAGTTTTTTATATTTAGAATTAAATTCTTAAATTATGTTTAATGTTTTGTTTCATTTAATCGTTTATTTAATCACAAAAAATCACACGAAACATTGAAACCCCATTCGCCGTAAGAAGTTTTCCCGAATTTGCACTTTGATATAGAATTCTGCTTGACTGAAATCTGTAGAAAACTCAACATACCCTATGACCTGACTCTCAGGGGTCTCGTGTTAGGGTACATATATGTATGTATGTATGTATGGTAGAAAAAAAGGGCAGATAAATATTTAACAAGCTGCAAAGAACAGACAAACAAACGCAGCACACACACACAGAGAGAGAAACTCACATGGCACACGCACACACTTGTTGTTGGTGCACACACTTCAAAAAAGAGAAACTTTGAGAGACAACCAGAGGGAGAGTGGGAGAGAGCGAGAGAGCGATAGATGGCCACAGAAACAGAGATAGAATGAGCTACAGGATGAAGGAGCAGAACGCAGTCGACACTTGAACATTAAGCAACAAACTCGACGTGATAAATTTTTCCTACTTTGAGGGAAATGAAAATAAATTTTTCACCCAAAAAACCGGAAACTTTGGGGCCAAGGCTGTGGGTGTATGTGTGCGGTCTAGGATGCTGAAATTACAGGGAAAACAAGTAGATATATGTACACACATATATTCAAATTAAAGGACAACTTTTAAAGTCCAAAGTAAATATAGAAAATAAAAAATAAATCAAAGGATTACGAGCTTAAGAAAAAGTTGGTAAAATCTTCAAACAGTAGCTCTACTCTACTGCTGCTACTACTCTGCTTGTTCTTTGGGAGGATCCACTGTACTGTGGCTCTGTGAGAGAAACCCAAACTTATTCCCAGAGGATTGTTAAGTGTGTTTCATTTTTGGTCACAAATGGAATAATTTTGGACAAATTCTACTGTGTAAGTACAGCTAGGATGTGTAGCAAGGATTCCATGTGAGGATATTCTTTTTCTATGGGAAAAAATACTTTAATTTGAAGGAAAATTCAACATGTCTGAGGTTCTCCACAATTTGTATACCAGAAATGGCAACAAGATGAAACAGCAGTCAGACAAACAGACAGACGGACGTACAAACAGACAGACAGACAGAAAGACGGGCAGACAGATGGACGGACAAACAGACAGACAGACGGACATTTGGTTGGTCATTTTTGGACAGAACAAAGCCTACTCCCCTGTCAGTTTTAGGCTCTGTCTCTGTCCCTGTCTCCCTGTCCCTTTTCCCTGTCTGCCTTTCCTTGTCCGCCTTCATGCTTATCAGACGGTTTGTTCTGTTTTTGCAGTCGCTGCATACTTTTAGGCGCATATCACGCCATGTACAAAAGTTGTTCTTGGTTCATTGCACTCTCTCAGTCCTCCGTGCAATGAAAATTGCTACGCGCCAGAGTTTTATTGCCCGGAAATGCCTTTTCGGTTCTAGGCGAGGCTCCCAAAGTTTTACTTGGAAAAGGCAACCCCCCACCCCACTCCACCCCACCCCACCCCACCGATATGCCATTCCAGACAATCTGCATAACGCGGGCGGAACAACGGCGATAAAGCTCCGAATTGCAGTTGCAATTTTCGGTTGCGATTGTCGCATGTTTGGACGCAGTAAACGGGGTCTGCATATGCCCTGGCTCGAACTTCGATTATGGCAGCTAATAAAAGATTGAGGGGGGATCACCCCCTGCCCCTGCCCTTGCCCGGCATAGGCGCATTCTAAAAATCGGGATTTATGGGAATTTTATGGCTCTTGAGGTTATGGTTCTTCTTGTTGTTTTGCCTGTGGAATCCTTCTTCCTTTTTGAAGTTGTTCCTCGCCTTGTCGCCTGTTTGGCAGCGGGTCATAAAAATTCAATTATTTCAAAGGCGTGGGGGGAGGGGCGTGGAGGCCGGAAACAAAAAGTCAAAACGAAGAAGGGCCATAAAAATGAATGAATGCTGATTTTTCTCGAAGAGAAGTGTGCGGGGGGCGGGGGTCTGCGAAAAGTATGCCATACATTTTTTATTATTTTACACGGCTTTGACACACATGCATATATGATGTATAAAATGGGCCAAGGGGGGGCCCAAGCACACCCACACATGGCACGGGGAGGGGGAAGAGAGGCATGCATAAGAAAGTGTGTGGGGAAGATGCTGGGTAGGGGAAGGGATGCAAGGGATGCTGGAGTGAGGAGGGGATGCAAGGGCTGCTGGGATACAAGAATTGCCAAAATGTAGGAAACCCCTTGGGATGCCACCGCAAGAGCACCTAAGAGTATGCGCCTGAAATGTATCTTGTATGCAAAACGAATGCGAGGCGGGGCAAAACGAGGTGGAAACTACTTGAGAGATGGGTGGAAAGATGGGGGAAAAAGTTGGCCCACTGCTTCAGAACTAAATGGAAACGGGAACTGTTCTGGTTTAGAATTTAAGCAAGCGATGTGGCGATGTATCTTTAAGATACGCGTGGCAAACAATTATTCAAGTAGTGTATCTATGATGCCACGAATAGTTGGAAACGATTTGCTTTGGAAACATGATCCATCTCTCTTTCGTTTGGCCTCAAACACTTTGACATTTAAATATTGACCCGCCCCCGCATCAATTGAGGGCAAAATCTGAGGGCAATCCTCTGATGGATGGCTCAAACATCCGAGAGGTTAAATGCCTGCTTATATCCTTTTTCCAGGAGCTGCTGGAAAAACTTTGCATTATCCTCCAGTTCGTCTCAAATCTCTCTCTCTTTTTTCTGTCCTTTTTTCCTGCCTTTTCTCCGCTCTGTGTGTGTTGGTGTGTGTGAGTGCCTGTGTGTGTGTGTAGTTATTAACCTCTTTCCTTGTCTGCTTTGTTGCACTTGATAAACCACAGCCGTATAAGCCATAGAGCTGCTTATGTATGTATGTAAATATCCGCACTTTGGGGCTTTCTTAAAAGCTGAGCCGCCTGTAGGCCGCTGTTTGCACTTGGCTAAAAGATAATTGGCCCTCGAAGGAAGTGGAAGTGTGTGATTATCGGTATGTTATGTACTGTAATATGATTGACAAGACAAGTCCCCGACCACATGATACATTTGAGGAGTCCACAAGTCATTCGATGGCATTGAATGACATGTTTTGATAAATGGTTTGATTAATGGACGCATGTGCGTAAATATGGTTTAAGTGCTTCTGCAGTCAGCTTCTGAAGGGCTTACGTATCAATAGCTGTGCGAGGGGGCGGGGACACACACTTCATGGCTGTGACCATTAAAAATAATTTCCTTTTGGCGAGCGCCTAAAAGCGCACTCCAATCCGCACACACAGAGAGGGAGAGGGGCTCTGGCTTGCTGGCAAAGAGACAGATTCAAAAAGAGTGAGCGGCAGGCAGCTGAAAATGACAAAATCTGTCGGATGCCAGGGTGCTGTTCATAAATCAAAGTGACACCCACGACGAGCCACACACATGCACAACCCACCCACGCATCTCACCCACCCGCAGCGAAAAGCAGAGAGACATTTTCCACATTTCCGGCGCGCTCATTAAAAAATTGAGCGCCATTTGCCAAAAGCGGCACAAGCTGGGGGGGGGGGGGAGGACACAGAGGGGTGTTGCATGTCCTGTCTGCCGCCTGAGCATATGCATATGCATGTCGTTGTCGGGCGAAAACTCCACTCAAAAAACTAACACATCATAAATCTTGCACAAGTATCCTTAAGCGTTATCCCCCTCCCCCCCTGCCGCTCCCCCCAAAAGAACCATGAAAAATCTCATCCACATAAAAGGCTGGCAAAGGGAACAGTAAAGGGGGGAGGGGCGGGGCTACGTCGGAGAGCTTGTGTTAAGATTTTTGCTTTTTTAATTACAAAAGCCTTCAAACGGTTCGTTGGTTGGTCCGCATTGGGCGCCCATAAATATGCAACACTATTTTTCCACGGGTTTTCTTTTCTCTCTTGTACACACCTTCTCCCTGTGTCCTGGTTTCTCATGTTTTTCTCATATATGCAATAAGAAATTTGCCAAAGGCCAAGCAAACTCTCACGTGGCGTTTACCCATGACATGGCCAAGCTGGCGTCGTCATCCTTCAGTCTCATCTTTTGCAGCCTCGTGTACCCCCACCCCCACCCCCAACTTCTAACATTCAGCAGCAGCAGCGCCCATTTTCATAGGAAAGAGTCCTTGCCCCAAGCGAATTTTTTGTGCGAGTGGCCGCAGCAACAGCTAAACTTGAGACTTTCGGCACGTGCCCCTCTCCACCCTCAACCCTCTTCTGGTGCGGCGAAACTTCTACCCTACCCCCACATAGTTCAATATGTTCCTCTAATGAAACTTGTGCCAAAGTGTGATATTGATTGTAGCACCGAGATAGAGGATGGAGGGCACCGTTAGAGCAGAGAGAGAGATAGTGAACGGAATTGAGATTCGCAGAGATTGAGATTGAAGGAGGGGATGGATGGGCCCTCGGGCCAGAGGCGGAATTTCACTTCAGTCTTCAGTAAGTTTTTCGTGTAACTTTTCTGAGATGAAAAGTACTTGTATTTGCATGGAGAGTGGCTCAGCTCTTGGCGGAAATAAATCATCACTGGCTTAGGCTTTAAGGTAGGCAACTGAAGCTGACAGCAGCTGAAAGATTGAACATTTTATGTAGGTGGAACGCAGGAGCAGGAGTCCCTCATTGTGTTGATTGCCTCAATAAGTTTGGAACTGCCGGGGAAACTTGGGACTCAGCCTTTCAATTGAATGATTAATCTGCGACAATTATTTAGAGATTGAAGGCTTAACTTGGAAGCTAGTTATCTTACGAAAAGTAACTCTAAAAATGTAGTTAAATGTTAAAAAGTGTCCACAAAATATACTTGAATTTAATTGAAATTAATCAGCAATATTTGCAAAAGTTTCTCTCTTATCATCCATGTGGAATGTATGGAATATCAGTAGCAGTCTGTTGTATTCGTCCTTGGGTACATACCTTATATAGATATCATACATATATACGACACACTCCATTTCCCACTTCAATGACATCGATGATCTGGCAACTCTCCATGAAAGGACTCCCGCTCCCGCATGCCATTTGATACGATTTTATTCAGCCATGTCGTGCGCCCCAGACTTGATTCCTGTCCACAGGGTAGCATCCCCCGAAGTCTGCCCAACTTGAAGTTTTTTCTGGGACCACCCCAACGCCTTAGCCTTACCAGTTTCAAGTCCTGTCCTGCCCGTTCAAGTGCTGAACATAAAACAAAGAACAAAAAAACAAATACACTTCCACTTCCGTTTTACATTTGATACTGGGGTTCTTACTGCTGCTCCTTCTTGTCCTTCAGCCTGGTCGTCTGTTGTTTTTGTTGCGCTTTTTTGTTCCTATAAACTTTTTTCAGATTTTTCCTCTGCCTCTCTGTCACACTTGCTGGTGCCTCTAGTTGCCACTCTCTCACACTTGCTGGTCTATCTTGCTCCCACTCTCTTACACTTTCTAGTGCTGCCATCTCCCACTCTCTCACACTTGCTGGTCTTGCTTGCTCGCACTCTCTCACTCTTCCTGGCGTTGCCATCTCCCACTCTCTCCCTCTCTGCCACACTTTCTGCTGCTGCTGTAGCCCTGGGGCTATCGTCTAGCCCTCGCAGGGAAATGCAATTTACAGCAACACAAAAAATTGACTTTCTCTCCACCGTAAGCTGTTGTTGCAAAATAAAAAAAAAATAGATAAACAGACAATTTAATTTCCTAGAAAATATTGTTGTAGATTCTAGATGTTTGTTGTTTATTTCCGTCATTATCCCTAGCCTTTTCCCCGTAATAGAGTTGATCCAAAGCGAAAGAAAAACCCTCATAATTGACCTCATTATAATTGCATTTCGTTTCTCCGTTCTCCTCTCTATCTTTTGCAGGTCAGTATCTGAGATGAATGTCACATCACTATACGAGTACGCTGGGTAAGCCATTGGATTTAAGTATAATTATGTGGGGGGGATGGGGGAATTATTGATTGAATATTGAGCGAACGATGAAAAGGGTTGCCGCCCCTCAATGAATTATGACTGTCCCGCTACCTCATCGGATTATGCATATATTTTCGTTTCCAGTTGCCAAATATTGTCCCCAAAAACACTGTCAAAAACCACAAAACCCACCAGCTAAAAGCCAAAAACAGAAGCTTTCACAGCAAAAATTCAAAAAAAAATTTCATCAAACTTTTGTCGAGTGGGTTGGGGGTTGGGGTTTGGGGAATGGAATGGAGCGGAATGGCAGGACAGCTTGAACTTGGCAGCAGCAGCTCATGCAGCGTGATAATTGGCATACAAAAAGTACCAATGAAAAGCGAAACAAAGTTGTGCTTCCTCCCTCCCCCCTCCCTGCTCCATGCTCCAAGGGGAAAGTAAAAATATTCCACCCCAGCCCTATAGTTCGTTCATTTTTTGCTTAAAGTTCAAGTGGTTATAGCGGAGAGACTCCTTTTTTAAAATATTTTATAAAGAATTTTTTGTAGCTTTTGTTTTCGATTTCAATGCGTTTCGAGTTGGTGAATTTTAAGTGAAATTATCAACTTGAGGGAAATGAAATTAGAGCCAACGTTTACGGGTGACTGGCGATTTGCCATTCGGCCAAGGGGCTACAACTTCCATCAAATTAATAATATTTGAAATAAATAATGGAAGCTTTCCTAAGGGAATTCCACAGAATTTCACGCACAGAATCCTCCTGATATTAATTAGATAAAAGTCTCAGCTCTGTGTAATTCCCATTGCTTCGAGTTATTTCCTAGAAAAATATATCATTTTTGTAATAATTCTGTTCCTAGAATTCCTGCAAATGATTCCATATAAAAATATCAATCGCCTAAGCCCGCTTTTCTCTTCATGAAGCTTATTTAAAAGTTGAAACCATTTTCCGAATAGTTTAAAGCACTTTATCCTGTCCTGTCTATCCTGTCTGTAATCAGCATTTCGCTTATTTAAGCACTTAAAAGGGCATTTCCAGTTGAAAACAATTTGACAATTTGTGTAAATTGAAGCGTTTATTTGATTATTTTGTGCTGCGCGCTAAAAAAATTAAATGTTCGTTATAAATTGCTTAATTTTTTGTCCCCCCCACAAACGTATGCGTACGACAAGAGTGGAATACAAACTCATGTTTTACAATTTAAGTAAATAAAAAAAACTGAGGGAAAAGAGCGAGAGAGAGGACCAGAGCAATGCCAACAAACGACAAAAATTGCGGTGAAGCAAAAGTTGGTCCGAAAAACTCCACAGTACTCCACAGAACAAGTCCATGTCCATGTCCGTCCGTGAATGCTGGATGCTCCTGGTCCTGGTCCTCCCCCTTCTACTGCCTGGCATATGCAGTTTTTGCAATATTTACCCAGGACCCAATGGGATATGCGGGTTTGCTCTGAATGCCATTCCATTGTTAAAAGTTGTGCACTCGTTCGGGGATTTTGCACAACCGAACGTAACAGAACAGAACAGAACAGTTAAGGAATGCCAAAAATCGTATTGCTCGCTCAATGAATTATAATGTAGAGGACCGTTCAATTTGTATTGTGTCACAGTGCTATGGCTGGAACAGGGGGGGACCGAGGGGGACATCTTTTTGCATAATACCACACGTCTGAAAAAATATGAGAAAAAAAGAAATATGTGGATAAAAGGCAAATCTGGCATACGTGTGGGGAGCATTTTGCGTATCCGGCGGGATGGCTGTCAAGCTTAATGGTAAGTAAAGTAACTTTCAGATTTTTGTGGCGTGTTTTCCATGGCAGTTTTCTTATTTTTTTTGTTTTTTTGGTGAGATGATGGATGCTCTCTTATTGGCGTGACAGTAGCTGGAAGATTCTTTAGTTTTTAGTTGTGGTGTGGTGGGAAAATGTTGTGAAATAGTTTTGGTGAAATATTCAAAGTATTTCTGGAAAATAATTGATTGCTAAAAGGAATTGCAAGTTGTTTGTATGGAGGGTGGATAAATATGTTAGATTGCAATGATGAGTACGAAGAAATGCCAGTCGGGTTATATTCTTGTATGGTATATTCTGTATGTTGTTCCATTGTTGCTTCTGTCCTTTGGAGATCGATCTCTCAGCGTTCTCAGAGGGTCGTACAACCATTCGCACGAGCGTTAACAGTGCGCTGTAACAGTGCGGCTGCAACAGTGCTCTGTAACAGTGCGGCTGCAAAAGTGTGCTGTCTCAGTGCGGCTGCAACAGTGCGCTGTAACAGTACGGCTGCAACAGTGTGCTATAACAGTGCTCTGTAAAAGTAAGATCTGATCGATCATTTTAAACAGTATAGATATCTTACGAAAAACAGTAAATAAGTACAACTTTCGCAAGTACTGTTGCTCATCACCACTTCAATAAACATTAATCTGTTTATCTGCGTCTTAATTCATGAGTACGTACATGAAAAATGCACAAAAGATAAAAGTAAAGAACATTTAATCACATTGTTGTTTCAAGTTGTCATTCATGTTTTAACTCTCGGGATCAGCTTCTTTCATCGCCAATCGTACTTGTTGTCTTAAAATAAATATATAAAGGCATTGTAAACAAAACGACCTCCAGTGCAGAATCACGAAAAGAGAATGCAAGCAAAAAAAAATAATCGCAACAAATGAATACAAAAAGAACGATTATTTTCTTTGACGACCATTTTTGGCACTTTATTGAAATCAAAATTAAAATTATGTAACAAATTTTTTGCAAAGAAAATATTCAAAGTTGTGACTTCCTGACTGAATTTAGTCGTGAAGGTCATCATAGTTGGAGCAGTAGCAGGATCCTTTGTCACAAAAGCCACCTTTGCATCTCTCTGACAATACACAATGCTGGATGCACTTAAAATGCGATCTATAGCGAGCATCGCAAAATTTAGTAATTGCATTGACAGCTCTTGTACCATCGCAAATTGATCGTTTTCTTCTTATAAGATGTTCATTGTCGTGGCCAGTCTCTACAGGAAAAAAGAAAGACGTAAGAATGAATGTATTGTTATTGGTAAATGATATCTGAGAAATCGAAAAAATTGGCAACATTTATGTGAATATATCGGCTGCAGCATTTTTAATATCAAAAATATATTATAATATTGTAACAAGATTTTTGCTACCGGCGGGCCGAGCGGATTTCCTTTCCAGGTTGGGATTGGGACAAATTTTGTAAGGCGGCGGCTAAGGGGAGGTAGCAGCCGTGACACCGTCGTGATAAAAACACACTTAACACTTTTCTTTCGCTTTCTTCAGTTTATTCCGAGACCTAACCTTCTTAGGCACGTTGTTACAACTTCTTTTCTTTTCTCATTCCTTCTCTCTTCTTCCTGCTTCTCTCTCTCTCCTCGTTTTCTTTCTTCCCACTGTCCAAAGTCCAGCCGATCGAGGTGGACTCAAACTATCGATAAGCCTGGTCCAGGGCTCTAAGGGCGCCAACTTCGAATTTTCGTTACAATATGATTTGCACAATTTCATCAACAGCTTGTTCATCAAACATAAGTGGAACTAACGTAACATTTAATATAATTGACAGTCAACTTACGTTCAATAAATTGTTTTGACGAGTTGGTTTGTAGCTCGTTGTCCCCGAGAGTGCCGTTTCTACCATCGTTGCTGACGACTTCTGGGTTAGCGGAAATGTCACGGCCCAGAGTGACAACTGCCAAGCTTGCCACGATTAAGATGAACACCAACTTCATGATGAGTTTGTGATTTTGTAAACCAGAAAAATTTCTTACGACAATAGTCACAATGTTCTTCCAACAACACTTTATTATTTCTTTTTTTGTATAAAAAATTGACGCGACGATGGAATAGCTTTCAATACTGCTCGGTGCACGGACTTATGTGACTGGCAGCACAGTACTTAGAACCGGGTTTTTATATCGTCCAGCGTGTTTGATTTACGCACGGAATAACAAGATTGCGATTCGCGTTTTGACTTGCAGTTATGTATTAGATTTATGTGCGTACGTCATTGTGCGTTTGGTCCGTATTAGACTATCATCTGTCCATAGCACCTAATAACATATATTAGCCGGCGAAAACTGGTGAGACTTTGTTTGGTAGACTTGTTTTGTCTGCGATAAGCAAATGTGTATTATTTGATTTCAATGTTTGAGGCTGACGGTATGCTAGTTGAGCAACTGATTGTACATTCCGCTGCTCTATCCGGATGCCTTTTGTGATAAGTCAGCAACAACATTTTCAAACGGCATTTATTAAATGGAAGCAAAAACTCAAAAAGATTAATGTAAAGTACAAAAAAAAACCGCACGCTCACATTCCAATTGATACGAGAAAATACTCATTCGGTACATTTCGGTTTGATGTCTTTAAAGCAGATTCTCGACAAAATGTTGTTTCTATGCCGACTTTTAAGGAACTTGTGACCTTTAGACTAATTGTATTATAGTAAGTGCAAGCAAAAATGTGATCATCTGTGATATTCAATTGTAAAGAAGGATTATGAATGGTACGAGCGTTAACCGTGCTCTGTAACATTGACTTGTAACAGTGCTCTGTAACAGTGCGCTGTAAGAGTTCGGCTGCAACAGTGCGCTGTGACAGTGCGCTATCACAGTGCGGCTGCAACAGTGCGTCTGTTAAATGGACAGATGTGCCGTACCTGTAACAGGCTGTGGCCGCTAACATCGCTGTTACTCTCTTACAGCTGCTTAACAGAACAGGAAGGAAGGGCAACGATAAAGCAGAAGTAGATCATGAATTGTTTTATATACGAGAATATTTCATCTATGGAGATTAAGTAAAACTAAGGGTATTAAGAAAATCATTATTATGGCTCTCCAATTAAGAGTTAAGAGTCTACTGACCCCTTAGTATCTCTTCTTTTCCAGGACCATTCAGTTCTTAAGGACTGATTGGATGCTCATATTCAGCGTGTATATTTTCGTTCCACTTACTCGAAAATCGCCCATCCTTTGACCAATAAGTCCCATGGCCGCAAGCCTCCCCCAAACACACACACACACACACACATGGTGTATGCTTAATTTATTTTCTTAACCTTATTGAGAGGGAAACAATGAGGAGGGCAGGAACGAGGCTCACTGAAAAAGCAAACAAAAGCCTTAATTAAATTACGGCGAATGGCCTGGCGGAGCAGGCACAAGTTTTGAGGCGTTTCGCATTAAGGTTGCGTTTCTGGTTTCCCATGTTCGATGATGCCTTTGAAGTAGACTGGAAGAAAACTTTTTATGGCCTGCTTAAAGGCGTCGGAGCGGCAGGCAGGCCAGCCAATTAAAATGCCAAGAAATTTGCTGACTCTGCCATGACGAGGAGGTGGGGCAGGGGGGGTTTTCAATCAACAGCAACAGCCACACGGAGCCACACATATAGGCTAATTTATTTAGCAGGCAATTGGCACGTAAAGGGTTAATTGTGAGCCAGTCAGCAAAATGTGCGCCCTCTCGACTCTCGACTCTGTTCATCGATTCTGCATAACTTGCACATGTTTCGAAAGGGAAACGCCCCCAAGCCTTTTTTAGGTACTACTTTTGTTTGGTTCACACTTTACTTTAACGCCTTTCCGTAGCCCCGCCTTTTTGTTGATTTTTGGCTTCAGCTGCGGGCTGCCCAAGTTTTGGCCAGGATATCATGCATGACCTTTGGCACAAGGTTCTTGCCTTGTGGATTATTGAAATGCAAATGTAAAAATCACTCATACGCACCATTTGACAGCAGCTACGAACAGCTGCGGGCTACGAGAAATTATAAATAAAATAAATAAATATAAAATTGTGCTCCTTCTGCCAGAGCACAAATGCCAGTCAGACAGACACCTGACTGGGTACTACATATATAAAATTCAATTTAAAGGCAAGCAAGCAATCAATTGAGTGCACTGCTCCCCCTCTAACAAACATCCCTCTCCCACATATGTATGTATGTATCTCTCCCCCCCTTTTAGCAGCAGAGCTGGGGCTCGCACCAAACCAACAATTAAGCCAGTTTTTGTAACAATAAATTTGCAGATGCTGGCAGCTATATATTGACTTTCAATTTGAGTGTCGGTTAGTCGAGTGCCGGGCTCTGTCGGGTTCTGTTGGACTGTCCCCGAAAGGGGTTTCAGACGAGCGCATTTGTATGGTGGGGGAATGAATGGAATGGAAAGATAACAGTTGGAATACTGTAAACATACTATCCTGATAAGTGGTACCCATACACTCAGAAATATGGAATATTCCGCTCATCCGAAAGTGCTGATTGGACAATGGAATGTCCCCATTATCATTTGTAACCATTCTCTCTTCTATTTGGCATCATATTAAAGACTGAACTCTACATCCAATACCCTATTCAATGGCCATATTCAATACTTTTTTCAAAAGAGAGTAAAAAACAACCTTTTTTCGGCTATTTTTTTGCGTATACTCTCTATTATGGATTACATTCCATTGGTCTCCATAGATTTGCAAACATTTGCCAATTGGCAAACAAATGCAAAATAAATCAAAATCAAATACTGAAGGAATTGCCTGCTGCTGCCGCAACCCCTGAAAAATGGGAAAATGCTAGTGGAAATGGAAATGGAACCAAGCCCCTGTGGTGCCCTTAAAAACTTGTTCCCTTGGCCGCTTTACAAGCCAACCTCTGCTTACCTCGCCCTGTCCCCACCTGTTCGCCACGCCACGCCCCCTGCCTCAACCGCCCCTCTTGGCTTGTACAAACACGTAATCGAATAATCCAATTTGTTTGCGCAAAAAACTGAAACTTTTTCATAGGGCTTCAGTTGACGACGACAACGGCAGCGGCAGCAGCAGCAGCAGCAGAGGGCTCTGACTCATACTCCCAACAAAATTGTGGCCCCAGTTCTCATCCACCTTTTTTTTGAGCTAATTGTTTGAGTGAGTTTTGGGTATAAGTGCAAACCCCCAAGGCCCCCCAACCACCAGCCCACCAGCCACCATCCACCATGGTAGCGCCTCGAAAAGACCTTGTTCAATTCGGAATTGTCTGTAAAATGATGTAATTGTTACCTGCTAGTTGGATTTGATAGTTACCTCAACTTTCGAGTGTCGAGGGAGGGGGGTGTGGGCAGTGGAGGCCCATCCCTCATCATGGATTTATGGCTACTAGGGTTTGGGGCAAAGTTTTTCCCTAAGTTGTGAGGTGTGTCTGGGGCAAAAGTTCTGTGAATTGATTGAGAAATGGTGGAATAAAGTTTTTGCTAATTAACTTATACTTGCATTAATCGTGGAGATACGAGTGTTTTCTTCATTTTAGAAGGCTAATTTCTTCAAAATCCTATTGGTCTTTGGAAGTCTTTCCACGTGAATGCCTTTGAAACTCCTTCAAAATAATTGGCACTATTCGCTGCTTCCCTTTTAAACCTTAAAGATTACTTCAGGGACTCAAACCTCCTCTACAAAGCTCATTTTGCCAATTGAAAATAATGTCTTCTTGGAATCCTGTTCATCTTTCCTCAAGAGTAAATCATTCTAGGAGTAGTTGGAATGCAATGCAGCTTTTCTTGAATATTCTTCATACATTTTGTATGTAAATATTTCCTTCTTTATTGATTTTGCTTCATATTTGAATTGGTGACTTCCTCGAATGCTGCTAGTACTCTGCATTCCCTTCTTCGGCATTCATCTATTGCCGCCAGGAAACTATTTCCTCTTCCAATGAATTTCTTTGATGGAAATAAGTCCCACCATCCTTTTGAATATTCTGCCCTTGATGAGGAAATCTCACTTTTCCATAGAATTTCTGTTAACTTTCTGCTGCCATTCTGCTGCGTAACTGAATCGTTCAGTTTAACCTTTCAATCCAGTAAACGCTCCGTTCTGTGGTCAGCAAAACCGACGTTAGGCCACAGCACTCTACAGGACCTTCCAGGACCACCTGCTGGGCATGCTGTCAGCCATTCTGTTCGCACCCACATGGAAGCCAGCAGGTGCCTGTTTTTCCAGCTACAATCTCCCCAAACAATGCCAACGAATGGATGGATGGGATGTATGCATAGAGCTTTCTTCTGCCATTGACAGTTGCTTCTTGGGTGGCTTTTGCTTCCTCAAGGCTGCAAGGCTGAAGCTGCTCTCGGAGATGAGTGGAAGAACTGCTTGGCTAATCCTTCTACTTATTGCTGCAACAAGAGCCTGCCTAAGCCTGCATTTTGTGGGCGTACATGTGCCTCCATCTACAGCTCCTGCCAAAGACAAACAAAAGGCAAACTTATCCGCACAGCCCCTGTCCCAGTCTCAGTCCTGTCCCTTACCCTGGTGTCCTATGCGGAAGCCATTGCGGGTTTGAACACGGAGCATTGTGTGGGCTGGGGACGCACAGGTAACCCAAACGGAAGCAGGAGGCGCGACACTTTATGACAGGTTGGATGGGGCTTGGGTTACTGCCACGTTGCAGCCCCCCAAAAAAAAACCGACTCTTTCTAGTGGTAGGCAAAAGAACCCCTCATATTCCCTCCTACTCATTCTGCCAGGAATTAGGAATGCATTGTCTGACGGCTCAACCCCAACCCACAACCACACCCCCGCCCCAACCCCAACCCGAGCCCGAGCCGTGTTCTGTTCTCTCTTTTCAGCCCATCAGCCTTCAGCTCTTGGTTCGGTTTTCAGTTCAGTTGTGCAGTTTGTGCGTCAAACTCTTTGGCTCAAGTGCGGGCCACATTTCATAGGCTTCCCTGAGACCCAAGTCCTCAGTTCCCAGTTCCCAATCCCCCCTTGGTCCCAGTCCCTTACCATCTCTTTCAACCATTCACTGGAAGACGCGACACAAATTAGCCATTTTTTTTTTGTCTTTTATTTGTTGCTGTCTTTCCATTTGGCTGAGAATAATTTCAGTTTGCTTTGCAGTGCACAACCGGCAACAGTCGACGGGGCTTACTCGATTCATTTTACTCGTTCCGCGTGGCATTGTCTACCGGGCCAGAAGGAAATTATCCGACAAGTTTTAACCAAGAAAAAAAGGCGGAAAATTCCTTTTAAATGTCTCTTACTAAAAGTGTGCGTTTGAGGCTCGGTTCTCGGCTCTCGAGGTTTTTGTGCTAATTCAATTTAATTCAATGTAATTGAATTTATGCCGCTGCAAGTGGGAGAACTCAAGGAAATCTCTTCTTAATTTACTAATTCAATTTGTGCTGCAAGTGTGAAAAGCTCAACCCAACCCACCAGCCCAACCCAATTTGCTGATGCAAGTGAAAGGAAGAGAAATATTAAAATAAGATCTTCGTTCATTTAGTTATTAAGTTTTGTGCATAACAAAGGAGAGATAATATCTGCTCGCAAAATGAATTACCTAGAGACTTTGATGTGGTAAGGAAATTACATTTTAAACTAAGGAAACAAGTGCAATTTTCTACATTTATTTCAATGTACTCCAAATATGAATATACTAAAAGTATTTCAAAGTGCGTGGCTTTATAAGGAATACAGTTTGTTACCAGTCGAGCAATCAGCCATTAAATACTGAACCTTGAAGTCCATTTAATTTTTCATTATGTATGTAGCTTATAATATCTTCAGGAACAGTCATTGTGTTGAAACGTACAAAAACGTCCTATGAATAATCATAAAATTCTGTTTTCAAATTAATAAAAATTATAGAAGTGTGTTACCAAATCGGGATTTTTAAATTTTTAAATATGTTTTTAGGGGTATATTGAAAGTTCTTAGTAACAGGATGTGATCTCCTCATCCCGCACTCCAACCTATGTTTTTGCTGATAAAAAAGTTTTCAATTTCTGGCACATTATAATGGAAAAACTATAGGTATATAATTTATTTATATATGTATTTAATTCAGAGGCATCAGCGTCATATGCAATGTGCATTGGAAACGGCCACGGGGCAGCGCAGTCGGCACACGCACAGCGTAAAAGCTTCGTGTAGCGTCGGCCCCGCGATCATTCGGCTTCATTATTCTGCTCGGCAGCGAAAATGAATCGGGTGGCTTCGGCCCTATGCGCAAAAGGCTTCATAATTCTGCCCTGCAGCGCCGCGGCAGAGAAAATGAATCGTGTTTATTCGTGTCTGTTGTCTGCGCACACAAACACACAACGTGCCGACCACTGATCTACTTTCAAAGCTCCTCTACAGTTTGGAAATTAATCAAAGAAAATATTACATTGGGAGGCGAAATAAATTTAAAATTTTGTTATCATCAACTCTTTAAATATTTCTTTTCAATAATTTTTTAAATAAACTTTTATATAGGCAGCATTCTATTTTATTTTTTTCTATGGCTGAGCAAATCAACTGAATTGGGAATATTTGTTTTGCCTTGGCCAATATTTGTTCACGTAATTTTGCTAGGGCCCTGCCAGGCCATGGTTTTAGCCGTTTTCCCCTGCTGTTGGTGGAGCCTTCGGGCCAATTTTCTTGTTGTTCACTCAAATGATGCGTAAAAATCACATTAGCGGCAGCCGTGCGACATTTTGGCATGGCGTGCTGCTGCTCTGTGCTCTGTGCCCTCAGTGCTCTTTGGCCTGCATATCTCGCTCTTTGGCCCGAAAGTATGCGTGGGCTTGGGCCCGGTACGGGGGTGGATATACGATGCCCCAAGGCGTGTTGTGTGTTGGCCAATTAAAGCCCAAGTTTGCGAGCTTGGCCAAGTTTTTTAATTTATGGGCTGCGCATAGAAAGAAAGTTTAATGTTTCCCAGGAGAAGAGGAGTAGAGGATATGGCATTAATCTTAAAATTATACAGAGGAGGGAGGGGTTCAATCTTTATAGCATGGAAAAATTTAAAAAATAACATAATAAACACATTTTATTTGAAATTTTAATTTAAATTTAATTTACACAATTTTCTAGGAATATTTAAAAATGTAAATCCTCATTTTAAACCTAACATAAAATTTCCATCAGTTTTTCATTAAATGTGATTAATTTTAGTGATTTATTTTCGGGCATTATACCTCCTACACTGCACTACACTACACTACACTACATATTTCCCCCCCTTTGATTTTCATTTCCGTGCGGCACCCCCTGCAGTTTTTGTGTGTTCATTTTGTTTCCTAGTTTTTCCGGCATAAGTATTTTTTTTTCACAAATTCATCTGCCATTTTTGTGCTGTGTTGCGTGTGTGTGTGTGTGTTTTTTGTGTGTATTTGTTGTGCTGTTTTTGACGGGGTCCTTCCTGTTGCCTGTGCCTGAGCCTGAGCCTGTGACTGGCATGAAAAGCATTTTACACATGGCAGCATTTTTTAATTTTGCCAGCCAGGTTTTTAGAAATGGAACACAGCCCGTACAGTACAGTCTCATACTCGTGTCCTTATGGTAGGACACTCTCCAACACATACACTGACACACACACAGACACATGTGTGTTTGGAACATGCACATACTAATTAGAAATAAAAACGCGAAACACTGCACTCGCGTATTTTGCTCATTACGTTTCCCTCTATTCTGGTTCCGTTCCTCTATTTATTTGTGCCCCCCTTCCCCTGCTTTGGGCTGACACAGCCATGGCATAGGGTGGCTTGGCGTTTGTGTCGAAATAGTAGACACCCTGTCGTGTGGCCAGAAGCAGCTCCATTGAGGCATTGGCCAAATCGCCGCCCATGCTGCTGGCCGCCGTCTCCCTGGGGCAGCGATGGAAGCGGGTCAACTGCTGCCATTCGGTGACCGCACAGCCACGGGCCGGGAATTCCCGGCCCGGCCGCAGACTCTCGGCAAAGAGAATGAATGCCCGCCAGTGGCTGCACTCGCGCCAGAAGCAGCCCGGCTGCTGACTGCCCCAATTGGCGTAGAAATCGGCATGCCCCAGCGGGCGATCGAAGCCGTAACTGCCGACACTCGTGTGCAGCACCTCCACATAATCGGCATCCCCTTTGGCCAGTCGCTCCTTGTCCTGGGCATACCGGAAGAAGGGCAGGGCCGGATCCAAAGCGCGGATCATCCTCAGGCGCCCCGTCTGCAGGTGCTTGCCGGCCAGTCCCGCCACATGGGCGCCCATGCTGAAGCCCACCAGCTGCAGATCCTCGAACCTCAGGCCCGCCTCCTGGTGCAGAAAGTCCACGAATTTGGCCAGCACCTGGCCCACGGGCTTCACCCGATAGCTGGCCGTAATGTAGTCCGCTATGGCGCCGCGGCCCCAGTCCACGGTGAAGATGTTGTACCGGCCCTTGTCCAGTGCTAGGTACGGGGGCAGCAAGGCGCTGTATATATTGGCATTTGCATTGCCCAGCCAGCCGTGGATGAGGATACTAAAGGAGAGAGAGAGAGATTACACTGAGGGGAAAAGGCTCAATGGGCTATCAATCCATCTGAAGCACTCACCGTGTCGGATTGAAGGGATTGAAGCGCGACTGCCGCAGCGAGGCAGCATCATAGAGATGCACAGTCTCTGTGGTCACGGCCCGTCCATCCATGGCCATCACATTCAGACCGAAAGCGGCACTCAAGGTGCTGCCCACCGCCTGCTGGAAGAGCCTTCTTCGATTGGGAGCCGCCGCATCCTTATGATTGCCTCTTCGATTGGGCTCCGCCGCCGCAGCCGCAGCATCCTTTTGATTGCCGGTTGTGGTATGCAGCTGGAAATACGTGTGTCGTTCGGCATTGTACAACAGTTGGTAGTCGGACAACGACTGCAATCGAAGTAATTGTTCTGTTCCGGGACTGATGGCCGTGTTATGCCCATCTAATATTGGCAACATGGTGGGCGTGGGACTGGGAGTGGGACTGCTGGGATTGGTACTGGTACTCGTACTAAAACTGGGGCTCATTAGGTTAGACAATGACAGCAGTGGCAGTTGGTTGTTGGCCATTTGTGTGTCAAAGTAGTTCGTCTGCTGCCTCAGACCCATCGCAGTCGACATCATCATCATCATCATCATCATTCTCGTTCTCATGGCACTTTCCACTTCATTTGTCACTTTTACTTGCACTGCGGGTCTTGGCAGCTGCCCCGCCACCAGCTCTTGCTCCAGATCCATCTCCTGCAATTGATTGTTGTCTGCATTGTCCTTCGCCAGTCCCTCTCCATGGGCTTTGTAATCAGACTCCTCCTTTACGAGCAGTTTTGCCGCTGCAGCCAGCCACAAACAAACTGTGAGACGACAAAACGAAAGTGCATTAGACACACGGAATGCCACTACTATGGCAACTAGAATACAGATCCACAAATGAGACGAGACGAGGATTCACTACAGAGAAATGAGTTTCCAATACGAATAATGATGGTAGTCACCTGCCTGACAAATCAGCAGCAACCTCATTACGGGGGGGTCAACAGGGCAGGGCCAGGGTTCAATTGGAATCACACTCCTCCGCCACACTCAGCCTCCAAGCTCAGTCCAACCTCAACGGGCAGCAATGAATAACTGACTCTGGCATGCCACCTGCCACCTGGTTATCCCTCATTATTTGGGACACACATTTTCTCATCTCATCTCTTATTTTGGATTGCATTTCTCTCACTCTTCCTCTCTCTGTCTGTCACTCTCTTTCTGCCTGATTAATATGCAGAACTTCACACTCTGTGTGTTCCAGTCTGCTCCTCATTGATTTCTTCTTAACAAGCGGTAATTGTCTGACGGATGAATGACTGAATGTGAGTGCTCTCTCTCCATCTCTCCCTCTCTCTGTCTCTCTCTCTGTCTCTGTCTCCCATTAGCTGCTAATCGGTTGAGTCAACAATTGTTCTGGAAGACGACAGCCAGAGGGAGTCAAGAGATGTTTTTTTTATTTTGGGCAATCTGTGCCAGTGACCAAGTTTTTGTGTGTAAGCACACCATTTAGCACTCAAAGATGAGAGCTAAGTTCGCTTTTTGGGATAGGTCAATCGATGTACTAAAATGTACTTAACATATAGCTTCTATATAGATCGAAATTGTACAGATTGAGCAGACATTGTGTAGTTTTATGGTAGAGAAGTGAAGATCTTGCACAGGAAAAGTCCAGTAGAAGTCAGAGAATAACCAGCAGATGCTTTTTCTCTTTATAAGTTTTTTGAGGCCATAGTTTGGACCTCTTTTATTTTCACTAAATCCTCGAATTATAGCAAAGTTGTCTTCTTATATTATGAATACTTTCTTTTGGAAATATATGAGATAACCCTTAACAGATAATAAAGCTATTCCATTATGAAATAATCCGGAATATTTCTCTACTTAGCTTTTTCTTAATAGTTCTAGAAGTAAATACTTAACATCCCAAATGCCAAATGATTGTTTCCCATTATTTCCTGTTGCATACAGTATCCTATTACCTGTGTCTGAGGGGGCAGCATGGTGTCCTCTGGGAGGCAAACCACAGCTTGTGCCGCATAAATGTCACCAGGCATCTGAGGTTTGTCCGACGCAGTCGAGAGAGCTTACAACTCAATGATGGGAGGTATCTTTATGCCGGGTGGAAGCTGGATTTAATTGCATCTTGCAACACTCCTACCTAATTGATACGGAAAATATGTAGAATTAGGGTCAAAAGTTTAAACCAATGAGGCCAGGATATTAGTTCAGAATTAGTAGTATTATATTTGTAGATGATTTTAATTGGGGAACTATTACATCCCCAAAATGTAATGTAACTCCTTCCACAGAAAGGAGGACATTCACATAAGATGTGTTCTATGTTCGATGTTTTCTGTTATATTTCACAGAATCCACAGGAGTCAATCTCTGCTAGTTTCCATTTCTAAACAAAATTTCAGAGTTATCCCTTTCTTCAAGTTAATAATTCAGCTTCTACGAGATGAGAAATTTCTTGGTCTACCTTATGCGTATACTACCAGAACTTAGATTGATATTATTACTACCAAATGCTCAACATTCTATATACTATATACCTCAGAGCACTTAAACTTAACCTCTCCTTTGCGTGTATTCCCAAGATAACTTCTAAATAGCTATTAAATCTGTTCATCGATAATTTTGGCCTCAAATCTTCATATATTTTTATTATTATTACAAACAAATTTCCCTTTGGCAATTTACACTTAAGAAATTCTGTTGTGCCTATTGGAAAAACCCATGCTAATCGTGTTTTCCCTTTGTTTACTTGCAGGTAAGTTCACACATTTCGCGACTACGCATACGACAACCGGAAGCGGTGGCAGTCGCCATTTTAACGACATCCGGCGCGTGCATTTCTTGGAAGGACCCCGCTATCGCTGATCGCAGAACGCAGAACGTGACGAAAACAACAGAGCAAAAAGTGTAACCCTCTCCCCCCACGAACCCCAAGAAACCCAAGAAAGAAGAAGGTAACCGAAACGTAGCTATCTTTAAGAGCCCTCGGGGGACTCCTCCTACTCCTTGTCGCGTTTATCTGGATGTTGTATATTGAATATGATGTTGAGCAGGGAGGACATGCGAGGACATTTCAATTGCTGCTGTAAAACCCCCCTCCCCCTCCCCGTGCCGGAGACCAGAGATGATGATGATACAGCACAAGTTCAATGTACAATCTCAGATTTCTGCATTTGCATTTTTCTGTTCCTGTTGCTGTTGCTGTTTGCCGCCGCATTGTTTTGTTGCAACACTCAGACAGGATTTGCCCTGGCACTGGCACTGGCACTGGAGGAGCAAACAATAACGCGGCAATAATCGATTAAAAAAAAAACAGCGACTGCAAAATGAACTCCAGGGCTCCGTTCTCCACTCTCCAGGTCTCCCACTCCTCCTCGCTTATGGCCTAAGCTTTGTTTGCCTTTTACTTAACGGCCGCAGGCTCAGAAAAATGTCACTCGAGTGACTTTTATTACTAGGATATGCATGTACATGTACATGTATCCTGCTGCATGAGGGTTGGGGGGGAGTACTCTAGACTATTTGCCCGCAAAATACTTGAGCCAGTCTTTGGTGTCAGCATTTAGCAGACAAGTGTGTCTCCAGCCTCGCATTCAAGACCCCGAAAGAAGCATTTTCTCAAGTGCCACTTCAAGGCATTGCATCCTGCGAACATAAGCAGGATGCGTCGAGCATGGGGCATGAGGCATGAGGCTGATTGCTGACTCAGCCAGCATATACTTATGCAGGACCCTTTGTGGCGGCTGCTCCTTGCTCCTTGTCGCTGTTTTTGTTATATGTAAACAATGACGCAGCCTAAACGAATTTGCAACGAATCAGTTAAGGCTCAAACAAAAAATCATTGACATCATAATTGAAGACTTATTTTCAAAGACGAAAAGTCTGCTTTACTGGGGGAAATGTTTCTTGAAAGTAGATCAAAATGCTAGACAAATGAGAGGCTAGGATGACAAGAGGGGGTGTTGTATATGATTAAAAGATAGCTCCAGATTTTCACATGCTCCATATAGATACATATGTATGATATATCCCACAAGTTGTTCAGATTTTCCCCTACGTATTTCAATCCAATCTCTCTCTGTCTCTTGCAACCTTAACAGCATCATCGCTTACATCTGTAAAAGCTTTACATTCTGTTAAGATTCTGTTAAGGATTCTATCCTATCCTTTATCCCCCGTTATCCTTTTTGAGCTTTTATCCCTTTTATGGTATAATATTTATCCTTTTTTATGGTCAGGCAAGCTCTTTTCTAGCGGAAGCTTTACCAAAGCTTTCGAAAACAGTTATGTTCAGGACCAAAAGATGCTTTGAGCTTAAGGCAGCTTTCAGTGGACTCTAAATGCTTTGTGCCTGAGCTTTCAGCATCCGCTGTAACGATATTTAGTTTTTGAATGTTTTTTTATGGGGAAGTAATAGAATTGATAACCCTTCTGGCATTTATGGCAGATGTTGCCATTTTAAAAGCTAACTTAAGAAAAACTTTTCCAGTTTTTTTCCACTTCACTTTTTGAAGCTTTTCACTCATTAATTGTTTTTAAATAAATCATTAGGCCCCATGTTTCTGGGTAACTTTCATCGGCAGATGTGCTGCTTCCTTTCAATTTGTGCAATATCCTGTTTCGGGAGAGAGAGCGAGAAAGAGAACCAGGAGCATTTCCGGCCTGGCGGAGGACTCCTTCAGTGGGGCGGCCACTTGTCTGCGATGTCTGGTTATGTCTGACAGCAGCCGCCTCTCAAGTGGCATCTTCCTTTCCATTCGCCCCGCTCCTCCGCAGTGACTGACGATTTGGTATGCAAATGGGCAAGCTTCTGGTCTGGCTAAATGTCCTTGCCACATACTTGTTGAAGGATGCCAGGGTGTTCAGTAATTTGAGACTGTTTTACAGTGCCTTCCCTGCCCTTTGCCGTGCCCAGCTTTTGTCACACCTTTTAATTAACAAAATTACACCAAAAGCGGGCCCAACTTTTAGCCAGCCAGCAAACATGTCCATTCGAAGCTGAAGGACCTGCAGGCGAAGGATGTGTGTCCTGTCCGTGAACTGTCTGGTGCATGCTCCTGGCAGTTGCTCATTTCAATGCTGTCATTTGCGTGGCACTCGCCGGGTTCTCATTTCCGAGTGGGTTGACTTGAAAGCATTTACATGACTGCTGCAGGTCCTCACCCACACCCACACCCAGCCACCCAGCCTATCCTTCTGCATCGTTACTGTACCTCTCCCAAGCACCAACCCAACCTTCTTCATCTTCATACTTGCCTCTCCCCTCTGGCCCTGCCCTGTCCAGGCGAGTGCTGTGTGTGTGTGTTTTTATTTTTAATGCACTTTCGAGCACTTAATAAGCTCACAAAAGCACCGACAATTTGCATATGGCTGGAGGATGCCCACCCCATCCTTGGCTTGAGGGATTGCAGAGGGAGGGGGTTGAGGGGGGTTGTAACTGGAACCGGCGGACACACCTCTTACCTTAACCCTTGAGTTTTTCCAAGCATTTACATGCACCAGCCACCTCTTAATCCGTTCAGGAAGCGTATCCTGCTCTTCACATTCCCCATTCACATCCTCCTCTTTCTCTGCCATTTGCGTCATGTCTCTCTACATTTTGTTGTCGTCCTTTGGGTATGTTCGTGACTGTATGTGTGCATGTGTGAGTATATGAGTCTCTGAGTGTTTGTGCGAGTATTCATGTGAATGTGACTATGTTCCGCGTTTACCTTTTCATCATATTTGAAGTGCATAAGTGCAAGTGCGTTTAGTTCTCTCTCGCTCTCTCTCTCCCTGTATCGCTCTCTCTCTCTCTGTCACTGTTTCCGTGCCGGCAAACTTTTGCCGACAATTTTATTTTTAGGTCAACGTAATTTCCGCACTTTTTATCATAATCTTCCGCTGTTTTTTCTACCATTTTTTTACCCCCAATATGGCTTTATTCCAGTCCTTGCAGGTCCTTTTTGAAGGCAGTAGTTCATCATTAAAAGGCCCTCAAAATAAAGGTCATTTGGCTATAAAAGAAACATATGTTTGGGTAGCTTAAAGGAATCAACATGGCAAGAAAACCATTAGCTTTATTGAGGAAAAGAGGGTCCTAATACTTGTGGCATTTATTTCATATAGACTTGCATTTTTATGGATGCTATGAGGATTTATTCGTTTAGATATTTTGGATAAATATAAATAGATTCCTTAAGATATCATTTCATGCATGAAATTAGTGAAAGTTCTCTTAAACAGAATCCCAGAGTTGCAGTCATTTTTTAACCCCTAAAAAGGATATCGAATATATTAAAATAAGATGCTTAAGGCCATAATTAATTGGCATAATTAATAAATATTAGAGCTGCTGAAATTTATAATGTTATGTGGATGGTTCCATTAAATAAGAATCCGCCTGATCCATTCCTTCTTTTTTTGCAAATTTTACCTATAGATACAATGGACTTAAGACCTATAGATACAATGGGCTTAAGACATATTTTCAATAATTAAAACTCCTTGTTTTCCAAGGCTGTAGTTCCGATAAAAGTTTACTTAGGGATAATATATTTCAAAAATAATTTGTATCCACCTATTCTTCCTTGTGAGGAATAAAGAAATGCAAGATCAGATTATAAAGATTTATATAGGCTTAACAATTTTGGAATATTCTGTACTTAAGACATAAGGTATCATCGGTATCATTATTTATTCCATCGTACTCCAAAAACCTTTCAATCAGATAAAAAACATCCATTTATAGCCGGTACTCAGAGATTATACGTGTACAGTGTCATTTAGTGCTCGATTCTATCCTTTTATGAGGCACATACTTCCCTTAATGGCAAGCATTAATTCGATCCCTCCACAAAGGCGAAATCTCTCGCCTCTTGGATTACTTCCATCTGCAACATTTCGGTTTCTACGGCAACGAGAGCACTTCGCACTCCTTGCCTGCTCCTCTGGTGCATATTAAATTGCATCATCCCTTAGCACCCACCCCACCACCACACAGACACACACACACACACTAAAGTTTTCGTAAATGAAGACTCCCTCTTCAGGTGATGTGGAATCAATTAGGGCTACCTCAAGCACAGCAAAGCGTTGTCAATTTGACAAGCACAACAAACGCTTAACCAATTTCGAAGTATTTAACATAGCGCACACACACACACACACAGATGCAGGATACAGCATGCAGGATACAGCATGCAGAGACACATGCGAGAGATACACTCACACATAGACAGAGAGCCGAGCCGCGTCGCACACCAACGCCCAAAATGCTTAGAATCTCCCAAATGCTGACAGGCAACAGCATTAGAGGCCGGCAAGCCCAATCTCCATATTCCTCTCACCCGCTCGCCCTCTCGTTCTCTCCCCATCTCTTCTCACCCTCTCCGACATCTCTCCCAACTAGCATCTAGCAGACGGGCTGCCCCTGTCATCTCCCTTTTGTAGGCTAAGCCATTATCCTCATCAAAATGCATGTTGGTGGGGGGGAGGGCAAGAACCAACCCTTAGAAGGGGGATTCCCTCTGGCTGGCTGCATCTAAGTCTCATTTTTCAGCTGCTCTCAATCTACCAATTCATCTTTCTGTCCTTCTGGTTCTGTTGTTGCCCTTAATCTTTGTCATATTTTCCAATCTTTCTTTTTTTTTGATATTCCCATTTCGGTCCAGGTCCAGATTCAGGTACAGGTCCATCCTCTCTGTCCTCACGCCCTTTTAATGCGCCCTGAATTACGAGTATATTTAGGGGTTGATGATGTCGAGATGAGATGTTCGTTCGTTCGTCTGGATGGTACGGGCTGCATCTACCATCTACCAGGATTTATCCGGCATTTCAGGGCTGGCAACAGTATTATGTTTTTTTCTTTATTTTTGGCAAGCATACAATGCGCCACGCCACCCTTCGCTCGGCCTCCCCCTACCCTTCAGAGCCCTTGGCTCTCCACTCTCTCTCTCGTACGCGTACACCCACGAAGGCAGGGAAAAATCAGGGAGTGGTCGAGCAAAGACAGGCCTTTCTTATGGGTTTCTAGTGCCAGCTTTCCTTGCCATGTGGATCCTTGCTATACAAATAATTTGTCTCTTGATCGCTGGCTTAACTTTTCCTCATATTTTCGGAGATTTTCAGGCATGTTCCATGATTTTCGGTGTCCTGAAGGTTTCGTGTTTCATTTCAAAGTGTTTCATCTTTTTGGCTTTTGTCTACACACGGAATCTCGCTCTCTCTCTCTCTCTCTTCGTTTTTGGAGAGAATTCTCCCTCTCTCTGCACTCTCTCTCTCACTAGCTTGCCATCTCTCCCTCTCTCTTTCCCTCTCTCTCTCTCTGTCCCTCTCTCCCTCTCTCTCTTATCAGACTGCTGTTTCGCTCGCACTGTAGATGATACAGCATCCCTATGCCCTTTAGCCCCTTAGCCCTTTCTCTCTCTCTCCCTCGCTCTCTGTCCATGTGTGTGTGTGTATAGTTTGAGCTTTGAATTAAAAATGGAAAATTGATTTTTCCGGTTGCTCATATACACACACACACAGATACATACAGCTCTGCTCTGTGGGCGCCTCTGTGTGCGTGTGTGTGTGTGCGCGTGTGTGGATTGAAGGATTTCCATCAAGCCGGAAAGAACGAACGAAAGAAAGAAAGTCTCTTTCATGTGGGGGGTCTCGTTTAGGGGTTTTCCGTAGCTTTGTAGCTTCATTCTGCTTTCTCCGTCTCTCTTTTCTTTTTCGGTTGCCATTGGCGCTCAACAATGTTAATGCCCCGACCCAGCAGTAGGCTATAATTAAGTTACAATACTGCTGTGACAGGACAATATCAATGGCAAGCGCCCTCTCCTCTCCTCTGCTCCGATACGATGCCGGATTTAATTCCATATATATATATATACATGTATTTGATATGTATCTTCTATATGCATTTCCACATAGGTTTTGTATAGATCTTTGCCACTTTTTCACTTGCTAGAAGACACTGTATTTTTTGGTTTTTGTTGGGTTTTGGTTTGGTTTATTGTTGGATTTTGATGGAGAGGGGGGTTTGTGGGTTTTATGTAGAGAGGGCTATCCAAAATGTTAGATTTCTTGAGTTGATTTTCGGTCCGTGATCCGTCATGGTGCCGGGAGAAATTGCACGTACGAAAACCCAAAGTTGACTGAAAGGCAACCCCGGGAAGCGGTCACCATCGTCTCGGTCTCTCGGTCTATCGCTCGGTCGCTCGTCGCTTTCGTCATCATCTTGCCGAAGGAGGTTTAGGGTTGCGCGCGCATTCCAATTGCAAAATATATCTCCCCCGAATATTCGAAGGGATGGTTTTTCTCTCGCCCCGTCTCACTCTCTCCCTGGCCATATATGTATATGTGCATCTCCCTCTGTCGCTCTCGCTGCGATTTCGGGTGTTTTGTGTCCCGTTTTGTGGAAATTTTGTAGAGCAGATTTTTGCGCTGTGTATAAGTCGGTCGGCGGCCAGCTTCGAGGGTGGTTTCCAGTCAGCGGCGTTGCGTTTCGTGCTCGTGTTTCCAGTGCTCAAAAGCCACCCCCTCGACAGGCACCCTTCCCCTATATAGAGTAGAGCATGTGGGGGGGTGGAGGGCATACATATATGATATATAGACTTTTCCAAGCGACGCGGACAGTCGCTCTCTCGCTCCCTTGCTCTGTCTCTCTCGGAGCTGAATTTATGCGGCGTTTCTGTGTCCTCTGTCGCCGTGTGCCGTGTGCCGTGCACTTTGCCCCCCAGCCAGTGCAGCACCCATCCCTTGGTCCCATAAAAAATCAAATGTAAAAACAATAAAGTTACTCCATATGCTTTTAGCCAGGCTCGGAGTTCGGCAACGGATTCGAGAGCTCCGTCCTGGCCCAGGACCCAGGCCAGCTCATTTTTGTTTTGTAGCATTTTCCTCAATGAAAATGTCAGAGAAAAACAAGATGAACTTTTCCCCAGCAAGCTCTCTGCTCGTTGCTTTCTTCCTTTCGCTCTCTCTCGCTCTGGCCATTCTCTCGCTCTTTGAATTGCAGTTTTGTATCTACATAAATTTTATGCAGCTGAAAGCGGTGCAGAGCCAGGGCAGAGGGCAAAGGGCAAACGACAGGTGAGGAGGAGGCACAGCACAGCACGGCAAAACACAGCACAGAACAGAACGTTGCATGCCTCCAAGGGAGTGAGAGGCAAGGTATTTTTGAAGCGCAAATCCATGCAATTTGTTGCTGCAAATTTTTCGAGTGTTTTCCGTTGTTTGTGGGAGGATTGGAGGATGGGTGGGAGGCGGATCCGGCTTAGTGGACACTGCAAATTGTATTGCAATTTGTTCTGTGGCCTGGGGATTGGATTGGATGGCACTGTGGGGTGTGGGGTGGCTCGGGGGAGCCAGATTGCAGCAGATTGTCATTGAGGCGGATGTGCGGATTAGAAAGTATTTTGTCGTGACAAGCTGTGTGAAAGAGTCGTAAAGCAGCAGGAAAGAAAGGTAGGGACAGGCAGGGAAAGGATATCGCATCCAGGAAATGCGATTGGTGATGTCAAATCCTGAATAAATTATTATGATTGCTTGTGGCCGCAGAAGGAGCTATCCCTCTCTGTCTGTCTCTCTCTCTTTATGTCTGCCTTTAGATTTATTCGTAACACTTGACAAGGAGCACTCTGCAAGGACGAGAGGTGTAAACTATAGCCATTGATAGTTCCTGTAACAGCTTGGGGAATTGTGTTTTTGTTTTTTGCTTTAAAGGAGTAAATGCTGAATCTACCTTTTGGGCTTCTTCCTTTAGTGGTACTTTAGGGCTTTTAGAGCTTTTCCAGGTTTAATAATATTCTTTACAGGTTACCTCCGGGGATATGAAACTTTTTAAATATTTCACGAATCTAGTAAATCTTTAAGTCTCTTAAAAAACGATTCGTTTTGACTTTTCCCTCTTTGAATTATTTCCACACCCTTAAGGGAAGGCCCTCTTCCATTAAGGATATTTGCTTTCATGTTCTTTATTATACCTTTTGGGATTTCCTTTCACTCATTTAGGATCCTTTGCCCGGCCATTAGTTTGCCTTTTCTCTATTTCAATCTTATCTTAGGGATCTACTACTCCAGATTCCCCTTCAGCTAATATTTTTCCATTTCTATCTCTGTGTTTATTCAGTGATAGAAAGATATTCCAATTTCACTCATCATTTCATTATCGGACTCAATCATATCTTTGGATATATGTAATTCTGTAAATCCAATAAATTTCTCCCGAATCACCCCAATAAATGGCAATTTTCTGATAGATTTGTGGATAATAAATGAAATAAGTAGCACCCCCAAAGGCTCTTTTCTTCTTGGGAAATGGATTCCCTATGTTCTTCCCTTCCTGAAATAACTTCTTGTCCAGTGTCCATATTTTCGCATTACCTTGTTTGAGGACTAAGCGGCGCCATTAGCTCGGGGGAGGTGGTGGTGGAGGGAGGCCATAAAAAGATGGATGATGACTCGTGCTGTGTGGAGAGGGGGGTGGCAGTGGCGCCTTCCCTGCTGTTTATTTGACGCAATTAAAATACACGACATTGGGTGGGGGAAAAGGAATGGAATGAAGGAGCGTATAATAGTGGGAGGGAGGGGACTGTAAGTGCTCCTAATCGAATTACATAAAGCGGGGTGCCGACTGCTGATGTCATCCAGAACATCATCAATTCCGTTATTCCCACCCTGCCACCACTAACAAGCAAATCCATCGTATCACAGGTCGTCTCCCCCCATCCCCCCACCGCAGGGATACCTCTGCCCAGGGACACGCCTGACAACCCCCCACATCCCGTTTTGAAAGGCTTCTTTAATATTCCATTTTTCTGGGTCAGTAGCCATAAAATTGACAGACGTCTTCTTCAAAAAGGAAAAACAGGAAAAAAGTCATGCAGACGACGGGGAAACTCCTATCCTCCCTGACACCGTCTCTGCCAGGAGTTCAACAACCGACACACACACACACACACACACGGCATTCCCTGCCACCTCCCCTGTGCCTTCCTGTCTGTCGGTCGTGTGTTTGGCGTTTGCCTTTCAACATCTTCATTGAATTATTTTGCAATCTATTTTAATAAATTTCATATCCTTTGGCATTATTTTCCCCACTGCCAAAAATCAATAACGCACAGCGTCTGCGTTGACGTCGCTGCCACGTTTTGTTTTTGATGGCACACACACGCACACTGGGTATAACGGTAAAAGGAAAGGCATTTACATAAATTCACTCTTCGAGTTGCCTATTCTGCGTTCTGTTCTCTTACAAAAATTCTTCTAAGAAATTATGCCTCACCTTAAATAAAGACACCTTGCACACACACAAGCACACACCCTTGCAAGCATAGCCCCCAGCCCAACGCACCGTTTTGGTGCAATTGAATGGGACTACCGCCGCCTGCTGGCAAAGCGCGCAAGCTCGTAGTGCGGCTATTCGCCGTCGTAAGGCGCCACAGCTGATTAATGTAGCATGTAGATAAAAATGTGTCTACATTTGACACAAATTTACATGAATAGAAGCTGTTTCATTTGAACCTGTCAAAAATAAAAACGAAAGATATAAATGTTATTTTTTCGTATCTTGTCTTGTGAAAAATGATTTTGGAACCTTGGTTCCGAGCGGTGTTCAAATCGAGGAGTTCTCGGTGAACGAATCAATGCTTTAAAATAAATCCGTTAAAAATTTAAATTTTGCAAAAATTCGGCAAAATTCTGCTAAATGAGGGATTTCTTCCTGTCTGTGGTCCTCCCCCTGTTCCTTCCTGTTTGGTGGCTTACTTTTGTGGCTTCCTTCCTGTACAGGCGTGTACTTGAAATAAATGGTCAATGAAAACAGGTTTACTTTTAATATGATATGTCCTGCTGCGGACTTTATTCGATTTTTGTTGGTCATTATAATTGTGTCGTCAATAGGAACGGTCCCAGCACCATTCTAACCTAGGATTTCTGATAACAGGATTATAAACACGATCTCAAAGCGGATCTGAAACCCCCCGTATGCGAAACCATTTTCCTCTACTTGGATTTTTTTTTTTCATCTGTGGGAATGGCATTACGGATTAGATTAGTGTGATTTCAGATCGGTTTGGATCATCGGCTGCGCTTCCTTGCAACCATCTACCCATTTTCAGAAATCTCTAAAGTTTTTAAAGTGCGGAGTAAGCGGCCAAGCCGAGGGCAGCACCGGTAAGAGCGGCATGGACTGCAAGCTTCTTGCCACTTGTACCCCCACCTTCGTCCTTCTTGTCCTCGTCTGGAAAAGCAAAGAAACGTTTGTATACATTAATGTTGGCACATCCACGGCGACCACATGAACATTTTCAACGCCTCCCGCGGCGCAGGTCATTGAATAGATGGGAGATAGTTGCAAGGAAGCGCTGAAAATGCATTCATTCTTGGTTTGGATTAGATCTATGAAGAACTTACTCGAAGGACCCTCCGTATCCCCCTGCAAGGCCTCTATGAGTCCAGGTGGATTTTCATATTTCTGATTAAATGTCATGAACTGTTTTCGGAGAACATTGGCATTAGAATCAGGTTATAGAGGGAGATAACGATTGTGTGGGGCTGCCTCTACTCACCTTGCGATTGGGCGCAGGATACCCCTTGCGAGTCTCCACAAACATGCAATTGCCCGAGTTCTTGGTCCACCAAACATCATCCCGGGTAAAGGCTATGCGAATCCAGGCCAATACTTCTAGGGTAAATCCAACCAATGTGAAAACCACAATGGGTACCGCCTGCGGGATAAAATATGGGTTCAATGAAACTAAATCGTTAACGGAAATAATGGATAGCTTCGGGGCACCATATACCCTTGTTCTCTAAAGGTACAGCGTATTAACATACTCTCCACGAAAGTGATGAAAGTTAAAGAATCTTAGCGAAGTTACGGTGACAGATATCGTGGACTCTTTTAAAGAAGAAGCATAGGATGGGATGGGTCTACAAAAACAATTTACAAACAGGTTATTTTGCGCTCTTATTTCAAGCTGTTCACATGTTTAAAAAGAGGGGGGTTAAATGGGTTAAGTTCCTTTTTTCATCGGTATAATTCAGTATTTGATCGATAAATCGGATCAGTCTTTTCGGCAACATCCTTTCGCAACATATAAGCAAAACTTAGCAACATTCACATACCCTTGAAAAACGGGTATTATAAAATTGCACCCCTTAACCCGTATTTAGTACTAGGCCTTCTTACAGCAATAGATAAAAAAAGAATTCGTTTCGAGGAAGAGTCATACATAAATTGGTACGTCAATGGCAATGTTTGAGTAGCAGCGGGGAAAGCAGAATTTTAACTTAAATTAGAGAAAATAGGGTATGGAAACATCGATACTCAACAACACAAAACCTGTTTGCTAGCTACATTACGGATTCCCAGCAACATGCAAGTAGCGCAGGGGCAACATTTGTGACGTCGCCGGCGTGACGTATATAGAAGGCGAATTCTGGAAAACCGGCAATTTTTAAAACGGCCGCGGAAAAGGAAACAACAGAAATAGTGTCGAATTATTCCCAGTACTATTATTGCCAAAGAATATATGTACATATTTATATATCGATATAAATGTAATATAAAACTGTCAGCAACCCTACAGCGCAGTCGCAACCGCAGGACAACAGTGAAAACAGAATAAGAAGATAGAGAAAACAGGAGCGCAAGCAAATAAATTTTCAAGTGTCGTGTTGAGAGAACATTTCGTTACCGTTGATTTAGTTAGTTCCATTTATTAACATTCTATTCGCATTAATTCGTGTTCTTGTTGAATTCGAATACATAAACTCGACCAAAAAACAAAAAAGACAAAAAACAACTCCCAGCAGGCATTGCCATTGGCAACAGACAGCATAGAAAAACGTAGTCAAGTTAGCGCTAGAAACCCCACAAACAACTCGAGGGCTGAAGTCCTCTTTCGCGAAAAAATATCCCCATATCCCGCCGTTAAACCGCAACGGCCTTCAAGATTCAGCTGAAGCAGGAAATGCACGCGCTCAAGGAAGGCGCCACCATGCTCCACCATGCGGCTCCGCCGCCTCCGGTTGCAGTCCAGCCGCGCGAGGATCTACTGACCGCCGATACGTTCTTTTTTGCCCGTAGCAATCCCATGGATAACGCTGCCGCTGCAGCAGCAGCCGCCGCCGCCGGCCTCATCGACCCACACCATCACCATCCTGATCTGCACAACGCCCTGGTCGCCTCCATAGCCAACAACAGTGTGGCCGCCATGAATGGCACCCTAACCACAGCCGCCGTGCTCAAGAGCGCCGCCGTCGCCCAGCAGCAGCAGCAGCAATCCCAGGTGCAGCAGCAGCAGACACAGGGCGCCATAGTGGCGGCCGGCCAGGATCAGTCCCAGGTCGCAGCACAGAACGCCGCCAACGGGGGGGGCAATGCCCAGCAGCAGCAGCAGGTCGCTGTCCAGCAGGCTGCCCTGGCGCTGCTCAAGGAGAACGTGAACGCCTCGGCGGCCGGACAGAATGGCAGTGGTGGAGCGGGGGCCAATCTGAGCAACAAGAGCGGCTCCTCGGGTCGCTCCACTCCCAGTTTGACTGGCGGCAGCGGCTCCGATCCGGCCCCGGGCAAACTGTTCGTGGGCGGCCTCAGCTGGCAGACCTCCGCCGACAAGCTGAAGGAGTACTTCAACATGTTCGGCACTGTCACCGATGTCCTCATCATGAAGGATCCCGTCACCCAGGTAAGCAGAAAGTAGTCTATGCTTCTGGTATTTTCTATTCCATTACTATTCTGTATGTATGTATGTATCCTATCCTATCCTCCTTTTGTCTTCACATTCTACTACGTCTAATTTCTACCTTTCTCATAATCTCCTCTTCCTTGGTGCCATTGTTCGTCGTTTGTCATTCGGCAGCGGCCGGCCCTGTTTATTTGCGTTTTGCGTTTGCACAGATTTTCTGTTTTACCGCTACAATTTTTGGTCCGTCTGCTTTTGTCTCTGCATCTCTTTCGCTTCCTTTTGCACAGCTGCAAAACTGCAAACATTTTGTCTGCTGCGCTGCTCGTCAAACAATATCCGTCCTTCTCTAACGCACGAACACAAACGCAGTCTCCTCTGCTGCTGCTGCCACAGAAGCAGAGGTTTAGAATTACAATTTTTCGGCTACGTGCCAAAAACAAAAGACAACGATATGGAAGGAAGAGAGAGGAGAGGGCGTAAATCAGGTTTAATACGCAGATCGTGTAAGATGAGTAGATTATAGGGGAAGGATGTTGTGGCCGAGCACCATATTGAATGTTGCACGAAAATGTGAATAAACTCAATAAAGGTTCTTTCAGGCAAGTGTTTTGCATTACATTTTTCCAGGGTTGCCAAAGTGTGGATTAGAATTCAGCTCCAAGGTGTGAGAATATTTCATTTAAAGTGCTTTTGCAGAAAACATAGATACTTTGACAACATTTTCTAGACAACTGCAATATCTGACACTCCACATACAATTTTTGAAGAAAATTTTTTTACCTGAACATTCTTTGACTAATTTTGTGTACATTTGAAACCTCCAAAAAGTGTTTCCCCTTCAAATTCAGAGCCTCTTGCAACGGAAATTGGGTTTTCAGAATGCATTAATGCATTAAGCAATTTGTCGGCTTGATAAGCGGACAATATCCACACATCCTATATGGTATGTACATCCATATGTACATACATTCATTGTGGCTCCCCATCTGCGAGCGCGCGCGCCGCTCTTCGGGCAATAAAATAGCAGCTGCCGCATTATACGAGTCCTGACCGCCTGCCTCGTTCGCTGCTTGCGCGCAGCTGTTCCTCCGATCCTGGGATTGGTGGCGCGATTCAATTCAGGTTATGGCACAGGACAATGCAATACAGAAAGGTGGGGACCGGGACCGTAGGATTAGGGTAGTTTCGCTGTTCTCGCCTGCTGCTGCCGCTGCTGGGCCGTGAGCCAATTGCGCAATTACGGAACCAGAGGAACTACAACTACTTCTCCCTTCCCACGGGGCAGTTTTTATTCGCAAGGCAGCAGCAGAAACAACTCTGCATAATGATGATCATTGTGCCGCTTGACTAACGGGGTTGCTGTCCGTCCGTCCTCCCTCTCTCTCTCTCATACGTAAACGCAAGTAAACAAGGAATGACATACACGGAAACACACACACACACACCTATACTTGTACCTACAGGAGCACACAAAAAAACACCTTTTGTTTTTGTTTCCCCCCCTTTTAAAAATAAGAAGAGACACCAAACAAAAGAACGAAGTGGAAGAAACACCAACAAAAAAGAAAAGATGAAAACTGGTTTACCAACTGTCTTTGGAGTTGTTGGGATCGATCTAAGGGATCTAAGTTTCGGGTCGTCGTTTACGGAACGATCTCCTGGTTGATTAGGGAGGGGGATTGCCCTTAGAATTTAAGATCTATCAATTATATTGCTAGCCTGTGTAGTAAATCCCCCGAAATGTGCTACATACTTAACATAACATAATTATAATCCACACACAAAAACAAAAAACATCGAAAAAATACCAACAATTACCCATAATGAACAACCAAACCAGTGAGGAAGGACAACGTTGGAACCCATCCGAAGAGGAGGACTCGCAATCAACCAACCAGGATGAGGATAATGATGATGATCCGATCCGATCCCGGGAGCTGGCGCTTAGGTACATTTCATTCCAAACCAAACAAAAAAAAACCCTAAACAAAATGAATCGCCAAATACCCTAACTACTGTATAAATGAGAACGTTTAGCGTACTTGAAATTACTGAAAAACTGCTGGCGCATCGTAACTCTCGTATTTCGTATAATTCTGAGCAAATAATAATAATAACTGCATAACTATACTCGTATCTCTAATTGAATGTACTCGTTCTCTCGTATTCGTACTGGTACCTCGTACTCTACCTCTAATCTGTACTCTGTATTGTGTACTTGGTTTACTTTAGTGTTTCCATCTCACCCAGAAAAAACCACCATACCCATTGATCTTGAGCAAAACCTTGAAAGAAATTACAAAAAACTAACGAGTAACTTTGCCCTTTTACCATATACACCCCATGCCACAGATACAAAACTCTAGAAATCAATTCAAACTTTAGTTGAAAGAGGTTAACCTTTACCCTATCCCTCCATACGATTCCACCTTCACCCCCCATTTTTAGCAGCAATATGAGAACCGAGAATGAGAACCAATACGACGAATCGAATCGAAGATTGTCCTGGCAACTATTGAACTATTGATTGTGTAACATAAATAAGAACATAGCCATAGCCTAATACCATATAAAATATGTTTGTATATTGCAATACCCCCCGTAATCATTAGACCTTATTATCATATATATGTATAACTCTTTAAATTTATGCGAAATTGTTTCTGTGTTTAGTTATTGCTTTATAATTTTTGGTTTGGCATATAAAATCATATAATTTTACCATATCCATAAGCATAAATGTACATGGTTTTTTTAGTTGTGTAGTTTTTTTATGTTGCTGGCTTTTAAGTTCTAAGGATCCTGAGATCCACCTTATACACCCATTGATTGGCCAAAAGGAAGTTGAAAATTATGCTTAGAATATTACCCATAGTGCAAATAAAGTACAGATCGAAATTTCTAGGACATAATAATCTCTAGGTACCGGTAGATAGTTGTTTTTTCCCTTCCCGTCCGACCCATACCGAGAACCCAAAAATTAAAGATCTCTATATCGAAAATACTAAAGTTATTTGAAGGTTTAAACTACACATAGATCATACACAGCATATACTGTATACATATATATTGTTTAGGTAGGTAGTCCCATAGAATTTTATCTCTCTCTATCTCTCTATATATATATCTCTCTCTCTGGATTAATGTACTATATGAATTGTATTTGAGCCATAATCTTATCTGCCCTAGGCTTAAGCGATAACTGTATCCCCATTATATTGTACTATATGTAATGAATGAGAATTATTAATTAGTTTAAGAAGCGAAGATCATACATTCCAGACTCTCATTCTCTGTAAAAAACTACTAAGTAACATTTAAGTAAAACTAACAGAACAAAAAACGAACAGAAACAGAAATTGTATGGCAAAAAACAACAAATTATATGAAAACCGAAAAGCTATAGACCATTTATATTAGAGAGCATTTATAGATCGTATAGAGCATTTCCACCCTTTCTACTTAACGTATTTCTTAAACACAGTGCGTTTTAAAACTATAAAGCAAGAAAAAGAGAGTCCTTTCACGTATGGAAACATTTGTACAGCGAATGAATCTCTTTCTCATCATTCGAGGGATTTTATAGTTCTAGAACGCACTGCCCCGTACACATATTAAAGCCTTACTTACTATCCACATACACCATATGTAATTGCCACATACAATACATATACCTATATACTACATATACTATTATGTACTTTAATTAACACTTGAGTTGAGTTCGTATACAGAGATAAAAAAGCGTGAACGTGAATCGTTTTGGTCTCAGTTTCGTGTATATACAATTTCTACCACATCTACAATTCCTGGGTTTCTATAGGGGTCCAACCATATCGTAATATTTCTATGATATATGTATGTTCCAGTTTTAGCAAACGATCGATCTACTTGCGTAACAATCAATCAATATATATACATATACTATTCTGTTAACAGAGCAAAAGTATCCTTAGAGCGAATTATAGTTTTTAGTTGAAACATATATTTTGTGTTGTTTTTTGGATTTGAATTAATTTGACACTTGTTTTTCGTTGTTTTAAGATGCAAAAAATAATGCAAAAATTTGATGCGAAAAGAAAGCGTACAACGGCCACGCCCAATTCAGTCGATTAAGCCATATACATGCATACTACAATATATACTGTATCTGTGTGTGTTACATATACATATACGTACTATCTACTATATACATATACGTTTTTATATACGTTGTGGAAGATCGAACCTTGATCGATCGATTGATTCTTACTTTGTTGGACTTTTGCTAACGTTTCGTAGGAACTTTTACGACTATTAATCCTAGCTATACTATAATAATACATTTTGCAACTTAGTCCTTAGCCGCCTCTAACCCACAGCTCTCTCTATTCCTCAATCCCTCGACAATATTCCCCGTGTGCTAACCTCTCTCCGTGTTCTCTTGTCTTTCTCCTTCACAAACGACTTACACTTACAGCGCAGCCGCGGCTTTGGCTTCATCACATTCCAAGATCCCTGCACCGTGGAGAAGGTGCTCAAGGTGCCCATCCACACACTCGACGGCAAGAAGATCGACCCTAAGCATGCCACGCCCAAGAACCGCCCCCGTCAGGCCAACAAGACCAAGAAGATCTTTGTAGGCGGCGTCTCACAGGACACCTCGGCCGAGGAGGTCAAGGCCTACTTTGCACAGTTCGGACCCGTCGAGGAGACGGTCATGCTGATGGATCAGCAGACGAAGCGCCATCGCGGCTTCGGCTTTGTGACCTTCGAGAACGAGGATGTGGTGGACCGCGTCTGCGAGATTCACTTCCACACCATCAAGAACAAGAAGGTCGAGTGCAAGAAGGCCCAGCCGAAGGAGTCCGTCACACCGGCCGCCCAGCTGCTACAGAAGCGCATCATGCTTGGCAGCCTGGGCGTACAGTTGCCCACGGCACCCGGCCAGCTGATCGGGGCCCGTGGAGGAGGACTGGCCATGAATCCCCTGGCCATGCTGCAGAATCCCACACAGCTGCTGCAGTCTCCGGCCTCCGCTGCCCAACAGGCCGCCCTCATATCCCAGAATCCGTTTCAAGTACAAAACGCAGCTGCCGCCGCCGCCTCGATGGCCGCCAATCCCGCGAACTTTGGCAAGCTGCTAGCCACATATCCACAGACTGCGCTGCAACACGTCAGGTGAGTGCTCCCTGAAGCCTAGACTCTTGTGTGGAATCTAACCTGTGTCTCTTCCTGAATAGGTATGCACCTTACTCGATCCCTGCCAGCGCCGCTACTGCCAATGCCGCCTTGATGCAGGCCCATCAGGCGCAGAGCGCCGCCGTCGCTGCACACCATCAGCAGCAGCAGCAACAGCACCAGAACCAGCAGTCCCACAACGCCCACGCCATGGCCGCAGCGGCCCAGCACCAACACCAGCAGCAACAGAACCACCACACTGCCGTTGCCGCCTCAAACTCTGCCTCGCAGCACCACTCCGCCGCCGCAGCCGCTGCCCTGGCGGCCAATGCCGCGAACGGAGCCGGTGCTGCCGGAGCCCACAGCCTGGCAGCTGCCCAGCAGGCGGCCCTTGTGGCAGCCGGTGGCAACCAACTGAACGCATCTGCAGCTGCCTTGGCAGCGGCCGCCAATCCGGCTGCCTACTCCAACTACGCCCTGGCCAATGTGGATATGTCCAGCTTCCAGGGCGTCGACTGGAGTGCCATGTACGGCATGGGCATGTATGTCTAAGCTTAGGAGTAGGAGGGTTATGTTTTTTTGGTAATTTGAATGAAACACACACACAAACACACCACACCCCTAGTAGTAGAGCCCCCATTAAAACATACATACACCCATAATCCAGAACACACACACACTCATACTACACTCATCGAGCCACTAATCTGAACTTGGTTTTCCTTTGAGTTCGGCTTTGATCGTAGAGAGATCAGAAGATCCGATGGGATCGCCCATGCAGCAGCAGATGGCATATTAAGTATTATATTTAAGGCGCTCCCGAAGGGCCGCTCAATAAATATTATAACTAATATATAAAAATATACATAAACAAACCATAAGCAATATAAGCAACAGCAAACAAAAACTAAAACTAAAAAAAGAATAAGAGAGAAAAGCAAAGCGAAATCAAGGAAAAACAAAATTCAAACCAAAAAGCAAAAATTACGAAGGAGAAAAAGAAAAAAAAACACATTAAAAAACCACCGATTGTGATTGCGTTTAAATGTAGCGGTTAATATATATAATTTTTTAGTGCATAATATAAAAAACAAAACATTAAACATAAAAACTAAATAAGAGCATAACATTAAACATAAAAAACTCAAAACATAAAAGTAAATATAAAAAAAAAACATATTTATAATGAAAGCAAAAGCAAGGCATGATGAATCTTCATTCAACCAAGCAACAAACTAAACTAAAAAGAAAAACCAAAAGGCGCTCGTTATAATTGATTGTTTATTTTTTGGAGGCCTAAAACTCAACGAAAGAATGAAAGAAGAAACTCCTGCAAATGCAGTATTAATTACATTTTGCTCAAGACAAAGAGTTATAAATTAATTAATATACATAAAACATAACCAACTAAAACACACAACACACACACACACTAAACGTAAACTATTATTTTTAGTGGTTTAGTTTAGTTATTGAACTCGAATTTAATTCATCCCCAAGAGAGAACACACCAAACATCACCCATAAACACCACACCACACAGACACATTGCATCTATCCCCATCCTCAACCGCCTATTCTTTCTCTTTACTCTGTTCTGTGTACTTAATCATTATTATAATAATACAACAAAAAGCAACGATTTGTACTGTGTGTGTGAATCTCACCCCCTCTCTTTATTTGATTTGATTTAGTTTATAGATCTAGTTTAGTCTCGAATCAACTCAAACCCTCGAGCATTTGTAGCAATCGTATGATCATGTTTGGCATTTGCATACTATGATTTTTGGATGAGTTTGATGTAGTGTACACATTTCAAAGTGCTCCGCTGAAACAGAACGGAAGCAACAGCAAGTCTCTCTTGATTTTCTTTCCCATTCCCACATTTTCTCCTTCTAATCTATCCATCTAACTCCATCCTCCATCCCCATAAACCAGGTAAAAAACCCTTAATTTTGTTGTAGTTTATTGTTGTTCTATCAATGGCACAATATTTAGTTTTAAAAACATTATTTTGTAATTATCTTTACCTGTAGCATTTGCATTTGAGTTTTGCATTCAACAAATACTTCATCCATAAAAAAAAGAAGAAACAAAAGAAAGCAAGAAGGAAAAGAAATGATAAAGGAATCCGGAGATATTGAAGGCTCCTGGCTAGCTATGTATTTTATGTCATATATATTTGATTCGCTTGCATGAAGTTTAATTTTAGTTTTTAGTTATCATTTTGGAAAGTAATATTTGCGTATGTAAATACCTAGTTTATATACTACATTACACCTACACACAAACACACACACACACATTATATTGAGAAACATTTGAAGTAATTTTGTGTTTAATAAAAAACAAACAAACAGAAAAAAAACGAAACCGAAACTTTGCCAATGATTCGAGCAAACCATTTGTGTTTTCTTATGATTTGATTTTGGTTCGATTGTACATATTTTATCCACATACAATATATGTATCTTTAGCTATAGACTGTATTATTTGACACTCTTGTATCTGTTGTATCTGTTTGCTGTGCTCTGCTCTCTCTCTCTTTCTGTCTCCCCCCCTCTGACTGTCTCTCTCACCCATGTGTAGATGTTGAAACATCCAGTACAAAAAAAAAACAAACAAAAGAAAAGATATTGTGAATCGTATCTGTATCCCTGTTCTTGTAGTTTAATGCCTGGAGGAGGGGTGAGTATCTACTGTTGTATGTATTTATCATTTCGTATACCAAAGATATTGAATATTAACCGAAACTCAACTCATTTCACCTACCCTGCCCTGCCCAACTGCTGGACGGATTCGAGACTCCCATATCCACAGGCAAATACTAATTTATTTATTTATTTATTGTTTAACGCTTAAGACTCTAACGCATTCCACACGTGCTATGGTGCCATTATTTACTTATCAATAATAATAACTATTATCATTATCATGTTTTTTTGTATACACACCCCTCGTCTGTCAGATCTCGATCTCAGAACTACCATTGCTTTTAGCCTAAGATTGAGATTGCCCTGCCAATTCAACGAAATTATGCAAAATAATTCCTTTTTTTTACAAAACACACACAAAAACACATATTGACACACATATGTATGTTCTATTGACATATATTTTATATCAAAACAAAACCAAAAACCAAATAAAATTATATTTATATTTGATTAATGCATTTTCGATTTATTTCTGATAAATTAGCTGATAAAACGCAAGAAGTCAAAAAATGCTCTCATAGTTGTAATATTTTGAAGAATACTCTCTCGTACTCGTACTTAGTATCATTTCGTATACCTTTTCGTATTCCGTATTTCGTATGCTTCAAACATTCATTCAGCATTCAGCATTTAGCAGTGAGACCAGACCCGACCCGAGTGTCGCGTCGCGTCTGTTCTTAGTTACCACAGTCTCAATTCGATATAAGCAACAATAAAAAATATACATACAACATCCAATACTACTACTACTACTACCATATGTATATCCAATGAAATGTTTTTTTTTTTCGTTCTGTTCTATACTCGTACCGGAAATATATACCCAAAGTAGTAGCTTGCTCATTTTGATAATATAGTAACAGATCGAACATATGTACTTATTATAGTCGCTCCCTCTATCTCTCTATGAATATATACATATACATATTCTATATATATTTTTTGATAACCAAACCAAACTCAAATAGAAATCGGTAACTTTTTTTTGCTATGTTTTCGTGTCTCGTGTAGCGTCGTCTCAAGAGTTTCCTATATTCAGTGCAAAAACAAAAAGTAAAAAATACAAGCAATATATAGTTGATTTATTATTCATTATTCATCGGGCCAAGAACAACAACAACTTGCTGTAATATAGACCAACATTACACACCTCGAATTGGAGTTTTCTTTGTTACTCTTTTTTAAGTTTTATATACAAACACACACACACACATACAACATAGTTAGATATACATATATACTATATATACTACTACATATACTACTATATGGAACAAAACGCATGATGAAACATGTTTAGTAGTCAATTGAGTAACATCTTTTATACTATATATAGTACTACAACAACAGCAATCTCCAAGAGTATGCAGAGACCATTGATGATCGATCCCCCATACTATCATCTCTCACAGTTGTAGCATCCCCCAAAAGAACCGAAGAAATTCGCCGCATTTAGCAAGGCATTAGCATTTACACTTACATTTACATTTACCTACTCGTGCATACTTACATATGTACATCAACTTACATACTCGTACTCAACTCACACAACATACATCATATGACAATAAGATCAACTGTGTTTCAGCATTCAAGTGTCAGTATTCGTAAACCAAATTACCTAACAAAAACTGAGCAAAGTACTTATAATTATACTACATACATACATATACTATATACTATGATGGTATAATCGATAAGGAATGATGAGGATGATTGGATTCTGGATTCCATGGATTCCCTGGAGATGGGAGAACAACAGTTTTTAGCAATTTGTATAGTCGGTTTAGATAGTGTTGAAATGTTGTCTCGATCAACTCAAGTGGCGATAAAACTTTATAGATATTTACATGCATATAGTATATATACAGATTAAAGATACAGATACATATATATCGTATACACATACAGGCGATGATATTTAGAAAGACCGTGATATATTCAATTAGTAAAACCCAAAAAATACCAACAAAATTATATATTATATGTACATATATATATCCCCAATTGTATGATTGAGGCGTCGTCTCTCAAAATGTGTCAAATTGCATACTAAGAGTAGAATTTTTGGTATACGTATACTCGTACACGCAAAACGAAAACATTTCATCAGAATAGAAATTGTTGTGAAGGCTACAAAAACCACACACATATCACTCGGATTGGATGTCGGATGGTGTCGTCGAACGAAAGAGTTCTCAAATTAGTATACCCATAAACCGAAACCCCAAAACTTTGTTAACTCGCGTGTGAGGAGATAGATCTCTCTCTAGTCTCTAGGGTAGTCACAGGAAACGAGTTTTCTTTTTGTGAATATGGTTTTTAGATGAACACATAACGAAAGTCGTTGTGGTGTTGATTTGAGTGACCAATGAGGACCAAATTTTTAGCAAAATTCCAAACAAAAATCAGGTTATTAGATCCTAAACAAAACGAAACTGATAACGAATTCGAAATCGAAATGGTTTAAAAGTACTTGGTATCTTTTCGGTTAACAACTTGGCATTTTTTGGCTTCTTGTTTATTGTTTTGGCATTGTTATAGTTTCCTTATGAACAAAGCGCTATAACACATAACACACAACACACACACACACACACTCTCAACAAGCTAGTCAATTGATGTGCATAGACACAGAACTAACACTCGAAAAACTGTAACTACAGAAAATGGTAAGTATATTAATGATCGAAGAAATGGAAGGAAAATCAACAATAAACATTTAAGAGAAAAACGTATAAAAAACCAAAACGAACGTACACAATAAATACTAAAAGCAATTATTTCCCTCGGCCTAAACCGGGAAAATATAAAACAAAAAACCAGAAAAAAACACTTACATATAAAAAACACATTCAAAATGCTCTGAACCGCAATAAAGTTTAATTTATTGAGAATGCGAATTAGTTGTTAAGCTTGAACCTATGTCTAAGTGAAAAAGTGTTAAATAATTTCGAAGCAATGCAGAGACGAGTGTATTCAAGGGCTTTGAACCGCAGGCTACTTATATATTTATCAATTGCTAAAATTATATATAAATACTTGATATATTCTAATTATTAAGACGGCATTAGGAAAGGCGGCTATTTATGCTCATTTCAGATGCTTAACGAAATGCTAAAATCAAAGACAAAAACCAGAGTCGTTTAAGTGTTAAGTGAAAACAAAAACAAAACAAATTCAAATATACCAAAAAAAAAACATATATATTTAAACGGGAAACATGTTTTCTTATACATAAAGCAAGGAAGAAGAAATGATGATTACTTTTACCAGCTCGTAACATATCAATTATACTGAGCTATATTTTGAAAAATAGAAAAAAAAAAAAAGCAAATCGAAACGAAACGAACGAATTCAACACCCAGTTCAATTTTTATGCATTCATACAACAGAGGATTTCCTTGATGAATAAAAAACTAAATACTATACATATGTACATGTATGTATGTATTAAAAGAATATAAACCAGAGGTGAGTAAAACCGCAAAAGCAGAAAGTTTTTCTAGCAAAGAAAATAAAAGTAAAACATAAAAAACACACAACTTAGACTCGTCTTCCAGCAACTAATCGAAATGACAAAAAGTTCTTAAACCAAAAGAGTACTAACATGGAGTAAAACATTGAGTAACATTTCGGGTATACCATTACCATTTGATTTAAATTGAGATTTGGTTTGTCTAGCACCCAGCCCTAGCCCCAGCCCAGCCTCAGCCCAGTATTATTTCATTTGGGACAAAAAAAGAGCTCGGCTCAGCATTTGGCGAAACTTCTTCTTAGACGTAATCGATCAGTACAATTTTTGCAACGAGGAATTTTAACGAAGTAAAGAAAACACTACTAAAAATGAGATGTTATAGATTTTGATTCAGATATTGGCTTTCATTTTCCCCCTAAATCAAAGATCGAAGAAAACTGTTGTAAATTTGTTTCTCCCCAAGAAATGAGGGAAAAAAAGAAAGTTGAGGTGGTACGAGAAAAACCAAACTATGTAAACGATAAGCAAGTGCATTATATTGAACGATTTGGTAAAAACACATTTGAAGGTTTTAACCATAAGTTTTCACATATACATACATATATGAGATATATCTTTTAGGCCATAAGCAAACCCCAACCCGAACCCCCGTTGAGTTTAGTTTTGGGGCTCTTTCTGGCTATCAGTAGATTGGCAGACAGATTTGTAATGTAATCCTATATATACATTGTATGGATATATATGGGATGGTTATCCTTTGTTTAGCCTGTAATGAGAAGCGGATATATTATATATATATATACAACACCCTGTAACTGTAACTGTAACTTGTAACTGTAACTCGTAACTGTAACTGCTGTCGCTCTATTTCTCGCTCTATACTTGTAGCGATGTTTAGACACTCATATTAACAGACACCATATTGATTCTTTCTATATATACAAAGGACATGTAAACGGTATTTACTCTCTTTTTAGCCTAAAACCTTGAACCCAAATACGAACCCGAGAAACCCAAGAAAAATCAAAATGAAACCAATTGCTGATAAAAACAAGAAGAACAAATATAATGTGAACCTGTCTAATTTTTCAATTGAAGAACTTCTTGGCTTACAAAACCCCCATTTTTGAATTGAATTGAATTGAAATGAATAAATGAAATGTGAAAGAAATCTTTACAAATAAAATCTTGGCATTTTATTTCTCAAAATGAACAACAAACACACATTTCCTTGGAATATCCTTGATCGTACCGAGTAAATAGTAGTTTGCACGCAATTATTTTTGCTGTACAATGCACTTAACAACCAAACAAAAAAAAACCAAAAGAAAATTGTCTATATAACGTACTGTAATGTTAATATTTAGCCTTAAGATTAGCTATAAATTATATCTATGTATGTATATGGTACTCAATTAGTCGATAGTTGAATTAGAAACCACCGTCATATTAGACTTTGTAAAATGTACTTTGTATAACGTATGTAATGTACTGTACTCTCCGTTTCGTACTTTGTACCACACGTAACCGTAATATCGTTCAAGTAAAAGTAAAAGTAACCGTAAAAGTAAAAGTAACATTAAATGATTGCCACCATCAGTAATCTCGATATCGATTTACAAAAACAAAATATATATATAAACACATAAGTACATCATTTGCAGTAGCCACAGATATTATTATTATTTGACCCTTGAAATATCCGGTACGGTACTCGATATATATTTTGGAATATTCTTATTTTGTTTGTCCATCCGTTTCGCCTAGAAGAGTGCCTAAATCTTTTCACAACAAACCTTCTCAATATCGATCATTAATCATTGTCCTAGATGAAGGCAAGTTCTAATATCCTTATATCTATCAGTACAATATTTTCCGTTTCAATAAGTAACTTACATGCAAAGAGTACTTCCTTTTGGTAGCATCTAATCGATCCTTATTTATTGTATACTTATTATAACTTTCTCCTTTATATTGTATGATACTCATTATGCTTTTAGCGCAGTACTTTCGGCATTTTTATTTAGATCATTCTGATTTGTACATATGCTATATACGAATTGCTATCCCACTCGCTCTATTTTAAATTATTATACTATTAACTGTTGCGTTATCTAGGGAATAAACACATACCCACATTCAAAGCAAAAGCATGATCCGATGGCAAAAAAAGAACAACAAAAAACAAAAGGAAAAAGTAAAAAACTCTATATAAGAAAATACATATGCGGACAATACCCTTTTTTGTGTAAACTCAAAGTTTATTAGAGCGAAAGGTAAATCATGTGTGGAATCAGCAACAATTAACAGTCGTACATATGTATGGTATGGTATGGTGGGGGACAAACAACGTATAAGCAATATATATACACACACATACATATATAACTTTGATACCGATATGTGCTGTTGTTGTTGAGGCAAAACATACATGCATATACTCAATATATATATATTTGTATTTTAAAGAAACATATGAAACGTATGCATGATCTTGAAAAACTATATAACGATGCAACAAGAAGCTAACATTAGATAGACCCTAAGCGCAGTGTTGAAGATGAACCAATTGAATGCTAAAGCGTATACCAAACTATATATAACTATACCATATACTATATACGACGATTATATGTATTGTATAGTTGGGTGTCTGAAACATACTCGTACTCTATATATAGTATATACGGATAACTTAGCATTGAATTGTACTTTTATGTTGCCAGTGTTTGTGCTAAAGTTGTACTAAAGAAATACCAAAAAACTTATATTATATATACCGCAATTACCGAATATGTTACGTAACGTGGCAGATTTCTCGGAAAGAGATCTTCGAAATGATTTGAAATGCTGTTTCCTTAGCTTCTTATGCAGTATAATTACAACTATATTATTATTATTATCAAGTACGGACTTATATACAATTATATAAAGTATTCATAGATATATCTAGTATATTAGATCGTAGCACATACACACAAACCACACTCATTAACACAGATACAGACAGACATCCGTTGGTAATGTGTAAACTTAAATTTGCGTATAAATTTGCTGTTTGATCCACAGAATCCACACGAAACTCGATACCAAACTCATCTTAAATGTCGCAGCGTAATAATATAATGAATTATATTATACATAGATATATACATAGATATATATATATATCGTATATACATATATACCACAATAAATGTTTCACATAAAATATTTTGCTCTGTAGTTTCAAACCATTTTCTTTCGTGCATTTCTTTCTCTCTTTCTCACATCCAGTCTTTTGTTTGTATTTACAAATCTTACGCGTAGTTAGTCTGGTAGATTAAATCTTTAGTTGACACACCTACTACTACACACTACACACTTCCTACTAATTTAAGCACTCATTTACATATGGAATCCTTCTTTAGAACTATACCATCAGTACTCGTATCCAAACTCGTATATCTAGAAGAGCTCTAAGCGTCTGTTAGAGGCACGTTATTTAGGCGTAGACACTTATACCATAGAGACAACCTATATCCATACACTTGTGTACATCGATTTTCACTTGGGATTACGTATACTTGGTCTCCACTTACCCCCCAATGATGACACAGGGCCCCCTTTGAAAATACAATGCTTGGCTTCGTGAAAAATGGTACCAGGTTCTCTGAAAGAATACCGACAACATAACATACCAATCGTTGGTTCCCCATTAACTTGGAACTTACTTCTTTCCATTAGGGTGCGGTTTGACATTACGTGGGTTACCTAAAGATCACAGGATGTAAATGAGCAGATCGGATCGGAATTTAGATTAGCATCAGGACTTCACCTTTGTGATTGCTAGCAGAGGACGTCTCGTTAGCCTCAAAATCAAAATACGAGGCGCGGCCATTTTTTATAGTTCAATCAAATTTTAATCACTGTTAATTTTAAATATACGTATTATCGCGGTTTGCCTATATATTCTGCGTGAATTTTTAGGAGAAATATAGAAAGTTTCTCTTTTTTAGCCAAAATATATGTATATATGTATACACGAGAAACTGAGTTTCAATACTAAGTTCTGAGTTCTGCCACTTTTGACAGTCTGGGCACTATGCCCAAAGGTTCCTATATAGAAGTGATCTGTTTGATTATATTTCGTTAGGTGTTAGGAGGCTGTTGTAGCCCCCCACCCACACCCAAATGAAAGATCAATATTTTTTTCTGTTTCTTGTTCCTTTATTTATTGGACAATCATTTAATTACGTGGATTAGTACCTTAACACTGTAACACTTATAAATAAACAGCGGTGTAGTGGGTAGGATCGAATGGTGGTAGGGTAATATCCAGAAAAAAAGAGACTTTTTCTTTCGATGTAAAATTAGGAGCTAAATAGAACTGAACCTAGAAATGTTTTGGGGTGAGAATAATTCTTCAATCTCCATAGATGTCCTCCAAGATTAAACCGACCAAATCATCAATGGAAAATAATCATTAAACCCGATTTGAAACCAAAGAAAATTCGCTAGAAAAAGGTTGTTTAGATTCTGGTTGGAAATATATACACAAGTGTTTAAAACTGGACTTAAATGGTTTGCAAAAGGTATCTAAACTATAAATGAAATATTAAAATGAATTTTAATTTATTTTTCACATCACTACTTTCGCTGTTCCCTGTTTTTGGGAACTAAAGACGAACCTGCTGGAGAACCGGAGCTCAATAAAATGATTAAATAAATTAAAAAATATATATAAAGTTGTGTGTTTTTCTTGAGGGAATTTGGGTTCTGGAGAAGCAAATAATAAACACTAAGCGTCTGCTCAACAATTGCAATTTATTCAAAAATAAATTATATATTTTCCATCCATAGTTATTGGTTTTTTTTGTGTGTTTTATTTTATAAAATTCTTACACGACGTTTACACATATTTATATAGAGAATGGGCGACACATCCACGAGCAGCTGTTGTGTCTTGAGTGTGGGCGTGTCGGGTCCATTCCAGATGCGGCTACAAGTAGGTATGATTGAATCTTTAGTTTGTTTTACATCAGAATTTAGAATAGTTCATCCAGGATTCAGTTGGAAAGTGATTGGATCCTTATCTCGGTAGCGAGCAGATCTCGCAGGATTGCAGGTCGCCGCGATTGATAAATGTGCAGTGGTTGCACGTCCATGTGTTATCATCCAGATCCATTGCATCCGCTCCAGCCGCACCACCGGCACTGGCCGCTCCCCCACCGCTGGGATAGCTGGTGGTGCCACTGCAAGTGGGAGAAAAATCACAAATTAGTTGGGGGATAAACCATTTTACTCGCTCCAGTAGAGAGAGAGAGGGAAATACTCACCCACTTCCGCCGGAACTGGCCTGGATGAGGGACTCGAGCAGCTTCCACACCTCCTCGCCCTTGAAGTCGGCCGCCCGATTGGGGTTCTTTGTACGCACTGCCTCCAGCAGTGACGCCATGTGCTGACGCAGCGGCAGCATGTCCATTTTGTACAGATAGACGAGCAAGTGAAAGTCGGAGATGGCCTCGAGGAACTCCTCCTCGCCCCAGGCGGACAGATAGCCGCTCAGGGCACTGAAATCCTGCAGATGTCCGTCAATGTAGCGATTCTCGATGGGGAATGCCTGCCGCTTGTCGTATTCTGTGAACGTGTACTGCGGTTTAACCGGCGTGGAGGCGGGCACATCCACCAGCAGATATTCCACGGGCAGAGGACGTGCCAGACGCTGAACCTCGTTGCCATATTGATCTTTTTCCTGCATGCGTACATAAAAAGAAAGGTAAACAAAGAGAGAAACAGTAAGTAAAAGTACATAATTGTAGGGCATATATTTTAGGAAATATAAGTAAGAAAAAATGCCCCTCAAGAGTCGCACAATGAAAGGATGCTTGCTTATATTGCAGCCATCCAAAGTTAATGGCCTACTCAGAAATCGTTTAACAGACTTATTATGCTGCAACGCACTGTACGTAGCAGATACCAGACAAACAGCGTACGTGCCGTTGCACCTGGTTACCTATTTGAGGTGGGGCATGGGCTGATGCATGTGGGCCTGTCGTGAAGCTACAGGCCCCTAAAAATATGTACGATTATCTATTTTGAAGATACAATTATGCTGCCAATTCCTAAATTTATCTGACCTCTTTCTAAATCTAAATAAATGTTGATAAAATTTGAAAATATTACGTTTTTATTCACCAAAATGGTAAATACTTTGGTTAACGTTTTTGGCTATTTATAACTGGTCAAATATCCTTCGTGCGTGTTTTTGCCCGCTTCGTTGCCCAAGGCCCCACCCCATCCACGTGGCAGGAGTTTGTGCAAACACATCTTGAAATCGGAGCAAACAAAAGAACAACAGATGCAGATGCAGATGCAAATATGCAGCTTTCAGAGAATAGGATTTTTAGCATTGTGGCTGGCATGCCCCACTGACCTGACCTACATCTAAAACGGAAAAACACAGACTCGAGGACCTGCTGACGCACTGACGTCTGCTGCCCGCCCATTGCCACCCACCCACTCTCTCTCTCTCTCTCTCTCTCTCTCTTCTGGGTTCCTCTCTCAAAGCTCTGCAACCTGTTTGCTTGACACCATCGTATCCTCCTCGCTGGGTCTGGTCTGGCGTATCTTGGCGTGACGTGGCGTAGTCTGGCCTGGCCTGGACTCGTATCCTCTTCAAGGCCGTCAGACTGTTTGCTTTGGGTCTTGGCACCCAGGCTAAAAGTGGATGCAAGACATTCAGGGTTAGGGGGTCAAAGTCAGTCAAACAACAGTCCTGTCCGCGTCACAGAACACATTCAAGAGATTAAGCCAGCAGAGCTCCTGGCTTTTGGCTCCTGTCTGCAGCCAGCGTCACCTTCGCGGAGCTCAACAGCTAAAAGCCAATTGCCAACCGAATGCACTCACAGTTTTGATCATAGTTTTTCTGCCTAATCGAATTCCATTAGACTTTCTAAAAGCTATTAGCCATATATGGATTTACGCCGAGTATTGTTTACATATTTCGCGGAACTGAACTGTCCGAGCCTATTAGCGATATCCTGCACCGAAATGGACAAAAATTGACAATTTTATTAACCATATTCCGCGTGCAGGCCAACAATTGATTGAATCACTGGCCAGGAAGCGGGAGAAAATGTCACAGCCACCCAGGTGGAAATTTGTGTTGCAACAAAAAAGGCGGGATTAATATTGCACGTTGACGTTTAGGGGCCAGTGGAGCGGGAAGGTGGGGGGGCCACGCCTCCGCTGCATCCGGCTAGTGGCTGTTAGTTGCCTTAATACTGCTGACCCACGGGGAAAACGCAATTATTTCAGTTTCACAAAGAGTGGGTGTGTCACAGGATAACGACAACTACAGCAACAGCAAGAGCGACAGCAGGCGGCATGCTTGCTTGCTTTGATGCAGGAAGAAGAGTCAATAAGTCGTGGCTCCGGTGTCCACTCTCCCTCTCTCTCTCTCTCTCTCTGTCTCTGGCTATGTGTTTGCCTGTGTGTATGCGTGTGCGTCTGTGTGCCTGTGTGTGTGCACGCGCAGTCAGTATTGCAGCCAGAGGGCGGCAATCGAAAGTGGGCAGTGGCATCCACGCAAAGTGTATTCAAAAAGCATCCAATTGGAATTAAATGGCATCCAACATCCCAAGTGGACATGGATAAGCAGATTACCGGGCACCGGGCCGTAGCCGTCAAGGACAGGATACGAGGTGCTGCAAAATCAATCACAGAAGCCAACCATAAATCTGAGAAGGATGCGTTGCGGTGTGTTGCTACAAGTCAATCCAAATCACAATTCCCAGGATCACACTTAAATTTAGCTTTATGGAAGTTTCCCATACCCCTTTCCGTACACGTTTCTGTTTCCGTGTTTTAATTGAGTTGCAAGTTTAGTCTTCCGGCCACGCCTCATTCCTGTTGCTCTGTTGCTGTGTTGCTGTTGCCGTTGCAGGTGATGCATGCAAATTGCATTTGGCCACAAGTCGCACAAGTGGCATGGAAGGCATGCCAAACACTGGACACACGGGCATTGCTGTGGGGCATTGCTGTGGAGCTAGGCTTTTGTCCATTAACAAGTTCGTCGAGCCACACGCATAACAATTGGGGTTCCCCCCGAACAGAGTCTGAGGGTAGGAGGCCGATGGCACTACTAGGGGCTGGATGGCACTACGAGTAGTAGTAGGCACATCACAGATTGGCCGGAACTTCAAGAATAATTCAATTAATGAGGCGAAAAACAAAAGCTTTCAAGGTTTCTTTGCTTAAAGTTGAAACTATGCCACTCATAGGAATATTATCTGCTATCTGTATTGCGACACTCCTAAACCCTTGTTTGAATGTAATTACCAAAATTCACAATTAGTAGATGCCATCATTTGTGCTCGTGTGTGTGTGACCTTCTCTCAAAAGCCCTCAACCCGCATTGTTCAGCCCAAAAACAAGCAACTTCTCAAGGACCTCACGGGCACACTGAAGAGCCCTTCAAAGTGACTGCGAAATGGCGCCAAAATCTTATTCCATTTCCTACGTGATAAGTGTAATGGTAATGACAAGAAAGCAGGAACGATACAGATGAGTAATCCTACAATAACTACTCCAAAACTACTTCCATATTTCCATAATGCGGCAAGGAGCTAATAGATAAATTTTAGTACGCTTTTCTGGAGAAAGCAGAGCGGGAGAGCACACATTATTAGGTAGAAAAACAGATCAGAATTTTGAACAGAAATAGTTTCCAACGGAATAACAGCAGCTTTTCAATGGAAATCAAGACGCCACAGGTTTTATAGGAAACGAGGTGTAAAATCTACTACTTTGAGATGGGAGGGGAAGACGATTTTAAGCTATTTTCCATAAAATAACCACAACAGTTTTCAGAAGTGAAGAAGATATCAGAGATGCAAAAACGGCGGTTTCAACATATTCAATATACAATTCATAAGAAATTAGTTGATTGAATGCTGACCAGAGGATCTGCAAGGAACGCAGCCATTTTTCTTAGTTTACTGTACCAATCCTAAGAAGCATTCAGCAGACAAAAATCAGTGCAACGGGACACCAAAATTAGGTCCCAAAGCTTCGCTTTGCATGTCCAAAAAGAGAGAGCGCGTGGGAGAGTGAGAGAGCAGCTTGACATTGACATTGGAGCCCGCTGGGCAGCTGGGCAAACACTGCCCACTGCCTTACACTGAAGAAGAGCGAGCGCCAGAGAGAGCTAGACCGAAAGCTCTCTTGCAAGCTCTCTCCCACGCTAGCCTGACGCTCGTATAAAATCCTTCGCCCACTGCGCTGAGGCTGCATTTTCCAATTAACTGTCAACGGAGCCACGTCAAAAATATTTGTGCATTTTAAACCCAAGCTGAATTTTTAATTATCCCACGCGAAGTGTGAAAACTAAAAATATATATTTTTCTCGCTAGGAATTAAGTGTTGAAATTTTTTCCGTTTTTTATATGCATATTTTCGATTTGGTTGAAAATGCTCAGTCGGATAGAGGTTTCAATGAGCTGGATTTCTGAAACACCATCCAGGCCCAAACATGTTCTGGACAGCAGTGGCCTCGTCCACGCTCTCATCATCAAGCACAGATCCATCGTCGGCGCTGGCCAGTGCAGCACCCAACTATCACCAGCTCCACACGAAGCCGCCGCTCCGCTCCCTGAACAACAGTTGGCAAATTAGCAATGCAGCATTCAAGACGCGTCTGCACCAGCAGCAGCAGGAACAGAGGGAACACAAGGAGCAGAAGCAACAACAGCAACAGGAGCAGATGCAGATGCAGAAAAAGCAACAGCAACAGGACCAACAGAGGCAGAGAGAACGCAAGCAGCAACAGCTACAGGAAGCACAGATAAACTCAGATCAGGAAACGTCGGGAGAGGAGAAGGAGCACGAAGGATCGGTGGCAAAGAAGAAAATCGCACCAAAAAGTGAAAGTGCCCGTAAAATATTCAAAGCTTTGACCTCCTCCTGCAAGTGCACCAAAAAGTGAATGAAAGTGTGTGGGAGTGCGAGTGGGGAGAAGTGCATGAATAAAAAACGCTGAACTAATAACTGTAACTGTGGGAAGCAGTGGCAGAGAGTCAGGGAGAGAGAGAGAAAGGAGTCTGTCCCTGTAAAAGAGGGAGAGAGGGAGCTCGACCCCCAAGGGATTTGAACTATGCAGTGTCCAGAGGAGGAACAGAGGATTTTGTGCTAATAAGTGTCCAAGTTTTCATGCAATATTGAGAGACAAGAAAAGACTGGAAACAAGAGGAGAGAGAGAGAGGAGCCGAATGCCCAATAATGTGCACAATAATCGCAATAACTAAGGAACATTTTTTGATGCATTTTCCCTCTAGAGGATAGGAAAAGAACCGAGAGACCAAACCACATACAACATTTAAGTGACAAAACAAATACAATATACTATAAAATAATCAGGTTGTTTTATGGTGATTATAGCAAAGAATAAAAACTGCAATTAAATCGTTTTTATTCTCTCGAAATTTTTAAGAGGCGAATGAAAGAGGCTGGAAGCCGGATAACTGTGCACACGCATAAGGTAAGCAGATGCAGCAGGTTGTAAGCAGTTCAAGTAGAGTTAAATAGGAGATATGAGAACAAATTCTCAGTATATTATCTCAAGCTCTCTGAGATTAAGCAGTTGTAAGTAGAGATCGGAGGCGTACTTGTTGAAACGTAGAGTATTTTGCAAAAAGGTAGCCCGGATAAGGCTGATAAAGTTTAATAGGTTTCAGTGCTTTGCAAATATGATAATTTATTTTAATTTAATCTACATATAATATACGATACGATTTTTTTAATGAAATCAACAAAAGTTGAAGGTCATCACATATAATTATCTATTGATTTACTCTCATATTTTCAATCAGGCGATTCATTTGGCAGGCCTGCCTTAGATGTGTTTGCATTCATATGCCAAATGTCATAATATTCCAAACATTCCACATTTCACATCCATCAAAGTTTTGCTTTGATTTCAGCTGAAGGCTAATTTGCATGTTTGAAGCCTGCGAGGCAGCGAGGCAGTAGGCAGCAGGCAGCAGCATTGTCGTTGTTGTGGCTTCGCACACACAGGCCCCTCCATCAATCAAAAAAGGTCGATTGCCCGCAAAAGTATGCTAATTATTTGTCAACTCTTCTCGCACTCAACAAGCGCAAACACCCACACACACACATATCCGAATAAATGTGTATAATGGGTGACAACTGTGCGAATTGAAGTCCCATTGAGTATCCGCACTGTTTCCCGTTTATTAATTTTGCCAAATGACTTTCTTCCTGCTGTTGTCTCTTGGGATTTGTCTTTGGAGTCTCACTTCCCGCTAGGACTGGCCCTTCCTGGAAAACTTAGAAATGCGCGCCTGGTATTCCCATGGATACAAATTACAGATTGTCGCCCCCTTCATTTCCATAATTTCTCGGTTGTCCTTGGACTTGACCATAATAACTGAACTATTTGCACATTTTCTGGTGGTTGCAGCTGTTTGAGGTTTGCGTCAAATTGTGGCCTTAATATTTAATAATGCAATCCATAGTAGAACAAAAATTGTATGGCGATTAGAACTGAAACTAATGCAAAAAAGTATTTATTGGGAAATTCAATGTTAATGGTATCACTGGGGTTCAGAGTTCATAAATATATCGATCTTTCAACTATAAAAAACTATATAAACTGTTTTCAAAGTCAATTTTTTCTGTTTCCTAGCTCATAAGGCTTGAATATTCCCTGCACGTTGGCATTGTCATTAAAATCGAAAGGACCAATTATTGCCAGGCCCCCCGCCCCGGCTTCTGGCTCCTGGCTTATGGCAATTAGAGCAAAGGGGAAGTTGCGGTTGAATCCGGACTGCGGACGGACCCTCCAAGGTGACGGACAAACGTGTAATACATTTTTATAGCCTGCCACAAGGCACAGACATAAAACCCAGTCCGAAAGCCCAACAGAACTGACAATGGGGTCCAAGGAATAAGTGCGAAACCTGGCCACAAATTGCTTATCGATTTGCAGATATTTTTTCGCTTCTGTTCATGAATTTTAGCCAAAAGCCAAATCCTTGGCCTGGGGACATGTGTCCGATATGTGAATCGCGAAGTGCATTGCCATAACCTTGCCCTTGCAGTGGATTTCATTCACAAAAGAGAATTCCCTTTCTTTAAGTTGAATTGAATTAACCATTTCAAAAGACTGAAAGAATTTCTATATATTATTTAAATTCGTGCGCAGAAATAGATATTTTTTGCCGTATTCATTGGGCTTCTGTCAATTAGCCAAGGCTGCCGTTGCATAAAACATAAGCCCAATGGTGAACGGTTGGTTATTCCGCTTTTCATTGTATGCGTTAACCGTTTCGTTGATGGTTAATTATCAGCAATTAAAAGGATTCCATGTCTGCTATTCATTCAAAGAGACAGATGCACAAGCATCAGGAACTGCTCTCAACTCAGACAAAAGGTGACACGAGGGGGCATTTCTCATTCTCTCAAAACATCTGACAACGAAATGTGCAACAGGCGTATACAAAATGTATGCGACACGAGACAATGATATGAAAAAATACTTGTTTTTCTAATGTCAGCACTAAATGTTATATATAAGTTTCAGGAAGATATCTGAGAGAAGCTATCAGATATTCAACTAAATGAATAGGAATAAATAGGAACGAACATGGTAAAATGAGATCCTTACTTTTCTATTATTCCCATATTTTTTGGCATTTTTGGATACATATATATTCACATTCTAAAAGGGAATCAAACATATGTAGATATGTTTTCTGTATCTACATAAAAGTGGGTTGACACCTTCTCTTTCTTACTATCTACAGAAATTATAGGAAAAAGAAGAGTTTCCTCTTCTATCTATAGAATTATTCACAGGTGTCAACTTTGAAACTATATAAATAACATAACCACCATAAACCAAAACGTATAATTAAGTGAAAGAGACAGCAATGAGATGGCACAAACATCCCATAATCCAACTACTTTTCACCTATAAAATCTTGTTTTTCTGGTGGCGATGCGATTAAAGTTTGTTTAATTAACATTTAACTCTCGAATTGCATTTGTGAGATTGTGTGACAATCTGTTCATGGAATCCAATTTATTCGGTACAAGAAGTTTGAAATTAAAAGTACGGCTGCACACGGAATAGATATTATATTTTTGATATAGTCTATTTTTAATATTTGCTGGCTAAGACCACACCGCAACAAGTCCCGGACGAAGTGAGAGAATTCCATGGAATAAAATAAGTTTGAAATTCAGAGAAAGGCTTCATAATGAATACTTTTTCTATGCAAAAAAAGAGCAGCATTTGCCTCAGAGTCGATCCACCTTTAAGAGTAGTAAATTTACATTGCAAATTGGTGCAAATGTTTGGAATAAAGCTTGAAAAATGCAAACAAACGTGAGGCTGTTAATTTATTTTCAAAACCATAGAGAAAGACTAGCTACCTTATTTTTCCTAGAGTTATTCATCAGCAGCAACAGTTCGCACAAGCAAATCGAATGTAGAAATCAAATACCTTTAAAACTTGATCCCAAATGGGCGCTATTCTTTATGGTTACAAAGTTAAACAAAAATTAGAACATCCTCGAAAAGGACATTTAAACCTACAACAAAGAGACGTTAAATGCCAATCTGTCTTGCCCTCCTCTAGTCAACTGCCCGACTCTTTTGTATATTTGTTAATAGAAAAACAAGAGCACCAGCAAAAGTAATAACAAAAGTACTAGTAATAGTAACGGGAACAGCAACAGCATGTGAGTCAGAGCTCATGATTAATATGAAATATTTAAATAAAAGTCAAGCAAAATGGCGATAAATTCGACTTTGTGTCAAGGCTCGAAAGCAGACAAAAACACGAACCTCTGACAGGGCATATTTCTTTTCAATTTCAAGATTTGTCAGGAGAGCAAAAAAATGTGTGTAGAAAACAAGACGACGGGTAAACGGGAGAGGTAAAGGATGTTCAGGAAGTCATAACAGGGTGTGCATACACTCGTAATGTGATTTGTTCTTGTGTTGAAAGGAGACAAAAGCACACAAACGATTCCAGAGGGGGGACAGTGGGAGGTGAGGCAGACACTGGCAGACACTCCAAGATATATTAGAACACTGTGCAACAGGCATGCTATTTTTTCCTTAGCTGCAAATACTTTGGGACATTTTAAAGGGTTTTCAAGTAGTGGCCTCCCATTGCTTCCTACCGAATCTTGTTGCATAGTGTAATTGCTGATGATGCCAGTCTGCTGCTGCAGACAAAGTCAAGGATTTGCATAAATGCAAAAGGAAACAGGAGGAAGTAAATAAATAGCAAGCGAAATAAAAAAGTTCAAAGTGTGAATAATAAATAGAAATTAGAATAACCGTAAGAAATGCCGGAAACGTGCGTTTCCCCCTGTCCAATGGAGAGCAAAAGAATGGGCTACACAAATGAGAGAGGTTCTGAGATGGTAACAAGACAAATGGAGAAAGTGTTTAGCCTACCCCGCCTAAGGTCACCCTCAAATGGTCCAGTCTAACGACATTTGTCACTGACATCTCTGTGGGTCTCGTGTTTGCCTTGTTTTGTCAAACGACAGGCAAAAAAGGCTTAAACTGACCAGAAAAAGGCTTAATTAGGCATGCCATAATGTGCAACTCTTTTTTCAATCTTAATAGGGCTTCATTTTTGTAGAAAATTAAATAAGGAAAGCTGTTGGGCCAGATATGAATTTATTTATGAAATTTGTATACTCAATTCTTTAAATAGTTGTCAAATTTGGGCAATACTCTTGGCCTAACTGCTAAGCAGAAGTGCTGCCTTCTTTTCTTTGGGAACCGTGTGCTATTGAGGTTTCATTTTCGGGTGTCCTGTGCCGAGAAAAGTTTGATTAAACAGCTTAGAACAAAGTTCTCATAACTGGCACAGGACGAGAACTTTTCCAAGTGGTCTCTGGCCCAGAAAAAACCACGAAACGTGCTACCAACTAACAAGAAATGGTTTAGATATCAAGACAGGGCGGGGAGGGCAGAGAACTACGACGAATGGGAGCCACGGGAGTGGGAATATATAAACCACTGGTTGAGTAGAGGAAGGAATAGAAGCCTTAAAGCAGCGTTGGACATATGAATCTTGCATCGATTGATTGAATTTCCCTTTGTAATCCATAGATAGACGGGAGGACAGCATGGACATTCCCAAGGAGCTTCTGGCGCTGCTCAGCTGCAGTCAGTGCGGTCGGCTCTATACAGAGCGGGGCAGACATGTGCCCAAGTTGCTCAGCTGCCAGCACTTCTACTGCAGGGAATGCCTGGACAAGGAGCTGCTGTGGGCGTTGCCCTGCAATGGCCGGGAGTGGATCTGTGGCAAGTGCGGAATGAGCACCATGATCGAGCCGGATCTGCTGCCCGAGCCGGAGTATATCATGTATTTGATACGCAACTTGCGGGCCCTGAAGTTGGGCCAAGTGATGATGGCGATGCAGCAGGATGGCCACAGCAGCAGCACCAGCCAAACAGCCGTGGCAGGCGACGCAGAACCCACACCTGAGACCCCTGCAACCACACCCTGGATGGATGATGACTGCGTGAACCGTTTCCTGGCCAACAGCTGCGAACATTGCCTGATCCACGGGTTCGCCAACACGACCTGGTGCCACAACTGTCGACATCTGATGTGTCGCGTCTGCGCCCTTGCCGCAACGCATTCCGAGCACCAGTTGACCTGCCTCCCGGACATCAGCGAGCTGGTCCACCAGCTGCTCTCCAATGAGATGGACAAGATCAGGAGCTCCTGCCAAGAAGTCGATGCGATGGCCCGGCGCGATATGGATATGCTTCGGCATCTCTTTGAATCCTGTTACCAGCTTCAGAATCACATCAGAAAGGAGATTCTGACCCACAACCCCAGCATGGTCGTCTTGCAAATGCGCGAATGGTTGATGCGATCCGAGACGATGCTCAGTCGCCTGTCGGGAGAGGGTGCACTCGGTGTCTACGAGATGCACCAGCTCCTGGCCCGGGCCTCCGCTAAGGTAAAGCTATTCCGCAAGCAGGTTTTGCAACTGAACTTCCAGTATAAACTGCGGGCAATCATCCAGGAGAACGGCATGCAGGTGCTAACCTTTGAGCAGCTCCACGAACGGATTCTGGATCTACAGCAGAACCCCAATACCAATCCCAATCCACCTCAGGGCATACCTGCAGCTGGAATGCCACCAGCTTTGGTGCTGATCAACTACTGCATCTACCACTACTGGCAACAGATGCAGCAACAGGTGGTGCTGGAGTCCCGCCAGGAGCAGCCACCGTGCTGCAGTCAACCCCGCCAGGAGCACTCCCTCATGCTGACGATCAATAGCATGTGGCAGATGACTCCTCTGGATCCAGGTCCCTCTACCAGCTTTAGCAGCAATAGCTACAGCTTCTTGAACCACAACTTTCCCCATCCGGCAGCCCAGCTCTTCAACAATGACTACAACCGCCTGAATCTGGGTCTGCTGTTTGGGCAGAACAACAGACAGGCACAGACACAGACACAGGCCCAGTCACAGACACAGCAGCTTCAAAGCATGGCTAACACATCGTCCGGCATGCATCAGGGCCATGGGACAGCTATGGGATTGGTAAGCATTGGGCGGTTGCCCTCAGTACACTGTTATCCCATATACTATATGGACATGGAAATAGCAGGGCGACTGGTCGGGCGAGTACTAATCGAAGTGAACAAGGATGCTGCTCCCCGGATGGCCGAAAACTTTGGCTCGCTTATCCGGAAGGATCGAGGCTTTGGATACCGGGGATGCGCCGTCTTTCAGGCCTGGGGCAACGAAAGCATCATCACGGGGGACTTTGAGATGCAGAACGGTCGCGGCGGACATGCCGCCTTCGAGGAGCGTTTCTTTGAGCCGGACAAGAGCACACTAAGGCCGCTCCGGGGTGCGGTGGGCATGCGGCGAAGTCAGCTGCGACACGACCACCACGGTCTCGTCGGCAGCCAGTTCCGGATGCTGCTCAACGAGCATCAGGCTTTCACGGCCATATTTGGCTACATAATCGATGGCATCGAAATGATTGACCGAATCGCAGCGACTGGCAGCGCCATCGGACGGCCTGGCGTGCTATCCACCATCAAAGATTGCGGCCTATACCGCCCTGGAGGAACTAACAACCGATCGGACCAACGTTCGCCCCCATGAGGAGCCCCATTTCTCGGATCTACTTTATACAATTTTTGATGTGTCATAGAATATATATTAGAAACTAGTGTTTTTGAGAATGTAAGCTCTTTGATGTCCATTTTTGATTGCAATATTGTGTAAAATATTGTATGTAATACTATAATATTATAACAAACATAGCCAAATTGTCAAAAAAGACTTGTGCAACTTTTGGACATATTTTACAAAACGAAAATAATACCAAGCAGAGAGAGAATGTATAAGAGATAAAAAAGCAACATTTGGAGGCTGTTTTAAATAATAATAATAATAAAAACGTATTATTTGTTTTTTGTTCGTCAATGAATACACTAGTTCGTTTGAAAATATTCAATTGTATTTGTGAATAGTCGAATTGGCAATTGGTTGATATTAAATGTAATAGATATAAGCTCTACATGAAACACTCTACAGGTGTTTCAAGCGCTACGACGTTACCTGCCCATGAAATATTACCAATTAAAATACCTTAATATAAAACCTTAATTATAATCTGAATGGAAATCTCACAAAATAGCAAGAACATTTTGAAATGTTTCTAGATGCATACATATATTTATCTACAATATTGTAACCTATGGGATGTATCAATTGATATTCTCTTCAGTACACACAACACGATCAATGAGAAGGCATTGTCCGTCTGAATCACATTCCAATATAGTACAGTCTACATTCATCTTTACGATGAAACAAAATACTCCAATCGATACGAACTACATTTGATATACGATTTTCCCCCCACAAGAAACTCTCTACATCTCTGTCGATATTGTGAAACAAATCAATAGGAACCTCTATCAAAAAAAACTAGAGATCGGTGAAATCTTGCGTAGATGTTAACTATATTTACAGGAGATTTATCCGCAAAACCACAAAACAATAGCGAGCTAAAACGATTTACCATAAGTAAATGTTTAATGTCCATATAATCGTTTTTTTTTCTGTGACCATTGTAATGGAATTGCGTGTGATTAAAAAATATACCAGTACTCGTAAGATTAGTCCTACATACATACATACACATACCGTTAACAAGGAACAAGTGATTTTATTTAGATGAAAATCAAAACGAAGGATCAATTGAAGTCTAGAAGGCATTTTAGGCATCGAGTTATTTTTAATATTATATATGAAGAAGTATACGAAATATTTGAGTTAGGTTAGGGTTGATTTAGGATTGCTTATTGGTTTGTTATTAATCATATTAATCATTGCAAATATCTTCAATTTACAAAAAAAAAAACCAAAAATGTAAGCTGAACTTAAAAAAAATAAGGAAACATGTAGAAATTATAAGAGATATATATATACATGATATGTGTAAATATGAATGTTGTATATGTGATGAATGATATTTTAATATTTAATATAAAAGATAAGATATGGTAATACACAAGCAAGGTAATAATCAATCTTTAAGCCAAATGGAACGAACGGAAGTAATGCATTAAATTTTTTTATATTTTGTAAATATTATATTAATATTCAGAGGCATTTGACATATGTTATACATATTGTTTCGAACAAATTAGTGGAATTTAAATTAATTTTAGTAGGTAAACAAATTATTTAATAGGTATATAATATTTATTTATAACGAATCAAATTGAGTATCCTTTGCGTTCAAATGTATGAAAATTCAAATTATTTTTTAAGGAGAGTCGAAGCATTGAATATTTACCACATCGGTGCCAAAAGAGCGAATCAAATATCATATAGTTTACCGAGAGTTCCAAGTAATCGTACAGTTACTATATTCATAAATGTGTTGTAAGTGTGTCTGGTTAGTGAATCTTAAGATATGTTTCTTGTAAATCATAATTGGCATGGATTTTTGGCAAAGAGCCCTCCTCCACAGAGCAATGATGCTAAGTACAAAAACAAGCGGAAAAGGGAGAACATGGCGAATAATGATGGTTAAAATCCAAAGGATTCAAAAAGAAACCCATACACCACACTAAATTTAAACGTATTTAAGTGTTAAATGTCTATAAATAATCAAACTACATAGCTATTCTGCAATAGTTGAAATTTAATCCCTGTTCGATTGGTGTCTAGTTATGCAATGTATTAAAATGTGAAACTTATCAAACTTATCAATAAATGTTGCTGAACTCCAAACCGAAAGGGGAGGAGTTAATTCACTCACCTTATAGAAGACATCGGGTACATACTGCTTATCTGTGGACTCACGGACATATCCCAATTCTGGAGCCTCCTTAGTGGGTATCAGACAATCATCGCGGACCAGAGCCATGCACTGGGCAGACACCGCATATCCCTCCATATGCACTTGTTTGGTTTGATCTCCTAAACACATATAGAATGTCAGATTACTGCTCTATTAAAATGTGATGTGATGAAAAACACTTACCCGTCACACAAATTGTCACAAACTTTGAGCCAAAGACGCCATTTGAGGCATATTTACATGGATTGGGATGACGATTCTGTAGCTCTCCGGCTGTTATGCACTCCTGGGCGGTAAGGAAATGTGTCTCGATGCCACGAATCTGCTTCACAGTTCCCGCAGTTGCATCATCCGTGATGAGATCCGTGAATATCCAACCAATCTTAAAAAAAAACCAAAATTGAGTATACACATAGTGTAAGGGAGGAGTCTATCCCGCGCACCTTCTTCAGTCCTAACGCATTGGCCACAGCATCGACTTCGTCGGCCCCCTCATCGGGGAACATGTTGATTGAATCCCGTGTCGATTCCTGCGGTGGCTCATAGATCGCTGCCACCGTAGCGCGTATGCCAAGCGGTACATCTGTGTGCTGCTCATACGTTCCATACAAATAGCCCATACGCTGGTGGCCAGTGGTGCGCCAATAGTTGAGGAAACGCTCCACAATTTTGGTATTCTCGAACATGACATTGTCCACATGGCGATAGGTCTGACGGTTCAGGGTTATGGCCGATGGCTGGCACTTGGAGCAGATGCCCTTAGGCCATGGCGGATGTTCCCTACAGCCTGCCTTGACGCGACAATTGATATCGTCGAATACAAAGTATTTGCCGTGATCCATGCCCGATGTCTGCTTGCGTATGTACGAATGAAACGACAAGTGCTTGATGTTATTCTCCTTCAGATAGGCCTCATCATAAGGCTCCAGCGGCGAGCAATGAACGCACCGACCATTGGCATTGTGATGGCAGCTGAAATAAATCGATTGTTTAGCTAAAACTTAATTGACAGAGGGATATCCCTATGCTTACAGCTTGCTATCGCGTTCGCGTTTAATGGTGCCATCGGCTTTGGACAGCATCTGATCCACCTCATCCTCGATCACATTAATTGAGGGTCGAGCGCTGTTCGAATTGCTGTTGCTCAGTTTTTCGCTAGCTGCAGTCGCCTTAAAGAGCTGATTATCAATGGCAATGGTGCTGGTGCGCTGCATGGACAAAAATGAAATTGTAAATCAGCCTTAATTCTGTTAACATTAGAAAGATTCGACTTACCCGCGATGAAGTACCAGCCATTTGTTTTAAGTAGATCATGTCGCCATGCTTCAGTGCGTTTCCCACCAGCTGGGAGCCACTGGCCTGCAGTTCTGTGAGAAAATTACGCTCCTTGAACAGGCCGAATCCATCGACTTTCAGGGCTGTCTGGACGCTGTCATAGAGTTGCTTCAAATTTGACTTGGGTGAGATCTCAATGCGTTTGATGCCCTCGGCAGACTGCACTCTTACTAGCTGTAATCAGAAAGAAAAACAGACTCAATTATCCACTAATTCGAATTAGTTTTTTAGTTTTTCGAGGGAACCAAACCGATTGCTTGCATAACAGAAACAGACGATGGCGGGCAAAGGCATAAACCAAATTGCGTTTTCTATATAGTAGGTTCTCAAGCATCAGAGGAGCACTGGCCATGGCGTGGAGCTGGGTGCTGGGCTGGGCTGGGTACTGGGTGCTGGGTCCTGGGTGGGTGGTGGTGGGTGGTAAGTGTAGCTTTAGAAGCTACTAAAGCCTTAAAAGGCCTTTCTTATTTGATGTTTGGAACTGTACGTCATGAAGGCGCAAAGTTGACTGTGAAAATTTGTTGGCATCGCAACAAAAACAAATGCATTTGTTGCCAAAATGCGCCAGAGAGCGCCCACTGTCCCCCCATTCCGGCATTTCCGCATTTGAATTAAATAATAGATTTGTTCTCTTCAAATCTCTCTTAATGTGCCGTCAATTGCATCAATCTCTTTCTGCTAAAATATGTAGTTAGATTTCGTTCGAAACAAAAACCTTCCTTCTCCCTCTGCACCTCCACCAGCGCCCTCTCCTATAAGTGCACTTTTACATTCAAAATCTACAAGTCATTGTACAATCTATTTGCCGTCTGCTTTGCTAGGAGGATTACCCCAAAAGGAAACCCTATATTTTATATAGGTAGCAGACCCCATCCATGGTTTTGGACTATCCGGCAGCACATATTTTCACATGCACTTTCCATGTTTCACAGTTTTCCCAAATATTATATTTTCTACGAGCAACGGCAACAGAAACAACAACAACGCGGCGGGTCGACTTTGTTTGCCGGCTTTGGGGGCTACGTGTCCCCCTTACGGTATGGGAAACACACTGCAGACACTTCACCAGAGAATTGGTAGTTTAGAGAACTCAGAATGGGCCGATTCCAAATTGTTATTAACAATTTACTTACAATTTTGTCGGACATTGTCGGCTATTTGTAATATTTTGTGTGGTGTCTCTGTCTCAGTCGCACAGCTGTAGTGTGACCTAACTGGTTACCAGCAATGTTGGCAGTGCAGCGATTTTATAGCTAGTTCTGGCTATTTATGATTACAGAACGATTGCTAGATTTGAAAATAGTCATTAAAATATAAATTTAAAGAATTAAGACAACACCTTTGTCTGTAACAATGCAAAAAATCTAAACTAAACCATGCATTTGTGGTCGATTTTTAGTTTAAACTGTTATTATGTTTAATGTTTTAGAATAGAAAGAATAATGAACATTTTATAAATTGTGAATTACATAAACGAATTGATAGAAAAAGTTTGCTATTTTGAAATACAATATGTTTTAATTGAGCTATTTTTTCTTTAAAAACCAGCCGGTGTGCAACACTGGTTACCAGTCAGTATTTAATATAAGACATAAAATACTAACCTATCAAAAATATCAAATTAAATCAAGCGCGCAATTTTAAATTTAAATTTGTAAGTAGTGATTAATTATATTTTGTGCACATTTATTTCTATAGCGGCGTGTTTTACAAGTATACAACAAACAACAAATTGCATTTTATCTAATGGAAGACTGCAAATGAAAGCATAGGCTGCGGGCTCCTTGGACTTCAATCGTACTTCAGATTTCCCATGCAAATGTATTTGATATCAACGTAATCGTCGATGCCGTGATGGGAGCCCTCGCGTCCTACGCCAGACTCCTTGACGCCGCCGAATGGCGCCTCTGCGGCGGAGATCATGCCCTCGTTGACGCCCACCATCCCCACTTCCAGGCGCTTGGCCACCCTGAAAACCTGCTGAAGATTCTCGCTGTAGAAGTAGCCGGCCAAGCCGCGTCTGGTGTCGTTTGCCTTTTGGATGGCCTCCGCCTCGTCCTTGAAGCGGATGATGGAGACGACGGGTCCGAATACCTCCTCCGTGTAGAGCTGAGCCGTGGGCGGGACATCCGTAATGATCGTGGGCGCATAGAAAAGCGGCCCAATCGATGGCAGAGGCTTGCCTCCTGTTATGACGTTGGCCTCTTTGCAGCGAGCATCCTCCACAAAGCCGCTGACCTTCTTGAACTGCATCTGGTTGATGAGGGGTCCGATCTGGACATCGCAGGACTTGCCATCGCCGATTTTGAGCGCCTCCACTCGCTCCTTCAGTTGCGTCACAAACTTTTCGTAGACGCCGTCCTGCACAAAGAATCGATTGGCCGAGACGCAGGTCTGGCCGCAATTACGGAACTTGGATGCCATGGCTCCCTCGACGGCCTTCTCCACATTGGCCGAGTCGAAGACAATGAATGGCGCGTTGCCACCCAGCTCCAAGCAGATTCTCTTGATGCCATCAGCCGAGTTGCGGAAAAGGAGCTTGCCCACCTCCGTGGATCCGGTAAAGGAGATGCCGCGTACGTCGGGACTCTTGCAGAAGAGATCGCCAATGGGGGCTGCCTTGTTGGTGGTGACCACATTAATCACACCCTTGGGAATTCCCGCCTCTTCGGCTAGTTTGGCTACAGCCAGGGCGGTCAGCGGTGTGTCCTCCGAGGGCTTCACCACCACGGTACAGCCTGCAGCCAGAGCGGCACCGGCCTTTCGAGTGATCATGGCCAGCGGGAAGTTCCAGGGAGTGATTAAGGCTGCTACACCAATGGGCTGCTTCATCACGATGATCTCACGATTGGCCACAGGACTGGGTACAATCTCGCCGTAGATGCGACGAGCCTCCTCCGCGAACCATTCGACAAAGGCATTGCCGTACGCCACCTCCCCTTTGGACTCGTTAATGGGCTTGCCCGATTCGGCGGTCATTATCTCGGCTATCTCCTGGCTATGCTGCTCAATAAGTTTGTGCCACTTCTGAAAGGCGCGAGATAAGCTTATCAGAATTATCTATTCACTGTTGGGCTCCACTCGAACCGGAACTCACCTTCAAAAGGTTGGAGCGATCTTTGGCTGTCAGCGAGCGCCACTCCTTGGACTCGTAGGCCTGCTTGGCCGCATTGATGGCGTCCTGGGCGTCCGACACGGTCATGTTGGGCACATTTCCAATCACCTCGCCGCTGGAGGGGTTCCTCACTTCGAAAGTGGTGCTGTTGCTAGACTCTATCCAGTTGCCATTGACCAGAGCCTTGCTCTGCACCAATGCGGAAAAACTGCGCATTCTGCTGAAGCTGTAGCTATAGCTGGCTCTGCTTGCGATAGGGCGGAGGTGTCGCCACATTCTGCCGGCCAAATCAATCAATAAATAAACAAACCAATTAACAATTGGTTACAAATCGATTCGATTGTTGTTGTTGCGAGCCGGTATTTCTCTTTGTCTCTCTCACCTGTTCGTGGTTCAGGTATCAGGTATTTGGCCAAAGTATTATCTAAACTGGAATCAGGCCATTCGCTGGGTGCCAAGTGCTCGTTTTTTTTTTCTTTTTATTCGAATTGATTGGTTTTAATTGATTTTAATTCAGTGTGGACCGTTATCGAAAAAATGTACTAGCCCACTTAAGCCCCCTCTACTTAAACAGGTGAAAATCTTGAAGTAAACCGCGGAAAATAATATTGCTTGTAAACTAGTCTTGTAGATCCATAAATTCTTATTCTTTACAGATGATGATATTTTTCACCAGAACTGCGCTAAGATTCTTAAAATTGCATAATTTCGATGGAGACAATGTGAATATCCACTGGACGACAATGGGTTAATCGTTCTGCGTCCCACAGGTATTCATATTCCCCGATTTGTATATTACTCTTAATATTACTATCTAAATAGGGCTTTCAGCACTAAACACATAATTTTATCTGGTTGATGAATCAATTTTCTTTAACATTGGCTACGTCAAAGTACTCTCTTTTATTTGATTGTATCTAAAATAAGGCTTAAACAAAAAAGATCATAACCAATTTCCATTTTTACATTGTAACTACATATAAACTACACATTTATGTAAAGAAGACACAAACAGATTTAGGAATACCTACGTATGTTCGCGCCTAATTTGAAAACAATAGGGAAATTCTTTTCGACAGCAATAAATGTATTATTTGTACTAGCTCCTTCAGATTATTGGAGAAATAGTGATTTCAAGAGTTTCGTGGTGGCCAAAACTCTACTGCCGATAAAGTCTACAGGCACTCCCGTGAGGACAATTTGTGTCGGCTGACCGGAAAGTTAAGGTGCACGAGTTAGCAGATTCCACAAGGATTAGTAACTTATTTTGTGCGAGTTTCTGCATATAAAAAAGTTATTCTACTGCTGGTTAATACGCGAGCGCGTTTGAAAAAGTGTTTGGCTGTTCTGAGGCGGAATCGGGCGGACTTTTGGCGTCGATTCGTAACTGTTGATGGATCCTTGAACCAAAATTACACACTAAAACCGGTACGCGTGCTTATAGAGATATGATACTTAATGATACCTCCTTGCTGCTTTAGATTTGAATTGGTAACGATGTTGTCAGGGGATCTATTCGCAGACTATACCACTGAACTGTGCTACCATTTATATTGGCTTTACTTTATTCAAACAGAAGCACAAATCCACAGATATCTCCAGCTAGATAAAATCACATACATATATTTTAAATAGTAATACAAAATAGTTGAAAAGTGACATGAAAGAGGGCTATCATTATCATCGGGGTCCGAGGCGCTTGATACCCTTGCAGATGGGTTGTTCAAATAGTAGTGCAGTACCCTCTGCAAGGGTGTAAAAAATAAAAAAAGACTCGAGGAGCGTTGAGAATTCTTTACATGTGATTAGAACCTCCTGGTGCACTTTCAAACATACAGATCTACACGTTTATATATAGGCTTCAAGCTATGGCTACAGATCCTCGTCCATATGCTCGTCAGACTTGTTTAAATTCACATTGCAAGTATTGTTGTTCTCAAAGAACTCCAAATCATCGTCATAGTCGTCGAGTTCGTCTCCAGGGAGAGGCGGTGTCGGGGCCAGCATGTGCATCGGATGCGGCGATGGCGGCAGCTTGGGCACAGGCATGATGGGGATTTGGAGGGGTGATGGCTGCCATGGGACCAGCGCTGTGCAGGGACGAGGAACCGATTTGATGAGCCATTCGCGGGGTATGACACCAGGCGCCAGAGGGCCCGGCACAGAGCCCGGCTTCAGTTCATCACAGATTACAATTCGGTTTGCGTTTCGCAGTTTCTGCTCCAGTTCCATTGCCGCCAATTGATACGCTGGATTCGGATGATGGTGCGTTTTGCCCGTACTCGTACTCGGTATATCATCGGTTGCTAGCCCGCCGGTCACGATCGAGGCGCTGTTGTTGTTGCCCGGACCATTGACGATGACGCCCTTCGAGTCGCCCGAAATCTGCAATCCACTGAAGTGCTGTGTGATCCGCTCTTCCGTAATGAGCATTTTCGGTGGGCTAAAAACCGGATTCTCGTTAGTGTCTGGTGGAGATTATGGATATCATGTGGTTGTGGATACAGATACTCACAGCACGGCCGCCTCTTGCTCGGACTTTCGTTTGTGCTGCGGCCACTTGCTGCACTCAGTATTGAAATTTGTATTTGCATTGAAGCCAAACTGCATGACTTGATTTGGATTGAAGGGAAACGATTTCCTCTTAGACTGTGAGTTCATTTTTCTCGCAGAACTTCTTACTGCATGGCAGGACAAGTCCTCGGTGGATGTCGCTGATCATACACAGACTCAATACACAAGAAGGGATGGATTTTAATTAAAAAAATTTTAGTAAACTTTTAGTAAACTTATTTGCGACTTGATATCAGTGTGACTGCGTATTTTTCGGCCAAATATTCGGGCACTTTCGACTTAACCCACTTAAGCCCCCCAATATTTAAACAGGTGAAAAGCTTGAGTTAAGCCGCGGAAAATAATCTTTGTAAATTATTTTAGTAGATTCATACTTTCTCTTTCCTTACAAACAAAGTGACCACGATATCTTTTACCTGAGCTGCTATAAAACTCTTACAATTTCGTTATTTTCTTGGAGACTATTTGAATACCAACTGGTCGACAATCGTCCCTTGCCATATCAGAACTCATATCCCTAGATTTGATATTACCAGCTAGCTAGAAATAGATAAATACGATCTTGCAATATTGCTTTTTTTATGACTAGCTCTAAAAAATAAAAAGAAATTACGCACTACAAACTAAAATAAAAAAAAACTAAAAAAATTAATAACGGTCAATAGTCACCGTGTGCGTACATACTAGCAGTGCTGTGAAGTGTCACGTTGATAGTTTCTATCCATATTTACGGTATATTTTGAGGTCAGCGAGAGATAAGGGACTTGATTAATTGTTTGTCCAACGAACTCAGTAACTTATATTTTTTAGACATTTTTTTTGTACATTGAGTAAATATGCAAAAATAATCTCCACATTTTTAAGCTATCGCAATGGAATTATGTTGTTTATAGTCTTCCTACTGACACCAAATATGTGCATCGGGATCGAGACCTACGGGAATGTATATACTTGAATCGAATGCATGAATATGTCAAAAACATTTCAATACCACACAAATTGGCAGAATTTTAGCATAACATTAATTCAGAAGTAGGGTATACAGAAATGTCCATACTCCGGAAAAATGTTTTTGATGTGTAGCAAATGTGTACTTACCGTGTAGTTGCTATGTAAGAAAATGGAGTTATTTGATGACCTTCCTTGCTTAAACCTTATTCTGGACCGAATCCAATAAACGGAGTTGGTCTATCTTGGTCTATCTTGTAGAAAATTGTTTCATCTTTCAGTTAAAATTATTTGTTTAGGGCTAAGTGTCCTATTCAGCTGGTAATATTAAACAGAATATCAAAATCGAGGAATATGTTATATTTTTGGTATATTGCGATATATTTTGAGGTCAGACCGTATCTTTTACTGGGACTTTTTGAGGGATTTTGTGGAGGGATTTTGCTGAGGCAACATCATCCCAACAATTTCCTTTTTTAACGCAACAATTTCCCTTATATTCCATGCTCCTTTTCGTATTTTACCGTTAGCAACATTTTTTTGTAAGGGCCAGCAGCATGTGCCCCGATATTAGCGACATTGTCCCACAACATTTGCGCGGAACTAGCAACATTTTCATACCATTTAGGACCTGGATATTATAGAATTTAAGAAAAGTTTGTTTTACTAGGAACCAATTATTGCAGAAACCAGTCAGTCTCTATCTCAGAAAATTGTATGGTTTTTGATCTAATGGTTTGTATGGTTTTATAAAGACTAAAAATGGGTGTCGGGATCGATATGTTATGATTAATATATTAATCAAATGCATTATTGGGTCAAAAAATGTAAATATGTGCAAAATACAATATTAATTACGTTCTAAAGCAGTTGGAAAAACATAATTTTAACATTAATCAAATGGAAAAGGGTATACGTATGTCCATACCAACGGTTTAGTTTCCAAATGACGTGACATTCCATGCTCACTTACGTTTTCTTACGTCGCATGTCAGCTCACTTAAGTTTTATAAACGTTATTTTATAATCAATCCAACCAAACGAAGTCCTTAAAATTAGCCTGTCTTGTTGAAAATTGTTTTATCTATTGTATAAAATTATGTGTTCTGGCCTAATTAGCTAGCAATATTAAACAGAATATCAAAATTTGAGAAATATGTTATATTTTTGGTATATTGCAGTATATTTTTTTAATGAGACCGTAAAATTCGAAATGTACTGTAAAAATTTTTACGCCACAAAAGGCGTACTGAATGTCGAAAAAAATTTGTACGCCACAAAAGGCGCACTGAATGTCGAACAAAATTTGTACGCCACAAACGGCGTACCAAATGTCGAAATAATTTTGTACGCCACAAACGGCGTACAATGTGTAAATAATTTTGTACGCCACAAACGGCGTACTTGTACTAAATTTGTACGCCATTTGTTTTTGTTTTTCATTTTATTTCCATTTATGTCCATTTATGTCACTATTATTTTTCACATTCTAAAATTCTATTTGTATAATGCATTATGAAAAATAATTTGATCGGTATTCGAAGCAACAGCCTTTTCGGTTTTACAGCATGCCATGCCATGTTTTACGTTCATGTGTGTGTACGCTCAGTTTCCAAGATTTTTTCCTTCACATGCACACACACACAGACAGTTAGATGAACCGTTATAACTGTTGTTCTTCATGCACTGCTTTTGTTTGGTCATTCTTGTTCATTTTGAGCATTGTTGAGCATTGTTGAGCTCATTGTTTGCGAGCTCATTTGCAAAAGAATTTTCAAGGCAGTAAAACGATGCAGAACAGCAACTTCTCTCTTCATATTGGATCAATAGGATCGATAGGACCCTTCCTGCAGGGATCTTTGCGTTTGCTGAACAAGACGCAAAGTATTGGAACGCAGACGGATTGTACTTCAGCATAAGCCGGATCAAGTGGTGCAAATCCCAAACCACAGGGATACCCCTCCTCTCCGCCGAGATGAGTCCTGGCTTGTTGGCCTGGTTGCCATCTGAGACGATGCCCAACAACAAGGACTTCATGCGGAGGGCGAAAATCTTATCTAGCACTTTCCTCAGCGCCTCCTCCATGACGCTGGCTCCCAGCATCGTGCCTCTCGGCTTGACCACTGCATAAATATTGCGAAAATCTTTACCATCGGCTCTTTGAGCAGCGATGGCAAAGAATTTCCAATATTTCATTTCTTCTTCTATCCACAAAAACGGAAAATGGAGCGAAAGGAATTGTGCACAGTACAGGTGAATGGTAACCAAGTTACCATTCTTCAAGGTAAAGGTACTGTTTTAAAGCATCTCGTAGATGCAGAAACTCAAACAAGTACAAGTACAAGTTCCTGTGAAAGTAGCGTAGAAGCCTGCACGCAGACGGAGCCAGTAGGCCTACCGCCTCTGCAGCTCCTGCAGCCCATACAGCTACAGCAGATGCAGTCTGATGAGGAGGAGGAGTTGTTCCTGAAGGAATTTGCACCTCAGCAGCACCACCAGCAGCAGCTCCCTCATCAGGCACCTCAGCAGCACCACCAGCAGCAGCTCCCTCATCAGGCACCTCAGCAGCACCACCAGCAGCAGCTCCCTCATCAGGCACCTCAGCAGCACCACCAGCAGCAGCTACCTCAGCAGCTCCCTCAGCAGCACCCTAAGCAGTACCACCAGCAGCAGCTACCTCAGCAGCAGGCCAAAAGCGTCGTTCAGCAGCAGTACCACCAGCTACCTCAGCAGCAGGCCAAACCAAGCCTCATAATAATGCCTTGCCTGCCGTCTTCGGTGCCGACGACCATAGCCCAGCAAGCCCTTCGCAAGGCCAGCAGCAACAGGTTGCCCCCAGGCGCCGTTAATTTGGAGCGGAGCTTCGAAATCTGCCAGGCGGCAGATTAAGGCTAAGGCAACGGCACCAAACACATTGCACATAATATCGCAAGAGCAGATTCTGCCGCCAAAGAAGCCGCGTGTGAACCACGAGAATCAGCGGCTGCAGAATCTGCTCGACCTGCACAAGCGGCAGGAGATGGAGATGGAGCTATATAAGGCAAAGCAAAGGGAGCTGGAGGAAACTATTAAGCGTCTGCAGGAGAATGCGCAGGACCAGGAGCAACTGCCCCACCTGCGCCCGCTTCTACCGGAGCAAAATAATTCGCCGAGAAGTGCCACTTCCGTGGGAAGTGCCACTTCCTACACATCGGAGACAATTTCCGAATTTTTGCACAAAAATTAAACTAAATTTAATAATACCTTTGATAATAATAATACCTTTGATTTTCAATAAAAATTTATTGGCACCGTGGCACCCCTGCTGCATCCACAACCCTCCCCCAGTCCCCACCCCCATCAATAAATAATAAATTCCTTAAATTTTCAGCATTACACATTGGGATGAGGTGGAAACAATGTTCCATAGCAGCAATACAGATGCGCTCCTATCCCCAGAATGGGATCAAGCTGCGCCGGTTGCGGTAGAGCCAACACGCCTCACAGCTAGGGATTGCCTGCAGCAATCCAAACCCGCCTGGGCGATTGTGGCGAGGTATTCGAAATCGGCTCCACCGCACTTCTATGACCAGAAGGCGAAAGGGATCATTGTTGATGCTGTGCTAAAAGCACACAGCACGGCAAAAGTCGAGCCAACGTTCGCGAAATGCAGAGAAATCGAGAAAGAGCTGGTTTTGTTTCTAAAACCAGCTGATGCTGTAAGATGGTCACGAAGTAATGGTAGAACATTGTGCGGCAAAATTAGAAGGATGAATACATCTAAAACAAATTGTTGTTCTTCATGCACTGCTTTGGTTTGGTCATTCTTGTTGAAAATTTGCGAGCTCATTTGCAAAAGAATTTTGAAGCCGGCAACACGATGCAGAACGGCAATTTCCCTGGCACAATCAATATTGGAACAATAGGATCCTTCATGCAGGGATCGTTTCCTTTACCGAAGGAGACGAAAACAATTGGAACGCAGACGGAGGAGCCGTGGCACCCCTGCTGCTACTGCAACCCTCCCCGAGTCCCCACCCACACTCCCCGTGCTTCGGCACTCCCCACCCCCACTTCCCGTGCTTCGGCACTCCCCTCCCACACTCTCCGTCCAACGCGCTATTATACCCCCGTTCCACACATCCTCGTCTTTCCACTCCTCAACGCCCCGTGCTACGGCATTCCCCTCCCCCACGCCACCGGAACCATCGAAGAACAAGTAAGTATATTTAATAATTAATTTTTAATCAATAAATAATAAATTCCTTAAATTTTCAGCATTATGCCGAGATCTGGTACAACAGCCACGTACGCAGTCTTTACACTGACAGAAGTTCCGGGTTTTCTGCTATCGTTGACTTTCAGAGGCGTTCTGAGGACGCCAGTACATTCTTGGGCAACACCATCATCAACCAAGCAGCGTGTGTAGCAGTCTACAATCCCAAGGACATTGTGTGTGGTCTTTATGCCGGCGACGACCACCTCATTTTCGGAAAGAACATTTCCTACGACACCGCCGGGATATTCGCTGACCTATTCAACTTCGAGGCAAAAACACTCGCCACACTCGAGTACCCGTACTTCTGTGGGAAGTTCATCTGCCAAGACTGTCGTCAATACCACCAGACCAGTCGTCTTCTTTGACCGCGCTTTCCTCCTCGACCACATCATCATGGTCAACAAAATCCGTGTCGAAGTCGATGCAACCGGCCGTCACGCCATCCTATCCGCCGGCGCTCAAAATTCTTTCACCTTCTCCGATTACTGCCGCTTCCTACCACCTGGCTACAAGTACTTGAAGGCCAATGACATAGTCTCATTACTATCCTAAAAACTTTTCTTTTCTTTCTTTTTAACCAAATAGAGGGGTTTCTTCCTGGTTCTTCCCCGTATACTTTTCGAACCTCGTGTCAGTTTTACTTGGAAACTGACAATAATAATACTTCAATCCAAAAAAAAAAAAAAAAAAATGCATTGGGATTCCACAATAATAATGCAGATGGGCCCCTATCCCTAGCCAACCCGCCTCACAGCTAGGGATTGCCTGCAGCAATCCAAACCCGCCTGGCGAGGCACTCCAAATCGGCTCCACCGCACTTCTATGACCGTAGGGCTAAAGCAGTAATCATAGATGCTGTGCTAAAAGCGCACAGCACGGCAAATGTCGAGCTGACGTTTGCCAAATGCAGAGAAATCGAGAAAGAGCTGGTATTGCTGCTGAAGCCCATAGATGCAATAACATGGTCCAGGAGCAATGGTGGAACATTGTGTGGTAAAGTGAGACGTATAAATGCTGCCAAACGTAAAACTTAGTTTTTAGTTTTAAGTTTTAGTTTTAACCTAGTTTTTAGTTAATAATTAATAAAAATAGTAATATATATATATTAAATAATAAGTAATAAAAAAATTGTATTACAATAACTTTTTGAATTCACTTATTGTATTATTTTTTCTCCATTTCTATACCACGCGGGCGGGCCGCCCGGACCGGGGCCGGGTTCGATTCCCGGCCGATGCAGCTTTTTTTTTTAATATTTCTTTCTACTTATATATACATATGTACATACATATGCGCCTATAAGTTGCTGCTCCGCAAAGTGGAAGGTCCTGTTAATAGCGGGATTCGACCTCGATGGCAGCAATTTTAATGTGCTGTACATGAAAGTGGTAAGTGTTCGTATTATTAATATCAATTGCATATATATATATATATATATATATATATATATACATATATACATATATATTCAGACATTGACAGAAGAAGAAGTGCTGGGCAGTGAGGCAATAGACACCGGCCTGCAGTTCGTGCTGGAGAGCATCAGAACGCACGGGTTTCAAAATAGACTGATGGCCATCATTTCCGACGGATGCCCAGCCAACCTCAGAGGGAAGAACAAGGCGGCAGAGGACTTCCCTGTGCTGTGGAATGTTGTCCATTTGCGCACCTTGATGGCAAAACAGTACCGGGTAATGGACACTATTCTGGAACAGACTTATAATCTAGAATTCAAAGCAGACACACGATATCCGACCATTAACAGTCCGAGGGAGGCATTAAGAACCGAATTGAAAATGAAATTGAAGAAATTAAACGGATGGTGGAACGCGTGTACACTGTTGGAAGGTTTGCAGGCGATTTCAGAACGCTGAATCGCTGCAATTCGTTCAACATGGAAAGATTTGGGGAGTGTATTTTGGAATTGGCTTTGAGAGGGAGCTAATGGGCATTATTAGCGACGGATGCCCCGCCAATATGCCTGCGGAATGGAGAGCTGCGGATCGGTTCCCAGTCTTGTGGGACCATATTCACCTCCGCAAACTTTTGACGGAGGAATATTTCTTTGTCGACACCACATTACTGCAAACCTATAATTTGAAATTCAACGCAAACGATTGCCGGGACACTGACGACAGGCAGGGGTATATTGGATTACAAGTTCCGGAGCTGAAACGCATTGTTGGGCGGATTTGCCAGTACCCAGTGGCATTTCCGTATACAACATTGCACTTGCTGAACTCCACAGAATTGAAGATATGCGGACGAGTCATCGTCAATGATGGTTCCAAATTCGTTCAATTAATGTCGGGGGAAGATTGGCAGCATTTCCATCAGAACAAGTATCGAATATCACCCTGCTCGTGGGAGTAGCCAAATTGTTAGCTCCTAAGCAAGATGCACTGTTCCGACAAGAGTCTTATCTTATTATCATATTGAATAAAACAATGGTGTACGCATAAAAAGAAGGGAAGGAATACTTTTGACTAAGACATATGGCATCATGGAGCTGTATCTGAAAAGGCACGACAACATGGCTGGCGAACAGGTGAACGTAGCACTTGATGCGATTTTGTTATTGTGGGTTCCAGCAGACGCTCGCTGATAATTTTTTGCAGTTTGATGATTCATTAATAATTGATAAATTCTATAAAATCGATCAAATCAATTCGCCTACAGTCAGCAATGGAAGTCAAATGTGTTCTGATATGGAGCATTGGAAGACTTTGCAACAGCTCTTGCCACTTCTAAGCTGACAGATGATGTGGGAAGTTCGGAGCTTAACTGGCAATTCTGCCGCTCCCCACTTCCTCCCTGCCTGCTCAGCGCGGATTCTGGCGACAGGGCTTTAGCGTCCGCATTTCTCCGTAGCAGCAAGAGCAATGAAACTATGCTATTGCTTTGAAGCAGAGGCCGGCGGCGTTCTATGCTCTGTTCATACGGAAAGACAACGGAGCAGCGCAGCCGGCACACACATCGTGTAAAAACTTCGTGTAGCGTCGGCCCTAAGCACACGCGGCTTCGTTTTTCTTATCTGCTGTCTCAGCAACAGCGAAATTGAATCGTCTGGCTTTGGCCCTATGCTGAAAAGGCTTTATTGTTCTGCTCGGCAGCGCCGCGGCAGAGAAATTGAATCGTGTGCGCACACAAACGCACTAAAAACATGCGAGCGCTGCGTGCCGACCCCTGTCACAAAGAGAGGAAGAGACAGAGAGAGCGCGTTAGAACCTACCGCACTATCGTTCTGGCTGAGATTTAACTGTATGTGTTCACACTTTTTGGGTCTTCTTGCTTGAATTGGTTGTTTACGACGACGATTTCAAAGAAAACACCCATTACTTTAGAATTGATTGGAGGTTGTGACTTTGGAAGACTCTTGCCCACAAAACACAAAATATTACTATTTTGTATATCCTTTATATGGTAATTTTGCTTAATTCACTATAAATGAATATAATATAAGAATCCACATACATATTTAAAAATACATGATGTATGTTCACATAAGAATAATTGTCTGTAGGGTATTCAAAGTGCGTCACGACAATAAGCAACGAGCAGCACATTTTTCATATTTCTGCTATGGCCGTTCTTTCTCTCAGAGAGAGATTGCTGAGATCTGTGGCCGGCTAGTGATGATACTTTAAGAGGTGCCCTCTACCCTCACCCAAAATCACGAGACGGCCCATCTACTTAGCATTAATTTTTAATTTGCGCATTTCTTGATACCCGGTTAAAAAATATATTTTTTTTGTTGCGAAAAAATCGAATAAGTTTAATAATTTCCATTGGGGATGAGCGATGTCCCGGCTGCCGCTCATTTAAATATTATCAAAAAATCTATCAATATGTACTTTGCAGACCTACCATCGTGACCATTTATGGTATTTTTTTACGCCAAAATTGTGCAAAAAGTATTTTAATTTGTCATGGTGTATACTGGTTTTTCTGAAGAACCGAATCGGCGCTTTCATGTTTTAGATGTTTTAAGACCTTTGCCAAGAAGGAAAACTTGCCAATATCGTAAAAAATTGATTAATTTGTTAGTTAAAATTATTTATTTAATTATTTTCATCTTATATTCTTGTATGTTATATTTGCGGCATATTTTATTGGGACTTTTGCGGGATTTTGTGGAGGGATTTTGTTAAGACAACATAATCCCAACAATTTCCTTTTTCACAGCAACAATTTCCCTTACATTCCATTCTCACTTACGTTGCTTACGTTACATTCCATGCTCACTTACGTATTTTACCGTTAGCAACATTTTTTTGTATGGGCCAGCAGCATGTGCCCCGATATTAGCGACATTGTCCCACAACATTTGCGCGGAACTAGCAACATTTTCATACCATTTAGGACCTGGATATTATAGAATTTAAGAAAAGTTTGTTTTACTAGGAACCAATTATTGCAGAAACCAGTCAGTCTCTATATCAGAAAATTGTATGGTTTCTGATCTATTTATAAAGACTAAAAATGGGTGTCGGGATCGATATGTTATGATATGTTAATCAAATGCATTATTGGGTCAAAAAATGTAAATATGCTCAAAATACAATATTAATTACGTTTTAAAGCAGTTGGAAAAAATAATTTTAACATTAATCAAATGGAAAAGGGTATACGTATGTCCATACCAACGGTTTAGTTTCCAAATGACGTGACATTCCATGCTCACATACGTTTTCTTACGTCGCATGTCAGCTCACTTAAGTTTTATAAACGTTATTTTATAATCAATCCAACCAAACGAAGTCCTTAAAATTAGCCTGTCTTGTAGGAAATTGTTTCATCTATTGTATAAAATTCTGTGTTCAGGCCTGTGGGCCATAGTTATCTAGCAATATTAGTCGGAATATCAAGTTGGAAAAAATTTTCGACCAGAGCCGATTAAAATTATATCGATTCAATTTAGGGGTGTCTGGCAAAAAATCGATGTTTGAAATATTTGGCTTGCAAACAGCTGTGAGAAGGAAAAATCAATTTTGCAACTCCAACGTCGTCTGTGCATTTTAAACCGTTAAAACAACCGTAAAAATGTCTTCTAACGGCGAGTGCTTTGTTGTTCTGCCTGCCAACTGTGTCTCTGGCACCCTAATTGTTGGCCGCAATGCGGAGGACGAGGCATCTGTGGGCGTTGCAGAAGAAGTATGCTACTATGATGTCAGCGCCGTACTGGAGGGGAAGGTAAAACTTCGATTCTTGAAACTCGAACTCGATCAATGACTCACGCCTTGCTTGCACTGTTAACAGACTGATGGCGGAGCCGCTGCCGAATCGAGCAACGACGACGCTTTGCGAGTAATATTGCAAAAACCAAAGCCTGGCCTGTGGGGCGGAGATTTCGGGGCTAACGAACGCGGCTTGGCCGTAGGCCTCACCTGGACAGCTGGCGAGGAGGATGCCAAAGACAACGATAGCTTGTTGGGAACGGATATAGTGCGGTAAATTTAAGATAAAATCATCTTTATAACTAACTCTTTTGAACTAATATTTTATGTACGCCTTAGATTGACTTTGGCCGTGTCTAGCGATGTGGAGGCTGCCGTGGACCGTATCGGGCTGCTGGTTGCTACCCACGGCCATGATAACTCCAAGCTCAATTTTATAGCGTGTGATTCTACGGCCGCCTGGCTCATCAGCTGTGCCGGCAAGGTCTGGGCCGCCGAGAAGGTGGAGTCTAGTTTCATGCGGCTGCCTAGTGGCGGTCTGACTGTGACCACCGTCATTAACAAGTCCAGCGAGGGCCTGGACGCAGAAGCCAACTTTGCAGCAGCCCACGATGCCGAGGCACAGGCACCAACCGAGGATTGGTGTGGCCCCAAACCGTCGGGCGATGGCACCTACACTCAGCACGATATGTTCGAGACGCTGCGCGCAGCCAGCAACGAGAGTAGCTCCAGAGCGGCCACTGTATCTGTGCTGTCGGCCAAGGGAATATGCTGTCATTGGTTTACGGCCACGCCCAATGCAGCCGAATCTGTGTTCAAGCCGTTCGTTTTCGCACCCAAGCCTCGGATCTCGCCGCTTACGGCAGTACAGTCGGAGGCTGAACTAACGCTCCTACACAAATTGCATTCGCAGCGCAAGCCAGCGGCTCTGGAGCATCTTCGCAGCCTGGAGCGCTCCTGTGTGGATGAGTTGAACAATTACTTTTCGCTGCAGGATCATGCGAGCGACGAGCTGGACGAGCTGCTCAAGGACTGTGTCGAGGCGGAAGTTAAATTCTATCGCTAGACGATCCTGCAAATATTGATATTCCAAAAAACAAAAACTAGCTTGCAAGCGCCTCTATTGAGCCTTGGGATTTGACTTTGATGCATTTTTTGATAGGCTATACCCAAAATCAAATGATTTTCTTGTGCAATCTTTCAATCGATTTTAATTTCGTTTAGTTTTTATGCTTTTGCGTGATATTTAAATAGTTATTTATTTACACCTATCTCTCATCTTGACTCCAATTTGAAAAAGAGTATTATGTGACATTCCAGTCTTAGTTTCATTTAAAACTTGCATTAAAATATATTAATATATATACACACATACATATATAAATATAAATAATATATTGCTCTCAAAATAAACGCATAAATCTGCATTTATAATAAAACGTGTATCCAGTCTTATCTGAGGGACTGACTATGCTCGATTAATAAATAAACCAATGATTCATCTATATTAAAGATTGATTCATGCCCCTTAATAATCCCTCTAATCTTTAAACGAACCAAACATCTACTTCATTGCCATATATTTACACATATCTTTTTAGACGGATTCTACAACCAAATTAGTTTTAAAAATTGTGTTCTCATTGTGCAGGGCTTCTAATTTGGTGATCTCAAACGCCTGATAGATCTCACGAAAGTCCATTATATTGCGCGGATCGCTTTCCATCCAGAAGCGATCAAATTCAAAGAATAGATAGCAATACAATTTATGGAAATCCTCCATGGTGTTAAAGTCCTGCTTATGCAGGGCCACCACATTATAGAAGTGTGTCTTTGCCTGGCCGGTCTTCACCAGATTGTAGGCCATCGAAGTGAGATTGATGCCAACAATGGCATAAGTATAGCCGCGTGTGGGATGCATCGAGTGGAGCAGAACATGCTTGGCGGCATCGTTGTAGGCGCTGGCGAAATACAGTAAGTTCTCCAGCCCGAGCATGCCCATGCCACGAAAATCCGTTTTAGGATCATCGCCCTGGAAACCAATGTCCTGCCACTGTTTGCTTACGCGTCCGGTTAGCGGCGCCTCTGGCATCAGCAGTTGCCATAGCTCCAACAGCTTGTATTCATGCTCGGGATTATCCGAATCGTATTTCTCGGCCCGCAGCTGTTCCACCTGGTACATTAGGCGCCGGTAGCCCCAAATAGTGGACACGCAGTTGCTAAAGAGTCGGGCAAAGTCCGGATGGACATTGTTCTTAATGCGTTTTGCCTGCATAACAACGCGTGCGGCACGCGAGGCTGGATAAATTGGATAATGCTTAAATTGTAGACCAGAGATTTTCTGAACACTTACAGAACTCCAGAAGCTGCCTGTTGTCCGCATAGGGTGCCACCTCATCCAGGTCATGGACTACTCGCTTTATTTCATACGATTTGGACAATGTCAGGGATCTTTCCACTTGCCGCGTCCGACTAGCTCCCGCTCGCGCGCCATAGCATATTCTCTGTAGCTCCGATAGCCGGGTGAAGGCGTGCAAGAACCATTTAATAAACGGCCTTATATAGCTAAATATAAACGGTAGTAATCTGTCTAGTATAAACATTTTGCTTGAGATTTCGAACTCTTTGAAAATCGCCAAAGTTACGATTTCGTTTGTTTGCCCATACGTTGCCAAGGCAACGTGGCCGCCGTCTCTTCCAGTATATAATATATACTACACTACACTCTTTTATAAGCTGTCCTTTGTTTAAAATTAACTTTGTTTAATAACAATTCTAGTAAAATTAGTGCATCTTTAACAGCTGATATTCTTCAGTGCAGTGCTGTAAAACTTTCATTTCATTTCATGCTCACATATGACTTGATATTTATTCTTCAAACCTTATTTTAGACACAATACAATAAAAAGGTGTCCCTAAAATTTACCAATCTTGTAGAGAATTGATTTATCTATCGGATAAAAGCATGTGTTTAGAGCTGAGAGTCCTAGCTAGCTGGCAATATCAAATCGAATATAAAAATCGAGGATATGAGGACGATTAACCCATTGTCGACCAGTGGGTATTAGAATAATCTCCACGAATAGGATGAATTTTGAAATATTTTAGCACATTTAAGTTAAAAGGCATTGTTGTCTTTTCTGAAGCAAAGATGAAGATGAAAATTTCAATAATAATAATTATTATTTTTACTAGTATTTTTATTATTTTCTGCGGCTTAACTCAAGTTGATATCCTGTTTGAACAAAGAGGGCCTAAGTGGGCTAAGTGTGATTATTTGTATTGGGTCACACTGCATAGTAAGTAAAGCAGTCACACTGGTACATCTGTGTAATTATGAAGCGAGGTAGCGAATCCACTACTAACCACATTACAATATGCAAGTTTCCAAGGGAAAAGAGTCCTCCTGGACGGATAACAGTGGATGATCAGATCATCAGGTTAAACGAGCAAATGGATATGGTACTGGAAAACCAAAAGCAAATCATAGAAACCTTGAGAAAATTGACCAACAGCAGCAGTCAAGCGGCAGAATCACAAGAATCACTCCTAGAGAGACAAGAGCTACAAAAATTTCCTCTAACAGAAATTGAGCAACTGGACATAGTTGAAGAGGCCCTAAATGATCCGGATAATCTTTACGTAAGTGCCTTCCATAGGTACCAAATGTTACGTATTATATCGTTTTCTTTTTGCAGTTTCAAACAATGAAGGATATAGTAAAGCCCGAAAATAAGCCACGTCCAGGGGGTCTGAGAAGACACTTTCATCTGCTAATGACCGCGGAATTTTTTGTGCAATTTAACTATGATGGCATTCACAACAAATATCCATTCAAAAAGTACAAAAACTTCAATAATGCTATATATCGTACGTAAACTTTGTTTCGACTTCTATATGATCTCTCTAATATGGTATGTTTCTTTCATAGGAATCCAAAAAGTTGATGGTTATACAGAAGATGATTATGTTACAGAAATTAGAGCAGTATTTCGTGCCTATAAGAATCGTAGAAGTAAAAACAACTCAAATGCAAGGAAAAAACTCAAAGAAGCGCAGGCACATTTTGAGCCAGAAATTGATTTTGAAAAGATCTTGTGGCCAGATGATTGAAAGGGCAGATCACGTAGATCGTGCCTTATTGATTAGGAATAGTTTGTCTTGACTCAGAGTTGATTTTGCATATATTTTTAAAAGTAGTTCTCAAAGAATTGCTAAATTGGCCAAAGGTATCAATATCTATTCCCTATATATCCATATCCGTCCCATCCTTTCAATTCACTTTATCATCTTTCTGCATATGTTCTGTTATCGCAAAGATTTAACAAATTTAAAAGACATTGAACTTAACGTGGCCATACATATCTAAGATTCGTTGAATATGAGCGACTAGGTTATACTAGGGAGATAGATTGTAGCTATCAATACAACTCGCGTGCTGAATCGATTAGATTAAGTTTCTATGTACATACATACATACAATATGTATGTGTTCGTATATTTTATAGCCTTCTAGCCGGCGTTTAAGTTGTTACCGCGTGTGGATAAGTACTATATACATATGTAAACAGTAAAAAACCTGTATCGGCCTCAGTTATAAACCAGCGTTTGCCGAAGCTGCTTCTATATTTTCTGTTGCCTGGAGTCGGACGTCTAGCGATAAGAGTACGAAAATGCGTGCACATAATGGAAGAGTCTGGGGAACTTTGCACGATGGTGTGTAATTTTTAAAAAAATATCTAATAAACAAATCTTTTGAGTTTTTTAAGTTTAATAATTGTGTTTCTAGGGAAATTCAAAGTGCAAAGTGTAACCGAAGCCGATCTTGAAGAGGCGCTCGATGTAAGTAAAAAAACCATAAATTTTGTTGTTCAAAAGTATAAAAAATGAAAAGAAAATGAAAACCAAGCTCTTATCAAATCTTCGTCTATGCGATGGAGTGTTGTTGAGATGCTTCGTCTATGCGAAGAAGAAGAGGACCAGCGCTGATTCGGCAGGACAAAATCATCATTGTGGTATCAGTTCAACGTGGCGTCGGTGGTGTAATGGTTAGCATAGTTGCCTTCCAAGCAGTTGACCCGGGTTCGATTCCCGGCCGACGCAGTTCGCTTTTTTGCAAAATTTAAATATTTATCGATAACTCGTATTTTATCATTTATCGATAGCTCGTATTTTATCATTTATCGATAACTCGTAACTCGTAAATTTTTATAGTATTTCTTGCTCTTTTATTAGATTCTTGATGGTTCATTTTTCATTAATGAATCAGTTTGCATTGCTTGTGGTATTAATCTACCGGAGAATTCGCAGTCCCGCCAAGAGTTACGAGAGTTGTGCAAAATAACAGCCCAGGACGGGGTTTCTCTTTTGGTCAAGGAGGTGGCTACGGGCCGAATTGTGGCGGTGTCTTTTAATAAAATACAGGTAAGAAAGCTATGAACGGTCTTTATATCTGTAAGGCATAAAATAAACATTATTTCAGTACCCACCACCGTCAGGCGAGGATCATTTCTTTTTGAAATTCCGTAATGAGGTCGCTCAGAGTCCTCAGGCCCGGCGTTTGATGGACTTTATGATCGAAGTCGACGAAAAGATCGATGTTTGCGCCATGTACAATATGGACTGCTTCTGTGAGCTTATGTTTCTGGCCACCTTGCCCTCCCATGAGCGCCAGGGACTGGGTCGGGCTTTGGCCAAATATACTATAGAACTCACCAAAGAGCTTGCGGAGGGTAAGGGTCTGGAGGACATTGATGACATCATACGTTCCAAACGGCCAGCGGCTGTAACAGCCCTCTGGAGCGGGATTTTCTCGCAAAAAGTTGGCAAGGCTTCAAATTTCCAGGTTATTAATTCCGTTTCCTATGATGAGTTCGAATTCGAAGGCAAGCGTTTTAGCGAGCGCATAGGTCCCTTGCATAAGACCTGCGAACATGTCATCTACAAGTTTTAAAAATTGTCAAAAAATTTAAAATGAAATAAAAGTTGTGACGAGTTATCGATACATTATAAAACAAGAGTTATCTATAAATGATAAAATGACAAAAAATTTAGATGTGCGTCGGCCGGGAATCGAACCCGGGTCAACTGCTTGGAAGGCAACTATGCTAACCATTACACCACCGACGCCATGCGGTGGTGGCCTAACATTTGCATTCTTGAGAATTCTCTGCTTAATAATAACAATTTTGTGGCATCTTTTAGGCGTACATATCACAAATTAACATTCAAAAACCATTGCACACTTTTGAGATGAAATATACGTAATCACAAAGCAAAAGAAAAAGAAAACAAAATAAATATAAAACGAAATCTTTTAGTTTTAGTTACGGTCACACTTGAAGTTGCCGTTGTGTTTGAAGTGGCATTGATTTTCTGAGGTAAATGACTCTTTATTTATAAAGTTATAGTTGTAGTTAGTTATAATTACATCTCTTGGGCTACATTTTTGGTTTTAGATAGGTACATTAATTAGGCGTGGTATAAGGTATCCAAACTTTCGTATGACTTTTGCCGTTAAAGTCCGTTAGTCAACATATTTCCGTTCTAGTTCTTACAAAAAATACATAATTCTGATTTTGTAGCGGTAAAATGGCATTAAGGATGGTACCGATCGATAATTATATTGGTAATGCTTTGACAAGCAATTCGAAAATAATTATTATAGCGTTTGATGAAAAACTTTCTACTCAGTGCTCTAAGAACATGGACTGTATAAACATTTCAGAAGGAGAATATCAGATTCTGCGCGTAACACCTGACCTGTATGATGAAACTGAAGAGGTAGGCATCCCATCCGTCAGATACCTTCTGCATTCACTAAAAAATTCTTTCCACAGTTATTGGTTGATGTATCGGTGAACTATGAATTGGCATGCATGAAAAGCAAACTGAAAGATTCACCTCTGGCCATAGCAGAGTACCGTGCATTAGTTAGACATGTCCTGTCCTGTGGCATTTCTTTTGCTATACGGCACGTGTGCAGTGGCAGAATTGTGGCAGCAGCTGCAAATATAATCTTTGTGAGTCTACTTCAGCTTTGGTGGCAGAAAGATCACTCATATTTATTTTAAATCCTTTCAAAACAGAACGAAGGAAAGCATAGCATTTATGAATTGACAGAATATAGATGTCCCAAAATGATCAAATACAACAACTTTTGGCGGCGTCTCGAAACCAGCTACGACATCTACAAAGAGACGGAAATGGATTCGATTCTGGAAGTTCAGTATCTGGCCACGCATCACGACTTTATGTGTCGCGGCCTGGCATTCCAGTTGTTCAAACATACCATGGACTTTGCCCGACGTATGTCGGAGGACCACATTTCAAAGGACAAGCACATGGATATACCAAAAGGTGTGATGTCCATGCTCACATCGCCCTATAGCAGGAAATGCGGTTACAAATCGGGCTTGCAAGTGATCAGGAAATGGACAATACCAGATTGGGGAGACGTAGAACTTCAGGCAATAAAGTTTTAATCTAACCTTCTATATGATTTGATTCTCTGAAGCGTTTCAAAAGTTTTAATCCATTTAGAGCTGTTCTCAACCCCTTTATTAAATTCTATTTCCATTGTTGATTTCAATTTTTGCACTTTCAAATGTATAAAAAAAAAACTTTTCAAATGAGATTAAAATCCACATCCCCATCCACCGATTGCTCGTTGAGGCATGCACTCAAGAGGATTTCCCTCGTCCTCGTCCGTCCGAGTCCTCCCTAATGCTCAGTGTCAACACACAGAGACAGGGTATCGGGGCGAGAGCAGTGTGATAAGCATTTCGATCCTACTTTACCTCTCTGTCTCTGTATACCTCAACAATGCATTTGGGTTTTTAATTAGAATTGGAATAATAAAAAAAAAACGAGAAAGACTTTGCCAAAAAGGAGTGCAATGGCAACGGCAACCCCTTTTGCGGCAGGGGCAATTGCGTGTAATGATATCGGGGAGATCAACTGTCTAGTATAGGAGGTACTACTATATGGGGTTGTCGTTGAGGCGGTTACGCTTGATTGTGTTACATGACGTGTGCATAATTCGACGAGTGCCGAGGCCAGTTTAGTAGGGAAATTTATTTATTTTCTGTAAGGCTGGCACTTAATTATATAGCAAAGTATACGGGTTCCTGTGTGGGAACTAATGCCTGCAGATATCTAAAGCAGGTTGTTTATGGAAAATATGGAATGTAGTTAATGGTTAGACAGGTAGTTTTTTAGAGATAATTGGTACTGGGAAAGCAATGAATTAATCGGAAAAACAGCGCTGAAATTTTCATATATTCACTTAGATTTATATGTATATTTATTCCATTCAATTGCAGACGAGTGGAAATATTGTAACCAAAGTTTTTAAAAGTAATGTTTATTTATTTATCAAATCAAATCAATATCAAATATATTAATATTCAGGTTAAATGTATTTAAATTAAAGTGAATTGTAATTATTTTCACAATACTTAAATTCGAACATTAAATTTAAACATGGCTGTGTTTCTTTTTTCCACGTAATTTTTCTGTCAGTGCATTTAATGTTTTCTTCTTAGTGCAAGCCTACATTCTGAAAGAAATCTATATGATTAAAGGGCATGGGGCTCAAAGGAGACCCTATCTGAGGCCAATCTGAGCCTCAGCTCAAAACCCCACAGCTTTCAGCCCACGGAAATGCCACTGCAAGACAACTTGATAAAATTGGAAACTAATTTGTTTATACAGCTGCACAAAACGAGCAACGCCGAGCAACGATAACAACGCAGAAACAAAGGCCAAAGGAATACGTATGGATGGGCCGGATGGATGGGATGTTAAGGCTAAGGGTAAGGACCCTGGGCGCAAAGCAAAAACAATTTGTTTATCATCATGGTATGGTATCCCTAGTGAGGTTGTCTGATGATGAGGCAACAACAGACACGACACACAGCAGAGAGAGGCACACAGGAAAAAGGACAGCAAACAGAGAGTTCCGAAGGGGTGGGGCTGGCAGGCAGGACGGGGCACTCTACAAGCATATTTTGACACCCCTGTCTATGGTTTTGGGCTCCGTGAAATATGCAGCAAATATTGCAAAACCCAAACGCATTTTAATGGAGTTGTTACCCGTTAAAGGAAATGAGAATGGAAATCCTAGACAGTGCAAATATTTGACAATGTCTTTCCGCTAATGCTTAAAAATTATGCTGGTTGACAAATTCCATTGGGTCTTTTGTTGGATCAGTGTGCGTTTTTTTATGTGGGGTTGGGTATTTGTTTGACTAGTTTTGTGTTCCGGTTGAAACAAATCATTAATTAGACTTAGGCGCCTGTACCAAATACTAATCCACATGGTGTGAAAGAGCGAACACCAAAAGCTGATGAATATTCCGACATATCATTGTGGAACTGTGTGCAGCTGCCACATCCAGCCGATCCCTGCCTGCCCTGCCCTGTGCGACAGTCCCGCAGGCGAAACACTTGTCTACATCGAAATATCAACACCTCTCTTCCATTGTCAAGCACTTGGGCAATAATTCCGCTTAAACAGATAAACCGAGCGACTGAATCAAAAAACAATTTAATGTGAACACGGCCTGAAAAAACCCCCCCTAGCCACCCAACCCACCTCATCACAGGACGGCCTTCCTAATAAGCTTATAGCAACCCTTAAAATGCTACCCGAAACTTTGGTTCTCCTCGATTCCGATTGGCGGAGCATTTAACTCCGCCCGCACCGCCATTGATAGAGACCGTACACCGTATACCGTATACTGTGTATCTGTGTATCTGCAACCCCTCGGGTGTGGTGTGTGCAGAACTCTTCTTATCAGACAAGTCCTGGCATTCGCTTCCCGGCTGTCTCTGAGTACGCAACGAGGACGCGCTTCGATGTCAGTGTCCGCCGTGCATTGAAAAACGTTCCATCTATAGCAGGGGATATCTAGGGTTTAGGGGGTGTACGTAACAGTTATTCGTTTCGTGTGTGTCTGTGTGTTGAAATATTTAGTGCTAAAGTGGAAGTGCAGTTTGAATAGTTTTAAAACGGAATTGATTTTTTGAAAATTGGAAATCAATCTAGTCAAAAGGATTATTGGATATATTTTGGGTCTGTGAGGTAAGTTATGCGAGTACGACTTGAGGTGATATGTAATGGTAGTAATATACTTACATATGTACATGTATATGTATAAGTGATTGAAAATCAACACCTTTCGGTATTTATGTTCTTGCATCTGTGTTAAATCAAGGTTTATCTTGAGGTTTGAAGGTTTTTGTAGTACGATTTTAGTCCTATGTATGTATGTATGTATGGCTTTGGTGTACAGAATTCCAGAACAGTAGCAGGATACATTCTTTGCCACCTTTAACAATCGCTTATAGTATGTGGTAAAAAAATAATAGTTTAACCCGAAACCGCAATTAAATACCGAAACTACTGTGAAACTCCCATACAGCGAGTGTCAAGGGGACTAAAAAAAATTAGTTATACGGAAAATTTGTAAAACAGAATTCGTAAAAAGAAAACTTCGTTATACGGAAGTTCTTAATAGAGAAGATCTGCAAATGTTGGAAGATTGTTGCACCTGTTACAAGTAGAGTATAAGAGTATATTGGTTTGAAATAATCAATAAAAAAGCAAGAAAAAAGCAAGAAAAAAGCTTCAAACGATCGTTTATTGGTAGTGTACTTCATTATAGGATCAAAATCTGATGCAAATGTCATCATTACATTCAGAATCTATAAAAGTACAAAGATTTGTGCCTATAGACAGGTGCCGCATGTCACGCGTTTTGCGGAAGCGCACATCTGTTGTATTTGTTAGCTTATTTGAAGTATGAAAGGAAAGGCTTAAGGTTAACCCTGTCTAAAACACTTGCAGTTGATAAGAGAGATTTTATAGATACATCCAAAATTTGTATTCTAATCCCCATTAGACTAGTACACTCTTATCTTTCCCACTCTAGAACGATCCTTTTATAACTGAAATGTTTATCCATGTAACATGACACCCATCATATCTATTAGCAACACTAAAACCATATGTTATCTAATCGGAAAAAGTGTTAAACATGTTTATTATCGTAATGCAACAACTGAACAAGTACAACAAAAGTCTGATAAAAAATAAAGAGGAAATAAACCCCCATTTAATTCTCTTCCATTTCCTGATAGAGAGAGAGAGAGAAGGAACCAAAAGTCAAGAAGGACACTTGTCACCCATTTGTTCACTCACTCCCCAGAGGAGCGGCGGCACGTGCTGGTCACGCGTCGGCAATCAGGGCCGGCCAATCGGAAGCGGAAGTGTTAGCTTAACCGTTATGCACTTGTCGGCCAATTAGTGTGCAACGCAACAGATTCCATAGCATTCGAAGGCAAAATGTTTTCCATGGACAACTTTGACTTGGAGGCCACCATGGCGCGTCACTTCTTCGAAGGATCGCAGGCCACCAATGCCTCCACCTCCAGTTCCGAGTACTTTTTCGGCGACGAGCACAGCTCGGAGAGCGATGACGAGGACGATGCCTACAGCAGTGGCTTCAACAGCGACCAGGAGAACACGGAGAAGACGTAAGGATTGAGGTGTTTAGGTGGGGCGGATCGATGGGCAATGTTTTAATTAATTCCAGCTTCTCGTTTAGACGGCGCAGCCACAAGCCGCGTCGCTTGAAATGCGCCTCCCAGATGGCCCAGCAGCGGCAGGCTGCCAATCTCCGAGAGCGCAGACGGATGCAGAGCATCAATGAGGCATTCGAGGGACTGAGGACCCATATTCCAACGCTGCCATATGAAAAGCGATTGAGTAAGGTAAGCAATCGGGGAAGGTTTTGGGAGGATCATTTACCCCCTCTTTATATATGTAAAACTTTATACACCCTCTCATTCCATCATTCTATCATTCCCACGCATTAATAACCTCTCAAATTCAATTCCTCCTTCAGGTCGATACCCTCAAGCTGGCCATCAGCTATATAACATTCCTCAGTGAAATGGTCAAGAAGGATAAGAACGGCAACGAGCCAGGACTGAGCTTGCAGCGTAATTACCAAAAGGAACCGCCCAAGAAAATCATCCTCAAGGATCGCAGTAAGTTGTCAATCAATCAATCAATATTGCTGCGATATGAATTGTGGGTTCAGTCCACATTTAATAACATAATTCGCACGGGTGGGGCATATTCAAAGGCCATCATCATCTATGTTAAAGGTGGCTGGTTTTTGGGTTCACAACAGATCGTACAGGGGATGCATCATACAAGGCTATGGTTAGGGATTCTGGGTCTGGGTCTGGGTCTATTCTGTCTCTGCCTAAGTGTAACTAATTAGAATTTTCACACTTCTCGCACGGGGGTTCGTTTTAGTTCGGTTCCCTTTGCGGGGCTTTGCGTGACTGCCAGTCAAGGAAATTGTTTTGCTCATTGCCGTCGCATCGATCACTCGGGATGTAGGCTGTGGCATGGAAAGGTTTTCCACAACTTTCGGCAGGGAACAATGCCAATGGATTAGGGGTTCCCGTGTATGTGCGCCAGCTCATAAAAGTTGCTTTAGTCACGGTTTTTTTGGTTAATAATTTTTCTATTCAAAATGTATGACACTGCAATTGGCCCTGAAGCGAGTTCCGGCCACAGCATCTGCATAGCTAATAGCCCAGGCACTTGGAACACCAAAAGGGTGTCGATGTGGGGTTACGCGTATAGCAAAAAGGGGTTCCGCGGTTCCTCATTGAGTGCTATGCATAGCTAAAAAGTATTTCCAACATTTTTTTATAGTTTTTTTTTTAGCGACCGAAGTATGTCAAAACAGAAACTTCGAATATGAACTGGTTTGTTTTATTTGAAAATATATCATCTAAAGTACCCCTCTAAATGATATTAAAAATTAGAGCTCTGGGAATTTGGGAGTTTTTTTTAAGGAAATAAAATATTCCATTTTAATAAGGTCTATTTATTAGAACTAAATATGTCGCCTTCGTTTTATTTGACTCTACTAATTAGAGATCCCTAAGGAAATGGTATTTATTTTTAGCGACAAGGGAAGAAAATTATGGGAAAACTGTAGAACGTATTGAAGATGTGGCAAGAAAAAGGTTCTTAAGAATAGTTTTCTTCAGTTTTCTTTCATTAGCTTCAAGTAGGAAAATCTTTACTAGTTCCAGAATCATATTTATGGTATAAATTGCAATAAATTGCATACCCCTATAAATACAATCTCCTCAGTATATAAAAACCCAATGATTATAACTATTTGCTGCCCGCCTTCCAAGGCAGTTTATGAACGAACTCCCTATAGATAACGTCCCTAATAAAATGAACATGCAAGCAAGCTCTGCTGATGTATAATTTGTTTTTTTTCCTGATAAAAATCCCCCACATGGCCCTTGCACCTTGCCATCTCTCCCCAACAACCATTGACAGAAGGACAGACAGACAGACAGTCAGATAGATAGAGCGACAGTTGGGGGGGGAAGGTACACAGAAAAGCAACAATAGAGGAAACAACAACAAAGCACAATCGACATAATCATAGCGTGAGAAATTCGTTACACTCTAGCAGATGTCTACTGTCGCCATCCATTCGTCGGCAAGGTTCTCGGTGCGGTGCTCGGTTCTCGCTTAAAGGTCGGCCCGGGCACAGGACACAGGACACAGGACGCAGAACGCAGGACCCCAAAGCCATGGAGCTTAATGGCAAAAGCGTTTTCATGCTTAACGGGCATTAAAAATGTTGCAGCAAAAACAAGAATACATACATACGTACATACATACTGTATATAGATAAAATCGCACAGAAAAAAAGAAACTTTCGGGGGCTACTACCCAATGAAACGCCCATTTAAACGGGTGCAAAAGAGGCAGTGTGGCAGTGTTGGTGGTAGGGGGAGTGTGGCACGCGCCTGGCATATGTTCACACCAACTTGCAACAAGACCATGGTGGAAGCTGTGGGTGGGGGTGGGGTGGTGTCGAATATTTGAGCAACACCCGCATGAAGCACTTGAAATCCTGGAGTGCTACAAATTGCCCATCCCGGGTGGGATTTTTCTCCGTCTCCGTCTGGGATGCAAGCTGATTGGACGCCTGACATAGCTGGGGTTGGGTTTTGGGTTCCGGTTTGGGTATGGGTTTATGGTTGTGGGCTTTGGTTTTGTTTGTTCAAGGCAAATGGCGGTGCGGCACAGACACAGCAGGGCGGCAGCTGCAACAACAAGAAGCAAGAATGCGAATGCGGAGCGGAACGGAACGGAACCGAACCCTTTAACCCATTGCTTGTTTGCTCTGCATCGCTGATGGGCTTGTAATGTGGCCGCTAATGGCATTTGCTCAGTTTTTGGCAACAATTTTTAATTGTTTGGGCGGTTCTTGACTCTTGATTGGGTATTCGTATATTTGTATTCGTAGCTATTAGGGAAAACACCTTTTAGAGTCTGGAAATTGAGGGAAAACCGTATCAAGAAAGAGTTCCTTATGTTCTTAATACTTTCCCGATTTTAGGTACCATTTATAGATCAATTTTTCCCCATTTTTTTCAATCTCCTCAACTTTCCTTCTTTTTAGCAGGCGGTGTGGCGCATTCCCTGTCCTGGTATCGCAAGGGCGATCGTTATCCGGGCAGCAAGCTCTATGCCCGCACCTGGACACCAGAGGATCCACGCGGCCCCATCTCACAGATCCAACCGCTGTACAACAACTCCAATTCGAATCAAAATCAAAATAGTAATCAAAGCAGCGATGATTTCAATGGCAGTGCCGGCTCCACCGATATGTCCGATCCAGGAGTCGGGGCCAGTATCTATGGCGGTGGCAATGGTATGTAAGGAGGAGGAGGAGGACTAGGCACAGTCGCACGGCACTCAATCCTCATAGAGAGAGAGGAAACATCCAACTAGTCAAGCTTTGCTAGTCATTGCATCTATAACATATTAATCAATTTAATAATTATATGAGAAAAAAACATGTTCTGTGGTATTTAATTGCTCTAAGTTCGCTAATATCTAAATGTTATACTTAGTGGTTTAGTTTAAATCGAATAAACATTTCAAACAAATCTACAATCATTCCATTCCATAATCATCATCAGTAATTGTTTTGGTTCAAACGCTGGGGGCAAAAGGAGCAATTTGTAGCTAAATTATAGAGTTATCAGCACAAAATATATTGAACACCTGGCCCCTGGTTGTCCTCGTGGCCTCGGTCTCGGTCTCTCGTACCCTCAAATAATTGTGTGTCCCTGTTGTCGATATCATTAAAAAAACGAGGGAGTACAGACAAATATCATATTTGTATGGTACAAGTGCAGTTCCCATTTGGGGGTGGGTGTGCAATACCGGGGCACTAGAAAATTATTTCCGGTCTTCCGACATGCATGCACACACGCCAAAGAATTTTCCTTAAAAACAAAATGAAAAATTATTATTTTTAAGCGTTTTCAGTGTGCCATTTAAAATATCATTATGACTGTCAATCGGTAGACGGACAGATGTTGTCCTGTCCTCGTGGCGAGACAGGCGCGCGTTCGGTTGAACAATTTAGATGTTTATCAGCAATTAGGATTAGCCCGGGGCCGGGGTTGCTACGAGTGATGACGTGATTGAGCGGTTTGATTGTGTCTAGCCCATTTGATCTATCAATTTCATCATATGTAAATTTATGCCTCATGTTTTGTGTTTTTGTGGTCAAAGATTTAATTAACTGAGGGTGGACACAGCTGCTGGCAGTGCGGAGTCGGCGATAATCTTGCATTTCAAAATCTGATAACCCTATGTGCGGTATACATAACAATGCACATAGAAAGCTGTGCAATTTTGGATAAATACGTTCTTGTAGAACAGAAATGCAATCAACATGTTTAAACAATCAACATGTTTAAATAATAAATAAAATGAGAAGGCTTATTTCTATATTTCGCTGTTGCCCAGCAAATATGAATCGTATTGATCGGCTATTTATTTACTGATCAGAGTACTCTCCAGCTTAACGTTTGCTAGAAAATTTTCCATCGATTTCCACTGTGCGAGTCTGGTGAAAGTCAATAGTTTTTCGTCCCATTGTACTTAAAAACAAATCACTTATAAAGTAGGCCTTGATTTTGTTCAATCTCGGTAAATTTTTGACGAGTCGGTAAAGTCCAACAAAAATTCATTACGTTTTGGTTTGTCGTGCGGATAGTTTCCTTTCTATGAGAGTTCGAAGGAAAAAAAGCTCGTGAAACTTGGACACTGGAAGATGAAACCGATGTGGAGGTCATCTGTGAGTCGGACTATGCGGAGCAAGGGACTGTTGGCACTGACAAAAATCGAGTCCATTGTGATAGAGTTGGAAACGCAATTCGGTGAAGTAAGTAGCCGCCCGCTCGCCCGGTGTTTTAGTTTTTCCAAATAAATTTGAATTGCAGCTGGTCCAGAATGGACAGTCAAGTGGAACTGCTTCAGGAACTGCTTAAGCAACAGCTTGCTTAAGAAAGGTCAAGCAGCGGAACGAGCCAAAGCCACAGGTCCAGCCAGAGCTACACCCACGGCCGCCACCATTCCTCAGGTCAAAAATCAGAAACAAACGGGAGCTACAAAAATTTCTGCGTTTTCATCGGCGATGGAAACGTCTGTGTCGTCGAAAATGTCTCTGACGAAGAAGACGCTAGGACGCTGAAATTTTTGTAGCTCCCGTTTGTTTCTGATTTTTGCAACCGAAGTGGAGGTCATCAGTTGGTCTGAGAATGCGGAGGAAAGGAACAAACTTGTTTGCCTTGTTTGACAACAGGCAAAACCAATGTTTCTTTTTTATGACTAGCTCTCAAAAAAAAAGAAAATTCGCACTACATACTAAAATAATAAAATACTAAAACAATTAATAACGGTCAATAGTCACTGTTGCCCGGCTGTCCTCATGGTATGTAAGGCAATGGGGTGGATTTTACCTTGGATGCGTTGATTTTTCTGTGCCGTTTTGCCTGTTGTCCATACCCTCTTTTTCCTCAGCAAGCGGAATTTTATAAACTACCCTTTACGGAAGGTCATAATCAATGTTTGTCCAACGAACGAAATAACCGATTTTATACCCATTTTAATATACTTTCAAGGTAAGCACAAATAATTTCCAAATTTTAAAGCTATCTCAAAGAAAATGTACAGCATGTAGACTTCCGACTACCAAAAATGCGTATCGGGATCGAGATGTATATACGGGAATCTAATCAAATGCATGGAAAATTTCAATACGAGAAAAAGTCATTACTAGTTATGTCTCAAAGCAGCTTTAAAAGTAGTATTTTAACATTTATTCAGAAGCAGAGTATACGAATGTCCATACATCGTAAATATGTTGCCGATGTGCAGTTACCGTGTAGTTGCCATGTAAGAATAGGGACTTATTTGTTGATCTTACTCGTTTAAACCTTATTTTACACTGAATCCAATTAACGGAGTTTTAAAACTTAGTCAGTCTTGTAGAAAATTATTTCATCTTTCAGTTAAAACTATTTATTTAGGGCTAAGTATCCTATTCAGCTGGTAATATTAAACAGAATATCAAAATCCAGGAATATGGTGGTCGGACGTCGATAATTTATCGATAATTCGACGGTCACGCTGCTAAGATTGTTTGTTTTGTTTTGGTTATTTTCAATTTAACAGCATGCGATTCGCTCAAATAATTGTGGGTCCTGCGGGCAGTGGCAAGGTATGTCTAGGAAATATCCTGTGTGTACGAAATCTCATTGCTTTCACTCGTAGTCAACGTACTGCAGCTTTATGCAGCAGCATGCCATGGACGCAAAACGAAATATTCAAGTTGTCAACCTGGACCCGGCAGCCGAGCACTTTACCTACAGTCCTCTCGCGGATATACGCGAGCTGATACACCTGGACGATGCCATGGAGGATGACGAGTTGCAGTACGGACCTAATGGGGGTTTAATCTTTTGTCTGGAGTTCCTCATCGAGAACCAGGACTGGCTGAAAGCGCAGCTGTGCGGGAGCGAGGATGAGCTGATGGTGGGTGAACCGGACGATGATTACATACTTTTTGATATGCCTGGCCAAATAGAGCTGTTCACTCATCTGAAAATGGGCAAACAACTGGTGCAGCTGCTGGAGTCGTGGAACTTTCGCACTTGTGTGGTGTTCTGCCTAGATTCGCAGTTTATGGTGGATGGCGCCAAATTCATATCGGGCACCATGGCCGCCCTCAGTGTAATGGCCAACATGGAGCAGGCCCATGTGAATGTGCTGACCAAAGTGGATCTGCTGAGTGCCGAGGCGAGGAAGCAGTTGGAAATGTACCTGGAGCCGGACGCGCATAATCTAATGGGAGAACTGACGATTGGGTCGTCGTTTGGTGCAAAATATCGCAAGCTTACAGAGGCCATTGGTTTGCTCATTGAAGATTTTAGGTGAGTGAATATTATGTACAAATTTATATTCATATATTTTGAATATGTTAAACACAATAATTCCTAGCATAGATTTAAAAAAACTGTTTTAAGCTTAATTCGTAATTTTCAATCCTTGGTCTTGCGCGTCGGATGGAATGGATGGTCCATTTCTGATAAATCTGGTGGATTGTGCTCAAAAGCATTTATCTCTTGCATTCCACTGTTGGCAATCTCCCACAGTTGCGGGTATTCATCCTTAAAGTTTGTGTACCACTTGTTGACCAATGGATATGGCGACAAATCAAAATCGATGGCCTCCAGGCAAATGGTGGCTGAGATTAAAGCAAAATCAGCAATAGTTACGTCGTCGCCAGCGGCATACTTGGAGCCCAATCGTTCCAAATATGTTTCAAACACCTCCAGAGCATTTCGGACCTTCTTCAGAGACATGGGCGTCCGCTGGTAGTCAAAGAAAATGGGTGCCATGCTGTGAGCCGAAATGGGGGCGTAGTAGAAGCCCATGTTGAAGCACAAACGCTGATTGACCAATGCCCTGTGGTTCACATCCTGTGGATAAAGCGTCGAATTTGGCGCATATTTATCGCACAGATATTGCATAATGGCAATGCTCTCAGATAGATAGAAACCATCATCGTCCAGCACGGGTATTTCCTTTTGGGGATTCATCTGAAAGACAGCATACATTTTGAATTATTCCAATTCTCTCGAACCCTTTCCTTAACTCTACCTTTGCGTAGTCCTCGGTGCGATGTTCTAGGGCACAGAAGTCCACATTGATTAATTGATATTCTATCTCCAAGGCTTTCAAAGTCATTCGCACGGCCAGGGAGGGCGGACCATCAGATACGGCATACAGTTTCATCGTGTATACGGGTCTGTTTTGGAATAAATTAAGCAATAGTTTTGTTTAATTTTTATTTTTTGCTGAACCGGTTTCCCTTTTACACACAGAAAGTGAAAGTGATTTGCCTCTGGGTGTCTTTTTTCTAATGAATTTTCTATTTTCGTAGGCCTTTTTGCTGGTAGCTATTTTTGGTACTTGATTTTTTTTTGATGTGTTGGCAGTTTGTGCCTTTTTTTTTGGCTTGCATATTCATAATTTACCTCAATCGAAAGTCGTAACAAAATTATTCAAAGTGCGCTCGCGCAGCTTTCAAACACTACTGATGGCGGAGCGGCTATTGATTGAAAGATTGTGTACTGCTTTGTGCTGCAGGTGTTCAGGTTAGAGGTGGTCCATTTTCTGTATACTGCGGGGGCTTAAAGCATAGCTACGGCACGCTACCATCACCAGTTCAATGACAATTCAAACAAGTTTCAACCAAAGCCATATATAATATTAATACGAAGATAAGATACTCTATGTTGATACCCCCAATGGCGAGGTCGTTTCTGTGGAGTGCAGGGCACTCTGAAGAATCTAAAGGAGGCTATCTCTAACATTTTCAACATCTTTAGGGTAATCCGTTTTGGGATTAAAACTTACTCAATGGCAGCATAGTTTTCCATATCATCGGCAGCTTCTTCCACAACCTCAATAATGGCATCCGTATTGTCATGGTCCATATCAATATACTGACCATCGATCAGGGAGACTTGTTCATTCTGCTCTCCCTCTTCCTCTTCGACTATATCTATGAACTCATTTTCCTCCAGCGGCTCAGACTTGGATGTGGATGTCACTGAGGCTCTGCTACTGTCGTTCTTAGTGGGACTTGGAAGTCTGGGCTTTGTATGGACCATAACGTCGTTACTGAGGTTGGACACATTCAGACGCTCAACGGCCAGATCGCCGTACTCTTGTTGTATCTCCTCCAGCGACTTGCCAATAAAGTGGAGTGGCCGAAATTTGAGTTTTTTGTTGTTCTTCTTGTTGATCTCGTTGAACAGGCGCCGCTTGATGTCGTCCTCGCTGAACGGATGCGTATGAACGTTGTAGACGCGCAGGACACGTATGGAGCCATCCTTTTGGGTGGCTGTGGATATGCGACTCTTGCAATTGATCGACGGATCGCGACTCTTAATGCAGACCCAATAATTTCGAGATATAACACCACGATTCTTGGCATGATATATATAACCATCGACGCACAACAGTTCGCTGCCTTTGGCCGAACGTAAAGTGCAGATTTTAGTTAAATCCATGTCCGGTTGGAGTTCCGTTTTCGCGGGCTCCACAACATCTCGACGGCGTCGTATGTTCGTGATTTCTGGCTGCGGTGGTGCTTTGGGCAACGGCGTGGATGTGTTGGTCCTGTGTCCGGTGTGGTCATCTCCTGTTTCATCCATGACACTGGGCACTATTTCCACCTTGGAGTTTATATCATCCGAACCATATTCGACATATTCAACGATCATTGTCTTGTTAGTGGGTTCCATTTTGATGGCGCCATCGATTCCGATTACCTTTTTCATTACAACATTTCCGTGTGGTCCTTGATCGTCCTGTTGCAAGTGGTTCTCCAGTTGCTCGTAGCTGCCATCGGCACTCTGCTGCTCAACATCCTCCTCGGTTTCGTATTCCAAAACCTCTGTTTTGGCCAAATTGTGCTGACGCTCGGGTGGATTCTCGAGATCTAGCTTGGCCTGCTGTGTGAGTCTTCGCTGGATTTCTTTGTGGTCTATACCGTGGGTATGCTTTCCATTAATACGCAGCACAGTCGGACCGACTGGATTCAAAGTGATCCGTACGTGACAGGTCTGGTGCTTGGTGCGTCGCATTATGCATGTGAAGAACATGTGGCCGTTGGACCGACTCTGCGAGTCAAAGTGATACAGGAATCGATTCAAACATAGAACCCTTCGGCCCTTGGCCGATGGCAGAAATGTGAATTTTGTTAAATCGGTTTGTGTCAATGGATTATAGCCGGGCGGAGGGACATAGTTTGCAATGACATCGTATGCCGCAGGCCATGTGGCACTGTTTTTTCTTCTCTGTGCGGGCGACTCCTCCACCGTGGTTTGTTCTTGTTCTTCGTTCTGGTAATCCTCCAGGTCGGCAGAGATCTCTGCACTGTGGTCATCGTCCATGTACACATCATAGTTCTCCTCACAATCCTCAATAATCATCGAATCGACATCGTCAAATTGCATTGTTGATTGCTCCGGATCAAAGTATTCTATATTGGGGCACTCCTGCAGGACTTCAACGGTTTGGTCGTCCTCGACCAAAACGATCTGGTGCTTGGCAAACATGGCCATTAGCTTGTCGGCGGAGTAGTGCGGATGAATGTGAGAGTCCGTGTCGACCGTATGCAGTCGATGTCCCCCATCCAAAGTGGCCTCCGTGCATATCCTTGCCGTGCACTCAATGTCCCGCTTACGAACGCATGTCCATCTGTAAATTTCGCCCTTGTATGACTTGCCGCCCAAATAATACAAATGTCCATCGATGCAGACCATAACACGACCATCGCGACGTCGCAGCATGTACACTCGGTCCTTTTCCTGCAAAATATCACAGATTAGAGACAGTTCCAGTGGGGGGAGCTTAAGGGGAGTTTAAGTGGGGAGCCAGTACCTCGAAGTCAACGTGAAAGGGTAGAGTTTCCAGAGAGGAGGTGCTAATGCTGCCGGAAATCCATTCGGGCGGCTGCATTGACCCCGATGCCCGCTCATACAGTCGAGCTCTTTTTGGCTGTGTGGAACTGTACGCATCGTTCTTCTTCATAATAGCGATACGTTTTCGTTGGGCCACCTTGCTAACCTCATGATCGCTGCACCGGGGATGGATGTGATTGACGGGCACATCGACAACAACATGCCTTGTCTTGTCCAGGCCATTGGGAAGAATGGTGCATATACGGGATTTACAGGGAGTTATTTTATCCTTTCGCCGATTGCAGAGCCACCGGTAGGTGTTGTTCTTGCCAATGCGGTCAAAATGGTATAGGTAATCGTCTACGCAGAGCATATCAACGCCCTTGGCGGAGCGGACCACGGAGACCTTGGTGAGGTCCATGCCGTGGTCGGCGCCGCTTCCTTCGTCCATGTTTTTGAATGGCTGTAGCGTTATTTGTTTGACCGGATTTTCAGCGTTTTTTTGCCCGAAAAAAAGTGTTGTACCGTAAATTAGGCGATTTTTGTCCGGGATGCACGGGATTTTTTGGTGGTATTTTATCAGCACTACTATGGCGGGCCTTTTTGTAATTGTTTCACAATTATGTAAATTGTTGTTTTTCACTTTAGTACGCGCCGTTTAATATTGCATTATTGATTCCCATTGCATTTTAGTTAAGTTGCACATTTTTCTTGTGATGCGAAAACTTCTTTTTGTTCGTGGTGTCAGGGCTGGACTGGATGCGGTGTTGCCACCTGTTAATTTTTCGCATTGATTTATTTAAATGTTTTCCATTTTATTTGCAGTTTGGTTCGGTTTTTCCCCTTGGACACGCAGGATGAGGAGAGTATTAGCGATCTTTTGCTGCAAATTGACAATATTTTGCAGTTTGGAGAAGATGCAGATGTCCAGGTGCGTGACTTTGATGAACCTGATGCGACCGAACGGGACCCAGATATGTGAAGGATTAAGTCTATAAGAATAACATTTGTTTAATTATTTACTGTAAATAAAAATAAGAAAATAACAATGTATATATATGTAAATTTGTATTAGTATTTGATCGTTTCTGGTTTTCCCATTGTATTCCATCCCTGACTAGTGCTGCCACTTCTTGGCTGACGTTTTGCAACACTATTTTCAACAATTTTAAATTCTTATACGCGTACAGCGTCTAAACAAAAACAAAACAAGCTAATTTGATGTGAAACAATTATGCAGAACGATGGCGAAAATTCCATTGCCCTTGCCACCAGCCAAGAGGATATAACGAAGCGCCTGGTGGCGCTGAATCGTTGGCAGGACGAGCAGAAACGCCTGCTGCAGGATCGTCAAAACAACCAGCGCGTTATGTTGGGCATGGAACAGCGAAATATGTACGAACTGTTGGGACTCCTTCACAAGGACGTTGACAGCGCGGAGAGTAGTATTTTAGAAGAATCCGATGTAGATGATGGTGGTCAGCAGGGGGAGCATGTATCCATACAAATGCCCCGGCACACAGAATATCAGGAGGAAGAGGGCGGCGGCGCCATGCGCGACAGTGAGCAACCTGCAAGGCCTAAGCGTCCTTTTCTGCGTCGTGGCGAGGGTTTAAAGCAACGGTTTAAGATCAATCCTGATCAGCTGCGTTTAGAGAATTTGCCACGCTATAAATTCGCAAATGCACATCCACAGTTCCGCACGCCCACACAGAAGAAGGGTATTCTGAAGAAGCGCAAGGAGACGAAAAAAGTTGCCACTGGACAGCCAGTTGTACAGGCTCCTGCTCCTGCTCTTCTATCACGTCCGCTAGACCTCAACGAGCAACGTTTCCAGAATCTTCTTATTAGCTCTAAAACTGCATGCAATTCTACACCAGACCTCAAGTCTTCCTACGCATCCTCAAGCACAACCAGCTTGTCGCCCAGAGTACGTTTCGCGGAGCAGAGAAGCAGAGAAAATGCTGCAGACGATGAGCAATCCTCTGAGGCAAGTCCCCTGACTGGCGTGTGCTGGGCCAAAGTCTTAAATACACAAAACGTCAAGCCAGTGCCCCTCATCCAACGACGCACGGCCCAGATTCGGGTCGATGATGACAGCAATGTGAGCATATTCGAATTGTTGGAGCAGAAGGCACTGGAGGGCAACTTTGACATGAACTCCAGTTGCATACGGACGTTCATGGCCCGCAAGGAGCAGCGCAGTCAGACGGCTGACGAATCTGATCAAATTGTGGTCACGCAGCAGGTGAGGCAAATGCATTTGCAGCCAGCGGTGGCCCAGATCACAGAGATAAACGATGACGATGATGACAACGACGACGACGACGAGGCGGAGGAGGATCAGATGAGCGATCTTACAATGACGCCCCTGCAAGTGGGGAAAAATCAAGTGCGAGTGCGCTTCTCCGACTCCAATGACACGCAGGACACAACCCTTGGCGATGGCTCCAATGTCCAACTTTTCGAGCAGTTCAAGTCTGCTCTCTTCCAAGCCTTGGAACAGAAGAAAAAATCCACGAGTCCAACAAAATCCGCAGACGAACCCTTCACCAAAGAACTTCAAGAGAAGGCGAATCTTGTGCGCACACGCCTCGAGGAATTGGAAACGGAGATTGCCACATTCAGAAAACAAAATATGGAACTGATTCGTCTCAAGCAAAAGCATGAACTTGAAAAGGCTCAATGCGCTCAAGACCACCTGGAGGCCATGGATCGTGTCCACGATGAGAAAATTAAAGCTGAGATCTACCTCCATGACGAACGCATGAAGATCGAAGAGGAACGCCGCAAGTTTGATCAGCAGATGCGTCTACAGAAGAGCAATGTTAACAGCAAAGAGAAGAAGGAAATCGCAGCCCTCAAACAGGAAGTGGAGTCGCTGGAGCTGCAGCTAAAGCAGAAGGAGCAGACACATGTCTCGGCCCAGGCACGCCTAAGAGCCCAAATGCGTGCCGGCGAGAAGGAGCAACGCCTTTTGCGCGATGAGATTGAGCTGCTGGGCAAGGAGAACAAGCGTCTGGAGCAGGAGCTGATCAAACTTTCGCGTGAGAACAACTCCAAAATGCTGCAGGAGATCAATCGTAATATTGCTAGACTGGCGCCAAAGGTGGTATGTATTTAAACTATACAAATCAAAATCTTATTAACATTAATTAATTCGTTTTCTCTTAGCTGCTTCCCACGGATTCAGCTCAGCCTATCGATGAAAATGGGCGGCGCACCAAGTCTTTGGATGGACCTCCTTCTAAAGGGCCAGCCAAGCAGCGGGAGTCCTTGAGCCGCCGTCAGAGCAGTGGCAATGCCCCGACACGGGGTCAAAGCAGTGGCTATGGACAGTTAAATCGAAATCGAACACCTAAGAAGAAGCCAGAGGTTTTGGACGAAAGCTATCCCAGCAGCAGTGCTAGTGAAGCAGAAGATGAGGAAGACACGCATGAAAAAACTCCAGCACCAGCAGCAGCAGCAAAATCTACGGTCGAATCCGCAGCGGCTGCGGACTTTAAGCGTGAGATTGTGAATGCAGATGGCAGCAAGGACATTTGGTATCCCAATGGCAACCTCAAGAAGATCAGCGCCGATGCCATGACAGTGCGAATGTTGTACTTCAACAAAGACATCAAGGAGTCGGACATTAGGGAGGGCACCGTCAAGTATTACTATGCGGAGACCAACACCTGGCACACAACCTATTTGGATGGCCTGGAAATACTGGAGTTTCCCAATGGCCAGACGGAGCACCGTCACAAGGATGGCACGATTGAGATACGCTTCCCCAATAATACCATCAAAATGGTGGATCCCAGTGATGCCGAGGTGCAAGAGGAGTGGCGCTATGCGGATGGCACGCGTCTCGTGCAGCTCCGAAATGGTGATAAGGTTCTAAATCTGCCCAATGGCCAGAAGGAGATACACACTAAGCTGAACAAGCGACGCGAGTATCCCGATGGCACTGTCAAGCTGGTCTATCCGGATGGCTCTCAAGAGACGCGCTATTCCAATGGACGCGTGCGTCTCAAGGACAAGGATGGCAAACTCATAATGGACACCGACTATGCAAAGTATTAGAACACAGATTTCTGTTTATTTATAAATGTTTAACTTTAATTGTGGTATGACTATTCTTCATCGAGCTGCTGGGCAATTTCTAGCAGTTGTGAGAAATTTGAGGGGTGTTGCTTGAGTATCTCTGATGCGAATCCTACCATCTGCTCATAGGGGAACTCCGCCTTGGCACGCGAGCCCCAAATGAAGTAGGTTTTGGACTCTTCGAATGCACTGTCCGGCTTGGAGCGCTCACGCTTCACATACTGCTGCTTGACGAACGTGTCCTCGATTTGTTTGCGCAAATTGCTGCCAAAGTAGGCGTGATCCTCGTCCACGTGAATGCCCAGCATGGCCAGCAATGCATACAGCTTTGTATCCTCGACGCGCATCTGGCGCAGGAATATGTACATCAGTACAATGGACAGCAGCGTGAGCTGGGGACGCTGCTCGGACGTCATTTCGTGAATGGAGGCCATGGGCGTATCGGACATGCAAATGTACATCTTGGTGGCGTCCTTCAATTGGTGTATTCGAATGCCATAGCGCTCCGACAACAGTTTGGCCACAAACGGAAGGCGGCAATGAAGCTCGCTCTTGGCGCCAACTAGTGGAATCAAGTCCTTCTCCTTAATTGGTATCTTCGCCGCCGAGTGATCCAGAATGTACTTCACAATAGTGCGCACTTTATCATCAATCTCCGTGACTTGTTCGGGCTGCGACGACTGAGAAGCAGTTTCATTCCTTCCACTTCGAGAGGTGCTAGCCCGGGCAGCACGAGAGGTGCTGGCCATCTTTTTATTTATCAAATAAAAACAAATAATAACAAAACTATAATTGTTAAATTTCACGCAGTGTGATCGATAAAATATACCGTCCGACCATCAGAAAAATACCAAAATACCAACGAAAATCATATTTCTCGATTTTCATATTCTGTTTAATATAATATTACAGTTTATGGCCGCAAATAATAGATTTAACTCATTTCTTTTAGATTGTTTAAAAAACAACGTTTAAGCAATAAAGGTCATGGCATAAGACGTAAGTGAGCATGGAATGTACGTCAGAAACGTAGGGAGGTGATATTTTTGTGGCCCTAGGAGGCGCTGCATACTTATTTGCCATAAAACGACGCTAGGTGGCGCTATGATGGATAACTATCGCTTTTTATGAATCGATGCATCGATAGCCAAATTTGGCGCGTACAATCAATTTGAATTACTGGGACACTTGCTATTGTTGAATATTGAATGGCTTCTTAGTTTCCTTTCTCCATCCGACTACCCTTGACAGCTGCTTTTAATGCTATTCAAGTGCAAATGCGCACTCAATTGGCTCGTTGGGACGTACAAAAGTGGGTTAAGCATGCCTGAAGTGCCACATCCTTTAGTGGGCTATTGATTGATTTCGTTATGCTGGACAGACAGCCTTTCCTCTGCCATTCAATGCATTTCACTTTCAGTTTTCGCAACAGCCTTTACTTTGATAGAGAGACATTCTTCGCAGTAAGATATTTTTCTTTCCAATATTTCCAACCGATGGGATGAGCATAAAAATTGCACTTTGCATAAGGATTGCGGCGTCTCTGGAGGTGATGTGTTTTTAATTAAAATGGTAAAATTGCCGCGACGTGGAGTGCAGGAAGCAAACAACTTTCAAAACTAGACTCGAATGACATGCACGGTCAACATTTGCCGCAGAAACACAGAGAGTCGAGTCGAGTCAACAAAACAAATAAAACGACGAAATGGTAATGCAGTTTGTGCAGACACGCGCCCAGGAGTGCACTACCCCAGACGCAAAAATGCAAAAGCAAACGCAGACGCAAACGCAGGCCAGACGCTGAGGCCAAAACCGCACCGAAGATTTTATTGCCTTGAAATGTGTGTTTTAGGTGGCCTGAGGTGAAAACTAGTTACCAGCGACTGCGTAAGCCGGCATAAGTGAAGTGCTCTATCCATAAATAATAAATCTACAGGCGGAAGACAGACAAAAGTTGACTGGCCAGGCGGCAAGATTTAATTGATTTGCCATTGTTCCGCCTTAAACAAAAGCGAAAACCCCCAATTTATGCGGCTCGAGTCTTTTGTGAAGTTCGAAACTGAAATGGATATCCGTTTAGGTGTGTGCAATTTTATGCTCCACCAGGGATTGTAATAACTTTAGAATTTGCATAAAAACTGCCCACAACTCTGAGGCATCTCCGGCCCTTGGCCCAAAGTGTCTCCGTGTCTCGAAGAAATTGCGAGGCGAGTGAGTCAACAAATAGTCACTGTCAACGCTTTGACTTTGACTTTCTACCAACAGATAAACATTTTTGCTTTCAAAATGCGCATTGTAACGTAAACTCCAGACCCCAACTCAACTCATTTTTTTATGGCTGGCTAATTGTACTCTGTAGTCAGAGTCGGAGACAGAGTTGAAGAAATGTTTTATATACATATATTGTTTTTGTTGCTCTTGCTGAAAAGAAAGTCAAGGTCTTTGGGAACTGGCTGTACCAGCTTTGGAGACGTCTTGTGGCCATTAAAAATTAGCAATTGGCTGGAGCAAGTCAAGTCGTTTAGAATTTTCATGATAAACAAAAACCCATGACCAGCCAATACAGCGACCAGTTTCTTTTTGCTGCTGCTGCTGTGCTCACACAATGGTGGCAAAAACTATTAATAAATTAATAACAGAATATCAAGAAAAGGCCATACAAAAAAAAGAAAGCTATCTCAGGAACGTAGTGGAGTGTTAGATACCCTATGAAGATTCCATTCTACTCCCCATATTTATGTCTTATTGCCCTTCATTCTCTCATGTGTTACAACCTGATAGATTGTGCCGATAATCCCCAATTTTCGAGAGACAAGAATTCAAGCCACAATAGCCGGCCGTTGTCGTTGACTCAGTCTCTGGTCTCTGGTTGGGTTGCGTGCTGTTTCTTCAAAAGTGGACTACCTTCAGCGGAGTGGTTTGGCATTCTTGTCGAACCGGGTGCCCGGCTGTGGCCGGCTCGTGGCTAAGTCCCCGGCACATCGATTAGATTATGATTTGCAGCAACTCTCTAAGCAACCAGTTCTCCTCTCCTATTCTCCTATAAATGTCAATGGGTTTCACAATTAACAGCTTTGGATATACATATACATATGTATGGTATGCATTCGACGGCTAAAGTTCAGTTCTGGCTTGTTCTTTGCCATTGGCCTCCTAATTAAGACCATGGCCCAAAATAGACGAGCCTCGTTTGTATTGTCTTTCGACCTTTTACACTTAATAAATTTCGATGCAAACCAGATGGCGGCTCCAAGCTGATAATCAAATTAAAGGCTTATCAAAACGGTTCGCCAAACGGCCAAGCGGTCAAAACGGCTGCAACAATCGTCATAATTAAAGACGGACAAATGAGGAATGACTTGACTTTAGTTGGGGGCCAACATTACTCGTGCATGACAAATCGCACAAACGCACTTTAGGCTCTGAAATTTGAATGTTGTTGAATGAAGCTGACTGGAGATGAATGATGAAATCCAACCCATGAATGGGAGGGGGCTTCCAGTTCTCGATGTACAATATTAATGGCCAAAACGGATCTAGAGATTAGGTTTTACGACTTTGAAAAAATGTCTTTTAGCAACAGGATTTACCGAATTTTAAGCAATTAATTTATTGCAATGACTAATACATTTATTGCCTTTTATTTGATTTGTTTTTGATTCAAATATTTTTTGGCATGAGCAGATTCGTTGAAGGTCATCTCGAAAACCGTTTTTATTTATTTCTTTTGAATCTTTCTGGGTCTTCAACTTGATCATTTTACTGTCTTTAAGTTTTTTTTTGTTTGTTTTTATGGCTCTCGAGATTCACGATACGATATCTCGTTTCTGGGGGTATTCTAAATGGTTTATTAATTTTTATAACCCCATGATGCCATGACTTTGAAGTGGGCAACCGAAACCCACATCAGTCTACCGTTTAATAGTTATTAATAATATCGTAAATAGCCATGCCGTTTTGTAAACAATTAGGCTTTATTCTCAATGTCTTTTACATACACAAATAAATCCAAACTGCCCCCGAAATGAATGCCTTTGAAAAATACCCAAAAACTGAGTCATGTTCCGCGTAATTCTCTACGCTAAGTAAATGCCAAATAGACAGATGTCGATTGGTTCATAAAAAGTCAATTAGGTTTCTCTGGAACACAAAAATATTTCGGTGACGTTTTCGGCTTACCTTGTGAAGGTCGATTAGCGACTGTTCGAGTGCGAGTCTGATTCACAAATTCGCGAAATTTGTATGCAGTCGGCAGCGTTGTCAACTGCAGCCTTGACTCAAGTCTCCCTCCCCGAAAAATCCACACTTTGCATGGTAAAAAAACAACTAATAAACAATAAATTGTTGCATAAATCAGTGGCCCGTTTCCTGTGTGAAAAACTTTCACAAGCTAAAAGGCAAATAATTTATAATAATTATTATTATTATGAAGCCTGATGTCGTGTTACACATGCATCAATTTGATGAATTTTGTTGACTTAACTTTGAAAATCGTGGGAAGAGAGTCTCTTCCAGAGTCATGGTCATGGCCAAGACGGAGACAGACAGTTTGAATCGTTTGTTTTTTGTTGTATTGCCATAATTGATATTCGATGGGGGTAGTTCAGCAAGAAATAGAGATTGAAAAATACCAAGAAAGAACTAAATTGTGGGAGTTATTGAGTAGAATTTGAATTAGATATAGAACTGGATCTGTGCAGTACATAAGAGTAGTATACAGGAGAGTTTTTCTGCTTGGGTTGGGTGTACTTACATCCTACCTATATGGATTCTTTTGATTTATAGAATAGAGCTCAAAATGGGTCAAAAACTTTCCTTAACTTCCCCCCAAGAATAGCATTCCATGTTCCTCAAATAAAACCAGTAAACCTCTCATAAAATATCAAAGCTTAATATCTCTGAAAAGAATTCCTTGAAATATTTCCTATGTCACAGAGTTCCCAGGGCAAGAAGCCTTTTTGAGTCATTCCGAATACCCCTATATATCGTCCGATTATTCAAAGAAATGCTGTTAGGCTATAAGCCTAACTTAAATCTCTCAGAGAAGATTATGCAGCCAGTGGCCTGGCCTATGACATCATGATGTCTTCAAAATGAAGTTGAGTTTTTTGGGGTTTCGTTTTTTTATTTAATTTTTGTTTTCTTTTTGGTTGTTTATCAGCATTCGAGTATCGGTCCCAACAGGCGCAGCGCAGCGGCTTTTTTGAACGCATTTCATTAGCGGCTTTATGTATACTATATAGCATATATATGTATATATGTATATGCACATATGTCTGGTGTCTGGTATATGGTGTCTTGTCTGCATTCACAACCGGTGTGTGGCACCGGCTTGGAGCTTGTCTTTTGTTTGTTTTATGTGGTGTATATATCACTCTTTCCACCTCTACATCTTTGCATTTAAATGCATTTTCGTACAGCATATGTATGTATATATTACATTTGCTTTACTTTTACTTTCATATGCAACTGGTTGGCGAGTGTCTGCCACATGTTGTTGCTGCTGCTGCCTCTCCTCAATGGGGAAGTGTGTTGCATGTGTGCTTGGGATCTCTCTCGCTCTCTCGCGTGTTTTTGTCGAGGCGAGTCGCCAAGTCTCGGGGCTGCAATGAAAACGGTTTGTAAAGTGATTGTCAATCATTTTTGGTGGCATGTCGCTTAACCGCTTTGACAATAAACAGCAGCAGCAGCGGCCGCGGCAGCTGCTACACATTTTTTCTTGGGTTTGGGCCAACGATCGTTGGCCATCTGATTTGTACGAGTATTTGCTCAATTAAGCCATTTTAAAGTTTATAAATTGCGAAAGATACGGGTATAAATGTTTACCCAAATAGCTGCATGGATGAGGCAATAACCCACAAAGGCAGGGGTTGTTGAAACTAAAAGGGTTTACGAGATGGAAACAAAATAAATCGAAGATGTATAGATAGCTGACAGTAATCTTAGTTAAATGATCCATGAATGCCAGAATTATTTATATGCTTTTCTCTTGTATTAATATAATTCTTTCCTCATCTGAAATCCTTATGTATATCTAGCTTTAAAATTCTTTTTTCCCCATTTCTATTTCTCTGCTCTCAAACTCAATTAATAAGTGCCACCCAAACTACTTTCAAATACATAAATCATTGAGTTTTAAACACCTTTTATAATTCACTTATTTATGACCCACCTGTCTTTGATTTATTTGACTTTAATCACCCAATAATCAACAATAAAAGTTATACCCAAAACCCAAAACCCAAAAAAAAAGAAAACGAAACCCCCAAATATTGAAGCAACACTTAGCTGCAGAGCAAAGCAAATTGGTTAAATGCTTTTAATGAACAAATAAGGAAAAACTAAACCAATTTAAGACGCACACCGAAAACTCTGTTTCGGTATCTTTTGAAACACAGTTGTAATCGGTATGGATACGTAGATACTTTTGTGGGAGATTTCATACGCTGCCATGGCCTTAATTTTGCCAACTCTCTTGACTTTTATCATCATGAAATTTTCATGTGTAACGCGAATGAAGACATTACCCCGCTTGAAAAGAAAAGAAAAGAAAAAAAAAACCTGGCAAGGGGAAAACTTGGCCTCGCTTTTCATGTAACACATGCAATGGCATCCGAAAAAACTTCATTTTTTACGTTTTTATATAATGTCGGAATGAATTTTTCAGCTTTGATTTGGCATTTTCGCTAATTTCGAATTTCTATGTAGATTATACTCTTAATTAAATCCCAATTATAATTATTATTGAACAACTTTCGCTGCCCCCCTCTGGCTATCAAGTTGCATGCGAATAACTAAAAACAAATCACACAAGTATCAGGTTTTCCCTCAACGCTGACGGATTGAGGGGGAAGTGGGTGCTTATGTCTGTGGCAAGTTGCCAGCTTGTGGCCAAAGGGGATGCTGGCCATGCCCCCCCTTTAAAATTGGTCACATTTTGTTGTGGGATGCTGTAAGAGTTTTCAGTGCTGGAGGGGTCCTAACCCTTCACTGGCACAAATCAGGTTTCTCTGAGATTGTATCTTGGCTTGCAGCATCACAGATCATTTTGGAATGGGTTTCCAATGGGTAAAGTAAAGTACAGATTTTGTAGTTTTTAATTGATTTCCTTTTGGTTGGTATTGAGACTGAGATTTATTTGTTAGCTTTGCCATGGTTACTTCTTTTTATTAGAGATTTGTGACTGCTGTAATCTTCGTAGAGGTTTGGTGGATGTCTTTAGTGTGGTCTCCTCTGCTAACCCCACAAAGTATCAAATCGTAAAAAGATCTTCAATTGCATATCCAATCATCCATTTGGTGTATTTCACCCTTCGTTGCAGCCTTTTTTTGCGTTTTCCTCTTTGCTGCAAAACTTAAATATTGCTCCATTCAAAATATGGCAGTGCATAAACTCGAGTTGCAATATTATTATTATCTTTTTATATTATTCTATGGCACCCAGCAGCAGTAGCAGCAGCAGCAGCAGCTGCGATAAGGCCCAAACCAAACAGAAGGAAAAACAAACAAAAGCACACAAAAACCAGAGACAATGCAACAGTGGCGGCGGCGGCACTGTTTGTGCAACACCGAAAAGCGCATTCATTTCTGAATCGGATTCGTTGCATTTTAATATATGCAACCACCAGCACAAGGGGCACGAGTACGAGTGCGAGTACGAGGAGTATAACAAAGACTCCACAGACACTCAACTCCACTGTTTGCACATTTGATATTCGTATCTTTTGACGTGAGTCGGATTTTGTGAGTTCTTTGAACACACATTTCTTTTGACGGATGGAATATGGATTCGATTCCATTTGGCCAATATGATTGGTGGTTTCTGGGCGCGTCGCATCGCCTCTTCGATGAGGCATTCGATTGATATTTGCATTGATGGCATTTGATGGCTGACTGGTGGTTTGATTTTGGGAGCAGCAGCAACCAAAACCAAACCTTGGGAATTCTCTGGCAGTTCGTTATGTGGGCTCCGTTGGATAGGAAGTGGTATTTCTTGTTGAATTCTATTTTAAAGATTTGTATCTATGATTTGGGTTGGGTTCTGCACTGTCTTAAGCTTTTAAAACCCAGATAAAACATTTCAAAATATGGATGTTCCTAAGTAGCCCTGAATCTTGAGTACTGTCCTCCCTCTGCACTGATCCCAAATGACTTTTCTGAACTTTGAAGAGACCCCAAACAACCAAACAACCAATCAACCAACAAAGAAGTAGAAGAAACCGTAGAAACTGTAGGCGTAATCGTACCAATGAATGCCAGACGTTGACTTGGGGTTTTTGTTCAATGAGATTGAGTCTTTTCCGCCCCCCACCCACCGCCACACACACGGCAACAGTTGGACAGTTCAAATAGTTCGCTGAGTTCACTTGTCAGGCAATTGACAATTGCAAGATCTGGGCCCCAAAAGAGTTGCCTTGCCAAAAACCATAGTCCAGAGTCTAGTATGCATCATGGTCGTCTGAGAGAGAGAGAGAGAGGAAGGGTACACCCACAGTAGGCAGACCACCAGACACACCTGATGAGAGTGGGTGAGCGAGAGAGAGAGAGAGCATTCAACTATTATGTCAAGCGAAGCTTACGCTCTTTTACCTGTGCAGAGAGAGGTCTATACCTGTTGATCTACCTCGCTCATAGCCAGACCTCAAAGCCGTACCTGTTTATCTCTCTGGCTCTCTCTCGCTCGCTCTCTTTGCTCAGCTGAGCTGAAACTCAACACGGCTATAACCAGTTACCTGTTTCGACGGTTGGACCGTCCTTCTGCAGACATCTAAACGTGGTCTACACGACTGTGGTGGGATACCCAAATCACGCTACCATCGCGTATCCATGCCAGCGGAGAGATCAGTTGGTGGACGTGCTTCAGACGGAGCGGTTTGGCCCCGGTGCGAACGTGTATACAAATATATCTCTATCTCTCTCTCGGTCTGTGTGTGTGTGCGTCTCAATCTCTCTTTGTCTGTGTGTGTGTGTGTGCTTGTCTCTCCCTCGCTCTCTCTATGACTCTGTCTGGGTCTATAAACGTGGCCAGATAACAGATAGATAACCTTTTGCCGGTTTGGTGCTAATCTGGAGTTCAAGTGATATTTCGTTGATTTATGCTAATCTTTTGCGGCTTTCTTATTGAACAAACAAACAAAAAAGACAAACCGACAAATACAAGTGGAGGGAGGGGGCAGGGGGAGAAGGGGTGGTAAATATGGAAACAGCAAACAGCAACATCGATGGACAGTAAAAACATTCCATTTAAAATACCAAAAACAAGTTTTCTCTCTTTCTCGCCATGCCATCCACCTCTCTTTCTTACCCTCTCCTTCTCTACGATCTCTACCTCTCTTCCACTCTTTCTCTTTTTCTCTTCCCTCTTATTTGCTTTTGTTGCTTGCGTTTTTTGCCATTTCTACATAAAAGGAGTGAGAGTGAAATGTGAAATGTCAGTGCACACACACAGTCCCAGACGCAGACCCCCCCAAGCAATAACCCCAATAACTTGTACAATGACATCATTTGTTTAAACAACCAAAAACAGCAAACAACTATAACAAATGGCTATAGATATGGTGGCAGTGGTGGCTGTGTCTAAGAACCCGCCTTCTGTCTAATTGCCTTTGAAGCTTGAAACTTGGCCAAAAAGGCATTGGAGTGCATTCTGCGGCTTGCAGCCGTTTTCCCAGTTGCTGGTTGGCTGCTGGAAAACCGGTTCAAATATTTTCGCTATTGCAATTTGGGTCTGAAGTTTTTGTTGCTTTAAGCCAATTGCATGAGCATAGTTTCCTTGGCAATTTGTTGGCTTAGGGTCTGTCTATCTTAGGGTCTCTTTCGGAATTTTTTGCCCAGTTTTTTGTGTGGCCTTTTTGCCCAGTTTGGTGAGAAACAAATATTATGGCCACAAATTAAAGATATTTATGGTTTTGCCCTTGGCTTACCATTGTTTCGAGAGCTGTAAATCCATCTTAAAAATGCTAAATACAGTTAAATATTCTCAGGTCATCCATCAACCACAGTTTTTCAACATATTTGTGGTATACTTTTGAATGGTAATATCTGCACAAAGAAAGGTTTTGGCCTCTTCAACAAACAAAAGACTTGGAACACAAACTCGCCTGAGAAATTGTATGGAGTTGGAGGATTTTTTGTGGCTCAACTATCTCTTTATTCAATGATGACTAAGCCCAAAATTCCTTTCAATTTTGCCCAGAGACTTTAAGCAAATATTTGCAATAATCATTAATTACTTTGTAATGGTTGACAAATGACTAAAGGCATAATTCCTTTGAGCTATAAGTCATAGTATTTGCTTAGCAAACAATTCAGGAAAATTGAAATATCATTTTAAAGAAATTTCACAAAGATTCCCCCACAAAGATTTGCCAAGCGGAATATTTTTGCCAGCTTTCCAAGTAATATTAACCCAAATGTGAGTGCTCAACAAATCACCCAACAAATAGACTGACAAATTATAGCACTTGACATCACATCGCGCCGACTTTCAAACGGAAATGACAGCATTTTAGGGGGTTACCAAACCAACAGAAACCGCTACAAAATAAATATCGTGTAAAGCAAAAAAACCGCGAAAAAACGCCAAATATAAAACAAAAGAAAACCAAACAAAAAGAAACCCCAATGAGTGCCCTAAAGTTAATGATTGAGACCTTTAAGCAACACAAAAAAAGTAGATATATAATACTTATTGCCAATTTCATTTTTTATAGAAAATCATTATAAATTAACAATAAAGAAAATCATAACAAGTGCAAACGTGTGAGAAAAAATAAAAGTTGAAAAAATGCAAACGTGTAGAAGAAGAAAAGCCGGAGGCGATACGGCCACGATCTTGTGGCGGAGACTGTGCCTGGCCAGTCTCTTGGGATTATTGCTGCTTGGCATTCAAATTGAGCATGCGGCGTCTGCGCCTGCAGGCGAGGATGATGCAGTGGCCACAACGACCATGCCACCACCTATGGATGCCACAACTTCTGCCTCTGCCACAGCAGAAACAACAATTGGCGTAGAACAAAGCAGCACCAGTACCAGTACCAGCAGTACCACTGAGGAAGCGGATAGTTCAACGACTTCAAGCACCACAGAAACGTCCAACAAATTGAATGCGGCCGAAGCTGGTGAGTTATATAAAAGCCAAAAGCCATGAAAATTATAGATGCCGGCAAGACGCAACGATGGCGATGACGTTGTCTAGGCCCCCAGATCGTTTGCCAGACACTTTAATCTCACCTTACTCTGGGGCTCCGGAGACTCGAGACTCGAGACTCTCCGCCTCTCGACTGAGACTCTCTGGGATATAATCAAATTTTATTCTCTGAGCCACCAATTAACGGCCAGGCCTCCTCACATATCGTGAGCCAGTGCGTGTCTTGGGTGTGTACCGCGCCCTGCCACCAATTTCGTTTCGATCTGTAAGACATTTCTCCATAATTATTTCGGATTCGCTTAAATGGAGCGAACGAAAAGAAATTTTCGTTGCTTTTGGGGATTAATCATTGGTAGAATATTTTTTTGTTGCCACAACAAGTTGTTTCCTGTTGAATTACTTAGTTAATTGTGCGGCATATCAAAGGGAAATTTTTGAGAAAATCTGAGCATCTTTTGACCTCAAGCTAAAAGGCAAAAGACTTCAAGTTTGTTGAAGCTTGAAATGGGAAAGTAACACAGTAATAATTTAAGTATTTCTCTAGAGAGAAAATGAACTTTTAATGTGCTGTATATGACCGAAGGGAACATTCCAACACGTATTACATCTTCAGAAGAATATGTATTCATTCATTCGAAGAATTTTCAAAGAATATGCAGAGATAATTGAGGATAAGCATGCATAACTTTAAACCCAAGAAAAGCATCTTAAAACTAATTCAAATTATTCAAAAATTGATTAAAGAATTAAATTGATTTCTAATGTGACTTTCCAACATGCCAACACGTTTTGAGATAATCTTTGAAGCCAAGAACTTTTCCAGATCAAAAGTGAAAGGCTCCATTCCTCTGAGTACTCAGAGTACTCTGCCTGCTCGTATATCTTCTAAACCAATCAAGTTTTTCTTATACAGAAAATGAGGTTACCAGCTTAATTGTTTCGGTTCTTTGTGGCCACCATGTTATAATTAGCTTGAGTGTAGTTTAATGTCAGATGCACATCAAAAGCGTCACGTTGAGAACGACATAAAAAAAACTTCAATTTGTTGTACTTTTCCATTGTTGTTTTAGGGTTTCTTACATCTCATCTTGTTGGTCCATTGATGACTGGATAAAATGGGGCCCTGACTTGGCCCACACACACACACACAGATATCAGATCTGTTTCAGCTTAGGAAAGTGGAAACCCTCAATGGGTTTTGAGCCCTTTACAAGTTGCTCGAAATGCCAAGGGCTAGACCTCCACAAATTACTCAATTTATATGCAAATTAGGGAATTGCAATGACTCATGATCTTAACCTACGTGCAGTCGAAAAATTCGTTTGTTTTAGCTTCAGGGATTTTTGGGAGTGGAATGTCTTTATCGTGGGGGCTAATTATAAAAAGATGTACCACGAAAAATGAACAAGAAAAATGTATTCAGCAATTAGTCATTCGGTTTTCGGGTTGAAACACCCACAAACTATGCAAAAGACACACCACACCACACCTGATGATCAGCCTCGGGAATCCATTGATGTGTCCCCCGATGTGCCGCAGAGAGTGGCTTCATTAATTAGTCAGAAAGTGGGCGGCCAGCCATCAGATTAAGGTCTTACGTTATGTAAATCTATATCTAAAAATACAAGCATTTGCGAGTCAATTATTGAGCAAGACTTTGGACAGTTGCAAAACGGGTTTGTAGCCCCCCCATTGGAGACAAGTCTTGAATGGAGGCTGTGAAGTGTCAATGGATCAACCAATTATATGTCTACATTGGAATATATATTCTATATATACAAGCTGTCTGTACGAATGATTCATCAACGCACAGCCCAAGCGGATATGCAATCTAGAATTGTCCATTTTTGAACACAGTTTTCTCGCTGAATGTAGGCGAGTAAAAAAACAAGAAATTTGAACTTCAAATCGGAATCCGCCAAAGAGTTAAATAAAACCTATGAAATTTCATTGGATATTTTTCATTATTTTCCAATCAAATTGCTACTGGTTTGTGCATGGATTTTCCCCCAGTTAATGCTAACAAAAGCAATTAGCGATGCTTTTTCGCTACTACTAGTTTGTGGAGAAAAAACCCCACAGCCGAAACCAGAGGCCAGTAAATTGTTTGCTAACTCAGGAAAATCGACACATACACCGACTTTAATGATTTGGAAAATTGCAGAGTGGCTTGGTGTACTTGAAAGTCGAGTACATCAATCATTTATGTTAATTTTCCGCTGTGCGGTTATTCCCAATTGATAAATTGAGTGCAAAAATATATGGCCTTCCATTGAAAAATATTCCTATTGAGCAATTTTCAATGCGTTGGCAATGCAAGTCACAGGGCCCTGCACTCGATATGGTTGTTGCCAAAAATAAATACAATCAAGGTCTCTGTTGCACAATATAGTTATATATATAAAAAACACGAGACTGAACGACCTCAATTACCAGGCTTACTTTCTTCAAGGGAAAAAGATTTGCAGGAAAAAATAATAATCATAATCATAAATTATAAACGAAAAGTGCTGAGTGGACCTGCTATTATGTGGACCTGTTGATTGTTTATTATTTTAACAAATCATAGCAAAGTGAAATTTACATATTTGAGGCACGATAGTCGTGCATTTTTGAGAGAGGAAGTTGGAAGATGGAGTCAACATCAAGTTTCGCATGAATGGAATATGCCCCAAAGTCGCCCATGGAGATGATGCCTTCTCAAGTTTGTTGCCTCAGTCTTTTGTTTGCGTACGGACTCCCATGGGAGTTCTCTCTCTCTGTCTCTCCGTCTCTCCGTCTGTTGTTTTTTATATGTTTGTTTTCTGTCTGCATCACTGAGAAATTCTGCAGAAAAAGCCAGGCAGGCAGGCAGGCAGACAAGACTTTTGTTTTCGTTGGAGTTTTCAAGGATACAAGTTTTGTTGTCAGAGTGTGCAGAGTGTGAGAAATATGCCAGATACCCTCTGTTGAGGGTGTGGTCGCTGTGTTCGGTGCGTGTCTCGCCGTGCCTTTCGCTTTGCCGGGGTTCATGCTCGATTAGCTGGCAAAATTTTCGTCTGCGGACCCGCTATAATGAACCGATAAGTAAAAGTAGCTTAAAAATAAAAGACTTTTCAACAATTTCCAAATGTGTGGAGTGACAGATACAACACCAACACCAAAATCTGTTGTTAATTGTTGGCCGTTACTGTTATTATTATAACCATTACACACACACACACAGAGCATCGTTAGAGAGGGAGATGGAGATGCGTGAAAGTGCAGACAGAGCCAACAATTAACATTTTGGCCATAAATATGGCTTACAGATACTTCGAACTTTAGTGTCAAAAACCACAACAACAAAAAAGTGAACTTTGAGTGGGTTTTCCATGGCACACGGATTGGCTTTGGCTTCGGCTTGGGAGGCTTTCTCCCAATCAACAAACTTTAAAGAAACTCTCCAAATTCGAATAGAATCAAACGGGTTGCACAAGTGAAAACCTGCCCAGGCGGCACGACAGCCCGGCCTCAATCTCAATCTCAATCTCATTTCTATTTATGTCAGGGGCGCTTAGCAAAATGCATAAATAAGCAAAGTAAAATTAAGTATAATTGTAACTAGTTTGAAATATGCATTAGGCAATGGCATCAATTCCACTTAGAGCACACACACCACAGCACACGTATCATGCAATTCGTAGCCACTGTAGCCTCTCGCGGGGTCTAGACATGCGTCGTGGCTGTCTTGCATTTTTTTGAATTAGATAATTTTTCATATATATACTTTATAATGCTTTTTTTTCTCATACGAGTGGGAAAAATGTAGCACAGAAAGCCAATGTGCGGCTAATTAATGCATTTTAATTGCACATACTTTTGTGGCTCAGTGTGTGTGTGTGTGTACTGCTGCAATTAAGTGTGTCATTGAACGGTGCAGACACAAAGATACAGATACTCTGAGGAGACGGAAAGAGAACGCTGGCAGGAAGTGCCTGGCCTGATAATAAAGAATGAACATTAATTTAATTATATGTTATGAATATTTTTCTACTGTTAGGTGATATAAATGAAAGGAAATATCTGTTATATAATGATTGGGTAAAAAGATAGAGGAATCGGAAGGAAATCGTTTTATGCATTAAAAGAGATTTTAAATTAGTTCGAACAGTTTTTCTTTGTGCTTTTTTTTGTTTAACTTAGATGCTAAATGGTTAATATTCTTAGGTCTAAATCGTGGCATATTTTTAGTGTTTTGAGGTGTTAATTTGTATGGCTATAAGAGTAAGTATTGGGTGTATATGTTCCCTGGCTAGAACCAGTAAAAGCTGGCCTAGCTTTGGGTTTTTTGCTCTTAGCTTTTGCTTACTTAATGCCATCGATAGCCCCTCTTTGGCTTTAAAAAATATTACCCTTTTCCCCCATTTTACTCACTCATTTGATGTTTTGCCTGTGCCATTCAATTGACCTTCAGTTTTCAAACGCACTTGCCACTTGCCACCACAAAAGTTACAGAGCAGAGCTAGTCAGCAGAAACCTCTCACATGGCTAACTCCAATACCAATTCCAATTCCAATCCGAATTCGATTTCATGGCCGGCCAAACAACTCGCATTCACTTGGCTAAAGACTCTCTGTGTCTGTCTGTCTGTCTGTCTGTCTGTCTGTGGGGTGTCATTCCATTGAGATCAGATACAACAGACACTCGCTACTACAAACGTTAAGGGGCTTTGGTGTTTAGTTGTTCATATTTTTGCTAGAGGTCTTTGTCTTGGCTTTAACAGTACTCCACTCCAAACTCCAAACGACTAAATGGACAATGACACGAGCCTCGACGTCGTCGTCGTCGTCGTAGTCGCAGCATTTGAAACGTGTTTTTTTCTTTCTGTTTGCCATCATAGCATTAGATACGATCCGCCCTCTCATAGATACTTACTACTCCCTCTGCCTCTGCAGTCCCCCCTCCCCAACCTTTTTTTGCACCAGGTCAAACTGCATTTTTGTTGTTTGTCAGATGCACATGAACTTTCGAGTTGAAAAAGGTCAAATGCTATGTTGTTGTTATGTTGGGAAATTATTTTGCTTGTCTTCCCCTTTTCGCTGGCTTTAGCTGTTTTGTGGGTTTTAATGGGTGTCTGTGGAGTGGAGTGGAATTCTACCCTATCAGAAATAACTGAATGACTGACCGCTGGGCCTTTATTTGTGTTCTCTCCTCTGCTCTGAGCACTCTTTTTATGTCATTAGCCAGATAGAAAGGCCGATAAAATGCCGTGTATTTGGGTTAGCAGCGTACTCGGTTAACTGCAATTGAGATACAAAATTTATGATAGAGAGTACTGTGTACTAGGGACCCTTTTGTTAGAAAACAAAACGGTGTTTTAAGGTATTTCAAGAGTGTAAATGATCTAGCATTTACCGGTACACTGATGGCCCTATAAAAGTAATGTAGGATCTAAGAACAACCAAATGATACGCTCTAAGATTTCCTGCCTCAATTAAACCTCAATCAACATCTTCTGCATCCATTCACAGCTCAACCATTTCCAACATTCATTATTGAAATTTAACACTTGGTTTCACAAATTTCCATACCCGGATTTATTCGTGTGTGTGTGGATTATCATCTTCATGGACAAAAAGCCATCACAATGAAATTTCATTAACATCAGCACAAAATTTCTAAAGCAAATACAATAGAAAAAAACCTCCAAACTCTGGTTTTAATTAAACCAAAAAAAAGATAATCAAAATTAACACCCAAGAGGAGCCAAAAAAAAAAAAAAACAACAACAACTGAAACTGCAGGCAACATCCAAAAAAATTGCGTAATCAATTTCGAATTTGTTTTTAATTCGAAGTCAAAACCGGACCAACAGCTGCATAATACTATTCGGATATATGTATATATATATATATGTATATATATATTATGGATTCATGACACACTCTGAGGCATGACCGTTACATTGCCCAAAAAAAACAACAAACAAAAATGGTCAGACCTTTCCCCCAGTTCCCATTTTTTACCCTTTTCCGATCGGTGGAGCCGCTCTGTTTTGTTGACACTTTTTGAGCGTTACAAAACGCGTCCAATAGAGGGGCAATAGGGGGGATGTCGGGGAGGGAGTGGTGAGGGTTTGAGGTGCGGGGCATGGGTAATGGGTAATGGTCATTAGGCTTCCGGTTGGCTGCGTCAAAGCCCCAGAGCTCAAACATAAAAAACTATAGATACGGAAATTTGGGGAAAAAAGAATACGAGTATTTTTGTAGGAGAAGTTGGGGGTACCGATAATGAACAGTTTAAGAATGTTTATAAATGGAATATTATACCTGTTTTATGCATAAAAGAACCTGAAAGAATCTCGGGGAATACATCTTTAAAACTAAAGATTAGCAATCAATTCTAGCCATTCTCTTTAGACAATTTCGTTGGCTAAGCAAGAATCTAAAGCTCCTCTCTTTATCCTATTCTCCAATCATTTTGCAGCTTTTGCAGCTGCTCAATTGACCAAGAAACCCTTATTCTCCATTCAAATGCTAACGTACACTTTGGGCCATCATCAACTCTAGATCAAGACCATCCACAACAGCAGAACAACTGCTATGCCACCTAACAAAGACATCCGGTTTGCATTGCAACGCTTCATGGCAGCTTGTCAATTCTAAGCACATCACTTATGTATACTCCTCCTCCTCCCTCTATCTGCATATAGTAGAGGGTATCCAACGAGGGTATCTCCCACTCCATTCGACTGGCTGTCCGATCATTTGTTTGCTTGTGTGAGCCGCAGAACGTGCGGCGACTTAGAAAAACCGCAAATGAGTGTTGCTTTGGACTACCGGACAGGCATTTTTGCATTTTTCTGCATAAGTGGTTTGGACTTGTGGTTGTTGCTGTTGCTGGTATGCATACATAAATGTATATAGTCGCATATATATCATAATCAAGACTGGCTGACCGGCTTAGCTTTGAGCCATAAACTATGCTAAACCAAAAACCCATTTTGCATGGCCAACATGGACAGAAAAAAGTGTATAAAAGATACAAAAACTCAAGTTCGTTGTCAGAGTCTTTTGTATGGTTGGATGCAAGAAAAAAAAGAGACTTGCATAACGGACCACCAAACAAGTCCCCCCATACATAAGGGATATATATTCTACAGATATATACATATATACATATATATGTAGGTATGTGTGTACAAAATAAATTGAAGATGCTTTGGCTGGCTTTAACGAGTGCCGAGTGAAAAATGAAAATCAATGACAGTAAAAGACAAATTGTGCGCCAAGTAAAAACAGACAAAACAAAAGGAGAGCCGAGCCGAACCAGAGATCCAGCCTCAAGAACTTCGAACAGTTGGCATATTATAAACGGCTAACCGTGACAACAGACCCGAACAGAACCCAAGAGAACAGAACAGAACAGCCTACAGAACAGCCAAGAACTGCAATAGCAACAGATCCCAAGTTGAAGCTGGAGTTGGAGTTGGAGCTGGAGCTGGAGCTATGGCTGGAGGCTGCCACAAAGGTAAAGGCAGCAGCAGCATAACGAACTGAAATTCAAGGTTCATGTCAGTAACCCTAAGAGTTCTGGTCTCTCGCTCTCCCTCTCTCCATTCGACACAACAATAAAAGCAACAGCTAAAACATAAAACACACACATAAAGATCTGCTCTGTCTATATATTCTAGGGTCTCTTTCTCCTACTCTTTTCTCTCTCTCTCTCTCTACCTCTGTGGGCTAACGAACTGTTCTGGAGTTCTTCTACGTTTTTATACCCTTACATATTGATGGGGGAATAAGTATACTTTTATTTTGGTATAGAAAGATGGAAGGGGATAGATATTTAAGGAGAGAAGTGTGACTCATACTACACTACTCGACAAATTTCAACTTTTTTTTTCCGCTGTCTCCAAAAATGACTTTTTCTAATAGATTGGGAGATTTAAAATTTTTTTAAGAATTATGGTTTTTTTTTCATGGAGTAGTTTTTTTTTTAAGAATTTTTAAAAAATCTGGTATTTTTTGTCATAGGTAGTGCTTCTATTTTTCACATAACTCTCGTTTCATACAACTGGTTGTATTGAACTTTACAGTTAAAAAATGCTGATAAATGCAGCTATAAATCCGACTCAGACACTTTGTAGCAGAAACTTAACGTCTGGCAGATATTAAGCTTCCAAATTGAAATTTCGTCATTTTTTCCGGTATTTTTTACCCGAAATTTTGACTTTGAAACTTCTGGAAAAATCGAAAAAAAAATAAATGAATGCCTTGATTTTTGGTTTTAGATAGACACATTAATTACGCGTCGTTTAAGGTATCGCTTATAAAAATATAAAATCAAACGGCTAAGTTATAACCGTTTGACCAAAACGACCCAAATCTCATTTTATCGGAAAAAATACCGAAAAATACTTGAATTTATTTAAGTGTTATGATACTTAAATATTTTTATTGTTATTGCTTGTTACTATTTTTAAAATGGTTTGTCTGTCTTCTTTTGTCATTTAAGTCAGATTCTTTTATGAGAGTCCACACATAGTCGCCCAACATATTCTCATTCCAAACAACTAGATACCGTCGTTCCATAGCTTTTAATTGTTGGTGAAATCTCTCTCCGTGTTCATCACTAACATCCCCAAGGTTTGGCGGAAAAAGTCTAAGTGGGAGTGCAGGAAATGGTTTTTGAGTGAAATGTTGGCTCCAATTTGTTCATAATTCTTAAGTAGGTCTTGAACGATATTAACGTAATCATCTTTCTGTTACCAAGAAAATTTGTTGTAACCATTCGGAATGAGTTCCAGGCTGCTTTTTCATTCGTAGATAAAATATTTTCAAATCCATCATCTTTTAGTAGTTTTCGAAAGTGGGGGCCATCAAATATGTACGCCTTCTTTAACTTTTGCCATCGACAGACGTGGAAAAACAGTTTGAAGGTAATTCATCGATTCACCTTCGTTATCCAGTGCTTTAACAACATTTTTTATCAGTCCTAGCTTAATGTGCAATGGTGGTAATATAATGTCTTGGACTGTCACAAGAGCTGCATTTTGTACGTTGTGATGTCCCAAAGTATTTTCGTTCCGTTTTTCCCAGTTCTTTCTTGAGTAATGCTCTTTTCTATCTCGGCTATCCCATAGGCACAGGAAGCAACGGTATTTTGTATAACCGCCCTTCAATCCAGTTAGCATGGCTACAACTTTTAAGTCACACGCGACCTTCCACTGGTGTTCTTTATATTTAATATTTTCTAACAATTTAGTCATTGTTTGGTAGGACTTTTTCATATTAACAGCATGGGCGATGGGAATAGACGGCTTTTGATTTCCATTGTGTAGCAAAACAGCCTTTAAACTTTCTTTACTGCTGTCAACAAATAACCTCCAATCGTTTGGGTCGTAATCTTCACCCAGTTCCCTGAAGAGGCCGAAAATGTCGTGACAAACGCACATGTCATCCTTCGTCATATAAAACTGTGCGTGAACCAAGTGACGCGTCCGGAAATTAGTATAAAGAGGAAGGAAGGAATAAGGAATAAAACTGTCCACAACACTTACACCCCAAATAAATATAACCAGGTAGGATATATATCCGATATATATCAATACTTAAGACTCGGTAAAACCAAAATTACAGGTCCTTTTTGTTTTTTGCAATCCCATTTTGGAAGTTGGACCAAAAACGTACCGGACGGTATTTTTTCAGGTAAAAGTCATTTTGGGTCGTTTTGGTCAAACGGTTATAACTTAGCCGTTTGATTTTATATTTTTATAAACGATACCTTAAACGACGCGTAATTAATGTGTCTATCTAAAACCAAAAATCAAGGCATTCATTTATTTTTCTTTCGATTTTTCCAGAAGTTTCAAAGTCAAAATTTCGGGTAAAAAATACCGAAAAAAATGATGAAATTTCAATTTGGAAGCTTAATATCTGCCAGACGTTAAGTTTCTGCTACAAAGTGTCTGAGTCGGATTTATAGCTGCATTTATCAGCATTTTTTAACTGTAAAGTTCAATACAACCAGTTGTATGAAACGAGAGTTATGTGAAAAATATAAGCACTACCTATGACAAAAAATACCAGATTTTTAAAAAATTCTTTAAAAAAAAACTACTCCATGAAAAAAAAAAAAACATTCTTCAAAATTTTTAAACATCCAAATCTATCAGAAAAAGTCATTTTTGGAGACAGCGGAAAAGTCGTGTCGACTAGTGCTATGATACGGTTGGGATTCCAATTATCATACATTTTGGAGGGCTCTAACCTTTGGTAGAATATTTTGTAGAAATTTCAACAGTCCCGAAACCAAAATATCAAAATTCTCTTTATTGAAGGCTGTGTTCTTTACATCCTCCCCATGATTTGATCTCTTTCCATTTTCTTTCACCTTTTATCAAATTTGTTTCCTTTCTAGAACCCCCTTTTTTAGGGCATTCTCCATTCGTTCTATGTAATTTCTTTACTCTCAACTTTTTTAGCGCTAAATTGGCGTCCGTTGCATGCTGACTCCGGACTCTACTCTGTCTTTCAGTCTTTCAGTCTGACTCTGACTCTGACTGACTGCCTCCAAGCGTATATTTTGTACCTTTTTCTTATTGGAGCGACGACAACTGGGGTCTAGGGACCGCTTTAATGCTTATTACCACGCATGCATGACAGTCCCAGTCGCCAGTCGCTAGTCGCCATTCTGTCCCCCAACCACCTACACTCCGGCTCCCCTCTAGGGCCTGTCTAGGCGTAGGACTTGACTGGATAAATGCCGTCCCCCCTGGGGTAGCAATACGTACAAAGAGTGTGTGAGAGAGAGAGGGAGAGAGAGATCGTCAGCGGGTGTTTTCCTGTCCCCTCTTCAGAATTGAAAGAGGAGTACGTCATGAGTCAGCGGAGTAAACGTATGGTACATATGGTATATGATGGAAAGGAAAGGAAAGGGTTATTTACTTTTCCATTCGACTGCAGGCTGCAATGATGGGGTGTGCAAATTTTGATGAAAATTGCAGGCAGCAAACCATTTTGAGTTATTACTGAAAATGGTATGGAAATTCAGGAAATTCTTGGAGCTATTTAAGAGCCATCAAACATAATTATGTCCATATATCAGAAATATAGATTGACTTAATGAATAGAAATTTGATGGATGGCCTACCATTAATTTGGTTCTGAAAAACCTTTCAGATGTATCCCAAAAGTGCTACAATTATCGCTCATGTTCAAGTTCAAGTTCCAATTAATGAATTAACTTTTTAATTGAATGTTTTTGTGAACAGAAACAATCTTAATTCTCTGCAGAAGCCATGGCCAAGAGGAGACAAGTGTTTTCTGGGGGCCTCCACTAAGGTCATCATTTATTTATGACATGAATGCCCGAATATAAATGTAATTATATAAGAAGAGATGGAAGAGACGGAAAAGCAGAAAGAATAACATCTCTGGCAGGCCTCAAAACACCGTCTGCTAAGCGCTTTAAAAGTCAAAGCTAAAATAAAAAAAAAACCCAAAGAGAAGCAAGAATTATATCATAAAAGATGTGGCTGCTTTGATATTTTGGTTTTGGTTTTGGTTTTGGGGCTTGTCCCACCACTGGGTCGGTCTTCCAAGAATGGACGACCATCCGATGATTCAGCAGGCAAGAGGCAGACGGGACGGAGCTTAATGAATACCTTGCAGATTTTGAGGAATTGATGCTGCCTGAAAGATGCGATGCTTGGGGTTCGGTTCGCTGTGTGGCAAAAAAAAGAGAAAAAAGCGAGAACCGCGAGACGAGAATTGAGAACTGAAAACAGAAATTACCTTTCAATGATGCGGCATGGCATGGCCAATGCGGAATGGCGGATGATGATGATGATGATGATGGTACGCGTGAGATATTTCCAATACGATTTGCCATATTTCCGCTAGAGTTGCGCAAGAAAAGTTCTGTTTTTTTCCCCCATTCAGTTACCGTAAATGTGGGACAAAGTCTTAAGAGTTTATTTACCCCATTCGGGGATGAGTCAGTATTGATAGGAAGGGAATGTTTATTGATAGATGTTCGAGCAAGAAGGTGTTTGGAATGGATATCTTTACTCAAGTGAACAGTTTGCTCTCCTTTTCCTACAAACATTCTAATGTTATTCCTTTCCTTTTCCTTTTGCAGAGATCACCACAACATCGCCACTAAGTATCAGCAATATCTCCACATCTGCTGTGGACACAATGAGTAGTTCCTCTGTGAGTTCTACCAGCATTGAGCCCATCACCTCAACAGAGCCCACAACAACGCCGCGACAGGAGACCGAAGGACCCGAACAGCACTTGATCTTCTCCAACACGGAGGCGGATCAGACCCACATCCAGCACATACCCCTGAGGGATGAGCATGCGGAGAATAGTGGAGCTGATGCCACCACCGAGGCACTGAAGGATCCAAGCGAAGATCAGCTGCTTAATCAAATATCGAATGAGAACGATGATGTGGTCAAGGATCTGAATAATTTCCGACATCCGGCGACGCTGATCACGGCGAGCAACAGCAACAGCGAGGAGAACAGTGACTCCTCAGTGAATCCCAGTGAAAATGAAAGTGAAAAGGCAGAGGAAACAACAACAAGCAGTACAACAACAAGCAGTACAACAACGACGACAACGACAACGACAGATGCAACCGTGCAGATCGAGCGCGAAGAGGATCCCTATCATGTGCATATACTGTCCGAGAATCATGATCGCCTGGCCGAACACGAAGATTATCAAATGCTGTCGACCAGCACCGAGGAGTCCTCCTCGTCGTCGTCGTCGTCGTCATCGTCAGAACCAGCTCCAACAACTACAACAACCACCGAGAGCGGCTCTGATGCTGGTATTATTGTCAGTCTGGAGAACAAGGCAACCGCAGAGCCAGCCATATCCACATCCACATCAACAGAGGGTACGACGACTACAAGCACATCTCGAGCACGCGCCATGCATATGAATGAGGAGCCAGAGATCGAAGCGGCGGCTGCAACCACAATCATGCCACCGGACAACGAATCGTCGTCGGGTCCAGTGATTAACATTGTTGAAGGACAACACGTGAAACAGGAGGAGGAGTCGGAGAGCAGCAGCAGCAGCAGCAGCACCACCACCAGCACAACGCCAGCCACAACCACCACAGAGGAGCCATCGCCATTTGTTGCCTTTGCCGGCGAGGGACGCTCAGCGGGTGGTGCCGGCGATGATGATGTGGAGGAGCTCTTCCTGCAACGCAATGCCACAACGCATGAGCAGTTCATGGATCTGAGTGATGTCAGCATGGATGAGGATCCCAAAGAGAGTGGCAGTAGCAGTACATCTTCTACAACCACAACATCGACAACCACTGTTCAACCGGAAACGGAAATGCCCAAAATAGTAGAAATCACCGCCAGCGGGGACACAATGCAACGCGAATGTTTGGCCAACAGCAAGAGCTACAAGGTTAGTATATATGGAAAACTGAAAGATAGAAGTTTGATCCCGCAGAGAAAGCGCAAACGCCTCCATCATCATTCCTTTTTGTCTGGCAGCCAGCCCACTTCCTGGCACGCAACTCCAATTGGAGCTGCTTGTCGTCACCCTGGAGATTGCATAATGGCCAACAAGTTTTTGGGACTGCCGCTGCCGTTCATAATGAAACCGGTCAGAGCACTGGGCTCCATATTCCAGACTCAGACTCAGTCTCACTCTCAATCTCCATCTCCAATGCAGCTGCTGCTGCTGTTGCACTCAAAACAAAAAAAAACAAACCATATTTTCGGTGAGCCGCTGTCGCTGTTCGACCAAGCAGCAATTATGCAAAATATTTGCGCACCTTAAAAATCAAAAGAGAGAAAAATGTAGAAACAAAACGAGCAAAGAAAATTCCTGAAAATTGCTGGGTTGTGATTGATGTTGACATCGCCTTTGTGGCTTTGGCCAAAGGCGGTAGATACAAACAGCAGTGCGAGATGAGAGAGGGAGATACCCAAACCATTCCAAGCCCTGTCCATGCCCAAGCGAAAACCACTCTCAAATGCAAATCCCATAACAATTCGAGCCCAGGAATCCAAGCAATCATCTCAACAATGAGTAAATTGATAGCATTTTTCAAATAAATCACTAGATAAACGACTTGCATTAGAACTATTTGGTTAAACAATGCATATCGTTGTATGGCTCTATCTTTCATCTACAAAAAATTCATCTAATTAACAGCCAACGAACACGCCTTTGTGCGTCTGTCCAACTGTGACGTGTTCATCAAACATTGCACTCGGCCACAGAGAGGCACGGAATGGCTACCAATCATGAACGCTACTCATGGCTCACATCGGTTGTAGATACCATATATATGTACATATATATATAAAGTGCAGTTGGTGCAATGAATGCCTGCAGCTGGCGACTGAGGCACTACTGACCAAAACCCAACCCACTTTTCTGGGATGGAGCCTGGGCATGCGCTTGGGCCTGAGTCTGAGTCTGGAGTGTTGATTTTGCTTTAATTAAACGAGTGCTTGGCTTTTCTTTTTCAAGTACCCTAATCCATAGAGGGGTGTTAGGAAATTTTAAGGCATTTTGAGAGTTTGTCTAAGAAAAATATATCTTATCGAAAGGGAAATACCCTTTTCAATGACATATGCAAAATGGAACTTTTAAACAAGTTCCAATATGAGTAGCACTTATAGTTTCCATAAAAAGAGTATTCCCTCTTTGTTATTATTAACCCTTATTTATATTTTATTCAATTTTTTTTCTTAATCTTTTAAATTGTTTGCGTTGTCGTTTTCATAATCGAGCTTGCGGTTCGCGTTCGATATGAAATCATTTTTGCTTTCACTTTTAATGAATTGTTGCCGATAGACACGGCCCTCCTCCTCCCTCACTCCCATCAGATATTTTTTATAAATTGCCATCGATTGCCGGACACGTGCAACATGCCAAGCCGCATGCCGCATGCCGCAAATGTTTTTCAAGTGAGCAGCCAAATAAAGTAAATTGCACAGTTTACCTGATATTTTAGCTCGGATTTGCAGTTGTTTAGTGTGGCAAAGGGGGCGTTTTTATGGGCCACCTGAGGCCCCAAAAGTTCACAAGAATTGTGCTCATTAGCCCAACATAAAAGCAGGGGACTGGTGGCAGGTGGCAGGGGCACACACACCATAAAAGCCTTTGGGCGTGAATTATTCATATAAACGGCTGAGAGAGCATAACCCTAGTCGCAGACGTTTAATTAAAAGAACAAACGACTGTCTAAAGTGTTTTCCCGCTAAAACAAAAGACTTAAGAGACGAACTTGTTCGTCTGGTCGGCCAGTGCGTGGGCATCATCCGCATTGGCTGAAGTGTGTGACATATTTGGTTATTGGAGCACTCCAAACAGAGAGCAGGAAATTTCAGCTGATGATTGCCTTGAGTCAACAGCCGCATGATTGATGATCATCCAGTCCAAGAAACCACAGTGTTTGCCGTATGCCACAAATTGACGTAATTTCTGGGCAAATAGCTTTCACAGAGTACACAAAAATTGGCAGAAAAATGTCTTTGCGGATACGAAAAGGGAGAGAACTGGCACAGTAGGTCGATCTTCAGTCATTTCCCTAAATAAATGATGATAGAACTCTTGCAGATAGGGAAAGTTGCGAATTAGAATGGTTTAGAAGGGAAATCAAGTAAGAAACTTTATTGGGTTTTGATTGAATGAATGAAGGGAAATAATGGGTACCCAAAGAGATGCTCTATTGGTGGGAATATGTATCCTTATGTTATCTATATTCTAAATAAATCCTTTATTTTCCAGCATGGCGACACCATGGAAAGGGAATGCGATGAGCGTTGTACTTGCAACCGCGGCGACTGGATGTGCGAGCCACGTTGCAAGGGCTTGAGCTATCCCCGGGGCAGCCAGCGCAGCATGGCCAATCCCAACTGTCGAGAGCGTGTGGTGGAGGAGGATGAATGCTGTCGAATGATGGAATGCAATGAGCCTCTGCTAGAGCCCACTGTGGCCATATCCGAAGGAGCAGCCCCAGCGGTGGCAGCAGCAGCAGTGGAAGAGGAAGCCACAACCATTTCCAGCACCGATGATGAAGGTGAGTTTTCCATTAATCATTAGAAACAGACTTTGAGGAAGATGAAGCAGATGTATAGCTTTTGTTATGGCTTTCTTTATGGCTTTTACATGTCGATCTCCTTGGCCAAAGCTTTTTTAACATGCTGTGTTCTCTATGCAATTCCATAAAACGTGCCTCATGCCCCAACATACAACACATACACAAAACACACGCCGCACACACTCGACTCGACTGCATTCCTCCCATTGCATCGCATTGCATCCACATAGCCACGCCCAAGCCGAAGAATGATTGCCATTATATGGGAGGCGTCTATAAGTTCCGCGAACGACTGGAGATCGCCTGCGATCAGATCTGCCACTGTGCCGAGGGTGGAGTGATGGACTGCCGTCCCCGGTGTCCGGAGAGGAATCACACGCGGGCCGACAAGTGTGTGTATGTGAAGGATCCCAAGGATGTGTGCTGCCAGCTTGAGCTGTGCGATGTCACCCTGGATGATCATGAGCAGCCGCAGACTCCGCCCCAGAACAGTGTGAGCGAGGATTCGGAGGAGGAGCACCACCACCAGGAGCATATCTATGGGTTGCAGGAACAGGCCAGAGATGCAGGAGGTGCCACTTCCGGCTGCACCTTCAAGGGCTCCCAATACGAGGTGGGACAGCAGTTCCGCGATGGCTGCGAACAGTTGTGCATCTGCAATGAGCAGGGAATCCACTGTGCCAAGGTCGAGTGCCCCTCGAACTTCGGACTGGACGTGCAGGATCCGCACTGCATTCGGTGGGAGCCAGTGCCTGCAGACTTTAAGCCCATTCCTCCGAACTGCTGTCCGGAGAGCATGCGATGCGTCGACAATGGCACGTGCACCTACAAGGGCTTCCAGTTCGACAACTGGGCTCCGATTCCAGCGAATCTTTCAGGTAAAGTCCATACGTCCATCCAATCATTCCTCTCTCATACAGTCGCCTCATGCCCACCCTTTGGATCTCCGTTTAGGTTGCGATCAGCATTGCTATTGCGAGAATGGGCGTGTGGAGTGCCGTCCGGCGTGTCCGCCAGTGCTGGCACTGCCGCCCGCGGATCTGCCCTGCCATCCGTCACTGGCACGTCTCCTCCCGATACCCGACGACGAGTGCTGCAAGCAATGGAGCTGTGCACCGCTGGTGCCCAAGATTGGGGCTGCCGGGCAGGAGGAATCCCCCGAAGAGTCATCCACTCAATCCACTGCGATTAACAATGGTAAATAGATTTTGCATGGCTCGAGATTAATCCTTTCCTTTTTCCGGGGAACTGCATGCAATATAGAAGTTTGCTAGAGACAATTTTCCCACTCCACTTCCATGTCATTCGTTTGAGCTTTTTTCATTTGAAAATCATTTTCAATTCGATTTGATTGGAAATTTATTAACTATTTTGCGCTTTTGTTGGCTGCCTAACTTGTTTTTCTTTCTGCTGCCTCTCACATTTCTGTTTTTGCATTTTTAATGCTATTTAATTTCGTTTTTACTTTACTTTTTTTCATCAATTATAAATATATTCACGCTATGCATTTTGTAAATAATCAAACAACATTCAACATGCAAACATGCAAAATAACAGAAACCACAACGACAGCGACGACCACGACAAGTACAACAACCACTGGCAAAGTGCCGCCCCAGAAGAAGCCCTCATCGCCAGGTGCCTTCTATCCCACATTGGACGGCAAGCCACCAAAGTCCGTAGGCGGAGGTCTGGGCATCTTTGAGAAGCCAGAGAAGAGCCATGAGAAGGGTCATGAAAAAGGACACAAGAAGGTGCAACACCAGCACCAGCAGCAGCAACAGCAACAACAGGAGCAGGAGCAACAGCAGCATCAGCAACAGCAGCACCAGAACGATGTCATCTTCGATGATCGTGAGGCACACTTGCAGCAGAATGGTGGCTTTGTGCCCTTCCAATTCGGACACCAGCATCCGCACCAGCAACACCTGGGACCCTTTGGCTTCTACAATCCCGTAAAGCCCGTCTATGAGGACTACAATCCCTATGAGCCGTACGATATTAATCCCAATGGAACGCCACAGGGCAAGCCGCCACCAGTGCCCACTAGTCAATCGGATTTGTTCAATATACTGGGAGCAGAGCAGCCAGGACATCAGGGACATCCAGGGCATCCTGCGCATCCCGCGCAGACCCAAAAGGATAATCACAATCTGCCCTCCCAAGTGAGAATCGAACAGATTCTGCAGCATTTGCAGCAGACCGTGCCAGGAGGGCCACCAGCCCAACAGCAGCAACAGAGTCCCCAACAGCAGCAGCAGCAGAGTCCCGGACATTATGTGCCCATTGTGCACAGTGGGTTGCCGCCACCGCCGCCAGCACATGGCATTGCCATTGTCGATGGCCAGCCCGTGGCATATGAGAGCTATCCGGTGATACCAGGCCTGGGAGTGCCGCCACCAGCAATCCATCAGCAGCAGCAGCAACAGAAGCAACAACCATTGCAACAGCAGGCCACAATCCTGCCCAGCTCCAGCACCACTTCAGGATTGTCCACCCAAGCCAGTGAGCATAGTCTGCACCAGAATCAGGAGAAGCTAACGAAGCAGCAATCCAATCCAGGTTGAACCAACAAAATATTCTATAGCTACCCAACACTCTTAAATCTCTACAAAAATCAATCAAAAAACAACAGCCACAACAGAACACTGCGACAGGGTTTTTACTGTACTAACTGCCGACCCACACACAAACACAAACTATACTTCACACAGATACAAAAGCATCTACACATTCACATATAGATCCATCCATCATTGTCATGCTTTTTACGCTAATCCGAAATTTGAGCGATTTTCCAAACAAAATTCGTTAATTATTTTTTGGGGCAAACAAAATACTAATCTTTGACAATTAATCAGTCGCTGAAAACTAACCAAAATATTCTTATATTACTCTTCCCCCCCCAAACAAAAGGCAATAGCAAACTCCAACCAGACATTGAGGTTCACACCTTGGAGGCTCTGGATGCGCGAACCATTCACATTGTCTTCACTGTGCCCGAGGTCTATGTGAATCTCCATGGACGCATTGAACTGCGGTACACGAATGGACCCAGCAACGACACCTCCACCTGGGAGCAGCAGATCTTTGCACCGCCAGAGGATCTCTTAGCCACCTCGCAGATGGAGTTCGACTTGAACTACCTAGAGCCCAATTCCCTGTACAAAGTAAAGATCACATTGATCCTCAGGGATCTCAACTCCCAGCCATCGAGCACTGTGCATGTGGTGAAGCTGCCAGCGGAGAGGACCATCACACCACCTCCGCCCTTCACCGACTACAGGCCGGACTTCCAGGACATCTTCAAGACCGTGGAGGATGCAGAGTTGAATGTCAGCGAAACGAATGCCACGTGGCTGCAGTTGACATGGAAGAAGCTCGGCGACGAACAGATGGAGTATGTGGATGGGGTGCAGCTGCGCTACAAGGAGCTCACGGGCATGATCTACTCTTCATCCCCGCTGATACACCGCACCCTCACCAGCTACACCATCCAGAACCTGCAGCCGGATACGGGCTACGAGATCGGTCTCTACTACATTCCCCTGGCCGGCCATGGGGCAGAGCTGCGTGCCGGACACATGATCAAGGTGCGCACAGCGCCCAAGATCGATGTCTATGGCTTTGATGTGACTGTGAATGTCACCAAGGTGAAGACCCAGAGCGTGGAGATCTCCTGGAATGGTGTGCCCTACCCAGAGGATAAATTCGTGCACATCTATCGGGCCATCTACCAGAGCGATGCTGGCAAGGAGGACTCCAGCGTCTTCAAGGTGGCCAAGCGGGACAGCACCACAGGCACTCTCATAATGGACCTCAAGCCGGGCACCAAGTACCGCCTTTGGCTGGAGATGTATCTGACGAATGGCAATACCAAGAAGAGCAATGTGGTTAACTTTATCACGAAGCCAGGAGGACCAGCGACGCCTGGAAAGACGGGTAAGAGTCGATTGGGAATATCTATAAGTAGAGCTCTGATAGGAATCTTAAATGGACAACCATTTCCTTTTCAAGTCTTGCAATTTTTTGAAAGGATCTATTTGGGTTTCAAGATATTTGGTAAAAGCGACGAAAAGACTTAGCTCTGTTTTAGTTTTAGATCTAAGAACTCTAATCATTCCTAACATTAATACCTATCTTTGATTGTTACAGGTAAACTCCTCACAGCAGGCACAGATCAGCCTGTGGGTGACTATTATGGTCCCCTGGTTGTGGTCTCTGTGATCGCCGCCTTGGCCATTATGTCCACGCTGGCCCTGCTTCTCATCATCACCCGAAGGCGAGTCCATCAAACGGCATCCATTACACCACCACGCAAGAGCGATGCTGCCTATGACAATCCCTCATACAAAGTGGAGATCCAACAGGAGACTATGAGTGAGTACATGACGAGCATACCCATTCAATCTATTCGAATTTGTAATAAAAAGTACTTAAATCCCCTCCTTCCAGATCTGTAACTCACGAATCTGCCAAAAACACGTAGTTTTAAAACAGATTCTTGTAAATATTTAAAGCAAAAACGAAAGGAAGGATGAAAAAACTAAGGAAAATTAATGGAAAAACTCAAACTCAGTGTCAGTAAACAGAATGTAATCAAAAAAATAATGGAAAGAAAATAATTTTCTTAAGCCGGCGCAAGATCAGTAAAAAATTGTCCCAAAATGTGGAATTCGGCCGCCATGTTGTATGTAGTGTTTAAGTAATCTACACAATTTTTTGTTAAACAATTTGTGACTTGTGTATATAGAGAGAGAGTGAGACAAGCAAGGAGGATACGATACCCTATGGAAGAACTAATTGATCAAAAACTCCACACAACAATAAGAAAAAAAAACCCGGGCGCATTGATTCTTCTAGCGATTTCGAAATGCATACGAGTTTAGTTAGTTTAACTTGTAAATTTTAGCTTTACACCTATCGTAATTTAAAGGCGCCTCATCGACGGTGGAGCAAAGATCAAATCAACAACTAAAGAAAGCCAGCCACAAAGGCGATGATGCGTTTTTCAATTAACAGTCCATAAATATTTAAAAGTAGCTCGTAAAAACACGTAAAGAGATATGCATATACTCGTATGTATGTATGAATAAATAAAGAAAAAAATTATAAAAAACTATTAAAATACAATGTACGCGTGTGTTTTTAATGTAAGAACTAGTAAATTAATAAGAGGCAATAAAATAGTCAATGGTGGCATTTAAATATCCATTTATAGGTAAGTATTACTTCCTTCTATCATTTCAATGGATCACCTCCAAAAGAGTTACATTTTCGCGCATTTATTACAAAAATATATCATATATTTAATTAATATAATTTAGACGTGTTTCTTCCTGACTTTTATGACATTTTTAGACATTTATACAACTTTAACTTAAAGATTTTTGGATGACTTTCGCCCATTTCCGAGTGTTTTTCGAGTTTACATTCAATTTCCACGATTCGTTTTTCCATAATTTCTTTTATTTCTTTCTGCTTGCAGCACCAACAATATCAATATCGTATATCTATATACATATATATATATATGATTGTAGATATATATATATGTTTTTGTATATATACAAAATGCACAACTAGATTTCGTTTTTTTTTGTTTCAGAATTCAAAATTCAAATATTTCGTACACTAAATGCTAATGTTCTTTGTATTATTTACGTGTTAATTATAGACAAAAGTTATTGTAGAGCAAAGGAAAAAAGATATTTTAAATACTCTTGCTCATTTTGGCATAAACAAATCTTTGAGTTTGCTTTTCTTCGTTTTGATATATAAATTATTGTACAATTAATATGTAAGTAGACATTTTTTAATTTCTTCTTTTTGTTTTTTTTTTTTTAAAGTATTTCTTTGCTTTGTTTGTTTCTATTTTGTATTTTGCTTTTGTGTGTTTTTAAATGTTAAAAGTAATCACTGTTTAGCCTCCGTTCTTTGACATTAAGTTGGTTGTGTTGTGGTTTTTGTTGCGGGGGGGTGGATGAAGGATGCAGGATGTAAAATGCAGGACATGTCGATGTCTATTTGGTGCTGGTGGTGCTGATGCTATTGCTGGCAGCTGTCTCGCTGTTGCTGCACTGCTCGATGACGCTGTTGCCCTCGGCCTCGCTGCTGGTTGTAGTCGATGAGGCAGTATCCTCATTATCATCATCCGCACCGCCTTCTTCATCATCATCCTCGTCATCATCATCATCATCATCATCATCGTCGTCGTCCTCTTCGTCGTCATCGTTGTCGTCAGTTGGCGCATAGACAGGCTCATTTTCAATCAAACGCATGTCCATGTCCATGCTATCGAATGAATCGGTTATGACACTATCATCATCAGTCGTTGTCTCATCCTCCTGCCCGGACGTATCGTTGTCCAGATCCATCTCATCATCGCCGCCATGTCCCTGGTGCAACGATGGCGACTCCCCGCCAGCAGACAGGCGCATCTCCTGCATCAGTTCCTGGATCAGTTCAGTCTCTATTTCGGTGACGCCCAGATTCAAATGCTTTTTGGTCACATCCATCAGCACATTCTTCACATTGCGGGCCAGCAGACGCAGATGCTCATCGCTGCAGACATTCGCATTGGTCACATAGCGTATGTAGTCCTCCAGGTAGTAGGTGTTGAAGTTCTCGCGGCACGGTTCTCCGCTGGCAAACTGCTGGTGCGTCAACAAAAGCTGATTAATCAACCAGTTTCTGCCGCCCTTTAGCACCTCGATGGCATCCCGGACGCACTGGCGGCCGAGTTCAAAGTTTCGGAACAGCGGATATGTTATGGCACGGCGAAGGAAGGCCACCAGGACATCCCTGTAGTTGTCAAACTGCTCGTAGTAGCAGAACAGAGGACACAAAATGCTGCGCGTCCAGGCCGATTCGCAGGTGGGATCGTTATTGGTGGTCCGCACGTCGTAGCAAATGGCCAGCACAATGCTGATGAGGCCGCAGTCGATCTCCTTTTGCCTGAACCTCTCCATGGGACTATCCTGATCTTCAGGCACCTCCTCGTTTTGCTGTTTCTGAAACGCCTCTCGACTGAGATTGTGCAACAGATGGGCCTGCTCTTGGGTCATGGAAGTTTCAAAGATTTTGGGCTTAAAGCGCAGGGGATTCTGATGGCCGGACGGAACCTGCAGCTCCACAAAATTCATTTTGTATTGATCGCGCGAGAAGCGTTTCATTTCGTCGAGAATACGACTTTGTAGACGCTGAATAGGGCTAAGGCGATGGGGCTCCATCACACGACAAGTGGATTTATCCACCTAAAGGGGAACGAAAGATTGAATTCAGAGTTTAGATTGATTCTACTCTACTCACATCTCTAATATCTGGGGGCCCACTGTATTGGCTGGCATAGCCATAGCCAAAATGATTTGTTAACTTGTAAATGCGCTCGTCTCCCTCGAGCTGCAATTGGCACTGATCGGTGATGCGTTTGAGTTTCCATTCGTTGACAAGAGACTCCTTATCTGACTGATAAAGGGCATCGGCCAATGTGGGCAGACGCAAAAAGGTGGCAATGTAGTCCTTGCGCACGGTCTTTGGTTTCGGGGCATCGCCAATGCTAGAGGAGGCTCCACCTCCTGATGAACTATCTTGAGTGGTGGCCGCAGTGGCAGGCGGCAGGCAGCGTAGGCATAGCTGGTAATGATTATCCTCTGGATTGAATTTTATCAGCAGTGTTTTCAGCTCTCGCATATCGAATGCGCGTCGGCTGTGGAATCTGTTGAAATACAAAGGAAATGCCAAATGGCATACATATATACATGACATGGATAAATGGTTGGATAATGACTCACTTGTACAGCTTGACATCGGCATAAAAGTACAAATCATGCGAGTCAATAAATATATCGCAATTTCTTATGCGATCCACATGTAGTGCTTCCGCACCTTCCGCACCCCCTTGGGCCAAGGCAACCACGTCCCCGCGCCCAGACTCTGCTTCTGCTGCTGCTTCAGCCTCTGCTGGTGTTTCCTTTGCAGCTGCTTCTGCTGCTGTGGGCGAGTGGGATGGCTTCTCCCTGGCATGGGGATGTGGTATCACAAGGAAGCATGTGTTTTCCTTATAGCTGTGTGTGATCTGTCCATATAACATCTTTTTATTTTAATGCGTTTAACTACGTTTTATCTACTGTTTTTAGTGTAATTTTATTTATTTTAATGACCAGTCTGCCCGTATACCAGAACCTAAAAAATGCCACACTCCGCTTGCCGTAAATCCTAGATTTCCATGTGACCGTGAAACCAACCACACCAAATAAAGTACTAAACTTTTGAGTATTTTTATTAACTATTAACCCATTGTTGACTACGAATATATGCGCAGGTGATGGATGGAAACTACAAGATGAACTTACAAACATTCATCTGTTTAAAGAGAGGGCTTAAGTTTGCTCAGTTCGTGGGTATATTTTGATAGTGTATCGTTTTATATATATGTGTGCAAATAAACTAAGATATAAGCAAGCCCCTTCATGGAATATTTAAATTTAGGCATTTATTATTTAGAAAATCATAAACTTATTTATAAACAATACCCTTCAATGGGATTTTAGCATCAGACATTTTTTATATTTTAAAACTAATTTATAAACAAATACCGTCAATGGAATTTCAATATCAGAGATTAATTAATTCGAGATCAACATTAAACTGAGTCGGCGTTTGAAGACCAGAAGACATTAAAGTTCTTATTTAGGAACATAAGTGCTTGTATCATCATCTGTCATCAAAATATATTAAGAGATAAGTTTTCACTACGCAAATATGCAATACTGTTCATTTGGAATACGGATGTGTGATATATGCAAATAAATTGCATTTAAAACAAAACAAAATAAAACCATGCAAATAAAAACGGGTGGTTACACACACACACACACACACACACACACACTCATTTCGTTTTAAATATTTATCCATAGCTTAATGATCTCTGTACGTTATCTTTTTGAATCTCAACCCAATTGTAAAAAAACAATGTTTGAGAAAAATATCGATATTTTGTTGTCGTATAGCCGTCGTACTTGTTGGGACTGGGACTCTTTCTGGGACTTTTTGAGGGATTTTGTGGAGGGCATTCCGCTAGAGGTGGAAAAACATCGATGCTTCGCCATAAACAAACGATGTTTAAAAAATGGAAAAAACATTGATGTTTCTCTAGCTCTAGTTTGTGGCACAAGAAAAATGCAATTATTGTATGCAACATTCGATGTCTTTAGTAACGTCCTTTATTTTGGCCGATACTATCGATAGTGAACCGAAACAATCGCTGGTCGGCAATCGATAGTATCGCTGGTACTAACGATTTTTCCCAACGCGTGGTCACACTGTTTGTGGCACAAGAAAAATACAGAATTATTAAAATTACAAAAAAGGCCTCGCGTTGCAGCGTTAGGGCACCGGTTAGAGAGTGTAATACAAAAAGGCGACGTTAAATTGTGCCCAGTTGCTGCTGATCAAATCAAAATTCTGTGTTGTTGTCCTCCTGAATTGTGTCGAGTTGTGGACTGTTCGCGTAGCAAAAAAATTTCTATAACAGTTCTCAATCAATCAATACCTCTCTCGCTCGCTCGCTCTCTCTGTCTCTCTGCCCTGTCTTTCGCTGTACGTGCGTGCTGGTGTGTGTGTGTCAGTGTTTTTCTGTTTGTGCGTGTGTGTGGTGCTGTGTCGTCCACTCCTTGGTGCATAATTAAATTAATCAAATAAATCAAAAATCAACGTGTTGAAACCGAGAAGAGCGGCCACAGTGCAACTACAGCTTCAACATGACCATGGCAGGGCAAACAATCAACGACAGGCTGCTCGCAGCCCGTCACAGCCTTGCGGGCCAAGGACTGGCCAAGTCCGTCTGCAAGGCCACCACTGAGGAATGCATTGGGCCGAAGAAGAAGCATTTGGATTGTAAGTGCATACAAACGATATAAAAGGGATGCGGGTGGTGGTGCAAGAGGGGAGAAGAGGCTGAAGAGAGATAAGCAAGAGCCGTTACATTTCCTAGTTACAACAGTTACACACACGCACAGCGTGTGCAGAGGACAGAGCAGAAAAATGTGTCTTTGCCATTCATTCGCTCACACATACTTTCAGGCTCCCCCTCCCACTTTTCTTACACAGCAACTCCTTCTCTCTCCCACAATTTTTTTGGGGATTTGAGTGGTGTGATAAATTACAGTGAGTGCCAAAAGTGTATGTGACATGGCGAAAAATATATACCCAGTCCCCAAAAGCCCTTTTATGCTCGCTCTCCCTGGCTCTCTACCACCCCCTGCCATTGCACCTGCATTACACAGCTGTGTTTGTGGGCTCTATTCAGCATTAGCTGTTCCTCCTCCTGCCTCTCTCTCCCACTTACACTTTGTAGGCGCCTCTCTTTCTAATGTTACGTTTCAATTGCTCTCCCTCTCTAGGCTAGGCTCTCTTTCTAGTGTTACGTCACTTTCTCACGGCTGCACGTGTGTGCCTGTAGTTGTGTGTTTGTGTGGAACGCCTACAAAAGCCGCAATTGTTAGTGGTTTTGCGGTGTCATTGGCTTGTAAATTTATGCCCAAGCTGTTCCCTCATTTCGTGCACTTTTGTTTGTTGCTAATTTGGTCATAACTCTGATTACATTAGGAATAATTTTTGACTAAACAATAATTGCAAATTTGCTGGCTTTTGATAAGACAGAGATTGACATCCACCATCCACACAAGTGCTAATTACATCTTAGATGATATCCACTTATCTTCCACAAGGGTTATCTATTTCACTGACATCCACCATTCTTCTAATTATGTTTAGCGAACAGCTGATAATCACTTGATGACATTCTTGTTGGATTCTGGTTTTTTTAGAGCTCATTTCGGGCTCTCTTTCTGGCTCTATGTCTTGACCTGTTTTCTGGGCACGTTTGCAAAAAAAACGATGACTCATATAAAGAAAAAAAAAGAGACCAATATTACTATTTGCCACATAATCAGCACCACCCGCTGTCAGACTTCTCTCTTTTGCATTGTCTGATTGGAGAATGTGTCAACGATAGAAAATAAATGGTTTCCAATTGTGGTCCACATAAAATCCCCCACACAGCTGCGGTGAGCCCCCTCTCTTACCGCATCATGGGGATTTTTATGAAGAAAATTGATTGAAAATTAAAGCTCAACTTCTATAATCAATCGTTTTTCTCTTGCTCAGTTCAAACCTGATTCGTATGTGCGATAGTACTCGTTTGTTTGTTGGGACCCACAACAGGTAGAATTTCTGCCTGAAACCTTATTTGTTTTACCGTTTCTCTCTCTCCCTCTGTCTGTCTCTCTTTCTGTCTGTATATTCTTGCGCTTTATAAATAAAACAAGTTAAGATTTCACAGAACCAACAAGAACGGAAAGAAGTAAAGACGAAACTCCAGCTTAAAGTAGAAGAAACGCTGAAAAAGTAGAAGAAACGGCAGTTAAGAAAGAGCTTTAAACAAAAGGAAACAACTTGTTAAATTAGCTATCAATGGGGAGTCTCTCTCCGATTCGTATCATTTTATAAGGAAATGCAGCTGCGACCTATTTTGATTTTACTTTCATTAAATTGTCTACAAAGGAGGGGCAGTCAATTGTTTATAGCATCATATATTGGATTTCATTACTTCACTTTATTCTCAATAAAATGAACAATCAATAGGAATAGCCATTCCCTTTAAAAATCAAACATTTCTCATGCATAAAATTCACCAAAGACCAAAGTAAATTGATCAATTTTCCATATTTTCCATTGCATTCTAATTTGTTATACATTTATTCGTATGGTGTGCCCCGCTTTCCTCTCTCTTGTCGTCTGTTGGGTTGATTTTCTAAAGCAAAAACCAAACAAACATCTGGATGTAAACGCCCCTTCGAATTGCATTTGTTTATTGTTTCCGTCAGAGTTTTTGCTGAATGACATGGGAAACCACCAGCGAATGAGAGAAATTGTAGCATTTCTTATCAGAGTTTTTCCTTTTTGTCTTGGCTTTGTGGCTGTGTGTGGGGGATTTGAGTCTGTGTTTCAGATAAGCGGCGCCACAGTATAGAAAATACGAGACGCGACCGATAACAGAGCGTTGATTACAATTATACATTTGTTTATATGACAATATTTGATGGGAATTTTTTATGATGATTGCTTTAAACGTTTCTAACATTTTGCTGTTTTTTCTATTTCATTGCAGATTTGGTGCACTGCACAAATGAGCCGAATGTCTCGATACCTCATTTGGCCAATTTACTTATCGAGCGTTCACAGAACGCCAATTGGGTGGTTGTCTACAAGTCGCTGATAACCACACATCATCTGATGGCATATGGCAATGAGGTTTGTATCTCGTCTTATCGCCCCACAAAGAGGGGGCGTATTATGTAGATATAGATAGAACATTCCATTAGCAGGAGATGGACATCCGACCATCACGCCTGAGTGGCATCTGTTCGTGTTGCTGTGGTGCAGCGAATCAATGTCATTCGATGAAAGTCCCCCCAATGCAACAGTTATTTTTTGCATTGATCTCACTTGCTGTCTTGCACTCTAAATATTCCGCTTCGATATCATTGTGGGGCAATATTCTCTCCATTTCAAAAGGTCACGTCTTTGGTTTTGTCTTATGCCTTTTGTTGACTCTCTTTTTTAATGTTCCAACGATTGCTTCGAGCTTCACGCTTGTTGTTATTGGGTGCTCTCTTTCTTTCTCGGAGCTTATCTTTAATTGTTTTTCCTCTCTCTCTCGCTCTGTGGTTTTATTTGTTCAGTCTTTTCGTTTGGGGTGTTTATTTGGCGACATAATTGCAAGCTTCCTTTCATTCAGGGGGACAGAGAGACAGAGGGGGAGGGTCAAGCTCAAGTGCGAGATTGTGCCACAAATGAAATTTGATTGCTGGAGGGCTTACTACACAGACACAAAAGTTGAAGATGCTCGATAGGGTGTATGTAAATACGTATGTATGTACATATGTTCATAAGAAGGAAAGTACACTATTTGTATGACCAGAGGGCATACCTTAGGGCCTAAGCCGGGCCTAAGATGAGAGTTAAATTTTAAAGCTGGTTTTGTAGGATTTCAGGTAGATTTTCAATGATTCCATGTCATATTTTGGAAAAACTATTAGGAGAATCAATTGCCAGGGTTTAAAGGGAAAGCTTTTTTCTATTTTTACTTCAATTATTCTATTAAGTTAAAAACGAACTAAAACGAAATCGGAATTGCTTTACTTGGGATATTCGTATAGTTTTGCTACTATGACATAATATATCAAATATTCCTCAAGCTACCTAATCAAGAAAATTCATAGTTGAGCATTTTACAAGGCTTTTAAGCGAGATAGGCCGTATTCTTATCTTATATAGTATTTTTATCTCTACTCATAATGATGTTTCAGCATTCTGTATCCCTTTTTAACCATCATTCTCTCTCCATCTTTTTATCTTTACAGCGTTTCATGCAATATTTAGCATCAAGCAACTCTACATTCAATCTCAGCTCCTTTCTGGACAAAGGAACTGTTCAAGGTATAAAGATCTTGCCCTTAACTAATACTCAAAACATCCCACTAACACTTCCCATATCCATTTCCATTATTTGAACAAAAAAAAATGCATTTGTATAAATTTATAAAATAAAGCTTACATTCTCTATTCCTCTCTCTCTCCTTCTCTCATGCTGCGCAAACGTTTGGCTTTTACTCATTTGTAACTATTTTTTTTTTACATAAATTTAACAAAAATAATTAAAAATTCGTAACAAAAATATCAAAATGCGTCGCTTACTCACAAATAAAATACATGCAACATACAACAACATTTGCTGGCTAACAACTCGAATCGAATTACTACAAAATATCAAAACTAATTATTCCAAAAGCAGATGGTGGCATGGGCGTTCCAGGTGGCAGAATGGGTGAGTATATTGCAACAAGCTCTGCTATGTGGGAAAATTGGCTACTCTTTCAAATACTCTACTTAAACTCTTTGCGGGGGCTCTTGTACTCTTTGTTTCCTGGTTGAGTGTTACTAATTTTCGTTTTTTTTTAGCTAAAAAGAGAATCCAAATTTACTAAAACAAAAATTAATTATTGTTTTGGCCATTGTTTAATACTCTTGTTTGTGTGTATTTTCTGTTTTTAATATTTATTAGAAATATATATTAAATATCTTTCTATATTCAACAGGTTACGATATGTCCCCATTTATACGACGCTATGCCAAGTATTTGAATGAAAAGTCGCTCTCCTATCGAGCCATGGCCTTTGACTTTTGTAAAGTCAAACGAGGGTAACTACTACTATAACATATACTATAATGCATATATCAAATGTGTAACTAATTGATTTTTGTTTATAGCAAAGAGGAGGGCTCGTTGCGAAGCATGAATGCGGACAAACTCTTGAAGACTTTGCCAGTTTTGCAGGCACAATTGGATGGACTTTTAGAGTTTGATTGCCAGTCCAATGATTTGTCCAATGGTGAGGGATTACCCATCTATATATGTAATTGGATTATTTAAATTACTTATTTCTTGTGTGTTGTTTTTAGGCGTTATTAATATGAGTTTTATGCTCTTATTCCGCGATCTCATCCGTCTGTTTGCTTGCTATAACGATGGCATCATCAATTTACTGGAGAAATACTTTGATATGAACAAAAAGTTGGCACGCGATGCATTGGATCTCTACAAGAAGTTTTTGGTTCGCATGGATCGTGTGGGGGAGTTCTTAAAGGTGGCAGAGGTATGTAGAGGTGTTCCTTAATTAAAGAATTCCTTATTTAATGTTTGATTTATTTGCATTACAGAATGTTGGCATTGATAAGGGTGATATACCCGATTTGACCAAGGCCCCAAGCTCTCTTTTGGATGCCTTGGAACAGCATTTGGCCACGCTGGAGGGTCGTAAAGTATCTGCTGCCAATACGCCCACACAGTCTTCGAGGTGTGTTCGACATTTAGTGGAGTATTTCTAGCGTTTATGATTGTTTTGTATTGGAATTATTTAATTATTTTGTTTTATTCTATAATATTTTGTTATTTTCTTTGATTTCTTTTCATTTGGTTTCATGTTTTGGTTTCGATTTCGATGATCAGTAGCCATCAACGCAATGTAAAATCCGCTGTATCTGCACTTTCTTCTACCAGCTCTGCTTTTGGCACTGCAGCCGCTTCCAGTAAATTCGATGCCACCAATGGGATTGATGAGCAGCTGAAGGCACAGGTTCTGGCCGAAGAGGAGGCCGCCATGAATCAGTACAAAGTAAGTTTTGTGATATTATTCGAATATGAGTAAAGATTAATTTATTTCTCCGCTTGTTTCTCCATTAAGTCCAAGGTATCGTCGCCCACTAGTAGCGGTGCTGCTGGCTCAAACGCTGCACTAACAAATCCATTCCTATCGTCACCGCCAGCCTCATCGGCTGGCCAGCCGATAGTTGATCTGTTTGGTGCCGCGTCGGCACAGCCCGCTGCTGCTGGAGCAGCGTCCCACCACCACCAGGCGCCACAGGCCACCACCAAGGCCTCTGATGATTTGTTGCAGCTGGGCAATCCCTTTGCCGATATGTTTGAAGCCAGTGCCAGTGCTGGCGGCTCCAATGCTGCAGGAGGTGCCACAGGTGCTACTCTTAATGCCAATAATTTGTGGATGCATAATAATGGTAGCATGTTATAATTTTCTCTTATTATTTCCTAAGTTATCACTAGAGTTTAATTTTTTATTTATAATGCTGTATATACAAATACGAATCAGTGTGTAAGTGTAGTATGTACTTCTGTTGTATCCGTATCCTCCGTAAATGGTTCAGAGCTAAGAGGAGAGCGCACACTTTTCCTAGTGGCGCGTCCTAGACGCCCGCCGCCCCCCTCTTTCTGTATATTGCACCAAAGACTTTCATGCACCATTTACTATCTCTCTCTCTCATATATTTAGTAATCATTTTTCGTATTTCCGTATTGAATCGTATAAGTTTTCTTGATGTCGATCATTTTTGCTTACCTTTTTTGATTTCTTATGAATTTCTGTCTAATGTATTGTTACTTCTTCATTTTTTTCATCACTATTTCTTTTCCAACAAAAAAAACCAACCAAACCCGAATACAAACAACGACAACGATTACCGATTACCGATAATGAATACAACTCTTCGATACAAACTCGATAACAAAACAATCGTACAATCGCTCACAAAAAAAAACACTTTCAAAAACAAATACAAAAAATATGAAAACAAAAACTAGGTTTCAATGGCGCTTCAGTCTCCTCCGCTGCTGCAACAAATGCATTCGTTTCCGATAGTAATTTCTCATCCGTTTTTGGTAACACGGAACCCACAGGTAAGTCCTTCAATGGCCATCCAATAATCATTCATTCCATTACTAAAACTGCAACCACCGCTCTTCTAAAATATATATTATACAAATATACGCTTAAAATTGACTAATTTTTGAGTGGTTTTCGTCTTAAAAAATTCTAAACCGAAATGAGGCTATAATTATGCTAAAAATTAACTAATTTTGGTCTATTATTGGTGTGTGTTTCAAAAATGCAATTAACAAACTGTTAGCATGATGGTTATGTGTTATTTAAACCGATTTTCGTTTTGTTTTGAAAAGCAATTTCCACACGAAAAGCCAGGCTTAATTTCTGTTAAGAGTTCCAAAGGCTAGTTTTGAGTTGTTAGTTTAAACTTAAGATTTGTTTGTATTTTTTGTGTATATTTTTATATATTTTTCCGTTCTATATTTATTTAAAATTGGTATCCTGTAAAATGTCTGTGTGTTGGACTTTATTCAGCTTCGATGTCGTTGCCCCCCAATCCATTTTTCGATGACGCAGTCGCTGTTGCACCTGTTGCTGCACCACCATTTGGCAGCAGTAACATTTTCATGGATCAGCAGCAGCAAGCAATGTTCTACATGCAACAGCAGCAACAACAGCAGCAGCAGCAGCAACAGCTGCAACTTCAACAGCGACAGCAGCTGCAGCTGCAGCAACAGAAACAGCAAGAATTTCCACCAGGTGAAATCTTTGTCCTCTCGCCACACCACAAAAGCCAAGCCAAGCCATCTCTCTTTTCCCACCATTCGCCAGGCTTTGGTTGTCTGTACAAAGCTTTTCCACCTGCCACTCTTGCTTGTAGTGCTGCCGCCGCCGCACACTCAGAGAGCACTGTCTCAGTCTTCAAGCTCTGTCCTGTACAGTAGACACTCATTGACATCTACAAAACAACACGCTTTCTCCTACACCACTGTTGTTGTCGTCCTCGTCTGCTCGCCTCGTGTTTTGTGAGTAGCTGTTTTTTTGATTGTCCTGCCATTGATTTTTGAAGAACCTCTGTTGCTCTGTCAAATATCAGATCCTCCGCTAGGATCAAAGTCTTATCTGCGTTGTTGTTCGAGTATTTCTTTAGTTTTTTTCTGTTATTAAATTGTATTCATTTTTTTGTGTAATTTGTATTCGATGTTGCTTTTATTGAAAAGAAATTTGTTATTGTTTTCATGTAATTATTGAATCATTTTTGTGTATTTAATGTTTAAATGAAATTAATGTTTATGTGCGATAGTAATATTTTTGTGTACAAGAAAATTGCTGTTACAAAAAAAGTTATAAGAGGTCTACAACTTCTAGACAACCTTCTAATGACTTCATATCTATAACTTTTGTTTTAATCTCTACAAAATCTAACTTTTTCAACGCTAACAATACTGTAACATTATCCACTTTGTGTTTTGCCTGCTTTTTGTATTTAATCGAAGCCATAAATCATGTAATATAAATATCTGAAGCTATGGTTGTTGTCATAACTAATCCCAAAAACGCAACCCATTATTTAGGCATAACCAAAACAACAAATATTGATACATATATATATTTTCTATATAAAAATGCAAAAAACAATTCATGTTATTTATTTTGTAAATGTTATTTTTTCTCTTTTTCTCTCTTTTTTATGTTTTTATGTACTTAAAAAACAAAAAAACCAAAAAAACAAAAACCTCACATTGTCTCATTGTTAATGTTGGTGGCACAAAAATCCATATACGAACATTTTCTAATCAACATACATCTATTATAATACGCTAAAACATGTATATGTGTGTTTATGCTGGCAAAAAACAAATTCGAATCGAAAACTGAAATGAACATAAAACGGGAAAACGGAAAACTCCGACGATAACTCGATATAACATCATCTTCAACAACAAAAATACTACTCCTGGGCTTCCATTCATCGGCTTCCATTGTCTATATCTACTATATATACATACATTTCAAAAAATGTGTTTGTCTCTGTGTATAAATGTCTGCTATATAAAAAACTCGGTGCATTGGCTATCTACAACAACAACTACAACCAAAAACCATCAACCATCGTGTAAATTGTGTGTACAAAAATGAAAAGGTTTCGATGCTTTGGGCGATGTACTGAAGCCAGCTTCAGCCAGCAATCAAATGAACGTTGTCGCCACCACAGGTGTCTATCCGACCGGAAACAGCAGCGGCAACTCGATCCTTGCATTACAGCAGCAGCAGTACCTCCTGGGGCAGCAGCCGCACCAGCAAATGCCACTGCAGCACCAGCAACTCCAGCAGCTACAGCAGCAACAGATGCACATGCAGCCGCAACAGCCACAGCCAGCGGGCACTGGGAAGATAATTACCGGCGATTTGGATAGTTCACTAATGTCACTAGTTGATAACTTAAATATAAATAAAACGGCAAGTGCAAAGTGAGTAAAACATCGAGCTAAAACAGAAATAGAAACAAAAACGATCTATACTACATACTCGAATTATGTGCGTGTGTTCGAAAGTGAAACCAAAACAGACAGAAAACATAATCTCATTTGTTGTTGCCCGAAACCCTGCCCTATCTACCATTTGGAGCTGTGAAAGTACTCTCCCTTGATCCAAACAACCCAACAACCATTGCCCGCCCGTCCCCCCAACCACCATTCGTATTCATGTTCCATTATGTGTACATAAAGTATCCATCCATATTCCAAAAACAAAAACAAAAACCAAAAATTCCAAATAGTTCGAAATCACGCAGAGAAACAAATTTTTGTTTAGAAGAATGTGTATAGAGAAATTTCAATTGAAATGCCGTGTTCATATCCATTACTCTCTTACCCCATTATTCTCATAGACCTGTGCAATGGAATTCACCTAAAAATACAGCGAAACCAGGTGCTAATTGGACACCACAACCAATGGCGGCTACAACTGGTGCTGGCTATCGTCCAATGGTGAGTTATGCCACTCTAACTCTCTAAAAACTCTACTCTCTACTGTCCGAACTCTACTCTAAATCAAACCAAAAAAAAAAACAACTAAATACTACTCGTACTCGTACTACTACTACTCGAAAGAAAGAAAGATCCAAAAGCTCCACTTTTGCCTGGAATCTGAAATCTGAATCGAATTCAATCGAACTATCGACTATAATAATTCGTATACACACTAGAGAATTTGTGCCGAAAATCCAATAAATAATTGAAAAATGAATGCCAGAAAAAAAAACAAGAAACGATACAACAAAACACATGACAATTTTTTAATGTATAGAATCGAAAAAACACAAGTATTTTTGTAAATTTTGTCGTCTTTATTTGTGTTATATTTTCGTGTCACCCTCAACACTTTAGGCATTCACCTTCATGTAATACCAATACCAATTTTGATTCTGATTTTATATAATTTTTCTTTTTATTTTCTAAAAAAAAAAAGAATGCACCATGCAATTTGCGATGTTACAGCCTCAGCTACTTGGTTCTCTTTGATTTCCTGTGTATGGTCTTGAAAGTTTTCTAATAATAATAATAATACTAATAACAATATTCCTTGGCTTGTTTGCAAAATCCTATTTCCAAATCTGTATGTTGTAATATCCAACAAAAGGACCGAAACCAAGTTGTTGCGGGAGTTGTAAGTGTTTCTACTTTCTTTTTGAAATCTTGGCTAAGGTGTTTCCAAGGTTTTTCCCCACACACGCTCCCACCATATAATACAGCACCAGAACACAAAGCAAGCACTAGGGCTATCTTTAAACTTTAAACTTTTGTGGCACATCTCCGGGAGATTGTAGGTCGAAGAGTACCCAAAAAACAGACATAACATGAAAACAGGCCACAACAAACCACATACTTTCTGTGTTTTTAATTTCCCTTTATTATTTTACACTTTTTTCTTTTGCATTTATATATATATATGTATCCTTAAAATATGAACTATCACTTACTTTCTTTTCTTTATTTTATGTTTGCTTTATATATTCTCAACTATCCCCAACGCATACCGCAAAAAATATCGAAAAATCAAATCTAAAAATCGAACTAAATATATATTGAAACCCAACCAAACAACCAATCTCACGCTGCGCCTGTGTGTGTGTCAATATATATTCTATCAATCAATCAATCAATCAATATCAATATAGGCACATGGCATGACCGTAAGTCCTGCGCCAATCACAATCAATCATCCGTATATACATGCTAGTTATCCTGTAATGCCAAATTATATGCAGGTAAGATGATGCAACCAAAAAAATACCCCAAAACGAAATCAACATAATATAAAGAACCCAACAAACCAAAACAAAACAAAAACTATAATTACAAAAAATATATATAGTATCTATATATATATAATTTTGATTTCGACCTGAGTTGCCGTTTTATCGTTTTTTAGTTCTTTGATCATTTTTATTTATCATTTCGTTAACCAATCTTTCAGTTTCCCATTCGTGACTATCAATCGAATATCTAACATCTTCAGCACTACTATCTAACGAATAAAGCGATCTATACGCTAGTTAAATCTCCTCCTAACTCTCGAAGCAAAAACCATCTGTTCTATCCTCTGAAAGCCACAAGCGTGTGTTCTGTCTAACTATCTACCTCTCTTCTACCTGTTTCTGGTCTCTAAAAGTGTTGCACTCCCTTGTGTTTCCCTTAATGATTAAGTTTTTGGTTTTTTTTTTATTTGCCCGTAGAATTATTCAGTTTTACAACCGAGTTACTGTAGAATCTCCACTAACTTCCGTATGTAGACCACTGTTGTTCCTCACCAGCTCACGGCGACCTAAAGCTCTACTAAAGGAGAGAGAACTGTGTATCTTTATCCTCTTCCACTGATATACTTTGTAGCCGTTGCGTCTGTCCTAGCGATTTAAGAAGTACATATGCAACTCTCTCTCCCTACCAGTGCATGCAGTTATTTTGATGCGTTCATCATTTTATTCGCATTACTTACTCCTGTTTTTGAATGACTCTTGTAGGGGATGCCGGTGATGGGGCAAGCCCCTTTGACTGGGGTGCCACCGACGATGATGTCGGCGCCGCAAAGTAATTCCTCAGCGGGAGCAGCAGCAGGAGCGACGGGAGGCATCATGCAGCCCATGCAGCCGACGCAGAATGGCAGCGGCAATAAAAGCGTACCACTGGATCCATTTGGTGCGTTATAAAGCGGCACTTATCCAGTCCACCCACACCCACACACACACACACTTTAAGCGCTCTAACCTCATAGAAAGCAGACAAACACCCACACACACACATAATAAAATATTATAAATTATATATATATATTGAAAAATTTAAAATGTTTACATTATGCGAACACAGAAAAGCTACAGAAAAAAAATGTTTATGAAAATGGCACTTAAAGCTAAAAGAATGGAAAAGAAAAGATTATATTATAATGTTGAACGAAAAACAAATGCTATATACATACAATATATACGAGTATATATATATATATTTATATTATTACTATTTAAATGAAACAAAAGAAACAACCAACAAATAAGTTTGACTATTTATATGTATACACCAATTTATATACTATGAATGCTAAAAAGAACGAATGAAAAACGAAACAATTTCCGTAAATAGCTAAAAAGAAAAACGAAGAAGAGTAGTCTATGTGAATTATACCTATGAGAACTCTACGATAAGTCTAAGCAAAAAACATGTAGTTGTGTCCTACGCCAATCACACGTTGAACTATCTAAATTATGAAATACTAGTGGAAAACACTCTGTTAAAAGCCAGCCCAAGCCCCGATGCCCGATTGCAATATTTTAATCCGTCTATATGTATGCAAATTTATAGTTTTTTTCTGTTATTTGTGGTTAAATATACTATATATGTACAAGGTTTTTTTAAAACTGTTAAGCAAATTCTAATTTTGTAACTCAAATAATTGTAAATGCATTCCAAGCTAGTTTCAATTTTGTCCAAATTTAATTTGCAAAAGCTAAAACATTTCTAATTGTTAAGTATTATTTAAAAACTCTAAAGCAACGCTGAAAATTGATGTAGAAACGTGTGCTGAAGATACGATTATGTTTAGATGCGATATATTTGCAGCGGCGTATATTTGAATATGCATGTGTTATATACTCTAGAGCCATTTATTTAATTGCTTCGAAAACCGACAACACATCAAGATACATACGTAGTTCGTTTGAAGATTGTGTATATACAAAAAGAAAGCATGAGATGAGGCGTGTGCGTAGGTTATTTCCTATTGCCCCACCCACACGCTGAACTATGTCTAAATAAACATTTACATATAAATTATACAAAGTATTTTCTGTTATTTATTATTTATCTTATGTTCTGCGTGTGGACCTGGATGGAGCATGCCAAAATGACTTCCATTAAAACTTTCATTATATCTATCCCACCACCTCCATTCAGTGTGTTATACTTTTCTGATGATTCCAAAGGTTTCTTCAACCCGCTTTCCTATCGTTACTATCGCCTTTTCCAAAACGTTTGTTTCCTACCTTCTACGTTTTCTTAGTGGGTCAGTGAATCTTTTGAAAGCTGAGATATGTATCTATCGCTTTTACACGCGTGTACTTAACAAATGTATAAATACTCAACGTTTTGAGCTGAAAAGTAGGCTATATTTTTGCACAAGTCCACAGGCAATTCCCCGTTGCTCACAAAAGTACATATTACTATATAGTATATTCCTGATCTGCATCGAAATATGGAACCAACAATTCAGAAATATAAAGATTTGAAATCATTTCAAATTCTTTTTAAATATTGAGTCAAGCGCGTCGTCTTGTGTAGCCACAGAGAGAGAGAGAGAGAAATGTTGTCGTTGGGGGAACGTAGACATTTTGTAGCAAAATTGTTCTTTTTTGAATGAATGTCTACGTGTATGTTGGCCAGGATCTAGGGATAATTATTCAAAGAGAAAAGTAGAGGGTGTAGTCGAGTACACAGCACCGCAAAATGCAATAAAATTTCAAAGCAAACAATCATATATGATATTTTGTCATTAAAGCTAAAGCAAATGTAAAAGCAGTAAGGCAAACCCCCTTGAATCAATGTAAATTTAGCTAAATTATACACTCAAAACAAAATACAACAAAACGCAACTCAGATAATTACGAAAAACAAAAATGTTTCATGACAATATTTATACGCTGGTGTTTGAGCTAAAACTATACTCATACTTAGGAACTAACTAATTTACCAACTACAACAATTATTCTATCGTACATCTGTACGCTGCGCCCAACAAAACGATGTGTACACTGCGACCAGAATGGAGCAGAATATTAAATAAAATACGCGAAAAGTTTCCAAAAAAAACTATGCTTAAAAATGTATCTATAGGCCATGCAATAGAGAAAGAATCATATACGTATGAGCTCTTTATATATTTCAATGAAATGTGTGTTTCTATTAGTTGATTACTACGCGCAACCACTCAATGATCTATTAGATATGAAACATAAAGATATTCTGTCTCGTACATGAAGCATTAATGCATCTGTACCGGTACAAGAAAATGATGTGACCACTTATTGATCCTTCGAAATGTGGGATCTAGTGGTGCAGAATGTGAAGTATAACTTGCGAACAGTTTTCAGTAAACTAAGCTTAGAAATGTATCTTTAGAGATTGCATTATACATGTACTATCTACCTATGAGCTCTACATATTTCAATCAAAATGTTGTGTTTCTATTAGTTGAGGAGGCTGTTTTCCTACAAAAGAAAAAACCCTATTGATATCTACTTAAATTTGCAAACACCAAGAATTATAAGATATTTTATCACGATGAAGTCTTCAAAATTCTATTCAACAAAATTCTCATTAAAATTGAAAACAATTTAGGTATGTACACGTATATGCACACACACACAAACACACATATTCTCATTGGATAAACATGCATAGATATAAAATATATATATTGTGTATTGTATAAAATTTATGTTGAAAACAGAACAAACCTTCAGAAAACAAAACAAAAATGAAATGTTAGTGCAAAATAAATGTGTAAAATAAAAGAACTCAGTAGTTTTTATCTCTTAATTCAAGCATTTCGCTTCATTACAAAGTATACTCGTCGTGAAATCGTCACCTGCTCATAAGATTCTCTGTGTGCGTTTTTGAGATATAAAATCCCTTCGCCATGCCTTGCACTCTACGCCAGCGCGGCCTGTCCTATCGGCCACGCCGTGACAAGGAGAAGGATGTCCTGGCGCCCAAGCCAGTGCATCCGCGTGCCTTGCGCTTCCATGGATTCTTCGGCATGTCGTTTGTCCGCCAGCATGTGATGCTCGATGATCGCTGGACACCTAGTTCGCTGACAGAGCAGTTCAAGGGAATGTCCGACTTGTTGAGTAAGTGCCACAAATCACCATCGTACGATACGTCCTCCATAGCCTTGGTTGCTCTTAGACCGCCGCAAGGAATTCAAGAGTCATGAATCGAAGGCCAATCGCATGCGTTATTTCCGCCAGAATAAACGCCTTAAGCTGCAGTGTCGCGATGGACGCGCAAAGTTGCAGAATGTTTTGGTCAATGAGAACACCCACAAGATACGAAATTTTCTGATCAACCACAAGGACATGCAGCGGTTGTACCAAAAGATGCCCATTCATTTGGTGGTGGACAACATCAATCAGCGGACCTTTGTTCTGCGCAAGGAGCGAGATCGTCTGGAGTTTCGTTTGGATCAACTGAAGAAGAACTACAAGGACCTACTGGTACTTAATCATGGTACTTTTAAACATCCTTAAACACTTTCAAATTCTGATTTAGCTCGAACGCGCTGTGTTGGAAAATCGCATCAAGTATCAAAATGAATTCGTATTGGACGAAGAGCTCAAGTCCCGGGTTTTCCTCAAAAAAATCGAGAACTCTAATGTGCGCCTCAAGGCCATAAAGACCATCAACAACACATATAAGAAAATGATACAAGTTCTGGTACACGATGAGATCTTTTATGAGCCTATTTTGCGCTCACTGAGCGGTGATATGGAAGATCAATCCAATTTTATCAAGCACATACTGTATCTTGGAATGCCGGCCATATCAAAGTTCAAGGAGCTCAACGATGAGTACCGACATCTAGAGGATAAGTCACATAAGAATCTCCAAATGAAGCTCCAACTGTTGGCTTCGCTAAAGAAGCCGCCAGTTACGGGATCTATGATACATACGAAGAACAAGGAGGAGGGTCAACCACCCTCCGCGAACCTGAAACGTTATGTGCGAGAGACACAGAGCATGATGGTACTCAAATTGGAGCTGAAATCGATTGAGAAGATCATCAAAGAGGTGAAGTTTGTGACACTGTGCTCTCAGGCCAAGGAAATATATCCAAGGTAGAAAATAATGCAACTTAGCTCCGAGAAGGCGGGTTTAATCCTTTCCAACTTTGCAGAATGAAGAGCCAAGTGGACAACAATGACAAGTTGCATCGCATGATTGTCAACGATATTCTGGCCCACGAGATGCTGGAGACCAAAATGAAATGTGCCAGCGTCCTTAAGGGTGTGTTGGTCAACAATCTTTCAGAAGAAGAAATCAAGTAGGTGGTTTTTAAAGTACCATACAGAGAGATCATACCCCAATCCTTGCCATATCTATAGCCGCCTGGAACGCATCAAGGACCTGAAGAAAACTCTACAGAGAGCGGACGAATTCGAGCAAAATACGCTGCAGCATCTCAAGAATCGTGCAGATGCCTATGTGCTGTTAAGGTAAGTTGGCAACGATCTTTATAAGATATTGCTTACGAATAGATTGCTGACCTATTAGATTGACAATTTGGAATCTTGTGGAAATACTGCGTCATGTGGATCGTCAGCCGCGATTGATTCGGGCACAGTATCCCAATTCCTATTTGAAGTTGCCGCTACTCAAATTTGAAATGCTGAACATGAGGGCCGCGGCTCCAGAACTCTACGAGGAGAACAGTTGAGTGAAGAATGCCCTCATCTCAAGCAAATGTCTAAATCGTTCTTGATCTTCTTCCTACAGTTGACAACATCATGCACATGTTGAAGCGTAAAATCTATAAATTGATGAAGGGCTACACTGTGGAACTTCGGCCAACCACCATCCAGCGTAATGTTAACGAATATCATGCCGACTTCCTTGCCAGCCTCGACATGTTCGAGCCCGCTAATGATGATGAGCAGCAGCAGGCCGTGCCCGAGGAGGATCTCCTGCAGGAGAACAAGACAATGGCCAATGTACCCAATCGCAAACAGATCAAGGCCCAAAGTGCCAAGCTTGTGGAGGAATCAGCCAAGCGTGATGAATAGAATTAGTTTTTATTTTTATTTACTTGTTTTTTCGTTTCAAAGAATGATAGAAATTTTAAGTAGTATGTATCTAAAGCCGTTGCTCCAAATTTTTTGCTAAGTAGATGAAAGTGCCTACAAAATTTCAAAAATGTCTGGTTCCTGACGGAAAAATGCAAATCCATTTCTCATAATTGTTGTCTTCTTTTTGGCCATAATAAATAGCAGCGCACCAAAAAAGAAAAGAAAAAAATGAATAAATCGTGAGCCGAACAATGGAAGCGCCTTCATATAATTGATCTGAAATTGCTGCAAACGTTTGCTTCACCTGGGGATCGGATCTCTTGGGTCGTTTCGGATCGGATTGCTTCAACTTTTGCCTTTTGACGACGACGACGACGACGCCCTGCAGTTTCGGTAGCTCTTGTTTGGCTGCTGCTGCTGCTGTTGCCAACCTACAAAATAATGGCTAGGAAGAATTATTGTTCCATTGCCACATCACATAATTGGTGGGGAGGCTGGAGTTTTCTTTCGCTCTTCAGTTAGGTTAGCTTTTCTCAGTTCAGTTTGATTTGTGCGCTTGTTGTTGGCCAAAAGTGTGATGATGGGACTGTGATAAATTTGTGGGGAGTTTTTGGAGGCTAACCTTCTATCAATTATTCCGCATTCGAATGCATCAATAGGCCATTAATCATTTCCTGGCCACTCCACAACTCCACAAAGCCACTTCCTCTCTGTGCTCGATCATCCATCCACCCATTCATGCCGGCGCACTCAAAAAGGTCAATCGTTGTCATAAAAATGTTACAACTTTATTCGACTGACGATGGATGGATGGAAAATCATCACTGCTCACTGCTCCCCCAAAAATGGAATGGATGTGGGTTTCATTTTCTGTCAGGGGAGTGCACACACGTTTTCAGTTCAATCTTTATACATACTACTGTACATTGTATACCTGTTCCCTGTACCTGTCTTCTGTCTTCTCTTCCTATCTATCTGTATGGTTATATCTGCGTACACGATATCACGCCGCCGCAGCCACCGAAAAACCTGGGCACGGGAGCACGCGAGCCTCCATAAGCCCTCTCACAAATAAGGGTTATGCAAGCCTTACATTACACTCGTGCCTCCCCACCATGTTTATTCATATCCACACTCGCATTCACTCGAACATATTCGTGTGGTTTCATGCCACCCCCCTCTTGGTAGACAAATTAGCCACCGAAAGTGTTTGGGTGATGATATTTTCGGGGGTCTGCCTCTGCCCTTAAAAGTTAATTTTGTGGTCAACTTTCAACACTTTGCAAATGAAAGGCACATACATGTATGTCTTACCAATATTTTGATTCATTTTTGTGGCTGATTTGTTGTGTAAATAAAATGAAGAAGATAAAACGCCTTAATTTAATGTTTAAATGTGGTTTAGGACAGTCGTTTGTAGTGTTCTTTCAATTTATTGCATAACTTGTGATCGATTAAAAACACATCCATAAATTGATTATAATTAATCACATGATCACGGAAATATCGCAAATCAATTAATCCTATGGACCAATGAGCATAATTATGGTCCAAAAAACATGAATTTGTTATGGGGGTTAGCAAATATTTCGGTTAATTATCTTAAAATATTGTCTGTTGGAAAGTCAGGGGCGTCTCTTCCTACAGAAGCCAAACGAATGCCATCGTTAATCTTCATAACCGAAACAAATGCAATTGCCATTGCAGCTTTTAACTGTCTGTCTAGTAGTCAAAACCTATTTAACCCACCACTTTGCACTCTTGCCCTGAAAACCAACGATGAAGCTAGAGCTGGAGCTGGAGCTGGAGTGGCTGCTGCTGCTGCTGCTGCAGTTCCTGTAGTCATCGCTCAAACGGTTGCAAGTTGCAACATTTCAAGAAGCCACAGCCCACCGGCAGCAGCAGCAGCCACAAACATTCGCTTAATAATTATGAACCTTCTTGTGCTGTTTGGCGGCAGTTTGTGTTTGAAATAATTCGTGGAGTAGCCCCGGCATCCATCCAGTATCCAACATCCAGCATCCAGCATTCAGCATCCAACTCCGATCCAATAGTCGGAGTCGTGGCAACAACAATTGGTAGTCAGTCAAGTTAACGCGGTCTGCGAAACTAGCCAATTTCTGTGAGCCGTTTTCTGCTGGCCCCGAGTCGTGGCCAAAGGTTTTTCTTTCTTTGCTTTTTTTTTGTACAATTTGTAAAACGAAGACGAACTACAGGGAGAAGCAGGAAGGAAGGTTGTGATGTGGTCTTAACGATATTTGAATGCTCTAACCAAAAACTAAAGAGTACTTCAAGTGCTTAAGAGAATAGTGAAGTGGGTTCTATTGGGTGGGTTTATTTCTAAATTTATAGCTACTTTGAATGGCTACGATTTCCCTTTTGAAAGGGTGTTTAATATGGGATTTACTGCACATTGCACGGAGCACCCCCAGGAAATTATCTTGTCAATGCCTGGGCTTCAATTGCAGTCCAGCTATGGCCTGGGCTTTGGGGTCTCTCTGGGGCCAGACTCTCTGACTTCAAGCTCTGCCTGGAATGGACAGTAGCACGGACATGGGGGACTGGCAGTAGTTCCCTTTTTGCCATCGTTTTTTAAGGTGTGTTCCTTCAAAGCGCATGATCTCAGCCATATTTCTTCTTCATTTGCTGGGATAATTTACATATGGTTATATAAGCGGCGACCCACAACAGGAGAAGCAGCAGTACGTACGAGTATCCATTGCAAAATTTCAACATGTTTTATTTAATTGCCAAAGGAAAAACGACAAAGAGAAAGAGACCCCTCAAATTGAGTACACATGTAAGAGTTAACATCCGAGGCAGTGAACCATCCATACCATCCATCCCATCCATCCCATCCCTCCCCCATCCATCGATCCCCGTGCAATTGGTAAAACGTTTTGTCTTCGGTCAATGGGTGCGTAGACAATTTCCTAACATAGCAGGGGGGCTCCCGCCTACAACAATCATTAAATAAAGCTCCACCAATTGTCAATGCTTCTACAGAAATTATACAATATATAAATTGGTTTTGCCCCAGATAAATCTCTTCAAAATTAATTGGCGAGATATTGAATTCATGGCCAATTTGGGCTATTATATCACTACTCTTTCACACCCATTTCTCTGGCCCAGAGACCGGCTTCAGAACAAAAGTTTTATAAATAAATCTGTGTCACTGGCAAAAGCCACAACACAATAGACACAAGACGTTAAATTAATACACCTCAAATCATTCAAGATTATGCAATTTATAAGAGTAAATGAAAATATCAAACACGCAAGCAAAAACAAAGTTAAAGAACGGCAAAAGAACAGCAAAACACAAAAGACTTGAGCAGAAAACTCGTTTCGGTTCTAAGTGTAGAACAAGTTTTTGGCGATTGGTAACTTTCCCACTGTTTGAAGACTTTTAGGACCAACTGTCGAGCTGTAAATTTACGTGGCATGCACACTGCAATAATGTCATCTTTCTAATTAAATGAGCTTCATAAATATTCAACTCAACCCAAAAGCGAATCATAGATAAGCAGAACTTCTCTTCCTCTTTCGAGAATCGGCAAAATGTTTCGTGTTGCGATGCCATTAAGTCTGCTTTGGGCTTTGGGCTTTGGCGTTTTGAAATCACTCTCTATAAATATGGATTTCTCAAGAGGCCTGCGCGCCTGTGAAAGAGTGTCAGCATAATAACAGATTATTTTAATTAATTTCTAAGCAAGACAAAAGCGCACAACGCCCACATGCCAATGGCAAAACAAATGCCCAAAAAGTATCTTTGCTTTGTGTTAGGAGTACTGTGATTATGCAATTGTTTGCCTAGTTCTAAGTTCTATGCCAGCTGCGCTGCCGCGGCGTCTATGCAAATGTTCCTTATGCTTATCTCTATATAATTATATACGTACCAGCTGCAGTGGCAGTTATCGGGGAACATGGCTCGACCTTAGACAACCTTTGAGGCATGCCCATGCCCATGCCCCACCCTCGAGTTGCCCTTCAGGCCGCGTCTCTCTCGCTCACTGCAATTGTTCAGTTAGGCAAACATTATACACTTCATTTCATTTGGGTTGCCTTTGGACATGGCGTCTCTCTCAATGCCTCAATTAAAGCATCATGCGCATGCGCAACTACTGTTTTGTGGCTTTTTGTTTTTCTTCTGCTTTGCCATCTTGAAGATGCCTATCACAGACCTCCCCCTACCCCCAGCCAACACTTACACGTCGATCTACAATTTTCGAGATCCAAGATACCAGACAGAATTTCGGGTGCCTTCAGCACTGAGGAGCCATCAAGTCGTGAATCAGTTAAAAGTTCTCGCAAAAATAATTGAAAGGTTCCTCCGTTCGAGTACTTGAAGCAATTACCAGGTCTGACAATGGCTTCATTTCCATGATATAAGGAAGTGTCTGACTTAATGTCCGTGTGAATACAATTTTGTAGCACAGAATTAAAACAAAAAGTATTTCAATATTTAAATAGTTTATTATTACACCAGCCATGTGTTTGTGTAAAAAGATTACAAACAATTTGAGAAGTTTTGCGCCCCTAACTCTTGTTGATAAAAGTGTAATTCCCATCACATTTTTTCTATTTTGTAAGTGTCTTTTGCAGACGTTGTCCTGTGTATCAGCCATTGCGGCGGTCCTTTACGGTTCAGCCAATAGCTCGGAGCGTGGCGACCTTCATCGAATGTTTGTTTTAATTGGAGGTTGGTTTGGAGTCTTACATTTAGTCATCAGCTAATCGGCCGTGTAGGTAACGTCTGTATAATGCTAGAAATGTTTTAAGGATTCAAATTTGATGTAGGACTACTTACCCACTACTCTTCTCAACGGCAAAGATTCCACTTGATTGATGGCAGGATCACTATCGAGAGGTGGAGCCTCCTTGGGCAACTTCTCTTGCGGCCGCTCCTCTGCTTGTGGCACCTGCGTTTTCCCCTCCAAATCGTATGGATGCAGTTTCGGCTCTGTGGACGGCGACAGGTCTACCTCAGACTGCTCCTGCGACCTGCCAGCGCGAAAGAAGTAAACAACCCACTGGCGAGCACTACAGCAGCGACGCGTTGCCACCGTCGACGTCTCCTGAAGCGGCATCTTCGTACAGTTGTGCGTCCGCGGCATGTATTTCCACTCGTTGCTGTCGTCCAGCACAAAGAAAATGCCCCAACCGATTAGTAGTGCCGCAAATATGAGGATCAGGAAGCATAGAAAGTCCTGAACGAGGGCTTTGAAGTATTCCGCCCCCCTGTGCGGAATGTCCCCTTCATGAGTTTGCCGTTCGGCCTTTGAAAGATCCATTGAGAATGATAATTTTGAAAAGTAAAAATATATCTGAAAGTGTTTTAATTTTTGTATTTCTGTTTTGTTTTGTTTTTTTGTTTCTAGCCAAAAAATGTTGAGACCGAAAGACTGTTGACTGCTCGACAAACCAATTTGAATGAACGAAAAATGTATTCCCCATTGGGTATATGAACATGTGAGAGGATTACTAAAGTCATGGCCTACTAAATATTTGGAAAAAATGTCTCAGGCGTGCTTTGATTTTGCTTTCCTCATGATGGGCTCTCAACTTTCCCAAAGTCGATTGGAAATTGGTGTAATTGAAACTGTTTAACAGCACTTTGGTGCCCATCAACATGGCGTTGGATGTGATTGAATTATTGGACACTTAAATGGGCGGCAAAGTCGTAGGGGAGACTCGACTCTTTAGCGCATTTATCCATTTGCACCTAGGGGCTTCGACTTCGACTCTGACTCTCTCCACATTTCCATGCCTTCCATTTGGAGGAGGCTTCAACACATTTCTTTCCTTTTTCGGAGGAGCTTCAGCACATCTCTGGCGGCCATACACTCCGTCACTCAGGCAGTCAGTGCTAATGAAGATGTTTCCCCCGAGAGACACTGGAACTGGCACTGGCACTTCATTAGTCAGGAAGTGTTATACATGATGGAGCCGATGCATGGGACTGTAATTTGATTAGGAGTAGGGTATACTTATTATATAAATGAGGAGTGATTAAAGAGGTTAAGCAATGCAATTGTAGATTAATAAATTCGATTTCCCCTAATCTGTGGCTTACAATCAATTAAATGCCCGCCACCAACTACTGCGTTATACAATCGCCGCCATGCCTGTAAATCCACTTTGTGGACTGATAAGACCCCCCTCTTTCTCTGATATCTGACTCCCCCTAAAGCCAAAGAAAGAAAAACCTAAAGCTCAACAATGGCAAAGCGGCGGAGACATTACATAACCAGGCACAATAACCTACAAAAGCAGTCCCAGTCCCAGCCCCCGCCCCCGCCACAGTCCCCCGCGAAAACTAGTGAAAAATCAACGTAATACAGTTAACAGCTTCTAAGAGAAGAAAGAAACCAAAAGACGAAAAGACGGTGTGGTGTGTTGTGTGTGGGAAATTACGACAACGACAAATAAATTACAAGCAAACGCTTAAGGTCAAGCGATTTGTGCAGAAAATGAGGCATATAGAAAACATATTGTGGAGATCGTTGGCTCTCTGATAACCAAAGAAATGAATAGGCCCAAGCGACTGGAGTCGACTGTCGAGGAAACGTGGCTACCACAATTGCTGCGGGGTCAAATGGCGTTGAGAGGCAACGAGTCGAGTTAAATCATCGACTTTAACTTGGGAGTCAACACGTGCAGAGGGTTCCATGCCTCTGGCTATGAATCTCCTCCAAGTCTGAGTCTCAATTTCAGTCTTAGTCTCAGTCTCAGTCTGGCTCTAGCTCCAAATCTAATTGTGTGTCTATGGCTCTAGTTGTGGCTTCGGCTCTGCAACCAGAATTGATTGCCACTTGAGAAGGCCATTTCGGTGTCTTCGTACATATAAATCAAAAGAATCTTTTTTCAAAATTGCAGTCTACGGTCCACGGCTCTTCTCTGCCATGATTTAGGTGCCACGGATGGGTCCCCCCAGACTCTGTTTTTGTCTGACATTAGATATCCGCCGCTCCATGGGGAGTGCCCTCGACAAGGTGTCAATTTGGCGTGCGAGGCATTTTACAATGATTTTCGGTAGTTGGCCATCAATTAAATTCGCATTAGACAAGTCGATTATCTATATAGAAGAATCCTATTAACTTTTGATTGACTGTGAAAAAGAACTATGAAAAAGTGATGAGGCATGGCCAACAATTGGGGATTTTCACGAATATCTATTGGTGGTCTTTGGTCGGGGAATTCCCATCGATTCCCGACCCTTTTCCTAGGTGAATGTCTAGCTGGCCAATTTCATAACAACTCGACAATGTTTCAACTAGTTTCGGTTTTTTTGGCCTGTCGTGTCTTCATTTCACCCGCCGACGCCACCACAAGATTGTGTTAAAATTTTATTTTTGCATAATTGAAAAATTTAACAACTTTAAGCTAACAAATTTTATGTTAACTGTTGAGCATTTTGTAATTTTGCTCGCGTGCACATTTCTTTTTGCTGTGCCTCTGACCCATTCCATTCCTTAACAAAAGCCAAGAAAATCCCAACATTACAACGTGATTTCCGGAAGTTGAAGCGCAACAAAAGGCGCCTGCGACTGCGCTTGCGCCTGCGCGCCTGCGCAAATGTCGTCGTCGCTGCTGTCGAATTGATTGTCGGTCTCGGAGTGGTGCTGTGGTGGCGGTGGTGGCGGTGGTGGTGCCCTCTGCCGAAGAAGTTAAGGAAAGTCGTGCGACAACAGCTGCTGCCACGGCAGCCAATCCTGCCTGTCTTTCGTGCGAATAATGTCATTTGTGTTTGTTTTATAACCAAATTTACAACAACTTGGCACAACATCAACTACCTACAAAAAGAAGCTAAACATGCACTCAACATAATTGCATCCAATCCAAGTCAATGTTGTCAATGAGATGAGGAGACCCACTTCCAGAACTGCCATTGCCGTGCCTATACCCTTTTAAGGAGCAATACCCAATCCCCCGAGGCGAATCAATGACAGCTGGCAGCACTCAACGGCAGACACAGAGACCCCACACAGACGTCAGGGAAATTAGCTGACAGGAAAAGCAAGGCAGAAAAAAGTTAGTTAAACATTTTCTTTAAACAAACACCTGTCTGGCGGTTTTGCAATTCCCTTTAACAGATTGGCGTGATTTGAATTTTTGCAATAGATGCTTCCTGAAAGAGCGAAAAAAGCATGGTTCAGGGAAATTCACTTTTAATACAACTCTCGCCTACTCTCGCCTGGGAACTTTCACCTCACAAGCCAAACCATTCAGGGAAAGTTCTCTATGATGATCAATCATTTCGAAGATAACTTCTTGAATCTTCAAGCACATTTTTCGGAAAGAACAGGAAACATTTATTAAAAAAAATAACCTTTTCTTTCAACATTATTCTTTCTCTTTCAATAATCTTTGGCAGAAGAACTTTTACCTCATCTTTAAGAATAGAAGACAGTCCAGAAATTGTGTAATCTTTCAGATTCAAAAAGACTCTTGCGTCAGTTGTTTTTGCGCTTTTTATGAGTATGTGAAAGATCTTTAGAAAAAGTTAATTCCATATAGAAAATAGAAAGGTTTCCAGCAGCAAATGGTGTTTTTGCCCTCGCCACAGCAGCATCCATCCACACATTCGACCATTCTTTTGGCCCGCCTCTTGGATTTCATAAATCTTTGGGGCTGTGTGGCGAAATTTCGTCCCAGTGTCGGGTGTCTGGGGCATTTAAATTAATGTTCTAGCATAAATTTATAATTCATGGCGTTGTGGTTCTTTGTACGAAACTGATGTCTAGCACGAGGTCTACGCTGAGGTCGACTTAATGACCTTTTTGGGGTACATGTGAGACTTCTACTTATTAATTATACTATTGGCAGACGTTTTACAAATGCTTCACTGACGGTTGCCGTTTGCCGCTAATTAAAGTTTAATATTTCATGCAATTCTTTGTCTGATTTTTATAAATTATTCGGCAACCCGTTTTTGATCCTTTCGGTGATTACTTTTGCCACACTTGAAGGCCATTCTAATTATTTGAATACCTTTTTAGAAGAGTCGCTTATAATTTGTGTGCATTTTCAGGTTTTGATATCTTTATAGCCAGCATTCACGCACTTCTCTGGCGACCACTTGACCTTTCAATTAATCATGGCTAATATATTTATGCATGGGAGATTTTTCCAGTCTCTGCCCGTGGGCTAACGGTAGCTTCTGCTGTCAAGACTTGTTTTTCATCTCTCTATCTCTCGTTTATCTTACACAAATTTTCACACCAAAAGCCAGGTTTCTATTTGAATATTTAAGCATTTATTATGTACGAGTATGCTTAAAATGCAAATCGATTGGTGGATGTATAAATTAAGGCTTCTACTATTTTGCTAAAAGTTCAATCAACTTTGAAAGAAAAGACAGTTTTCGTTATGCAAGCTGCGAAAAAGAACCAACTCATTCGATCGTGTTGTCTGCCCTTCAGCTAACTGATTGTATAATATTTTCTGATGAATAGGAAATGCGGAATTCGGTAAGCTCCACCACTCATTCACCCTTTTCACAAAATTAGAGCAGATAAATATTTGAAATAAATTTTTTACAATTACCGAAATCGATTTCCAAACAATGGCAACTCGAAATGAAATAAAAATGAAATCAATATTTGCCAATGACACAAATAAGAGAAACAATTTCTCTTGTCATCCCAGCAAAATGTTATCAATGGAGAGCACTGGGAGCCCGGCGCTAATTGTAAATTATGTGGTCTCGAAATGGGAATTGGAATTGGTATTGCTACCGTGCTTGGGGTCTACTCTCGAATGACATTTTGCTTCGATATAGAAAATTGCGTATTAATCGTCATCGCAGCATGAGGAGGGCGCACAATGGATTGGATGTTGCTGCAGCTTTCTTTCGACAAATCAAAGGCAAACAATTGGATTCCCTGCAGCCACAAATCAAATGCTCGTAATCGTAACAAAGAGCAATCGCTGGATCGCATTAGCCACAATTGTTTTGGGCCCTCTTTTTGGGAGCGGTTGCAACACTGGAGCCGGCCGGCCACACACATGATGTTGATGATGCCCTGGGGCACCACCACTTCCGACAAGTCATCCAGATATGTATTTATCAGTTGATAATCAGAAAACGGCTAATTGCAGTAGTCTTCTCTGCATTTGCACTTAACAAAGTGCAGCTAAAACTCGAAAAATTGTTACAAATTTCCGCCTGTCGGCGTCGGCGGGGGCCCCAGTTCCCATTTTCCAGAGTGACAGAAAAACGTGTGAAAATTATGAAATTGCATTTTGATGCAACCTCTTTTCGGTTAAGTTAAGTAGATGGATGGCTGGACCGAGCTCCCGAAATAAGAGCTCTTCTCTTCAGCACAAAATGTGAGCATTTGTCTGTGCCTTTGTGGATTTTTGTGGGCCTGAGTCTGGAGGTCTGTGGCCCATTTTAAAGTTTCTGCAGTCTAGATATCTGAGGGAGATCTGAGATTTGTGTGTCCTCCCATAAATATCACATTTTCTTTTCTTTTGAGCTCAACTCTCCGCCGCTTAATTTGCGCTGAAAATGCAGAGTACCAGCAGAAGAAGCAATTTTTTATTGTTGCTGAATTTATGAGTCATTGTTTGAATGTTTGGCTTTTATCTTCTACGTTTTTGCCTCAACGCAGGGAAAAGCGCTTTCCTTTACAGATTTTCCCTGTTATCCAAGTTGTGGTTTGTTTTCCGATTTCGATTTCGTTCATTTATTATCCGTAATTGAATAAACTAATAATAATAACCTACTTAGACCTATTTCACTTACAGTTTGAGCTCATATCAATCACAAGATCACAGACCCGACACACAGACTTTCTCCCTAAAAAAATTAAATTTCTATTTACAAAAGATACCCCGCAGATGATCCCGCAGACAATCGAAGCAAAAGCAAAACCAAACCGAACCGCATACTCCAAAATTGAATTAAGTTCAAGAGTTCAGGATGAGCAGCCACAAATTGTCGAGTCTCTTATGCAACAAAAGGCAGGCAGGCAAACAGTTTTGGCGTGGCCGGAGGTTGATGTCGAGACATCATTGATTTTCACACGACAACAATCAGCATCAGTGCGTCATGAGGCGGCCTTTGGTCTCCGGCAGATAGAGTCCCAAGACAATGAAACCGAACAGGCACATGCCCGACGACATGAACATGGCGGCGGGCAGGCCCTCATCGTTGATCATGGTGGGATAGATCTTCAGCGCCACAAAGATGAAGGCACTGAACGTGGCCATGCTCAAGGAGGTGCCAATGGAGCGGATCTAAAAAGGAACGATTACATGTCAATATCAACACTTTCCAAGACATCGACTTGTGGCCTACCTTTGCCGGCAATAGCTCTATGATGATGATAAAGATCAGGGCTATAACACCCACCGATGCAATGACTGCCACAAAGCACATCACCACCAACGGCAGCCAGCCGTTCTCTTCCAGGAACTCAGGTGTGCAGAAGATCTTGAGCAGAGCAATGGTCAGCTCTCCCAGACCCATGCCAGCCATCGATGTGAGGAGCAGCACACGACGACCCAGGCGATCCACCAGGACAACGGCACAGAGTATGCCAAACAGCTGGGCAGCCCCCACCACAATCGTGCAGGTATTCGGATCCAATTTGCTGCCCAGCTCCGCAAAGATGTGCGATGTGTAGTTGAAGATGGCGAAGCTGCCCGACAACTGATTGCAGATGATCAGCACAAAGATCAGGCCAAAGATCTTTATGGTTGGCACATTGACTGCATAAAAGATAGTTAGATAGTTGGAGGAGGTTGTTCCATAAATTCAGAGATAATCTCACTCACAGAAATCTCTCCAGGTGATGGTTTGTTTGACGCCGCCACTGAGAACTTGGAGACGGAACGTGTCAAATTCCATTTTGGCAGCATCATGCTGTGCCGCCTCCTTATCGCTGGGGGCTGGTGGCGTCAGATTCTTGTAGAAGTAGTATGATCTTTCCGCCTCCCCATCCCGACCACGCCTCAGCAGATACTGCGGCGTCTCGCGGAGTCCAATGACTGACAGCATGAATATCACAGGCAGGGCGATGATAATGCAAGGCATTAGATAGTACGAGAGATATGAAGCCAATGTAAAGCCTATCATCATTCCCATGCTAACGTACATCATGGCCATGGATGATAAAGCACCGCGAACGCTGAAAAGAGCGATATAAGGTGAGACCGGGGGTTCCTCTAAGAGAAGAACTCTAGAATAATCTCTGGGTATTTCCATAATTGTCATAGTAGTACACAAATAGGAAGTATTTCTCCGAAGTACTTCAATCTAATCAATTGAGTAGACAAACGTGAACCGATATTGCTCGAACTGATGTCATTATCGTCTGCACGTAATACTTGAACTAATCTACAGTCATTGATTAACACTAAATCATATATTAAACTTCCTCTGGGGCACACTTCTACTCACCCATTATCGGCTATTTCTGCAATATATATGGGAAGGACAACATAAACACCGCCGCCTGACACGCCGGCCAGAAATCGACCCGCATATAGATATGTTACGTCTTGGGCTGTGTAGATAAGGACCCAATATACCTATAAAGCAAGAGAAAGCAAAATAAAAGTGACTCAGACCTTGAGGAAACCCCTCCAGATAGTGCTTTATCTACTTGTACTCGTACCATATTGGGAATTGCCAGAATGTACATGCACATTTTCCTGCCTATCCGATCAAGTAGCAGGCCAAAGATCACATTGCCCGTCAGAGAACCCAGACCGATCAAAGAGCCAACCCTGTAGAACATATTTACTATATAGATTGGAACTCTCTTTGGTTTTCGGTAATCTGTAATCCACATACCAAGAGGCCTGGACAATGGTCAAAGGCGGTCCCAGGGGACTATTATCGGAACCCAAGAGTCTCAACGATGGCGACAGCCAGCCCACCGCAAGGCCATGTGTCAGTGTCATGATGTGCACTAAGGTTTATTAGGTTAGTTATTATTTAGTACATGTTTTAGATGGACCAGATCACGATCACCCACCCGTCATTGTGGCAATAAACTGCCATCGATAGCGCGCACTAAATACACTCATTTTCTGCGGTTGGCTCTCGTTGAATACCATCTTGAGTATTCTTATAATATTCTAACACTTTACTGTATTTGGAATGGGTAATGTACACCTGGTAAGGCTGCCGTTTGCCTACTGAGAGCTTCCACCGCGGGTTGCAGACGCTTTTGTAGTGGAAATCACGTCCAGATATGTACCGTACCCCCTCAATCGCTTCGGTGCTGTAAACACTCTTATAACGATTATAAAATTATTCAAGATTAGATTGTGGCAAAGGCCTCTTCAAATTAGTTGCATGCTGATTAATACACTACACACATTGTCTTGGAGGAGGTCAGAACTCTATTTGGGGCTAGCAAAGGGGAGAGACCTTTAAAGTGGGAAAAATAATAATATATCAGGGAACATTCATTATTTTTGGTGATATTTGAATAGATACACTCAGCTATGTTCTATTTTTGATAAGAAAGTGTACACTTGAAGAGCTTTTGATGGAATTTAAGCAAAGATTAGCAAAGTCATTGTTTGAGGGCCATAAAGTTGTAAAAATTAATCAGGTTAAACAGTGGGTTTTATTGTATTAGACGGGTTGTTTGCTATATTAAATAAAGTAATTTAGTTTTCACTTTTAAAGCGTCTCCGCGAGAGAGAGAATCAAAAGTATTTATTAGATTAATAAACTTTCAAATTCAATTAAAATTCAATATTAATCGTGAACATCTGATACTGGTTTTTGGTGCAGCCTCTTTAATCTGTAGAGCATTTTGACATCCCATCTTTTGGAATGTCACTCCAAATAATCTGTGATATGATTTACAGATCATAAAACCAGCTACCAACCTTTTATCTAACATGCAAATAATAACTAACTAATATATCAGAGGCGATGCTCTACCTTGATGCTGGCTAAGATTCTGACACCTCGCAGGCATTTTTAGAGCATATTTCATGAGGTTTTGAAACTAGCAAAGGTTTTATCTTTTAGCAATTAAGTTGTTTGCCTTTCGCAGTATGATTATCAGCGGCAATATAACATGGTTTCATCATAAAAAGAAAATAGAAAACAAGAGGCGAAACGGAACAGCATGACAACAAGTTGACGATGGGCTTTGCCGAGAGAGAGAGAGAGGTCTTTCGAGTGGGCCCCCAATCAGCGATCGTGTCACAATAAATGATTTTCCAGTGATCAAGTTATTATCTGGCCCCAGTCCTCGTCCCAGTCCCAGTCGAAGTCGGACTCATCGTAGTCGTAGTCTCTCCGCTGCTTATATCGATCGATAATGATGGGTTCCTGTGCTACCAACTCTCGGCAAACTCTTACATAAATCTTCGCCTGCATTGAGCGGGAGGCTGTGCTGGTGCAGATGCTGGTGCTGATGCTGATGCTGTGCCCCTGCCTCATCGTGATTCCTTGTGGAAGCGACGTCTGTCTTCGTGGCTGGAGTTGTGCACGGTCGGAGGTCATGCCCTCGGGTTTGTTGTGCAGTTTGTAAAATGCTCAATAAAAAAAATATCAAATTTTTTCTGTGTCATTTGCATTTGCCTTTGCCTTTGCCTTTGCAAGCCGTGACCATATTATATTATCGTATGCCCATCGTCTGAGGATCTTTGACACAGCCGAAGCAATGAATGCATCACCACTCTGGTTCGGATGATAGTGGCTGCCCTGGTGGCCAAAATCCTCCCGGCTTGTCTTTCATCATTAGCACACAATTGTTTTATAATTCCAAATGCTAAGATATCACTGTGGTTTGCTCAGCTGTCGTTTGAGATAGATTGCTGCCGCGGGTTCTCTGGCATTGAAATCACTTTTCACTCGTTTATCTTGCGAGTATACTTGTTTTTTGGTCACATTCCTGTTGGATGATGTGACATAAACTCGTGGAGTCGCCAATCGGAGAGATTTGGCTATCAACTAACGATGCTGTATTGTCTGAATCATTGCTATTTATTTTGGTGAAATATATTTCTTGCGAAGCATTAAAAAGAAGTCAAGTCAAGTGGAAGTTGTTCGAGAATTCTTGGTATTAGAATATCAACCTTAATTTAATTAGAAAACTACCTAAATATATGGGATGTTTTTGCTATAAATTAACATTAATAAATACGTTTTCTGCCTTTTAGAAAGTCAGAGAGACCTTCAAGGATTCTGAGATATGTTTTAAAAATGCTAAAAAAATGTTTTAAAATGTTTAAAACATTCTGCTACACGAAAAACATTTATCAACCAAAAACTACCCATAAACACATAACCTCCGACCATTAATCAAGAGGGCTTATCTCTATCATTGATCTTGACAAATGTGGGTCGAGTGCAGAAACACATTTGAACAACATGCTCGTAGAAGGGCCAAGAATGTTGGCAAATTCCCCAGAAGCATGCCTATAATTCAGCCCGAAAAATAGTTGAAAATCCTACAAAAAAATGAACAATAAATTCAACAAATTGCTGGTGCCACTGCAATGAACTCCAGCGAAGAAGGAGCTGCATGCTGCATGCTGCAGCCAAGTGTTGAATGAATGACGGAATGAATGGATGAGTAATTGAAGTCGGTAAAGTATTGTTCTCATGCTGTGAGCACGTTGACAGACCCGTGTGTGTGGGTGCAACATACCATGGCGTATCTGGCAGATACTTTCGGCAGCACAGCATGGGGGCTCGGGCCCGCTAGCCATGGCGAAAATCGCACGTTTCTATGCAAATCTTCTTCGCTTTTCAATCATCTACACGACTAGACCACGGCGGCTTCTGTTATTTCTTTTCTTTTTCTAGGTTTTTCTTTTTTCTGTTTTTTTTTTTGGCTGTCTGGAGACGTTTTTGGTGGCCTGTAGGCAATAATTATCGCTTGCATTACGTATTTCGGCTGCTTCTCGCTTTTGTTTTCGGCTCTGGGTCTTTGGGTCTTTGGGGCTTCGGTGCTCTGTGGATGCCACATCGGCTGTGTGGCAGTGTGGCAATCTAACTGGGGTTGGCATAGAAAACGGGCGTTAAAATTAACGGGAGTTAAATGGTTTTTCAATTTACAAAAGGCAAAGGCTGAGACGAAACAAGATTGCACCTAGGGCCCCATCCCATGCATCTTTGATGGATAGTTTGGGGTTAAATATAGGCTAGATGACTTCTGAGATACTTCTACAATGATTTGACACTTTGCCCGATCTACCACCGAATTGCTTTTCAACAACAAAATGGCCAAACGACCTTTTAAGGTTGTTGCACAAGGTATCAAAGGGGGCTTGCACGTGTATTTTTCTTTCAGGTGATCTTTAGTTTGGTGTACACAAAAATGTGTGTAAAATCAATTAGCTGTGGCAATGAGTTCTCTCCAACAAATGAAAATGCAATTTTGGGCTAATTTTAAGGGGCATAAAGCCCTTGAAATCAGTATGGAGTGGTTGGATAGCTTCTATAGATAATCCTTAATGATGGCAAGACTTCCAGCATTTGACCTACTATAAAACTCTAACAAATTCCATCTACATTCCTGATTGCAATCATAAAACATTCCCCATTCAATGCCAGAACCTTTGGCGGAAGACATTATGGCAATAAAATGATTATTTATATATAAACTCTAGTAATGCTTGTAAATCTGTTGAACATTATCAATTGAGCAATTCATTATGATCGCATGCAGCCTGCCATTCTTAATGAGCAAAAGCCGCTAACTCAATGTCATTTGCATCAGCCCAGCAGCAATAAACAGCAACATTGTCAATAGCTAATAATGGAAAGGAGTCAAACAGCCAAAGTCGAGAACCGAATCGCCATTAAAATCACGTTAAGCAGGCAACTGGCAACAGGCAGTCAGGCAGTCAGGCAGCCCATTACGACCATCACTTCTGATTTTGAATAGAATCCAATGTTAATTTTACATGAACTACTCATACCATCGCTGGATGGATCACTAGATAGAGATACGACACCACCACTGGCAGGCCTTAGTGGAAAATTTCGTGGGAATATTTGTGACTGCGATTATTTAAGCATTTTTGCGCTACACCAAAACCATAATCGCTAGCCCAATGAATCGGCATCGGCATCTGCATCAGCAGCAGCAGCATTTGCTGCCTTCGTGTGGAGAAGGAAGCAGAAGTTGCTTCCAAGATGAGTCCAAGAAGAGGGAGGAAGCATCAGCAGCAACAACAGCAACAACGAAAATCAAACAAAATTATTATGCAATCGAGGCGATCGCTTGCCAGATCCCCTCCTGGTTGTAGAAGCTGGCCAAAAATCATCATAAAAACTGTCCACTGTCAACTCCTCAGCTGTCTTCCCTTTTGGCCCATTGTTTTGTGGTTCACAAAAACAAACAAAATCAAACTCAAACTCAACCAAGAAACAAGAAACGCCTCAAGTCAAAAAGTCGTCACTGCGAGCATTTCGAATCTTTAATTTGCGATGTTTTTGTTTGCTCTGCCTTCCACGGGCAGGCAGTCGAGCAGTCGACCCACAGATCCCCCACTCCCACTCCAGGCCGACTCTTCGATTGAAACCCTACAAGTGCTTCCCCTTCCTCATTAAGCGCTGATGGATTTTCAAACTGTCATCCCGCTGATTGATTGAAATCTATTTCAATTGAATGTGATCAGCATTTAATGCACTTTTGATATTTATGCAATTTTATGGGAAATTATGAGAAATTATGGGAAAGGGGGTTAATCCTTTAAGATGTTGACATCTGTACAAGACTACAGTCCTAATTGACACACAAATTGTTTTTGGCAATAGGTCGGTTCCCTATACTTTATTGCTATTCATTTATTATAGAATTGATAAAAGAAAGTTTCTTGAACCTTGAAATATATATTTAACTGTCGAAAATACATACATTATTGCTCTTTTTTCATAAACTAATTCTAAAAATGTTATAGATTTGTTTTTATACAACTCAAATGCTATAACTTTCAATAAAAAAATATATATTGTATTAATAGTTCCAAATATCCATCTGCACCCACTCGAGGCCACACCTAGTAGAACATTATAAACAATCCAAAAATTGGAAAAACACATATATTTATGCAGTATCATCATATATCATCCTTTTGTAATTAATTATTATGAAATAAATCATTATTAAACCTATTTATAAATCTGAAGACGAACTCTGTTCTTTTTCTGATGATGAATTCCACAGCAAATACATTATTACCCTCTTGAAATAAGCAATTGAATAAAATATTTCAAATCTAACAGCCACCTTGACAACAGTGCTTTAACAGAACTCTGTTAACAGTCGAGGCTCTGTTACGCTTCGGCTGCCTGCGTTCGGCCGAACGTTATCGCTCTCCTCTCTCTCTTCCGCTGCGACCGGTTGAAAAGGCAATTTGTGTTTGGTTTTTGTGTTTGCGGCTGCTGCTGCTGCTGCTTTTGGGCTTTGAGGAAGATGTGGCAAAGATCTTCGTTTTGCGGTACGACGACGGGCGCCGACGATGACTCTGATCTGTGTGTTTGCGGCGCGGCTTTGAGAGCGTTTTTCGCTAAACAGAGTTTCGAGTCGAGTCCGGGCCCCCACGAACCGCTCAACTACTACTAAAGTTGGACGCCGCATTTGCCAATTGAAACATTCAAATGTGAATATCGTACGGGTGAAGACGTCTTCTGTTCGTCTGGCTCCGACTCTGGCTCCTCGTACTGTATTTTCCAAAGCTCATTTTATGTGGATACAAATCTTAAAAAGTGTTTCAAGTGATCGAATTTTGTAAACATTTTGTGTTCATAAATGATAATTTTTTGGCAATTTTTTAAAGGATGAAAATAAGGATTATAATACATACAAATATATAAAAAATCACTTCAAGTTTTTCACTGTTTTTACCATCATCTACTGCTAATGAACTTGGCCCAAATCCCCACATCAGCCAAAAAATTAAATCAATTCACTTTTTTCCGCTGTGGGATTACCCTTAAACATTGCTCCTAATGATATCTTCATAGCGCTTAGCTTACATGATGAAAAACTTGAAGTGAAAAAACCATCAACTAAATCGTGATATCTGTGCATTATAACATAATTACTCTCTAGCCCGAAACAAACAAATAATACACCAAATAATCGACAATAGTGAGACAACATTGCCACAACAGTTACACGAAAAAGTGCAACATTATAGCTAATATTCACAGGCGAAACAGAAAATACAAAACAACAACAAAAACAAAAAAAAGAAACACATCAGCGTGGAGAGCGGAAAACTTTGTCATAAATAAGTTTATAGCAAAACCTACATATTACTTCCATCACGAAACCGAAAGCAGCAAAAAGGAAGCTGTGGAAGATTGAGTTGCTGCCAGAGTTACTGCCACAGTTACTGGCGAGTGTTGCTGCTGCCACACAAACTGACATTCAGAGCACCGCTGCCAATGATGCCGCTTAAAGGTGAGTGAATGTGTTTGGGCCAGGAATTTCAACAGCCACGCTGCACAGATCGACAGCTGAATGGCCAGCTTCTACGATAATAAAATGCCAAACGCACTTCGTACGCATGAATGGACCAAAATTATGCACATCTCCTTTCACAAAAGCCTCCTCTTACTTAGATTTATTGTATACATTTTCTACTTAATTTTATTACTTGTTTTGGCCAGACTCGCCAGAGGCAAGGCAACAATGATGCCTGCTAAAATGTCAATGTGTTGGTTAAATATTGGACAGACAATTTTTTATGGTGGCTCTTGTACGGCTGGCTATAAGTTATGCAAGTCCACGTCCACTTGCCGCCTGTCTGAGATGCACCATAAGCCAAGATACAAAAATTGCAAATAAATTATGATACTTGACCAAGATTTTGAAAAGTAAAAGGAAGTTAAGGCAAATTCTTAGCGGTATTCCGTTTAAATGTCTCTAGAAAAATATGAGCTTAAGTCTCCGCAGAAGTACTCTTCTAAATAGCTTCGCTTTTTGTGGTTCCTAAAAGTTGAGGGTTTGTTTTTGAAGGGCACTTAAGATAGGACTTTCAGAACTATCAGCTGAGATTGATATTTTTAGATAGCAAAACCTTCACACAGCATATCCTGTTGGCCTGAAACTCAAGCCTATTCTAGGATCCTGTAAAAAGATGACCTTCTGCTGCCATTGCATAAAGACCTTGTGAAAACCCAATCCAGGAAGACTTCAACAGAATACAACCTTAGTGAATATGTTTGCTAGCAAACATATCAATTAAATGACGAATAACTTAATTGAGTTGGCACACAACCTCCTTCAAAGTCATTACAATTAAAACAATTAGCATTAGCTTTGGCTTAGCTTCTTGTTTTCATCTTAATCAACGTAAATATTAATCGGTTCTAGGCGAATGGAATGATGAACAATTTCCATAAATCAAGCATTTGCCAGAAGCGACTTTCGGCTCGATGATTAATTTGCAAAATTGTTAGATACAACAATTAAAAGCCATGCAAAAGCCTCAAAATTGCCGGCATGCATTTCGGTCTTTTTTTTTCTAATTTTTTTTTCTTCTGCATAAATTTTGTGTTGCAAAATTTGCAACCACAATTGTTGCCTCGTCTTGGCATTGTTATTAACGAATCTAAGATAATGCTGGGTGGCTTAGTGGCTTAGTGGCTCAGTGGCTCAGTGGCTGGGCTGAGCGCACAGTTCAAGGATGAATGCGGCCCCCAGTAGCACTCAGAATATAGGCCCTTGGAATGGGGGAGGAGTGCTGTTGCAGCTGCAAAGAGCTTTCTGCTTTTCTGGTTTTCTGGTACTGTTGTTGTGTTAGATAATTCCAATTGGTGTGCACTCTGTGATTACAGGGCTCTCCCCAGAGACCCACAGAAAGTAATGCAGGGAATTGGGAAATGCGCGCGCCTTAAATGTCAAGAGGTGCCACAGTTTTGTTTTCTTCTTGTCTCGTGGCGCAAATGAACAAAAGAAAAGCGAGCCGGGCCAAAAGAAAAGACAAATTTAGGCCAAATGTGTGACTTAACCGTCTTTCACATCACATACACCCGCCCACCCACTCACACCTACACCCACACCCACACCATCCAGCAGGGTCGGGTCGGAAGAAAACAAGGGCCAGGGATAGTATAGGGATGTATTGTATTGTATTTTGTTTTTGTGTTTTATGTGGCAGGGGGTTAAAGTTGAATGGGGAGAGACCGAGACGAGTCGCTCCAGCTCCAGCTCCAGCCGAAAGGCAGCTGGAAAATAAACCAAAATGTACAATATAATTTTTGCCTGTTGTTTCGTCTGTCCCAGTCTGCAGATGGCCAGATAAAAGTTCAAAATGCGAATGGTTGTTGTTGTTGTTGTTGTAGTCTTAACCGGGTCTAAGTCTACGTCTTTGGGTACCGGGCCGTGGTCTTGTTCGGATCTTGGCCTGGTCTGGTCTGCTCATTAACGTTTTGCCAGCGAAAGAAATGGCAAATAAATTAAAAAGTCATTCAAGCAACAATACCCTCAAAAGGAGGATAAATCCCTCTCTCTCTCTCTATCTCTCTTTCTCCCTCTGTTGTTGTTGAACAGAGAAACTTGTTGGTGTAGTTTTGTTGGTGTAACTTTTATTGTTGTTGTAATATTTGGTATTCTAATTTTATTGGAATTGTTGTTATTCTTTGTGTATTTGTTATTTCTTTTGGTATTAACTTTGGTGTTATTTCTGTTGGTGTTGGTGTTGTTGTTGTTTTGGCCATTGATGTATCTTGTACTCCATTCCAAGTGTTGATGCGTTAACTGGCGCTGCGTGCGCATCGCTGAAAACCCAATGAGCCGCAACTGAAAGACGAAACGAAACGAGTCGAGTCGAGACAAGACGCCATGGAGCCCCCAAGTAAAAGTACCCCACAACGATTCCTTATAGACAGCAACACACAAACAACCTTACAAAAGCTGTTGTTGCTGTTGTTGCTGCCTGCCGTTGTTTTTGTTAGACCATCTTTAGTGATTAATGAAGTGTAAATAATGTTGATGTTTTGTATTGTTTTTCTCTGCGAAGCAACCTCATGATTTCAACATACATATTCTAGGCGGACTTAGTTGGGGTTTTTCCTCCGGCTTAATGCTGCGATCTATCATCACCTCAGTGCCTGTTCTTAAGGTGTTCATCGAGGGAGCTTATTATGGCAACAGCATCAACAACAGCAACAACAGAAATCGCTGTTAAAACAAAAGACTTTGACAACGAACTTGCTGCTGGCCGCAAAACCGTAAAGCTGCAGATAAAAACCTCAGCTAAACCTTAGTTTTTTTTGTGTGCCTTATTGTCATTTGGCCAAATGTCAGCACAGTGCACTGCAGTCATAAATAAACCATTTGTCAACGTTTTTTTTGCCTGTAGTTTTCGGTTTTTTGGTGGTCAAACAAAACGACGTTGAGACAACGAACTTGAACTTTTCGAAAAGGAATTGTGTGGATAGTGCAATGGGACTTGACGAAAACAGTGCTGAAGTGTTGAAACAATAACTTAAGCTGTGGAAAATGGTGAATGCCTGGGGCTTTTCCTCGAAGCAATGACAATTTGAAATGCCTTTAAGCTGTTCCCTAATCATAGCTATCCACTCGAATGCGTAAACTGTTCAATTACATCATCATTTTGAATATGATCATCAAAGCAACATTTACCAGCTAAATGCCAGCTGGGGTATCGCTGGAGATTCTGAAATTGCTGGCACAAACGACACACGTGCGTCGCGAATTGCGCGTACCGTTTGTCAGCCTTTAACGGATGGACTCCGGCTTCGACTCCATCTCCAACTCCGTCTTTATAGCCATACCCATAGCCATAGCCAACTTTGATATATGGCCCGAGAGTCAGTCGGCAGCAGGCTAAATGTCAGCCTGAAATGCTGACCTCCATGGCCTGACAGGCTACGTTTAGGCCATTTTAGGGCTGCCTCTTGAATGGCATTTTGATCTGCATCCACGGCTGGATAGCTGGATGGCCCCCACATGAACTTCACTGCAAAGAGCTGCCAAAATTGGCAATTTGAGAGGCAGTCATTGGCATATATATCACTTTTATGGCTTGAAACTCTTTTCGTTATTCCAGTCTCGGTTTCGGTTGTGAAGAAATTTTGTTTTAATTTGCTTTGGGCAGCAGTTCTTTAGCAAATAAAATGCGAATAATCTCAATTATCGATTGTTTAGCAAAACAATGAATAAGCGTCTAAATTTCAGCACGCATTTGGCAGAACGAGTTTTCTATTGCGCTTTCTTTGAGTGTTTATCTTAGTTTAGTATTATGGATATTTTATCTGAGAATTTTACAGCTGCTTGAGAACTTGTTTTCAGCATATTCCGATTTATATTTTGGCTTGGGGCTTAGGCAGGATCTAAATTGGTCGTATGATATCATATGGGGGCTTGGGTAAAGGATGCTCAAATCGAATACGATCAGAAAACAGGTTGCTCTATAGGTGATTCATAAAGTTTATATACCTAAAATATGAAGACACTAATGTGTTTTCTTAATAGGTGTCAGCCAAGGCTAGAACGGCTAAAGCTGCCGTTCTCACAGCGGGAGGCAGGGCCATAAAATTATGATCGAAAAATGTAGTATTTCCCACTGTGATTTGGCCATTAAAAGCTGCCATCATTCAATGTCTTCTAAGCGATTATTACCCATGAAAACAAATAAGAAGAAACTGTCAATAAGCGTCTGGGTGTCTGTCTATTGGGGCACTACAAATTGATATCAATTTCAGGCAGCCGACAGGCAATTAGAGACGCCTCGATACACACACGTTTACCCTCTCCGAAATCAAAACATAAATCATTGAAATCAAAGTAACAAATTCCGCATTTAATTCCTTGATATTGTTTGATATTTTTAAGCACAATCAAACTGCTGCTGAAGGCAGCCAAAATGACAAGAGCTTTCAGCAGTCATAATAGTCTATGATACTCGACAAAAAGAGGCAGAGACAGACAACAAAAATCTATGATATTTTGAAAACTTGTTGTCGCTTACAGCACAAAGAGTTTTTGTGGATGTCAAAGTCAAGTTCGTTACCTAGAATCGTATAATGGAGCTATGATTTAGCTTTAATATCGCTTGGGCCTACTCTTAGTTTTATTGTTGGAAAAAGCAAACAAAAAATGTAATTTTCCTGGCCATTTCCGCTTGAACTCTTACCACTGACACGCTGAACAGAAACCAAAACCGAATTATAAGAAAAAACCAAATCAAAAGTGACTTTCATTTACGTGGCTGCGGCACACACAAACAAGAAACAATTACTCCTCCAGACAATAAGCGACTAATTCGCAGCTTCATTTCAGTTAGGGGGCTAACAAATATACATACATACATACATATCTATGGTACATATGTACATATATGTATGTTGGCAGAAAGTGCATAAAGATGAGTGCAAGCTGAAGTAATCATAAAAAGGCCATCGTGAAGAGGAAAAGTGAAAAGAAAAGCCGCAAACAACGTGAAAAGCTGGCCATTGTTGTTGGCTGGCTCTAATTAGAGCCTCCTCTCAGCTGGCGGGAGGAGAGGAGCATCTGGATTATTTAACCAGGTGACATAAATATGCACCACCCTGATAAGAAACACTGACCCACATAGGTACGAGTGTGCGTCAATTGGAGTCGAGTTGAACAAAAGAATCCAGACAAACTGCAACAGTCTGCGGCAGGCAGCAACTTGTGGCGTCAACAGCAATTACCTATTAATTGCCACTCGTTTGTTGTTGGCACTGCTGCAACTTTTGTTGCCACCGCCACCGCCACAGCCTCCCTCTCTGTCTCTGCTCTGTGGCTGTCTCTATCTCTATCATAAATTGCACTCACGATATTGCCTCATATCAATTGAAACTGGCTGAGCGGCATTTTCAATTGTTATCTTTTGATATTTCTCTCCCCTTTTTTTATTTTGGCCAAAAGATATATCTTCTTATTGACAACTCAATTGTTATGTGAGCACTAGATGGGGCATGGGGGATGGGATTTATTTCCGCGTGTGTGAATGGCCACAGTGACACTGCAAAATTGGCATTCGAGTTGGCCTTTTTCTGCATAGAAGATGGAAACTGGTTTAAACAGAGTTCATCTTCAATTGAGTGTTATATTTAGTAATACTTTCACAATTTTTTAATAAATGGAGACCTGTTTTTGCCAGCAATCGAGTAGCAATTGAATTTTGAGAGCAGCAATTTACAGATATATATAGCCACTTGATCTGAGATACATTTGCATTTTGAAGGCACATTAAAGTATATATTTTTGGGAGGTTAAGTAAGTGCAAGTTCTAGAACTTTTTAGCGTCACACGAAATCAAGTTTGTGGCTTCGGTCTTTTGTTTGAGTCATTCGATTCTTCAGAGATGTTTTTCAATCATTCTTTTAACTTTTGATTCAATTTTGATATCTTTTAAATAATCTCTTTTTTATGATCTGGTTTAGTCGTTCATTTGATGACAATTTAACATCTTCTCTTGGTTGGATTTGGTATTTTAATGGACCGTTATTGCTGCCAATGAATAATATTTGCATGGAGAAATTGGATATGCGTATCAGATTCTATTATGTATAATTCTTTAATGCCAACAAAAACTTGAATTGGCTTTAAGTGGGTGCAGCTTCCGGCTCGTTATGGCTCGTCGTAATATGAAACTCTGCAATTACCTTGGAAAATTTAATGATATACTTGGTTAACCCTTGTTATTACAACAACGTTTCTATGAAGCAGCCAGACAAATGTAGTTTGTGTGTTTTTTGGTGAACTGCTGAATAACCAAACAGAAAATATGCCTAGCCGATAATTAAGTAGCATCCAAGTGCCGCCCCTCGGGGCTGCCTGGCATGCAAATGAATATGAATTGGGGCAGGTTCCAACATCAGCGGGAGACTGTGTCCCGCGGTAGCAGCAGCAGCAGCTCTTGCATGAAGAATTGCTGGGGCGCAACAATCCAAAAAATGTTCCCCAAATCATCTGCACACTTGGCGCTACAAATCAGCAAACAAATGGGTTTCCATTTAAGCCTAGTTCCATGTTCCAGTCCCAATCCCAATTCCCAATCTCTCAGCCAGTAGTCTGCTCTCAATGGGCGGTCTGGGGCTGTGGCCAGGTGTGAAGCAGTTGACAGGCGGCTGCCACGAAGCGTCAAAGTGACTTTGGCTATGCCTCCAGCTAGCTGCCTGCCACAGAGGTAGCATTTTTTGTTGTTTTTGCTGCCCCACCGTTCTTGCTCTAACAACTACACAAATTGCAAATGAGGAGGAGCAGCAGAGCCCACAAAAAGTGCTTCACGGAAATGCACAAGAATTCTTGTGCAAAAAACTAACCGAAAAATTGTATCAACGAGGGCGAAAAAATAGCCAGAAGCTGCGCAGAAGCTGCAGCAGCCGAAAACGATTGCATTTGACCTCAAAATCTATTAGCACGTCGAACTCTGGCGGCTATGAAATGCAATCATTGCCGCGCCCCCCGCAGGGATGCCCGAAAAACTGTGAAGTTGCGGCAATAATTGCCACTAAGAGTTGTGTACACCCATGTCTGAGTGCATCTGCGACACGTAGGTCAGTGCATCACCATCAGCAGCAGCAGAAGCAGCAGCAGCAGCAGCATCAGAGGCAGCCGCCGACCACTCTGCCGCCGTGGCATGGTCTGGGTCTGTCTTCTGTCTGGGTGCCTTCCCTGGCTATCTGCCGGCCTTTGGCTGAATCTCTGAATGCAAAAACAACAACAAAAAAAACAATCTACAACACGAGCTACAAAAAGTTACGTTATTGCAACACTTACATGTCTTCTTGCCTTCTGACGCATATTCACACTTGGGATTTTTCATGATTTTTTTCATTTTTATTGCTCCCCCGATGAACTTTAATGGCGGCTCATGGGGGGAGGGATATGTGAGGGAGGGATAGCTGCATACTTTTGAGGTTTCTGATTAATTGTTTTCAAAATGAAATGTCACAGCGAAACATCAGGTCATAAATTTATCATTTTATTTTGTGATAAAGCACCCGACCCATTTCTCAGGGCCCACAGCAGCTGCCATTTTGGTGCGAGATATGCAGGTACCTTTACTCAAACCCATTATGAATTTATTTCGACCTGCCCCGAAATAATGTACGTATGTATATAAACGCACATCATTTGAATGATTTATGGGTCCCGGCCCACAATGGGGTTCATTTGAGCTGTCCCGAAAAAAGTGATCTCTATCGCCGGGGATGTGCCAATATAAAATACGCTTTTAATTGCCCGCTGCTGCGCAACAATTTTAGAAACAATAACAGTAAACAAAATACCGCTGCTTGCCAAATCTGCTGTAAAATAAATAAACCCAAGAGGCACAATGGGCGGTGCGGCAAAACATTTGCCCTGGGAAACGCTGGCCGAAAACAAGCCGAGTGATTTGCCTAGACTTTTATGCATTTATAATGACATTTTTCACACAATTTATTCGCTCGACAGAAAAAAGCATTTGCCATTTGAAATGTTTAACAATTTAATTTCGGTCCATGCCAGGCCAGAATGTTAGGTAGCACTTTGCTGATAGGTAATTAATTACGAACAAATTAGCATAACATTTGCGTATGTCAAAGTTGAACACTAGAAACAGGAAACCGGCTAATACCATTCTCCAAAAATCATTTATCTGCAGAGACTTGTGGTTCCCAAGGATGCATTGACTTGCATTCAAAATTTCTCTCCCACCATTAGCCAAATGACCAGCATATCCATCCGCACCTGCATGGCACTCCCAGTCACCAAAGAAAAAACACAATCAAGTTTTATATTTTGTTTAGTTTGAAGATGCGCTCCGGCTGATTTTATGCAATTTTATGCAACAGGAATTGGCCAGGGAGCGAGTTGGCCAGGGAGCCAGGGCATTGCCTGCCATTTCATAATGAATTTTCGGTAAAGGTGAAATTTTGTTTGCACACGAGCTGCTGATAAAATAAAATAAAATAAAAACTGTGGGTGGCAGAGAAGGCCACACAAGAGTCATTGCAAGAAAGGTTGGCTCTCCACCACCGGATAAGCCCCTAACAATAGGAAAACACGAAAAGCTAAAACAAATAAATCAAATCTTGGAATAACACGTATACGACATGTAGCAAATTTTTGCCTTAGTTTCTGTGGACTGTGTACTGGTTTCAACACTCTCAGTGTGTGCCACAAGACAATGTGCAAAAACCAAAAAAAAAACAGTACAACAAATGCTTCCTTCATGTCAGCTCCAGCGACCGTAAAGGTTAAGCGCCAACTTGACAAAAAGGTTAAAACGATTTAACAGACATTTGGCTGCAATCCGAGAGAGCCAGGCACTGATCCACTGATGCATCATCGACTGCATCCTTAGCATATCCATCTCTCAGCTCAGCATCTCTTCATCTCTCCATCTCTCCATCTTGCCAGCTTCCACTGCCTGCCCCCAACATTGTCTTTGGATGATATCTGTTCAAGGTGTTGCATGGCCTGGCATGGCATGGCGCATGTGTTGAAGGCGGAACCAAATTTTTGATTGCAGAGACCCTCGGTGGCGTTCGGCGTGCGGCATGCCTCAAGGAAAATGCAACCTCTGTTGCCGACAGTTAACTGGCGCTAGCTTATTATTTTTGTTGGTGCCGCCATGGCTGTTCGGCTCAACACCTGCCGTTTGGCTGTTGCCATGGCCCAAGCGGTGCCGTTGACAATTTTTTCTTTGCTGCTGCTGGCGATGATGCTGGCAGATTTAGCGGAGAAACTTCCTTATTTGTCATTGTTGTCGTTGACAATTTTTTGTGCCTGTTTTTCCCGCTCTATGTATGCTTTCCCTGAAGCTTGATGGCCTTCTCTTGGTGCTGTTTTTCCCTAAGATGATTGAACTTCTTTCATGGATTTCTGCGATTTCCATAGATTTCTCTGGCCATAAGCCCACATTCAACCGATGCAACCTTCATCGATTGATCGCCAATTTAAATCCATTCAATTCAATTCCCCAAAAGCCTTGACAATGACAAAAAACCCCTCTTTGGGTCGTGTAATTTGCAAATTGAAAATCGTGAACTGAAATTAAAATCTGAGCAGACAAAACGAGAGAGTCCGCGAGGCAAAAACTCTTGAACTTTAACTAAATGCTTGGGCGAATCGACTTAATTTACAATCTTTTATTAAAATTTTAATGTCAAGTCTGCTGCAACGCCACAGCGTTGCATGATGACACTGCCGCAATTTAGTTTTGTGTACATTACGTTACGTTATTTTGATGAAACTTAAATTTAGGTGTGAGAATATTTGCAATTCAACCCACCAGCACCCCCACCCCCAGTCCCAAGGCAATCAACTAATTTAAATACAAAAAAGCAATTTCGGCAACCGAAGAATATCCAAAAGATAGACAATGCTGAAAGGCAGAATCTCAGCAGCAGCCTCCCACTCCTCCTTCCTCCTCCAACAGCTGCAGCTAATTTCAATTTAAATTTATGTTTCGTTTCGTTTCGAGATGTCTGTTCGATTGATGCTATTGTTATTGAAAATGTAGGTACGTGTTTTTGTTTCGTAAGCAAATAAATTACTTAAACCATTGAAAATGATTTAATTGAAATGAAAAGAGTGTCACTGGGCGCCAAGCCGGTTCGCTGGCTGGCTGGTGTTGATCACTCGTGTTGTCTCCCCAACTTTTTGATATTGTTTGCTGTGTTGTGCAAATTAAAACAATTATATGAAATTATGCAAAGTACGCAGAAACTACGGGAACAACAGCAGCAGCGAACAACAGCAACAAATTCAGCGACAACAACAGCTGCAGAAACGAGCTGACGGAAGCCAGCGATACGATACCCCTAAAGTGAATGTCTGCGGAGGGGACTGGATTGACTGACTGCCTTACTGAATGGCTGAATGACTGACTGACTGACTGACTGTCTGCTGGACTGCATCCAGCAATCCTAGTCGGAGGCATAGCAGCTGCCTGCAGTTCCTGGTCAGACCTAAAATGTAATAATTTATGGCGCATACGCCCTGTGGTACACCATACCCAAAATGCAATCTCCCCCAATCTGCATATCTACCCTTTCCAATCTGCATATCTCCCCTACCCAATCTGCCCATCCGACTATCTATATAAGGTGTAGAGATCTCTAACTATACGCCATAAATTTCGCATCTTCTGCATGCGTCTGTGGGCGTGTGTCTCTCTCTCTCTCTCTCCCTCTCTATCTCTGAACAAATTATGCAATCCGGCTGTGAGCCTTTTTTTCGCTTTGTTCGTCTGCGTTCGGCACATTGACAACTCTTGGTCTTGCTTCTCCGATCTGTGCAAGCCCAGAGTACATTTGTTATTTTCAGTTTGTATAATTTCTATTGCCCAATAAGGTACCTGCCGTTGTGTACGTGTTTTCGCTAATAATTATTTATGTTTTTTTCGTGGCTTCTCCCACGATCTTGTGCAATAAATATTCATAATTTTGTTAACCAGCTAAATTATTGTTTCTCCTTCTTTCTATTCCAGGCGATTCCAAATACAAAATGCGGTGTACGCAGCTCAATTTGCTGTGCGGTAAGTTATTCACTGGCTAAGAAGTTTTTACCAAACAATTTTCTTGGCCTCAGAAAACTACCATAAATACTTCTGCCATCAAGAAACCTACGACGAATTTGCAAACAACTAAAGAAAAAACCTTTCCCAACTTTATCAAGATATAAACTACGACATCCTTGACCTTGTCAGGTCACTCATAAGTTTTCCCATGATAGATCTTCCACCCAATGGATCATCCACTCTTCGCTCTTGACAGCCAAACGCAACGCATTTTGGCCACATGCGTGTGCCATGGCGGGGGCGGGTGGAGGCCCAAACCCAAGCCCAAACCCGGCCAAGATTGCGTTAATATGCCTTTGTCTTGGCCCGCAGTTGCGTGTGTCTTAGTTGCTTGTTTGTTTTGTTTTGGCGTGCGACAAAAATCGTTTGGAAAACACAAATGTAGGGAGACTTAGATTAAATGTGACTTTGATTTGAATTAATGGATCGGACGAGATGAATGCTTGGGAAATGCAATTTTTAACGGCTCATTAGGACGGACACATTGGCGGAGCGGCCGAGACCCAAATGCCAGAGCGATCGGCATAGGCATCGGTCCCCGACGCATAAGTGACAGCTCATCTGCCGTGAGTGGCAGAGTGGGCAAAGTCAACAATAGTCCGATAGTTTCGGGGCCCGGTCTGTGAGTAATTACGCGCCCATCGACAGCGCCTCTCAATTAAGCTCTGGCAAGACCATACGCTGTGTGACCCGCTGTGAGGCTCACGAATCGAAGACCGGCCAAACCGAAAGATACCCCAAATCGATGTGCTACGTGGCGTATGGTTAATGCGATTGGGCCGAATCGAATTTTGAGACCCGGTTGCCAATCAACGGACATAAATTATGGGCAATTGTTTAATTTGTTTAAGGCAGCAATAGCCGCAACAGCAAACACCCTCAACGTCCCATCCCATTCCACTCATCCATCCATCCACCGATGATTCATATAATCACTGTGATTATGCATCAAGTGGACCTTGAATCTGTGGTGGTTATTTTGGTTATTCAATAGCCTCCCCTTCCCTCCCCTCCCCTCCTATTCGGACAGTCTGTGCATCTGTTGGTGTCGCTGACATCTTCTTCTGGCGGCTACATCATGACTTTTTATTTCTGTTTCTTTCTTTAATTGTTTTTATGGCTTAAGATTTAATTATTGCATTAGGAGGAATACTCGTACAGTAGACTTAGGCTTCCTAAGGTCAGTCACATTTAATCCCCATCTCCATCCCCATCCCCATCCCAATTCCATCCGCAGTCACCGCTTGCGTAATTTGGCAATGTCTGCATACAAGACTTTTGGAATGGAAAAGTCAAGGTCCCAGAGAAGACATTCTAAACAGAAGGAGAATCCGTAGCTAAAAAGTTGATGAACCAGACACAATTAAAGAATGCGAATAATTGTTCATTTAAAGTTTCAGACACTATACAAATGTTTATGGAGTAGGAAGAGAAGTTGTTCTATGTTTTACTCTCATTTATGCATTCCTTGAATTCCTATTTCAGCTCTTCTTCTACTGGCATTTCTAGGCCACACAAGCGCAGAATCCAAGGTAAGATTGTCCCCAAAAACTATACAAAATACATCTCTAAAACATGTTTTATCTTTCGGTTTCAGTACCGCACACCTGCCCGCATTTTGGCCAAGCAAACGGGTGCCACACAGTTCGAGGAGGAGCGCTACGAGACGCACACGAACTGCAATGAGCACAAGCATCACCTGAAGAAGCGCGCCTCCGACGAGGATGTGGACTATGAAGTGTACCAGGGTGTAGTGGGAAGACCGGGCATTGATTTCCCCATTTATCCCAGGATACCCAAGACCTCCTTTAGCTGTCGCTCCTTTGGCAATGGCTACTTTGCCGATATGGAAACGGATTGTCAGGTGAGTGGTTCCAGTCCAGTCCTCGGAGTATCTTTTGGTTAACTTACTCCCATTTTAGGTCTTTCACATCTGCGAGGAGGGACGCAAGATCTCTTTCCTCTGTCCAAATGGCACCATCTTCCAGCAGAGCGAACTCACCTGCGACTGGTGGTTCAAGGTGAACTGTTTGGGATCCTCGGGCTACTATGCAGAGAGCTCTGAAATCCTCAACAAGCAGCGTGTCCATCGAGTGCGTCCCTCAGTGCCTGTCCAGGGATTCAACATTGTCGGCGGCGGCCTGAACATCAAGCCAAAGGTCACTCCTGTCGCTGGCCAAGCGAGAGCTGGTCCACGGAGTAAGCCCGACAGACGCATCGATTCGACGGAGGATGTGCCCGCCTCCGTGGAGAGTGTGGACTTTGACGATGTGTCCGGAGAGAAGCAGCGCAAGGTTCTGCCCAGCATCGATAACAATAGCAACGACCACGAGACCCAGATCACCGCCGAGAGCTCCTCCTTTGTGAGTGGCTCGGGCAAGCGTCGCAACAACAAGGGCAGCGACTCCAACAGGAATAGCAACGATGATGTTACTGTGCTGAAACCCTCAAGGAGTAGGACACCATTGGTTTCCCAGGAAAGGACTCCCTTGGCCTCTCAGGAGAGGGCTCCACTGGCCTCACAAGAGAGGGCTCCTCTGTCCTCTCAAGAAAGAGGACAGCCACGAGGTGAATCTACGGAAAGGGCAAGGAATGGACACCGCGGACAGCATAGATGGCGGGAAAGTGGCAGCGAAGAGCACAGCAAGGAGAGAGAGAGGGAAAAGCCCATTCTTCAACTCAAAGAGAAACCCACCTCCAGCTCCCAGCAGAAAGAAAAACCTACCGCCAGCTCTCAACAGAAGGACAAACCCAACTCTGGCTCCCAACTGAAGGACAAACCCAGCTCCCAGCTGAAGGACAAGCCAGAGTTCTACGAGGCCCACTCCACGCGCTCCGTTCAACACACGACTCCATACTTCACGGCTGGCAGCTACTCCACCGCCCGTCGCCTTGAGCCGAGCAAATCCACGCCCTTCTACACGCCCACGGTTCCGAGTCTGCTGAAGTCCAAGACCACGGAGGGAAAGCTGAACTACATCAAGGGAGGACACTCTGCTACGACACCAAATCCCAATCGTTTTGGAGTCGCCAGCTCTGGTATATTCCTGGAATCGTCGGTGGCCCCCAAGATCAAGCCCACAGCCAGTGGGAACGTTGAGCTGGACAGCACCTACAAGCCAGTGATTATTGGCATGCGGCATCACTACGATGTGGCCAGCTCTGGCGAGTTCCGACCTCCAAGCAAGCCCAGCGAGAGTCGCGACTATCTGCCCACGACGCCATCGCCATCGGCCACCAGCAGTGGACCCACGTATCTGCCAAAGAGCGCCATATCCCCTAGAGGAAATGCCGCAGCTGCAGCTGGAGAAGATGCCCTGCTGTTTGCGCCCAATCCAGTGAAAGATGAGTCTGTCTTCCGCAATGTTCAGGAGATGCTGAAGACCATGAATCTGCTGAAAGATCAGTTTGAGGATGTGGAGCTGAATGCAGCGGCAGCGGCACCAGCTAGAGTGGGCCTGGAGATTCCACCCTCCTCCGGACCAGATGCCTTGGTTTCTCTGGCCAAATATTTCGCCCAAGAACACAACGAAACGAGCAATGCTCTGGGAAAGCCAGAGAAGTCCGAGAAACCCGAAAAGACAAAGACGAAACTCTCAGTGAAGCCACCGCCGCTGCCCACAGCCAAGCCATCGGACACTACAGCCATTCTGACCACCTCCGAGAATCCGCCAGCCATCAGTGAGGATGCGGATGACATCAAGCACAGCCTTTTGAGTGACAACACCGTCCAGAAGTACAGCACCCTCTTTGGCTTGAAGCCCGCGAAGGGTCGTGTCGGTGGGGAGACGGACATCAGCTCTGGCCTGCTCTCGCCCAAGTCGAATGAGACGAAATCTCTGCCAGAATCGGAGCAGGGCTCGAAGTACCAGCAGTTCCCACAGATTGGAACCACTGGCTCTTCCATTGGTGCTCTGGCCGAGAAGCCCGAGTCGCGTAAGATTGCCCAGATCTTCTCGAATGCTTTGTCCAGCTATCTGGATAATCCTGCCACATTCCGCGCAGAATTGGCGGCCCGTGCACGACCCACAGAGCCACCGGCTACGCCCAACTTTAAGCCAGTGACCACCACGGACTCCTCACTCTTCAGCGATGGCACAGCCAAGTACTACCTGCCCACCAAATCCATTCCCGTGGCCACCACACCCACGCCACAGAGCATTGCGGTGGAGATCAATCACAAGTTCGATTCGACGCCGGCGCCAGAGTTCTCCACCACGACAGAGCTCTACGAGACTAGCACGAGCCGTGGACAGGAGCTGGAACTTTCAGCAGAGCTCTCTCCGCCCAGTGCAGACTCAGGAGAGGGAGACGAGTTTCTGCAGCAACAGCAAACCCAATCCTTTGTGAAGTCCCGCAATGATCTGTTGAAGGATTCCAGACCCCAGAAGCTCATCACCACTCACAAACCCACAGAACATCCGTGGGCATTGAAGTCTCAGACCGATTTCCTGGATCCTCTAACCATCAACGATGGCTTGATGAAGGAGCAGCGTACCTCAACGACCACAACGACCACCAAGGCCCCATTTACATACCTGCCAAGGCTGCTATCGGGCGTGGGCACCACAACGCCCACACCCTCGCACTTTGAGTGGGAAGACATCTTCAGGAGCTATGACATCCCCAGGGATGCATTGCCCTCCAGCAGTGGCCTCCAGCGCATTGCCAACAAGCTCTTCGGGGGCCTCAACGAGCAGGAGGCCCTGCATCTGCGCAATGTGATGGCCAAGGCGGAGCACGACCGTCAGGTGTTGAGCCTGCTGCTGCTGCTCATCCAGACATGCGACGATCATAATGGAAAGGCTCTGGAGCGATCCAGGAAGCATCTGCTCAATGCTCTCATCGATATTGATAGCAAAGTGCCAGCGCCAGGGAAACCCTCCAGACAGAGGCTGGCCACCACCACCACACGCATTCCGGTGACCACGTTCAGACGAAATGGTGGTGGCGAGTACTTCACCAGCACCACGCCAGGGTACACGACCACGACAGATGTGCCTTTGTTCAGTACCACAACGGGGTCGGGCAGCAGCGAGGAGACGACCAAATTTGAGATACGTGTCGAGGACATTGAGGATGACTTGGGGGCGGCGGCGACAACGATGGCACCCACGCTGTTGCCTCTCGAGGGCAACTCGGATCGACGGGCCCTGGAGCTGCTCAAGTCATTATATTCGCTGGCATCAAAGTTCAGCAGCAGGCGGTAGGCCGGGCCGGAGATCGTTGGCGGGTTCCTAGCGATATGCGAAAACTTTGCGAGTTAATGCCTAACTTTTAGTCAACTCCACTCCATACTCCACTCCACACTCCACCCCTCTCTCCACTCTTCAGTTTGATATTTTATAATTTAATTCTTACGATTTTCTTTATGATTTTTCCACTTTCTTGTTAATTAATTTCGTTTAGCCAATGCAATTTTCGCAAAATATAGTTTGTAAATATGTAAAAGTTCGAAGCAAAACGAAACGAAACGAAATGATACGAAATACTCTCCTGAAATACTCGAGGCATAGACTTGGTTATTCCTGAATGCCCAGCCAAGCAGTTTCCGTATTAAGTATACAATTTACTATATAATCGAGCGATGTATTAAATTAGTTTCATATTTTAGTCTTAACTAAAGAAAAAACAAAACAAACCACTTTTCCATCCAGTATCCAGTATGAGCGATCTATTTTGAAATATCTGTATGTCTTGCTGTTCTGTTTGTAAATATTTATTTAAACTTAATAAAATACATATAAAAATAAAGAAAAAAAATATATTGAAACCAAGGTGTTTTTAAGTCAGAGAAATGAAGGGTGAGGGGGGTCTGAGATATATGTAAATTAAAGGAAGAATTGGGAATGATTTAAAAGGTTTTCACCAAACCCTAAAAAAGGGAATTACTCTTAGGTCTGAAGAATAGAGGTTTTTAAGGAGAGATAAATAAAGAAATTTAGGATAATTTTAATGCTTTAAAGCAGAAGATTCTCCACTTAACTGATTAAACCATTACCAAATCAGTAAGAACATCCCATAACTCCTTTTCTGTTATCCCAAAAAGCAACCCATCCAAAGATGTCTCCTTGACACAAATACGAGTATGATTGCTGCTGCTTTTCCCAGCTCTAATATATAAATCTTGAAGACACCGTATCGGGAAGGTCAGAACAGAACAAATGTCATAAAAATCCTCAATGTAATCAAGCGAAAATTTGAATATTTTTGTCATTTTCGCAAGACAAACTAATTCTGCAGCATCCATTCTAAAAAATCATTGAAGGACAAACCAAATCAGATTGAAAATTGTATTGCACTTGAAATGGCCATAATATTCAATTGATCGCGGCGTCTATGTAAGTAAATATTACGTATACGTAATGCATTTTATTGCCTGTACAAATGGTATAGGGTCCGGTCGGTGATATATGAATTCTGATAACTGGTAAACTGTAGCCCCCCCATAACAACAATGGATAATCCAGGGGTCATAAATCTGCTAAAGCGCAGGCACCAAACGAACTGACGAACTGTCGTGGTCGTTGTCGTCGTCGTCGTTGGTCTGGGGGCAGCTGCCACATAAATATGGCAAAGATGCAGCATCCATAGCATTGGCTGAGAACTGCAGCGAATATCTGAAATTGGTATAAATTTCTAACAACGTTCTTGCTTGGCCTACAGTTGCTGTCGACGAGTGTCCGAGTGAACCACGTAGCGAAGGATTGAAGGGATATCAACGCACACAGGGAATCACACAGAATCATCCTCATTTTGGGCAAAATTATGCAAGTCCATCGCGGCTGCTGTGGCGTCTTGGCAGGTGAGTCTTGGCCAACGCATTGTGCTGACCCAGACCCACTCCCAGTCCCACCCGTACGCCTGGGCTTGGGCGGTACTCAACAGTGACGAGCGATCGGCTGTCCGCCCCATCATTATTAGCACTTCCTTTTTGGAGGGCGTCTGTCTGTCTAAGTTTTTGCTGCCTTGCATATTTACGATGCATGCGTCTTGGGGCAGAACTCTGGGCTCTAGAGATTGTTGTTGGCAGCCAATTGATGTTGGAGTGCGTTATTGTTGCAATAGGCACAGTGGAATTGGATTCAACGCGAAAGAATTACAAAGTAATCGTTGGGATAGCATGCCTTTTCTTTTCTTCACCTTTCGAGAGTCATTTTTGGCTACTGCCCATCTCTCCTTGGAATATTAACTATATCTCAGTTTTAACTTGACCAAAACCCCCCAATTCTTGTACCACTGTGTGCCTCTGGCTGAGTAGGAAGCTGATAAATAAAGATCGCAATGCAGAACCGTCTAAGACCGCGCTATCAGCCCGCTAGAATCGCAACGTACTTGGCCTTAATACGGATACGAAACTCTTCACTTCGCTTCGGTTCGGTTTGCTGTCGATGTGTGGCTGTGGCGTTCATTTCGATTTGGTGCGTCGACTGGCCCACAGCACGGAGCACACGGAGCAGATCTTAGCCAGAGTTTCCACTCCCACTCACGGTAATCGCTTTCTAATGTTCGTTCCAGTCCTGGTGCTGCTCTGGAGCGGAAGCTTAGCCCAATTGCAAGTCCAGGTGAGTCCGTGAAAGAGTCTCCTGGCATACGTCACTTACCAATGAAATGCGTTCTATTGATCAGGCTCAAAATGGCTACAACTATGGACGACCGGAACTGGCCAGTGCCGGAGGGGTTACGGCTGGGGGACGGCTCTCCCCGGCTACTTATCCCACAGGAACAGCCTTGCCTCTGACCCCCGCACCCGCAACGACAGCGTATGGAGCGGGTTTGTTCCCTTCTCCCGCTGTGGGCTTCACGCCAAGCGGACAGGCGACGACTGCTTTTGGAGCACCTGCCATTGTTGCCGGGACAGCAAGTATCCCCAGGAGACCCTCGCCAGGAGGCATTGCAACAGCACCCTCTCGCAGTGGACCCTATGGACCACAGACCTCCCAGTACGGCAATGCTCAGGTTTCCGCTGGCCGTGTGCCAAGTGGAACAGGCGGCGATGGCGATTACAGCGATGGAGATGGCGACTATTCGGCCATTCCGGGTACGCCGGGAGTGGATTATCCCGTCTACGCGCAGGTGCCACGCACAAATTTCGACTGCACCCAGCAGCCACTGCCCGGATACTATGCGGATATCGAAGCCCAGTGCCAGGTCTTCCACATCTGTGCCCTCAACCGGACCTACTCCTTCCTCTGCCCCAATGGCACGGTCTTCAGCCAGGAGACACTCGTCTGCGTATGGTGGAATCAGTACGATTGCGTCTCGGCCCCCAGCTTGTATGCAAACAATGCCTACATCTACGACTATTCCGGAGGCAGTGGCGCCAATGTCAATGCGAATCAAGGCTATCGTCAGGGACAAGTGCCTGCTACGACGGCATATGGAGCACCAGTGTCGGCCACTGCAACCGGTGGCGGTGCCTTAAGAGCCACTGGAGTACCCCAGGTCGCTGGCTACAATGCCGGTCGCGGATCCTATCCCTCGCCCACACCCACGCCCGCGGCACAATCGCAATCTCCGTATGGGGCAAGTGCTCTAATTCGTCCTGCCATTCTCCCAGGCAATGTCCAGGCTTCTTCGGTAACCAATCGACTGGCACCCGCTGGCGCAGCTGCTGGACTCCTGGCCACAGCCGCGGGTGTATTGCCTGACAATGGAGTGGTGGGCGGCTTTGGCCAGCAACCGATTGTGGCTGGCGGCAACCGAGAATATCTGCCGCCAGCGAACGCTGGACAGCGTCAACGAGGCGCCGTGTAGGAGACCCTCTGGCAGTTGAACCCGGTTATATGGCAATAGACACTGTGCATCCCTAGGCTTAGCGACATTTGCAACATTTTACTAGATTGTTAGGAGCTCCAAAACACAGACAGTTTGGTAACAGAATCGTTGTACTTTCCATTCCATTTTAAATATACCATAAAGAATCTTTTTTACTGTGAAGTTTTGGAGTTTGTGTCTTTTTTGAAAGGATTTGAAGCCACAAAACCATGACACATTCTTCTTAAACGAGAAGGACTCGTATAAATTCACTAATTTTAGCTGTTATGATCCCTTCTAAAACCATTTTCAATCGCGTTTCATTCACTCTTTATTGAAGTGCACTCAAAAAATCCAATTGCAAGGTTTGTTTGTCTTTAGAGAGGGCCAATTTCCCTTCTTTCAGCAGCTTGTTGTATTCCTGTTTGAAGTCCGATCGGATAAACATGGGCCTGCCTTTTTTCAGCTTGGGTTGTCCTGCTTTGGGCAGCGCTATCGCCGGATTAAAAGCCATTTGCGTGCTGTCGTACTCTGAAAACAGTTCATGGGAGGTGCTGGAAAAAGGAAATATAAATTAAAATCAAATGAAAAGAACACTTAGTGGGTTACTCACAGCTTGCCAATGTCAGTGGGTAGTGCACCCTCACCCGATGCAGGCACACCATTGGCAATATGTGTGGCCAGGCGCCGCACAGTGGGATGATAGTGTCGTGCCAGGATGGTGAGCTCGTACAGCGACGTTGCTGCCGCATTGCAGTACTCGGGATCCTCCAACTCAGGATCATAGCGTCCCGAGCCAATGGTGCAGTCCGTGTCGAGCAGGGCATCCAGCACGGAAGTCAGCTGGAATGTCTGCTTGATGGTTCCCAGTGTCGCCAGAGTGCCATTATGCAGCAAATACAAGCTGCCTGTTAGCAGACGCTTCACAAAGGCCATCAGACGCTGCTGGCTCATGTTGCGTCGCCGCTTGACCAGCACCTCATCGAGAGTGCGCAGAATGATGGTAAAATCATCGTGATTTTTGCCCGCCTGCACGGCCAGCATGTTCCGGTAAAAGTGCTGATAGAAGCGTATGGGATCAATGTTCAGGACCTCCCCCTGGCCGGAGAGAATAACAAAAATGGTTTGTATGCAGTGCAGACGCTCGCGATAGCCCAATTCGTCCTGTTCTTCGAGTATCTTATTGAGCACGTTGATAAGGTCTGAGAAAAAGTCCAGATTGATGACATGAGCAAATCTGTAAGGGATATCAAGAGATTAATAGGGATTCCAGGGTGAGGTTAAGAGCTAAGAACTCACTCTGCTAGACCTTCCAGTATGGCACTCAGCACACGTGATGTGGGATCATTTTTCAGCACTCGAAAATAGATCGTGAATACCATTTTAATGATTTCCGTGAGCTTCTGCAGCTTCACTTGCTTGTTCTCCTCAGCGCGGGTCTCTTCAAGCTCTTTGTTCAACTCCGTCAGTTTCTTTCTCCGCTTGCGCTCCTTCTTGGACATGCTGATCAATCGCTGGCGATGATTTTCCAGCTTCTTTTGCTTCAGTTCGTTCTCCTTCTCGGCATCCAGATTGACATTCTTGATCTTGAGACCCATCATGCAGGTGATGCACTCCACATGGACATTGTTCTGTTTCGTTTTGATCAAGTGATTAATGCGACGCACAATAAACAGACTCATGTCCATCTTCTTGTCGTTGGCAAACAGGGAGCGAAAGCATTGATTGACGGTTTGACGCATGGTCCCATAGTGGCAGTTGAGCATGTAGACCAGGAGCTGGGCAATGTTCTGAACGTAATTGAAGTACGGATGTGCCTCCAGCAGCTCACACATGCATGTGACAGCCACGGTAGCCATTTTCACGGTTTGCGGATTCTTCACACCACCTTTTTTGTTCACCTGGGCCGTAAACAGTTCCAGCTTCTGCAGAAACTTCTTGAACTGCTGCAGGAGGGCATTCTCAAAGGTGACACGCTCCAGCGTGGCCTTGCGCACCGTTTGCATTTTGGTATCCACTTGTCCCACACGGTACTCGGGCAGGATGTCCTTAAAGATCTCCGTAACGGAGATCATGGCCAGCTTGCGCACAGGCATTAGGTTGGGCAGTCCGGTAGCAGGGTTTTTCTCATCCATGAGCTCGTAAAGTGCGTGAAAGTTGCGCATCTTATCCTCTGGCTTCTCCAGCATTCCCGAACAGATGATGCCGATGCGATACTTTTGACGCTCGATCTCCTGCTGGCGGGCAATCAGCAGATCTGCGGTGGAAATCATTTTCTTTGCAGCCGGTATGGGCACCGCAGCCCCATCGTTGACCACATCATCATCGCTGTCTTCAAATTCACTGGCGTCGCCATCCTCTTCTTCGTTGATTTCCACATCCGAATCCGCCTCCTCCTCTTTCTTCTGGATCTTCGGTTTGGGCACGTAGTCCACTTCTGTAGTCCTGGTTATAATCTCACCATCCCTGGACTTGATGGGCAGCAGATTCACCTTAATCTTTTGCGTTTCCTCTTCTTTTTTGCTGGCCGTGGCGTAGGCCATTTCCAGGCCCACAGACTGCTGCTGATCAGCCACATCTTCTACTGCCTTGGCCTTCCTTTTGCGCTTGTTTTCATTGAGCAGTGCCAGGTCATCGCCATCCAGCATGTCCGCAATGTTATCCAGCATATCATCGTCATCGTCGTCGTCGTTGTCCGCCTCTAGGGGATCCAATCCCAAAGAAGATAATTTATTGTGCTTCTTGCGCTGGGCCAAATTGTCCCTCTTGCGTGCCTTTTGGGAGAATATGCTGGGACCCTTTTCGCGTTTGGAGCTCAAATTTTCACGTTTTTGTTTAATTTTATTTTGTTGCTGTTTTGTGAGCGGCGTTTTCTTGGACTTCAGATGAGCTGCACGCTTCACAGAGCTGATTTTCACCTTTTTCTGCGGGAAGAACAGTTTCATTTGACTTATGAAAGTTTAATTATATTCAATTAAGTACTTACCGCCCCCATAATTGTTTATTTAATTGATAAAACACGTTAACTAAATATCTAATGTTGATTTCGAAGCGGAGCACATGGCAAACTAATGCTGCCACTCCATGGAGAAATGCAACAGCTGGCACCGGTGATGCCAGATCGTTTAATTTAAGTCAACAGCGCGTGTCACGAGAAATACAAGCGTACGACCATCACTATCAGCTTTCAGCTGATAACCAAAGCAAAAACAAACAAAAATAAAGAAAAAATAACAAAAATAAAGAAAAAATAACAAAAATTATGTCTGAAGATGAAGAGGATTACATGTCCGACAAATTCCTGGCGGGGTAAATATGCTCCGAAGAGATTGAAATTCAACAACCCGACACAAATGTTTGCCACACAGCCTGCAGGATGTACGCCCCAGCTTAGTGCAAGATCGCGGGAAAAAACGCGCCATCAAACTCCAGAACAAGCAGCAGGAACACCATAAGCGGCAACGGGAGACAGCAGCGGCCACGTCCAACTTGAACAATGAACGGCTGCAGCAGAATCTCAACAAACCTCTGGCTGCAGATAACAAAGGATTCCAGTTGCTGGCCAAGATGGGTTACAAGGCGGGCAGTGGTCTTGGCAAACAGGCGGATGCACGCATCGAACCGATTGGAATAACCATTAAAAACGATCGTGGTGGCTTGGGAAGAGAGGCAGCCATCGCGGAACTAACCGCCAAGCGACAGGAGCTGCGGAGAGCTCATCTGCTGCAGAGGGCCGGCATCGATTCCAGTGAGGAAATCAGCACAGAGGCCTACCGAAAGAGAGCCATGCAAAAGGCAGAGGAACGCAAGCTTCAGTATGATATAAGAAGATGCCAGCAGACATGTGAATCCCTAGATGTTGCCGCGGATGTTCAAGTGCCCGATCTGGAGTTCTTCTGGCCACCAAAACCAAAGGAGAAAGACGAGAGCGGCAGTGAAGCAGAGGAGGAGTTGCCCGAAGAAGACGAGGAGCTCCCAAAGGAGGAGCAATACAGTGCCTTCGAGCAGCTGGAGCTGCTTACGGGCTATCTTCGCACTGCCTATACCTTTTGCTACTGGTGTGGCACACGCTTCGATGGCGCCGAAGACCTGGAGATCAACTGTCCCGGACTCACCCGCGATGATCATTGAATATACATACATACATTTCGAATCATTAAATATATATAAGTTCACAAAAATCTGCACGTTTACAAGTATTTTACAATAATACGTAGTCAAAAAACATTTAGCAGTGTTAGGGTTCGGTTACTGTATACAAGAAAGGTTTCTATAGACGAGTTGGAATCGATGTGGTGGTGTGGTTGTTTGTAAAATGAGCAAGGAAGCTATACGCGACCCTCCAGTTTCTGTATCAGATCGTGGGTGCGTTCAATAACGCTGTAGATGAACGGGCGCTCCATGGGATCCGTGCGCAGCATATAGTTTATCAGGTCGTGCATGTCCTGGAAAAGATTACACAAAGAATAAGAAAAGATCAGAATTTTAGAAAGTTTCCCTCTACCTCTGTATAAATGGAATCCTCTGGAATGTTTATATTGCCGCTGAGTACGGCCAAGGCAACGCTATCACCACGCTCATAGATGGGATCGAATGGAGAGTTAAAGTAGCACATGGCATACAGCACACAACCAAGACTCTGAAATGGGAAATAGAATTTATAAATGTTCCAATATAGTCAGAACTAATTACTAACCCATATATCCGTTCTTTCGTCGATGGTGCAGTAGCTTTTCACGGTAAACAGCTCCGGGGCTCGATACACAATTGAGCTGCGCTCCTCGGCCTCATCCTGCAGACGCTGGGCATCCGATTGGCCAACAATCTGCAAGCGTGCCTCCGTCATGGAGCCCAGATCCACTATAATGGGCTCAAACGAATCTGATAAGCATATATTGGCCGTTTTCAGATCACGATGGGCCAGGGGCACTGGCTTCGCCTCATGGATGGCTTTGATACCCTCGCAGACGCCCAGAAAGATTTGCACGATCTGTGCCTCCGGCATGTGGTCCTGCTTTCGTGCCCGTAGCTGTAGATGATCCAAGAGTGAGCCATGCTTGTAGTACGGCAGCACAATGTACAATGTGCTCGTTGTATTGATGACGATGTCCGCCTGACCTTTTAGCTCGTAATCAACGACCCGGATCACATTTTCCGAGTCGATTTTTCTGCAATTTTCAATCTCGCGTAGAGCAATGTTCTGGTCGTCGATGCTGTGGCAGGTGATGCGCTTTATCGCGTAGCTCCGTCGGGTGGTTGGGTTCTCTCCAAGGTCTATCAGACTGAAGCCCCTGCGCAGATAGGAATAGATAAGATATTTCCAGATTCACGAAAATTGTGTGAGATTTGTTACCCCTGCGCCAGCCTTTCTCGAATCGTGTATCGGGATCCATTGATGTTGAGCGTCTCTTTTCTGCAAAAGCAGCCACGTTTCATAATCAGGGTCCAACCAATGCTTTGCATTTTGTCTCTATTACACTATATGCTTTATAACTTTAAGCTTAACAACTAGTTTAATTCATATACAAAACCTAAATATAAAACAGTTTGGAGCTATTAACATGTTTATGCGTGCCAAAGTTGACAATGCGCGGTGTTTGTGAACTAGACTTGTGGTTACTTATGTTTGCTGGTTACGATTTTTATGAGTTAAAGTTAAGGAAGATTGATTTTAGCAAAAATTTATTTAATTTCAAAGTATTTCGAAATGATTTCAAAGTACTAAAAATGAAAATATTTAGATAAATAACTGGAGGTTTCTAAAATCATGAATTTCCAACCGCATAATCAAAAACCTATTCGCGCTTTGCAGCTGTTTTAAAGACAGGGCTGTTATTGTGGCCATGTGGCTGCAGAGTGCTGCCACCTGGTATTGCGGAGTCCGATTTAGTATTAAGCATTGAATTATTTAATTTCTTTGATTTAATCAATGACAACAATAGAGGATGACGCCTGGCAGGATCTCATTGGCATCTGTGCCGACCCGCCTGACAGACGCGACAAGTGCGAACAGTGCAAGTGAGTGGGAGGCCTTAGTTTTCATCTGAAATTTCACGCTCTTTGTGATTCTTTTTCTGTAGGCGACCCGCTGTTGTCTGTTGGTGTCCCGCCCTACCGCAGCCGCCGCTGGCGGTGGCCTCTCAAATTGTGATACTACAGCACCCTGCCGAAGAGAAGCGTTCTCTTCGCACTGCCTTGATGCTCCAGCTTGGACTGGAGTCAGGAAAATGCGTTGTCTACAAGGGCAAACGATTTCCTAATCACAAAAACTATGCGGAACTGCAGCAAATCTTCGATTCGCCACAGACGCTGGTCCTCTATCCTAGTAAAGATTCTGTGCCTTTGGAGGAGATCGATCGCAGTGGCGGTCCCTACACTTTGGTGCTCATCGATGGAACCTGGCCGCAGGCAAAGGCCATCTATGCCAGCAGTCCCGCCCTGCACCGCCTGCGTCAGGTGAAGCTCATATCAGTGGGCATCAGTGACTATATCATACGCACTCAGCCCACAGAGGGTTGTCTGAGCACTCTGGAGACGGCGGCCCAATGTCTGGCCGTGCTGGAAGCCCAGCCAGAGCTGCGACAGATGCTGGTGCGCCCACTGCACACCCTGTGCAAATACCAACTGGACAATGGCGCCGTCGAGCATCAGTCGAAGGAGTTCCTGATGAAGACCAATCAATATCCCAAGCCCATTGGCAAGAGGTTGAGTCGGCTGCTTAACCAAACGGTGTGTGGAGCCGCGGAACAGGAGGCGTGATAGGGAGACGCCACAAAAATGTGTAGTTTATGCTTTGTATGTAGTTTTATAGTGAACTTCTGTGCACGGCCATAGCAATATTTAGCCATTTAATACAAATAATTTGTAATTTTCTACCCAAAAATGAGTAGTTTACACAACAGGAACATTCCTGGCATCCACGATGGAGCGCAGGACAACGCACTTGATGATGGCATAGCCTCTCTCGCAGCCAGTCATATCCTCCTCTATGGGAATATAAGTTCTTAATTTAATTGGAACACATTTGTTCTGCGTGGCATTACTTACTTCCTTCTTTCTCGCAAACTTCGATGGAATCTCCAGTGGCTGGCCAAACATATTTGCGCACAAGATCCGCATTTAGTTTATAGTTTTCCATTATGCCGGATTTTTCAAAGAAACAATTGAAATAGCACTAGAAACAGCATTGCAACCCATTGAATCTCTACCAAAATTATGCTTTGAATCCCCCTTACCATGCTCGTTTTATCCTTTTCATCTGGCAGAGCCCCAGTGGTATTGAACTGCAGGACATTGGCTGAAAGAGTAGATCTATTAATAACCCACATTATGATCCTTTAGATCCCTTCCGGGACTCACACATTGGTGTGATAAAACTAGCATTGCAGGTCTGCATAACTTCATCTAAATCCACATAACCAGCTGCCCTGGGGACTGGGGTAGTGGTGGATATATCATCCACATCGCCATCGAAACTGTCATAGTTTATAATGAATATATCGCCATTGTCCTTGGCATGATCCTGCAGAGCCTTTATAGTGCACAAACCGAGGCTCAACAGAGCTACGACCGCCAATGTTTTGAACAGTATCGAAAGCATTTCGAAGTAAAATGATTTCTGGTTTGGCTTTTGCTTGGGATTATTGCCCTTTTATAGGAAATATTTTGCTGGTTTCGAACATGCAATGCACTGTTGCAATAATTTGGAATAATATTGGCGGAAATTGGCCTACAATTCACACACAAAAGAATACACACTTCACCCCCATAGATTGCCCAATTAAAGATAATTTTTTATGAATGATCTTTTTTATGTCTCTCTTACTATATGGAATTAAGTTCTCATCCGCACATTGCAGCCTGATCGTTTTGAAAAATGCATGCATTTCCTGCTGCTTTTCAGGACTATCAGGCACTATATCCTGGCCAAAAACCAGAATTAAAGATAAAAAACCAAACAGAAAAATACTCGAAGCACGAAACATTTTTGGACTGCAATTCAGGGAAACTTTGACTGCTTTGGGGATATACGAGCCCCTTTTATATGATCTTTCGAGCCGTGATCATGTGATAAATGTTTTCCCATTGATGAGATCATTAAATATTTAAACTAAATAGTTGTTGCACTTTAATCGAACAATAAATACATGCATTATATAGAGGCGATAGAGTGATATACGAAATTTGGATATTTCAATGGGTTGGTCACAAGAATTAGTTTAAATAATAGTACTGTTAAATGGTTAAACTTATCGAGAGCATTGTCGAGTCGTAGATTGCGCAACGCAGAGTGCTTAGAGTGGAGCATGGGTTCAGATCGGATTGGATCGCGCCAAAAAGGTTTCATAATAGGTAGTATAGAAAAAGTTTAGAGTTTCCTTAATAATAATTTTTGCTTAAATTTGAATTTGTAGTAATTTTCGTTGGAATTTGATTAAATTACTCTATGCAACGTCCACGTCGCATCCACACGTCAAACCTTGGCGCCCCAGGCCCGCTTCAGCAGATAGGCGCCCTTCTCCGCAATCATCACCGCTGGGGCATGGGTGTTGCCCGCCGTCACCTTGGGCATAATGCTGGTGTCCATCACGCGCAGTCCCCGCACGCCATGGACCCTCAGCTCGTGATTAACCACCGCCATGGGATCGTGGGAGGGACCCATTTTACAGGAGCCCGCCTGATGATTCTCCGGCCCTGTGTTCTGACGCACAGCGCACTCCCAGTAGGCATCGCTCGCGAAGGTGTGCGACTCACAGCCCTTCACCACGGTCTTGTCCAGCCGCATGCCGTACTGCTTCAAGGGCGACGTCTGCGATAGCCTTATAGCAAACTTGATGCCCTCCACCAGGGTCTTGACATCGCGTTCATCCGTCAGATAGTTGGCAAAGATGCGCGGGGGATCCAGGGGATCGGCCGAGCGCAGGGTAATGTAACCACGGGACTTCGGATTGAGTACAGCCGGGAACATCTGTATGGCTCGAGAGTTGTTCGAGAGGAGCTCTCCCACCTGTCCGGTGCGGGCACAGCTGGCCAGGTAGCCGCCAAAGTAGAGCTGCAGATCGGGCTGATTGGGTCGGTCGGCCCAGCGGGTGGCCAACTTTGCAGTGACATCGGAGATGCCAGTTCCCGACATCAGGCCGTCGCGGAAGAGCAAGTACTCCATGGCCGTGGCCCAGTTGAGGGGCGCCGTGTCCGCGTCATCGATGAAGAAGTTCGTGAAGTAAGCCACGTGGTTCTGCAGATTCTTGCCCACTCCCGGCAGATGATGGACCGGACGAACATTAACCTTTTGCAGATCCTCTTTGGGTCCCACGCCACTCAGCAGCAGGATCTGGGGGGAGTTGACGGCACCACCACTGACGATCACCTCCTTCTTAACAAGGATCTTGCGCATGCTGCCAAACTGATCGCTAACCTCCACACCCACAACGTTTTTGGTTCCCGGATGGATGAGCACCTTGGTCACGGTGGTGTTCAGCAAAATGTGCAAATTGTTGCGCATGCGAGCGGGCCTCAGGAAAGCCCTGGCCGAGCTATAGCGAATGCCATTCCTGGCCGTCATCTGGGCAATCATGAAGCCTGTCGAGTTCTGTCCGTTTAGATCCTGCACCGAGAAGCCCATCTCCTCGCCGGCCTTCAGCAAAGCATAAGACAGAGGCGGATTGTAGGGGAACTTGCCCACGGGCAACAGACCACCCTTGGCATGGTATTCGGTGCCCACGGCATCCAATTCGAGATTGTCCTCTGATTTCTTGAAGAACGGCAGGACATCCTGGTAGGACCAGCCCGGATTTCCCTGAGCTGCCCAATCGTCGTAGTCCTCGCGATTGCCGCGTATGTACATCATGCCATTCATCACCGAAGTGCCGCCCAGGACCTTGCCACGGGGCCAGTAGCAACGCTGCTCCATGGAGGACAAACAGGCCATCCTCTCGGGCTCCGTGTTGTAGCGATAGTCAATGTCACTGCCAATGAAATTCAGGAACATGGAGGGGATCTGTGCACCCACCGGTTCATCGCCACCTGAAATGGTACGAACAAGAGGAATTTGTGGTTAAGTCGCGATCAGCAAGAAACCGTAGCCATCCCCCGATTAAGAGCCCCGATTAAAACCCCAAATTGAATAACCTTCTGCGTCTGGGTGGCATCTCAATTAGATACTTGCAACATTTGAGGCACGCTTTCGCTTAACCCCTGGCTAATCGATTATAATTTGTATTGCTCCTCCAATCAGCATTCCACTCGAAGAGTAGAATTTCCGTTTCAAAGAGTCCACGACTCGTAATTAATTAAATCCAATCACAGATGGAATCTTTGATTGTTTTAACCACAGCGTGGGAGCCGAAAGTTGTAGCCGCAAAAGTCACAAAATCGCAGACAAAAGAAATTAAACAAAATAGAAAATAATACCAATACCGGCTCTGATTCATTGAGTATTTGTGTTTTTTATGTTCCCATATTGTTCATAACTTGTTCTCCAGCAGCCAAAACAAACGAAATAAGAAATGAGAGACAACAATTAGCACCGCAGCGAGACGCATTCTAATTAGCTGAGAATATAGCCCCCAACCCCTTACCCCAAAAGACAGTAAACAAGGTAAAAACATCTTCAAATAAATATGGTCTTCATAAACATACTTGCTGTCTTTTTCTTTTGAGAAAGTAACAAATGATTGGCGGTATCATAAACCATTAACATTGACTTTCAACACTAAGAATAATATATTCCAAAAATTGTTCAAGTCTTAGCCATATTTAATCTAATCAGAAACGTTGCCTCTTTAGCAGATTTATTTTGTACAATTTTTAAAAGTCGTCAAACCACTTTTCTTGATTTTAATTTAAATTATTCGTATGCTTCTTGGAACAAACGACTGAGAACACAAACTCTGCACAAAATGAAGCCATTAGCCATCACAATTGAGGGTCATTTCTATTAGCCTAATGCCTAATCTCTTTAATAGAAGAGAGAAGAACTTGCTTAGTTGTACCTTTTTCCGGTTTTAGATTTGACATTGATGAATTGCATGTCTAATGTCAACCCAAGATTAAACTTAATATTTGTGATGAATATGAGTTTTTGACTCTTCTAATGTGTATTTTTCATAGACAATAAGCCAAGTAATGGCCAAAACTAATTGCACTTCACTTCAGCCTGCGACTGGGACGGGGACTGGGGCATTGTATAAGTGTATAAGTAACGCCAACGCATTGACAACTTTGAAAATGTTTCTCTTTCCTCGGGGCTTTCATTATGCAATTAGTGTAATTAGTGACTGGGCATAAAATTTGTCACGTATATAATTGAAATCTACGAATAGACGGTAACCCACAAAGTAAGCCAACCAGAGAGAAGAATGCTGATTTGAGAATGTTTGTTTTCCCAGCGATAGAGAGAGGTATTAAGTGATTTTCTAGCGGCATAAGTAACTAATTAAGTTATAAGTGATGAATGGGGAAAAATTATGATGATTAATGAGGTGTTTTCTTGACTGTCTGCGTAAATAGAGAGATTTTGTTTCAAAGAATTGTAATACATTCCACAAATGATTTAAGCGGTTCCCTAATGCTTTCCTCTAATAACTGGTACTATAAATCCTGTTTTCGAATTTCGCGAATTTAAATGTAAAATTATTCAGTGCTAAAAAGCCTCTTCAGCAGAGTTTACCGCATATTTGTATCTCATTAGGGAGAAGTGAATGCCCTACACACTCGCTCCGAAGTTCCAGCGTATTGTTTATGCATTATAATTCATTCATAAAAAAGTGTAAGCTGAAAACAACCCACAATTATTCCAATGCAAAAAAAGTCAAGTCAAGCGGATCGTAAAAACCCCCATGGGGCATTGTTGAGGGGCATGCAGCAAACCCTATGCAAAAGAAGAAGGCATTTGCATGGCGAATTGCCTTGGGGGCAGCAGTGGAAGTGGCAGCTGCTCTAGGTGGCAGTGGCAGTCGCTCGTTTAGTTTACATAATGCTCGTGGCAGAGCTGCGGTTGCCCAAGTCTTAGCTTAGCTTAGCTGCTGCTGCTCCTGTTAGGCTTCAATTACTTCTAAACAAATGCCACATACATAACGTGCATCTAATTGCCCGTGAGCACACAGTGTGTGCTGGCTACATGTTGCATGCAACACACACAAACACACACAAACACTTACCGGCTTCGATCAGCAACACCTTCCACTGGGGCACCTCGGAGAGACGGGAGGCAACCACAGAGCCGGCCGAACCGCCGCCAATGACAATGAAATCGTACTCGTAATCCGGCTCCGAACGAAACTGCCAACAAAATGGTTTGGATTGGATTGGATTGAATGTGATCTGGTTAGCCACACGTCATGACCATATAGAGATTTGTTTTTGTGGCTTACCCGCGTGCTGGCCCGTCCGCAGGGATCCTCGAGATCGCATTGGGAGCGTATGAAGACTTCCAGGAGGCCCATGAAGAGCATGAAGGCGCTGCCGCCGCAGGTGGAGGCGAGGGTGGGGCCCGTGGGCACGCCCACCAAACAATCGCAGGAGGATGGACTGGTGGACATGATGATGAGTCTGTGCTGTGGAATGGAAAGAGCATAAGAAACGAACTTGAGAAACAAATCTTCAGAAATTATAATTCAATATTTAAATGTAGCTATTTTTGTTTGTTTTCATAATTTCGAGTTGATTAAACACAAAGCCAAAGGGCAAAATCATAAATATACTATAATTCCAAATTCCGCAATTCCAAACTTCTGTTTAACCTTGCCGATCCATGGGGCATGCAAGACAAAGACCAAAAATCATCTAAGTAATGCTCCAGCAGCAGCAGCAGCAGCACTGCAATTAATAAAAGTACCAACCGCAGCAGACAATGGGCGTCGTCGCAGTCGACGTCGCCGTCGAAGAAGTAAAACAAAAGCTGAATAAAATGGAATTAAAATCAGAAAAAGATACTTTTTTGATATCGTTGGGCATTTGGCGAAAAAAAAACAAACGGCAACTGCCGCCAGCAGCAGCAGCAGCAGAAGCAGCATTGGCAATTACCAAAAGGCCAAGTCAGAGACAGAGAGCTCATCATCTTGGTTGGGTCTTGGCTCTTAGCTCTTGGCTCTTGGCTTTTGTTCAGTCAGCTGCATAGTTTCACATGACCTTAGCCCCGGACGAGGGGCTCTGGCTCTTCTCTGGCTCTTTTCCTATTTGAAATTTCAAAATTACTCGTAATCCCCTGTCTAAAACAGAAGCAATGAGAGATTGAGTAATGCCCATTATAATTATGTCATTTGCAAACGTTTTGATAACCTTTGAGAGGCGGGTGAGATTGGAGAGATTGATAAGTTGATAAGTTGCTACACAGCATTTCCAGTCATTGTAATTCGACAAAAATGTGCTTCAAAACCCAACCTACAAATCAGCACATTTTTGGGAGATGCTGACAGCTTTTTTGACCTCAATTAAATCGAAACAGCTTAGAGCAATCAAATTGCAATTTGCAACCAAGCCAAAAGTGGAAACCCAAAGCCCGAAACTGAAAATGAAACCAAAAAGTCTGAGGCAGAGGCAGAGGCGGAGGCGGAGAGAATCACCAGAGAAGATCATGCTACAATTGCTACAGTTCGTCTGTTTTGTTTTTGTTGGTGTTCGCATTTGACATTTGAAACACGATTTTTCATTCAATTTGAATGGGTTTTTGGTGTCTTTCTTGCTTTAAAGTTGAAGGATGCCATGAAAGTAAAGCAAAAGCAAAAACAAAAGCCAAAGCAAAGCCAAACTAGAGCCAGAGTGCATACGCAACTCTGGCCTGGCCTGGCCTGGCCGAAAGAGAGGCAGTTGACCTCGCAACAAGTTTTCCAGGCAGGCAGGCTATGAAAAACCCAATGCGGCAGGCGAACTTCACAAAAGCCAAAGAAAAACGCGTGCAAAAGTCGTGCAGCAATCAGAAAATTAAAAGTTGTTCGGGACAAGTTTTTTCCTTGCAGTTTTGGGCCATGGAAAATCTATGGAAAACTTGAGGGAAATCCTAAGTAAATGTTGGTGGGAATCTGCGAGTAATTATTCAATTAATGAATGACACTTTTTGTTGTTTCCCTTCTTTGGCTTGTTCACACTTCCTTTTTGACAACAATGTTATCTGTGGGTTTTTTCTTCATTTTCTTTCATAATTATGAACACCTTGTTTGGGTATTAACAACTTTATCGGATGTACATAATATGTTGTGCAGTGAAGCGATCCAATCCGATCCCCGCATGTCGATTATAATCGGAGTTGCGTTGCAGTTGTCTTCTTGTGGTTTTTGTATTGATATCGCTTGGCATTGTCTTCATTGCTGCCGTTGCATTTGAAGGTTTCTTTGAGCTGTCAGTCAGCCAGTCAATCAGTCAGTCAGTCAGTCAGTCAGGCAGTCAGTAAGTCGGTCTTGTGCTCAGGGGTGTGAACAATACCGCAGAAAGAGATAGACTTGTTTTTGGGTAGTTGTACCTTCTTGCCATATGTTTAGCTATGGTTTCTGAGGAGGGGACGGCGAGGGCGCTTATTAATGTGGGAACTGTGCATTTATTAGAATAATAATCATAAAGTAATGCAATTTATGCGTGCCATGACAAAGGCGCCAGATAAAACCATGTGATTATAGTGCGGCGATTGTGTAAGGGCTCTTTCTGGATGGGGTGAGATCTTGGCACCTATCATAATAATAGCTTCCCCATCAAATACAAGAAAATTGTTAGACTTTTCCGCCCAATACTTTGAAGAACTTTATTGGCATCCAATCAATTCAATTAAACTGATGAAAATTCCCATAATTCAAACTACTTTGGAGTCAATTTGAGAACTGGAAAGTGCCTGGAACTTCCCCTCCACTTACAAACTGGATAAAAACTATAACGAATTTAATGCGCAAACACATTGCGGCAAATTGCAGTCATTCATTTGGCCAATGGACCTCCAACTATGAACTGGAACGGGTTTTGATCTGATTGTTTTATGGTTTGTTATCCGCTTTTTTCTATCGAAATCTTAGCGGTAAACACGCACTGAAGTAGCTACAAAAAACAAAGAAAAATCGAGAGAAAAACCAATAGAGAGATAAAATAAAACACAGGCCATAAAGTCTTGCACGTTCGGGCATCAAATTGACAAGAGCTCGCTGGCAATGCGTATGAATATGTTAACGCAAAAGAGCCGAATGCAAAAAACGGGTAAAAACAATGTAGGAGGAGGGAAAAAGTTTATAAATTAAGCGAAACACGTACGCAAATGTAGGTGCAACATAGTGCCGCCGGTCTTCCACAGAGTGCGGCAATAAATTAACACCAGCAACAGCAACAGCAGCGGCCACACCATCCATTCTCATCCTCGGGTGCCCCCATGGAGAGAGGATAACGAGGCTGCAAATGCAAACACAATATTGACGTTACGCAGTGCGCTCACAGTGTCTGCTCTGACCATTAGAAATTGGCCAAGACCAAGAAATCAAAAGAGTGTGGAGCTCCAAGTTGCAACAACAACTGCAACTACAACTACAACGTGCAACCTGCAACTGGCGGCAATTGCATTGGCAATACGCAGAGAGGAAACTGCCTCGCAATGTCTGTCTCTGTGTCTGGCCAACTTGGCCAATGTCTGACTCAAAGTCTGAGGCTGATGTTGCATTTGGTTGTTCCAGCCGCTGTTGCTGTTTCTGCTGCTGCTGCTGCTGCAACCATTGCCGGTCTCTCATGGCTCTTTGGCCATCTCTTGACTTCCTATTTTCACTTTCATTCGTCATGCGCGTGGCGGCAAATAGAAATGCAACAAAACAGCAACAACAGCAACAACAAAATCTACTGCCCAAACTGCAAACCCACTTTGGTCTTTTCTTGTAGCTTTTCTTTAGCTTTTCTTGTAGTTTTTCTTTTCTTGTGGTGCTGTGTCTCTGTCAACAATGTGCGAATACTTTGTTGTTGTGTGAGAATCTGTTGCTGGTTTTTGCTTCAACGTCTTGTGCCCCATCATGGCAATATTTGGTTAATGCACTTTGCTTTACGTTTTTGGGCCAACAATGATGGGGTTTAATTTTGCGAGATTTCCAACATTTTTATTGGCTAAATTCTAGCACACGTAGTGCTATTTCGCCTGGGTGCAACGTCTGTAGCTCCATTGTTCATTAAGTCCATTTCAATACCGATTAGGATCAATAAAACTTGTGGGGAAAAACAATAAAAACGGAACTCGTGTACATCTGCATTGATTGGTAATTGCTTTTTGTATTTATTTTTCCAGATAATTGCGCATTATAATTTATTTAGATGGCATTGGCCGGCACGATTTTCGAATGGATTTTCAATTGCTATTTCCACTCTCCCCAGAAACAGAAACGGAAATACCCCCAGCACTGGCTACGGCATTTTTGTAGAAAATTTCGAAAGCAACAGCAGCAGCACCAGTAAAAACAACCAAACTGCTTTACATAATTTATTTAAATTTAGTGTGTTTTTTTGTTTTCTGTGTGGATCCTATGTTGCACGAACTACGTGATTGAATATTTACAACATTTTGTTGCATTTCGCCGAAAAAAAAAATACGAAAAATACAAAAAAGCCAAAATGTTGCAGCAACTCTGCATGTAATACCCTTGGCGTTTGCCAATTACGTGGCAGCCACACAATTAAGTTTCAAGTGAAATTCTGCAATTGCGGTGTGCTGTGCGCATCATTCCGCCGATTGTCAAAGACTCTCCAGATGAGGCTGGCTTTGTGCCGTGATTGATCGCTGGTTACGTGCTGGATAAGGTAAGAAAACAGCAGCAACAACAGCGACAACATCAGCCGCACCGCAGCAGCACCCCGAGGCGGATGCAAAGCCCACTCCACTCAACGATGCGGTTCGGGAGCTGCCTGTCAACTGGGTTGCCATTCCATGGATTTGCGATCTCTTCGGGCCTGTTCGGGACAGTAACAACACTTTTAGTTTCATTGCTAAATGAGTGAATTTGTTAACAGGGTTTTGTGGCCGCCGTGGCCGTAATTGATGTTTTGCCAAAATTTCTCACGCTTTTCGGAAAGGATGGCCGACACCTTAGGGTCTGGCGATAGATACCTCTTCTTCAATGTGGCAATAGGCAATCGTCCATATGCTAATCAATTTCTTATGAAAATTTGTCCCATTTCAAACATTTGTGAACTCACGTTCCAACGGCTGGCTGTCTCTTTGGCCTGCAAATGTGCCATAACGAATTGTTAACAAATAAAAGAGGCACAACAACATTTAAATGGCAAATGGCAGAGATCCCAGGCAACAGATCGGACACACACAAAAGGAGGCAAGTAAAAGGCAGCGAAGGGGAACGAACATAGTACTCGCCACATCTCCACATGCTGCAGCATTGAATGAATGAACGGAATGGCCAAAAACCAAAAAAGGGAGCAAAACAACAAAACTACAAACAGCAAACAACAGGCAGCAAAAGTCAATCGATGTCTTTGAAGAGGAGCAACAAAAGGCAAAATCTTTTCCATCCCAGAGACGGTAAGAGCCAGGGCCAGAGCCCCCGTGAACGCCAGCGACAGATACGATATAGCGGCGACAGCACGCTCCCAAAACATGGAGACATACAAATTTTTATCTGTTGCTGACATTTGAACATGACTTCAACTACGAGTATGGGACTATGGGTGGACGGGGACTCGTGTGCAAATAGTAATCGTATTCATTGGCGTTTTTGGAGGTTTTTTCCGTCGTGTGCTACAGAAAAGAAAGCGCTGCGGGGCCCCTGGGCGTGGGTGTCAGCCGGTCAAAGCACTCTGCTCTCCATTACCCCCCCAGCCCACCGTAAACCCCCTCCATAGGTACGAATATCAATATCTTTTCTTTATTGAAATGCTCGTTGGCCACTGTTTGCCCTCAATACAAATTTTGATGGATCATCGCCGTCTACTTTAATTTTGCACTCAACAACAAATGTACAACACTTTTTTTATGGTAGGAACAAGCAAAAATTTAAAAGATCTCCCCCAAATGTACATCAAATTCGATATGCAAATCGAAAAAATTATCTTCACAGCAGACGTATGCCTTTCGAATGACTGTTTTTTTTTTTTATTTTTTGATTTAATGAGTTCATGCATAAAATCAGAGCAGATCAAATGTTAATGTGAAATTCTTTTTGATTTGCTGAATTTATTGTTTGAGTTTTGATTGCTTTTACTTTGGCTTTTAATCAGCTGACAGATTAGGTGAGTTTTTGCCACTTTCTTTCCAATTTATGAGGAAATATTTGATGGTTTTTAATCATACTTTACGACTATTATTGACTGTATAATTAGGCCAAATGCTTAGTAATTTCTTTGGGTATTTGGGAATCACTTTTTCAAGAAAGAGTCATCCTTGTATGACAAAACATATTGTTATTTCATTCAACAACAAATTTTCGTGGAATTATTTGCGAGTATTAGTATTTTCTTTGGGTTTTTGGGAATCACTTTTTGTGGAAATATTTGTATAGCCTTACGACAAAACTTTGATGATGATTTGCTTGCAAGAAATTTTGAATATCTTTGAATATTCGAAAGTCCCATTAAAGAATAAATTTCTTGGCCTCACGGCTAATATGCCAACATTTCCTGTAATAGTATTCATAATTCATGATCATATTTCTAAAGATTTTAAGCTCATTTTCACCTCATAAACATTAACATATCACCAGACACACTCTACGAAAATTTAAGCTGATTTCCCCTCATTGGGGGTTTGAAAAGAAAAGCCAGCTCTTAACGGATAGTCCCATTCATTTTGGATCAAAAGGCGAATTGTACCCACCATAAATAAGCGTAATACCACGGGTTTCCGTCGAAAACAAATGTGGTGGAAATGAGACAGAGGCTGGTTTTCGTGGTGTGGCGACGAAACCGGGCTAATTTCCTATTACACTGTAATGAACGTTTAATGAACTGGCATCGTGAAATACCTTAATTTGAGAGTTTGTGGCACAGAGACCCACACTCATATACAGTACGAATAATACGCCATGTAATTGAGCACAAAAATCGAACAGATTAGTGATCATATGGAAGGCAAAACCAGACAATGGGTGACCGATTTGATGTGTGTGGAAAAAGAAACCAGTAACTAAGATTAGAAACGTGTCTAGACTCTAGAGGCTGTAAAATCGTGAGAGACATGTACGTACACTGACGGCAAACAAAACGAATCGAATTGGAATAGGAATTGGAATTGGAGCTATTGCAAAAAAATTACAAAAATACAAAAAAAAAGTGCAAGTCAATTTATCGCCGTGAGGCATCAGAAGACCAACAAACACAACAAAACAAAACCCTCTGTTGAAGTTCCGTTTCTTGGGTCTTGGGCTTATGACAATGGTAAAAATTCCAGCAGTCCAAGTGGCAGAGGCTGGCCAAAACAGTTTTCGTTGAGCTTCCTCAATGCCAAAAACGGACATGGCCGAAACACAGCAGAAAATCAGCGAAATAAAAGAAAAACTCAGGCGTCAGGCAGCAGGCAGCAGGCAGCAGGCATCAGGCGATTGCATCAACTTACGGTCTATGTCGGGTTCGGGTTTCCTTTTCTGTTTGTTAAATTTTTGAAAATTTAATTATTTATTCCTTATTGAAAACAGAAATGCCTCTCAGCTAATTGCTCAATGGCATTAAGGTGATAAAAGCGAACTGTTCGACTTGTAAAAAATGCACAATTGTGAACAATTTATTTAAACGTTTCTTGTTGCAGTTTGTTTTTTTTTATTATTCTCTTGGACACAACACAAAGACACTCACGCGTACAACGGTATTTGTTGGGTCGCCTTCTAGGGTTTTTAGTGTTCCCCTCTTTTGAGCACTGGGCCTCGTTTTTTTTTCTGTCCAACCTGTTTTGAACTGCGCGCAGACGCAGACCGTTACCGACTCAGCCTCAGGCCGGCGAGTGCGAGGCTTTTTAAGCTTCCCGAAAGCCGCGCCGCGCCACTGAGGCGAGCTTTGGTCTTAACGAACGTTTGGTTGGGTTTGGCGAAGCGAGAGCTTAAAGCTGTCTAACAAGCTTGCTGGTGCGCTGCGCTCTTTCTTTTCGTTAAGTTGGTCTTCATTGAGAGTGAGAATTCTTTCCAGAATAACAAAATAAATCTAAACAAAAAGATCAATTAAAAGCTTTCTTTATAGAAGAACTTTTCAGAATATTTGATGACTCATACAGCTTTGACAGTGCTGTAAAATTTTGGATTTGGTCGGCCAGCCACCCCTATGCTTCCACAAGACGTCACAGGTTTCTTCAACCCCCGCTCTCAGACAGCACACAGCCCACACAAAAAGGCACTCTCTCCGCGGAGAGCGCCTGCGCTGGTTTAACGATTTCCAGGCGGCCCGAACAGAGGTAAAATAATGTACCTCTAAGTGGAACTACGCTGCAGTATTGTTGTTTTCGCCAAGCTTGGGCATTGAAAGTGGCAAAAATATTTCTAAAGGTTTTGATCAAAAAGTAAGAGAATAATATATAAAAATACTGGTTAATAAAACACTAAGTATTTGAGAGTTATGAAATCCCAAAAACTGATATGAAGCTAAAGAGGATTAGACGCATGTATGCTTTGAAGAAAAAATATAAATAGATAAGAAAATTCTAGGTGTGCTTCAATATATGATACTTAAACTAATGGAATTCGACTTTTTGTGTGCATTTCTATAAGAAACATGTTTAAATTGAACTTGCAAGAGACGAACAAAAATTGAGAAAAAGTAAAGCCCAGTGAGTGCGAATATGCGGGGGCTGTGATGATTCATGCGTGCACCCAAGCACCCAGGCATCCAGACAAGAGCACCCATACATGTTCTTAGCGTGTGTGTGTGTGTACGGCATCTCCCTCTCTACCTGACTCTTTCTGGCAGCCTCAAGTAATGCAAATAACAACAAAACCCAACCATCATCAAGCATAACCTGGCAGCTGCTACCTACCTTCCGCCTACTGCCGATGAAAAGAGCATACATTTGTGCGCAAAATCGATGTACGAAAATTTTTTGCGTGCCACAAAAAAAGTCACACCAGCAAAAAAGTTTTCTTACCAACTTTCCTTCTAACAAGTTGTGACTAATTGTTATTCCACACAGCTACGCAGCAGCTTCCAGGAGGAAGAACAATCTGAGAGAGGCTGAAGGCGAATCCGAATCCATTAAAAATGGCTGAAGAGTATATACCAGATGTCAGCATGATGGACACAAGTAAGTAACATATTGCGTCTTTGTTTGTGGGGTTTCTTTCAAAATCTGCTCATTAGGAAGTTTCCTTGAGAGTTGCGAGAAGTTTCTTTTTGGAAACTTTTTCAATTGAAATGAATAATTAAATAAGGAAGAGAAGGGGGAGACTTGGTTGATGTAACCATTTTAGAGTTGGTTTCTTGTAGATATATGTATAAAAGTGTGTGCTCTCTTTTCTTTTAGTTGTGCCCGCCATATTGGGTCTGACGGCAGCTGCAGTCCTGTCATCGGTGGCCTGCATCTGTGCCAAACAGATGCGCATTCGGAACAAGAAGCAGAACCATCATGATGCCTCATTCCCATTCCAACCGACCCGACGCCCGACTGCAGTTCGATCGCCCAGCGGCCAGCCGCCCCATTATCTGAAGAAGTCTCCATCGCCAACGAACGGCAAGCAGATGGGTCTGCTCTCGCCCATGCAGGACCAGTCGACCTCACCGACCGCACCACCGAATATGAAGTACACCGAAGAGGATGAGGTACCCATGCAGCAGGAACAACAGCAGCAGCAGCAGGCTCAGCAGCAGCAGCAGCAGCAGATGGGAAACAAGCTGACGGTTGTGGATGGGAACGGGATGAAGCAATCGCTGCAAAATCATCACCACTCGCCGGTGGAGACAATTGCCAATGGGAATGTGACAATCACCTTGGACGACCAGGCACTGACCAACGGCAAGGAGCTCGTGATAACCGATCAGTATGGAAAACTGGGAACGATCTACTTCAAGCTGCGCTATCTGGCCGAGAGGAATGCCCTGATGGTGTCGATCATTCGCTGCCGTGGATTGCCCTGCAAGGGCGGATCGGGCGGCACTGGCGACATACCCACTGGCATGAACGGACGCACACAGGCGGCCACCGATCCCTATGTGAAGCTGCAGCTGTTGCCCGACAAGCAGCACAAGGTCAAGACCCGCGTGGTGCGTAATACCCGGAATCCAGTGTACGACGAGGACTTCACCTTCTACGGCCTGAACATCAATGATCTGCAAAACATGTCGCTGCACTTTGTCATACTCAGCTTCGATCGGTATTCGCGGGACGATGTGATTGGCGAGGTGGTCTGCCCATTGTCCTCCATTGAGATCGGTGACATTTCCAAGGAGGCCCTCTCCATCAGCAAGGAGATCCAGCCGCGCAGCCTGAAGATACGTGCCCAGGGACGAGGCGAGCTCCTGATCTCTCTCTGCTGGCAGCCGGCTGCCGGACGTCTGACTGTGGTGTTGCTCAAGGCCCGGAATTTGCCACGCATGGATGTCACAGGTCTGGCCGATCCCTACGTGAAGATCTATCTGTTGTACAATGGTCAGCGCATTGCCAAGAAGAAGACGCACGTCAAGAAGCGCACTCTGAGCCCAGTATTCAACGAGAGCTTCGCATTTGACATCCCCGCTGCAGAGGTGAGTCAGGAAATACAAATGGGGATATACAAATGTATGCATGTGTGTATGTATCTTTTTGTTGTTGACATTCCAGGGCACTGGCGCCAGTCTGGAAGGCGTCTCCTTGGAGCTGATGCTACTCGACTGGGATCGCGTGACCAAGAATGAGGTAAGTTCAGGGTTAAGGTCAACGTCGCTCTCTGACTAATGTCATACTAATTGGTTGGTTTGTTGTTGGGGCTTAGGTCATTGGTCGCCTGGAGTTGGGTGGCCCCACATCCAGCAGCACCGCCCTGAATCACTGGAACGAGGTGTGCAACTCCCCACGCCGCCAGATTGCCGAGTGGCACAAACTGAACGAGTAAGTGAGATGAGTGCAACCACAGCCCAACCACCAGCCTGGAACGAGTGCAGCCCCGGCGCTGGCGCCACATTCAGAGAGGAAAATAGAAGCAAACGCAAGAGAAGAAGGAAAACGCACCCGAGAGTCATACGATTCATGAGTATGAGCTCGCCTGCTATTCAATTATGATTCGTTTTCTATATAGCATATAATTTTATATATTTTTTTTATGATTTGTTACAATTCATAATTTTGTTCCCTTAAAATCGCTTAAGTTTGTATGCGAGGCATACACCCAAAAAGAGAGATGAGGAGCAGAATTATTACCAACACCCAAAACCTAAGTAAATTAAATGTATTAGAAAATGTTTAGGACATAAAAATGCATGTAAGTGTAAGATATTTCCAGGACATCTTAATCGTAATATATATATAAAGGAAACAGGTTAACCCACGTATGTACAATGGACACCGGTTATGTTGCTGTATAGAACTTGAATTTTCCGCTTTATGAACCCCGATTCTTTGACATTGTTTTCCATATCAATCGATTAAAGAATAACCATTGAATGTGCCCACCATTAAGACATTTGCATCGAGAAACTACATATATTTGATTTCCATGATACAAGATATTAACCGCCAGGCATATGCATATGTATAATATATTTATGATATAATACCTCTAACTCTTAAGCATAATTCCTTGTGTATATGGTTTTGTTCTGACTGTTTTGTTATTTGGCGGCTTTCTGTTCAATTGTAAAGAAATAGTGATCCGCAGCACCGCAACGACAGAAAGCTCTCGAAGTGTGTCCAGATGGTAGATCGATCCAAGAAAAATGCTTACTGCTTAACACTTTATACGTACGTATTCTTAACGAATGAACAAAATGTATGATTAAAATAGACGATGAAACCTTATTGAATCTAGAGAAGAACACGCAGCTGAATGCTTAGCACCAAAAAGATACAAAAATCCACACACCCACAAGCAAGAGAAAACAAAACTAAAACATAAAGGAAATTCACGAATGAAACCAAATGATAAAACACAATACGATACAATAATTTAAGCAAAACATAGGACATGTAGAAAGCAAAAATACTTATAACATATGTACTCTAGACCCTAGAGTATACAATCCACGAATAGCTCAAAAACCGAACACAATAATCACGTGAATGTGAATGTCTAGTGGCATTATTTATAAAGATCCCATCCCCCACAAAAAAACAAAGCATAGCTTGAAGGAAAAGTCGACACACACCACACACATTATCCAGCGTACTGAATGCAAATTATGAACTAAAATACTATAACAGATCTATACAGACCTCATCTATCAGCCTGCGCTTCTACGTATATTTTGTAAGATGAATGTTAGAGCATGAAGTCCCAATTATATAGCTTCATACCACATAAAGATATACATACATACAACCATAGCAAATAAAATACTTAAATTTGTGTCCATTCAAAACTTCAATTCGTCTAAAAGAGAAAACAATAAGAATTAATTGGGGCCGATTAACCAATTCATATGTCATGGAACCCCCAAACTTACTCGTATATATGAGATGTGTATAATTCTACATTATATATAATAGTAATTGTAAGCAAACATCAAATGGTTAATTCATTAAATAAAAAATACATTATACAAAATACAATGTGAGTCAATAAATCATTATACCCGGTACTCGAAGAGTATAGGGGTATATTAGATTTGCGGGGATAACGGTTGTGTGTAACGCACAGAAGGAGGCGTTTCCGACCCCATAAAGTATATATATTCTTGATCAGCATCAATAGCCGAGTCGATATAGCCATGTCTGCCTGTCCGTCCCTCTGTCCGTCCGTCCGTCCGTCCGTCTGTCCGTCCGTCCCTCTGTCCGTCCGCCGTCTGTCCGTCTTCATTTGCGCCTATATCTCAGAGACTATTAAAGCTAGAGCAACCAAGTTTTGTATCCAGTCTCCTGTGTAATCACACTACTCCAAATGTGTTTCAAAATTACGCCCCGCCCCCTTCCGCCCCCACAAAGGACGAAAGTCTGTGGCATACACAATTTTGAAGATACAAAAAAACTAAATACGCAGAATCATAGAGAAAGTCCAAATCTATCAAAATGTTGAATCTGGATCAGATCGGATCATTATTATAGCCACAATGAAGAAAACCATTTCGAAAGTCATCATTCCCTCTCGCTCTCTCTCACACGCGACCCCATCCGCTTTGCCCATTCGTATTTTTTGACGCCTAGTTCTTAGAGACAATAAGAACTAGAGCAACCAAACTTTCTATCCAAGCTCCTGTGATATCAAACCAGCACGAGTTTGTTTCAAAATTTTGCCACGCCCCCTTCCGCCCCCACAAAGAAAACCAAAAACGCAGAATCATGGAAAATTACCATATCTACCAGATTTCCGAATCTGGATCAGGTCGGATCAATAATATGGACAGAAGGAACAAATTAAATTCCAGTGGCTACGCAATGCCTGCCGAGCGCTGACTCATTCCCCTTTCTCTCTCGCAAACACTTCCACGTCTCAAATATGTAGAAATGTAGAAGCAGTACGTATATGTATAAAAATCATAAATAAAGAAATAAATCGTAAGCTCATATATGTACATATGTATGTATATACTGACTGAGTACCGGGTATAAAGTAGAGGCACCTATTCATCTTATCATGTCAGTATGCTTTAAGCTTCCGTCGCGTTCGGACATATAATTTTGCTGCTCCGTTGTTAAATTTCAATATATATGTATACCTTCATATCTATTAATTTCAAATAAAGCTACGATATTTGAGAGATCTACTATGTTACTAAATAACGTTGTGGCATTTCTATGCCTCATAGGTATGGTGGAAAAGTGTTTGTAAACTCTGTTGAATAGACAGACATAAGTCTGACTTGAATTGTGTTCTTGCAAGCCAAAGGTTATCATTTTGAGGCTAATGACCTGACTTGTACATAAATACATGTGTATAAGAATTTTGCTGAGAGAGAGAGAGAGTTTTCAATGAATTAAATTATGAAATATTTTGAATGATTTTTCAAGGATTTACCCTCGCGTTTGAATGCCTCACCAAAAGCGAAAAACGCATTCATCCGAATCAGATCTGCAATGGAATTATTGACTGCCTGGATAAAAGTGACGAAATGTTCGAGCTGTGTTACAATACAACCTGCGCTGATCAACAATTTCGTTGTACTTACGGCGGCTGTTTGGCCATAGAGAAGAAATGTGATAGCATCATTGATTGCTGGGATAAGAGTGATGAAAATGTATTGTTATGCCAGGACGATGAGGAGATGTCCAGATTTTACGATGAAAAAGAAGGAGATTGCGAGTGAGTTGGGCATGTGGATTAATGTGGTAATGGGTGAAGTCTGAGTTTGCGTGATTTCAGTGAACAATTCAGTTGCAACGAGAAGGAGCAAGTGCAAAAGCAAGAGTGCGTGTACTGGAGTCAGGTGTGTGATGGCCAGATGGACTGCAGTAATGGCAGTGATGAGGATACAGCTCTGTGTTCAATCGTCGACTGTCCGCCTCCAGCATTCAGGTGCCTCTACGGCGGCTGCATCAGTGGTGCTGCCAAGTGCAACCACATACCAGATTGCTTTGATGCCTCTGATGAGCTGCCGGGAATTTGTAACCCTCAAATGGCTTCACATTCAACGGTAAAGCCGCAGGCGGAATCCTCTCCTACAGTCCGCTGGGAGGTGAAGCATTGCAAGCTAGAGGATCAATCGGGATCCCTGATTGCGGAGACCTACATCGGCAACTTCACATATCGAAGCAATTCGACGGTGCGCGACGGGACCGTTGTGAATCTCCGCTGTATCCACGGCCATGGCCTGATCGGCGAGCAACAGAACATTTGCGAAGGCGAAAAGTGGCGGTACGAGCTCGCCAAATGTGTGCCCCACTGCAAATACACCGGCAATATCCATCACTCCACACAGTGCACCCGCCACGACCGCCTAATTGACTGTGATCAGCCCGCGCTACCAATGGAGACGCGAATGGTGGTTACCTGCGCCTCTGGCTATGAGGCACACGAAAAGCCTGGTGTGCAAGTGTGTCATGGAAATGATCATTGGGTCGTGGAGGAGGAGCTGCCCGAATGCCAACCCATCTGTGGTGTGTGGAAATTCAAGGACCTGGACGAAGAGAAGAGCCCTCCCTGGCTGGTTAGCATTTTTCAGCGAGGCCGTACGCCTGAGTTTGAGTATCGATGCACGGCCACCATTTTGTCACACTATGTACTGATTACGTCTCAGGAATGCTTTCAAAATATACCAATCAAGGGTGCTCATGCCACAGAGGCAGTACTCTATACGGTGGCCGAGGGCAAGGCCTATGTTGATCGATTCTGGGCAAGCGAAGATCACTGCTACACTCTGCACAACGTGTCAGATATACACATCATGTAGGAGAGAAAAATACATATCCACTTTAAGCAATTTATAACGATTTGATCTTTCAGACGCAGAGATGAGGCAACTTTTCATCCCTTGGCGTTAGTGCACTTGATCCAGCCCCTGGAGTTTTCGTGGCGAGTGCGTCCCATTTGCCTGCCCAGTGTTATGACTGAATGGGAATGGGAGACCAGAGGAAATTTTAAAAACAGGCCGTTGGGTGAGCCGATTGTCAAGGTGGATGCATCCAATCGATACGAACTTAGTCAGGTTGTGGCCAGCAAAACGCTGCTGTATCACGTCAATGCCATCATGGAACCCATCCAAAATGATATAGCCAAGTGTCAAGAGAATGGAAACATTTAATTCACTTTATTATGGATTGTGTTTTCGTAGTTAATCAGAAAATCAATGTACATGTACAACTGAGGGAAACACACACACACACACAACTACTATTGACAATCATACTCGTATATTGTATGTATGTATGGGCAAATGTTTAATGCTTCTATTTAAATGTGTTCCGATTCCGATTTCGATTCCGATTCCGATTTCAATTCGCTATTCACTTTGCTGCCATTTTCTGGATCCAATCATTACATTGTGATTGCATTCCGGAGTTAAACACTAACTATTATAGGTTATTGTTTGTTAAATTTAAATTTAAATTACAATTACAATTACTTTATTTAATAATACATTACATTTGATGTTGCTATACTCGTATTTTAGTTTTAGTTTTTAGTTTTTTGTCTGCCATTTAGTTTGAATTTTTTATAGGACACATTCAGTTTGCTTAGTAACTGCTGTAAAAACTTTCTTTAAAATGTTTTCTTTTCTCTCGCATCTACATATGTATGTCTGTGTGGTTTGTTTTGTGTTTTGTTTAATTTTGATCACTTCAGTCTTTCCAAAAAGTATTACAACATCTCAATTTTCTTTTTTGCAATTGCCAACATATAATTAGAAAATGTATTAGTTATTTCAAAATAGTTTTCTTGTATCTATCGCATAGTTCCATCTATATAGTAGTTGTAAACACATTTGATTTTCGTGAAATTTGTGTGTGCTCTTTCTTATATACTTATTTCGGAAAAGTTTCTTTCAGAAATCTTCAGAAATCTGTATTCAATACGGAAATACACATAAACAAATATATATATGTATGTATATATGTATGTAGCATGTATATGTATGAATGTAAATTACGTTTTGGAATAAGTATCCTTTAGGTTCTATATATATGTACATATATATCGGTTTTAGTTTGCAGTTACTAATTGATTCAAGACTGCGAGATCCGTTTGTGCATTCGAATATAAATACATTTTTCCATTGCCATTCAATTCCATATATTTACATGTCCTGCAAACGACGAGGTCTGTGGGAAAGAGAACTAAGTTTTGGATGGTTTCGAAATATTCAGGATCCGTATATTTGAGAGTCAGGAGTCATCGTATAAACATAGGTGTGGACGGTGTTATTCAAATAAGAATACGTATCGTTGGCCATTTACACAAAAACTTAGAGCAAACATAGGATCTAGATGTCGCTTAGGCGCTAAGACTAACTACAAATTAATACTGTACAGGAATGCACGCCACGCCTCATCAAATGATACAATCAATTATAATAGCAATGTGGATAATTACCAAACTTAAAAGTAGGACCCTAGCTACCCTTTCTCCTTCCCCGGACCGACACTCACGCCCAACAGATGCTCACCAGCCATCAGGCCGGCCGGCTGGTGCGCATAGTTACGGATCTGATGCAGCGAGATCAGTTGGTTGGGGAAGGTATTCGCATTGTTCTGGTTGACATTCTTGTTGGGGAAACTGATGGCATCGTAGAGATAGGGTCGCTGGGCCATCGGATGGTGGCTCAGCGAGTTCAAGTGCGGCGGCATTGAGTTGATCGGCGTAAAGGCCGAATTGCTGGTGGTTTTCGTTAGGGATGCGGCATCATATGGGCCCACAGCACTAGGCGTGGAGACTGTGTTGCACGAAAAAAAACAAAAAACAAACGTATGATGGATGCTTTCACGAATTCCCTTTTAGTAATAAGTTTTATCTTACCTATATCCTCCCTCACCGGATCGGGCATGCGATGATGGGGCTGCAGCTCTGGGCCATGGCCATTGCTTTGGGCACTGTTCGGTGCCGTCGGCTGGACGTAGTGCCCCTCCATGCTGTGCTGAGGGGGTGGCTGCTGCTGCTGCTGTGGATGGTGATGGTGCGGGGCCTGTTGCTGTTGCTGCTGTTGTGGCGGGACATGCTGCTGCGGTGGAACTCCGTGTTGCGGATGATGGTGATGCGTCTGATGTTGCTGCTGCTGCTGTTGTTGCTGTTGCTGCTGCTGTTGCTGTTGTTGCTGCTGTTGCTGTTGTTGTTGCTGCTGCTGCTGCTGTTGCTGGTGCATCACCTCCATGGCATTGGCAGCGGCGGCCGAATCAGGACTCACCTTTGGCCAGTAGCTGCTCTCGCTGGGGGCTATCGAAACCGGTGGCAGTCCCAGATTGTTGCGTTGGTGCTGGGCAGGATTGCTGGCCGTTGGGGGTCCCGCGGGTCCTCCTCCCGAGCTGCCCGAGGCGGCGGCTGCAGCAGCAGCGGCGGCAGCAATGGCTGCTGCACTTCCCGGCGCAATCGGCGGCCGCTTGTCCGTGCGCTCCGCATGCTTCTGCATGTGCTTCGTCAGGTAGGTCTCCTGGGTGTACGACTTGCCGCAGTACTGGCAGATGTGCGTCTTCAGATGCTTGGACTCCTTGTGCTTGGGTATGTGCTCCAGCAGCGAGGGCTCATCCGAGAAGCACTTGTAGCAGGAGTTACACTTGAACGGCTTGTCCGTCTGGTGGCAGCGCGAGTGCGACTGCAGGTTCGAGAGCTGGGAGAAGGCCTTCTGGCAGCCGGGATGGCGGCACTTGTACGGCTTGTCGCCCGTGTGGGTCCGTATGTGCTGCTGCAGGTGCGACAATTGGGTGAACTTTCGCTGACAGATCTCGCAGCGGTACGGCTTGATGCCCAAATGGATTCGCGTGTGCTGCGACAGATACGAGGAGTTGGCAAAGGCCTTTGAGCACTGCGTACACTTGTACGGCTTGGCCTCCCTCATATGAATCTGGGTGTGCAGCTGCAGATCCGCCTTGGAGCTGAAGATCTAGAAGAAAAACAAAAGGAAAAGGGTAAGTTTTGAGCAAATGAAAGTGGGGCAGGGAATTACTATTGTTGCTGTTTGCTGGAGGAGGAAATCTAGGAAGTCTAAATATAAAAGTTTACACATATTTCCCTCCCTTCACCTTCGTATCCTTTACATCCAACTGTGTCATATGATGTGGCGAACTGGTGGAGGAGGAGATGCCATTGCCAGGAGCCGCAGCAGTTGGTACAACTACTCCTCCGCTTATGGCAGGTGCCACTCCTGCCACTGGCACGCCGCCTGTGTTCTGACCATTCCTCTCATTGATGGTTGCATTCTGCATCCGGATGCCGCCATTGTCCACACTGTTGCTGGTCACGATGATGTGTTGATTGGGATTGGGATAGATGCGTGACTTGCGACCACGTGTGGATCCCGTGGGAGTATTCCCAGTGGCCGTAGAGCTGCCTCCGCTGCCGCCGCCGCCGCTGCTGCTGCTCACGACGGCATCGTTGACGTGCTTCTGGCTGTTTGAGCCAGTCACCGCGGTGGAGGGCACACCACTGCTCTCTAGAGTGGTTATGCTCGGCTTCGGCTGTTGCACCAGTGGCTCCACTCCACCGCCACTCAGGTGGTATTGATGCTGCTGCTGCTGGTGTTGTTGCTGGTGCTGCTGCTGCTGCGGCTGCTGTTGCTGTGGCGGCGGGTGATGGTGGGGCTGGTGCGTCTGGTGTGGCTGCTGGCTATAGCTGAGCACGGAGCTCCTTAAGTCGGCCGTATTCGAGAAGACACTAAGTGGCCCCAGGGCCACTCGCTCGTTTAAGCTGTTTCGCAGATGATCTATGGATCTGTGAACCGCATGGGAATAGTCCCCGCCAGCGGGTGGTATCTCCCCAATCAGCGGAGAATTGTGATGGTAATCGAGGCCCCCTCCAATGGGCCGATATTCTATTAGACGTCCTTCCATTTCACTTCTTAATTGATCACTTTTTTTGGTTGAAACTGATGTATTTTTTATTAATTGTCTAAGCACTTATGATATCTGTAAAAAGATTTTACTTTAATCATTTGGAACACTTTGGGGCGAACACTTCACTTTGTTTTGAACATTTCTCAAAACTTTTTTTATTTTCACAATTTTTTTTCTGTTAAAAAACACTGGGGTCTTTTTTGGGCCCTGTTGAGTTCAAATATTGATAAATAATGAAAAAAAGATTTTCAACACAAAAAAGGTTTAATCATTTAAAAAAAAGATGACTAACACTTTTTATACCTGAAATATTCTCTAACTTTGAATTATATTCATTCGAACAGATCGATACAATGGTAAAGTTCCAATAATTTCCCATACTTTCTTCATGGTTAATTTTCAACGTTTATAGCCTTAGATTCTTTCATATTCTTAAAATTCTCTTATTATTCTACCACTGAATATCGCTAATCTTTCCTAGAACTTTAACAACTCTAAAGCTACAGTTTATGCAAGAAAGAATATCTTTTAACTCTCTGTTGACATTCTGCCACAACTGCCAAAGCCAATATTAAATAAAGGGAAAAATAACAGAAAGAAAAAAGAAGAAAATAGAAAGAGCTGGGAGAACCTGTGAGACGAGACCACAAAAACGCTTTGGTCTCGACTGGGTGCACCGCGCTGCCGGAAAGGACTTTTTGTCTTTGCTTTTGTTTTCCTAAATCTAACGCTATTTTTTCCACCGAGTTCACTTTTTATTTCGCATTTTCAATTGCTATGCCTGTTCACATTTTTTGTTGTTTTTGCCGCAACGCTTTTGGCGCGACGGAAGTATTTTTTCCACACGAATTTGACTTGTATTTGACTTTTTAGCACGCGCTTTTCCGCTTTACCACTCTTCAGCTTTTCTATTCTATTTTCTATTTTCTATGTTCTATGCATTTTTTCATCTTTTTCTGGTGGCTTCGATTAGATTTTTTCTATATATTTGTATAAACGTTGGCGGCGCGCAGACATGCCGCAGACATCCTGTGGATTTTCCCAGGTGAAAGTCCTCAATGCATGGCCTGTTTTTGTTTTCCCATTTTTCAATGCTCCAATTGGAGATTCTCTAGTTCTAAACGCGACAAATTATTCATTTATTTGTGGATGGAGTATTTTATTTGTTTTTATTCGCATGTTTTTGTTCGTTTTTTTCCTGTAGCATTTAGATTGATTTTGTAGATGGATTTTTTTGTGTCCATGGGCCAACATTGACCTTGAGCGGTGATTTTTGTGGGTTAGATTTTGCATATTTCGAAAAAACAAACTAGATTTGTCAACAGTTTGACATACAGATTGGTGGGCGGAGAAATTTGCTGCGCTCTGCTTTAATTATTACAAGTGTTAATGCATGATTAACAAATTATTTATGGAATTGAAATGCAAGAGTTGAGAGGTTCTCTGAGATTTAATTGACATGACAATGCATAAGTGGCGGAGGGATTTCTGTGCTGTTTGAAATATGTGAAATGTGAACTGAACAGAATTTTAATGAATATTCTTTTCGTTAAATTCCGCACAATAATTAAATAAAGTTTGGAGTGTCTGAGCTTTGTAACGAAATGATGATTTTAATATGTTTCCATCGTGTTCGATGATCTATGGCTCTTAGGTAATCAATTTTCAAAGAATCTCATATATAATTCTATTCCCACACTATCTCTGAACGCACCCTGCGATGTCTTTCCTCTTATGTATATTGGTTAGCTAAATATTGACTTTTTTACGACACGGCCATTTAATTTATATAGCAGGCTGAGCAAACATTCAGTGTGTGGGAAAGTATATAAGCCGATTGCATATACCTACATAATGTAGCCCAGGCTTAAAAACCAATAAAAAAAACTGCATACAAATCACAAAAATAAAAGTGGAAAAAATGTATTAAACTGGGGGGAAATTATGATGCTCTCTGTCTGTGTTTGCATTTGCATTGGGGTTTGGGTTTTGGGGTTTCGCTGCGCTTCGGGTTTGAGTTCCTTTCGGGTTGAAGTTTGGACTCTGTGAGGTCTTTGGGGTCATCGGGGCTGTGTTAATGCGTAGTTTGGGGCTTTTAACTAATTAACATTTAGCGGTTTGGCAATATTTTCACTGGGGTTCTTCGTCCCCTTGCACATGCCCTTTCTCATTCCTTGCCTCCCACACATTGCGTGGGATGTTATTAATTGAAAAATGTGTAAAAAATTTGCGCGCTCTTTTATTATTCATAATTGTTGTTGCTGTTGTTTCTGGTTTTTGTTTAATTCTGATTAATGCATTTTTCACACTACTCTTTAGGTTTTTGTATCAACTTGTGTCCACCGGCATCACTAAAAATATTTCCGCTTTTTTTCACTTTTTTTCCACCACTTTTTGCACACAGTTGATGAAAAATGCATTGGCTTGGTGTTATGCGATATAGTTTTTATTTTTTCACTCTTATGCTTTTTTTCGTATTGTATTTTATTTTTGTGTCCTGTATCCTTTTTTACATCGCTGGTTTCTTATGCATTTTAATGATATTTAATTTCACATTCGCCATTGAAATTTGTTTTGCCTGCCTGTTTGCACTAATCATTAATTAATTTCACATCACTTAAAATATGCAATTAATATTCCGTGTTGTCTCTTAATTAAAAATTATGTTTTGCATCCTATTAGAAGCGTACGCCCGTTGCTGCTCCGATTACCCGCGTAAACGATGTGCACGCCGCGCTAGTCTTTGATTAACTGATCGCTCCAACGAAGCCAGAGCATCGAATTCATGGCCAGAACAGGGTCAGAACAGCCAACAGCTGGCTCAAAAGGGTTTCACTAACGGCTCATTCTCGGGGGGCAGCCGTTTAAGCCAATCTCACAGCTCTGCTCTCGCGGTGTGGGCCCCGAAAAGATCTTCTCAGCATATCAAATATCGAATCGAATGCCCCAAAATCAGACTCGACCAGCTCTGGAATCAGGTGTTTTCTGCTGCCCAATTAGTTTCGAGTTGATTGGATCTGCCAGGAGGGCAGATAGCTCGGGTCTCGAGTTAGCCAAGTCAACTAGAACAAAATTTGGTCAACGAGCTTGTGGGATTATAGGCTCAAGAGTTCGGGTTTGCGACAAGCCAACGGGTTTGATGCTCGAACAGAATTTGATTTGGGAAATGGGGTGACAAGTCAGCGAGCTTGGGAGATCAAGGACTTAAAGGGCATAAAAGATATCTTGCTAAATGATAAATGAAATATCAATATTCTAAATCGAACAAGATTTTGGAACAGTTTTGGTTCAGTAATAGAAATAAATCCCAGAAAAATGGGATAAAAAGTACTCCTAAGATAGTCAAATAAACCTAGTAAAATATGTGTCTGAAAATTGAATCTCCTTAATTTTAATCAAGAAAATGTGAGACAACTTAAAGGTTCTAGAACTCAAGTAGTAAGTATTGAGATTATCTCGAAAGGAGTTCCGGACAATGCAAGTTTAATTAATAGTGGTTGTTCTATAGAAAGTCTTTAAAGTTGCAAGTATGTATTTAAATTCCTTCACAAAGTGTGTGTGTAAGAAATGAGGCGGTGGCACTGACTGTTTGAGATTTATCCTGACCTTGATATTGAACACAAGAAACAGCTGATATGCTGTACAAACACAGACACACAGACACACGGTGCGGCACAGACGGGGAGACCGGCGAAGCACATTTATTATTTATATGAAAAGCCCGCCAGCTACCACACACACACACACACACACACACACACACATAGGGAGTGTGGCAAGCAAAACAAAGCCAGCTGCTGGCTGCTTGACTTTCTTCTTAGTGTCTGCACGTGACGACGACGACGACGATGCCAACGACCAAGACAAGGACGCATTGCGTTAGAAAAACTCGCGTGTCCTTAGCACACACACACACAAACATATAAAGAGCTGCCAAGGAGAAAGCCCCACACACACACACACACACACACACATAGAGCGTTTGATATTTTTTCTTGGCCAAACAATAAATAAACACACACTGCAAGGAAATCGAATGGAAAGAGCGCGCGCGAAAGAGTGTGAGAGAGCCAGAAGGCGAAGCCGGAAAATGTCTAAAAGCGCGCACACGTTCCACCGGAAACGGAAACCGAAACCCAAGTCAAGAAAAAAATCGTCTTTCTCTTGCTGCTGCTGCCACTGCCACTGCCACTGCTGCTGCTGTTGTTCTTGTTGTTGTTGCTTGTTGCTTTCTTTCTTTGCGGCTTGCCGCTGCTGCTGCTGCCACTGCCACCAGTTTTTCTTTTGCTGCTACTTTTTCTTAATGCTGCCGCGTGTAAAGGCGGTAAAGGAGAACGAGGGGGGGGCCGGGCCGGAGTCCGAAGACGTTTGTGTGGTGGTTACTGTTGTCATTGACGGTCACGGTGTCGGTGTTATCGGTGTTGTCGGTGTCGGCCGTGTCTCGGTCTCGGTCTCAAGGAACATGTTGCGCACACAGAAAAAACTAACGGCAGACTGACTGACTGAATGGAAATGTTGTTGGCGCGCCTTTGGACGGGTCTTTAGGACGAGCTTTAGCGAGCGGCCGAGCGGTTTTGGAGCAGGCAGCGCGTGCCGGAGCCGAGAGCACGATCCGTCACCAATGTAAAAACTCAACTAAAGCGATGATGAAAAAATCTGAAACAATATATTTTTGGGGGGCGCCAGCACCAGCACACACACACACACGGATACAGATAGACCAACACACACACACACACACATAGCCAGATGCAAAGCGTGGCGGCAGAGAGCTGCTGGCCAAAGCATCGACAGGCCGCAGAAGGCAGACAGACAAAACGCGCACTAACACCAATGCAACCTTTCAAAACGCAGCAGCAGCGACAGCAGAGTCTCTATATGTGTGTGTGTGTGTGTGTGTGTGTGTATGTGGGTGGGTGGGTGGTGTGGCGGCCTGGCTTACTAAAGGCCGCCGCCGGCCGACACAGACAACAACAAGAGAGGCAGAGAGGCAGCAGCTACATCAGAAGGGGCATCAGGCAGCATCACGGGGCAAAACCCCACTCACACAAACACAATCAAGCGGTAAAAAAAAAAGCGGCGGCCGCAGCAGCAGCAGCAGCAGCGCCAGCAACAACAACAAACTAAGCGAAAAGAAAAAAAAAACCGAAAAAAGTACGCCACACGCACACAGAGGCAAAAAAAAGTTTTGGTTGCATAGGCGGCGGCAGGCGCCGGCGTCGAAGCCAGCGCCACTGCTGGCGCTATTCAAATGCTGCGAAGCCGGCAGCGCAGCCACCTGCCAAAGCAGCAGCAGCAGCAGCAGAGCGCCAACATTGACCCAAACCCAAAACGGGGAGAATGGGGGGCTGGAGGGGAACTCTAAAAAACGCGGAAAAAAATTGTGTAAAAAAATAAAAAAGGGGAATTTTTGCGCCGGCGACAAACCCACGCACACACACACAGCGAGAGAGAGACAGAGAGAGAGAGAGAGAGACAGAGACACCGACATGCCAGTACACACATACAAATGCAGGGGTAAAATTTTTTCGCTGTTAGCCTTTGCCGCCCCAAATATCCTGTCTGCCCACCCCCCACTCCGCCCACTCGTTTTTTGCATTTTGTTTTGTTCGACTTTGATGCGAGTGCTTCATTTTTTTTTTATTGAGAGAGAGAGAAACCAGAGAGAGAGATAAAGAGAGAGCGAACATTTTTTGACTTTGCAAATTGTGTTTTGGTTTTTGTCAGTTTTTTTTTTGTTAATTTTTTAGCGCTGGCCAACAATTAACAGAATTATTTTGGAGGTAATAAATTTGAAACCATTTGGTGGCAAATTAATCAGAACTGTGCCCCCAAGAAGCAGGCAGAGCTGTCTGTCTGTGGATGCGACTCCGTGCCTCGTTGCTGTGGTTGCTCTTTCCAGCACTCAATCAGTCTGGTCTGGGGAAAAAGGAATGCCCCAAAACAACTTGAGAGCAAATGCAAATGCAAATACACAAAAAAAAACGCAAACAGAATGGAAAGAATGGAAAGGAGGGAGCAGCCCTCGCACACACGGGCGCACACCTCAGGCAGCCTCCGCCCTGACCTAAGCCACCGCGTTGGCTTAACTGCCATCAGCAACCACCTCACATTGAGCATTCAACCACCCACCCATCCACTCACCCACTCACTCACCCATGCAGCCCACACTCTCCCACCCACTCCGCTCCTTCTGCTGACGTCGACGCTTGTGTCTGCTGCTGCTGCTGCTATTTCTAAGTTCTTTTTTTCGCATTGCAACCTTGCCTCAACTTCTTCTCAGCCACCGCCACCACCGCTCCACCCCACCCCACCCCATTCCACCTGCTCTCTTGCTCTCTCACTTTGCACATTTTTTCCAGAATTTTTTTCCGTTTCCATTCGCTGTGCATTTTTTTCTCGCAGCCGCCCCTTTAGTTTGTCCCTCTCTCTCCGCCTTCTTTTTTTTCCTTGCCACAGGAAATAAATTTTTTCCTTTAGCTCATGCCATCCCGCTCGCACGCGCTGCAAGGATGCCTTGTGCATTTCGTTCCCCCCGCCCCCTCCATTCGCAAAACACAATCATTTTTTTGCCTGCCATTTCCCCAATCCCCCCCCGCGGCCCCCTTGGAGGGGTGAGTGGTGTTGCTGCTTTTGTTGCATTTGCATTTGCTGTTGTATTTTCGCTTTTAGATTTTTGTTTTTTAGTCTCCGTTTTTTTGCTGTTTCTGTTGCTGTTGCATGTGTCTCTGTTCTCGATGGGGCAAGAGAATCTTGCAAAAAATTGCAGAGTTGCCATTGAAAAATATAATTTATTATAAATTGTAGAATTGGGTTAAACAATGTGCCAATTGTGGCAGAAGGTTGTTCAGGAAAAGGATCTTAACTAAGAAGGGATATTTGATAATGAAATAAGGATAATTACAGGTTGAGGATCATCTGTCTTAATAAATTGTTTACCAATGTTTTTGGTTCTTAATCTGACCCTTTCCTTAAAGATTGTTTCTAAAAATTACATAAACTTAAACCATTTTAAATCATAAACTCCTTTAGCCACAGAGTTTGGAAATCGATTTCGAGATTTCAGCTGCAGTGCTGTTCAAAAACATTTTTGATCGCTCAAAAGTCAACTCTGGCGTGTGTGAAAAATTAATTATCACCACGTGGCAACACTGTCAACGCGCTTTGATGCCATTTTTTAACCGTTCGTTTTTCGCTCGGCTTTCCTTCTTTTTGTGTGCACATGTTTTGTTGCATGTCCAAACATTTTTTATGCTGTTTTGTTTTTTTGAATACGCAACGCAATGGACAGTCCCACACATACACGCTCAGATTGCACACTAACGTATTTACAAACACACACACATAGACGGTTATGGGTAGAAAAAGTACAAAAAAGTACAATTTTGGTCAGAAGAGGGAACGAGAAGGGGTGCTTTTGGGCCTATACACAGGGGCTATGGCTAGAGCTGACTGCATGGGCTTATTGGGATGCGTGACTGGCATTTGTGGACTTTGAATACAAACAAAACAGTCACTCGTACACATAGATAGTACACACACACACCCACACACACACAAGTGCAATTATGAATACCCCACACAAAGAGACAGAGAGAGAGATATATATACACTCTCACTCACAGATAGAGAGCCACACTCTCACTCACACTCTCACTCACACTCACATGTGCATTTCAATACGCATTAATAACTACGAATTCAATGTGGCAGCCACTCCACACCCCAGTCATCACTCTCGCACTCCATCCCCAACCCCAACACCCCCCGTGACGCAGTCACACAGACACGGAAGCGACGCGTCGCTGCAGCAGCTGACGCCTAAAAAACGACTACAAAAAATATAAAAATCAAATTCCCCGCCCTGTGTTTCGTTAATTTCGCTCTGGCATGGCAGAGCAGTCCAAAAAACGAATAGCTGAACAATTATATTCCGTTTTGCAGGCACTCTCTCAGGTCGGATTCCCAAAGGTCTGAATAGACGGGGAACAGTAGAACCATTATCATAACATGAAGATCAGACAACCCCTCCCATTCCCAGCCTCCAATTGAGCCATTGCTTTGTCTCATGCAGTTTTTTCTATTTCCATTTCTATTTCTAGTTTTTTTTGGAAGTTTCAGCATATTTGCTTTCTCATGTGATGTACGTACACCCGTACAAATTCCGAATTTGGTTCCCATGAACTTCGCTCCATTTTTTTCGTACAATATTTTTGCTGGTTGTTTTCCCTGTCTGGTGGCCGCAAAACGTTTTTCCATGAATTTTTCATCCATTTAGCGTGGCCATTGAGCCATTTTCAGGGCGCTTAGAATTCATTGATACTTTAGCAAATTGTTGTTTTTCAGCAGTTTTCCCTTTTTATTCGGGGATTTTCCAAGTCTGCAGCGTGACATTGAATGAGCAAAAAGGGGAAAGTGGGTTCTCTTTTTATTTGAAAGAGTTTAGATGAAATAGAAATCAGGTTATTTAGTGGTAACTACTATACAAGTGTCGAAGTTTATTCAAATTCAAATCACTATCAGTAGGATTTCTGTGGAAAATATGATGAAGTAAACAGTAAGCAGTAGGCAATGCAATTCCAGAAAACTCACTCAAATAACGATCATATGTCGAACGAATGTTTATTTATACAAAAAATATATGTTGATTACAGTAGCCCCTGCCTATCTGCGCAACGTCTAAATAAACAGTTCGAAGCCAATAGATTCGGAGAAGCAAAACCAATCGAAAACCTTTCAGCCGCTGACTCAAAGCGGAGGTAAACGACAACAACAGACCAGCGAAAACAAAAACAAAAAAAAAACAGCTGGATTCAGACCGTTTATTTGGACCTTCTCATTTGGTGTCTGAGCGTCAAGCCATGCAGAGCAGAATGGGATTGATGAGGGAGTTTAGCTCCTACCATGATCTGACCGAACACTTTCGCATGTACAGATCTCAATCGATTGAGACGCTGGAGGACAACGGCATTGACATGAACCCGAGTACAGGCGATGGACTGTCCAGAAATGGCCTCGACGACTGCTACAACAGCTGCTCCCAGTCCCACTCCGGCCTGCTGCGTGAGCACAACTTCAAGGTGAAGTCCAATTACTTCCGTGTGGGCAACTGTGTTCACTGCGAGAAAAGGTGAGTCACATATCACACATCGCGTCACTCAAGAGCAGCAGAGATGATCGTCTCTTTGTGCTCTCTTTAGGATTCGCTTTGGAACGGCCTGCCTGCGTTGTCGGGCCTGTCCGCTGCGCTGCCACATTGGCTGCTCTCGCCAGCTGACAGTCAACTGCATCCCACAGCCGCAGATGAGCAGCAAGCGTGGGAGCCTGATTGACTATGCACCCACGGTGGCGCCCATGGTGCCGGCTCTGATAGTCCATTGTGTGACGGAGATCGAGGAGCGGGGGCTGCAGCAGGAGGGGCTCTATCGACTGTCCTCGACGCGGGAGAAGTGCAAGCAGTTGCGGCAGAAGCTGTTGCGTGGCAAGTGGACACCGCATCTGGGTAGCAAGGACACAAACACCCTGTGCTGCTGCATCAAGGAGTTCCTCCGTCGTCTTGTCCATCCCTTGATACCCATCTACCACAGGCGCGACTTTGAGAGGGCCACCAGCCACAGCGATCCCACGGAAGTGGAGGAGCACGTCTATTATGTAATGCAGCTGCTGCCACAGGCCCATCGCGACACTCTGGCCTACCTCATGCTGCACTGGAAGCGTGTGGCTGATAGTCCCAGTGTTAGGATGACTATCAACAATCTGGCCCTTATATTGACTCCAACCCTGTTCGGTGATCTCGATTTGACGGTCGAGAATGTCACCATCTGGACAAAGGTGCTGAAGCAGCTGCTGCTGTTGCCGCATGTCTTTTGGGTGCAGTTTCTGGAGGTGGAGCCGGCACAGTCCAGCGATTACGATGACCGTTATTCACACAATGGACCATGGGATCACCATCACAACAACAGGCGCTGGAGTAATGTTAAAACATATTTTAGATCGATGGTAAGAAGATGTTGTCTGCAATTTGACTCCCTTATTCATTCTGTTCCATGTTCCAGGTGAATCTCTCCACTATCCGATGAAGGAAGATGATTTAATTTAAGCTCTAAAAGTAAAACTTGCAAACATCTGCTCAAAATCACACTAAATTACATTAAAAACACAAATTTTAATTTAAATTTTAATGTTTTGTTTTTTGCTGATTTCGTTATGAAATATTCCAAATAAAATAAAGTCGCAGCTGGAAATGATTTTCGCCAGATATAAATTATATAGCATGGCCCAAAGCTGGGTAAGCTTTCGACAATATATTTGGAATATTGAAACATTTATTAAAATTTTAAATTGAATTTGCACTTTTTTAGCTGAATGTTGATTAATTCCCCAACCAATAGCGAGAGCAAAAAGCGATGTAAAAAATTAATAATTTCCATTTGGCCATACGAGTATTTATGTTTATATGAAGCGTAAACCAAAACACAAAGTAAAATATTATGCCAGCGATGGGTGTATGGACCGATGCTGTACGGAAAGAAACGAAAGGCGTTAAGAAAAAAATTACTTTGCCGTTTTAAAAACAATTTGCTGAGTGCTGGCAAAAAACTATATGTGGCTGCGTGTGTGTGTGTGTAGCCATTAAATGCAAAAAACAAGTAAAGCAAAACAAAGCACTCGAATGCGTTGGACGAGTGCATAAATAGACCCATACGCACACCCATACACTCCCAGGCCGCACCGCCATGGAGGGGTATAAAATAATGTATAATAAAATCAAAAATAAACCTAAAGCGAGACGGCGACAGAGTGCAATGCGATTCTGTTGCTAACCGCTAAAAACGGGCTGCAGTTGCTGTTGTTCCATCTGCCACGTTAACGTTAACCAAATGCTAATGCCACACACACACACACGCACACACATGGATGCCCAGTCAGGGGCAACTGCAACTGCAACGTGCACCAATACCGTGGCAGAAAAGTGCAGCGCACAAAAATAACAAAAATGCAACAACAACAAAAAAAACAAGAAAAAAGCAGAAAAAGAAATAAGCAAAACAAAAATAAAAATAGTTTACATAATTCATGTATTATATCGGATCAAATTTTAATGCCTGCCGTAGTCCGGCCCCCGTCTATGCGAGTGTGTGTGTGTGTGTGTGTGTGAGCTGCTGCTGCTGCACAGCATGCTGTGGCAACAGCCACAGAAGCATTGCCTACTTGGGGGCGCTTGCGGGAAATTGTTTAACAAATGGCATGATTGCAATATATGCAAGTGTGTGCGTGTGCGTGTGCATGCATAATTCGCGGGCAGTTTTTACTTTATTTTTTAGACTTTTTTAGCCTATTTTTATTGTTAATTAAATGAGGGGAATAACAGACACAAGCCGCCACAATTGTACGAGTACATACATGTATGTACGTACAGGCATCGCATGAGAGAGTGTTAGTGTGTGCTGCTCTGTCTATGTATGTGTATGTGTATGAGTGGGTGTGCTTTGGTATGCGCAACAAATTTTTCGCAATTTTTCTATTTTCTCAGCAGTTTTTCCGCGTTGTGTGTGTTGGGTCGAGAGCATTTTACGCTCGTTGTTTCGCATGTAATTCACTAATTGATAGTGTGAGCTCTTACCCCCCACCTCCCCCGACCCAACCTACACACCAGGCACTCACACCCCCTTTACCCCCTCAGCTGGCCACTCGTGTAATCGTGTTAGTGACTGGACACACACACACACACACAAACAGGAAATGTTGAAAGTGCAGCAAAGAAGAATGGTGGAAAAAAAAGTAAATGCAAATGTCAAATAAAACTAAAAAATTCACGTTAAAAATAATAAAAGCGTATTATGCGTATGTGTGAGAGGGTGTGCAGAGGAGTCTCTCTCTCACACACGGACACATACACTCACACATACAGACACATGAGTGGCGTTGCGCTAATAATAACGTGGGGCAAAAAGCGTTGCATACTTTTATGCTTATTTCAGTTAATTCCGCCGCTTTTTTTTGCCTCCTTTGCTAGGCGTGTTCTATAATTTTATGTAAACCGTGTGGCGGTCGACCGAAACAAGTGGGCGCGGCATGCGGTCCATATACAGCGCTCCCTTTGCTTTTTTTTAATAAATAGCTATTTTTGTTTTTGTTCACAAGACAAATATTTTTCTGCAGCAAAAAAAGGTTAGTGCAAGTACATGATTAATTTTAGTGCTAAAGGACTTAGGTTGAATGGCTAATGGAATTCAAAAATCAAAGGTATTTGAGTGTGGAATTTATGCATAAAGTTTTGGCATTGCAAAGTACTTTTTCTAAATGACATTCCCATCACTTTGAAGACCATTGAATCGTTCGATTCGGCCCAGTCTCTCTCTGCTTCTGTTCCTGGTTAAAGTATTTATATTTCAGCCACACGATATCTGTATTCAATCTTTATTCTGATTCAGTTTTTATTAAACAAATAATTTTAAAATAATACGTATTCTTGGCGCTTTCCGCTGCTATGCAAAAAATATACGAAGTGAAGACCCTCCTGACATGCGCCCCAAAAAATGGTGAACATAATTTTTTGGCCAGCGCCAACAAAAAAAAGGGGTGGGGGAAAAACAGTGCAAGGCTGCCCCTTTCCTCGATTTCCATTCGACACAAAAAAAGAAAAGATGCAAAGAAAGTGGCAGAGCCGAGCACACACTAGCATGATAGGCTGGCTCTCACTCACACATGAGCATGGGGCAGGGTACATACGGAATATGTGGCCAGTGCCAGGGAAAAGCATAAAAAACGAAGAGTTGCTGATGCTGCTGATGCTGGCTTTCTGTTCGGCCATCCCAATGTGCAGATGAGAGTGCCAAGTGTAGTAATTCCAACTGAGGCTGGGACTGGGTACGGAGCCGAGCCGGAGACCGAGGCCGAGTCCAGCTATAGGAGCAGCAACAGCGTCGTCAGTGGCAGTGGCAGTGGCAGGATCGGAAAAAATGAAAGTGTGGGTAATTAAAAAAGTAGCAGCAGCCGCTTTTGAGCGTAGAAACGCACTAATTTTCTGTAGTGCAACATCCACAGAGTAGTACTCGTATGTGTGCTAAAAGAGAAACACGAAATTGACACACTCACACAAGCACGGAATGGCCAGCTCACACCCACCCACACACAAAAGCATGCAGAAGAAAAAATGGTGAATGTAGCATACTTTTAGGCATGTTGCTATTTCACTTTGTCTCGCACAAATGAACACCTCTCCGCCCATGTTGGCCCTCTGCGGCAGCCTTTGCCATCTTTTGCATGTATGCGTACGCGTGTGTGTGTGTGTGTGTGTGTGTGTGCGACGGTCATCAGCGCTGCAAATTCTGTTAGCTCCGCACCGCAATTTGTGGGTATTGTGGGTGTGGCATATCTGGCCGGACACATCATTCGTCCAAAATTTCGTACGCTGTCAATGCTGCTGTTGTGCTGCCCAACAAAACTGTAACTACAACGCAGCTGTTTGTTTTTTTGTTACTGTTTCATCATTTTTTGTGTCATAAAGAGAAAGTTTCTTTTATTGCATAATTGAATACAGAAAGTTGTGCTGCAATTCTGTAAACCGTAAACGCTGCAGAGATCCAGCTACAGTGATCTCTCATCAGATCTTCAGGCCACCCAAGGCTGTGTCCCACGCATATCGCTGACTCTGCGCCAGAGATTCAACCAGATTCTCACCTGTGACAGCTGGCACCTGGCTTGCCCCTTGCGAGTGTCCTGCCACAAATAACCGTTAAAAAACAATAAGCTCAATTAGCAGCAATCAACACATGCAAAGAGCCGATGCATAATTGACATTTTACGAGCCAACTGCAGCTGTTCGGCGCCCTGGCCATGGTCCTGACTCTGACTCTGACTCTGGTCCCTGTCCTGGCTCTGGTTCATGGAGCTGCTTGTGGCTTGAGTGTCATGCCAAAGAGTGCGTGGGGCACTGTGAGCCGTGAATGAATGTGAGAAAAAGGGGAATTCGATATGAGAGACGATGGGGTATTGAAATTCGAAACTTTTCCCAGGAATTAATCAACTGGAAAATTGTAAACAAACGCTGGTGTATCCTCCGTGGTCCTCTGAGGCCACGAAACCGATGCCGAACTGGGCCAGGATTTATGCAACAAACGGTTGCCATCGGCGGCAGCATAATTTAACTGTTGCAGCCACTACCCTTAAGATACAAACAGCAACAACAGAGGGGGTTGGGGTAGGGGAAATTGGGAATCTGGATAATCGTTTATGGACTCACCTGCGGGCACATTTTGCACTGATACTTGCGACCACTGCCACCGCCTGGGGCATGTCCACCGGTCCCCGCACCGACACCGCCCGGGCCGCCGCCCATTTTGCTGGCATTGATGGGTTGCGGCACGACGAGAAGAGATGCCGCCGCCGAGGCAGCTGCCACCGCGGAGCTATGATGATGGGCAGCGGCAGCGGCTGCGGCGCTCACATGATTCCCATGATGTGATGGGGCGCCAAGGCTGGAGTTGCCACCGCCAGAGGCACTACCACCCGCACCGCCATTGGCGGCACTTCCCAGACCCAGGCCACCTGCAACATAAGCGGAGAAAGGAGAGGTGCCGAGTGAAATGCGATCCCATGCTTATATAGTCCCGAAGATGAGTCATATCCCATCCCCCATCTGGGATGGGGTTGGGCTGTCTGAACAGTTGCTGCCACATGTAACTCACCTTGTCCAGCCACCGCATGATGCTCCAGACGATTGTCATCCAGAAAGTGACCTGCAATGGCAATTGAGTTGTTGCATTACATGGACTTGCGACTCGAGACTCGCGACGTTGTGAGCGAGCGTTGTGTGTGTCAGCCGTGTGGCGCCGTCTAATGCTGCCCCATGGTTGTCCATCAAGTCTGGCTATGCTTCAGTTCGGTTCAAGTCGGAGTCGGAGTCTGATGTTGCCGCAAACGTTAACGTTCACTCACGTTGACCATGTCGCCTGGCCACCTGACCAGCACTGCCACTGCCACCACATCATCATCTTCTCCGCTGTGGAGTCTCCTGCCTGGCTCCTACTCGTTTTACGTTCTCCGTTCTCCGTTGTCCGTTGCCTGCTTTTTCCTCTAATTAAACTGAGACATTAGTTGGCCCCACTGATTGCCACTGGGAAATCGCTCGACTGTGCTGCTGCTGCTGCGGTGAGGAATTATGTGAAAATAGTTTCACATTTGCACGGGTTTTAGAATTTTTTCCTCGACCGACTGCCTGCCTGGGGGCGCCGCTGGTTGGTTGCTTAGGCCATTTGCGTGCAAAAATTGTGTGAATCTGTTAATGAGTTTGTCTGTGGCTGTGGCTGTGCTGTGGCTGTTCAAGGGTTCAGCAGGATTTAGGGCGATCATCTAGTTATGAACATAATTGGCCAGCTCCGCTCAATGCCCAATGCTCAATGGTTAATGAGGAAATTCTTTAATAATTCTCCCACTTGTGGCGCCCCAGCAGTTATGTCAAAAACATTTCTTTAATAAAACATTTGCAGATACATAATTGCCTGGGCATAAGCACTATATCCTCCTCCCTATAAAGTTGTGTTAATTACAAGAGCTGGCCAAGTGGCGCCAACCATTTGCGGCATTTCAAATGAAAGACCAGTGGCAATATGAGCAACAGATGCGAGTAGACTCATGGACCATCATAGTACTGGTAAAAGTTGCCTTTTTGTTAATTTGTTCGAAAGCAGAGAAAGAGAGGGAGAGAGAGATCGAGTGCCTGCAACAGAATCGCACACAGATCCGAGTACATCTACATCGATGGTAACAATGTGGCCTGATGCTTATCGCAGTTGCAGCATCGGGAGCGGAGGCAGCAGCAGCAGCAGCAAGCTCAACAGTAGCAACAACAACCTTATTGGCCAATTGCCTAGCGTTGACATTATCGGCCTGAGATCATTGCCGCCAACGTCAACGCCAACAAGCACTCGGGGGTCCAGCTTCCAGTCTTCAGCCTCCTCCTCCAGCTCCTCCAGCCTATGGCCCACAGTCTCCAGTCGAACTCCAGTCGCCAAACGGGAGCGTGTTGCTGTCAATGTTGCAGTAGCAGCCACAGCAGCAGTAAAAGGAGCAGCACCAACAACTAAAATGTTGTTTGCATTTTAGGAATTTATGTAAACATCTTGTAAGCATCTTGCAGCAGCAGCAGCAGCAACGGCAGCAGCAACAACTGCTGTTAAAGGTCAATTTTTGGGCTGCTTTGCGGCTAGGCTACGGATACTCCGTGGGAGTACATTGTCTTTGGAGGCTTTTGTTGTTCCGCGGCCCGCACGCGTTTTCCAATTTAACTTTTGCATTCTTGCCCCTTCTGCAGCATTCAGTACGAGTAAGAGTAGGAGTTGGAGTACGAGTACGAGAGTATCTTTGAGATCGGTATCTGGTGGAGATCTCTGGTTCGCGCGCCGCGATCTGAATCTGCCTTCATTGAGATCGGAGGCCCTGTGCAAATTCGTGATTATCGTTCGATGTTTTTCTGAGCAATTAATTAACAAGCGCATTGTTGTCAGTCGGGTTTTTGGGTAGGTCAAGTGATTGGGATAGGTCCACAGTCCGCAGTCCACAAAAAGGGACAGTCCGCAATGTTCCGAAATGACTCACCTTTCTGCAATTGGTTGTGGTGGTGATCGTTCATTTTGGCCTGAAAGGGAGAGGATAATTGATGACTAATCAGTGGCGTTCATTGGCTTTGCTGGGGATTCAATTGATTCGATTTGCGCCTAGTGTAGTGTCTAATCCAACAAATACCCGCTAATTGCTTGTTGTTTAATGTCAATTCATAAATATTCCACACACACATATTTAATTAACCCCATCAACCCTAACATTATTATCAAATATTCATTATGCCCCCCTCGCCGCGAATCTCCAATCAAATGGCCATAAAACAATTCGCTGAATGCTGTCAAAATATTTAAACAAAATGTTCTAATGGTCCGCCTAATCGTATTAAAAACGTTGCACATGGAAAAACAAAAGTGACATTTGGCATAACAAATGTTTTCGCCAGCTGTCGGGACGAGTCAAAGCGACAGCAAAAGCCATAAATGATTTCGGGTTAAAAACCAATTCGAACGTGTGACAAAAACCGGTGGACCCATCAAATCGAATAGTAAAAGACACCCATCAAAACCGTAGCTAAAGACCCGTGAAACCCATAGCGAGCCGTCAAATCCAATGACAGAAAATCCCGGCGAGAAAATATAAATAAAAATTCTAACCGACGGCAAAGCGAGAGTGATAGATAAAACGAGGAATGCGAGCAAAGCCCAGAGAAAATAGTACGAGTAGCATAGAAAAAAATGCCGCCCAGCTTTCGATTGCATGTAAATTGTGAATATGGGTTAAAGTCCTCTAGCCACCAGCCAGGCATGACCTAGGACAAACCCCAGACAAACACACAGACGGACGGACAGACGGACGGAAGGACTATCTATATCGATGCCAGGAAAATGGAAATCAAATAAAATAAACTCCCACTGAAATGCCGCTGGCTGGCTTGCTGTCAAAAAATAAATGACAGCCGGCTTTTTTTTTCTAAACAATTTCAATATGCTTAGGGACCCTGAACAGGGTCAGGGGTCAGGGGTTTTGCCCCCCCTCAAAATGCAACAAGAAAATATAAATACAAATACAAATGTTGCAGCGGTAACAATAGAAAAGCAAAAAGCATAGAGAGAGAGAGAGAGAGAGAGTCTGGCAGCGACCAGACACAGTCAGCTATAAAAGTATATAAACCAGGCGTTTGTGTGTAGGGAGGGGGTGGTAATAGGGGGGGGGGTTCGTGTAGGGAGAGGTTGCATAAAAGGAAGAGCAAAACAAATCCAAAACGATGGCGGCACGCGAGCTTAGAATTTGTTTGTTCTGCTCTCGTTTTCCGCTGTGTGGCGGCGTGGAGGGGGCGGGTTATGCATATGCCATAAAGTTATTCCCCCGTTTGTTTTGCTAACATTTTGATACGGATCTATAGATAAACCCACACAGACACACACACACACACACACACACACATTTAGATATATATGTATGGTAGGACACTTACCTCGTATTCCTGTTTCAGGGACATTGGATGATGCTCGCTGGCATGCTGATGACTGCGCGGCGTCGGCGGCCAAAGATTGTAATCGCTTATGTCTTTGGCATGCTGTGGTTTGTTTTGTTGGTTTTGTTTTATGGCCAGCGTTTTGTTGGTCAATTAGCGGCGGCATATGGAAATAGAAAAGGGAAATATGGGATGAACAATTTAGATTGCTGTGCTCGGAGTTGGGAGCTAGTGAACACAGGATACGCCATGGCAGGATATTGCTCGTTGTTCACTTGGTTAAAACACCAAAGAACTCTCAGATACATCTTTCATGATTCGTTTTCTAATTGCTTTTATTAATAGAATAAATAAATGATTTGAATTTAATAATTATTTTATATTAATTCAGTTTTTTCATTCTACTGGCATATGTTACTGGCATTTTAGCAATCCAACTGATTTAAAATAAAACATTTTTGCTTTGTGTAATTTTTAGGATTTTTTAAAGCTATAAAACAAAAAAAAATACAGCTGAAGTTTGGACTTTTTTTTAGGTATGTTATTATTAGCTATATAATTAGCATATTTCTCTTTGCTGGCTCATAGTTATTAAAAAAAGCTTTTGTTGTGCCACTTCAACAAATTACATATCATTAATATCTGATTTCATAAGCATTAATCCAAAGTTTCTATTTTCAAGAGTTGTTTATAACATTCCAAACGATGGAATCCTTTTCCCCATTGATCTACTCGAAACCAGGGCCTAATTTTTTCTGCAGAAATCCCAGAAAATCCTCAAAAAAACAAAAACCAGAAAAACAGGCATCCCTGCTCGAACTTGAAACCAGGAAGAGAAGTCCTGGTCAGGAGGAAAAAAGAGTAGCGGCGAAAGGGCTCGAAGGACTAATACAAATAAATGTGAGTGTCAATTGAAATAGAAAACCGCGTGCCACGCAATCGAGGTATCAAAGCGACGGCGACGGCGATGCCGAGGAGACCGGCAAAAGTGCGGCGGCTTTTGGTGTTGGCCAAACGCAACAGCAACAGCAACAACTACAAAAACAAAAACAACAACAACAAAAAAAAGACGAAAAAGAAGAAACAGCAGGAGAAAAACCAAATAAAACTAAAAAAAAAGTGTTGCATAGCGCAAGGGGGAGTTGGCCAGTGTGTGATAGGCTCTCACATATGTGATGCGGAGCGTGCGTGTGTGTGTGTGTGTGGGTGTGAACCGCTGAGCGTTAGCACTTTTGTTGTTTTAGTTGCTTTTGCGGAGGTTCATAGTTGACCATCCTCTCGTGTGGGAGACCGACCAGCTACCCATCCCATCCCAACCCATCCACCTCACCTCTTTCTCTCTTTTCATGCCCATTCTTTCTCTCTCTCTCCCTTCTCTATCTATGCCCTCTCGCTCACACTTTCGGCATCGTGAAGCTGCAGCCATGACTAGTTAGTAGGTGGGCTAGGAAAAAATGCAAACAGAGGCAGACAGACAGACAGACAGACCGAGAGAGACACACACGCACACACGCAGCTCCTGATGAAGATGACCAGAGCAATGGACATGGCTGTGGACATGGACGGAAGTCCTCTCTAACCAACATTGCCAGCCATACAGCCAGCAATAGGATGGCGTCGCCTGGCCCCAAACACCCCGCCATCCGCGACGGCCATCCGGAGTTGGGGCTTCCAGCACGCAGCAAAAAATAACAAAAAAAAAAGAAGCAGAACCAAAGAAAATTTTCGAAAAGAAAAAAATGGCACAGCGCAGCAGCAGCTTTCTCTTTCTCTCTCTGCCTCACACACACACACAAACACAGAGACACTGTGGTGTTTTTTCTCCTCCTACTACCCTTTTTGAAGCTCCAAAACAGCGAAAACGTAAAAAAATTTCTAGAGGAAAAAAATCAAAACAAATTTTTTAACCCCTTCGCAGGGAGCAGCAGAAGCAGGCAGCATCATCAGAGCAGAGACGTCGACTTGGGGCAGAGCCAAAGGGTAGGATGGTGGGGTGGCACGGAGGGGAGTTGTGGCTGCTGGACAGAGGGCAAGGCAGCTTCTATGCCATATAAAAAAGTGCAAAAAATTAGGCAGAAAACGTTGAAAAATTCTCCTTTTTTTTTGCAATTGCACGTCCAGACTTTAACAGAGACTCAAACCCCAAAGCGCGTTAGGAACATTGTAGCAACCTTTGCAGAGATCCACGCCCCCACACTCCTAAGACATGCCCTGCCCTGCCCTGTCCAGCCCTCACCTTGGTTTTGCATCGGGTTGGTGTGTTTTTTTTTGTATTTTACACTCCTCTGTGCATTTCATTTTTATTTAACTTCTTTTGCCTTCACATCTTTTTAGTCATGTTGCCACTGTCTGCTTCTATTGATTTTTTTCGCATTTTAGAACTGAATTTGTGTTGTTGTTGTTTCGTGTTCAAATGTTTGACCATCCGCACTTGTGTTTCATCTTTTGTTTTTTGTGTTTTTTTCGTCGCCAAACTGCTGCGTTCTGCGGCTCCTGGGGGTTCTGAGGTTAGCAATAGGTCCTAGCTGATTCTGAAGTCGCACAAAAATTGTGTTCAACTTTGCTGCAATTACTTTAAAAAATTGAAGTTGCTTGCGGTTTTGGCGGTTCCCTCTTCGCTCGCCTCGGTCCTTTTTCATTTATTTTTTCTGGTCTAACTCCATTCCCGATTCCCCGATTCGCTGTGCCGCGACTCGACTCTGGCCCCATTAGTCAGAGCGACAGCTACAGCCTCCGGTCTGGACTTGGACTCGATTCTAGCCAGCCAGAGTTTTTGGGAGTCCATGTGACTGGCTTTCATTTCGTTTCGCATTTCGCATTTCACTTTTTTGTTTGGCATCACATTGACGGGCTCTTTTTTCCCCTCTAATTGAAGCATAAGTATTAATTGCAAAGCTTTGTTCGGAAACGTGCCGTGGTTAAGGGTATATTTTTTTGTTTTTTTTTTCGGCTTTGAAAGTTATTAATTAATGGAATCGATGGGAAATAGATAGGTTTCAGCTTAAACTCTTCCATTGAAAAATATCTAAGGAAATTGTTCTTTAAAATCGCACTCAAAAAACTATGGTTTTACCACTAGAACTCAGCTAAACAAATCCAATTTCTTACAAGTCAAGTCTGAGGACAGCGAAAAAAATTAAGTGCAGTTGCTTAATTAGTGAGCTTTACTGCCAACTTTGCTCTGCTTCTCTCCTGGCTAACTAATTTCGCTAATGCAAGTGACAACAACAGCAAAAAATATTTTGATTGTTGAACCAACACAGAAACCGAGAGATAGAGAGGGAGAGAGTGTGGAAGATGGAGCGAGAGAATGAGATGGAAAGAAAGAGAGGGCACAGACCATTGTTGAACTTTAAAAATTAATTAACTATCCTTTAAGAATCATGCGGGTGTAGCAAAGTTTTTAAATGGTTTTTCCCAGAGACTTTTCTAACGAGTCAATTGAATGGAGTAAAAGAGAGTGAGAAGGAGATAGCGAAAGAGAGAGAGAGAGAGAGAAAGGCTAGTGAAGGTGAACCTTTCTGCCTGGACACGTCGTTGTCCTTGGAGACAATCAATCTCCATTCAAAACAATAATTTCGCTGCTGCTTCCATAAAAAAAATGCGGAAAAACCTGACAAAAAAATGCGCTGAAGCTCAATGAAAAGCAAAAGGGAAAATAAGGAAAAAACAAAAAAACAAAGAAAAATGGGAAAAACTCAACAAAAACAATGTTTAACGCGTTGCGCAAAGAAAAACTTGTTTACATCTTGAAAAACGCAGAAAAAAATTCTATAGAAAAAAAAGTACGACCCCAACTCCGTTTTTTCCCCCCCGATGGCACGCGAGCAGAGAACGCGACGCGTTCAAGGAGATTTTGTGGCAGGAGCAGAAGGAAGGCAAAAGCAGAGGAGAGAAAAAGTGCAAAGGAGACGGAGTGCCAGCGATAAGGAGGAGGAGAAGGAGACCACGCAGCTCAAAAGGATTTTTTCAGCGTCGCGTCTACTGTGGCGAGGGGAAGGTGTAGAATGGGGGCAGGATGCTCTGGCTTAGCTTCGGGTATGGTTTTTGGCCATGTAGCAACAGACAGCAAATGGTTTGAGTTCCGGCCAGTTGTTGGCCTGAAGTTTTGTCGAGTGAAAGTGCAGCCCCAAACGGGGAGAGAATGTGGGTGGCTGGGCCGGGGCCGGGGCCGGGGCCGGGGCCTGGGCCGGGGCCGGGTCTTTTCCCAACTTGGCGGCGTAACGAATCGCTATAGATGAGCTGCTGAAATTGCTGCTGGAAAAAAGGGTTGCGAGTCTCCCGTCCATGGGGGGAGAATGGGTTCTGTAATGAGTTGACCTGAAGCTGGGCTTTCAACTTCGCTGGGGGTTAAGGTCGTTGTCTTCTGCAAGTGAACTTGGAGCAACTTTTCAGCAGCTGTAGAACTTATAGGATACAACGTCCGATAAGATCCAACAGCAGCGTGATAAAGTGTTCATTCCAAAGATAGTAGATAAGAATCTCAAAATATATAAAGTTAGTCTCAAATCCAGTTAGCAGGGGCTCCTTTTTTTTTGTATGCATCACTCATTTAATTCAGTTAGCAAGTGAAGTCCGCTTGCATATTAATTATGAAGATACTATGGAGGGGGAGTCCCCTTCATTGGACTCGGGCCAGCGAGTGGCAACTGCAAGTGCCAACTGCAGAGGCAAGTAGAAAACTTTTCCCTTACTTTTCGCCCTCGTTCGCTCTCCTTAACTACCAAAAGTTTGTCCTTGCAAAAAGAGGGGAGAAAAATCACAAGACAAACTTTGGCGACAAGTCGAAAGTTGCTGGAATTAACAAGGGCCACGCCTACGAGGCCGTTATCCATGGGATCCTTATACTCACATCCACATTGCCATTCCACATGTAGTGCATGCCCACGGCTGCGGTGGGATCATGATGCGTCTGGCCCGTCATATGCTCGGCCATCACGGCGCTCATCCAGTGGACCAGTCCCTGGGTGGGATTCTGGCCCTGGACACCACCGATCGGCATGTTGGCAGCGGCAGCAGCGGCGGCGGCGGCAGCGGCCACAGAAGCGGCCCTCGAATTTTGGTTGGAACTGGAGCTGGAGCTGGACCCGGAGCCAGAGCCAGAGCCGGAGTTGTGCTCCTGGCTTTTACACGTGGCGGCTGCCGATGTGGCGGCAGTGGTGGCGGCGGTGGCCGGTTCTGGTGGTGACTTTATGGAGCTGCCAAAGTTCGGACGCGTCTGTGATGCGGGTTGGGTCTGATTCAAATTAATTGCGGACACTGACGTCGCTTGGGTGGGGTTGCCTTCGATGGGTGGCGTTGGTGGTGTTGTTGGAACGACTTCGTTGTTGTTGTTGTTGTTGGATGACCAAGAGTAGCTGTTGTTGTTGTTGTTGTTGCTGTGGGGTTTCTGCAATGAAAAATTATTCCTTGTTTTAGTGAAAAGGGTTTTTTTTTGTTTTGTTCAAAAGAGAGAGAGAGCGATGTGTGTTGGTAAATGTATCGGGCATGAAAAATGAAATTGAATGAATGGAGTTGAACATTTTTGATGATATTATTGTTGGCGGCTAGACCTTCCCTTTTTGGAGAACTTCCTGCAGGGTTACATATCTAATCAGGTTTTTTGGGATGTAATTTTAATTGCTGATAAAATGTCGGGGGACACTCGTATAAGTATATGTAAAAGTAGCTCTTAGGGTTGGTTGAAACACTTTAAGGGAAGGAGTCTGTGAAGTCTTGACCTTTCTGTATGGAAAACAAACAGAAATTGGCTTGTGCAAAGCTCTTCATTATCACCCATTCAAAAAAAGAGCAAAGGTTAATTATGTATTAAGCGTTTAAGGCACTCAAAATTGTACCGAAAAGGCTTTTCTTAGCTCTGGCCAACCCTCAATAGCCATACTAACATGCTGTCGTCCAGTGCTCTTCTCAATCTCATGCTGCTCCTGCTGCTCCTCCTTCTGGCTAGCATCTCCCTGCGGCTCCTGCGGCTCAACCCGCTCCGTCTTCACCTGGTGGATGTGCCTCGCTGACGCCGATGCGGTCTCTGCGGCCGCAACACAAACAGCGGCCGCCGCAGCCGCCGAGGAGAATAACAAATTGCTGGGCAGATGTGAGCGGACGGAGGACGGAGATGGTGTCGCACTGGAGGCTGGGATGGGCGATGGCGTCTGGGAGTAGAAGCGGATGGCATCGCATTTCTGCTGCTGCTGCTGGAGAACGGCACTGGCCAGCAGACTCTTGTAGAATTCGGCGGGCATCAGGAAAGGGGACGGGGATGAAGAGGCGCCCATGTAGTGGGTGAGCTCTTGGGTCTGGTGCCGCTTCAGATGATCCTTTAGCCTCTCCATGTCCATGTTCATGTGCATGTCCCTGTCCGGATGGCTTGTATGCTTGTATTTGCTTATGAGTTCGTGCATGACAAACGCCCAAGCTTCCAAATGTAGGCAACAGTTTTTATGTTCCTTTTTGTAGTCCTGGCCGTCGATTTCACTTTCAAATGCTGGGGAAAAGCGGGAAAGCCCCCCGCTTACAGCAATTTATCTAACTGAAGCACAGTTTGTTTGATTTTCCCACAAACACTCACACACACACACACATCGCACACATGTGGAGCAATTGAGTTGGGGAAAACTTTTCCACCAAATTCGATGTCCTTTTATTTTGGTTTAACTTTTATTTTAGAACGTGACGGGCGGGTTTGGGTTGTTGCACTTCAAAAACTTTTTCTACACGTCGAGATATTCGCTTCACCATTTTTTAGATGCACAGAAAATTGAAACAAATGGAAATGATTTGCCACCACCAGAAACTTGCCACAAATGACCTTGAAAAAGTTGCTCCTTAGTTTTTTTATTACCATTTTTCTATGTGTGTGTGTGTGAGGGGGAGGGGGGTTTTCCTGATGGACATGTGTAGAGTAGAGATCCGTTTTTGTATTATTTTGAATATTTTGTTATTCCTATTTGTTGAGGATGTTTTGCTTATTGTTTAGCAAACAATCTGCCGTCCGTCCGTCTCTCTCTCTATGATGATTTATTTGTTTGGATGGGTTCTTTATTTGTCAGTTTGTTGGTTTACTTTTCATTTATGATGGTTTCATTTTGTGGCCGTTTGATGGCAGGAGCTTAGTTTTTATTTGTCACTCGGTGAGTGAATAAATGTGATCCAATGAGAAGTTTATCATATTTTAGGAAAATTCTCTTTGAATATTTGCCATATATATTTTTCTTTTGTGTTTGCACAATTTTTAGAAGTATTTGCGTAGGTCTTACGGATATGATTTTGTTTTATTTTGAATATAAATATTGTAGATTTGATTTATAAATATAGACTTTTGCACTACGTGATAGGAACTTTGCGTTGCATTTTTGGTTGATTTGTAGACTCTAAGTTTACATAGCTATATTCAGTATTTGCTTTTTGGGTTTTTTGTTTTATGGAGGAACTTCATTTAAGCGCTCAGTGGTGTCTCGTCTACTGTGGAGGGAAGAGAGTGGATGCGGTGCATCTTTTGTTGCGTATACGCCACCGACACGGTACTGGTCGTTCCCGGCGAGACGTTTCCACGGTTTTCATATCACATTTAAGCCGGTTGCCGTTTCGTTCACTTAAAGTATAAGGCGATGCCGTTGTTTCGGTTAAAGTGTAGCCCCTGCTAGAGCCCCCATTTTGTTGCCAGCTGTGTGTGTGTGTGTGTGCGTGTGTGTGTCCGTCTGCGTCCGTCTACGTCAGGGGCAGCCAGCAAGCGTGGGATAACTTGCAACAACTGAAAAACCCAACTGGAACTCAAAGTGCATCAGCAGCAGCAAGCAAGCAGCTCAGGAGGCATGAAGCTGGGAAGCTGCGGCAAAAGAAAATTGCGAGCGCGCGCGAACCAAATGTATATACAAACACACACACACACACACCCAGATGATGTGTATGTGTTAACGGGGACTCTTGTGTGTTGTGAATGTTTTGTTGCTCCTCCACCGTAACCTTCCTTTAAGCTTCGCTTCTCCTTCCTGCTATTCCGCTGCTGCTGCTGCAAGCTGCTCTTTCCTGCTTCGTCCTGCTGCTCCTGCTTTTTGTTGTTTCTAGAGCTTGTCCTCCTTTCTTTTTCCTATTTTATTTTATAATTCTCCCCCCCCTGGCCCCTTTTTATATGCACGCTGCCCCGTTATAAAGACATACATTTGCAGTTTCAGCGCGGCACTGCAGCATTTTCCTTGTAAGAAGCAAAACGAAGAATGGAGGAAAAAATATAAGAAAATAAAAGCTGAATTTGCGCGATGCTGAGTGACGCTAAGGGGTGGGTGGGTAAGGGTTGGTAGGGGGCTAGTTGCTCCAGCAAGGCAGATTGATTTTCTTTTATACGGTTTGCCCATGTTTGTGATTTTTGTTATTTTGATTCCTCTTTCTGAGCGAGTGTATGTGCAGGTTCTTTAGGAACTGTAGCTCTCTATGTGTCCTTCCGTACAGATTCTCTATAGATGTGATAGGAGGGGGCCTTCTACTCTATAGATGTGATGGCCGTAGGCGTGGACAACAATAACAGCATGTGCCACATTTCTTTTTACAATTGACTGACCCCGGAATCGGTTTTAGCTAGTGCGGGGGACTTGAAAGGCAGCCAAAGTTCAGTCAGGAGGCAATTCTCTGCCAAGTTATGAAAAACATGAATGCTGGGCAAAAGAAAACGCTGTGTTCAAGGATTCTGAGACCAAAAAAGGGGTTTAAACTATACTCCAGACCTTCTCTATATATTAAATATGCTTCTGTGACCCCAAGAAGATTGTTAGATTTCACTGACTAAACCCTAATAACTTTTCTACTTCATCCCACTTTTTCATCACCTTATATCTGCTGTCCTCTACGAAACTAGACATTGGAGGATACCCCTTCCATGATGAGAGTTTTCATTCAAGAGGAATTCTGTAACCCTTGGTTCTCTTTTGGAATTCCACTACTATCATCTCTACCTAAGATTGAAAGCGAAATCCATCTTAATCCATTCGACCCTTGTGTCTACCATCATACGGATATCCCCTCGTCCTGTCTTGATTAATTACGATTGCAACCCTGCCTACAGATGTCTCGTGGCGCCATCTACTGTGTAGTCGCCGCAGCTGCTGGTGCTGCCTTCTGCTTCTGCTTTGCCCGCTGCTGTCAACCGCGAAACCGTTAACCACGTAGCTAAAAGACGCAGCACGGAGACGCGAACGCGAGCGAGCGAGCAACGTGGCACCGCGACCAATAGATTTGGCCAAACCCTGGCGAACTGAAGACAACGACAGTTGCACTCCCGCCAAAGGCAACAAACTCGGGCTGTGCCACATGCAACAATCGCAGCGTCGGCGTTGACTGCGGCAGAGTCTTGCCAGGAGCAGCGGCAGCAGCAGCAGCAGCAGCAGCGACAGTGGCAGTGGCAGAGCAGGACAACAAAAAAAGAAAATAAAGGAAAACAGACAGCGGAAGCGAGCTATTTGGTCCGGTAACGGGACTCACTGCAGCTCCAGCGACTTATGGCCATGTTTGTTGTAAGTAGCAGAAGCAGCAGCAGCAGCCGCAGCAGCAGAAGCAGCAGCGAAATGGCGCGCGCGAAAAGGAAACTCAAGAAGTAGGGCCCTGCAGCAGGGAGAACAGGGCGAGGTAGGACGAAGGAGCCGTGGTGCAGTGGTGCAGAGGCGGTAGCCGTAACAAACACTCACATACACACACACATACATACATGGCCATGGACATGAACATAAAAAACCCAAGTAAAATTGTATTTTTTTCTTGCACATGAAGCACAAAAAACGGCAGCAAACTGAAAGAAATACATTGCAGGCAGCGGGCAACGTCGAGCAAAAAACGAAATAATAACAAAAAGTTGTAAAAGAAAAGCGAAACCGTGTGATGTCCTGGTGCACACATACACATACACCACACACCCATACATATAAAGGATACCAGCAGAGGCAACGCCGCGACGACACATCGAAGAAAGGATAAAAACCATTCAAAGCTGCCGCCGCCGACGCCGACGACGCCGTTCTCGTTAACGTCGCTGCGCTGCCAGCGTTCATCCTCAGCTCCAACGTTCCGTTCCGCTGTTCAGCGCTACATCCTGGCCGCCCCCTCCGCCCTCCGCCTGCCCCCTTAACATTTCACGAGCGCCAATTTCTTTTCCTTCATTTTGTTTATATTATTTCCCGTTTTTCTTCGTACTATTTTTTTTTTCTAGCCATGCAACCAACCTTCAGTTCCGTGCGCTGTTGTGTTTGTTCCAGCCAGCTCGGCAATTTCTCTGAATTTTTTCCCCTATTTTCTGTTTGCATTTTTTCTTTATTTGAATCGAGATTTGTTTTGGTTAGCGTAGAGGAGATGGGGAGGCCAGGGCTAAATCATTTACATATTCCCAGGTCGAAATAAGACCAAGATTAAGTAAAGGACTTCTCTAGAATTAAGCGTATGTGGGTTCTGCTAAGGAGTATAATATGTAATCTGCCATGATGATATATAGAAGATACAGAAGATAGATCTAATATATTATCATAAATATAATTCTGCTCTTCGAATTCAAAGAACTTTTCTGAGAATTGGAAACGTAATTGTACCTCCTGGATATCCTATCCAACACATGTATCTATCCTTTATATATTATGATGATGTCTTCAGTAGATCTTATAATCTCTGGTTACTCCATCAGTTTCACGTGATGGAATTCCAAAGTACATATATCTAAGATTACTTTCCTGCAATGCACTTTCCTAAGCGGATTTGCCCAAGAGGAACTATGACAAACGGCAGAGAGTCTCTGCCACAACCTCTGTTGCTGTTGCAGTTGCACTTGCAGCGCTGCTGACGCCGCAGTTGACGCTGCGTGGGCAGCAGGCCAGCGCATGGTGGAAACGAGGGAAAAAACAGAATCTAAATCCTGTCCAGGAGCATATGTTTTTATGTGTATGTGTTTGGAGCGCTGTTTTCCTTTTTATGTGCAAGGATTTCGAGCTGCCCTTTTTACAACCAACACATACCATGCTGACGTGTGTCTGTGTGTGTCTGTGTGTGTGTGGAAGTGCAGTATCCTTGTGCAATGGCTGATAAGAGTAAGGAACGTGCGTCCTTTTTGCATTGCGGGAAAGCAAAAGAAAATGGTCTTGGCCTTTAAGACACTTGCAGGGGTCTGGCTCTGTGCAATGAAGATATGGCAAAAGGAATTGCTTTTCGGTGATAATTGAAATGTATGCCACAGGATGTGTGTGCATGTACTGGGTCTAAGATGAGGATACCTAGAAGAAAGATGTACTCGAACAAGTAAATGGATGAAAATATATTCTGAATGGTTCGATACATAGGAGAAGTTCTGCCTTCCCTGGGCCATTTCGTTATCGGATACTCCACAAGTGGGCTTCTAGCCATAACTAAGCTTTGTAAACACCCCGCCCCATGTACACCTTTTAAATGGCAACCTGTTGAGGTCCTTCAGCCTTTTTGCCACTTGACCTCCAAACCATTAGAAGCAAACCCTCCAAGTCAATCGCCATTAGCTGACGGAAAGCTCCGAAAGCCATATAATTATGGCATATCCTGTGCACGAACCAGGGAACACAGGGTGACAAAAAGTATCCTTGGAAAGCCCATGAAAACCCCCACCGAAGCTTGAGTGTTTTTCCCCCGAAAAATGCCACTCGAAAGCACTCGCTCTCTTCCACTGCCCCGTGGCACTCTGGCACTCTTACACTCCCCCATAAGAGAGCGGCCGATGTGTCTGTGTGTGTGTGTGTGTGCTCTTTCACGTGCTCTTCGTGTTGGGGGCGTGTTTGTTTTCGTATTTTTTTACTCGCTTTCCACTTGCGTCTGTTGTGGTTTTTTGTTGTTGCGTTGCCCCTTTCGAGTTTTAAGTGTTATTGGATGATTTTATGGAAATTGATTTGGGGCACGCCCCTTGCTCGATGTGAGTGTGTGTGTGTGTGTGTGTAGTGGGCAGGGGGGTGCGTGCAAGTGCAGCAGCTGCTTGAATGGGGGTTATCTTGTGAGCCTATCCTAACCTCTTATTTAACATAATAACATTATCTCAACGAATACTCTGACTCGCGTACTCACCCGAAAGTTATGGGTATGCTCGACGGGGCAGTCAAGGCTCAGGGAATAATCCTCGACGACGGCTCCCAGGGACGATGCCTGCTCGCCAAAGACCTGCTCGATCTTGATGGATGGACTGGCCAGCAGGGGCGTGTTGTTGTTGTTGTTGGAGGTAACGGTGGCTGCTGCAGCAGCTGCAGCAGCGGCGGCTGCGGCGGCGGCGGCAAAGGTGCCCTCAACGATTAGTGGCTGCCCCTCGCCGCCACTCTGACAGGCACCGACGACTCCAACTGTTGGACCAACGTTGCAGGGCGTTGCCGGTGTGGGCGTGGCCGGGCCCGGAGCATGTCCATCATGGTAGGGTGTCACCACGAACGAGGGATACGATCGAAACTGATGGTAGTCACTGTGATGGCTATGACTGTGGCTGTGGCTGTGGCTGTGGTGGCTATGCCCGGCTGCTCCGTGATGGGTGTGTGGATGATGCGCCAACTGTGGTCCTTTGTACCAGGTACCATGCATAATCATTTAAGCACGTTCGATTGGCGGTTGTGTGAAGCGAAGCTCACTTTCCTATCAACACGCCTGGCACTGGCACTCTTCTCTTGGCTTGTATGTAATCAGTATTCAATTTAGCTTTCCATTAGGCTTTGCTTTTGGCCTTAAGTTCCTATACGAGTATTCGCACTTAAACTGGAATTTGCAATGGCAATCACTTTGTTTGAGACATTTTGTTTGAAAATGGGACTAAGGAGAAAGTCAATTGGTTAAGCAATGCAAAAACAATTGGCCTATGAAATAGTTCAGCTTTGAAAAAGTTTGGCAATTGAATGAGAAACCCCCAAGGAATTGTGTAACCTTAATTGATTATGGAGTTTATTTGAAGACTGACTTGGCCTCTATAAAAGGCTTCTTTCTCAATAGACTTTCCATGTATGTTGATGAAGTCTGTGCCGGTAAAGAGAAACCCAGCCAAAAGCCGCCATTAAATACTGGAGGACTGCCGGAATCGCCTATCATGGAAATTAACTTTGAGAAATCATATACGGAAGGAGTTGGGGATATGGTTGAGAGATCTAAAACCAGACAGTCTTCAATATGCTGAATACCTTTGCATGGACTTGCAGATATTTTTATATAATCCTTATAGACTTTTCTGGACACGAAGAAAGGAGAAGCTATTTTTTTCTTAACCAATATTTCCTAATTGAATTACATTTGATTAACCATTTGACTTTTTTTTGCTTCCACGCTTCATTGATTTCTCATAATTACCACTTGGAATGGAGGGGACACTTGGAATGATCAGAATATTCAATATTCATACACTTGCATTCACTTTACTCGCACAGCACTCTGACCCTTGTTCACAGTTGAACAATTTGCTAAACCCGTTTATTTTCGGTTTTCAATGTATTGACACTTGGGTCTTTTTACCCTTTTGAGGATTATTGCTCCTGACGTGTGGTGATAACAATTTTCAACTTCACTTTACTCGATTTTTTAATTGTGATACAGAAACAGCTGCACTCGCGGAATGATGAAAATGCATTGCACTTTGCGACAGAATTCTTCACGGATTCGCGGGGCAAAAACTGGCACTGGCACTGGGACTGGCGTTGGGAAGTAGGGACTGGACTGGACTGCAAACAGGCGCTGGGCACTGGGCACTGGGACTGGGGCTGGCACCACGAGCAAGACGACTGCCACTGCAGTCGACGATGAGTGCACTTGGCTGTAACGCGCGCGCGAAAGTGGCTTGTGGACAGTGGCCAGTGGCTCAGTTCAGTTCAGTTCAGTTCAGTTGAGTTCAGTTCGGGCCAGGTCGTCCAGGCCGGGGCTTAGTTTGGCTTAGCGGCAGGCAGAAGAAGACGGCTGGAAGGCGGCACACAGCAGCAGCAGCAGCAGGCAAAAAAGTTGCTGCCAGCTCGCAAGAATTCCGAACTCGAATGCTGAGTGCGGCCACGAAAAAAACATTCAAATGCCTCGCACGGTACGGCTCGCCGCCAAATCGCAGCTACGACGACGACGACAGCAGAAGCAGGCAGCCCCACAGCTCTCGTTCTCTCTCTCTTTCTCTCTCTCTCTTCCATTCTCTCTGTCCCTCTTTCACCTGCTCTCTTGCAGTGGCAGTGGTACACTCGCTCTCGCTCTGACGGGGCAGGCAGCCAGTCTCGCAGCTCAGTCATGGGGCAGCTTTTGGGGCAGACGGCGACGCATGCGCAACAGCTTTTTACTCCTTCTGCACACAAAAAACTAGTTCTCTCTCTCCATCTCGGTTGGGCTCACTCTCTTCTCTCTCCCTCTGTTTTGTCTCTCTAAAAAATTGTTTGTGGTTTTTCGTGTGCTTCGCTGCATGGGTTTTTGTCTCTTGAGCAAACTCTGATTTGATTTTGGTCTTTTTGCTTGAGTGGATTTCCTTTTCTCTTGACTTTGAGCATGAATGAGCATGTTCCGTGCCGTTTTTATGGCTAACTCTTTATGGCAAGGAGGCGTGGGCGTTATAATGACTAAAAATGAAAGTTCAATGGAGGAAATAAGACAGACAAGATCATGAATTAAAATCATATTCGTCAAGTAATCTCTGACTTTGTTTTCCTTTCGTAAAGACAGTCTTTCAAAGATCTACCCCAACACAATAATATGTATACAAAATTTTCTTAAAACTTTCTCTAAATTTTCCATAAATTTTTGCAATAGTTTTAATTCAATATGTCTGGTGAAATGCAGGATGACAATGCCGCAGGGGAAGGATCCCAGCAATTCCAGGCGGAAGCTGATACAAAGGAAGCGTCCGAAGCTGATAGGATGGGAACCCCCATGGCCGTCACTGGGGGACCCTCTCAGACTGGCAGCGTGCAACACATGGATGATTCGAAATCGCAACTGTCTGAGAAACCAAATTCAAATCAAGACAAACAGAATGAACCACCTAATAAGCAGAAGGAACCAAATAGAGATCGCAACTATTGTCAATTGGGTCGAGGGATCCTGTTATTTTGCATTGGCAGCTTTATTGCCTGGATGCTGACGAACTAGTTAGAGCTGCAGTAAAACTTTTAGATGTAACCGAAATTCAACTGACTTATCAAAAATACATTTTGAAATAACCAAGAAAAATACGAGTATAAATGCGTTTTAATAGAAAGTGTGATGGTGTAACCCTAAAAACTCCATCTCCATGCCATATCAGAGTGGCTCGACATCTACATCCCTCTCAAGTGCATAATTTTCAAGCAAACACGAAAGAGTAAAAACCGCGCACACAAAAAATCCGCATCCGTCGCCCATTAGCCCATTGACCAACTTCAATGGCGCATCGTACGCGTAGTAATGAGTTTTTAATACATGTAATATTCAAATTAAAAATCCACAAAAACCCCGCAAACGGCGGCCAACAAAAACGGAATGCAATATTTTTTTTTACAGCTAATAATCGCACACATATTCATTTCAACCGCCGGCATCGCAAAGGCGGAAAAAAGCATATCACTCATACGCAATGTAAACCAAGCTCAAGAGCAAGCCGCACAAAAACCAGCAACGCGCTCTTAAAAAAAGCCCCCGAACACAAAAAAGAGAGACAAAAAGAAAGAGAGAGCACTATAGAGAGACAGAGAGAGAGAGAGAGAGAGAGAGAGGAATGGAGTATGTGAGCGAGTGAGTGAGCAGTGCGGCATTCAGGCGAAGGCGGTGGAATTTTTATTGGAGCACTTGGTTTATTTCTTTTTCTGCTGCTCGCCTTTGGATTGGCATTCTTTTTTTGTACGTACTTTTTTTTTTTTCCTTTTTGACAAGGCATTTTTTATGGGCACAGACATGTGTCGCTGGCGGGTGGGAATCGGCCATCGCCTGGAGGGAGAATTTTCCCGATTTTCGGTTCGATTCGGCTCGGCTCGGCTCTGTGACAACTACAACTGTCATTCCCTGGGGGACACAGGAGCCAGTCGAAATACATGAAATTAAACTGCAGCTCCTGCCGCTTCCCAGCATAGGAAGACCGTTTATTTCAGTTAATCAATGCAATTGGCTCGTCATCCACCTGGGCCGCAGAATACCCATAGGTCTGAATGGAGTATGTCAAATATGCTGTAGGCATTGCCTCTACAATGTTGCAGCCTTCTCCATTTTTGAATTACTAGGAAATTGCTTCATTTAGAGCTCTCTTCTGCGATGGTCTGCCGTCGGGAGGTCGGTCGGCGGCCATTGGCTGTCCCTGCATATATACTGTATACAAAATGAATGTCCTCCAGTTTTTCCTGCAGTTTATCGACTAATTTGATTATGCGCACCTAATTGCCACCCCCCACAGCAATAAACTATTTTTTATGGCTTGTCATTTGGCAGTATTTTCACATTTTTATATGCTCTTCGTGCGGGCTTTCATTTAGTTGAGTGCCATACAAATTTCCTTGTTTGCACTGTCATCAATGCCATTTGGTATTTGCATACGAGCAGACATTTAAAGCGATTCAAATGTGATAAGAGCAGGCCATGAAGGGAAGGCGGGTAAGGGTGGGGCAATCAAATGCGTTTTATTAATTGAATACATTTATGGCCGAAAGCTTTTTCTGTTCCTCCCCCGACGGCAATAGCTCAAACAACATCAAGAAATGCAATAGTAATTTATTGGAGAAATGCAATTTTTTGTCCAAATTAATGCGTTTTTCATTATCAGAAATCGAGCAAGGGAACCTTCTGTTTATTGTAATCTTTAATCTTCATCTTTAACAATCTTAAGATTAAATTCTACTAGTTTTAACCAAAATTGTATTCTGTATTCCTGTCTAGCATTAATCTACTCCCTAATTTAAGTACGATTTTATTTATTTATTAAACTCAGAGAAAGAGGCATATTTAAATTCAAAATACAGGGTTCTAAATACAAAAATACTGAAATAAATTTAAATGTACATATATAAAAGAGCTTTAAAATAAATATGGTTTATTCGTATATTTTGAATCTTAATATAAATATAAGTAGGAAATGAAGGAAAGAGAGAGACACGAAGCGGTTGTAGTTTTGTCGCATCGTCAGCATCCAGCAGGCATCGGCTCTGAGAGAGTCGATAGCCAGAGGGAAAGATCAGTTGGTAGAGAGAGAGCTCTCTATTATACATAAACTTAAGCGTCACAAATGTAATCTTGGAGCTACTATTAAGATATTTAATAAATAATATCCATTGCCAGCAAGCAATATAAAAACTACCACATATATTTCCTATAAGTATGAAAATATTTTGAAAATATATTGAGACTAAATACAATGATCTAAACATTAAAGTATAAAAATTTCTTTCTACACTTTCCATTAAAAAAAGGTGTTTATTGTTTGTTCTTTGCCTTAAGAGTTGAATTCTCTATATGAGTCCAAAACCTTCAATTTTTCAAAGTTAAACACTGAAATCTTCGCCCAAAATATTTGTAAATCTTTGGCTTTCTAGGAAATAGCATGCTACACTTTTGTGTTTGCTTTATAAAGACTTTAAATCTTGAATTTCATTTCCCAAAAACCACTTAAGCACAAGATCTTCCATTAAAATTCAAAATTTATCGGGTGCAACCGCAAAGCCATGCAAAAATTCTACTCCAGTTGCATGATGAGATATGTATTTCTCGCCTCAAACCGCTGCCGGACAGATAAGTGATGTTGCTGCAGATGCCATGGCGGTTGCAGATGCAACTGTGCGGCGCCATGGACTTCATTGCCTCCGAGCGAAATGTCAAAATGCCAGCCGCAGTGAAGCCAAAGCCAAAGCCAAAGCCATAGCCGGGCCGAGAGCAGCCGTCATGGTTGGTCATGGACGCCAAATGGTTGACAGACAGTCCAGAAGAAGCGGCAATGGCGCAGGGGCAGGCTATAGGGCTGGGTCCGTCCCGTCCCGCACTGAATCGAGTGGAGTGCGGGACGCGAGGGGCACCTGCATTGAAGGTCCCAAGTGGGACTCCGCCTTTTTGTTGTATGCGCGCATGGCGCACTGAGGCGCTTTGCCCTGATTGGTCGAAATGGTCTGAAGGCAGCCAAAGAGTGAGACGGCTATGGGGCATGGTATACGCTACCCCAAAGTGGGAGCGAGAAACACTCGATTGAATGGAGGCTCGAGAGAGACAGCATAACAGAAACTGTGGGTGCAAGGGAGCAAGCCTATGGCCTTAAGAGAGCGCGCCTTGTGGCAGGCAGCTCTCTCTCTCTCTTAGCCAGTCGGCCGGCCCTTGCAACACGTGTTGGCGTGTTGGCCTGCGTGCAAAATAACTGAGTTTTTGCGCCTCCACTGACTGCCGCTGCCTCTGCCTCTGACTCCGACTCTGCTGCTGTTCATCCGTCGCGTATTTTGTTAATTTAATTAAACAAAAACGTTTTGTTTGTGTTTTTTTTCCGTTTGTTGCACGTTGGACGAACAAACGGCTTCAGCTTTTTTTGCCTCTGCCATCGAGCAGCACAAAATGAAATTGGAATCCCGCTCGTGCACAACTTTGAATATGTTGAGCTCTCTCAAATGGTTGTTGCTGTCGTTGTCGATAGTTCGTCTGTCCATCTGTCGGTCTGCTCTGACATTTCAGCTTTTTGTGGCATCTTGTTGGCCCCCTCTACCACCACCCCGCTCCTCTGCAGTGCAAGATGTATTTGTCATTTAATGACTTGCGCCGTTAAATTTTAATTGAAATATCACACATTTGGTGGCTTGAAATTGCGGATGGTAGACGTGGATTCTGGCTCTGCTTTTGGGATATAGGAAATGGGCAGAACAATCTATAAAACTAGGTTAATGCGAGCAGTCTTAGAAAAAACTAGTGAAATTTTTCATCTAAATTATAAACGGATGTTTTCTTTACTCTTATTTAGAACAACGATCCATTAAAACTGAGAAAGTTTACCGAAAAACTTCCGCACGTGACTTCCTCGGCGGCAGCAATTGTCGATCTGCCCTGATGAGCATCACCATCACAGCATCCAGTTTCCATTGAAGACCTCTGCAACTAGAGATCTTGGCACCCAACCATTCCATCCCATTCCATCCCATACCACTCCACTTCATCTGGAAACCCGCTCTCCCTCTGACAGCCACAGAAGTTAACGATTGAAGCGGTAATTGGAGACCCAGACAGTCCGTCGAGGCGTAGGCGATTAAAAGACGATTATTTCAATTGTGCAGAGAAATAATGATGGCAGAAGGCACTGCACTGGATGGATGGATGGATGGATGGATGGTTGGATGGAAGATGCTCCTCCTCAGGACAGAGCGAAAGAGAAAGACAGTCACCTGTCAACGAAATCGGCTTAGCTGTTATGTTAATGCGCCAAAAACGTTGACATTTATTGGCAGTTATTTATGGCGGACACTTTTCGCGCGGACAGAGAGCTCGCTGGCTCTCTGGCTCGCTCTGGGCTCTGGTTGTGGCGCACCTTTTTGGAGTGTTGCCATTTTGGTGACCGCGCATTGCCCGACTATGGAAAATTCTATAATTGTGCAGGTGACAACGCGACTGGCACGCGCTCCTGACGCTGATTAGAGCTGCAGCTGCAGACTACAGGCTGCAGTCTGCAGTCTGCATCGACAGCAGTCTCCAGTCGTTACGAGTCACGCTCGTTTGTCTACAGATATATGACCATAAAAATATTATTAATTATGACAATATTGGAGTAAAAGTGTTTGGTCTGATGCATGGCCATAAGTGGAGTGCTACGGAATGGTGCACTCCCTCGAGGATTTGGCAGAAACATACCAGAGAACACACCATATCCAAGAATACAGTGGAGTTCAGAATTTCACTAATTATGCCGCTCATTATTTAATCAAATTTGCTTAGAGCACTGCCTTAGGCACTTTCACGCACTGCATGTAAGATTTGTGTCTAAAATGCTTGACTAATGAGTTTATTAGCATTTATATGGTTCGATCCGTCTGCCAGTGGCAGGAGTATTCAAATGGAATGACCATTCCACTCCCGTTCTGGACTGATTCTGCTTTGGGCTTCCTGGAAATATCGATATCGAGGCACGCGTCGGACTCTCTGGAGTTGGAGACGGAGAAGCAATGTCCATATCGGATGGGTGTTCGATTTGTCACAGCCGCCAGAAACGGGCATTCGAATGCCGCTCTCTGGCCTGGCCCCCAGAAAGGAGCTGTTGAAATATTTCACTTCTGTTGGGGATCTAGCCTAGGAAATCTTTAATATTCAATGGTTGCGGAAATTAACATTTCTATTTAGAGTTACAACTCGTCTTTGGTTCGATTGAGCAATGTATAGCGATGCGGGGAGGGCAACAGCTGCTTGAACTGCGATTCATGCGTCACTGTCGGAGCAACGTCGACCTTGGTGGTGTCGCTCGCCCGCTCTGCTGTGGGTTGTTCGTGCAGTAGTTGGTGCAGCTTCCCAGAGAACAGATCGTCGATGAATGCCTGCAGCATGCCTGGCTTGTGGATGTCCTCGTAGTGGGGGAACAGATACATGTGCCGGAACGAGTCGATCGCTATAATGGGCAGATCGGCCATGGTTTTTCCCAGATTCATGAGCGGATACGAGAACATCTCTCCATCGACGGTCAAATAGTTAACAAATGACGTATTCAATAATTCTGTCCTCACCACCGTCTTGAACTCCTGCACGTGCTGAAGGTTGTTCTTGTCATAGAAGAGCAGGACAAGGGGCAGACCCTCCTCCGTGACTTCCTCGGCATTGTTGAAGGTGAGTTCCCGCACCAGTTCTGTGCACTTGTCAACCGCCCAGTCCAACAGGTGATCAAAGCTACTTAAGTCTCCCAAATACTCACTGTAGTACTCCCTGTGGGTAGACAGTGTGGGGTCGGCCCGAAAGATGATCAGATTCTGTCCATCTGGATGGAGTCCCTCCGTCACCGCGTCAAAACCAACTAGGAACTTGCATTCCTTCTTCAAAATTCTCGCCACTCTGCGATAGTTCTCGTACTCCGTGCTATTCTTTTCCATGAAGTAGCCGACGATCAGGCCGGTGTCGTCTCTGGCATCATGCAGCTCTTTCAGTGTACGGAACTCCGTGATGGGATCGGCGAGCTCCTGCTCCACGAACTGGTAGAACGCCTGCACTGACCTCTGGCCGCGGTACTCGTCCCTGCCAATCAGTCCATTGCGCACCACCTTGAGCGTGGGATACTTGGTGATTTCGAATCTGAGGGTCACACTGTCCTCCGTGTCGCAGTTGACCTTGCCTAGCGTCACCCGACCCGACTCCCACATCTTGGCATTTATCTGCCTGGCTGCCTCCTCGAAGATGGGTGCCAATCGTAGGCTAAAGGGGCACCAGTCCGTATAGAAGTTGAGCAGCACCAAATCGTTGGACTCGATTATTTCCTCGATATTGTGTTGGCCCACGCTCACGGAGCTGCCAGCAGTGGGTGCCAGATGGTGGCATCCCAAGATCAGCAGAACAGTCCAACAGCAGGACAGCTTTCTAAAGGCCATTTGCACTTGACTAAAGATGTTTTCCCAGTGATTGCTGATCGGCAGGGAAACCTGCCTGATTGAAACTGTGAAATTTAGACTTTGTTCGGCTTTGCAATCCATTCGATACGCCATTCGTCCACGAGAAAGTGGAAGTCGAAGTGTGTCAAGCCCTTCATGTTGGTTGTTTTAGTTCAAGCCCTTAAATGAGGTTACCACCAATCGGGATTGTTTGAACCACTGATAAATTTGAATTAAATATCTATTTCATTGCAAATCCAAACACAAACCCTATCCAGATACGGGCATAGATGCAGGATGGATGCTAATGCTCGCTCTTGGATGGATGCTAATGATGCGTCATGGTCATGGGACGATGTCTGGGACTTGCGACGGGGAATTTCAGCAGACAATTTGGCAAGCTGTCAACGCCACTCACTGTGCGAATGGTGGGCGTGGCACCCAGGGTGGGATCTAGATATACCCAAACCCAAAGAGTAAGGGAATCGACAATTCGAAGCTAATGATTGTCTGAGAGACGTTTGCCAGCAAAGACATCAATCAATCCGAGGCCAAAGTGAAACCACCCCCAGGGGAGGATACGCACTGACTGCCTCACACCCTTCATCAGATGTGCTCAAGCGTTCGACTCTGCTCCTTAAATAAGTAAGCAAACTTATAAACTCATTCGAATCATATTTAAAAATCATCCAGAGAACAGCAACAGCTTGCCCCATGCGCGTGTCCATTCATGAATTATTAGTTGGAGCTTATCAAACGTGACCAAAATCGGAACGGAAAAAAATGTTAATAATAAAAAAAAAGGGAAGACAGTTGGCCTCTGCCAGCTGTTGCTGAGAAACAGCAGCAGAACTACGGACCAGGCCCAAGTAAGTGTGAAAAATCAGCAAAAACGTGGCCAAGTCTCCGGAAAAAACTGTGATAACTGGCGGAGTCCCACCAAGGCTGCAATTTCCATTGTGGAAAAGGAAGAGGAAAAGCTCACATGTGCCGTGCCCTGCCATGCTCGTTCTCGTTATTATCTTTTGGCCTGACCACAAGACGTGTCAACTTGTGGTACCATCTCTCCGGCCCATATCAGAGGCACTCCAGTGCCAGATATAAATCAACTTTGGGAAAAACTTTGCCTGTGGCCGACAGCCACCCCGAAAGCATTCCTTTTTGGGTTCGGCGAAGCCGCTTATAAATTTTTGAGCAATATATTCCTTTCTAGAAGAAAGCGGCTTATTGACAAGTCATGTGGGAGATATAAGTAGTGCATCTTCAGCTCTCAGCTCTCAGTTGTGGTCAAGCGGAGCGAGTCCTTAAAGTGGAACCTTTAAGCCTTTGTTCCCCCATCCACCCACCTTGTAACGTCCAAGTTGCTGGGTGTTTCGGGCCACGACTGTCGCAAGGCAAGGTGACGTAATTATAGATGTACTTGTGCTGGTAGTTCTGCTGGAGTCGAGCCCACACCCAAACTGCAGCGCACGCAGGACAAAGCAACCCCCAAACATGCAGCTAGACATGGCTAAGAAACCAACAAACGAACATTGCAGCAAGCGAACTGGTAAATGGTAAATGTTAAATGGTATATGCTAAATGGTGGAGTGGTGGAATGGGACGCACAAAGTCAAAGTACTGCAAAAGGGTTGACACGATCCGCAAAAAACAGTAGCCAAGTGGGCGTAAACCGACGCGCGGTTTTCCCCCATAATTGTCGAGGGTCTGAGTCGCAGTCGCAGTACTAGAATGGGTGTATCTGTAAGATACACGCTCTCCAGCTGGCAAGAGTTGAGTTGTCGCCGTTTGGTATCTTGTAATCTTGCAGCTACTACAAGACGCTGCGACACATTAGCATAAAATCATGATTAAGATAAGGAATTTCCACTAGCAATGCCTGGAGTGGAGTGCGTATCTGTATGTATGTATGTATATTTTAATGAGCATAAGTATCTTATGGGTAATTAACGCAAAACAACGCAGGCCTAAATCAAGGTTATCTTCCAAGAAAGAGGACCGCCAAATCCTTTGGTGAAAAATTGCATTGCGCACCAGGACCATGAATCTGCTTAAAATGCAATTTGTAGACAATTTTCTGTTTTATTTTTGTTTTCTTTTGTGGCTCTATGAATCTTTTTGTCTAGACATTTCCGTTTGACGCAGCAGAAGAGCTTTTGGTTGCTTTTGGGAAAAGTGTCATTAGCATTGATTAATTTGTCCCACGATTTACATGGGAAAACAATCAATCAACACGTCGTCCCTGTTCACCATTAGTCAATCTTGAGATTGAGATGCCACCGGGCAGCCACTTGAACTCTCTGAGACGAGTGTCAACCAGGCAAAGCCATGCCATCCACGCCATCCATGCCTTGCCTTTACCCTCCTGTTCATTCATTCTTCCATTCTATCTTTCTCCTGGCCATCTATCCAGCCATTTCAGGGACATTAGCAATCACAATCGTCTACCATCATTAACGCTTTTGCGGGGGAGGGGATGGGTGTGGCCCGGCTGGCCCAAAACTCCTATGAAGCTGTTGTTCCCAGTTTAGGAGGTTTAATGAATTACCAGGCTCAGGCTCTCGTACTCGTACTCGTCGTCGTATGAGACCAAAAGTTGCAAACTGTTCCGAATGTAATTAAAGCGGGCACATAGGCGTAGTCAGAAGGGGTCGACTCAACTGAAATTTGAGGTAAATATTAAATGTATATCTTCAATCAGTCAAGCTCCTCCCCTGGTGAGCTCCTGCGATGCCTCAACCAGAATCATCTCTGGCATAATTAAGCCACATCAATGTCGTGTTAGAAGCCGGCCAACTAATGATGGCCAACATTTACAACAAAAGCCAATTGTTGCAAAGGGCAGATGAACAACAGGGGAAGCCCCGAGCTTGGGGTCTTTAATTTTTATGCGTGAAAACACAGAACAACAATGCCCCAACAACAACAACAGAAAAAAAGCCACACTCAAAATGCGAGGCAACCATTTTTCTACAAACAGCAGCACGAAGGATATGCGGGGCAGGGACACGTGGACAGTGGCGAAGAGGATATTCAATTAGCCTGAGAACTTTCGGGTTGGTTTCATTCGTTCAACGTTTGCTTAGGTAATGTTTCAATTAATTCATTTGTCCCATGGACCCCAGATGTCTGGGGGGTGGGGGGTGGTGGGAGACTGCTGCTAATGATGTTGGGTTGCAGGGTGGTCCTTACATATGCGATAACATTAGATGATCTTTAAGGATGATGCATGGGATTTCTATCTGTGGTCCTTTCGGCGGGGTAGAACATCCCACAAAACAAATCAAATCAATTGCCCACAATTAATAACACCAATCCGAGACTCATTCGACAGCATTTCATTATTTGTTATATATTTCAAAGATATTTATTTGATAAACGCCGCCGTCAGACGCCAAAAATCTCATCGCTTTAAGTGGCTCATTTTGGGGGCTACGAGAATCAGTAAACGTATGAGGATTGCAGATTGGAGATTGGAGATGGGTAGGGGTACAGCCATAGCCGCAGGCAGCAAACCAACACCAGAAGGAAACAAAAAAGAATGAGAAGAGGTCCATCGAGCGCGCTACCGGGTAACATATCAAAACGCCGCAAATGGGCAAAGTCAAACCCAAAGCAAAGGCAAACGCAGAGTAAAAAAAATGAAAATGAAATGAAATCATATAAAAACAGAGTGCCAAAAAAAGGCAAACATGCGACGTCGTCTAAAGGATTTGCCCCATGGCAGCGAGGCAGGCAGGCAAACGGCAAAGACAAAGTAGCTGTGGACACAAGCAAAAACCCAAAAGGAGAGAGACCCAAAAATTGCTGAGCCAAGACCACGGCACGGCTGTGTGGAGTGGAGATATACTCAGACTCATACTCGTACGAGTATATCTCGTATATTTGAGAATTTATGCCGCGATTTTGAAATGAAAAAAAGTACAAAAGTGAAATAAATGCAGGGAGAATGCGGGTTTATGGCGGTGGCGGCAGAAGTCAGAGGAGAAGTCGCGTATTCGGTAGCCCGCATATGTCAACGAAATAAATTTGAAGACTTTTTGGGTGAAGGTTTTGTATGCTAGGGTCTAACCGAAGAAGAAATGCGCTACAAAACAGAATTATGAGTGGAAAACTGTTCGGTTTTTAGTAGAAATAGAAACAACAAGCTTAAATGTTTACAGGATTTGGGGCTCTGTTTTACTTCTGAAATGTATCTTTAACGTTCTCTAATGTTCTATCCAAATAAGATAAAACTTCCTCTGCAGGGTATTCCCCAATGCACAGATAGTCGCACCCAGTGACTGTGACTCACTTCGGATGCCCCTTGTGCCTCATGCCGCAGCTTCATACGTCAGTCACTTCGCGGTTCACACTAGGCTGCGTTAATCCAATATGTGATTACGAGTGTTCTGACTTTAAGCATCTGTTAAATTGGCTTAATCCCCGTCTCAGTGTGCGACTGGTCTGTCTGTCCGTATGTCTGTCTCTCTGTCTGTGTGTGTGCCCCCGGACTGTCTGCTCTGGCTTTTGTAATGCTCACATGTATTTGTATTTGTATCTACCGCTGCCTCTGCAACTGCCACTGCTACTGCCACTGCCACTGCCACTGCCACTTTGTAACTGTTGTCATTTTTATTGCCCTGGGAATGTTTTTTGTCCACTTGTTCGAAGCACACGCCCCGCAAAAAAAACTTTTTTTCTCTTCATCTCCATCCATATCGGTTCTCATCCCTCGCCGGGTTCTTCAGAGCATCTTCGTTTGGCTTTTTGTGGCTGGGTGTCCTTTGTACTCGCCTTTTGGCCAAACAAAAGTTTTGTCGTTGATTTTATTGACCAATTTTTGGGTGCGTAAGTTCTTGAATTTTTTTTTTTTTTCTATATGGAAGTTTTTTGCATGCCACCGCCGTGCCGGCCAAGGGATCGAATTCGGGATTTGAGTTGGTTTCTTTTTGGGTTTTCTTTTCTTGAAGTTTGGTTTTTATATGGTTTTATTGCTTCATCTGTGGGGATTTAAAGTTTTATTGTGATTTAAACACTTGTTAATCGTGTGTGCATATGTCAATGTGGTGTCGTCTTCGGATAAGATTTGTTTTTTGGATGTCTGTTTTGGGGGATTAAGATGTTATGGGCTGTTATGACTGCTCAGAGGAGAGTGGGAAATGTCTCGTGTAGGGTGGACTAATATTGTTATTCAATGGAATATGTATTTAGTTTGTTTTGTTTGCTTGTTGCCTCCAATTTGCGTTGACATGTTGTACATCTGTGCCGAAATTTACATGCACCTAATGCCGGAGACACACTCGCATCGACAAATCCATCGTTTCATTGATAAATTGTCCCATGCGAGCCCATGTGAATCCAAAGAGAGAGAGAGAAGGAGTGAGATCTGGGCCAGTGGACAGGTACTCCTGAACACACACATGCAGATACACACACACAGATGTAATCACCGCACTTCAATCTACTGGTGCGAGGAGGCATTGACGGGCGGGCTGCCACTGCAGCGGCTCTCCTGCTGCCACATCTGCCAGCCGGACGAACGATTGTAATCAAAATACAACAAATTAAGGAGAGAGAGGAGGCGGTATGTGCGTGAGAAGAGGGAGAGCTGGAGACAGGCTGGATACCTTTTTTAAAATATTTATTTATGCAATTATTTTGCAAGTAGCTCAAAATAAATAAATGAAATGGAATAGCAGACCGGGAGAGAGCCACAGCCATAGCCACAGCCAGAGACAGGGACTGCGACTGGGACTCGCGATGGAGACGAGTTCCAAGTGCCCGAGCACGACTTCAATTGACGACGCAGTAAATTAAAATTTAAATTTATGCCATTTGCCAACTGAAAACGAGGCAGAGTGTACACCAGGCACCGGGTAGTGAGTGCCCCCAAAAACAGAGGCCTGGCCCGGCACAATTAGAGGTAAAGGTACGTCACTCCCGGGGCTGTGTGATGGCCAACATCAAGGCTGTGTGGAAGAGACACTATCGGCCACGTCAGATCACTTCTATTGTCATCATCTTCCCCCATTTGTGGTGTCATCTTTCTGTCAAAATTGTATTTATTTATTTGAGTATTGCAAATGCATTTGCCGCGCGACCTAAGTGAAACGTCATTGCGGCTCACCTGCCAACAGGTGCTACAGTTGTGACCCTCTCTCTCTCTCTCTCTCTCTCTGTCTCTTGCGGACGATTGCGTTACATCTCGTTTTTGACCCAATTAGTTTTTGTGGCCCGCTACAATGTAAGCCTTGGCAGTTTATGGCTCGTAAATGTCTTGTCTGCTTGGCTTTCAGCTTGTTGATTTTAATTACTGTGCAAGCCCACCTCGTATACGTAATGTCTGTGCCACAGAAAAGTTGCGTTGAGTACACCCAGGAAGGAACGATTCACAAAGTGTATCACTGTACCAGAACAGCTGCTGGGCTAATCGTTTCACACAATTACCAAAGATTATGGGTCTGATTTGCTTCTGCTGCTGCCATCCACTCATTAGCCGCAATCATAACTGTGAAGTTGTAAAACCGCCAAAAAGGAAAACGAGAGGAAACCACCCATTTCCCACAAAGACATCCTTCGTCCACCGCCAAAAGGTGGGGAGGGGGGGGGCAATAAATGGCAATCAACGTACAATCAATGGGTTAAACCCTTTTTGCTTTATGATCCGAAAACAATTTAAGCTTTTATTTGTTTTTGATGCCCACCACAACAAGCAATCAGGAGCCGCCAACTTGTCTTCCAAATGGTAGCAAATCAAATTGGCCAACAAAGAACGAGCCAGAATGGGGAGCCAGAATGGGGAGCCAGAGCAGAGCCAATGCAATGAGCATACATCATGGACAACTGTTGCATTTGGACACTGGGACACAACTGGGAGTGCAATTGATGGATCACCCATGGACCATTGTGAGTACTCGTTCTCGTACGCTGCTGCTGCAGAGCCAAATGAGTGGCAAAGAAGTTGCGTAAAACGAAACCAGCGATAATGATCATGCCAGGTCGCAAGACGCGTTAAAGATTTCAGCGTCGTCATCGGCAGCAGCAGCAACAGTGGGTATTCGGTAAGAAGAATGCTGATGCATGACTGCGTTTACAATCACTTTCTTCTTTGGGCACAGCCTGCTTCACTGTGGCCACGACCGGACGTAGTCGCCAGCCAAGTGCGATGGCAAATGCACGGAATTCACATTGAAGAAGCTGCCCCAAACGCTGGCTTCGCCTCTGTCTGCTTTTGGCCATTAACGCGAGTCGAGTCGAGTCGCTTGCACTTGCCACCGATCGGCTACCGTTGCTACCGGTTGGTCCCTGCCACATCCACATCCACATCTCCAGACCCATCTCCCACCATCGCTTCCTCTGCTGATGAGTTTAGTGCCGCTCACTCGTCAATGATTTTTATTTTTTTTGCTGTTTGTAGCGTCGTCTGGCCCGCCGCCAGTTGAAAATCATAATAATCATAATAAAATGCAGCTATATCCATTTTAACACCAAAAATACGAGGATGTCTCGCACTGGCTTTTTAGCCTTTGTCTTTGGGCTTCCTTCGAACTCCGCATTGAAGTATTGCCGTTCATGTCAATTTTGCGAACTCCTGCAGGCCCAGCCTGCAAACGCGAACCGGCTGTCGCATTAAAGTTGGTAATTTGTGCTAAGCACCAACACTGGCTACTAGTCTTTGGCAGCCATACACACACACTTACAGATAGACAGACTTCTGGGTGGTTCTGGTAATTAAGTGTGCTTAACGTGCTTAAATTATCTGTCGTATGCCATGGCAAAAGGCTAATGGAAAACTTCTTACAAAAGCAATAATTATGAGTTTTCGAGAGAGAGAGAGAGAGAGAGTGATTGCATGTGGAGATCTATTTTGTTGTGTAATCTTAAATAGATATTCTCAATATTCAACAAACACTTGCTGAACCGCAAAACAAATTTTGGTCACAACAAACAGTGTTACAACTTGGGCAAACAGTATCCGTTGGCCAACTCTGGGATTGTATCTGTGCCTCTGTGCATCTGTGTGCGCGTGTGTGTCTGCAAGCATTGATCTTGCAACGTTTTGCAGGTTCGTTGCATCGATTGATGTTGTCAATCAGAGCAGACTTAAACGAAGGTTAAGAGTTGCATACGTTTAATCGGGAAGAGGTAGAGAGGCAGACTCCGAGCGTCGAATCAAGACCATGTTGCGGCATCCGCAAGCAAATCATTGAAGCGCGTAAAGCAGAGTAAACCCAAGACCAAAGTACGAACGATGGATGCTGCAACGAAGGAGCGAACGCGAACGCGAACCCCAATCCGAGTCATTGGTAATGATGCAAGCTGCTGCTGCAGCAACGGTTCGATGCAATGCGCTGTGATAGAGATGCAGCGCCGTTGATTGCAATCGGTTGCTGTGGGATGGCCGTTTACTGTTTGCATTTGTGTTGCAAATTTACAGCTCCATCAGCATCAGCATCGGTTCGGTTTGGTTCGGTTCGGTTCAGTCTGTGGCTGCTGGCCGCATCATTAGCTTGACCAAGGTCATAGCAGGCCGATCGATGAGGCAATCAGTATCGGAAGGGGGCAACAGCAACATCCACAGCAACGGCAAATGGCAACAAATTAACCAAAGTGATGATGCGTTAAGTGGCAAAATGGCGCAACTGCAACACTGCCACCACCACCAATAAGGAAATTAGTTTTAGCGGTTTATGCTAAATGCCCCAAGGGGTTGCTTCCGTTCCGTTCCGTTCCTGTTCCTGTGACAGCTGCGCCCACATTTTGGCCAATTAAAATCAAATTTCAAAAATGTACGCAACAATTTTTGGCACACAACTGATGACAGTTTAATTGTTTCGGCCTGACAGCTGCTTTCACTTAGGCACGAGTATCATCATTTCACTTTTGGCCTTAGATCTAGAGCGAGTTGATAACATAGCGAGAGAGAGAGAGAGAGGCAGACGATGATGGCCCCCCCCCCGATAAGGACACTTTACAAATTTTTGACATTAATTACTCATCAAATTATGGCACTCTCAAAACTCATCCTGTTCTGTGTTTTGGCCAGTCATTGTCGTTTTGGTTAGGGGTTGCTAAATTAAATATAATGAAGAGTGCGCTCTGGATATCCTTCCCGAACTTTTTATCACTCCCTAATCGAAGCGCCGATTAACCTTGAAAGGTCCTCATACTTTTTATATCATATATGAGAGTATGCTCATAAAAAGCTAAGGCCCCTCCCCAATTAGTTGTATTTTTCTTGATATATATGCAAATGGGCCAGACCAGACAGATAAACACACACATTTCCCACCGGCTACCAACTAACTCACGCACTGAACTTTTGGGCCACTTTCGGGCATTCCCGTTAGGGATCGGAAATTTGCATGTGAGGCGAGGCACGGCCATAGGTGCCCCAAGGCCAAAAGCCAGTAGCTTCAATAATTTCAAATTATAAATCATAATGCTGCTACGAAAATTAGAATATCAAAATTTTTTGCTGCCTTTGCTCATCGATGGCTACTGCAATTTTGGAGGTTTTTTAGTGGTTTGCCGCCGCTAAATAAAATTGGTTCAAGGCACGAAGGGTACGAAATTGACCGCCGATCATCGCATTTCGGGAACGTAACTGTTGTTCTTCAATTTTGCATAATCGAGGGACAGGACGGGATCCAGGGGCAATGCTTTCCCATACAGATTTGGTCAGTTGTAATTAACCTTAATGGATTGAACGATTATCGTTGAGCAAAACTCATGCCACATTTCACTTTCAGTCGGAGGCAGCAATTGTGGGACTTCCGATTGGGATTACCAGTGGAGTGAACATAGAATCTGTGGATGTGGCTACTCGTATCTTTTCCCCAGTTTGTGTGTTGTGTTGTGTTGCCTTTCTCTGTAACGTATCTGTTGTCTATCATTAGCATCAAAAAGCTATCATCATCATTACCCAAGCGGAGAGGAGGCGGCAGCACGAGCCCACACTCTGCACGCGATGGCTGCTGTTAGATACACACGCAGGCAGACAGTCAGACAGTCAGCCAGGCAGGCAGGCAATAATCATAGACCCAATCATAGTTGCTGCTCAGAGGTGTTGCTTTGTAAAGTGCGGCATAATCAGTAGGTAGCATGCAACAAAAGAACGAACAGAATAGCCCCCTTCCATCACGATTGAAGGCTTTCAGCGGGCACTGACATAAGTTGACAAACTTTAGAGCTCCCTGCAGCATTAATCGCTCAATCGAATGGAGCGAGCTCGAAATAAATGTATCAATGGCTTTAAATATAAATCAATATTGTAGCAAATGGCCAACGGTGCATGTAAGCACTAAATCAAAGTGTCAATATGGGTAACTGATACACTCTGGAGCGGAGCGGAGTGGAGTCCGAGTCCCAGTCCAGCGGAAATTGAATTATGCCCCAACCAGAGTTGGAAACGGACTCGCTCAAGCTAGAGATGGAGTTGGAGCTGGAGTCGAAGCTCTGCGACATGCATGAATGAGCGTTTGACTGAATGGTTACTGGTGCTGTGGCTGCCACTGCTGCTGCCTTGACTGACAGACGGTGGACAACTGGTGCTCGAATCGAATCGGGTGCAACCACTTTCGTTAGGCCAGCAGCGGACATTGCCGATTGGCGACTGTGTGAATCTGAGATGTGGTTGCTCTAGCTGTTGCTCCAGGAGTGAGCACTGGGGACTGGGGACTGTGGACCGGGAGTCGGGCAAATCTAATGTCCATGTCTGAGCGGCTTCCTCTGCAAACTCGTTTCGGCGGGGCATTAGATACGATACGCATATGCGATACCATAGTTTATGGTCTACAATTAAAAGTGTATGTCCCACACAGAGCTGTGGTTCACGAAGGGGTTGCAGATCGGCGTCTTTAGACCCCTTGCCGACTAAACCACTGGCTCTGCTGTCCGCGACAAACGCATTAAATGAAAATTAGCTGCAATAACATGAAAATTCATAGCTTAATATGAGACAAACACACACACACACGCGCACGGGACACAGGTTGGCTGCCACAAAAAAAAGAGCTCTTACTTATACATTCGATGCATTCGATTCGTAGATTGTGTGGCAGATTGACATGGGAAAATGCTTATAAAAGGACTGTGTGAAGTGTTGAGTTATGATCCCAGTTTTTTGTGCCACCTCCCCGAAACAATAAATATACTGATTGATTGTTAGCGGAATTTAATTGAGATGATATCGAGTGTTCGATGGTCGGAAATCTAATTAGCAAATAAATTCTCATGATCTCTGATAAATGACGAAACCCAATGGAAATGGAAATGAAATCGAAAGTGTCGTGTCGTGTCGCACATTTGAATACTGGTATTTGAATGGCTGCCTATGGCTATCCGCTCGAATGACCACTTTCAATTACGTTTCAGAAAAAAAGTATTTTCCCAAACGGAAGCTGAAAGTGTTGCAATTACGCAGCGCTACAAGGGGATGAGTGCGGGGAATAGGTGTTAGAGCCAGCGATGCAGCAATGTGTTGACAATATAGAAGCATTTGTTTATCATTTGTTTAATCAAACATAATTCTTTTAGGCCGAACTAAACAGGGCCCCGAACCACTTGGCCAATTAGAGCCAAATAGGGCGCAGAGAGTAAGGCCAACATCCAGACCAAAACCAGACCATCCCATCGCAAGTTATTTGCCCTTCACTGGGATGCCACACATTGCTCGACGAACGTTGTTCCCCTCCCCCTCTCGGGGCAGACAAAAATATATGTATTTGAAATATTTGTCCCTTAGATTAGCGAAAAGTTTGGCGGTTTGGCGGTTGCTAACGGCGTTTTGCGAAGGCCCACGTAAGAAATCCATCAAAGGATCATCAAATTCAAGCAGTGACGTATTGGGCTTTTTAGGGTTTCGTCTGGCCAGTCTGGGCTGTGGCTCTGGAATGTGCGCGGACCCAGGGCCCAAAAAATAATACCTAACTAAGAGAAAAAGAGTCAACGGCAAGACAAGGCAGCAAAAAAGGCCAATAAAACATCAACACGAGTAGAATGATAACAACTAAGTAAACGTCTGTCACTCAGCCGACGGTGGACAGAATTTTGATCAGCAGCCAAAAAGGATAGCGAGCTCCAGAGGAGGGACACAGGAGATCAAAGGAGATCGAAGGACGGACCAAACGGCAGCTGATCAAAGGCCCCCAAACTTGATTGAAGGCTAAGGGACAACACTGACGATTGCAGTGCAAATGATAATTTATTAGATTGCGATCTTTGGCCTGGGACAAAAATGCTACAGTCAGTCAGACAATCAGCCAGCCAGCCAGCCAGCCAGCCGAGGGATCCTTTGGCATTTTTATTGAATTAATTTTAGTCGTCATTGTCTGCATTTCTAATTAAACCGAATTAATCATGAGCAGCCAGAGTCAGTCGGTCGATCTCAGAGTCAGAGTCAGAGTCGCGCATTGCACTAATTATGCGTAGATGTAGACCAAACTGGGCTAAACCAATGGATAGAATGGAGAGATGAAGTAGAGTGGAGTGGAGTCACCATCATGGAGGAACTATCGTACATTAGTTGGAGCCCTGGAGCAGCTGCTGCTGCTGGCGGCGGCGGCAGTCTCAAAAGCATTTTGCGACAATGATGCTCTCGTTGATGCCCACGACGAGATGAGGATGATGATGATGATGACCACGATTATGATCAAACACTTGATACCGCAATCGCAATGGGAACTGGAACTGAAACATTGTCAAAGCTATGGACTGGACTCGATGCCAGCTTTGACTTTGATGTCTACCGACACGCACGACACTCATAATGCTATTGTTTAGACCGAGACCATGCCCTCGATGTGGCACCCAGTCTTGGTCGATGACTATGTCTGCAGATCTGTAGCGATCTGAATCATCAAGGGGGATAGCCCGGGAAATGTCAAAGAAACTGTAGAGCGGAATTATTAAATATATTCAAACTTCTAGCAGGTCATAAATTTTTGAAAATTTCCACATAATTTGTTCGTTTATATAGCTCTTAATGCTTTATCCCTCTAAGCCAGTTGTCACACACACAAAAGACCGCCACAAAGGCGTCTCAAATATTAGGCTTAGAGGCAGGGACCTGCTCCTGCCACAGACATGTCAGGTATGCCTGAGAGTGTGTGTAACCTGCCCCTTTTTAAACCGCTTAATAAAGTCACTTAAGTCCGACCTTTTGACTACGTTACAATTGACACCAAACAAACACACACACAGACAGAGTGAGAGGCCCAGGCACAGCCATGACTCTGGAGTGTTTGTGTGTTGACAAAAGTTGTCCAGGACCCTGGGGCGCGCTGCCATTGTTGCCGCTGTTACAAGACACATACACCGAATGGTGGTCATGGGCGGGAAGGCGGAGACGGCGAGGGAGAGGGAGAGGGCGACAGACATGGGAGACACACGCGCAGAGGCAGCGTGACAGGCTGTCTTTTGTTGCGGTCAACCGGAAAACTGCAAAACATGTCGCCGGAGCCCAAGCCCGTGCCGTTTCCTCCCTTGTTCTTGCCGCACGTTTGTCATAACAACAGCAACACCATGCAACACACAACGTACTCTCGTATAGGTACGAAAAAAAGGAAAAGGATCAGAAACAAGTCTGTCAAGTTTTCAGCTTACAAAATACCTGTCGCCGCTGGTGGTTGTGCGTGTGTGTGTGTGTGTGTGCAACCTACTACTCAGATGTGATAAATACGTGCAACATAAAATTGTGAATCATTAATAAAAAGGTTCGTCCTGCAACCCCTCGACCATGGGCCTAAGCAAACAGAAGAAATGCCACACGAAAATGATTCCATTGCAAAGGGGAAAAGGAAAACCTTTCTCCGTAGTTGTGGTTAAAGTAATTTGTACCATTTTTCAGCCACATCATGTGTGTGTGTTTGGGTCGGGCAATCTGCCCACCATCATCATCATCAACGGACTCTGGCGTTGTCCTGTGGCCCATATGATGGGCTTCTTGTTGGTCATTATGGTCATTAAGCCCCCACCAATGGCCGGCAGCAACTGCTACTCGCATCTTAATCCTTGGCACATTTGCCAGGATACTCAGATAGACAGTCAGACCATGTCCATGTCCATGTCCATGTCTATGGCTCATTCTTTATGACAGATTGCCCCGGAATTGTTACCTTTAATTTGATCAGATTTTGTGATCTGGAAAAATGGCCAAAACATTAATCTCGTTAACCGTTTTGTAGGTCAAAGCTTGAAGATGTTTTTGTAATTTGTTTACTTTAAGGTAATGCTCTTAGAAATCTTTGAAGCTCTTTGGAGCTTATCACCTAGGAATATCCTTCTTCACATTAATTAGAATGTAAATAAAAAGCTCTGCGCCGAGGTTCAACCCCATTCCAAGGAAAAGTTCATTCTTTTCATTACATTTTTTTCCCGCGGCTTAAAAATGTTTCTCTCTCGCTCCGCTCCTATAATTTATGTGCCATATGTTGCCAGGGCAAAAGTTGCCATGACATGAGGTGTGAGGTTAGGTGAGGGAAAAACAGCGTGCCGGGAAAGTGAAACAATGCCATGAAAATGCAGAAATTCCTTTGCCACCTTTACTTTTTGCTTCAAAGAATTTCACACTGATTTATTTGCTTGGAAAGTCAGGAGTGGTACCAGAAATAATATGCCATTAAAAAGAGATTATAAATGAAGATTCTGGCTCTGAATTTCTATCCGAAAATGCCACAGTTCATTGACCAGACAGACCAAGCCGGTCCGATGATTCACAGAGCACTTGACAAATGAATTAGCTCTCAATGCGATACAATGCATGTCTTTCAATGCCAAAGTCAAAGTGTCAGGCCAAAGTCAAAATAACAGTTGCCAGAGCCCTGCTCTGCCCTGCCACATACCATTCCATACAGAAATAGCCGTACAAACAAATCGACAAACAAGCAAACAAGTCACACAAACAATCAAGGGCTTCCTGTTGAAACATTGCAAACTTCCGACAGGCCAAGGAACAGAACAGAACAGAACAACATGAAAACATATGCCGGCAGTGTGGGTAGATATCATCCACCACCAGAGCCACACCATCCCATCCCAGAGAGACGACCCTGCTCCCCAGGAGCGAAGGAGTGTAGTTGAAATATTTTTGGTGATTTATTTGCAGCGCGTAGTTTGTGGCATGTTCGCCGACAAAAGACGAGAGCCAGCGCCAATAAACAAATTGCCGACGCATTTTGTCAGCCTTTACGGCTCGGATTGGGACCAGGACAGGACAGGACAGGATTATGTTAAACAGTTTGCCAGAAAACGGATGGCAGTAGCTGGTAGCTCGTAGCTGGCTGAGACTGACTGTCTGCCAGTTGTCTCGCGAGTCGCGACTCCTTCTGGGGGGGGGTTCATTGTGTGCTTTGGCAAGTGATTTAAATGAGGCGTCTTTATAGCGCCACTTAATGTGCCATTGAATTTGAAGCAATTTATAAAGGTTCTCTCCTGTGCTCCTGTGCGTTGAAATGATTGAAAGATCACACATACGCCTCATTTGGATACACGAAAGGAATTGGTAGACAAGGCAATCCTTGAATCATTTCGTGATTCATATTAATGCTGCCGACCCTCCCCAGACGACAGTAGCGCCTCCAGTGATATAAATCACAGAAATATGTCTTTCATCTTGGCGCTAGCACTTCAGTCTCCGCTCTCCAGTTGGTAGCAATCTCACCGCTGATGCGCCTAAATGCAGGCCATACATCATCACACATGCCAGATGGACCCCGGCCACGCCCACAGACGAGTGTTTGTCGCCTTAATTACTAGCCAGAGCATAGCAATATTTGTACAGTTTGTAGTTTGTCGATTTCCAGCCTGCCTGCTGCCTGCCTGGCTGCAGTTGCCCCACAGTGATGCTTGATGAATGAAAGGCGCCCCTGAGTGAGATTTGTGGTGGTGGCCTGGTGGCTGGATCATTTGTCAAGGAGCTGCTGCATAGAATGTGAGCAGCCCGAGGCACCTTGAGGTAGCCACAGCGGAAGCTGTAATGAGTTATTCAAGTAAAGCGCCAAGGCAATTAACTTACAACTAAAAAAAAAGCAGTCTATCTCAAGGTCTGCTCTCCCTCTGGATGCTCCATGCATCCCATCCACTCCCACATAACTTTCTGTTAGCCGCTTTCACATACACAATGTACCTTGACTTTATAAACCACTAAAAATAATTTACGACTTTCTTAGGAATTTAAATTTCAACGCCATGCCATCTCACAGATACTTGAGATACTTTTTTAGCCACAACGCGAAAATTTATGCGCTGCATGTGTGTGTTTGAGTAGGGGCTTGCTGGAAAACAACCTGTTTTCCACTCACCCACACACACACACACACACACACTCAGAGAGTACACTGTGAAGGCTTCTATTTCCGCTTAGATAAGTTTATTTCATAAGCGACACTAAATTATGTGCCAAGAATGTGGACTCGTTCGCTGGTCGCCATTTCTGGTAGACATCTTGCTTATTGTTGTATCTGGATCTGGGTTGGGTTTGGTTGGATTGCATCTGGGGTTCCCTGTTATTGTAATTTATGCAAAAATATTTTGGTTTGAAAAATACTCGTACTCTCGTACTCGTTGGGCTCTTGGGCTCTTGGGCTCTCCTGCCTCAGAGACATCAGAGATGGAGATGTGGCCTGGCCTGGCCTCGGCTGGCCGTCTTATCCACATCCGCATCTGCAGCGAGAGCTCGCCTTTGCACGTACAAAGAGTAGTTTTGATAAATGTTCCTCGGAAGGAGAGGGATTCAACCATGGGGCTCTACCAGATAATAAAATACACGTATTCAGGTCTTTGGTTTTTTGGGGGGTATTGGAGAAGGTCTGTTCATGTCGTATGGAAAGTGTAGGGCAATCGAAGTAAATGGTTTTGTACTTGATGGAGCTTAAGGAAGATGTGTAGGAAGTACTCTAAAGCTGTATCTAATTGAATTTAAGCAAAGGTTCAAGGTATTCTAATCAAAACTTCGGCGTACAAAATACACTGCATCAGTGAATTGTCCAAAATGCAATTTCCCCCAGAACAAATCCCAATACAACCCTCAAAAGAGAACACGAACAATTTGCGTCCTTTGTGGGCGTTGCCCAGAGCGCATTTGAGCGATGACGAGTGTCCGTGCAGCGTCTGCAAAATCTGCATAGACGCCTACCACTCCTTCGGCTGGAGGAGAACTCTTCGGGTGCGCAAGTCCCTGGCAAGTGGAGCCACGCCCCTGACTCACTCACTCAAAAAGTGCAACAAAAACGAACAAGTTCAAGTTGAATGGAGAATGGAGAATAGAGGGTGAATTTAATAAACGAATTTCCAATTTCCACAAAGGCCAGCAAAAACCAAGTGACTTGGAAAATGTGCAATGTAAATGGCAAACAACAAAGTTGACATTGATACCGGGCTGGGGAGAACATCCTGAAGATGGAGGCGCAATGAAAAAGGGTTGCTGGGGAGAGGAATTGAGGACGTGTTCAATTTGGAAAGTTGTTCAGGATAATGGTTTGCATGGATACTTTGTTGGGACACAAAATTAGCTATCATCTTCAGGTTGAGATTGATACTTTGTTTAATTTGAATAGTGCATACAAAGAAGCATCCACTTGATCGGCTACCAGGATAAGTTTCGCTAGTTTTTGGATTAGAAAGGTCGTTAATTGAATTCTATGATTGAAGGACATTCTCCAATGCTATAAGTCAAAGCTTTTTACTTGTAAAACCCTTGCATTTCCTCCATATCAAAGTATTCCAAGAAGTGTCATCGTCTGAGAAGCTTCTAATGAGAGTTAAGATTTTACAAACATAGAACAGATAGATCATGACTATGCATGAGTTATGTCACTCCAAAATATCACTGACTTAGCAATGATCCACATCGAGTAATACAATCATACCCTTCGCTGTCAGAGCTCTCCTTCGTTCCGCTGCTGTGACTGTGTCTGAATATGGCACCGACCAGTACCAGTGGCACTACCAGCGATGGCTATAAGCATAAGCCCTGTACAAGTGCCCTTATAGCCAGTAAGCACTATAATCAAGCCACGCAAACCCACCGTTTGGCTGGCACTTTGCAGCTATTAAGCCATAAAATCTGAGGGGGAGAGAGAGAGAGAAAGAGAGAGTCTTCCAGAGAGTCTCTGCTCTGCAGGCGGCAGGCCCTGGCTGCACTGTCTCTGATTCTGCCACTGCCACTGACTGTGCCTCTGACTGTGGCTTTTAATTATTGTTTACATTAAATGGTCATGAGTCTGCTGCTGTGCCGCTGTGCAGAGTCGAGCCGTTCTTTTGCGGACATTGGGCGTTATTCGCATTTAAGCCAAAGCCACTACCGTGTACTTAAACAGCGATTAGGCCTGGTCTGCCTGCCTGGGTCGCTGGTAATTAGCGACAGAAGATCGGCGGAGCTGTGAGAACTTTCCGATTTAGTGGGGCAACAGGTCAAAGCGATGCCTAAAGCCCTGCCTTGTCCTTGTCCTTGCCGAAAAAGAAATCCCATCCGCGAGAGATGATGGCCACTTCCTGTCCTCCTTTAATGCGCTTTTAAATGTGTTGAAGTTTTTAATTAAGCACTTGAGAGCGGGCAGCCGAACGGGGTATTCGCCCCATCATCATCCTGTGAAATTTTGCACACGTCATTTCCCGACCGGCATGAATTTGCATTTTCCTTCTCCCTCTCCCTGTCCCTCTCCAACTCATTACAATATCCTTTCGCTTGTTTTCCCTTTGGAGTAAACGTTGTGGGGGGTTGTACGACCTAGACGATGACTACTACAACGCCGACGACGACGACGACGACTGAGAGGCGAACGGAAGTCATTTATTTAATATGCGCCGACATTATCCTTTATTATGGCGGTTTTGCATATCTCTCTCTCTCTCTCTCACTCTGTGGCTTATGAACTGGCACGGCATCTGGCCAGAAGAGAGACGTGTGGGGTGATTGGCTTTGCTTTTTGGAAAATTCAAATTCAAATTTCGGTAATGCTTGTCGGCACTTTTTCTGCCATTGTCTGTAGAAATCAATTAAATGCTTTAAAACGTTTCAAGAGTAATCTTTAAGGGAAGTTAATTTGTTTTGGGACGGATATGATTTCTGAAAGTATTTTCCCACAGAACAGTCTTCCCGCTCCAAGGGTCAATATCTGTAAATCGTTTTATGACCAAACATTATTGACAATTTCGCACCCAAAAGGGCAAAACTTTTCCTGTCTGGCGCAAAACTTTTATTGCTACTTTCGACACTTTGGGGCAATGGAGAGAGGAACTATTTAAGTTGAATATATTTAAAGGGAATTGCTTCCCAAATCTTCATGATTGGTCTAATATTTCGGGCAAGATTTATTCGTATTTAATAATTACAGAAATGATTTCAATATCCCACTGCGAAATGTCTGTTGTTTCAGTCTTCAGTCTTTATCCCCCATTTGCTGTCTTGCAAATTATACTCACATTTGTCGCGCTTTTCCAACTCCAATTTGGCTCCGTCCTACTTTAGCATATCGCCAGATTCTCATATGGGGCCCCACACCAGACCCGTCCCCCTGTCCTTCCAGGGTCTTGGCTTTCTTTCACCAAACAAGGATCCTTGCTTTTTCGACTCGGTTCGCATAAATCATTATTGTCGCTGCGTTTATTTTTGACTTTGACAGGACTACCACTTATGTGTTTATGTGTGGAAGGAGCAGGCGAACCTCGGCAAGAGAAATGGGGATAGAAGTAGGAAAAATGTAAGTGTGGGAGATGAGAAAGATGTCTGGAAAAGTGTCCCCAGGCGGATAAATGATATTTTTATTGGCCATATTTTTATTAGTTCTTTTAAGATTTTAGAAAAATGCCCGCTTTAAGGACTTTCTTCATAGACCATTTAATTCACCATTCCACTCTCTGAACCATGGCTGTCCCTTGCCAGGACTATCCATCTCCCCCCCCCGCCCATTGTTTTGTGTACTCGACTTGGGACATTTTAATTAATACATTTTATAAATCACAGAGCACAGAGCACCCATCTTCAGAAACGATAAGGTAAGGGTAAGGGTGGGGGTGTTGGTTACAAATTTGCATGGCTGGACAGTGCTGGACATTTGGTAAATGACCACAACACTTAGGCCAAGATTTATATGCCTTGGCCGGTTCAGATTTAGTTGTTTTTTCACTTTTGAGTGCACACACACACACGACTACTCGTAGTCGTAGTAACACTCTTAATTGAAAGGGGTCTCTGTGCACACACTTCATTTAGCCTCAGGCCATTGCCTCATCCCCAGAGCCATCTCCCTGCCATTACCATTACCCTTCCAATCTGCGACCCAACATTCCGCAGTGTCCGAATTAGGGGCGTTGATTAGTTTGTTTAGCTCAAAAAATTAACCCAACACCAGGCAAAAGCAAACCAGACTCGTACCCATACCAATGCTTTGCAATGGGTGGCTGGAAAAAGTTATGAAGGGGAAGAGTTATTTGCAATAAATTTAAGTGTTGGCTGTTGGCTGGACCTGGCCAGAGATGAGAGCACAAAAAGCCAGTCGAAAGCCCGAGCCCCCCTATACAAGTTACAGTTTCTAATTTATGACAAATGCACATGCTCGTGTTCGTCTTGAAGTTTTTGGCCGGACAGGGCTACGGCTGCTGCTGCTGCTGCTCGGTTGGAAAACTTATTGGGCGATGGGTTTTGCGGTTTCGCAATCCTCGAGACTCGATTTTCAATTTACTAAAATTTACATTTTCAAGTATTGCATAAAGGTTTTAGTTTTGCTTTTTAGTTATGATAAATGGCGCAGCAGGCGGGTCCAAAAGTTGGAAAATTATAATACATAGGAAACAATTAGAGATGGCCTTTGCGGCACTGCCATGGCACTGCCAAAATTTGATACCCTATAAGTGATGCACCCATACCAATCCATAGTTTGTAATCACGAACTGCAATCGCAGTCACGCCTCCTCTCCCTCTCTGAGTGCCAAAAAACTATTTTCAATTACAGGAAGCAAAGCGAACCGTAGGACACCTCCTGGAGATGCGATGCTGGGATAGGAGGATATGAGGATGAGGGCCAACGATGGCATAAGCAATTTAATCACAGCATGTGGTCGGAATATCAAATTTTCGTATCGAAAACGAATAACTCACCGCCGAAATGGCAGAAGTCAGCAATTACTTAAAAAGAGAGTCAAGCAACAGCAGTGACATCCTGCGAAAAGGATAATAGTGCTGAGGCAAACAATTTGCACGGACCAATTTGGAATGTGTCCCAAAACGAGAACAGGCAGGAGGATGTGGACGAGTACGGGTACGGGTATGGGTATTTACAAGAGAGGAGAGAGAGAAACAAAACAACATTTCTAAACATGGCAGCAGGCAGCAAGAAGAGCAGCGCAGCCCATAAATCACTGGGGCAGGCACAAAGAGCCAAAAGCATGTGAATTATATACAAATGATTTGACATGCTCTTTGCTTGTGGCCAAGACCAGGGACCAGGGACGACCATCGGGACGACATCTCAGGCAACCTTCCGGGGGTTGCATAGCAAACATATTTGGTGTACCCGCCGCCACCGAGGCGATGCCAAAGTTCAAGATAAGCATTTGCTCATGGTAAAAAATCTTGGAATAGAAAAGGCTCTTGAGCGCTGAGCCACTTTCATTCAGAGGCTCTTCTTTAAAGAGCCCACAACTTATTCATTCATCTCCTATTCGAACAGCTTTTAATTACCATTAACATTCTGGCCCGGCCAACATTTTGAATTTCCAATCACAACGCTGTCCTCTGGCTTTCTTTGTCCGCATTTTAATTGCCTCAGAGTGCAGACTCCGGCCGGGCCTCTGACATCAGCTATTAATGAAATGCTTTTTAAATTATGTCATTAACATTGCAGCCAGTGCCGTGGACTGGTTTTGGTCTGGTTAACCTAAGCCACGGTCCGAACGGGAGACGTCAGACGAGCGAGACAAGAGGCGAAGGGTTGTGGCAGCAGCACTAGAGAGTTCTATATAATTATGGCATATTTTTATTGACTGGCCATCGAATCGGAATTAGATGCTTGTAAATAGCTAACATCAATTATTTCATTAGGTCTCCAGTAGCAGCAGTAGCAGCAGGCCTCACCGTCTTCAGTCTGCAGTGCATCATGTGCCAAGTGGGACTGTAACTGGAGGCTAAGCAGATGATAAACTGTGGAGGGGAGGCGAGTAGATGGACGAGCAGGAGGAACGGGAGCGGCAGCCACATGCCGCAGCGGTCGCGGTCATATTGGGCTTATTATAAATGACTGAATGTGAACCCGCCTGTCATGTTTTATCTTTATTTTCGTGCATTTTCGGTTGGGGAAAAGCATAAAAGGAATGAAATGGGAGGCAAGGGCAAAGACAAGGCGGGGCCTGTGTGTCTGCACATTTTCCGAATCATATTTTTTTGGCTCCAGCCGGAATGGCCGTCCGGCAACACGATGATTATAATGGCGCTTGCAGGCCGACTGACGTTTCTAACAAAGTGACTCGCATTAAGGATAATAGAGGCGGCTAAGAGCCAGAGCCAGCGCCAGTGCCACGGCCACAGCTACACAGCCGAAAACATGAAACAAAGCAGAACCGAGGGCTGGCTGATGGACAGCGATGACTGCCAGCGATTTGCGCATCATTATCCTTCCAGGAGTGGAAGGTCTATGGCCCCAAGACGTTCGCTCATGTCCATGTCCATCAACGGAGCTGCACTGCCTCCTTACGGTCCTCCTTCGCTATGCTATCCTTGCGCATCCTGTCTCTGACATTTTCGTCGTCATCTCGGTTCAGCGTTCAGCGAATGATTTATGGCCGGCAAGGAAGTGAAACTCAAGTGTCGCACCCGCACCCCCCAGGGCTAAGAACGTCCTGCAATTGACAATTGTCCATTGTGTGAGTGCGTGTGTATGGCAGGGAGCAGATCCTTTCCCCCATGACCGCAACCTGGGCGAGAGTAGTCGAGAAACTAAACAAATATTTATTAAGCGAATTAAAGTCGCGTCTCACAAATTGCCTGCAAATCCCCCGAATACAAATGACTGGAGATTTTTCATGGCTCTGCCCTGAACATTTGATGCAGGTCATTTCGACACCAAGGCGATTGCCCCAGCTCCAGCAAAAGCCCCCGCCGCTCAATGAGTCGGCGCTTTCCACCAGCGAATTATGCGCTCTAACGCCTCAAGTTCTCCTCCAGCCATAGCCATAGCCATACCCAGAACCAGAGCCAAGCTAGAGCCAGAGCCGGAGATCTCTTCTGTCATCATTAGTCAAAGCTTTAAGCCGATTTAATCAATAGCATAGCAGTCCAAGGGCCGAGCAAAAGGAGCCTCTGCTTTCCTTATGTTAACAGAAGCCATATTGCGTGTCCTTACTGCGTTTGGCCCGAAGATTATGAAAATTAAATGGAACAGCACTCGCACTTGGTGCCTCACGTGCCATATGCCGGACTTAACAACCAGTCTGCCAGCTGGTGCGGCGACTCCTGTTCTGTTGGCTGCCATGCAAAGAAATCCAAAAGGGCGTCTACCAGGAGACACCAGGAGGACAGACAGAGTCTCATTAAACAATTAAAGTTTTGGTCTTTTTTCCACAGACTCCATTATTATTTTTTGGCAACTTTTGGCCTTAAATCACACCACTTTAAGCCACGTCTGTCTGCTACTGGGCTGCTCTTGCTCCATTGTTGCCGCATCATATTCTGTTCATATTTTGATATATCTTCAAAACAGGCAACAATTGACTTATGACAGCCGAACAATGGCTGACAAAGGCATGGACCGGGGGGTCCCTGATGGGGCGAAGCAATTGGAATGTCATGCATGGATTCTGAGAGGGTTACCAGAATAACTGTACAATACACTGCTTCAATTAGAAGAAGAAAGTCAGACTGGATGCCGTTTCCGTGATTCACATCAGCCCCTTGAATGCGTAACAAACTGATCCCAAAGAAAATATATTTATAAGATGACATAAGCGATACTCTTATACACACCTCTCTTAGACTCTCAGAAACCAAGAGAACCGAACCCCAAGTACACACACAGCCGTGGTAGTGAGCGTTTCATGTGCCGCATAAAATTCAATTAAAGCGTCACATAATATATATTTCTTGAACTTCTGAAGAGCAACTGTTTAAACATTTGCGCTGTGGAAAAAACATTCTTCGACACCTTCGGTTGGCACTGGAGTCAGAAGCGTTGCATGATTGCCATCAGTTCTGGTCTGAACGCCGATTTCACCCAATATACCTAACGTAGCTCGTGCTCATTCTTCCACTGACCACCATAATGTCTGGACATCGCTTGGTCAAAGTTTTATTCCTTGTATCCCTACTCGGACTGACGCTGGTGCCTTTCAGCCAGGCACGACCCGGCCGTGGACGCAAACGGTCCTTTGGTAAGCAATTTCCACTGAATGTTCCTAAAAGATCCTCTAAATATACTTTCCTTTTTGCAGGCATGGGCATGGCGGGTGGCATCCTGGCGGGTGGCTTGATTGGCCATGCTGTGGCCAAAAGCCAATCGCCAGCTGCAGCCCCAGCACCAGCACCTGTGGCCCAGGTCCATCATTACTATCCAGCGGGCGCACCAGTAGCTCCAGTCCAAATAGTCATGCAGACCACTCCCGATCCCAGAAAGTTGACTGTGATCGAAACGGGTCCCACCGATGCTAATGGATGCTACAAGCAGACTATCAGAGAGCCCAATCCCGGCCACCCGAAGACCTACACGGAAACGGAGCATCTGATCTGCCCCACTCTGACACAAGCCCATCAGCCGGCCCCTGCCGTTGCCATGTCGCCAAGTGCTGCATTTGTTCCGGTGATGCCACAACCTTCACCCGTTATTACAGTCCCAGCGGCTGCCCCAGCGGCTGCTCCAGCGCCTGCTGTCGGCTGGGTTGCTCCGCCCGCCAACAATTCCTCCAATTCCTCATCGGTTGCCCATCCTTCAGTTCCTGTTCATCCAGTAATTCCTGCTCTTCCAACAAATCCGGGGTACCATGCATCTGCACCTGTACCAGCCCCAGCTCCTGCTCCTGTTCCTGTTAATGTCCAAACTCCCGCCCAGCCGGCCGCACATCCTAGTCCCGTCCCTGGGCAAGCGCCTCACGTGATTGTGCTCTCGAAGAAAACCGTCTACTATCCAAAAAAGAAATCATCGGCCGCATCACTGATGATTCCCCAGGGAATTCTTGTCTTTATCGCGATATTCTATAGCTCTAAGGCTTTATTGAATTAAAGTATTACTAAACAATTTACCTTAACCGCAATATTGAACTTTTGTAGCTCCGATTGACCGACTTAATATAATAAACAATCTATAGCCCAATATTCTTCTTTTCTTTTGAAAATTTATTTATGGTAACAGGATGGGCTACAAATTGGTCATTGAAAGATATCTGACCATAAAGACCGCACATTTGAACTTCGCGCTAACTCTTCTACATGGATTTTACATTTACCCCCAAAAATATGCTACGAATCTGAATCAGTTGTTCAGGTTCCATTTACTGCCGTGGCACCCCACGGGCGCCACATTTATTTTTTGCAAGAAAAAGACTCCAGGGGGCTTTGGCCGCTAGGTGTCACGAATTTCAGTAAACCAATGATTCTAAAACTGTAAATTAGAAATACGAGCGTAGATGGCGCTAGCGTAAACGACAGAAGCGCTACTGTAGTTCATGTTACCCGATTCGGATTGTCGTGGCGCCACTCAGCCACAACCGTTACTGCTTGAGTTTGTGTGTTGAATTTTGAATAAAATTGAGAAAATTCCTAAAGATGTTTGAGGAAACCCTCGAAGGTCAGAGTGTTCACATTCATTCACACACACTCACGCACACACTTGTACTTTTGTTTCTTGAACCACTCCAATTACGTAATTTGCCTGTTAACCCAAATGAAATGTCCTTTCCTAGAAACTAAGAAGATTTTCCATTATTTTTTTGGCGACTTTTGGGCCCAGAACTTTGCACTTTCCCACACTTTTCACTTTGTCCTTTGTACCCAGGACTAGAGCGGGACGCAAAAGGTGAACCGTTTGCAGTTGTTGCTGCGCCGAGTACAAAATGAGTTACAAATTATTAAAAGAGGCATGGACATGGACAAGACCGCCCACACACACACACAAACACACTGGCAACAGTTATTCCATACTGGCCGCAGGGAAAAAGTCGTACAAAAAAGTGGAAACTAATGGAAACAAGAAGTGGCTAGGGGGGCTGGCCCAAGGAACGGAAGTTGCTGCTGTTGCTGGTGTTGTTGCCTCTGGCCGGGCTTTGGCTTTGGCCACGGCTTTGGCCAACTTCAAGATGCTGCTGGGTCCGTCCTTGCACCATGGCACGAGCTGCACGAGCTGCACGAAGTAACATGGGGCAACCGGCAACGGGCAACCGGCACTCGCTTTTCACTTTCTTGGCACTTTATTTTAATTTTTGAGGCGTTCCAAAGTTTCCTCTTCAGTTTTTTCCAACACTTTTCCATGCCGGTCGTAGTTAGTTGTGGCTAAGTAGAAATTACTTCAGCATGCGGTTCGGGCTGCACACTTTTTTCAGGTCAACTGCCCAGCAGGAGAAAGATAAAGGGAGCGAGAGGGTACAGAGAGAAAGAGAGAGAGACTGTGGTAGCGGTAGTTCCCAGGAGTAACCAAAGAGTACGAAGAGTGCATGCTCTAAGGTAATCCGTCCGCAGAAAAAGGTGCATAATTAAGATCTCAACAGGAAGTTTTGTCCTTCACGGATTTATGTTTCCATGCGGACAGCAAGACCCCATTTAGTTCTTCTTTCATTATCATAACTTTTGGCCAAGGAACTGAGATTAACAAGTTTTTTTTTGTGTGTGTGTGCCTCAACGGGAGATCAGGAGTCAGGAATCGGGAAGTTTCCGCGGTAGCTGTGGTGCCTCAAGTTCCGGCTTATTGCAGTGGTCGTCAATGTACTCGGCGGCTGCCTTGTAGAACTCCGTGTCCTTCCTGTCCTGGTTCATGTCCAGGAAGGTCTGCAGAGTTTCGATGAATATCTTCGCGTCAAGACGATCCTGTGCCAAAAGCCCTTTCAAATCCATTTGCTCCATGTTATTGTTGTCTGCTTCATTGGAGTCCAGACTCATCATTAGATTCTTCTCTTCAAGGCGATTTGCTGTCGATGCCGTTGGTCAGCTTTTTTAGATCGTTTTTGTCGGGGATTTTTGAAGCCTAATCACAATTTGCCTCATTGATTTTGGCTTATAATTCAAAGCCAACTTGACTTACGAATATTGGATTGTTTGCCGGTCTAATTTGCTCTGCGAGAAGTTGCAAGCAAGCCCAGCTCAACTTATGAGCAAATGCAATTTATAGTTTCCTTAAATTGCAATATAAAAAACTTTGGCATATAAAAACATTTTGCACTGAAACCGAGAAAACTCCAACAAAACTAACTTTTTAGTAACCTCCGCTACCTTCCGCCACCTTCTGCCACCTACTGCCACTCCCCCCCGAGTAATGCATGGGGCCAAAAGAAAATAAGTTGAACTGTAATCAAGGTAACAAACAGACAGACACATGTACATGTGTGGGACGATAAAACTCCAAACAGTTGGAATTGTTGGACAGCCAAAAGAGGAATCAAAATTATTGACGGATCGATGCGGAAAGTATCCAGGAGATTGGGAAATCGGAATTGGAATTGCAAAGATACTTACTTGCCATCTCAAATTAGATGGAAATGGTGCAGCTTATCCTTGTTAATTCGCCCCTTTCCAGGGCCATTCACATCAGTAGTGTGGCACACACACACGCACACTCACACAAATAAAAACGTTGAAAATCAGGAAATGACAGAATGCAGAGTGTGGAGTGTGGAGTGCATAAATACAATTTATGTATGCAAGTTTTATGTTTTTTTGCACCCTTTCTTTGCTCCGTGGGGGGGTCTGGCTCTGTGCGGCTGTGTGTGTGGTTGTGGCAGCTGGGGGGCGTGGCAGCAGCCATAAAGCTAACAAATTGCTGACACAACATATGAATGACAATATATCAGCTGTGCGAACAAGCTGCAGCTGCAGCTGCAAGCGGGCTGTCTGTATGTCTGTCTATCTGCCTGTCTGTCTGTCTGTCTGTCTGTCTGGCAGAAATGGAACGAAATGGAAATGCCATGGCATCACCGACTATTAAAATGATATTCCCAATTAGCTAAACTCTCTAGTATCCCATCCTCGAGAGCCATTTGTTGGTGTACTCTGGGTGCTTCACTCTTTACGTTCCCACTCAACACGTTCAACACTTTCAGCATAAATTATCCCGTCAATTCCGAGACTCGAGTGGCAGTTGAGAGGCACGGCCACGGCTCACAGAGAAAAAAGAGCCTCAATCATGCAAAACTTAAAGCTTAAATTGATACAAGAGATTGTCTATCCCCTCCCAGCACAAACAACAGATTTATGCATGTGTGGGATTTAGGTCAAGCGGAAAAATTCATTTCCGTTTTAGCCATTGAAAGAGTGAACGGAGAGCGTCGGAGGCGGGGCTGATATTCTGGCTGGCGAATGAAATTCTATTAAAAGCAAGGGCAATATTATGCAACATTTTTATTGAATTATCATTTGGCCAAGGTCTCATCTTGGGCTTAGAAGAGGTTTCAGCCTGAATGCTTTGTTCTCAATGGGTATATACTCGTACAATGGATCTGTGAATCTGGGGGAAACCTCTCAACAGAACGCTCAATTAATCAAATTGACACTTGAATCACTTCGGAATCTATGGCCATCTCTACGGGTAAGTTTTTTCTTCACACAGAGAAGTATACACATTTATTGGGAAATGAGAAACTGCTGGGATGTCTAAATATACCCACATACATACGTATCATTTATAGGGATGTGTGGGCGAGTAGCCACAGTCTGGGGGAGGGGCTGCTTCGATTTGCCACTTTAGCCGCACGAAGAGCGACAGACAAATGTTGTTTAATATGCGACGTTTGACTTTGTGGCCCATGGAAACAAAAAACAGGAAGTGCGAGTGGCTTGCGTGCGAGTGGCATGGCATTGTGGTTGCCGCTGCTGCTGCTGCTGCTGCTATCCTGTCCGGTGGAGTGAGAAATGGGTGGCCTGGCCGACTCGAGGGGCACCTGTGCGAGTGTCTGTTCCTGTGTGGGAGGGAACGTGTCCTGTGGTTGGGCAAAGGCCGAGCCGAGAGTCTGGTGCAACTGACATGTTCCTTCCTCCTTAAGCTACACACATACAAACATACATACATATATCCTTAGTGCGTTTGGCCAGTGATTTATAACTGAATTTATTTATTGATCGAAAGAGCTCTTGTTGCCAACAAATTATTGTGGAAATCTGTAGTTATCTGTTATCTACTAAAGGGAGAATATTTCGACAAGCATATTATATATTGTGGATTTTGCTATACATTTTTTCATTTGTTAGTCAACTTCCTTAATCACTTCCACTTAATTACAATTACCCTCCGGGCATCTAACTATTAAGTGACTTTGTCATGTTTCACTAAAAGAGTCCACCAATGAGAGACATGCCTTGGGGCAGTATTAGCATTTGAAGTTGTGTTGTGTTGATTTCTACAGTGGGAGATGCATGCAACAATCAGGCAGGCAGGCAAGGAACCACAAATCATAATCATCCGCAAGTCCTGGGAGGCAGGGGAGAAATATTAATGGCATCTCGGCTGACCAACTGGCCAAATAATAATCAAGAGCGATTATACCGATTTGTCATGCAGGGTGCAACATGCCCATTAAACAGCTAACGGGAAAGTTTAAAGCAACTAAAGGAGCAAGATGAAACTTTTATAATTGATTGCCCGGGAATTTGTTTTGTGTTTAGTCGGTTCCTGAAGAAAATACAGTGATGAAAGAGGAGATAAAATTCATTTTATTTCTTTCCTCCTTGAGCTTTAAGCTGTTCTTTGGCGAATTTACATTTCCATTTGCGAATTTTCAGCATAAAAGATTTCATGCGAATGCAAACAGAGAGGCATAATCAGCCTATAGACACCTACACTAATGCGTATTAAGGACGCCCACACACACACACACATACACAAACAGATGGAAACACACACTCAAACACAAGAGCATAAGAGCTTACAACAGGGATTGCCTAAGAAATTGTTGCCTATTTAAGAGAGAAGTCCTGCCACACACACACACACACTCCCACACACACTCACACACACACTCACACACACACTCACACACGCACTCACTCTCCTTTACTCAGTCAAAGAACGGAAGAACGGAAATAAATTACATCATGCGACGATTCCAATGGGGAAAATAGAGTCAGTCAGGAAAAGTGGAGCTGATGGGAAAATAAATAGGATTGTGAATGAATCAAAATATACCCATAGAATGGATATGGAAATGGAGAATGGAATGGGAATGGGAATGGGTAGGTGTATCATAAACTTTGAAGCTTGTTGGGAATTACAAAGAATTACGATTTCGAGCCTTTAACTAATTACATTGAAATACGTTTTTTGCCATTCAACGTATTCCGCCAGTTTCAGTTTCAGCCTCCGCCCAAGGCGTGTCTGTCTGCCTGCCTAGCAGCTGCAAATGAGTGATGCTTGTATTATGCTTTACATATCGCACACTTGTTTGTAAAAACTTCGTAAAATGGCTGAGAAGAACCAGCAAGGAAAGTATGACCTTTTTATACCCTTGCGGATTGATCAGCTATATGTTAAAGAGATTTAACTGCAATTCTTTATCCCTCCTAAAGTATTTGTTAAGTTTCTCCTCAAAAGTATAGTACCCCTTTCAAGGGTATCCAAAATGGAACAGCTAGGTGTTAAGTCGTTGGAGGAGCTGTTAGATTGAGCCGCACAGCAGCAGCTGGTGGCGACACCTTGCAACAGTTGCGTTTACTTGCCGTGTTGCTTGCTAAGTGAGAGCGGAAGGCATCGGGGAAAAAAACCCGTAAAGCTCACGTTGCTAATGCCATCATTTTCAGATGTGTGTGTGTGTGTGAACCACCATTATGCATACATGTGCATTGTGGTTAAGCAATTTGCAGCAAACGAAATGAAAGTGCTAAGCGCATTGGCCGTCAGTCGAGTCGAGTCGAGTCGAGTCGAGGCTCAGTACTTCACCCCCATCCTCCTCCAATGGTCCTTGCATTGGCGTCTGTGTGCAGCAGGTGCGATATGGTAAAGCTGTCACATAGCTGGATGTGTCACTGTGTGTGTGTGTGTCTGGGTGGGTATCTGTGTCTGTGCTCAATGTGTTTTTTTTACTCCCTGCCATCTAGCCAGCCAGCCAGCCAGCTCTGTGGCTTGCGCTAAATTTCATAATTTTTACCAGCGTCTGCTGTAGCTCTTCCTGCTGCTGTTGCTCCTGCCGCTGCTGCTGCACCTCCTTCTACCGTTGTCTGTCTGGTGTGTCTCCCAGTCACGTGTCATTCATATCGCGCCATAAACAAACCCAGAACTCTCTGCTCTGCTCTGCTCTGCTGCCCCCCCAATCTTTCCGCCTGCGCGACCGACCGCTGGCCTCGTTGGCATGGAGCATCGTTTGTTACCCGTCGACGCCACCGTTTTGCAACTTTGCCTTATTTCGATTTATTTTTATGGGAATTTTCTTGTGCATTTTGCTTTTGCATCTCTTCCTCTTCCTCTCTCTCCCTCTTTCTCTCCTCTCTGTGTTTTTTTTCCTCTGTTTGGCTCACAACCCTCGCCTCGCACTTGTTAACTGAAAATATTTTCTCATGCGTGAAATGCATTACAAGCGAAGCAGACACAGACGTTGACGCATTGAAATATGGCAGAAAGGGGGAGGGCAGGTGGTTCGCCAGTGGAAGGGGTATATATATGAGAAGGGAGACAACGACCCCCCAAAAGGTTATCGGTTTTAGCCTGCTATAAAGAACCGAAGACGCGCCGAAGAACACAAAAGTTTCGCATTGCCCACAATTGAGGTAATTGCATAACAAGACTAGACCGAAAAGAGAGAAAAACCGAATCATTCAATTAAATATGCAGTTGAAATCGAACCCATAAATAAAAGCAAAACAAAAGAACAATTCGCCGGAACGGAACAATATCAATTGTATAAATATTCAGCGGAAAAACTGCAAACACAATCGAAACTTTCACCGCAGTTTGAATATTTAAATGCCACGAACGAGAGAGCAAAAACAAGCGCAAAAAAATGAATATAATAAAATAAACAAGATAAAGTTGCATCCGACGGTTATAAACAATAATTAAAAGGATCCCTTGCTCGGTGGCGTGGCGGTAATAACCATCAGGCGGAAGATGTGGGCGGCACACAGGCACCCCGTGTGCCCATGAGGGTAATCACTCCCCCTTTTCGGCCAACCCGTAATTACGGTTGGAATTCATTAACCCTTGACCCTGTGGTAGTCCGGTGATAAGGCTGCCGGTTCGGGGAAAAGTTTTCTTTATGTTACCCGCCATTGTGTTAATTTACAGAAAATAAAAGATGGAGCAAAAGCAGCAGCCAGAGCAGCCAGTGTATGAATATGAATGAAGCCTGAATCATTCTCGAGAATCAAGGATTTGTAGGCTTTCCATATCGAGTACTGTGTGGTGAGGATATCCTCCTTTGCCAATAATTTCCCAAGGTTTCATATGCTTGTTGCAGCAGCAACAACTATCCGACTCCTTTAAGGGGATAAATGCAGCAAATACAGAATAAGAGCACCCCACTCGTCCAGTTTGTAAGTAGCCACTGGAGAGTCCTGGCAACAGAAATTTGAAATTTTCAAATGTTGGGCGAACAAAGTGAAATGGAAAAGGCGTTGAATATGCAACAGAAACAGGACTCCTACTACTACTACTACTACTACTACGAACAACAGCAATGGTAGAAATGGCAGCAATGGAAGCTGGAGAGGCTGTAGCTGGGCTGTTGCTGGGTAACAAATGTTTGCTGGACAATGTCCGAGGCGGGCCAAGAGTTTATCGCTGGACAAGTTTTATGTTAACACTGGCCGCAACAAGACCAGTCCAGTGGCAATGGCAATGCCAGCCATTGGGCAGCAGATGCTTGACTCTTTTCTTTTTTGCCCATCTTTGTGTGCCTGCTTAGCTCCCAAATGTACCACAAATATCGAGCAAGAGCGGCAGTCCTCTCCTGTCCTGTCCTGTTCGTTCTGTGCCTGCGCCTGTGCTGTGCAGAAGCTGAGCTGCCCCCTGAGCCTGATAAGTAAATGAATGCTGCATACTTTGGGGCGCGGTGTTTGCTGGAGATTTTCAATCATCAAGAAAGAGAAAGCAGGCCAAGAGGGTGTTATTAATGCTGCGTTATCAGCTGGTCCAACCTCCCTTGCGCTCCCACGCGTACATCCATGGCCTGTAAATTTCAGCGTTCCCATCTCCATGGCCACCGCAAAATGCACAGCCGGAGCCGGAGCAGCAGCAGCTGCTGAAGCTGCTGGAGGAGCAGGCAGCCTCTTCCGCCACTGGGGGATGCGATGCAGATTTCTGCCCCATGTTGGCATCGTCGCTGGCTGCATAAAAACCCAAAAATTAGCATAATTTCAGGCACTCGGGCTGCGATGGCGCAACACTTGCGACCGCAGATAAGGCGCAAAATGAACGCAGCGAGTCTTTCCCCATATGTGTGTTTGTCAGTGTGTGTGGTATGATTGTGTGCTGTGGGCTGCGTGTGTACGTATGTGTACGCCACAGTGTGTATGTGGTATCCACATGCATGCGTGTTGCGCGCGCTGTTCATCGCTTGTTATTTCGGGTGCGTTGTGTAAAACTTGCGGCATGCGGAAGAGGCAGGCAGGCAGCGCCGCCAGACGACGATAAATGGATGCCCTAACTGAATCAAGGGATTTGCTTTCAAACAGATAAAACAGTTCATGAGCGAGGGTATTCAAAAGTCAGCTGTCTCCAATCCCTTTCGGTGCTTTGTTCCTGGGCTTTTGCTTAGTTCGGCCACGAAGTTGCCCCACTGCCGCACGAACAGGAGCAGGCACAGGGGCATTTCCATAAATGCACAACAGCGAATGGCGAATGGCGTTGCGTAGCTCAAGATCCTGGACAACAAAAGTAACCTGCAACAGAATGGGGCCCCAGAGTTCAGTGGGGTGACCAAAGATAATGTGGGTCGGCTGGCCGATGCTGCTGTGCTGCATATGCATGAAGCTGTCTTGTGGGAGTGGCAGTTTTTAACTCGACTAAAATGCTCCGATCGTTCCTTTATTGCATTGAGACAGAACCCTACAGTTCTAGGAAGTAGAGCTCAGAGTAGGCCAATCGCAAGGCCGCCAGACAACCCGTCTTGACGATTGCATGCAAGATCGGTTCAAAATGGCTCCATTTCACTTCCACCTTGATGGTGAATTGCAGCTCCAGGGTGTGGGGGTGCTGTGGGGGCGCAATCCGCTGGGGACTGAAGTAAGGCTGGGCCTCTCCCCAATGGCGGCCCATAGAGAACACTCCCAAGTTGAGTTGACCATCGTCTTCCTCGGATTCGGAATTGAAATAGAAGTCATCCAGCTCGGACTGCTCGAGGTCGAAGTTGTGGAAAACAACTTCATTTGTTTGCCTGATCGGAGCATCGCCTGCGCCCAATTGGTTGTGTTGTGTTGCATGTAGCCCTTCAACATCGAAGTTCAGGGTCTCATCCTGAAAGTGGAATTCCTCTGGTTGAGCAACATTCAGGCCTCGCCCAACACGCACATGCAGGCCATCGCCGATTGTTAAAGCCTCTGAAGCCATGAAAAACGCTTCGCGGTAATACCGAGAGACAAGTTCCCTGTGGCGGCGGTCGTTGAGTTCAAAAATTTCCCGCAACAGTGACATAAAGAATGGACTGGGAATCACACTGATACATAGAGAAGACAATGTCCAAACAGATATATCACACAATAACTACCACACTCACCTTTCAGAAAAGTAAAATAAATAAACTGTATGAATTTTGGAAGTGATGTTCAACCACTACGGACAAATTTACTACAGCTTCCTACACACGTACCTCTCAAACGGCAGAGAAATAATCTCTGACAAGTGTGAACAAGAATTTCATTGGTAAGTTGTTGAATGGAATTCCCCAAACAAGTGCAATTAATATTGATGCGGCATATGCGTATCCTCAGATTGCTGCTCATTCGCTCGGAAATCCATATGACCCTGATTAAGCGATTCGACTTGGATGCCACCCAGCAGCAGTAAAGCTCAAATTTGAGCCCTTTCCGGCTCCGGCTTCGGCTTTGGCTCCCGCTGGTGCTAGTGTTAGTGCTAGCTATGCTGCTGCTCTTGCTGCTTCTCGAATTGCACGATGGGGCAGGGCAATACATTTGCATGCCACTCAGATACCATGCCTCCGTCGCCCGCCACCTCAGTCGATCTCTCACATTTCCCCCATCTCGACGTATTCCCAGCACTGCGTCATCAAGTTGCGCTTGTTCTGGCCACTGACTCACATGCGGGCTTCATGGGGAATGCGATGCCTTCATAATTCAGCGTTGAAAGTGGAAAAGTCGACTCGGAAAATGAATGATGAAAATCAGTTCCCCAGGCATTTACCCCTGGCATTCTAATACAAGTATACAATAAACAATTTTGCCTGCTTTTTCTCGATTTCCAGAATGAATTGAGATGTCAGCAGTCAGCCCTTTTGCTTTTGCTTTTGCCACACTGCACTCCCCGAGTGGTGGGAGCTCCCATTAATAATTGACTGTCGAGTGGGGAGTGGGCTCACAGGGCGTATGAGTGACTTGACTTGTAATCCACTTTGATTGGCTCCCTGCAACGCCCCCCGCCCGCAGCCCCACACGACTGCAGTGACGGGCGTCCATTTATTTTGAGGCACTTGACACTAATTAAAATCCCCTAGTTGGCTAATTTAAATGCTGCGACTGCGACTCTCTTGCCTTGACTACTTTTATTCTGCAGCTGCATTGGGGCAATTACCCTGAGCATGTTGGCATAAATTAACTGCTCCCTTTGTCCCCATGGTACTTGAGTGTGAGTGTGTGTTGCACGTTGCAAGTCACCAGACTTAACCTGAAGCAGAGCCATTGTCGGACTCTGGGATCCTTCTCTTTTTGCGATTTCGTTCGGCATTTGCCATTAGCCCAGCTACCAAACAACACAAGTGTGTGCTGGTCTATGGCTGCCCCACGTATGTGTATGTGTATGTGTCTAACGGAAAGGCAAGCTTGTGCGTGTGCTTGTCTGTGTGCATGTCATCGGTAAGTCAAGCCCCTCGCTCCAGCGTCTACGCATTGCCATGGGCATGACTGCACTTGCTTGATTTTTTAATGAGGTCTTCTGCCCTCAGCCCCATCCATTAACCACATTCAGTTCTGGAATTCAATGCCTCAACTGCTCCCGACATACCCCGTAATGAGAAAACGTTGCCTTTTGATTGAATTTTCAAAATTTCAAAGCTTTAAGCCATGTTTAATGCAGTCTCAAATTTAAGTTCATGGTTCAAGACATCAGCAACATCTCCAGGGTCAGCACCTCCAACCTCCACACGGTGGGTACCCACAGCATGGACCACAACCTCCACAGGGTCCACAGCCGCCGCAGGGTCCACAGCAGCCGCCACAGGGTCCACAGCCGCCACAGGGTCCACAGCCGCCGCAGGGTCCACAGCAGCCGCCGCAGGGTCCACAGAAAGGTCCACAGCAAGGTCCGCACATGTTTGAGCCGTTAAAGTTCTACAAAATATTCGGACCAAAAAAGTTTTATTATTTACTAAATTTTGATATTCGAACATCGAGAATTTATTTTACCTTGAACCGAACTAAAAATTTGAGACTAAACTAAAAATTTTGAAAACTAAACCAAAAAATTTAGTTGTTTCTTCGCGGAGCTGCCGAATGGGACTGAGAAAATATGTGTAGATATAAATATATATAGATAACTTGATGCCTGGTTTTTTAGATGTATATGATATTGGTTTCGATCAATCGCAGTAACTTTGCAAATCACTTTAAAAATTGGTAAAATCACTGAAAAATGTCCCAGACCTTCCAGTACAAATTCAGGATAAACTGCAGAAATAAAACACATTTTTTTGCATTTCAATCAAGAAACATCCATCATTTAAGTTTCCTTTAGAGCCGGAGTTCAATGCACTATTTTCGGTGAGGGGCAAGTTGGCTTCACTTCACTTCAATCTCGGATGTGTGTTCATGAGTAATTGTTATCAAAGCAAAGTCCCTGAGGCTTAGCACATCCTTTGCTTAACCTTCAGACAATGGGAGGAGGAGGGGAAACCAATCAGTTTAGGGCTTGCCGGGGTTCACGTTCACACTAACAAATGAATTGAACCGTAAGCTTTGTGGCTCTTTTGCGGATTTCCAGGACACTGCTGGCGCTGCAATTTAAATAATGCATCAAATGAATTAAGTTGCCACCCAAATGAAGACGACAGCACTTTCCATTCCATTCCATTCCGTTCCGTTCCGGCAGTCGGTAGATGGCAGAGCCTGGGCGAACGGATGGTGGTGGGGCCAGAGGTGGTGGTGGTGCTGCGGGGGTGAGCCCTAAAGCATTTGAGGTAAATGGAGCAAATCCTTTTTCTGGTGCAATAAAAATCGAATCATGTTAACAAAGGAATGAAATGAAGCGCAGACAAAAAGCCAACCAACTAAGATGGCGACTGATTGTGAGTTTTATGTCACGAAAAAAAGTGCACAAGAAGAAAAAGTACACCCCCTCCCCGCACCGCGCACCCCGCACCCCCGCCAGGCTAAGCAATAGTTCTAAGAAATATTTCTCAGTCCAGTTCTCTTGAAATGGAAACCAGAGAAGGGGCAAAGTGGAGATCCGGTGCTTGTGTGTGTCATTGATATATCGTTCGACCCATCGATACAGGAAACCCATCCAGACAGAGAGTATGGCAATAAAAGTGGTAATGACGTAGACGAGACAACAAGAAATATAGAATTCTCAGGGCACACTCAGACTTGTATATATGAATGGATGGATGTATGGGATGTGGGAACTTTCAAACAGCATCGCAACGGTTATATCTCGGCTCAGTCATTGACCCCAACCACAAGGCGGGTGCCGCGACTAGCGACTGCCGCAAATATTATTTAACATTCACATTTAAATGCGGTAGCTTAATTTTCACCTGTGCGGATGTGACTCGAACACAAATCACGTTGCAAAAACTGCTGAACAGACTGTGTGGTGTGTGGTGTGTTTGGGGCATGCGACATGTGTGTGGCGGGTGGGGTGGGAATACGGAACCAAGTCCTAAATAAAACATAATAGGGGTATGTCATCTAATTAAATATATCCGTGTGTAATTTTGTAGTTTAATTCCAGTAGCTGTGGGGAAACTAAAATACAAAATACGCGAGCGCATTTGCATGTCGACAGTGGCTACAAAAAGTATGATACTCTACATTAAATTAGCAAAAAATAGAAGTCAATTTAGAGATGGGTTTTTCAATTTGTACCTACCTTTTTTTTTAGAATTCTTTCCCATCCCTGAGAGTGGTATACTTTTATAAATCAGTGTAGCTACTAGCAAATAAGCACATGTGGCGAACGTGCCTTGTGTAGGGTGCACAGACACACCCACCGCTTCCGGCAAAATATTTCAGTTGAAAATTTTTAATGAGCTCGAAATTGTCGCTGCTCGCGCACCGTCGCAAAAAAAGAAACGTATAAAAATGATGCAAAATGGCAGAATATAAAATCAAATAAATAGAGTCGGAAAATTAAGAATGGATTATCATATATGATGCCATCAACAGGATGTGTCATTTGTGGGCTTTATTAGTAACAAAATACTGGCCAAAATTATATGAATCTTAAAGTTGCTCACACACTTATACTGCTGTCAATACTATGAATGCCAATTGCATACAAATTGCAACACCCATCCATGGAGATGCCTGCCTGGGTATAAATCTCAGATGTATTACACGAAAAGAGTCAGTAGTGTACCAGCCACCGGATATGTATCGTATTTCTGCAGATGTATGTGTAAAAATAAAAAAGTTGAGGGATGTGCCTGAGCCCCCTGCCACCACATGTGGAGTGGCAAAAACCACTGACAACAACCACAAAAGCAAAAGCAAAACAAATACAAAACGAGCCTACGTCTGTCTGAAAGTCTCTCTCTCTCTCTCTCTCTCTGTCTGTGGGTGGGACTGAGCCTGGGCCACATTTTGTTTGACATTTTGTTTTAATTTCACAGATTTACTTGTAACGTTAAGGCTGGCTGGGCAGGCAGATGCAGGGACTGATGGGAGTAACGATGCTGATGCTGATGATAATGATGATGATGTCTAGCAACCGACTGAAGAGCCAGATCTCTTCATTCATCAATGTTGCCGGTTTTTCAAAAGTTGTTCACTGTTTTACAGCATATTTTCATTCATAAATTTAACATACCATAACACATATATATGTATTTCTGGGAATATCTAGAAAGCAGCACACTTGCTTAACAAAAATGTACAAATGATGTACGCTTTCCTGACTTACATTACGTGCCCTTTTGTCCGCAAGACGTACTCGTACTTCCGCCTTATCCAATTGGATATCGACTCGTTACATCTCTGATACGTATATCCGCTCTCAGCTACATCGCTCAGCTACCCATCTCAGCGTGCAATCGAATGTTTTTAACGAACAATTTCCCGTTTCCTTCTTTTCACGCTTCAAATCAGAGCAAAAGGCCCATTCAGTGCACAGTGACCTGAAAGGTTACACAAAACGCCAAGAGATACTTTATTATGGCACTTTCTTGCACACGAAAGCAGTGTTCTAGTGTTCGCTTCTGCTTGAGAAGCAAATGAATCATAAAATAATTAGCATAAAAAACGGAAATTAATTTGTCAAAGTGTCGTCGCAAAGGAAGCAATTTTGAGAAGCTAATTAATATGATTGGCATATTGAAAGTAATACTTTTCCCTTTTGTACCAATCTTTGACCCTTTTGCTTGGGATGCAGTAGAGCCTGTCCTTTGTGTCGGCCTTTGCCGGAGATGAGTCCCCGCTGTGTGGCTTGTCCGTTCCGTGGTCGAGTGGTGTGATCAGTGGAGTATTACGAGTTCTGCGGTGGACATGCAAAAATGAAAGATATTCAGTCCCAGGCTCTCTCTCTCTCTCTCTATTCTCTATGAAAAATGAAAATAATTTTTCAAAAACGGCCAGCCACAGGCTAAAATCCCCACTGGCTGGCACTGTGCGTTCTATGTGAGGACACATTGGCGTGTGCGTGGGCCAGATCCACATCTGCACCTGCAGCTGTAATTGGAAAACTAGGACCGGCCTCAAAGGCGCTATCTCTGGCCGGAGTTCGGCACTCGCACTCGCAGAGGTATTATTCCGCTCAGCCTAAATCCACAGTGGTTCGGTTATGAGCAGAGTTTTCGCGGCCTTTGGCTGATTCATCAACTCGCACTGATTCAGTGGGATTTCGCCAGCCAGTAAAGTCCCACCAGTTACCAGTGGCATTCCTCCTTCCATATGGTATATTGCCACTGCATTGTTTCGAATGAAGCCAGGGGCAAGGGCAACGATCTATTGTCAACGGTGCGTATACGTTTTTATTTACTGCCTGCCGCTACATTGCTTTATTTGACTGTGGGCATGCCATGCCATGCGTGTTCATAATTAAAAGTGCAGGGATCCAGGAGGGGGAACAAAGAGTAAGCGGTTACAAGGGGTGGGGTGTATTCTCCTTTCACTGGAAAGATTTCCTGCTGATAATCGCTTCACCTGCTCGCTTTTGTATTCCCCCTGCATTGCATTCCCCCATTGGCCTCGTTCTTTGTCTTGGCCATTGCATCACTACATCATTTGCCAATTACGCCCACAGACAGTCTTGTCCATCTGGCAGAATCAATACACTCGCCAGGTGGAAGAACTGCAAAAAAATGGCAGCTACACGTCAGCTTAACACCTTGAGGTTAAACCCGAAAGTACAAAACCATCAGGCAGCAGAAGAATCAGTAGCAGAAGCAGAGACAGTGGCAGTGGCAGTGGCAGTGGCAGTGGCAGTAAGGGAGCAGCATGGATGTATAGTATGTGGATATGTGGAAGCGAAAGGAAAACGCATGGGGCAACATGTGCAATTTAACCTTAGACACGCACGTGGGACAGACAGACAGACGGATGCTTTCGAACAAAAGATACAAAAGGTATCTAGAATGTGGAATAGGGAAGAGACAGAGACGGAGATAGAGCAAAAACCGGTTGCTGTTCGGGGCCGGGCCAAAGGTAAGCAACGAAAGAATGAAACAATTTAGCCAGCACTTAACCGTTTAAACCCCAACTGAACCGAGAGCACACGTTTGACCCGAACAGCGACACAACGAGGACATGTGGGAATTGAACCTGGGCTCCAGCTCAAGATTTCCTCGTGGGTGGAACGAGGGTGGAGGGTGTACTATGAGCAGGAGTAAGAACAAACAGAAAACTAAACCTCAAAAAAATTAAAACCACGCAGGGCTTAAATTTATAACCAACGCGATGCGATGCTGTGGCATCAAAGGGGGGGCATGGTCATGGGGATGGATAGTGTAGCATTGTGGGCATGGCCAACAAGCACGAAAATGAAAGCCACAGTGAAATGCATTTTGGAAGTTGCCTTGGCGCTGACCAACAAAAAAAACGTGAGCGAAGAGAGTGCACTGGAAAAAAGTTGCACGGTTTTGTGTGACGGCGACGATTTGAAGCCGTGACCCCGCGCAGTATGCAAGGCAATTTTTTGTGTGTGAGGGCTCCCCCACCCAACCCCACCCACGTCCCTCTTCTGGGTTAGCAGTTTGATATACAAACTGTAAAATGGCAGTTCACCTTAACTGGAAACCCAAGCCCGAACGAGACTCGAGCTGTGGCAGCTGAACTGTTTTTGCCGCTTTCGATGGCAACATCACACACAAGTCCCCTCGCCACCCCCCATCACCACTAGCACACTCGCACACTCGCACACTCGCACACTCACACACTGAAGCACACAAAAACTTGTCACATGTGCAACGCAACATTTCCGCTCCCAGTCGCCCTCTTTCTGCCTGTGTGTGTGTGTGTGTGTGTGTGTCCCTCTTTTTGTATGCTTTTAGTCGAATTTCAAATGTTGCTTACTCTGCCGGACATTTGAAGTTGGACGTGCCACCGTTGTTAGTACAAGCTTTTCGCCCTTTCTCCCAGTTTAGTGGAGACGCCTTTGACAAAAAGTCGCCACTATACCAATGCTGAAATGTTGCCACCACCACACTGCCACTGCCACTGCTGCTTGACTATTATTAAGCAGATAAATTTGCAAGTCGCACAACATGTCGTATTAGTTATTTCCAGCACCCTCTACCAGTGCTATTTTATGCAGCTGCCTTGTCGCGGATTTTACACATGTCGCATCATCTGTTCACGTTAAGTATCCCAAGTAGTTGCCACACACGGGTATTACTTATTTCTGATGCCACAGCATTGTTGGCTTATCCCCTGACAGCACCCACTCCGTCAGCCATATATCTGTCAGAAACAGTGGTTGCAGATACATTTTTGATCGCACTTTTCAAATGACATTCCCTTTTTTGGTTACGTTGGGAATGGCACTATAAATTTATAAACTATTTTCGGTATTAGAGATCGAATATGTTTTCTATCCATTACGATACCTCCCCTTACTCTAGTTTCTGCACACACTGTGCCCTTGAACGTTTTGTTGCTCGTATAATATTTTGCACATTTTACAAACACACATTAATTTCTGTTGTAGTGTGGATGGAGTGTGTTTCTGCGTGTTTTTTGGGGGGTTTTTGGTTTAGTTTAGTTGACAAAAAGCACGTGATTTGCTTATTTGAGCAGCTCAACCGGGCTAAAAGAAGGGGAGAGAGGTGTAACACACAGGTGTGCGGCAACTGATTTGTTTCGTTGGTTGTGTACAGATTGCATAACTCGCTGGGATTTGATGGCAGCTGTTGGAAATTATGGCTTAAGCATGCCCGAATTTATCGAATGTACAAAACTAAACAAAAAGAAAGTTTTTCCCCCACACCCACCCCCCAGCTGCAACTCCTTGGAAAAGTCAAAAGAATTGTGTAATAAACAACCCGTACGATGTGTATAAACACAATCGATACAAGTTCCACTGACAACTGTCAGTGGAGCCAATGCCAAAGCCAAAGCCAAAGACTAGATAAAATTACAGATCCCAACGAAACGAACGCCAGTCGAAAATACAATGTACAAATGCTTTCTACTTTGTTTTACGAAACTGCAAACCAGCTTCCGATATCAAAAGCTTTAATTCTCAATCCCCCCTGTATCTTAGAATGGCCTCTTGGATAAATTCTTTGCTTTTAGCGTACGGTAGTAGCTCCTTGTTGATGATGCTGGTGCTGCTCCTCCCTTGCACTTGCTGCTGCGTGGCTGCTTGTGGCATGTTCAGGTCGGTCGACGCAAACACAGAACGCAATGTAAGACAGACCAATAGACAGGCCAGCGCGGACATCGGACAGCCATGGCCCTGGAACAACAATGTCTGTGTGGGGCACACAAATGCGTGTCAATGTATTAGCCATGTGTGCTTTTTTGTGGCTCAGCTCTTGCTGCTTGGCTTTCCTTATCGAAAACAAGCTTATTCCGTTCAATGAACTGAAAAATATTGTTTACCTCAGGGTTTCCTGCTGCTGCTGCTGCTGGAAGTTGCTTAAACTCCGTATTCGATGTGCAGCTTTTCCAGTGCATTTTGATAGATTTTCATTGTAATTCAGCTACATTTGTCATTTTATCACATTACTCTAGAGGCTAGTCCAAAAAGGTTTCCCAAACCAAGTGCAGACAGGTGAGCAGAGGTCAAGAATAGCTTTTTCCACTCGGCTTCAAAGATATTTCCAAAAGTATTTCATGTGGTTGCTAAAACGCTTACCAAATAAGTTTTAATTCCTCAACATTTCGGCAAAAAGGGGTTTAAACCAAAACTAGGAAAAACTTTTCCCCTCCACCCTTTAAGCGTGACATTTGACATATTTCAGCAAAAAAGTTGTGCTGCCGCCGCATTTTCAACCCTTGTCAATTAGGCTGACGCGGCGTATGCGTAATGTGTGTGCGCCCCATTGTCTGTCCTGTCTCTTTGTGTTCTTGCTGGTCAGTGTAGGAAAAGAAAAATGATATGCACGCAAAAAGCAAAAAGCGAGAATGGTAGCAAAAAAGTTTTGCGTTTGCATTTAAACTTTGTCACACGAAACACAAAAAAAGAAAATGGCAAGGAAACGCTGGCGAATTACGAATCCTTTGTCAAAAATTCGAGACAATTTGCCAAGTGCAGGGATACCTCACAAAACAGGTTTGTTTTTTGTGGCAGACATGGCATTGAAGGTAAATTAATTGGATATTTAATAAACGTAATGCGGACAAATTTGTGTTCCCTTATTTTTTATAGATTTTTTATTTATTCAATTACCGTTTTCTGGAGTTACAAGTTTTTCCATTCAGCGTAAACTTCGACTTATCCCTGGATGATTTTTTCCACTTTGCTGCCACTTTGATAAAGTTCATCGGAGGTAAAAAAGTTTTTAGCTGTGGTCAATAAATGGTCAAGGAATGAATATCCAGGCTGACACAAAACACTTTTGACATGGGCAAAGGTGCACGAAAGTTTCGCAAAAAAGTTAAGAAATTTGCGAGAAATTCGCCTCGGTTTTGACTGGAATTTGCATATTTATTGCTCGAGGAATGTTACGGGCGTGTGTGTTATGAGAATGAGTACGAGAGCAATCAACACTTGTCATAACATAGCGCCATTTCCTGGACTTAAGTATCGTGTATATTTATACACATGTCTGGCCTGCTGGTGCTTTGTTTCTGCCGAACAGCTTTATCTGAAACGATAATTTTATTGGACATTAAAAACATTTACGTGCCACGACATCAGCCCCAGAGTCACATGATATTAAAAAGCCATACCGTACCAGAAAAAATATGATACAAGGCATAAAACAAAGGCACGAAACACGAGGACGAGGACAAATTCCTTGGCTCCATGCCACTCCATGCCCCATGCTCCATGGTGCGTGTGCGCCGTAATGACCAAAAAAACAGAAAGTTGGTCAGTAGGGGAATGGGAACAAGCGCCGAGTCTGAGTATGAGTATGAGTATCATATATCAGACCCCATCAGTCATAAACTACCCGAAGAAACGGAAAATGCTACATTTTCAGTGCCCCATCATCTCCTGCTGTCGATCGGCTTGACGACTTTGCTTTGTGCCAAAACATGAAGTAAAACGTAAACGGAATAAAAAGCTATAATGTTCTGTTACTTTCGCGATAAACAATATAGCAGGAGGAGACAAAGACAAAGATGAAAATGCCGCCATGTAATATTTCAGCCCGAGGGCGTGCGACATGCAAAGCCCCACGGCAGGACATGTGAGGGCCCTTTGACTCGACCAATTGATGCACGGACGTACTCCAGATGCGAATGCCAGTCGCCTACGTGTGCCAGCAAGCAGACTAAAGGAATGGTGGTAATCTACGTGACATTGTGGCCAATTTTACCAGCAGCAGACATGTAGGACTAACAAAGGAGCTACAGCTATTCTCCACTTTTGTTTCTAATTCTTACAACTTCAGAAATACTCCTTCATGCCTTCAACACTCCCAAGGAATCCCAGTGGGGTTTAGCTTTTCATGTAGCCACGAATAGCCAGGAAAATTCTTCATCTCTAACAACATGATGTTGCCGAATGTAAAATAGAATAAAATTTAACGATTATTTGTTTTCGAGAATGATATTTATATTGCTGTTAATATTTCCCCAATGCTCACAATTTGTTTATGGTCTATTCGATTTGTCTGCCACGCGGCATTGAATTTGAATTTTTCTCTTGTACACTGCTCCGGCTCTTACTCCTTTTCCACTTTTCCATGACAAATGGCAACTTAATTCAATTGAGAATTCTTTTTTTTTCGCCAATCCTGTTGCCAATTCGTAGACGCCTTTAAGTTTTTTGTTGGTGCGGCAAAAGTTTGCGAAAAGATGTCGATAACTGAAGGCAGCTGGAAGTCAACCATGACTGTGAGGCAGACAGCACGTAAGCTAAACAAAATAATGTATACGCACTGTGGGCCAGAGACAATACCAAGGACGAGATGGAGGACGAAGACAATGACGATGATGATGATGATGATGGCCGCTGAAGCGTGGAATTTATTTCAGTTGGGCAAACATCCAAGGCAGCAAAAACTGTCAATAAAAACAATTTCCAAATATATCCATTGAAATTGCTTTGGTACATTTTTAAAGTTACATCGAAATGAATTAATAAATCAATTAAAGTTTTACACAATTTCGCCAACAGCCATGCACGAAATTCAATTCAATTCGCTGCCATTCGATTCTATTTTTCTATGAATTTCACACGAGGATTCCGTGCAGTTTACTGGCTTTATCAAACCATTATCGACAGCATGATTTTTTCAACACACAGACCTATATGTATATGCTGTGTGAGCTGCAAGTTGCAAGCTGCAAGCTGCATGCTGCATTTGGAAATAAAAATGGCCTTGTGATAAAGTTGATGTTTCATGGAAATGGAAATGAACAAACAGATTTATGTTGTAGCCATGTGTTTGTTCGACTGCGGTTGTTTATTTATGCGATAGTCGCAGCATTATTGGAATATAATAGATTCCTGCCGCAGGTGTGACAATGCTGCCCACTCTCTATCTATATCTCTCTCTCTTCCTGGTCATTTCCATGCCCTGACCACACTTACAAGTTGTTGCGCCCACAAACAAGCGCTCAATAACTTAACACGCCCATTCATACCACAAAACACACATCTGCCAGGGGCAGGGACACAGGGTACGGCTCGTTCCAGCTTCATTTTGCGTGTGTGTGTGTGTGTGTGTGTGTGTGTGTGTGTGGTTATTGACAAATGTATTTCGAATTGTTTCACAGCTTCTCTCCTTCTACACCTCTGCTGCTGCTGCTGCTGCTCCATCTCCATCTCTGACTGTCTGATCCACCTGATACGTGCCCCTTATTACATTTTCACTCTTCTGTTTGTTTTCCTCCATGTTTTATTGAGCTGCAATAATTTCCGCTCAGCTTTTCCACAATCCACACCCTACACCCCGTCCACCCCCTCTCCCAATATTTATTTTTTCCTGTTTCGGTGGGCCAGCCCTAACACTTCATTGAGGTCAGGGGACATGTGCGTATAATGTATTGGGTATTTATATAGGGCATACATTGCCCTCGATTACACCTTTCACCTACTTTAACCCTTTTGCAGGTGTGAATAAATATGTAATTGGACGCTCAATATGGAAGCCAATTCAAGTCGGTTTTTTCGATTAGTTTTTTCCTGCAATTTTCATTGAAATAGGAGTCCGGAAAACTGCACCGAAGCGGTTGGAAACTTTGTAAATTCAGACACAGAAAACAATTTCTTTTATTCCATTTTGTTCGCTAACAAGTTTGTTCAATTTTTGATTTCGCTGGCAATAAAAACAATCAAATATTCGCTATAAATGCTGAGTTATAGTTCAAAAGTTTAATATATCAAATGCATGGATGGCTCTCCCTCTCCCTCCATCTCTATCGCTGTCTCTCTGTGGATGCTGCACATGGCATGCACACGCCGCGTATACGTAATGCAAATGTTTGTCCCAGGCACAGGCAGAGGCACAGGCAACGGCACAGGCAACGGCACCACCGATATGAAAGCTAGTTACGGCATTGTGTGCCTTTATTTTTTGCAATTCTTTATTGCAAATGTTCTGTTTTGGATGCTGTTTGGGCTCTATTCGAATTGCAATGCAACGAATCACACAAAAAACAACACGACAAATAAATGAAAACCGAGGGCCGAAATTGAATATTTTCCACTGGCAACCTGGCAACCTGCTGAGCGATGAAAAAAATCAAGAGACAAACTAAAATGCAAATAAAATTGAATTAATTTTTAATGGAAAATTTGACGATTTATTTACCTTTTTGTTTGTGTAATATTACCGACAGAAAATGTATATTTAAATTCATTTTGATGACGAAAATAAATCAGTTTAATTTTCGCATCTTGTTTCGAAGGAAATCGAAAACAAACTCGAAGCTAAATCTGAAAAAAAAGTGCTACCATTCTGACATTCCCATTTCCATTCCGAAAATACTTTTCCATTTGGCAAGAATTTGTGGTTTCCACTGCCACTGCCACAGACGACACGTTCCTGCAATTTCCACCACCCACAGAGATGAAATATTTCCCAAATTGATCTGCAGAGACAGACGCAGAAACAGAATCAAAAAAAGAGAAAGAGAGAGTGAGTGAGAGAGAGATGGAGAGAGAAAAAAACGAAATGGTTCGGCAATTAAATTGTATCAACAGTCGCATATTTTTGGGTAGTGTCAATCACGAAAACGGAGCCTAAAATTAAACGTCAGTCACAGGCACAGATGCGGCAGATGTCCGTGGCTCAAATCAGAGCCCAAAGAGGATGGATAGATTCCTGGGCATGAGTGCATCTTATGGCCGATGGCCATGGCATGCCCAGGACAATGACACAAGAATTTGTGCATAACAATTCATTCCAATTTGAATTTCACTTTCTTGCTCTATAAACTCTCGAGGAATTATTAGTGAGTGAATGCGTAAGCAACAATTTTGGGGTTAAATAACAGGCAAGCCAACGTCTGCCACTAGAGGATAAGAGGGTGGATATATGTAGGTGGATCACAGGAACAGAAACAGGAGCCTGGAGTCGGAGCTCGGAGTTGGAGTCGGTGGCAGACCATGATTTAGGGTCCTGCTGCAGCCAATGCAAGTGGCAATAAATCAAATGAAAGCTTCTTTTTCAGTGGGTTGAAAATCGTAGTTTGAGCAGCGGATGGGAGGATGGAAGGAGAGCGGGCCAAGAAAGACTCCAAGGATTGCAACTTTGATGCTGGCTGTTGGCTGCTCCTGGTCCAGGTCCTGGATCCTGAAGCTAGTTCCTTGTACCCGACAATAACTTAATTGCAAAGTCATGTTTGCATTGTGGCCATGTCTTGGATGTCGGCTACCTGATACAGTTGTTGCTGTTGTTGTTTCTCTCAATGCGGCTAACACAGATAGACAGCAGCACACACACACACAGAAACACGCAGACACACATCAAAGCTCCTGGCGGCAGCTTGTACATGCCTGCAAACAGAACATGGCCAAGTGCAAGTCCTGGAAGTCCAAGTCCTCTGGCTGCCTGCCTCCTGCCACTCCCTTTTGAATGAAATTTCAGATTTATGTTTTGAGTTGGAGTGTCAGGGCGTGGGCGTGGGCGTGGGGTCAGTGTGTCAGTGGATGGAAAACGTCATTAAAGCTGATCAATAGGCTTTTTGGGCTTCCCATCAACCAACTACAGATATGGACCACTGTCATAATACAGATAACAAAATGTTACCAGTCCAGTGTCAAATCATATTAGAATTCAGGTGTAATGAATTTACAATATTTTATCTATCGATTTCCAGTCGGGACACTCTTACTTTCCACCCACATTCGACTGTCAATCTATGCATAATTCAAACTAATTGTCTGAATGCCACAACAAAGCATGAAATAACATCAATTGTTTGCAATTGCTTAGAAAATTAAACAAAGAATCATAGCTCAGAAATCAGAAATTTTATTAGTCAAAGAAAAAGACAAGAACTAATTATTTGCACAGCCAATATCTTTCGCTTCGGTTTGTTTAAGCTCAATATGCAACATGCTGCTGTCTATTTAATTAATATTTTATTTAATTCCCACAAGAATACATTTCAGTTTTACCCCTTGGGTAGACAAAATTTAAATCCCACCCGAAAAAGCAGAACAAGTACAAACTGCTATTAGCAGCGTATTTAAACTAAATGCATATCAAGAGCGGGACGAAAAAAATACCAGCAGTACGAATAAATATAAAATAAAATAAATATTTGGACAACATTTCCTCGTTCTCGCCCTGGTCCTCGTCCTCGTCCTAGTATTCGTCCTGCCTGCCTGCCTGCACATGGTCGCCGTCAGGCCATAAACTTTAAAATTGAGGCAGCACAAAAAACTGAAATACGAAGCAGCAGCAGCAGCAGCAGGCAACTTTTAGTTTTATTGTCATTTCAATGTATTTCCGCACTTTTAACCGCAGTCTCAGTCACAGTCGGATTCAGAATCGAAACCGGAGCTGGAGCCACAGCCCGGAGCCCGGAGTCGTAGCTAAAGCCGTAGCCAGAGTAGAGTTTTGGAGTCGTTCGCTTCTCTCACATGGCTATGGCTCTGACCCAGGCATAAAAAGAGGAGGAAAAGAAAAAAAGAATTATTTCAAGCAGTTTCGAAGCCATAAAAAACTGCATTTGGCAGCCGCTGCCAAAAAATATACACCAGTTTAGGCCAGAACCAGAAGTACATCTCTCGATTTCTGCTCTTCCTATTTTCCATCTATTCTCCTTTTCCATATATACATATATATATATATACATATATATTTTTTGTGCTCCTGTGGATGGACATTTCTAACATTCGCCGCACAGATTTGCGTGCCAGCGACATATTTAAAATGTTGAAAATTATTTATAATTAAAAGTTAGAGGCCAAAAAGTTTTTTGTGCCGGCCATGTTCGCGTCAGCTCCGGGCCATTTGGTGGAACCATTCGCCGTAGCCAGCAAAATTGCTATGGCTATGGCTATGGCTCTGGCGGCTGCAGTTTGCTTTATGCGGGGCATACTCGTAGAATTTTTTAATAAAAATACCTAAAGAGTGGAAGAGGTCCAGCCCACACACCCCAGACACCCCACACCGCCCAACGATAAGCTCTCTCGCTCTCTCCCTCTTTCTGGCTGTCTCCCTCTTGGTTCAGTCAGCCGGACCGGAATGATTGTTATTTACGCAATGGCAATAATAATTCACATTTTTACACCCCACACACATGAAGTCTTTGTGGAAAATTGAATTTTCTTTTATTCAAAATTCCAATACACCATTTCGCTTCAGCTGCCTTTTGTTTTCTCTCATCTAATGCTTTTTGTACATTTCGGTTGGCTTGTATTTCAATTTCTTTGCATCCGAGTAACGTGTAAGATTTCAAATGTGTTTCATATGATTTCTTAAATTATAGCACTTTTTTTTGGCTTCCGGACAAAGTCTTGCATTCAATTTCCATGCAATTGACTTTCAACCAAGCGAAAACTGACTTATGCTAAGCATTTTAACATACCAAGAAGCTACCAACTAGAGCTCCCTGCGAGCCCTCCAGCTGTCCAATAAAAGTCAATAAGCATCTCGGAGATATGTGCATTTTTCAATTACGTATTTGTATGCAATGCCAGCCAGAGCATCAGCATCAACAGGAACAGCAACAGCAACAGAAAGGACAAATTCAAATGACATGAAGGGCACACTTCTATATGTGGGGACGAGCGCAAGGACACAGCCAGCTGCCAGCAAGAGCCAACAGCAAAGGGATGGGAGGTGGGAGATGCGGGGGCAATGGAAAGCCATGTCTTTCATTATGTACGACAAACTGGCTGACACGGGCGGCTAATAACGAGAGGACGCTGCACACAACTGCCACACACAACAATAAAGAACACCAACTTACGGACTGCCACTGACCCACAAGCCAGCGCCCTAATGGCCATCCCAATGCAAATTGGCAATGCACAAAACTAAAATAGAAACTAGATGAAAGCATGGGAGATGGCAAAAAGAAAAAGTAAAAGCCAACTTGACACGGGTCAATAAGCTTGGTGGTGGTGCAGGTCCTGTTCCTGCTGCTGCTTACAGCCAAATCGAATTAGTATTAGACGAAAACAAAATTAAGAAATAAAATGCTCGCGCTTGGCCCTGACACAAACTGCTGAACAGCAGTCGAACGCTGCCGAACGGAGCCACTTCCTACCTACACTTCCAGTACATCCTTTCAACTTCCACTTCCATCACCATTACCACTTGCACTTGGTTCTCCTTCTCCTTCAATTCGCTTCCATACACATGACTGACCAGCGCTCAACTTTAAATAAGAGCCGGACCAAGTTGGCCGGACCAACAGCTGCTGTTGGCCAAGTCTCGAACTTCACTCCACTCGACTCGACTCGACTCACTGCAAAGGCCAAGTCAATGTACTCAACCCGTGTCTCGGACTGGGCCTGGGACACAGAGAGAGAGAGAGAGAGAGAAAGGGGGGGAGAGAGAGAGAGAGAGACCCTTTTGGGTCTATTTTTGAGCGCGCTTAGTGGAGCGTGCACCTTTGGTTTAAGGCCAAGTATTTATGAAGTACCGAAATCTGGGTCGAAACGGAATGAATGTAGAGATTGGATTGTGGATGCTGATCAGCAGGTCGATTGCACAGCCAGAACACGCCTGTCAATGCAATAAACTTGTCCTGGGGATATCCGTGTCGTCTGTTATAATTATAAACCGTATGCAGGAAGCTGCATATTTTATTCATTTCAATGAATTATTAGCAGGAATTAAGCATAAATCATGCGACACAGAACTCGGAAAAGGAAAACCTTTGTGCCAGGAACATGTCAACCATTTTTTGTTTGTTTTAATTTCAATGTAATTAAAGATAAATTTTATCTCTGGCCTGGGAATACATTTGGCAGTTGGCATTTAATACTCTATGAATTATTTACAAGAATGCAAGACAAATCTCAATCAAATTTCATCAAGTTGTTGGCCAAATGAGTCTTAGCCAAGTCGTGCAGCAGGCAGGCAGGCAGAACAATGAACTGTAACATTTCCCAGTGAATTGTCACCAGCAGCGTATTAGCCATACAAATCACCAGCTTGGACCGTGGACCAACCCACGAGCATTCACTGAAAGTCCCATCCGCTCTGGTCCGGGGCCTAATCGGGCCTCGTTAGGGCTCGAAAGCAGTGGGGGGAGTCCTGGGCCTGGTCCTGGTCCTGGTTCATGGCTATAACTTGTTCATTGTGTTATTGTTGTTTTAAATGCGTTATTGTTAGCCAAGGGAACAAACAAGCGCATTAATAACCAGCACCATTGAAAGGCCGTGTCATCAAATGAGCCAGGACAAAACCTCATCCTCATTCCCATCGTTGTTTCCATCGTCGTCGCTGTCGTTCTCGTCGTCATCGCTGTTGTTGCTGCTGCTGTTGTTGTTGTCCTGAGCCTCGTTCTCATCCTCTAGCTTCTGATACGGATGATGATGATTGTTTATTTGTGCACAATGACGTCGAAACATCATTAAATGGCCAAAAGTCACGCATTTACAGTTACGACTGACAAAAGCCGACCTGCACGAGCCATTTGCTGGGCCTCAGCTTCCACCTCTTCTTGTCCGAACAGCGATTTTAATGATGGCCCCTACTCTGACGATTACCGAGTCCGAGTATGAGTCCATCCCCCGTCCTCCGTCCCCCGTTTCGCTTTCGTTGTCCTGTCTGCCAAAATGTAACTGTGTCGAGTGTTGAAAGTTTAGCTGTCATTACGTGTCAGTAAACCATGATCAGGCCTCATTCTCATGCCCATTATCATCATCGTCATCTGTTGATGACAACTCCGTCTCTGTTGTGTTCCGGGGGTCCAGTAGCCAGTAGCCAGTGGCCAGTAACCAGTGTTCAGTGACCAGTTCACAGCAGAGGCACAGTTGTTGGATCAACAAAGTCTAGAGGAAGGCCCTGCTCCTGCTACTCCTGCTGCTGCTGGTCCCTTTCCCAAATGCTAACAATCAACACATCCGTTTCCGTGGAGCATTGAAATTCACAGACGAACAAAGCAGCGCCGCACAGGGACACACAAAGAGAGAGAGGATGGACTACATCTCGGCCAAGTTGTTGACCAATTGCCTCCACTTAAATTGGAAATTTCACTTCTGCGAGGGCTGGTTGGAGAGTTGCGTAGCCTTCTCAAATGATCATCATTGAAAGACCTACATTTCCGATTGCCTCGGTCAAGATCAGATATGTTCAGAGCTTGCCTCTAACAATTGGGAGCATCATTTGTAATCACACATCAGGTATTTCTCATTCTTATAGACCTCCTTCCTAAAGGACTCCCTGTCATCGGTTTGTCCCCAAACAAGAGGGCAGAACAGCAAGATGAGCAGCCCCAAACAGACCGTAGGACAGACGACATTCAGTAGAACAATTGGCTAACAGGTACAACAGTAACATGAACACCATAGGGGAGAGGGGAGGAACTACATACAACTACCACCACAGCGGCGGTTAGCTTCCGTTTCACTAACTTTTCGCATGGCGCTTTTTCTGTGTGTTGTAGTTTTTGCCAATTGCTGGCTGGCGTTGTTGTAATCCTATTAAAACGCCAGCAAGCTACCTTTTTGCTAGTGGCATGCCCCTCCAGCTCTTCCAGCGCCTGCTGTTGCAGCTGCTGTCAGGCGCCTTTGTTTGTTGTTTCATTTCCATTCAATTCGCCGAAACAAAGACTTAAAGTGCTCATTCACCTGATTTTGCTGGTTTTAGGTGGGCAGCTACACTCTGTGCATTCGCCCCCGAGAGCAGCAAAGGCATTCCGTTCCGTTCCGTTCCGCTCCGTTCCGTTTTGTTCCGCTCACTCCCAGCTATAGTTCGCATGTTTATTTAAACCAAAACCGAACGCCTACCGCCTACCGCCTACCGCCTGCCGCCTGGCTTTTGTCTGTTTGTGTGGAATTGTTCAGCTTAAATAGGCCTCAATTTAGCCAGGCTTTTCCATTCGATTCTATGATTTCATGGAGTTAAGTATGTGTCCGACACACTTTTCACACGCCAGTGTGAAGGACTTAGTCCGGCCAAGTGGCATTGGGCGGCGGGAAAGCCATTAAATAAGCTCATTGATTGATGGCCGGATTAAAGTTTGTTTTTAAATATTACATCCGACTTAATGTAAGTTCTGATTTCAAGTGGGAATCGCAAATAATCCGCAATCAGCGGATGGCAAGAGTCCCCTGAAGCAGGCTGATCGTGTGGCAGTAGTAAGGGGTGGGTGGTGGGCGGTGGGGAAGTGCCACCTCAATCCGTTCACCTTGCTGGTTGCACATAAAAGTCTCAAGGATTTTATGCGGAAAGCAATAAATTTGAGCATAGCTCACACAACGTTACTTCCGCTATTTATGGCCGTTTCTAGCAACAGTTTCCATATGCTGGCGCCCCATCCGATCGCTCGATAGCCCCATGCCACGGAGCCATTTTCAATATCCTTTAGCCCCGCCCCGCCTCCCCTCACAACGCATCGCATAGCTGGCTTATTTATTGAAATATTCGCTGCTTTCCTTTTGCGTAGCTCTTGGAAAAGTTTTAAGCCATTTCGATTGTGTCCTTGAGGCGATGGCGCTGGGCGCCTCCGCATTGTTTCTTTTGGCCCGTAGGCGAAGAAGCATGACAAGGCCAAGTCCTTGACCCCCGCCGGGAGGGAAATACCCCCATTCGAGTGTAGCCACATCCAGACAAATTGTCGTAAAAACTCAGCAATAATCGTCAGCATCAAGTCAGTCGATTGGGTACCTAAACCCAGGTCCCAAAGATTTCCCCGCCCTCCACAAAATATTGCATTCACTTTGGCCTAATAGAGAAATAGCCGTAAATTCTGCTGCCACTCATTGTGCAGATGGCACGTCTGTGCGGAGCTATTGATATATTTGGCTCTGCTCTGTGTGGCAGAGTGGCTATGTGGCCAGCAGAGAAATCACGTCTTGGCCATGTTGCAGGACGTATGTTTACTGCTGCATCTTAAATTCTTTAAACCATAAACAGCCAAAGAACTTTCTCATTTAGCTGTGAGCCATAAAAGGAAAACCCCCTTCCATCGAACGCGCGGGGTTGTAGTTATCTATTGCCAAATTTTCCACACGTTTCTGGATATTTACTATGCCCCTCACTGGACACACACTCGTCAGCAAAAGCGTGGCGTAGTTGTGGGGCACTAAAAGTGTTCGCATTCGTTAGTGGAAAAGTCTTTATATTGGCAGAGCTTTGCATACCTGCTTCTCGCAATTTGTGGAAGAGTGTAATTGAAATGGGCGCCGTTCGCAACACGAATTCAATTGAAAAGGCAAACAAATCAGAAAGCGGCAGAGGAACGACATTAGCGCTACCTGTCCCCCCACCCCCACCCATAGCCTCCAGCCTCCAGCCCCCATCGCCAAAAGCTGCCCAAAATGGCATGAAACTATGTCGATGGCCGTTGTCACTGTCGATGATGTCGGCGGAGCTCCGAGGTGGGGCTGGTGCCGCTTAATCTGGGGCTGGTACTGGAACCGAGTCTGAGTCTTGCCGGAAGCCAAACGCAAAACATTTCTAATTTCAGTCCTGATGTTGATGAATGGCAATGGACAGGAGAGCAGGTGGCAAGAGCAGTGCCAGCCACGTCCACGTTCACGTCCACGGAAGCGGCTAAAATGCGACAACAAGCTTGGTGGACAGACATACAGACAGACACACAAATAGATGTGGACACGGAAGCGGCGACGATGGGTGGGTAGCTAAATGTCAATTGTCGGGGGCAAAAGTTTGCCCGATGGGGATGAGAATGAGAGAATGGGAGTGGCAGTGGCAGTTGGACTGGGAGTGAGAGTGGGAAAGACCATCATTTGTCCAGGACGCTTCGCGGTGACATGCTGTAGATACGTCAGCGCGGGACTTCAGCGTCGGGAATAGAGATGGGTGGTGGATGGGAGGATGGGAGGGTATATGTCTTGAAAATTTCGCATGGCTTTGGCACGCATTGTTGGCGGCTTGTTATGGATTCGGTGTGGCGCGTGTTCAGCTTTTGTATCCCAATACCGGGGCAGATACCCGAGAATACCCGAGGAATATCCATGAGTTTGTCGGCAGCAATTACCGTTGATCTCAAGTGTTTTTTATCGCCGCGCGTCCTGCCTCGTTGTTATGACATCGGTTGGCACGTATTCCCACGTCCAAGTCATCGCATTCAATTTGCTTGATTTTATTTCCGCTTCGTTTTTGCGCTGCTGTCCTGCACTGTCCTGTCCTGTCCTGCCCTCTCCTGTGCTGTCCTTGCGCCCATAACGGGGCAACTGAAAGGACGAATGATGGCAGCGAGCCTCCTCTGGTCATTCGATACTCGATTTCCATTCTGATTTCGTGTTCGTGTCTGTGTCCTTCCCCCAAAAACTTATCTTTGATTTCTCTCGTTGCTGCTTCTGCTGCTGCAACTGCAGCCTAAGTGTGCAATTTGATTTGATTTTTCCCCAATTTTTGAACAGGTCCTTGAGGTCCACTGCCAACCCATTCTGCACCACCCCTTTCCCTTTTGTACGACCTTGTTTGGCACTAAAACTGCCACAAAATTGACATTTTGTTTAATATTCTCGAGTGTGTTTTGTGCTGTGTTTTCGGTGCCTTCAGGGAAAAACTGGAACTGGAACTGTTACTGTTACTGGAACTGGTGAGGGTTCTGTTGCTGGCACTGACAGTGCAGGCAGCCAGGATGTGGATGTGGATGTGGGCCGTTGTGTCGATTGTGTTTGTGTTTGTGCAGCAGCAGGATATGAATTGCCGGGCGATTGGCGGCGAATTGCATTCGAAACTGTGCCACGTGGCCAATCATGGTGGGAGGGGGCTGAATGCACTCTCCTGATACCATTTAGGAACCCACGATTGTTAGTGAAAAAGTGTCAGTGTAATGTAATACAATTTGGCCCGAATGCATGTTATCGTGTTAAATATTTTAGCATGTGCATAAAGTGGAATAAATCAATCATGTTTAACCCATTAATGTCAGTTCGAATGGGCGCTGAAATGGAATGAAATCTGATTAAATGTGAAAAGAATTGTTCCGCTTCCATATGGTGGGGTCCCCTTTAACCAGACTCACTTAGCAGTCGCCTTATTAGTCAGCCAACCTTCCATTTGGCGAAGGATGACCTGCGTTTGGTCCTTGGGAATAAATAGACAAGATGACAACCAATGTCTAAGGACACTTTCGGGACACACAGTCGAGTGGGTGTGAGGTGTGTGAGGGGGTCGGTCGATTTTGCTTTCACTTTCAGCTGTCGTACCGCCTCCAGTCCATGGAAAAAGAGACAACACAAAAAAAATAAGAGAACTGGCAGCTTAAATATGGCGGCAGGATTCCATTGTCAGCGCCTCCGAAATCCGCAACTATTTCATTTCATTTAATTTGATTTATTTGCTGTATTTTTATTCTGTTTCGGTTTTTGCCACTGTGTGGCCGTTGTGAGTGTGTGTGAGTGTGTTTCCCCACTCAATTTTCGGTGGAATGCAGCTTAGGAACGCCCCCGTTCGGAAGCAGACCTCCTTGGGGCTCATAATGAAAACACAAATCCAAATTCGGTCGCTGAGATGTGCGCTAGCGCCACGTCCTTGAGCCATAAAGCCTATACACAGCATGAATGGAAAACGGGGGAGGGGAAGAGTCAGAGGCAGAGGACGAAGCATTCTGTGTGCTAACACCAAATGGAAGAAAAAGTATAATTTCTGGCCCAAAGATTAAAGTCATAAATTCGGGTAGTACCAGAGCAAAGGGTCATGTGATTGCGAGCTCTGAGTTGAAGAGCCAGTCGGTTTTAATTATAAGTTAATAGTACACTTAAGAGATGAGCGGTTGAATTGTAGTTTACTCTAATGGAAATCACTTAAACTTAAATATTTCCATAGCCTTAAAGTAGGTTTCGCAATCTTTATGAAGTGTCTGCATGCTGTCAATTTTTGAACATTTTTCACAGCTCTTTCAAGGCCCCGCAGAAAGAACCTTAAATTCCAGGCAAACTCCACTCCAGAGGATGAAACTTTCAACGCATTTTTTGTTGGGGTCTTCGTGGTTTCACTTGGGGGATAAAATCAATGCCATCAAGCAACGGACAGACATACACCACACAACTGACTTTGGGCCGCTTAATAACATTACACATACGCCACGTATGCACACATGAACAGCTTCAGCTTCAGCCTCGGCTACAGCTTCGCCTGCTCTCCAATCTTTTGAAAGGTTTTCGGTTAAAATATTTTACATATTTTTAACGCACAAAGTATGTATGGCCTAGCGCCTGGAGGCGACCCATTCGAGTATGCCGCTCTGTGTGTGGCATGGCTGTCTTGCGGCAGGATTACTGCCGGAAACTGTGGGGCGAATCGGCTGGTTTCATTGTTGGCTGGTTCTTAAGTATTCGAGATAGTTGATTACTTCATGGTGCTTCACTGTAGTCTATTGATTTCTCCGACTACTTGCGATACATGAAATATTTATAGTCTCTCAGCATTTGGCTTATTGCAGAATATGTTTGAATATTTTAATGAATTCGGATAAGAAATCATATTTTTTAGTTACCCAGCAACCCTTTAGTTTACCCTCAAATCGAAATGATACAGAATTATTAAAATTTAGTTATAATTTTTCCACTATAAACTACACACAATACACATTACACATTATTTTTGTCGTCATGGAAGAAAATAAAGGGGCCAAACGGCAGACAGACTTCAAGGAAAGAGTGACCATAATGTCCAATATGTCCACATCGTCCAGACGCTCAACACTAAGGAATAGCGCAAATTTGGCATCGATTCCAAGATATGAAAATTTCCCCTTCATGACAAAACCAGAATGGCAAATGCAAAGGCTACAAAAGCGGCACAGTGATGACGCGAAGTTTCTTGGAGACTTTGATCTCACCCAACTGAAGGACCAAATGACATATAAGCGCCAAGAAGAGTATGCAGATGCAAATGATATCCTTCTTCGGTATCCCAGCTACAGTAAATTTAAGCTACCCTTGTAAGATATTCTCTACTCTATGCTATACATTCTCTACTAACCCGCATCTTGTGCAAAGGGATGCAGAGTGCCTCGCCCGATATAAGGAATGTACAAAAAAGTATAATCGTCAGTTCAGGAACGAGATCATCAAACTCGTTGACTACCAGTGTTCCGCTCTCGAGGCAGCCTATCTTGTGCGGTAATTCATAGAACTGTATAGACTATCCTCAAATACTGAGTACTAATTGGGCATTCTTCATTTATAGAGTGGCAGCATATACCACAATTTGGCCGCCTTATCACAATGAAACGGAAATAAAGAGAACATCTCAAACTTTCTTTCGCTTAACACCGGAAGAGCAAAAGAGGTTCACAAAAATTACTGGTATGCCGTACAAATCAAAATGATATGTGACTCCTTGAATATAATAAAGTAAACAACTTCACTTCCCAATTCGCTGGTTACCAATTTATCGCTGTCCAACTGTCTGGGGTCTCCAGTATTTATTGCATTAATATTCTTACTTCAGCGCAATTCAAAAGAAATAAACAAATTGCACAGACAAAGATCCCAAAGAGCATAGCAGATAGACAGTCCAGTCCAGTCATTGCAATTCAAAATGTCGCAAAGTTCTCGCCGGGTAGTAGACACAGAAGAAAAACTGAATATTTTTACAATTATAATTTATAGAATAGTTGGTAGTTTATTTGCCGCACAGTCAAGAGGGAGGAGGGGGAGGAGGAGCAGGAGGTGGAGTGGTAAAAACAGTTACATAAATCCAGGAACAGAAACATTCGCAAGTATTCACTGTATATTCGATCTGCATAAACAGTTTCCATTTCCTGGCCAAGTCATTTACATTGCAAGTATTGGGTGGAGATCCAACATGGTTTGGTTTGGTTTCTCTGCTTTTATGCAAAACTACGCATAACTTTCGGGGAGGAGTCTCCCAGACACGCTACACGGTACACGGAATACGGGACACAGGACACAGGACACGGAATCTGGGATCCATGGTCCGAGGCATCATCAACGCGACCACAATGCTGGCCGGGCTCTTTCGGGGCGCGGCGCGGTGCGGCGGTCTGTCTGTCATTTACATTAAATATTAACCCAAAATGTTGATAACCCGCACACACATTACAAACGTGTCGGGGGTCCTTTGAGAGGAGGGGATGTGGCCGCACCAGGAAGAAGGAGAAACGGAAGTTGCATATAAAAAATAAAAATGAATTCCTTTTGGTGGAGAAATGAAAAAAGAAAACCAGGGAGAATGAGGGGCAAAGAAGAAAACCCCAAATTTTTCACTTCACTGAATTATTCATGAATGCAATTTTTAGCCACAAATAAAATATAAGCAGGCGAAGAGGAATCGTGGGTGTGGCATGCACCAGCCGACAGTCACCAGGGGAAGGAGGGGAGCTGCAGCTGTGCCCCGCTGTGTCGTTCGGTGTCGCCTCAGACGACGCTCCAACATTTAGTGTAAATTAAAAGGGAAGAAGTTGAGGAAAATGAAATTGTGCATGAACTTTTGTGTGAATTATGAAGTCTGTTGTCACATTTGTGCCACAAATATTTGCAAATTTCCGCGCTGTGCTTAATTTTGTGGAAATATATTTTTTGGTGGAGAGAGAAGACATATTTTATATATTTCCAATCGATGGGATTATTTAAAGCATGGCAGAGAAAATCTGTAACATTTCGTATTAAAAACATATCAATAGCCCTACACCAGAGTGTTTTTCCCCAGAAACTTTGGCTCGCTCGGAAAAACTTTGCCATCGAGCATTTAGTTCGGTTTCCACCCGCAACTTTTCAGTTTTGCGGTAAGTTGAAAATTTGAATTTCAAATCGGCCTGCAGATCGCTCTTCTCCCACCCATTGGACTGATACCAACTTGTACTCAATGGAACCGGGCTGACAAATGACTTTCAGCCAAACTGCAGTGGAAAGTATGCACCATGAATGACATTTCGGAGCCAAAAGTTTTGCAGGTGTTAAATACGCCTGCAATGGTGTCACCAGCGATCCAGCAATGGCGAGGGAGAGGGAGAGGCCCCCCGTAAAAACAAACACGGAAATCATGCACAGCATAAGCACCCATCCACCTCGAACTTCTGGGCGGGGCGGGGCGGGCATCAAACAAACCGAGAAGAGCCATTAAAATAATCGCTGCAATAACCGCATTTGGTACAATTTCGTAGTCCTCTCGCTTTTGTGTCTCTCTCTAGTTTTTTCTACCTTTTCGAAGTCTTCGAAGTGGGAGTGGGAGTGGCAGTGGAGTGGAGTGGGGAAATGGGGATGACGAAATTTGCATGCATAAGTTATGCGGAGTTTTGGGGCTGAAAACGTAACATATTGACACAGTAAACTGCTTAGATTGTCAAAGTTCGAGAGGAGCTTTCGGTTGCGACCTGCATCCTGCATACTGCATTCTGTATCCTGCATCCCGGCGGCAGGCGGCAGTTTAAGGTGCATTCAAGTTTTTGAGAGTGCGCGCAAACAGTTGGCAAAAATCCTAAAGGGATTGCGTTGCATATTTCTGTCTTTGGGTCGCCCTCCATGTGTGTATTTGTGTGCCAAGCATATGCATTGAAGCCAAGTCAGCAGTGCCGTGGCACAGCATGTGTGTGCTTCTTGTAACTCTACAGGCACCGAACCGCACCACACACAGAGGCAATGTATCAGCAGTGATAGAAAATCCATGCCGCTCGGTTTCTCTTTTTGCCATAATGCTCCTCGCTGGATGTGTTTTTACTTTCGTGAAAAATTCATACGTGAATACGAGAGAGAGAATCTTTGACAGCAAAAGCGCCATTTTGTCCACTGCTTTGAGGTGGTTCGTATTTGGCATTCACGAGAGAAAGCCACTGCCAGAGTGGGGCATGCGCAGAACCAACCATGAGAGAGCCTCCTCCTAAATAGTGGGAAATTGCATATTCTGGATATACTTGGATGTACGAGATGCTTGAACTCTTAAGGTTAATGCTAATCCCCATCAGAGGACAGGATTAAATCCAGGATATCCAACTGAAAAGTAAAATTGCAAGTAAAGTCCTAGTTTACTGATGAGTGGGTATACCTCTTACTTTATCTTCTCAAAACGAACAACTTCGAAAAAAGGAGAAATGTTTCCCCTCTTTTTCAAATACTGGGTACATTTTCCACCCCTCAAATGGAACTTTATCAAATCCTAACAAGTGCCATGCCCCAAAAGCATACTCTCTCTAGAAGAACTCTCTTGGTGTAGGTCGCAAACAGCTGCAGCTTCATCGGTTCTGCTGCCAGCAACAACTACGAGGATGCGATGGAGTACGGGGGCATAGAGTAGGGCTGTCCACTTTAACGAGCGCACCTGACCAACTGCAGCTTATGTGTTCAGGTTACTTTACCCTCCTCCACACATACACACACATACCCATACGAGTGTACTCTTACAGGAAGAAAGATTTATATTTTGTCACACTTACTTGAAACGACTTTGGCTGCCACTTGTTCTGCGGTCTATGGCAGGATGGAGATGGAGAGTGAGAAAGGATAGACAGAGACAGAGAGGGAGAGAGAGACAGAGCTTGATTTTCCTTCTATTGGTTGTGTTCCAGCGTCCTGCCATCAGCATCGTCAACTATATCGTTTTGGGCGCTCTATCCTCTGGGACTGCAGTCAGCAGCATTTACTTGGCCAGCATTACCTTTCAGCTCTGAGACCGTGATGGAGCACCTTAGAGGAGAACCCAAAGGCAGCAGGTCCCACACGATGTCCACGTGAGTCACGCGACCTTCGCTGGCTCTGATGCGGTTTATAATGTGCATTTCGCCTTGGCTGCCACACCTGAGTGACTTTAAGCTGTGCCAGTCGCGACGTATGGCGTTGGTAATGATGGTTTTGGCCAATGTTCAGCGTGGCTTATATATGTATATGCTCTCGCGCCGGGAGCATTGATATCCATCCTCCAACCTCCATCCTTTCTGTGTACGCAGTGCACTCTCTCTTCTACTTTTTATGTGTAGCTCTGGCAATTTTCACGTTTTCGCTCGTTTTCTCTTTTACTTTTTTTCGGGGCCCATGACTCAATTATGTTGGATTGACATTTCGCAAAGGTTTTTCATCAATCAAGTGTGCTTTTTATACAGCACTCCACTCCAATGCACTGCACTGCACTGCACTGCTGCTTGTTTTTAGTGCAGCGCGGCGTATACGTAATGGCTAACAGCAATTGCTAACATTGCACTTGCAATTTATCGTTTCGTGTGTGCGTCTGAATGACCTGAGGAAATAATTCTACCATTCCATTTGGCCATATTTATGTACTCTTTCGCATTGGATTTAATTTCGATTGCATCCTTGGCCCAAGCAATTTATAAATTTATGTATTCTCTCTCTCTGCTTGGGAGACTGCTTCAAGGAAGTGACTTTAAAATCGGTTTAAATATCTGTAGTATACGTGTGAATATTTATGAAATTTCTCACGTAAACCATTAAATTTTCATAATTCATACAAATATTTGAACGCAAAATCCGAAGAAGCAACCATCAGCTTCGCTGACAACTCCACAATGGCTTTTCTTCGGTTTCAACCCTGAAGGTTAAACCACCCCACCGACCGCCGCCTAACTGGCAAGATATTGTTACCTAAACAAACAGAGTGAAAGGAAAAGGAAAACGGCAAAAACCGGAAGGGAAAATGCAATCACCTGTAACACAAAACTGAATACACAAACAAAACGAAGGGGCGAAAGGAAATATTTATGCCAGACTTTGATGTTGCCAATTGAAGAAGCCATTGGGCTGTGGACTGAGGACTGAGGACTGAACACTGAACACTGAGTATTGGGGATGAGGCCCAAATTGGTGTAAGCGTTTCGTTTTAATGCCTTGATTATGCAACAATTGGGGAGAAAAATGTAAAAATTAAATGGCAACTGAAGCGATTTATCCGACTGTGTCTACGTCTGTGTGTGTGTGTGTGTGTGTGTGTGTGTGTGTGAAAGAAAGAAGTTTCTCCCCTCGATTTTCCACTTTTCCAATTCTGCTTTTTGTGTTGCTTATTTATGCACATTGCCTGGTCCTCTTTTTTTTCTCTGGCGTTTTTCTGTTTCACTTCACATTTGGGGGGGCGGTGGAAGAAAGAGTTAACCAAAGTTTATTGTAGCCCTCTTGTACTGGAAATCGAAATGAAAACCGGGTCTGGGTCTGGCGATGGCGATGGAAAGGAGTGGAGTGCGACTGGGCGGCAATACGAGTGCTACTCCTTAGTGCCATCCTGTCATTTCCTTCTTTTGTTGGAAAGTCTATGCCTTGTTCTAGTCGGGTCTTCGCTTGCAGTGGCATTGAATGAATGAAAGGAAGTACATTTTACACAGAATATGCAAATAACGCTGACAACAATGACTGAAGGATGTCGAGCGAGCGGGGGAGCGAGCAGGAGCGGCCAGGCCATTAGCATGGACTGCACTGACACACAAAATGCGGCAAATGCTTGGGCCAAAATATTGGCCATTGTGTGTGGGAGGAGTATGGTAACAAGATATCTACCCGTAGTGTACATAATGCAGGCAGTGAAAATGGCAGCAATTATGTTGTTGAAAAGGAAAAATGGAGCCAACCAAATACTAGACATCTCTTTCCAATCTTCTCGTAAAATTTCTGGAGAAGAAGTCTCAGGATATTCGATATTTTATCGCTATTTTTGCATCGTTGTAAGGCCATCAACTTTTTTCAACTTTCTAAAAATACTCCCGTCTTACACACAAAGAAATCCAATTTCCCTCCCTCCATCCGCGCAGTTAGTGTATCCAACTTAATCGCTTTTCAATTACTTAACCTTAACCACTTAATTTATTCATTGTATTACAGGTGTCCAAGCTGGCAGCTCGCCCAATCAGCGTGCCAAATCCCGGCGAGTCCCCCGTTCGTTCGCTCGCGAAAAGGTAGCACAAAAACACATCTGCCTGATGGCTCGGGGATACGCGCACCATGCCCCCCCACGGGCATGGCATCAGGATGGAGCAGCCCCCTGCCCCTCCGCCCAACACTTAGTGTTCGACATTCTCTCTCATTGTGTGCGAGAGCGACGTCATCGCTCGCCTCGACGCCATTAATCCACGTGAAATGAAAGGTGAGCGATTTTTCCCAAATCCAATTTGTTATACAAAAAAAAAAAGGGAGGAACAGAGGGAGGGGGAAAGACTGTGCGGAAGAGCTGTGTGAGAGATTGAGCTGTGAGGCAAGCCCACTTTTAAAAAGAATGTAGAGAGTGTGGGGTGTGGGGTGTTGGGCGGGGGAAAAAGCATTTTAAGGGTTTAACCAGCTTTCTTCTTGTCGGACCCCGGGATCACATGCCCACCTGCCCCATCCCGCACTCTCCGCACCTGTCAAATGTGTTGACGTTAAGTGCAGTTTCATACCATTTATTTGCCAGGCTTATCGCTTGTAAGCGTCTAATGTGTCAGCCTGCACTTCGGCCTGGCCCTCCATTGATTTTGCATAACTCACTGAATGGCTTCCAATTATGCAGCTGCATTCGCTGGCTCCAGCTGCCTTTCGTCTTTCGGCTTCATTTTCCATATTGTAAAGGAAAAATCAATAATATTGCAGGGGGCGGCGGTGAGGCGGGGCGGGGCAGCCACTCATCAACAAAGGTCGTTAGTTTGATAAACCCTTGGGTCTTGGGTCGTGGATGGTGGGTGGGTCTTCCCACCATTTCCCCATCGCACCGAAAAGAAAGTTGCAAAAGTGTCTCGAGTGCTTTAAACTTCTTCAAACTTCTCGCTGACGCTTCCGGCCGGGCGGGGCTCAAGTCGAAACCCAGGACAAGACGATGATGCCCTGTGCCATTTCCGCGTTTCTTGGTCGACTGATTCTCAAGTGGCCAGTCGCTGAAGTCTGGTGGCTGGTGGCTGCTGGGTGGTGGCTGAACTGAAGTCTGGAATCACCTGCCCCGGCCAGCCGCATTAGGCCAGGGCCAGGTGGAAGCCGCCACCTTGTTGAGTCGAGTGTGCGGTTTTGTGTGCGCCAAAAATGGCCAAAAAGGTTAGAACCATGAGGCGGGCCGAGCTGCAGCCACATCTCGAGTGCGCACTCTTCGAACGTTCTTCGATAAACTTAATGGCCATTGAGAGAGGCCCTGGCCCTAGCTCCTACAATCCAACAATCCTCCATTCCTCCATTCCTCCGCTCTCTGCCTTTGGCCCCGCTTCGATGCCTCGCGAAGCCGTTAAATGATTATGAAAATTGTTGGCAGGCCCCTCCGCAATGACCTCAGGGGTAATGGCTTGGCCTGGTCGGCTTCGGCTTTGGCAGCTGCCGCAGGTCACGCCCTAACAGTTTTCAAGAGTTTTCCTTTTGCGAGTCAGTTCAAGAATGCCCAGAGAGTACTCGTACTCTCTCTTTGCGGCGAAAAAAAAACGTTTATTGAAAATTGCAATCAAAGCGCTTATTTAATTATATTTAACCATTGAATTTACATATTTATTGAAATAAATCAGGAAATTTATTAATGAATAAATTACAAGTAGAACGAATCATATGCAAATCACATCACAAATCATTAAGGGAGCAAAAAAATTTAATTGAGTAAGTAGTCGGCTGAAAAAAGTTAATTTCAGACTAAATTTAGTTACATTTAAGCCAAATTGACTTCCAACAGACGAACGACTCCTATCGGTAATCAATTTTTATTGTCCAATTTTTCCATTAACTTTTTCTTCAAAAAGCCCTTTCCAATATTTTGCATTGCCCAAACCCAATATATATTATTCCACAAAAGGAAAGAAAGAAACAATTTAAAATTCGTCAGTGTTTTTGGCTCTTCCTGTTGTTGTTCGTTACCAACAGTCATCAATTATGGCCAGGCCATGCCAAAGGATAGGCCGTTCCGGCTCCCGGCGACCCGCCCCGTGCCCCGTGCCCCTTCCCATTCACGTTCCATTCAACCACCACCAAAAGTGTCACTGGCGGAAGCGCCCAACTAACTAAACTATGCAAATTGGTTATTTTATGGCCGAAACCCTTTTGTTGTGTGTGCGGCACGGGGAGGATAACACGACAGCGCGGCAGACAATGCTGCAACAAAAAAATAAAGGCAGTGGCATAGAACAGCAACAACAAAAAGCGAAAGCAAGGACAACGGCACAACTAATGGCACAATTTAACCAACTAGCTGGATGTTGGAATACTGGGAATCCTGGGAACCTCGGATCCTTGGGGTCCCTTGGTTGGTTGCGAATGCGGATGCGGATATGTGAGAATTCAATGAAATGGAAACTAACAAAATCAAATTGATGGAAACAGAAAACGCAAGACAAAAAACAGAACAAGAACAAGAGCAAGCTTTAAAGGACACTCAGACCCGCTGCCGACCTCGGACTCAGATTTGGACTCCGACTCGGACTCGGATGAAAAGAAATCAGCGCAAATCAAACGAAGCAGCGCAGCAGGAAAAATTGGGCCGGCACCGGCACTGGGCGCTGGACTGAGGCACAAAAAAAAGTGGAAAAGCGGAAACGCAGCGACAAAAGGGCGGCTCCGGAGCAGGCTGCCTTCAGCCTTCATCCTATCCATTCCCCTCTCCTTCCTGCATCCCTAGAAACAACAAAAGATGCTGGGAATAGCCGAAGGAGCCATGACATGGAACAATGCCTCTGACTCGGCCTCTCGCTCTGCCCTTGGGCCGGAGATGAGCGGCGGGTGGCGATTGGGTTGGCGTGAGTGGCGTGGCGTGGGTGGCGTGGCGTGGGTGGGGCAGGCATTGAGGTGCATAACTCGTGCCCCTGCTTCCGTTCAATTTGAAGCCTGTTTGTTGCCCAAGTAGAAGAAAAACCAAAGCGAAAAACAAAAGCGGAAACGAGCAGTTGGCGGCCGATTGGAACAATTGCAGCAAAGGCGGCAGCGGCAGCGGCAGAAACGGCAGTGGCAGTGGCAGGAAATCAAGACGCAGCGGTGGCAAAAATTAAACAAACATGGCCGACAGCGGAAATGGCCAACAGAGAGAAAGAGAGAGGGAGAATGAGGATGGCGGTGGCGGTGGTGGAGCTACTTGTCCGATCCATTGTTTAAAGTTATTATTGGTGCAGTCAATCGAGTCGAGACGAGTCCGGCTGCGGGGCGACTCTATATAAGTAATTTTTGCTCTCCACTTCTGTTTGTCTTTCCTTTTTCGCAGTTGGCATGTGAGCGTATAATTTGTGAAAATTATTTGCTCTGCTGTCGTCCTGCAGAAGGAGTCCGAACCCCTTGATCGGACTCTCGTTGCTCGTCGACGGGCTGCCCGGAAGGGCGGAAAATATTTTTTCATCATTGCATCGCCGGGACTGTCCGACCGACCGACCGGTCAGGGACGACGACAGGAAACGTTGCGGTCGCCGCCTTCAGCAAAAAGGGTTTAAATTTTAAATTAAGCTCCTTTATTGCTGGCTAAAAGGGGGGAGAACATACAGGAAGAGCAGCCAGGGCCAATACCTCTTGCGGTGCGATGATTGTCAAGCCCTTTAATTGCCTCGAGTGACCCAAACGGAACGAAGGAATGGACTTTAATTGGACCAGAGATGATTTTCCGATCAGTCCATCAAGTGGACAGCCAGCCAGCAGGGGTTTCTGCCGGCAGATAAGCCACTTGGAAAGCCCTGAAGAGGAATGGATACTAAATATTTGTCCGCTAGCTTTATATTTTAATCAAGTTTATGAAAATGACCGCCGCTGACAGGACAAACTTCAGACAATTTCACGCCTCAACTTGAACTCTGACCATTTGAAAGTCAGTGAGCCAACCACAAGAGCCAGGACTCTCCGTTACAGCCAATTCATTACAGAAAGTAGATGGGGGTATAGCGGATCTACTCTGGGTCGACAACATGCTTCCAGCCATTACGACCCAGCGAAAAGAGCTAGGAAAAAGCAACAAAGGGAATCGGGAATGAGTGTCCCTGTAATGTGGTGCGAGGCGCTGATGTGGCGCTGATTTTAATGCACGAAAGAAACGACAGCCTGGCAAATAAGAGTTGGCGGTTACATTGCCAGAGGCCACGGCCACAGCAGCATCAGTGGCCATAATGAGAGCTGCCACTGCCACATCGATGGCCGTGAGACCAGGCCAGAGGGAGGATGGGATGGACGAGGACTACTACCAAAAAAATTATCAACGAAAAATGTCGCCAAAGAGAGCCGCCGCCAAAAGCGTCTTGGGCCGTCTGGTCGGATGTCTGGTAATTGGAAATGATGCTCGAGTCGCACTCAAGTTGCGGGCGAGGGATTAATGATGCTGCAGCCAGAGATTGTTGTCCAGCAGCAGCAGCAGCAGCAGAAGGATGACGATAATGATGGTTGACTGCGACAACGTGTTGCCGCTAAATGAATTGAATGTGAGATGCCTTTTAGCTGAGATTAAGCAGCAGAAACAGAAACAGGGACAGCAACAGCAACGGCAACGGCAACGGCAATGTCAGTAATTCCAATGGCAACTAACTCACTCAGGCAGAAGCAAATTCAGCTGTGGAATGCCAGAGCCCAAAGCCCAGTACGCAGAGCCCGGAGCCAGACTGCATTCTAAGCCCTGAAATGGCATTTCATCTTTTTAATTGAATTTTAATTTGTTTAGAATGCGCTTAGAGGCATCGCACGCCAAGTGGCCAAGTGCTTCTGGCCAAGTCCGTAGTCCGGACACGCCCTCACTTAATTTACCATGCAACCCATCCACACAGCCCGAGAGCACTACTTGCAGTTGTTGTCTGGCAGCTTTTCACAAATCGATTAAATTTAATTTGTTTTCCTTGCCGGCTTTCTCCGCTGCCAGTCATCGTCATCGTCGCTTTTTTTCTTCACTTCCTTCGTACCGTACCGTACCGTACTTTCCTTTCCTTTCCGTTCCGTTTGGAAAAGCTTAGTTTTGAGCAGTAATTTCATAATGAGTTGACTTTATGCTGGCCAGGAGACCAGGACCAGGACCAGGTCCAGACCGAGTGGCACGGCCCAAGCCCTGTCCTACTCCCAGTGCCAGATGCAGATGGAAATTTTCGCCCATTGTTGTTGGCAAATAAAACTGTTCACACCAACATTAAGCAACTATGAAGTGTGGAAACTAACGAAGGGAAAACTTCGGAAATAACAGCGTGAATGGAAAATTTATAATTTAAAAGTTTTCCAAAAATTATTTAATTAAACTAAATTTTATTCCTCAATACCCGCTCCTGGTTTTTGCCCAACGAGCAGCGAAAGTCGCATATTGTCGTCCCATTTTGAGGGATTTATTTCGAGCTTCGTCCCATGGCTGCAGGCGATTTTCCGCTTTCCTTTTCTTTTCTTTTATTTTCTCTTCTCTTTTTTGTATTTGGTTGTTTGTTCCTTTTGTTTTTGGCCCATGGACAAGTTTTGTCGGTTGGCAGCATACTTACCTACAATTAAAATCCCTCGCAGTTGGAATGCGAAAATAATTATCAAGAAAAATACGAGTACAACGAGAAATGCTAAAATGGAAATTTTTTTTCCATTGTTGTTGTTGGGAAAGAATCTTATAAAATAATAACAATAATTTCCTTTTTTTGGGAGTGAAATTAATTAAAAATTTTCCGCTGTTTATTCTCTGTTGCTGGGTATAAACAAATATGTTTAGTATTTAAGCTTAATATTTGTTGGTGACTGGAATTTAAATTAAATTAAAATACGAGTATATTCCCAACATTTTGATGCATATTTTCTCATTATAATAAACCTTTTTGCATTTAATTTAATTGTTTCTTTTGCTGCCTTTTCGGTGGCACAGTTTAACATTTATTAACTGTCAAAACATGCCACGTCAGCCGGCAAATCAGACATCAAAATACACGTTTCTAGGGAGAACATTAAAGATAAATTTCACCTGCGGCCCCTGATGTGTGTGTGTGTGTGAGTGTGCCCCCGATGGATGTTTGGAGCGAAGGAGCCCCTCCCGATGGATGGCAGCGACAAATAATATTTTCATATGAGAAATTAAATGAAACTTTTCGCGCATACAAATGCGCAAATGTCTGGCATGTGTGAGAAAATGTCAAGAAACGAATGGAAAGGAAACAGCAAAGCAAGCCTGGCAAAAGCAGAACAAAATTTAAAAGCGAAATATTTAAGCGTGCAACATGGCGTATGCGCAATTTTCAGTAGCATTCTCTTTTTTCTTCTTGTCCTTTGCAATTTCCCTCCTGCGTTTGAGTGTGTGTCAGAGTGTGTGCGTGTGGGCTTCGCTTTAATGGCACAATTTCTCCGCTCAAGAGATAGAGAGAAAGTGAATCGCTGGCTGTCTGCTGCATGCAACTCGCGTATTCGATGGGAAAATCTTGCGATAAAATGTTGGGAAAACTTTCCTCTTTGCAATGAATACATTTGAGAGGACTAGTTGTATGTGCTGCTGCTGCTGCTGCTCATTTGCATTTGGCCTTGTGGAAAATGTTTCTTGTCATTACTGCACCCCCACGAGCACAAAAGAGAGCCAAAAAAACAAAAAGGGGCGAGGGATAAAGGCTGCAGCTGCATCCGCATCCGCAAAAATGTCAACAAATTGAATGTAATTCCTTTTAATTTCAAAGCAGTCTTAAAGTCCTTGCAGGACTCTATCTCGCTGCCATTTTCTGCACTTTCTTTCAGCCTTCTTCCTCTTCCTACTCTTTCTCTCTCTCTCTCTTTGTGTGTGTGTGTAGCACGTGGCAAGCTGTCGTGAAGCAAATTGCCCGAATGAAGTTGCCGCATGCAAAGCGGCAGCACAGCCGCGTGCCATGAAATTAAGTTGCAAGCTCCAGGATTTGCTTTCAAGTTTCACAAAATTTTCTGTTCTACACACACACACACACACACACAGAAGTGCATACACAGTTGCAAAAGGGACACACGCTAAGGTCCTTGGCTTCGTTTCGTGGATGCTAACACGCGTTTTTGCCGTTTCTTGTAGCTTCTTGGCTGCAGTCGGATAATGTCACGCTAATGCCCCCAGCTTTGTCCTGCTTAATGTTGCGTCTAGTTATTGGATTTCGGCTGTACGCTCACTTTAGTGCTCTAGGTAGAGGGAAATTGATGAAGAGTCCTTTGAAATGGAACCGAAATCACGAAATATGTTTACAATACCCAGGATAGTTTTTTTGAGATTGAATCACAGTTGGCTTTGGTATGATATGAGGAGAATTTACGTTTACATTTCCCATTTTATTTCATTCGTAGACCGAGCTTCGTCTAGTAAACATCAAATAATATTTTTAGTTAAAAAAAACAAACCAATATGGAAAGGTAAAAACTGTAGAAATAATACTTCTATATTTAGCTAGAGAGATTATTTTTAATGTGATCCATATCAGTGACAGTTCTATACCCAACAAGTGTCTGAAGGAAGAGGCTGTGGAACACCCAATGGAACTGCAAGAAGGCTCTACTTTGGATGCTGGGACAGAGATTTCGCAACAGACAGTTCTTAAGCAAGAAGACGATTTGGGCAACCTGGTCCCGACTGCCAATAAGCCCATAGCGGTGGTCATCCCAACTCCGAAGAGCCGAAAGTATCGCAAGAAGACACGTACAAATAAGAAACCTGTAAAGTCGCTGGTACGCAAAAGTCGCGGCAAAAAGGCAGTGCCTGTCGTCAAATACAAGACTCTTAAGCCTTTCAAGGTCCTCGAAGCTACTCAGATGTTCGTAGCCTGCGAGATGTCTGTAAAGAATCGCCGTCAGACAATTAAGTGTGGGGTATATGTGGCCACATCGAAATTTGAGATTGAGTATTAAATATAAATGTTAGTTTATTCCAATTAATATATTAAAATATAAACAAATGCCAAAATTTTTAAAATAGGATCTTAATAAACGCAAAGGTATTTCGACGACGTAATCCTTGTATATTTTTAACGCTTAATTTTCCATCTGTAAAAAGCAAATATCATACTTTTTATTATGCACATTCAGCAATTTTCGCTATTCCTTTCAGGACACTTTTCCTGTCAACCGCACAATTTGCGTGTGTCCAGGATATGCGAGTATATATATCGCTGATATGATAAATGTGCATAAATTATGCACATGCACAAGGAGTATGCAGAAACCCTATAAAAGCGCCAGAGGCGAAAGCCCGCCGTGGCACACGCACAAAGCCAACACAATCCGGCGAGTGAAAGAAGCAAAACTGAGCTTCGAGTCAAAGTGAAAGTGGCCATATAAAATGATTAAGTTGCAAGTGAAAGTTATTTCATGGGTTTTTATAATTTTAACAGGATTTTTATGCACGCCACAAATTGAAAGCATAAATACCAATTTCCTTGAGCTGGCAGCCTTCGAGGACTTTCTGCGGTCGCAGCACTTGCAGCAGGCGCTTGTCGTCCGTACCAAAGGACGAGATGGCGATGGCGATGGTGGAGATGGTGGCGGGGATGGCGACTGGCAAATTGAATGCCACCAGAAATTGTTGGCCAACTATCGTGTGCAATTTTATCAGCCAGGAATTTCCCACAATTTCGAGGATCTCATGTACTATGGGGCGCCGCGAACAGCGGTTCTGGTGCTAAAGTTCGAGCACCGTCTTGTCAAGCAGTGGGTGTATACGGTGGCCTCCAAGGCTGGATACTTTAACAATTCGCTGGCATGGTTTATGCTTGGCACCAGCCGGGCATCCCAGCCAGATGAGGCACAAATTGAAGAGCATTTGGGTGGCCACAAGATGGGAATTGATGCGGATATCACTGTGGCCTTGAAGGCCAGAGATAAGTGGGGCAAATAATGAGGTTACTTTATGGGTGTGCTATTCATATTTCGCATAACTTGCAGCACCTCGTGGCGGCTCTATGATGTCTACAGGATTGATCAGCATGTGTCGAGTGCCCCCCTGATTGTGGAGAGAAAGGGAGCGTGGTCTCCATCGCAGGGCTACCATCTGATGGACACCTTCCGCAGGAGCTGGATAATTCGGAGAAGCAACTTTCGCAATGTCTCCTTGCGAGGCAGTACAGCGGTAGGCAAAATGATGGCTGCCCATTTTGGTAGCGGCTCCTCTCATCTTTCCTCCAAATCCACACCAGCTAACGGAGAAACCTTCGGGCTTTGATGACATGGAGTACCTGGCCAACGATAAGCAGCTCCTGCAACTGGATCCCATGCAGCGAAAGACCTATCAATTGTTCAGACTCGTCGAGCGGATGTACAATCTCAGGTGGGTGGGAGCAGGGTGTAGTAGAGTGGCAGAGGCCTCCAAAAAGTGCATCAGAGTACGCGCTAATAAGCCAACTTTGCAGCCTGTCCATAAGCTTCACGGACACCTGGGGCCAGCACCTGGCCAACGGCAGCTGGTCGGGTGTGATGGGTCAGATAACCAACGGAGAGACCGACTTTGGCGTGTGTCCCCTTCGCCTTGTCCCGGACAGGCAGCCCTATGTGCACTATTCACCCGTTCTCCACACAGAGCCGTGAGCAGATAGTTGTTATCCTTCGATTAGGCGATGGTTCAGCACCAGCACCTACACCAATCCCCCTCTTCTCTTGCAGCGTAAACTTTTTGTTTCGCCATCCGCGGCACAGTCACATTCGGAACATATTCTTTGAGCCACTCAGCGAACAGGTGTGGTGGTGCGTCCTGGTCCTGATTGCATTCAGCACCCTGCTGCTGTTGCTCCACAGCCGCCATGAGGGACCCCTGAATGGAAATCCGGTGGAGCGACGTCTGGCCTTTGTGTGGTTTACTATGCTGGAGACCTACTTGCAGCAGGGTCCATCCACTGAGCTCTTCCGGCTGATGTCCACCCGTTTGCTGATCAGCGCCAGCTGCATCTTCAGCTTCATGTTGATGCAGTTCTATGGGGCCTTCATTGTGGGGTCCCTGCTCTCGGACAGCCCCAGGAGCATTGTCAATCTGCAGGCGCTGCTGGAGAGCAGCCTGGACATCGGCATGGAGAACATCGCGTATAACTACGTGATGTTCGGCAACACCAGTGCACAGCTCATGAGGGAGGTCTACAGCAGGAAGATCTGTCGATCTGGACAGCACAATATTATCAGCTTGGAGGAGGGAGCCGAACGGATTATAAAGGGTCGTTTTGCATTTCATGCCGCCATCGATCGTCTGTACAGGCAGCTGCTCGAGCTGCGGATTGAGGAGCACGAGCTCTGCGAACTCCAGGAGATAAAGTTCAATCCCCCCTATGCGACCAGCTCGGTGATGGCCAAGGGCTCGCCCTGGCGCGAACATCTAGCCCATGCCATCCTCCATTTGAGAGCCACTGGCCTGATGCAGTACAACGACCGCCTGTGGTCGGTGCGCAAGCCGGACTGCAGCCTCTTCAAGGCCTCCCAGGTGGAGGTGGATCTGGAGCACTTTGCACCGGCTCTCTTCGCCCTAGTGCTGGCGATGATAGCCAGTGCATTGGTGTTCCTGCTGGAGCTGCTGTTCAGCTGGCTGGCTTCCTTCCGGCCACGCTAAGATGGGTGTGGGCCAGGCCAGGCCAGGGCCAGGCGCGATGTCCATTTAAGTAATCAGCTTGCAGGAGCCGCGGCTTGGTCCTGGCACGGCACGACTTTCGGCTACAAATTTGTGTCGCTTTTAATGTTTTCTGCATTTTTAATAATAATAAAAAATTTGTAATAATGTCAGCTTCGGGCGCTTGCAGCTATTCCCATTGCTGGTCTCTCCAACGAGGAACAGCGCAGAAATTAAAAATTCCATTAAACTGCAAACACTTGCATGTACTCTCCCGCCACCACCATCACCATCACTATCATCCCTTCCCCTTCCCGTAACCCTGGTATGAGGGTCAAGCCAAGTTTTCTACACGAAGCGAGCTCTTCATTTAGACTTAATTATGAAGGGGCCATGGCAGGGTGGAGGAGGAGGAGCAAGAGTGGGAAAATGTCACTTGTTTTCTATTAACTGACAAGCTTTTAAGGGGGAAAACCCCTGAATTTGCAAGCGCTAACAAGAAAAGGGGTCGCTCCTCTACTGCTGCTTTCTGGATGGGTAAAATATATCTATCTCCATATTTCGCTGAATAATACAGTCATTCGACATTAACAAAGGGTCTTATGAAATGAATGGTATTTACAATAATAAGACCTTTGAATCCACATTTCGTTCGACTCCACTCCCATTACATTCCGTTGCAATATCTTAATAAATATGTCAGCAAATTGTTGCAGTAATCATGAACCTAATTGTAAAGTAATCACATTTGTTGCAATTGAATGCGCTGTCGTTCTCGTTGGCCCTACCCCAGCGATAGCCATGAGACGACCGATCCGACTCGACGCATGAGAAGCTCCCATCTGACTGTGGTCACGCATAACCTTCAATTAAGTTGTCATAATGTCTGACAGGCACGGACAAACGGGCCAACGGGACAACGGTTAGGAGACCACCAGACAGGGGACAATCCTTGACTCACACAGCAATATAATCACATCTATATGGGGACTTTAGAATGAGATTGTGCAATGGCATGGTCATGACTGGTGCAGCAATTGCAGCACAGTCCGTGAGCGGATAAAACTTGTCTAAATCGCTTGATTATAAGTAGTCTCCATTGGGGGATAGCCTTAGCTGCTTTCCTTCTGTAAGCACTGCTAATTATTCCAAAAAAGTTCAAATTTAGAAAGAATTTCTTATAAAGAGTAACCTATAATATATCTATCTATTCGATTCCACATGCAGGGGGACACTCCTCTCACATACATACTTACACATGTCAAATTATGCAAATTTACAACATGATTAAGCTCGTTTAGCCGGACTCCCGTCCAAACTCCGAGTAAGTAGGCCTCAATGTCGTCAACGGTTGGGTCTCCGTCTCCGTCTGTGTTTGTTTTGCAATTCAAATGAATTTGCTTCGGATCCGGCGGGGGTTTCGGCTCTGGGAACTTGGGACTGGGAATAGGGTCTGACACTGGGACGCTCACTCCTCGCCGCACATTTTGGCATGTTTGTTTCAATGTTTAGTTGTGTGTTTGTCTGTCTGTCTGTCTGTCTGTTTGTCACCCTCGTCCCCCTGTCGATCCCACACTTCCGCTTTGGTTATATAAATTCGTACAAATCGTTCGATGGCCGTTTGCTCTGTTCCTTTGGTCGAAGTATCAATTGTTTGGCATTGGTCTTTATTTATGCATTGTTGTTGGCATCGTTGTAGTCCGTGTCCATGTCCATGTCCATGTCCTCGTCCTCTCCTATCCTATCCTGGTGTGGCCTATCCGATGTCTGCATGGTGGTCTGTGTATTTTATTGCTTATGGTTATAGTGGGGATAGAGGCCTGCCCGCACTCTGAATGAATTTATATTGTTTTTGAAGTGTTTAAATGTTTGTCCATGTTTGCTACAGCCTGCCTGGCCTGGCCTGCCTGCCGTATACGGGGCGTATGCGTAATGCGAATTTATGCAGGCTTAATGTTAATGCTGGGCTGGGCGGGGTCTGGGCTGGGCGGGGTCTGGGCGGGTGTTGTGGAAATATGCAGATGAAAGAGAGAAATACTCCAATGGCAATTTCCTCACTTCAATGGCAATAGATTGAAGTTTATGCAAATAACGCTTTGAGGAGGGAGACTTTGATATAAGTGCTAATTAAATAAGACAAAGTCAACTTTAATTTGATGTTAATAGACAGCAGGAAAATGTGGAATTCCCAAGGGGAATTTCCTTCTTAAACACTAAACCAACATCTGACCAAATAGTTACAAAAACTTTTGAGTAAATCAATATTAATTGCTGGAATTCACTCATCCAAAGATTTTGTTAATAAAAAAGCCAAAACAGAAAAAAACAAAATGTGAAACAACAATCTGAAATATTTTCACAATTTCTGCTGCTGGGGGTTTTCGCTCGCCGCTTTACTACTTTTCCGCTTTCCACTCTTTTGACCGATTGTCGAGTCGAGGAAAAACTTTTGCAACTTTTGCCGCTTGCTGCATTTGTGCGGCATCCCTCCTGGTCCCTCCCTGGGACCAAAACGTCGCGTTCTGTATAGCTAATGCCTCGGACCCTCTGTCCCCAGTTCCCAGTCGTAGGATTGCTCGCCTTGTGTTATGTGCTTATTATAAAATAATTAAGTCCTTTAGGAAATTATAGTTCTTGTTGCTCCGCTTTGGTGCAATCTTTTCCCTCCTTTTTTATTCTCTCTCTTCCTCTTGGAACTCTGTGATTTCTGTGCTCTCTCCCCACATTCTTCTTTTGCTTTTGTGCATTTAATAGTTGTGGCTTTTGATTCTCCTTTTTTGCGCTTGATTACACATATGAGTGTGTCAGCAAGGAATGAAATAACATTGAAATGATTACCTCAAGCTTAAAAAACTCTACATAAATTGAAGGAAAGTCTCGGGATAGTTATTTTTTACATGGATAGATGTGTGTGCTCCGTCATGCTCTACCCACAGGCCGACACACGACACGACACACACACAAATTCATTTTACTTGTGGGCTGCCACTGGCATATGAGTAATTTATTGTGTATCTAATTAATTATTGCTGTCTGCGTAATTTTTGTGGCACAGAATGAATGTGCCTCTGTCTGTCTGTTCGAATGCCACATCTGTGGGTGTGTGTATCTGTGTGGGCAGCATCGTTAGCATTGACTTAATTGCCAGCCCACAGAATGACTCTATTAGGAGTTCAAAACCTAGTCGTATCTTGAACCCACAGGCAGGCCCTGGCCCTCGACATGATCTATGTGTATGACATGTGCCCTACAGAACCAGCACCAGCTTCAGCTTCAGCTCCAGCTGCACTTAAATTTATGTATCCTCTGGCCAAAACAGCTAAAAGTCTCTTTAAAAATGCACTGCACCGTCGGGCAGCGGTCGTGCCAGAGTGCAGACCCATCCATTTTTACATGCCACGGAGTATGACAAGTGTTGGCCAGCTATAAACAGGAAGCAGGACACCCAGGACACCCAGGACACGCAAGACCCTTGATAGAGGCATGGACACTGACACCATGCCAACGAGCCATGAATGGCCCTTTAGTCAATGTCCATGTGGGTGTAAAAGCCGTTTGAGTGTGGGCTTTTCCGCGAGTGTGTTTGACTTTAGAGGTTCCCTTATAGTGCTGGTTACTTTTAGGGATCTCTGCTGCTGCTGCTGCTGCTGCTGTTTCAGGAGTATTACACGTTGCACTTTAAGATATCACAGCACTGACAGCGATTATCGCATATCAATTACCCAATATTCATGCATTCTGAGGGCAAACACGCGCTGATATTGGGCTCTAATCAATTTGCCATGGCCAAAACCAACCGACGGGATTTGGCATTCCCATCGTACCATCATGCTGATTAGGTTTGAAGGCAGCTTGGACTGGTTTGCTTGTGCATTTACCTGCAAGGAGGTACTCCACTCCATTCAAGCGGAATGTTGACCCAGTAAACAAGCAGTACACCAGCGACAGCCAGCCGATAATCAGGGTGCAACGCGTTTTGGTCCACTCCACAAAACGTGACAAGGATCGCAAGGGCCCCACTACTGCTGCTGCCGCTGCCGCTGCCGCTGCTGCTGACCTGTTAGCGGAATGGAAAGCAAACATCCTGACGCCCATCCTGACAAAAGAAGCCAGCTTCAAACTCCCAACTGCAAATTCACCCTGCTGGCCCAGGCCCAGGCCCAAGACCAAGTTAATGAATCGTAGCCCACTTGCAACCATATGAAAATTAATTACCAAACTAGTTCGGAAAACTTTCGATGCAGCAAAAGTTAAACGCACCGAAAAAAGTTAAGGGGAAGCCAGAGAGCAGAGCACAGCAGAGCAGAGCCAACCAATCAATTTTCGTCTGCGACAAATGGAATGCTGCAAATGGCCCAAAAAATCGTTAATCAAATTAAAATTTATTTCGTATTTTGCCAGCCCAGACATGGGCGAGCAAATTTATCATGGAAGCCAGTGTAAAATCCTGCACTCGATGTATCTGTATCTGTATCTAAATGTGTCCATGTGTATGTGTATCTGTGTACGTGTGCGCATAATTTTGATGGTTCGCTTCGAAGTGGTTTTTTGGTCATTTTTCGTTTGTTTTGTCGACCAGGCGGCGCATAAATTTGCATCTCAATTGGCTGTTGGCCATTGGCTTTTGCCTCTGCTGCTGCTGCTACTCCTCCTTCACCTCATCCTGTTGACCAGTGTACCAAAATTCCTTGTTGTGGCTGACGATTTGCCATTTTAATTAGGCAATGTCCTGTCAAAAGCAGCCGCTGGCTGTGGCTCTGGCTATGGGTTGAGAGAGAGATAGCGACTGTGATTTGACGGGTGTTTCCGGTCAACTGTTTGTCCAGTCAAACAAAGTGAGAAAGAAATCGCGTTGCCCCCTTAATGGGGGCCATACAGCACATAGTTTCTCTCGAAATACCGGATTATGATCGAGTTTTACATTAGGGTTAAATTAACATGCCAGCTATTAGCTCTAATTAATTCTAATATCATTAAAAAGTCTGGCAAAGTGGGAAAGTGGTATTTTCCTGTATATAAGTATTTTTAGCTTATTTTGAATAGAGAAAACTTTTGCATTCGTTTGACGTTCAGACAAGCATACAAAAACTGCAACTAAATAATTGTCAAAGACTGTGCAAACGTCAATACAGTACAAACCAAACGCATTCATGCACACACACACACACACACAGACACATATATATATATATATATGTGTTCACAGACAGGGGACCAGGGGAGCGCGCTGCCGTTTCCGTTTCCGCCTTTGGCATGGCGAGTGCGTGTCTGCGGCTTTTGGCCATGAGTTTTGCATGCCTGTGTGAGGGATTGTGGGTGACTGTTGACAATTTTGTGGTCAAGTGGAGTCAACAGCCACACAGTGGCATTAAATTGCTCATGTGTCAAGCCGAAAGACTGGGGAGCAGGCAAAAAGTGGACATTTTTAGAAATTTCCAGCTCTCCAATGAGCTAATTCGTTTAGTTTTTTGTCCACAAATTCCATTCTCAAAGTTACCCAACTACTCGTACGTGTTTCGACAAACCATTTTCAGTCCAAAACTAATAATAATTGAATATAAAAGTAAGCAAAATTATATTATACAACTTATTAAACTTAATTAAATGGTGCATTTTGTGGCATTTAACTTTTGAAATGCTACGCTATACCAGAAGAGGCAACTGCAATGCCTCTGCCCAAGCTGCAACTTTATGAGGCTGGCGGCCATTTATTTTCCTGCCTCACGGTTTAGCCTATGCCTTGGCTTCATTAAGTTTTCCCATTGCGGTTTTTAATTAATTAATGTCTTCACATATACTCTCATGTGGTGGCACAGTTTACGGCTTAGAAGGCAAGGCAGCCACCAGACAAAGTATTAAAATTAAACCGGAGCATGTAGGCACGTAATTAAAAAGTGTGTGTGTGTCCTAGACGAGACCTTATGCTCCGGCAAAGGAGAGCCAAAGAAGCTGGAAACTGAGTCAACAACTTTCTATTTTGTCAATGAGCTACAGCTGCAGCTACAGCTGAAACAAACAGGAGTTCGAGTCAGTGTCATGAACCTCCTGCAAATGACACACTCTGCATATGAAACGAAAAATAATTTTTCAATTCACAAATGAAACTTTTGGCACACACACACACATACACAACACAGATACAAAAAGGAGAGCAAACTTTAAACTTTTCATCAGCAGCTGCAGCAGCAGCAGCAGCAGCAGTTCCCCAATGTAAAGTGGTAAACCAGGAGAGAGGAGCAGAGCAGGAGAGCAGGAGAGCAGGAGGCAGAGGAGGATATGGGAGGTCCAGCTGCAATTGTAATGCCACTGTACCACCGAGTGTGTATTTCGTTGGGGTCGGTGGGTTTTTTGTGTGGCACTCCTTACTGTTTTTCTTTTAGCCACGGCACAAACTCCAGAAGGAAATTACAAACCAAAGTAAACGCCAAGAGCAGCCAAGGAAGTTGTTGACGCAGGACGAGCGCCGGCGCTGAGTGTCAGTGTCATATCCTGTGCCAAAAGTGCACACAGAACTCCAGACCCCGGGCCAGACCCATAACCGAGAGCCGAGAGCCAAGCGCCAAGACCCAGCACCGAGGACCAAGGAGTCGAGTTGAGTCGAGACTCCGAAACCCAGACAGAGACTGAGGCTGCACATTACAAATGAATAATTTATGCGCGCGCTCTCAACGGCAGATGGATGTGGGATATGGATGGGAATGAGAATGGGGATGGGGATGGGGACGGGGATGGAGATGGAAATGGGAGCCACTGCAGACTCCTGCCACCCATAGACACAGTCACGGAGGACTGCGGCAACGTCCAATCCTGGTCAATGCCAAATGAGTTGTGGCAACGTCTCGCTGGTGCCATAAAAGGGAAAAAGGCAAACGGGAAGCTGTTGCTCTGCATAAACTAAAATCTTTTGCACCGAAAAACCACTTCTCTCCCCCCACCACACCAGCCCTCTCTTTCCAGCATGCCAGGACCAAAAAGGAGCAGAGCAAATTACATGGCTCTGGTGTGAAAATTATCTCCTTGGCAAAGCGGCAAAGAAGACGGAAGAAAGCGCAAACTCAAAAGTTATTAGAGCAAATTTTTGCCTTTTGCCTAAGTAATGGCCAAGTGCATATCTCTCAGCACATATTGAGTTATGACTTAATTGGATAAGAGCCCGCTTTGCGCAACTTTGCACTCCCATTCCGCTGGCCCATAAAGTTAGCCAGCCCCAAAGTTTAGACAACATTTTTCCTGGAGCCAGCTCCTGGGTGGTGGAATGCGGTGAAATGGATCTCATAAGACTGTGATTATATTCTTGGTGAGCCCAAAATAATTTCTTCTCCTTATCTTGCTTCTCCCCAGCCTTCGAATATTTGCCCTTTGCTCTACCCTGATTGCAGTGTTTTTTGCTTTCTCGGTTGTGCAATCGTTATCGTAATTATTGGCATACTCCATATACATATAGAGAAGACTCTTTTTTTATTTCATAAATATGACGTCAAAGCATTTTAATCGACATTTGATAAGGCAAGGCTTATGCTTTGTTGAAGCCGTTGGGAATATAATATATTTTATTGATAAAACTTTGCAGGAAATGGTACCATCGTCACAGTTTTGGTTTCGAAGATACTAATAGATTCTGTCTATATGGTTTACACTCTCACATGAAAGCAACACAAAAGAATCTCCAATCAAAGCAACTTTAATGCAAATACGCTACCATTTCCCCATCCATCTCCCTTGAAGCCGCTTCCGTTACACGCAACAAAAAAACAACAAAAAATACTGATAGAAGGAATCAAGGATATAGAAACACCGACAGAATGGCAGTGCGATTTGTGCTCATTTGTCAATGCACTGGTGTGCTGCGTCGCCGCTATTCACTTTGCCATTCGCTCCATGTTGCCCCTTTGGCCATACCCCATGCACCATGCCGCATGCCGCATGCCACATGCCGAATGCAGTTTGTAGCTGTCTTTGCATTTGTCGATGTTGCCAGCCATTTTGTTAGAGCACGGAACACGAAACAATACCCATTGTCAGTTTTGGCTGCCTCCATCCTATCCATTTGGTGCATGCTGTTGGGATTTTAATTTATAATTCAACACTCGAACATCTCGTCAAAGAGTTTCATCAATATGCACTCCAAAATCAACAGCACGATTCACAGCCATATAAGCCGATTAAGCTATTCGGTTATCCAGCGACTCTATGGGACTTAATCAGTTGTTTTAGTGAACGGAAAATACCCATTTGCCTTTGGCTGACAAAAGACCCTTTCAGCATACATACATTTTTTTGATTAACTTCAATTTTTTGTTCAAACATTAACACATTATTGTATTTAATGACCAAGAATCTTTACTCGTAAACATAAAACGATCTCTAAATTCAAGTGAGCAAAGTACATATAATTAATAAGTTATTACTTCTAGGGTGTGACACTAACACATACGACAAACCAAATGTCAAGTGAAAATACTTATCCCTGCATTCACTCAAATGATCACCTGCAGGAACGATCTATAATAACCCTGTGTACCAAAACGCGATAGTAAAACGAAACTATCATAAAATTTTCGAAAACGAACTAAGAAATGATACAAATCAACGAGCGATGAGTGAAGTCTCGTTAAATGTTCGCTGACGAACTCAGAAAAGTGTATTTTGCGAACAAAAAGCATGCGACGATTCTTAAGAATCCAATAATGTACAGCCAAACAAATACCACTGTTCATATTCTTAACTGTACTCACAGTACATACGCACATGTAATATCAAGATATACTTAACAAGGTAGCCGCATTGAGAGAGCAAAGAGGAAGGAAGCAAAGAGGGCGAGAGAGCGAGGCTACCTTGTTAAGTATACCTTGGCCGCACTCGCTCTCTCGCCCTCTCTCTGCCTAGGTCCCTATGCTCAAAAGGCTTTATTATTCTGCTCGGCAGCGCCGCGTCAGAGAAAATGAATCGTGTTTCTTCGTGTCCCTTGTCTGCGCTGCGTGCCGCCCCCTGATGTAGATCGACGCAAGGTATACTAAACAAGGTAGGCTGATTGGTTCGCTCGATCTCTACTTAGCTACATATATTTCAGTCTGCCTGCAGCAGTTGTGATCGAAGCATCTCCGCGGATAATTTTTTCTTGTTCCCTTTGACTTTTTTTTTTGCAGCACAAAACTCACATTCATATATACATACATTTGCATGTATGTATGTATGTACGTACAAATTTCTTTGTTTTGACACAAGCGAGCAAACGCATTACTCCTTTGAGACTCTTTCTCGGAACGCATTTCTGAGTCTCTCTCTCTCTCTCTCTGCTTTCATTTTGAATAGCTACATATTCTCTCTCTATAAGCCTACCTTGTTTAGTATACCTTGGATCGACGCCAGATCATTCTGAATGGCGCATAGCAAACAGCAAGTCGCGTATACTAAAGAGCTAAGCGTACACACCTCGTTTCACTCTCACAAAAAACATTTCAACAGGTACAAAACACTGGCAATGACTCACTTCGAATTCGTGTTTGTCTTCGACTTAATAGCGTGTCGTGTGCGTGCTCTGCAGGCAAAAGTGATCAGAGATGTTGGTTAAGAGAATCGTAGCGCTTAAATAAAAGGCGACGAGAATACTCTTCATTTTTCATTCATGTTATTGTTAATTCTTTAATTCAGACTAATTATGACTCAGTCAATTCAATAGTCTTTAATATCTCGATTCCCAGAATAGAAACAAACCCGCTCGCGTATAAGAAAGAAAAAGACAGAATTTGAGAGAGAGAGAAAGACGAGAGAGAGAGCGAGAGACTCTCTGTACGATTTACGCTGCTCTCTTTGCATGGAACAGCATGCGATCAGTATTCTTCCGATCGTTGAGTAGATCGAACGATGCTTTATCGCGAATCTTTGTTGTCGATTGTTTTTTTTTTCATTAGCTTCAAAATTGGTGCGTACATAGAGTGTATGAAGAATACATTTGATTATTTAAATATTTATTTAACTTAAAGTCCATGCTAGTTTACCACTGGAAAAGTGGAAGTGTAAAAATGGACAGAAGATCGCATTGAGCAGCAGATGCGATGCGCAAATTGATTGTTCTGATGGCAGCGATGAGACCTTTGTCGAATGCTACAAAGAGAACTGCGCCGAGTACCAGTGCTCGTATGGTGGCTGCTTCAAAAAGAGCCAGCTGTGTGACGGCAAAGCCGACTGCTGGGACGGGACGGATGAGCATGCACAGCATTGCCGCAAGGAGCAAATGGCAGAACCAGAACCCTTGGATACTGTTCTCACGATGAGATGCCTGTAAAGAAAACTGTGTATTGATCACTGAAAAAAGCCTAATTACACTACTCAACAAAATTCAACTTTTTTTTCTGCTGTCGCACAAAGTGACTTTATCTGATAGATTTGGAGATTTAAAAATTTTTAAAGAATCATTTTTGTTTTTCGAGGTTTCGTTTTTTTTAAAGGAATTTTTTAAAAATGTTGTATTTTTTTCAGAGGTAGTGCCCTTATTTTTCACATACCTTAAGTTTGAAAAGCTGAAAAATGCAGCTACAAATCTCAAATTAAATTGAAATCAAATTTCATTATTTTTTCGCTATTTTTCCCCGAAATTGTGAGTTTGAAAACTCAGGAAAAGTCACAAAAAGAATATTTTATTGCTAACTTTTTTAGTTTTAGATCGACACATTAATTAGGCGTCGATTAAAGTATTGTTTTTTAAAATCGGTGAATAAGCGGCTAAGTTACAACATTTCTAGGAAACTTAAGTTATGTGAAAAATAGATACACTACCTCTGAAAAATAATATCAAATTTTTAAAAAATTCTTTAAAAAAAAACTACAATTGCTTCTTTAAACATTTTACAATCTCCAAATCTATCAGAAAAAGTCATTTTGGACGACAGCGGAAAAGTCGTGCTGACTAGTGTTAATACTGTTTTCTAGGGACAATCAGCGGAGATGCCCTACTACGGAGGAATGTCTGGATAAGAAGTACTTCTGCGACGGCATCAGGGACTGCGCGGATGGCAGCGATGAAAGTAGAGAGACCTGCATTGCGACCCCACACTGCCCCAGTGACACATTTCGCTGTGCCTATGGTGGCTGTCTGGCCAATGCGAAGGCCTGTGATCATCAGATCGATTGCATGGATGGAACCGATGAAGAGGCAGAGATATGCTTTGAAATGCGTGGAAGACCCCAAGGCGGTCTGTGGCCCAGTCATATTCCGAGAAGGAATCCCACAGGCCGGACCACATCGGCAGTGCTTGTTTATCCGAAAAGCAAAACTTCCCCCAATACCACTAAACCTTCGTCCGGGGCTGGAAGTTGCACCGTTCCTAGCAGCCTCAATAATCTGCAAGTGAAAACCCTCTTCAATGTGCTGCCCTATAAGTTTGGCTCATCGATAGCCGATTCGGTTGTGGTGCGATTGAGCTGCCATGGGAATAGTCAGCTAAGGGGCAATGATGTAAACCAATGTCTAAAAGGCGTTTGGCAGGGACCCTGGCCCGAATGTACTCCCACCTGCTCGCTCAGCCCAATCAACAAAGATCTCTCCAATCGGGCGATCTGCAGCTACAAGGGTGATATCAGCAAGTGCAATCAACTGAGCACCATTGGCACCTCGATGAATGTAACCTGTGCTCCCGGCTACAAGCCCAATAGTAGAGTCACCTCAGAGACCCGCATATGCGAGACGCATGGCCAGTCCGGAATAGCAGAATGGAAATCCACAGAGAATGCTCCATTACATTGCATTCCAGACTGTGGTAAAATCGTACCAACCTTTGAGCATTATCCCTGGCGGGTTACCATATTTCAAAGTGATGACACCCTGTCTTCCTATGCATTCAAATGCTATGGCACAATCGTCAGCCCGTGGCTGGTTTTGACCAACCGCAACTGCACCAATATTAAGGATCCGATGCGGTATGCCATTGCTGAGGGAAGTCAATTGACCAACTTTAGAAAAAATGAGGAGCATGCCTATGTGCTCCACAACGTGGACACGGTACGAAGGTACGTCGTTCACACTCTAAAAATATATTCAGATTAACATTAACCTCAATCCAAAATCTTTGCAGGAGACAGGGGCTTCTAAAACTGGTTAATCCCCTAATACTTTCGGCATCAGTGCGACCCATTTGCCTGCCTCCAATACCTAAAAGGCCCCAAACTAAAAAAAGGAAGTCGTTGGTTTCCATTACCACTTCAGATAACCACAAGATTTATTATATTGATATCGATAAAAATTTGCTTACAAAGATAAACAATTATTAAGTGAAAAAAAAAACCGAAAAATCCTTATTTCCATGTTCCTGTTTAAAAACCCTCACCGATTTTTATATCAAAAACTGTTGTTCTTTTATACGTACACTTTTCTATTAGTTTTTTTATTATTAGTGAATTTGCTACCACTATTTATAATTACTTGAATCCAGCAATTAAAAATGACAAAGCGATCCGTAACAACTGAACTGCTCACGCCATCGGCCAAGATTGCTCCGCAGCTGAGGCCATGGGAGGTCATAGCTTGGTCCCAAGAGCAGCTCGGAGGCATCTACTCGGACTGGGGAATGTACTTTAGCCGCCAAAGTCACTTCAGAACCGGCGTTCAATATTTTAATAAAGCCTTGGAGATCAATCCCAACCTCACGAATACTCTGATGAGACGTAGCAAGACCAAAAGGAAGAAGGGCAATGCACCCGCAGCCCTGAAGGACTGTACCAGGGCCGATGGTATAAACGATCTTTGATAAGGAATCATTTTTACTACCTTTTCGGTTGTTCTACTGCAGAAATCCTCAGTTCGTCGACGGGCGACATTCCCCGTCCAGATGTTAAAATTGAGATCTCCGATGCGCTTTACGAATCGAATCGCTTCGAGGATGCCAAGATAAATCTTCATAATTCTTTGGGGCTGTTCAAAGGGGCCCAGGCCGAGCCCAGTATCAATCGACTCGATGTGGTATGCTCAAAACTATCAGTATCAGATTCCCAAAGCCTCGATGCAATCGCTCATGTCTTATTCAGGTCGATGAGAACTTTAAGGAGATATTGGGTGGTGAAACCTCACATGCAGTGGAGCGCCTGATCCTTGGCATGACTGCCGATCAGGCCAGGCAGCCAAAGCCACTCACGGATAATTGTGATGTTGTTAGCATATTAGAAGTTCCGGTAAGTCCATTAGTTCATATCGAGAAGATCTCGAACGTGCTTGATGCCCCATATGTAGGAGGTATTTGTCTCCCCACTGGAACAAGCCAGACGAAAGCGATGCTTCAATATCTACAATCAGACGTATCTCAATAAATGCTGGCTGGATATGGAATTCCTCAAGGATCTGCGCAAGAACTCCAATATGCTGCCGCATTATGCGAAGAAATCGTCACCCTATTTGAAGAATCTGATGGATACAAATTACACATTAGCGCGCTCTTCAACGGTTCGAACATTTGCCATGAGTACTCCCAAAAATCTGATATTTATTTGTTTGTATACATATGCAGAAAATGCTGCAAGCACGTTGCCCCATGTACGCCAAGTACTACCAAAGACATCCCAACGAGGAGTTGCATCGAAAACAACAGGAGGAAAATCTATACAGAATTCAGTATCAGACGAGAAGAAATTTGTTCAAGATTTTGAGAACCATACGGCAACTGAAAGCAATCGGTTCATTAGATGTGAGTATTTCCTTTGGGTTTGGGGTTTAAGGGTTCTCTTCTTATGTCCTTCTCACAGAAACTATCGACATTTGTTGAGGGGGTTATGGGCGATTATGTTACCATTAAGACGCTTCGCATAATTCCATGGAAATTTGAATTCATTAATGAGGTCTACAACCACTTGGGTTTGGCGCTCATTAATAAATACAAACTTCCCAGCGATAAGCATGTCTTGAAGGGCAACCAGCGCCTATTGAAACTCTTCGATCTGCCCCATGAAACGAATGAAAATCCGGAGAACGAACATCCGAAACGAAACAAAACGATGAACATACAGCAACCCGACTTGAGTGATCCCAAGACTGAGCTGTTCAAGTGGGTATTGCCATATTTTACAATCGGATGCAATTATAAATTAATTGATTTCCCAGAAAACTGTCCGCTCGCTATGAGAGTCGCATGAGATTCGCCAAGTATCCCATAGAGCGTGCCTATCTGCTGCACGAGTTGGCCCAAGCCCATATGAACAATAACTCATTTGATATGGCAGTGTCACGGGCGCGCAAGGCAATGGAGGGTGAGTCATATCTGTGTGACGATGCATATAAATTGCATTCTTCAATTACAAACTTTAACAGAGGCCTCCAGATGCAACAACACTGTGTGGTGCTTGCTGAGTCTGATGGTCATCTGCAAGGCGCACGCGATTTTGGGTAAAGTCGAACATCAGAAGGATGCACTCAGCGAGGCCTTTGAGTTGTCCAAACGCCTGAGGAACCTGGATCTGTGCCTGTTCATCGATGTATGCCTGAAGGTCAATGGAGAGGAACTAATCGTCAAGAGGCTGTCATCAAAGAGATCGAGCACGAAGTTAAGCCATGATTCGGATGTCGGCTAAATTGCGCATCCAAAGAGGACGCTAAATGGCCAACTGGTTTTCAACCAATCCCGTTGATGGATAACACAAAGAGTCACAGCTAAATTACATAGACATAGACTGTAGAATCTGTAATTGTGACAAGGAAATATATTTCCGTATGTAATCTATTATAAAACATTTTGAGTCTAATGAGTTACTGGGGTACCCTGGGGGCCTGCTTCCGTGTAATTGTGGCACAAGTTTGTCAACGGAAAAAACTTTAAAGTGCGACTTTCCTCTTGTATTTCCGGCATGCCAAAAACTTTATCTCAATGAGAGAAACCTCAAACACATTAACGGCTGCTGGTGTTGGCCATTCAATCACGGCAAAGTGCAGCTGCAGAGCAGAGCAGAGCACTGCTCCACCAACTGGTTCTTGTATATATATATAAATAGTTGCTGCTGCTTCCTTTCCTTTCCGACTTCGACTCCGACTCCAAGTTCTATTCTTGATTCCGTGCTGCTGCGTGCTGTCGGAGGCGGCAACCTTTTCAGTGTAAACTTTGCACACAATTTCGGATTTCAGCGGGGAAATGCTGGGATCTAAGCTTGAATCAGACTTTTCCTCTCTACTGCTGTCGCTTCCTTAGTTTTTCCTGGTGTCTTGCCACCTGGCGGCGGCAGGAAGTTCCGAGCAGCATCGCGCACACAAAAGACTCAAATAAATGAAGCCATTTGTTGTGTTGTTAGCTGATTTTCGATGCAAAGGTTTGGCCAAAAGGTGGCAAAGTTTTGCACCACCTGGCATCATCCAGCACCAGCACCAGCACCACCTCTGCCTTTGAAAATTGTTGGCAATTCCCATTAGTTGCTTGTCATTTAAATTTTTTCCCCTGGCCTCTGCCGAGAGCTTCGGGCTTGGCTTCGTGTGTTTTTTGAGTGTGTTTTTTTAAATCCAGCACGTCGAAAACTTTCCGCTTTCCCTTGACTTTTGGCCCCCGTTCTGAAGAAGGTGATGTACATGCTACAAATGATGCCACTGCTACATGCAACGGAAGTGGAGAATTCAGCAGCGGAAATCATTTGTCGACCTTTTTGTTAGCTGTTAATTTAGCAATATTTTTCACTGCCTCTTCGGCTGAGATTAATTACACGGTGAAGCTCTCAAGATTGAGATACTGAATGCTAAGTAGTTGGAAACTGTTCTCTATCTTGTGTATATTTGCCGTGACATTACTCTGCGCCCTAGGGGCCTCATTATCCACTTTAAAAAGAGCTTTAAGGCCACCGCAAAATGTTCAGATCCCCATCATCGGAGTGGCAGCATGGTAAGCATCGGGGAATGTCTGCATTGTGCTTTGTGTGTTTTATGAGGCAAAATTACACAAAGCCAAATAAGAACAAAGAATGCAGAAGGCAGGCAACAAAGAGAAACAGCAGCAGTAGCAAGGAGCCTCCGACAGCAGCAAGGAGGCAACTAAAATTGCAACTCAACTTTGTAGAAACACCGGAGGCTGTTGCTCTTGTTGCAACTGCCACTGCGGCTGCTGCTGCTGCTCTGTTGCATGCCATAAAAAGGCCAAAGAAATTGCTTGCAAGCAATTAAAAGCGCAGCAAGGCAAATAAATAGCCACGCCCACGATCAACGCCCCACAACAGTAATAGACTTAAGCTAAACGGAGTCGTCAGTGGCTGCTGTAGCTGTAGTTACCAACTTGACGTACTAGCTGACTAATTAGTCATAAAATTACACGGACGACAGGACGACAGGAGAAAGTCGAACAAAGGTCTGGCAAACACAGCAGAGGAGGTCCTATAGAGGGAGGGAGGGAGGCTTCCCAGTGGCCAAGTCAAAGTGCACTGAGAGACGCCGGAAGCAGTTGGCGGTGACGGAAATGCGTGCCCTCTCCCTCACTCACACACATGCCTATATATATATGTATATATAGTATATGTGTCGATGCCTGGACCTCGTTCTGTATCCTGGGCCTGTGCCATTGCTTATGCTTGGGGCGTTTTGTCTGCCACTAATTGCTGATTTCCCGTGCCGCTGGCTTTGGAAGCGGTCTGAAAAACTAGCGATGGAAGGGTGTAGGGTGTAGGGTGAATGCCACACACACACTCACGATTGCATCACTAAGGACTAAGGACGGAAATAGTGTGACCATCCTCCACACTTCACACACACACGTAACCAAAGCTAGGCCGCACATTTGCCACATCACTTATTAGCTTTATTGCTTTTAACAATTTCAACTTCCACTTCCTGCAAACTGGATGGCAACTAAAACGTGTGCTGATTAGTGGCACATACTCGTACTTACACACAGACACACACACACATACACTTTGGTTGTCTGACGCCCCAATGCCAGAGCCTGGAAGCAGAGAGGCAGAGCCATAAATTCCTGAGCTGCAGGCAGAACTGCAGCCAAAGTCAAAGGCAACCAAACCCCACCCCCACCCACACACACACAGAGGAACAAGCCAGAATGATAGTAATACGAGGAGTGGAAAGAGTGGGGGGTAGTGGGTGCAACGAAGGCTTGGGCCAGGCAGACACATGCAACATTTAACATTGCAGACAATTTATAAGGACATTCATGGCACACGGCGATGGCGATGTGAGAGCGAGTGGGCCAGGCACATAACTTGGCACTCGGCACAATGCGAACAGCTCTGTTCTGCCCCCATCCGGTGCGGCCATGTGTCCTGTTTTAGTTTTTTCTTTTTTTGTGTTCGGCCCCCCTCTCCCCCCCTTCGCCAGTCTAAGGCTCCCTCTGGGGCCTCTGGGGCAGCACTCTCTCTGGTCCGCTCGCATTGTATGTGAAATTCAACATTTAAGCCACTTATGGGGCAAGTTGAACTGGCATTTCAAAGGCTGCGTTGCAAGCAGCCGGCAGGAGGCAGTAGTAGCACTGGCAGGAGCGGCAGGACAATGCAGGACCGGCTGGCAAGATTTATGGCTGCCTAAGAGCGTGAGAAGAAGAGCGCCAGGAGAGCGCCATGCGGATCCAGTGGCAATGATAAATGCCACCACGAAAACGTTTAAAACGAAGCAATAATATTTAGCATGTAATAAATGGATTAAGACAATTACACTGGGAATATTCGCAGGGTACACACTCGCTATACACCTTACCAGCTAGAAGCACAGCAATTTTCCCCTGCCCAATCTTCTGGCAATCTCATCCAATTTGATATCCATTCGATGCACCCGAAACTGGCTCAATCTGTCAAACCGCCGGACACTTAAATCTGCCAGGCAGAGAGGCAATTTTATGGCTGCAACTGAAGCTGCAGCTGGAGGATGGAGGCTGTACGAGTAGTTACATTTTGTAGGTTAATGCATCGAAGACAGGACAGGACCGCACACACACACACACACACACAAACACAATCGATGCCCCAGCATCGACCCAATCCAGTGCAGAGTCTCTGTTCGGGCCAATTCTTTGGGGGACAACTTAAACTGTGGGGCAGAGTGGGATTGTGTGTTGAATGCATGCAAATTAGATTCGGGCGAGGTAGCAATGGGGCCAATCCGTTGTCCAGCCAAGCGACAAGGATAACTAAGCCACAGCCGCCTCGAACGGGCTACGGTTACGGAAACGGGAACGATGCACTCCTGGAGGATTGGCTTGGCAAAAAATCCCAGGGAAATCTGCGGAAAATTAGATTCCACTCTCTCTCCCCCTCCAACTACCATCCGAAAACTACGGCTACGTGCTGGCAAACCGATTGTTGGGTGGATTGCAACTTGCAAGCTGTATTTATGACACGTGACCAGATGAAATTATTTGCGACCTGGCATTCTTAAATTGTAATTGTGGCACTGCAACCTCCTTTTGTGCCGTCACACGACATGAAAAAGGTGGACAGCTCAGGCACACACACACACACACACACACAGGCAGGATCATACATACATATACGAGAAGGACGAGTGCGAGTGCGAGTATATGCAAAGTCGGGTGGGGTCCTTCGATTCTGCCTGCTTCTGACAGTTCTGTTCGGTTGAGGCTTGGCTTTCGCCCGACGATGTCTAGATAATAAAGTCCCCTGACAGCTCAGATGTCATATTGGGATATTCTTATGAGACGCGCACAGCAGCGCAGCGATTACGCGACAAAGAAAAAGTCTAACGCGGGGGTACGAGTACACAAAACATACAAAAATAGATGATATGCCATGCACACATACGAATACGAGTATGTATTTATTTGCCAAATGAGCTGCGTGAACAGTGGACGTACATCAACTCATTTGTGTAAGAAATTGTATATTCCCCAGTGGGAAGGATCCTGCATTCCACTGTGGCTCAGGCATATCCTGCGGCGCTTCTTTTGTGAGTTGAAACAAAAGCGGAAAAGAACCTTCTCCGTGGCAGTGCAGCAGTAACAAAGCCCACCCCCCATTCCCGTATCTCACATCCTTAAGTTTGATTTCTTTAAGAGCAAAAAGTAAATCAAATGAGTTTTCGCATGCCGCTGACAGATAGCATTGAATGCAAATGGCTCTGGTCTCTCCGCCCATTTCTATAAAGACAAAGCTTATAAATGAATGGCCAAAAAACAAAAAATACACGCCGAACCGAACCGAGAGAAAGACAATTCAATGCGTGACTTGACTGAGCAACTGACGGATGTACTTGAAGTCAACTTCATTTTAATCAGCGACTGACAGCGACGCCCAACTATTAAAAGGGAAACGTAATAGTGTGTCTGTCTCCTTGGCCTCGAGCCAGAGCTAGAGCCAAAGCCAAAGCCAGAGCCCTTGCCCTTATTCCGCCCACCTTTAACTGGGGGATAACGATGAATTTGATAAGCCCTGGGTGATAAGGCGGCGCCGCGGCAGACGTTCTTCGACTCGACTTCAGTTCAAAATGGCGTCACAAAATACATTTTCAAACGAGCAGCGAAAACGTGAGTTGATTAGCAATAACCCGCTGGCTTTCTTTCCTGTATATGTATATGTATACGTATACGAGTGCTGGTCTGTGCCATTGTATGGGGGTATCCTTAGCGCCATTTTGTTTCATAGCCGAGACAAGTTTAATGGGCGCTCTTAAAAGGTTTTCCGGGCACCCACCCACCCGACACATTAGTGCTGCTGCCACTCGACGGATACTAAAAAATTGTGTGCATCAAGATATATGGTAAGCACGTGGCTGCCATATGTCAGAGCGCTCGCCTTTTATTAATATTTTATATGTGTGTTTTTGTTTATCAAAAAGCAAACAAACAAACATCAAAAATGAGAATTTTTTGTGCTTATTTTCGTTTTCATCGCCTGATGAGTTTCCAATGAAAATTGCGTAATGGCCGATACAGTTTTTCCGATTCTGGGCTTCAATTGAAAGCTTCGGCAATTGTCAACTATTTCGATATAGTTTCATGGCATAGCTTATATTGTTAGCTGCTTTAATTTGCCATCGGCTGTCATTTGCCACAGTTCGAGGGCCTCTTTTGTCCCCCTCCCACCCCCACCCCCACCCTTACTCTCCATCACCATCTCGATCTGCATTCGCATTTGCATTTGCATTTATTTTTATTGCTCACGCTCTCTTGCCTTTCGATGGTCATTGAAACTGAAGGCCATTAAATGGCCAACAATATATTTAAAATTAATAATCATGGAACTCAGCGCATAACCAAACAAACCTAAAAAAATATATGTAGTTTGATGATGAATTTAAGAAATAAATTAAAGAAAATACAAGCGATCATTTAGAGAAATTTAATTGATTTTAGAGATAATGCAATGCTGAATGGTTTGTAGATAGAATTTCAGAAATGGATGAGAAAAAAGCAGAAGCATTCCCCAAAACAAATAGCACATCGCTCCAAGGCCTTCACCAAACAAAACTTCATCAAAAAAGATACAAAAAATAAAATGAATCTCAGCCAATAAACCATAAAATGACAAGCGACCCAAAATGCAGGGCAGGACATTGACAAAGCTCTCCAAGAAATTGGCCCCAGAAATATGCAAAAAGAAACAAAACTGAAAAACACAATCCAAACAAAAGGAAATTAAAAACATAAATATAAAAGTCAACTCACATGCGCAAGGGTCAGTCGGTGGTGGCAAGGTGCCTGGCCTGCCCCATTTTCATGCCACACAAGCAGTGAAAATTATGAGTCAAAGCTTTTCGTATCTGTGGCCAAGGAGTTGTGTTGTGTAATTCATTTGCTCTGCTGTCTTCAAACAAAAAACAAACAAAACAACAAAAAAACCGAAGAATTAAAAGCAAACCATGGCGACAAAATGCAGCAAATATTCAACACTTTTCCAAAAGGGAATTGGTGGGAAAAGGATTGGTACTTGGGACTTGGGACGGTCTCCGGGTATACGACTCCGGTCGCCGTTGTCGCTTAACATAGATAAATTGCGTTAGAAAAAGAGGCGGCGGTGTCCCCGGGTCCATTCGTATAATTCACTTTTGTCAGACTCATAAAAATTGTTGAGTGACATTTGTTTGTGTTTTCCCGTTTGCCATTTGTTCCTGTTTCTGTTCCTGTTCTGTTCTGCTCTGCTCTGTTCTTTTGCTGTTGCTCTCTTTTCACTGATTTTTGTGTCACACTGCAGCCATCTTTTTCTTTTCCACTAGACTACACCCACACACACACACACACTTGCATAGACACTAACGCTCACACACACACACAACGAAAGGACAGTGTTTTGCCATTTCGCTTTTAGCATTTTTCTTCCTTTTTTTGCAGCGACTACCGACTGCCTGCCTGCCTTCTCTTCTGTCTCCACATAAAAGAAAATTAGTGAGTTTTGTTGCAAAAATATAAAACATGCCTACCCCTCCCTCCGCCCTTTTTGGGTGTTCCTTTTTTCCTGGTTTTTTTTTGGTTTTTGCTTTTGACATTTCTGTTGTAAGGTACATAATGACAAAGGTTTCCGTTTTCAAATGGCCCAGCACACAAAACGATGAAAAAGCTTAAAACTTGCCTTTGTTTTTTAACGTTTTGTTTCGGAATTTGAATAAAAATGCATGGAAATTGCATAGTTGTGAGCAATTGGAGCCCTTGTTTGCCCAGAGTCTCATGTGTCTTGAATGATTGTCGCCTTTTTTCCACTGCTTTCCTTTGTTGGCAGTACACACAAAGGCATGAAAGTGAGTAGAGAATGATTCACTCTCATTTAACACTTACATATGCAGAACATGTCATGATAGAGATACTTCAAACAATGCGATTTTTGTCTCTTCCTGCACACATGACAATTAGGATTCTCCATTGTCTCGATTGTTCCTACATTTTATACAATTTACTTGAAATATGCAAGTGATTTTTGAGTCAACAGACAAAGTTCGTTTGGCGGTTTGGCATATTGAACCCCCACCACCCCACTGGCTCTTCTAACGAACCGCAAAACGTCCACAAATCACGACCAATACGTGCATTCCGGATCGGACCCGGACCAGCACTTCACTCCATTTCCGTTACGTTGTCCAGCATTCAGCATCCAGCGTCTAGCATCCATCCACTGCACCTTCGCTTATTAACAATCCTTGGAGAGATTTGCCCCCGATTGCTCCCGCGTACTCTGTCCACCATTCGTGGTGGGTGGCCATTTTCCATTTCCCGTTGTCTGGGGCCTCCATTGCCATTCGCCATTCGCCGTTTTCCACATTAATGAAGTGCTCTGCTCGTGTGGGCAAGTTGTTACATTTTCTTTCGCTACGGCGTTGATTACATGAGAAATTCATGTTCAAATTCAAATTTAAAACTTTTGCCCAACTGATGGGGAAAAACTTTGCTCAACCAGGTAACCGACAAATAGAAAATAAACCAACGAAAATGCAACTTTTCCCAACAGAAATTTTCAGCTCGACTTGTGTTGAAGTCGTGCCATTGCACTTTTGGATACTTCGGGAAGTCTGTCTCCTCCTTCTCGTTCTTCTTCTCTTTTGCTGTCTTGATTTTGTTTCTGTCTGACCATCATTTTGTCGCTGGTCATTGCAGTGGAAATTTTTGTGCCGGCTGTTTTCTATTTTTTTCCCATTCAAATATTATCAATTTCTATGGCTAACGATTTTTTCTTGCCAACGCTAACTGATTGAATTGTTAGAACGCTTTACGTGTGCGGCATCGCAAATGTGCAATCGAACCTGAAACCTCTAGAACCCTTCCACGCCACTCATGCCTCAACTAGCGAGGAAAAATCAATTTTCGTTGAAATAAATTGTCGAATTTCGGGTATAAATTGCAATCGTTTGCCAACAACACTTTCTCCTGCCTAACTGATTTTCTTCTTTTTATATATTTTTTGTTTGCTGGATGTTGTGTGTGTCTACCTACCCTTTTCGCGGTCAGCCAAAATGATGTTTCGAAATGAGATTATTTATGATAGTCGCCAAGCACAAAGGGCCATTTCATTTGTGGACTATAAATATCCATTATTTGTTAGCAGTCTCGCAGATAAATCAATGTACCAGTCATGTCATCACGGGGCCCTCCCACTCCCACTCATTTAACCCGACCATTCACCTATTTAATTATTTAGTCAAGGACACGATGCACGATGCTAATATGGATTTCAAGATTCATATTATGTCGACATTTGCTTCTAATATTTTTTCCCAGAATTTTTTGTTTCACGCAGAGCACTCATCATTTAAGCAGAACCAAATTAGTTTACCTAACTAATTGATGTGTTCGCACACCCACCTCTCGCAGCTTCCCTCTCTGTCTGTCTTCTCCCTAACCGAAATGAGCGGCAGCTTCATTATATTTTGGCCTGGTGCTCTATAAGCATCATGAACATTGCTCATACGACACGGATGACGTGAATTGGCTGCTCTGTGGCTGTGGCTGGCTCTCGTGCTGCTGCTTTTATGCTACTAATTGTTCCAAAATGACAATGCAAAACTGTACAAATTCTCTATGCTCACACTCACACTTGCACTCACACTCGGACAATGACATAAAACGCTTTGCAAAATAACCGAAAAATTTGTGTTAAATAAGCGAATAAAAGCAATGAAAGTTTTGCCACTTGCCTGCGTCCGTTTGGGTCCGTTCATTCGTGTGGCATGTCCATCCATCCATCCCTCCGCCCGGGGTACGCTTCTATGCCGTGCATTGCTCGTCTGCTCTGTACTGTTCTGTTCTGCTCTGTTCTGGCCACGTTGTCGGTCATTTCCTGTTTTATTTTGCCAACTCATCATCATTGCCATTGCCATCCTGGATGGTTAGCATTAAATTTAAAGCCTGGTTGGTTGCCTCTGCCTCGTCGGCGCACCACTCTTAAGTGGTTGGCACGTTTCAGCGTTTTCAGCACTTTATTTAGGTTTTCATTTTCATTTGCTCTCACTTTCGTTTCGTTTCGTCTCGTTTCGTTTCGTTTTCAATCCAAATTGTTGATTACTTGCCAGTTGGGCGCTGATTGCTTCACGTGATATGCACATTAGCATTTCTGATTCAATTTGGTGGCATGATGTTTGCCCTTGCCCTTCGGCACTTCCTTTGCCTCTCATTTCCAATACATCTCCCCATCTCCCCCCATAGCCCGAAGAGATAGAGAGAGTCCATTATAGTTGACAGCAGCCCTATGAAAAGACAAATTCATACAATGTCAACACAAAACCATTTCCGAAGTTTTTCCTTTTGTTTTTCTACTTGTAACCCCACAATCCTCACAGATGGAAACCCCAAAAAGGAAGCACACAAAAAAATTTGTTTAACAAGCACTTATTTAGATTATATTTGTTGATTTCCACTTATAGAGCACTTAATGCGAACACGACTTCCAGCCACAACCCAATCTACCGCAATCTAGAGCGCTGTGTGGCATGTATCTTCTATCTGGGTCGGGTCTGGTGTATCTATCAGCGATGACAGTTTTCCCCAGCTCGGTTACAGTTTCATATTTCTTTGACGCCGCCCAACAGTTGTTTGCCACTCAAGTATGATTGATAATTCTGATGATTCATGCGTGTAATTCAGCTTAGGGTTTTTCTTCTGGTTTTCTTCTATCGCTTTTCTGCTTTTGCCTTGTGGTCAGCGGCGGCATTATGTTGTGACATTTATAAGGAATTTATTTGGTTTGTGATATCTCTGATTGTGTTTCTCTTTAAGAGCTCCTTTAAAAACGTCTTTAAATGGGAACTCTTGGCCCCCATTAAGTAAATTACCACAACACATTAAAACGATGCTAATTAAAATTCAGCACGTTCTCCTAGAGTTTTCCCCGAAACTGAGTTAAGTTGAGAGTCATAAGCCGGGCCATAAAACAGCCAAAACGAACGACCGACCGCACAGAAGCCATCAAAAATATTGTAACACATTTTGCCTATTAATTGCAAGCACCAGGCGAGTCCAAGTCTTCTCAAAACCTGGAACCAGCCAGTCAGTCACAGCACAGAATCCAGCACACAATTTTCCACCTTTTCCCAGAGCTCTGTTCTTAATGAAATTTTGCAACATTGTTGAAGGGGCATCTGTTCGTTCATCTTTCTCTGTCGTCTCTGTCCCTCCTTTAATAATGACAAATGAAAACTATAAACTCATTTGTGTATTGGGAATCGGAGTGGCTACGTGATTCGACGGGGCCACAGGTAACATTGGCAGAGAAGTTCCTAAAACTTTTGGATGCCAAAAAGGTGAAGCGTTGCTCGATTTGTGTGGAAAGACTACAAATAAAATGCACAAAAAATGAATTTCCGAGTTAAAAACTCTACTCTAAAACCAAAACTATACCTGAGTGTCTCTTCAAACAACCTATTGAACCCGCACATGGGTTAACATTTATGGCTGTAGACAAAGTTCACTTGCAATCGCAACACTTTTGTCTGTCATTCGAGCCAATTTTTCAAATGTTTCTGCCCCACAACCAGCCCTGGTCCTGGTCCTAGTCCTCGTCCTGCCTCCTGGCCCACCCGCATGTTGCCATGACAGTGGGAATAAATTGCGAACGCAAAATGTTCTGCGCAGAGTAAACAAAAATCTATGTAGGCAAATTGCACACACACAGACATACACACACAGATACAAAGATAAAAAACTTCCAGTACCTCAGTACCTCAGTGCGGCATAGAAATGACGAAGTACGCGACCTCACTTTTTTTGGCAGAGAATGACAGACAGACAGACTGAGTGACAGGGCAGACTGACTGGCAAACTGACTAACTGACGAACAGGTTGAAAACGTTACTCTGCTCTGTCTGCACTGAGCGAAAAGTTGAACAATATTTATGGTAATTAAAATTGATTTGAAAAGTTTAGATTGTCTCTGCGGTCGTTGGGCCAGGAAGAGATACTGCCAAGCGTGGATGGGTTGCTGAAATCTCTTCAAAAATGCACAATGTTTCAGAGTGTAGAATGTAGTGTGACTCCGGTGTATAGAGGGCGAATTTTCGGGGCAACACACATCATCCTACACCCATACATGTACATGTAATCGTATAGTCGCCGCCATCCTGCATGTGTGACAAAACTTTCTAATTAAAGTTGTTGCATCCCCGCAAAGTTGTCAAGTTCTCAGCGTGTTTGTATTTGGTAAGGGAAAAGTTTTCGGTGTCGGCTTTTAGGCGCAATGCGTAATATATTTCTGTGCTGCTGCTGTTTTTGGTTGGCTGGCATTTGCGATTATGCAGGCAAACTGAAGTCGGATTTTAATTAGGTATCTGGGCAATTAGGCAAGGTGTAACAGCCCCCAATTAGAAGGTCACAATGTTGCTGGGGAATTGGAAGATAACTTTAAGAAAGTAAAATGTCTTCATTGTTTATTTACTTATCTGTTAATATAATTTGTACTCCTTCCAACTAAAAACTATGAGCGTAGACCAAACTCTTTGTGGTCAAGAAACAAGCCGTAAGAACGTAAGAAAATTAACCTAACTTATTTATATAAACCCAATTCATTTCTGCATTTGACCCCAAAGGGTCTGGAGTGTTGAGGCTGCATCGAATCGAAATAAAACTTATCCAACTTTGCAGCAAGCATTTCTGAATGTAAATAGAAGACAACAGAAGAAAAAAACATAAAGACTACCCGTTGGTTTGCTCTTAAGTTTGCAATATTTTTTAAGTTTCCCATTCAAATTGAATTAAATAATATGCACTCGACTCGCAAACAGAACTTTCTCTGAAAACTGAACTTTCGCCTGGGGCTGGAGCTGGAGCTGGGGCTCGTCTCGGCTCGAAAGGGAAAGGCAGATTGGTGGGGAAAGAGAGAGAGAGGGTAACGGGTAACCCAAATAAGGCAGAAAGGAATCTTAGCCATCTCTCGCTCTTGCGACTGCAACTGGAAACAACTTTCATAATTCATTTCTGCCTGAGTGTAACAATTTTTGCACTTTATGACTTTCGAGTGCGCGCTGTGCGAGTGCCTTGAGTTTTACTTGACTTTCGGGGGCCCCGCAAATCATGCAACTGCAACAGCAGAAGCACCAGCAGCACCAGCAGCACAGCGGGACCAGGAACCCAAGTCGGAGTCGGAGAGAGACCCGAACCAAGAACAAGACCGAGAGAACTTCAAGTTGCAAACATTTTTCGGGGTGCATCCTCCATCCATGACTCGACTCTCTCTCTCTTCCCTCAGTCCATGATTTTTTGTGCTAATTACAGGGGAAGCGAGGCTGATGGACGGCGCACTCCACTTGGCAACAGCCGAAAACAAACTTGCGGCCAAGAACAACAAACAGGCAACCAGAAAGCGACGATAACCATAAAGGCCAACAAAACAGCGACACCAATAACAACTACAAAGGGAAGCAGGCGAAAAACAAAGAGTCAACGACAAGCCAAAAGGCAAGGCCGGGCCGGGCCAGGCCAGAAGCATGACCAGGAAGTTGTAAACGGCATTCAGGCAGGCAACCAGGGAGTCAGGGAGCCAGGGACACCAGCTCTAGAGAGGCCGAGAGAGACCTAAAGGAACGACTCCAAGGCAAGACAAAGCAGCAACCGGCAGCAGGTTCCCTGATTCGCCGTGGGGCAAACAGACTGGCAGGCAAAACGACCTCGAGCTGCCTGGCTGGCCCAAAAGTGCTAGTACATGTTCTGGCCAAGCAGGTAGGAAGTCCGGTTGGGATTCCTTTAAGTTCTCTCTCTCTCTCTCTCCCTCTCTCAGCACTTGTTTGCCTGTGAAGTGCCGACTTGAAACAACAAGTAGCTTACTCCCTCTAAAAACGTACTCGCTCAAAACGAACCAGCTCAAAGGTAAAGACTCTGAGATCATTTAGTGTGGGTGCCCTTGAAAATTCTCTTCCGCAAGAGCCTCCAGGCAAGGACTTTCATTCCTCAAACTCCAAAGGCATCGTTAATTATGCTAAAGGCTGGAATTGATTAAGACAGGACTTTCATTTGCATTCCGTCGGTGAAGAATGATTTGTGAGGCCATTGTCTCCGTCCATGACAGTTGGGAATAACCGCAATTTATGAAATATTCAAATCAATTTTTGTGGCAGAAGCAGCAGGAGCAGTCGACACATCTGTTATTTTATTTAAATTTTCATTGTTTTGCGTAAGTTTGAGGTTCGATTTCGGTTCGATTTCATTCATACATAAACATTGTTTATGTCACGCATTGACACGCGTCGTCCTTCTTCGTAAAACAACAAAAAAATTTCGATTTATATGCCACAGAAACAGCAGCAGCAGCAGTGGCAGTGGCAATGCTGGGGTCAGAGCCACACAGAAAGACAATTGAATGTACGCGACTGGCCCAAAGAGACTCCATACAACAGCTCCTGGTATCCCTTATCGCATACATACTCCCCCGCACATAAATATAAATAAATACATATAAATAAATAAGAGGAATGGAACAGCGGAGGCATGGAATGGAGTCGGAATATCGAGTCGTGTGTACAGCACAATCGAAAACAATCACAATGCCACAGGAACAAATAAAAAAGAGCAGGTCGACAGAATGAAAAAAGAGAGAGAGAGAGAGAGAGCGAAAGAGAGAGAGAGATACACAATGACAATTGGTGGATAAGTGAAATACTTGGAGGCATTCTGCCGTTTCGGTTTGGCATCAATAATCTCCTTTTGATACATTTCAATAAACCAAACAATACAATAATTAACAGGAAAATCAATGGGCAAAACCTCTCTAGATATTCCCCATTTCATGCATATTTTATCGGAAGCCTGGCGAATCGTTCAAACTCTAAATAAAGACCGCTGAACGATAGGAATCTGCTGAAAAATGTATCCACTTAACTAGCCAAACACTTTGGATAACACACAACACAATACGAGAAAAAAACTATTTTGGTATTTGCCAGAGCTTATCAGAAAAATACCACACGAATCTTGACAATGGGCTGCTGAGCAATTAATCTCAGCGCACAAAACCGAACACACGAAAACACAAGAAATCCGGTTGGCCTGGCTATTGGCTGGCACCTAATGCTGCTTATAATTTATGGCACACACACACACACACACGCACAAAAATCAACGCTCATACAATTTGCATAAATTGAAGATGTATCAAATGAAATTGAGGTAATAAAGCCAGCGTCTGGGACATAGGCCTGAGCTTTGATGGCGATTTGGATGTGGTATCGGCAGAACTGGAGTAATTGGCACTAATTTGCTTTCACTCCATTAAATGAGTGTATGTGTGTGTGTATGCAAATGAGGGCGTTCCACTTGATAGACACACGAAAGACAAGAATACAAGTTGCCTCCTGCTGCTGCGAATCCCATTAAAATCAATTAAGAAATGGAAATAAAATCAATCTTTGGCTCGTACACCGTATCCCGCCCCCCAGTATACATACATATATGAGGAAGTGACACGACACAAACCTGCTGCTGCTTTAACCAAATTTATGCAAACTGCTGACAAAATGTTCAAAATTACATCCGAAATGAAACATCTGTGAGTATGTGACATCCCGCGCGTCTTATCACCACCAGAACGAGATGATACGACCGACCGTGAACCCAGAAGAAGGCAAGAGTTCAGCGAAATGCCTCAGGTAATCAGCTGTTTCTCTGGCTGAAACTTAAGACTATGCTGATCTCTGATGCTGATGCTGCATTCAGCAAACAACATGAATGTTGACGGAGCAACTTAATTGATCAGACAGACAACGGAGCAGACAAATCTTCAAAAAACGTCTCTCGAAATAATACAAATAAAATAAACCCCGTTGCTGGACGGCCCGGCTTAATCCGGTTATTAAACTTTACACTGTCCAACCGGGTTGTGTGTAAATTCCCCCCCCTCTTCACACAGCGCACACATTTCTCATTTTATTTTGTATTATTTTGTGAAATGGAATGGACTATAAAAACGCTGCGCATGCTCAGCGACGCTTTTAGTTCATTCAAAAATTTCAAACCGTTCGGTCGGGACTGGAATAATACTGGAATATACCATATACGATATAATATCTAGCAGACATGTCTCTCAAATACGTAAGTCTTGGAATGGATTAGAATGGAATGCTGTTGCATTAATTAGACAGTTCTAAATTGCTGCAGGCTATAAATGAAAGTGCTGTTCGATAAGGTTTCTGGTCTTTCTGGATATAAAATGTATTAAATGATGCAACAAATTTGTTCTAATTAAGAATTTGCATACCATACGCATTAATTAGTGAACAAAATCCAGTCTGAACAACTCAAAATCATTTATAGTGACGTAAAAGATTATGCAATTGGTTCTGACGGCAAAGCGAAATCAAATATTCACATATTAATATTAAAATAGATTTTGGAAATATATCAGCTATTAAAGAATTATTAAAGACACGTGTATGTGTGTGGGTGTGTGTGTGTGTGTGTCTGGTGACATCAACCATTGTATTTACATACATTTATGGCTAAATAAATTGCTTTATTATCTGAGGTGTGAATCTGCGAACCATGAGCATAAGATGACAGATAACTTCTTTCTTTTCATAGACAAAAAATTTGCATACATTTCAAGCTCGATTAGTTTCATTATAATGGATATGTTAATCCGGGTCTAATGACCTTTCCCTTCCAGAGCGAAAGGCAGAATCTTCTGCTTCCGTTAGAATCTCCAAGCGAATAGAATGGGCCATAAAACATATCTAGTTTCAGTCACAAACAATGCAAGGCTTTTGCCATTATTGGAGGTCGAAGCGAATCAGTTTGAAATGCCTTTCGAGCGCCCACACCTCCAAATTTTCATACTGGAACAAAGCTATTTGGAGTAGTGGCTCTGACCAAAGTTAAACAATAGAGCCATAACTTAGAAGCATCTTAGCAAATCGAAACTGGATCACTGGACAAGGCTATGCCATAATTTCAACTAATTTTCCCACTTCTTTTCCAGCTATTAATTGCAGCTGCGGTGCTGATCGGCGTGTGCCATGGGGATGTGTCGGAAATAGGCGACCAGAAAATCGATCTGGTAGTGCCATTCAATGACTTGTTGCCGCCACTGCTGGATGAATCGACCACAAGCACCACCACCACAACGACCACAACAACCACAACTACAGTGGCCCCGCCTACTCCGCCCACTGCTGCCATAACGAAACCCACAAAGAAATCGTATTACCAGAAGCCCGCTCAGCCCAACAAGGAGGATAAGTCCAAGCCCAGCTCTGGAAAGCAGGCCATACAGCTGCTCTCGCTGGATCTGCTGCCGCCCTTCGAGGATGAGGCCAAGCCGGAAGAGTCAAAGCCCCAAGAAGTGGCCCAAGTGGTGGCCGGAAGTGAGCCAAAACCTGTGGCCAGAGTCGCTCCTCCCCCGCCGACTGTACTGAAGCCCCAACATGTGGCCAAAGTCGCTCCACCTCCTCCACCGCGGGCTGCTCTGAAGCCACAGTATGCACGAGTTGCCTCCCCGGCGATACATCCCACACAGGCCTCCATAGGGGGAGGCTACACCTCTCGATTCTCAAACTACTTCCTTACGAGCACCCCGCGGCCACGGCGTGGTCCCCTGCCCACACTGACGCCCTTTCCGCGGCACATCAAGAAGTAGGAATCCATTTAATTAATTTAGATAAGAACTAAATCAAAAGCAAAGTCAACAACAAACATAAAATTAATTAAACACAACACAAACTGAACGGCAAACAAAGTGAATGAGTGGAAAATATTCTGCATTATTTATAAGCGACAGTTTTAAGCGCCACAAGTGAATTATGGAACTCTGAAAATATACATAAATTAAAAAAGAAATGATTGAATTTTTTACTCATACAAAATACATCACAAATGGTATATCTCTCTATGAATAGAAGAGTGCTTTCAATAACAACAGCTGAGTCATACGAAATGGATTGGAAAACATCGCAACAAGTAAATTGTAGGGTAATATATGTATGTACATATGAATAGAAAAGAGCTGTCGTCTCAAGAAACATCTTATGGAGGTCGTACATCAAAGAAAATGGAGACGAAAGCTGTCAAACAGTTGACAGGTACATTTAAAAATGTGTGATATGTGAGGCAAGGTGTCAGCTGTAGCTGCACAAGCATCTTGTTCGCAATTACTTATATCTAGACTCTCTACCTCTACCTCTTTGTAGCTTATACTTAAACACAGATGCAGACACACTCTAATGTATGTATACCACAAAAGCGGAAAGCAAATTCATCAACGGCATTTAATTAATTGCCAGCAACGTGCAAATAACTTGGCGCCACCGAAACTGAAACCGAAACTGAATCTGACACTGAAAGCCGCTGTCAGCTGCCACATAGCTACAAACGCTCTTAGCCTCCAGCTAATATACATATTATAGCGCCCTCCCTTTCCAATCCCATACCGAACCGAACCCGTCCTCAGTCACCCTCTCAGGCCGCATCTCTTGACAGTCGTTCAACCTGCTAAATGCTAATTATGGCCCTCGACGACTTGGCGTTGATGATGTTGCCGGCATTTGGGGCTCACATATTTGTCGCGCTGGACAAGGGGACGGGGAAGGGAATCCTGTTGCAGTGGTAATCGCATTGCTTGGACGATCTAATCAAATCAAATCATTGCCATACCGATTAGCCATATTTATGGGTCCCGTTTGTCACTCGACATTGATATTGTTTCTGTCCGTTGTCTGTCCATTTGGCCGCGTTAATTACACGGCTGATTGACATTAATGCGTTTGCCCGTGGTGGGGATGATGTGGTATGCCCCTGCCGGCGGCGATCTTGATGCAACAGCTGATTCAAATTGATATCTGGTCAATGGCAGATGCGTAGCAAACATTTTCCATTGATTAATGATATTAACATAAGTTTTAAAAGCCATATAATGAATGCTTTTGATAAATGTTTTATTCATTTATTATTTACTTTCGAAGGGTGATATTCTGTTGCATCTCATTGATAAATCGTTCCGTTTTGCTTACACAATTTCGTGCTTTATTACAGTTTGTTAAATGAATGTTGATAGGCAAATGGAATGGCATTAACTTTTGAGAGATCTGTTTATTGTTGTTCAAATTAAATATGGTACTCGTACAACTCATATTTTTTGATGAAATATTTAAATATTCTTGGTGTTTATTTCGGAATGCAATGTGTTATGCATTTTAAATGAAATGCAAAGAATTATGTATACGTTTATCCACTTTATTTATGATTTCATTTCAGATACGTTTCCAATTAAAATGTCCAACAGGACAACAAAAATATTGGCCAAAAACCTCCGCAAAGCCCAAAAATTGGTTTTTCTCAATTTAGTGTGAAATTGATAAAACGCTTTTCAATTGCCATGACAACTTTATAAGCCGATTCTCCTGCTATTCTAACTGGTAATTTAAACAAAGCTGAAACCGAGGCCCCTCAATGTCAGGCCGTGACAAAATCATAGCGATTTAATGCGCTTCAACTAATTACTGCCAGTGGCAACAATCTGGCTGATACTCCCCTGATACCCGCAGTAGTAGTAGTAGTCTGCAGTCCCCTTCCAGCTGGGAGCCGGGAGCTTGGCCGCCGGGAGCTGGCAAGCCGAGCAACGATTTAAATGACACTAAGCGATGCCGAAAGGCGATGCGATTGGTGGGGATTTCCAGCGCCAGAACGAACTCTGTGTACGCTTAATGAGATCTGAATGGTATGCTAATGGTAATCCAATAAAGGGGCGGTCCATCGGATGCTTTGATGTAACCCCATCTTACCTAATGCAACCTCAAGTCTTCCTCATCGTATATCACACTTTTTAATTGGATTTAAATTGCTGGCTGCTGATCATTCACTTTCGAAAAAGTCTCGCCTACGGTTAATGGCATTTGAATGGAATTAGTTGTTCAAATCATTTATTATTATAGAAAAACAAACCACTATTTATGGGCACATTCTTTTTAGTTCGTTTTTTTGTTCTTCTATCTAATCATTTATTGCATTATTAATTTCAAATTTGAAAGCAAAAGTTTTCATATGCCTCGCGAAAGGGTATCGGCCTGATGCGCTCTCATTAAAAAAGTTTTGCGTCTGATGCGTGGAAAGCCATTAGATGTTGGCCCTGGCATTGGAGGGAGCTTTCCACTCCCCCACCACACACACACAAACACGCACACATATGCAGGACTGCCACGAGTGTCTGTGTGTCTGGGTGTCTGGGTGTCTGTATGTGTGTGGATATATCGTGGCAGCATTAAAAATCGCTTTTAACAAATGGTGCCATAAGCTCTTAGGCAAACTTTTAATGTGCACACATACTTGCACATATGGTGGGGGTATCTTTTGGGGGTTGGAGGGGGATGGTAGAGAAAGATTTATGTGGCCAACGCTGCGTATGAGCGTTGCAAAGTATTTTCAACTTTAACACGCAGCCTGAAGAGTGGCTTTGTTTCCCCCCCAACCCCCATACACCACACACCAGGGCATGGTCGTAGCACAACACAAGTATTTAGATATATTAAAAGAGTCTAGACATGGCCACATTAAAACAAACAATAAACCATTCACATAATAATAATACAAGAGAGTAGAAATAACAACTAAATTATAAAACACCAGCCATGTTCGAGTGTCCGAGTGTTTTTGTGTATCCCCGAGTAGATTCTTTGAGTGTCCGAGTAGGTTATTTTCATGGTTAATAAGATGGGAATTTATATTCCACTGGATGCAAATGAGAGTCAAGCAGACGCCCATTTAACAATCATTTTTTACGCCAATTTAATTAAATTTTCCTACTTGCTTCCCTGGTATGTTAATTTTATTTCCAGCGGCACAGAGAGACAGCGGAGAAAGACGATTTTCACTTTTCGCAGCTGTCGCTGAATGAATTAATGACCTCAAGTGGATGGTCGAAAGGACAATAACTTCCTGCCACAATACTGCTGCTGCTGCTGCTTCTGCTGTAAATGTTTGCTCAAATTTTAAATTGATAGTAAATATTAAAGTTTTTTCGCAGATTCATGGTTTTGGTTGCATGCAGCCTGCTGGATCCTGCTTTAAATGCACTTTTGGCGCCAACTTTTCTCATTTTGGGCCCAGCGGCATACAATAATAATTTTTAATATGGCCATGTTGCAGGCCGTCAACCAAGAGGGATATGTGTGTGGACGTTGATGAGGTTATCATCCAGCTGGCCACCCACATATCCCTTTAATTACACTTTGCCCTCAAAGAGAGAAAGAGAGAGAGACAGAGAGAGGCCCCAAACGAGGGATGGTTGGTAATCGTATATTTCAAGGGTTAAGAATTGGTTGGATTGGGCCAAATTTACATAAAGGGCAAACCGATTGAAGTATTGATTGTCGAATAAATGTAGCGTCAACGTTACCAACATTGATATGGCCATTAGCCGGCAGCAGAAGCAGCAGCAGCAGCCGAGGCAGAGACATAGATGTTTCAGCCAACCGTTAATGTCTCGCTTCAGTTACAATAGCGGAAATGAGTTTTAATGTGGAAATAATTGCATGTCATTGATGTTGACAACAGCCACACAGACACACAGCAGAAACAGCAAAAGATACAGATACTGATACAGATACAGATACACAAGCCAACATATAATGTGAGGAATATGGACGTACAATAATATCATTAAATTTCATTTCATATTTGCTCTCTGATGAATGGCAGACAGTTCAAGTTGCTTATGTGCCCTTGCCCCACTGCCCCTGCCACTACCACAGATACGTATGTATCTGTATCTGTATCTCTTTCTGTTTCTGAGTGTGTATTTTCTTCAGAATTGATTGAAATCGAAATGCAAAACCTTGACTGACATCCGGCATCTGGCATTTCTTTTGGTTCGTAATATTTTTTGGCTTTAATTGAAAAGTGAAATCCACAATTCCATTGAATTTTCTTATCTTCTGATTTCTTTTGCTTTTTTTTTTGGACTATTGAAAGAAGACCTAGATTTTTGGCCCCTGAAAATTCGCAATAAGTAAACTTAAGCAGAAATGCATCAAATAAATTCTGAAAAATATCTGAAGCTGTCAGAAAATGTATTTCCATTTAAAAATCAAAGATTCTGTGAAGTTAATAGGGCTTTCGAGATAATGCAACAATCCTACATCAGATTATTATTTTCCACTTTTGAAATAAACAAATTTCCCAATTACTGTACATAGATTGCTATATGTACATATGTGTATTTCATTCTGCATTTGCAGCAAAGAAAATATAAATAATCTTAGGCTGTGACTCTTTCGTATCTCCACAGCATATCTGTGGAAATTCATTATTTTTGCTGGGAAATTCAAAACTCAAAACAAATCATTTCTTATTCGCTTAACGTCTCTAGACAAAATGGAACTACGCATGAATAATGAATACTCTGGGCATCCGTCAATCATAAACTTTGATTACAATTTGTTCCGGGGCCAGGCCGACAAATAAATTGAAGAAAATGACAAAATAGATTATCACTGGAAAAACAAGAAAATGAAAATGGACAAAAATCAACACCCAGCACGTCCCTGCAACAAAAAAAAGAGTCGAGTCGGAAAGATAGAGACAGAATCCAGCAAACAAATACAGTAATTGACCGGAGGAGCAGATATATTTGACATTTAAATAAATAATTCATTTCACTCGACGACAAACCCGTGTAAATTCGCAGATTCTACAGTGGGCTGAGGCTGGGGGCCTGCTCATAGAAATTATTAATAATTTATTTTAGCACTTTTCAGGGATTTCGCACGCCGGCCACACGTTTCGGCAATTTCCGGGGCAACAAAACCGGAAAAATACTTGAAAATGTAATAAATTTGGAAAGACGTGGAGACTGAGACCTGAGACCTGGGCTTGTGACCCAGGACCAAGCTGTAGTCGATCCCCAGCCGGTCCCTATCTGTTTGTGTGTGTGTGTGTGTGTCAAGGGTCGACAGCTGTGCCGCCCCGGTATGGGGTCAAATGTGAGTGCTTGACAAACTGTTGCCGCCGGGTCCAAATCAATGACAAAAATTACACACGAATGCCTTGGGGCCTGGGCCTGGGATATTCCTGCTATTCCCCCATCTCCTTGGCCTTGGAGGAGGTGAGAAAATTAATTTCATTACCGAGTTGTGCGCCTGGTTAAGTTCTCCAGCCGAAATGGCAATTTATTTAATGCCATGACCTTAACTCTTGTGATTTCAGTTCAGTTTTCCGTACACTTCTCTCATTAAAAACTTTGAGACCTTTGCTTTCCTTTGCTTTCCTTTGCTCTCGCCCAAAAAGCCAATTAAATGAAATTGTTTCAAGTACTTGGGCACCAAATACAGTTTCTATTTGTTTCTCAAATGAAAAGTGAATTCTATATTAAGAAAATACCCTCACAGGGTCATAATTTTATTTCATTTGTTAATTGCTTACTTCTATTTTTACTTTTGCCTTTGCTCTATTAAAATTGATCACATCAAAAAGTCCCTTTACTACAATGGCAAGAAAAGCGAAAAGTATTTAACAAAATCAACAAAGAAGTCCATTTCCACACCCCCTCCCCCCCCACACGACTGCTCTGGGAGAGAGAGGGAGAGGGGAGAGGGGAGGGAGCTTTTGTATAAATTATTTTCCGCGTGGCAGACAGAAAAAAGCGAACTGCCTCTCGCTGGGGCAATCTTAAATCAAAACACCAAAGCTTTTCAATGCCACGTTTTGTTGCTTGGAGGTCAAAAAATGAGCAAAAATCAATGGCAGGAGACAGAGAATGGGACTGAAAGTAGAACTCTTGGGCGGGGGTGTTGAAGACTGTGGACTGTGGGGACTCTGGGGGGGAGTGGACGCGTGCGACTGACGAGCTTAGCTGAAAAAGACCATTAACAAAGTAAACAGCTGCAGAAGAGCCCCGAAAGTCTGTGAAGTCTCACCCCCAGAATACAGTCGAGTCAGCATTATATTGTATACTGAATGGAGGGGAAAATTAAAGAATTCTCTTTGTTTTGACACCTCATTCTGGAGTTCTTAAAAGTGGGTACTCCTGCTGCTGCTGCTGCTGCTGATGCTGTGGTTGGTACTGATAAGAATCGACTGCGTAACATATTAGCATAATTTTAAGGCAAGTTAAAGCACACAAGATGCCACTCGAACAGAAATTACGCTTTTTTGTTATTTGGGTCAGCAAGGTAACCCGTGTTTCCTCTTCAGATCTCTGAGAACATTCTGAGCCAGTGCTTATCTGCAGCATCTTGACAAGTAATTGCTCACGATGACCCAGATTAACGACGGATGGAAATGAAGAGGTATCCCAGGGTGAAGTTTGCCCCAGATTTGATTAATTTCAAAGCTAAGTTTGATTCCCCGCTGGGATTGCGACTCCATTAAATCAGTAGTAGAAAGAAGAGTCGTCCCAAATGATGGTCGTCCCATTTCGTAGCCATTTCCTTTCCTTATATTTCGATCCACGAAGTACCCATAAATATCATAGAGATGAGGGAACTGTTCCGGCTTGAATATAAATAAAAGCCCGAACAGAAATCGATGGCGCTCTCAATGGCACCGCCACAAGACATCCGTCAGTGATGGTGGTAATGGTTGTTGGTGGCGAAATGGCCAACGGACAACGATCCACAAAACCGAAAACGGCACATATCGGTTATTGAAATTGTCTCGCAGGTGTCATTAACGTTGGCAGCACTTTACTGCCCGCAGTAGCCATGGGCGAACAGCAATAGCCATCGGGCCTTCACTCGGAGAATGTGGAGAAGGAGGTGTAGTAGCAGCAGCAGGTGCTTCCATTTGTGGCCATGGCATAAACGAAGGCCAAAGTCCGTAGGGCCGTAGTCAGGCTTCCCCTGCTTTCGGCCCCTCCTGGTCCTGGCTCTTTGGCAATGTCATTAATTTCGATTTATGGTCATTAAGCTGAGGCATCGGCTCCTTTCTATTTAATATGGAAAATGTTTAATGAGTCCTTATAATTTATGCGCATTTTTGTTGCGTGTGATTTACCCCAAAAAAAAATCCCCTCTATATATAAATTATGAAAAAATTCTCCAGCCTCCCGCCTGTCGATTCGAGTTTACGATTTTAATTAATGCCCTGCCATAGGCCATGTCCCTGCCCCATCCTTGTCGCATCATCAGCTTTAATTTCACACTTAAAGTGTGTGTCTCTTACCCACAAAATAAAAAAACCAAACTTTTGTTTCGTACGCCTCCGGCCGGCCCGAAGGAGAGGAAAATTATGAAAGAGTCGCAGCATATTTTCTTGCATACTTTTTGCACAGAAATAACAAACCATAAATAATGTCATACGCTCGCCCAAAATGCCAGCCAATGTTGGCCACGCCCCCCCAAGGCAAACCAGCCCACAATTCCAGCCAGAAAACATCCTCGCAGCGGCCCATCTATATATTTCTTTCTGGTCGCCTTCGGTTTTGCTTTTAGGCCAAAGTTTTTGAACTACTTGCACGTTTTTTTTGCTTTTTTGGAAGGGGAACGCGGTGGGAGGGGGGAGGAGGCTTCTCTTTTTTTCGAATGTTTTGGCAACCCTGCTGTTTTGTGTCTTGGCCGTTTCTTCGGCAGCTTGGCCGAGCATCTTCATCTGCTGCTTAGGGCTGGCACGCCTTCCAGGGCAGAGGCTCCCGCTGCCTGTCGCTGCTTTATGTTGCCGCCGTCGCGCGTACCCAAACTTCAATAGGGCGAAAATGATAAATGGCCATGCTGGGGATTTCTTTCCTTGTGTGTGTGTGTAGGCAACGAGAGGGAGCTGAACTGAAGAGGGAGAGAGAAAGAAGAAAGAGCATAAGGGGGAGAGAGAGAGAGAGCATAATGTGTGAGAATAAATAGAATCAAATAATTTTTTGGATACTTATTGCAAGAAACATACTCAGATTTAAGCAAAATTCAAGCAAAATTTAATTATTGCGATAAGTCCCCAATATTTTAGAGCCGTTTCACTTGAATATTCATCATGATTTCATGGAAATAAATTACATTAACAGCAACCCTGTAAAAGCTGCAAACACTTATCCTATTTTCTTGGAAGTACAATTCCACTTCATTAAAAATGTAGTCATTTTCAGGATCCGCCTAATCACCTTAAACACCAAAATCAATAGGAAAACCAACTGCCTGATAACATCATTAGAAATTCAAAGAGCTTTACCTTTAGTTACAAAAGTGAAATTGTTTCGAGTGGGGGTCCGTCGGGTGGGTTTTTTCTTTGTGCATTCCAAGCTCCAAAAATATTCCAGCCCCCACTCTACCCCACCCCTTGCGAATATCCGACAAGTGAAAAGCCAAATGCATTCGTACGTTTTCCCTCCGTGTTTACACAATTCAACCGCAAAATCCTTTTGTTTGCCAAATATGCTCGGCGCTCTGTGCGTGTCTGTGTGTGTGTATGTGTATGTGGATTTCCTTCTCTGAACAATGCATTGTTCCCTGTGGATGTGTGTGCGTGTGTGTGTGTGGGTGGGACTCTCTGCCTTGTTTCCAGTCTTAGCGATAATGATGTTTATTTAATGCATTTCAGGTGCAAGGTGCTATTTGCCATTTGACGTTTTGCGCGCGCCATCGTACGTCGGATTTCAGTGCCACCCAACACCCACCCAACCACCATCTTCATCTAGCACTCTGCTGCAACCTCCACTACTATCTTCATCTGCAACACACCCTCGCTACTCGCTACTCCTCCTCCACTGACACTAATGCCCTGCTTGGGCCATTGGCTTATTGGTAGTGGGTGTGAGAAAGAGGGGGGATAGGGAATTCAATGTGGGATGAGTCTGGGGATGAGCATTGTGGGTGGCTGGCGCTCATTATGCCAAACGTGGCTCCATTCCATGCGCCCGAGCAGCTGCGACGTGCATGCGATAAGCGAGAGCGTTAGCTCAATGTCATACGCTGCGTATACGTAATGGTTCGGTTCGGTTCGGTTCCATCTCCCCTTTTTGCAAGCACATTGTCCTTTAAAATGCAGCACACGTTTTTGTGGCACTGCATTTATCCTCCCTTCACATCCCACCCCTCCCATACCCGCTCTCCTACGCCAAAGGCAACACTCTACCCATAAATAATGCACATAATCACATTTAAATAAGTAATTTAATTTGTGATTTTCACATATCGTTAAGTTCTTAAGCTTCATAATGAAAGCGTAGCGATGGGAGGGAGGTCTTCATCCCGTTAAATGCATGTACATTTAGCGCTTTTGTGCGGTTAAACGGTGCGAAGCTGACATGTTAGGTTTCGGGTTATCGCTAGATGTTAGGAAGTACTGGGGGGAGCTGACAACTAAATCTACCTTACGTATACCTCTACATATAAGTAAACTCCTTGGATTATTTATATCATATAATGATAACCTTATCACTACTGCCTATAGAGGTTGAACTTGGTGCGCCCTCACTTCAGTTGTTTCCGTAGTGTAGCGGTTATCACGTGTGCTTCACACGCACAAGGTCCCCGGTTCGAACCCGGGCGGGAACAAGACTTGATTTTTTTTATTTTATTATCATTTTTTTATTTTATTTATGGAAATATATGTTTTTTATTCACCTTCTAACGTATTAAGCATAAAGATAAAGAAAAAAACCTGAGAATAGAATTTAAAAGTTTTTATTTAAAAAGTTGTACCAAAAATTGGGAATGTAAATGCTTAAAATATATTTCATAATTGAAATAAATTAATTTAATAATATTTATATTGAGATTACAAATATTTACGAATATTTGAATATATACAAATTTAATAATTAGAGTTTTGCAAAAGTTTTTTATATTTAACTTTATGTTAAAATTCGAATATTTAATTATAATATGAGTGTTTTTTGATTTAGCATGCAATTTTTCTCTTGGATATAATTCTCAGGTATTATCAATTTGAAGAATATTTAAGAACTGCTAAGGGCATTGAGGATCTTAGTAATTTGTTAGATCTTCCCTAAAAAGATCATAAATAAAATATTTCAGTTATATAATAATAATCCCAAGCTGTAAAAGAAGTGTAATTAAAGTACCTATAATATACCATATAATATACCATTCATCCAAACTAATCACCACAAATATCCCGCAGCAATGCCACAAGACCAGCATTGCTCCTTTCCTTCGTTTATCTACTTTCATCGTTTGCAATCCGCCCCCGCTATAACCGAAAAAACATTAATTTACATTTATTTACTGTATCAGCTTGCTGCTGCTGGTGCGAGTGGTCTTGGTATTGGGTCGAAACTTTTGCATACTTTGCATTTTTATTGCACAACATCCGGTAACAAGGACTTTTCGCAGCATTCAGCTGTGAGATATTCCAGCGGGGGCGGCACAACCCCAAGTCAACCCCAAAGAGCCATTACCACAATGCCAGGGCCGCTGCAATTACAAACAGTTGTTCAACTGCTTGACTTGAAATGCAGCTGCTGGAGCCACTGCCCCAATATGCAATGTCCTGGTCACCACTCCACTCCACTGTTGTATCTGTATCTGTATCTGATGCCGTCGTTTGTGGTTTACAGATTAAAGCGCGTACATCCGTGGCGGCGTGGAAAAGCCGGATGATGAGGCCACGGCAAGCCGCGCATGCGTCTCGGGATCCCAAACAAAAATAACAACAACCATGGGGTGACCGGACCAGGACCGGGAATCGGGTTTCAGGATACACTGGAATCCACTGGGGGTCACGCGGAGAGGGCAGAGAGAAGAGTCTGGTCAATGGCGTCCGGTGTCATTGCGTTTCCGTTTGAGTTGGCAATTTATACAATTTTCGCTGGCGCTGCTTGTAAAATGGAAAAACTTTGCCACCGCCGCCGCACATTTACTTACTATGCGGCATGCAGCACGGCTATGGGGCTATGGCTCTTGGATGGCTATGGCTTTCGGACTTTTGTCCGGCCTCGTTTTTGGGGCGGCCTTTTGGGGGGGTGGGACAACGTTAAATTGATTTATAATTTCTCTCAGAGTCGCATTTTAACTTTTCCTGTTCCCGTTGCCCGTGGCCCGTGGCCCGTTGCCATTGCCAGCACTCCACTCCACGAACCGTGCGTCCTGTTCCCGTTCATTTGGCATTTTTTAATTCGCATTTTTAACGCTCCAACTGAAGCCTCCAACCGAGGCCGAGGCTGAGGCTATGGCTATGGATATCCAAAGAGTGGCGATGGCTGCCCACACAAATGCTTGGAAAAACATTCTTTACAGTGCAAATGTATGCATTTTCAGCGGCCCTTCATGTTTGTATGAATTTTAACGCCAAATTGGTAACTGCAACAACTTGCATCAGCGATTCGAATCATCCATACATACTCCATATACTCGTACCCGTACTCGTGCTCGTTTGTATCGATGCCCGGAGAGGGCTCCTCTTCTTTTCCTTTTTTTGGGCCGGGCACCCTTTAATTAAAAGTCCAAAGTTCAGCAATTGATATTGTAATCAATTTATGAGCCTCGTATTTTATTTATCCCCTTTGGGTAGCCTTTGGTAGCAGCCCAAAAGTCCTGGGCAATCAGAATTTATGGGTCAACAAACATTGCGGCAACGGCGCAGACGAATTCATAAATTGTACTTCTTATAAAACAAATCAAGGATGGATTTCAGCCCAGGGATTTTCGTTTCATCAAAGCTACTTTTATGGCAACGTTAATCACATTAATAAGAACCGAAAATATCCACAGTGAATGGCCATTAAAGTGACTGGATTCAAATGGAACTGTAAATGAAATCTGCCATCGGAAAATCAAAGAGAATCGCGCGAGGAGTCGCTGAGCATAATGTGCTCACAAATAATCAGAATAATGCAGGCAACAGCGGGGATGAGATGAGAAGAAAGGACGAGTACTAGCAGTAGGGACGGCCAGAGTAAATGACAATAATGACATAATAAAAACGACTGTTAAAATATACAAAAACTGGAGGAAGATTCGATGTGACATCGAAGTATTTGATACCCTCAGATTGTAATGGTTTCCATGCCCCGGCAATCATCTACCGCAGTATGGGGAGAACTATTTCGGTTGCTCTGATCGATTTCATAGGAAAGCATGAATCTAATGGGCGAATGGACAATTTAGAATGTGAATCAATCCCGATAAGCAAGCCGTTTAGATGGTGTCTCTGTTTCAAGTAGTGCTCATGACAATGTGGCCATTCTTTGTCATATCTACTAAATATATAGTAAAACAACAAACCTATCATAAAGATCTTTTGAGCCGTTTTTGAATATTTTAATAGCCAACACCTTGTCACGGGATATTTATCTATTAGATAATCTAATAAGGATATAGTGAACCCATGAATTCACATATGCTTGTGGGGCTTATGTTTATTTAAAGTAAAGTAAACTAAAGTTAAATTAAGTGATTAGAATACAGTATTTGATACAAGGAACTTAAATTGAACGTCGTTCGTCGTCTGGTCTCGCAACACAACCCTTTTCGTCGGAGGCTGGATCGAAACTCCCCTCTCTGCTGTCAGCGATCTGCTTCGTTTTCTTCTTAGTGCGCTCTCTCTCGTTCTCGCTTTGCGCTCTCAATCGGGCCGCTCTCAGTCGGTCGCTCTCTTGTGGTGATTGGGAATTCGCTATCGCTTGTTTTGCTTTGTCTACGGATCGCAATTGACAAAACCCAGCCAATACATAAACGCAGCGACATAAACAACTTTTGTTTGTGTTCTACGCTCTTTGGCACAGCGACATGACAGATCATGCTTGCGCGTGGATCGACCGAAATTGCTACTCAGGCATTTCCCCAAACTCAGGCAAACCCAAAGGCACACATACTGATGCTGAGGGGAATCTTTTAGGAAGCCGCTTCAGACAGAGACTTGCACTAATACTAATGCAGTGGCACTCTCTTAATAACTATTAAGAGATAAGATAAGATAAGAGATTAGGATATTAATATCCGGCTTCTCAGTAAACACATATGTAAGCACAAATTTTACACCAGGCTAAGAAATTACAAATTAAGAATTAAAACAAACAAGATGTTTATTGGTTTTATAAAAAGCTACATCTATAGTAAACTCTGCATTACAAAATCTGTATTCAAAATCAGCATACCCTCTACAAGAGTATACCAAACATGATGGCCACTAGCAGACAGAAGCTGCTACTGCCACTGCCACTGCCACTGCCCCATTGCTGTGCTGTGCTATGCTTTCTGCTACTGCGGCTAAGCAGCATGACAATAAAATAAACGTTAATAACGATAAGATAAGACGGAGCTCAGACAGACATTTGCTGCGGTTCCGTGGCATGGGGGCAAATGTTAAAACAATAACCAGCTAAATGTGCCAAACAAGGCGGGTGGGGTGGGGAGGGTAGGGGAGAGCGTGACCAAAGACTTGGAATTTGTCCGCCACTAAGCTGTGAAGATGAAGACGTTCCGTCCGTTCGTCCTTCCCTCACGAAATGAGTGTCACCAGAAATGTTTGTCCCAGCCCTAGAGAAGCAGCTCTCCCCCGCCCCCCCGAAAACGACATTAAATTCGGTTTAGTGGATGGGGGAAAATATATATCTATTTGAATTGTGACTGTCATGTCAAACAATGTACTCGGGCTTTAATAAATTAATGATAATAGCTCGCATAATGACCCGTTAAAGATGATGAAGATTCATGCCACAAAACTGGGAAATATGTACTTGTAAAAATTCTTTAAATTTTTGTTGGCTTAGGCCAACCCAAAATACCATTTGACAAATCGAAAAGTTTTCATTTAAAACCCAAAACCCGAAAACCTAACCCCAACCCCAAACACAACATAAACCTTAAGTACGCTCCAATGATTCCAATTCGGTTGTGGGCTGGTGGGTGGGTGGTCTGGCCTCCTGAAACTGAAACTTTTACCTGTACCTGGACTTAAAGTTTATGACGCAGGTGTTTGTTTTGGATTAGAGCAGCAGCCAGTCAGGAAAACCCAGCAGAACAGCAGAACAGCAAAAAGAACAGAGCATGAAAAAGATGGGCTTACCTGTCGTGTGACCCAAGCTGGGTCCTCGCTCCTCGGTCCTGGAGGTGTGAGTGTGAGCGTAACAACAACCATTCAAATGAGGATCCGGCTCGCTGCCAGTCCGGACAAAACCTCAGGATTCATTTTGCCAGCTTTTCAGCACAACCGACCACAACAAACAGGATACAATGCCCCCCCCCCCAACCACCCCCTGGTTTGGACACGGCGCTGCATGTGCCCAATAAAATGTTGATAAAACTATAGAAAACAGGCCTTAAAATTGTTTTTAAATTGCCGATGAAAGGCCAAAGCCAAGTGCGGACAACCGAATGGACGGCACATGGAAATAATTGTCTGATTTTTCGCTTTCGCTCGTTTTATCTGCACTTTTTCAGCATCCACTAAGCCTTTAAGATGGCTCTTGTTTCTTGGTTTCTTACGAGTGTTTTATTCGTATTCTGCTCATTAATTTTCACACACAATTTGCTTATCCTTGCATCGGACTTAAAGCCATTTTGTGGTCCGCGTTGGCATAATTAAAATACATTTCTGTTTTTCTTTTTTTCTGCTATGAAGACATCGCATTAAATATTATTTATAGGCGTTTGTTCGATGCGTTCGCAGATTTATTTATGACTTTGCGGGGACTTGTTAATATTTTTTACGCAATAAAATAATTAATAAGCGACAGCAAGCACCAACGGGGGACAGTATTAATTATATCGGATTAAAAATACATTAAAATACAACCGCCGTGTGGGGAAATAAACATATCAGCAAGATGCATGTACAAAAAGCTATATATGTATATAAGAAATATATATGTACATGTTTCCTTTCCATAAGCCTTTCGCATTTGGAATTTATATTAATTTCGTTGATAGTTTTGTATACTCTTTGCGATTGCGAGTGGCGCGGCATCGGCCTTTTAATCAGCTTTATTAATAACAGTTTATGCAAATTTAAATATACGATTAACCTTAAATCAATAACACACCGGCAATCCTTTTACATACCGTAAGTATTAAGTATTAAAAAAATACAAAATGTCGCATTTGTTGGGCTTAATTAACGGCGACATATAGCCACAGATAGTTTTCCATTAATTGCTGGCATCAGAGTGGATAATCCATTCCGGTATCATGGGCTCTTCCGCTCTGCCATTTAGCTAATTATCGAGTCAATTTTATGCCATCCTCAAAACGATACCCCGGCCATCTTTAATGAGACAGTTTTTCCTACTTCCTTTCAGGGGGTGGGGGTGGGCGGAAAGGAAAGGAAATTAAATGAAATTGCATTAACATTTTCGAAAAGTTTGCCTTTTTTGCAATTCTTTCAGCTGATAGGAAAAATGTGAACGAAATGAATGCATAAAAATGCACTTATTGACAGTTTTTCCAACAGTTTTTCCGCTTGGTTGTTGCCGCTGCTCGGGCAATGAATACCAAAAGAAAAGTGCCTGCATTTGACAGACGAAAACAATGGCCCAGATAGATGCTACATTGGGCTGTAGGGGGAGGGGGTGAAAGTGCAATTGGCAGCAGTCGGGCAGCAGCAGCGGGGAGTCAAATGTCTGCAAAAATATCTTTTTAATTTCATTGAGTGTCGTCGCTGCTCGTTGTGCCTCAGAGAGGAGAGGAGAGGCTGCCAGACGTAGGAGCGCGATATCCTGAACGTACTGAAAGTGCTAGTCATGTGCTGGCCTCATAATCGATTTCATTATTTTTGCAAGCATAGTCAAACTTTTTAATTACACTTTGTTACTGCATTTGCAACTTTTCTCCTTTCGAAAAAGGTGTTATTCCAGCACCCACACTATGATGGGCTGTAGCTGCAGCTGCAGTCCCTGGAAATCGTTCTATAATAACAGAATGAAATTTATGCATCCATCTAGAGTCCCTCGCACTCCTCCTTGAGCACATGACACAAGTTTGTGCAACACTTAAACTTTAATTGTGCAAAGTTTTTGACCATGTCGTGTGAATGTCCTGTGCATTGTGTGCCCTCCCCTCCCCCACCATGGGTGTGTGCTTTGATAGATGGTGGAGAGAATTTTGCAAATGGGGTCACAGTCTACGTCTGGGATACCAAATGCATAAAGGATTAGATACGCACACACACACACGGTCGTGCAAAGCAGATTGCTCGACTACTACTGAAAAATAACTGCAGGAGAGACAGAGAGAGAGAGACAGGAGAGAGGTAGGTGGCAGAGCTCCTTGATGTCTGTTTGCCAAATGGTTTAGCACACTCATTGGGTCCTGACCACAAATTCAATTTGCCTGATAAGATAGTAAAGAGCATGAGCACACAAAAATGAAACGAAACAAAAGTTAGGACAGGAAAAGCAAACTAAACTATGAGGAAAACGAAAACGGAAAAAGGTAAGGAGAAATTGCCAAAGGTCAATTACCATAATATTCCACAGAAGAAAGAATATACTATACTGGATTTGCATTATATATCATTCTATATCTTCAACCCATAGTACATGCTGCCATCGAAAGCTGCTCTAGCCCGAAATTTTCGCCCCGAAAACTAAATAATGAGATGCAAATATTTTAATGGGACACACACACACACATCTGTGCTTTACCCAACACATAGATACGCTCGCACCAGCGAAGGACCATCCTTTAGTCGTAACTTCATTTATTTTGAAAAGCTTTCCTTTGGGCGATTTGGTTGCCCGCCGGACGGTGGACTGCCGGAGAGCTGTCGTCGTCGTTGGCCCCCCAAGTGAGAAATATTGTTTTAGTTTATCATGACAGGACTTTTACAAGTTTAAACTGCTCATACATTAATTAAAAACTTAATAAAACACACACAGACACACAAAAAATAACACATGGGCTGGGCTAGGGCGAAAGTTAGAGCTAAAAAACAGATGCAGATGGGTGGCTGCTGCTGCTGTTCAACATGTGTAGATCCATTAATTGCTTTCCTTTATTCGCTCGACCTTGTTTTTTGTCCAGTAGCTGCTGATTAAGCTTTGCGTAGAGGTTGTAATTTCCCCCTAAAGGACTGTCCTTCACCTCCGCTTAACCTGTGCTTAAAGGCAGCTCTAGCTGCATCCTCTCTGTTTCAGCTCTGTTTAAGGGCTGGTTAAAGGGAAGGTAAAACACTGCCACATACCTGCCTTCCTTTCCGGCTCTCTCCTAATTGCACAGCAATGTTGTTGACACATTTGACCAAAGAAGAGTACACGTAAACAGGGGAGAGAGAGAAGGACCAGCTGCAGAGTGCTGCTGACCAGGCTACAAAGGAATACCAAATAAAATTTGCTTACATTCAGAAAAAGTTCAGCTTAAACGAACGTTAGAGTTGGGAGAATACTCGTAGATTGGAGTTGATGAAATAACAGCACACTTATACGAATTTATTTTGCAAAACGAGATTCTTTCGTAAACTTCTCTGGAATTTTACATTTGCTTTGGAGCTGCAAAGCAGAGATCCCTGGCATTACTTGATTAATTCCTACATAAAACCTAGCACATTCCTTCTGGAAATCCAAATAAACTTTACTTTCAAATACTTTTGGTATGTTTTCTCTTTGGCAAGCGTATGAAAACTATTTGATATTTTAATTTCACAATCCAGCAGAAGATGCCTTTGAGCATCGTACAGATTTTGCAATTTAAAAGAACAAATTTGTTTCTTTCGTTTGCAATTTTAACCATTTCATATACATGCTGTTCTTCTGCTTGTATTTTTTATTTTTATTTCTATTTTTTTCTCCATTTTCTGTCTTGTTTTATTATTTTTGATGAATTACTTTGCATAGAAATCGTTGAAAAGGGTTTTTGCACAGCTCGCTTCCTCTGGCTGTTTCCGTCTTGATTTATTACTTCACAGAGAAAGCGAGAGAGGGAGAGAGAGGGAGAGTGTGTGTGTCTGCAGGGGTTGTGCGTGTGTGTGCGTATGGGCGTTTTCCAGTTATTGTTTTTAAATTCATGCATAATACGACATCCGTGAGTTATGAGCCTGTCTGTCGTCTGTCGATGCAGGGGGCCCACGTGGGTCAATAAACTCTCCACCGAAACGGATGTGTGGCCTTTGCTCTTTGCTCCGCTCTGCTCTGCTCTGATCGCGATAAAGTCAGAGACAAATTTTCTAATTTGTCAACTAGGCAGATATCTGATCTGATCCTGCACTTGACTCTTACATATGGCCTGGGCTGGGCGGTCTCCGACTGCAGTTTTCCGTATGAAATGCTCTGTGTGCTTCCTGCTCTGCTTCTCCAGTTGTTGGTGTTGGTGCATGTCAAGCGCTTGACTTCCGCTCACACACACACACAGAGATGCTCAGACATGTCGTCTCTCTGGCCTGCATTTAACAGTCCGCCCACACTCACAGTTGGTTACATTTTTTTATTTCAAATTGGTCATTTCCGATCATTTTTGCAATTTTCATTTATTGCTCGACTGAGTGGAGTCGGAGTCCTGGTGTCCTGTGTGGCCAGGACATGTGTGCTCCATCATGCAAGTTGACTTGGCAACTTGTTTGAATATATTTCATATTTATATTCGAGTAGCACAGCAGTAAAATGGAGATAGAAAGAGCCGCACGTTGAGGCTCCAACGAGTGAGTTTTCCTTCTAAACAAAAGAAATTTTCCGGCACTTGAATTTCGCCTGGATTTCCCTTTTAACGAGCTTTCACTCCTCCTGCTTTCTTCCTCTCTTTTTTTTGGAGTTTATCCCTTGCCCATATGGTGGCACCCTCACGCTGTTTAATTTGCATTTTTATCGATTCGAAAGGAGCTCAGCTTTGTCTTTGCCATATTCACTTGATTCACATAAAATTCCCATAAAAATGTCAACGCATAGCCCCCCAACCCCCAATCTCCCCGACTAAGCCACACTTTTAAAGTGTAAGATTCTTTTATGGTTTTGCCACGTCCTGGGGATGGGATTTAAAACACAATCAATTTTATTAGTCAAAATAAATTCCATACTCAGCTGACGGGCATAAACCAGGACAGAATCAGCCAGCAGCCAGCACTGCATTAGCCAAAAGAGTTTCATATGAATTTCATTCAATTAAAGTTCGAATAATATTCAAATTGGCAGGCCACAGCCAGGGCCTGGCTTCAATCAATATTAAATATTGATAAATGCAAGGACCGGGGCCAAGTAATGGCTTGTGTCTGTTTCTTATTTATGCAGGCCACAAAATTCATTAAGCCACAATACAAAAGAGCAGAGGGCCATAACAAACAGGAACCGGAAGTGCAGAAGGGAAGGGGTGGGAGGGCGAGGCGAGGCCTACGAGGGCAAGGGCAAGGCAGACAATGAATGCATGCCATTGCATATTTAATTGCATATTGAAATTGCATACAAAACAATCATAAACTTGTAGATTTCAATTAAATAAACCCCCCCCCACCAACCGACCAGAGCGACAGAGCGTTGACAAGTCGAATGCATGGATGGATGGTGATGGGGGGGTTATGGGGGGGCCTATGGGTATTGCAATGCCTGTACAAATAGAAAAACAAAATATTTACATATGCCCCCCGTCTCGTGCTCTCTCGTTTATTTTTTGTTTGTTTTGTACTGTTTGTCATGCCTGGGAGTAAAAGTAACTGGCTTATTGGTGAATCACATTACGCATTCGCCCCACATGCATGCACCATGCACCATGCCCCAATGCGCTTCGGTCTGCAGCAAGGGAACGCAATAGCAAAAGCAAAAGCCAAAGCAAAGACTAAGCCTGGCTAATAGCTTTAAATAAATAACAAACATAAAAAAACAACACAACACAACACAATAAAATGGAATAGAATAAAAGCAAGCCGAGGAGGAGCAAGTGCCAGGATAATGCTGGCCAATATGCAGTACATAATACAGAGTACAAATAACACAGGACACAGATCTGCAACAGAGCTCTCTGGCTTAACCAGCTCTCCGTCCGGCTTTCCTTCTGTCCGTCTGTCTGTCTGTGTGTATGTATGTATGTTGCATATGCCAAAGGCTTAAGTAAAGCCACTTCCGGCTAAAATGCATTTAAAGCAATTAGCAATTGTATGCGATACAAATGGCATTATGACGACAACCGAAAACCGAAAACCGAACGACAACTGGCACAATCTGCAGGCAGTTTTCGGATAGGAATATCAAACATATGGGTGCATAAACATTATCTCAGTCATAATCTATTACCCAAGAAACATTTGATAAGAAAACAGATAATGATAATTGCAGGGAGCAATTTTAATTAGTTTTCTACATCTTATCTTTCCATTTCGGTATGTTTTGTTTCATTAAGAGTACACTTTTCCCCCACATACATCATACATTCAAGAACCAACTATATTTTCCACTTCCTCATTGAATTTCCATGTATTTTTAGTCCAAAAACGAAGACAATTCAAATCCAATTCCATTCCAATTTGTTGACCACAATGTTGACTGGGTTCTGGTTTTGCTTCAGCTGCACTTTGGCTACGAGACAGAAGGCTCTGGTTCTGGTGGAAGTTGCCAACAATCACAATACAAATAATAACAATTTCGAGACCGACAAACTTGAAGATACAAAATAAATACGAGTATGTATGCGCTCTCTCTCTCTCCCAACGAAAAAACTGCACCAAAAACAACATCAATGTCATTGCTTACATTTGCAGCAGCAGGACACAGCATCTCCCCTCACATCTCCGAAAATCTTGCCACAGGAACAACAACAACAACTACATCCCAGAGGAAGGTGGAAAAACGCAGGCAATTATAATAAGGCAAAGCAAGGCAAACCGGCAGAAGGAACTTGTTGTTGCACTTGGCTCAAACACGCACACATAGACGGGGGACAGGGGACAGGAGACAGGGGAAGAGCAAGTTGGTGAATGTATCCTGGCTGCAGGATTCTTGTACTTCTGGTTGTATTTGTCTCTCCGGCAAGTTGGCAACACTTTTGTTTGCTTTTGCACATTTCAAAAGCAGTAGGAACTGGCAGAAACCGGAAACAGTTGAGGGCGTTCCACCCAACGATTTCACTGTCATTTCAAGCAAATGTAGGAGACAGAATAAAAGAAATCTTAGAAATGCCAACTTCCCAACGAAACTGTAAGCCAGAAGGACCTGCTTTGGGTGCCTGCGCATTTTGCAAGCTACTTTTTGGCATGCACTGGCTGCAAATGCATTCGGCAACAAAAGTCTTGGGCGGCACACACACACAATTACTATATAGAAAGTGCAGAACCGAGACAGCCAGACAATACAGCCCCCCATCCCCTGCCCCCCAAAAAGGACAAGCATTGTAATAACAATTACAAGGACATGGCATGGCCTGGCAGAGACTAGCGGCTACTCGGGGAGTGCCTTTCGCCTCATTCTCACTTTATTTTGGAGCTTAGCCCGGGTGCCATCGTTTGTTGCTATTCAAGTTTAATTAACCTAAAAGTGCTTGCATTATTTAATTTTATTTTGCTGTCATTGGTGCTGCTATTGTCATCTGTTGTTGCACTAAGACAGATACTAATTTGGTTGAAAGCAAAACTTCATTAGCAGTGAAAATGTTGCGTGTGAAAATATTTATCCAAAGTCTTAAATGGAAATAGAGCTGCCCCTTGGCTTTAACATCAATAAAAGAGTTTATGAAATGATTCCTCACTCTCCTAAGATGCCTCTCTGTCAAAGAAATGACAAATCTGTTTGCCGGCTAACAAGCTGCCAGAGGCGCTGACAGCTCCATTATCATTTATGGAGTATACCCGATCAATCAGCCATCAGGAGTTCATTGTCCGCTCATGTCGCAAGTACAATGCAAATTGATACACTTGATAGAACTTCCATTTCCCCCAGGACCTTACAGGACTACACTGCGCGTATCGTAGCTGCAGTTGAATGCAAATATTATTCGCGCTGGCGCTTAAAGAGGAAATGAAATCAGCAATCTCGCCCTTCCTGAAATTGGCATAAAGTCAGAGAGTGCAGAGTTCAGAGTGCAGAGTGCGTTCTCTGGTCATATTGCATGATGATACAAAATAGCTAGATACATTCAAATGTGCAGATAGTGCAGAGTGCAGAGTGCAGCGTGTGGGTGGGGTTGGCAATGGCATTTTCATGCTCTTTGGCTGCTCAATCATAAAAAAATTTGATTTTCGTATGGCACATATCAGCATTGCAATCGTAAAAGTAAGAAAAAGTTCAACTCTGAGAGGGAAGCAATCATTTGTGAAGAATTTTTAGCTGCTATAAGGCTTTGCCTTAATTATAGTTATTGCTTTTTATGGATGCATATAATACGATATGGAAATGCTTTAAATGCCAGCATCAAAGCGGAAAAACGAAGACCGAATGCCCTTAGGGAGAGATTTGAAAGCAGCCATCGAATATCCGCAAGCTAAGATTAGTCATTACTTAATTAATATATATTTTAACATTTAAGCTAATGAAAGTTTTGCCTTGACCTCTGTACATATATAATATGTTTTTATCCGCAGTTAATCCCCCGGAGAAAGCACTTAAACTCTCTCTCTCTGACTGACTGTTATAAGGGGTTATGTATCCTTGGAAATTAATAAATATCTGATGCTGCAATCAACATTAGACTCGAATGGTGCGAGGCGTTCGTGTAATCGCAGCAGCAGCAGAAGCAGAAGCAGCAGTCGCATTAGCAATAAGCGGAAATGGCTATAAAGCTGCTCTCTCTCTCACACACACTTGTACACCCTCAGACATGTGTGTATGGGCACGCCGCTTCGCTGCATGCAATCTAGAAACGATTCTAAACAAAAGAAATCCGCTTTCATAATTTCCCTATGGAATGAGCATTCTTTTTATTGCCACTAAGCGACCGAACGAACGAGGCAAACCCATCGACCGACCCACCGCTGTAGAAATAACAATGCAAACAGACTCTCTATCTCTCTTTCTCTCTCACACACCAAGACACACACCCACACAGTCACACAAATACACCCACACAGAGACAGTGAGGAGGAGTCTCGGCTCAATTACAATTGCAATTGTTTGCCTGAATGCGTTTTGGTTTCGCGCTGGTTTTCACCGCACGGCCGCATCCACAAATGCCGAGCCATTTTTATAAATGATGTTCGACGCAGCTTATCCCCCCTCCCTGTTGGACCCCCATTCACTGGGTTTGGTTTTTAAGCACAATTGCATTCTTGTGCTAGTTTTTGTGCCTTGGATTCGACTTTAATCAATGCCCAGCCACAAGGCTACAGGCAGCCTGGAATAATAGTTATTACAGGTCTCGTCAGATTAGCTTTTGGCTGGATTATATATTTGCATTTGCAAACCAAACAAACTAATTTCGAATATTAAAATCACTCACTGCGGCGCGCTGTCAATGGAATGTAATTTATGCAAATGCTAAAAACCAGGCCAAAATATGTCGCTTATCGGGCCTGTCATACGCATTTGGGCTAAACAAACATTCCGTTCTAATAAATCAATAAAGGCGAAATTATGACAGTCTGGTTGTACGCATACGTGTACGTATACGTAATGTGAGTGCTGATTAGACAGACTGGCAGGCAGGCAGGCAGAGAGGCCTCTCACTGATTCCAATTGAAAGAGGAGCAGCCCTCGGCCTGGGCGGCAGGCGGTTCAATGGCCGCTCTCTGGGGCATATCTGGGTTATCCCTGCCACACTGAGTATGTTAAGCCTAATAACTGTTTCGCTGCTGCCGCAGTTATTAATAAGTAGCAGAAGCAGCAGCAGCAGCAGCAGAAGAGCCATCATCAGAGGAGCCTCTGCCACAGCAGGCGGTTGGTCTCGTCTCTGAAGTTAGGCTTGGCAGGAGCCACTGGAATGGGCGTTTTTAATTTTCCACAACGTTGCGCAAAGAAATAGTTTCGGTTTCTTACATACATACCAACTACCCCCCCCCCAACCCCCTCTATGGCTCTTTAGTTACCCCCTTGTTGTAGTCACTCAAGTGTCTCCCTTGGGAGTCATAAGTTTTTCCTTCCTTTTTATTTTTTTTGTTTTTTTTTGGGTTATGCTTCGCGTTTATGAAGCGTTTGATGTTTTCTTTTTTGTTTTGGAGGAGGCAAACCTCAAGCTGAATCTTGGGATAGTTTTTCCTCTTGTTGTTCAATCAAATTTTTCTCTTGCTTATCGATGCGGCAATTTAATATTAACTGGTTCGCTGATGCATTCAATTTTTGGTCTGGTTTTACCCACACATTTTTGTTTTCCATTAATAAATATTAAACGGGGAAAGAACACACACATGTGAGGCCTTTGAATGCTGCTCCCTAAAACCCATTGAAGGTTGATATTTCCATGTGTGAAACAGAGTGCATTAACCTCTTTTGCGGTTATTTTCTGATGTAGTAATCCCTTGCGGTTTCTGCGGTTTCCTATATCCGCAGCAAACCGAAAGGAGTCAATACTTTTAGGCTGAAGCAGAGGCAGCAGCAGCAGCAGCAGAGGCCCAATCAATTATATATAGCCCCCCGCTCCCCACACACACACATAAAGTGAAAATGCAGATAATTTGCATTGAACATTAACGAAATGTATAATGCAATTGTTGGCCATTCATCAATTCACACATAATTGCTGTTCGATTCGTGGCTTGGCTGCCTTTGTTGGTGGCCAAAATCCATGGCCATGAATGCCTGGCAACGCAGTTGTCAGTGCGGTTTTCGGGCACAAAAATAAAGCAAGCAAATCCCTGCAAAAGTGAAGTTCAGCTCCTGTGACAGGCAGACAGAAATGCGCCTGACGTGAAGCGGGAGGGTCCATTGTCTGGCCAGTGTCTAAGGCAACATTGCTAGATGTTTTCTTTCTTTTTTGCTGACATATTTTGTGTACCCAACTGTCTGGCCGAGTCGGGGTCGGAGTGTCGCAGTGATTAAAAAAAACAGTAGAAAAATAAATGGAAAAAGTATATAGAGACTGGATGGGGACTACGAGAGAGGTTAAGCAACTCTCGCAGTTGGCTGACAGCCCCTGATCCTCTACACAGGTGTGCGTTTCATGTCGAGACAGCAATTTATTGAGCTCTGATAAGAACTGAGTTGTGCTTGTGCGAGAGCAATGGAAAAATGGTAAATCGAAAAAATAATTGAAAACAGTTTTCAACAAAGTTACAGAAAAATATGACCCTAGGCTACAGAGAGAGAGGGAGGTTTTAATCAAGCATGCAAGTATTTATTTATTTCTCTATAAAGGCACTCCCGTGTTGGTGTACACCACTTGCCACCCAAACAACGAAACATTTATCTTCGCGCTCTCTAGAGTTGTTTTTTGTGCGAGGCCTCAAACGGTTCGTTCCCTCTTGTCAACAGCTCGACACAGAACAATTAAAGTACTTAAACGTTTCGAGAGGGCGCCGTATGGGGCTTTCTAAATATTCAAAGAGCAACTTGTCAAGCCCACAGCAGGACGAGCCCCACACACGCACACACACACACACAGCCAGACCCTGCACAACATCCTGTTTGTTTGCGGTGCACATGTGTTTTGTGTGCGTCTGCCTGTCTGCTTGTCACTTACTTTTGATTTCTTCCCTTTTCGGGCCCCGATGCCACCTTTTATTGTTGTTGTGGCATCGGAATACCCTTCAAAGGGAGAGGGTAACTGTGTGAGGAAGAAGCAGAGTCAGAGGTGGAGATGGAACCATTACTAGGTGCATCAATAGGATTTATGGAATACAGGTAGAGGTTTCAATCAGGATCCATGCCTTGACCTTTGATTCATGTTTGACAATGACGTATAACCAATCATCACTTTCGAATGAGCGGAATACTAAATATACCCCCATAGAGTATCCTACGCTTCGGTTCTTAATCCCTGTATTCCCTTCTTGTTTTTCTTTTTTCGCTCCTCATGTTATCCCCCAGCCGAAATTGTCTAGCTTTGATTTATGCCACACACATGCAGTGCATACGTTTCTGGGGGGCTGGTTGGCTGGGGGGCTGGGGAGGTGGTGACTGTCAGACGTTTCTTGATTTTTCTTTGGCTTTGGCTGTTTTTTCTCCTGTCTCTCTGGCGGCCATTTTTTGTTGCGTAATCTTTTCCGAGTTGTGCTCCAGAAATTAGATTTGCCTTTCGCCTTGTTTGCGCCGTTTGCGTCGGGTTTGGTAGCCAAAACAAATATCAACAGGATTCGTCGTCGTCGTCGTCGTCGTCGGCCAGCCATCGGGGGAATTAGAAATGTGTGCGAAAGTGAGTGCGAGTGCGAGTGAGATAAGGATAAAGATGATGGAAATTGCCTCACCAAAGGCGGAACCAAGTCTGTCTTTGCAAATGGCTGTCATTTATTAAATATCAAGCATACGCCGTGGCGACTGCCTTTAAATAATTAAAAAGTAAACGCTGCACATTAGGGGCGTCATAAAACGCATTAACAGCCAATACAACATGTGTCTGTGCGAGTGTTTTGAGCCACAAATCATGGCCAAAACACAAAACAACAATTTAAAGTTGGCTTCAAACAATTTGCCCTAATATCAAGCTTATGATCAAGCAAATGGCCAAAGCAGCTGCTAAAAGAAAATGTTTCCATTTGTTCCGACAGGTTGTTCTCATTTTGAATATCTCTGGGAAAATGCAACATACATATAGCGCCTATAGCCAAGGCTCTGTGTCGTATTTATGTCGATTTTGGTTTTGGAAACAACAGAAATGGTGACCAGGTCTCTCTGGGTATTGTGGCTGCCACAACTTGAACAGCAATTAAATTACAAGAACAATGAGGCACAATAACTGGGGCACACGCACACGGCGTGGCACAGCACAACAAGTGTTAACTGCAGCAAATTTTGCCATAGGTTTTTGCGAAAAATTACTGAACAGAACATAGAAGTCCCGTGCACGGCATTGTTTTTAGAGCTCTGCCTCTCTCTCTCGCCCTCTCTCTCTCTCTCTCTCTCTGTCTCTGAGTGCAACGATTTCCAAATGCTGCACGACTTCATTACAATGGTACATACAGGGCTTCCTACTCCTGGAATTAGGAGCAGAAATTGATGGTGGAATGGAGTGGATGGTTGCAGCCGTTTCGAGCAATTAGCGTGTGCCACAATCTCGGCAAAAGGCTAAAAGGAAGAGGTAAATGCCAGAGCTAGATGCAGACACCCAGAGCACAGACACAGACACAGGCACAGACAATTTTAACAAAATTAATTGCCCGACAGACATGCACACATACAGAGATGTGCACATATACTCGTATGTATGTATAGAGCATCTCGTTGGAGGATTCTGTGCAATGCAGAAGAATGTTGTAAAAATACAACATACTTCATTAATTGAATCCCCATGGAGAGGAAGGGAGAGGCAAGGGCAAAAAGAGATTTGTTTCCAGCTTGAAACTTTCCCCGGGATTTAAACTATAAATTCTTTACATAGAAAAATTGTATAAAGTTATCAAATATTTCCGAGTCTTGGCAATCTTGTACTTCATGTACTGGGCGCCCCGGGGGTTAACCAAGGCAGTTGCTCAACTCCAGCTGCAGCATCGAGCCACAGCCACAGGCCCAGCTACAGTTGGTTGTGGATGCAGCGGATGCAGCCCCGATCCTTGGCATTAACTTTTTCGTTATATTAATTGCCAACATTTGAACTTTTATTCAATTTACGAGCTTGTATGCGGCAACCGAGCCACAGTCGCCCCCACAGCCCACAGCCCCCACACAATCAGCTAATACAAATGCCAAGGCGTGTAGGGGGGGGCGTGCCAAGAGGTCTGCCAGCAAGAAGTGCAGCATGGAAGCAGCCACAGATAGAGATAGAGCCAGCGGAAGAGAGACAGAGACACTTGACTTGCACTCGAAATATGTAAGTTTCTGGTGTCTGTGAGAGGTTGTGAATGTATGTGTGAGTGGCACACATGCACACTCGCACATAAAACAAAGAACAGGCAGAAAACTGAGCATCAGCCAACATGGCGTATTAGCAATGTGGAGGCCCAAGTGGAGGTCGTTGGCGTGCTATAAATACGTGTCATGTCTGCCTCAGTCCTTGTTCCCCCACTTGCCAGGACCGAAGCCAACACAGCCCCCTCCCCTAGTCCCCCTTCTCATAGCCAGAGGGGTTGTAGATTTATGTAGAGCCACATACGCGGGTTATTTCAGGCCCATGATTTTAATTTCCTCCTAGCGCGAAGGTTAATTGCCATTAAACTTAAAATGCTTTGCTTGTACCCCAAAACGCAACCCCTAAGGCCGTACAAGGCCACTAACTAGTTTTTATGATAAATTTGGGAATTGCTAAGATTTTATGCCCACTTCGGGGCCCATAAAATGTGACGGCCAGCCCAAAGCCAAAGCCAAAGTTAACCCGATCAGACATTTATTCAAGCTGTTGCTGTTTCTGTTGCCAGCAAACCTCTGCCTTTGCGCGCCCATCAAAAGTTTTTGCATTGCAACAATGTTTCTTTGGGGTGGGGGAGGGGCAGGAGGATGAGGGGACGTGTACATTATTTTTGCATATTTGCAGCCATTTATTTGCAACGAGAGGCAGGAACAAGCAGCCGGAGAGCACAAATAATAAAATAAAATGGTTAAATTATGCATAAATAGCGCGAAATGTAAAACAAAGTGGGAGTGGCACGCAGCCCAGCCCCTCAAGCAGCTGACTCCTGCCGCGGCAGCAGGACGCATCCTGCCAAGACCAGCGCTCGTCCTTCTCCTGGTGCTGCTGCTACTACTGCTGCCTGCCATAATTCTTGCGAGTCTGCGCCAACTGAATGCGTAATTAAAATGTTGCACAAAGCAAATGTTGCACTGCCACCCAAAGACGGGCACGGGAGCACGCAACAAAAAAATCATGAAAGAGGGCCAAGGACAGTAATATAAAGAAATTATGACTTGGCATTACACACAAAAACAGAGTGCAGAACGTGCCCCCAAAATATGCAAAAATTCGCAGAGAAAAGTTTCCGAGTATAGTCAGACGGAAAGGGAGTTTTTAGACAAGAGGATTCCGTATGACATTAACTGCAGCCAGCGCCGTCAACAAGGCCAAGGACAATGGGGTAAACTTAATTGTTAAGAGAGCTCGTAGCTCCTCCCCCTCTGCCAGGGACAAGAGTTGTTAAAAAGTGCGAAAAGCTGCATATCTTGCAAGCATTTTGGAATGTGATTAGCTTTACGTTTAACCCACGTAACCCAGAAAACCAGAGGGAAATTTAATTTAACTTTTAAACTAAAATTGTTTAAACTATTAAAGAGAGACGAAAACATAGTAAGAGATGATAAATGAAAGCCCTAAAATAAAGGCTACGAAAAGACTAAATAAGGATTGGTGGCCAGAAGTCGGAAAGTGATTGAAGTCACGGAAAACGCGACACTATTATTAAGGAACACCGTTAAACCCCCCTAATGGGATGCTATGGTGGAGCCCAAAACCTCCAGCGGCTTTCGACAAATTATCTGAGAAGGCTTCAAAGCTAAGAACCAAGTTTTTACATATTTATGTATCTATACAAGTCCATTCGTGTCTTCTTTGCACTTTACCTTTGTTTATCGTTCGCTGCTTGTCTCCTAGATTCGACGCTCCGATTCTGACACGGGCTGTCTCATGGCTGTATTAGTGTTAGAGTGAGAGAGCGATGGTATTCATAGTGGAATGAAGGAGGGACGGAATTGAGAGAGGCGCATGAGCGTGTTACTCTGCAAGGTATACTCAACAAGGTAGCTTCACAGAGAGCCACTACTTTTTATATCAGTAAAGAAGAAAAAGAAGAAGAATCGTCGCTCACAACTGCTGCTAGGCAGACTGAAATTTAAGAAGGAAGCAAAGATGGCGAGAGAGCGAGTGCGGCTACCTTGTTAATTATACCTTGCGCCTGGGTAGCAACGGAGAGAGAGAGAGACAAATTGAGAGAGGTACAAGCAATTGTGTTACAGGTAAGAGGCTGAAAGAGTTTGCTCTCGATTCTTGCTGTACTCTGATTTTTGGAAGCCTGCCCAGACAGTAGTAAAGCAGAGCAATTCGTCAATACTTTTGGAAAATTAATTAGACAAATACTCCTTTTGACCTATAGTGCATTGTCCCAAAGAAAACGCTAAATATGGAGATTAAAATGCGTAAATTCAATTGCAAAAGGTGTAAAAATGTAGGTATAATTAAGTGTTTAAATTTATGAAATGTACGGCAAAGGCGAACCGTTAATGGAACTCTGGGGCTTCAGAGTTGCAATAGTGTGGCAGACTTCATGGTGTGACTCATGGCTTTCCTTCCTCAAAGAAAGAATCTTTTTTAAAGGAACCATCTTCGAAGGAGTTTAAAAAATAGAAGCAATCCTCATAGCACTCCTTCGGCAGCAGCTCCAGTCCTCGCTTTCCGTCAATTGGTGTCGAAAGAGGAACATCCTTGACGTGTAGGCGCTTATTTGGTAGCTGGCAGGCCAGGCGTGTCTGCTGCAATCGATATTGGCTCTCGTAGTGCCGCAGTTCCATGATGCGGCGGCGACAGAACTGCCAGGTGATGGTGCGCTTGGTGTCCAGCTCTCGGACGATCTCCGCCCAGATGCGCTTGTGCAGGGCGGTGTTAAAGAACTCCAAATGATTGATGTTCCACAGGCATTTGTGCTTTGAATACAGACCGATGAGCTTCAGGTTGAAGCGCTGCGAACGGGTCAGAAATGAGGATCTATATTCGAAACTCATATCATCGTCAGATTGCAATGATAAAGTCGATGATGATGGGGAGGGTTGAGTTAGAGCTGCCATGTACTTCTCCATGCTCTTCTCCATGCCTCTGCTAATGTAAATCACAAAAATCTAGTATACAAATTTATTTTGCTTGCTTTCAGAAAGGAAACTGTTCTCAAAGTGATCTGCTTGACGATCTGCTTGAGAATGAAATAACATGAAATATGAATGAAATATTCCGCATACTTAGGAAAACTCATGAAACAATCGAATGTTCATTCATTTAAATATTCAAATAAATATCAAAGGGCATGTTTTTATGTACCAAAAAAAAACGTTTTTTATTTCAAATCAATTGATAGCATATTTGATTGCGGTTCCCAGTCACGCTAAATTATATTTAATTGCCGAATCACCTGTCATCAGTGTTTCGCGGTGGTTAGCCATAGTTTTTCATGGCCAAAGGCTTTCCGGAAAACTCTGTAACTCTGTAAGTGACAAACTCTGACCAGCGCAGAGCATTGTGCAAAATAATTCCGATTTAATTTGATTTTCAATGTTGAATGAATGCACTAATACTTATTAAGGGAAACAAAAGTGTCATTTCTCATTTACCAATGGCCAACGGGCCAACAGCCAAAGCTAATCCATAAACGGTTCGTTTTTATTTGACATTTTTTATGCCATTTACCATTTACGAATGCAGATAATTAATTTCATTGCACATTGGCTGCATTTGGTTGCTAATTTAATAAAATCGTGTAAAATGGTGTAAAATGCTTTGGTGACTTTTCCCATTGACACATTAATTAAATTTAATGCAAATGTTGTGTGTGTAAAATTCGATACGAATTTTGTTCATTATTAGAAATTAACTTGCTTAATTTGTGTGCAGGTTTAGTGAACTGTAAGAATCGGTTTTGTGTTTTTATTCAGTGATTTGCAACAGTCCCATCCGTATAATTATAAAGCCAAAAATCGCTTTTATAGCGAGTAGGATTTGGATTCCCAGTTCCAGTTCCAGTTCCCGCATCCTAACACTGTCATAAAGTAGAAACCTTTATTGCTTGTACTTGGCTGAACAACTAAAGCCTGCGGGAAAACTTAAACCCCTATCACGCCCACCCACATAGAGCAAACAATACCGAAGGGGGAGACACACACACACACACACACATAGTGTGCAATACTCGTAAACTTTTGCTCGAAAGAGCCATGACACAACCAACCGAAAAAAAGGTACAAAAGCTGGATATAGATGACGAGGTTTTAGATACCCTTGCAGATGCGTATTTCCTATGAAAGCTAAGGGATATAGACACACGATTTGGTAGAAAAAAAAAGAACAAGCTTGATGGTCATATAAATGTACTTTCCAGAATATCATCTCTCTGTTATATATTTTAACCAATATATGATATATCAATGCAAGCGTTGCGAGTGAGCCGGGGGTCGACTCTCCAGCAAAGCGAGTGTGCAATCTGAATGGCAAACATATTTTTCTAATCATGAGACCCTTTGAAGAGCTCTTCGCCTACTATGTAGCCCTTTGGAAGGGTACTATAACAATGACTGTGAAATGGGCGAAATGTGTATCGCATCCCGGACACCTAAACAAACAGTGCATACTTTCAGGCTGCGGCCCTGTGGACACATGCAAGGCGTGCAATAATGCGAGGCAAAGGCGTGGGCGTGGTGTTTGCCGTGTTAGAAGTATTTTGATTTGGAAAATTTAAATTTCCCCCCCACTCCCAGCCCCTTCGGAAAACAAAACCCACGCCTGACTTATGCAGAAACAACAAAGTAAAGAAGCCATGAAAAAGGTTGCCTTAGAGCGAGGTGAGAAAGGCACAAAAGACAAACAATGTTTGGCGGTGATGCCCTGGCAACAAGTTTTTTATTGCTTACCAAATGAGCTGATGGGTGGCCAGCTGGGGGGGGGGGGGGGGGGGGGGGGGGGGGGGGGGGTTCTACGGATCTTGGTGTTAAGTTTAAGCCAATTTTGAACTTTTCATATGCCAGCAAGGGCCATAAAAATGCATTCTTTATTTGGCTTTGAGATTTATTCGTTTGCCAACGAGTTGCTTATCAAAAAAAAAGAAGTAAAACGCTGTGAATGTGTGTGGCACGCAAAACGCGAATTTCTATTTCTTTGCACTACGTGATTTGCAATTTTCCAATTTCCCAAGAGCCGAAAAATAGAGTTACCGCTCAATGCCCCCCTGCCCCTGCCCCTGTCCCGCTCTGCGCTGTTTCACTCTTTTGTGGCATATCAAGGCGAACACACACACACACAGACACAGACAGAAATGCGGTTGTCCACACGGCAAATGTCGGCTGGCATTTGATTTTTTTGTTGCTTTACTGCTCGGCAATTTTATTTGCCAGTCGAGTTGCGTATTTTATACATGACTACAGCGGTTATTCACTTGGGGAATTCCGCATCCAAAGTCGCTCCAACGTGCTGAAAATATTCAATATTCACTAAAATGGAAGCTAACAGAATATTTTCTTTCTTAAGTCTTTAGATAAAAGCTCTCACAATCTTGCTCGGGGTTGCACTTAGTCAATTATTACTGTTTTGGGGCCTGTCAGTGATTTGGTAGCATTTCAGCTTCGGTTTGTTTGCACTCTGGCATCCTGCATTTGTATTGCATTTTATTTACGATTTCTTTCCTCTTGCCTCCTCCTTGCTGGAGCATTTCCCCTACGCGATATGCACTTCCTGGTCTGATACCTCAACTTTGTATTTCCGCCATTTCTTTGGAATTTTCCTCTACCCCACCCCCTGCAGGAGGTAGCAGCCACTGTGATTTCTATTTTAACGCTGCCAAGGCTTCGCTCGAGGCAAATAAATATTTTTTGGCGCACGCGAGAGAGGTCCTTTTTTTTCTTTTCCCCTGTTTGCCTGGAGATGTTTCTCTTTCGGTCTCGCTGGTGTCCGTCTGGCATTGTCTGCCACACCATTTAATGTGTTTACTAGATAATCGAAATCATGGCATTCTGTTTAGTTTTTCTTCTCTTTTTTTGTGGCAGACACTTGGGCTTAATTTAAGTTTACTTTCTAATTTGTAGGAAGTGAAGCCCCAGACAAAGCACAAATATTTCTGCAATTATTTTGTTGCTTTTCTAGACATACAATTTTCTATTGTTGGAAAGTTCTGCGCAGAAATGTAAAAGGAAATTCCGCACATGCGATACATATTTTGCAGTCGTCAAAGGTTTCGGCATTTCGGCTGCTCTATAATTAATTTCCTAGAAGACAAAAACTGAAAACTTTTATAATTTATACGCGCATGCAGTCGAAAACTGAGCCGGAGTCGTGTCGAGAGCTGCTGATGTGTTGTCAGGCGATAAACACAGTTGTCAGCAGGATGGCTGGCAGTAGAGGGTGGGGGGTACAAGTTCAACTATTAATTACGTAACGGAAATGTAAATGTTTCGAGCAATTTGTGCCCGCAACAAAACACAGCTACGTGCAACACTTGCAGCATTTCCTCCGACACGAAGTAGATAATTAGCAAAAAGTTGCAGGCTAAAATAAAGTTGCAACACAAACTGCTGCCTCACCCTCGGGGCTATGTCTGTGTGTGTGTGTGGGTATAGCTGCTGACAAGGTGTTGCCAACATTTTTGCATATGTCTTCCTTCCATTTTTGGCAGTTGAGGCAGCGGAAATTGCTGTCGGCACAACTTTCCTTTCCCTTTTTTTTCTGTGAAGGAAGGAAAAACGATTTATAATTTAGCTAATTTGATAAAGATGTGTGTTTGCCTTTTTTATATCCGCTTAGCCAACGTTTTTATTGGACTTTCTCTTGAGCCCAAGGACGCTTTAACTTTTATCATATGGCAAATATTTTGCCTGCACTTTTATTGTTCGCAAAAGTTTATCCAAGTACAAATGAATGAAGGAGGGGCAGACAAACTATTGAGCATTGTTTTACTTTTGTGCCCCAGAATGTTTGCTTGTTGCATTCGAAGCGAGGGGGCAGCAAGCCTTTTTTTGTTGTTGTTTTTGTATTCCAACGCTTTCGTAATGAGAAAAGTTTTTGGCATTCCACAAATGTTCTCTGTCTGTCTGTCTGTATTTTGGTTGTTATTTTATAAAAAAATCATTTATATTTTAAGATAAATAAAAAATATAGAGTAATTTTTGGTAGCAGTTTTGCAAATGTCCTTTTGAAACCTTAATCTCCATTACCAGGAATATTCCTGTTACCCATATGAACTTCTCTTATTCGCCGTCTTAATTGTAACATAGTCACTACTATCCAGTGCGGTCACAGGGCCATGGCCATGGCCATAAAGCTCTTGTACCACAGCCCAAAACCCACACAAACAACGAATATGTCATTACGCATACGCACGGTGGGCGTTAGCCGGCACTGCAGCAATGCAAAAATTAATTTCCCGCCAACGGCCAGGCAGCCCCCAAAAAATGTTCGAAGCAGGGCAAACGCCTAATGTCATGCAGGGTGGATGGTGGTTGGGTGGCTCGCTGGTTCTGCCCAACGACAGTTACAAGTGCGGGCAGAGACTTGCCAAAATAGTCGGCCATCGCTGGCCGCAGCGAGCCAAACAAGCCGCATTAATTAGTGGCCAAGGACATGGACATGGAATCCTGCAGTTCGCTGGGCTTTCAACTTTTGCGCTTTACATTAAACATTTTTTTCTCGTCGTAGCTTGTGTTTCGCCATAGCCTTTACTCCGGCTGCCATGACAAATTGGACCTGCTCTCGGGAGTGTCCAAAGTGGCGAAGTTATTACTACACTATGTAGTCCTTGGACCCTAGGACCTACCGCTTCCGTCAAACCAGTTGCTTGGCTCTGCTCTGCGCATTTGTTTAACGATATTTTCGCTTTTGGTCCTGTGCTGGTAGCTGGCAGCTGGCGATGGCCCTTTGGCTGATATGCATTGAGTGCATTAGTTGCATATGCATGTTGTATCTTTGTGTGTGTGTGGGTAGAGAGTATCTGTGGGAGTGTTTTGTATCTCTGGATGGGTGTCGCGTGTGTGTTTGTCTGGGACTGTTATGTATTTTGCACTGACACTAAAAGCTATTTGTAAATTTCGTGGCTGCAATTATGTTTGCTGTGCTGTTTCCTCCTCTCCAGCACTTGGCGCACTTAACACATTCCCGGGACAACGCTATGTTCAGTCCCTCCTCCCACTACTCGCTCCTCCTGCTATCCCTCTTGGCCCTCTTCTCTTTTTTTTGGCTGGCCATGTGGCTTTACTGGTTATTATTAGTTTGCTGCGGTTTGCTGCACTGTGTCCATCGGGGTCTATCCTTTCTTAGTGCCGACCACATCATGCATGCATATATGCAAATAACCTCGTACATATAAATGTTTGCACTATCGGCCATAACATTTCTCTTTTTGGCTGCTCTTTCTGTAGCTGTATGTGGATTAAAGTTTACTTTAACATTTTTTTGGCATGCATTTCAAGAGTTTTCATAGCTGCCATTTTTGGCGCATTTACTTTACAATATTTGCCACATTTTTTTATATTTAAATAAGCAACACTTTTTTTCTGCGTTGATGCATAAATTTTAAGTTAATTTCAGACATTACCGTCAGCTGGTCGGAAGTGACGAGCATAACATGGATTGCCTATCGGCAGTTTAACCGACACGTGGCCACGTTTTTCACACACACTCGCCACTCTCTCCCTCTCTCTCGGGGCGATATGACCAACTGCAAACATCCGGTTGCCATTTAAATTATTGCATCCGTTCCATTAAAAAAAAAAACAAAAAAAAAAGGACGCTATAAATTAACAGTAGCCTCAGGCGCCTGGACGGCCAGGTAGGAAAAAGTATCTAATAATTTACCATCGTCTGTGTTTTCAGAGAGCAGATGCTGCGGTGAGGTTTACTTAAAATATGCCAAACAAATTATGTTCACACTTCAACGAAGGCCGAACTTCGATGGCGCCGCCGCCTGGCCCATATCGAGAGACAGAGACTTGGGACCCTTTTTAGGTTGCTCTACAAATCATTCCGAGGGGGCATGAAATATTGCTGGGGGAGCTTAGAACGTGCTCACAGCGTTAAAGTGTCATTACTGGGCTTAATGAGTCGGCCAACTGCACAAGAACGATCTCACTTACACACACACACTCCAGAGAAAAGAGAACATGTAGGGAGAGAGAGAGAGAGAGAGACTGAAAAACGAGACAGTAGCACCAAAGAAAGGCAGACGGGAACAGTCGGAAAGAGCGAAAGATGGCGAGAAAGTGAAAAAATGTGTAGCATGCAAACAGGCGCAAACTACATTGTTCATTGTCTGGCTCTAATTTATGTGGCTGCTCTGCTGGTTGGTCAGCCAGGGCCCAATAAATAATAGTTCTTGCGGCAGGGACCCACGCTTAAAAGATAGGGTATCAGTGGGTGGATTGGTTGGAATATTCAATGAATATTTTTTAGATTTTCTATGGTTAGTTTTTGGTTTATTTTAAGGTAACTTTCCCATTTGAAAGCTGAGTTAAAACAAGTCCTTTTGCAGAAACTACTCTTCATTTGAAATAAATGTATCTTCTCCATCCAGGGTACCACTTAGTCTGCAAGTACTCTCATTTTTACTTACTTTTCAACAACATCCAAATGAAATAGATGGCTCGTCGCCACCATTGTTGCTTCTGCTCTTGATTAGTTACGTCCTGACGTGGAAAAACAAACCTATTAACACTCATACGTCACGTTGTCTGTGGGAGAGTGCAATTCTAAGCATGTTGTGGCGTCTCGAGTAGCAGCTCGCTGCCCAATCCACGCCGCACTCTCGACTCCGCTGGCCACATAAATTGTGGCACCCAAAATGCATAAACCAAGCATGTCGCGCAATCATTTTCAGCTGCCACGTGCCCCGGCATACATTTTGTGCATTTTATGGGGAGGTTGGACTCTCAGACCCAGACTCAGACTCAGAGTGCAGCCTCCAACTGCTGCTCCTTCGACTGCTGCTGGAGCTGCAGCATGCGGGCTACTTTGGCTAAAAAGGAACAAACAAATGGCCAGAGAGGGGAGGGGCCTGGGTAGAATTTTAAAGCTGATTACTCAATAACTTTGCCTCGGAGTGCATAAAATGCGAAGCATATCCTTCGAGTGCATAACTCCTTGCGCGCGCCCCCAATGGCCATGGCACGGGCAGAGCTTTCAGCTGCCTTGCCACTCGTTTTATGTGCACTTAAATTGTGTTTGTTATTAAAGTCTGTACGGTGCTCCTTCTGGAGGAGCCCCTGATTGTGCTCCTGGATCTCCATCGGTTCTTCTGTGCGCCTGTTGTTGTTTTCCACCTGGACCAAATGAAATTTATGCTCAAATTGAGTTGCGTTTCGTGTGCGTCGAAGTGTTTTTCCTCGGGTTCTCCAGGAACATCGCCGGTTCTTACTTGGCAACCATTTTCACATAATTTGAGACACTTAAGTGCATAATTTATGCTAGCAACATAATTGAGTTGCAGCTGCCTCTGGCTCTGGTTCAGGCAGCACTTAAACCTTCGACCAAAATACTTTGAGGTCAGAAATGTAAGATGCACCAGAAAATATACACAAAGTAGAAGAACTGAAAGAAATTCCTCTCTATATCTATGCTTCGTATTTATTTAAATAATTTTAAACTTCAATGGAAGCCTCATATATTTTTTTATATTTTTTCAATGTCTGGCTGAAAATTGAAAAGTTGTAAATCACGCTTTAGTTTGCATCACCAGCAGTTATTCAATTTTAAAATTAGAAAAATGTGTAACCGTTTTTTCCACAAGGCCTGTCAAAGTCATGTTCCAAAATCACAAAAAACAAAAATTTAATAAACATCGATTTTGGGGGGTATCCAATGTTCCTATGATGCTCCTATTTTATTATTTAAATGTGCAACAAATTCAATTAGGCCAGAGTTAAAAACAACAAGGACACTCACACACACATGGGAAAGAGAGCGGAGTCCATGCCACATGGCTGAAATTCAATTACAACCGCTAATGCCACTTGTATTGGCCTGAAGTCCCGCGCGACCGCAGACTCCGTTCAGCTCTAAATACCTGTAATCCGGCAAATTTAATTTGATAAAAAGTTGAACTTCAATGAGCGCCAAAAGTTTCCCATGGCCGACGGCCATTATAATTGTGGTCTCGTCTGTCTGTGTATGTATGTGTGTTGACCAGTTTTTGTAGAGCGGCCACCGCAGTGCAGACCACAAACAAATATGATCAGACATGCGACGAGTGACGGCGATAAGCAACAACCAACAAAAAAAAGCAAAACAAAAAGTGAAAGCCCCCCCCCCCCCGTTCAGAGCAAGTGGCAACACGGCGGATGAATACGGCTTATGCAAGCAAATGCACACACTGACACACCTCTCACGCATACTGGCAGCAGCCACACATCTCTCTCCCTCTCTCTCACACACACTCATTGACACGCGCAAATATCAAAAAACGTTAAGCTAAAAAAAGAAACAAATAAATGTTGCATACTTTTATGCGGTGGCTGAAAAATGCACTAAGTCGTGCGCTAACAAAATAAAAATGCATAAAAACACACATAGCACATAACACACCCGCATAACTATGAAATATATTAAATTAAGTGTGTGCTTAAAAATAAATTCATGAAATTAACTTAACATTTACCCCACACCCTTGGGGTGTGCAGACTGCATTTTAATTTCATTTAGTTTGCTAAATTTATTAACTAAAAACCCGCGACTTTAAGCGGGCAGTTTCATTACAACGAAAATTGAAAAAAATATTTAATCAAATGCCCCGTGGACACAGACACTGAGTGAAACGAGCAAGAGCACAGAACATTTTATAAAACGAGAAATCGCATTCTCAAACAATTTTGTGCAATGGAAAAAATTCTAATTTATTGAGTTAACGCCCATTTTTACACCCTCTGCACATGAACAGGATTTAGCCATACCAACCTCCACCCCCACCCTCCCATAGTCACGCCCGGTTGCATGCCACCAGCCCTGACCATAACCCAGTCTAAAATTCTACATGCAATAAAAAAAAAGAAATGGTTTTACTATATATATAGAGGAAAAATTTAACGAAAAATTGCCCAACTCGCTGCGACTTGGCCCCTGCCTGTCGTCGACAAATGAAATTTTCACGTTGCTGATGAGAGGCGATCCGATCCCAGAGACCCCAGAGAGAGAGAGAGAGAGGGACAGAGAATACATACGCATCCCCTTTCTGGATTTACCACACAAACATTTTCGGTGTGTGTCCCGGCAAAGGCTGAACACAGAAACACAAAACGAAAAAAAAAAACAAATTAAAAACTTGCAAAAATTTTAATGGAATTTCTTTTTTCCTTCTATTTCCACGCTCTGCTCAATCTGCCACACCCTTCTGCTATGCCTCGCTCCAGTTGCTGGTTGCTGGGTGTCATCCTGGCTGTCGTTGTTGGCGGCGGTGGCGGTGGCATTGCGGAAATTGTTGTCCCCTTTGATTGTCAAGCGTCGGCTTACACACATAAATGTCACATCAGCATATAGGAACACGTTGGGGGTGGGGGTGGTAGTGGCGTCAAAAATAAAAGCTTAGAAAAATATCCGGACAGGTTTAGTGAAATGCTGTCTTAACTGGCACTGAGCTAAAGCTTTAAAAAAACGGTTTTTGTACACCAAAATAATATGAATATTTAACGAAAAGTATAGTCTATGGCTTTCTTCTTTCACATATTATATTTTCTCCTTTAAAACTCTGCTTATATTATCTAAAATGCTCTTGTTATGGTTAAAACTAAATACAAAATATGTAAAAAATAATCAATAACCAGAATATATGTACAACATATTTACAGGCAGGGTTAAAGCTATGGAACCCCCTATGGATGATAAAAGGCCTACAGTTTGTCCGGAGAATAGAAACTATTCCACACTGGTTCAATCTTCTGCAGCTCTGGCAGTGTTTTGTATTCAAACTCTTCGCCTATGTTGAGGCACTGGAAATTCGTCTCATTCTCGAGGGGTGCAAACTTCAGCGACTTGATGCTCTCACAGTTGGGATCGCTGTTGGCAGCGAAACTCGTCCAGATGTCGATCATGCCCATGATGACCTTGTGCTCGGGCGAATCTGAGGCCGACTGATGGGACAGCATGCTGTGGAAGATGTAGCACAGATCATCGCCGTGGCAGACGCCGCGCATTTGATGGCCGCAGAGCACAATTCGAATGGCATTGCACAGCTTTGAGTCATAGTCGAAGCGGTACAGGTAGGTGGGGGCACTGCCCTGACGCACTCGAGCCAAGGCGGCACGATAGATGGGATGCCAGAACTCGCGATAGGAGCTTAGTTCGAGGAACTTCATCATGCTGGCCTGATTGCAGGGCTCCTCGCCAAAGTAGGCTCGCTTCAGCTGGAGGCCATAGTTCTCCCGCAGCTTGGGATCCAGATTGTTGCCTATATCGTTGGGCAGCAGATTCTTGCAGTTTCCCACCTCATCCAAGGTGGCAGGACGTCGAGATACCTCTGAGGAATACAGGAAAACCATCATGAATAAGAGTTCCTTTCGAAGGGATACCATAACTTACCTGGATAAAAGAGCAAACCCTCGAAGCTGGTGCCTCCGAACATGATGGGCACCCTGTTGCTCCAGCTGTTCTGCATTAGGTCATGGGGTGGCCTAGCAATCACCGTGTGCTCTGTGCTGTAGGGCTCCACAACGGGTCCAAAGGCAAATAGCACTCGATTGTGCTTCTCATCCTTGCTCAGGACTGTGGCCGAGGCCTTGACTATTTCCCCACCATTTACAGAGCTCAAGAACTCAAAGATTGGCTTATCCTTGTTATCCCCAGTGTATCCCAGCTTCTGGGCCAGACGATAGGCCCAATCATTCCTGGGAGGATGTGCCCAAGGACACAATACACTGCCCGACATAACGATGGCCTTGTGGATCAGACCCTCTGTCTGAGGACTCAGCGTGAGGAAGTGGGTCGAAGCACCGCCCGCACTCTCGCCAAAGAGCGTGACATTCTTGGGATCTCCACCGAATGCTTCGATGTTCTGCTGCACCCAACGCAGGCCCATAATCTGATCTTTGAGTCCTGCATTTCCGGGCACATTCAATTGCGGATCGTCGAGGCTAAGGAAGCCCAAGGCTCCCAGACGATAGGCCACTGTGACCAGCACCACATCCTTGGACATGAAAAAGTCCGGACTGTACATATCCCGTGAGGCTTCGCCCACCTGAAAGCCACCGCCATAGATCCAAACCATCACGGGACGCAGTTTATTCGGTTGTAGCTGGAAATAAAACAATCCAAAGATTAACATTTGATGGTTTCTCTTCCATGTTGAGCTACTCACATCCTTGGCATACACATTCAGATACAGGCAATCCTCGGAGCCGGCAAACTTCCTAAAGAACATGTGTGTCTGCAGGGGCTTGTCGGCTGCCGAAGTGCAATCCAGCTCTCGATCCCATGGCTCCACTGGCTCTGGCGCCTTGAAACGCAGCTCTCCCACAGGTGGCTTGGCAAAGGGAATCTTCTCGAAGCTGAAATAGCTTCCTCCCCAAATGGTATTCCGCTTAACACCGCGCACAGTGCCCAGATTTGTCTTGATCACAGAATAGATGGCTGTGGCCAGCTTACGCTGCTCGTATTTGAAACTGAGGACCCTGAAAACAAAGCAAAGAGATGTTTTAAATTATTTATTTGTTCCATATTAATATCACGTTTTTTTCTTGACTTTCATTACTATCTGGGAACCAAGAGTTCGCTTTTCCACATAACACTTTATGTGCGAATCTAACCCATTGAACGGCAGTCACGCATTGGGGCCATGCCACCGGGCGCAGCGATTTCAATGTCGTTTTGGGGTCTGGCCTGGCTCTTTGTTGTTTTGAAAGTCTTACGAATTGTCAACAGGCTTTTGACCAACCTCAACTCAACGCCCCATTCGTTTTAACATGCACAAACGGTCTTCTATTTTTTGTTGTTGTTTATTTTGATTTTTCTTTATTTTTTATAGGTAATTTGTGGGTGGGCGTGATTTTTGCATTTTATGGGTTATTTTTATTTATTTTTTCCACTGCGCACCTTCGGTATAAACTGGCACTCTGCAAGTGCACTGACACAATTCGCTCACCATTAATGGTACACGAATGCATACAAATCGGTAATTACAAATTGGCATCAACAGAAAGATAAAGAGAGAAAGGCAACAGAGATCGGAGCAGCAAAGATTGGACTGGGATTGGTCTGGGGAGAGTACGTGACTGCAATGGGGCTGAGAAAGCCCATACTTATACAAATTATAGAAATAATCTACATTCAGATGTCATTAACAAAGGCATTTGAAATACGCAAAGCAAAAAACTAGCAAAGCAAAGCAAATTAAGGAAATAAATTGGAATTTTACGAGTACTTTGTTGCAATCGCCAATACAAGTGTGAATCACTTTATCTTATCAGTAAGTATGGCACAAATCAATACGATAGTGAATGTTTTTCCTACTTTAACTTACAGTTTAAGTGTTTATTTAGTTATGGTTAAAAAGCGGATGCCTAGCAACAAATACAATCGATTGGAAACCATTGACTAATCCCATTCATTTCACATAACCATAAATGCATATTAATTGCGACCTTTTATCTATCGAACAACACACCGAAATAGCTTATATAATTTTGTGTCGTGTCATGCCCATGGAGCAGAAATCGTCGTCTATCACCTGAAAGTGAAATGAACCCTGTACCCTAGAGACTTATCAGTATAATTTACACATACATCTATTTTTATGTATAGAAAACAATTAAGTTGTCTGGAAATTATATGTACATATAGTATATAAAAGGTGTTATGGAAGGCGGTTAAAGATAACAGAAATTATTAAAGATATGTGGTATAGAGATATATAGAGGTGTCTTTCTTTGAAATGGCTTTAAATGGTATATTAAAGATATGTGGCATTATTAATAATATTGCTTATAATTAGGTAATTCCCTAAAGAAATAGGAGGAGAGACATATAGAGATCTCTTCCTATTAAATTGCATGTCTTTATGGATAAACAATTATAATTAAAAAAATTAATTGAGATAATTAAATGAAATAAACCTAAAAAATCCAACAGTGCTACTAACGCAAGTCTCCCGCTTCTTTGAAACTCTTTTGATACTCTGTAATACTAAAAGCTTGATGGGTTTCTGCATTTCTATGAAAACAAATGCCTCAATATGGAAACTACATGATCTGATGATCTGAGAAAATCACGGTTGAAGGTTAAATTTTTTTAAATTTTTTATTATTTTTCCTCTCGACTGCAAGCTAATGGCATAAATCTATAAATCAAAGTAAAAAACTACAATTTTAAATCCACGCGATCTCCTAGGGTATCCACCCGACGACTCCACAAAGCACACACCCACCCACCTTTCTTTTTATGCTCTGTGCCACCTACCTTTCTTTTTATGCTTTGTTCAAATAAATCCCAATGTGAATATACATATAGCGACGCGTAGCAAGCCGCACTTGAACAAATATATATATTTGCAATTAACACAATTGCATGACTTTGCAATAATTTATGTTAAAAATACTAACCATCCGCAAAATTGCTAATAGACCTGGCGGAAAACGTGCAAAAAATAAGCAAACAAATGGAACAACGGTGAAACAAAAACAATAACAAAAAATAAACGAAACAAAAAAAAATCACTAACGAATGCCGCCGCAACAATGGAAGCATCGCGCATGAATCAGTGAAGGGAGAGTGGTGGGGGGAACGACAAAAACAAACGGCAAAAGAGGAACAAGACAAAAAAGAAGAAGCAGCACCAGCATCATTAAGTTTATGCAAAACAACAACAGCCGAAAAAACACCAACCAGCAGCAGCAAAAGTTTGCGCAACAATTTCACCAACACACAACATATAACAGATACGATATCATGTGTACGCATATTTTAATGCATGTCTGTATTGAAACCATCGCCTACCCCCTCGCCAATAGGCTCCTCGCACAACGGAGAGAGACCTCAAAACACAGAAATTCATTTAACGCTTCAAGAAAAGTGGAAAAACCAAAGGAAACACTCGAAGTCGAACTCACTTAAAGGTCAGCTTCAGCATATCCATGAAGCGTGTGGCCATCTTTTCCTCTGCTTTACACTTTTATCACACTTTTCATGAACACACAACACACGACACAAAATCCAATTGAATATTTTACGAGTGTTTTACAATTTGCTGCTGTGGGTCGCAGACTGAGAGCCACAGAGAAAGTGTCACAATGTCTAAACTCCAGTTAACGCGAATCGGCGTGCCGTGTGGGGAGTGTGTAAGCAAGAAAGTTGCCGATGGAATAAAACGCTCCGCGCGAGTGTGCGGCAGATACTGACTAAATAGTGGCGATCGCTGGCTATCCATATACTCCAAGCACAACCACCAGTTGCTCGCTCACGCTCTCTCTCTCCCTCTCTCACAGAGAATGAGTGGAACAGCTGATTGCACAAGTAAACACGAGAGTTCCGCTGTGGCCCGAAATGACTTTTTCTGATGGATTTTAGACTTGGAGATTTACAATTTTTAAAAGAATTATGCATTTTTTTCTAGGTTCAGTTTGTTTTTTTTAATTTTTACAATTTATCACGTTTTTTTCCAGATGTGGAGCTTCTTTTTTTCACATAGCATAAGTTTCTTATATTGGTCAAACGGCTGCAACTTAGCAACTTTATCAATTGATTCTCACAAACGACGCCTAATTATTGTGTTTATATTATATAAAATCAAAAATCGCAACAAATATTTTTTTTCGACATTTCCTGAGTTTTTAAATTAAAAATGAAAACTAAACCTATAACAAATAGCAATAATTCTTTAGAAATATTTAAATCTCCAAATCTATCGGAAAAATTAATTTTGGACAACAACGGGAAATAAGTTGAATTTTGTCGAGTAGTGTTGTTTACCTTCTCTCCCCAGCGACACTCTGTCTCTTGCTGTCTCTCCTTCTCTGTGCATTCCAAAAACCGGTATATATACATACCGGTATATTCGTTCGTAAGCTCTGAAAGCTTAATATAAAGCTTCTGTATAGCTTAACAGTATGTTAAGTAAGATCAATGTTAGAGGGCATAGCTCTGATCTGTAAATGTTAGCAGATCGCTTTAGCGATCCGGAACTAAGCGCAATAAGAGTGTGTTAACCCACAAAGGAAAAAAAAAAACATAATAAGCTGTATCTGAATGGCACGTCCGACAGCCGAACCACCTTGAATGTGAACCTAAACTTTGGCTAATTAACAAAGCAGTAGAGCAGACCAGACCAGCGACAAGCAAAACGCTTTCAAAAAGCTTTTTTCTGAAGCAGCACTTAATGAGTGCATAGTATACACTGCTGGCTGCGCCCCCCACTAACTAGCATACACGCAGACCTTAATAGTTTTTACAACAATATTACAACAAAAGGCCCATGTGACTGTGAACTTGACTTTGATCTGATAATTATGCAATTGACACGTGTCCAGGCAGCCCACTCGATGGATGGATTTCTTTATTGAAAGTGGTTTTTTATCGAACATATCCATTATAGATGAAAGTCATCTGGCGTTGTGTGGGCTGGTTCACTTTGTGTGATGACCAAGTCTGCCTCTGCGGATGGCACATCATCACAAAGTACTATGTACTGCAGGCAGATAACTAAAAGGAAACTAATCGAACAAAAAATGTAATAGGAATTCGAATAGAAATAGAAATATATCGTACCTAAGCAACAAGTGGAATGTAGACATTTTGTTGTACTTTATCGCTGGCTGTCACGAATCGAACTGAGGAAATCATCTAAGATTATTTCAGGCAAAACGATGTTACTTAATAGAAGCTATTTACGCTAATGATTAGCACTTAGCAGCTGATTCATAGTCGGACAATCGACTTCATTATCCAGACTCCAATACATTTCCTTCACACAAAAAAAAGGTTAATGTGCTCTCTAATAATACAATAATTATAACCGCCAATCAACGTGACAAAAGCAAAAAACAAAAAGCAACAATACTATTTCTAATGGTAACCAATTAGCAGGGAATTAGTCACGCTGTATTTAAACCTACGATTTAGCTATCTTTGAGTATTAATTTTTTGGACATATGCGATCATATGTGACACCCCAGACGGATTCTATGACGTCTGTTGTTTCAGATTTATGCTATACCAATACAAAACTTTATTAGCATGATAATGTCTAATGGCACTGCAGTCACATGGCAATGGTTCAAGGTTTTTGACTGGATTCCTACTCACTTTTGTACAAAATCCCAGTTGGTCATCACCCGTGGCACATTGCTGTTCTGACGGAAACTCATACTTTTCACAGCACTCAATAAATTTCTCATTTTCGAATATTTGATAACTAAATCAAAAGTATATTTCCAATTTATTTCGTTCCTTTTTTTGGGTTTCAAATACATTTGAGATTTTTTGTGTTTTGTTTTTGTTTTGTATTAAAATATGGATTTATATATATGTACCTTTTCATTTCCATCACATGACTTTGAAGTTTTTTTTGACAATAAACGGACTCGAATACATACAGAGAAGTTTCATTCTTTCTTAAGGAATATAGTTTTGAAATATATTTTATGTATAATTTAAACATTGAATCTTCTTGTGCACATTCCTAAAAACAATTCTCAAGTTATCAGTTGTTTTTGTTTTATTAGTTTATTAGTTTTATTTTCTGTTGTCTTCCTATAAACATATTCTAAAAAATTATGTAAAACTTGGACAGGTTTTTTTTGTTTGTTGTTTTGTTTGTTCAAAAAAACATATTCATATAAAACAGGTAAATATCCAAAAGACTTAAGCTACAAATATAAATAAATTTTCGGGTTTAATATATATACTATCTATGTATATATGTTTATGTTTTCTTGAAAAAACAAATGGAAAATGATTGGCATTTTTCTGGGCGGGGGGTGGTGCGTGGGGGTGGGTATAAGATTGTGTGCGGCTTTTGCTAATTGGAAGAAAGTATATTTATTTAATTGAAATCCTAACTAAAATGTAATTGTGTGTGCGTTTTGGAGGACAGCATCTTAAAACTTATATCGATAGAAAATATGCTTGATATATAGTATGTATGTATGTACTATTTGTTTAATGGGCTCATTAAAGGAACATTAAATAGATTTTTATATAACATTTCGCTTAGCTCAGTTTTCTTGGCTGTCTTTATTTTCTGTTTTGTATGTTTTTTTTGTAGTTTTTTTTTTGTAGTTTCTCATAGAAGGTACTTTCAGTTGCGACTTGGGTTTTCATACTCATAACTTTCCGATATAGACCTATTCCAGATAGATACATACTCGTAGTAGTTGTAGCCTGCTAAAACTTTAACACACTTAGAATAGAATCTTTCGATATTGGCAAAACTTAACAACAGTAGAGGGGCTTTCTTTTTTTGTGTGTTTGTAGGTCTAAAGCTATGCTTTTTGCATTGTTTTGAACAGAGGCTTTCAAACATAAAGCTGTTTAGAATCGTATAGATATAGCTACAGATCTACATCTAAGTGGAGATACTCCACACATTCCATTCCATACCAATCGCAAGTCGCAATCGTTATCGCTATCGCTGCTTTCTCCTGCTGCTTTCCCCCTCAAAGCAAACTCAAAGCAGTTCGTCGCGTCTAAAGAAACTCTCCCAGACCATTAGCTTACGGAGATCGGGCACATCGATTATCTTCAGCTCATCGGATATATTAAGGCACTTTAGCTGACGCTTCTCGACGGACGCCGCGGACACTGGCTGCCATAGCTCCGACTGGTCCGGATCAAAATTGGGATTGCCATAGGCGGCGAAGTGGGTCCAGAGACCCACCAGACGCTCAATGCACTTGTATTCCCGCGTATGGATCTTCAGTTTGCGGGCGAGTGAATTGTAGAAGAGATAGGAAAGATCATCGCCGTGACAGGTGCCACGCACCTTCTTGCCACAGCTGAGGATACGCAGGTGATTGAAGTGCTTCGAATCGAAATCGAAGCGATACAAATAGGTGGGTGCACTCCTGGCATACTCCAGGCGGGACAATACTGTGCGATAAATGGGGAACCAGAAGTACTCATGGGAGACCATCTACAAAGAAAAGAAAGTTCTGAGCTTTAGTAAAGAAAGAGAGGACTATAGATGTATGTGATATACCTGAAGGTACTCGTGGAGAGTGTCCAGGCTTGGCATTTTATCGCCATAGTAGCACTCCCTCAGCTGCTCGCCATAGTCCTTGCACAGAGCACTCTCCCGGTCCATGTTCAGTTCTATGGGCACCACAAACCGGCAGTCGTCCAGCTCATTCAGACAATTGGGCTTGGCCTTGGTCTCCGAATACAGGAGCAGACCCTCATTAGAGACGCCGCCCAGGATGAGGGGTATACTGTTGCTCCAGGCGGTGCGCATCATCTCAATGGGTTTCGTGGGCACCACACAATGGCTCGTGACAAAGGGTTCGATGACAGGTCCGAAGGAGAAACCAATACGCTCCTTCTTCTCCGCCTCGATGCACAGGTCGCCATTGGCCTTGATGATGTCCGACCCTTTGGCATTGCGGAGAAACTCCCAGATATCTCGGGTGTTATTCTCACCCGTGTAGCCCGCCTGGACGGCCAGACGATAGGGCCAATTTCTTTGCGGCGTCACCGCCCAGGGGGAGAGTGTGTTGCCCGACATGCAGATGGCCTTGTGGAAGAGGCCACGGGTCTGCTCTGTGATCATCATGTAGTGTACGGAGGCGCTGCCAGCGCTATCACCAAAAATAGTTATGTTTCCCGAATCCCCGCCAAAGCGAGAACAATTTGCCTTGACCCAACGGAGGGCCAGGACCTGATCCTTAAGCCCAGCATTGCCGGGTACATCAAGCTCAGGATCATCTAAGCAAAGGAAACCTAATGGAAGGGAGTACCAAAATTGGTTTAAATGTTTGTACTCAATTTCAAGGCTTAAGCACTTACCTAATGGACCCAATCGATAGTTGATGGAGATCACGACCACATCTTCGCGCAGCAAGTAGTCGGGACTGTAGCACTCGCGTGAGGCCTCTCCAAATTGAAAGCCCCCGCCATAGATCCAGACCATCACTGGCATCGGTTTGGTGGGATATAACTATGTGAGATAAGTCAGATAACCTATTAGTCAGCAAGCCATCTCTAAATACTGATCATCATCATCACTCACATTCTTTGTGTAGACATTGAGGTACAGGCAGTCCTCAGAGCCATCTGTCATATCGAATACAAAATGCTTTTGCAATGGCTTGGGACCCTGCGATGTACAGCTGCGGACCTCTGTCCAGATCTCTGGCGGCTGGGGGGCCTTGTAGCGGAGCTCTCCCAGTGGCGGTTTGGCAAAGGGTATCCGCTCGAAGCTGAAATATTGCTGGCCATAGATGGACTTCCGTTTGACACCCTTGATGGGTCCATAGGTGGTGCTAACGACAGTCTTTTCGCTGGTCCTATAGCGACGCTGTTGCACTTTGAAGTCCACCATTCTGCAAAGAGGAATCAGATTTAGAGTGTGAGCTTGAGAGAGACTTGAAAATGTAATCAGCGTAAAATAAAACGAAATGTTACCATTAATCAGTAACAATAAACGACGTCAGCTTTGCTGATATTGATGGGACTGTCTTTTCCGTTTAACTTTTCTGCTGATAAGGTTAATTTGTTATCAGCCTTTTCTGTGGGCCCAGGTGTGTGCCATTTATCAGTCCCGGCGGAACCCCACAACCCCAACCCGCACTCTTTAGGCAATGTATTTTTTTTGTATTTATTTTGAATAAACAAAATCACCTTTGCTCTGGTATCATTCGTCTCGCTTTTGGTATCAAGAGATATACAAAACAAAAGTAAGAAAACAAACAAATTTTCTAAAATTTTTGTTTGAGTAGAAGCAAGTCATTCAACTTGGGAGCTCAACGAAATCAAGTGCAAAAGGCCATTGAAACTATACTTTTTTTAAGGTTAAATTTTAGATACAACCCGAAAATAGAGAGGGAATTTTTATGTTCTTTTCAAAATTGGGTTAATGGGTACACAAAAAATACCTCAAGGCTGTGCTAAATGAATTTATGAATTCAGTAAAATTGTTTTATTACAGGTCTCCCTTTAATGGTTTTCTAGGAATACCCATAAAAATGTATTTATAAATATATTTCCACCTCAAGGTTGTTTTTTATTGATAAGGTGCAGAATTTGTTGTACTTAAATCTTTAGGACAGGCCTTTCAAGTTCTGCCAAAAATAGCCATAGAAATTATATTCAAATCTAGGAAGACCTCAAGGTTTTCTTTTATTGATAAGATGTACCGAATTCTCTCATTTTTTGCCTAGTTTTTGCACTTAAATCTTGATTTTTATGAATTTTGAAATAGGAATTTATTCGCCACCATATACGACCCTCGATAGGGGCGGCTTTTGTTTGGCGATTGCCCTTAATGGTTTCATACTATGACGCTGCCGTCATAGTATTTTCCTATGCCAAGCAAATGAAACGTGTTTCAAATTTGAATTATACATTTTATGGCGCCCCCCACACACACATGTCATAAAACCAAAAGGAAATAAAGAATAAACTCAGTCAAAACGCCAAGTGATCTGTCTGTCTGTCCCAGGCTTTATTTTCTTTTGTTCGAAAAATGTCATCAGCAAAAACCAAGGGCAACCGAAAAAAAAAACACACACATACAATATATATCAAAATTTATGTTTATTAATAGCCGGAACGAGCTGTTGCCCATTTTGCGACTCAGATTGAAGAGGAAAGTCCCCCAAAACGCATGATGTGAATAATACATCCGTAGAAATTTGCTGGTCTATCGCAGGCCTTGGCCTTGAACTTAAGGCAAAAGGGAAGTCGAGAAAGAGAATGGGGGTGTGGGAACGCTTAGGCTAATGGTCGGCACCTATAAAAAGAAAGTCAATATAAATAATTTTTATGACGGTGAGGGCTCATAAAAGATTATGTCCTAATGCCAGGCTTGCGTGTAAGAGTGCAATCCCTCAAAGCACACACACCTAGATGGGTTCCTGGGGACTGCCCATTGGGTTTTAGGGTCAGTTGTTAAATGCTGAAAGCCCAGCGGTGGGTACCTACACAAATTAGCTGATGATAGTTAATTCCTTGAGCCCTACGGAATATTGGATGCTTTTGAAACATTCCTTCAAATGTTTAATCTTTGTAAACACTTTATATGTTTGCATTCCATTTGCTGTCTGCTTAGTTTCTGATGTTCCTTTTGCTGATTCTTTTCTTATTTTCATTTCTGGCAGATCTTTTGGAAAATCTTTCTGCTAAACGATCTTGTGTGTCCCGCACTGATTTATGTGTTATTTTTGGCCTCTGTACAACAGATCTCAAGCGATAAATTTGAATGAAAATAAACAAGAGAGGGAGGGAGAGAGATATCTTTTTTTGCTTACACTAAGAAGGCAAATATTCAGCTGCTTATGAGCATGAAGTGACGACAGCAGACAGAACCAGAGCAGGGCAGAGAACGCCCAGAGACCCACCCAGAGGCAAATAAACTTTGGTGCCAAAACAGACGGAACATCGGAACGATATAATGCTTGAGTTTTATTATTTCCGAATTCGTTAAATTGTACAAATAATTGTGGCAACAGCTTGTTAAGGCAATGTGCAAGTCATATGGTGGAAATATATTCGTAAGAGGTGTGGAAGACCTCAAATAGGTCACAAAATATTTGAAAAACTAGAACAGTTAGAACTGTCAGTTTCCAATGAACTTATTCTATTTCCATAAAACTTATAATCTTTCGCGATGCCGTAATCACAAGTCATCTCATTTCATTCACATTTAAAAAAAACCCAATGATAACAATAATAGAATTATGAAATAAAACCAAACATGCATAGGCTTCTCTTGACATCATGTCAGGCAATAGGAATGTCATTAAAGTCGCGCTTGCTCTGTAGAACCCCCAATAGAACAGAGGTCTTATCAGGCATGGTTTTAGGAATATTTATTCATCACAGCTTGGGGAACATTTGCCGTAGGTTTATGTTTATGTGCCAGATAAGCTCGGCTTATGTCACGAGTGAATCAATTAATTTTCCATGTACCACACCCCTCGGCCTAATCTGCCACGCTCCGCTTTGCTATCAGCTAGACGAGAGGACGAATCCCGCCACGCGATTAGCCATATAATCTAGACAAACATCAAATATTGTTGGAATGACTAACTGACAGACAGACAGCCAGCCAGATAGATAGACAGATAGACAAACACACAGACAGTGACAGAGACAGGGGTACAGACAACAAGTCATGGTCAAGTTAGGTTAGGTTTTTCCGTTAAAACGGGAACGTTCAAATATGATTATGTGGAATCATAAAGAACACAGACCGCAACACATCATAGAATTTAATTTCCGTTGCTGAGAAGAGCCATTAAGAAGAAAATAAAGAGGAAAAGAGGAGAACCTTGTCTTCTATTTGTAGACATTTTACATGAAAATGTGCGGCGGACATGGCTCTGACCTTGGCAAGGCTGCGAAAGCTCATACTCAATGAAAGCTTCCCACAGAGGCCCATGAATGAATTGCCCGATGCAAAAAGCTTCCAGAAGGATATAACCACCTGACGGCGAGAAGGTTCTCAATGGACTGCCCAGAGATACAGCAGGTCAAGGAGTGAAAATGAAGGCCAAAATGAAGTAACTTTTTATTATAATTTAATCAGAGAATTCAATTAGATTAACCCTAATGTTCTAACCATATTAAAAACAAACTTTTTCTGGCTGCTTAATTTGATAAAAAGTCGCTACAAATTTCAACTCATTCATTGAACCACTCTCATATACGATACATATTCCGCTACCATGCCAACGTATATATATATATTTATATATAGTATATATATAATATGCTTATCTGAATGTTTGCTCTTGTTGCGGCAATTCTTTCATTCTTTATTCATTTAAAACATTTTTTTTTTGCTGCCACACAAAAGCTTTTTACACAAAAAAATACAAAAAAAAGAAATAATAGAGAGAAGAAAATGCGGCAAAATTAAATGAAATTGACATGCTTGCATGTGTGTACCTACTCGCGCGTGTGTGTGTGCGCCTGTGTGGCTGTGTGGGCGTTTAGGTGGAGAGCACGAATAGCTAGCGACAAAAAAATTTCATAGAATATAAGCGAAAACTGTATGCCGCTGTCATACCCGTCGTATGGGCAATGTCAGAACCAAATGCACAAACAGCAACAGAAATGCAGATAAATCAACGAAATGCGAACGGAATTAATTATTAACAGGTGATGGGGGAAAGCTATCAATACTATTTCATACACTTTGCAACACTGAAACGATCGAATACTGAAATGGGAGGTTATGGCTGAAGGAACAGCTTAAGGAACAGCTTAACAAAGCTTTTTAGTTCATTCCAATACTGTTTGTCGTACTAACCAACACTGAAACTGTTTGCAAACGGATTTATATTGAATTTCTTTTGGACTTATTAGCTTAACAATGTACTGTGTTTCAATTTTGATTTCTCCCCTTTTCTGAATTAATATTTTCTTATATCTAAACCCATTTCCGATTCTATTTCTTGCGCTGATTGTCGTTGGCCAGAATCATGGCAATGCGTATGAAGATATTCAGAGCATCCATATATATGGCCAGAGCCATATTGATGGGATCGAATTTGGGATAGCCATGCTGTGGATGCATCTCGGCTACGCGCACAATCCGCTGCGTGTCGTAGAGCAGGAATCCGCTGAACAAGATCAATCCGCCGTAGAGTGATATGCTGGCCAGACCAGCTCCCAAGGCAGTGGTCGGGGGCAGCCACATGCCAGCCAAAGAAGAGGCGAAGACCACGCCCAATCCAATAGCCAACGGACCGCCCATGTAGAGAAATTTATCGCTTGGTGCACAGGCGGCCACCGTGGAGAGGGCACCCACAATACCGCCCGTGTAGAGCATGGCCCTGGTGAGAATCGGACCTCCCAGGAAGCACATGGGCGCCAGCACGGCACCAAGCACGGTACAGTGGGCCAGCCAGGCAAACTGCTTGAGCCCGAATCCTTCCTTGTATTCGATTGACTGGGCCATGACCCCAGTGGCCATAACCAGGGCCATGGTTATGAGCCCGGCCACTATACCGGAGCGCGTCACCAGGTTCATGGCGGCCTCCGACTGGAAAAAGGCGGCCGCTGAAGCAGCTGTAATGCCGCACGATGCCCCGAAATACGCATAGGTGGCATGGATGCGATCTTTGACGTACTGCGGCCACAACAACGAATTATCGTAGAGACTGGTTTGCTTGGACAGGCCCAGTCCGTAGTAGCAGAGTCCCACGAGACCCATGAGGGCAGCCCCTGCGGCCGCGCCCTTGCCCATGGAGTAGGCGTTCTCGGTGGGCGGTCCCATCATGCGATCCTTGAGCGAGGGTCCACGCGTACGGCTCTCCAGATGCGAACGATCGCTGTCCTTGGACTCACGTGAAAAGTTGCGACGCACGATGCTCTGCAGATCCTTCTTTGGTATCAATGACTTGCCCTGGCCCATCGATGGCATCGATGTCAGGGGGTTCTTCTTCAGCAACGGCATGGCCTTGGTAGATTGCCATAGTCGCTGCCCGGCGACCTTGCCCAAGAGATTCAACGAACGTCCTGGCAGGGCGTGACTTAAACGAGCCAACAGCATTTCTCTAGATTTCCCAATTAATTTTGTCTAATGTAAAAGGCTATTGCTTTTTTTATGAGATTTTTTGTTAGTTGTTTCAATGATTGAATAGGGGAGAAAAGGCTGCCAGGATGAGGAGAGAGATACACATGTTCTGAAGCAAAACAAAGCAGATTTGATAAAGAATTCCAGAGATTTGTCGTTCGCCAAAGAATGCACCAGAAATATTTGCACGTGCCTCCCCAGAAGACGTCCAAATGATATCAGAATATTGTCTCAAATTGAAGGTTAATTGGTTTCCCACAGACGAACTCGTTTGTGTCAATTGAGACACAGAAATCCAAATTGATTGCGTTCAATAAATGAAAAGCCCATTTGGTCAATTCGAAATTATAATTTTAGAGATTGTTTTGTGAGGTGGCAATTTAGCCAATGAATATTGCAAATAACTCGTACATTGTATAAGAACTGGCAAAAATTGGATTGAATGTGGGCCTGCGAATGTCATTTCAAACTGTCACAAATCAAATAAAAAAATAATACGAATAATTGAAATATGCAAATCAATGCAGAATGGAAAATGCGCAGGGAAAAGCATCGTGTATGATATAATACATTTATTTTTAAAGGCAAGCCAACTATTTTGTGGGAACTCAGTTTCATTAATCTTAAGTTTTCTTCACCCCTCAATCGACTAATGAAATCATCGACGTATTGTGCCGATGGGCCTGAGAGACAGAGCCAAAAACCAAACCAGTTAGAAACCGCCGCCTCTGATCTCATACAACATTCTCCCTGTCTCTTTTTGGTTTATTTCTCTGCTGCTGAGTCAGCTTCTGCTCTGCCTCTGGGTTTACTGGGCTTACTATAGTTTTTACACAATACAATAATTTACATAGCCGTACACCCGCAACGATAAAGCGATAGAGCGAGAGAGAGCAGGGAGGGGCCGGTGCACTAGTTTGCTACCTAATTATTTGCGCAGTTTAAGTGTCGGCACAGAAAAAGGCAAAGACCCCATAGACCGGACTCATATGACAGACAGCTGTGGCTGCGGCACAGCTGTTGTATCTGTGTGTGTGTGTGTGTATCTATGTTTGCTCATTATGAAGCCGAGAACTAGAATTTCCTAGAATCAATAGAACGCAAATGAAAGGGGACACGCCGTCATTAGAGGCGCCTGCGTTTCAATCAACCAACCCCTCGGGAAGGATACCGTCTCAGGTTTATTGTTGTTGACTTTTACATAATTACGAGTAGGTATATGTGTGTGTGTATGTATGCGAGCGCATGTAGGGCCCCAAGGACGAGTCATCTCTGGGGGGTAACAGCAGCAGCTGTTCCTTTAATATTGGAGGCAATTTCATTGTTTCCAGCTGCGCGAAACGTTCGAGAGAAATACATATACACAGATACACACATAGGGATTTACAATATAAATTCTTATCAGTAGACTTTAGAGAACACTACTTTTGGCGCTTACTTTGAGGTACTTCCCAAATCATCAATCAGCCAGAACCAATTCAAATAATTCGCCCGATCGTATCATCAAGGGACATTAATTGACGTCAAAGTGGGTGCTCTATTGTTTGGATCATACAATTATATATGGCCTATATGAGGTGTGCAACTTAATTATATATTGTAGAGTGCCTTAGATTGGATGACAGCATTGTGGCTGATGTCATGATGGGAGACTTGCCTAAAAAGTGGCTAAACTTTAAGGCAAGTCATTTGATTGTAGAGAGGATTATAATATAATTAAATATATATTTTTTTCAACTTACTTGAGTCCAATTTTGAACTGATCAAATGCAGCCATGGAAGACATTTTGGTGTTCTTCTATGTTCTTCGGCTCAGATTTAATCAAAAAAATTGTATATGTCTCTCCTTTGTTTGATATATTTATAAATTGTTGTATTTCTTTGGTTTTTCTTTTATAAATACTACAAAAATGTATATTATTTTTTATCAAAACTGACAGCTGTTTTTTTGGGGGTTTTTTGTTTGTTTTTGTTTTTGTTGGCCTTGCAAGGACCAAAATACAGTCTCTGGTAGCTGTAGCTGTGGTAGCTTTGCTACTGATAAGGAGCTTTTATGTCCTGCGCACAAACACAATCACAAAAACAGAGCCACAGGACGACACAGGATGACACCCCCTTCCCGCACAGCAGGAAAACACACACGCGCTCTGTCTGGATACACGCAGGATAATTTACACGGCGGAAAAAGCACAGATTCCAAAAGCAAGCATTTATCACATAACACGCGACAGAAACAATCTGGATTTGTTGGTTCAAATTCTTTAAATACTGCCCATCCAACAATTAGTCTAGTCGTTTTTTCTTTATAGTATATTTCTTGTAGTTTATTGCTATTGTTGATGGTGGAACACGGTGGAACGGTGTGTGAGTCTGTGGGTCCGTACTGTTCAGCGTTCAGCTTTTGTTGCCGTTACGCGTCCGCTTGGCGTGAAGGCAGCTCATCAACTGTCCGCAAAAAGCACGCGCTATGAAAGTTCTAAGCGTAACGCCACACCGAAAAAAGCTTTTTCCCCACTGAGACCAAAACATAAAAGCGTTGCGTTGCGTTGCGATGCGATACGTGTGGGAGCTGGGTAGTGGGTGGATGGGGTATCTCTGTACGCTATCTATAATTCAGTAGCCTCACAATTATGTTTGTTGAGGCATTCTTCTATTGAATCCTGAGTCATTCGCGCAATTACATGGCAAGAAATTTGTCGACTTTGTCCTGCGGCATTTATCGATGTGAGCCCCTCCTCATATGAGCTTTATCATTGCCCCAAAACAAAAAAGAAAAACCAAAAAAAAAGGTAGATAATAAAAACCGTATTGATACGCTATGGCGGCGGGTGGGTAACAAGTTGTGATTTTGCTGATTCGACACTGAAATACCATGTGCCGCCGTGTCTGTTCTTTTTTTTGTTTTTGTGTTTTGTTTGACAACGTTGGGTGACATGTGGCGTATGTGTAATCTTTATGGCCACACTCATCGTGTGATAAGAATGGGTGGAACCAATTTTGCGAATGAGTCAGTTTATGGTACTTCTAGGAAGCTGACTGCCTGCCTGCCATCGATCTTTGGTAATCGGGAAAGTACCCACTTATGTGGAAAGGCGGGGGTGCTCGATAGACTATCATATAAGTAGTACATAAGTAGTGTCTAATACTCAATGGGGCAGCAATATGATGGGAATAATCAAGATATTGTATGGTAAGAGTGTTCTTAGGCGCCTTTAACACAAAGATACTTTCGTAATTCTTTAGTTTTAGGCTTTTAGTAATCGGGAAAGTACTTCACTATGTTTGTAACTACTTTCAGTAATCGAGAAAGCACCGCCTAGGCACTTCAATAGACAATTGCGATGTTCTAAGTAAGAAGTAGGAATTTCTATCTCTATATAATGGTATAATTATCAAAACTTTGACATTTCATAAGGGATATTTATATTTTTCTACTTTTATTTCCTAGATTTCTTTCATAATTCTGTCATTTAAAGCCTACAGCTATTCATGACTTCATCGCAACTCTTAGCCAAGCTTACTCCCACTAGAATACCAGGAAATTTGTGTATTACCTCAGATAGAGTCATTCATTATAAGTGGGGCATGTGGCTGTTGTTGTTTCTGGCTGCCACACGCGCACCAAAGGTCCCTTGAGGCAAAGCAAACAAAATCAAGTGGAAAAAGCAAAATAAGGAAAAGTAAGTAAAGGAAAGTCAACACAACGCACAGTCACAGCTGATGGGAAGGAGCTGCTGCTGCTGTTGCCTCCTGTTGCTTTTGAATAGCTTTTTGCTGAACAAAAGCTCAACGAGCATTAGCTTTTGGCATAGCTTTTAACAAGCTTTCAACTGTCGAACGTTTATTTTGATTTGTTTTATATTGAGCTTGTTTCTTTTCCCCAGTAATTACCATAAGTTACGGTCAGTTCTGGTTTTGGTTTTGGGATTAGTCTGGCAGCTGGAATCAAAGTTGATTGGATTTAAGACAAAACTACAAGTATACGAATACTAGTATGAATATGAATATGAATATTAATACGAATGTGTGAATGGTTTGTAGCCGACTACAAACGAATGCTGTGTATGGCCGGACAGTTTTGTTTTTATTTATGATACATTAAATAAATAACCTTGGACGGGGGGTAATACTACTATAAACTCTCGTGACTTTTGGCGCTTATGTTGCCATGCGCTTTTCATTGCAAGAGCTTTACCGCTCTCTCTCTCTCTCTCTCTGCCTCTCATTTCCGATGATGTGCTTTGCGTGATCTCTCTCTCTTGCTCTCTCTCGCATACGATCTCGTGCTCTGTTGGCACTCTTCTGACACGTTTTTCTGCTTTACGTTCCTCTAATTCATTTAAATCAATTTAGATAGAGTTCTTTTTTTCTGCAACGACTACGACTATTTCTGTCGTCGCACAATTGTTAGATTTTAAATGATTTTGATTAAACCAAAATGATTTCAATCAGCAAGCTGCAAAACCAACAGAGAAGAAAAAAGAAAGCCTTTCCAGTAATAACACAAATTTTTGCAAATTTCTGAATATTGTTTTATGTATTTACGTTTCGCCATATGGTGGCATGTGAGTTTTTTCTTTCTTCGCGAGTTTTCCGCCGAAAACTTTTCCACTGTTTAACTTCAACAAATGTTGTACATTTTGTGGGGGAGAGATTCTCGCGTGCTTCAATCAGATTTCCCTTGAACATTGAGGGCAGTGAGTAAATGTTTTTTCCCAAAAAGAAAACCAGCTATTCCGATAAATTAAAAATTCATTTCCGTTAATCTTACAACTTGCGTTTTTCTTACAACAACAACAACAGCGCACTTGGAGGCCCCTCCAAGGACCATGGCTAAGAATATGTAAATGGAATATCAAATGTCCGAAAACCGGTAACAGGAACATCGTGCCGCATCGTGTTGTTGCCTGTTCAGTGGTTGTTCGAGTCGCACATGATAATCATAAGCATTTCGCGCCGCGCGCGCAACAATTGCCTCATGAATTTTTCAAAGGCAAATCAAATCAAAACGGACGCCTGCCACACCCCATTCTCATCAGGATGCCCACACCCCCAAGCCACACCACTCTGCTCCTCCCTCGCTGCTCGCTCCTTTGGCAAGAAGTCATAATTTTCCGGCTGCTCGCGTGACTTTTCCATGCCATTTCGTGACTTGATTACATGCGTCCTTGTTGTTGCCGCCATTCCGCCATTCCTTCCTCCTGTTCCTCTGTGCTGTTCTCGTTGTTGTTCTTGTTTTCCGGGCTATAATTGGGGGTGGATTTTTCACCATACATAGAGTTCACGAGGGCTATCAAAACGCCATACTCATTCCATTGACTCCTGCACGTGACACACAGAACAACTACTGTCTGTGATTTTAAAAATTCTAACAAAAAAGAAACTTTTGACACACTTTAAGGCAACACACATGCACACACACACACACACATATGGCTAACTGGCAGAAAGTATTGTTTTGAAGGGTATTGATATGTCTGAGATGAGGTCTAAAAAGGCTTAAAGATAACTTTTTTGAACAGCTTCCATGAGTTTCAAGGAGTAGAACACTTTAGTTGGGGATTAGAACCATTTTGACACACTTTAAGCTGGAAATATTGTGAATCCTTTCTAAGTGCATGACTTTCAAGGCTTGGACATTCGTAAATTATTGCTAAAACATTCGGAAAGGAGACTGTTTTATTCGTTTTGTCAGTGCAATGAATGCTAAACAACACAGCAACAGATTCATTCAGTTCTTCTCCTTCTTCTTCTACCTTCCACACATTTATATGTGTGTCCAGGACATCCATTTATTATTAATTACTTTAAAATGTACTAAGTACTCACACAACTTTTCAATAAAACCAGTTTGTTTGAGTGGATTTCCCAGCTTAAACCGCACACAAAATGTGTAACAAAAACCGTTGCATACTTTGCGGCTTCCCCTGAAATTCCAAATATAATATTCACATTCCCCAAAAAGCCGCCACCGTCGCCCAAGCAGAACACAAATTTCCAGCAAATTTGCTAAGCACCTGTAAATAATAATTACAGTATTACAAAACATAAATAAAGTGCCAGACAAATACGCACCAAATTAAAAAAAAAAGGAAAGCCATGTGGTGGGGGCCAAAGGTCAGCGGAAGCCAACGCAACCGAGCTGCTGCTGCTGCTGCGTGGCTCCCTAAATGTGAAGCACGTGTAAGTTTTTAATTACAATTAATGGTTGACAAGGCGCAGGGGGTCGACTGTATGTGTATGTATGTGTGTTTGTGTGTGTGTGTGCATTGTGTTTTTAGCGGTCTTTGAAGTTGCCATAGACACAAGCTCTCTCGAAAAGCCACGATACAGTATGACAAGAGCAAAGGGGACAGGTGTGTTCGCGGGCTTTTGGTTTTGTCGCTTGACAGCACTCTTATACATACGTATCTATTGTATGCGTGTGTGTGTATACACACATATGAATGTATCTGTTGGGGCAGGTGTTAATATTGTCATGTTTGAGCATTTAAGTATTTTTAATATCATAACGCGTTGCATACTTTATGGCGGGGGGCTTTGGAGGTTTAACCCAAAAACTCACACAAGCGTGATTGGACCAGGAGGGTCTACACGTGTATTTGTCAGTGTATATTCCCCCCGCATAAACAGATCAATGTTTGCCTTTGTTGGGGAAACATTTTTGGGTGGGGTAATCGGTTTAGGATTTCGATATGAAAAACCAAATTTCGAGGGTTCGTTACAACTAAAAATATGTCAAAATACTAGTAAGCCAACACCCTGCTCACTCGCTTCGCTCACTTTCGTCGATATGAGTAACATATTGAGTATTTCTCCCTTAAATTTGAATTCTGGAAAACTTTAACAAGCATTTATTGTCTTTCAAAGATGGTAAAGATGGTCTCTCATTTATTGAGTGGCGAAATAATTTAAAGAAGACAACCGTATAAAATATATCAAAAACGTTTATTAATTTCACTAAAATATAAAAATACATTCAACACATGTTTTTCTTCTCACAAATAAGTCCTTAACAAAATAATTTTCCTTTATAATTTTTTTAAAACCCCAAATACAAATCACCAAAAGACCTTTTGATGCATATGATAGCCAACCAAGTTTGTAGCCAAGCAAAATATTAGCTTAATTTTGTTTATTGTATCGTTTTTTCTGTTTTTTTTTTGTGTATTTACTCTTAAGGCTAAGCTATAAAAAATCGCTATTTACATGTGTACATTTGATGTGCTTTTAAGGCCGCCTCAGGGCCGGTGCTTAGGGGCTACTGCTACGGCTATGACTACTGGCTATGACTACTGGCCTACGGATTGCTAAGGGTAAATAAGCGGCAAAGCCGCTGAGAGATTTAGGGGTGTGGTGCTGGACAGCAGCAGCCAACCAATATGTGATTCAGTACAAGAGTCGTCTGTCATAGCAGCTGTCCCAGAGCCGCAACTTTTCGGCCTCTGGCAAATCAATCACCTGCACATCATGCGAGATATTCAGGCATTTGAACACCGCATCCTCACGTGAAATGGGCAACCAGGTGGACGAAGATGGGGATGTGGACGTGCCTGTGCCCTGTGGGTGCTTCTCGTCGTGCGTGACCAACGGTATATTGGGATTCCCGGTTATGGCAAACTGCACGACCATGGATACCAGACGTTTTATCGTCTTGAATTCGGCCGTGCGGCGCTTTAGTTTCTTTGCTGCCGCATTGTAGAACAAATACGACAAATCATCGGCATGACATGTGCCACGCACCTTGCGGCCACAGGTGATAATCCTCATGATGTTGAAGTGCTTCGAGTCGAAGTCAAAACGATACAGATACGTGGGCGCCTCCGGAGCGTAATGGGCACGCGATAGCAATGTCCGTTGGATGCCATGCCAGAAATATTTATACGAAAAGAGCTGGCAAGAAGATAAGACGATTATTATTGATGTTAATGGTAGTTAAAGCTGTACTACTTACATCACTGTACTCCAGAATAGTCTCACGATTGGGTTTCCTATCGCCAAAGTAGGTTTCCCTCAGCTGCTTGCCGAAGGCCCGCTGCTGCTCCTTGTCCAGCAGCGCATCCCTGGGCGCCAGATGCTCGCAATCTCCCAGCTGGCACAGCAACTCCGGCCACTTGTTCACCTCGGGGAACATCAGCAGACCCTCAAAGGAGTTGCCACCAATCACCATGGGTATGCTGTTGCCCCAGCAGTTGCGCATCATTTCCAGCGGCGACTTGGGTATCACACAGTGCTCGGTTTCATAGGGTTCAATGGTGGGGCCAAAGCAGAACATGGTCAGGCGCTGATGACGCTCCTCCATGGTGATGATATCGTCGGCCACCTTCAGCAGGCTGCTGGCCTTGCACTTCTTTAGATGGGCAAACACCTGGCGATCGTTCAGCTCGCCTGAGTAGCCCGTGGCCTGCGCCAAGCGATAGGTCCAATTGATGTGCATTGGGGTTAGGGCCCACGGTGCCAGCGCCGCACCCGACATGATCACAGTCTTGTGGAAGAGATTTCGGGTCTGTTCCGTCAGCATCATGTAGTGGGTGGACGCTCCCCCGGCACTCTCGCCGAAGACTGTGATATTCTCTGGATCGCCGCCAAAGAAGTGACAGTTCCGCTTGACCCAACGCAGGGCCATCACTTGATCCTTGAGGCCCGCATTGCCGGGCACATCCAGCTCTTTATCGTCGAGACTGAGAAAACCCAGGGCTCCAAGGCGATAGGATATGACAACCAGCACCACATGTTCCATCATAATGTAGTCGGGACTGTACAGATCCCTTGAGGCTTCGCCCATTTGAAAGCCACCGCCATAGATCCAAACAAGAACAGGCACGGGCTTGTTGGGATGCAACTGAGAAGGAAAATAAAGGTTTATTTGATATTTTATCGATTAAATATCGATGGTCTGCACTTACCTCTCTAGTGTACACATTAAGGTACAGACAATCCTCGCTACCCTGCACGAGTTTCATCACAATGTTCACCTGACACGGCTTGGAGCGCACCCTAGTGCATCGCTTCACCTCGGTCCAATGGTCTGGCTCCACGGGCGCCTTGAAACGCAGCTCCCCCACCGGGGGCTTGGCAAACGGTATGCCCTCAAAGCTGTAGTAGTTATTTCCATATATCGATTGCCACTTGACGCCCTTAACCTTGCCATAGACCGTGTCGGCAATCACCTTGTCATTGCTCCGCAGACGCTGTTGGTTCGTCTTGAACTTCACATAGCTGCAACGAAAGTGGGGGAAATACTTTAATATAGAGAAACACCTCTCACACTCTCGCTGAATATATACTAAGTGCTATTGGGGGAGGTTTTTGTATCCCTTATATTTTTTTTTGTTTATAAACAAACACGAGTACTTGAACGTTTTCTAGTATTTTTTGCGAATTTTCAATTAGCGCGTAAACAAAACCAAATATAAATATCTAAATTGTGAAAATAGAAAGGCCCAGAAAAGGCTATGGACTAAGGGAATGCCCTGTAAGTGGGAGATTAAATCGTTCCATTTTCGAGTAAGTTTTACTTTAGTTTCGGATTGAATAAGCCTGGCATTAAATGAGAAGTTCTCATAAGATATGAAAATTCAGAGGTATCCTCGAAGTTTCAAGTTTCCTAAAACTCCAAGCCATCTTCTCCCAAGAGACTCCCAAACGACTCCAAAAAACCATCACTTCCCCCCAGGAACATCATTCGTAATGAGTATTGGAAGTCAGAGCAGAATATATTATAAGTATTTGGAATGGAGGCGTGCCCCATTTAAATTTCAAGTGCGTTTCCATTTAGAAACGTGTGCTCTAAACGACGCGTGAGTCGATCCACAACAGACCGAAAATGTACATTGCCTACAGAACACTCGTACATACTCGTACATACATATATTGCATGTCAGAAGATCACTCGTACATAGTAAAAAAGAAGGCAGACGTGTCCGATGTGATGACCACAAATCATGGGAGCCACAAAAAGCGGCAAACAATTAATTAACAGCTGCCCGGCGTCTTCTGACTATTTTCTGTGGTTTGTTGGGGGGAGGCGAGGCCAACCTTGAGGGGGATACCAGACAGTAACGTATTCGAACTGCAATTGGTGTGAAGTGTTAGATATCCAGTGCTAATTGTAAGCTACCAACCGGATCGAGGTCAGGCCCTAAGATTCCAGTCGTTGAATAATATGTATGCATAATTCTAGAAGCTGGAAAACCTGTTTGCTTGTTTGCAAATTGAATTAAATTATACTTTTTATTCGAGGCTGATTCATATAAGTATTCCATTTTGTCTGAGCAAAAATTGTTTCAAATTAAGGAAATCATAAAACAATTGTAGAACCATTTTATAGGCTTTTAGGAAAACAAAAAGCGGAACTTTACAGTGGAATACCCAAAATATTTATAAATTAAAATCCATTTGAAAGGAAAAACGTAATGGAAATGGAAATTTTCAGAAAATCAATCAATATCTCAATGCATCATGGCATTTTTTCGGGTTGCCCCCCAGGTCAATGCCATTTTGCTTGAGTGCATTCAATATATTTCCAATATAATATTTGATATTTTCCTTTCCCAACACACACTGAGCAGCACGAGAGAGAAACCAAGAAAATATATAATATTCAATATTTTTCCATTTATCAAATTCATGCATTCATGTGTAAAGTGATGCACCAGAAATTATAGTCGTTGATATTCGAATACATAGACGACAGCACACTCCAGTCCAGTGTATAGTTTATTTATTTTTCGTATCATTGGCTATCTCTTTTTCTGTCGAAAAACCTATTTCGATTATTGATAAAACTCGTTGAAAATTGAGTAAAATATTTGTACAACATTTCTAGTCGAGTACTCGTGTAATTGTTTAGGGTTATTGAGAAATTAAACAAATTCGTAAGAGGCAAAAAACAGGTAGGAAAACTTTCAAATTTAAGAGTGGCATTAAAGTGCAATATTTTTCGAAATATATTTCATAATTTTATTAAAGATTTATTTTTCTTTGCTTAACATTTTTTGCTTCTTCATTTTATTTACATTTTTTCTTGTGGCTTTTTCGTTTCGTTTTCTGCTTAGTCTTTGTTTATTATTCAACTTTTCTGCAGAGTCTGCAAAAATTCGTAATTATTGCCTTGACATTTAACAAAACGTGATTCTGGCCCCCCAAAGAATTTCGCCAGAGTACTTGTGCGACATGTACACACAAATTTATTCAATTTCACAAATAATTTAGCTGATAAAATCAGCCGCACCAGCAGAAGCAACAGCGGCAAACCCCAACATAATGATTATATCACTAGGCAGTAAAACAGTTAAACAATCCCCACGGACTGACGCACCTGGAAAGTCACTTAATTGTTAAGCCAGGGCTGTTTAAAATCTTATCGGTAATCACATGTCTGATATTGATAATTTATAAATAATAGAGCACAAATGCTATCAGGGTGTTTAGGTGTTAGGTGATAGCTCTTCAAGAGCCTGTCGCAGACATCTAACATCGATGTGTAATGAGGTGATTTGGTCCCTCAAGGTACAAGGTCCATCTCCAGACAAGAAGTCTGCTGATCATTCTGAGATTTCAATTTTTTTTTGGCAATCAAAGCTGTCTAGACTTTGACACAGTGACGTTTCGAGAGCGGATACTTAAGAGCAGTATGACTGTATTTGAAAGTAATTCTCTTATCAACAGCTTTATGGCTGGCTATTTATAAGACCCCTAATGATGAACCGGATTTTCGACTCCTAGTCGGCAGTACATCTGCCCAGCAGCGGCAGAAGCAGTAGCCTGTAATCTCTTGATAAGAAATTGCTCCATCGGCAGGGCCGGACTTGGTGGCTTATCAAGAACAAAAAAAAAGTTATGTGTGCTTCTACTTGAGCCACGTACATATGGTCAGGGACTATGGAAAGGGAAGGCGGCTTATAGATAGATAGATGGATTCAATCAATGACAACTGATGATTGGCCTACATGGTTATGCATAAATCTATTCGCAGCTGTAACTGGTAAACCAGGAAATGCATAGATAGACCGACTGTACGCGTACATAGAAATTCAATTAAAAACAACTTACTTCAGGGCAATGCGCATCTGATCGGCCACGGCTATATCGAATGACATCTTGCTGTGGTCTCACGCTGCTCTATGGCCAATCGATTTCCCTCCTGGGTATATTCTTTATATGTATATATGTATTTTATAGTTTGCTATATATATATGTTTGTTAACGCGTGCCGAACTATAAAATACAATCCGCAAGCTGTTCGAAATCCCAGCACAAATAAACGCAGGGCAAAATACGCGTAACTAAATCAAATACAAAAAAAATCTATAAAATAAACGACTGGACAACAGGCAACAGGAGTGCCTGGCGCGAAATGTTTTTTTGGGTTTTACTTTTTATGTTTTAGAATGATTTTTTCTATATTCACATTCACACACAGAAGCACAGAATGTCACATCACTTGTTGCTTTTTTAGTTGCTTTTTTTGTTGTTGTTGTTCCACTTTCAGTTATTCTTTTTAATTGAAAAACTCAGCCGCATATTGACGTTGGGCTTGTGGGGCTGGGGGCTGGCTTGAAGATTTAATGTATATTCCAGCTCTGGCTATGGCCTAAGGCTTTCGTTGCGTTTTGTTCAGGGGCTGGTCGGCAACTGAACAATTTCAAGTAAGCGCCGGCTAAGTTTAGTGTTTCGTCGTCGCTGTCGCAGTCACTCTAGCTGTTGTTGTGGTTGTTGTTGATTTTTCCACTCATTTGCTCATTTCATGCCGGCTATGGGGTCGTATGAGTGATATTCTGGCTCTAGCTCTTGCGTTTGTATGCGTTCGTAATGCCATTGTGAGTGTGTGAGGGTTTTGCATGGCCAAGTGTATGCGTGAGGGCTTTTGAATGTGTGTGTTTGTGTCTGTGTTTGTGTTTTACACTCAGAATGAATGCCTGCCTGCTGTCTCGTCGAGTGGATTCGCCTGCTGTCCGTGCTGGGCGCCGTTGTTTTGTTTAAACGTTATCGTTTTTGTTGCTGCTTGTTTTGTTTATTGTTTATAGCGTATGCACTGATGTCCGTCCCGCCTATCAGCATTGCCTGCCATTGTTGTAATTACTGCTATTCGCTAGTGTGTTTGTTCTGCTCAAATTTCGGTTTGAATTCATGTTTGGATTGGGCAAATTCGGAATTTCTCAGCTATCAACAGAGAATTCTATTAATTAAAGTATATATGGTAGCCCAAAAGGCACATTTTCCATGGCTTCAATTAAACTAGATTACTCGAGCATTACAATTATTCGATTGAGTGCCATTGAGGATACAAATAGATTGCCCTTAAGTCTGACCATGATGGATTCTCACTTGATTATGCACTATATAATGCAATTAACTAAGTAACTTACGATATTGTCAGTCAGATTAATAACCATAGGCCATCGGATAATACCAAAACTACAGACGAATTACATTGACCAACACAACAAATATTCACCAATTACTGGAGTCGCAAAACAATTGAGAATATTAGTAGAAAATTTCCCTTTTAATTGTATCCAAAATTCTGTACAAATCCTTTTAAGGTCTACTTTGAATGCAAAAAAAAATATAGGAAAAACTTTAAATACATTATTATTAATCACAAATATATTATTTCTTTTTTAGCCTTCTTTAATATAAAATATCTGTATCTTTGAGTAAAAAAATTGAGCAAAAATAGAGTAAAAGTAAAAATAGAATTAAATACAAAATAAATATCTTTTTGTGATATTTTTTCCACATTTTTTGTAAATGACTTTAAAAACTCAAGAAAAGTTGGAACAAAATGTTTCATAGGTTTTCTGTTTGTTCTTTGATTGGTAAATTCCAAGGTGAGGCCTTGAAAAAAACAGATGTCATTCATAAAATGTAAAAAAGCCCCAAATCTATCAGAAAAAATTTAAATGGTTCAACTGTGTTGCCTAGTGATAAAACAAAAAAACTATTAAAGAAAATCGTTGTCAACAAACCTTCACACACAACCTAAACTTATTACAAAATAGAATTAAAAAGCACTCAAAAAAGTGCTAAAAGTTCAACTTGATAAAAATAATTCTGTAAATTATATTATAGTTGTGTAAAATAGTCACTGCGCCATTTCCCGGTTCAACCACGCAATCTAACGTGCTTGAATCGAGTTAACAGTATAATCAGCCAACTATATATACTATATACTCGTATATACATTTATTGCAACATTTTTTTTACATATATAGTACTTAATTGGTCAATTACTCGTCAAGTAGTCAATAGAATTTCCCTGCTGTCCAGAACCCATCCGGCAACTTGTTTTCTTGATAATTTATTAAGAGCTTCATGGGTTCGGCTCTTGGGCTGCTCCTAAGGGCTCATCACCTGATTTTAATGAATTTTCAATTAGATAAGTTGCACATGGAACGGCCAAAGGCAGCCAGTGACATTAAATGTTAAATGATGGCCCAAAATGCCATTGGCAGTGAGAGAGGAGACCGAGAGACCTGTGTCCAGTGTCCAGGCTGGTCATAAATTATGGAATAAGCAACCTAACAGAACGGACAACAGAATAATGCGCATGCACTCTGTAGATACTCGTAAATAAACCCCTTCGATGCAGGATAATCAGCATTAAAAGATATTAATATGAACTGTATTTTGTAGGTACACATATTTAACTTTAAGATTTATATATTTCTGATCAACAGAAGAAATTTTGTGGTTTCTGTGCATTTTTTGACAATTTTCATAAAACATATACTTTTTTGATCCCCGCACCTCTAATAAGGACGCTTCTCGGCATTCTTTTTGGTAAACTCCTCAGCGTTTTTCATGAACTTCTTGTAACTGGTGACAAATTCCTCGGCCACATCGACTCGCAACGGATGCTGGGGCTCTGGTTCATGCAGGATGCCCACAAGAGCCTCAAGTATTCTGTGTGTGCTGGTTGTGGGCTTCCAATTGTCCGAGTTAATGATGGGCAAGCACACCATACCATTCTCATCGATGTTCGGATGATAGATCTTTGTCTTAAATGTGACCTTGGGTGGCTGGAAGGGATACTCTTCGGGGAAGTTCACCTCAATGCGAAAGGCACCCTTGTTGTAGGGTGGACGCTCTGGCACCAGTAGAATTCTCCACACCATCATCGTATCATCGCTGGCCTGAATGTTGCACCAAGTCTTCTTTTCGCCAGATTCCAGCAGATCCGAGAGCTCACGAGTCAAACGACGTGTGGCAGTCATTTTATATTTTAGGGGATAAAAGTCGAAAATAACGAAACGGAATGATTGTTTGATAGTCCGAGAAAAACTCAGAACTTGAAAAAAGTTTTGATTTAAAACAGAAAAATCAAAGCACACTAAAACAACAGCGAATTTGTTAATTTAAGAACATGCCACATTCCATTTAACTATGTTTATTATATCTGTCTGTATCAGATACAAAAGTGCTATAAGATATACCCTCGCCACACATTGCCAGCCTCCTCAAAAGAGTAGCTCCTTATTGTCCGCGAAAAGACTCTGCCAGGCCTTCAGTTTGGGCCACTCTGGCAGTTCAATATGCTTCAGTTCATCGCTAATGTTCAGACACTTCCAGACCTCGTCGGATTTGCGTACTGGATCCCATGTCAGTGTATCCATGCCATTGATCTTTTCACTATACGGATTACCCGTGGCCGCAAACTGTGTCCATATGCCAATGGTTCTCTCGATGTTCCGGTATTCCCTGCTGTCCTTGGGCAGACGACGGGCCAGTAGGCTGCTGAACTGATAGCCCAATTCATCGGCATGGCTTACACCCTTGACCCCGCGACCAAATCGCATAAGTCTATAAGGGTATATAATCTCCTCGGAATCGAAATCATAGCGATAGAAGTACACTGGGGCGCCAGCGGCATGGGTATGCCGGGAATGCACCACACGCATAGCAGGAAAAAGGAAGTACAAGATGGAACAAAGCTGAAAAGGAGTAAGAAATTAATGTATATTCAGATATTTAGTACCCGTAGAAAGGAAAAACTTACATCCATATAGTTATCGGCGGTGGCGGCATCTCCAGTACGATGTGCATCTCGTATTTTGGCGCCCCACAGCTCAAGCTTTTCCTTAGTGGGTTCCGTGGCAAGCAATTCACGGGGTATGAAGGGAGTGCCAGCATCCACCTGCTGCACGGTTTGTGGGAACATTTTGATCTCTAAAAAAATATCAATAAAATTACAGATTTCCCAGAAGTATTTTCCTTTGGAGAGCATCTCTACCTGGCACCCACAGTAGCCCCTCATAGGATGTATTTCCTATGAGCATGGGTATGGTATTGCTCCAGGCGGTCTTCATCATTTCGATGGGCGCCTTAGGCACCACACAATCGGGGGTTACGTACGGCTCAAGTGACGGTCCAAAGGGAAACATTATCTTATTCATGCGATCCTCCAACGTCAGGACATTCTCCTCGACACGTATCAGATCTTTGGCCTTGACATTCTGCAAAAACTCAAGCACATCCTTGTCTTTATCCTCGCCCTTGTAGCCAGCCAGTTTTGCTATTCTGTACGGATTATGAGTGATGTCTCCATTGTAGGCCCAAGATGCGATGGCACTGCCCGACTGCAGGATGCCGCGATGGAAAAGGCCCTGCGTTTGATCGGTGATCATCATGTAGTGGGTGGATGCACCTCCGGCACTCTCTCCGAACACGGTGATGCAATTGGGATCGCCACCGAAGTTGGCGCAATTGTTTTTGATCCATTTGAGAGCCATCACCTGATCCTTGAGGCCCGCATTGCCAGGCACATTCAGCTCAGGGGACTTTAAACTGAGGAAACCTGAGAATATATGAAGAATAATTACATCAAATCTGTTTTAGGAGTTGGAGTTTTGTCTTACCCAAAGCTCCCAGGCGATATTGAATGGTCACCAGAACAACATCTTCCTTGATAAAGTAATCCGGTCCATACCATTCCCTATTGGCTTCGCCAATGATGAAGCCACCGCCATGAATCCAAACCATAACAGGACGTGGCTTATCGGGGGTCACCTTAAGGGGTTAACGAGATATATATACATATATATGTATGAGTTATTTGTGGGGCAATAATGGGCTTGGAAACCCAATCAAATATTAATTTCTACTCACATTATTGGTATAGACATTCAAATACAGGCAATCCTCAGAGCCCTCCACCTTATCCATGACAAATTGCACCTGGACGGCCTTATCCCTTGCCTGACTACAATCCCTCTCGCCCTCCCACGGGGTGGGTCGCTGTGGGGCCCTGAAGCGCAGCTCGCCCACGGGTGGCTGGGCATAGGGGATGCCCTCGAAGCTGAAGTAGGGCACATCGTACATGGACAGACGCTTCTGGCCCCTCACCTTCCCGTACTCGGTGTCGGCAACAATGGTCTCATTGGTGGTCTGGCGATACTGCTGGACTTTATGCTCGATGGTTCTGCAAAATGCACAACAGTGTAGTTACAGTGGAGTGTACAATAGTAGTGTGTACTATAATTAGCATAACAATATTGGATCCGGTGGGAAGATAATTTGATATTTTTGTCACAGAGTCAATTATTTTAATTCGTTCTCAAAGCCCCACATTCCATGGGGATGTCTGTCTGTCTGTCTGTCTGTCTGGACAGACTGCATGCATTGCATTAAATTTAAATTGTTTTGCCTGTCTGCCCATCCCTCAGATACACACAGATACACTGACACTAGCAGCTATCCAGCTTCAGATTCAGCTTCAGCTTGACTGTGACTGTTTGTGTGTTTGTGGTCCACCTGCTAGCCCCAGGCACGTCTGTCAGTGATAAATTAACAGACACTCTCTTCTGCTGACTAGTTTCGCCCCAAATACTTAAGGCCCAAGAATTTCCAGAGTTCCTAAATAATTCTGTGTACCCTCATGTACCCCACACCATACCAGAACATAACCCATAATCTTGTGAATATATTATAGCCATAAGCCATTGTTCCTACGCTCTTATCAGCAGCTGTCTGTGTTATCGTTTCACAGATAGACAGTGAGAGAGAGAGCTCTTAAGTAGAGTTAATTGCTTTGCTTTTAATTTAAAAAAGAATAAAAAAAATTAATGTACTGTATACTGTAAAAATAAACATTAATTGGAAATTATTAGCCCTTGCACACAGCAGCAATTGTATTATGAAAAATTGTTTATAATTATATGCACGTCAGCCAGAGATATTTTTAATTACATTATAAAATAAAATCGCACCTTTTTTAGCTGTCAATGTGATAAAAAATTAATTTGCCAATTAATTGGCAAAAGAAACGTTGGGTGGGGGCGTCTGGAAACGTGTTGAAAATGCGATAATCGACTTCAATATCAAGGTTATAGACTGATAAGAACTGTACATAGCAGACTGTAGACTGTAGAACTGGGAATGTGATAACTTTGAGAATTAAATAATAAGCAATGGCATTGATTTGCAATTTCATCATGTTATCAAATGTTTGCTTTGTATATAGCTGGGTGCGGGCTATTTACCGATAGGCAACATCTTCAGTTGCAAAACAAAGTAACCGAAAATAGAATAAATAAACCCATTTGTTAATGCAAAGTCATTACTATATTGATTATGGAAACAGTTGCGCAATTAACGTTAAGACCGTATTGGTCATAAATCGTACACGTTAAGCAGATTCCAGCAATAAGTAACGACATTTTATGAATTAATGCTAATATGTGACATTTTTACAGCCGCAGATATAAAAACTTTTTCGCATTTATTGGAGAAAGTTTTCATATAACATTAAAATGTTGGGATTTGTGGATGAGATTGGATTGTTTGCTTAATTTATTGCTCAATGATTAGAGGAATAAAAATATGGAATGAATATTACTGGCAAATTTGGCTACAATCAGAACTGTTTTAGATGTTTGCTACGTTCAATTATGGATCATTATTTATTGAAAATTCTATAGCTTATAATTCTTTTGCTTTCCATAAAAAATAAATATTTAAGAGCTCTAAAAATTGTATTACAATTTGTGATAGACACTACTTTTTTGGAACGTAATCTTTCTTATATTTTTAGCCCTAAATTATGACCTAAGTCACTTTCTATATTCGCTATGCCCTCCAGTTTGCGTCATGCTTCAACGTTTAATCTTTAAAAAGCTCACAGAAAAAAACCTCAATTAGATCACAAAATATTATTAATTTCTTCCATCCCACAGCGTTAGTCATGCCTGACAAATAATGAATAACGAAAATTAGTAAAAAAGCGCCGATCGGACAAGCCGCACGAAGCCGCACAACAAAATTGACAAAGGCTAACCGCAACAGTAATATGTGTAATCCACACGCTCCCGACATTAATAAAGAATAATTAAATATAGTAATATTCAAAAAAGTGTTTTTGGATTAAGGTCAAACATTTGCTACTCACTTGAGGCGCCATCGGAGGCGCTCCACAAAGCCGAGGTTCTTGTTCATTTTGGACGACGGACGGACGGTCTAGTTAACCGATAAGTTGTTTCTTCTAAAAGTAGATCTCCCACGGATCCACGATCTTCAAAATACGTTCCGTTGCGTTCCAGCGACAAACTGAAACTGAAATTAAAAACAAACTTTTTTATATGGCATTCCAGCCGGCGCGCCAGCGACCGAGAGCGAGCCAGCAGCAGCAGTCAGAATAGGCGAAAACAAGTGGCAAAAAAAAAGAAAAAATATACTACATTAACACAAATATCGGCATACAAATTAAACAAAAAGAAAACACACAGAAGAAAGAGAGGAGAAAGACAGCGTGGAGTGAGCGGAGAGCGAGCCAGCGGAGAAAGAGAGGAGAGGCAGAAAACAGATATTGTATTTTCAAGTGCGGAGCCAGAGAGATAAACAGAAAAGCAGCAGTAACAGAAACCAGAACTGGAATAAAGAGAGCTCAAAGTCGAAGTATTAGTTACCCTAGCATATACATACATACATATGTACGTTTGTACATATTTGTATTAAGAATGATAATGTAATGTAAAGATAACCTGACATATACTATAAATTTTTTCTATAAGATAAAAGTATATAAAATAAAAGATAAGATTAGGATTTTTATAAGTTTTGACTGACTGATATATGATAATGATATTTGCAAAGTTTATTTAGTTATCTTCAACCAAAAAGTTGATGGTCTCCTAGCAAAGAAATTACGTGATTATGATTACATTTACTAGACTTTTCCAGGGCAGAGAGTACATATACCCTTCATCTGCTCTTTAGAATCACAAATGATTTGCCCTAATGCGTGGCAAACGCATCCCTAAAGTATTGTATACCCTTTCATAAGTTAGGGTATATAAAAATCACAGTAACAACAACCGATCATTGAGCCGTGGAGAACGTGGAGAAGATGGAAGCGTGTGGGCTGGCTGTCGAGTGGCTCTGTAGAGAGCTTTTGGTTTTTGGTGGGGGGCACAACACCTCTTTAGACGCGCCTCAGGCGAATGCATAATGAATCGACACTGCACAAAATCAAAATCTTTATTAGCAAAGCATTTTTTAGCACTGCAGAGAGAATTCTCAAGTCTTAGCTGCGCTCAGGCGAAAAGCCGGTTGTTGGGTTGATTGGCTGGTGTTTTGGGTGAGAGCCACTGAAGAGTGGGTCACTGTCGAAATCAACGTCAGCACCAAACACCGCACCACTGTGATCGTGCCGGCAAAAAAAAGTACGAGCACTGTAAACAAAACGAAAACCATTTTATGGGCAATTTTACGCACCGCTTCGACAAAAGCTCGACGATGGTGAGTGTGGCGGAGCAAAGTTGTGGCAAAACTTTGTAAGAAGCTTTAGAGCCAAAGCTTAGACAGAAGTTTTGCCCTACAATTGTGTGCTATATAATAAATAAAATAAAATACAAAAACTAAAATAAAGAAAATAAAATAAAGACATTTTGTTACTAAATTATACATAAAGGTAAAGACCAATTTCACTAAGATTTTCATTAACATTTGGTTGGCATAATTTTAAGGGAAATACTTTAAGAAACATATTTATTCCATTCCTTTTTTTATCCACCATAAAGATTAATTTCATTATCATACAGACGATTCCAAACCTCTAGGCCATCCTTTTCATCCTGTGTTATAAAATCCAGCTCATATGCTATATTCAAAGCCCTGTAGGGCAGTTTTTTGGTGAGAGGTGACCACTTTTCTGACTTCGTTTCGGCACAATTAGGATCTCCAGTTTTCGCAAAAGCGGTCAGAATGCCCACCATCCTCTGAATAGTAAAATATTCAGCAGAGTCCAAAGGCAGTTTCCGTACGCCCTCCTTATGGAACACATAGCACAAGTCATCGCCATGACAGACACCCCACTTGATGTCATTGTGACATAATCGATTTCGCGATAGATTGAAACTCGGAGAATCGAAGTCGAAACGGTAAAGATAGGTGGGGGCCTGGGCATGGGCCAATCGAGAGCGAGCAACGCGATGTAGACCATGCCAGAAGAGTTTGTAGCTGAAGAGCTACCAAAAGGATAAATTATAAGTAAATCTAAACCAGAGAAAGAGGATACTCACATCTAGAGTCTGCATCACGTTGTTTTTGGCTATCCCTCGGGGTCCATAGTGATATTTGACTATTTCTTTAGCACTAACCTCTTGCACCTCTTCGGACATCTCGAGTATCAGTTCATTGGGCAGCACCATTGACGGTTCCTCTTTGAAGAGTTCCAACATAATGCCATTGTTCAGTTTGCAGAACGGATAGAAGACCAATCCCTCAAAGGAGGTGCCGCCCAGCAGCAAGGGAACCTCTGTGGACCAGGCATTCCGCATCAACTCCAGATATGGCTGCTGCACCAGACCCCCCTCGCACTTGGTCTTCTCCACGCCCGGCACAAAAGGATAGAGAAAGCCAGCGCATCGATCGTGAAATGTGTAGGCTTTAAGAGCAAACTCCAACAATTGCTTTCCCTCCACACAGCGAAGGTACTGCAGCATATTCTTCTCCCTCCGGGGTCCTTCGTAGCCAGCAGCCAGTGCCAATTGAGAGTACAAGCTGTTACGATCAGGGCTCTGTACCCAGGGATTTAGCATCGAACCCGACATCATGATGGCCTTATGGAATAGGCCTTTAGCCTGCGGCAGGCACATCATAAAATGCACACCCACAGCTCCAGCACTCTCGCCAAAGAGCGTAATGTTCTCCGGATCACCATTGAAGTGCTGTATATGCTGTTTGATCCACTTGAGAGCCAGCAGTTGATCATGTAGTCCCGCATTGCCAGGGACATTCGATTCGCTGCTTGGCAGACTGAGAAATCCGAGAGAGCACAGCCGATAGTTGAAGATAACATAGACAATTTCCTTGGACATCAAATAGTCCGGACCGTACTTCTTCCGAGTGGCCCCGCCAGTGCGAAAAGCCCCTCCATAGATATACACCATAACGGGAAGAGGAGGCTTTGTTTTCTCGAACTGTAAGACAAAAAAATAAGTATATAAATGCGCCACTTGATCTGCTGAAGCTTCACTCACATGTTTGGTGTAGACATTCAGGTAAAGGCAATCCTCACTGCCAATGGTGCTGCCGCCAAGGTCCTCCAGCTGCAAGGGTACGTCCCTTTCCTGTTGCGCATCCAGCTCCTTACCCTCCCACGGCTCAGCGGGCTGTGGGGCTACAAAGCGGAGCTCACCCACTGGTGGCTTGCCAAATGGAATGCCCTCAAAGCTGAAGAACGGATCGCCATAAATGCCGCACTGTCGGCGACCCTTCACACGGCCCATGGGCAGATCTAGGACCTTTGTTTCAGCATAACTACGTCTGGGCGTGAGACGGAGAGACCTGTACACCAGCTGTAGATATATTTTGTGGCTACAACCTGGCACAAAAGGTTTCCACATCTTAAAATCTAACTAATCGAAACTTTAGAATGAATTCTTAAACCAATTTTGATGGCCAACTGAGATCGGCACTGCATATAATTATAATGAATATATTTCGATCTCAACACACCAAAAAAAAAAGATAGATTTATTGGGGCACCAGTGGCGCATCCAGGACGTCACACGCATCACTGCTACAGTTAGGGCCACGCTCGCAGAAGTTTACATTCTTCTTTTTCGCCTGATTCTTAGGGTCTGTGCCTTGGTTGGGCACCAGTGTGACATCCGCAAGATCACACTCGGCACAGCTACAGTCAGGGTCGTGTGCATCCTCAAACATCGCCAACATCTTAAAATCCTGTTCATTCTTTGAAATATTTTCACGAGGATTTTTTTCCTTGAGGGGTTCTTCTTGGGGATCTTCAATGTATTGCTTGATGGATTCCTGTTTGGCAGCACAAGTCAGGGGCTTAGCCTCCACATTTTGGTTCTGGATAGCACCTATTTTCATCAGAAATGTATCAAAGGATGACTTCTTTAGCTCGTACAACTTTGGCAGAGTAAACACCAAAATATGACCTTTACAAATATATAGAATTTAGATTGAAAATAGAAAAACCTATAAAATATGAATGGAAAAACTCACACATCAGCAGAACAGTCATCACATTGCAGTAATCCCCAATCATATTAACGAAACACAGACCGGCCAGCAACTTCAACGATTCGTGCAGATCCTCCACAAGCAACAGAGCAATAGCTTGGTTAAGGAATTCATTCAACTTCACGACAGCCACTCCGGCCAGATGCATGGCCTCCTCTTTGGGTATGTTGCATGTCATTAAAACATGGAATCGATAGGAATAGTATTCGTCCTTGTTGTTCCTTCTGTTCCACAATTCATGGACCTCGACACAGAAGCGATACCCCATAGCGCCAAGGATCACGGTAATGCCCAACATGCTCACCACACTGATGGCCGAATGGTTTATTGTATCCACCAACAGGATCAGAATGCTCGTGAAAACAAACAATGTTCGCAGACTGTTGCGCCACAGCACCAGGTTCTTCAGTTCCATCAGCATCTTACCAGCGCCTTGATCCTCCAGGGGACGTGGATTATTGCAAATCGCGTTCAGCGTAGCCATTTCATAAATTTTCTTATTGATCAGAAAAAAGAAACGCACTCGTACAAATTTGACGAATTTAAATCCTTTTCGTATTCGGAGAAAACAATTTTTGCAAGGCCAACTATAGATTTTGAAACCAAAAACAAAAATGAGAAATAATCCAAGATGTTGAATATTTACATGACTCGAAACGAATAGATTTATTATCAAAAGAGTACTAGATCAATAATTGTGAGACTTTTTAGGCAAGCGCATACCGACAGAGGGGCACTGCCGCATGACGCAGTACAAGTTTAACTGAAACGATCCCCTACATGCAGAAACGTGTAGATATTATTTATAATAACTATTAGACATTTTATATTATATTTTTCAATAGTTTTCAACACAATTTTAAACAAATTTCCATAGCATTTCACTCTTTGTTTATAGATCTCTAGAATTTGAATGTATTGAATGAATTTCTTAGATCAAATCCTCTGGCTTATAAATGCTGTCCCACACTTGAAGTTTCTCATACTCCGGCAGATCCACAATCTTCACATCCTCACTTATGTTGACCACACGTTTGGGATTCGACTTCTTCGATGGCTGCCAATACACTTCCTTAATTTCAGGACAATTCGGATTGGAAGTGGCAGCAAATGCCGTCCAAATGCCAATCATTCTCTGAATGGTGCGATATTCCCCTGAGGATTTCTCCAGTTTCCAGGACTTAGAGTTACGAAACAGATAGCACAGGTCATCGGCATGGGCAACGCCTTTCTTGATATTGTCGCCGCAGAATTTTTTTCGATAAAAATTGAAATTCGGGGAATCGAAGTCAAAGCGATAGAAATATGTTGGGGCACGAGCATAGGCGAGTCTTGACTGCAAAGTGCGATTCAAGCCATGCCAAAAGACCTTATAGGAATAGTACTAAAGGGAGAGAAAGATACAGATATGATAAAGATACAAATATCTGATAGATTTAAACTTACATCCAGCATATTCATATAAAGCTCAGAGCTTGGTGTAGCATCGCCAAAGGTCATCTTGAGCATCCTCTCGCTGTACTCTAGGTTCTCCTTCTCCGTACTAACCACACGCACATCAAGCGGGACCATTTTCAGGGGATCCTGGCTTAAGGTATTCAAGTCCTTGAGATTGGCCGATACAGTGGGATACATGAAGAGACCCTCAAACGATGTGCCACCCAGCATTGCAGGCAGCTCGTTGGTCCACGCTTCGCGGGCCATTTCCACTGGCGAATTGGGTACCACACAATCCTCACCCACATACGCCTCTATCGTGGGACCGAAGGGGAAGAGCATACCATTACGGCGATCCGCTGGCGTTATCAATTTGTGTTGAACGAGCTCCCTAGCCGGCACCCCTCGCAAATGTTCGAGCACCTGGGCATCAACATTCTCTCCCGTGTAACCATGGTTTTTGGCCAAACGGTAGGCTAAGTCCGACCTCGGGATAATAGCCCAGTAATTGTGAACGGTCCCCGACATCGGTATGGCTTTATGGTAAAGTCCTCTCGTCTGCTCTGTGCACATCATGAAATGTGTGGCGCAACCGCCGGCACTATCGCCAAAGATCGTTATATTTTCGGGATCGCCATTAAAGTGGGAAATGTATTTCTTGACCCAGCGCAGAGCTAGAACCATATCTTTGAGTCCCGCATTGCCTGGAACTTTGAGACTGGGATCCGCGAGTGAGAGAAAGCCTGCCAAGAAGGGAAGGTACTCTTGTTAAATTATGATTTTACAACAAGCGTGAGAGTTAGAACCCAAAATATAACATTAATCAGAGATAAGATACCCACCCACTTACCCAAACAGTCCAATCGATAATTAAAAGTCACCAACAGAACATCTTTGGCCATAAAATAATCAGGACCATACAGTTCTCGTGTGGCCTCGCCCACAGTGAAGGCACCGCCAAAAATGTAGACCATGACCGGCAAAGGTTTCTCGCTCTACAAAAAGAAAACAAACAAAAACATCAATTATCATAATCAATTCTCTCTCTATCACTCTTACCGGCTTGACATAGACATTCAGATACAGGCAGTCCTCGTCGCCTTCGATCACCTTAGTTATGGAATTCTTCTGCACTGGCTTCTCCGCATAGTGGCTGCAGTCCAGCACACCAGTCCATGGCTCTACGGGCACGGGTGCCCGGAAACGCAGATCTCCAATCGGTGGCTTGGCAAAGGGCACACGCTCATAGCTGAAGTACGTATCATTGTACAGGCTTTCACGCTTCACGCCCTTGATCTTGCCCAGCGGCAACGTAAATTCACATTGATCTGCTCTGTTCAAGGGAAGTCACATTTATTTAAATCTAACGGAATGTATACCCACGCACCCTTTACCCATCGTTCAGATGTGCCGATCTGTTCGCCGCGCGTTCTGTCTGTCAACTCAAAGAGAAATTTATGTAAAATTCCCAAGGCAATAAAAAGCTAAGCCGCTCGAGTCCAGTGTTGCCAGCTCAGCTTTTTCCCGTCAAACCTATATTTTTTCAAAGCCAAATTATGGAAAAATAATGTGTTTCGAGCTTTTTCGGCAGCTCTGACTTCTTGGGTTTAGTTTTGGGTTTATTTTCGATGGATTTATGTTCAAGATTAGATGCCGTGGCCGTGAACTTCGGGTTTTTAGTTTTTGTACTAATTTTTAAGTATGCGAACGAAAGGACCGTTGTAGCGCTCTTGCTCTTGCGGACGATTCCGTTAGGCACGCGTTGTATGCTAATTTTGCTGAGCCGCGATGTTGCGCTTCGACGAATTATTCACTGACTATGCTACAAGAGAGCGAAACATTGCTATATAATCAGTAAGAAATAATAGCATAATCAGCATAGCACGTGTGCGGGTTTAGGAACTGAGAGCGGAATTAACATTGGTGACTTAGAAGCCTATAGATAAGAGGTATGTATAGGAAAAACGAAAACACCGTGAGGAGGGAATTCTATTGCTGAGGAAGGATTTTATCAGAAAAATAAAATACATTTTGTTGCAGACATTGAGTTTATTAGAGGCTCAACAATCGGCAATAGCTTCTTTGTTAGTAGGAACATTGATAAGAAAAAAATTATTATGTTTAAATTGATAATATCGTTGACTGCTTATAAAAAAATGTATAAATACAAAAAAAAAACAAAACAGCTTTTTCTCAGCTTATTTATTTCAGCTTTTTTCGACTCGTCATTTCTCGTGGGCAGCACTGCTTGGGTCGCGTACTTAATATCCACTGAAAGAACTTTTCCGTTTGTGTAATTATCTAGAGATTTGTGGGGTTCTTTAGGAGGCCTCATATCAAGCTAAGCGGTTAATGCTCATGGGTTTGTTGTTGTTCAAAGATAACGATAGGATTGCACTTTTATAGCAAATAAATCTTTTATAAATTTTATGAAAAAAGAATATGAATGAATTTGAATGGACTATAGATTCACTAGAACAAATTCTCGGGCTTATAAATGCTGTCCCACACTTGAAGTTTCTCATACTCCGGCAGATCCACAATCTTCACATCCTCACTTATATTGACCACACGTTTGGGATCGGACTTCTTCGATGGCTGCCAATCCACTTCCTTAATTTCTGGACAATTCGGATTGGAATTGGCAGCAAATGCCGTCCAAATGCCAATCATTCTCTGAATGGTGCGATATTCCCCTGAGGATTTCTCCAGTTTCCAGGATTCAGAGTTACGGAACAAATAACACAGGTCGTCGGCATGGGCAACGCCTTTCTTGATATTATCGCCGCAGAATTTTTTACGATAAAAATTGAAATTCGGGGAATCAAAGTCAAAGCGGTAGAAATATGTTGGGGCACGCGCATAGGCGAGTCTTGCCTGAAAAGTGCGATTCAAGCCATGCCAAAAGACCTTATAGGAATAGTACTAAAGGGAGAGAAAGATACAGATATGATAAAGATACAAATATCTGATAGATTTAAACTTACATCCAGCATATTCATATAAAGCTCAGAGCTTGGTGTAGCATCGCCAAAGGTCATCTTGAGCATCCTCTCGCTGTACTCTAGGTTCTCCTTCTCCGTACTAACCACACGCACATCAAGCGGGACCATTTTCAGGGGATCCTGGCTTAAGGCATCCAAACCCTTGAGATTGGCCGATACAGCAGGATACATAAAGAGACCCTCAAACGATGTGCCACCCAGCATTGCAGGCAGCTCGTTGGTCCACGCCTCTCGGGCCATTTCCACTGGCGATTTGGGCACCACACAATCCTCACCCACATACGCCTCTATCGTGGGCCCAAAGGGGAAAAGCATACCATTACGGCGATCCGCTGGCGTTATCAAATTGTGTTGAACAAGCTCCCTAGCCGGCACCTCTCGCAAATGTTCGAGCACCTGGGCATCAACATTTTCTCCCGTGTAGCCATGATCTTTGGCCAAACGGTAGGCAAAATCCGACCTCGGGGTAACTGCCCAGTAATTGTGAACGGTCCCCGACATCGGTATGGCTTTGTGGTAGAGTCCTCGCGTCTGCTCTGTGCACATCATGAAATGTGTGGAGCATCCTCCGGCACTTTCGCCGAAGATCGTTATATTTTCGGCATCGCCATTAAAGTGGGAAATGTATTTCTTGACCCAGCGCAGAGCCAGAACCATATCTTTGAGTCCCGCATTGCCTGGAACTTTGAGACTGGGATCCGTGAGCGAGAGAAAGCCTGCCAAGAACGAAATTTTGAACGGAAATATTAGTCTGTTTTGATTAGCAATCAGGAAAAATATTACGCTATCATATGGTAATCTTGTTATATTATGATTACACAACAATCTCACGCTTGTTGTACCAAAAAGATAACATAAATCACAGATAAGATACCCACCCACTTACCCAAACAGTCCACTCGATAATTAAATGTCACCAGCAGAACATCTTTGGCCATAAAATAGTCAGGGGCATACAGTTCGCGTGTCGCCTCACCCACAGTGAAGGCCCCGCCATAAATGTAGACCATGACCGGCAAAGGTTTCTCGCTCTACAAAAAGAAAACAAACAAAAACATCAATTATCATCACCAATCCGATTGATTTTTAGCTTATCTGTCTATCACTCTTACCGGCTTGACATAGACATTCAGATACAGGCAGTCCTCGTTGCCTTCGATCACCTGAGTCATGAAATTCTTCTGCACTGGCTTTTCCGCATAGTGGCTGCAGTCCAGCACACCAGTCCATGGCTCCACGGGCACGGGAGCCTTGAAACGCAGCTCTCCAATCGGTGGCTTGGCAAAGGGCACATGCTCGTAGCTATAGTACGTATCATCGTAAAGGCTTTCACGCTTCACGCCCTTGATCTTGCCAAGCGGCAACGTAATTTCACATTCATCTGCTCTGTTAATGCGGAAATCACATTTGTGTAATTTTAAAGGTACATGTATATATTATTTCCGCGTACCCACTCACCCTTTACCCATTTTTCTTCAGGTGTGCCGATCTGTTCGCCGCGCGTGCTGTCTGTCAACTGAAACAGACATTAATGCAAAATTCGCAAAGCAAAAAAAAGCTACAGCAATCGGGTCGCGTAACACCTGTCCACTAATAAAGCTTTTCCGTTTGTGTACGAAGGCCTCTTATCAAGCTAAGGGGTTAATTCTAATGGGTTTGTTGTTGTTTCGGAGATAACGCTAGGGTTGCACTTTTGCAAAAATTGATCTTTTTAAAAAAGGCAATGATTATGGGGGAGATACCCGGTTCTAAGTATCTTTAAATGTATCTTTTATTTGGATTTATATCAAAAACACTCCCTTGCCTGTACCGAGGTACAAAAATCATTTATAATCGTGTACTCATATCTTATCCATCAAATTTTATATAACAAAAACTAAAGATTACTAAAAGACCTAGCTCAATGCATAAAGTGTTGGATATAAACAAAAAAAATTAAATTATCTTTTAAACAACAAGCTTATAAAATCAAATAAAAAATGACCTCTTTAACCGCTAAAAATATGTTTTATCTATTAAGACAAACCCCAAACCAAAACAAAGCTCTTATCTTTCACACTTTATAAGAAAGTTCAAGTATTGTCGAGCTCTATGATTTGGATTTTAAAAGTTTCCAGACACACACACGAAATTGATAAGCAATCGATGGTTAGAAGATTAGATTTGGGGTTTATTGAGTACCAGGTTATTCCTAAAACAGAGACACGCCAGCCTGTTCGTACAGGCGATCGAAGAACTTTAATTTCTGCCGCTCTGGCTGCGCCATGAACTTCAGCTCTTCATTTATATTAAGGATCATGCGTGGTCCGAATCGTGTCACGGGTTTCCATTCCACCAAAGGTTTAGTTAGCTCGGAATTGGGATCAGAGGTGGCGGCAAAGCTTACGAACATTGCAACCATGCGACAGATGGTGGCGTATTCCGTGCGGGATTTGTCCAGCTTAAAGGTGCTTGGGAGCACATAGATGTACCCCAGTTCATCCACATGGGTCGCGCCGCGTTGCTCGTTCCCAAAGAACCGAATGCGATACAGATTAAAGTCCGGGGAATCAAAGTCAAAGCGATAGAGGTAGGTGGGTGCCTGTCCATACGACAATCGTGCCATTACCAAACGCTCCTGCGCGTGCATCAAGTTGTGAGTAAAGAGTTCATTCAATCTTTCGACGTGTTCGATGGTCAAGCGATGACCATGCGCCTGACAGAAATAATCGAGCAGCGACTGGCCCAGCTGTCGCCGCTGGCCGGGATCGCAGCGATTGAGCAGCGTCGTCGGCAGGACACACTCTGGATGCTGTTGTATCTGCTTCAGGTGTTGTGCACCCCTTGAAGCCGGATTGAAGGTGAGCCCTTCGGCGCTATTGGAGCCTATTATCACGGGTATGCGATTACTCCACGCCGTACGCTGCAGTAGAACGGGCTCCGACAGCAGCACCGCTTGGGGCGTCACATAACTCTCCACTGACGGCACAAAGATCAGAACACGACCCTCCATTTTTTCCGCTGGCGTCCAGAAATCCGCAGAGACCACCAGCTTTGGATCAGCGGCAGCTATGAACTCGAACACTTTCGCATCAATATTCTCCCCCTCGTAGCCCAAATGCTTGGCCAGACGATATTCCATATGGGGGAGGCGATTCACCTCCGAGGAGAAGCCAGCCATGAGCACGGCCTTGTGGAAGAGACCCTCCGTTTGGGGTGTGACCAGCAGCATTTGCACGGCCATGCTGCCAGAGCTATGGCCAAAGAGGGTGATCCTCTCGGGATCGCCATTGAAATTCCGGGCATTTGCCTTGATCCATTTGAGGGCTAGAATGATGTCCTTGAGGCCAGCGTTACCGGGAATCTCCAGCGATGGATCCGCAAAGGAAAGGAAGCCTAAAAAGGAATAGAGATATAAAAGATGCCACATCCTCCTGGAGCTCCACTCACCCAATGCCCCCAGTCGGTGACCAATGCTTACGTGAATGACATTCTCGCGCATTAAATAGTCCGGTCCCCAGGCGCGCCGTGAGGCATCCCCGCCCTTAAAGCCTCCACCATGGACATAGACCATCAGCGGCAAGGGCTCTTCACTTTTTAACTTAAGAAATAAGTCACTAAAACATAATCGTCTGATGTTAAACCACAATTTCTCACCGTTTTCACAGAGATATTCAGATAAAGACAATCCTCGGAGCCCTCCACTTGCTTTGTGTAGCTGCTCACTTGGATGCACTTGTCCAGCGGCTTGCTGCAGTCCCGTATACCATGCCAGGGCTTTAGATCATGAGGGTCCTTAAATCGCAGTGTACCCAAAGGGGGAACAGCGTATGGTATGCCGTCAAAAGCATAAAACTCCTCCTCATCGTATAGGGTTTTCAGCAGAGCACCACGCACTCGGCCATGCGTTGTCTGCACCACAGGGGAGGTTTCACTGCTGCAAAAATGGAAAGCAAAATGGAACTAAAAGTGCGCGGTTTGATGGCCAATGAATATACTTACTAGTCGGTCATTGCAACCGCATGCCAACAGCCTCAAACATCGACTGAAACCCCCTCTTCAGGGTCCATAACATTATCGAGCAAACGAATTAAGATAGCAGCAGCTTATCAACCTTAAAATATAATGATTGCTCTCTCATTGTCGTATCTCGAAACAGCACAAACACACCAGAGACAAGAGTGAGACAAGAGCATATAGAGGGGCCAACTATTTGGACATTTTTAATGCACTTGGAATTTTGACAAAACATTGAAAATCTAGTCTTTGATTTTGCATACATTCTCCCACACCCGCACCTTCTGCAGCTCCGGCAACTCAATCACTTTGATGCTATCCGAAATATTGAGACACTCCACGGTCGATTGTCCTCTCTCCAAGGGCATCCATGGCTTGGTTCGTGGCAGCTGGTCTGCGACCTTCTGGCAATTGGGATTCGAGCTGCGAGCGAAGCTTGTGAGAATATCAATCATCCGTTCGATGGTTAGAAATTCTTGTGTATGTTTGTCCAGTTTCCAGGAAAAGTTGCCAAACCAAAGATACGAATGATCATCCACATGGGCCACGCCGCGCAGCTGGTTTCCCACATACTTGATGCGCTGATGATTGAATGTCGGCGAATCGAAATCAAAGCGGTACAGGTAAGTAGGGGCCGCACTGTGGCGCAGGCGTGAACGGAGCACCCTCACAATGGGCAGCCAGAAGACCTTGTAGCTGGCGTACTAAAACAACATTTACAAATAGTAGAGTGTTCAACAGTATAAGAGATTCCCTTACCTCGCAGTAGGCCAACACTCCCTCTGGCGACATGTCTAGGGCGCTCTCCCCGAAATGCGTCGCCTGCAGACGCTGGCCCAAGCTGCGGGCTAGAGCCTGGGGCAGGGCACGCTTCACTTCCAGCGGAAGCATATGCTCGGGCTGTTCCTTTAGGCCGGTCAGCATATAGGGTGCCACAAACACGCGAGCATACATCAGGAGCCCCTCAAAGGAGGTCCCACTCATCAGCAGTGGAATCTTGTTGCCCCAGGAGGTAGCCATCAGTTCAGCAGGTTGCTTGGCCAGCACACAGTGATCCGTTTTGTACGGCTCCACCATTGGCCCGAACTGGAACACGCAATCGTCCATGTGCTCAGCCTGACTAAGAAGATACGGCTTCACCAGCTGCTCTCCCGGCAAAGCTTGCAGATAGTCCAGGATCATGGCATCAGTGGCGACATCCGCGTTCTCCATTCCCAGATTTGCAGCCAGCCGCTGCGGCATGTCGTTTATCGGAAATTGGGCCCACGTGCACAGTACATTTCCCGACTGCAGAATGGCCTTCTGGAACAGCCCCTCCGCCTTCGGATTCAACATCAGATAATGGACAGAGGCCGCCCCGGCACTCTCCCCAAACGCCGTCACATTATTGGGATCCGCATTGAAGTTGACCGCGTTCGCGGTGATCCATTGTAGGCCCATCAGCTGATCCTTGAGACCAGCATTGCCGGGCACGCCCACGGCGGGATCGTTGAGACTGAGAAAGCCCAAGGGGCCGACTCGATAGGAGATCGTGACCACAACCACATCGCGCATCATGAAATAGTCGGGACCGTGCAGGTCAGTGGTGGGGTCGCCCTTCTCAAAGCCGCCGCCAAAAAAAAATACAATCATCGGCAGTGGCTTATCTGAATTGAGCTGCAAAAAGAGTGACTCATTATCTGCGATAAAAGCCTATAGGCATAGTCCTACCTCCTTGGCATAAACATTTAAATACAGGGAATCCTCGACGCCCTCCAACTGCTTGGTGTAGTGATTGAACTGCAGCGGCTTGGGACCCTTCTGCCTGCAATCCAAGGGCTCATTCCAGGGCGAAACTGCAACCGGGGCCATGAAGCGTAGACGCCCCACCGGAGGACGGGCATACGGAATGCCCTCGAAGCTCACGTACTCATCGCCATAGACGCCCGTGCAGCGTCGCCCCACCACAGGGCCGCTCTTTGTCTGCACCTGAATGCTACCGTCATATCCAGATATTTATACATGTAAGCGACTGTTGAATCGAAAGAAAACTAATGGAATACTACTCACCCCTCCATGTCTAGCGGTTGAATAAAAAACTTGACACTTACGCGCCCTTTATCTAACAAACTGCACACATTTATGGCAGTTTTTTATCGCGCAATGCGAGTGTTGGCTAGAAAAACAACAAAAACAACACGAACGGTGACCGCACAATTTCTCAGAGATTTCAGTTTTGCTTTGCTTGCTCTCTCACAAAAGCTTTGAATACTATAAGTTTTGAGCTTGTTTGCATAGTATTTGTTTATTATTTTATTCGTTGAACGGTAGGCAACGGGCGGCTGCGGTGGGGGCGATATCAGCGTGACTGCGGCGCCGCCGCTGACGACTTTTTCCGTTATAAACAGAGCTGCCAGCTACGAGGCATACTAACGGACTGGCAACGCGAAGCCAGGGCTACTATAACGCTACTGTTATAAATATTTCAGAAAAAAGTATAATATTATTATATTTAATCTAAAAACCAGTGGCGAACGCAGGGGGGGGTTTTGGGGGTTCAAATGTTTCAGCCAAAAAAACTTGGGTGCGATGCTACCCGGTAAACAATTCCAAACCACACTTCTGTAATTATAAATCTTACCATAAAATTAATATAATTTCATTCACCTCACTTCGTTTATTTGTAATCAAAAACGAAATCTATATATCAAAATCGAAACATATATTCAAAAAACTGCTATTAATTTTTCTGTAATACTGCAGCCTTTGGAGTTAACATAGCGCTTTACTGTTATTAACAGATCTGCAAGAGGCATTTCATAGTCAGGGCTGCAGTGAGACGGAAAAATGTTATGGATTTGAAATATATGTAGCTTGAACTTTCACAGGTATTTTTAAAAGGTTAATTGAAATTCCCACACCAATTTAAAATACGTTGCAACATTTTCCAAATTTCTTTGTTATACCAGCCCTGGTATAGCGTTATCAGCAGTCTGTCTTGCTGCACTCTTCTGCGCGCGCCATACCAGGGAGCCTATAACTTATTCTTTGCCGATTTAAAAAAATTAAAATTTTTATTTCAATTGAACGTATCAATAAATAATTTTAATTCAAATTAATTAAAATAAAAACACATTTTTAATGTCTTCTTTTAGTATTGTGATGTAGCCCTGGTATAGTTTTATGCGAAATGAAGAGCCAATACGTACAAACATACATATGTACGTTACTACACTGAAAGAAAAAAAGTTTGCTTTGCAGCATCTAATAATAAGCTTTTTCAATGCTAAAATTAGGTTTATGATAGTGCGAATGTCAAAGCAGGGCACCGTTTGAGCGCAATTCTATTTTTATTGCGCATTTCGCCTAAATACAATGACGCTAAACAGTTTGCGATGCTGAATACATGCATAATTATGTACACGCATGCACACGTACAGATCGCCCAACAGCTGGGGTCGTGTGAATGTATTCACGTGCTCTGCCGCAGCCGGACCGGACCGGCTGCCTGGCTGGCCAGCGGCGTCTATCTTTTCCGGAGCGCCGGCGGCCGGCAGACGCAGTCGCATCAAACCAATGCGGTTTCAGTCGCATCTGGTCAGCCAGCCATAGTAGATCCAGCAGTCAGCGCCTTTACCTCATAGAATTTGACAATTCATAGTATATTTTGGAGAACATCATTAACTACACAACAAAATCATGGAAGTGCAAGTAGGCTGGCAAAAATTGCTCAAAATGGGAGCCAAGTAAGTACAAGAGGGCGCGGACTCCCGGCGATGGACTACCAGGAGTTCATAAGTCCATTGCGAAGGTCAGGGTCGCCATGGAGACTTTGCACCTAGCGCGACCTGTAGCCGACTGGACTCTGTGGGGGCTATCATTCGATTTCCTTATCGCTTAAAATACACCTTTGTGGTATTCGTGTCAGTCGCCGTCTAATCACTAATCACAGTCCACTTTCAACTGGCCCCCAATAGGTTCGTTGGGCACAAATACCAGCAGTATCGGCTGGCCACCAACAACACCATCGTGCTGGACACGGAAAATGGCCAGGTGCTGGGTCTGCAACGCAAAACCCTCTACGACGAGGAGCTTTACTATGCCTTCGAGGGTATACCGTACGCAAAGCCACCCATTGGAGAGCTGCGTTTCCGTGCCCCCGAGCCGGCAGAGCCGTGGAAGGGGGTGCTCAACTGTACCACCTATCGATCGAAGCCCATGCAAAGGAATATGGTGATGGGGATAATCGAGGGCTCCGAGGATTGCTTGCATGTGAACGTGTATGCAAAGACACTGCAGTCGGAGCAGCCACTGCCCGTCATCGTGTGGATCTATGGCGGTGGTTTTCAGAAGGGCGAGGCCTCCAGGGACATCTACAGTCCCGACTATTTCATGAAGCAGAACGTGGTATTTGTCTGCATCAACTACAGACTTGGAGCTTTGGGTACTTTTGAGTGAATCTCTTTTTCGCCGTTCCACTAAAGAACTCCTCTCTGCTTTAAGGTTTTCTTAGCCTTAAGGATCCCAAACTAGATGTACCCGGCAATGCTGGACTCAAGGATCAGGTGATGGCCCTGCGCTGGATCAGCGACAACATTGCCCACTTCAATGGCGACCCCAACAACATCACGCTGATGGGCGAGAGTGCTGGAGCCGCCTCCGCGCACATCATGATGACCACCGAACAGACTCGTGGCCTCTTCCACAAGGCCATCCTCCAGTCGGGCTGTGCTCTGAGCGAATGGGTGGAGAGTCCCGATCACCAGTGGGCTTTTCGGCTGGCCCAACAGATCGGCTACAAGGGCGGCGAAAAGGATGCTGATGTCCTGAAATATCTCACCAAAATTTCGGCCCGCCAGATAGCAAGCACGGACCAGGACATCGTCACCAAAGAGGAGATGCGCAGCTTCCTAATGTTCGCTTTTGGGCCTGTAGTGGAGCCGTACGAGACGTCGCACTGTGTGGTGCCCATCAGGCACAAGGATATGCTGCCCCATGCCTGGGGCAATGACATTCCCGTGATTGTGGGAGGCAACTCTTTCGAGGGCCTCTTCTCGTATCAGATCCTGCGCGGCGATCCCTGGGCCCAGAGCCATTTCCACAACATCATTCCACGAGAGGTGAGCGAGGTGGCCACCGAAGAGGAGCGCGATGAGCTGGTGCGTCGTCTCAAGAAGGTCTACTTTGACGATGAGGAGCGCGAGAAAATGGGGTTCTTTGAAGCTTTGAATATATTCTCTCATCGCCAGATCTGGCACGATCTGCATCGCGTGATCATGTCCCGCATGGCATACGCCCCCACACAGCCCACCTACCTGTATCGCTTTGACTTTGATTCGCCGCATTTCAATCAGTTCCGCCGTTTGGTGTGCGGCGATCGCATCCGTGGAGTGTCCCACGCGGATGAGCTCTCCTACATGTTCTACAACATCATAGCGCCAAAGATAAGCAAATCCTCGCAGGAATACCGCACAATTGAGCGTATGGTGGGAATGTGGACAGCATTTGCAGCCACCGGAGATCCCAACTGCCCGGCCATTGCGCCAGCAGAATGGTTGCCCATTGGACGGACTGAAAATGGTGTGGAGCATTGCTTCAATATCAGCCAAGAGCTAGAGATGATTGAGCTTCCCGAGGCGAAAACACTGGCTGTGTGGGACAGTTTCTATCCCAAAGAGGCGCTCTATTAGACTAAATTTTTGTAAGTGTATTTTAGGTTCTTTTTTTAGTCCCAAAGATTTTTGCCAAAATTTAATGTATAAAAAGATAGTAAATATATTCCGATTTTCATTGAGGAATTGGGTGTGGATAAGATTTAAGCACTTTATTTTATAAACCTTTTAGCTCTGCTTCGGTGGGTAACATGGAACCACTTTCCAAGGGATTTTAAGGTCATATTTGTTTCATGTAGAATATTCCCCCTACCAGTAACAGTGCCCTACTGTCTGGCTTAATTAATCCTCATTAATTTACTTAATTACACCCATTCAGTTATACACGATATTATAGACACTCAGAGAGGCCAGGAGGCCAGACGAGAGTCATAATTCCGGGGGCCAGAGCACGACACACGACAAGCGAGTGTCAAGTTTAAGGTGACTCGATGGAAAGCTACTTGTCGGAGCCAGCCACCGGGAATTCGAAATGCATACAAACCAGTTATGGGACTAGGCTAACTACAGTGGAACCCATCTAGATGTCTAAATCAATGTTTAGTGCAATATAACTTTTATTTTTAAAGAGTTTTTTCCTTACAAGTTAAGCAGGCTCCACTGTACAAGATATATAGTATACGTAATATCCACAAAAATCATCAGAGATGCATCCCCACTCGAATGGCACTGGCTTGGGGGCGCCACGCCACGCCTCTTCTAGAACTACTTATATTAAATTTCATTATTATTCTGCTTCTCGTATAGTCTATCCCACATACGAAGCTGCTTCGTTTCGGGCAGCTCAAAGAACTCTAAATTATGGCCAATGTTGAGGCACATCTGTGGACCATTTGCGTCCAAGGCTTCCCACAAAACGGGGGCTATTTGTGGACAATTTGGGTTATCATTTGCGGCAAAGGCGGTCCACATTCCAATCATTCGTTCAATGGTGCGGTACTCCTTCGAGGACTTGTCCAGCTTGGTGGCCAGCAGCAGATAGAAAAGGTAGGAGATGTCGTCGCCATGGCTAACGCCGCGTACATGCCGGCCACACATCACCGTTCGGAAGTGATTAAAGTGCGGGGAATCAAAGTCAAAGCGGTACAGGTAGGTGGGCGTGGTGGGGGCCAGCGCCAGGCGGGATAGCACCGTGCGATGTATCCCGTGCCAGAAGTGTTTAATGGACAGCAGATGAAGGCACTCGTTGAACTCCATGCGTCCGCGCGTGGCATCGTCGAAATTGGAGATCTTAAATTCTCTTATCAGTTCCTTAAGCTCTGCGGGGGTCACCTGGCTGCGCACTTGCCGTGGTATCAGCGCCTCAAAGGCGCTTAGCATGTGATCCGCATCATGCATGGTGGACTGGTAGGAGAACAGACCCTCAAAAGAGTTGCCTCCAATGATCAGGGGGATATCGTTGCCCCAGGCATCGGCGATCATCTCGCGATGAGGCTTGGGAATCACACAATCGCTGGTAACATACGGCTCCACCACGGGCGTAAAGGCAAACAGCACATAGTTGCGCTTTTCCTCCTGCGTAATCAAAGCAATGCAGTGCGTGGCCAAGTCACTGGCGGAGGCGCGTTGCAAGTACCGAAAGACCTCCTTTTCGTTCTCGCTGCCGGCGTAACCAATCGAGCAGGCGAGACGATAGGCCCAGTTTCCACGCGGATCGCTGGCCCACTCGCTGTACATGGACCCGGACTGCATGATGGCCTTGTGGAAGAGTCCGCGCGTCTGTTCCGTGGTCATCATCATGTGCGTGGAGGCCGCACCAGCACTCTCGCCCATCAGTGTGATGTTATTTGCATCGCCGTTGAACTGCGAGATGTTTTCCCGCACCCAGCGCAGGGCCAACACCTGATCCTTGAGTCCGGCATTGCCGGGCACGTCCAAATCGCGGTCGGCAAGGCTCAGGAAACCTGTAGAAATAGAGATTTTAATAGAAAATTAATACAGTTATTGTGTAAGGGGCGGCAATTAAATGGCAACACTAATTGCAGCAAGCAGTTTTAATGATTGTATAAACATTTGTGGCCGCTATAGACATCTATCATTAATTGGACTTTATGGACTTTCTGCTAGATTGAGAAAGTGCCCGCAATATACAATAATAAACTGTGAATAAAATCACTTTGTTGGAAATGAAGTTGGCATGTTTCATGCCATTGCAATTAATTAGAGGTGGGCGGACTTTGGCCTGACGTCACAAAATGTGCTGCAGGGCGGAAAAACATGTAAGTCTTAATTGGCATGACTTTGCGTGACGTCACAAAGGCTGCAGGTGCTGCCAGACGGACATTTATGTTGCTTTTATTTAAAAATTAATTGAATTTAGGCAAATCAAATATGACCTGCGGATGAGTCCCTAAGGCGAAATAACATTTAATGTTATTTAAATGAATAAATCAATTAAATAATGTGTTTCGTCGACACCTAATCAATGAACGAACTCACCCAAAGCGCCCACACGGTAGTTGAATGTGACCAAGATCACATCCTGCTTCATAAAGTAATCGGGACTATAGAAATCCCTGGAGGCTTCACCGATCTGAAAGCCACCGCCATAGATCCACACCAGAACCGGCAGCGGCCGTTCCGTGTCCAACTTCTTGGCATAAACATTCAGATACAGACAATCCTCGGAACCCTCGACGATGCTCAGGACGAAATGCTTCTGCATGGGCTTGGCCCGAGGAAAAGTGCAGTCGCGTATGCCCTGCCAAGGCTGTGCAGGCTGTGGAGCCCGGAAACGGAGCTCTCCAAGGGGGGGCTGGGCAAACGGTATACCCTCGAAGGCGTAGTACAGCTCCTCGTCGTAGAGAGTCTTCCGGCGCAGACCCTTCACCTGGCCATTCCGTGTGCTGATGACTTTCGTCTGTTTGGTGGCCAGGCGGTATTGTACGATCTTGTGGCCCACCAGCCTATGGAGGGTTAAAGTTTTTATTAATGAGTGTGCTTTTTTTGCTCGTATCTTATCGCTCCAGAGAGAATTTCGCCGGTTGCACACATTTCGAAATCCACTCGAAGCAATCAGAGGGTATAATTGGGGTGTCGAACCCTCCTTGGAGGGGGGGAAGCTGATTGACCTACTTGGTGCCCATTTTCAGGAGATCGCCGACGCCCACACGTATTTCCATATCTTGCGTGTGTTTTGTACTTATTTTGGTTATTAATTTCTGGTAATGTGAGGGTTTAACTTCCGTCACTTGCAATCAACGAGGAAATACTAAAAAGTAGACTGCCACGATAGAACCAGACCAGACCCGTCCGATTCCGATCTATCAGTTCGACTGCGAGTACACGTCTGAGTGTAGCTCAGAGTGCAGCCTCAATTCAGTTTTGTGGGGGTTTAATCACGACCGACAGACGCTTATCGCGAACGTACAAGCGAAACATATGGTGGCACTTGTTGGGGGGAGAATATCACCCATTGATAAGACGCCACAGCACAGACGGAGAGAAAGAGAGCGGGAGAGAGAGATAGATAGAGAGAGAGCAAGTACTGCTCTGTTCTGGAAGACAATCGGAGCAATGCCAGCTGTTTCATGTACAATTTGTAATTACTTTTTAATGATCCCACCAGAGTAGTGCAAAGTCGGTTTTTATCTGAAGCTGAAGCCCCGTCGTCCATTTACGATCGAGCAGCAGTCAAGGTTCAGGCAGAAGCTACTGAGATGCTTTTTCAGTAATTCCATAATTGACACTCGCACAAAAGTGTATTATTATTACTTTAATGAACCCCTTGACATGTTGCGAACAATCAACATGCGAATATTGCGACGTTCAAAAGTGAAAGCTGCGCGCGCTACTAACATGAACTGCTTGCTGGCGGTAGGGCACTGCTTGCAGTCACTTCACTTCAAGTGCAGCGCTTCCTTTGAAACATCCTCTCTAGGTCATACACCTTGCAGGCATTTCCTTGTGAATGGTTTATTGTTTTTGTTTTTTCTGTTTGTAAAAGTTTGCTAAATTGGGATGTGGAAATTCAATGCTTAACTTCATATTGATCTATACGTGAAATTATATTAATTTCTCTAATTTGAGGGAAGACCTGGAGCCGATGCCTTGCGGCCGTACCGCATTTACTTGTTTGCATAGAATTTTGTTTATTAGATGTCATTCATTTTGGTTTATTCGTTAAAAAGATAATTTCTTTTTATCTGTCAGAGACCCTCTTGGGAATACATTAAAAGATATAGAAACGCTTTATCTGGCCTTCTAAAAGATGTCTACCCCATGGACATCGAATGGTGCGTCAGAGAGCTGTGCGTGACGTCACAATTATTCCAGAGTGCCAGTGCTGGAAAAGGAAATGCCTTAGAAACCTTAAATTCCATTAATAATCAAAATTTCTTGATTAATCTTTGATTCGTTTCACCAAATTCCTCAAACTTTTTCACAATTATTTTTGATTGTTGTACAATTTTGATGCCTTACCTTTTTTGGGACAATTTTCCATCAATAAAAAATCGAATTTAAAACTCGTGAAAACTTTTGGCAATTTCAAATGAAAAGCTATAACTTTTACAAGCAAAATTTCGCTTGTATATATATTAAAAAAAAATCATCCATATGCAATTATGTTTTTGCTTCATAGGCAGAAGAAAAGTTTATTTACGCATAAACGATTTTGATTAATTCCCCAAGGAGGAAGGCCCCGCCAAAGCAAACGCGGGAGAGGAGGCGAGGGGGGAGGACCCTCCTCAGCTAATTAAAAAATTGTCATAAATCCCCAAGAGTTTAACCCATTTACAGTCGACTGGTCTGTTGAGAAATGGCCCAAAAGAAAGGGATTTCTCCACCACCCCACACCACCCACTCCACACCACCCACAGCTACTTAATTACACTTGCGCGCACTTTAATTTCCATTTAAGAAGGAAAAGAAATGCTTACCCGAAAAGAAAATGTAAATTTTTTGGTAGCCTTTCCCTTGCTGCAAAGAAGAAAAGTCAAGGCGAGAGCCGAAACATTGTAAATTATAGGCTTAAAAGAAAAGGCAAGGCAGGAAGGCTTATTAAATTATACTCAAAAGAGAGAGAGAGAGGGGGGGTGGTGGATGGGGGTTTTTCTTGGGGTATGGGATGTGGTCTTAAATTTCCAGCATTCCTAATCTCGATTTAAGCCAAGTAGCAGGCACAGGCTCCTCCTGTATATCAAGTGAATTCAATGTCAAAAGGGTTAATTGAAAGTGCCAGGAAATTGGAGGAGCCACAGGAGTTGGAGGACACGACAGGAGTAAGCCGAGAGAGAACCCGAGTGGTGTGTGGGTTTCTCCTGTCCCCCACATGGCAGGCAGGCAGGCAGGGAGGGTGGCATGCAGTAGTCATAAAAATCAAAGTCCATAAACCGGAGACCCAGAGAGACACCGGACCCGACCCACCGCAGTGCATAAAAAATAAAGTTTTTTCCTTTCCTTCGCTTTTCTTTTGCTTATTGCAACCCAAGGGATTTACCCATAGACCATAAAAATATATCCCTAGATCCCTCGCAACCAACTATTTAGAGAACTTGAAATGCAGACAAATTTGTATGCGTCAAAAGAAAATTATGCCGCTTTTTGTTGTGCGGAAAACCTGGGGGGAAAAACGCACACAAATTGACTACCATTTGATTTTTGATTACATTTTTTGGGTAGATTTTCATTGGAAAGCCATTTCAAACCATTCTATTTAGGATATTCACATTTTGGTCAAGGGAAAACCATTGCAAATATATGTAGGAAAACCACTTTTTGGTTAGGTTTTCTTTGAGGAAAATCCATTCCGTCGAAGTGCACAATCTTTTAATTAAACTAAAGGGCAAGCCTATGCGAAAACAATTGAAAAATCTTAAAAAAAAAAAGTAACGGCTTCTGCATCTGAAGGGTTAACATTACGAGTAGGAAAATGGGAAAACCGTTTTCACAAAGTAATTTGGTTACAAAAAAAAGAGTAATTATTAAACGTTGGCCCTTGAGAACGGTGGCGGGGGAAGCCCAAAAAAAGGTGGAAAAGGTACCTGCCATAAAGTTAACTTTCTTTCTTTCTTTCATTTTCTTGGGGGGTTTTTTTTAGGAAAATAAATTAACTTTTGTTGAGGATTTCTTAGGACTCCGTTAAAGGAGTTTCTGCCCCCCATCAATGGCTAAATAATGGACTACCTTACCCTTACCAACGTATTATTAAGTGAATGCTTTTTGATCTTACGATGGCAAATTACAAGCTACAAAACACCCGGCATTCAGTGGCATTACTGCCTCTTGCCTGCTGCCTCCGTGCCCCTGCCCCTTGGTTGCCTCCTGCCAACAATGAAACATTATCCAGTGCCGTCGTCCACTTCCACTTGGTGTTATATATAACACTTTCAATTTGATAAGCAGCCTGAGTGCGCGGATCCCCGCCATCGTTCTGCCATCCTTCTGGCATCCTTCTGCCATCTTCTGATTCACAGCTCTGCTGTGGCATCGTCGTCATTTGCCAAGTTTCCACTGTCATTGTCTGTGGTGGCATTTGTAATTCACTTTGATTAAATATGCAAGGGGATGCTCCTCTATGGACTGACTGTGACTGCCAGCCTGCCTGCCTGCCTGCCAGACAAGGACCGCATTCAAATGCCGCAACAATGCAACGACGACAGTCAAGGGACTCTGGGACCATGACGAGAGTCCAGAAAGCAGAAAACCCCAGACCCATCCGCAAGGATACAGCAGTAGGAGGAGGAGCAGCAGCATTAGGAGGAGGTGGAGCCGCAAAGGAGGTCCTTTTAGTCAGTCGCCAAGAAAGCGCAAAACAAGTTTGTGAAATTTTCGGCAACGGGGGCTATGGCTATGACTATGGCAATGGCAACGGCGTGTCCTCTGACAGGATATAAAACAATCAGTGCAAGCTAGCGGAAACGGAAGTGTTGGCCCCCCAACCCAAGCCACGCCACCCACCCACGTCCCTTTCTCTCGCCCATTTTTCTGTGCTGTGTGAAATTGTCTAAATTGTGGGCGTGGTTCTGGCTTTCTCTGTGCTGGTTTTCGGTGCTTTTGTGAAATGTAGTCCAAAAGTTGTTTTGTGGCCGCCTCAAAAAGATAGCCTCCCTGACTAAACCATACTTTTGGATCCTCGCATTCTCTCTCGTCGTCCTTTGACTATTGTCTCTGTATTTTTCTCTGTGTGTGTCGTCTGCCATTTCTAGCGGTGTCTTGATTGCATTCGCTGGGAGTTTTCCACCAACAGCGGGGTTTATTAATGGTTTAAATTGAAATTTCACGCTTTGCTGCGTCTTCTCTGTGTTGTCAGTGGAAACGTATCCCCAAAAGGTAGCACTGAATGCATATTTTAGGCAAAGAAATAACAAAGGTAAGGGAAAAGGGAAATACAATTTAATTATTGTACGTTCTGGAAGGTAAATTGTGGGAAAACCAAAACTTCAATATTAAATAGTAGTTAAAAATACGTATTACGAATTACGCACCTTTAATTAATATACCTTTTGCTATTCTCATTCTTTCATCCATGTTCTAGCCCTTCACACCCATGATACCATTCGACTCCCGCAACGGGATATCTTTTCGGGGCTTATGTTGCTCAGTAACAGCAAATACAACAGAAAGCTGGATTGTGTTTGCATGTGTGAGAGTGATGAAAGAGTGGGAGTGAGCCACCCTGCATAATTGCATCAAAAATAATAAGCTAAACAGATGAGGCCCCTGAGAATCGCATCGAAAACGAATTACCTGAAATTATGTTCTTACTCCCTTACTCCACTGCAACAACAGTCGAAAGCATCAACGACAACAACACCCACACACTGCAATGCTAATCCAATGCAAGCTTATCCGCTCTTCAAAGCTCTCTCCGATTAAAGTTCGACTGCATGGGATGCTGTGCTTATGCGAAGAGAGAGAGAAACTAAGTCAAATTTAAGCTATCAGCGCAGACTAATGTTTATTCGTGTCGTGGAGTAAAAAGATCTGAAAAATAGTGGATAATGTTCGGTAAATTTAAAAAAAAACCCGGGTGTTGAGTGTAGCGAGTGCTTAAAATGAAAATCTGACAGAAAAGTGTTGTGAAAAGTCGAAAAATAGATCAATTGTATGGTGAAATGGCGGCAGTGTATAGTGAGAGCAAAGGAAATATATAAAAGTTATCAAATGATCGCAGCAGCTGTGAAAACTAATTCATTCATTGTTTTATTTCTTCGAATTGCGTTGCTTGGCGGAGATTCCAGCTTCTAGCTTTGGGAATGTGGAAAGTGAGTATGTGCAAAAAGTGAGTGAAAGTGTGTTAGTGAAGTGTTAGTGAAGTACCGCAAGGACTATATAAAGGAGCGGAAAGTGAGTGAAAGAAGTGCAGTGCAAGTGCAAGTCGGAAAAACAATTAAATCAAACGCAAGAACTACATATATAAAGAGTGTAAATACCGTTACGACTGACACGGGAAGAGACAAAGAGAGAAACATCAGCAGCAAACCGCTGCTCTTCCCGACATTCTCTCGTTTTTGCTGGTGCCTTTGAGTATATGTAAAAAATAGGTAAGTCTACACAATATACTACACAATATTTTACATTTTACTTTACATTCAACATTTCTGCGTTCAATTCTACATAAATTTCCCGATTTCGTAATCAGTTTCCAGCAGAATTTCACTGATTCTCCTCCCAGTTATGTTTTATTTTTGGGGCGAAAGTAGGAATAGGCGTGGCACAATTGTCAAGCACACAGATTGACGGGCAAACTTTTACTTTTCCCCTCCAACCACAATGGACATTGCTGACAGGCTGTTGGGGGGAGAATCCTTTCTTCGCAGGAGGTTGTCCTGCCTGCAGAATGCATCCAAAAGTGAAAGGAAAGAAAAGGAAACGGAGACCCACCCGAACACGAACAGTTTTGTGGTCGTTTCTTGTGCTGCTTTCACCAGTCTCTCTCTCTCTCCCTCTCTCTCTGTCTCTTTTTCTATCTATTTTGCAGACTCTTTCTGTGAGTCATTCTCTGGTCATTGTCTCATTTTGGTGGTTTATAAATGGAATGGCCTTTGTTCCTGTTGCTGACATCCGTTACGTCCTTTACTGCTGCTGAGAAAGAGAGAAATAGGAAGATGGACGGACGGCCAGTCCTTTCGGCCACAATGATAAACTGCTGTGCTGCGTTCTGCTCCACTGGTGTGGCTGTGTGGCTTTGGGGCTATATTTTGTACTGTGTTGTTCTGTTCTGCTCCGATGTTTAGTTCATTAGTTGCACTGCGGTTTCGCAATTGATCACTGGGGTCACTTTTCTCCAAACCCCAAAAATGTATCTACATTTTCCAAACTTTACGCAAATCATTTTCAATTTGTGAAATTACCCGCATCTGTGGCACTTTTTTCATATTAATATTTAATTTTTCATCTCCAAAAACGTCACTCTTTAAGCATCCAAATTTCCACTGACATCTGACATGCATTTTGTCTCAGATTTGTGTATATTTTCCACTCTGCGCTCTGATTTGAGGCGAGACTGTACTCTGACATGCCGATGCTCCAAGACAACTCTAATTAGCAACGGTATAATGTGCTTAGGTGTGGTGACACTGGCGCACACAGCACCCAAAACCGCTACACCGCATGCATTTCAGTGTCATTCGCTCTGTCGCTTTTACTGTTCCTCTCGCTCTCTCTCTCTCCTTGTGGCTGCTGCTGCTGCTTGCTCTGCCATAAATACCGAGTGCAGTCGCCTCCTCCTACATTCCGGTGTACAGTGCGCTACAAACGCTGCTTGCCTGACATTTCTGCTAATTTAAATTTATTGGCACCAAATTTATGCCGCTCTGCAGAACAGTTGCAGAATGGGGCAGAGAGTGCTGGGAGTCCTGCGGTGTCTGGGAGTCCGGGGGAGTCCTGGGAGTCCTGGTTGTCTGGCAGTCCTGAATCTTCTTGGTCGTCTGCCGGCTTGCATGCAGTATTTATGACACTTGCCTGCATTGACAGTGGCAGCCAGGCCTTTTTTTGGAGTTGGAAAATGGAGGTTGGAGCTTGGAGCCTGGAGGAAAGGCAAACATTTCGTTATGGAAATAGGGAATCGATATGGGATATGATCTGCAGATGGAAATAAGAGATGAACTTTCAGAGAGGGCATCACTGGCTGCTCTCCATCTACTACATCTACATCTACATTGTGTACATTAATTTCTGCTATAAAAATGTGTATTTGTGTAGGTTTATTTCTTGTTTGCATATTTTATAATGTAATTAAAGCGATTGGATTGGGGTAGGATTGTATAGGACACTGGACCGTAGGCACTCACCTGGGACCCTTACCACACCCCCCCACACCCCCCCACACCCCCCGCACAGCCAGTAGTTCTGGTAAAGAGAAATTTTAATTGAAATTATAATAGCCTCATTATGCAAATTCCCGTTTTTGTTGCTTATTTTTCCACACACACAAAATCCAAAATGTTGCAGGGCCTCACCGCTGTCTCTCTCTCCCTCTCCCTCTCCCTCTCTCTCTATCTCCCTCTCGCTCTCTCTCTTTTTTTTGGGTTTTTGTTTATTTTCTATTTGTGTTAATAACATTTTCTGTTGTTGTTTTTTCCAGGGGAGTGCGGGGAAATTGTGTTTGCTTTGTTGTTTATTGCAATTTTATTATTTGTTTAGTGTTCATTTTCTACACTTTATTATTTAACATTTTTGACATTTGTTGTTGTAGTTTTTGTATATATTTTATACATATATAAATATGAGCTATTGTGTGGCAAAAGAGGGAAGGAGAGGGAGTCAGTTTTAAGGCTAAACGACAACTTTTTCAGCGGTGCTTTTGAACTGCCGCTGAGCTTTGCCATTCACAGCGGGCTTTCACGCGTATAAGCAGTCGGTAAAGCAGTAGATATATTCTTCACTCTTCACTCAAACAAGATCAAAGTAGAAGCAGATAGAAGAAGGACAGTGTGACCAGGCATGAGGAGAAGAGAAGGAGGATATTTGGAGTATATTATATTTAGGAGTAAATGTATGTACTAGGAGAATGATCAGGAGATGAGTGATTATAATGAGAATGATCAGGAAATGAAACCGATTGAGTGCGACACCTTTCACCCTTGTTTAAATTTGACATTCACAGCGCAAAACGCCACAAACACGCCTTCTTTTTACGCCTACAAGAGAATGCCAATTTCCCATCGGGGTAGAAGTTGTATCGCTGAAAATTAGTATAATTATAGCCGGGTAATAAAGTTGTAGCCCTTTCCATTAGCCGCGCAACCAACGACCAGCGAATTTCCACCATAAATAATATAAATCTAGAAACAAATTTTTAACGACACAATTTTCGCTCAACTAAATGCAAACAAAACGGGCGCTGGCACCTGTGCCCTAAAAGGGGAGGTCCCTTTGCAGGACCAGAGTCCTGGCTTACAGGTCAATGAACCCCGTACCCCCCCTAGTAGTGGCCATGCCATGCCGCCCTCTGTCTGGGTAGATGCAATGCGTGGAACGTGTGAGTATTACCATTTAATGGCATTAACTTGAAAATATGTAAAAACAAACCCAACTGAATAATGCAGCAGGGAAATTTCTGGTTCTCCAACACTGGAACACGTTTGGGGCATATGTGACCAGACATTGAGTGAAGGAACATCAATGGAAATGACTCTTTGGAAACAGTTTTAGCCAAGAAAAGTTCCATTTGTCAGGAATTATTCACTCTATACGTAAGTGTGCATTTTTTATTGGATTATATATTCCCCATTTTTTAACTATTTTCCAGCATTGGTTATTATATTTCCCTTGCGACCAATTGGCCGACCTTTCGACCCTTAAAAGCTCATTCAAAAGTCGCTTTGAATTCAGTCGCTGGCTCGATTTTACGCGTAAATGTTTTCCGCTTTTTCGTGGAATATTGCATAAATACTGAACGACATCCAGGCAAGCGAAACCAATGAAAACTTCACCCCCCCTCGACCTCGCCACCCCCCTCTGCCACACACACACACAGAGAAATGTGTGTGCAATGGGGCGTTGTGGATAGCATAAATATTTAGTCAGGCGATGCATTAAAATTTATGCACAACAAAAAATACAGAAAAATAAGGAACAAAATGCGCCCAAACTATTCAACAATTTTTGCATATGGAATGGAAAAAGCCTTAAAGACAACTCTCCCCAATTGGCAATTAAATGGCACTGCCCCTCCCCCCCCAACCCTCCTACCCCTCTTCCTTTTTGCATGGAAAAACATGTTCAAATGTCACATTAAAAATTGTTGGTTTGCTGCTGTTGGTTGGTCCTTTTTGCATTAATTAAAAGCACACGATCGATCTGGGGATTATAACATTTTCCCTGACATCAAAAATAATAACAATTGGCAGGCAGCCGATGGCATACTTATGGGAGCCACTGTAATAATAATCAATCGAGTGGGGAAAACGAGCGATGGAAAGAGGGGAAAACGAGTGAGGGGGAGGCTAAACCGCAACAGAAGTCAATGAAAATTAATTGTTATTTTAATGATTGCTTTGTTTTATTGTTTTGTGCATTCAGCTTAGCGTTTTTGGAATGTTTCATTTAAGTTTGAAAATTATATATATTTTTTATATCTAGAAACCAAAAAAATGCAGGTAGAACTTTAATTAAAAATGTGGCACAAAAAGGCACCAAAATTTGTATTGTTGCAACACACAAAAAACGGTCGATAATCCGCACATTTTTCTACATCAAATATACATATAATATAATACACACATACATATCTATTTTGTATTTGCATTGTTTGCATTGCAAAAAACCACACCAGAAAGTAGAAAAAAATAATAGAATGGATTGGATATCTGCAACCCACATAATTGATTATATTAAATTAACATTAAACAAACATTACAAAATAAATATTGCAACAGAGAAATATAATAGGAAATTGGGGGAATCAAGCGTCTAGTCTAGAGGCCGGCAACGTCCCATGCAATGTGCATTGAAAAAATGCCACGGGGCAGCGCAGTCGGCACACGCATACCGTAAAAACTTCGTGTAGCGTCGGCCCTGCGATCATTCGGCTTCATTATTCTGCTCGGCAGCGCAGCGGCAGCAAATGATCGTGTTGCTTTGGCCCAAGTAGACAAAGCATCATAGTTGCTAAGCAGCGCCGTGGCAGAGAAAATGGAACATGTTTCGTCATGTCTGTTTCCTGCGCTCTGAAACGCACTAGCAGCATGTGAGTGTCTGCGTGCCGACCCCTGGTCTAGTCAGATGGGGAAAAAAACTGTAAATAATGCGGAAGGAAAACCCACCACACACATAATTAAATGGCAAACAATGCGGCATAGGAATTTTGAATTCATCAAATATTTAAAGCCTTGGAAAACTTTTGTGTTTATTTATTATTTTCTATAAGACATTTTTTTTTAAGTTTTTATTGAATAGCAAGATTGCTTCATAATGAATGATAAATGAATGAATTAATAAATGAAATATTAAAATATATGGAATTTTTATGAAATTTGTGACTCAAAGAAAATTGTTTTTTTTTGTGTTTTTTTTTTATAATTACGAAAATAAAATCCATTCTTTAGCAATAAAAAACACAATTCAAAGCCTATAAAAACTCATTTACTTTTCCACTTCTTTCATTCAGTTTTAAAAAAATTTTATTATTTTTAAAATAAAAATTTTTAAAAATTCAATATTTATTTATTTAAATGGTCTGGAAAAGTTGGTTAATACCTTCTTCAATAATTACTTTATATAAGCTTTATATTTTAAGAAATATTTTTAAAAAATTTTAAATAAAATTAAAATTTAAATAACTATAAAAGTAGAAATGCCCTTTAAATAAATTATGATTTCAACAGTCTATTAGAACACCACAAAGTTCCTATAGTTGTATTTTCTTTCATTTTTGTGGGAAATTGTTTTTCCATTAAATAATTTTCCTTCATAATTTTAATTGGAAAATTCCCCCTTTTTGGTGTGTGAAAATATATTTGTGTGATTTATGCCCCGCAATGCATTTTATTTATGCTTTTGCTCGCAGTTTGCAGAGCCAAAAACATTCCTTGTTCACACAATTTCCCAAGTAATTTTTCTTTGCAAATTCCTTTCGGAGTTTTCCCCATTTAAAGTTGGCCCCAAACCAGGCGAGAGAAAAGTCAATTTGTAGAGCTGTGAAATGGGAAATGTTTTCCTTTTGTTTGGTTTTTGTTTGTCACGAGACGTGTGAAATGCATTAGTTGCGGATTTAAATTCGAATTCAATGTCCGACTGGCACCAAAACCGAAGAAAAGAGTGCGTCCAAATCCTTTTGTAGCTAATGGCAGCAGCTGGATGTCCTTTCAGAGGCGGAGAAAGAGAGACAGGGAGAGAGAGAGAGACGGGGAGAGAGAGAAAGAGAGACGGGGAGCTTCAAAGTGCAGGACACTCGAGTGTGGCCTTGGTTTTGGTTGGGTTTCCCTAAGACTCTTAGTGCTCTATGCGGCTTTCCTGGCGGCTTTTCCTCACATGGTGAGCGACTTTCATGGCCTGACTTTTAGTTGGAAATTCACTCAAAATATCTTTAAATTCTGATTGTATTTCGATCCCTGGCATTTTCACACTCTTTCCAGGTCTCGCAGGGTCCCTCCCCTTGGAATCTTTAATTACATTTCATATTATATTTATTAACAGGCAAGAGAAAGGGTCTGCAGACAGACAGTCCCTAGGGGAAGGGGGTGAATTCTGTGTTCTCTGTTCTGCAAAAATGAGCAAAAGCAAAGAGCGAGGCTGCCCGAAAATTGTTTGATTTTTCAATTAATTTGCAATGAGACTGTTCTTTGACTCCTCCTCAATGGGTTGCTGCCACGTCCCCAGCGTTGCATGCTTCGTTGCCTTCGAAATGATTTCTGTTTTGTAGAACAGAAGGATAATACATTTTGGAGGCATATCATTCGAGTTATGGGAATCTTGGGTGTCCATAAAGAGAGTAATTTTCAGCGAAATTTCGTGGGGAATTCTGGGAGATTTCTGGTAAATTCATATGGGAAAATAGGGCAAGAATCAGCGAGAAAAAGAGAGAGAGGAGAAAGACTGAAAGGGATGCAGAAAAGGCGAATGGAAAGCTGTTGTGAAAATTTACTTAAAATGTATCCAACAGTCCATCAAAAAGTATCAAGAATGCCCCCAGAAATGTACTCTGAAATGTGGCAAAGAGTTTATCAAGAAAGTAAGAAGAAAGCACCCGAAAACTGTCCCCGAAAACTGTCCCCAAAAGTGTTTTAAAATGTGCCCTAAAAGCCCACTAAAAATAAATCAAAAAATGTTGTAAAACTCGCTTAAGTATGGCTTATGAGAAGCACAGAGAAAGGCTGCAACGAGACGAAAAGAGAGATGGAGAGATTTAGAGAGAGAGAGAGAAAGAGAGCGAGAGAGAGCGAGAGAATATGTGGCTGTGCCTGCCGTTTCTTTTCGCAGTGAATCTTCCCATCTCCAGGGTATTCCCTGGCTGCTATCATCGCCATCATAGCCTTGGACGGTGTATTCTTTTTTTCTCTCTGTCTTGAAATATTTATGAAGGAAGTTACCTCGGCGGCTGGCTGTCTGCCTGTCTGTCTGTCGCGATGGATGTGGCGTAGCTCCTCCTGAGGCGCCTCCTTCTGGCTGCTCCCCTGCTCTTGCTGCTGCTGCCTCTGTCATTGCCACTTCTGCTCTCTGCCTCTGCCGCTGCCATTAATTACCAAACTCATCCGAAAGTAATTCTATGGGAAAATTAGTTTAAGCGAAGGCTCTGAGCCGTCGCGTCGCGTCGCCTCGCGTCGGTGGCTGATTCAGAGCTGTCAGAGTGTGGATTGCCACTGCCAGGCTGCCACTTGCCCCGTGCCTCTGTAGCTGCTGCAATTATTATGCAATTACAGGAGGGGAGGGAGGAAGGGGAGGACAGGGGTAGACAGGAGGCATAACTACATAAAACTGTTACCTAAGCAACCTGCTGCATAAAGTTATGCCCCGCCCCTCGCCACTCGTGGCAGCAGGAAGGCAATTTAGCGGTAGAACAGTCAGTCTTTCTATCTTTCTCTCTCTCTTTCTCTCTCACTCTCTCTGTCTTATTTTTTTTGTCTTTTTTATGGCTTGTCGGCATAAGAATTATGCTCTTTCTGGAGGGATACAAGGACTTTGTAGGGCAGGAAATGAAGAATTTTGGAACCTAAAATGGTGAGTGATGCTTCTATAGCAGGAATAGTTCTTCAGGTCATCCTTTTGGTTGCTTAAAGGTGGCCAAAAGGAAGGGTATCCAAAGACTTGTGATTCTTTTTTTCTCTCACTCGCCCGCGCTGGCGCTGTCTGCCTTCTTTGTTCCACTTGTTCCACGGTGCCTGCATGAAGGAAGGGAAAAAGCTCATAAAACTTTTTCAATTTCACTTTAATTTCGCCGCCATTTCGCTCTTCATTCTCCACACTCCACTCCCTCTCCCTCTTTCTTCCTCTTTCTCCCTCTCTCTCTTTCTCAATCTCCTGCTCAACGCTTTATCTAGCAACAAAAGCATTTGTCGAATGGATAGGCCTCTCTCTCTACGCTCTCTCTCTCTCTTTCTCTCTCTCTCTGTCTGGAATATTCAATTATGTGCATTACCTTTTCTTCATATATAAATTATATCTCTCTTTCGCTCCCTCTAATGACAATCAAATTAGCGCAACATTTTTCCATTGGCGCCAAAAAGTTTTTCCATTAAACGTACAAACCATTTTTACACTTAAGTTTTCCTTCAAATAAATTGATTGGCCCCCAAAGTTATGCTGGATTTTCCAGGCAGAGCAATTTTCCGCCTCAACTTGAACTGCACTCTCCATGGGGTCGTCCAGGGAGATAAACTTTTGGTCTCCCTCGCGAATATGGTCCATCCTTTTGGGGCGGCGGCCATGCCCTTAATCAAGATGTTTCGCCTCTAATTGAAGTTTCTTGTTATTCGATTTAATTTCATGTTCATAATCTTACACCAAACATACGATTAGGTTTTAGATAGAGAGAGGGAGAGAGGAAGAGAGAGGGAGAGAGGACTTCGAAGGATGTTCTCTCCTTAGCTGTGGAGCAAAACAGTGCGTTTCAAAAGTGTATAGAAGCCAAGACATGCCAGTGAAGGCTTATTACAAGCGGATGACTGAGGTGTGCTGCTGCACGACGCGTGATTGCTGTGTAGCTTAGAGATAGCGCCATAGGGAAATATTTTATATACAAAATGTGGCTTAATGGAGATTACTCCTGGCTACCGTATGATACGAGTATTCCAGTATGATATTCCATGTTTCCAAGAAGGCATTCCACATTTCCAGGATGAATATTTTATATTTCCAGACAAATATTCCAGGCTTAAAGATATTTCTAATCGATTGATAGGAGTACTCAACCTTAAAAAGGAGTACAACTGTTCTTAGAAGAGAATTCCATTTGCTGCTCTTCAGAAATGCCTGTCTTATACGCCTGAAACGCACTGTCTGCCATCCACTTGCAACTCTCTAACATGGAGACACACATAATGCATTTTGGTTAACGATGGCTCGTTGCTCATTGAGTAATTAGTGGCTGCAGAGGCGCGAAACCCAAGGAGAATCAGCTCAGGCTTAAGGGAAACCTCCCCTAAAACACACCCTAAACACCCCCCCACGCTATCCATCCAACGATAATCTATAATATTTCAATCTGCCACGAACTATCACACGTTTCACAGTCAGATATCTTTTTCTCCTTCGATTATCAAGTGTAAAAGTCAAAAGAGGGTGAGGGTAAGGATGTGGTTGAGGTGGAATTGGAGTACAGGTGGGCGGTGGGCGTTGGGCGAACGTCATCGCATCATAAACATGAATAATTGCGATCCTTAACGGGCGTTGAAAGCTCTGAAGACTTTCGATTTGAGACAGAGAAGAAGGTACATGTAGGTCCAGCCTTTCGTAGGACTGATGTCTACCCTGGATTGCAGAAGGTATGATGTTGGCTTAGGAGAGATGAATGGTAAATCGGAATTATGTGGTTGGCAGATGGAAGCTGCTGCATGACGCGTCTTAGCACAGAGTCTTCACTGTTTCAACGCCTTGCCCTTCCATTTATGCGCATCTCAAGCAAAAACGCCCAACCGAGGGGCACTGCTGCATGACTTGTGAGATATTTCTTGGTTTCTGTAGCACTTCTTTCCGTTTCAGTTGTCGCCGTTTCAGTTGTCCTATTCCCAAGCAAAAACCATTCAACCGAGGGGCACTGCTGCACGAGGCGTGGTGTCTAATGGGTATCCTGTGAACCGACCCTTTGCCATGTGCCTCCTGTGCGTTCGTGCGCAAGTTCGAAGCTTCCCCACAACTCTGGGGGTGGCTGGGGGTTACGGGGGTTATACATGAAAAGTAGCTTAACATTAGACAGGACGACATACGACACTTGTCGGGCAGTTCGGTGCAGCAGCAGAGCAGCAGCAGCAGCAGCAGCAGCAGAGCAGCAGCAGCAGCAGCAGAGGTGCAGCAGCAGGCATCATTGACAGCCAAAGAGTGTGACCCACAGAGGGAGACACAGAGAGAGAGGGAGAGAGAGAGTGGCAGGGGGATATAGATAGATAGAGAGTGCTGACCTACTCTTCACTTTACCCCCTCCCCCTCCTCCTCCCCTGCTGCTGCTGCTGCAACGGATGTAAGCTCCTTCAGCGCTGCACTCCCTGCACTCCCCTTGCCTGCCATCTGCTGCCTCTTCATTGCCGTTGCATTTGTGATTCGATTTGATTTGGCTGAATGGATAGATTATGGTCTTCTCCCCCTGCCCCTTACCCTCCTGCCCCCTATTCCTTCTATATCCCATATCTATATCGTAGGGGAAATCTAGGTTAGTTGGAGATTGTAGCGTGTAGAGTGCTGCTGCTGCTCTTGGCTGCCGCTGCTGCTGATGGCTTTGAACCAAAAATATTAGTGCAATATTATCTATGCCACACACTACCTCCCACTATCCCCTGATTTGGCCCTCTATGCCCCCACTACCCCCAACACCCCCTGATTTCGCCCTCTTTTGCATATAATTCACAATGTGATTTGCTCTGCCATGAATGAATGGTATTAATGTTCCCATAATAGAATAGTTTCAGAGTGGGAAAGCTTTCCCTCGACTAGTGGCACTCGAAAGGGAAATGGTAGAACCAGGATTAAAGATTTAATCATTCACTCATTGCTGAGCCACACTGGGATAGAGAGAGAGGGAGAGACCATGAGAAGAGAGTTGCCAGAACAGCAGGTCGAAATACTCAATAAAAAATAAAACTAATTGCAGGGCCTCAAAAAACAAAAGTTTAGTCAACGAGAAAAACTACAAAAAAAAAGAAAAAAAAAAAGGTCTGTAATGTTGGGTTGTTCCAACTTCGATTTCCACGTTTCTATAGAAGTTTTTCCACTTTTCAGAAAAAAAACGAAAAGAAAAGGCTCAACTTTTTGCAAATTGTCTGGGAATGTTCGTTCTGCTACAAAATGTGGCAGCTCATGGGTTCTGCTCTTTTTTTTTTGAGAGGAACTCAATTTTTTTTGGGATTAGCGCTTGATGTTGCCAATAAAAGTGTGCCGAAAAGTTTTCCACTTTATGAAGCTTTCCCTAGAACATAGAACAAATGGAAGATCAAGGAAAAAGTGAAAACTGGTAGCCAGAAAAGTTGTGTTTTCCCTTTTTTAGTTTATCAGGGAATAACTGGGAGAAATACCTACTTTTATTATCGTCTAAACTAATTTCCAACAGATTTTTGCCAACATAAATTACCAAAAGTCTAGAGAAAGTGTTGCTCTCTTTTTGGCACCCTTTTAGCCCATGACTCGTGACCTTTTTGGCAGCCATGAGAGTGATAATTCTCCCTCGAGAGACGGAGAACGAGAGAGAAATCGCTTGAGAGCCACTTGGAGGGAAGACTTTTATTATTTAATTTTGCTCTGAAAACTTTTCGTGCTAATAAATTAAACACAGCAGGGGGCCACGCCCACTCTGCAAGCACATATGCAAAAAAAAGAGGAAAATGGGTATTAAGTGCCAAAAGATTTTCCCTTTTTTTTGTGTGAGTTTTTCAATTGGATTTTCGTCAATGCTAATAAAAATCAAATGAATCTTAAGCCAAAAAACAAACGAGGGGGAGAGAGACAGAGAGAGAGAGAGAGAGAAAGAGAGAGAGGCAGAGAGAGGATTTTCCCGAGTGAAACTATAGTTTGGGAAATGTTTTGATTCAATTATTGCGCTAAGCAGCAGCAGCAGAGGATGCAGGATGCCAAGGCAGACATTTATTCGTTTATATTCCGTTTGAAATTAAGCTGTAACGAAAGAATATTTGTGTGTGTGTGCGTGCATGTGTGTGTGTGTCGGGGAAGCAAATTTGCATAATAAATCTATTTTCAATGGATTTTCTTTGCGTTCTTTAAAGCAGAAAACCTCCCCCCCTGCCCTGCCCAACAGCAGCTTTCCAGCTTGAAGCTGTCTATGCGAAGCTCTCTATTGCCATCCAATATCTACAGAGTGTCTGTCGTCTGTGTGTCTGTGTGTATCTGTGTGTACATTCGCATATGTGCAAACATTCATCGTCTTAACTGCCGCTTAAAGTGGAAGGTTCTATGTAGCTGGAGCTGCAATATTGAATGCTTTTCGGGTAGTTAGGGGGCACCGAATGCAATTGAAAACGTGCTTAGAAATGGGATGTATCTGTATCTGTGATGGGGCTAAGAAATTGAGGGAAGATGACAGGAAATTTACGACATTTTCTAGGGAAACTTTGGTTTAAAACATATAAAATTTGGTATTAGAAACTAAGAAACAACTAAAATGTAGAAGAAATATATAAAAATATATATATAAAAATATATAAAAAATACCGAAGGGCACTGCCGCATAACGCGTGAGAAGAATCAAAGAGAAAAAAACAGAAATTTTCTAAAATAAGTAATAATGAAATAAACCGATAAGTGCTGCTGCATGACGTGCCTTTGTTCTGTTTTTAAGTCCTAAGAATATTAAAAATACAATAAATTATTAAAATATATAGAAGCAATATATCCAACACCAACCAAACCCGACCGAGGAGTGCTGCTGTATATCAAAATACCCTTTGAAGTTTCGCCCTGCCATTCCTTCCCCAGAAAACATAAAAATCCGTGTGTTTTTTTTATAATTTTTATAATTTTTTGCAACTTTATTATTTACTTAAATGTTCAGTTTTCATCTTAAATGTCTTCCACTTGTCGCTGATCTGTTACTGATTTTTCGCTATTTCTTTTCCATTTTAGTTTGTGGAATTTTCATTTCGCTTTAAATACTAGAGAATCCCGTTACGCACGCTTTTCTAATGAATTTTCCGTATTAATTATATCGTTATGCAGCACACTATATAACTATAACTATATATATATATTTTATATTTTATTTTTATATGGTTTCTTTTTGTTGTTTATTTTGCTATTTATGCTAGAGGCTTACATCATTACAATTTATGGAATACATTTATATATATTTATGGATGCATGTTTTCATATTTTCAATTGTTTTCCATTTGCATTCCTGGGAATGTGTTTTTTTTATGTATTTTACAAGTGTTTTTCATTGAAAATTGTTTGCAATTTTCGCACTGTTTTCTCTCTCTCTCTCTTTCTCGTTTTTGCTCTTTTTTTGCATATATAATTTCCATTTTAATTACAATTTTCGGGGCAATTGTTGAAATTAGGAACAACTGAAGGGCTAGCAGGGGGGGCAGGTGGTTGCTAGTGGGTTTTCCGACTCCTCCGCATTATTCCTAATGGAATATTTAACCATAGATAGAGAGAGCGAAAGAGAGAGTATATATATCGCATTGTATTTAATTTTAATGGCTATATAAATATTTATTTAGTTACATAACAAAGTAGCCGCCTGCCTGCTTAATATTAACAGTTTGCATTTTCTTTTTATATATTTTCCTCCTCTGACCAAAGCAAACGCTTAGTTTTTCAGCTTTTTCCAGAGCCACAGAGGCCTCCTATACATGATTTGATTTTTTAGTTGTGTGTGTGTGTTTTCCTCTGGAAATTATGTTTTCTTTTTTCGTAGATTATAGTTTTTTTTTAGGTATTATTTACACACAATTCTCGTACTCGTACACAATTTATAATTCAGTCTTTGGAAGAATAACATTCATGTTTCTGTTTTTTTTTTTGGTTTAGGTTTTCTCTTATGAATTTCTCTCTTTTCTACTGAATATTTTTATACATTAATCTAGTAACAGAACGGAGTGGGGCGCAGATTTCGCCACATAACTTGGAATTCGTAAGTATTTTTATTGGTCCTAATCGGGTTGGAAAATACAGACTATAAAAAAGGTTTATGCTGAAGTCTAAGGAAAGCTGTGAAACAGTTATGGGAACAGTGGTCAAATTTGTATTAGAACTTGGCTTAGATAATTGCCGAAAAAGAGTTCTAAAAGTGATAGAAATAATGACCGAAAAAGGGTACGAAAAGTGGTGGAAATATTGTTTGAATTAATATTCTAAAAAAGTAGAATTAATGGTCGAAATAGTTGTCCAAATAGTTGTCGAAAGAGGGACCCGAAATATAGTTCGAAGTTTTAGTACAAATGTTAATAGAAATAAAGGTCAAAATAAAAGTAAAATGAAATCAAAACTGTGTTCAAATTCAGCTCCATTAAGGTCAAAATGCTGGTCGATAGAGTACTTTCAAGTGGTCGAAATAATAATCTAAATAGTTGTCAAAAGTAGTCGAAAAGTGATTGAAAGGTAGTAAGTGGTAAGTGGTCCAAAAAATAGGTCGAAAAGCGGTCGAAAAGCGGTCGAAAAGTGGGCGAAATGTGGGCGAAATGTGGGCGAAATTTGGTCGAAAGGTGGTCGAAATGTGGGCGAAATGTGGGCGAAATGTGGGCGAAATTTGGTCGAAAGGTGGTCGAAATGTGGTCGAAGTGTGGTTGGAAAGTGGTCGGAAAGTGGTTGAAATTGGTTGAAATTGGTTGAAAAGCGGTCGAAAAGCGGTCGAAATGTGGTCGAAAAGTGGTTGAAATGTGGGCGAAATGAGGTCGAAATGAGGTCGAAGTGGTCGAAAAGTGGTCGAAATGTGGTCAAAATGGTTGAAAAGTAGTCGAAAATGGTCAACATTTTGGTCGAAATATGTCTTTGCTAAAGTAAAACTAAAATGTGTTTAAAACAGTTGTCAAAAGTGGTTAAAATTCAGCTCGAGTTAGTCTAAAACTCTGGTCGAAATAGTAGTTAGAAATGGTCTAGTTATTGCCGTAAGAATGGTCTGAATATTAGTAGAAATTGGTCGTAAAATTGATTGAAAGTTGTAGAATTTGTTCTTCAAAGCGGTCCAAATGGAGGTCGAAATAGAAGACGAAAATGGTCTAAAAGTAGTGAAAATATCGGTCCAAAATGTGGGAAATTAGTAGTATTAGCTATCATATATTAGCCTATCAAGTTCGCATCGAATTTCTTATAGAATCCTTTCTATTTCCAAGCCATAGAATGTCATAAGTTTCTTATCAAAGAAAACTCAGAAAAGCCCCGAACTTAAACAGAAAATCAACCCAAAAATCGTAAATCTGTAAGGTTTACAGCACAGAATGAAATGTTTTCCCAAGTTGTGGATGTTTTTCTTCGCTTGATAATGAATCCTAACAACAATCTCTAGGCTATAGATATAACTATGTACAATATATGCTATATATACGATCTATGTGTAGGTAAAATCAACTAGCAACAAAGTTATAGCTTGGTCAGCGAGTATTAGCTTTGGATACATCAGCATTCATACACTTATGGCGCTATAGAGAGAGAAAGAGACGTAACCATTCACCCAGGAGGGGGGGGGGGCACTCACCGACAGCTGAAAAGGGAAAGAGGATGGAGGGAGAGGGGTTGGGGGAGTATATAGGGGGCCATAGGTCATAGGTTGGACTGTGCGCTTAGAGATCACATTTAAAACGCACCGTCAATTAATGTCACACACGCAGCTCATCCATTAGCGGATGTTGCTGTTGTTGCTGCTGCTGTTGTTGGTGGTGCTGCTGCTGCTGCTGTGCGGTGGCTGCCACAATCACTGGCACTGTGGGCGGGGTGGGCACCACCAATCCACCGGCTGTGGTCAGAACGGTGGTCATGCTTTGATTATGATGATTCTGCAAATGTTGCTGATGTGTTACCACGTGTTGTTGCTGCTGCTGCGACTGATGCTGCTGCTGCGAGGGTGAATGCTGCTGTGCCTGCGCTTGGGTCTGCTTCATGCAACTCTTTTTGGTCAGAGTCCCGCACTGATTGCCCAGCACTTGCAGGGCATGTGTTGGTGGTACACCGCCACCCCCTGGATCCTGCATCGTTTTCATGTGCTTCGGCGGGGGCGGGGCCCGATGCGGAATGTCTGCGAATTCCGGCGGTGGCAGCTGGTGATGTTGCATGGCATGATGATGGGACAGAATCGTCCCAGGGTCGCTCTTGGCATGGATTGTCAGCGTCTCCAGGTCCCCACAGATGCTGTTCGGTATTTGGCCATTCTCCTGGCGCTTCAGCTTCGTCTGCGGTCGTGGCTCACTCAGGCGCGTCTTGTCCCGCTGATAGTAGACGCCCGCAAAGATCAGGACGTTGAGGATCAGCAGGGAGCAGCCGATGGCAATGGTGACACTCAGGGCCGTGGAGTAAGCCGCAAAGCCGTCGTTGTCCTGCGAGGCACTGGCCGCTCCCCCTGCCGCATGATCCGGATCCATCATGTCATCGGGATAGATCTTGCTGCCGCCATAGCGCGTGCCATTCCGCTGCAGGGAGGACGAGGGCGAGCTAAGGTTCAGCAGGGAAAACACTTGGTTCGTGAAAATCGTAAAGTTTCCCATGGCCGCAGCATTGGCCGCCCGCGAGGTGTAGGGGGGATTCAGGGGTTTCACAGAGGCATCATTGGGGATGTTGTTGTCCTCGTCGTCGTCGTCGTGCAGCTGATGATGGGCTGCCGGGACATTATCGCCGCCCGGCTTGTGCAGATCCGGTATCAGGTTCAGCCAAAACGATAGACGATGCGCCCGATAATGATTCTTCAGCTTGGGTTTGGTATCTGGAAAGGAAGAGAATAAAATACCGAAAGAAGGGTTCAATTTGGGGTTCAATTTTAATGAAGAATCGATAGGTATCGAAACCAGTTATCGCACTGATTAGCTTAGTGTTTACAGCTTTATCGAATAACTATTGAAAGTGTTATTTAAATTGTTAGTGAAAATATTATTGATTTATTTTTAGAAAGTATAGAACTTTTATCGAAATAGTTAACGACTTATCGATATTATCGTTTAAGAACTTTTATCGAAATATGTATATATCGAACGAGCTAATCGAACTATCAATAGAGTGAGGTATGCAAATTGCACATCAAAAGGGAATGAAATAATTACTGCGTTTTTAATCGATAAATTTATCGATGATTAGCGTTGTGTTTACAGTTTTATCGAACAATTATCGAAGTTTTCTCGAAATAAATATCGAAAATTGCACATCAAAAGGGATGGCAATAATTACTGAGTTTTTTATCGATTATTATCAAATATTTATGGCAGGAATTAGTGAAATATTTATTAAACATACTACGCAAATAGTTAACGTTCTTTTTATTCATAAGTTTATTAAAATTAATATTTTTATCGGTAATTTATCTTTTTTTTTTATCGAAATGCTATACTAAATGCTGTACTAACCAAAATTCAAGTACTTCTTGTGCACACTCTCATAGGCTGTCCATTCGATGGTCTTGTAGCGACTCCTCTCCTGTCGACTGCTGTGCTCCGTTTCCATTTGTTCATTTGGATTGCTGCATAGAGAGGGAGGGAGAGAGAGAGAGGGGGAGAGAATGTAGTGTATGGCTGGTTAGATGTGAATTCAGTTGCACTGCCTGGCTGCCTGGTTAAGTGACCGCAGCAGGGGCACTGCCATTGCAGGGCACTGCGTGGGCATCCATTTACCATTTCCCTGGCCCCATTCACTTACCCCGTGCGCACAAAGTTGGCCCAGTAGAACATGACCACCTCCGATAGACTGATTTCGGTTTTGGTATAGTTGCGCGTGAAATGATTGAAGCCACCAACGAGCGGTGCACCAAAGATATACGGCAGGTCCTCGCCATGGATGCAGCCCTGACGCTGCACAAGTGAGAGAGAGAGCGAGAGAGGGAGTAGGGATATCTCTAAGGGAATCAGGGTATAAACCATCCAAGACTCACCTGTGGATAGTCCCCGAAACGCGTCTGATAGTCGAACACATAGAGATACGAATTACGATGATCTGCCGAATGCAAATCCACAGTCTGGGCTGCCGGTGCCACAACCTGAGCATCGCTTAAGGCCTCCAGTGTTTCATCGCTGCAGCAAAGAGAGAGAGAGAGACAGAGAGAGAGAGAGGCATTAAAATCAAATAACCATGCAATTTTCCGGCTATTTTCCCCCATTACCTCGGCATCTGCCATCAAGTGTGCATCTAACAAGCCACTTTTAAGGGCTGCCACTTTGAATACCTGTTTATCCTCGGAAAAAGGAGAGCAGCCGCTGCGCAGGACTAAGCCTATTTAAGGGAATGATTTTATGCATTTCCTTATATTTCTTTTTGGGGTGAAGGATCTGCCTGTCTGAGAGCATTTGCATAGAAAAGTAGAGCCTTTGCTGCACATTTTCCTGTGGCTTAAATTTTCTCCCAAAATGATGCAAAATGTCCCTTAAATGTGGCTTTATTTATTGTGGAAATATTTCCTTATTTAAAAGTACTTTTAAGACTCGTTTTCCTTTGAATAAGAGACTCCCAGGAGGAGCTTCATGCACCTGTGTTCAATACTCAAATGGCGTGCCACGTTCCACAGCTGAAGCATGAAACGTTGCAACTTAACGCACGTCTGCACACACTTCCGTGGGAGACTTTCACCAAAAGAAAATTGATTTGTTTTCCCCCAAAAATATTGAAATGTAATTCCGCATAAATTATGCAAAAACACGCAGAAATAAATTGTAAATCAAATCGAAAATATAAAGCATTTCCATATCACTTTTATGCCTCGCATGCAACAGAATGCACAGTGGAAAACTGCAGCAGGGAGGGGGACGGGGAGGGGGAGGGAGAGGGGGAAGGGGGAAATACAATTTGCATAAGATTGAAATCAAGATTCATTCAAAGCCGCTTTAATTGAAAACCTCACGCGCTCCATCGCTGGCTCTCTTTGTATGTCTCTGTATGTATATGTCTCTGTATGTGTGTTCGTGTATATGTGTGTGTCTCTGTGTGTGTGGGAGTAAGAGATCTCGCCAGGACATGCCATTGCGCATTTAATTAAGAAGGAAATATTTATTTGGCATCCACTCTCCTCCCATATTCTCTACCTCTTTTTTTTCTCTGCCTGATGTTGCAGTGGGGGAGCAGCGGGGGTCATGGGGGGTAGCAATTACTCACCGGATATTAATTGGATGCTGGACGGGCCTCTCCCAGTCCGTATACTCGTTGACAATCGTTGCGAATATCTCGTTCAAATGGAATGTGTACGTGTTCCTCACGTAGGCCTTTAAAATTCTCGACCTTCGATCCGCCTCGATGCCGTACTGCACGTCGCCCGAATTGAAGCTGAAAAAGGCCTCGGCACGTGTCACGCCGGCCATCAGGTCGTATCTGTGCGTGTGAGGGGAAAATTGTGAATAAGGAGGCAGAATATTCAGCAGCAAGAAGGATAAGTAGGGGCGTTAATGTGTGTGTGTGTGTCCTGTCTGTTTGTTAAACCCTTTTTCTGCCACTGGAAAGAGGTTGCCCGTTAATTATATATATGTATATATTCTTGATCGGAATCTATAGCCTGGATGTCGAGTTTTTTTTTTTAATTTTCTAATATTTTTTTGTTATTTATTTACCATTTTTTTTACATTTATTGCTCATCCTCGCTGCAGTCACAATAATTTCTTTTCAACAAAAAGTTCAAGCAGTTCCCACTGATTGCTAAACTGCTTGTTAAACTGCTTGTAAAACTGCTTACTTGTTAAACTGCTTACCCTTGCGGTAACTGCTACTACACTACCTCCGTCTCTCTCTATCTTGGAGCAGCATCTTCTGTGTGGTCATTCGAATGCAGTTTCCCCATTTTAAATGTATATTTTCCCCCCTCCCACTTTGTGGCTTATTTGCTTGAGAGATGCAGCGGGGGTAACCAAAGGATATTTGGTAAGTTTTGTATTTGCTCTTTGTGTGTGTGTGTGTGTGCACCATGTGTTTAATGGAATTCCTTTAGAGGTATCTCTAGTGCTCTTCTGGGGGGGAAATGCATACAAACGTTATATATTTATACTAGTTTTTTGGGGCACTGACTAATCGCCTCTTGGGCATTGATGGAACACAGCAGCAGCCAGGATGCAGGATGCAGATACAGATAAATTGCTAGTTAAACAAAGAATGCCGAGCACTTGAGTGGAGTGATATCCAGCTCAAAGGATTCAAAGGGTTACACCATTAACTATTTATGCCATTGAGTTTTCTGTTCATTATCGAACCCGAATTGCAGTCCGCTCTCCGTGCCAGCCGTAACCCAGTTTTGGGTCTCGCACATCAAAGCTTAGCCGCACATCAATTATGTGTATAGCAGCTCTAATTAGCTGTTAATAATATATATATTAACATTTTGTAAAATGGCCTCCAACACACACACAAAGTGCATAAATCAAGTGGCACCACAATAGCCCCACGGTGGGGTAGCCGGGGAAGGGGTCTTTGCGTGCCTAATGTGCATAAATTAATTACACTTGCAGTCCAGCCAGGTGTGTGTATGTGTGTGTGTGTATGTTGTTGCATGCTTAAATCTTATCGGTGGCTAAACTAACGACACTCTTGAACGCCAGATAAAGGGCAGGGCTTGGGGCAGCCCCAACAACTTTGCCGAAAAGAACGAAAGTTGAAATGAAACTTTAAATTAATTATGCTGCATAGGGGAGAGCTAAGGTTTCAGTCACCACAGTGGGTATACGATAGAGTGGACAGACGGAGGAGAAGGATTAGTTACGATTTCCACTTCATTGAAAGTGAATTTCGCGTAAATTACGAAGAATTTCTAAGAAAAGTCCTTAAATACATGTAATAAGTAATTAAAATGTATGTAAAGTAGTCTCTATTGAATGTAAGGCTACATGTATAGAATGCTATATAGCCAAATGTAGAATGTTAAATGTATGTAGCATAACATCTAATGTGCTGTAAAATTTATATAACAAAGGAAAAAAACGTTCCAATTGGTTTTCTTCATACTGTGTGTAATAATCATACGATTTTAGTTATTTTTGGGGAATGGTTAGTAATACCTTAAGCTACAACTATGCTACAGAAAGGTTTCATTGTTTTGAATGCTTCTCCTATAAATCCCTCCTAATGCCTTTTATTTCAACTGTTTCCTCAGCCATACCTTCGGCTACTCTCTCAACCAAATGCCACACTCTGTCAGTGTCTACTGTACTTAAAAGTGATGTATATGATGGATATGTGTGTGTGTGTAATTAAGTATTCGCCTCGGGAGGTTGCCGTGGCTTGGCTTCAGCTTTGGCGTTGCCTTTGGCCTCCCAACTTACCTTGACAACTTGTTAATGGCAGTTTTCCTCATTAATACTGCATTAATTAAAAACAGTCCGTGCCATGTGTGTGTGGCATTAAAAGCAGGTAAAAATATATGAATGAGAGGGAATTATAATTTATTTTAATTATGCAAAGGAAAAGGGGAATCTCAGATATTAATATCTCACCGATATTCTCCAGCTGTCCGGGCGTGCCCCAGCCTCCAGCCGCGGCAATGCCCGCCTCCCCGCCGAGGCCATTCCCTGCTGCTGTGGAGGCCTGCGCCTGGGCCTGAGCTGCCGCCGAGCCCGGGGCGGGCGGCACATAATCCCCGCCGTCGATGACCACTCCATCGATGCTGGGCCCAAAGGCGAAACCGAACTCGGGCGGACGGATGGGCACGCTCAGCAGCTGCTCGAGCGTCTTCTCGCGCAGACACTTCATCAGATGGGCGTGCGGCAGGTCCGAGGCACAGTTCACGTGGTGGGCCACGATGGCGGCGTATTTCGCCGGATTACTGACCAGCGACCAGGGGGCCAGACCCGAACCGGACATCAGGATGGCGCGATTGAAGAGCAAGCCTGGCGGGAGACGACAGGAGAATGGCACGAATTTCCAGTCAAATGTCTTGTCAGAGAGATAGGCAGACACCACTTACCCTCCGGCACAGCCATTGATGAGATGAGAAAGTGGACACAGGCCGCCCCAGTGCCATGTCCAGCGAGGGTTATGCTATTCGGATCGCCGCCAAAGGCTGCGATGTTCTCCTTGAGCCAATGCAGTGCGGCAATGATGTCCATCAGGCCATAATTGGCCGGCAGCTTCGAGTATCGGTCCGTGTTGGCATTCAGAAATCCTGCAAGAAATGAGAAAAAAATGCATATTTTTAAGCGATGATTCGTTTGCCTCGTAATGCACGTTTAATCGATTTTAAGCAGTCGTGCAGTCAGTCGGCTCTGTCGTCCGTTGCCTATTTAAAATGTCGAAGCGCAAATGGCAGGCCGACAGGCTGGCAGGACGACAGGCGACACTTTTTCACTGCAAAGTCACGCGTGCAAATCATGATGTCAGCACTTCCGTTTCCTCTGCAACAACAACAGCACCAGCAGCAGCGACAGGAGAAGCTATGGTAGCTGCAAAAGAGTGGATGGAGCGCCCAAACGAGGTCGCCACTAATTTTGCCTCTGCTTTTGAATTTGCACAGTGTTTCGGGGGCAAACAGTGGTTGAAAGTGGTTTGTTTGAGAGGAGATTTCAAAGATATTCGGGGATTTTCTTTGAGCAGTATACGAGCATAATGCGACATAGATCTGATACTTTTCGAACATTATTTTCAATATTTTCTAGCATTTTACTGACATTTTTTAGTGTTTTTCAAGTATTTTCTGGTATTTTACATTATACTTCCGGTATTTGTATATTTCTATCTGGTTTGTTGTATTATATTCGGTCATATTATATTTTTCTAAAATTTTCTGATAATTTTCTAGTATTTTCTGATATTTTTCTAGTATTTTACATATTTTTTTCGGTTATTTATATTGTTTGTTAGTTTTTATTTATTTTTCTAAAATTTTCATATATTTTTCCTGACATTTTCTGCAATTTTCTGTAGTATTTACTTGGTATTTTATTGGTATTTTCTTGGTATTTTCTTGGTATTTTTTGCCGAATGGTTTTGGTATTTCATTAAATTAACTGTGTTTTTTTTGAGATGTAATATTTAATATTTTATGATATTTTACTGGTATTACTGGTCCTATTTTCCCCATTTAAGCATAACATTTTAATGTCCAAAAAATGTAATGATTTTTGAATGTTCAGTTTACCAAATCCTTGAGCATTGATTTCCCTGTTCGTGCAACTTTGCCCCACTGTTTCCTGTGTGGATTTTTGTGTGCCTGACTGTAACTAAATTAGTTAGATTATGGAATAAATGTACGCCTCATTGCTGCTGCCATTGTTGCTGCTGCTTTAGTCGTTGGCTGCTGCTGCTGTTGTTCAACGGAAGTGCAGTTGATGTTGCAAGAGTGCTGCAGGCAGCCCGGTACTGGCACTGGCTCTGCACAGTCGATTGGTTGGCGGCACGTTTGCCTCATTGCACTCCACTCTCCACTCTGCAGAGGAGGTGGCACTGCTGTCGTTCGTTGTCGACTGTCGTTCTCTGGCCATGCACTCAGCATATCAATTAGCATTAGGATTTGAGTGTGCAGAGCACTTACCCAGCACTCCGAGGCGATAATTTATGGTTACCACCAATATTTGTCCATAGCTTGCCAGAACGGAGCCATCGTAGGGATTGCCGCTGTTCCATTCATACGATTCGCCATGGACAAACACCAGCACAGGATATTTTGTAGGATTTCCACTGCCCGAAGACGACGAGGAAGACGATGACGAGGAGGAGCTGGAACTGCCACCAGAGGAGGAACTGCCACTGCCCGTGGAGTCACGTGAACCAACTGCAAAGAAAAATCAAAAGGAAAAATATGGTAATTGACAGATCAATGGAATTCTCGTATAATATTTCAAGGGTAAATAATTGCACGAAAAGATTTACACGAACGAGGAAACCCGCAAAACCGTAAAGCCCTTAAGCCTAGTCCATTAATCAAGTGGAGCTCCTGTTTCTCCTACTTGCCAAGGTAAACAACAAGGCCTTAAATCAGCCATCAACCAGGTCGGCAAAAACGTAAGACAAATGAGCGTCTAAGCCTCTGAAAATAGGCAAATTATATCCCTAAACAACTCTTTTTTTTCCCCCCATCGTGTGACGAAAAGAAAAGCCAAAGTCATCGATGGAGCGGCAGCGGCAGGCCCTTCGGGTCTACTGGTTCTTTCCTAATATGAATGGACACGTTTTCCAGCTTAGGGAAAAGGCTTATCTTTCGAGTGAGAGAAAACAATCATTGGATTGGATTTGAGACCTTTCTCTTCTGCTGACGTGTGGAGAAAGTTTTGGTAGCTCGTGTGTGGCAGGGATTTAATGGAACGAAGGGTGATGTATGGTATATGTATATACGGAATAAAGATGGAATCGAGAATGGTAACCTTTAAGAACAGAGACCCTAGAAAAACAGAGTGTTTCTCTATGAATGTTAAATAGGTTCAAGAGTATTCAAGGTAATTTCCAGATTTTTTAGTATATATTTTTGGCATTACCTGGTATGTTTCTGTTCTCAATATTTGATTAAACTTTTAACCAATTTTTAAGTAGTTTTCTAACTTAGTATCTTTTGAGATATTTTGGTATTTTTCTAGTATTATTTATGGTATTTTTCTAGTATTATTTATGATATGTTTTCTAGTATTATTTATGGTATTTTTCTATTATTATTTATGGTATTTTTTCTAGTATTATTTTAAGGTATTTTTCTAGTATTATTTGTGGTATTTTCTAGTATTATTTTATGGTATTTTTCTAGGAATATTTTACTTGTTTTCTAGTATTCATTTTAGAATTTTATAGTATATTTTGTGTATTTAGCAGTATTTTTAGAATAAGAGGTTATTGAATATAATTTTGAGGTAAAACGCAGCTTGTCAGGGCTTAAAAGCCATTAAAGGAATAAAAACGATAGCGATATGTATCTGTATGCCTTTGCAGAAGATAATAAAGAAATCCATCCATTTACAAGATATCTATAACATTTCCTTATATATTTAAGCCACACTTTAAAGCACAAACTGGAGACCAAACATCCACGAAAACTGCAAACAGAAATCCATCCGAGATGGATAGTGGGTTATATGAGATTGCAGGGTGGCTGCATCTTTGTTAGAGATATGTACATATCGTCATGTATCTGAGCGAGTGCATGGCTTGTATCTGACATCAGACGTTGCACCCCCCTTGGCCCTCCATCTCGCTATCCTTAGACTAGAAGTATAACAAAAGCAAGCACATGGAAAGTTGTCTCTGCTCCTCTCTCTTTGCCCTGTTCTGCTCTGCTCTGGAACAAAAGAACTTGCTTATCAAAGCGGAAAAAGAGTTGTACGAGAAGGGGGGGAGAGAGGATTGGGTTGGGTTGGCTTGGGTTAGGATGTGGCTGAAGAAGTGCCACCAAACGAGGCACCAGGAAACCAAGTTACTGTGTCACTGACTTTTATAAATAGCGTGAACAAAGAGACTCGTGTGGCAGACACAATGAAGGGGAGGATGATGCAGAAAGGAGACGCCCCCAAAAGGGGCAGCAGCGAATGGGAATATCAATGTCAATATCTATATAAAAATCTTCACACTTTCGGGAGTTAATTCAATGGATAAAACCTCTATGTGGAGTCTCTGGCTATAAAGTAAAGGAAAATATTCCATGGCTAACATTTTGTTGCCACACCACAAAATGGCCAACAATTTTGGGGCCAATTTCTGTATTAATTCTGGGGGAAAACTTTACTAACTGCAGCCTATAAATGCCTTTGGTTTGCCACAAAAATTGGCCAAAAAAAGGTTACCGCAAAGTGTGGCACGGGGGAGGGCGGAGACATGTTTCCACGCAACATGCAAACAGCATTTAAAACTTGTATCGTCTCTCCCTCTCTTCCTCTCTCCCTCTCTCTGTCTAACTAAAAAACTTTTTGCAAGTAAAAACTTTTGTTGTCATTTCAGCATAAAATGGGCGACATTTGTGTGTTTGTGTGTGTGTGTGAGTGTGTCTGCATGTTGCATGTGCCCCCAAGGAGGGAGGAATTAAACTTTTATGACTAGCCCCAAGAAGCAGGCAGCAGCAGCAAAAGAAAGTCAAATCAGAGAAAGGGCTGCGACCAGACACAGACACGCCCACCCCCTGCCCCCAGCCCCAACAAATGTCGCTAGTTTTTCCCCCGGAAAGAAAGTTTCCTCTGGCATAATTTTCTGGGAAAATGTAAATATATTTTGTACATATGACATGTCGTGGCAGAGCGATGACTTTTGGGGCCCACTGTACAGCGGCAGGAAGGGGGATGGCGGAGGGGGGGACCGGCATCTTGTTAATAAGTTGAAACATGTTTTAATTCACATGGATCCAATGCGCCCCTTTGGGGAAATCCTAATCCTTACGCCCCCCTCCACCATTGCTGGTGGCAAGAAAATGTCATTTGCCACACGGGGTGACAAGCAGTGGAAAGTTTTGTGTGGGGGGCGGGGCTGTGTGTCGACATAAATGGCATAAATTTAATCATATTTTCGGTGAGGACTGTGGCATGTGGCATGGCCCCCATTTAAGTGAATTCTTGACTAAATGGAACTAATGTGATTGACAGGAGGGCAGCCCCTCCTCCTGGAAGATGTCAACGAAAGGGAAAAGCAAAAGGGATTTCCCAAAGAGAGTGAAAGCCCAAAAGAAAGTTTGGTTAACATTCCCGAAATAATTGGGTATCAGATTTTAAATCTGCCTTAAGTAGGAATTTTCCATGGTTTTTGTTATATTTTTTGAGAATTTTTCAAATGTTCCAAAAGGAAAGTGAATGCCAAAATCTTTGTTTTAATTGGGAAATTATTTTCAAAGTATTTCTGGGGCTTGGGAACACTTTAATTTCCTTGAAGAATTTCTCAAAAATATATCTCTCTTTTCTCTATTTTCTTTCTTACACACACACACACCCACCAAATCTCTTCGTTCTTTCGTTGTTCTCGCAATTTGTTTGATAATAAAATTTACCAGCCATTGAAATTCATTTTCCAAGTATTGTTTTGCTTGTTTTGTGGCCTCCTTCACACCCCACAATCCACACACACACACACACAGCACTAGAGCTCTCCTTCCCCCACAAATAGAAAGAAAATCTAACCAAAAATAGAAGGAAAAACTGAAGGAAAAACTATGTATGTTGAGGCCTTCAGGCAGCCCGAAAAACTAGGTGAAATCAATATCCTGCAACTCATTTTCCTGCTGCTGCTTCGCCTCCTCGAAACCCCTTTTGATTTCCTGTGCTGCCCCAAACAATTGCTACTTGTGTTCGATGCTGGAGGATGCCCCACTGCCCCTGGCCCCTGCCTGTACCTTGCCTGCCGCACACTCTCGGAGAACACAGAGAAAAATGTAGTTCATTTCGTTTTATGGCGGCAAGAAAATTTCATTTCGTTCGAGCTACAAGTTTAGTGTCGCCTTTTGTTACAGTAGAGCTTTTGTATTGCTGCAGATGCTCATCAGTACAGTGAAAGTTCGTTAAAAGGGGAGACCTTGAAGGTGGAAACGAAAGAAATTTGGGGAACCTTTATGTCTCATTGACACTATTTATTAAGGGAATATAAATAAGAAGAGAACTAGGGAAGGAATTTCTCTATTTTTTTTATTGGAGAATTTTTAGGGAATTTTTGGGGTATTTCTAGGGAATTTTTAAAGAATTTTTATGGAATTTTTGGGGATTTTTTATGGAATTTTTGGGGATTTTTAAGGGAATTTTTAGACAATTTTTAGGGAGTTTTTAGGGAATATTTAGGGAATTTTTAGGCAATTTGTAGAGAATTTTTAGGGAATTTTTAGGGAGTTTTTAGGGAGTTTTTAGGGAATTTTTAGTGAATTTGTAGGGAATTTTTTTAAATTTGTTTGTCTTTAATCGGAATGCACATCAAGAAATCTGACTAACTCGATGAAGAAAGGAATTAACCGCTTTTTACCACACTCTGCCGCTGTCTTTCTTTCCCAGTGTGGCTTAGCAGTAAAGGGTGGAACAGTGAAGACTTTCAGCTCTCTTACTCTTCCCTACATATTTTTGTTATGATTTCTTAACATTTTATTTATTTAAAATGATTATAATTATTATTTATTGATTTATTGAATTATTCTTTATTATTTATTTGTTTATATTTATATATATTTATTATTATTATTTATTATTATTATTATTTATATATTTATTTATATTATTTATATATAATTTATTATTATTATTATTATATTATTATCACTATTATTATTATTATTTAATTTTATTCCTTTTTATAATTCTTATTTTCTCTCATTGTCTATATTGTCTCCTAATGAAGTTCCTTGATGTTTCTGCTGCCGACTCACATAGCGAATCTCCACTGTGTATCTGCTGCCACAGGTTTTCTATTTTCACACAATTTAAAGTGTTTGTCCAACATATACTCTCTTTTCTGTCTCTCTTTCTCTGTCTCTCTTTCTGCTTCTATCGTCTGCCTTCTCTTTCTCTTCGGATTTTTATCGATTTAATAAATTGCAGAGTTGCTTTTTGCTCTCCTTTTATTTTGTGTGTCTTCAATTTAAGGTTCGTTGGGCTTTTTGTTGTAAACAGAACCAGTTTTTTCTTTTTTTCTGCAGAGTTTTTGGCGAGTTTTACAGGTGACACAGTTTTCCAGTCACGTAGCTTTCCATCATCCTGTTTTTTGGCCATCATTTTTCAGCACTTGGCTGTAAATTTTCGGGATGCTTTTAATGCAACGGAAAATCGTGAATTCCAGAAATATTGATTGAGATTTTTCATGCACAAATTAAAGTTTTTTCGCTACTGAATTGAAACTGTTTTGACGATTATTTTATGTGTTTTTTTTAAGCATGATTTTTCAGTGGAAAATGAATTTTTAGTTTACTATTTTCCTTTATTTGTCATCTTTTTTTTTCCTCCTTTTCCTTCTCTCTTTTCTATAATTTTTCAACCTTTTTATTTCTTAAAAATTTTTTTTTTGGTGTAATGTTTTTCTTCTTTTTTTTATCTGTGATAAATTCTTAGCTTCTTGGGGTCTGAGGGGTCAAGGGGTTCCAGGGGTCATGGGGCTTAAGTGACGCTCAAAGATTAACAGGGGAAACATCTTTCTGGGGCTTCAACTTTTTTCCTCAATAATTCAGCAGACAATTCCCATAAATGGGAATTTCTGGTTGAACAGGAAAATGGTTTTTGCCCGGAAAATGCTGCACCGAAAAGTCAATTAAACTTTTTGCGGCTTGTAGTTGTATATTTTCCACTTTATTTGATTTTTCTCTTAGTATTTGTCTAACGAAGTCTCATGAATGATGTCTGAATGGGTAGTAGGCCTCAATGAGTGCATTCATGAATGCAGAAGTTCATTCGAAAGTTGTAGAAGTTTATTGGAAGAAAACTTCAACTTTTGCCACATTTGAGTCGGGTAAGTGTTACAGTAATTCCTGGCTAAATGAGCCATCTAATCTCCAGGTTAATCTGGTGTGGATTTCGATAAGGTTTAATGTATGGCAGGTACTTGAGGCATACATTAGGTGGAAAATGCCGCTAAGGAAAGCCACCGAGCCAGCGAGCGATGAAAATTATGATTTTCGTCATGGAAAATGCCGGTGAAGAGTCATAAATAAGTACCCGGCCATACCATACACTCCATACCATCTACTCGCTTACACTCGCCCTCTCTCTCTCCCTCTCTCACTCTCCCTCTCTCTTTGGTACATAAAAGCTCATAAAAGAAATATGAATGAAGGAGAGAAGAGAGCATGGAGAGGGGCGAGTGGGGAGCGGGGAGAGTGGGGGGCAGAGAGTATGAAGTTATCATGTGAAACTCCTTTACGCACATTGCAGGCCATAAATTACAAAGTACTTGGCCTCCGACCACCCACACGCCCCACGCCCACGCCCACGAGCATCCTCCCGCCCTCCTGCAAAAAACTCAATTTACATTCATTGTACAGTCACACACATGCGTATATGGCTTCTTGCTTGCTTCCTGACTGATAAGCCCACAAAGTGAATGCGGAAAAAATGCCAAATGAAAATGGGAAATCACACCCACACCCCTACACCCCCACACACAGCGGCAACAACGAGGCGGAAAAGTCAAAAGGAGCTTCAGGCCAGGCCAAGTGTGAAGAAAAAATTGTTGCATTAAATTAGGCGACACAACAGCAACAACAACAGCAGCAGAGAGTGAGGCAACAACGAAGCAGGGAGATACTCTAACAGATGCAGCATTCTAGGAGAGAGATGGAAAGATGGAGAGATGGATGGATAGAAAGATGGATAAGTGAATATGTAAATAGATGCAGGGACAGATGGATGGATAGATGGATGGCCAGATGGATGATCAAATGATCGATTGACAATCGAATGAGTATGATATCTGATCTCTTGTATTACATCCCCAGATAGTGATTGTTTCTTCTCTATAAGCCACTGAAAAAGGCCTGCTCCAGAGATTGATGCAATAAGTCAGCAAGGATTCGTCATACCCTTTCTTTAAAGGGTATATAAAGAGCATCAGCATCAGTAGCAGGCAGGCCAGCAGCCAGCAGCAGCAGAACTTTACGATGCGTCACTTGTGTATGCCCCAATGCCCCATGCCACATTTAAATGTCGATAAATCATTAAAAGAAACATTAAAAAGCATAGGAAGTGTGTGTGGGTGTCTGTGTATGTGTTGGGGAAATGCAAATGGAAAATGTTTTCTTCCAACTTTGCTTGATTTTGGCTTTCCTTTCCTTTCGTTGAACTTTTTACAACCCACAAAATACGATTTTTATTGCAACTTTTGTGCCACCCCCCGCCCCCGCCTTGGCAGGCGTCCTGGCACTTCATAAAAATGTGAAATATTATGAGGCCTAAAGGACACACGCAGTCAACAGTCACTCAAGATACCCCCCTTCCCCCCCACCATACTTTTCCTATGAAAATTTGTGCGTTTTCCCAAGAAATTTGTTGGCCTTTTGGCAGCTTTTCAGGGGCCTAGAAATGTTAATTACCTGGAAAATGTTGGGAAAATGTCAGCAAAAGGAATTCAAAGGCCGAAATGCAACAGTTAGGGGCAGCCGCATTAAATTTGCCGCAGACACCACCAAATGGAGAGCTGCTCCTCCGATAGCAAGCGTCTGTGTGGCTTGCCACTTAATCTTAATGCATTCCCATCGCTTAAATCCATGCATCAGCTTAACTCGAGGCTTAACCCGAAGTCTGTGGCAGGGCCACACACACAGACGTGCAACCAATATTTGCGGCAGACACCTGGGGAGAGAAAAAAGTGGAGTAGCAAACGGAATGGAGCTCTGCTGGTGCCCCTCGCTGAATGTTGTTGCAAATTGAAATATGCAATTTGTCGTAAGAGATTTTGTATGGCTTTGCCACGGACTGGGGCTCCTCCTGGCTGAAGTCTGGGGTCCTGCCAGACCGCAGAGCAGTGGAAAACTCTCTTCGTTTTTCCATTTTCCTTTAACAGCATTATGTCAGCGTTCAGGCATGAAAATGCTTAAGAAAATTGCAAAAAGAAGTGGGAGAAAGTATGTTTGAGTCTCGAAATCGAAGACCTTAATAGTTTTTCGCATTTTACCAGCTGCAACTGCAATTTATGGCTGCCTCACATAATTGCAATTCCAATCATAAATGTTTGCCACAATGTCCACCACAGAGAGAGAGTGCGAGAGAGAGAGGGGGAGAGGGAGAGTGTGTGTAGCAGGGCGTATGCATAATGTGGCACCATTTTTATGCTGCATTTTAACGACTGACAGTCGAAGGAGCTCAAGGGAGCACATAATTGATGGCCTGCACATGGCAGCAAAAGCAGGCAGGAGGAGGCAGGGGGAGGAAGGAGAGGGAGGTGGAGCCTCATCAATAACTAAACGTATGACGTATGCGTTATAAACAAATAAGAGCAAGAGATACCATTCATTCATCCTCTAGGACATCATCAATATCCCCGCCCAGATATCATCGAAAATTGTCAAAATATTAATGGCCATCAAGGGGAGTTTTTCCTTGGGCGAAGGACCCAGAGATCTTTGGGTCTTGTAGCAGATTTATGTCTATTGCTGCCTGCCAACAACTATCCGAAGTATCTTTTTTGCTTCTTGATTGATAAATTTACTTTTACTGCCTGTCGGCATTCCATTGCCTCTCCCTCTCTTTCCCTCTTCCTAACTTGTCCTCTCTTGTCCTCTCTTGTCCTCTCTTGTCCTCTCTCTTCCTCTCTCTTATGGCTTCGTTAGTAAATTATGGCCACTTCCTTGGTTTTTTTTGCTGTCTAATAAACTGAAGCCGTCATATGTTGTGTATTAGTGTCTGCTAAAAGTATCTGTATATCGGTGTGTGTATCTTTGTAGCAGTGTATCTTTGTATCGGCCTGTATCTTTGTATCTGTGTATCTTTTGTGTGTAGAGAAAACAAATTGACGCAAGTCGTGTGTAATTTATAATGAAATATTATCCACGCTCGTTTTGGCAGTTAGGCAGTCAAGTGTACGCTGAAGGTAATAAATGACAATGTCTTGCGGGGGGGCTTCCGCTCTCTCACAAAGTATCTATGTATCTCACAGATACACAGCTCACAGCTTTACCGAAATCTTGAAGGCTTTTGACAGTTGATTCTGATTATCCAATCGATTAGACGTTGAGGTTCTTTGTGGCTTTTAAGTGGGGAGTTTTCTAAGAAAAGATAGACAACTTTTGAGCAAGGTGTGACAAATAGGAGAGTGATTAAATGGGAAGTGAAGATTCAGAAGGACAGCAGATCAAATGTCACAGAAAGAGGCAGGGGATAGCCCCTAAAAGCAGGATATTTCTATGTAAAGTCCTTCAATACTTAAGATACTTTCTCCCCAAGTAGGTTTCCAGTGCTTTCCACAGTCTTGTTAACAATTTGTAGTACAATTTGGCAATCCTCTATTTATAATGGCTCTTATCGACCATAAAATTGTGTGTCTGCGTGTGTGTGTTTGTTTCACCTTCATTTGATTGCCCGCCAAACTATCAAAATGCAATTTTGTTTGCACTTAAAAGCCAAGATTATTATGCATGGCCGACGGCAGGGAACCTCAGAGCTCATAGAAGTATTCCTTCTGGGGGGCGGAGTGGGGTCTGAGTCTGCTTCTAGTTCTAAGTTCTCTGATTTTTGTATGTGCCACACAACTGTGCATCTGGGGGATCTAATGCACTCGTGGCATGCAAAATAGCAGTCAGTAACGCCCTGTAATTAGACTAAGACACGCTAGCAGCAGGAAAGAAACTACAAAGAAAGAAACTAAAAAGAAAATAGAAACTAAATAGAAAATAGAAAGAAAATAGCAAGAAACTAAACGTATCTTAGGGAGGAAATGCTTCAAGTGCATGCAATAAGACGTTTGCTTTTCCGTCCTACCGTTCCGTCTGTGTCTATTTGTTTTCTCTCCGGGCCAGGCCCAGGCCATGCGCATTTTCCATTTCAATTTGCAGGCACACTCACATTTTTCCACCTCTCAACAAGAAACTACGAGCCACAAAATGTTTTCACCTTTTCCGTAATGCCGTAACTGGTTTTGCCTTTCTTTTTCGGGGGGATGTGTGGCAATCCATTCGGGATTGAGGGAGGGGGTAGCAAGGGCCATGTATGTGTATGGCCAATTATGAACTTTGACTTATCAATTTCTTGGAAAATGTCCGAACGGACGGACACATTTTGTTGGTCACATTTAATGCGCAATTTAAATTCAATGCCTCGAATCCATTTGCTTTACTAGATGTCCCCTGTACCGTGTCCATCCTGTGTCGGTATGTGTGTGCGTGTGGGCGTGTGTGTTGGCGAGGGTCAAGTGGCCATTGAAAAGGTGAACTTTCTCTCGTTGGCTCCAGAGATGTGACAAATTTTGTGATGCATATTTTATATGCCCCGGACAGTGGTGGGCCTTTACGAAAGGCTTTCCATCTGCCAAGGCCTTCAGCGGACACACAGAGCGTGCCATGACTATGTGTGGGTGGAAGGGGGGTTGAAAATAACGGCCTTTCTCGCTTTAAAAGCGCAATTTTCTGTGTCAATATTGGAATATTTAAATTTGCATAAAAAAGGAAATATCAACAAAAACAATGGCAAGGCAAGGCAGGGGACTCCACGGTGGGTTTGGGTTTTGAGTTTGGGGCGACTCTGAAGTGCTCTACAAAAATAGCGGGGGCGGTAGGCAGGCAGCTGCGGGGGCGTGGACTGGAACGGGCTTAAGTGCTCTTTGAGTTATTATTAGAAATGTCTGAGCGGGAAATGGCATTGGTGGGGGGTGGTGTGGGGGAGGTAATGGCATTTCAGTCAAGTGGATCAAAACACTCCTACCAAAAATTATGTCAAAGAAGGTCTGTTTTTGATAGAAATACCCATAGAAATGGTAAAAGTCTTTAATCGAATTTGAGAACAATCAAAATAGATTAATTTACGATTCCAATTCATTGTTATTTAGATAGTTATGGGCTATCGAATGTTTATCGGCTCTGCAGATATCAGAAAACAGAAAATAGCTATCGAATTATTTGGCATCAGTGAGTTTAAGTCTTTTCACTATCAGTAAATATCTCACTTATCATAGAATTATCAGTTCTTATGTAGTTATCGATTATCAGAAAACTGTCGCTAATCAGTATATCGATAAGTATTAGATGTTAATAGATAGGTAGTAGATAAGTAGCTACCGATAAATGGTTGCTTACAGCGAATTAACTATATATATGGGTTATCGGCTGGGTATCGATAAATGATCGATTATTAACCATTTTCAACAGAATTATAGTATTTAATGCGAAACATTAAATGAACTTTTGCTTATAGGAAATCAACTATAGGTATATTTTGCCTATCGATAACATATCGATCATCAATAAAAATGAAGCTTGTATAGAATTATAGTAAGCATTCAACGAAGTAAGTTATTTCTTGATCAGTAATAATAATGGATCGATATGAGGATAATAATGGCATACGTTAGTCAATCGAGAACTTCACAAAATATCGATATATCTAATTTGAACAGAATTGTAGTATCGAAAGCGAAAAATTTATAGGTATCTATGGATAAAAGTTTGGTTATAGAAAATTGACTGTACATATCGGCTATCGATAACTTATCGATAAGCAATAAAAATGAAGTTTGCACAGAATTATAGTATCCACGTAACAATGTAACTTATTTATTGATCAATAATAATGATGGAGCAAAAAATTGATAATAATGCCATACTTTAGTCAATCGATAACTTCACAATCGATATATTTCTTTTGTAATTTCTTTCGTGACATCCTTGAGGATGTACCCCTACCTCGTGTAGAGTACTCACGTGTATTCCCTCGTCTGTCTGTGCATATTTTCTGCGAAATATGAAAAAATATCAAAAGTGCCAGGCAACATTGTTTTCCGAGTGGAGCGGCTGAATGAGGAATGTCAGACGCACACTTGCAACAACAGCAACAACAACCAAACACTGATCCAAACACACACATACAGTCACACTCATACACACCCACACTCATACACGCACATTGCAAATGCCTGCAATGTTGGCGGCGGTGGCGCGTGGGGCCAGAGACTTTGCTTTTCATACATATTTTGTAGATTTATTGATAGTACTCCCACACACATCCACACATCCAGACACACACAAACAAACAAACAGACGACGCACACATGTGCACAGCCAAACAAACACGCACACAGACACACACACAATCAACATAAACGCTTTCTGTTAAAGTCAATATGTAGTCAAGCGCTTCGTTTATAACACAACACAACACAAAAAAAGTTGACAAAAGTTTCCGACATTCTCCACCTTTTTTTTCCCTGCCTTTCGTTTTTTTATGCTGCCGCTGCCCAGAGTATTTATGGGGCTTCCATCGTCACTCAATCGGTCTACAGGTACGACGAGTGGGAGGACTGCTTGTAGGAGCCTAGGAAATTGCAATCGCAAGCAGCAAATACAATCAGGCGACACACACAATCCCATCAGAATGTAACCGAGGGGGGCAGGGGGGGAAAAGAATGGAAAGATTTGATGTTTGGAAAAGCCCTAAATGGGATATGATTTGTGTCACAGAAAAAGTGAAGAGCTAAGACTATAACTAATTGGAAAGTGATTGAAATTGGTTCTTAAACTAAAAAAAAGGGGAAGGAAAAGTGTGGCTTGAGAGGCAGAAACCTAGAGAATGGGTAGCATTTATGGGTGCTATGGAATCTTAGAGGATTGCAACGATATATGGAAAGTTTCATAGACCCTTAAAGGGTACTTGCATGCAATCAGTTGGCCACTCGCAGTACCGATGCACCCGTTTCGTGGGTTTAACGATACGAATGGAATATTGTCCCTCTTTTGAGGTTTAAACAGGTAGAAACCTTCAAAGTGGGTTGAATTTATGGGTGCTATGGAATCTTAGTGGTTTGCTACTGTTAAAATGTAGAAAAAGGAAAGATCTCTGGAAATTTATACAGATTTTAAGGGTTGCAATATCATAGTACCTTCTGAGTAGATTTGAGGCCTTAAAGTAGATTTTTACATAGTTCTCCTTTCAAGGCAATCTAAGCCCATTCAAATGCCTATGCCCTGCTCTAGATTCGTATCAAAGAATCAAGAATTAGAGCCCTAAAAAATGCTCTAAATGGAAATCAGATTTCTAGGCCACCAAAAATTATGATTTCCTGTGGCTCTTCGGTTTTTGGATTTCATTTAGTTTGCATTTAAATTACCTTTTTAATTAGTAGCTTGGATTAAAAAGTTTGACGGCTTTTTCTGTGGGGGACATTAACATTGAATCAAATGTTTGTTTAAGGATTTCCCAATGGAAAAACTTGACACTAAATGTGGGAGGGGAAATAATAAATGTAATTTTCTAAATTTTATGCTTTCCAGTCTCAAGAAAATGAGCAAGGACTGTCTTTTGTCTTGGCTTTTCCGCAAAGGACAACTGCATTTGGGGAAAAGTTTCCCCCCCCCCGCCCCCAGCCGGCAGACAAAGTAAAAAGTTTGCTTGATTTTCTTTTGCTGCTTTTCCTTTGTTATACAATTTTCTTTTGCTGTTTCGAGTTCTTTTTTTCCTTGTTTCATTTCTGTGTTAAATTTGGCTTTGGCCCACAGATATGTAGGTTCCGTGCTGTTATTTTTAGCTATTCATATACATAACTCTTGTATTGGCAGCTAGAGAGAGAGAGAGAGAGCGAGAGAGTGTGAGAGGGTGAGGTAGATGTAGAGGTAGAAAAAATGGCGAAGAAAACTTCATTTCCGTGTGTGACCAGCAACACGCGCCATGTCGGCTCTCTGGCATCGATTTCCGTTTCCGCTTTTGGGGCAGCTGCTGTTGCTGTTGCGTGTTGAAAGCGGCACGCATTGAGGCACACATCAATTCCATGCCACCAAACCTCATTAATAATGTATTTTCGGGTATGGGAAGTATTTGGGGAATTTCATGAATGAATGAAAGTTCTGTAAGCGATCGAAGAGGGTATTTCAGGGAAAAGGAAAGCCAGGTCTTTATCCTTTCATGGTCTCTACTATTGTATCCCTTCCAGGAATTTTGCGTATGATAAATATTTATATAGAAAAACTCATTGCAAAGGGAAATCAAAGATGAAATAAGGGAAATTAAAGAACCGAAGGAGTACCGAGGGGAGTACCGAGGAGGAGTACCGGAGGGAGTACGGAGGGGAGTACCGCGGGGTTATATTCGATTATAGGTTCAAGCGGGGCTCTAGTCTCTCTGTGTGTTTATCTGTGGTTGGGTCGAAGGTCAGGCTGTGTACATTTATCAATTGGTCAATGGCCACACCATGAATGAATGACTGAATGAATGAATGGCCTCTCTCTCCCTCTCTCTTCTCTCATAATGCGCCATTAAGTGAGGCTCAAGCAAGTTAATCACATGGAAATGCCTGAAGATTAGAAATTATGACATTAATTTTTCACCAGCAAAATCCTAAGATTTCGAGCCAAGCAAAAGTCAGTTAAGCACAAAATATGGCCAACATTCAAACATGGCTCATAGATAAACATGAAATCTACACACGAATGAGCAGAATGAACACCCCCCAACCGCCCCCGAAAAGCGGCAAATCAAGCTTAATGTGGCATTTGTATGTTGCGAGGTCCAAGAACTTGAAAGAAATGCCAACGGACAATAAAAAATGAAATAAAATGAAAGAAGGAAACCGAAATGAAGGCCAAGAGCAGGACAGGCAGGCAAGACAGGCAATAAGCCATAGAATAAAAACCACAGTGGCAGCAGCAGGGCAAAAGGACTTCATTCCAGAGAGAGAGATAGAGGCAGAGAGCCAAAAGATGATATAAATTTTATTGTCATGTCCAAGTAGATTAAACTACAGCCTGCATGTCCATGCCCCAAAAAAGTAAGCCATACAAAAGGCACAAGAGATTTATGCTTGTGTGTGTGTTAGTATATTTTTGGGTCTGCCACAAAGGAAAGATAGAGAGAAAGCATTTCATTAGTAGGCATGGAAAACACCTCGCAGGCTGGGGTTTTCCTTCAGGGATTCCCAAGGTACATCTCGGGGCTGCTTATCTGGCAATTCACTTCGAATAAATAATGATTTATTGCATCGTTTTTTTCTTGTTTGTTAGGGCACGCCCCTCAAAAGCCTCATTAACTTAAACTGTCAAAAATTTACATATTTTTTGGGGTTTTTTGGGGCAAGATTTATTATGAAATGTTCAAGGACTTCAAGGACACGCGTTGCAAGGTGGGGAGCCGCCTCTTGTGTGCGTTTCGGGCGGCTGCTTATCCAATTATCAAAACCAGACATTTAATTTTCCCTTTCACTTTGTGCCCACAAATTGCTCGTTCAATTAGCCTTGCACTCAAAAAAATATATACATATATATGTATATGTATGTATGTATATGTATGTATGTGTATGTGTCTGTGTATGTGTTTGTATGTATGTACTTATCTCCAATTCATTTTGGTAGCTCAGTGAGTCTCAAATTTTATGCTCGAAACAATTTATCATAATTTCTTATGAGATGAAAACTCTTGCAATTTCAGCAAAAGTTGGGCCTTCCGTTTCTGCCAGGACCTTTATATTTTTTTCGTGGCATCTGCCAGCGGAAGACAAATTGCAGGTAAAATCTTAAGGAATCTGTGTTTACTTAACAGTTTTTATATGCCCCCAAGAGGCAAGAAGAGAGGGTATTACGAGTGTCGAGAGAGAGGCATTGACAGCTATAGAAATTTATCAAAAAATGTACATAAAATCGAGCAGCAATAAAGCTGCAAAATGGGTTGGAAAATCTATTTCGAAATAAATAAAAAAATAAATTAAATGGGTTCAAAAATTTGATAAAAAAAAAACTTTAAAAAGAATATATAAAAATATAATAAATTTAAATAAAAAAAAGGTTTTAAAAAGGTTTCCAAAATCTTTTTAAAAATATTTAAATTAAAATAATAATTAAATATATTAAATGGATGCAAAAATTTGATACAAAAGAGCATTTAAAAAGGTTATAAAAATGTCTTTCTAAATAATAAATTTTAACAAATTAAACGGTCTAAAACTTTGTCTAAAAAAGGCTTCAAAAAGGTTTCGAAAATCTATAAATTAAATGGCTGCAAAAATGTAATTAAAAAAATTCTTTAAAAAGGTTTCGAAAATGTATTTCTAAATAATAAATTTAAATAAATTGAACGGCTTAGAAAATTGTCCAAAAAACAGTCTATAAAAAGGTTATAAAAATGTATTTGTAAATAATTAATTTAAATAAAATAAACTTCTACAAAAATTGTCTAAAAAAGTCTTTAAAAAGGGTGTCAAATACAAGACTTATACTTTAATAAATTAAATTATATACCCTTTAATTTATTCTGCCCTGAAAGGGTATATCCGTTTCGACTTTCAACAGTGCGATTTCCTGTCTTCATTTGATTCATTTTTCATATTTTCCAGGCACAAACGAAATTTCACTTATCAGTCAATGGAGATAACAATGGAAAAAAACACAATCTAAGGCCATTAAATTGAAAAAGTATCTCAAAAAGAGAATGAATTGAATGGCAATCTGAGGAAATGTGAGCGAACCGAAAGGTAAGTGTGGCTTAAAGATGTTTCCTTCGATTATTTGAGATGTTTTTACTGCTTTTACTTGAGTTTTCCCATTAAGAAATTATTGTTATTGCATTTCCATGACCAAGAAGGACACTTAATTAGCGAAAATAGAAGAGCTTCAAGTGGCAAATGTATATTACGTATACGCAGTGGCCTGCTGTAAGTTAATTGAAAGCCAGCGGCGAGAATCAAGCCAGCTGTCTAGCCAGCTGATGGACGAATGTCTTCCAGGGAAAATAGACTAAAAAGACAGACAGGAGAGGGAGAGAGGGACTAACAGGCAAGGGGATTGACAGACTGACGTACAGGCAGATGGACAGACTGACAGACGCCTGATTTTGTGGCCAATGCAATGTAGGTCTTAATGCCCGCTGATAGACAATCAAATTTACTTTCGATTCCCGCCCCGCGGTAGTTTTTCTTCTGCTCTTCTGACAGGTGCCGCAGCAGCAGCCGAAGAGTGAGAGAGCGACTGCTGCTGATGGGTTTCCATTAAGGGTACGCGCGTTTTCCACTCCCCATTCCTTAGTTTCGAGTTTTAATTAAAATGTAATTTACTTCCATGTCGAACGGCCAGAGAAGCGTTGCACATTTCCCAGCGGCTGCTAAACGGCTGCTGAAATGGACTGTCGGACACACTGATTAAATGATTGAATGACTGACGGCTGGACAGAGGCATTTGCAGCCATGATTGAGCAGTGCAGCATTGAAGAGGCAACTCCTCCGAAAGCAAAGGCCCCCTAGCACTAGGGGCACTCACTTTCCAGAGTTTGTGGATTGGAAAATCCTTGAAAATGGCAAGCAAACCATTCAGATTTCTCTCCCAGTGTGGCTTAGCAGTTAAAATTATGTCTGCAACCAAAAAAATCAAATAATCTGCCTCAAAAAGTGGCAAATGCTTAAGAAGGATTCGCACCAGCAAAAACCCAGACAAACATTTTTTGGGGCTAATTTGCATTTGGAAGGAAGGTCCTTCTTAGCAGCTTAGCAAATGCCTTTTATCCTGTCTGTGTGTGTGTGAGTGTGTGTCGGTGTGAATGAGAAATTTGAAAAATGCCAAAACATTTGTTCAGCCGGTAAAAAGTGAAAACCCAAGCGAAATTCTGAAAAAAAACTACGGCCTTGGATGACCCTTTTGGCCCTGAGGGATTAACGTGGAGAAAAGCCGAAGAAAAATGGAAACGCGTTACACCCACCCCGCGCACCACCAACCCTGCCCCCGTCTGCCCCCGTCTGACCGTCTGGCGGCGTTTGCCAATTTATTCAAATGCCTGGCAAAGTGCTAAATAAACAAGACTCTCGGGCTGTCATTTTTCTTGGTTTTAGGCAGAGGAATTATGGGATACTTAGGCAACCCTCCGCTCGCCGCACTCACCTTGTATGGGCACATAAATATTTAGATAAAGACAATCCTCTGATTGATTCTGCAGATACGGCAGCAGGCGCTTCAGATACTCCAGACGTCCCTTGGGCATTCGCTCCAGCGTGGCCGTCTCGTTGTGAATGTCCGGCAGACGTTGCGGGCAAACGGGACTGAATCTGTAAGATACACAAAAATGCGAAGGGAAATTGTATAAGCAGTCTAGAGATTTTCAGGGAAAGTAGTGAAAGGGAGCACTTTTTTGGGGAAAGCGAGAAAAAATTGGTTTCTGGAACAATTTTGGTGATATTTATTTGATTTGTATCATTTGTGCTCTTTCTTTTCCAGTGTGGCTTAGCAGTAAAGATGGTAAGTTAAAAAAAAACTGTAAAAACCTTTTGGGGTGTTTTAAAATATTTTTTTTATATTTTAAAATATTTTATTTTAATTAAAAAAAAAATGTTTCAAAATATGTTTTCTTTCATTTTGCTCTCTCCCAGTGAGACTTAGCCCATTGCTAAGAATTAAAAAAAAATAATAATATTAAAAGTTTAAAATATCTTTTTTCTTTTCTTAGTCTGTGTATATTTATCTTTCTCTCTCTTCCAGTGTGTCTTATCTTCCTTAATAATATTTAAATATTTTTTGGGAATCATTTTTCCATATTTACTATTCTTTTTGTTGCAGTGTATTACTCTTGCTGGTTGTTTGAAAAGGTTTTACCCCCGAAGATTGGAGAAACTTTTTTCGTTAAATAGGCTTATTTTTATGCCTGGCCTCGAAAGTCGTTATAAATAGATTAATTTGCTTCAAATTGTGTAATCTTTTTCGACGACGATTTTCCCTAGAAAGAGGAAAACAGAAGCCAAGGAAAACTGGGAGATTCCGGAGGGCATGGGTCAACTTTTGTGATTGTCTTTTGGCCATAACAACTTTTTGATTTGAGGACGGACTCTAAGCAAAAAAAAAAAGAGGAATGTTTGCGTTTTAATTTGTTTTCTTTTTGGGGGTTTTCCTGCCTTTTTCGGAGCTTATTTTCGATTGGTTTTCGATTTGGTTTTCTCCGCTTTTCGTCTTTCGCTTTCCATCTGCATCTATCGCTTTCTGTGTGCACTTTGTGTGCAATTTTCCTGATGATTTTCATCCCTCTGTCAGTATTTCCATCTGTTTTCAATGTCCATGAGATGCCTCCAAGCATTTCCCCCCTTACGGTCTGGCTTTCATTTATGAATGTGGATGAAGGGGTAGTCCTGAGCTGAGTCTTGCCTTGAACCACTGGCATTGTTATTATTTGTTTTTAATCTGATCTATGGGGGATCCATCTCTGGTCGAACCCAAGGCTGAATTTCTCGGATATTTGCCCTGGGATTTGATTGCTGGACTTTGTGGCAATCTATCCTTATCCCTAGATTTCTTTGCCCCTTTAAATTGTCGAGCCTTAACTCATTAACTGCTGGCTCTTAGCCCTTTCTCTCTCTTTCCCCTCTCTTTCAAACTCTCTGGGATGATGCTGGCTCTTAGCCCTCTCTTTCTCACTCTCTGGGATGCTGCTGGCTCTTCCCAATCTCTCTCTCTCTATCTCTCGCTCTCTGGGATGCTGCTGGCTCTTCCCTCTTGCTCTCTCACTCTCTCAGGGATTCCCCAACCCTTCTCTGGGTTGCTGCCCATCAAACTCTCATAAAGCGAAAATCAATAGCAATGGAAAATCTTTGCGCCTTTTTCCTATCTGCCCCGCAAGCAGAAAATGCATTAACATTAATGACATTGCGAAAATGAAAATGGGAATTTATTTTATTTAATTTCCCTCCCTTTTTTTATGGGTTATTGCTGTTTTTCTTTGTTTCTCCAAGAGGTTGTTTAATTTTTTGGGTTTTATGGTGTTTCAAATGCTCTTTTACAGTGTGGCTTGGCAGCTACCGGCTATCGAATGAGGTCTATCCATGAATGGGTTGGGGCAATGGGTGATTGTGATTTCATCAGTGGGTGGTGGGTGGTGCCTTCCACCCATTTTAATGGACACTTGTGGTCGTGGTGGCCCCGTCGCGATATTGCCATAATAATCATTAATTTAATGGCAAAACAATAAGGCAGGTAATAAAAGTTTCATTTTCGGGGGCTCTCTGGCTGCCATAAGTATATTTTCTCTCTCTCACTCGCTCTCCCTCTCTGGGGGTGTGGAAAATGGGTGACAGTATCACCAGCAGCTTGCACAGAGAAAATATTAAAAATAATGAAAGTGAAAAGTTTTTATGTGTGCAGCAAGAGTCAAGCAGTTCGGCAGCGTTTCCGTTTCAGGTGATGTCTCTCTGCACCCGCCCCCCCCTCAAATGTATCTCTGGCTGTATCTCTCCTGTGTTGCCTGCTGTTGGGTGCCATAAAAGTCACATTTTGCACATTTTTAATGCTGTGCGGCTGCCACAGGAGCCACAGGAGCCAGAAGCCAGAAGCCAGGGGCAGGCAAACGAATTGTGTGTACACTTCTCAAGTGATCTTGTTTATGCCACTTTGCAACCGCTGAACTTTTCCAGATAACACGGAATGGATTGGGGCAGGTGTTTGGTAGGGGGGGAGGTAGTGAGGGAGACATTTGCTAATAAAGCGAATGCTGCAAATGGCAATTAAGGTCATTGGGGTGTTGCGGGGGGAGTTTCGATATAAACATTGGCCCGTAAAAACTTGATAATTACTTGTGTTCATTTTATGGGACCAGGAGAAGGAGCAGCAGCAGGGGCAGGAGAAGGAGCAGGAGCAGGAGAATAATCATGGAATGGACGGATGTGGATGGATCCCTGGAAGCCAATTTCGAGCTGAAGAAAGGAGTCATGGCGTTTATGTTTACTATTTCTTTCTCGAGGGCTCTTTGAGGGGTTCTTGGGGTGCTATAAGGAGTTCAAGGGGTTTAATTACAGACAGAGAGAGAGAGAGAGGGAGAGAGAGAGAGAGAGGGAGGGAGAGGGAGAGAGAGGTGTATTCTTTTGGTGGAAAGGTACCCTAAGTGGTTTCAATCTTCTTTTGGTAGAGATCAAACGAAATTTTGCAGTGTACAAGTTGCCGAAAGCAGCTGGAACTGAATTTTCTTACGCCCTCTCTCCCAGTGCACCTTAGCAGTACATATAAGTGATTTTTCCGCGATTATTCGACTATAACTGGAAGAGAAGGAATCTATGTTTTTTCCTACATTGCTTTCTGTGTATTTCACACTCTCTCTATCTCTCTCTCTCTTCCAGTGTGGCTTTGTAGTAGGTCTTGGCGATTTCCCTGCGATATTTCGACTTTAAAAGAAGTTAAGAACTCTAGCAATCGATCTATGCAATTATTTCTATCTAGCTCTTAAATTTTCTCTATCCCGGTGTGGCTTAGCAGTACATTTTGCAATTATTTTGATGAAAAATAAGAACTTTGTTCTGTTCCTGTGTTTTTTTCACTGTGCATCTCTCTATCTCCCCCCTGTCTTCCTCCCTCGATCGCTCTCTCTACTTTGTCTCTCTTCCACAGCGGCTTAGCATTAAAGGAAATGCTTAAATATGGGACAGGAAGAGAGTTTCATGGATTTATTAGAGTTTTTTAATTGAAATTCAAAGAGGCAATCATTCAGATTTAAGTTCTGAGCCTGCAGATTGCTTCTCCTACCCGTCAGCTCTCCACTCCTCCTCTAGAAGGTCCTACCTCTGCTCGTGCCCCCTCTGGAAGGTCCTACCCCTGCTCGTGCCCCTCTGGAGGGTCCTGCTCCTCCCCCCTGTGTGGTGGCCTCTGCTGTTTGTCTGATCATTTGCCACAAACAGATATCTGTGCGGATTTTGTGTGCAAACAATTTGTGTGTGCGGCCCTGTGTGACCCTGACCGAAAGTCCTTCTGCTACGCAGGCAAACAAGGTCCTGCCACAGCCACATCTCATCGCTGGAGTACATGCAATTTAGGAATTCACAAACAAAACGTAAAGGCAAACGCCAAACGATGTTGGTCCGAATTTTGTGTACATTTCGGAGTGGAAGCCAAGGCTAATCTGCATTCAGAGAGGCGTGGGGCATGGGGCAGCAGCAAGGACCATGGGGTGCGTTTTCGTGGCTTAAATACATCAAACAAAAGCATAATCTCAACGAAGCAGAAAAGTACACGCACCCAAGCAGAGACTTCAATTGGTGTCCAGCAGCAGCCGCGAGCAGTGGAGCAGTGGAGGGGCGGTGTGGCAGGTTGCTGTGTGGCAGCCGCGACATTGCGGCCACCGTCAAGTAAAATAGATTAATTTTACCTGTGGGCAATGTCCTCTCGTCATCGCACTCTCTCCCTCTCTGTCTGTGGCATACACACAAATTAGATTGGTGGCAGACACACCATCATGCCCCGTCCCCGTCCCGTGCCGCAATGTCAAATTAAATAAAATCCAATTTAAAATGAATTTTCGCAATTTCATTTAAAAACGCGGGGCAACCGCCAGCAGCGGCAGCGGCAGCACAAGAGTCTAAGGCAATTTATGCGTACTTGCCACATGCCACGTCACCACTCCACCTCCTTGCCACCTTTTAGAGACACGCCCTTCCACCTTTTAGACGTCCTTTGCGGTCTGGTCTGCCACCACTGCCGCGCTCTCGAGTCTCAAATTGGAATTAACGTTTTTAATGATGGCAGCAGCAGCAGCAGCGGCAGCCACTTGCCACAGCAGCCACTGTGGCTGCTACCTCCTTCCACTGTGCTGGCTTCTGCCGCCTGCTGCAGCCACTCCTCGAGTGCTGGCTTGTTGCACGCACATTTTCAAGGTCTTTTCATTAATGCGCTTTTATTTTGTATTTTTTATATATTTTTTATTTTGCTGTTTTCTTATTAGGAATATCGTTAACTTGAGTTTTCCTCCACTTAGTGTTTTTCTTCTTTATTAAAAACTTTGGCGTCATGCATAAAACTCTGCCTCGTCGGGTTTATTGCGATTTTTACACTTGCTTTATGAGGCACGAAAGCGGAGAGAGAGTGAGGGGGGAAGGGAAGGTGCCACAGAGCCGCTACCTGTTTCCGTGGCCTGGTCAGAAGGTTCCAGGAAACTCTTGGCCCGTGTCGTAGCCACTAATCCGCTTGTTTTTCATAATCCTGACGCCACCAAAAAGGGGGAAAAGTGGAAGCTACTACTCAAGGGATACCAGGGGGTATATTAGTGGCGGGGATATGTTTGTAAGAGACAAAGAGCAGAGATTTTCCAAACAGAAAGTCTATTATATTCCTGATTTCTGCATAGCTCTCTCTGTTTCCCAGTGTGGCTTAGCTTTTAGGGGTGAGTATCTTGATGTTGAGGCACGCTGGAGTCGATAGAAGAGGAAAAAAAGGTTCCAGAGAGAGAGAGAGAGAGCATGAGCGAGGGAGCAGAAGATGGTGGCATGGAGGAGGTTCTGCGGCAGAGAAAGAGGAATGGCGGAGGGTCAGCGGCAGAGAATGAGAATGAGGAATGGCGGAGGCTCTGATTAAGAGGAGGAGAATGTCAGTGGGGGTTGGAATGCCAGAAAGAGGAGACTGCTGGCAGGGGGAGGTGTGGCACTGCTGGAGAATGGAGCTCCTCTGCTGGTGACACGCGTCGCTTGTCAAAGCCATGCGGCAAACAGCTGCCTCTGCCACAGCCACAGCCCTTGGCGGCCTATGAAATGTACGCGTATGTGTGGATACAATTTTTTTCTCCCACCATTCTCTGTGGTTGGAAAATTATTTTTGCACTGAGGTCGATGAAAAGCTGCAGGTAGTACCGAGCGGTTGTAGCGGTTATTGCGGTGGTGGCAAGTCCGGGTACAAGTGTGTGCCACACGCATAAAGTTCGCTATTTTTTCGAGTTTTTCGTGGTTGAAAAGTTCCATTTCAATGGAAAGTTTTCTTCAAAGAGAGAAAACTACTAGCAAAAAATAGCTTGGACAAAGTGAGGGAGTTATAAAAAAGAGGAGTACGTGAGGAATTGAAGGGATTCTACAAAGAAAAGGAAACACAATCCATGCAGAGAAGCAGTCGAAAACTCATTGAAAAGACAACTTGAAAACCGACTTAACAGATATTTAATATCAAAGCACACTCGAGAGGCCTTTTTTCGAAGAAAAGTGGTACATTTTCCACTAAAAAAGAAAGTTTTCCACTTCAAATTCTCTTAGGAGACAACAACCTCATCTCTAACCCCATTTAAGGGACATTTTCTCCATCTAAAAGCTTTAAATCATTTCAGTGGACCCTTTGGAAAAGGTTTTTCCCAGTGATCCAAATGCCATAAGTCAACAGCAGATGACTCTCGACTTTCTCTTGAGTTTCGCTCTCTCTCTGGAGAGAACAATTGTCACCTCAATTAACTTTCTCATTATGAAGTCAAGTGCGTGCGGGCGACAGACACAATAGCATCATAATGATAATGATTTCCAGAAAAATACCAACAAAAAAGGGGTGGCTAGGGTGGTTAGGGTTCGGGGTACAAGTCAAAGGTCAAGCTGGGCTTCCGCTTGAAATATGGCACAAATTAAATATTAACGCTGTCGCTGGGACAGGCAGGCAGGCAGCCAGCATCTAATTTACAAATGCTCCCAAGTGGCAAATCATTATTCACGAAAAGATGCCCCCCACGGGACAAGGGACACAAAAAAAGGGATTGCAAAGGGCAAAAGTTTTCCCCTTTTCCACCCTTTTTCCCTGGCTAATGAAAAAGGGCCACGCGAAAATCGGGAAAAAGCAAATAAAATATAATTTTTCAAGTTTAACAATGCTCGTGGCGCACCGAGAGAGAGCAGATGCCGCCTGCTGCCTGCCCCATGATTCGCGCATTCTCTGCTGATGGACAAGCGGCTGTCCTGCCACGTCATCTTCACTTTTTGTTGTCAGAAGGTGTGCGAACGAGAGCGCGGGGTGGGGGGCTGTATTTGTTGACAGAAGGCGACGGCGGGGATTGGGGGCCAATAAAACGGCTTGAGTAATGTTCAAGAGATTTTTCAGCGTGTCAGCGTAATAAAGTTGTCCATTGGACACAGAAGGTCATTAGCCTTGATTTTGTTTCGGTTTTGGGAAAATGGATTTTCTTTCAAGGAAATGGATACCTCTGCAAAGGTTGTGAGCGGCTAATGGCTGCGCCTAGGAATAGACGAAATATTTAGATTTATTTGGTGGTTTTTAGCAAAGTGGAAAATGGTTGAAAGTGTATTTGAAATTGGAGGAACTTTAGGGAAATCATGGGGCGATGGTATAGGGTTGTTTCGATAAATATAAAGACTGGGATACTTTTTGATTGTTTTTACAATTTCTAATCGTTCGATATAAAATCTACTGATATTTTTCTTCGATAAGTGTTGAGAAATTAGCCGCTTAGTTAATCGATATTCATTCATATTATAATTTACCCTATTCATATGCTTATAATTGTATTACCCCGCTTAAGCACCTATTTGCACGCGCATAGGTGTGTTGTTACTTCTTGTACCCAAAACATAACTGTTAAACTCTCACACGTATAGCAGAGGCCGACAGCTTAGTTTTTCTAAGGGCCACGGGGCAGCGACGTCGGCACACGCACAGTGCAAAAACTTCGAGTAGCGTCGGCCCTGCGATCACTCGGCTTGATTATTATACTCGGCAGCGCCGCGGCAGAGAAAACGAAACATGTTTCGTCAAGTCTGTTTTCTGCGCACTGAAACGCACTAGGAGCATGTGAGTGGCTGCGTGCCGACCCCCTGACGTATAGCCAGCACCCGCCGCTGCGCACGCACACATCGATGTGCACCGTTATTGCATTGAATCTTCGGATCGCATGATCTTCTCTATTCCCTTTTGTTCGACTTCTTTTCGTGGAGTTGATTTTAGTAGAAAATTCTAGTCGCAAAGAACCGCACGCATATCGCTATACCGCCGCATTTGATCCCCCCGCTATTCATATAAAACATGTTGAACCCGCCAATATTAAATAATCAGCTATATCAAATATATCAAATAAAACCTATATAAAATCGATAACTTTCGATCATTCTATAAGTATAGATAATTCGATTATATTATAATCTGATTAATTTTCGATTCTTTGATGGACTTACATAGATGTGTCGATAAGTATGGACTTTTGATAAATGGTAGTGTTTCGATAAATATAAAGTAGTTTTTAGTATACAATCGATAAACCTAGATTTTTCTAAGACAAGTCATATTTTCCTGCTTTAAGGGATTCTTAAAGCACTCCGGCGGGAAAAAAACCTAAGCGCATACGCGGTTAAGGGTAAAAGGTTAAAGGGGGTTGGGATGGGAAGGGGATGTTAACCCTTATGTAGATGCGACTCACCTGTCCGCCTTTTTGACACCCGACCACATGGCCGCCGAAACGGGTGGCATGAAACGCAAATTGCCGACGGGGGGCGAGGCGTAGGGTATGCCGCGATACGCCTCCACCGGATCCAAATGCCTGCCATCTAATTGGACAATTATCCCCGAGATGGCGCCGTTGCGTGTGTGGATGATGCGTGAGGAGAGCTGGGCGGGTAATTGATCATGATTCGTGCCACTCGCTGCGCCCCCGCTGTTGCTGCTGGCCAGACGACTGCTGCGGTTGTTACCACTGTTTGAGGCGCCAGAGCCAGAACCAGACGAAGATGAACTGCTACTGCTGCCGCTGCCGCTGCTGCTGCTCGTGGAGGAGGTGGACGATGATGATGATGATGAAGTAAGGGATAATGAGGGCACGGAACTGGAACTCGAGCTGGAAGTGGAGCTGCTGCCGATCAACACGAGTCCTCCATTATTTGTTGCGGATATAGAGCCACGCTGTGTGGCACTCAGGTTGCCGCTGCTGCCGCTGCTGTAGCCGTAGCTGTTGCCCGCCGCATGACTGATGCTGCTCAAGAGCACTAGCAGCGTCATCAGCAGGGACGACCATGTCCTTGTGCCCTCAAGTTTTCTCCTCGTCCTCGATGAGGCTGCTGTTGCTGCTGCTGCTGGCGGCAGTTGTCGCTTCGAATGCAGCAACATGACCATTATTATTATTGGTCAAAAATGGCTGTTGGATTACTTGGTTGCTTGTATTTTTTTTTCGCTGTTCGCGTTGTATAATTGACCACAAGATAGCTGCTGTTTGTGGCGTGGCCTCGTTTTTCGCTTGCGCTTTCGCTTGTTTTCTGTAAAGATTTTTCCGCTCTTTCCTCCCGTATTTTTGTATTATTAATTAAAACCAGCGATAAGTTTGTTTGCAACAAAAAAACCTGGCAGTTGTTGAACTGGAAAGAGAAAAGAGCACAGAGAGAGAGAGGGAGAGAAATCAATATTTATGGCTGAAGGTTGCAAAAGTTGTCGCTGATGAAATTTTCATATTAATTATCATGCAAATAGTTTTAGTCATTCATGAGGTTTCCCAGGGATTCATCCTTTTCAATGGCAGAAGTAAATCTTAAATGTTTAAGTTATCGAAAAGGGAAATTTAAGAAAATAAAGGAAGGAAGTATTTATTTTGTATGATGATAGAAGTCACTTTGATTTTATTGCTTATCCATTTTTGATTGAGTATATCGATAAATGAGGAATCCATTTGTTATTGATGCATAGAAGAGTCTTTGATTTGATTGTTTATCGATTTTGTATCGATAAATTGCAAATTATTTTTGATTTATTTGGGGATATAAGTTTTCGACAAGCTTAAGCTTTTATGATTCGATTACCTTCGATATCTTTATACCAATCAACCAATAGAAACGTATAAATCGATAAATATTGACGTTTTTTTTATAGAAACTTCTTTTTATTAATCGTATACTTATCGATAAATTATAAACTTCAATGTCTGCTTGCTTCACTTTAGCCTTCTTTTTTTAATATTTTTCATTTTTTGTTCCCCTTAAAACCTGCCAAAATCCTTGACACTTTATTAGATTAAATATTCTCTTCATAATTTAAGTAAGAGCAAAAAATTCCGTCATGCAGCACTCTTCATCACTAAGACAGACAGACAGAGAGACGGTTCTGCCACACTTCTCTCGCCTCTTCAGCCAATTCCCCGCCAAGTGCGGTGTGTGCCTTGAGGCATTGTCAGACGAGAACCCCGCCCAGAAAAACAAAAAAAAAGCGAGTGCCATGCCATTTGGTAGTCTCTGAATGTAGGCACGCACCCGAAAAAAGAAGAGAAAGGAAAGCAAGAACCCCTCTGTCCTCTGTCCATTCTTTGTCTCTCTCTCTCTCTTTTTTCTGCAGCCTTGTTTTTTGGGATGTTTGCTAGCTGAGGCATCACCTTGTTTGCACTTGCTGTAGTGTCCTTGCCCTTGTTGTTGTCCTGCACAAAACATGAGGAGGATGAGACTGCCCAAATGGAGGGGGGACAGTTGGCATTTTGCATATGCCAGACATGTCAGGCAGGCAGAGAAGAGCAGGGGAGCAGGGCAGAGTAGGGGAGGGGACTCCTGACAACATGAGCACAAGAATGCCTACGTGAATGTCAAGGAAGAGGTAGGAAGAGAGAGTGAGTGGGGGGTCTGAGGTGAATCCTTTTCATTGTCTGGTGACTGGACTGACATTGGGTCATTCGTTGGAGGGAGCAGAAGGAGAGGCAGGGATACTGCTTTATGGATTTGTTTCTACTCAAAGAGGATCTACTGGTCCAAGATCTTTCATTTAATCTCCTATTGGGCGTGCAACCCCTAGTTTTCCACTTTTCCACATTTCTTTCTTCGCTGCTTTTGTCTTGAGTAATGCACTTGACAGTCCTGTAAGCCCTGTCCTGTTATACGTATTCTACTTACTTATTCCATGCGTGTGGCCGTGCCGTTGCTGCGCTGCTGTCTGCGCCTCTAAGGTGCAGGTGCTAAGCCTTGCCTGGGTTGGGTTGGGGCATGTGTCCTTGCTCCTACTGCGGATGCTGCTGCTTGAGAAACACTTCACGTACGCCTCGCTCAGCTGCGTCGTCTGCTGCTGCTGCTGTTGCTAGTGCTGCTATTTCTTCTGCTGCGTTTTCTGAATGCCGGCACGCTACAATTGTCATGCAAGCGGACATTTTACAGAGACATTCACGTGCTCAACACCCTCAACTGGCAGCCACTGGCTGCTCCTGCTCGAGTAGCTGTGCCATCGCGGTGTCTGCTGAAAAGAGAATACTTTTTATTAGACCCTCTATTCTCTCTCTCTCTCTTTTGTGGTTTATTGTATTGCATGCCACTTTGGCTATGATTAATAATTGAGCGAGACACGCGCCATTTGAATGCGTATTTAGTGCTGGTAAACAATTTACTTAAGGCAGGCCAGCAGCAACAACACCGGAAAGGGCAATCACTAATGAGGCATGCAGGCACGTGGATGATTGCTCTTTGCGGAGATTGCAGTTGGGAATGCACAAAGGAAAATACAGTAAAATATCACAAATCGATAAATATCGCTAAATCGACTATTTTCGATTTGTGATAATTTCATTTATACATATCGATACTTTGTTTAATTTAGATATATCGATAATTCGATGAACATGAATATATTAGAATTATTTGATAATACGAATAATTGGGTGAATATGAATAAATCGATACATTTCGATAGATCGATCGATTTCTATACATTTCGCTTTTTTTAAATAACATTTTATAAATAGATCTTTCTATATATCGATAAGTATCGATAAATCTACTTTTTTCGATATGTGATAATTTCCTTGTTTAATTTAGATATATCGAAACACTTCGATAGATAATTTTTGTTAATTTTAGAAACATGAATAATTCGATACATGTCGATAAATCGATAAATGTTTATCTATTTCGATTTTCTCAAATATATATTTTATAAATAGATTTTCGATTATTCGATTTATATAGTTTGATCGATAAAACATATCGACGATAGATTCAAATTCCGACAAAACTTGACTAAATGTTCCCTAAATCATCGATAGATCTAATCTATATCGCAAAACTGCTGTGCCATCTCTAGCATATCCTCTGCTCTTGACTTGCTCTCGCTCTCTTTCTCTCTCTCTCTCTCTCTCTCTCTCTCTCTAGTGCTCGCCTATTAAGGGCCGGGCATAATGAAGCTCGTTATCTGGTGGAAGGCTCTTGAAAATTTCAATTATATGACGCCCTCAAGTGTAAGTAAATTATTATGTAGATCATTAGCAGAGTAATTAGGATACCAGCCGCTCACTGAGGCTCTGTTACCGCCATCATAATCCCTGGTTCACTAGTTGAATTAATTGTATTCGTGGAAATTGAGTTAGGTATACGTACATACCACCCACATCCCATCAACGCCTACCGGCTATGCCTGGTCTAGTGCTTCGGCTCTCTGTCTGGCTTGTTTACTTGTTTTCTGAATTTATTTATGCAAAATTCAAATGAATTTCCCGCAAATAATTTCGGCCCAGAGCCTTGGGCATAAGTGTGCTCGTAGTTGCTGGCAAAGCAAACAGCTGGAGAGAAGCTTAGTTTTCGGTTGTACTCCTCAGAGAGTTCTTAAGTTTGAAGAACAAATAAGGAGTGGATTTCCCTGCCAGAGTCCTGCCTGCCTCTCGTTTAAACATTGTAAACCATACGCAATGCTGAGTCCTTCTTTTGTTTGAATATTGTAAATGAGTTAAGCACACCCCAGACCATGGCATGCGATATCTGTAAGCACTGCTCTTCGTTTATTTGTCAAGCTGTTGCAAGTCCCAAGTCGGTTCATTCTGATTGTTATTTATGGCCAAAAAATATATCGCATGAAAGTCCTTTCTTCAAGTGGCACATCCCCCCTCCCCCATGTACACAATAATTTCAGACCTTATTACATGGCAGCGCACAAAAAACATCTTCAACTTTTTGGGGCCAAAAGTTTTTTGGATAAAGTTTTCTGCGTGAAGGAAACAAAAAGTTGTCAAAAAGTTCAAATTTTCTGTATTTTCGAAAATGACTTTATTCACATTTGTAATTTGTATCTCTCTCTCTCCGGCTGGGAGATAATTGGATTCAGATTCAGGATTCCGCATTCAGGATTCAAGGAATGTTGTTTGCCTAATTTAATTGCAAATAAACGAAATGAAATTCCATTTTGAATGTGAAATACTTTTGCTTTAATTAAAAATCAAAACGCGATAAGCGGCAAAGGGAATTTCCTCGAGAGTCGAGAGGAGGAAGCAGTCTCTTGACTTTCCAACTGGCCGCAATTTCCGTCTTGCCGCAAACTTTACTTTTTTCTCGTCCAGGCCTTGCCCTGCCTTGGCCCATAAATTCAGCGCCAGCTAGACGGGGGCATCCGCACAGCCGCCCAGCCGCAGAGCCGCAGTCACAGTCGCGTCCAAGGGTCATTAATTTGTCTTTTGCGGGGGGGCAGTGCTGGAGGAGTACGAATAGGTCTAAAGAACAGGAGAAGTCATTGCCGCCGACGCCATGGCATTAAACTGCTTAAGTAGCACAACTAAATTAAGAATTGTGGCCCAAGCAATTACGAGTCGACAGACAGAGAGGGCTATGACCGGGTAACATAATACTAAAGTTCGAGATTGAGAAATGTAATGGATATATCGGAGGTTTCTAAAGAGTTATCGAGGAACAAAAGATAATAGAATCCTCAAAACTTATTAATTACAAAAAAAGAATTATTTTACTACATTTAGCTTATATTTTGTATCAAAAATTCTCTTTTTAAATGAATTGGGTTATCGCTTTTTCGATAACGATCGATATTTTTATAAATAATTGTATTTCGATCACTTTAGATGTATCAATAACTATTTATTTTCCATTAATATTACTATTTCGATAATAACCTTATTTCGATAGATTTACCACAAGGGTTTCGATTATAAATCGAAAGTTTTGGTAAAAATTGATAGCTTTAACGATCAATATTATTATTATGATAAATGTACGAGTGATATTGTAATAAAAGCAGCTGGTGTGATAGGTAATCAAGTATCGATAGCTATCGATTATTTTGAAAATATAGTTTTAAGCCAACATTTTTCTTGAAATAGAAGAAAATATAAGTTTCGATTACTATTAATGTTTTGATAAATATATATATATTTCGATATCTTACATTATCAATTTTTTTATAGATATATACATACATACATTTTTCGATTAATTGAAATCGGCTTTTTGGTTTCTTTAAATATTATTACGATAACTTTGATTATTTGAAAACCAGATGTTTTAATAAGTTATCAAGTATCGATTGTTATCGATAATATTGAAAGTATAGTTCCAGGCAATATTTTCCCTCCAAACGGAAGTAAATGATAAGAAGAGAGTTCCACATTGTACTATAACGGTAGCCTTTCCTCAACAAGAGATCGCACACACAAAAGGAAAAACCATATTGAACTCTCACTCTCTCTCTCTCTCTCTTTGCTCCTTCTCCCCCAGACATTGCGTATGCTTTATATTGAATATTCTACCCTCTCACTCTCTCTCTCTCCCTGTCTGTCTGTCTGTCTCTTTGGAACCCGCAATGAATGGAATGGAATGGAAGGGAATGGAAGGGAATGGAAGGGAATGGCGAGAGAGTGTGTGCGTTCAGAAAAGAAATTGCTTCTTCATATCGATTGATAAGCATGCAGACATGTATTTCCGGAAATTTAATCAGTTTTTCGTGCTTAAACCAGTTGTGGAACGGAGAACCGAACCGAAAGAATCTTTACGAAATACATAATAAAAAAGACTCCGCTCCGGCAAAGAGAAGAGAAATCCAAAGCCAAAGGCAAAGCAAAAGCGAGAGCAAAGGCATGCGAAGGAGCAGCAGCAGCATCAGAAGGAGGCAAGAATGAAAATTGTTTAGCAGTTGTCTGCTGCTGAATGGGGGATGGGGAGGGGGGGCCGGCGGTGAAATGGAAATGAAAATGTTTCTGACTTACTTGCCTCGGCATTGTTATTTGAGTTTATTGAAATGACTGTCTTGCCCGGGAAGTAGTCCCTTGGCCCCACCAGCCGCCTCGTTGCTTAAGTGGGTATGAAAATACCAAAGGAAAAGCCCTGGACTTGGGGAGAAAGTGAAAGATGAAAATGGCTTTTCGGCTTTGCTTATTGTTTGCTCTAAACAACAACAAAACAACCAAGCAAAAAATAAAGAAAACTAAGTCAAATGTGTAATTCCTATAGTTGTTCTCCTTTTTACGGCTCGCATCACTAAAAGTCTTTTTCAGAGAATTTCCTAATCATTTTCCAACCAGGACAGAGAGCCTAAGGAGCCACCAAAACTATATACTACTAGTCGTAGTTTTCCGTTTGATAAGACGAGGAAAAACAGTAATTTTTCATGCAAATTTATGCAAAAAACAAAAAAAATTGTGAGTGGAAATTCGCTTTAAGGAAATATGAGCAAAGAGAAATGCAATCTGAACAAAACAGCAGCAAAGATAGGAAAATGGAAAATGCAAGAGAGACAGAGAGACTGTAAAAAATGGAGAACTTTTTGAATGTGATGGGAAATAATGCGAGTTTTTAACTTCGTTTCGCTAAATGCATTTTGCATGTCAGAGTTCGCCTCGCGAGGAGAAAGTCTACCACTTGCAGAAGCTCCTTTGGCGACTTATCTTTTTGTATCTGTATCTTGCTTTCTCTCTGTGGAGGAAAACCCTTTCATTGGCTTAATGGGGTCTCCGCGATCTGCCCGCTTTTCCTGCTTTCATTATCCAACAAACAAAAGATTATAATTCGCGACCACGCCCTTTATTTTTGCATCCGTATCTTCAGACAGAGAGACTCCGCCCTGGCCATGTCTGCCCGGAAGGCTAAGTAGTCAATGGTAAAAACAATGGGAAAAGCCAACCGCCCAACAACGGCACAAATTAAACTGACTTTTCATCAGGCACCACAACAGACGGGGAGAAAATTATAATCCAAGTGGAAAATAAAATGCAGGAAAATAGTTTCCTTGGAGCTTAAGCTCAAGCATCAAAATTTGCATACGGAAAAGGGAAATTCGCATCTAAATTATAAATGTGGATAATTTTCAATCAGAAATTAGTGTGGAAAATGCTTGTGGGATAAATTATGCAAAAGATTGGAATCTTTTCCCACACACACACACACACATGCCTAACCGATAGCATTAGCCAAAGCAGCAATAAATTTCTCCGCACAATTGAGCCTCTGGAAAATGCATGGGGCACAAATTAATTTCCCTCTGATTTTACATGGGCATAAATTCTCGATGCTCGCGGCGGCGGCGGCGGCGGCCAAAGCAAAGCAAAGCAAAAATTTCGGGCCTGAAATAAATTATCGTTTAATATTGGCAAATAATTTCGTCAGCATCTCTCTCCATCTCTTTCTCTCTCTGGAAAAAGTTCTCCTTGAATTTTGGGCAAATTGAATTCGTTATTCGGCGTGGCATAAAATGATTTGCCCCACGGGGGCAGCGGCAAATGGCGAAATAATGACATTAAAGCCGCATTACTCCATTACACACACAAACACACACAGATACGAAAATACATATACATGCAAAAATAAATGACGACAATGATGTAGGCCATGCGCACAGAATAGATACAGATACATGCGGATATAAAGACATTACGCATACGCCCCGTGAGCCATTGCCAGACTAAATAATGAGGCTAGAGGGCCGGAACTCTGAAAGAGAGAAAGAGAGAAAGAAAGAGAGGGAGAAGGCCACCCACCTATGCCAGAATGAGGGTGCTAAGAGAGGGGAGTGGCATACGATGCGACTAAGAGGTATCCTGTAACTGAATTTTGCTTTGAAGAGCGGAAAAAGCAATAAGCAAAAGGAAGGCAGCGGGCAAGAACTTCCAGGAGTTTGCAGCATACAAGTAGCCTCCAGGAACAAGTCTTACAGGAACTCTACTATCAACCGATGAGCTCTACTGCATGACGCCTAAAACCATAATAAGTCTTCCAAATTCCCTTACAAATGATACCAAATTTTGATAACAAATGATGATATCCTCTGTAGGACAATCCCCCCACCTCTTTAACCGCAAACACAATTTATGCAGCGACAATTTCCAAATGAAAATCAATTTGCTTCACAAAACAAACACAAAGACACAGACACACTAACACCCCCATCAGCCCCTCTAGTTGGCCTTGGCTAAAGTCTTAATTAATTTCAACTCATGCCGAAAACACACTCATATACCCCCTGGGCTTTGTTTCGTGGATTACTTTTACTTTTACTATTTTTCCCCCCTAGATTTTGCCGAGTATTTTAATGACATTTTCATAAACAGCCGCCGTTATTCTGGGAGCTCTCTCTCTCTCTATCTCTCTCTCTCTCTCTCTCTCTGGCTGTCTGTTCTGTCTGTCAATGCGTTCCTAATTCCTTTTTATGCCACGTGGCCTTCTCTCACTCTTCCTCTCTCCCTCTCTGATGCTGGTATTTGTTTTTTCTTTTTCTATGGCTGAAATGGCAGATAAAATAATTTATTGGGTAAAAATCGCTGGCCAAGAGCTAAGCGTTTTGGTTTTCCCTTCGCTCTGTCTTTTGTCTTTTTTTTTTGTGTTGCTCAGTCGTAGTCGCTGTGTCCTCGCCATTGTCTTTCCGTCTTTTTGGCTCATGTTATCTCCCATGGAATATCTATTTTGGCCATCGCTTTTGGCCCTACCATAATGTTGGCGCCATGTTGATGTTATCTTAGCGGAAGTGTTGACTCAATGTTTACTCAATGAGGGCGTTTCTGGCGCTCTGGCGATATGAAGGTCCCCCTTTTGTCTGTGTGTGTGTGTGGTCATCCTGCCTGCCTGCCATTTCGGCTTCTCTTTGTTTTCTGGTCTTCCACTTAGTTAATACATTTACTTGTTTCGCTTTTGGCCTTTATAAATATGCAAAAAGCCTCCTCCAACAGCTGGAACGCCTTTTACTGTCGCATAATGCAAGGTCAACTCTTGGGACTGGCAGTTATGTAAGACAATGGGCCAAGCCCCTCAAATAACCTCGTAACCAGAGCAATAATTGGCAATAGAATGGAACTCTTGGCTTTCATTTTTGGGGCCAAGGGAAAGTTTTCAATTGGGAGTGGTTTTCGGGCCACTTAAAAAATGAATAAAGGCTTCGGCCAGACAATGGCTCGCAGCGATCTGACGGGGTGGCCTTCAAAGTAAACAATTTTAATGGATAGATTATAAGGGAAACCCATCAATGGCTTGCCATTAATAAGCAAAGAAAAATCACAGAAAAAAAATGCAAGGGAGGAATTATATTAATGAGGGGGGTATTATTGATGGGATAAATATCATACTTGATAGGGCTACTACTACTGTCAGAAAAATGTCATACTATATGGGCTCACAAATTCTATCGCATGCGATTCTTAATGTTCAACCTCGTCTAAGCTGCAGATCTATCATACACTCTTCCCTGCTAAAATGGCCCTGAATTCTTATTGCAATATATATAAAAATATGTATCATGCTTTATGGGCTAACAAATTATATCACATGCAAGTTAAATAAGAGTCATAACACGAGAAAACGCTTGCATTTGCATTCGGAAATGATGCCATTCTCCCCGGCCTGTTCAATCTCATCTGAACTGCTGAAATGTCATACATTCTCCTCTGCTAAAATGTCCCTGAATTCTCATTGCAAAATATAGAAAAATATGTATCATGCTTTATGGGCTGACAAAATATATCTCATGCGAGTCAAATACTAAAAGGATACTCTGCTAAAATATCCCTGAATTCTTATTGCAATTGCATTGCATACAGAAAATATCATGCTTTATGGAATAACATATTTTATCGCATGCGAGTCAAATGCAAATCATAGCCCGAGGAAACGCTGGCATTTGCATTCGGAAACGATAGAAATATTATACGTCATATCATCGTTCTATTTATCATAGATCTATTTACGAGAACTTGTTGATATTTTTATTTTTTGTTTGCTTTATCTACAAAAACATATCACTTCCTACGCAAATCGCTTGAGAGCTCATTCAGAGCGGAATAAAATATCCCGCTTGATGGCGCGATGCACTGCCCTGCCAGACCATGCATGTTCAAACACGTCTCTCGAAGGGCGAAAAGAAGAAGGGAGCAAAGCAAACGCTGCAAAATTGTTTCTGCTGCCGATGCTTATCTGCTGATCTTTTCAGTGGGAAGCAAAAACAACAACAGCATATATTTTTGTTCTCTCTCTTTCTCGTTCACTCTAAATAGGGAGATACTAGCATGTCGTTCTGTGTGGAAGGAGAGAGTGAAGTAAAAACTGACAGTGATCGAATGAATGGCAAGTACAGTGTGGCGGCAAGTTCTGCGCTCCACTTCAGTGTGTCAGTTGTGTGGCTCATGCAGTGCTCTATTTCAGACCACAAACCCGCAGGCCAGGCCCGTAAGCAGCTGCTGCTGATGCTGTTATTTCCAGTAATATTTCAATCTCTGCAGCTACAATCTCCGCTTACCGCACAGGTGAGAGCCTGTAACACTGCCCTAATGAGCAACACCTGGGGACAGACACCAGCACCAGCAGCAGCAGCAGGTGGAGTGTAGCACTTGCAAAATTTACAGCAAAAAAAGAAAAATCTGCTTAACCACAAAACTGTAGAGTGGGAGAGAGAGAGAGAGAGGGCAGGGTGGGGTGGGGAGTGGGTGTCGTATGTGTAGTTGGGAATCTAATGGCACATCTCCAGGCTATTTGGGCTTTGGCTTTTGTGTATCGGTCGTTCGGTCGGTCGGTCGTCGGTCGGTGCTTAGGTCCTTCGTTTATGCTGCTGGCTCGTCCGTCTCCAGTCTCTGGTCTCTGGCTTTGTGTGTTTCCGTAAACTGTCATTTCCGGCTGCTGCTCCACTCGACTGCTCTCAGTCTCCCCCTCTCTCACTCTCTCTCTCTTTTCAATGCACAATAATTGTTATCTTCAACAATTTGCGGATGTTATAAACATATACGACTGCTTCATATTGTTGTCTGCATGTAAATACAGTAAAAGCTGGAGCCAGGGGAATGGGAATGGTATTCTGTGGCTCTGGGATTTTCGGAATTGGTTGCGGGCGGAGAGAGGGGAGAAGGGAGAGGCAGAGAGAGAGTCAGAGATTCCCAGTCGATGTTTGCACTTGTCGTTGCTTTTAATGGCTAGACCGAAAACGGAGTGCACCTGCTCTCCAATGGCTCCTTATCCTCTGCTACCTACCACTCCTTATCCTGCTCCCACTGCTCCTCCACACCTCCTCCTCCTCGTAGACTCAACAATCGACTGTGCCCTTCTCCCAAGTGTAAAACTGGCACGGAAGACATTTAGCTAAGCGCTTCGCTTGGCAAACAATTTTCGATTTCAGAGCCACCCCCTGGGTTCTGTTTCATGGGGGGGATACGCGCAATTTGAAGCTCATGTGCGAAAACTTTCAAGCAGTGAAAGTTGTGAGCAACAGCAGAAAAAAAAGGACTCTGAAGGAGGTTCATGGATATAAGGAGGCTCCCTGCTCGGGTTTACGGATGGTATTACACGCTAAGCCCTGTTCTATCTCTCCCTCTCTCTGGCAGTAACTTTTCCTGTAGTTTTCGATACGAAAATTTGTTACTACAGAAATATTTCCCAAGACTTTTCTTTCAATATTCGGGTTTTGTTTTCTCTTTTTTTTCTGCAGAGAAGTTTATGCAAGTTTTTAGCTTAAGGATTCAGGAGAAGTATTTATGCTCTGGCATTCCGAATAGCTTTGAAAAGTATACGAGAAAGACTTGGCTTTAATTAAGAGTCCTGAAGCAGAGAGCAGAGAGATTCTATCTGTCGATTATCTGCTCTTGTGCATTACGCATACGCCCCATTGTCTAGGTGTCACGTCGTAGTCGTCGTCGTTGTCTGATGATGATGCCTGGCATTCCACCTGTTTGACGTTGCGCTTTACTCATACGCCTACGTGTCTCATTAGGAGCTACCCAATCCCTGGACTCTTGGTAATAGAAAACTTTGCCATAAACTTAATTAACAGTAGAACAACCCAACACCCACCCCCTAACCACCCCGTAACCACTCCTACCCCAAAGGAAAAGGTAATCGGCAGGCGGTCTTTCCAAATGCCGAAGGTTTAGGCTGCTTGTCCATTGTTTGGGCCATTTCATTTGCTCTCTCTCTTTCTCTCTGTCTCTCTCTGTGTGTGAATGGGATTTCTGTGGTGCGGGGTGTGGGGTGTGACTGTGGCCCTACCATTAAATTGGTCATTAGGCGTCAAGTGGCTCTGCCTGGGGCACAGTCCGGGGGCATAAACAAAAGGCATTCGAAATTGTTTTGGCTTAATTTGAATGCCTTCCCTCCCGGAGATGCCAGTCGGCTTTAATTACTGGCCATGCCACCAGCTCTGCCTCTGCCTCTGGTGGCAGGTGGCTTTAAAATTTAATATATCAATATATTTCTCACAACATTTGCTCTCTCTCTCTCGCTCTCTCTCTTTCTCTCCCTCTTGTTCTTTCGTTTCACAGTTCCAAAAGTTTTTGTGGAGAGCTCAAAAATCAACACGAAAATTTTGCTTTGGAAAACAAATATTTTTAATTGTTCTTCTATGCGGCACGAACAGGGGCAGGACAAGGGGCGGGGGTAGGGGCAGGGCCAGGGGTTGGGGAAAAAGTTTAACGTGAAATTTGTTGAGAGAGCAAGTTTTTCTTTCTATTTGGCTTGGCTTTTCCTACTGGCCTTTTGCTCCTGGCCGTATATGTCCCTGGCACGAAAACAAGAAAATTAGTTTAAAAGTTTTTACGGGGGGAAACTGGGAAACGACTGAGGAATCTACACGACAGAAAGAGACAGAGAGACAGAGAGAGAGAGGGGAGGTTATGGGGCTAAAATTTTGAGTGTTTCGAAATGAATAATAGAAATCACAGAAAGCAGCCAAAACTAAAAGCGAGTGAGTGTCGTGGATATGCAGGCTGAAAGATTGGCTTTCCATTTGCGATCTACCTAGAGCTCCTGTTGCTTTTCCCATTTTTCCGCTTTGCTGCACCTCCCACACTTGCATTTTTCCCATTCCATTTATGGCCATAATTCTTGTTGCACTTTCCGCATTCTTGCATTCTTTTTGCATCAAACCAAAAACTGAAAGAATTTCTGAATAATTTTCATAGTTTTGTGGTTTCTTGTGGGGGGGCTAAAACATATCCATATAGAGTGATGGGAGGGGAGGGTGAGGGGGTACCGGTATGAAAAATAAGCACATAAATAAACCATTTGTTGTGTTAAAGTAGATCCCCGGCTTTCCCTGGCTTTCCCCTGGCATAAAGACGGAAAAATTCGTGGCATGGAAATCTGTTGAGTGGAAAATTACAAAAAACTGCACAACGCTGCGTTTAACCAACATTTTCTCCAGCATGAAGTGCAAGAAGAGGGTGGAAACGGCAGAAGGGTGGCAAAGGTAGAGCATCTCGAGCGACCCACATGTGTTGTGTATGTGTGTGTATGAGTGTGTGCTGCTTTTAAGTATTTTCGGCAAGTTGTGCATATTTTAATTAGTTTCCACAGGCAGGAAAACAGTTTTCGCCTAACAAGCAGCAGCAGAAGGAAGCCAGAGGCAGGCAGAAGGAAGCAGAAGGAAGCGGGAGGCAGGCAGAAGGAAGCGGGAGGAAGCAGGAGGCCGGCGGCTGAAAGGAAAAACAAACAGCTGAAGGAAGTAGAAGAAGTAGCGAAAGGAAAGGCAGTCGGAAGGCACCTGCCAGGTGGAAAACAGTTTGGAAAATAAGCGTAAGACATGGCGTATACGCGACATGCGAAGCGAACTGAGGGTGGAAGTTGAATGGGGGCTTGGATGTGTATGTGTGGGTGATATAATTGTATAGTCTCATACCCACCCCCCATTCTTTTATAATTACACTACCCCGCTGTTTTTTTGTGCCCCATTTTGCTGTTGTTGCTCCCCGGACTTTCTCCACTTCTAAGTCCCTTAAATAGTTGCTTTCCCACCCCCTCTCCCTCCCTCTCTCCTTCGTTCTTAACTTCAAAACATGACTCCCTGGCTGGGGCCTCTTGGCTGCTGCTGCTGAAATGCACACAAGTTTTCCTGATGTGCTCTCTTCTGACGCTGCCAGTGCTGCCTGCTTTTCCGCTTTTCCGGGTGTTTCGCCTTTTTCCCGTTTTCCGACTTTTTCGCTTTTGTGTTTAATGCCAAAAACTGGCAAAAGTCAAACAAATGTCAAAGGCTAGAGAGATGCGAGATTAAATTTGTGTGCTCAAATTCCAACATTTCATGGCTCAAATGCCAGCCCGTGAAATGGCTCTAACCTCTACCTTGCTATGCCCCAAACCTACTGCCTCCCTCATGGCTCAATCTTTCTTAACTATTTAGGCAAAGGATGTGCCAAAGGAAGAGCGAGCACAGAGCGCGTTTTGATTGCCTGTAAGCGACTCCGCCTCAGTCAGCCTGCCGTTTAGTACCCGACAAAAGGCCAAAAGCATATCAATATGCCAGGGCGCAAATACACCAAGCAGAAGGCAAATACACAGAGAGAAAGTCACACTCAGACAGGGAATGGGAGGTAGAAAGTCACACTCATATGTGGGGGAAAGCGAGCCTTGCCTTGCCTTGCTACCTATGCAAATATTTCAGTCAAGTCGCCTCCTGCCAATTCAGGACTTTCTGCTTCAGTTCACAGAGCTGTTGCCATTGGCCCTCGTTTCTCTTGTGCTTTCTCTCTCTCCCTCTCTCTCTCTCTCTGCTGCGTACGTTCGAATGTATCTTGATACAAGTGCTGCAATTTGTACTCGTCGTAGCCTCAGACTCGCACTTGACTGCTCGTTTTGCCATTCAAATCTCCGGCTGCTGCTGCCTGGGAATCTCCGTTCAAAACTGCATTGAACCCCAAAGCATTCTTCTGCTTCTGCTCCTCCTATGGATTGCCTTTCGATTGCCTTTCCACTCTTGTGTTTCTCCTCTCCTCTGTCTCTCTCTGTCTCTGTCTGATGCTCTGGTGCGCGTTTAATAGTCGCAAATTGGTTCCATCACACAATTGGTATTTCGATTGGCTGTGTGATTTGACTTTCTCGCTGGCAGAATGGATGGATTTCCATTTCGGTTACCAGACAAATGAATACCAATATGCGAGTGGATAGCTCGGTCTTTGTACCCATAATGTTCATATAATTATATTACCATCTCTGGAAGGAAATGTCGGCCAACGTCAACCACTTATCGGGCCACAGAAACACCCATACACACACAAATAAAAGAGGGATTTCCAAAGCAGTTTTACCACAAAAAAGGCAACAAATTTTATTTTATTTGTGTGCGGGTTTCCGGGTAAAAATGGAACCCGCAGAATGGGGATGTTCATTAAAATTTGTATCGCCTAAAACCCTGATATATAAAGGTGGATTTTCCCCCATGTGTGCGTGTGTGTGTATGTGGTGCATGTGGTGTGGTGTGTGTGTGGTTCCTGGGGCGTGTACGTATGTTGTTTATGGTTCTGCCTTCTGTTTATCGGTTCTCATCCAGAAACCAAAAGTCATCAAATATACAACATTTACACGCTCTCCGCTCTCCTCTGGCATGGGGTTAGGGTCTCTCTCTCTCGCACACACCTTCATTTGTATGGCTTAAACTTCAGCGAAAATTCCCATCAAATGGTGAATTATTCTTTCCAATGCCACGATTTGATGAACTTCTAATGATGATGGGCGGATACCCAATGACAGACATATTCCATTCCAAGTGTGCTTATCAAAACAAGCTTCAATTGTGTTTTATTTGTTTTGTTTGCTATTTTTCTATAGTTATACTCTTTGAAAATAGAGTACTCTGATTTTATAGAACTGCTTGTAGAAGAGCAAAGGAGGGAGGAGGAGGAGTTTTCTATGGTAAAAGAATAATATTATGACTTAATTCTCAAGGTATTTTTACGGTACTTTTGGTTGATATTGTTTGGATTATTCTGGTATTTTTATCTGATATTATTTGCTGATAGGTTTATTGACATTGTTATGGAATATTTGGCCATATATATTTTTTTTCTGATATTAATTTTGGTATTTTTCTTTGGTATGTTTACTTGGTATTTTCTTTCGTATTTTTCTTTGTTATTTTTCTTTGGTATTTATGTTTGGTATTTTTCTTTGGTATCTTTCTTTGGTATTTTGCTTTGGTATTTTTCTAGAAAATTTTCGGTAGTTTTTAGCATTTTTCTGTGGTTAATTTCTCTCTTTTTCTAGTATTTTTTTTCTAGAATTTTCTTGGTATATAATTTTCTTATATATTTGTTCTTTTCTGGTATTTTTCGGTATTTATGCTGGTCTTCTTGGTATTTTTTTTTTAATTTTCTGTCTTTTTTCAAGATTATTGGTTTTGGTTTTTTTCAAAATATTTTTATCCTACAAAATAAGTTAAGTATTTACCCACTAAAACCTTAGACATGAAAGAGTATCCTATGCTTCGTAGGCCCAAATCTGCTTGTTTTCCTTCTAAATAATCCTCTGTTCCGTGTTTTACCATGGACTTGCTTATCGATTGTGCACTGTACATATTTGTGAGCACAAAACCCATTTCGCATGAGCAGCAGAAGCAGCAACAGAAGTTAATAAATTACACATCAATTGTTCAGTCAATGTCAAGTTACCCTGTAAAAAATATATACATATTTGTTGTGGCAGGAGATTGCGTTGCGTTGCGTCTTGGTTCTTGGAAGCAGCACCCACTGTGCACACACACACACACCCCACTGTACTGTTCGTACAGTCTGCTGTCTGCCAGTTACTGGCTGGCAGGCGGCTGTCAAATCAAATAATTGAACTTTCATTCCATTGTGAAAAATGAAGCAGAGGATCCAGTGGCAGTGGCAGTGGCAGTGCCAGTGGCAGCCACACATTAAAAGCGATTTAAAAAAGAAAAAAAAAGCAGGGAACGAAAGAAATGGAAACCGTGGAGCTCAACCGATATGAAATGGAAACCTTCTCTGTTCGTGGGAAAAACCTCCACACACACACAGTTGCACACACATTTTCTTCTTAATCCATTTTTGTACTCAACGTTAGCTGATGGATTACTCTCGTTCAAATGTCGAATCTTGTTAGTGGAAGCTTTTCCCCCACCAGGATGGTGGCTCCGCTTCCTGCCTGCCTGCCTGCCCCAACATATTGCAACAGCAACAAAAAGTGGAGGAAATAAAAAAACAACTGTGCCGTGGGGGCTGTTTCGCTGACATTCCGCGGGGAGGCAGAGGCTAACACATACTCACACACACACACACAAGTGTCGTCAGATTTGTCAAACTCCAGATTTCCAGAAAATCATTAGGAGTTCTCCCTCTATGCTATTATATATTTTCCCTTTTTTTTTGTATTCAAGAAAGTTTCTGTCGAAGTAAAGTTTCTCTTTAGCCAACTTTAAAGCCAAGTTAACACTGGCTATCGCCAGTCTCAGTCCCAGCTGTTATTCTTGGCCAGAATTTTGCCTTATTTTGTTTGCCCGATAATTACTAGCCAGCTTTTTCTGCTGCTTCTGCTGCTGCTGCTCCCGTTTGGGCCATTTAATTCCCCCGGGCCAAGGACTCTTTAGCATCCTAGGTACATGGCATCGTTTTTTTCGTTGCCTCGTTTTCGTTTTCATTTTCTTTGCACTGTGTTTTGCCCCTGGTTTTTTTGTTTGTTAACATTACCATTTTGATGTTGCCAATTTTCTGGCATTCTGTTGGCATTCCATTCCTGTTCTACTAATTTGTTGTTCCTCTGCTTTTCTGTTGGCTGTTTTTCTGTTGCCTGTTTCCTGGGGAGTTGCATAACAAAATGGAAATCTGTTAAGGGCCATGCATGGGAATTGTTTGCTTCCTTTGGTTTTGTTTGTTCTGTCGTTGATTTTATAACTTACGGTGATTTTGTTTCTCGCTTTTTTCTCTGCTTTTTGGTTTTTTTTCTACAATTTTTAAATTGGTCTTTCGGTATTTTTTCCGAATTAATTAATATTTGGTAATTTTATTTTATATTTTATTTGTAATAATTACGGTATTTATTTGTGGTATATTTTTTGGTATTTTTATTTAATTTAACTTTTTTACCAGGAAATACAAATTTGTGGGTATTTTTTAATTTTCTTAGTATTTTCTTGGTATTTTTTTAGATTAACTTTTTTTTATCAGGAAATACAATTTTGTTGGTATTTTTGGTATTTTTACTTATTTTGCTTAGTATTTTCTCCAGCTTAACTTTTTTCCTTAGGAAATAAAATTTTGTAGGTATTTTTTGGTATTTTCTTGGTATTTTGTCCGGATTAACTTTTTTTATCAGGAAATACAATTTTGTGGGTTTTCCTTTTATTCTTCTCGGCCTTCTTCTTCTATTTTGCGGTATTTTTTATAATAATGGTTTGGTATTTCCAAATTGATTTTCTTTGTTTTTTTATGTCAATCAAATAACCTTACAGCTTTTGCCTTAACGTTTGAATGAAATTAAATTCTTCGCTGTTTAATGTCATATTAAAACTCCACATCCGCATCCCCCATATAGCCATATATTCCATTGAGGAATCCACTTGGCAGTATGGCCATAAATTAGGTTTAAAGTTGGCCTAAGCTGTCTGGATAATTAGTTGGAATATCAAATTAGAGATGCGACTAAAGTGTACCCCATAAAAGTCACTAAAAGGAGACAATGACTTTAAATGGAATTTAAAATCCTATAAAAAGCATAAATTTTCTATAGAAACTCTTCCTATATTCATCGCATATTTTGTTTGCCTTTCCATTAGTCCCCGTATGCCCCGTGTGCTACCGTATATTTTGACTAGCCAAGCATAAACGGCCTAACCATCATAAAGAGCGGACTTCCTACTCCATACAAAAACCACAATGAGGGAAAATCCCCTTGTGTAATGGCCGCACCTGCAGTGCGTCAACTGAGCGCGCAATTTTCCTTTTATTTTTTTTGTTTGTAGGGCTTGACCAGCCAGCCCGCAAGCCACGCCCACACTGCCGCACACACACACACCATACATATGCAAAAATAAGCGTTGAATTTAATGACGTCGTAGCCGTAGTCGTAGTCGTGGTAGTAGCCCCCAAAGTTTGCGTCAATTTCCAGGACAAGCAAATCGCACAAAAGCTGTCATAAAAGTGTACGCAGTGGCAGTCCGTGTGTGTGTGTTATCCTGGATATACATACATACACATGTAGTATATTTATACTTATAGTATATATATACTTGCCGACAATAAAGCGGTTTATGTTCTAATTCTATTAGCTCAAAAGCAAGTGGTCAGGGGAGGCGGTCAGAGTGCTGTGGTGGCGGCGGCGGCTGTGCGGGCAGTCAAACGGAAGCCGTGGATTGCGATGCGTGTAGCAATTACCGGCAGACAAGAAGAAGAACCTCCGACTAAATGTGGGTCCCACATGCAATTGGCTTTTCTATGGGATACTCTGAGGTCCAAGGGAATACTCAAGTCATATGAGGTCATGTGAGGTACTCACTGAAATGGCTCTAACTTTCGGGGGAGTATTTATTATTTCAGGGTATTTTTATACTGTGTATTTCTTCCAAACATCTTTTTGATGTTTTGTTGTTGTCTTTGCTGGTATTTTTTCTGAATTTTAAACAAGAATTTTTTGAAATTTTCTTGTAGTTTCTGCTACAGTTTTGTTATTTATTTGGTATTTTAATACTTATGTTCTTTTTTTGTTAATTTTCTTTGATTTTGATATAGTTTGTTTAATTTTCTGATTTTTTTTTTTTATAAATTTTTTGGTATTTTTTGTTATTTTTTTGGTACTTTTTGAGTTTTTTGGTATTTTTTCGGTATATTTATACTTCTATTTTTCTTAATTTTCTTCATTTTATTGATACATTTTTCTAATGGTAGTTTTTCGAAATACTTTTTGGTATTTTACTATATTTTCTGAGTTTTTTATTGTTTATTTTGTAAACTTTTCATCTGTTTTAATCTTATTGCATTTTTTTGCATTTATGTTATGTTTTTTTGTATTTTTGGTTTGTTTTTTCTCAAGTTTCTTATGTTTATTAGGCAATGTGGCCTTTGCCCTTCTTGACGTTGTTGGTATTTGGTATCATTGGTATTTTACAGTCTGAGATTTGGTGCTTCCATGGGATACTCAGAGGCTGCTCAAAAGTCAATTTCATTTGACGTACTCAGAGATACATATATGCAGCTCTCTTACTCTCACTTGCCTGAGCGATATGGCCCTTAAAGGAAAAACGGAGGATGTCCCTCAATGATAAGGACACCGCATGGTACTCGTAAATGCAGCAAATCCTAAAGCGAATGAAAGCACAACTTTTACGATCCAGTGCTGGTAATAGACTCAATAAAATGCTGCCCTCTTCAAACACCCCAAAAATTAATCAAATATTAAGTAAAATAAAAATGTCAACGCACAGTGATTTTGTGTGTGTGCATGTGTGTGTAACTGAAGGTTAAATTGGGGAAAAGTGTGTGGAAAAGACAGGAGAAATGTCTTGCTTTCAGAGAGAAAATTGGCAAATGTTTTCATTAGATTTTTTGGGATTGGTTTAATGAATTGGAAATAATTGAAGCACTTGTGCTATAGAGCGTGGAATAAAGCGATAGAGCAATCGGATATATACTTTGAAATGGGAAGAGAAGAGGAGAATTGAGGAGAATTTTTAGAAAATAAAATTACTATTTTTTATCTTTTACCTCCTTTAAACTATTTCCTTGTTTTCTTTTTAAATTCTTTCTTGCTTCTAAATCAATATTTAGTTGAAAATATTATTGAAAAATGTCCCCTCTGTTTAAGGGTAAGTAAACAACATCTTCTTTTATGTGTAGACTCTGTAACGTAACTTATTTACGTGTCTTTTTTCCCCCCAGTGTGTGCCATCTTTTGTGTTCAACTTCTAGTCTGTCCTTTTCAATATGAATTTATGCCATGCCCTCCTTTTATTTCTCTTGCATTTTCTCTTTCATTTCTGTGCATCTTTTATTCTGTTTTATTCAATTTTATTCAATTTTTCAAGGGAAGGAGGAGGAGCAGCCAGCAGCAGCCTGTAACCCATTGTCAATCAACTGTTGGTCAAGTTTATAAAACTGTGCCATAACCCAGTTATAGCTGGAAAATGTCCGGAAAATATATGTGTGTATTTTTATGAGTATTCTTCAGCATTTTTTTCTTTCTTTTATCCACTATCCACAGGATCTGTGTGTGTGTGTGTGGCATGTGGCATTGGGGTATGCTCAAGTGCTTGCTAACAAAGTTAACACAAGATTACTAATACGCACCATTGTACGTGACTTTTTGCTGTCAGCGTAAATCAAGTTTCATTATGTGCCCAGGAGGGAGAGGAACAGCAGCAGCAGGAGGCAGGGTGAAAATGATGATGAAAATCTACAGATAGTAGAAGAAAATGGTAGGAGACTTTCCACCTGCAGGGCACAACTTTTGTGCTAATTGTGTGGCAGACAGAGAGGCAAAAAGAGAGCGAGAGAGAGGAGAGGCATACGCTTATAAATGCTATACCAAAATGGTTTTTAGTCTTGAGGCAAGTATCGGTAGAGAGAGAGCGAGTCTGTGGCAAGTTTGTAGCATAATTAAAGCATAGACATGCCTCCTGGGGGTAAGGACTACTAATGGCATTTGCATGTGAGGCACGCACGCACGCACCACCTGCCCGGGGCCAGTTACTACCAAAGTCAATGTCCAGTAAAAGATGGGGAGTATTTCATAGATATTTTCAGCAGATATTTCTAGATGGAAATGCAGCCACAGCTACTTATTATACGATGCATCCCCAAAAGAATATCTGGGCGAAAATAACATACAAATTTGTGTATATGTAGAGTGTAATTGATACGTGTATGTGTGCCGTCTCCATCTCCCTGTGGGGGTCGCACCAGAAACCCCAATCCAAAGACCGAGCTTGGCCTGATTTTTCTTAACTTTTTTTACCCTCCCATGTGTGATAGGTGGGGCTTTCCTTCATGTGTGTGAGTGGGGTATTTGCCTGCCTTTCCCCTTCATGTGTGCGCGAGGTTTTCTGTGTACCTTTTGTATCTCATATTTTGCGTGTGTGTGTGTGAGGGGGGGTAAGGGTTGAGGGTTGCAAAAGTTTTATATTTGAGTTCAAGTTTTTAAGAAGCTTTTAAATTGAAGCTCGTGACACATTGATGGCAAATTGGGGGCATGCCACACACAGACAAATACCACACCGCACCACACAGTCTCCTCTCTCTCCGATGAGCATCTACTATATATTTATGGCAGCTATAAGTTCCAGCTCTTGAGTTTCACTTCATTAAAATAGCAATAGAAAGGGATATGGGAAAACAAATGCCAACAGCAGAAGCCAGAATTTATATTGTGTTAATAGGAAGTATCCACAAGATACTGCCAACCTACCAGATTAAATATTCAATTATATTTCAAAGAGCATTTCCATGTTGGTTGGGTTGGGTGGGTCCATAAATAATTAAGGATATTTAACCACAAAATGAAATATTACACAGCTACAGCTACAAATATCTAATGATAATGAGAATCTATAGAAATTACAGCCACACCACAAGAACTGCAAGTAAAATGTCCCAGGTGTATGCCACCACAAGGCATGTGTGTGGCAAGGAATCACAGGAAAGGAGCAAAAGGCATAGAGAGAGAGAGGGAGAGAATCATTAACCGCAACACAGAGGAAGAAGAAGGCTGGAGCCGCAGCCATGCATTATAAATTTATCTGCTTTCTCAGCCTTACAGCAATGCACCACATTGTACGTCTTCCGTTTGCTCAGAGAGTGTGCGGGGGAGTGTGAAAACCTGTCAATGGCAGGGAGTGGGGGAAACAAATATGAAATCATTTGACCAACCAAAAAGGATATATGCAAAGGGAAAACCTCTTAACAATACAGTAAGACCCGAGTTAACACTGGCAAAACCGCTTTTCTCTCTCTGTGCCTTGTGGTTTTGACTACCATTTTGCATTATCTGCTCCTAAGAGTTTCAGAGGCTCTCAAAATGCATGAGGCAAGCATGAAATGCGTTCGACTGATTTGCATTTCCACTCGATGGAGAAGGAAGCCTCCTTATATCCTTGCACTATCCGCTGCTATCTGCTGCTATCAAATATTTGCCCTGACTGTGGCAAATGTGGCTTTTGTGGTCTCAGGCAGACAGTAATTCAATTAATATTTTACCTTTTCGTGCATCATGCTCACTCAATCTTTAAGCCACACATACCTGAAAAATACAGAGGGAAAGAGAGAGAGAGAGGAAAAGCCATTGTTAATATTACACACTCTTTGGATGTTGGAAAAGTTTTCAAGTTTGACGCTTAAGTATGACACAAAGTTTTATACTACTACATTTAGTAAGCCCCCGGAAAACCCTCGAGCACTAATAGCACGGTCAACGAGACGTATAATTAACGTGGGTGCAAAATGGGAGACAGCTGTGGGGCGGAGAAAGTGCCACTTAAACGGGGGGCACTGGGGGTGGCGGTAAGGTTTAAAAACTAAAGAGAAAGTCAAACATTTGTCACTTTGGGCGGTGCCCAGGCATCTTTCTGGTATTCTGTGGGGTATTTTAGCTGGTATTACACTGGTAACTGGTATTTTGTTTGAGTACTTAGAGGTATTTCTGGGACTACCATTAGGGTGTGTTTTGGGGCATAGGGATGTTTATGGGATTTCATTTTGTGAGGATTTCTGATAGTATTCTATTTTGGTTTGTGCTTTTCTGGTTTTTATATTTCTAGAACTTCTCCGGTATTTGATCTAGTATCACCCTAGTATTAGTCTATTCTTAAAGTATTTTTTAGGGAATAGAATAGGAATTTAAGAAATATTTTTGGTAATTTTTAGTATTTATCTAGGAATAGAATAGGAATTTTAAAGATGTTTTTGGTGTTTTCTAGTATTGTCTTCAAATTTGTATATCCTTTTATGCGATCTAGTATTTAATATCTAGTATTGGTATAATCTGGTATCTAGTATTTTCTGCTATTTTGTAGTACTTTCTGGTATTTTCTAGTCTTTTCTGGTATTTTATAGTTTTTTTCATATTCTGCTTATTTAAAGTTAATCTGTTCAATTGCTGATGCGATACAGCGCCTGCCACAACTTGCCACAAAACTTAAATAGCTGCACTTTTTCTTGGGTGGGGAGGGGCGTTGCCCTGATCCATGCTTCTGTTTCCATCTCTGGTCCCTGGTTCTGTCTCCCATCTCCCTCTATCTCCCTCTCTCTCTCTGTGTAAGTCATTAAATGAATGGCAGCACAGGCAAAAACCGCCGCCAGAATTCATCGCAGCACATAAAACGCACCACAGGCTGAAGAGTGACAAAGACGGGAGCGAGAGAGGGAGAGTCACACAGTCACAGTCAGAGTGAAAAAGCGGGATGAGTCGTCGGCGCAGTCAACGCCAGACATGAGTGAGCGAGAGATGAAGTGGCCCTGTCGCTGCTTTTGTCTTAAATTGGCTAATAAACTGCCATCTGTTGGATGGGCGGCGGTCGGACGGTGGACGGACGGACGGGTGAATCTCTGGGCCATCTTTTCGGTGAGGAGGTATCGGGCGTCAGGGGCGCCCTGGGCGTGTGACTTTATGCGGTTGGCAAAGTTGAAATGCTTGCGGCTTCATTAAGCGCTCATAACATGAAGCACATGAAATTGAAATGTTTTCGGGAGCTCGCGTTTCAAATCTCTGCACTGCACAGTGGACCAAAAACTATCGACCAGAAAATGGTGAACATTTTATTGGGCTTTTTGCGGGCAGAGAGGGTTTTGAGACTTGAAAAGCAAAATTCACATATAAAAGCTCTGTATTCTGACATTTTTTCAATTGCATTTGGTTTGGTATGTTTTTTTGGGGCTATGCTAGTATTTTTGGAATAGTTTTTTGGTATTTTGTGTCTTACTGTTCTATGTTAAGGAGTAAGTTTTAGAATAGTATTAACCAAGGATGGATCTAGTTCTTGTGTATCTTTTGTAGACGTTTTTCTTGTACTTTTTTAAGCATTTTGTAGTATTTTCTGGTGGGATATTTAGGCAGTAGTTTTTAGTATTTTATCAGTATTTTGTCAATATTTTAGCAGTATTCTATCAATATTTTATCAGCATTTTATCAGTATTTTAGTCTGTATTTTATGGTTTTTTTCTATTACAATAACCAAATTTTACCTAGCGTTTCATTTAGATTTTTGTAGTGTTTTCTGGTATTTTTTTCTTATTACTATCCAAGCTTTTGTAACCGATTTCCCGTATTAGCGTGACTGTTCTTTAGTATTTAAATAAATATTCCTTTAAAATACTTTAAAGTTTAAGTTAAATCAGGTAACAATGTCGTCTCCCTTCTGTCCCTGCTCCTCCGTCTCTGCCTGTTTTCTCTGTCTTTGAATTTACCCCTCGTTTTGTGGCGTCACCAACGTTATGTGTGTGTGCAAAATGTCTCTAATGAAATATTTCTGTGGCAAAGTAGAAAATTTTAATTGAAATTATAACTAACACACACAGCACACAGCATACAGCCATGGCTCCACGGAGCAAACACGAATTCAGTTTTATTGAAAAATACTTGGCAGGACGAGAGCTCTGTCCTGGCCTGTCCTGGCCGGGCTTGTTTGTCGTGCCACTAAAACTAATAGATACAAAACGCACATAATTAAATCATTTTGGAATGGAATTCCCATTCGAACTTATTGATTCGCTGCATATTCATGGCAAAACATTCATTTTAATTGCAAATTTCATTCGAAAAGAGTGACAGAGAGAGAGAGAGAGAGAGAGAGAGAGAGAGAGAGAGAGAGAGAGAGGGAGAGTCGGCAAAGTGAATGTCTTAATTAAAAGAGAGAGCATTGATTAGTTTTTGTGGGCCATTAAATGAACCCTAAAGTGAAGGGCATACGACTCCATTTCTTATGAATAAATTTGTGAAAAGCGGGGTATTTTCCTCTGGTTTTATGATGAGGGTCGATGGATTAGAGAGCGAGAGAGGAGATTTCCTTGCCACACACACACACAACTTTGTTGCGGTTTATGTGCCGCGGAGAGCACATAAAATGTGTGTTTGTTGTTTGGTTTTGTTTTATGTACATTCTCTCTCTCTCTCTCTTTCGATGGCTTTTTGTTGCTTATTGTCAAAGTTTCAGGCCAAGTAGTGCGTAAAATTTTCGAATCCGAAGTTGAGTCATAAATTTCCAAAATTATTGCCAACAATTGAAGTTGTCCCTGGCATCGTTTCTCAGTGGTAGGCTCTCAATAAATATCTTTCGGGTTGCTGGTATTTTTATGGCCTTTTATTGAAGAGATTTTATGTTCGGCTTTCTAGAAAGAATATTTCATTAGATTAAAGCAATTTCCCTCTACTAATGACAGAGTTTTCCTTCTTTAATGATTTGTTTGGCTTTTGTTTAAGCATTTTCCTGCTCACTAGTAATTACAAGACACACATTCGGTCTTTGGTCCAAGTTTCTGTCGAAGCAAACATTTCGCTTTCAGTGGAACTTGCATCCTGCCTCGGCCCCATCTCCCTCTGCCTCTCTGTTTGTTGGCCAACAACTACTTGTGCAACAAAGTCTGACAAACTCATTAACTCATTATCTGTGCAAGAAGTTGACACAACGCTCCAGTAACTTTTCCCAGAGGCGACAGAGCAGATGGCAAATGATCATCGGCAGCAGCAGCAGCAGCATCCAAGACACACAAACTAAGCAGCCATTCCCGCCTTTAATTAGTTGCCATTTGCATATGACGATGATGATAAAGAACGTCCTGGCAATTGCATTATGTTTCAAGCCCGCATCTTCGCTGGGATTCCATCTGCCTGCCTGCCTCATTGGACACCTTAATTGATGCTAATTGATTGAACATGAACGCTGATGATCCTGCCCCTGCTCTGTTCTGCTCTGTTTGCCTTTCGCTGATTGCCTCAGATTTACGATTGACCAAAAATTAAATAAAAGGAAATTACGAGACACAGAATGAGCGGGTGCCTCTCTGTGTCCTGCTGTAAGTCCTTGCTGCCTGTTATCGCATTTACAGATCAGGGCTGGGCGTCGCGCCTCTGGTCAACAGATTTCTTTTATTTCATTTTGCGCAACAAATTTGATTTAATTTTGGCCCAGCCCGGGAAAACCCTTTCGCAAAGCCTCTCGTATGTGGAAAATGGCCCTTTGTTGTTGCTTCAATAACAATTTCCACACAAAACAGCAACAGCAACAGAAACCATGTCCGTGTCCATGAAAATGGTGGCATGTCGAGTGTATTAAATTGCCATTTATTTGATTTTTGTTTTTTTTCCCGCTTTTCCAGCTTCCAGCTTTTGTGTCCTATTTTTTTATTGTTGCTTTCGCCCTGCTTTACATTTGGTATTCTCTGTGCCTTTTTTGTTGTTTTTTTCTTTTTGGGAGCATATTTTTTGGTGCGCATTTAAATAATGTTTATATTTGTACAACGGCAAGGATTTGTATTGTTTTCTGATATCTGTCTAAGGCTTTTGTGGGGTGTGGGGTGGGTTGGGTTGGGGTGGGGTAGGCTTTGGTGCGTGAGATTTGTAGATGAATCAAGCTGTGACTCTGCGCCTTGGGGATTGTCTGAGCAGATACACAGGATGAAAGGGACAAGGAGGAGCTTGATGATGGAGGAGCAGCTGCGTGTCAGAGGTCTCTGCAGGATTGGAGTGGCTCCTTCCGGGGGGAAATGGATGGATGACACGTGGAAGCTGAAAATCCGCATGGACACCACTGGGGCTTTCCTTTTTTATTTATCTGGGATATATTGCCTCTTAGTTGTTTAGTATTTTCTGGTTTTTTTTGTATTCGGTCTTTTATTGGTATTTTTTGGTATTTAATTTGTATTTTCTGGCATTTTATTGGTATTTTCTGGTACTTTATTGGTATTTTTGGTATTTAATTGGTATTTATCATTTCATTTTATATTTCATTAGAGTTTTTTTGAAATAAAAATTGTAACTATCATTTGTTTTGGTATTTTTATAGTATTTTCAGAAGTTTTTCAGTATTTTATGGAATTTTCTGAAAGAATGTTTCCAGAATGAGTTTGGTTTACTGTTGGTATTTTTTATATTTTAGTATTTTATTTGGTATGTTTTGGTATAGTCTAGTATTTTTCAGTATTTTCTAATATTTTATAGTATTTTCCAAATTTGTTTTAATTTGGTAGTTTATACATATATTTTAGCATTTTTCTTGTATTTTTTAGTATTTTCTAGTATTTTCAGTATTTCTGATATTTTGTAGTATTTTCTAATATTTATTTCTGTTTAGTTTTGATTTCTTGCTATAATATCATTGTTGTCAACAATTGGTGATTACTTTCGAGTATTTTCTAGTTTATTTTACATTTGTACTTAATTTCTAAAGCTCTTTTTGATTTCACGAGTTTTTAATGTTCCAGCCTTCATTTATATTTGTTTTCGGTTGTTTTTGGTCAAATTTCCTGTCTCGTTTTCTTTTGGGTCAAGCAGCGCCGAAAACCGAAGGAGTCGACTTGACTTTTATGGCGGTCATAAAAAGGATTTTAATGTGTTTTATCGGCCCCCCGCCGCCGCCATGGCCCCTGGCCGAAAGCGGAAGTGTAGCCAGAAATGCGAAAGCAAACTTCTGCTCTGCTGTCCTTCACATAAATCGACTGCGAAAAAACATACTACAGGAAACGACACGAAAGGAATGGGCGAAAGTCCAATGGAATTATGCGTGAGCGCACATCAAATGAGGAACAAACGATGTTTCTTCGGCTACTCCTGGAATTTATGGCAGGACTTGGCCAGGACTTTGCGCATGGGATAGGATAGGCCTTTAAGGCATTGACTTTGCCCGCATCCAAATCAAGTTGTCAAGGACGTGGGCGGGCGTATGCTATGGTCAAGGGGAGGACCTAGGAAAACAGTCAAATGAGTTGGCATAAATCCTCACCCTGAGGGCAGGTCGCAGCCGCTCGCTCTCCGCAAAGTTCTGGCTCGCTCCGCTGACAATCTGTCAGGTGCCACTTAACATAAAGGTTCCGTTCCGGAAGGGGGGGAGGGGAGAGAGAAGCTGTGGGTGGACTTGGTTTTGGTGTTTACCTTTAGCTTTTAGCATGCATGGAAATCCTTCAAAGCAATCAATTTGTTTTTATTGAATTTTCGGCAACGGAACGCCTGGCCAGGGCAGGGCAGGGCAGGGCAGGGCAGGCCACACCACTCCAGTCGCCACTTCCTGTGGCAGCACGAAGGACATTCATTTTGAGTACGCATGACACGCTTCAAGAGAGAAGGAGGAGAAGCAGCCGCAGGAGGAGCAAAAGGAGCAGCAGCAGGAGGAGCAAAAGCAGGAACAGCAGGAGCATCAGGATCAGCAGTGGCAATACCATATCCTGCTATGCTGCTACCTGGGCGCAGGAGTGACGTATTGGCTAAGCATTTGTTGTGGCAGTGGAGACTACTCCCAATGGCTCACTGCCCCCCTGGATCCCTGGAACATCTCCTTTTTATTGGTTTTTCCTGCTGGTCAGGGCAATTTTCATGTGTCTCTGGTTGTCAAAATTTTGCTGTCTGCTACTCAAAATACAAAAAACGTAACTAACGTTAAGTATACGACGGGTGTAGAAACACAACCCCCTCTCTACCACTGTATTGTGTGGGTTTTGTTACCCTGTTTTCGGGGTTTTGCACCCATTGTTTGTGTTTGTCTCTACTTTTTCTTTTCGCCTGCCATTTTTTTCGGTTGTTCTGTACCGCTGGCCCATTTTTCAAATAGATGTCTATCGGTCTTTGGCTCCTTTTCAAAGTTTTTGGCATTTTACATGTGCTAACCAACAAAAGGGCACACCAAGCACCCCGCACAGCCCGCACAGCCCGCTCTGCCCGCTCTTCTTGCTCTCCTTGCTCTCCCTGCTCTCCCCTCACTACCCTGCTTTACCTCCTTCTCTGTGGATTTGGTGAACGGATAGCAGAATGTGTGGGTGAATGGTGAACGGTAAGCGGATGAGTGGGTGAGTGAATGAGTGTTCGAATGAGTGGTGTAGCGTGTTCTGTGTGGCTTTGGTGTTTCGATGTAGCTTTGCTGCGGCTTGAGTGCTGTTGGCTTTTGCCGCCCATCGATTGTTATCCCAGCAGTAAAGTGGCATGAATCAAAACCATCCATCGGTTGCGCTGTTTCTGTTTGGGGGAGATACTTTTATAGAGATATTTTTGGTGCGAAATTGAATGCAGAAATACTATGTATATACATAAATATTTATCGCATATTATTATGTTATAATAATTTGCTTGTTTTGCTGATTGATTTTCAAATCAAATTGATGAATTTCCATTTCCAATTTCCAATTGTGTTCTGTGGCGGCGAAAAATGCAGTTGAAACCTCATTTGAATGTTTAATTTATCTATTATTTTGCTTGAATATTAAACTACTTTAAACACTAAAAAAGTTTAGATTTTTAAGGGAATTTAAGGCAGAAATAATATAAATAATTTAGCGAGAAATTCAGGTTGAAATTTGGTTATAAATTAGTAAGAAATTTTGGTTAAATTTAAAAAAAATATGAGCTGGAATTCTGTGAAATACAAAATGAAATTCGGAGAAATTTCTGAACAAAATAAATGCTATTTTTTCTAAGAAAATTCTGTCATTGTTTTTAGTTTCGCTCTGCTTTTTTCTTGTGGAAATCTTGTGCTTAAAATACATAAATAAAACTGCGAGTCCCGCCCACAATTATCACCCGCCTCCCACAAGACTGTAATTGTGTTTGTGCCTGGGGTTGGTGTTGAAATATTATTGTTAAGGGTAGCCAAGCCGTGTAAAACGATTCTTCTTCGCCATTTTTTTCGGCTTTCGACCCTCCCCGACTCCCCTGCCCTCCCCTCCGACTCCCCTTCCTTTCTTTGTTGCTGCTTCCCCGCCCTGCTGTGTATTTCTATTTCTTGCAATTATTATAAAATGCCGCAGACCCCAACCATCGAAGGACAAAAGCCGCACAGTTCTTAATGGTGGCGGTGGCGTCCTGCTCCTTGGAGACTCATTTTCAAGTGCTGGGCCGACACCGCACCGCACCGCCCAGCCTCAGCGTCAGCCTCTCTGCCTCTGCCTCAGCCATTTGCTCAAGTGGGTCAGCGGCAGTCGGTCGCCCAAGTGGTGCTTTAGAGAGGCAGCAACAGCAGCAGCAGCAGAAGGAGGCAGCAGCAGAATGTGGCAACAGTTCAAGGATTTTATTGTGGCAAGAGCATTGTAATTGAATGTGCAATGGCATTACGCAGTGAGAAAGAGAAGAAGAGGGAGCTCTAAATGCTGCCTGCTGTGTGCCGCCTATTTGTATGCAACATTTAATTGCATTTCAGGGCAGAGAATAACCCTATTTCAGTATTTTTTTAGCATTCGTATCAGTCTAGTATTTCCGGAGAGCGCTGAAACCTTGAAAGGGATACGAGTTGAAATCTTATTATCCAACTATGTATCTACACATCTATCTATCTATCTATCCATCTATCTATCTATCTATCTATCTTTATCCTCAAACGAATCCCTAAACGTATCTATTTTTGTGAGGTATTTGCCCTTTTGGATCCTCTATTTAATCCCCTACAAATCAGCTTAAACACTTTTTATTATTCAGTTTTTTGTTTATTTTCTTTGCCACACATTTCCACCTCTCTCTCTCTCTCTCGCTCTCTCTTTTACTCTTGCCCCCCAAACACGTGCCACAGAGAGACTCTTGTTTCAGGGGCTGTTGTTGTTTTCATCACTTTTCACATTTCCGCTTGCCCTTCTTTCGCCCCTCTTTTTCCCCTCTTTTTGATACTCTTTTCTAGTTTTACTACTATTTTTCAACTACTGCTCTTTCCACTTGTTTCTCTGCCTTTTTTTTTTATCAACTTAATTCACATGCCAGACGGTGACCAAATCTCCCCCCTCCTCCTCCTCCTAGTACTGCTTTCCACTCAGAACTCAATCAACAAACTGAAGGACCTCCGGACTGACCCACATTTTATGGCAAATTTTGGCCAAAAAGCACAGACCTACTCTCCCAAAAAAAGGCCCACAAAATAAAACCCTAAAAAGGCATACATATATATCGTATATATCTGTATGTCTATGCATTTTCCAGGGGGTTGGGGGGGGGGGTGTGGCTACAGGGCGACGGCTTATCACTCGGGTTCCAGACCATTGCGTATTAAAAACATTTTTGTTACGCCAATAAAAACGAGCTGGAGCAAAGAATTTTGCATAATTCGTGGCCATAAAAAATGAGACTAAAAGCAAAAGTTGCTGTTGACAGAATTTTCTTTTCGGGCGTCAAAAACTAGAGGGGACAAAATGGGTTGGGTTTAGTGTGCGAGTGTAACGCCATTTGGTTTATAATTCGAGGTCCTAGTTTGATGTGTGTCCTGCAGACAGTGAGGGTTTCTAGGGGATTTTTATTGACTGCACTGCGAGAAAAGAGGATGAGAAAGAGTGGAACTGTGAGAGAGGAATGAATATCTAGGGAAAACACAGGTAAAAAACTAAAATGAAATTTAAATAAAATATTTGAGTAGCTAAGAAATAAATAAACAAAATTATACTTACAAAATTTAATGGAAAAAATCAAAATTAAAACAAGAAACTAAAAAGTAAAACTAGACCTTGAAATAATACGAAAATAAAGTAAAATTTAAATGAAATATTTGAGTAATGAAAATATAAATTGAAATAAAAAGAAAATAAATAAAAATATGAATAATAAACTTAAAAAAAAAACAATAAAATATTTGAATACTTAGGAAATAAATAAAAAAAATTATTAAAAAAAAAGTAAAAATAAATAAAAATATGGATAATAAACTTAAATAAACTAAACTAAGATTAAATTTAAATAAAATATTTGAATACTTAAGAAATACAAAAATAAAAATATTACTTAAAGAATTTACTGAAAAATAATAAATAAAATTTTAAACAAGAAACTGAAAAGTAAAAATAGGCCTTAAAAAAATATTATCAAAGAATGTAATAAAATATAAATAAAAGTAAATAAAAATATATGCAAAAATAAAACATATAAAAATGTAATTAAAATATTTAAATATGAAACAAATTTAACTGTGATTTTGTAATAAAGGTTTGTCTTTTTTATTTGTGTGTGTTTCTTCTGTAAAAATGATAAAAATCATCAGAAATTATTGTTTTTCCCACAGTGTTTTTTTTTGTAAAAATGACCCAAAAGGCGACAGAGACAGCATGAGCTGGGGGACAGAGACAGCATGAGCTGGAACAGCGATGAGGAAAAGCATGAAAAGTCATAGAAACGTCAGGAGAAGTCATAGGCGTAACAGAGAAACGTATAGCGAAAACGTGAGAAGAAGGACAAAGGAGTAGCAGCAGAAGTCGCTGGAGAAATTACTCCTAGAATGGAGGAGGAGAAGGAGGAGTAGCGGCAGAAGATATCACAGGAAGATGCCCATGAAAGGGGCATCCGCGGAGGATGTGCCCAGCAGAACCCTTGGACATCAAACTTGCTCTTGGTTGCTGCTCCCACTGGACGCCTGATGCTGTAAATGTGCTCGTAGATTTGAGGCCATTGGGCAGCCTCCAGAGTAGAGCAGAGCGTTGGCCATTTGTCAGATGAGAAAAAAGCCTGGCACAGAACTACGTATGTGTGTGTATGTGTGTGTGTATATTGTTTGTCATTAACAAGGTCGAGCAGAAGGAAGAGCAGCGCCCAGGCAGGCAGCAGCATCATGAATGAAGGAAAAACTAAACTCGCTTTGATGAAGGCAAGCTGTTACACAAACAGAGCGAGAGAGTGAGAGAGCGACAGAGAGCCACACAGAGATAACAAGAGAGAAAGATAGATGGGGAAAATGCACGGGAAAAGTTGTGCGGAAAGTGTGAAGCGCGCGGTCCGAAACAAAAAAAAAAACAGAATATAAAAACGCCTGACATTAATTTTGTTTTCATAACGTGAATGCCAGAACCCTTCAACCCGTCAACCCCTTTGCAGGTCTGCCAGCCAAATGAAGACACTTTGTTGCACTGTTTGTTGCCCCTGGTTTTCGCTCTCTGTCTCTCTCTTTCAGGGTTTCCTTTGCAAGCCAAAGCGAGAGCTTGATTGACATGATGTCTGTCTGTCTGTCTGTCTGTCGTGTGTCCTGCTGCCTCTCTGCTGCAACTGTCCGTGACATCAAATAACACAAAAAAGTAAGAAGAAAATCCTGAAAATGAGTGAAAAACCCAACAACAAGTGTAAAAACAAATTAGCACACAGTTCTGCTGCTTTACAGAGCTGCTGCTGCTGCTCGTTGGCTGCCTGGGATTCTGATGCATTTTTGACAATGAAACGGCAGATGACGGCAGTCTCCTCCCTATCAAAGGCGACAACAGGCAACAAGTCAAGGCTGAGAGAACAGGCAAACCAGCGAGAAAAAAAGTGGGGGGAAATAAGGGCTAAGACTGGGGAGAAAAGTGGGGGTAAATAAGGGCTAAGACTGGGGCGAAAAGTGGGGGTAAATAAGGGCTAATGCTGGAGAGAAAAGTGAGGAGTTATTAGGGTAAAAAAGAGAAGAGAAAAGTAAATAAATGTAAGGTAACAAAACAGGAGGAGCTGCGGGAGAGTCTCTGAAAGAAAGTGCAGAAAATACCCCTAAGAAAGTAGAAAGAAGCCTCCACAGATGGCACTGAATATGCGCCCAGAATCCAGGAAGCCTGCCCCGCCTTTTCCGCTGTAAATTAACTTGAATAATTCTCTGCCCCCCCAAAAAAAGGAAAATAAATAACTGGGTTACGGGAGTAAATAACACACGAAAGAAAAAAACTCAACAATTTCTGTGCTGCTGGGGCTGCCTGCCTGCTATTCATGCCACAGCTCCACCGAGTCAAGTCACGGGGTTCTGCTATTCATGCCACAGATGTAGTCAAGGGGGCAAGCCCCAGCACACACACACGAACACACACACTCACACACATTTCGTATTACATTTAATTTATTTAAAGCTTGCATTTTCACACTCCAACGCTCCTGGCCCCCGTCCACTGTTGCGGCACTCTTTTCCAGTGAATTTTCCAGCAGGATAATGTTTTGGGGGTTCCGTTGCCACATTTATTTTCGGCATTGTTCCGCCGCCGTTGATTTGCATAGAAAGAACAAAAGGGACGCAGGACGAGCTTTAAAACTGCGCTTCTGTTTTCCTGCATTGATTTCAAGGTTGCAGCATGCCGCACCATCACCACAAATGGGAGAATGGAAAAATGTAACTGCAAAGCGGAAAAGTTCTCTGTTGTAATTATGGAAATTCATGGAAAAGCGACTGACTGGGACTGGGACTGAGTTTCCCTCATTTTGCATTGCTCATTGTTTTCTCAATGTCATTGTCGCTGCCGCACGATGATGTTGCATGCATTTCCTTCTTCATGATGTGCATTCGGTGGCATTGTTTGGGGCATTACGTGGTGATAGTTATATGCCGCTTTTATGTGTGGCAGCTGCCTGGTGGCTCAATGATTTTCATGATTTTTCTTTGTGTTTTTCTCTCTCGATTTTTGTGTGCTTTTTTCTCTGTTCATTTTCAATTAATCACAAGCCTTGCCACATAATGTGGCATATTTCAAGGTCCCTTTCCATTCTCTATCGAAGTGAATGCCACTTGAATATGGAAACTACAGCCGAGTGAATGAATGAATGAGCGAATGAATGATTGAATGCGCAGAATATTAATTGCCATTGCCCTCATAATTCTTTCTGTTTGCCCTTGTGCCACCTCTTGCTTTCTCCTCTTGCTGCCTCCCCTTTCTGCCTCATCTGTCTGCTCTCCTTTTTTTGTTGCTTGGTTGTCAACGGCATTGTCTTACGATAAGAAAGATTCGTCCTGCCCCTGCTGCTCCTCCTGCCCCTCCTGGGTATTATTGACAGGGCAACATAATAAACATAAATCAAGTGTCGCTCTGGCTGGTGGGGGGCAGGAGGCAGGAGTCGCTGGGCAGCCAGCCCGTGCCACACATTGCATATCATACTCGTCATTGTTTTTATTAACGAAATACAAGACCAGAGAGCGAGTGAGAGCGAGCGAGACAGCGAGCGACTCCTTCATCTCGTAAATAAAAGGAAATACAATTCCGCTCTAATGAAATCCCTGTGTGCGGGTGTGAGTGCGGCTCCTTGTGCGGCATGTGGCATGTGGCATGAATTTTACTGCTTACTTTTCTCTCTGGCTTTACTTAATGGATATTTATCTGCAGATTTTCGTTGGCTCTCCGGAAATTGATTTCAGCAAACAATCCAAAACCAAATTTCTTTGCTCCAATTAAAGCACTTACCAGGCAAAAATGTGTGCCGCAAATGAGTTTTAAGCCCCTTTGTGGCAAGATGTAAGACATCATTTTTAAGCACAGATTTTGACTTTGTTTTTTGACATATATTATAAGTCCTTATGTGCTTTCTGTGATGTTATTAACTCGTTGTTTGCGAACCCCAAAAGAAAATGTCAAGTGCGGGGGAAATGCTTCAGAATTAAAAGAAGACTGTCACATGGGGGGCTGATTGTTGCTGTTGGTTGTCTTTGAAATACTTTTTTGTGTCACTTTTTTGTCTCCGAAATATCAGTCTCTTGAGGGAATTGATTAAGGAAACAATAAGGTTAAATGTAGAAGTTAAGGCGGAGAAAACGTGGGAGATGTTTGAGTGAATATGTGGGAAATATGAAAAGGGAAAGATGGAGTTGTGTTTGAGGAGAATTTAGGCTATTGTTTGGCCTTTAAAAGAGCTTCAATCATTAGTGAAAGACTTTACTGGGAGGTAACCTAAGAGAATGGTATAAATGAAAGGTTTCTTCTACATATATGATTACAGGAATATTCTTAAAAGATTTTAAGGGGATTGATTTTAAGGGGAAATAAGCTGGAATACTCATATGTTTTAGAAGGATTACTAGTCCTAGAGCAGAAACAAGATTTGAGGTATGATTGGTGAAAGTTAAAGGGTTTGAGGGATCGTTCTGTAACTGTTATATGCTTAGAGGAAAGCCCTGTAACTGCTATTTGCCTAATAGAAACTGTAACTCCTGTAACTGATGTCTACTTTAAAAGGGAGTCTTGTATGTATACCATATGCTTAAGGGGCAGAGTCCGTGGGAGTCACTCATTCCCTCAGAGTCTCAGATCTTCCTTTTAAAACCGCATTTTTATGACAAGACCCGAATTGAAGCTGACAGACAGTAAGACCCCCCTCTCTCTCTCTCTCTCTCCCCCTCCCACGTCTCACGCATTGATATTTTATGGCACTTTAGAGGATTAGAAAATTTGACTTGAAGGAGCGCTTGACTTTTCCGCGGAAAAGCGTTAAACGAGCGCCTGGAGACCTTGAGGCTTGCCACAAATGTGGCTACATGCGGCGTCTGCGTGATAAATGTAACATTTTTTAAACGCATTCGCATTTAAATCAATATTTGCTTTCTTTAAACATATTCTTTTATGCAAATATAAATATATATGTATATATTTTTATTAATTATAATTGCAAAGTGGATGCCACAGAGTGGGGTGCCACAGAATGGATTCGCAGATATATTTATCACATGTGCAGCATTTTTTTTTCTTTTAATTTTCAGGGGGAAAAACGAATTGCTGCTCATTTAATTGCAGCCGCAATGGAAATTTACGAGGCGACAAGAGGAAAGGGGAGATTTTTACTCCTCCTCCCCTCTCTTCAATCTCTCCTCCTCTCTCTCTTCAATCTCTCCTCCTCGCCCTTCAATCTCCTATTAATCTCCTCTTCAATCTCCTCTTCAATCTCCTTTTGCCATTCCCCCGAATGTCTGACATTTTTATGATAATTGAAAGTGAAAACAGGACTGCAGATTGCAACCCATAAACATAAACGTGTATAGTACATACGCCATAAAAAGCGAAAAGTATCTTCGTTTAATTTCGCTAATCAAAGAACTTCCCCTCCCCCAGCCACTACTCGTTAACTGCCCCCTTTTTTGGGTGCTATTCAATTACACTGACTGCCAAAAAACACTGGAAATATCAAGCAATTAAATGATGGCTCGCAAAAACAAAAACGGAAAGGCAATCCTTAATTAATTTCCAATTTTTGTCAATCACAAAAAAAGAAAAAGCCGAAATTCGTGTCATAAATTTGTGATTTTTTTGGGGTTGTAGCAGAGTGTGTGATACGCTCGTAATAACTGTAAAATATATGTATGTATATTCCCTGGCCGATAAAAACAATTAATTGGAACTGCAGAGCATTCAGCAGCGGCAGCATCAGCATTCATTCAGCATTCATTTCCATTATGAATATGTCAATGGGCGGGAGGGGGAAATGCATGGAAAAAGCTACACGAAGTGCAGGGGGGGAGGGGGGTGGCAAACGGTTAGAGCTCCTCTTCACATGTGCCACATGTGCCATGTTTTAAACGAATTTAATTATTGTCCAAGTGCTGAAATATGAGGCAACATTTATTTATGGGACATGCAATGGAAACGGGAACGAAGGACTCCTACTCGTTGCCACTGGATTCGAGTAGGAGTCCTCGTCGTTGGGACAGGAGAAAAGCTTCATTTCTGTCTCTTTATTTTCATAGTGCATGTGTGTGTGTGCAGTGTGGCTGTGTTCCTGTAGGAGGGTTCACCTGTCCTGCCGCACTACCTGGTCGGATCACTGGTCGTATGAGTTATGGCCATGGCTGGATATGGGGGTTGGGGCGTATGATTAATATTCAATTACAAGGCAGACGATATTCTGTTTGCACTGGGCAAAAACAGAGCTCTACATGCAACAGCAGTTCTCTCTGCTTGCTGCCTTTGTGGAAAAACTTTGCTAATTGCCATCATCAATGGCACCAGAAATGGCACTTTTCTGTGCTCTTAATCGCGAAAATAGGAAACCAAAAATACACAGAAATTAATTGAAAGGGTACCTCTTGAAAAAATGTGTATTATAATGGGGAAATGGATATTTATTAAAAGTATTTTGACAGAAATTTTATGTTTTTACAGAGATTTTTCTAGCTACAGTCCTAGCAAATTGACTTCAAATTTATTGAAATTGTATTACTTTTATATTAACAATAGATTTTTAAAGGGTATCAATACGTCTAGGAGTCTTTTTGAGCTATCTTTACGGCTATCTTTTATCCTTAAGGGTATCCAAAGCGTCGAAAGCTTTCCATTTTGTGTTCCTCTTGTTTTTCGTATTTTTTTGTTAAGCAAATTTGTGCTTGTTTCTCTCTTCTGCTGCTTCTGTGCTGCTGCTTCTTTGGGCCACATGTGCCTTCATTTGATTTAATTATCCCAGTGCGGGGTGCCAGTGTGCCCAACCCACACGTTCCACACGCAATACTCACTTGAAAACCAGAGGCAGCAGCCTGGGGACAAATTATAATATATATTTCCATATTTAAGGCAGAATTTTAAACCCAAAATACAATTGAATAATAGCAAAAATGCAAAATGGAAAATAATTTTATTTTAACTAAACATTTATTCGTGATTTATTGTGATTCTTATGGGGGGAATATATAGGTACATACATACATATGTAGTAGTGTGTGTGTTTTTCTTATCTAAAACTAGAATTACTCCATGCTCGAGAGTTTTCTTGAGTTCTGTGCGTATCCTTAAGGATTCGTGCATTGCGTGTAGCTTTCGCATGAAAATGAATCAGAATTCATTTGCCATTTGACAAGGCCAATGTCCCATGATTTATGGACACCATTATTTTATGTTTAGCTGCACGGATTCTCCCTCTCTCTCTCTCTCTGTTTCTCTTGGATTCGTGACATATTATTAAGTACTGCAATTGCTTTTGGTTGGGGGTAGGGCTGGGGTTAAGCTTTATTTTGGGGCATAATTTCCATTCTTATCGTAGCAGAGTTTATGGCAGCAGTTTCCCACTCTAACGTGAAAATGCGGAAAGTGGAAATGGTGTGTTCGTGTGAATAGTTCTGTTGTTCATTTCCCAATGGAGTTTTGTTTGTTTTATTTTTTTTGTTGTTTGCCATTGGAATTAAAAATTAATTGCTATTTTTATAGCCAAAACCCAAAAACCTTTTTCCTTTTTTTGCCACATTCCTCCTTCTCGTTTGCTCTCTGTGTTGATTGTATTTTTTAATGACATGTGCAATTATTTGTTTGTTTGTTTTACGAATAACAAATGCAGCACAGCACTCTCGCGGCGCGTCGCGTCGCCTTGCGCGATATGTATGCAGTAAAATTAATTAATCATTGTGCTTTTATCAACCTTTGTGTTGTAAATCAAACGGGGATTCTTTTTTGTTTATTGCCAAAGCCCTGCATGAACACACCACAGGCGAAAATACTAACAATGGCATAAGGTACTCGCTCCCTTTTGGTAGCTTCGATCACTTGGATTAAGGTTAATTTACTAATAAGGTGGGGTCTTTAGCACAACTGCTCTCATTGCTTTCGCTCTTTTCTCTCTGAGCGCCTAAGGAGTTAGAGCGAATAGAGCATCGATGGGCATCGAACGACGAGTCGTCACCTTATTGGTAAACATACCTTGACTTGGAGCAATGCATTGCAGTTAATTTTTGTCTATTCCTTCATTCTCCTCCTCCATGCAAAACGACACTCACCGTTTCTTAGCCTGTAGGGAGAACGAGATAGCAATACAACAAAAACTTACATATGCTGTTGTTGCTTTTGCTTCTCAATGAAAAGATCAGCATGGGCAGTTTTTGCCTTGCTTCCATCTCTTCTTCGCCTTGACGCCTGAGACGTGATTGAACATGCATGGGCTGGCAGGGCAGTGAATTGTGTCCTCAACTATGATATTTGGTTGTGCATTTCTATGAGAATTAATCTCTATTTCTGTTTTGTATGTTTCTGTGAGAGCTGGTAGAGCTTGTCAAGCATTCAGAGAGAAGAATAGACCCATTTATTATGGAATTTATATCCATATTTCCAACTACTTAGGTACACATTTCGAACTGCAGATTCCCTCAATAATTACGATAATTTCTCTTCCTGATAAATCATTACTGAACTACTGGCAGTGGAGTCTAGCTGCAATTTCCATGTTCAGTTCATTCATTCATTGATTCCATGGAAATTTCATTTGCCGTCTGCTTAATGAGCGACAAAACCGAAAGCACTTATTAATTGATGCATTTAAGTGGATGCCTGATTGCATGTAAATATGTATGTATGTATGTGTACCCCTTTGGTAGCGTCATCCTGTCACACTGTCACTCTGCCACTGGCTGGCAAAATTTTGCATATTAATTGCTCATTAATTGCTGATTAGCCTTCAAGTGGCAGGCCACCCAGCAAGAATCTCGGTCTTAAGCCTCAACTAATCTTCGGACTCAAGGCTCATGCGAAAAACTTACTTGCGACAAAATGTGGCAATCAATCAAAAAGGCTGCGGGCGGTGGTCCGATACTTTCGTCAGCAGCAGCGCAAATACTTGCAATTAAGCATTATTAATCACAGCGACTAAGCAACACAACAACACCCAGGCACTAGAGGGGCACTGGGGAGGGGAGGGTGAGGGTCACTTCCGCCTTTTGGCAAATAATTACAGTGGTCATCGCCCCGGGATCTGAGAATCGGTGAAGCCTGATTCTGGGGGGGATTTCTGGCTTCTGGCCCGTGCGCTAATGTGTGCGTATTATTTTCTCATCAGAATTAATATTTAATTAAAAGTCCAGTGCGTGTGGGTGTAAGAAAAGTTCCATTTCCGTTCGCAGGAAATCAATTTGCCTGTCGTCATGGCGAACGTTTTTTGGTTGTTATGTACATAGTTTTTGGGATTATTAAGGGTGGAAATAGAGCAGAAATTAGGGGAAAAACGTGCCACCTTTAAGCGTACATTTAAATCTAAAATTCCCTTATTTATGCACAAATTGTTTATGTATGAAAATCACACACACACACCGACACAAAACAATTCAAATTCTAATGAGAATCAAAGAGCCAGAGTTCATTGTTGGTTGGTTGGGTTGGGGGGAGGTCAGAGATCGCAATCCGATTTATGCACTAATTGCGATGCTCATGTCATGCGGCGCTATCGAGTGTTGTCTGTCGAACAAAAGAATTGGTTCTGGTTGTGTCTGTGTGTGTGTGTGTGTGTGGCACCATAATTCTTGGCCAAAACACTTGACTTGTGTGCTGTGTGCGTGCCAGCCCGCAAATCGGCAACTAATCAATCAATTGGTTGGAGGGGGAGCCAGGGCCATGTTCCACTTTTTTTGGCCTACTCGATGGATGTTTGAGTGGCATCCCCATATGATGGATTGGATGGGCCAAAAGTTTGATTTTGATTTGGATTTGGAAAGCGAACATCAAACCGAGGGGGAAATCTACAAAACTCTCAACGTATCTGCGTCGATATCCTGCCGTATCTTTGCATCTTCTAAATCCCATTTCCAGCGTTAATCTTCCATAGCAGAAAAGCGTGAGTTTTCCTCCTAATTATAACATGATTTATGACTCAATTACCGTTTAATAGTCCGTTCCAGGGCTTTCCTTGACTTTGATTTGAACCAATGATTTTCCTTGTCACACTTCACTTCACGCTTTTCAACACCATTGGCGGGGGGCGAAAAGCTTTCTGCCGAAAATTTAATTTTCTTTAATCTTTCTTTACACTTTTTTTTCTTCTCTTTTTTTGCTGGAGGAAAAAAGCCTCTTTTTAGGCTGCCATTTTTGGCGGCCTCTGACTATTTATTTCTATATATATTTGCTTTTTTTTTTTGGTAGTCGGGCAAGTTGGCGCCTATGCCACACGCACACACACGCCACGTACACACACACACTTCCCCCCCGTCCGGAAAATGGGAGGAAAACACTTGAAATTTGTTGGCTGCTTTGGCGCGACTTTCCGGTTAGCGAATTCTTTTGTTGCGGGGCTTTGTATCTTTTTTTTAGACAATTTTCTATCCTATTTTGAGAGGGTATCTTTTTGTTGCGAGGGTATCTTGTTTTCGAGGGTATTATCCTCCGGATTGGTTCTCTCTTTTTTGTTTTGGGCCTTTGTTTGGTTCCCTCTAATTTTTTTGTTTTTTTGGGCGTTGCTTTCGCTTAATTTTTGAATTGTTGGAAATGCAACAAGGGAATCCCCGTGCACACACCCACACGCACACAGCCTTAATCCATGCACTGATGCACTCCCCCACACACACTCACACACACACAGATACACAAATACACTTCCCGATGGAGTTTTATGATATTTTTTGGGTGGAAATGGTGCGCGACGTACCGCGTTGTTCGTCGTTAGCGTTTACTCCGATGTCGGGCGTTGTGGCGGACGCCTGGCTGCCGTTTCAGCGTTGCTCCGTTTCACCGTTACGTGTTACCACACAACACAAATATCGAACGTGAACTGACGACATGCAGACCGAAATCCGAGGACCATTGGAGGATTTTCAGAGGAGGCATGGCATCCAACGAAGTCGCGACACACAGAGCCCCAGAGGATGGCTCTGGTCCGTCGTTCGTTTCATCGGGTGGCTGCTGGCGGCTCCTTCGGTCATCGTTCGCGAGCACCCAGGCGCCAAACGGTCGTTGAAAGAACTACGGAGGACGAGAGAGAGCGGGGTGAAAGAGAGAGAGCGAGCTGAGAGAGAGAGAGAGGCGTTGCTAAGATGGGGTAATATGGGAAGAGAGTATGTCCCATTATTTGGAGGGGGTGCGTTTGAATAAAGGAAAATGTACCACTTTTTGGAGGGGCAGCTGAGAATTTCCCACTGTTTGAGGTGGAGCAGCAATATAGAGGAGTTCGAAAATAATTTCGTATGAAACTTGTTGCTAAAGGAAAGCGACTTATGGAGGTCTGTCTTCTAGCGATATCAAATAGAAATTGAAGAGAACTGAAATAAAACAAAAGTGAGGTATAAAATAACGATATGATTTGTCCTTACTGTGGCGATAGGATAGAATAGGATAATGTGTAAAATAGGATAATGAATAAAAAAAAATATATTGTCTTGGAACATTTATTGCATAGATTAAATCATACAAGCCCGTAGATGGTGGGGGAACAGATTAAGGGGTTCGCACGAGTCAAAGATTGTTTTAAGGAATTCGTGATTTATATATGTATGTATACATTTTCCTTAGGTGCTGGTGGCTTATCATTAGTAATTATGAACTCTAATTAAAATACAAAAATCTACAGTATTTTCTTACGTCATGGCGTATCTAAATGTAAATGAGGGACATTTAATGACAAAAATCAGTTCTTAAATACAAATAATGAAATTAAAGATTATTTACTTGGATTTAAACATAATTTAAACATATTTTTTTATACAGGCCAATGTTTAAAATTAGTAATATAATTTATTAATGTGTTGTGATATGTGTATATTTTATTTTATTATGAAATTTTAAAAGAATATATTAAATGTAAATAGGGTTTTTTAATAAGTAACTATTTTAAATATTTATTTGGAATTTAAAACATATTTTAATCAAATATTCGTTGTGGTATTTATTTATGACTGAGATATAGAAAATAAGGGGCTGCCGGCAAAGGCGGACGGAATGCAAGTCAAAAAAGGATTCGAGAAAACGTCGCTATATTGCGACTTATACATACATACATACATATGTACATACATATGTATATGCATATCGTGTCGTATAAATTGTATCAAACGGGAATATAGAGACGACACAGTGCGTTGTCAAAGTATACACATTCAATAGAAAATATAAGTAAAAATAATTTTCATTTACAGGTTTGATTCTTAAAAAAAATCGGTTGGTATACATTTTTAAATCTTAGTGTAAGTATTAACATTCTACAAATTTCTCTGCGTATAAGTACATACATATATTTTAGTTTGCATTCTACAGTAAATGTACATTCTACAAACCGCACTTTACATACCTTAAGAGTAGATACACAGTAAATAGAGTTGAGATACAGATACAGCGGATTATATACACGTGCACCCAAGATATACATTATTTACATAACATAAACTTTACAGCAATTATTTTCTGCCTTCAGTGCTGTTTTATTCAGTAAAATAAAAAACTACATATGTGCCTCTAGTGTTCGAATATTTTTCAGAATAACAAGGAAATTGTCTTATTATGAGCAAAATACTTTTAAACAGGACTCGGTACCAATTTTCACCACAATTTTCCAAAGTTCGCTGAAAGTTTACCAAGCTTCCATTGAAAAAGTTCCAGTCTGAAAAAAAATCCTACGAGCTTTTCGTAGAATTAAGCACGGATGAAGAAAGTGCTCTGAAAGTTTCGAAATCTGGGAAAGAGAGCTTTAGCGAAAGTTTTCTCTGGAAAAGTTTGATGAAACCGAAAGTTTTCCTTTGACAAGTTTGATGAAACATAAAAGTGTTGTTGAACTTTGAAGTCATACGAATATTTTCCGATAGGAAAAAGGTTCCTTTCAACAGCTTTTTGGAGTAGTACGTGAGTTTTTCGATAGAAGAAAGGCTCTATTCAGTTTGAAAAACGTTTTCTTTACATGAAAAAGTAATTAAAAGCAATAAACCACAAAGAATGCATACTTTTCTTTCCTTACGAACATTCACAGTCCCCTTTTGTTCTTCCATAAACCAACCATTGGAAAGGTGTTGGCTCTTTACAGTTGAGCAAACCCATAGTTTTACTGTCTGTGAAATTCTTCTGGCATTCTTCTGGTATTTATGGAGCGACAGGCCAGCAAATATAACGATGAAAACTGCAGCCAGGAGCCAGAGACAAAGGGCGGGCTGCTCTGTGGCTTGTGGCTTTTTCCTTTAGCTTTTTGCTTACTGCTCAGTTTTCTTCGAAATTCAACAAAAAAAATAGCACACCGAGTATATGGATGACATCTGCAGGTAAAAGCCAATGCATAATTCAATTTTCGATTTTTCTTTTCGGTTTTTCTTCAATATTTTCCTAAACGCAACGAATGACCTGTGAATGGCCCACTAAAAATCGAGGTCAATGGCCAGAAATGAGTGAAAGAAAAACGAGTGGAAGTGCCCCCAAGGCGGCGGAACTAACGAATGACTCGGAAGAAGTGTGTGGGGGGGAAGCTGTCTGTGTGTGTTGCATCCTGCTGCTGCTGCTGTAAGTGCAACTGCTGGCTGGCTGGATGGCTGCTGTTGCAAGGCTGACCTTATAAATCATAATTTCCAACAAATAAATCCTTCACGGACAATTTAACAATGCGGCCCCGGGACCCCAGCAGAAAAAACTGCAACAGTCGTCGAAGGTTTGTGATTGGTTGGGGGGTGGCAGGGGGTGGGGTGGAAATTTCTGTTTCTGTTTGTGATTTTTGGTTTTTCTTTCCAAAGGGGAAAACGGAAGTGGAGTTCTTATGGGTGTGTTTGTGTGTGTGTGTGGGAGAGTGGATGATGTATGATTAAATGTGGGGAAATGGATATTAATTTGTTGGGGGCATCTCTCATGCAGCAGCAGTGATTGATGGCTCATCATTCTCTTGCTCTCCTCATTTTGTGGCACACCTTTTGACACTGAAATCAGAACTAGAATCCCATCTGAGTAGCATCCTGTTCGCATCATTTGAAATGAGCTTTGTGTGGCTGCCACAAATATGCTGATGCAATCTTTCTTAGGGGGGTGGGAGGTGGGAGGAGGGAGGCTTAGTACGTATTTTGCAATCTCTGAAGGCACTTATCGACCCAATGAAATGTACACAGAAGAGTTTCCAAGTTCTGGTCTTTCTGTTGCTGATTTGATGTGTGTGTGTGCATGTGTTTGTGTGTATTTGTGTGTGTGTCTGTTTTGTGGTCAAGTAGGAGCTGCTCTAAAACCTATTCTGTCCGTATGTCTGCTTGCGGTTCTGCATCTATGCATCGGTATCCATACCAGCCCCAGAGTTTGCTCACAAAAATGTAATTTACGCACATTTCGGAGATGAGCAGAAGGACAACGAGGAGCCAATAGATGGATGGGAGGGACAGGAGATGGATGGGAGAGCCAGGAGTGGGGAGAGGAGAGTCAGAAGAGGGGACAGTAGAGCCAGGAGGGGGGACAGTAGTGCCTGGAGGGGGTAAAGCAGAGCCAAGAGAGGGAAAAACAGAGCCAGGAGAGTGGAAAGTAGAGCCAGAAGAGGGGAGAGTAGTGCCTGGAGAGGGTAAAACAGAGCCAGGAGAGGGGAGGGTAGTGCCTGGAGGGGGTAAACCAGAGCCAGAAGAGGAGTACAATGATCGGGGAAATGGAAAAGCAGAACCAGGAATAGTGAGTCGAACAGGCGACTGAATGGTGGGGGCCGCCTGTCAGTCGAGAGAATATTTGCGTAATTTTGAACTTGGCATTTGGACAATTGTCTGTTTGAATTTGATTTGTAGTCCATGCAGCACTGCCACCCCCCCCATGGCCATGCCATGCCATGCCATGCCCTCCGTTGCAATCGACCCTCTCTGCGTGTCTGTCTCTCTTAACCGATTTCAAATAATCAAACATTTGACTAGCATTTTGGCTCCATTCGTGCAACCCAAAAGGGGAGGGGAACTACATCCAAACAAAAACACATCCGAGGCACGTTGACATGGGTGCCCCTCGCTCTCCCCTCGTTGCAAGAGCTAATTAAAGCGCGCACGCGTGTGTGATATGCCACGCCAGATGTTGTTGATGCTTGTAGATGTCTCAAGACCCCAAACGACAGCAGAAGCAGCAACAGCAATAGCAGAAGCAGCATCAGCAAAACTGAGCATAAGAGCAAGGGCAAGCTGCAAGAGTAGACGCAGGAGATGCCCTGGAAGATCTACAGATTTTAGGGTATTATCTGAAGATTTTAAATGATGAAATTGCTAGAAAAACTTTGGAATATTTCGAGGCGTTTTGGTAGGCTTCTATACACATATCCCCCTTCCATTAAAAAGGCAAAATCCTTTTCAAATAAGGTTTATACGCGAGGCATATGGAGCACCCCTTAAGCAAACTGTTAAAAGCTTCCCTTTCCTTTCTTTGGCATCTCCCCCATAATCATAATTCCCTCACTTTGAGAGGCCCCACAGGGTACCAAATGCGACATGTCTTAGGGGAAAACTGTAGGAGAAACAGTCGCAGTGGCAGGCAGCAGTGGCAGAGGCAGCAATAGCAGTAGCAGAAAACAGAATCCATGCCTCCCTGCGCTTTATTCTAATCTCAACCGCAACATGTTTTAAATTTAGCATAACATTCGGAGGCACCACCACACGACAGGAAAGAGGCATGGACATGGGCACTCTCACTCTCACTCTCTCTCTTCGGCCCGCTGGAATGGGACGGCGGAGATCTCTATGGCTCGTGCGGCAACTTTATGCAAAGGTCGCCTCATCAACAACATCTCGGGGACCTTTGGAGACTGGGGGAATGGAGTATTGGGGAGTCTGGATGAGGATGAAGGGACTCCTCTACCTTCGGGGTATTTGAACTAAGCGAAGATGGCAGCAGTGGCAGCAGTGGCAGCAGAGGCGGCAGAGTGCCTCGCGTGGCATTGCCTCGCGTGTTGTGTTTTGATTTGATTTTTGTCGCCGCCGACGCCGCGGCAGCTGACAACGACGACGCCATCAAAAAGGTAAACAACAAGTCTTTTCTTTTCTTCTTTTTGTTTTGAGTCTTTTTTTTTGTTTTCTCTTAGGCTGAAGAAAATGGATAAGAAAAACTGGCAGAAGAAATATTAAAGTGGGTGGATAAAAGTACTTGAAATATGAAATATTTCTGGGTTGAATGGTTAGGAGCAGATATTTTTAGAAGCCCAAAATGGTTAGTAGATGAATATTAATAGAAAATGTAACTTGATTATAGAATAAAAAATATTCTGAAGATTATTTTTGATAAAAAGAAAGTTCAATGAAATTTCTCTTATTACCTCAAAGGAAAAAGTCTCATTTTATTGGGGAAATATGCTTTCCAAATGGTTCTAAAGCTTTGATATTTGATATTTAGACATAGATAAACTTTTGTATATTTCTAGAAGATGTATTTTCTAAGCAGGACTGCCCTATCAAATTGCTTCTAGAGCTGTTTCTAGTATTAACTTACAGAAAAGATACTTTCAGCCTAGAAAATATCTATCAAATTACATTATCATTGGAAACAAATGTAAATGTATTGCCATAAAAGTGTCAGAAAAGGTATCAGAATTTTCCTCTTTCCCATAAATATTTTATGCTTAAAGATTAAAGATAAAACAATACAGGAAAAATGCAAAAGAAAAGGGAAATACGAGGTGCACCCGGCCAGCCATTAGCATATCGTAATCGTTTTGCAGAGCCACTAAATCATATGAATTTCCACTATTTCCAGCACTTCCACCATTTGCCACTAGAGTATTCAAATTTCGTTGGAACTATGCTGCATGCTGCCTGATATCTAGATGATGATTCTTCCTGCAACATTGCAGACGATGCATAAATTTGCAGCCATTTATAGCCCATGGGGGCGGTGGCACTGCTGCTGCAGCGGCGGTGCGTTGTAATGATTTACCAATGATTTTTTATTAATAAATGAATGCCATGTATGAACATTTGAAATTTGAACAATAAAATATTCTCAACTTTGCAATTTTCCACTGTTCGATAGATAAACCCGCCTCCATTGAATGCGAAATCAAAAATGCATTCAAATGGAATGGCACAGCATGGGGGGGGGGGGGACGAAAAGCCTCTCTACATATGGAATTTCATATAAAATATGCAATTTTTGAACACAAAAAAAAAACTACTTTAGAAATACATAAAAAAAAGAGAGGGGAAAAGCGAAAGAGGGAGTCATTTTAAACATATTCTGAAATTTCCATGCAATAAAATGCAGAGAAATACACTATAGAAAATCAAGAGGAACTTTGACTTTGAGTGGTATAAGGACATCATTAGGGAAGTGCTTCAGAAAGGGTAGTTTGATTGGGGAGAAGCTGGGGAAGGCATTGAACTCGCGGAAAGGCACTTCTGGAAATTCTCACCAGAAATTAGAGGGAATATTGATGGGGGGAAATGCTGATGGAGAATGAAGGATTGACTAGTGGCTACGAGTTTAAGGATATTGAAAGAAATGTGCTTCAAAAGGGTCTTTGGAATGGACAAAATAGTTATAGAATAAGGGGGAACCCACAAACCTTAGAAGAACATTATTAGAAACGATTTTGGAACTTCCTTTGCATTTAAAACTATTTGCAGAAATGAATGAAGAAATATTAATAAAGGAATGACATAAATCTAGTTAAAAAACTTCTTGAATATCGTCTCCAATTACTCATTGATTGATACACTAAATTATTTCTAGAATAACCCTGGAAAGAACCATTTCCCCTGCACTTGCCACACTCAATTGGAAAAGCATTTCCCCGCCCTCAGCCTGGAGCGTTCCCATTTGATTTCCTTTTGATGAAGTAATTCAATGTTGAAACAATTTCTGGCCATAAGCTGACTGACAAACGATACGAGCCGTATATGCAAATCCATAATCCATTCAATCGATCGACACACAAAGAGGGAAAGGGCATCCATGCGACAAGTCCTGTTCGAAACATAATCCCTGTCGTAAACAATCTCCATACCCACGATTATTGTTAACCGAAAACTGGCAAAACAAAAAGCATTTGCATTTGCCGAGGCTGCATAAAATCCATAAAAAATATTTTATGAAAAAATCTAGAAAAAACACGCAGCACTGCATGCAACATGCGGTGGTACACAATATTGGCGTATGTTTTGGAGCAACAACAAAAAGGGGGGGGAATGTATATATGTATAGTGAATCCCTCGGTTATTGGGGGTGTGTGTGTTGTTTTTTATACATTTTTTATGGCCAATTGTTTCGTTGATTCCCCCGCATTTGGTTGTTTTTTTCTTGTTTTTGTGTTCAATAAATTGCACAGTGAAAAGTGCAGGGAAATAGTTAAGTGATTGATTTAGTGCTGCCTGGTGGCACAACCCCTCAGTGCCACTCCCCCTCTGTCCTGCCTGGAGGGGCGCAAAAGAGTTGCACACGAAAAATTGATTTCAAATTGAGAAATTGGTTATTGGAAATGGTCGTTGAGGGAGAGAGAGTGGGAGGGGGGTGGCATTCCCCATGAATGAATTAAATGGGAAATTTATTAACAATGCTTGGGGGTGGAATGTCCCTCTCTCCCTCTCTCTCTCTCTCTCTTTTTGACTTTGACCTGCCCAAAAATTTGTGTGTGCAATTTTTTTGGCCATTTTTGTGGGGAAATGAAAATGATTAGAGAAGTGACTGTGGGGGAGAGGGGGTGGGTGGTTTTTGGTTGATTGGAAATTTGCATTTTCTAGCCAAAATTTTGTTGGCTAAATATAGTAGAGTGCCACCCCACACATACATATTTATGCGTATCTAGGGGCTGCCATTTCGGTTCTTAAATGCCTCTTTCTCCCTCTCTCTCTTTGTGGTGTTTACCTAAAGTTTTGGCTATTTCCAGTGGAGTCTTTAAGCCATTTTCTAAGCTCGGAAAACTTTTTGGTTTACATAAAACTTGTCTCGTTTTTGCCTTAAATACTTGATGACTTTTCTTAGGCCGCACTGGCACGCTCCATGGATCCGCGCATCCGTGGAGCTGCGTACCACTTGAGCCGCAAAGCGGCCATTAGGCGACTGATGCAGACAGATGCCACAGCGACAGCCGCAGCGACAGAGGAGTGCGGGGGCAAAAGCGCGTGGTACAGGGAAAAGGCTGAGCCAGGGAGTAGGAGTAACTAACGGCATGCAAACTATCTTGCCACTCAGTCGAGCAGCAGCAACAGAGAGACACAGCGGCCGAGGCAGAGGCAAAGAGGCATCATCCACTTGAGTTATGCTAGAAGCAGCTGTAGGTGCAGCAGCACTAGGAGGGGGAAGGAGAGAGAGATGGAAGCAGATGGTAATGGTAATGGAGATGAGCAGAGAGGAGTTGCTGCCAGATGAAGATGAAGAGCAGCTAGAGTGTGGCAAATGAAGGCCAAGGGGGGAGTGGTAGGTGCTGCAAGCTCTCTCCCTTGAAATGAAGATGTAGAAAAAGTGACAGAAATAAAGACAAAGAACATGGCAATTGTTGGCCAAGACATCCTTCTTTCGTTTACATTTTATTACCAACAACATTTTGTAATTAGCCAAAAGGTGGTCCTACCATTTAGCCAGAGGATAACCTGAGGATGTAAGACGATTAAGCAATTTTCCTATACAATTTTCACACTCACACGTTCAGCCTCTTAAATTCTTAGATGGTGTCTCGCCATTTTTAATCACATGAAAATTGCGCTAAATCATTTTCTAATTGCCTCCTGTGGCATAAACAGTGACTCTCTAATGAGTTTGCGACCCCGCCGCCAGCAGCCCGCAAAATGATGGCTGCCCCAAAAGCTATCTTTTTATGTGTATCTAAGAGAGAGGCACCAGCACATGTGTCAATAAGAGGAAGGAAGTGTGAGGATGTTTGTGTGTGTTTGTGTGCTTATGGGGAGTATATTAAGAGTGGGAGTATCTTAAGTGGAGCTGTATCTGATGAAGAAGAAGTATCTGCGAAATAAGTATGTGCAGATAAGAAAGAAGAAGTATTTGAAGAAAAGTATCTAAAGGAAAAGTGTCTTACAAAGAAATATCTGAACAAAAATATGTGAACAATCTGTAGAGAAGCATCTGAAGGAAAAATACCAAAAGGAGTATCTAAACAAAGAAGAAATATCTGAAGAACTAGCAGTAGAAGAAGTATCTAAAAAGGAAGTGTTCGACATAGAGTTATCTGAAGATAAAGTATCTGAAAGAGAGAGTATACATATATTTATCATACATATGTATAATGTTTTGGGTCATCGCCGTCCGATATTCTACTTCAACAAGGATGGATGAGACCGAATACAATGAAGAATTACATACTTCTGAATCCATCCATAGGGAATGAAGCGAGTGAGCTGAGGGTTGGCACGAGCGAAGCCATGCAACAAAAGTATCTTAAGCTAAGAAGCATCTGTAAAAGATGTATCTGCGAAACAGTCTGTTCCATTTCCTAGGCCTAGAGTATCATCTCTTCGACTTGTGGCCTTTTTTCAGGCGCTCTCCTAAGAGTCATGTTTGCATATTGTGCGTATGCCCAGGAGCCGCAGCAGCAGCACCAGACTGTGTGCTAATTATCCTCAAAATTTTGTGGATTTCATGCTCCACCACCCCCTTCTAATCTAATCCTCACAGTAGCCCAGGCAGGACTCTCTGGTGGTGGGCGCCCAACCGAAGTGTCCTGCAGGACAACCATTGTGGGACTTTTGGGGGGCCCTTAATATTGCCATGAGATGTGAACGCTTGAATGGGTCATTAGCTTCCAATTAGTTATTGTTAATTTGTCGTTTACCATAGGAGCAGGAGGCGTAGTTTGGAATGCAGATCCTTGTGCGGTGGCAGAGTGTTGCATCTAAAGATAGAGAGAGAGAGAGAGAGAAAGAGAGACAGAGTGTGTGTGCTTATGGGGATACAATATTAATTATGGTTTAATGGCATGTGATGGTAGATTCTCCCTCCCCGGTGCCTGCTTCCTGCCTGGTTCCTATAGAAATCACGTTTATCCACCGAGTAGTTTCATAATTGCTTTCCTTATGAATTTTGATTGTGTTTTGAGGCAGCAAAGGCAGAGAGGAATGAATGATGTGGTAGAGGAAGAAGTTGAGAGAAATTAATGAGTTTCTGGTAGTGTAGAAAACAGAGAGAAATCGAATGATGTGTGAGGAGTGATTTGATTTTAGGATCGAAGAAACTAATAATTGAAAGTGCTTTTGGTAGAGAAATTTAATCAAATATTTGATAATTAGAATGATGGAATAGTCTTTTATCTCAAGACATAAAGATATATCCCTCTATCTGTGAAATTTTGGCCTGAATCTCTGTCCTGGTTCTGGTTCTTTTTCTTCTATGCAGCATAGTGTTGCCTCCCATCTGCGCTGTTCATTGCCTTTTTGCGTCTAAATTGCCACACTTTCGGAGCGGAGGACAACCCTTCCTTGCGGCACACACAAGAGCGTCGGCCCTGGCGACATGGTAGATGTTTTGTTTATTTTCGTATCCACGCGCGCTCGTGGCAAGTGCAGCGCGTAAATGTGGCATCGCATCGACATCAGGCAGCAACGCAGCAGCAGGGCACGTATTGCCCCAACCTGAAGCCAAGTGCTGGAGAGACAAGGGCCAAAAGGGTTGCGGTGGCAGCCTCATCATAGTGGAGGAAACTGCATAAATAACAACAGGGGCAGAGGGGAGGGGCAAAATAACGACAAAGTTGCCGCTGCGGTGGCGGCAGGGACTTTTCTCTGACGTCGACGACGACGACGACGATGATGATGATGTTGATTATGTTGCAGGGGCAAACATCCATGATCTCCGGCACTAAACGACCCTTGCAGCACTCGTGATTGGGATGCAGTTTGTGGCATGATTGATGCGTTGTTTGTGTGCGTATGCGTGTTTGTGTGTAGTGTGGCTTCAATCAAAATATGAAACTGATTTTAGAATAAATATGTATGCTTATACCCCAGGGGGGAAAGTGTTTTGGAAAATACCAAAGTTTTTCCTTTGTTTGTGGCGCGACTTTTGCCTGTTTCCTAGTTGAAAAATTGCGTTTTTCTCGACTTTAGCTTGTTGAAAAATTGCATTTTAATTAAAAAACAGCTCAAGTGCACTTAAGTGTTGTGCTGCCGCTGTGTTCTCCCATAGCCACGTCAACAATCGGACAGGGAAAAGCAGGCAAAAAGAAGCGGGAACAACACGGGAAAACAACACTGACTCCAAGTGCAGCATGCAACACCCACACACACAGAGTACAGTCCATGCAACAATGACAGCACCAGCAACAATGCGAACAACAAGGAACACAACAGCGAAAGCAATGAGTGAACGGGCAAACGCCCAACAACAATTAAGACAACAATACTCGAACAAGAGAGTCCTCCGAGCGGCCCGAAGTGTAAGAAAAAAGAGCAGCCAGAGGGGCCAAAACGGGGAAAATAATATAAAATATTTACGAAAATGCAGGAAACATCGAATTTTGAATGCACTTTTTGTCGGGGAGATATAAGGGATTGAATGTGGATTTATGGGGTATTGCATGTGATTTGATTATGAATATCATGTGGATTGAATGTAAATTGTGTTTGAATCGTCTGTATTACTTGTGAATGGCAAGTGGATTGTATATGGGTGATATTTGTAACATTTAAATTAAATTAGGTTGTGGACTATCTGTGGACTATATGTGGACTATATGAGGACTATATGTTTACTATATCTTTACTATATGTTTACTATATGTTTGCTATATGTGGACTATATGTGGACTATATGTGGAGTATACATAAGTGGACTATATGCGGACTATATGTGGACTATATGTGGACTATATGTGGACTATTTGCGGAGTATTTGTGGAATATATGTGGACTATATGCGGACTATATGTGGACTATATGTGGACTAAATGTGGACTAAATGTGGACTAAATGTGGACTAATTGTGGACTATATGTGGACTATTTGCGGACTATTTGCGGACTATATGTGGAATGTATGTGGACTATATGTGGAATACATGTGGACTATATGTGGTTTGTATGTAGATCGTATGTAGGCTGCGGGTGGATTGTACGTGAATTGTATGTAACTTAAATATGGAAAAATGGATTTTATTTGGATTGTATGTTGATTAAATATAGAGTTTATAGTCACTTAGCTTTGATTAGCCTGTAGATTGTATGTGGACTGCATGTGGACTTCATGTCTCTCAAGTGTGAATTGAATTTAGATTTTATTTAAACTAAATGTGAATTTCTCCCAACAACATGCCACTGGCTGCACTCCACGCTCTTTCACTTCCTCATAGACCCTTTTACTATCAATCTTAGTTACCCCATTCTATAGCCAACAGACTCTGACTACCTCTTAGAGTATCTCCAAGAAGTTGCATTGCAAATAAGCAACGAAATTTATATCATTTTGCGCCGATTTACACAGCGAGCTCCCGCCAAGCGTTGCTTGGGAGAATGGCAATCCTCGCCCGCCTGACTTACGATTGCCGGCCGAGCCTGGGCTGTGTATCTGCGAGATACATTTATGAGAGAAGATGATGAGCAAAGGAGATGCAGATGCTTCCTTTGTGGCACTTGCAACCTGCAGCTCTGATAAGCTGCTACTGTGCGTGCAACGACTGCAGGAAACAGGATATGACATATTTTATAATGCGTAACAGATGCGCGCAACATTTCGGGGCATCATCCTTCCACTACTCACCGTCCCCCCAACCCCCGCCTGTCTGCCATGGATAAAACAATTTAATTTCGTTTTTATCCTCATAAAGCGGAGTGCCTTTCCTGCCTGCAGCTGCCTTTGACGTAATTACGAAAATATTCCGAAGGAATTGGTAAAAAATCATTTGCATAGCTTCTCAGAAATATTTCCAGAGAGCAAAAAACCCAAACCCTAAAAGGTGCGCGACAAAAAATGGTCTTAAAATGTAATTTGAATTGCAAAATGTATAATAATCACGAGAACACGGGAGGACAGGAGGGAAAAAAGTGTGCGATAATAATAACAAAATTGTTAATTGAATGCAAATGCTGGAAGAGTCAGCTCTATTAATTAATTATTCAATAGCCAAGAGTGCGAGCAGCTCTTGAGGGCATTGGAAAAAAATAGAGATTATTTGCACCTCTATTGAAAAATAGAAGAAAATTGCAACAAAAAAAATGATTAAGAAACTAGAAATATTTGTTAGAATGAAATAATTTGTTCCACTATTAAACTTAGATTTATACACATTTTTTTCCCTTATCACAATTACTTATCACTATTGTTAATGAATTGATTTGTAGATTAAGTTTTTTAGGATCAAATGTAATTAAGCAATAAAATTTAGATTGATTTACAGATGAATCACATGAAAAATATTAAAAAAAGGTTTATAAATTTAAGTAATTTAAATGCAGTAACGCAAAGAGAATTAATATCTATTAGATGAAAAAAATCCCTACTATGGGATCATTAGTATAGCCAGAACACCTGACTCTTGAGACTCTAGAGATTTTAGAGGCCTTGGAGACGCATACCCATCGATGCATAGGAACAGAGTACAGGATATCAGAATACAGGGTATTTAAATCACAATTTAATTTAAATCTCTACCATTTACATAAAAACAGTGACCACAAGAGCAGATTTGGACCACATTTAATGGAAAACTTTGACCCGAACTCTGATAGAGTGATGGTGTGTAGAAGCCCCGAGAAGTAAGGGTCGAGTGGATCTGGAAAGCTGTGAAAACTATGGGATGAAAGGGACTGGAAGCTCCCCAAAAACTGATGGATAAGTGGGGCTGGGAGTCCCCGAAAACAGAGGGGATGAGTGGGTCTGGTAGCCCCCGTAAACTAAGAGAAGGATAGAGGAATGTAGAATAGCCTCGCCCCCCCGTCAGATGACAAACACGTAAGCCGCCACGCGTAAGCGAAAACTGATGCAACTTTTCCACCCCCTACAACCCCTCCCCTTGGCCACTCTTTTATACATTTTTTTTTATAAATGCATAAAAGTGTAACTGGAGTACGTGGCGGGGTTGCTGTTGCCAAAAAAAAGAGAGTGTGAGAGAGGGAGAGCAAAGAAAACTTGTTTCATTTTCGCAGTGGAAAAAGTTTGGTGCCGCCACCGCCGCATCGGGCATTAACAACACTTAAAATGCCTGCAGCGTTTTTCCTTTAATACAAGTGGACGACAGGCAGTCCTCAGTCCACAGTCCAGTGTCCACTATCCACTGTGTGTGGTTTTCCTTCTTTTTTTTGTGTGTGTGCCCCAAAAACTATCTAGCAGTACGCTTTTAGCCCTCAGTCCTCTCGAAAGGGAAGTTTCTAGGGGTCCACTTGAAGAGGCAGGCAGGCCGACAGCTGCCTCTCCTAGGGTCTCTTTCGGCTCTTACTTTCTCTCACTCTTTCTCCTTAGTTTTGATTTAGTCCAGCGTTTAGTTTGCCACCCATTTGGGTGCCAGATTTTATTTGGTTAGACATCTCTTTGGGGGCATCTAAAGGGCAGCTCTCTGAAGTGTAAATGAGTGTCATTTATTTTTCGTCCTTCTGGCAAGACGGATTTCCGCAACGAATTAAAGTTGTATCTTCATTTGCATAAGGAATCCACAGGCCACCTACCGCATTTCACATTCCGTTTGGACGCCACAACAGCACACAAATCTCTGGCCAAATCTGTTAACGGTTTAGTGAAGTTTAGTTAAACGCTCGCTGCCCTTTGGGGCCTCAAAAATCAATAGCCTACTTTACGCCAAATTTACTGCCCAAGGAAGCAACGAGTGAGCATCGCTTGCTGCTCCTTCGACCGCTGCTGCTGCTCCTACTGCTGCTCCTGCTGTATTTTCTGATCAATTGAATCCTTGAAGTAGTCTTTGGGGTACCTTATACCCTCTTCATTCTCTACCCCTCTTTCTCCCTCTCTTTCTCTCTCTTTCTCTCTCTCTCTCTGTGTTCTTTCCTTCTCTTCTGATTAGCGTAAAAAAGTTTTGAAGCCAATGAAATGACAAAAAACTACGATTACAAGTAGTTTGGCAATAATTCAAATTTGCATATCCACGGGTTCATGGATTCTGATTTTGGGAAAGGGTATGCATTGAACAAGGTATTGGGAGAAGAAGTAGAGGCTTGTAAGGTAGGAAAAAGATATTTGAGAGGATATATGCTCTATGGTATCTATAGAAATATTCAACTATCAATTTCAATGGATATTTTTAACTTATTTAGAAATCTTTTTGTCCAAAAAGTAGAAGACGACTTTGGCCGCCTATATCCTCAATTTCTTCTCTGAATGTACCTCCTGAAATCCTCATGAGATCTCAAATTGGATGTTTTAGGATTGAGGTTTGTGGATTGAGCTCTGGCCCAAGGCCTTGAACTCCATTTCGATGATTTCTGGATCTGTGATTTGTTGGATCTCCCAAAGACTGCCTTTGTGGCTTCTTCTTCATTAGTTTTGATAAGGAAGAGATTTTCCAGCTCTGTGATGATTTCGAATGGTACTTCTTCCCCTAGAAAGACTCTTTGTAGCTCTTTTTCGACTATAATATGATGAAAGTCGATAAGCCACACATTTTTTTCAGAAGTTAAAATGGTTTAAAATTTAAAGAGTATTTTAGATACTACGATTTTCCGATAGCTTCAGAGGATTAATTCATTTCTAAAAGTGTATCTTAAGCTTCGGTTTTAGTAATTTTTTATTTATTACATTTTTCATTATTTTCTTATATTTGTTAAGCATTTTTTTTGTATATTTTTTTCTTGCATGGCCAGAGCCAAAAGTTGAGTGCATTTCCTGGGGCATTTCTTGAGCAATTTTTTGGCTAATTTATTTGCACTTCACTCTGCGTGGCGCTGCCTCAAGTTAAACACTTGACTCGGTGGAGAGACTCGGGAGACTGGACTGGCTTTTTCTCTATAGGTTTTCCGACTGGCATTTTTCCCTGCTTCACTGGCTTTTCTTTTGCTCTGTTCTCTGGACTGGCCTCCGACTCTGGCTCCTTGCTATTCTTCTGGTAAATACTTGACTTTTATTAGATATCTTAAGTGGTTCTTAGTGCATTCATAATTCCATTTCAGAGCAAAACGGAGAGGATTACGGGGCGCTTGCGGATTATAATTAGCGCCCAAAAATATAAGTTTGCACTCGAATTAAATCATCCAAAAGCAGTGCGCCTGCTTTTCCCACTATCTGTGCGGGGAAGTTTTCCCTGCCCTGCCTTAATTTCTGACTCTGTTTTCCTTTACGACGCTTTTCTTTTTTGGTCTTTTGGTCATTTCTGACTTAATTAGAGTTGGCTTTCATTTGGGCTTGGCTTTCGTTTTACTCTGCGCTTGCTCTTCAAGGCCTTCGTTTAACTGCTGCCACATGGTGCAAGCAGCCCACCAGAGGCGGCGTCCCTCCCCCTATCTCCCCATCTCGAAGCAAAACACAATTACATTCGTATTCTGTTTTTTTTTCTGCTTTCTTTGCGTTTCTCTATTCTTTTTCGTTATCCTTTCGCTTAGAGGCGAAAAACTTTCGTTTTTAACTTGATTTTTATGTGCTCTCTTTTTGCTCTTTTTCTTTTCGTTTTGTGTGCTTTTTTCTCATTTGAGTGGGCGTGGCATGTGGCAAGAATTATGCGCCACGAAATGCAATTATGCAAAATGTCCTCTGTCCCCTCTGCTGCTGCTGCCGCCGCTGCTGCAGTCAGCGGAATCGAAGTTAATTAGATTGCAGGAACCCCTAGGGAGGGGCAGGCAGGGAGTGTCCTGTCTCTGAATTGGCAGCAAATTAGTGAAGCAAGAAATCGAAAAGGGTTATAAAAATGTCCAGAGCTCTTTTTATGAGCTCTAAAATGAGCTTACGCATGAAGAACATGAGGAAAATCAGGCTTAGCCAAGGAGAGAAATCGACTAAAGGGTTGGCAGAGAAAAGTGAAGCATAAGTTAAGAGCCCTGAGAAAAGGAGAATATGTGTAAAGGGCTAAGAGAATGTGGGGGGAAATATGAAAAAAGGGTAACAGGATTACGATTTCTGACTCAAAAAGAGGGATTTATGTCTTAAATTCCGGGATTTCTGTCTGGAAACTAAACTAAAGAAAAGAAAGAAAACTTCAATCAGAATTTAAGACTATTTTCGGCAGCTTTTCTCTCATATTTCTTTGTGATTTTTCCATTAGAGTCTTGCCATTTTCCTTGTCAATTTGCCATGGACAGGCAGCCCGAATGTAATGTTCGATTATATTTTTGGCACTTATCAGAAATTTGTATTCAATTTGTAGCAGAAATTGCCCCCAACCCCCCGGAGAAAATTTATTTATGCAATTTATTTCGCACCTCAAGCAGCAGCAGCAGCACAGAAATACTCGAATTAGAAATAGAAACCCAATTTATTTAAATGTAATTATTGGGGAATAAACATGCAAAAAAAAGAAAAACAGACACACAGAAAACCCCCAGCGAAAAGCAAGGAAACATTTGAGATGAATAATGTATTTTTTGATAAATTGACAGGCAGGCAAATACACAAAAAACCAAACTCAATTTTCAGTTCAAAAATTGCCGGAATTTCCCAAGTAAATGCTGAAGTTTTTCCTCTCCGCTGTCTGTTGCAGCCACAGAATATCTGTTGCATCGTTGAATCTCTTGCTAACTGCCAGATATATGTATACATAATTCAATTAACTTGATATTCTAGAGCATTTTCTGCAGTTTTCACGCAGTTTTCTCTGCGTTTTTATGTGGTTTCTATATATATATTTTGTATGGGTTTTTCATGTAATAAATGTTGTGCCGCCTCGTTGTCGTCTTGGGGTTTATTTTTGGTGCCAAATGCAAGACTTTTTCGCTCTTTTTTCACTTGGGTCTTCGATTTTTTAATTAACTTGCAATTAAAAGGAAAATTTATAGGCGCCTTTTGATGCTCATAAATTATGTGGTGCCACTCGCTGCAAATGTCAGATCGAAGGTAAATCAATTTCCCAACGGGAGACGAAGGTTTCTTCTGCTATTTTGGGGAACAAAAATAAACCAAAGGTGAAAGGAACTGCCTTGCCGCCCTCTGACATGCACTGACATTCGTTGGAGTAGGGTGAAGGCTGAAAATTGGCCATAAAAAACACCATGTGTGTGTGTTTGGGTGTTGGCTTGAAGCCGTCTGGCTGTAAGCGCTTCTTTTCAGCCAAAAGTCTCGTCCAAATTGGCGATGAAGTGGCAGTAGACACAATGAAGAAGTCAAACAACTCACTTAAGGGGAGCTCCACTGGGAGCTGGAGAACAGAGATGCAAAAACGGAAGGACTTTACCTTTCTCCTGGCTGCAAAGAGAGGGAGGGCTTACCTTTCTTCTTCCCTTTCTCCTGGTTGCAAGAGGAACTCAATGCAAAAGCGAGTGGACTGAAGTTTTTGCTTTTTCCGCCACTCTTTTTCCTTTGTTTAGATTCTCTTGGCTAAGAGCCAAGCTGATTTAAGACCTTAGCCGTTGCCGCCTGCCTCCTCGATTGCAGCAGGCAGGCAGGCAGGGCAGGCAGGGCACTCAGACCCAAGTGCGAGATTTGTGGCAGGATGTCGGCGATAAGAGACAAAAGAGTGAAACGGAACTGGGAATCTTAGCAGTCGGATCAAAGATGAAGTTTAAAGCGGAAGTTTTATGGAAGGAAGTTGGGGAAGATATCATCAAACTGGGGAAGAAGGCAATTAATGGACAAAATGGCAAAAAAATGCAATGAAATTTATATGATTTCCTGAAGAAACAGCAAAGCAGCAGCCGTCAAGATTTATGCCAAGTTTATGCCAAAAAATCAACTCAACAAATGATAAATCTCTCAAGAGAGCAAAGAGAGAAGAGAAGCCTCTTCTTAGAGAAGAGAGAACTGATGTCTAGGAGAATCTAGAAAGAGAAATGCCGGCCGGATGGATGAGCCGACGAAACAGTTGCAGTTTGAACGTCGATCGTGTCGCATGTGTGGCACTCGCCCTTGGATCGTGCCCCTCGAAGTGCTTCGTTCTGTTCTGTTCTGTTCTGTGCTGAACTCAAATAAATCTTGTGCGTGATCCAAAAATAAAGCCCCGTTAAAAAGGGGGACAAAAACAACAGAGCGTGCCAAGAAAAGAAGAAGCATCCCCCCTCAAGTAAAAGAAAAATAAAAGCGAAAAGTGTAAATGTTTTCAGATCGCAAGAGTTCATCAAATTCAAGAAACGATCAAAATTGGTCTGACAAAGAAAAATATCTGGCAAATGCGCTTCAATCGCAAAGTATCTGCCAATTTGTTATTTCGTGGCAGATCAAAGATTCAAATATCCGTGTGGGCCCATAAAGCAAATCAAGTGGAAATTTGTTTGGTAAATCGATGGAAAATCCACAAGGCGAATAATGATGAACCGTGCCAAATGTGTTTACAAAACAAATTTCGATCGCGCAAATTTCAACGGAATTTTTATTAATTAAAAACGAAAACCCTTTCCGCTCTTCTGGCTCAAAGGAATGTGGAAAATAATTATCTGTGCAAGTGCAGGATGTTTTCATAAATCAAAAGAATCGTTAAATTTTCATCGTTGATTTTTGGTGTAGAACATTTCCCGAAACAAAGCAGGCACAAAACCATTCAGGAAAATATATTTTAAGTGCTGTTGTGTGACGCTCGTAAATATTTCAGCAAATAAATAATATGGAGAGAAAAAATGGCAGGAAAAAATGTCAGATATATGTCATATTCAAGAAGATATAAGGTATAGAAATATCAAGAATATATCTTGGATAAGTCGTATATAAAAGGCAGATATCTTAGAGTTCATTTTGCACTGAAGATTATCCCAGGTATTAAGTTTATTCTTAGCTATTTTTATTGGCCATAAATTGAGGCTTTTATTGAGTTAATCCTCCCATGATTTCCGTAGGTGTATTTTCATTTATTTTGCACTCTAGTTGTTGACTGAAAACAATTGTGCAAACAATTTAGCATTTTTGTGTTATAAATAAACGCTTCACTTAATTTACATGATAATACCGAGTATGCCAATGCCCATTGGCCCCATAAGCCCACGATGCCCCAAAAACAAAAAAATAACAAAAAGTGCACAACGTTTATGCGGATACCCTATAAAGAGCGGAGAGGTATTGTGGGTTAGAGGGGGTGTTTGTGAGTTCTGAATCATTCTTTTCGCTTTGAGCATGGTTTTTCAGTGATTGTTTCAATATTTCATACATTTTTCATTGGAAACATCTGTTCTTTGAACATTTCAATGCAAGTCTGATCTTTGCATTATATATTTGTAGAGGTAAAGATTTATTTCCAAGAGTATCTAAAGTTTTGAGCCTCAAAATTTATCGTTTGTATCGTTATTAAAACTATTCCTTTTTTGAAGAGAAACCAAAAAGAAAATGTCATAAAATTTCCGCTTAAACGCTTCAGATACTCAGATATGATCTCCTATCTTATGACTGCATTTTCAAGGGTATTTCCCTACTCCATACCCCGAATTCGACTCTCTTCCTCTGGTTGTAAGTGTGTTGATGTTTTTGTTCAACGAGCGAGTGAGAACCCAAAAATAAATCTCATAATTCTCGCGTAATTCTCGACCCAATCTTTTCGCATTTTCGTTTCTGTTTTTCGCTTTTGGGGTTTGTTGAACTTTTTGTCGCCTCTTTTTGCATTTTTTATTTACTTTTTTTTCTGCTGCTGCTGTTTTGCATTTGCAGCTAAAATTAGTTGCAACTAATTTGTTGTTTGTCGATGGGTTGCATGGTTGGGGTCTTGTCTCTCTCTCTGTTTCTCGTTTCATTTCGTGTGGCAGAGCCGCGTGTCAAATGTGACAGCTTCGGATATTTCACTGTGTGTTTCTGCTAATTATGCAAATTTTCCCTGTGTTGTCGAGGGGAGAGAGTTTCGGTTTTGTTTTGTTTTGTTCCCCGAAATTTGCATTACAAAAGAATGCGTTTTGGAGTAATGGGGAAACGGTTTTCCCTATATGATTTATGCGTACACCACTGACAACAATCAACGATTGATTGGGGCTAACCTTCAGCTACCTTCTGTTCCCCTTAGTTCCATTTAATTTTCCTTTAGCTGCTTTTAGTTTTCCCTTTTTTGTTGTTTATTTAAAGTTCATTCAATTGACCCAAAAAACTGTGCATTGCCGAGTTGAAAGAAGTCGGAAAATGCATTTTCCGAATTGTTTTGACCAAAGACAAGTGGCGGAACGGATGCTGGAAGTGACTTGCGCGACGGAGACAAAATAATCCAAAATCAAATCACTTTGCTTAAATTCCAATTGTAGTTCTTTCCGCTCTGTCTCCCCTTACTCTTGGTCACTCTTTTTTCTTCTACTCTAATTTTTCCACTTATTTTGCTCCGCTTTCCTCCATTCCCCCCTTCGTGCCGCTCTCTTGTTTCCTTTTGGGATGCGTTTTCTCTTGTCTCTTTCAACAGCTGCCAAATGCCGCCAAATGGCAGAGTTTGTCTTTTATTTTCTTTTATTTTCATAGAATTTTCTTTTATATTTATTTATCCACTGCTGTCCTGTCCTCTCGGTGACGACATTTTGTGGATGGAGCGCAGCAGCGCCACAGATAGAGAGTGGAATTCCGTGAATATTTCCACTCATTCGTTTTTATTTTTAAACATTTTCGCTGCGTGTATTTTTAATGCTGTGCACTCGGCTCTGTCCGCTTGTCTATTTATTTTTTATTATTCGTATTTTTAGTGCAATTTACGTTAATAAAGAATTTGCATTTAATGGCCGGCTGCATCTGTCTTAATTTACTTTCACTTAGTGGCTGCGATGCTCGTGTGTTTCTGTTCCTTCGACACACATCGATCCGAGAATAGCCTAAAGATTCTACTTTGAGGTCTATAAATAATCGCTTTCCTACATAGAGAGGAAACACTCTCTCTATCTATCACCGTTTTATTGATGTTGACTCAATTAGCTTTTTCGTTTTTGGGGGAAATTTATGTGATTTTCTTGTGCACGAGAAAACGCTTTTCACGCTTCTGTCTAAGTGCTCCTACAAACTCCACTTCAACGCCCATTTTCTATCGCTTTTATCCGCCCCTAAGGCCATAAGGTCAATTTTATGTATGTTCACAGTCGATGTACCTTGACATTTATGTGTGTGTGTGTTTGCAACACACAAATACGTATGTTTCCGGCTATACCCACACACTCTCCCACACAACGCATACACACACACACGCTCGAACACCCACACAGATACTATAAAAAAGTCGAACGCGTTGAAAAAATGTGTAATAAATAACAAAATCATTTAAGAGAATTTTTATTTTCTATGTTGGCACACATTTGTTATATTTTTTGTTGTTTGGGGATGCTCTTTCCGTGGGGAGGGGCATGTGGATTTTCGGAGGGAATTTTGTATATGATTTAGTATGTATTTTTGGCTAATTTTGGATGCTCTTTTGAGGTACAAGATACTACAATGAATTTTAGATAAAGGGGGGAATATTTGATTATTTCTACAGGCTTTCAGAAGATATACTCTGATTGGAAGATTATCGAATACAGGAATTTCTATAGGATACTATAAGAACCTATGATTTGAAGAGATATGTATAGAAATTGGAATAACATTTTCTAGGGAATGCAGGATGTGAAGGTTTCCCCCTTCAAACTCTTAAAGATACTCTTCCCAGTATATACTCAATCTGAAGAGCTTCAAAAACCCCAAGAGATCATTCAACATTAAACAGTATTCATATCTTATTAATTTTTCAAACTTTTATAGACCTTAAAGAAGGGAATGCATCGATATAGAGAGTTGATTTGAGGGCCTAAAAAGTTTATAAAATTCTGGATTAGTACCAGGCTTCTAAAAAAGAAAGATATTGCCTTGAAGTTAGTTGAAATGTTGAGGAAGATTTGTAGAAGATTTTTATTAGATTTATTTAGAGTGGGAAATTTATGGGAATTTTTTTAAATTCCTCCCCAAAAGTCGTGAAATATATTTTAATCTATGGCAGAATTTAAGTTTAATTCATTTTCCATGCATTTAAAGGCCTTTGAGAGCCTTCAAATATATTCAAAGACTTTGAAGAGCCCTCAAATATCACTCCATACCTAAAAGAGCATTCAATCTTCGGCTCTATTTCTGCCTTGACATCATATTTTTGTTATTTCTTAGATTTACTTTCAGTTCTATTTAGTCTATCGTTTGTTGTTATTGTGAAAAATGCTTTTAGTGTGCCACAGGGCGTTGCGTTGTGTTTATTTTCATACGTGGCACGAGTAGATTCACGCGGAAAACTCACACACAGAGAGCGACTCTGTCACACATGGCAGAACCCCACCCCGCCCCACCCCTCCACTATAGGGAGACTCGTAAAAAAACATTTAAATTCTTTCGGGCCTTTACGCCTGCTAGAGATTTTTGCATTTGTTTCAGTTTTTATTGCGAAATTAGCTCGTTTTTTGAGTGAGCGGAAAACAGCGAAACTTAATTGAATTTTTATTGGTATTTTTCGTATTTTTATGATTAATCGTCATGGGAAATCTATCTGTTATGGCTTTTCCATTTCCATTTGCCGAGATGCTCTTTTGTTTACTCAAACATCTAAACTGGCAGTCATTTGGCAGATGTCAGATACACTCGTATATACGCCTGAATGACGGACATTTGTTTAGCGTTTTGTATACAAAATGTTCACATTTAATGGGGCAACTTCTTATCGAATATTTATGCCCAACAAGTGTCGGGTCTTTTCTTTCATTTGTGCCATTCAGCTTTCATTCGTTTTCCATTCAATTGAAACGATTTGACAAAGTCAGCCAGAGTCCGCACTCCACTCTCTCTCCCTCTCATAAGTAATGTGGTTCTCTATAAATAAATGACTGCCGCCATTTCCTACCAACAAGTCTTAAAATAATATTTGAAATTCTCGAAAAATGAACAGCATAGTACTAGATATATATGTATTGATTGGCCCGAAAGAACTACCCGAACGAAGAGGAAAATGATTGCCTTTTTCCAGGCTAAAAGATGACTCAATCAGAAATGAAAATTGAAACAGAACAGAACACTTAATATTTTAGGGGTTTCTTTTTTTTTTGGGTGTAGTTCAATAGTGCTGGAATGTGAGTGTTTTTTATGAAGTGATTCACTGAAAAAATACACCAGAAAAACCCCGGAAGAAACACCATTTGAAACAATCAAATTTATAAACTGAATTAAGTGAATAAACTGAATGAATTTGTATTAAATAACAAAACACAATAAAACAATCCAAACAACAGAAAAAAAGTTTCAACTAAAATTAAGTGAAAAACGAAATTGTTTTCCCATTTTCCTCTGCCGTTTTTTTTTTCACACCCAGATTTTCTTTCGTGTTTTTCTTTCTACCAAAAGTTGAAGACACAGCAAAGACACAGAGAAATGCGTGTGGCTGAGAGGAAAGCGGAAACTTTTTGTTGCCAAATGAAATGAAATGTACAGCAGAGAGAAAGTTGCCAGGAGAAAGCCGAGCCGGCCGAGGACAAAGAAATTGCGAATGCTAAACATTTCAAGTAAATAAACTGTGCGGGAAAAACTACTATCTGCAGTAGGAAAATGTGAGCCTGGACACAGCAAACTGAGGAAAACACAAAACAAAAAGAAAAAGAACAATTAACATCACGAAGAAAACACGCAAAAGACAAACAAACCCCAACGCAACGCAAACGGAATGTCCGGAAAAGTTGGAAAAGTGTAAGACCTAAATTAATACGAAAAATAGTAGCAACCCGAAAAAGATTCCCGAAAACAAAAAAAGAAGGAGCAAAGCCATGAAGTTCCGTTTAGCAGCATTTTGGCTATTTCTGCTGACAGTTTTCTGGGACAGGAGTGGCCGGGGCAATCACAAGCAATTAAGCCTTGATTGCTGCCAGGGGCATGGGCATGATGCCCCCACATGGGGTGTGGCAGCAGCAGCAGTAGCCCAACAAGACAACGGCAACGACAAAGGAAATGAACTGGAAAATGCAATGAAATTGCGTGCAACCTCAAAGCACAAGCAAAGGCAAACGAAAAGGCAAACGCAGGTCATTGGGGACATCACGACAACGCCAACAACAACGACTACGAGAGCAGCAGAGGATGCCACAACATGGACGGCAGCAGCAGCAGCATCCAAATCAATTGGCCATCAGGCAATGCGACGTGCCAAGGACGCCGCTTCCAAAGCTGCTACCCAAAATTTGGAGCTGCACTTAAAGCAGAGTGTGGCAAGGCTCTTCACCAGCGATGAAGAGTCCAACGAGGGTCGAGACGTCGACAGTGACAGCAGGACAGCCTCAATATTGGTCACAGATTCAACAGCTTCAGCCACAGCATCAGCATCAGCCGCAGCCACAGCAACGGCAACAGCCACGACGGTGACCACACATCATCCTGGACGGCGACATGCGGTACCCGATAAGCTGCAGTATACCAAAGAGATACAAATCAAGCAGGGGCGCCTCATGGGCATCACACGTCGCTTTCAGGTCACCAGCGGCCTACGGGAGGTGGATCAGTATCTGGGATTGCCCTATGCGGAGGCCCCGACAGGCAATCGAAGGTTTATGCCGCCAGGTAAGAACAACTTGGGATTTTACATCAGAGATTGAAGAATATAAACCTTTTTTGATTCAGTAATGAATCCGTATTGATTTTAAGGCCTTAATCGGCTTAGAAGAAACGTTTTTCCCCTGTAAATAATCTTGATTTTTCCAGCTAGTTGGCTTTTTCCTTTGGCATTTTCCCGCTGTAGGCCAGCACTGTTGTGTCGACCGCAAATATGATGGCAAATTGCCACTTTGCAGCACCCAAAACCCGAAAATGAAAAGGGAGGCGCTGGACAGAGGGTGGCACGGGGTTACTCCTTGAAACGCCAGAACACATGCTGGCCGCACACTTTCCGCCTGCTCCTCCTGTTGGTTGTCCGTGCAAGAATGAACATCCTGCTTCGGCTGGTGCGGTGCTCCTCCTCCTGCTGGATTTTCTGCCTCTTGTGGCACTTAGAATTTAGCCTGCAATTTAAGCAATTATCGTTGAGGCCGGTGCCCCTAGGCCCCAGCATTAGGCTCTCAAAAGCCTGACATGTGCCGCCTGGCTCTGCGTCCCGTCCCTCTTCCCACCTCAGGATCTGCCAGTATCTATCCCTGTTCTGTGTCCTGTTTTCTGTCTGTTTGTGTGTGTACGTGTGTTTTCCTACTGCTGGTGTTTTCCTCGACTGGCTATTATTATTGCAGCTTGTTTTTACATGCAGTGCAATGTAGATTTGCCAGCCCCTCCCTTCAGTTGTCAGCAGATTATTTGCTTGAGTGGGGGGAGGGGGCTTTTGCTTATGAATATTTTCCATTATATTTCCATGTGTTTTCCTTATATATTTTCCTTGTTTAATTAAGACTGGAAATTGCTATTATTATGTGTGTTTATATGGTGTTTTAAATTTGGTTTTTATCCCCAAAAAAACAAGAAAAACACCCCCAAAATGTGTGAGATTTGGTTGCGGCCCTAAGTATGCGGTAGACAAAGCCCCGAATGGAGTGTCCTTTTGTCCTCTCTGGCGGGCCATAAACACAGACCGCGGCCTTAGCTGTTTGTGTTACAAGAATCCTCACGACAGCTTGCACTGAAAGAAACGGGGTGTGATTTTTGATGATTTATTGATTGATATTTTAGACGGAGGAAAGTATAGGTCTGGGAGATTGAGTGGAACTGTACATCTCGAGGGGAAATGCAAGTGCAACCGAAAGATTTATTGCCTCTTTTTGCATCCATAGTGCAGTGGCGGGTCTCTGCCACTCTGCCACAGTGTCGTAGGGATCCCTATTCTTGCTCCTTCTATTGTATGCACAGTGGAGTTCCTCTCTCTCTCTTGCTCTCTCTCCATCCTCCTACATTGTATGCACAGTGTAATAGTACTTCGTATTCGAGCCGCGTCGAGTCGCGTTCATTGCATTACGTAAAGACAATAAATTAACACGCGCCAGAGGCTGTTTGTTGGTCGGAAAGTGTTGTGTCTGTCGTGTGTGTGTGTGTGTGTGTGTTGGCCACGATTTGTATATCGAGTTGCAGTTGTTGCGTTGCCACAGATTTGCTGCTGTGCCAATGTGGCAACAGCAGCAGCCTTTCAGTTTGTCGTCGCGTTTGGAGTTTATTGAGCACTTGAGTGCCATGCACTCAATCCAAACGGACAGACCTACGCGCTCACCCTCCACCCCCCACCCCGCCGACTCCGACGACAATGATGACGACGCTGCCATATTTGTCAGCGGAAGTTGGTTCGTCGTTGGATGGCAAACATGGCGATGTCGTTTGTCGTTTGTTCTGCCTTGAAATTCGCCTGGCAAATATAGGAAGCCAATGCAAATACGCGCCCACGTTGCGTATGCGTAATGTGTACAGCGAGAGGGGGCAGGGGGGGAGGCGGCAATGACAAAACTCATATACAAACAGGAGGAGCAGGGTTGATATCGTGTGATAGATTTGGTTTCTGTTGTGTGTGTGTGTGCCCGCGCACAGAAAACCCAAACAAATAAACTCCAAAAAACATACGATATTTTTCGATTTCGCTGGCTCTCTATTCTGTGTATCAGTCGGCGAGCGCCTTCCTTTTATTAATAACAAAATGCAAATACTGCTCTGTGTACTTCCTCCGAAAATTTCATATACAATGTACAATATCTCACACAGAGAGAGAGAGAGAGAGGGAGGAGGATTTATCCTCGTTCTTCGTGTTCTTTTATGACAGACAATAACGCCACGCAAAATGAAATGTTGTGTCTGTGTGTGTGGGTGTGTGTCTGTGGGTGTCCTTTCGTGTCAAAGTGTAAATGTTGCATATTTTGTTGGGATTGGAATGGCATTGATTTTGGTGCTTATTGGAAATGAAATTCGTGGACTTTGAATCAATTATTGTGTGTTTTCAATCAACAGATACACACGGACATGCACTTCATTTGCCTAAGCTTTCGATTAGCAGATTGGAGCACTATGCCAACATTTGCATATCAATCAATCAATCGATACATTATGGCCACAAAACCACAAAACAATCTCCGATGCCTCGAAACAATGTGGGTGTCAAAAGCGTATAAGCGAAAATAGTCCACACCCAGAGAAAATGCTGCTATCTAACCATGGATTTGTGCACTTCACTCTTCCTTGGTCCTGTGGCCAGAAACCGCACTTCAGGATTTGGGATGCAGAATCCGTACTAACTTGACCAAATCGTGGTTACCAATTTACCCAACGATTCTCCGAGCATCTGCGAGCACAGCTTTGACGTTAACACCAGAATCGTAACCGCAGTCAACTACGAGTGTCCTTCCTCTTGGTCCTCTCTCTCTCTCTCTCTCGCTCTGCCGCCTCCTGGCACTTGTGTGCAGGAAATCCGAGCATTTTGTGGGCCGTGTGTGTGTCCTGCTGCGGCGTGGTGTTGGATGTAGGGTGGTGCTTGTTTATGGCATTTTCAAGTGCCTGTTGACCGTGTTACATAAATACGAAATTGACTTTTTGGCCAAACACTTGAGGGGGGGCAGAAGCAGCAATCGAATGGTGAAATCTACGATGCAAACAGTGGACCGACCATACATACATATGACAGCTATAAAGACCTATCTAAGTGCTTTTTCTTCGTTCTCTCTCTCGCTCTCACTGTCTCTCCCTCTCGCTCTTTCTCACTCTATCTCTTTTTGTGTTTTTCAGGTGCACCATTGCCATGGCAAGGCCTGAAGATAGCGCGTCATTTGCCCCCGGTTTGCCCACAAAAACTACCGGATCTGACGCCCCATGGCAGCGTTAACATGTCACGGGCCCGTCATAAGTATCTGAGTCGACTGTTGCCGTACCTGCGGTCGGAGGGCGAGGACTGTCTGTATCTGAATCTGTATGTGCCGCATGAGGGTAAGTGTTTGGAAAAGATTGCATAAAAGATACAAGTGAATGTGGTTTCAGCAGTGTGTAAACATATCTTTTAGGAATCTATGGATAGTAATTCAAATCCGTATTCTCTGCCTTCTAGAACCTTTAGCCTCTCCCAAGCAATATCCAGTGCTGGTCTACCTCCATGGCGAATCCTTTGAGTGGAACAGTGGCAATGCCTACGATGGATCCGTTCTCTCCAGCTATGGCGAGGTGATTGTCGTCACAGTGAACTACCGATTGGGTGTATTGGGTAAGGCACACAAAACCAAAGATGCTCTTCAGAAGATACTCAATCTCTCTCAATCGATAGGTTTCCTCCGACCTAGCATCGATGCCCATAATATAGCCAACTATGCGTTACTCGATCAGATAGCCGCCCTGCATTGGATCAAGGAGAACATTGGGTCATTCAATGGCGACAATACGCGAGTGACACTGATGGGTCACAGCACGGGAGCGGCATGTGTCAATTATCTAATGGTATCGCCGGTGGCCTCAGGTAGGAGTACCAGAGAGAGAGAGTAATGTGATTAGAGACCCATGGAGCCCATAATAACATAATATTCCGCAGGTCTCTTCCATCGGGCCATACTCATGTCGGGCTCGGCCATGTCCGACTGGGCATCCAGCAATCAGTCTTTGCAATTGACAATGCAAATCGCCCATGCCCTCGACTGTCCGCTGAGCGGAGGCGGCGGCGGGGGCGGTGGCGGCGGCGGTGGTGGTAATGGCGGTGGCGGCGTCGAGTATTTCGATGCGGATGATGAGGACGCCCTGCTGGATTGCTTGCGCCAGCGTCGGTGAGTTATTGAATTATTTAGTACTTAGGATTCTGGCAGGAGGCTCTGGCAGGAGGCTTCTGGTTTGATTGGTGGGTGCGTGAGCGATTTGTGGGAACATTATAACCAGCCATAATGACCATCTAATGCCTTGAATGTGCGTCAACTTCATTACCGCTATGTGGCATCTTCCGCAACAGGCGGAATCCTCTGTCCACTCTGTTGCATGAACCCGTCGTGTCCTGTTCCATGGTTCCTAGTTCCTGGGCTTTGATTCACTTTTGGTCCAATAGAATTTCGGCCTCCCTTTGTTGCACGGCCTGCCTGTGCCAGTGCCTGTGCCTGCCTAATGATTCGGTAAATTTACGAGTTTCCAGCCAGCACTACGACCTCAATGAGGCGTAAAGTCCTCCCATCCTTATCCTCAAAGCCATGACCATGACTAATCACGCGTAATGTCCTTCGGCCTTTGGGGGCGTTTGTGTGTTTTGCGAGTGTCCAAGCGGCATTTGCATTCCGATTACTTGTAATCTGTGTCCTGTGTGTATGTGTGTGTATGTGTCATCCTCTTTGAGTGTTGGTCAAAACACTCACTTCTCAATCAACGACGGGCGTGGCGGTGTACGTGGGCGTGGCGGTTAGCTGATGAATGGCAGAACATTCAACTAATTGCTTTATAGGTGATACATTTTTTAGGCTGTTGTTTTTTATTTGGAGTTTGAGGGTGAATTTATATGGTTTATTAGGGGATCATGTTTAGGAAACCTTTTTAGAGTGATTGACAAGTTAATTTTCAGGGAAATACTAGGAATTTTAGGCAAAACTTTGAGGCACTAAAATAAGGACCTATAACAATAAGAGTCCTTCACAGGCTCCCCAGACTTGGAGTGACTCTCATGACTCTCATAGTTTTTATGTATTTCTATAATTTTTATATTAATAATTGCAGCATATTTACATTAAATATCATATTTCTGTACAGTTTTTATAGAATTCACTTTACAAAATTATTTTCATCGTTGAAGGGCTCTCTAGCAAAGCAAATATCATAGCAGTGTATTTTTTCTATAGGCTTCTCCCTTCATAATTGTTAGAAACACAATCCCATTATTTATAAAAATATTTTTGTGCCAGATATTCCTCCATTGCCACACGAATATATGTATGTGCATATACAATTTATATGTATCCTTACCGCAATTATTTAAATTGCATATTCATTGCAGATATTCCTGCGGCTTATCCAATCAGGGCGTGTGTGTGTGTGTGTCTGCATGCCCATTCCTCCATTAAGGCTTCGACATATCACAAAAAATGAATCCAAAAAAAGTAGAGGTTGAGAGAGTGACTTTAATGCTTTTAAAGTGTGCTTTGTTGTATACTCATTACTCAAAGGGTATATGCATTTTTCATAGATGAGGGTAACAGACAGAAGTCAACACTTTTTGATAGGATTAATATCGTTTAGGCGCTTTGAACACTTGGCTTAATGCTAGAAAAATTAAATTTTTCAGTGCATACTTTTAGGGATACACATTAAATCGCGTAAGGGGTATCTTTGTGTCGGGCTACGAGTGCTTCAACTATATTTAGCCGCATTTAAAGCATAGTTTTCTATGCATAAGAGCAAGTAGGGGGAAGTGTGTGGTATTTTTCCATGTGTGTGTGTGAGGGGGGGAGTGTCTGAAGGGGCGAAACATTCATTTGTATGCATTTGGTGGGGGAGAGAGCGTACAAAAGAGAAGAAAACTAAAAAACAATTTGCATACGAAATGAAATAAAAGCGCATGAACACTAAAAATGTATGTAAAACTAAATCAACAAAAACGGCACAATAATAGTAATTATGTTAATTATGCTAGGCATACACACACACACACATACAGAACACAGCATACATCACACATACATAAGAGTAGATACTGTCACATGATGATGCAACATGTGTGTATGTATCTTTGAGTACTTGAGAAACTTTCTCTACTTGTTTTCTTCGTACAAATTGGCACAGTAACTTAAGGATCCGCCAGAGCAAACCAGAGAACCGCCCAGAACAGGAAATGACGTCAAAGTAATGGGGAAAATGTTAATTAGAGCAAAGAGAAATGTAATGTACTCTTAACGGGGAAAATCCTGAAAAGGAAATCTACGAATAATTGGGGACTGAAAGAGCTGAAAATCTCGAATAAAAAGTAATCTGACTTTTGTGGAAATCTGGCAAGAGATATGCACAAGTAGAGTTCGTTTTTGCAGAGAATTTGGATGTTAAGCCGGGAATAATTGTACGTAGAGCATGGAAAGTCGTACCCCTAGTACTTTAACTCAAGGAATTATAGAATATAGGGCCGTTGAGAGCTAATGGAGGTCTCAGCTGACTGCTAGAAGCTATGTCTTTGAAGTAAAAGCAGTGTGTGGAGAATTGGTTGAAGATCTGGTAGTAAAGAGAAAAATATAAGCATTCATTTAAAATTAATATTCCCTACCCTTAAGGCTTTCCTTAGTGGCAAACGGCTACAGAAAATGTGAAAACCCTTTCGCTTAGAAGTGCATTTTCGGAATGTTTTAATGAAGGAGCTAAAGCTTTGGTTTTGAGCCTGAGAATTGCAGCCTCGTGTGGCAGCTTACTGAAGGAATGGAACGAAGGGCATAGCAAGAGTGTAGGAATGAAGGATGTGAGTGCGACAGAGTGAGGGAATGAATGGGTAAATGTGTGAGCAGGGGCAGCTGTAAGGGATTGCAGGAAGGAGTGAAAGAGTAAAGTAATGAAGGAAGGAACGAGTGTATGAGAGAGTGAATGAGCGAGTGTTTGGGCAGGGGAGTGGAGTGTGGAGTGTACGAGTATGAGTGTTCGTACGAGCAAGTGCGAGTGTTAAATGAATGCAATGAATTATGTATGAATTACTGAGCAAATGTGCTCATCGCTTTTGCCTACAAAGGCACCACAGTACACACACACAAACACACACACACACACGAATACTGTGCCAAAGAAACACAAACAGGTAACAGAACTACTTGAGCAAACAGCGACTCAGTAAAGCCATAGCCACAGTAGCATTTGTTTGCCCGAACCACACAATCCCACCCCTTAGACACTCCCCCTCTTCACTCCCTTGAGGCATCGTCTTAGAGAAGAATTTAAATATTTAATAGAAGTTTTCTCTCTCTAGTTTCGCATTGATTTACCCAGTTGCCCTTTGCTCTTTTCCCTTAATTTATACAAATTATTTAACCATTGGGGCTTTGGGGGGTGGGGACAACCGACTAATGTGTTTGTCCTGCAAACAGGACTTTTGATCTGTACACAAATATTTGCTTGCAGGCTTCAGTTTGAAATACTGTCGTCCTGCCATTCGATTGCCGACTTTTGCCCACCTGCAAAGTGAGCATTTTCCCAGGCTTTCCTTTCCTTTGTTTTCTCTGATTGTTTTTCCCTTGTGCGTAAATATTTGCTTAAGCTGATTATAAAGCATAATTTTTCAGTGCAGCGATTCTGTATTCTGTGCATAGTTTCATCATTTAAATTGCATTTAAATCCAATTGTTATACACGGAAATATACATATTTGTCGCTAAGCTGCTTTTAAAATGTAACTAAAAACGAGCAAATCGAGCAGCGAAAAGAGCTTACAAATGTTTCATTTTCATTCGTTTTGTTTGCATTTAATCCTACAAAAATCCTTCCTAGAAAGACAGAGGGAGACAGAGAGAGGGAGAGAAAAATGTCCTTAGAGAATAATGTAAATATCAAGTAGCCCCAGGAGCTGCCACACACACAGAATGCAGCTGTTTTCCATTTGCGCTTCTAATTGACACAAATAAAAAAAATAACCGTCTAAAGCATATTAAAAATTCATTAAATAGAAAGCCGAAGGACAGGCAGAGAAGGACTGCAGACAGAGCTTTAGAGCTGGAGGCAGCTGGCAGAGACGATAGACACCGATAGAGGCAGAGACAAGGCTAAAACAGTGGCAGGATAAATGGCAGAGGCAGTACATACAGTCTCCCTCTCCCCCTCTCCCTCTCTCTCTCTCTCTCTGTACAGTAGTTCAAGTAGCTGCTTGCCACATGCAGGCCATAAGGAATACCATCAATCTTCGTTCTTCTGCCACAAGCACACACATATATGTACACACATACTGACAAATTGTATGTGCTGTGGCTGGAGCAGGAGCAGGCGGTGTTCACTGCATGCCACAACAGAGAGGATGGGAATATATTGCAACATATTGTGTATCTAAACGAGTTAATCGCAGTTTGCAGCTCAACTTGTGACAGTTTTGTGCGGCAGCTAATAAGAAACAAGAAACAACCAGAGCAACAGTGAAATAAAGTCTTTTTTCATCTAAGAAATATCATAAATCACATGTGAAAATAAAGCCAGAACACAGACGCACACACACCACACACACATACATGACTTTTACCCCAGCAAGTGTTTTTCCAGAGTAGAGTGGCTGTGTGGAGTGTGTCTTGACCATAAACTTGGCCAGACCACACACAAAAAGCCATGGGATATGTGTCTTTAAAGTGCAATGGTCCTGCAGAGTGGAGTGTGTTTGATGGCATCGATTGGATTGCTGCAACCTTAAATGGATTACGGATAATATCATCTTGAAATGGGGGATTTTACCAAGGTGTTGAGTGAATTAACACACTCACACACACACATACACGATAGAGAGTCATTCAATTTAAGGGACTTTTCCATGGCTTAGCATTCGGAATGGCTTCTCATGAATGGCATCCTTGGAATCTTTGTCTCTCTCTCTCCTCTCTTTCAATTGAATTTCCACCTGAGACACAAAAACAAAGAGCTGCTTTGACTTCATCGGAATATCCGTTCAAAGCGGAATGAATAGATTTGTATTAATACTCGAACAATCCCCTCGTTTAATGGTGGGTAAACCGAAACATCCCCCCACCCCCGCCACAAATCGATTATGACAATGCAGAAAAAAAATAAAGAAAAACGGGGAATAGACAGAAGGTTATACCCAAATACCGCAAGAAGGAATGTTCCATGAATGAATGTTCCCCCCACAACATCTGACGCCTGGACTTCTAATCCTGTACATGGGGGGATGGGGGGAGCTTCCGGTTTTCTCTCTGCATTTCAATGATAAAAATTGTCCAATATATTCTAGAATTTTCCTTCCTTTGCTTTTCCTTAATTTGTGCCAATTTTACTTCAGTTTGTGCTGCTGCCGCTGCTGCTGCCTTGTGCCGTGTGGATTTTTATGCAAACTATGCAACAGAAATTGCACCCAACAGAACCATTTCCATGCCACTGCCACACTGCAATTTTGTATCAATATAAAGGCCAGTGCGATGCCCCAAAGTGTGCAAAAAAAAGGGAGAGCAAAAACGAGAGCTCAAATATTTCCCATGGAATTGAAATCCTTTTCTACAGGCAACATTCAACAGAAGCAAAAATTTTACATATATATACAGTACATATATGTCTGCCGATTGTATTTCAGATATTCACGTACGAGTAGGTGGAATTTTTTCGGGGGGGGGTAGATTTCCCCTCGTTTTCCTCTGTAGTTTGTGTTTGGGTGAATATGAATCTGTGGGCGTGTGAATTGGTTGGCATTGCGGCTTTATTATGGGTTATACTTTTTATCACAACAGCAACAAAAATGTCATAACTATGGGATGTACAGGAGTGCAAGTGGCTGTCGATAAGGACAGGCAAAGGATGTATGCAACTTGATGTACTTGTATGCAATATTTGAGAATTTCGAGAGAAATTTTTATGGCTTTTTGATTGAAAATACGATGATAGTTGATGATGGTTTGATTTGTGGGATTTATTTAAATTATTTAGGAATTTTCTTGGAATTAAATTGGTATTTTCTAAAATTCAATGGAATCCTGTCAGAAATATGAATTTAAAGAAAAACCTTTACTTTTCAATAGTTTTTCCCCCTTCACCCTTTCTCGATTCTCAATTTTTCTTCCCAAATAAAAAGCATCCCCTACTTTATGAAATTCGGTTAATTTTTGGGCGGCCCCTTAAGACCATATGTGCATCGTATTTGGAGTATCTTTATGTGCCACACGTGTGCCGCAAATATGTGTACGTGCCACCCAGTGTGGCGAGTGTCCAATGGCCAGCCAACAAATCACACATAAAATTTATTAGAAATTTTGCCTCAAATCAAAGTGAAAAGTGGGACCGCTGTCATGATGTACAGCTGAGGCGCCACAAGAAGCACAAGAAGCACCAGAAGCTCCACCCCCTCCCCCCACCAACCATATTGTATTTTGAACCTTTTTCTTAACGCATTTTCTTGACTCATTCTCTGATACTTTTCTTCGTTTTTCTCTCTCCTTTGTAGGTACCAGGATATCTTGCACATACCAACATCGCTTCAACAATTTTCAACATCATTGGGTCCAATTGTCGATGGACATGTAATACCAAATCAACCGTACAAGGTCATGGGGCATTATACGGAGCATTTCAGCCGGTTTGTTAAGCAATTCCCCGCCTCTACCGCCCAAAATACTAACCTCTGACCTCCCTTCGACCCCACCTATGCCGCAATGCCACAATTCCTTGGCGTTTTGCTGCTTCGGGGAGCTGTCAAACATTCCTTGTGCTTTCTCTGTTCGCTCAGACTATTTATTGTGCGTTACTTGATTAGACGTCTGGTATTTCTTTCTTTCTTTCGTTCTGTCTTCGGTAAGTGGGTGTGGCATTCGCCCTCAGGTGAAAGTGAAATCGTCTGTAAGGAATATCCCTAAGAGGCAAGACCATTTAACACGGTAATTTTTGCGTTGGCGCGTTAGAGTTTTTTTGGGTTATCATCAAGCAAATTACATTTCGAATGTCACTTGTGTGAGGGGCACTCAATGGGCTTCGCTGCTCACAAAGGGTCCGCCAATTGAGCCTTGAGCGTCAGAAAATCAATAAGGATATAAGGACTTGCCGCGGCGTAGGTAAAACAAAAAACAAAAACAAATAATTGAGAGGATATATCGATCAAGAGGAGCGAGAGAGAGAGAGAGAGATCCGTTCCCGGTGCCACATAAATTATAGGCCATCCATCAATCAACTTCTGTTTCGGGCAAAAGCACTCGCGATTTTTCCTACACTGAAAGGGGAGGGAAGGGGGTGGTGTGACGGTGGCACGTGCTACACCGGGTAGCCATAACCCCCAAGGGATAATCTAATAAAATGCGTGATTAATTTGATTTTAATTGTTATCCTTTTTGGCGCGAGAGCGAGTCAAACGTGTTTCGTTGCGAGAATAGAATAATAGCTGCCACAGGAAGCGAGCCATTAATTACGGGTAACAGACAGACCAACAGACAGACGGAAGGATACATCCGGAGAGGCTACGGAGGGTGTACGGGGTGTACAGGCTGTACGGGTTTATGGCCAAAAGTAAAACGAAAGCACGTTTCACACGATTGAATGTTGTTGTTGTTGTTTCTTCCGTTAATTACTTTAATCAGCGGATGACCTGAGGATTAAAGCTCTTATAGTAATTAATTGGAGAGAGCACTCGACTCCACTCCTTGCCACTTTCTCTGTGGCATTTCTTTTCAATTTAACAAGTTTTGCATTTACTTTTATCGACGGAAGCAAAGTTTTCCCTTCAAGAATATAAGTTTTAATGCGCCTCTCACTGTCTCCCTCTCTCTCGTTGATATCTACTGTGAAGCAACAGGACTACAATGGTTGAGGCAGGACTCTCGAAAGAGCACTTTTCATAGTTGTAGAACCATTTATCAGGCGGCAGCGGCGTAACAAGTTACGCGCCACAGGAAGGGGCAGCAGCAGCGGCAGCGGCAGCGGCAGCAGCGAGTGCGGCTTCGTTTTATTTTTAGTGCTTTTAACTCTCTGCATTTTATGGGCATTCATTGGGTTGTTCTTTCGATGGCCATGCCGGGTGTGCACTGCGCGAAAATTTGTGCGTATAGATATGGCAGGGATTTGGCAAAAAGGGAATATAAAGTAGTGTTAGCCATGTCTGACCATGGCTATGCCTCTCGCTCTCTAACACTAACTGAACCTATCTCTGACCCTCACTCGTAAACCACTTTTTTGCTCGGCTACCTCTCTCTCCCACTCACTCACTCTCTCTCTCTCTCTCCCTCTCTCTCTCTCGTTCTAGTTATGATTTATTATTCGGCATCACGGAGTCAGAATCCTATCACACACTGGCCGCATTAGCACTCGAGGAAGGATTACGTGAAAATGAACGCGATAATTTATTACGCTTCTATATGCAGAGTCGCTTTGATGTACGCCCCGATTTGGCATTGGCTGCCACGCTGAAGAAGTAAGTGAAATTTATGTATATCCCTCGCCAAACCAAACCAAACCAAAGCCAAAGCCCAGGACATGAATGGCCTGCAGGCCTCCACTTTCTCATCCTCCTCCCACATTTATAACTTAGTTGCATTTAACATAGTTCCATGGTGTTTGTGTGTGTGTTACTGCTTTGCATATGTATGTGTGGTATGTAAGGGGCCGCCATAGCCATATCGTTCATCTCAATTAGAATTGTTTATGTGGAGCAATTTGTTTGCTAAGTGCCGCGGATTAGCGACGCCTGCCACGTCAAATCCGTTCGCCAGAGGCTCGCCAGGCTGCCTGCCATTGACGTCAATGGGAAAAAGGAGATTTTGCTTAAATGTTTACTTTAAATTGTTATTTATGCCGGGAAACAGCTTAAAAGATATTCGAAACTGGTTATATTGTGATCTCAGGGGGAATCTAAATTGTTATAAATGATCCAAGCAGAAGGAGAGTGGCTACTTATTACTGCCTGGACGCATTCCCTTGGGGGGCATCTTGATATTACTGCCTTCATTTTGTTGGAAAAACAATGGACTGGACATTTGCCACTATCTCATTCTGCAACAGAAGTTCTTGTCCTTGTTGTCAGCCTCTTGAGGGAAAGTTTTGTGTGCAATAAATAAATTGCACAATGCACACACACGACACACAGGATACTGGACACTGGACACTAGTAGGAAATGAAACCTCCTGATGCACTTGCTCCCACACGCTCTTGCCACTCTTGAGGGGCATCTCGAGCAATGGATTTTAGAGTCTCTGTTTTATTTTTTTGCGTGTCATTCTATAAAACTTATTCGCACAAAAGATGCAATTGTTTTCCCAAAAAAGATGCAGCAGTGCACAAGGATTATAAGCGGAATGTCCAAGCCATTCAGTAACACATATGTGGGGAAAATTGAAAATGGACAAGAAAAGCACAAGCTGGAATAGAAAACGAATGGAAAAGCACATCAACGAATATTAAATATTCTACCCGGAAGCAAAGCCAAAGAGCTTGAGCTCGGATTGGTCTTTGCCTTAGGATTTTCTTATTAAAACATATGGAAAAATATATATAGAATCAATAAAACGGTTAGATGATTATGTTTTACTTTCTTTGCAATAGTTTTAATGGCTTGGAACAGGTTGTTATATTATTTCAGTTTATTTTTCAGTGATTTGTCCAACAAAAGATGAAATTGTGTAGAAAAATATATGACAAAATATAAAATAATAAAAAAAACAAATACGACTAAGGTATAAGCTTTTATATCCGATTTTGGTATAGAATTTAGACAGAGAAAAAGTAATAACTGAAAAAAAAATGGAAAGGCTACATACCCTTTCTTTTTGTAAAATGTTCAAGATATTTTTTAGAAGAAAGAATTTAACAAACAATTCTCTTTTGATTGGATTGATTTGATAGATCTTTGGTTAGACTTTTAGCCCTTATATTTTCTTCACCTGTAAAGTGTTTTCCACCATTTTCCTGTATGTATAGCCTTTACTGACACCAATGCCATGGAAAACTTTCAGTATGCCCCATTTTGAGAAGGTGAGAGAGATACTTGCAACCCGAAAAAACGTCCCTAGGCTTCGGGGCAGGCAGGGAGGGAGGGAGGAAGGCGGGCACTGAAGCACTCCGCCCGAAGCGGCGGATAACAGCAATAACACCACGCAAACAACAAACAACAAAAGCACTACAAAAGCAACAACAACAACAGACAATGCAACAAAACACATGCAACAACAACAGCAACAAACTGGTTTTTGGGGGGTGTGGGGGCGAAAACGAAGGACAAACAAACGATTGAAAGGAAGTTCACACAATCAACAACAGATGCGCTTTTTCACATACGAAATAACTGGTGGAAAAACAGGGAAAAACTCTCCAGGGGAAATTGTTTTGTATGGCATCGCAGGGCGATGGTGGCATGTGGCAAGGCAGGCTTTGCTTGCAGCAGCAGCAGTAGCAGCAGCACATATTTGTAGCACTCTCTCTCTCTCTCACTCTTTTTCTGTTAACTGCATCCCAGTGGCAAATGCTTTGTTGTGTCCGTCATTGAATTAAATGGCAGCCCCCAAACACCATTCTGCAACAGCGGACAGAACAAGCGCAGACGGACAGGAGAGACAGCCCCCCGGACACATTGACGGACAATGGCGCTGCTTTTTGTTTCATTTCAGTGGAGAAAGCCCCACCCTTCAGAGGGGAAAAGTGTGGACAAAGTGGACTAAAATTCGAGGAATTGATTCCACGATTCAAAACATGAAAAGAAGTATTTCCACATGAAGGGAATTATGGTTTTAGAGTACCTGAAATACCAGTTTAATCATGTTGCCTGCATCATTCCAATGCTGATATGATATTGGCAGCCTAAAGGAATGCAGAATGCTAGCTCCATGGGAATTTCCGGACAATAGATCCATTGTTTTCCAATTTGAGTATCTACTGTTATGGAGCTACACTTTCATGTCAATGCTTTTTTGCAGTGATATCAGAAGACTGACAGATGTTGCATCTATCTTTTGTTTTGAAAATTTGATGGAACATTCAAGGATTGCTCACAATGAACCTGTCAGTTTGCTTAAGAGGATATTAAGGAACTATCCTCAAGGATTGGAAGTGAAGTGCAGCCTTAAATAGTTCATTAAATTATGATTTGAAATCCTGTGAAACATTTACATTTACTATTTTTCCTTTTTCTGAAAGAGTGGCCTCTCATTCGCTGTAAAGTTATAGCCCCTTGAAGCACCTGCTGGATGACTTTCACTCAAGAAATCACAAGCTAATTTTATTTGCTTTGCTCATCTTTCAGCCGTAATTTCACTCATAATTCCTTTGGCCTTTGAGACGCCTTAAAGCGTAGACAATTCCTTCCGCAACTTTGCCTCGAATCTCATTTTGGCTGCCAAGAGGCAGGCACCAGGCACCGGCAGCGGCACTGGCACCTTTAGCATGCAGCAAAGTGGGTCCTGGGAGAGGACCCTCCAGTGTGCACTATTTTTGCCATTTTATCTGGGCGACAGTGGCGGCAAGTTTTTAAGGCCAAACATTTGTAACTTTTAGGCATTGCTGGGGCACTTTCAAAAATTGTGTGCTTTATGGCAGGTCCTTTGGGCCAGGCCAGCAGCAGCAGCGGTGCAGCAGCTAAAGGTGTAGAGGAGAGACCTGTTATCCGACCCCTTTTAGCATGCTCGAAGCGTGTTTTCCATGGGCTGCATTTAATGGCCGCCTAGATACAGTTACAGATACAACAGGGGAGGTGCTTTTGCCTCCTACTACTGCTGCTGCTACTGCAAACCAAACAACCTTCTTCCTTTATCGTCTCTGCTCTTGCAGGACCTTGTTATTGGGCCTCTTTGTGGGTGTTTGCCGGACTCTCTGTGGCACATGTGCGCCCCCCACCAAAAATTAGCTTTTCGAGCATCAAAAATTGCCCTAAAAACAGCAACAGCAAAAAGAACAAAAACCCAATAGCTGGACAAACAAGGACTTAAGATTACACTGAAAGAAATATATAAGAAATAGAAGAAAAAGAAAGAACCACATTGGTTAGCATTAAAATGGGCTTTTAGGGATTTCTGGATTTTTTAAACGTGCTGGATATGATTGAAATAATAATTAAACAAACAATTACAACAAAACTAAACATTTATATTACAAAAATTTAGAAAAAGGTGTTTTATTTTATGTTTTATTATTAAAAAATAAAAATTAAGAAATATTTTCACTTATGCTTTCATCTTTTCAATTTAACGACTAAGGAAGAAATTTCCGGAAGAAAAATATAACTTATCCATGAAAATTCAGTTTCTGAGTAAAATATTAGTATTTACTTTATTTTTTGTGGTATTTTTTATCCAAGCGTTTACCAAAAAACATTTAACATTAAACATTTAGTTTTCCTCGAGGTTTTGGTTTTTTTAAAGTACTCTCTTAGTGGTGAAAACTATTTTTTCTCGCAGTGCACGAGTCCTAGGCCACAACAGAGGTTCCAGGCTCTAGGCTTCAGGGCCCTGTGCCGCATGTTAATGAGTTGCATGGCAGGCAATTGCCCCGAAATTGTTTTTGTGTGTGCCGGCCCCCTCGTCTAAATAGCTTTGTCCGCTTATGAGGTTGGTCCTGCAAACGTTGGCCCTTCGGGGTTTGTGAGGGTGTGTGTGTATGTGTGTATGGATGGATGATGCCCCTAATTGCAGGTGTTTTTGATTTACACTAGCCATGAAATTGGCCATTTTGGCATGTCTGTCTGTACTTTTAAACGAACGCTAAGCTGACACACATTCGCTCTGGCAGCCACCGAGATTTATGGCCATTCGAAATTGTCTACCAGTTGCCTGTGGTACTTAGAGACGAGTCTGAGTGCTAGATGGAGAGCGACCCCAAGGATACGAGTGGCTCCTGAACCATTGAAAAGGCAATTATTTAGTGCTGGCATTCGTATTCGTTTCATCTAAAGGATTTAGCGCATGAAAGGGGGAGGGGGGGTGGAGGGGAGTAACTACTTGCAGGTCGAGGAAGATGAAGCTTTTACACATTTCACTTGAGCAATCCTCATTGTGTGTCTGTATCTTTCTCTCTCTCTCTCTCTCTAAAGACATTTCTCTGTTTGGCTATGAGAGAAATTGCAGGTGAAATCCCCCTGACTATTTGGTAATAAAATTGAATTTTCCAAGGGAATTAAATTTGCCAACTCACTGGCCAAGGATTTAGCAGAAAAAGTAATCCTAAACTGAATATGTTTTAGTTGATTTTAGGATAAAATCAGAAAAACACTTTGCAGTGGCTAACTTTCTCTCACCTTCCCTCACCTTTTCACTCTTTCCCAATGTGGCTTAGCCAGCTTACACGTTTTTCTTGCACCTTCTATAGCGGAAAAAGTTGCTCATTTCTCGGTGTAAATTTCATTTACATTTCTCTTTCTTCTTCTGTTGGAGGCAACCCTAAACCTTAAGTCTGTCATGGCATTCCCTCATTCTTTCATTTTCTTTATAAACTGTTGCTTAGTCGCATAATCTGGGGGCTTATCTGGGACACAGGACACAGGGAATTGACCCAACTCAAAAGTGTCGCTGACAGCTTTATACTGTCGTTTTAATTTCCAGCAATTTATAAACCGCAGCCGAGCTCTTTAATTACCGTTCTGGCCACGAAAAGTTGTTGGGCCACGAGACGCCATAGATAACAACAGGGCTGGCTCCTTGTGGCAGACAGAGGACTCCCTGTGGCAGAGAAAGAGAGGGAGCGTGGCAGACTGCGAAGTAGACAGAGGGTCAACAAGGAACAACAACAGTGCCAGGGGCGTGTAAACCGACCAGCTAGCAGACGCTTAATAGCATAAACTTATTTATTATAATATTATTTATGCAAAAAAAAAAGCGCTTGGGCGGGCCATGGATATGCCTCAGTTTTGTGTCAGCTACGATCCCTGGCGACAGACGGCGCTCGACGTTCGTTCGGGGTTGCTTAATTTATTGTCCTAGGGCTGTGCTACAGGAAGTTGCATACATTATGAGCGGGACAGACATGAGAGTCCTGTGGGGTCTCTGTGTGGCCTCTGGATGAGGATGATAATGGGGGGCGGGGGTGGCGTGGCTATACAAAAGCCATAAACTTTTAAATGGCATCGCTTTGGCTTTAACATGCATTTGGTTGCATGCCTCATAACCCGCTGTGGAGGCACTCAGGCACTGGCGGAGGAATATTGGAGCATCTGGAACTAGTTGCTCCACTTTTATTCGTTTCATTTGGACCCCCAAAAAGTTCTCTCGTAAATATTCGGCTGCGCTCTCCAAAAAGTTTTCTTCTCCTCCTGCTTTTTCGTTTTTTTTTTTTGCATTTTGGATCGTGTTGTTTACACGCTGAAACATCATAAATTACATGCGTGGGGCATGCCACTCGCACACTGAAAAACACGCCTCTTGTGTGTACCGAGCGCACGCGGCACGGCGCTCAAACTCAATCTGGTTTTCGTGGGGGTTGCGTATGTTCCCTGCCACACGCATGGGGCAGTGGCAGCGGACCAGCGGACGAGCAGACCAGATGCCTCCTGGGATCTCTGCAACTCTATGGCTATCTGCCGCTGACATGCATTTTGTAGAACTTTCGATTATGCAACCATCCGAATACCAACACCGACGCTTCAAGCTCTTGAAAATTATTTATTCTGTTGTGTTTCGCTTCGTGCCGGCTCGGTTCTGTTCGGTTTGGTTCTGCTCTGCTCTGGCAGCAGTACATACGAATATGTAAATTGCAAAATCCATTATTCGAGTGTGAAAATTTTATTCATGAAGTGCGAATGCCTCTTGAGGTTTCGGTTGCGGAAAAAGTGCTGAAGTTTTATGTGGATGATCCAGGCAATGTGATTCCTGAGTACACACTCGTATCTGTTGGTGATTACTTCTGATGTGTAGGTGGGTGGGCATATTCATATTCATTCAACCTCAATTAGGGCAGAAATAGATTGCAAAAGGTTCATTTTGGATCCGAAATCGACAAAAATTCCCCAATCTCTGAATTTCGTGTAGTTTTTCATACACCCAGAGATAAAAGCTCTGAATTTTCAAATACTTATGCCATTCATTTGGAGCCAAGAGTGGAAATGATAAAATTGACAGCAAATAAAATATTATAAAATAATTTTAAAATATTCTATTTCAATAAATATTTAAAATATTTCATATTAACATATTATCTTAAAATAGATTGCAAATAATTAAAAAATATTTATATTAAATATTTTCATATCGAAATTAAATAAATGGTCTTCAAATATATTTGTATTAAACAATTTTTGTATTTAATTAAATATTGAAAATACTTCAATAAATTTGTATTTAAATCATTGTAAATTTTATTTTATTTTACTATTATTTTATATGTTATATAAAGTTTAATTTTGGTTGTGTCTGGCATTATGAAGTATGCCAGTTATCTCTCAGTGTTCTGAAATTTCAAAGCATTTTTTGATATTTCTGATATGTTCTCTCGTTAGTGAAATGCAGTTTTCAAATTCCAATTAAAGCGTTTCTGTTAGTCCATGAAATGAAAAAGAAATGTTTTTGCTACAAATTTGTTCTTTGGTTTTTGGTATTGAATGTTTTTGTTCTTAGTTTGCGTCAAAATTGCATAGTTCAAAATGTGGCCAAAAAGGTCCCTTCCGGGTTCAATATTTTAGTATGTGCTTCTACAAATAAAAACATTTTTTATATCGCATGTTGCACCTTCTTTCTTTTTCTGTCACCATTAAATAGTTATAAATTTAAAAGAAGGATGTAGTTTCTCCCCCAAGAAAAATGTGATATAATTCTGGCTTTAGAGAAGGCAATCCCCTGCATTTCCGTTGAAGCTTCTCTTGGCAATCTGTTCATCTCCAGCTCATCCTTCAGATCATCCCTCAACTGCGTTGCACAGTGTAATAAAACGGTGCTTATTGCATTGTGAGCGTCACAGAGAGAGAGGGAGAGATGGCCACTGAAGCACTCACTCATACATGTACATATGTGCTGCCGTTGCTTTCATGGAATTGGTGTTTGCATTCCACCCAGAGCCACAGCGTGCGTTGCACAGTTGCAGTTATTCATAATCGTTTGTCAGTGGCTGCCACACATATGTTTATCCACACACAAACACCCGCACGTCCACACACAAAGCAGCCACAGCATGCGGCATAGCAATTTAGGGGCTAAACAGCTTGGGCGTGTGCAAGGGTGCGTATACGCAATATATTACACGAATATTATATTCCCCCAACACTAACCATAAAAGCCAAAAAAGCGGCGATCGCAACTATAAATATTTGCAAATCTGGGGCCATCAATTATTAAATATCTCAACAATTACCATGTCACCGAAGTGCATTAGTGGGGGGAGGGGTTCGGGGTTCTTTACGAGAGCATTTTGACTCTCATTAGGGGTTCAGATTCGCGTGGAGTGCCATCTGTGTATCTATTACTAAAGAGAGCTTGCCTCCTGAAGTGGCTTCCAGCAGAGAGACAGAGATAGTGGCAGAGTTGCAGAGACACTTGGTGTTCAACTCCTGTGTATATCTCCCCCGGGCTGTTCGAGCGTGTTTGGGTTCATGAACCCCAACAGACGTGCCACTACTCGTGAGGCATTAACGCCAGTTAGTGCTCTGTATCCAGGACTCTCGTTTCGCTGTACATCTGCTCGTCTAGTTGGGTCGTCTGTGTGGCATATCAGATGTTGCGAGAGGGTTCTGGGTGATTAAATGGATTTGATTTTACTCGTTTTACTCTCGCCCCATGACTACCAGCCAAATGGCCAGACTTTGATTTTAGGGAGCCCCAGCCACCACGAAAATATCTGTGTGTGTGTTTTCGTGTGTTTCCCCTAATGATGTTTGCATATTTGAGGTTCCCTGGGAATTTGGAGGGGTGGAACACATGTGGTTAAAGGGTTCTTAGTTTTGGGGTTCAATAACTTTAATATATTTTTAATTTTAAACATTAAATGCATGAAGATAGCTCCGCTTCGCTTTCCACCTGAATGCCAAACAAAATGCAAAAATATTTGACCACCAATTTGGGGTTTTCAACTCGTTTTGGTGCTCGTATTCTCATTTGGTATCCAAATTTGATTTTAATCCAATTTGAAGCTGAAAATTGCATTTTATAGCAGAGAAGGAACAGAAAGTCTTCACCATTTCGTACTTCATTAGCAAAACTCCTCAACAAATTCATTACAGACTCTCGAGTCGACTCCATGCCCCACCATGCAGCAGCAGCAGCAGCAGCTGCCAAATATCTAGGGCACTAGAAAATTCTGTGTACCCGAGTATGGCAGCCAGACAGAAGAACACACATCCGTATCCGTAGCGGTAGTGGTAGTCGTATCTGTATCTGTCTCTGCATTGGAGTCAGAGTCGGTGTCTCTGCCTCTGTCTGTGGCTGTGTCCTGTGTGTCCTCTCGCTCTCTCTCTCTGGTGGCAAAAGTGTTTGTTTGAGTGCGGAAATATTTAAAGTGTCACATACGCTCTTCGGAAATTAAATGTGAGTGTTGTGCTTCACGCTCCAGAAAGGAGCAACGGATGTCCTGAAACCCTCCTCTGACACACACTGAACACTGAACAACCAGAAATTAAGGAAAAGACTAAATACTAAACACTTTCGAGTGGCTTAACGGGGTGGTTTGGGCGATGGGTGGCTTTGAAGAGGGCTTAAACGTGGTGTACTCGTAATGATAGTAATTAGTAGTAAATATTGAATAAGTAAACTTTAGAATATGGTACATGTATATATATATATTTTTAAGCTGCTTCACTAATACTTGATATTTACAGATATTTAATCTGTATTTTTTCAGCTCTCTAGATATTCCTGTCTTTTGTTGAACAGTGTTCCCTTCAGGTAGCACTTTCCTGCTAGATTTGATCACACTTCTGTGGGTGCGGTGTGCTCTCCGAATGGTCATTGCTTTGGTCGCCGCTGTTTGCTCCGCTCCTTACTCCTCACTCAAGGTGTGTGCCTGGGCGTGGCTGTGGCCCCAAAGCAAAGAACGGTGTCTGCTTTTGTGTGCCTTGTTTTTGTTGTCCGTTGTTCAGCCTCTGGTTTTGTCTGCTACATTTCCCGAGTGTGTTTGTTGTGCACATTTCTGGTGTTGTTTGTTTGCTTGTATTTCGAGTGTTTTTGCGGTTAGTTTTTTGTAGTGTACGAGTAATGTGTGTGTGTGTGTGTGTGTGGCTGCATTTTGCGGTGCGTATACGCATTCGCATTTATTTAATTAGAGCTTGTTCTCTATGCCACTTATTGTTTGCCTGTCGTCTGTTGTGTGTGTGGTGCATCTCAAATCTGCTCTGCCCCATGGGATTTTAGCAATGTTTTTAAGCTGGCGGTTTTTCCACCCCCCCACCCCCATTGCACATTTCGGACAAACTTTTAATTAAGCATTTTCGATGGTATAGTCTGTTGGGATCTGTTCTGTTTGCTTTTCTCTCTCTCTTTTTTCTGTCTGTTTGTTCGTTCAGGACTTCCCGCGATTTCCAAATTATATTTGTCGCCAGTGGAGGCATGTTTGACGGACAGCTGAAAAGTTGTTCCACAATCCATGAATGTTAATTCGGTTTTCCGCATGCATTTTTAATTAATTATGTGCGTTCCCAGATCAGCAGCGAATTCAGTGCGGATTATGTTCACAATTTAATGGAAACCAAATGTGGGGATCTTTGTTGGGGCTTTAAAGTGGTGCGAAAATCTTTCGTTGGAACGCTCTAAGCTTCTGCTTTTGGCTCCTCCAGGGGATATGTGAGATTATATAATATAAATCGCAAATAAATATAAAGCGTTTCCATAGCGGGAGGATTGCTGCTCCTGCTTCGATTCCGCTTTGCAAATGCAAACATGTGTCTCCGGCAAAAGAAGTCGAGCCATATCCTTGCCAAAAGGAACACAGAATCACAGAAGGAAGCCTTCCACAGAAGTACACACACGAAGAAAAGTCGAGCAGCAGCAGAGAAAACTGAATCGTGCAAGAAGTGTGAGAAAACATCGTCGTCTTTGGAGGCACCACCTCGAGGGGCCACCACCCGTACTCGTACCGTGCCGTACCGTGGCGTACCCCATTCATGAGTGGCTCCATGGACGCTCCTTTCGTTCGCTCTGTTTCGCCCGCGTGGGTCTTCGTTCCCTCTCGACTGCTGTCTGAATAGAGGTCAAAGTGCATAACTTAAGTAGCCGACAATAAAATGCATAACATGGCATACAAAACACAAACAGACAGGGTAAGGCAGGCAGGCAGGCAGGCGGCGGGCAGGCGGGCAGGCGGGCAGCAGAGGAAAAGCCAAAGGAAAACTAAGTACAAACCGTACGAAAATGTGGAAAATATGGCTCTATTTATTTGTACATTAGGCCAAGACATTCGCCGTTTGGCCTGCCTGCCTGCCACACATTTCGTACCTCTTATAGAAATACACATGTATTGGTGTGTCTCTGTGTGTTGTATGCCTCATGTTTGTACCTGCCTCAACAGCTGCTAGCAAAAGGCCAAGTGTTGTGCTTGACATGTACAAGCCCCGGCACCAGCCCCAGAGTGGGATTTTTCTCTGCTGCTGCTGCTGCTGCTGCCTCTCCCGCTGTGCCATAATAATTTCATGCTGAGCTGGACTTACCCCTACTTCATCGTGCCCCCATATCGTGCCCCATCTAGTGGCGTGTCGTGTCGATTTATCTAATGGAACAGTCGAGTGTCACATGGACTGGTGGCAAAAACAAATTTATTAAGGGCAAACACACGGAAAGAGAATCCACATTGTGAAACACGGAGAAAAACCAAGTGGAAATTGTTGGATTGAATGGAATCAAATACTGTAGGGAATGGAAGGGGCCAAAAGGAGCAAAAGTTGATAAAAATAAGGTAAAAATCAATATAACGACGATTTTAATTAGAGTTCTATATTTGGAAATATACTGTACTTCAAAGATACCCTTTTGTATGTAGGGGGCAGATCGTTTGAGTTCCAAGGAGCCGAGTGAATGTCATAGAATGTCAAAGAGGGCTGTCACAGGGCGCTGTAACTGGCTGTTAAGAGAAAGCGGTGAAGCGATAACAGGCTGTTAATTGGGGGTGCTAACAGGCTGTTAGTTGGGGCTGCTAACAGTGCTGTTGCTCTGTTACGCCTTCATTTAATTCGTGTCAATGCATGTAAAGGCCAGGAGGAGGTGTTTCTGATGCCAAAAAGCATATGTATTCTTGATCAGCATAGATATACCAAATACCAAAATGTTCCTAGGACTGAAAACATTCAAAATAATTTTTCTATGAATGAATGTCACAAATCGCAATGTCTTTCTACTACGTATAGCCATGGGACACGCATTGTGAACATTTCCACTCCCATAGTCACAAAATATACTGCTGGGCATTTGCTTTTGACTTATTATAAATAAAAGTCCACTCTCAGAAAAAAACCTGTCGAAAAACAAAGGCATAAAACACTGGAAATATCTGGGGAAACGTTCAATTATTCGAAAGACCCACAAATCTGCAATAAAATTACATACCAATCAGCGAAAATCTCCTTTGGTTGCATTAGTTGCTCATTGTTGTTCGGTGGTTCACGTGGTGCGGTGGTTGGGTTGGGTTGGGTTGGTTGGGTAACGCCCCGCGTGGCCTGCTCTGGGACAAAAGCCAACCGCGTAATTAAGCTTTGCGTTCCACGAGTAAACACAAATACACTCGAAACACACACTACACTACACTGCGAACACTCGAACGAAACACTCGCACTCAAACACTCGAACGGATGCGGACACGAGAGCCAGGAGCCATCGAATGTTAACAATGCACATTACGCATACGCCACGTACGCCATAGCTCTGATGCTCCACTTGTTTCATGTGTCTCTCTGTCTCTCTCTCGCTCTCTTGCAGATACCAGGACATGTACAACAATCCGATTAAGGCCACTAATTTGGAGCATCGTGATGTGGTGCTGGACATACTGTCCGATGCCCGTGTCGTTGGGCCTCTACTGCAGACGGGAATGTTCCATGCAGATGTCAATCGTCGCAATTATATGTACGTATTTGGCCATAACAGCGCAACGGGACCATATGCCAACGTAAGTATTAGCCCAAGGACTATACATACAACATACATACATACATATATTCCAAAAAGCGCGACCAAAGGGCCGATTCCAATTACGTACTCCATAGCACTTTTAATTTAAACACTCGTCGGTGGTCACGCGGACCGGATCCCTTCCCTGGCCTTCCGTGAATCGTTTTCCCTTTCTCTGTGCTAAATAAACCCAGCATGTGGTTGGGGGCATCTAATGAGTTTTCATGATGTACTCTTCGCTGTTGGTCTGGTCTATCGTTCTCAATAATGGACAATAATGCTCGAAAAGTTTTCGGCGGAACTCTGGGTACAAGGGGTGGCTCATTGGCTTGTTATGCTGCTTTTTTTTTTGGCCAAAAACAATTCACAAGTTTTCAGGCAGCAGGCAGGCTGGCAGTCAGCGAAAGCCCGCGAATGATCGTAATAAACACAATGAACCCTCGCAGTGGAAATCAAAAGAAAGGGCGAGGGGCTTTAGATATCCTAGAAACGAGTTGTTTGTATGGAATATTAAAGAGACATGCCTTATGATCTTTCTGCAACAGATACGCCTTAAGTCTTGAGGTACTAGTATTATGTAAAGAAAATTTTCCTTTAATAGATAACCCAAATATCCTTTCTTTTCACCGCAGAAAACCATATACCCCTTCCATTGTTAGGGTACCAGAAAAAAACATCAACATCCAAGTTGTCCTTTTGCTTCTTTTGTCTAAACAGACGGCATGGAATCCCTCTTGACTTAGGGTTCATTTGTGTCCGACGACGGGTCACTCTCTTCACCCACAAAGGGGGAGTGTAGGAGGTGGGGGTTGGGGGTGGAGGGAGGCAGGGTTATTTGTGTCTGACGCTCGGAGTTCGCTTGGTTTGGCTTTTGCCAGAGTTTTATGGCTCTGTCATGCTTATGGATTTGTTACTGATTGCCTGGCCAAGATAGCTTTGTGTTGCCATGAAGCCAGTGTCCTCTCACTGTCCTCGCACTGTCCTGTGTATCCTCTACCCTATAGATAAATGGGCATATTGATTTGTCATTAAGATGATTAAATTGATAAGCAAATTAGGGCGCACAGCAGTACAGCACAAGTCTACAATTGTTATGGAAAGTTAATGCTTTGCATGAGAGAAATCCTTTGGGGAGATTGAAGAGTCCTTCCAGCTTCGTCTATGCTTGAATTTGAGTTGGCAATTGCCTCAGACACTGACATAATGAATTTGAAAAAAAACAACTCATAGAAGAATCCTCAAAACAAAAGCGACACTCCACTATATGGCAGACAAAAAAGTTATTATTTTGTATTATATAAACTTTTTTTGGCTAAGCGAATTTTTATGGTCAGAGTTTTGCGGCGACCACTCTGCTGAGGGGAAGGGGGCTGGGAGGGCCATAAAACAAAACTGCAACTGAAACTGCAAATAGATGAACAGCTTAGTGTCCTGCAGTCATATCCGGGCGAATGTCCTTTTAAATGCGACAACAGCTTGCGCATAAGCGGGGTGCAACAACTTTTTAATGGCCCCGCAATTAAAGTATCATAAGGATATATGCCACTGTATGCCGAATAAGTCCTCTGATATATTGCTGGGCTGCCATTGAAATGAAAGTAGCCAAATAAGAGGCAGGAACATGTTTATGCCCCATGCTGTTGGCTGTCGGCTGTTGGCTGTTGGCTGTTGGCTGCTTGCTGCTGCCTGATATATGAGCAGATTCCCCCGGCTTGGTTCGCATTAGTTGCAGATAAATTACGAGAAATAAAATTCACTTAAATATTTCATGCTGCCGCCGGCGCTAGCCCGCTCATGGGCGAAACATGAAAAGAAGGATCTCAGGGATAAGCGGAATGCCGGCGTGCCTACAAATTATCGTCCTCGTGTGGGCCTCTGTCCTGTCGCCAACGCAACCGAGGAGCAGGCGGCCAGACACCAAAGGCAGAAAGAAACCGGCAAAACAAACAGTCAGACAAGTTAAGACTCAGACGAGCACACACGCGCTCTCGAATCGACTTCATACTACAATGCTGAAATGTTTTTGATACCCCTCACAACAGAGAGGGTTGTATGATTTCTGGGTAGAGGTTGCCAAAAGGCAGAGAAGGTTGAACAGACCGATCGGTTTATTTGGTGGTTTGTGCGGGGCAGGCTTAAGACCTAAAATTTCCTGTCAATCCAAAGCAGTGAGTTTTGTGTTTGTTTTCTTGGGACCGAAAACAGTCGTAGGCTTCATTTATGTACCTCCCAAAACCTCCCGAAACAAAACCCACTCATGTAGAAATCGCACCTAACTCCCACGTATCCCAAGGGTACACAACGCTTCGCCCCAAACCGTATTCCCAAAAGTAATCCTGTTTTTGTACCATTCCAAAAGTATTTGCCAACAAAAAATTGTTCTTTTTTTTGTGCGAAATTCCCAGCTGAATGCGAACGAATTTGTGCATAAACTGCGCTTCTGCGGCTGTGGCTGCTGCACTCCATCTCGAGCGTAATGCTTCAAGTAGCAGGCCACTCACTGGCATCCTTCCCCAGAATGGACCACGCCCCCTCCTTTGCCACGACTATACAATACATCTTGTTGAGTCTTGAGCCGCGGGCATATTGTGAAACTTTTTGGCACATGTCTTGCATGTCTTGCAGTTGAGATGCTCAGACCTCAAACTCAAACCCAGACTCAGATATACAGATACACAGATACAAAACGTTTTCTAGCCCAGAAAAATACTCCAAAGAGAGTACTTACATACTTAAGGGGGGGAGCTTGAAGTGCTGTATCCTTCTCTCTGAGGAGCTGTTGTGGTGGGCTCATGGCAATTGTTAAAAATAGCGAAAATTATTCCAAGAAAAGATATTATCCCCATGAAAAAAAGGGGATTTTCAGCTGTAATGCGATTTGCGGGTAGGATAACTTAATTGAATTTAATCCCAGAGACAAAAACACACACACATATACACAAATGTAGAAAAATAAACAGACGACACAAAACACACACACACACAGGAAAAGTCTCTGCTTTAGATTTTCTTTCGATGCTGCCATTTTCCCTTTTTTTTTTAATTTCCCAAACTCCTCGCAAGGGCCATAAACCCAACGAGCCGAAAACTTTTCCACAAAACAAGTTCCAATTTATTTTATCATTTAGGCGGCAGGCCATAGAAGATGGAAGGCCATCACTCTGTCCCAATTTTCGAGGACAGTTTAATAAGTTTTCCATATTAAATTCAACAATTTTTCCCAAAAGCCACGTAGACAAACGTCATTATCATCGCATTCTAAACGCGGTCAGCATCCCAAGAATTCTGCCGGAGACCCACCAACACAAAAAAAGGCAAAAAAATAAAGACTTGAAGTATGTCCGTCCCGTCTGGTGGGTTTTTCTATCTGTTTTTTTTTTCTTGGAAAAGTTTTTTTTTGTTGTGAGCATTTCCTTGTGCCGCCCCCACACTTGCTTTTTGATAAGAATGCGAAATGGCTGTTTGAGGAAGGAAAAGAAATTTATGAAAATAAAATAAATATAAACCGAAACTAAAGTTTTATTCTGGGAACTACACAACAACTCTGGACTCTGGGAGCAACAAGGAAAAAGGATGCTGAATACTTGAGTCCTTGGCAAACAAAATATAGGATATACTTAAAGCATCCTCCCATCCTTTGGGGTCTCTGCGGGCACAAATTTCTAATTACAGAATACCAAAAGTATTCACCTTGGATGGAGTAGGGGGGTCTGTATCCTATTGCTAATCCTATGAAATTACATAAAGGTGAGAGTAAATTATGTGGGTGGAGCGAGTCTCGTGCCACACTTCTGCACATTCCAGCCCCAGGGGCCTCTCACCCTCTCACTCTTTGAGCCAATTTTAGGGGAAAATATTTTTGGAAATTTTACACGCTGCGAGTGCCATTAACTCCATTAGGTTTATTACGACAAATGGCGCTAAGTCAAATTGTTGCTTCCGTCCCGCCCCGTGCCACTGCCACTGGCGCAGCCGTGGGGCAGGCACAGCATAAATTACAAAAGTTACGCATTAATTTGAAAATTGAATTTCCGCCTCCGTTGCCGGTATATTTTTTCCAATGAATTTCCTGCAACTTTAATGTAAAAATTGCCCCCTGAAATTTCAGATTGGATAATTTGTGACAGGATGTGCGCCCACGCGTTTGGGGTCATCGAAAAGAATAAATATTTAAACAATATTATTATATAATGTCTGTGAGAAATTTATGAATATTCCTTAATTATGCATTTGGTTACAAATTTGGTATTCAATTAAAGCGGAAATCAAATTATGCGCATAGTTGGAAAATTATTTATTGGAAATGCTACGATTTGTTTATACATTTATTTAAATTTATTTGCCCAAAACTAATATTAGTCCTTTGGCCGGCACTCAAATTGATTGATATGAAAATATTGCAGATTTTTCCCGCCATTTTCCAAACACATATTAACCGCCAAAATAAACACATGAAAAGTGCGGGGGAAAATCCATGGGAAAAAGCTTTAAAAATATTCACTTTGATTCTCTCTGGGGTTGAAAGGTTATTGAACCGTATATTCCATCAAAGTTCGGAATGTTCACTTTTCGCTCAATAAAAATCCAAAGCGTAAGCCTTGTGTCATGAAAAACCAATATTGAATTCCGTCGTTTTGCTCATTTCATCAAATTCTCACACAATTGCCGGAGAAATGAAAATCAAAATCAAAAGCGAAAATTCATCATTCATAAAAGAAGAGCGAAGGACGGGCAAGACAAGCAGTCGGAAGGGACAGGGCCAGGACAGGCAGTCCGAAAGGACATGGCCAGGACAGTTTCTCAGACAGACAGCCAGCCAACCATCGAAATGCTTTGTGACTTTGTTACATCTTTCATGGCGCAACAATAAAAAACTCGGCTTTATTACCTACTTACACACAGAGAGCCGTTCCAGCCAGTCTCCTCTTTCAGTCTGGCCCTGCCTGTTCGCTTGGCTAAATATTTATGCATTCCGTCTAAGAAGATTGATGCGCTGGACACAGTGCCTCAAAAAACGTAAGCGAGAAAAGAACATTTCCCACTGATCGAAAGGGTAGCGAGAGGAAAGCCATTTGCACCGATTTTAGGTTTATTTTTTGAGTTGAAAGTCCATTGGTTTAGGGATGAGATTTGTATAGTAATTTGAATAGATGCTTCTTTTTAAGATTGTAAAAAAGGAGACGCCTTAAAGTTAAGATGTATATTTCAGTCTCTTATAGAGGAATCGACAAATTCCCCCAATCCGAGCAACATATTGGAATGGTCGAATCACGTTCGAAAACTATACTACCACAAAATGTTCCCTTTGCCCGACCTAACACCTGCTTTCCTTCTGCTAAAGTTACCTTAAATCCTTTTTTTTACCCCTTCAATCCTCTTTAAATGCTGCCTTCCCTTAATCACCATCGTTACTATAATAAATTGCTTTCCCTTTCATCGGTGGTCTACTAATTGCCGCCACTTTAAGACCACCTTTCAACAGCTTAGAGCTGCTGCAAGAGGAGGAGAAGGAGAGTATTCCCGCAGCAGCTTGATTTACTGATGATTCTATAATGTGTATTATGTATAAACGAGTATATTTCACTTGCAGCTACCGCATAGCATTATGGGCGAGGAATTGGCATTTATCTTTGGTGCGCCCTTGGCTCCCGCAGGTCCTTTTCCCAGCCATAACTACACAATGCAGGAAAAGCTGCTATCCGAGGCGGTAATGGCATATTGGACGAATTTCGTAAAGACTGGGTGAGTACTGGACTTTGAATGAAAAGTGCAATTCGAGGAGAAAGTTGGGAGAAATGGGAGTGCAGGAGGCGGAGCAAGGAGAGAGGAGGAACATCAACACGAGAAGAGTCACAGTTCTGCATGCAAATGCGGACAACGGGTCTACGGGTCCAAAGGATGCGGATGCGGATGCAATGTGGGATGTGGGATATTCATGAGTTTGTGGAATGGTTTTGGCTTTGGCTTTGGCTTTTCGTTCGTTGTGGCGCCGTGTGGCACGTTTTGCAATCTGCAACGCTTGGACAGTGAAATGAATAGAATTTTTACTGCCGCTTTTATTATTATTCCCGCAGTGAAAACATCGGCTCTGCGAGAGGGCGGGGTCTGTTTGGGGTGCATGCAAATATTATTAGTGGAAGTGGCTCTGGGGATCACAGAGAGAAAAAAACGGGAAATAAAAGCCAGAACTGAAAATCACAGTTTTGATCGTTAGCCAGGACATTTTCCCGCCAGAGGCAGAGCCAGATCCAGAGGCAATCGCAGCGCAAAGGCTCGGCCCATAACCATGTCATTTAAATGGGGAAAATGAATGTTTGGATTATGTACATAAAATGGAATAGGGAGATGGGTGGGGGGTGGGGAAATCTCTGTGTTTTGTTATAATTGGAAACTGACAAATATCCGAATTTTCCCTTTCGCATATAGCAATCCAAAGGCGCCTTGGAAGGGTATCTTCTTGAATTCTCATGCCCTCGAATGGGATCGCTACGACCTCGACTGGCCGGAGTTTAATAAGCGAGCCCAGGCCTATCTCAATATTGGTGAGTCCTTATTGCACAATGGATTCCAGATACCGTTGAAGAGCAATGCCTCACCTGTACATTGTTTCGATTTCCATTCTCCTTGCAGGAATCCCACCGACAGTGGGCTACAAATACCGACAAATTTACATGAACTTCTGGAACAAAGAGCTGCCCGATGAACTGAATCAAATTGCAGCCTTGCAGGAGCAGCTGCATCCCGGAAATGAGGTGATTACGGGCCACATGAGCAAGTACGGGCCACGGGACAATGGCGCCGAGGATCCAGTGCGTACACTGAAGCTCCTGCTGCAGGAGCCCAGTCTGGCCAACAGTCCGGACTCGACGGAAACGGCAGCCGAGAATATGTACAATGCACCGCCCACTTTTGGGCATGTGATGCACAAGCAGCAGCCACATCTGCCGCAGCAGGAGGAGGATCTGGAGGTCAGCTCAGCCACGAATGCAATGGAAGAGGACCAGCCAGAGACGGTGGCCAAGTCGGAGACGACGTTGCAGCTGCTGATTGCATTGATAGCCTTGATTATTGCCCTGAATGTGATCATCTATGGCACGTTCCTGATGCGACAGCGTCGCAAGAGGGCCAAAATGTTGCCGTTTCCTGGCCCAAAGCTGAACGGGAATATCCTCAGCTATGACGGGGCCAACGATGATGAGCTGAAGCGTTGCAGCAAGTCGCGGGATGGCGATGACAGCTACATCATGGACATGGCACGCAAGTCGAACACCTATGAGGCCATCAAAACGGGTCAACGGTCGCCCATCAATGGCTATGCGATTCAGCGGCAGCTCAGTTGCTCGACGGTGGACACCCACACGAAGGTGTGCGAGTGGATGTCCGGGCAGGAGCAGCCCAAGTCGGGCAGCTTTGTCCCTTCCACTGCCACGACACCCACTGCAGTTCTGGCCGATGGCAGGATGATCATCTGCCAGGACATTGAAGTGGCGGATGCTGCTCTTCTGATCCCCCAGCACATGCACGAACCGCAGCACTACGAAATGCTGCTGCAGCGACAGCATTCGGCACTCACCGAACCCAGCGAGGACATCCTCCAGCAGCAGCAGCAGCAGTTGCAGCAGATGCCACTGCATCGACACACCCATTCGGATCCTGTGGACATGATCCTGGCCGCCGATGAGCAGGTGACAAGCTTCGTTCATGCCGACGATGTGGACATTAATGTGACGAGTCGCGATGAGAATTGTGTCCTAGAAGTAGCACCCCTCACGGCTGCCCAACAGCTGGACCTACTCCGGCAGCGCAACTATCCCAAGGTCCTGCCCACTGCCCAGGACCTGAGGGACAGCCGTGGAAGTGGAAGCTACAAGCGGAACTCGTTGCCGCCGCAGAACTTCAGTGCCCCACTGCCACCGCCCCGCACCATCAGCAGCACTTTGGGGCGACGGCGACGGGACAGCAGCAACATTACCACATCGCCGCTGCAACTGGCCCAGGATCTGGCCGGGGAGGAGGAGCCCGGGGAGCCGCCGATTACCCAGAATACACTAATCTTCGGTCCCATTGTACCCAAGTCGCCGGCGACCTCGTTAAAGCGACAGAAACGAGCGCCCGAAGCGACAGCGACAGCAGCAGCAGTGGCGACAGCAGCGGGAGCGATGACAGCACTAAGCGGATCCTTCCAATCCTTTGAGTCGGTGCCGCCGGCCCATGAGACGACACCGCCGCAGGGCGGTGAGCGTACCGAATGCATTTACTCGATTGAGGCGAGTCCTGGGGTGTGTCCAGGGAACGATGGGACGAGCTGGTCTGCGCCCAATGGCGATTTGTATGCACAGCCGATGAAATCTCCCTCCAGGACATCGCTCATACCGCGACTCACCCAACAGCAGCAGCCACATCATCATCAGGGAGTAGCTACTGCTCCAGCAGCAGAAGCAGCTGCAGAAGGAGGAGAGACAGCAGCAGTGCCTGGAGGTGCATCATCAATGGCCACTGCCATACCGACACCGACCCGCATACCTCAATTGCTGCAGCGTCAGGCTTCCGGCAAGGATTTGCGAACAGCAAACACCGCAAATCCCCTGGCTAGCCAACAGCAACAACAGCAGCAGCCGCGCACGAACTCCACAATATCATCAGGTTCGTCGGCTTCGGCGGCATCATCCACAGAATCGTCCACATCCTCTTCCTCGTCATCCACGAACACGGTTCGCACCGAATTGCAGCAGCACCAGTACCAGCAGCCTGGCAAAAGTATTACGACCAATATATAGAAAAACCCCAACACCCAGGAGGAACAGGGACCAAACAGGAGCCAACAGCCAAGGAGTTCTTCAATTTAACGCCAAAGAGAGAGAGAGAGAGGACGAGTAAGAGACAGAGTTAGAAAGGATGAAGGTCCCGCTGTGGCCGCATTGCGGCGGACGACGAGCAGCAGCTCCGACAGCTGCCTGCCAAATGCCTGCCTGCCCCCATCCCTGGCTCTCGCTCCGTTGGGGTCCACGCACACAGGCCAGGCTGTCGGAATTTTATAGAGCTTGCGTAAATTTAATAATACATTTTGGTATAAAGTTTATCTTTGACTTGTCGGCGGTGGCGGCCGCATCGGCATCGGCGGTTAGCAGCTTCGACTGCAGTTTGTACGCCCTGAAAGGAAAGTTTTCTCCCCATCGTAAATTAGTTCTGAGAATTGCGAGAATGTTGCTGCAAAAGGTTGCAGCAGCCACAGCAACAGCAGCAGCAGAAGCATATCGATATAAGCGGAGAGTCTCATCAAATCAAAGAAACTTTTGAGTGAGTGAGTCTTTGATAGATGGAAAATAGATTGGTTTATGGATTGAAGTGGAAATACGAAATAAGAAAATATAGAGAAATACGACGTATATATAGTTTATCTATAATTTAGTCATAATTCTATTCATAACAAAACACAGTCATTATTCTGATGTAAACCAAAGAAAGGACCAATCCACAAAATTGTATAGAAGGGAACAACCCAGCAAGTATTATAAGTTAAATGTTCTTTCTATAAAAGCAAATTAGGTTTCTTGCCATAAGATAACAAACACACACACACCATACACAAAACACTCATCGATGAAGGCAATTTGCATATGGCTGATTTTTGCATTTGTTTCCCCTGACAACCGACAGAAGCAGAAATTGCCAATAACAATGCCTGCATTTTGCCACTTTCCACGCTACGCCACTCCATACCACTCCATGCCACACCACACCACACCACTCCATACACAAAATTTGTGTCAACTATTGTTGCCGGCAATTTACCAAACAAAAGCTACTTACGAAGACAGTTCTCCTACGGATATACACTTCAAGAGAGTGCTCTGATTTTGAGGAATGGAATGTAGGACTAATCAGAAGTGCATCTCTACTCAGTTTTCAAGCAATCCTTAGCTTCCATTAACACTCTGACTGCACTTCATAGAACGTTTACAGATTTCTATGTTTCCAAAGTGTATCTATGGCTTCTGCTTTCGAGTCTAGACTTTCATTCTCTGCTTTCCTTTTATGTGTGGCCGCCTGCCTCTATTCTGCCAATACTCTCTCAGGGGCAGAGCCAAGGCAATTTCGTGGTGCCTGCCAACTTAATTTGCCACAAAATTTCAACAGCAGCCACTCGCTACTGGAGCACGCTCTGAAGCTCCGTAGCTCCGTGGCTCTGTGCCTCTGTTGGTCCGGAGTCCGGGAGTCGCATCAAAATCAGTTGAAATGTCAACATTTCTGTAGCAACACATATTTCAAATATTTGGCATATCCCGCATAGTTGTTAACTCTTTCTCCACTTGGCTGTTTCTGTTTCTGACTCTGGCTCTGTCCATGCCCCAACCCCGCCAGGACATCAAAGTTGTCGCCGCCGCAGAATAGTTTGTGCGTTTTGTTGCCTCCAAGCTTAGGGCCATATCCTGCAGGATTTACTGCCTCTGATGTTCGTTGCCATAGAGGAAAGTTTGTGGACCCACGGCTTTTATGCCTTATTCCCTTTGTGGCACATTACTGTTTTTTCTTTTTGGTTTTTGCTCAGAGATTGAGTTATTGTGTCGCTTCGCTTTTGGGTCCTTTATGCAAATTGTTGTGTCTTCAAGTTCTTTCCAGTTTTTGTTTGTTTTTGTTGCTTTTTTGTTGATTCCATAACATTTTTATTCTCCCTTTACGCAGGTTGTGGCATGGCATAGCACGGCACAAAACATCGAATGGCAAAGTTTGTCGCGAACTAAAATTGAAAATTCTACTGCCCTCCAAGAAATGTTTCCCCAGAGAGAGAGATAGAGGGAGACCGAAAGCGGGGGCGCCACGAAAGTCGTAATTAAATTGTTTGCCCCATTGGATTGTTTTTACGCTTTCATTTTGGCTCCTCTCTGCTGACCCTCGGCAGATCCTTTTGTACGACTATTTGTTTGCACACTAATTTCGTTAAGGAGTGAGTGGACGGACAGACCCTTTGGAACATTGCTTAATTATGAGAAAAGTCCCCGTCTGGAGCCAACTAATTGAGCAGCATCAGACCCGAAGAGTCCTCTGCATGGAGGGTGCTCCTATCAGAGTAATTTGATCGGAATATTGGAGCATAAATTGATATAATCACCTCGATATGAATGGGACGGCCACTGCAAAAAGTGTCGACATTTGTTTGCACTTCAAAGGCCAAACCTTATGTACGATTTTCCATACCCCTCCTCCAGCTGTCTGCCTGTCTGTCCATCACAGAGTGTTTTTCCACTCAAGGCTGGCCCGGCTGTTTGTAATTTTCCTCAATTGGAAAATGCCTTTGGGGCGTTTCACTCTTTCCTTAAGTTCTTCTTCACTCTCTGCCTTTCCTTCACTTCTCTTCCCTGCCATGTACTCGTATCGTTTGGTGTATTTTCTTTTGTGGAAGATGGCATTCCGTGCAGTCTGCTGAAAAGTGTATGAAATAGTCCTTAAATTGAATAAACCCATAGATAACTTTTGTGGCAAGTTATAAAGTGCTAAATGGAAGTTTGTTAGCCTGATATGCCATGTAATAGAATTTTCAATCTCCATTTCCCTCACTTTGATATGTATAAATGAAAATTCTGGGCCAAAAGCTTAAGCAAACGTTGGCAATTGAAACGACAACAAATCCACGAGGACATGGCTAATTCCGGAACCTTAATCACTTCACCGCAGGGCAAAAACACTTATACACCATTAAATATTTAGCTTTCGAATCAATTTGGTAAATTCCAGAGGACTGAATAATTCATAAACTACCAGGAAAAGAAACTACATACCACACAAGCCAAATAGTTGGGACCCAACAAATCAAAAGCCACAGCCACAGCCCGAGTAAGTCGAAACAAAAATCAAGAAAACTAAAATCTACGAGTACGAGTTTGAGTACGAGGAAATTCCCAGAGGCTACAGTCTGCACAGTCTGCTCCTCTGAATATTTTCGTAAATTTGCTGACAACCACAAATTAGAGTAACTCGAGAGTATATTAAAGTCAAATATGCAGAGGGCTGGCACTGGCATAACCCGAATGTAAGAGACAAGTACGCCTCGGCCTCGGCCTCGCCTCCATGGGGCATGAAACTTTCAGGAGTCCGGAGGAGGAGACCGGCAACAATTCATGCATTAATACATAACGTTATGGTCTCTGATTTGATTTACTGTTTGGGGACTGTTTTGTTGGTCAAAATAGAGGCAAGGCAAGGCAAAATGGAAACTTACGACAGGAAAACCCAATAGGCAAACAAATGAAATATCTTTAAGCCATAAATTAAATTTGGATAATTTTTGTAAATATTAAAAAGATTTCTATAATTAAAACAAATTTACAACGACATGCATATGCTACGAAATAAGTCTACCAATACACGTTTCAATTTTTTTGCATTGTTAATTAAGCAGCTTAAATGAATCAGCACTAATTAATGTACTTAATAATTAGTATTATACGTTTATTTATACATTTTCCGCACCGCAATGACCATGAAGCCTATGGGTTCGGGTTCGGTTCACAGGGTCCACTTCAATAGTTAGCCTTAAACAATAAACTGGTTAAACATTCCACAAAACCAAACAGATGAGCGAACAAATATGCAAATTATGTTTCGTTATTTTTAGCCCCTTGACGTTTGTTTGACTTTTTAATGAAAATTTTAATAATTTAACAGGTGAAACACAATGGAATGGACACACAGCAAAGTGTAAATAATTAATAAACCAAACAATTATTGTAGCAATGTATAGTAACATTTCACAAATAAAAAAAGGACAACTTTTGCACAAACAAATGTGGGCAAAAGTTAAATAAATGCTGCGGCTTACATTTCTGACGGGCGGGGGTTAAGGGGTCAAGGGTTTAAGTTAACTCTTTGACCCTTTGGTTGGGGTTTCGGGTTTCCCCGCTGAGAAATGTTTTTGTTAATTATATGTAGATGGGATTACTTTTAATGAGCTTTTGACCAAACCAAAAATTCCTGCTGTCCAATTACAAAAACATTTCATTCGATTTGATGCAACAATTTTCATAAATTTCATCCCAGCAAATATCAATTTCATGGCTGCCCGAAATGCAATATGCAATATTCCGCACACAAACAGAAAAATGCGTAATTAATTGTGTTTTGGGCGACTAGACACAGCGCACAAAAACCCGGTGGAAGAACAAACAAATGTCATTAGGGACATCAACAGCGTAAACGGATTTGTTCGGCTGATAATTTTCCGGCTTGCATTCTGGCCAGCGAGAATTAAATGTAATTTTGTGGTAGAACCCACTCGGTGTACGGCACCGCGTTAAATGCAAATTATTTGCATCGAAACCTCAATGAATATAAATTCGCAAATGAACAGGAATCGCACCTCGGAATATTGGACAATGCTGCGAGTGCGAGTAATAAAATAAATATTTAATTAAATATATTTGTGGTGCGTGTGCGCCCTTAGTTCTTTTTCTACATACTATTTTTATAATACTGTTTATTATTTGTTTATTTTTGCGGCTGCCATTCAATTTCAATACCACATAAAAGCCATAAAATAATATGCAGAAAATTGATTCAAGTTGGAGATTGTCCTTCATGCAAATTATGCATCATGCATTCTGCCTTGCTTTTAGTTTTATTTCTGATTAAATAGTTGAAAGTGAAAGAGTGAAAGTGTGAAAGTGTCGAAGCAAACACAATTCCTTTATGCAAATAATTTGCAATTTTAAGACTATTTTCCAAGCAACATTCGAGCAGAAAGTGCTCTCCATTAGATTTAAATGGCAAACCATTTTGTTGCATATTTTTCACCATTTCCCATCGGTTTGTAGCTGCAGTAACACATTGCCTGGGAGTCGGACATGTAAACAAGCATCCCATTTGCATTTACATTTTTCATAGTTTCTGTTCTTTTATTAAATTTATAAATTTTGTGCTCTCTCCCGCTCCCGCTCTGGCCATAGTCCTGGTCCTAGTCCTAGTCCTAGTCTTGGTCCTGATGCTCGTCCTCGGCACGAACACGCTTCTCGCAGACCCTCCTCACACGTATGAGATTTATGGCAAAGCGCATTTTATTTATATATATTTTATGACTTTTGTTGTTTTTATACTACTATTTTTGCGCTCTTTCTCTCTCTCTCTCTCTCTCTCTGGCTTTCTGCCCGCAAACATTTCCATCATAAATATTTTTCCCGTTTTGCTGGGCGCCCAAGAAAACCGAAAGGAAAACTACAATTACTAGACATGGGCATGGGCATGGGCATGGGCATGGGTGGTGGATGGTGGGCGAGAGGGGGGGATAGTGGAAAAAGTGCGAGAAAAGATCCTCTAAAAGTAAATAAAAGTGTGGAAAAGCGCAGGAAACTTTGTAGAACGTGACCTGCACGAGAAGCAGTCAAGCGCTGCCATTGAGCTTTGCCCGGGAATCTCGCTCTTCCATGACCCCCACCCCACCCCACACTCCACACCCCACCCACCTCTTTGAGTAGCAATTAACGCCCATGATATTGCCGTTCGGTTGCATGTGGCAGCATGTGGCACAGGGCATCATTGCGCTGGGGCTGGCGCTGAGGCGGAGGCGGAGGCTGAGGTTGCGGCTGTGGGTGGAGTGTTAATGCGGCAAGTCACTCGAATTGGCAGTCGACTGGCTTTTTATTGTGGCATACTGTGCAGGGCCTTTCCGTCGTTCCTTAACGTTTAATTTGCTTATTACCAAGTTTTCGCACAGACAATGTGCCGTCGCCGTCGCCATCGCCAACGCTGCTCTACTTCCATTCAAGTTTGTTGCAATTTGCAATTTGGGTCGTTGTCTGTCCCACGCCAGTCTGAAGCCAGTCAGTCCCCAGCCTGCCGCCACACATTTGTCGCTAATTTGGCGAGAAAAGTCAGCAGCCTTCCGCCTTTGAACGCGGCTTCCGTCGGAGAAGGAGCGGAGCGGAGCCGGAGCCGGAGCCCGAGCTCTCTTCCATCGTAATTGTTTGGCACCAATTGTTTTAAATGCTCGACGAGTGTTCCACAAATTGTTTCCCAGGCGACACCACTGCCGCACAGAGTGTAGGGGGCTGCTGCTGCGGCTGAGTGCACTCTACACTCTCCGACTGTCATCAATATTCCATATTCGAATCGAGTTATGAAAGTTTAATTGAAGCAAACACACACAGATACTATTTGAGTTTACTTTTGTAATATTTTCTTAAATTTGCAAATATTTATTTTAAGTTTTCGTATCCCTCCGACTACCAAAGCCACAGCTTGTGTCGTGTTGCATAGTGTTGCCTTTCGAATGGGACGTAGCAAGAAATTGCAAATGTTTTTATTATAAACAAAGAGCATGCGTTCGTGGAGTGGCATGTGTGGGGGGTGCATGTTGGGTGAACTTTTGCCGTTTCCAAGTCGAAATCGATGCGCATCAATATTCAATATGTTGCTTTTACTCGCGCCATGCCTCAAATGGTGGAATCGAGTGCTAAACGGGGGAAAGCCACTGCCACAAGAAGTGGCAGGAACAGCAGCAGCAGCGGCAGCAGCATCAATGGAAGCTGGAGCATCAGTGGAGGAGGAGGAGGTTCAAGAGCAGGAGCGGTAGCAAACCCAATCATGCAACGCAACCAACGCCATCTGATGTTTGCTTTACGTAATGGAATTGTGCGGTGAATGCCGCGTGCCACATTTTCGCCTTGTCTTGCCACGCCCTGCGCCCTGCGCCGTGCTTTACGCTGCCACCACACGTTCTTTGTGACTTTTCCCGTGTCTGTGTCTGTGAATTTTCCTTGGGATACCATGCCAGATAGCTGTGTGAGTGTGTGTGTGTTGAATCCCTACCCAACCACCAAGGACCCTGCCTTTCAATTGCTTTTCCTTTCTTTCCTTTTCCTTTCCATTTTGCGTGGGCGATTGTCAACATTCTTTGGGCGTTGCAATTTACTTTCGATTTTAATTAAATAAAAATATGCACATGAGTTGGGAAATTAATGGAAACTGCATTGACATAAGCTGATTATAATTTGAGCAGCTGCTGCTGCAGAGCCACAGACAGAGAGGCAGAGAGAGAGAGAGAGAGAGAGAGAGATAGAGAGCTCCAATGAGCTGGGGCCCAGGAGCGAATGCTTCGCTCTAATTTCCATTTGGAAACCATATTACTGCAAAGTCGATTAATAGCAGAAATTTCCAATTACCCAAGCATTATAATCAGAAATTAAATGCGGTTCGAGACGGTTTGCCAATTCGTTTTTATCGAATCACTCTCCAAGGATGCTCTGCCTCTCTCTATCTCCCTCTATCTTGTTCTGTCTGTTGCGCAACAAAAGGAAAACACGTGCTCGTATTAGCAACCAGCTAAGTGCTGTTATTCTACAGTTTTACACCACAATTACCAGCTCCCCACGCACACACACATACCTCCACAGACACACACAGACATATGTGTGTGTAGAAACACCCACTGGGAACGTGTCAAAATCGACACCAGCACATGCTCCATGGTCCTGCGACCCCGATAAGCCATCGTACCTCGTAACTCGTCCTGCACCGTCGTCGGATCACACCCGACCTACGTGCCTCCAGGAGCCATCGCTACGTGTCGAATTCCAAATAGCAGCGCCAGTCATAACTGTAAGACAATGTCTGCATGTGATGTGATGACGGGAACGTTGTCACGCAGTCGGGTGCGGGTACGGGTTCGGGTGCGGGGGCTCTAAGGTTCTACGGAATGAGAGTCCGGGTAAATCCAAAGAAGCGGAGGCGGAGGTGGACGTGTAGGTGATGCAAAGCAGCGCTAGTTAGTATGTCATGTGCATGTTGTCATGGCATATTTCGTTCAAGACTTACCTTCAGTTTTCCACTCGCACACAGTTTTGGGGGATCTATTTTGAGGATACCCTTTTAAGGGGTTATATTAGATGTGTTTGACAGAAGTTGGCAGGGCAATAAAGAAAGAGATTTCGATCTTTAACATAACACCATCGATGGGCACTCCATTTACAGGATAAATGCAATCGTTGGGATCTGAAATCAATTCTCCAAAGTAACTCTTTGATGTACATGGCTCGTTATATTTGCATTGAATCATTTTTACGCCAGGGTATTTCCATATTCGGCTCCTTCAGAGTGTTACTGTTCTTTCTTGTTGTTTTGTCATGGCCTTGCGGAAAACTTCTGCCTGCCGTCGTCGTTGTCGTCGTCGTCAGACTTCGCCGTAATCATATCAGCTCTACATTCTGGCAGCCTCCTGTGCCTCCCCCCCGGCAAGTGTTTTCTCGTGTTTAGCAGAAGCGCTACAACGTGTCCTGGCCTTGGTATGAAGCAGATCCACTCTCTCGTTGTTTTGCTTGTATCTCACTTGGCCTTGTCTGCAGGCGGTTGCCTGTGTGCGAAAAAAGGATTATGAAAACAACTTAACATGCAAAAACTGGGCGCCAAAAAGAAAACCAAAATTGAATTTCAAATAATCTTCAATCTGCCTAAGAGCTAATCGGTATGAATCGAGCGTCTTAGCCACGACCAATTAGTGAAAGAAATCCGAGTAACTGAACGCTTCCAAGGGGGTTTGCCAACCAACCAACCAACCAAACATCCATCCATTCAACCATTCACTTATCTATCAATCCGAATGTGGAGAGTTTTTTCCCCCATGTTGCTGCACTTCTTTCTGTGTTAATAAAGTGACGACAGATTGTGGAACATGTGTCAGTCACACAGATGTACAGATGAACAGATACACAGATGCAGATACGAGTACAGACACCATTTTGTTGTCAATTATTTTTCCGCCAGCAGTCAACATGTTTTGAATGTAGTCTGCTGCCACCCACATCAACCAGAAACGACTGAACAACCGAACAGGAACGGAACCCTCCCCCCTCTTGTGTCAAAGAACTCAACCTTTGACACACTTGCAACTGTGTGCTGTGGTCCAGGATGACTTCGAACTCCCCTGAGAACTGAGAAGAGGATCAGCCCGCTGTGAGTGTTCCCCATAATGAACACAACTGGCGCCAACAGCGCCATCAGCACAGAGCGAGAGTACTGCATGTTAATTGCCAAAAATAAAATAAAGCCAGAAGCGACAACAATTCCGGAACGGAATGGAATGGGAATGCATGCGTCGTTTTGCTTTTTTCACTTTGGCACAAAAGTATTTTAATGGCTTCGAGCGGAGGTGGAAGTAAAGATAACGACTGAATGTGTTCGTATTGTATAAATAAATTGGGGAATTTCCTTGCGTTCAAATGGAATTCATAAGCAAACGAAATGTAGGGAAATTACTGATAAATAAGTAAGTGCCTTGACTATAGAGTTGCCACCATTGCAGCAGTGTTGGCTAACACTTGAAGGCAGTGTTGCTTTCGTTGGTGATCTCCCTTCACTAACAACCAATGACATTTTCATTTAATTTCAAATTTCCAATGACATTTCGGTATGAAATCTTAGCGAACAACAGAGTCGTCGTCTGTCATGTCGAAGGAAGAAACACCAACGGGCAGTCCAGAGACGCCACCCACAGAGACCGAGATCAATGTTGGCCGCGGACCACGAGCCACTAGACCTGGTATGAAGGTCGTCGCCAGCAAAGAAAGAGATGGCAGCAGTCGTGGTAGTGGTAGTGGCAGTGGTAGCGGCGGAAACAGTGAAATGGGATCCAACGAAGGGAATATCAAGCAGACAGAGGAGAGACCCAGGAAGGCGCTGAACGATCCACGATTCCGCATCCGACCGCTGCAGCAGGTGGCCTCCGCCTGCACGGGGGCCATGGTTACGGCCCTCCTCATGACGCCGCTGGACGTGATCAAGACGCGCATGCAGACGCAACAGTCGCCCTCGAGCAAGTGTTTCTTCTACTGCAACGGCCTGATGGATCACCTCTTGCCCTACCGCCCCAACGGGCCCCAGGAACCCCCAAAGCCGTTGTTCTCCAACTCCTTGGACGCCCTGTTCAAGATCAGTCGGAATGAGGGACTTGGTGCATTGTGGTCGGGCCTGGGACCCACTCTGGTGTCGGCCCTGCCCTCGACCATCATCTATTTTGTGGCCTACGAGCAAGTGAAGGCACGCTATATCCATATCTATGAGCAGTACTTTCAGGAGAAAGACAGCGGACTCGAAACGATGTCCTCCTTCAGGACGGGAGAACATCCATTACCTATGACGGTGCCCATGCTTTCTGGTGTGTCGGCACGGATCTGTGCCGTGACTTTTGTCAGTCCCATCGAGCTGGTGCGCACCAAGATGCAGGCCCAGCCCATGACCTATGCCCAGATGTCGAGCTTCGTGAGGAATGTAGTTGCCCTGCAGGGCATCTGGGGACTGTGGCGAGGTCTGCCACCCACAATCTTCCGAGATGTGCCCTTCTCGGGCATCTACTGGCCCATCTACGAGTACACGAAAAGGACTTTTGGCAGCAGCACTCAGCCCTCCTTCGGACTGAGCTTCCTCTCTGGGGTGCTGGCAGGATCGGTGGCTGCGCTGGTCACCACGCCGTTCGATGTGGTGAAAACCCACGAACAGATCGACTTTGGGGAGCGTGTGATCTTCACGGACTCCCCATCGAGAGATCTGCACAAGCGATCCACCTTCGGCTGGCTGACGGCCATATACCGCTCGCAGGGTTTGCCAGGACTCTTCGCAGGCTACGGGCCCAGGCTGTTGAAGGTGGCCCCCGCCTGTGCCATCATGATATCCACGTTCGAGTACAGCAAGTCCTACTTCTTCTACTACAATGTGCGGCAGCATAACGAGACGCTGCTGCTGAACAACCCCAATGCCACGCTGGTGGAGGTGGACGACATCGAGTAGGAGTAGGAGTCGCCTCGTCTCCATGGGAATCCCTGCGGCAGTGGGTTGCCCTTTGTAAATAAACGGCGTATATTTTATACATATAAACTCAATACCAACACCCACACCGAGGCGGAATTCAATATCCCAATTAAGTTGCGTGGCGCTTTACCTGTTACGTCAATCAGTCGCCGAGGGGGTTGGGGATGGCGATGGGGGCGGGAAATCAATTTGCATTCTCACAGCCTAAAGACTCCAGAATCCAGGATCCTTTGGCTTGTTGCTTTCTGCTGCTTCCTGCTGCCATTGACTCTTAATGGAATATTCATTCATTTGCATTAACTGCAATTTAAGCGAGTGCCAAGGAAATTAATTGCCACTACCAAGCAACGAGAGGGAGCGAAAAAGAAACAAAATTGAGGCCCTAGAAAATTGAAAACACTTTCCACACATCTGGCGGGGTCGAGCCGTCGAGCATTGGGCCTCCTTCAAATGCATTTTCCACTTGAAGTTTTTCCCTGAGCCATAATCGAATCGTGAAACGCTTTGTGTGCGAGGCATTCAATTGTTTTCCCGGTCACGTTTCGCCACAGTTTTCCCACCCACTTTCCCGTTATGCCCGCCCTGCAAATGCAATTCGTGCCGCTCCGGAGAGCTGCCACCAAGTGATCGAAAATACTCGTATATTTCTGGGATTGACTGGAAAGTAAATACATATACCGTAGCGTATATAAATCACAATCGAGAAAAGGTTTCACAACTAAACAGCAATAATTAAGGGGTATTTGTGTCCGCCCCTGGGGTCCAGGAAAACTTAATTGCATTTCAGTAGCTCGGGTCTCGCTGCCCCTCCGAAAGCAATTTCCCAAATAATTCGCCTACAAACAAAAACTGTCCAGGCGAATATTTCATAGCATTTTTTCCTTATTCTCTTTTGTTTTTATTAAAGAGCAAACACAGAGAGATAGAGCGGTAGAGAGAGACTGAGAGATTGTGCACAAAGCATACCGAAACAGGCTGTACAGAAAACAGAAAAGAAAAGAAAAATAAAATATATATTTTGTTATTTCCTGCTTTTCTTTTCTGTTGCTCAACCGAACCAAACCAAAAAAAAAGGAGGAAATATGAAGCAGTTTCCCAGCCAGTGATGAGTGCGGGACTCTGCGAGGTCCTACTAAATCATCTAGATTGAATATTTGTTCAGCTTTTGTTATTGCAGAGAACTATCAATGAAAGTGCGGCACTTTTGTGGCTGTGCATTCACTCCAATTGAAATATCTGATGCCAAAGGCACACAGATCTGTCTTCTCCATCCTACGATAATTCATCATATTCTCATTTCCGATTCCGAGCAGAGCAGAGCAGAGCCGTCATTTGACATTCATTCCTAGACTCAAATGAACTTTTAATGGCTTCCCATTAAGCAATTCTCAAAAGCATACTAATTACGTGGAGAGTACATTTTCGCCCGCCGCGAAAATCACATTATTATTATTAAAAATACTTTGCCATCTGCCTGCCACCCACCCACCCCACAAGCAGTGGTGAAGAGGCCCCCCCGAGGGGGGTTCAGCATTTAATGTTTAATATTTCATTTCCCCTTTTTTTATTTCCCTTATTGGTCTTCTCTTGTTATTCTCTTGTTCGGCTGCTCCACGAAAATTGCCAATAAAGAGAATTAAAATATGCTTTCATAAAAATAATTGAAATTAAATTTAAGTGAATATCTCATTTGTGTGTGTTTTCCGGTGCGAGAGTGTGTGTGGGTGTCTGCGTAGGGGAATTTTTCACTTAACCATAAAAGGACCTCTCGGCAGTCCTTTTCTCATCGTTTTTCCCTTTTCGGCTTCCAGTTACTTTAACCCATTGTTGTAGTTGTTCTGTGTGTTCCGGGTGTCGGTTAAGGGGGCGTGCCACTTGTCTATATATTTTCAGCAGGCTGTTGCTTGCTGTTGCCTCTGTCGCCACTGCTGCTGCTGCTGCTGCCGCTGCTGCTGCTCCTGCTTCATGCTGTATTTTTGTTGTTGTCAGCATCAAAAATATTTTCCCTGGCAGAAACAAGAAGAAGAAAAAAGTATAGCAAAAACATGGCAGGAAAAAAAGCTGTTGATAGGAAGAGTCCGTCCGTCCATCCGCTCGTCCTGGTTGTCCTTCAGCTGTCCCTCGGCCATCCTTCAACATTGGGCCCATTGTCAGTCGAGAGCCCCGGACCAGGACCAGACCCAGAGCCAGACCCAGAGCCAGCAGCAGTGTTTCATTCCCTACCTTTTTTTTGTTGCTTTTCCTCCTCTCTTGTTGTATTGTATTTGCATTTAATTGTGGCATTAAAAATACACGAGAATACAGGCGAATACTCGTACAGCAGCAGGGCCGAGGGGTTCCGGGTCGGGATCTTTATTTATGGCCCATGGTCTATCTCATTCTGGCCATGTTTTTTATACGCTTCAGCCACTGGACATTGTGTGGGCGTGGCCCTGCGAACGGATATTCGATTTATACACGAGCTGTGGCTGTGGGCAACGGTGGGGCGGGGAGCTCAATGAAAATGATTTAAGATTGGATTATTGGGTGACAAAGTGTGAAGATATTAAGGCATTGACACGCTTTTAGTCCCTGCGCTGATTGCCCTGCCCGATTGACAACTAATGAACTGTTAATTGACTAATCAAATCAAAGCGCCTAAGCAGCTGGAAACAGTCCTTAGTCCTTAGACGCTTTCGCTCTGGCTTTAAGTTGTGTGTCCTGTGTGTCTTGGAATCCATTTTTTCGCAGCAGCAGTTTCCTCTTTGACACTGAGCCTGGCACTGCACTGGCTTCGGCATTCTCCTTGAAGTTTCCGCAACTATTTGCTTAATTGTTTAATTTTATGCGCAGAGTTTGGCTCTGGCCAAAACTTTATTAAAACGCGTAATTGTATGACTTTCTGGGGTGGGGTGGTGGGTGTGGGGATGTATGTGTTGTTCAACCGGAAAGCCTTCCAGCCTTCAGTTAGTTAACATTTCCCACGAAATTTCTATTTCTATTTCAGATTCGCCTCCTCGGGTTTTCTTTTCTTTTGCTTCTCGGCCAAACATCCGTTTTGGCCGGCATCCGGGTGTTCTTCAAGGCTTCTAATTGTTGGCACTTCCAGTGCATGAAAAAGGAAACGATTTTCCCGCGCCTTGCCTCGCCTCGCCTTCCGTCTGACCTTCGACCCGCACCCCCCCGCCTCTACCTCTTGCGAGTGTTTAATTAATTTCTAGAAAAGAGCCAAATAAATGGCAGAAGGTGCCCGCCCGCCCCTTTCCTTTTCCGTGGCCCACTCCAAAAGTCAGGACTCTGCAGCGTAGAAAAATGAAATAATGGTAAAGCGTCTATTTAAAAATGAGGCCGAATTTTTCACACTTCATGGCCATGCATCACAGGAATCCATCCCATTCCTTGGATGTTAACGCGAAGAAGCAGGAGCAGGAGCAGCGGGTGGGGGAGGGTTCTGCCAGCATCTTTAAAGGTCGAAAAAAACATTCTATTTTTTTAATTAGCGAACCCTTTTGTCGGCGTGTTTGCACTGTACCTGGAACACGCAGGATTTTTAATTAAAAAATACAGGAAAATTGACAGGATGAAAAAATAATTTTTACCTTGTTTGTGCCACCGGCTGTGTCGGCGTTGTGTTGGCGTCGACGTTGCCTCAATCCGTCCTTTTGGACGGAGCTTTCTTCTTGCCACTTGATTATTCAGATTTCACATGCTGAAAACGGTTAATTGTAATCATTGTGGGCCATTTTTCTCTCTGACCGCGATTTTTCAGAAATCTAATTGCGGTTAATTTTGCTCTTTATAAATGCAGGCCTTTTCCCTCATTTACTCTTTTTCTTTTCTCTCCCTCTCTCTCTCTCTCTCTCTCTGGAAAAACCACAAGTTATGCGAGGATTTTTCTGCGGCTTTTTTTTCTAGCAATTTTCCCTTTTCGGTGTTGTTTTTCTTTTCTTTGGCCGACTAAATTATTTAAGCGATAATGGGGCGTAAAAGTCATAACTTTTCGGGGGGTTTCCTTGAAGGTCTCCCGACCGGCGACCAGGGGTCTGGCCCTGTCAAGTGCATTAAACATGAGCCAACAGCCAAGAGTTCTCTGTATTGTTCATTTCAGGGCCAGAGTTAATTTTCCTAGCCATTTATTGTAGAACAGAATAAAGCAGAGCGGAATGGAATGGAATGCCTTTGCCATTTCAATTGTAATTTATGGTAATCGCTGTCTTAATAACAAACCAATTAGAAACTTTGCCATAATTTAATCAGATTTTCGTATTTGCTAAAGGTTTCCTCCAGGAAACTTGGCCTGTCCTTTCATTCTCTCGAGTGTTTTCCTAGAAACAAGGAAAAACTTAACGATTTTTCCCTTTCATTTTTGTCCTTTTTATTTTATTTTTTTATTTTTTTTGTGTGCTGTTTTGTTGCTGCTTGTCTTACTCTGCGCTACGTCTGCTTCGTTTATGAATAATTCATGAGGTAACTTTATAAAAATAACGCACAAATGGCACTAAAACAACCTGGAAGGCTGAAGGGCCTAGGCCGACCTTTGAGCAGAATATTAAATGCCCTAAAAGTGTGTTGGGTGCGAATGGAAAACGGCAAGTCATCTATATATATTAGAGAAAACTCCACTAATAACTGTTGCTACTTGGGAATTTCTTCTCTAACACATGACCGATTACCATGATGCGTGGCTAAACTAATGTGCCGTGTCCTTCCCTTTCTTCGCTAAGCAGTACTACTACTATTAGGAATTTTCTAGCAAAGTACTACGTCTCTCCCGCTCTCCCTCTATCTTAAACCTGAGAAGATGATGTTTAACATTTTGTGGATGCGTGCAACGAAAAATATCAGAAAAATATATATATTTTAGCAGGAAAAAGTCTCGACTCGGCTTTGCTGTACTGCCAGCGGGCGTATGTGAGGGCAGGTCAGGGGCAAGGAAATCTGAAAGCAGCTTTAAGCTTTAAATAATGTAATAAATTATTAAATTTATTTAAGAGACGCACAGAAACAAAACTTTGCCCATGCAAATGGCCAGAAATGGTTGCTGGCAATCGTTTAAGTGCAATTTGCATATTCAACAGATTTTTCAGACCGAAAAACCTAGCAAGAGTCCTGGCATATCACATCATCATATCATATCAGGATCAGAGTGGAGCAAACTTTTGAGTTTCACCTTTTTGTTTTCGACTTTTTTTTGTTGTATTCCTGGTTGTGGGGCTCATCAAAAACTTTGCTGCGGTTGTGGCAGAGTGCCTGTTGTTCAATTTGCATAACAGACACTGGAGGCGGGAGGCAGGAGTCGGGATGCGGGAGGCGGAGAGAGAATTGTTAAATTTTTATTTTGATGGCACCTCATATGCAAATGAGTCCTCCCAAAAGTGGAAGGAAGTGGCATGGAATGGACTTCCCTTTTGAACAAGTTGCTTCATTATGTCAGAGAATGCGGAAATTAATCAAATTAAGATCTGGCAATGCTGATGAATATTCAAAATTGCCATTAGAAAATTGCTTGCATTTGTGGCTCTAACAATCTAATTGTGGTAATTGAATAATAAATCTATCAGATGATTTCCCATCAAATGGTCTGACTGCTCTTGATTCGATTCTTTCAGTGGAACCAAAAGGCCGCCCTAATTAGATAAAATTGTATAATCTGACAAAAGATGCGGTAAGCTGCTTACATAATTCATGATAATAACCATCGGCATTGCAGTGCTCAAAGTCGGTGCATAATTATGTAAGCGGCTTTTCAAAAATGTGTCCTTGTCGCTAAGGAAAATACGTCAGTAAGCTGATATTAATTTCGCTTGCGCATTTTAATTGTAACTTGCCTCATACATCCTACATGCCACATGCCATACGCGGTAGGAGTCCCGCTCCAGTCTCTCTTTTGGGTTCTGTGTTTTGTGGCTTAATTTCATATCGTTTACCTTGACAACAGGGCATGGGTACATCACCACCAACAATACACAGAGCGGGAAGAAGATGGAAGGTGACTGGGAGACAACATAATGACGCTGATGGGCAATGACAGGGAACGGCGACAACACCATGGACATGGCTCTGGCTGTGGCTCTGGCAATGGCAATGGCAGATGTCTGCTGACAGTCAGCTTTCGCCATGCCACCGAGCGGAGCCTGACGGACCCCACTATGTACTGACATGAACAGGCAATGGCGAGGAGAGCAACGAAGGCAGAGGGAGACAGCATCAGGACTGGCATCAGGACCGGAGTCGGTCCGGTCCGGAAATATGTCTGTCTTATGAAATATATGTTGAGCACTGTAGCAGCGTGTCAGAGCTAGGAAGCATATTGTCATTTATTTTTAAACATATTGCCACCCAGGTTTAGATACATTCTTCTCTATAAATAATACATTTCAACGGAATCAAGTTAAAAACAAAATTACACAATTCAGAACTCGGAACTCCGGCATGTCTCTTTCCCGGGGCAAAAGTTGTCAACAGCTCGTACCCTCTAATCTCTTTTGCAGCCCTTGTAATTTAGTTTGCACTGTTTTTTCTCTACCCTAGTGTTAAGGCGGAGTGGAGCTGTAGCTGGAGCTGGGGACTACGACTAATGACTTGGAATTTGTTGCCCGCCAGCCAAATGAGCATGTGTGTGCCCTGCCCTGCCCTGTCTCTCTGGCTGCTGTTGTCGCTTCTGTTTGCCATTAACGCCTCGCCTCGCACAGGCCAAAAAATATAGAGAAAACTGCAACTTAAGTGCAACAGAAGCGTAAAAATCATTAAGCTCCAGCTGCTGTTGCCCCCGCAGAAGCACACACAGACCGACGCCGACACAGAGAGACTCCCAGAGAGAATGAGAGACTCCCAAAGAGACAAGCTAACTGACAGAGACAGAGACAGGGACAGGGACGAAGAGTAGAAAACAGAGGACTCGCAGCTGTATCCTTTATGCTGCATGCCGTCCAACATGACGTATGAGTTATGCAGATAAATTTCATGCCACATCACTCATACGAGCCATCAGCTTTAATTACATCAAGCGCACACGAGGCACAATTTAATGCGAAAATCTTGTAATTTCATAATGAAAGTCAAAGGCGATTGGCAGAATGTATATATATTTTATGTATTACATTTGTTCGTGAAACAAAAGAAATAAGTTAGATCTGCCAATGGATTTCAACCCGAAATGATTACGATTTCTTGTTGCGAAAAAGCTTTTCTACGGCATCGCGTATCGATTTCCATACTTTCGAAAACCAATCCTTGACGGGGGTGTCTTTGGGAGGTTGCTCTGTTTTTTTCAAAAGATCCAACACCATTTTCTGCAGCTCTTCATGACGACAATCTGAAAGGATTATCGGGGATTGTCAGTTGAGACAGTGACTGAAAAAGTATCAATTTCACTTACTAGCTGGAGATTGAGCTGTACACTTGGACTTAAAGTCATTTTCAGTATTATTTCCGTGTATAATTATTATTGTAGGTTGACCTGATTTCCCGGCTGGCGACTGTGCGGAAAAAGTTTCCAGAACGAAGCAAAAAGCGAATACTACAAAGATAAATGGTGTCCTCATCTTGAAGTCTCTGGTGTAACTGAACCAGGAAGTTGCAGTCAAGTGAACCTCTATTCAAGTCAAGTGGCACGAATTGATATTTTATGCCAGTGCGAGTTTAAAGATCTCATTATAACCGCATTTAATTCTTTTTTGTCACAGTTAAATGCCGGAATTTGCACGCTGCCACACAAAAGAAGTGACCATAATCATGGCCATAAAAGGGCTAACCGCAAAAGCCAACTCGTTTGTTTGTTGCACAATGCCCCCTTAATGAACAACGGAAATTGCCGCATGCCACTAAAGTGCAGTCCCACTAAAATCGCATAAAAATAAATCAAACGAACAAGCCACTAAAAAAGGGCATAGATAGATAGCCTTTTTTGTTCATACTCTCTCTCCACTAATTGATGATACTTCAGCGGAAACACATTCACTTCCGATTTGTATTCACTCTGCCCCAATATATAGTCGTATATCCCCCATTAGGTGTAGGGTAGTGTACGAGTAAAAGAGCAACAAGCAGCTACACATGCAATGGCGAATTTCATTTGTTGTGGCACTTTTCATAACGTGCCTAAGAGCAGGGCCATGCCACAGAGCCCCATTGTGCAACGCTTGAAAAAGGACACTGTTCTGACATTCCTGCTGCTGCTGCTCGCTGCTGCTACATACATATGTGGATACTGTTACAGATTCAGATACAGATACAGAAGCCTCATACATTTGTGCTGACTGATAAATAACGATGCAATTGACTTGAAATCGCGGCCGCATTTATTGTACAATGAGTGAAGGATGCTCTGATATGGAAAATGAAATGCTAGAGATGGGTGTGCCCTAATGACATGATATGAAATGATTGTCATTATTCCATTCCTGATATCCACTTCCCTACAGGCAGTCTCTGGATTGTTCGTCTCCAAGGACACCTTTTACATTAATTGGTACTTGCGATACTTGAGCCATTGCGATACTTCCATCTCACGCTGTCATCTCTGGTTCCCGCGGGTCTCTCGGGTCCCTTGGCCGTGTTTTATTGTTGCCTTTTCACACACGCTTTATTTATTTATATATTTTCTGTGCTCGTCTCTTTTCAGCTTTTCCCAGACCCCGTTTTCCCCCGCTCCTCTTTAAACCGTAAGCTGTATTCATTTTTTGTTTATCAATATTTGCTTTTTGTATTGATATGCAAAAAAAAAGAAAGGGAAACTTTTATTAATGACCAATATGCGCAGATTTCCTTTTCGCAGCCTTTTATTTAGTTCGCTCTCGACGCTCAACGATTTTCCTGCGAGTTTTCCCCTTTTCGAAAATCATACAGTGTACATTTTCATTTTAAAAGCTTTTTTCATGCCTTTAAGTGCGTGTCTGCATGGCGTTTTTTTTGTGTTTTTTTAGGAATATAAAAATATTGTTGCACAGTGACATTGAAAGGCTGCCGCCCTGTCAAATGTATACACTGTGTATTTGTCCTCGATTTTTTATCGCGCTCTCTCGCTTTCGATTGTTCGGCATATTATGCATTGTCCAATTTGGCATTAATTTAAATGATTTATTTTGTTTCATTCCATTTTACGGATATGTTGCCAGCCACACAAAAGACTCCGCGGATCATGATTGATGGTCAAATGGGTCGTCAACATTTTTCCAGGCAGCAGGCAGCAGGCGCACGGATTTAATTTGATTGAAAAGCAAACCGAAAAATCAATTCGAGCTAATGGATTTTCCAGCACCGCACTAGGCCATAGATACGAGTATTTTCTCCCGCCCTCCCCCCCACTCGCCCCCGTCTCACATTTCAGAGGGATTCCTTTTTTTTCCTGCTTTGGGCCTCCAGTCATTTGCATCGACAGCCCGCCCGACAATCGATTTTGAAGGCATTGGGGGGCTAAGCAATTTTTCAATAAACAATTTACAAAGAAAAAATGTTTGGCATGCCCCTTGGGATATGAGGGGGGGATAAGAGTATCCTTTGTTATTTATTTGATGCCTGATCTGCTGGTGGTTTTTAGGCAGAAATATCTCGAGGGCAAGGCCGTTTGAAAATCCTTTCTTTGGGGCCATGGCTGTCATTCATGGCTCATTTGAATAATCATATTCAAACCTTGGCAGTGTCATTGACATTGCCGTCTGCAGAATATCGCTCTGGCCTTGGCTCTGGGCATCGTGTTAATTAGTTGTCTGCGCATTTAAAACTTAATTAAACACTGCCCTTGCTCTTAATTAACATTATTGGCAGCTGGCAAACTGGTGACTGGTATGCCAACTGCCAGAAACAGCGACCAGAGAGGCCAGTGGCATGTGGCATGTGGCAGGGCAACAGAGTGTGAAGTGTGTTTCCACCTAACTGTCGGGCTTCATTAACATCCCAGTCGGTTCAATGGAGATGTGGCATTGACAGCACGTCTACCAGGATTGGCAGCTTCAAATCAGATCAAAGGATGGGAGAAATTATTTTGTTTCCCTGCCTTACATATGGATACGCCCAGAGAAGAGGACTTTGACTTGATGGGAGCATTCCCGCTACCCCATGGAAATGGGAGCTGCCTGGTGGCTGCCTGTCCCTGGCAATTAACCATAAAGCTGTTGTCATTCCCTCGCACCATTGTTTGTGCCTCAACTTGTTGTTGATGGTTTTTTCTGTGCAACACTGTTGCTTCTCTGCTTCTCCGCTGTTGGATGCGGCTGCTTCTGTTGCTGTTGGTTGCTGGTGAAAAATGCATGAGTTAGCCGGAAGCGGCAACCACCAGCTGCGTTTGGCCGCTACCGTACCGCACCCCCCTCTGCCAAAGGGCCTTCAGGGATGGATGACTGGTCTCTGTCCCTGTGATGGCGTCACTATCTCCCTCTCCCTCTCTCTTCCTTCTGTCTCTGTGGATAGGGAAAGAATGCTGGAAATTTATACAATAAACGCTTGGCAAGTTCAACACAATTTCCTCATGCATCAGTCGGTCTCAACTTCACTTCACTGTTGTCCCCTGGCTTGTCTTTTCTTCGCTAGCTTATTCCTGCACTATTTTCCCTCTTGTTGCTCAGTTTTTTCTCCATTTTTTTTCTTGCTGGTTTCCTGCTTTTTCCAGCAGTTTCCTCTTGCTCCTTCACACACATTTCTCTTTTGCTTTGCTGCACAACACAAAAACATAATTAATTTTTATGGTTTTGTCTTTGCGCTGGCACCTTTTTGATGCGCTTTTGGTGTGCGGCCAGCAGGGGTCTTGTGTGGCGATGGACATGGCTGGGAAATGCATGAGAAATGCATACTAAAACAATATTAAAATAGCTCCAGATAGTGTGAGCCTTTGGTTGGATCATCCTTAACGAATGCCAGCTGTTTTATTCACACTTACATTCATATCCTGTATATTATTCATTGAGTTTACAGCCTGTTAGCCACATTTGATGGCCGTTAGAGGTGGCATATAAACATTTACTGCCGCCCCACAATAATAACTACTTACGACTCCATAAAAAAAGAGTCAACCTCAACTCTTCTGGCTGGTGACTGGCCCATAAAGAGTAAGACCCAAGGGGGGTGGGGGGTTGCATAGTCCAGAGTCCGCACTGACCGAACGGCTGGCCATTTAATCCTGGCTCTCGCCCCATGCCCCAACCTCTGGGTTTCTTTTCCGCAATGATGTTATTGCTGCTGCTGCTGCTGCTGCTTGGCCATCCATTGCTGTGGTAAGCAGCAGGTGAGAAGTCGAGCATGGCACACACTTCACGTGGCAGCCACAGGAGCTGCAGCCATGCAGAACCGCAGCAGCAGCAGCAGCAGCAGCAGAAGCTGGAGCAGACCACAACGCCATGCTCCCAGTCACTCACTCATTCCTTGTTGCCACTTCAGTTACAGTTTCGGTTTGAGTTCCTTTGTCTTGCCTCTCATAACAGTAAAAACAGTAATAAGAATAATAAAATAAAGGAAAAAGGCAGGAGCAAACAACATCGGGAAGGGGCCGAAGCTTTAGATACTCTTCAAGATTGTCTTTTAGCTATGAAATGTTCATGGCTGTTTGTTAAACGATGACTTAAATATCAATGGAAGAGCAACGAATAGTTTTGCGTAAGGATCCAATTGGCATAAGGATAGGAAAACGATGAAGCCGAAATATAAATGTATACTTTAAAGCCAAGAAAATGTCTCAGCTACCTGCAGAAAGTGTAAGAGTGTAAGAGAAGAAACCCCAATAAAAGGTGAAACTAAGAGAGAGAGAGAGAGAGGGAGTGGGAAATTTTCCGCTCACGTTGGCGAAATATTTTTAAATATTTTATTGTTTAATTCCTGTAGCTGTGTATGCCTTGTGCGAAAAGTTTAATGGCCTGCAACGCTTCGCTTCACATTATCATTACAATTACGAGTATTCCGCTTCAGTTTTCCCCCAGTGGAAAGTCTTCATCCCCAGCCCCAACTTTTCCCACTCCATCAATTGCAGCACAATTCTCTCTCTCTCTGTCTCTCTCCCTCGCATTCTTTTTTCTTTCAATTCGTGCAGGTATTAATTATAAAGCCCAATGGAGGTCTTGGTCATAAACACAGAGCATCTTGCGTATTGCAGTTCATTTTCTGCTTGGATTGTGGTCCATTAACCGTGGGTTCGCGATCACACAGATACACACCCACACTCACACACATGTACGCACTTATACATACTTATGTGGAGAACAATAAAGAGCAATTATAATGCGATATCTGAGAGCGGAGGCTGTACTTGTGAAATAAGCATTTTAATTAATATTTTTCCTGCGAATTTTTTATTATCCTTTAAGAGGAATTCATGCTGTGGTTGGGCTTTCCCAAGGGCAATCTTTGGTAAATGCTGAAATCGTCTTTTGTATATAATTCCTTAAAGTTATTCCCAGTCTTTCGTTAATTTTTTCCATCATCAAGCTACAATTATTAGGTCACAGCCAGTTGAACTCCTCAGAGGCTATCGACTTTTCACACGCACACTCACACTCACACACACACCCTCGTGGCCTTCCACTCCACTTTTACATTCAAGTTTTCCATTTCCGCTTTGGCGCCTTCGTCCTGTCTGCAGCCTCAGTGCCCATTTCCACTTTCCACTTCCACTTCCATAGCCAGTTGCCAGGGCCAGTGCCATTTCCAGTCCCAGTTGCATAATATTTTATTATCCCCAACGCCTATCTGCATTGTCCTGGCTCTGGTTGTGGCTCTGGCTGTATCTGCACTGCTTCCAGGATATCTGTGAATATCCCTATAGTTCTTTTGGCACTGTGTAGCAGAATTATAATCTTACAGAGGCTCTAACAAGTGCAAGTGCGGCTCGAATTTAATATTACTGGTACTCTCTCCCTCTCTCTGCACTCGGCTTTTGCTGGTTTGTCCTTGCTGGTTTGTTGGTTTTAAGTTTTTGTGTATTTCATTATATGGGAAGGGCGGGCTCTGGGGATTTGGTTTCTCGGGGATTGGGCTGCTTCTGCTTGCTTGTGTGTGCGCCTTGTGCCTTGTGCCTCTTGCCACATTCAGCAGACGCTTAAATCCTTTACACAAGCTGTTTGCCGCGCATAACGAAATAAAATAAATAATCCCGTTTAATGGAAAGGCACCGAGAATGAGCAGCGTCAGAGTCAGAGAGGCAGAAACGGAGAAATGGAGAAACGGAGAGAGGCACAATGCCTTGGTGAGGTAGAGCTATACTGGGAGGAGGAGGAGGGGTGGCAGTGGCAGTGGCAGCAACAATGCCGCACAGCAGCGCATTTCCTTTCCAATTTTCGCCGCTGCCTTTGCTCCTTTTCACCATCTTTCCTGCTGCTGGTGATGCTCCTTCTGGTCCAACTGCTGCTGCTCCTGATGCTCTGTGTTGTGCACACGTACGCGGCTTAAGATTTTGCCCATTCATATCGTGTGCCTGGTTGCCTGGTGCTGATTTAAAGGAAGAAAGGAACCCCAAACCCAGTCCCACCCAACCTCAGCTCCAACCCCATCCCCAACCCCACATCGACATCCTGTTCAATATGCATTTGGCTGTAGTTAATGCCATCTTGGGAGTAACTGATTGCCACAGTCGGCACTGGGACCGTTGCCTGGTATTATGCATTCAAATTGATGCACGTTCGCTACTTTTTCTACCTCCGTTCCTGCTACAGAATGCAGCACATGTGTCTGTGTCTGTGACTGTGTCTGTGTGCGAGGCGCTGATTACAGTCTGCCACATACACGTAATGCGAGGACTTGAGTTCTGCTTTCCTGGTTTCCTGACTCCCCGAACAACCCACTAACTTAACGAGCACTTAAGTGGCTTCGCCCGGGCGCTTCCTTCGGTATTAGCTTTAATTAAATATGAGCTCATAATCGAGTGGATGTCCTGGAACATCTGGCCTTCAGCTCCCTCTATCGTTTTATGGGGCACTTTATCTGTTTAATTAAAAGGTTGGCTCTTAATTGAAATCGCTTCTGATATTTGAGCTGTCACAATTGCCAGATGACCTGGCTAGACCGTCAGCCAGAGGACACACAGCAGAGAGAGAGACAGCACAGAGCTACAGGAGAGAAGAGTCGGGAATGATTTGTGTAATTACAGGGCAGGGCATTGCGGGAAATTATTATCCGATATGTGTGGGAATTAACTGCGAGAGCAGGTTGAGCGGTATTTATCGAAACATTTCTTGGGCTTAAATATCAGTCAGGCCATTGAATAAATTATGCACCGTCTGGCTAAGAATATCCCTCTGCCATTTCCACTTCGAATCGTTTTATTGGCCAATTCCCAATTGGCCAAACACAAGCAAGGCCTCCCCAATGTCACATTGGATTTGATGTGATTTGGCTTTTTCCGGGAAAAACATATTTATCAAACACGAAGGCGCATCGCCCTGTCCCCCTGTGTCCTGTGTCCTGTGTCCTGTTTGTGCCAAAGACTTTTCAATTTGAATAAACGAAATGTTGGGTAAATATTTGATTTATTTTCGGGTGACCTTTGTCAAATAGACACAGACACAATCCGGCAGATTCCGAACATTCCCACAGTCACGACAGACAGACAGACAGAACAGACAGACAGACAGAACAGACCCACAGCACATTTGTCTCTTTTTATCTGTTTGACAATTTCTGCATAGAAAAGTGCCAGCCCGAAATTCAATTTTCGCATTTCTCTGTCTCTCTCTCAGTCTCTGCCTTTTGAGGCTATATAAAAGTTGATAATTTTCATTTGTGACAAGCAATTTTCGCTTTATAACTTCATTGCCTAACAAGGTCAGACCCCAAACACAAACACAAACCCAAACCAAAGAAAGCCGAAAGTAGAAAGTAGATTGTGGAAACCAATTCGGAATATACGAGTAATCTAAGCCAATTACTGCCAACGCTCGAGAGTCGCTCTGGAGTCTCTGGCCATGGCCATGGCAAGGTCATCCCAGTCATTCCGGGAATACGAGCAAACGATTATTACTGCATTAGGAGCTCCATTCCGTCCATCCGATGGAGCGATGGAGCGGGTGTTACGGTGGAAACGCACATGTGAGTCGCATGCAGATAAGCAAACGTAATAGAAACAGATTACGAGCACCGCACCCCCCCTCTCAGACATCACTGGGGAACCATCCTCAGATCCTGGGACTCCGCATTCAGATGCCATCTCCTGGCTCTCCCCCCTCTCCCATTCATCCGTAACATAATCGTAAAAGTCAAAGCTTAGCTCAATGTTAGATTGCAGCGTTTTGTGGGTGGAAATTTTTTAAAAGCAAACTGTCAGAGATGCTCTCTGGAAGGAACATGGACATGTGACTGCTTGACAAAAGTCATTAGAAATTCCATAAAAAGTGGAGAGAGAAAAAGAAAGATACAGGCAGCATCCCTTGTGTGCGTGTGTGGCCATAAGCTGACATCGTTTCAGCAATTTTGTATTAGAAAAGATTAACTCCATAGCAAATGTGGGTCGTGTCGTGCTTTGAAGGCCATGCAAATTACCCAAAAATCTTCCTTCACCAACGAAAAACGAAACAAGCTTCTATTTGTTCGTTGTCTATAGTTCTATCATGGGGGGGGGTTTGCTTTTCGTTTTCTTTTTCAGCTGGCAACTCAATTGAGTGTAAAACAATTTCATTAAATTGGCAGTCGCTGGGTGTGTGCTGCCTGCCACACACTCTGTTCGTTCTTTGCCTCCTGGGGGCATGTGTTTGTTTTGTGGAAGAAACAGCATCGTGTCCTCCACTTGGCCACATTCATTTATTGAACAGTCGCACCAGAAACCGAACTAAAACCAGAACTGAAACCAGCAGAACCCAGCGGAATCGCATTCAACCTCATCATTGTCGATGTCGTCTGCCTTGCCAGCATTGTTCTATTTTTATTATTATTTTATTGTCTGGCTGCAGCAGAAGCCATCGTAGCCATCGTAGCAGCCATCGGGACATGTGGGAGAGATGAGACCCTGACCGAGAACGGAGGAGCCAAGACCGAGGAGCGAGAGGACCTTCTTGCCATTGCAATTTATCGCATACGCTCGGAAAACATGTTCGCAGGCATTTTTATCATTTCCGCATTTATATGGTTTCCGCTCGAGCTGCAAGCAAACTAAGAAGTGGCTTTCTGCTTTATTGCCCATCGTGCTACCTCCCTCTCTCCATCCACCTCCCCCCTCTTGGGGGACATGTCCTCTGATGAAGCTAGCAGCTGAAACAGAGACAGAATGGACCTACGATTACTCGTGGAGGAGCCGTGGAGCCGCAGAGCCGTAGAGTCGAATGAATTGTTTAGGTTTAATTTATTGTACCGAGATTGGTTATGGGCTTTTGGTCCGGGTCAGGCCCACTGCACTGCTCGAAATGGTCCCTCCCCCGAGGGGTCCATCCTGGAGCACAGGTCGAAGGTCGACAAAGTTTTCGGTTCGGTTTTTACATTGATGACATCCATTTATTATTATGAAGATAAATGTTTAAAAATAAAAATATATACGTACGTTATTTGCATGTGAAAAGAAACGAAGTTTTAGGAAAACTATGGAAAATCCACCCAAAGGAAAAGGCAATTAAATAAACCTAAAATCAATATCCATGCAATATTGCTTTGATTTCATTTGATATTTTCACTATGCAAACGAAGCGTTTTCACCCGAAAGTTCTTTGCTGTGTAATTTTCAATAAAAAATATAACACTTGAGAGGACAGGCGGCTACAAAAAACAAAGGAAAAAAAGTACATCTCGTATATGGTGTCCTGCCTCCAGCTCTTCTTTTGGGGGGCAACGCACACATACAGGAAAAAATGGCGAAAGAACTGAGAGGAAAGGACACGAAAAAGGGGCATGCAACCAGCCGGACAGCGGACAGCGGAGACTTGTTAAGGGTCAGTAATAAATCTCGGCAGCTTGTGCTGTAACTTAAATTAAATGCTGCAAAATCGGCTGGGCCGAGCACCGGACCCCTGGACAAAAACGGGAAGGAAAGTGGAAAGGCGAAGGAAAAACCATACCCGCTGCACGCAGCAGAGATGAAAAATGAGAGGCAATGAGGAAGGGGCACGACACACAGACACTGCCACAGGGAAAAGTGCACTGAGACGTGAGCAAACCGAAAAACGAGAACGAAACAAAGAACAACTGAAATTAAATAGAGTTTTCACAAAACAAGCGGCTAAATATGCTGCAATTGCTGCCTAGGTCTGCCTGTCAGGGGGATCAGGACTTCCACTTTGGTGGTGGTATGCAAACACACACACACACACACACACATAGCCATACGCACACACGGGACAGGACAGGACAGGAAGTGGATTGGATCCGAGTGGAGTGGAAAGCCCCATCCGCCAGGACCCTCGCCTCCTCCCTGATGGCATGTGTAAAAAGTCAGGGAGCCAAAAACGAGACTGCACGTGGCAAACAAAACTGTTGGCCACTTTTTAGCACAAAGCACGCTCAAATTTATGGCTGCCAGCATTTGCGTGTTGGCAGGTTTTTTTGCCCACGGCCCACCGCCCGTCGACCGGAAAAACCACCTGGAAAAAGATGAAAATATTACATTTCACACACGTATCACATAGAAGAGTTGAATTTCCAGCAAAAAAAAACAGAAGAATAGGGGAAATTTTTGTGTTATTAAAAGGGTTTACATTTTTAACCACTCCCCCCCCACCATCCTTTCCATAATTGTAGGCCTATTATACGACTATTCAATTTGCGTTAATGGCCTCCGACCAGCTGGAAGGAATATCTGTAAAGGTCAATTGAGGTCCTCACTTTGGCATAAATATTTCAATGGGATTCCCTAGTATTTGGCGAGGCAAAGCGGCTTACATTTAATTTGATATCGGGCCCCCGATATAACTGCTCCGCAAATTAAATTCTCCTCTCCTAGAATGAAGGCTGCGGGGGGAGGGGGTGGAGGGAAACATCAATTTCATTTGATTTATTTCATGCGGGTGGGCCTCGTATTTATGTACGATATGAATTATGTGCCACAAAATATTCTACTTAAAATGGACTTAAATTTTTCTGGCTTTTATTTCGGTGGGGAAAATTAATTTTCCAATGCGAAACTTTCGGGCTGCCACGCGGCGAAAACCAATCAAAAATTCTGCACCCAAAAATGCATTAACTGAAAACATTTTTGGGGGCGCAAAAGTTTCGGCTTTGGCCCATAAATTAAATGCTGGCGAAACTATAAAATTGAAATTATGGCAACTGCCAACTAATGAACAGCAATAAAAATAAATACATTCGGGGCACGGCTCACAGGCTCACAGGCTCTCAGGGCAGGGGGCTGGGGGCAAGAACTTTTTCCTTTCAACTCTTGCCTTGCACCTGAATGACTTCGAAGCCAGCGAGAAACTATCTGAAACTGAAACTATGTCAATACATTCTGGGCCCCAAAGTCAGCTCCAGAGTCAGAGTCAGCGTCAGGACGAGAGTCCATGGACTCCGCGCCTGAAGTCTCACTTTTTCGTAAAAAGTTTTCCATCCTTTTTTCCAGAGACGAAACAAAGGGGAGAGCATAGTTTAGTGCGCGACTGGCAGTCCCTCGACTGCCTCACAGCAAGGGACGAGCCACACTGAAAACGAAGCTGCGTTCGGCAGCCGAACGGACTTCGGGCCATCGGACTTCGTCGACCAGAGCTTTCGCTCTCTTAGCCTTTGCAGAACTCTCTTCGGTGTGCGTGTGCGATGGCGATATATTGCTTGCGCCGCGAAAACGAGATGGGTATAGGCGAGGCTGTCCCTCTCGCACCGCGGAAGCTGTGTGTGTGGCGGCGAGTGCCACTTGTGACGCTTGGGAATCCCAAATGTTAATAAAGCATGCAACGCCAAGCGGCAGAGACTCGACTTTCTCGCCGACTCTGGACTCGTGTTTGTCCAAGCAGGACAGGAGGGGGACAGGAGAGCACTCTGGCATGTTTGTGCTTGCCTGTGTGCGGCTGGGCCACATGCAACATTTGGTGGCACTGTTGTAAGGCCGTGTTGACTTGTTTCCTAGTCGCCGCTTGCTGTTTAGGGATTTGCGTCAGTCCAAACGATAGGCCTGTAGGGGCGACAGTGAAATGCATTTCAAGTCTACGACTAAATGGGGCCCTGCCACTGCAACTGCAACGGCAACCACATTGTTGTTCTTGCTGCTGCCGCTGCTGGTGGATTGTTTGTTGACTACTCACACACACACACACAGAGAAGGGGGAGACGACATAGAGACACACTGCGACTTCTGAGCATTGCAATGGAGACAAAATGGGTAGACAGTTGAATGGGTCACGTCTGAGCATTTAAGCGGGACAAAAATGTGGGTCAATGGGTTTTTAGTTGCAGTTGTTCTTTTCATAGTGCGACTGCACAAATTGTTGTCTTTGCCTCACATACTAATCAAATTAGATTCCATGTGGATAAGGGATGTAAGGATCTTAAAGGGGTTCTGGGAATACTTCAGGCATAAGTGGTTGGCGGTTCTGAAGAGATTCTTGAATCAAGTATAAATAGGATAGAAATCTAAAACAAGTTCTTTGCTGTAGAATACTTCTCCCTATTGCTCTCTGCACTGCGTATTGAACGTCCTTTGATTAATTATCCTCCCCCGAAAGGGGGCTCTAATATAGTCAAGCCATTAGGGAACCAACTTTTAAGCAACTTAAGCCAATGCATTGATTCCCTAATATATAGGCATCCCCAAGAGGTTCCAGCTTATGCACAAGACCTCGGTTCATAGGTCACCTGGCGCTTAATCAAGTTTAAACAAAGTTTAGTTGCACCTTAAGCCTGGGCAAACATTTTGCCACCGCCGAAAACAATGTGCGAGGGGGGACTGGGGACTGGGGGGTGGCAACACGGAAGCAAAAACAAAGCCAAAATCCACGAAATCCCTGGCAAAGTTTCTGGCCAATGCGGCCACATAATAATGGCAACAGTTTCGTTTCACACGCTCCACTGATTAACATGGCCAAAACACACCCACACACACCCACACACACACACATAAACACATACACTCCGGTACCGGCGGGTGTGTATGGCTAATTGAAATTTAATTTAATGAGCGCACGTTGAAAATCCACGCGGCACGGAGAAGCCCGTGTGCAGGGAAGCACTTCGCTCTTGAAGCATTTCCCAGTTCTAATTAAATTGCTGGCGATTTATGAATTGCATTTCCCCAGCATAAAAAACAGGGGGGAACCGTTCAGAACAGAACAGAACAGAACACAAAATGGTGCACTGACCAAACCATAAAAATGCCACACAAAACTGGCATTTAGCTAATTGAACATGTGTTCTACTGTATCGGTACAGTGCGGACTGGGCGGAGTGGTAACCCTTTATGCATTTGTTTGAATTTAGTTTTTGTTTTCACGTTTCAACCCTTTACAGTTCATTAATAACGAAGGGGAGGACGACGAGGGTCAATTGCAAATTAAAAGCCAACTACACTCACTCTCTGTTGCCACACCTCTTTTATCTGTGTGTGTGTGTGTTTGTGTGTGTTTTCCACATTTCCCCATTTCCCGAGTGCCAGCTAATTTAAATTTTTTGCCAATTTCCTGCGGAATTTATGCTTAACAGCAGGTACTACACACAGCAGAGAGCCACACAAATTGAGGCATAAATTTCGTTGCATTTCTATGCATTTTTTGTTGGTTTTTTTGCTTCTTTTGTTTAATTAAAACATTGTTCTGGCTGCACCAAAATATAGGGACGAGCGAGTACAGGCATATATCTAATAAATATTTAAAGCCTGACAGCCTCAAAACAATTTCAGTAATGGCCATGAAATTGTGATAACTTTTGATTACTTTTGGATTGAATTCAGCTATAATTACCGGCATGAGTTGGCCCTTGATGGACACTCGAAAGTGTTTTCAATTTCAATTAATATACAAGACACTCGAACAACCGCAACCACACACACACCCGAACACAATTGAGTCCTAGGACTGCTGTTCGATGGCTCCTTCGACCGGAAATCAACTGAAGTGCTGTCTGCTCTTGATGGCTATCTAGCTCCTGCAGTTCTTGCTGCTGTCGCTGGTGCTGCTGCTGCTTCTGGTTCTGCTCTACCATTGAAGATTCCTGAGTAAATGCCTTAAACTTTGTTTAAACTTTTGCCCCAACTGTTGGCTGGCAGTGGAGGGGCAGTGGCCAAGAAAATTAGCAATGATACCCTATCATCGGCTTTGGAGCCTTGTTTCGGCTCTCCTCATAATGCCATCATTATGGGGGCACAGAGGAAAAGTTAAAGTTTTTGGTAGCAACAGCTTTTGTAGGGGAAAAAAGAATGTCCAACAGGACTTTTTGCGCTTTTTGTGCTAGGCCACCGGTGGCTGGAATATCCGGTATGCTGCCCTTAAAAGCCCAGGTCTAAGCAGGAAAATTATTAAACAATGCCCAAGGCGGACACGCAGACGGACTGCAATGACGATGGGATGAAGGGATGATGGGAAGATGGGACGATGACAATGTGAGCCATGGTGCATGCAGCTATGAAAATGGCAAAACGGCAAAGTGCTGACCTAAGCCCACAGAACGCAAAACTGGCCCAGCCAGGAGCCAGTCAGGAGTCAGGATGGAGGCTCAGGAAAAGGCACACAAAACGACCAAAAGGACAACACATAGACACAGAAAAAAAAGCAGTGTAGTGACACTGCCACTCATCACAAAACTCGAAATTCAGACTTCGTCTGTGACTCAAACTGTTACTGGTACTGCCACTGGTCCTGCAAAATGGCACTGGTAACCCGAGCAAGTGACCGACAGCCAGAAGGAGGACATGACGAAGTGTCACATGCGGGAGAGAGAGAGAGAGAGAGTGCGAGAGAGAGAGAGGCTAGAAAATCCCTATGTAGCCGGTGATAAGGCCAACTAGGGGGCCACGTGTTTGCCTTTCAATTTGTGCAGCCATAGCCGTAGTCAGGGGTAGAATTATGAATAGACCAGCAAAAAACAAAGCTCCCTCCAGCAAGGAGAGATAGGCATCAGGAATGGGTGAGGAGACAGGACCCAGGACCAGAGTGGAACGTTGGAGCGTTGGAGCATTCATTGAAGCTAAACAGGCTGACGGCGGACGTGAGCTGGAGGTGAGGATGGGAAAGGGAGTGGGAGTGGGTTACTGGATGGGCTACGCTTCGATGCCAAAAGGCAAAAGAAAAACAAGTTTTCCGCAAAGGTTGTACTCGATTTTGCTCTACTTTAGTAGCCGCTTGTTTTCCATGCTCTGGGGCTCTTTTGTTTCCATCTGGAACAAGATGCATCGAATGAAATTAAAATGCAAATTCCATTGCTGCACGCTAAAGGTGAAACAAGAGAGAGATTTACCAATTTGTCAAAAATATGCTGCAAATAAATAAATATAAAATCCATAAACTTCAGTTTGCCATCCAGAGAGTCAACGAGAGAGCAGAAGGAAGGCCAGGACACCCAGTGAGTGTGGCAGCAGAAGGCCAAGACAGAACACCCGGTGAGAATGGCAGCAAGACACTCACTGAGTACGGCAGCAAAGGACCAGGATGCCCAGAGAGTGTGTCAGCAAAGGACCAAGACGCCCAGAGAGTGTGGCAGGAAATGCGGCAGAAGTGCAAGCTGATTTGGCTCCCGTTGCGAGAGTGAAATTGAAGGATGCTGATGGCTGATGGCTTTCCTGTGAAACACTACAAAATAAATATATTTTATTGCAAAAATTCATTAGAAATTCGAAGACATTATCCGCTCGTAGCGCTTCTTCTCCTTTTTTGTTAGTTGAAACATCGTATGCGTATACTCCATCTCGCGCTCATTGTACAGAGGCGGCCACAAAGAGGTGTATGCCATGTGCCTATAAAGAAAACGTCATCCATCATCGTGGTTAAGACTCTGTTTACGGTTACTCTTATGGTTACCTAACAAAGCCGAACATTTCTGAGGCAGAGGGCTGAAAATCCATCAGGTTAGCGATCTCCCGCTGAAACTGTGCCTCGTAGTCCCTGCAGGCCTTCGAATAGCGCAGATGGCAAATATAAGAGCTGCCAAGGGGAAGGAGTTCCAAGAGATTCACTATCATAGATTAGCATATAATATTCTATACTTACTAATCGACCTTAAAGTTTGTGTAGCTGGGAGTGCGACTCATAATATCGGCACCATCGTCGTGTGGTAACTTCTTCTTTCTCTGAATCTGAAGTGACTCATCTTCCGTGTTCCTCATATGGAAAATGGCGAGTTGCGGAGATTTATCCACGTTGGGAAAGTCTTGCGCCTCTGTGGCACGTCGGTGTCCTGCGGTATCATGTTCTCTCATCAAAGCTGACTTCCGAAGGTTCACGGTTTTCCGGAATTCAGTCATCATGGTCTTCCTATCAATAGGTTTCTCTTCTTCCATTTTATGTATATATATTGTGAGGATATATATATATATATTTAGTTCCTATCACGATGGAAGTTTGTTTGTTTATGATGATTGCAAGTGCAAGGCTACTTCTACATTGATCATCTCCTGCTCCCATCAGAGTAGGCAAATGGTTTGAAGTAATCATTCCGCACGAACAATACTCTTGCTCACTCCTCAAAACATATAACAATAATACACAGATAAACAGGAATATACATTTACAACCATGGCTTCCAGAGAGTCAACCGCACCCCCTCTCGCCCGGCAATCCCGCTGGTCCATCTCATTTAGCATCGATGAAGACTTTACAAGTGGTTTTCCGCACATGACTCTGCGTCACCCAGAGGACAAGAAACACATTGTGCCAGGCTACCAGGACGTGCCGGAAGTGGTTTTCGATCCAAAATTTACACCACCCTACGCTGATGGCTTGGAATTGCGCTACGATCCGGATTATGCAACATTTCGAGTGCCACTGTAAGTTGCAATGCAGTCTGAGTGGGGGGGAAAGCGGTTTAAATCCTTTTTTTCTGAAGGAATGTGCGCTGTCGAGAGCGCTATGTCATGGCCAAGCGACAGTATAATAGACAATTCAATCAGGAGATCAGAGAACTTATAGACAATCAGCCCACGGCGGCCTGTACCTGGCCATTTGTGAGGTAAGATCTTCTGAACTCTTCCTGCTTCAGCTATACGTATATATTTCTATATAGAACAATGACTTATACCACTCTATGGCCTCCGCTGCATACCAGGGAGGAGTTGAAGCTGTTTGAAAAAGGATTCTGTAAGCTGTCGCCTGAGGAGCGACGCCACTATGATAAAATAATGAACACAAATTTGACTTGATTTGACCTGAAACTGAAGCCAATAAAATGAATGCAAAAAGCTCTACAAGTTTGTCTTTCGATCAGTTTGAAGCTTTGTCTCCCGCCCGAAAGCTTCGTTCAGTCTCTGCTTCACTCTCTCTCGCACTCACTCGATGTTGCCCAACCGGCTTTACTATCTCTCGCGCTCTCTCGCTCTCCCAAAAACCCTGATCAGTATCTCCCCGGAACGCAGGGCGCTATTTAAAGGCCTCTCGGAGCCGACTTTGCCATCAGTTGCTCAGCGTCTCAGCGTTCCGTCTACATCTGAGTGAGACTTTCCCCCTCCCTCCGTGCGTCCCTCTCTGCCGTTCGAGGTCGCTGTGCGTAATCGCGTGTGTGTTTTGATTTGCTTTGATTTAGTTTGTGTGCTTTGTGCAAATTGTGGGAAATATCCCCAAGATGAAGTCAACATTCCAGTCGCTGGGGGTTTTCGCCACCTGTCTCCTGGTTCTAGGGGCAGCCCAAGAAAGTTAGTAACTCAATGTCGTCATAATTTATCCATTCTCCATTCTGACGCATGAACTTTGCCTGGGAGAGACTTTGCCCAACGTCAACGAGAGAGATGCAGTGAATCAATGTGAATGACTCGAATTAATCAAAGAAAAAGTACAATCGAGTTTAATTTTTGAGCTGGCGCCGCAGAGCAGATTACTTTTCGTAAACCTACAACAAAATATAATCGACCATCAAGTTTTTATGGGAACGACAATGAAGCTGTTTTCTGTTATCAATTAAATTCTTGCTGGAGTAATTAATTTATGGCACGGCAATGACTTCTCAGGCAAATCAACAGCGCGACAAGAAACTAGTTTCGATTGCAAACAAGTTGTCATATAAATCACCCAACGTGCACTCGCATTATAATATTACAATTTGAAATTATTCCCACTTTCAGGCTGTAGAAATCCCAACCAGCGTCAGGGCTACTGTATATCGATCTATGACTGTCCGAGTCTGCTGGGACTCGTCCAGCAGAGTTCTTTGAGCAACGACGATCGCTCTTTCCTGCAGAACTCACAGTGCTACAATGGCTTTGGTCGCCAGCCACATGTCTGCTGCACCAATGACAGGGGCTTCGGGGCTGCAGACACAACCACTCAGCGACCGGTGGTTGTCAGCAGTAGGCCCACGGTGCAGTCCGGTGGCCAACAGGGGTCGGGTAACCTCCTGCCAGTGCCCCCAAAGTGTGGTCCTCACTCGTTCAGCGACAAGGTCTACAATGGCAATGACACTGCCCTGGATGAGTTCACCTGGATGGCTCTCTTGGAGTATGTGGATCGTAAGTTCTGACTGACATATCCATAAAGAAGAAAGCCTGACTTGACTCTCCCTTTCAGGCAAGGGCCAGCGACAGCTAAGCTGTGGTGGAAGTCTGATCAACAGTCGTTATGTCCTGACTGCTGCACATTGTGTCACAGGAGATGTGGCCACACAAGTGGGACAGTTGTAAGTAGCTCCCTATTTTCTCCTTAAACCCCTAATCAATCAATCCCTACTTTTAAGAACCACTGTACGCCTGGGCGAATACGACACAAGCAAGGATATCGATTGCATATCTGGTGACTGCAATCCCCCTGTCATAGAGCGCTCCATTGAGCAGACCATTGTCCATCCCGAATACGATGCCACGAGTCGTCATCGCTACCATGACATCGCCCTCCTGCGTCTGGCAGAGCCCGTGACGCTCAACGAATACATTCAGCCAGTGTGCCTGCCTCTGACCAGCACTCGCCAGGCGATCAGCCCCGGCGAACAGCTGGTGGTCAGCGGATGGGGAAGGACAACCACAGGTGAGTCCGATAAGAGCGGTTAAGTGAGAGTTTTCACTATAGCAGAATCCCTCAATCTTCCAGCACGCAAGAGCAACATCAAGCAGCGACTCTCCCTGCCCGTTAACGATCACGATTCCTGTGTCCGGAAGTTTGCCACGCGGCAGATCAATCTGATTGGAGCTCAGCTCTGTGCTGGCGGGGAGTTCTATCGCGACAGCTGTGATGGCGACTCCGGGGGCCCGCTGATGCGAAGGGGCTACGAGCAGGCCTGGTTCCAGGAGGGCGTGGTCTCCTTTGGCAATCGCTGTGGTCTCGAGGGCTGGCCAGGCGTTTACACCTCTGTAAGGGATTACATGGACTGGATCGAGAGCACGCTGCGGCCCTGAGTGGAGTTCTGGTGCGAGGATTGTGTATCTTTTGTTCAAATTAAGTTTTAATTAAAGCCAAGTCAATTCGAGGCGAGTCGAGTCGAGGAGAGTCGAGGCGAGTTTCTTTTTTGGCCATTGCGCGTGGCGTCTTTTAATTAACTTGCATTCAATGCGATTTTATCAGCTGCTGCCGCTGCTGCCTTTGCTGCAACGCTGCGTATACGTAATGCGCTTACAGCCGCGCAGTTTGCGGTAATTAAAATCGTTTTTCTCGCTGTAAAGCTGGAAAGGAAAGCAAAGGCATGAAGTGTGGAGTGCGGAGTGGAGTGGAGCGGAGTGCCTTGGTGAATAACTTGCGAGATGCTGCTGCCAACTTGCCCGCCGGCACCTTCTTAGCACCCTCAACGATTTTCTATGTAATTTGGCAATGAATTTCTATTATGCAAGACCCCTCTCTCGCTTCTCCACTCCACTCCTCTCCAGTCCATCCCTATTTTCAATCTTGTTTTCAGGCTGATTGCATTTTGGGGCGGCACGGAACGTAACGAAGTAGACAATAGCCGGGGCCCTCATTATTTGTGTGTGCGCAGAAAGGTTAATGATGCCTGCAGGATGCTGCAGCAGAAAAGACAAAAGGGTTAAAGAATCCTTTGTGGCTTGGCTTGCATTTTGACCGAGGCCCAGGCCTCACATGCTCTCCACGCCACACCCTCTTCCTCCCTTAAAATCTAATTTAATGTTCAAGTAAATACTAAATTTTAATGACAAACTGCAGCTCTAAACGCTGTTCTTTTTTCCTTATCTTTTGCCAGAAACTTGGTTCAACTTTTGGGCAAAAAAAAGAAAAGTTATACCGACTACTCTCTGGTCATGTGTGTGTGTGTTTGGGGATAAATGCGGCAAATGAATACAAAAAACACTTTGGCTAAATGCAACCGAAAAACTTGTAATTCAATTTTGAGAGGGGCGAAGGGGACTTTCGAACTTTTGCCCAAAATGCCAGCCAAATGTAATTAACACGCACACAGAGAGCAGAGGGAGGCTGGAGATGGGGACTCGCAACCCCAACACAGAGAAAATGGTTGCAATGGAGTGGCAAAACGACTTGTCCAACTGCCAGACACGGCAGACAGGTGTGGTGTCCTGCACCCCCCACTGACTGCCCCAGTCCAGGGCCCTGGACACTAAACCGATGCAAATTTCTGGCAGGTAGAACGGGTAGAGCTCCATGGCACCATTTCACCTCCACTCAGTTACAGGCTTAATTGAGTTGTGTTGCCAGCATTAAAATGGCCAGCAGCGCTAACGATCCCAGCAAATACCATGGGAAAATGGTCAAACCAAAAGCCAAAAGAAATAAATTGCATACAATTCATATTTCACTTGAACGAAAATCTCCAACTCCCCCTCTTCAGATGAATGCTATCCTCAATCTATTTTTAACAACTATATATACATCAGATTATATGCAGCCACATTGTATGCAGAAAAGAGAGCGAACTCTTATTTAGCAAACTCAAATATAATCCTTCAAAAGTTTCCACAGTGCCAGGCCCTGCAGTGGCAGTGGCAGTACACAAAATTGGATTAAATGCCGACGATTTGCAGCCGGAATACCAGCGTATAAACCTCTCTCCACTCCTCTATTAAATGGAGAAAACAAAATGTAAGTTCAAGTGGCAAAAAGAAGGCATCGAAGAGAAGAAAAACAGCACCAAGTTGTTGCACGCATGGCAAAAAAAATACTCGTACCTATATATCGCAGCATTTTGGGTGGGGGGAGGCAACTGTCGCATAAATCTAATCCATTTTGGCGAAAAATATACATAGTACGAGAAATGGGAGAGAAATTCGGTGATTGATGAATTGAGTAAACACTACGCATACGCCATGTGGGTCTGCAGCAGAAAAAAACGTTGCAATAATTTCATTTAACATGCATAGCAAAACTGCCACTGCCACAGACACTAGCAGTGCCAGTGCCACCGAAAATCTCCAAACGAAACCTGAAACGAAACTCGCAAACGCTACCCCGTTTCTGATTTGAAGGCATCCCCCGAAACCATTGCCATTGCCAACCATTGCTCCCCCCATTCCCCAATTTCTGTGCAATTTATGACTTTGGCCTGAATACACACTCATCGCCGGGACCCGTCACAAATGCCAAAGTCGATTTCGCAGCAATTTTCGTGTTGACCTGCGGGGGTGGGGGTTGCACTCGTTTTTGCACTGAAGAAATCTCTGTGGATGGGGATTGGGGGGCTGGCTGGGTGGGTGGGTGACTGCTGCTGCATTTTTTAATATATATGCATTTATAAAAAGGACAAGGTACTTTTCGAATTTAAAGAACCCTCCTTTTATTTGTTCAATAGTGTACATGGAATGTGTGTGTGTGTTTGTGTGTGTGTGTGCATTTGATTACCGCTTCAGCAGAGCAGAGAAGGAGAACGACGACACACAAACACAGAGAGAGAGAGAGAGAGGTCATGGAGGGCAGCGTAATGCGATTTGGGCCTGGTTGGTTGGCTGATTGTTACCGCTATTGCCACTGCTGCTGCTGCTGCTGCTGCTGATGCAGAGTCCGCCACATCATCAGTTGCCATTTTGCCGTTTGCCATTTTGCCATTTGTGCCGCTTTTCGCAATGACGTTATTTACTTAGCATTGCCATTTTGAATTTCGAATTTGCATTTGAAATTTTGCATTTTCTGCATTGCCAATCGACTCGCAGCAGCAGAACAGTTGATTTTTACAGTCCCCTCGCTGATTGTGTGTACATACATATGTATTCCTTTGCTAACCATATAGATGACACAATTAATTTAACAGAAATCAAAGGGGTAATTCCCTACTAAAATTAGATTGGGCCACAGAACAATTTCTACAAATAAGAGCACAGCACAGTAGAAAGTAGAAAGTCAAAGGACAAAGGAGAGCTCTCGCTCTCAGAGGCTGCTCCATCTGCGTATTCGCTGTTGGAAAATTCAATTTGCTTTCCCTTCTGTTTATTTTGTTTGTTTATTCATGTTGATTTTTCCATGGGCAAATAGAAGAATGCTTCCAAAAAATACGGGTACACCAACTGAAAGCATTTTTAGCTGATGAAAAGTGCCCGAAAATTGTTCACATTTTTAAATGGTAAAATATTTGATTAAAATTTCATGCTCATCAGTGGAAAGTTCTTGGTGTATACAAAGCACTTTCCATAAGCCTTGCAGGACCTTTACTCGAATGAAAAGTTTCGAATCATTTCGGCTTGAAAAATGGCTCAAAGGTAAATGCGATGATGAGGCCATTTATTTGCGTGTGTTTTCAGACCTCCCCTTCCCCCGCTCTTACCTGTCGTACCTTTCTTTTGTCGATATTTTACAGGAATCATGCACTCAAGCCGCGCGACCCATTCAGATGATTAAGTGTTTGCTGGCGGGGTAAAATATTAATAAACTTGTAGCGCACGGAGTCTGCCAGGAGTGAGAGAGTGAAAGTGAGAAAGTGAAAGTGAGGTGGAGGGTAAGGATAGGTGTAGGGTAAAAGAAATGACCAACGAGCCGCAGAAAATGGCGTGTAAAGGGAGCGACAACACTCGTATAATTTAAATTTATTTAACAACCAACTTGTTAAAATCGTAAACTGAGAGGAGTGCACCCACACCCACACGCAAGCTGGAATAAAGTAAGCCAAATTGCAGCTGAGAGCAGTCGCAACAACAACATTAAGTAGCTCATTAAATTTCCTTAACCAACAGAGAACACAACCGCAAACGAAACGAAAGCAAAAGAAACTGCAGAACTGTAGAGCTGAAGAACACAAACAAGTCACTGGCAGACCAGAGCCCCAACCCGAACCCAAACCCAAACCCAAACCACTAGCCACGCCAACTGACTTTTTCGTTTTTATTTTGTAAGTAGGAAATATTATAGTAGAAAAACGGCGCCAAAAGAAATGAAATCGCCCAGCAAGTGGGCGGGAGTGGGAGTCAAAGCGAGCGAGCTGTAAAAAATCCCGTAAGTGTATTTTTATTGCGTATAAAATGCATTTTGCAGTGCCACACAAAACTCAAGTGGTGTGCGTCCTGAGCGGAAGTTACGACCAGTGAGGCAGGACCGCAGCCAGAGGAAACACGGGAACCACAACGCCACGCAAACACATAAGATATGTTGTGTTTGTGTGTGTGGGTTTGGGTATGTTGATGATAAAAATTATATACTACGGAAATCAGTATAGAAATACAGGAAGTTTGTTGGATACACTTACGCATGGAATTTTGGAAGGATATTGATGCCGAAATGATCTTTGAAATACGACAATAATCGTACAAATATTGCTGTTAAATAAACATAATATCTGCATACATATTTCAAAAGAAATAATAACTTCCCCTGCCACTACTTTCCAAAGTAAAACAATTTCCAGCTCTTTGAATGTCTCCATTTAAAGGAAACCCGTATTCTTACCCCCAAAAGTATCTGCACAAATTGAAATATCATTCAACTCTCTCGCATGACTGCATCCGATACGAGTTTGCCCTCGCAAAAGCAAACTTCTGCAGGCAGGGCAAATACCCCACTCAAGGATTGTGTAACAAACGAGCTACCAGGCAATGATTGCTCAGGATTGCTACTCCGCACTTGTTAAATATTATGTAAGGCAAACAAACAACATTCATTACACCAATGGGGGAATGGCAAGGGCAGAAGGAGCAGCCAGAGCTGAAGGAGCAGCAGGAGCACCAGGAGCGCCAGGAGTATCCCGAGGAATCAGTCAGCGTTTATGAGTGGCTGGGAAATTGCCTGTGACGCATAAAAAATCGAAGGTGTTGTGGGAGAGGTGAAACTTTGAGATGGGTTTTTGAAAATGGTACGATGTACATAAATGTTAATGGAATACATGCTGTTGCCGTGCTCTGGTATATTTTTGTAGCGGCAACAGTGCGTATGAGTGATACGAACTACTAGTTTCCTGTGGCTAGGGGTATGATTTATATGATAGGAATTCTTATCACAATTGGTCATACCAGCCTCAGCCTTGGACATGCACTGCATATGAAAGTTATTAGCCATTTTCCAGGTGATTCCAGTTTGTGGTTTAGCCTACTTTAAAACTATGCAGCCATTAGTTTTTTCTTGTATACTTTTTCAAGCGCAATTAATTATAATTCTCGTGCCAGGGGCTCTTCTGGCAACATATGTATGCATGACTCCGGCCAGAGAACCCACCGACACGAATACCAACAAAGAGTGCCCCGGGCAGGGGCCACTAAAAAATTATATATAAAAGTACCCAGACACCGAACCCCACTCCGACACGCACACAGACACCTCCACATATGCCGGAAATTGGCGCACACCTTGCAGCCATGCAGCAGCAAGGAATTTTTTTCCATAAGCATCATAAAACCGGAGAATGACCGACCGGACGATGGACCGATGGGATGATGATGGTGCTCCGCAGAGAGAGGTGTGTGGTGTGTTGTGGTGTGGTGTGGTTTGGTGTGGGAGAGAGCTTGGCTCAGCATGCGGAAATTATAATTTATAGCTCAAAGCTGCGGATGCCAGACCACCTACTGTGATATATTTTTTTCCCCATCCAAAGTTGACTTTAAAATTGGTGGAACTTGAGCCTTAATTGAAGCTGACTGCTGGAAATGGTTTGCGTTTGGGTTGGGGTTGGGGCTGGGGTTGGGGGGTGAGGGACTGTTTGGAGTTGGAGCTTCCGGTGCCAGGCTATCCCCTGACCACTGAAGCATGAATCATTTTCTATGGGACTTTCAAAGTGTCAAAGAATGACTACAAAAAAGGAGATACAGACAAAGTTTTTTTCAGTTTTGTTTCATTGCATGAATTGGGGCGGAATATTTTCTTTTGTGATGCTAAAACCCCACCCTGGCTGCTGGACTAATTGTGGGCAACTTTTTACCTGCCAAACTCGAAGAGACTTAGCATAGTTTCAGATGGAATTCCAAACACTTTAAGCCATGCCAAAGTATTTAGGGCGAATTTCGCTTGATTAAAATGTACTGAGCTGAGCGATATTTAAGTGCACTCTGAACTCTGCTTAGCAATTATTCATCATAGTTATTGTTTGCCGAGTGAAACAATAAATTGTAAAGCTAATTGATGAACCTCATATGCAGAATCCTGGGGCCTTGGGGCAAAAATCAAATTAAAGTGCAACATTTACATGGGACTTCGCTCTGCTCTGCCTTTTGTCCATTATTTCGTTGTGCAAACATTTGTAAAGTTGACCTTTTTGCAGGTGTTTACGCAGCTCAAACAAAACTACAGTTTGCCCAGCTGGAAAACTGGCAGCAACAAAAAACTGGCCATAAAGTAGTATTTGACAAATGACGTACTTCCTGTCAGCAATACACACACACACACACACGACTGCCAATACGAATACACATGCAGCGGCATAACATTTGTCGCTTATCGGAAACGTACGACAAAAAAAAACAGCAGAAAAGGTCCAGCAACTGGGAAAAACATTCGAACATTCACATAAAATTTCGCACATTGTTATACACACAATTCAACAATAAAATAATTCATTTATTTGCTGGAATTTATTGAATTTATTTACGAATGCAAATCAAATATTTAACATTCACAAATTGATTAAAGTTTACTTAAATTACATTTGTTGAATGCAAGCAACTTAAATGGGAGATAGTTTTATTATTAAATATAATCAAATTAGTGCTGGAAAGGCTTTAAATATTAAATATAATAAATCAATGGAAATACATATATTTATTTGGAACCTTTTTGTTTTCTCCCTCTTTTCCTTTCTTTAGTGAATCATAAATCAAAGAATTAACCATTCAATCTCTGACATAAGCCTCACACATTTGGGCATAAATATCTAGAATAATATAATTAACTTAAAGCATAACTGAAACAGATTTTTCCACTGGCTTACCAATTTTAATTATCTGAAATGAATCGCCTCTGAGCAGTTTTTTCCCGCATCGAAATCTCAACAAGCCATTAAAAAAGAAACAAATTAAATGTAGCATATTCAATGAGAATTAAATATATTGTTTGTGGGAGTCTTTTTTTCGAAGTATAATTATCTGGAAATTGCTTAACATAATTGCGAATGCAAATGTGCTAATTAAACAATTTTCATTTGGAATAATCAGCACAATTGCATTTGTAATTTATCCACGCTTTCGCTGCTCTCTTGAGGGCCTACGATCCCAGACTCAGATCGGTTTTCATGAGATAGTTCAAGCGAGTCTTTTGCTTGGGCGTCAGCTGAAAGAATTTTCTAACAAATCGGGTCAGTTCCCGTTTTGTGTGCAATGGTGGCCAGAGACTTTTGTAGCACAAGGTGCTGAAAGGGAAGAAAAATCTATAGAATTCACTTTCCTGCACTTTGGCCATGGACTCACCGCCTCAAGAATACCATATCGATGGCCCTCGATTGACTATCTATCAAGTGCTGCATTTCCTGCTGGAACTGCGAGTCGTACTTCTCCTTGGCCTCCAAATATCTCACATAGCAATTCAGATCGCTGTTTGGCATGGAATGGGTTGTACGTATTGGATGCATAGTGTGGAATATGTGTGGAACTCACTAGGAGACCGACTTGATATTGTAGCTGGGGTGTTGACTGACATCCGCATCGTCGTTGAATTTCCTCTCGCGCAGCACCCAGTTCTCGAGGTCCAGGCGAGTGGTATCCCTATACCGCAGACTCATAGTGCTCTGGCCGGACAGAGCGGACTTGGAATTGCCGAGTGAGGACCCCTTGGAGCTGGAGACACGATCCAGAGTCTTGCTGGTTCCCCGATTCATGGGTATGGGTATTGTGGTTCCACGCAGCACATTGGCCAGCGACCGGCTCGACTTCATTGACTTGAAATTATCCAGCTCCAAGAACCTTCTTTCAGTAATAAGAGTCGACATACTGGCAATTTTTTCGGTACTGTTTTGTGTTGTATGTTTTTTGTGTTAATGAAAAGTTAAACAACTTATTGGCATTCTGAGATATTCTGCCAGGCACACATATCTCATTGATTGTTTGATTAAAAAACACTTAAATGAATACGGGTATTATGGTCCTTATCATTGGCTGCTGCCTTTAAGCAGCGGCTGTTAATTAATAATATTGCTGGAATATCCCGAAATTCCGTCCCTCATTTACCCGCAGAGATCTGGAATTGAAAGTGCTGCCGCATGCAGAGAGCAAAGTGTGGGCTCTTTATTTACAGAGCAATCCACATTGGCATTTCAAAAATCATGCATTAATTTTTAATTTCAACAATCAGCCGCCCACTGGAGGCCATGGCATACGTTCTGTGCGTAAAAAATGCACAAATTGCTGTAAAAATATCGCACACAATTAACGGCAGGCCAGAGCAGGGCAGGGGCAGGGCAGGGGCAGGGGCAGGACTGGGGCAGGGACAGGGGCAGGAGAGAAAAAAATCAACGTCAAAATCATTCCACACATTTTTGCCCCATTAAATATGTATTCACGCGTTTAATTTCATTTTGCGGGCAATATGAACAGAACAGAGCCATCACAGAGCCCGTACAGAAGGCTCATTGAGAGGCACAGGACCTCCCCCCACCCCAGTGCATGCCAAATGTTTGCCCAGCCAAAACATGGCCACAAATGTTGAGTCTATTAACCGAAAGCCCCATCCACCATCCACCAACCAGTATCCACCAGATGCCTGGGCACGTGTGCAATGAAAACAAACGAGCCCATTATTGTTACACTTTCTTTGACTCTCCACAGTCCACAGTGGTAGAGCCCCATACACCGCACACACCCCATTAACGATGTGTTATGGTCTCAAGATGCCGCCGCTGCTAGACGGGCCTTGAACTTTGGCCAGCCATCTGAATTGAACTCTAATTGCACATAATGAATTGCACACATTAGGTCAACGAACAGAGCATCGCCTCGGACCTGAGAGCTGAGAGTTGAGAGTTAAGAGCTGAGAGCTGGCTAATGGAAATGCAATGAACTATTTATGAGTAGAGAGGCCAGGCACTTACTCTGGAGACTGCCAGCGATGGAGTGGCCAAAGCTTGATCACGTATACAAATTATTAAAGCCACAGTTGGCTAGCAGTAGGAGCAGCACCTGAATTCGAATTCCCTTTAAATTGTCCTGGCTTTGGGCCAGAAACTCCCCAGAGAAAACACTGACTAAAATGTTAACAGCAAATCCAATTTATTACAACGAACGGCCAGTCCATTTCAATCCAAACCAGACCAGGCTGGTGCGAAGTGCCGATGGACATTAATTAGCAGGCCGGACACGTAAAAGGTATTAAGTGCAAACTCAATTGGCCAAAAGGTGGCCAACAGGGGGGGCTTGGGATTCCGATCCGATCAAATTTGATGACACACCGCAGGCCACAACAATTGGCGAACCCCCCAGCCCCCATAGGTGTGGGCGGAAATTCAACCTAAATAATTGACAAAAATAAATCACAGTTTTTCTGCAACCTTAAACTCTCTTCCAGCTCTGGCGGCTTTAAAGTGCATTTAATGCAACGTTCGTCAAACAATAAAAAAGAATTGCGGATAATCAATGATTAAATGAAATATGCTAGGGGATTACGAGTGTAATTAAACACAATTCGGGCAGTCATGCGATGGCAAAGTTATGCGGGAAAAAACGAGATTGTTTTACCAGCAGAGTGCATGCCAGAATGCTTTGAAATCCATTAAGGTATTAAGTTTATTTTCCACTCCAGCTGAATATTAATAAAATATATGAACAACTATATGTGGAGAATAGCAAATTGGTTTTTCAATGGCAAAGTAAAACAATTTCACTTATGCCAGAGATATTTCATTTTGTCACACAAATGCATGCTAAGCCCTCAACTTCAATGTCGCCTAAGCCCCACAGAAATCCCCATATAATCTGTGTCAAACACACGCCCACAGCTGGACAAATGTTTGAACAACTCAACGGAGCAGTTGAGAGGACATTTCGGGTGACATTTTGGTGTCTGGGTGGGTCCATGGTCAAGTCAAGTTTTAATTTATTTGATAACTGGAAAATTGCACACCTTTTCGAGTAGAAGAATGGACATGACTTTTGCTGTATACTCGTTGTTTCGCAGGCAATTAATTTCAACCATGGCTCGTAGCTCTCTGCAGCCATTATTCACGTCAGGGTGAACATATTTTAATTTGATGAAGACCTAATAGTGTTCTGTGCAGTTCAGAAGCATATGTGCCCTCTGTAGAACTTGTGAAAAGGGGCAAAACTTTGAATGCAAATTACGAGTGGGAAAAACTTCAAGTTGAACAACACACACTCCCACACACACACACACGAAATGCAGGCGATTCCCATGAGGACTTACTCCTCGGTAAAGCAGCTGCACAGATTCTAGGATATAAAAGTTAGCCCGTTTCATGGCGAAATCATTCGAAGGAACACAACGCCTGGTACACATTCCACTGAGTCATCAGGTTAATTCAATTTGAGTTGTAAGCAAATTTTGCACAAATTAAATGCATAAACTTTTGCCATTGACATAGACATACGCTGGTACACCACACCACACCGCATCACACACATAGAAAGAGAGATATAAAGAGAGGAGCAATAAATTTCAGAAAAGTGTTTATGTAAACGACTCTGATTGTGTCAGAGAGCGCAAGAGAGTGGAGCGGAGCGGAGAGGAGTGCCAGAAAGACCCATCGTATCGTCTGGTTGCACTCTGTCACCAAGGAAGCGGAACATAAAGCCGATTTTTTCGCCTGGAAAATGGCAAAGCGATAATAAATCTTCCGCTCGAAACAAATCACAGCAATTCCATTATATACACATTTAATGATGTTGAGGGCCCACCACCGCCTCCACCTCGCAGAAAGGCAGGCAGGGCAGGGCAGGGCAGGCTGGCAGGAAGGCGGCTTTCTATGCGAATCCCAATTCCAAATCCAAATCCCGAGCCAACGAGCCAGAGACAATTACTTGCAGCCCGCGAGCAATTTGTACGACTTCTCCGCCGACAATGGCTGTGTGAAGCTGTGAGTTTTCAGCGAATGGTCGGTCGGTCCGTCGGTCGGTCCTTTGGTCGCCTGCAACATGGCCAAGTTGTTAAAATAATCACAAGAAATGGCATTGCAATGCACAAGGGAATCGGGATGAGCAGAGACAAAGTTTGTGCAGCCTTTTTGCTATTGCCATTGCTATTGCAAGTGCTATTATTTTTAATTAGCAAAATTTCTTTATGCATTGACACTGGCAGAGAAACAGTTACCTGTAAGTAAGGTAGTGCGACTACTTCCAAAGCCCAAAGTCGTTCATTAATTAGTGCGCACCGCCGCAAAGTATGCAGCGTTTTCTGTGTTGTTCTCCCAGCTGCAGAATTGCACTTCCTTTGCCTTAGATACACACACACACACACAGAGATACAGAGGAGCAGAGACGCTCAGGTGCACAGGAAAGGAGTTCTACATACATACATACACTCTTATATGTGGACACTAAACTTTTTGCCACCTGCATTGCTTCAGAGCTTCAGAGTGTCAGCACCTTTGCTTTATATTTACCCATAAATCTGCTACGAAATAGAAAAATGAAAGCAGCGGAAAAGTGTGGGGGTGTACAAACCCCACCCAATCCCTGAGGAAAAAGCTGCTTATTAGCTTTGACATTCGAGTGCAGTGCACTCCTGCTGCTCCTCTTTCCAGAGCCAGAGACAGGGCCAGAGACAGAGAGGTGTTTCGCCTGATGGTGAGCATCCTTCATTTTTACCATCAAAATATACATATTTTTCGTTTTTACTGGCGCCTCATGAAGCCTGAACGTGGCGCAACAGCCTGAAGACTGACATAATTTATTAGAGGTTTCCCTATGCAATTTTTAAAGTTATGCCAAAAAAGTTTTCCTTTCTCCATTATTTTGATGACCACCCTTTGGCTGTGGCTTTGTCAGCGAAATATGTATTTTGTGTCTGTTGTTGGAAACTGTGGGCCAAACAGCACTTCTGACTCCTGACCATTATGGGACATGGTATTTTCGGTGGAACTTCGGCACTTTCGGTACTCCTCCAAAAATATAGGTCACCCTTTTACTGCTGTGTGGAATTTTTCTCTGGCTGCGGCTCTGCCATAACCTCAAGCAACGACGCATCGAATAGCTGGCTAACTATACACAAAAAAAAAAAAAGATAAAGAAAAAGAAAAAGAATATCGTAAAACTTTTCAACTTTTCCAATTCACTAAATGGACGAAAAGGGAAGGGCAGGGAGAGAGAGAGAGAAGGATAGCTGCGACTCTGGACCCTGTCCGAAATGCCATGCTCACGTTGCGATGTTGACCGCATCACGCTCGAGAGCATAAAGCAATTACAGCGGCGTGCATGGAATCCAGGAATCCATCGACACGCACCTCCTTCTGAAGGCACTTTGATTTATGAAATCAACCCAGAGCTCATGACACCGTGGAGCACCAGCAGCAGCAACAGCAGTAGCCACTCATCCAAAGGGTTTTTCCCAGCTGTGGGGGCGTGGAAAGGGGGGTAAGAAGATTTGATTTTGCGCCAGTCATTGACTTTGGATAACCAACTTTCAGACACTCCCCACTCCACGCTCCTCCATGTGTGCGAGTACCTGCGTCAGTCAATTGAATAGAAAAACTGAACCCTCACTGCACACTGCACTTTCGGAAGGAAAGTCTCAGTGAAAAACTTTGCAGCTGCAGCTGCCTCTCCTCTTATCCTCTTCCTCATCTCAGCTGCTTGTGTGGCTCTGGGAAAGTGGCTTAGACTGTCGTCGACATACAGAAAACTTCCGTCAGAGCAACGGCTTAAATCTTGTCAATTGCCATTTTCGTATGGGGGCTTTCATTTAGTTTTTTCCTCTCTTCTGTCCATTTTTCGTTTTTCTTTTGGTTCTTTCTTTGCAATTTTGTGTGTGTTTTCTTTCTGTTTTGGTAACAAGTGACAATAAAGTTTTTAGTTTTTGGCTGAGAGTGCGTGACGAGTTTCTGCCATTAGCCAAAAGTTAGGCAGAACTTTTCTGGTTTATAAGACACATAGAAGCAGAGAAAAGCAGGGCAAACCATAGTGTTAATGAAGCCATAATGAGTCTGAGGCTTTTCCAAGTTGTGTGCCAAAGAGTGGGCATTCTTAAAGCCAACGGCATATACATATATCCTTGATAGTTGTTCAACAAAATTGGTTTTTCTTTTTAGGCGGAGGGGCAAACAACAGGCGCAGCCATCACTAATCACAAGTGCCCAATCATCTTTATGGCTCGAGTCAAACACAAACAGAAACACAAACACACATACACACAGTTGTCGATTTCGATGTCGATGTCGATGCCAGGACCTCCGCAAGATTGCTGCCATCAAAGCCGCTGAAATTCGTTTGTTTGAGAGAAATTCACTTGCGATTGTTGTGCAGAGCAGTGTGTGCCACCACAATCAATGCAGCAACAGCAAGAAATACACGAATACAGTACGATTGTGGAGTGGCAGCAAGGACCTACAGCAGGCTGGCACTCAGGCAGTCAGGCAGGCAGGCAGGATATGGCAAGGATATACACGTAGCATGGTGGTAGGATGCTGTGGATGGCTGGATGATGGTGCGCACCGAGCAGTGAAATACCCGTGAAAGCCGCAGCACACAGAGCCACGCAGTGCCGCACAGAGTCAGAGCTAAGTAAAGGAACAAAAGTGTAGAGCTCTCACACTCGTCTGTTTGCATGTGTATGCCCTCTGTGGTGGCATGGCGCAAAGGTGCAAAGCATTGGGATAAACAAAAAATACGAAACAGAAAAACCCAGCCAACAGGAAACGGAAGCCAACGGGAAAAGATGCAGCCAAGCCCCGAACGAACCCCAATCGAATCCCAACCGAATATCCAAAACAGAAAAAAACAAAAAAAAATGCTAATTTTGTTTAGCTTTTTTTGTATCGGTGCTATAAAACCCCAAAGAGAAGCGCCAGACTTGGCCGGCGAATTGGGGCCAAAACATGTCTATCTATATGGGTGGGTATATGGCACGTAAAGCGAAAGTATCTATAATCCATTAGATGCGGCTAAATCGGCGAAATCAGCTCAGATGGGCGGCAGAATCAATTGCTGGCACTTGACACATGAATAAATGGCTTTTAGCACTGACATTCGATATAAATTAAATTATAAAAGTCTGAACAATGCCGGGGGCTTTGTTCAACGTAGAAACTCGCAAATGATCCCTGTGCAAGAACCCTTAAAATTGTTATTTATATTTTAAAATATTCTCTCTAACGATACTGCATGTTTTTCTATTTCTTTTGCCGCCTTTGGGGCATAATCTCAACTAATTTGCTTTTTCTGTTTTTCCAGTTTCCACACACAAACCGAAAAACAAGCAAAATGAATGAGAAAACTGCTAATGCCATGGAAAGAACGGCAACAGCAACGCCAAAATCAACACAATCCCGGACACTGGTTATGCATTTAGTTTAGTCCAGAGCTCGGCTCTCGGACTCGGAGTCGGACATGCCAAAGCCAAATGCCAATTACCACGAAAATGCCATTGAGTAAGCCATTTAAATGCAAGAGGGCCAGACCAAGCCAGGCCACACCAGACCAGACCAGACAGAGGAGCGGTCCGGTCCTCCTCCGATGGGGCATTCGGCGCGTTGGAAATTACTTAATGCCGCCATTAGTGTTCAGCGCATTTGCCTTAACTCGATTTGACTGCCACTACAACCTGGTAACGTGGCCAAAACACGCATACCACTCCTACTCCTACCCCGGTGGAATGAGTCTGCAATCCCTGCGTAGCTGTAGCTAACGTTTAGCTCTAGTTAATGAATGACTGAGGGCATGCTCACTGCTTAAAGGGAAAGCTGATTAATTTATTAGCATAACTGTTTCCAATATTTAATGTCCAAGTGTCAATTGCACTAAATCCGCTTACACTTGAAAGGGGAATACACACTTTTCGCAGAGGAGGAGAAGGAGGAGGAGCGGTCTGGAGGTACCAGCAGCACACAAATGAGAGGTTACAAGAGGAAGCATTCAAACAGATTACCAGCTGCAAAGTCGTGTGAGTGTGTGGGGGAAGCAGGGCAAACGGGGTGTTGGCGGTTTGGGGATGGAGTGTGGGGTGTGGGGTGTGGAGACCACGGTAAGTACGGGTCTGCTAACAAATGCGCGAATGATAAAAACTAAACATGTCCGTGCCGTGGCTCTCTGTGTGGGTCCTTTATTTCTCGTTGTCCGGAATATTGTTATTGTCCCCGGTTGATGGTTGATGGCTTTTTGAGCGTGCCTGGGGCTAAATTTAAGCAGTTCCACTAACACACAATACCCTTATTGCAGGTACGGGTGGGAATTTGTGTTGGCCCTGAACTTTTGGAACTTTCTAAAGGTATTATCTGATTTTTAAACGTATTTTTTCTCGATTTAAGACACATTTTTCTTTTTCGCAGCTGAAGAAGACGTTGGGCTTGGCCTTCCAGTTGTCCGGATCGTATTTGAAGCTCCTTTCCTAAGGCTTTCTTTGCGTAGGACTTATTTTTAGGCTTTATTATTAGAACCTCGTCACAGATTTGTCCGTATTCTGATTTAATCAGATTTTAAAATTAATGTTTTCTCGATTTAACATACAGTTTTCCGTTAAATTTTGCTACCTCGCAGAAACTGGCATGTATGCTACGAGTATAAAAGATTCAAAAGAAATTTTTCCATAAACAGAGATTTTTTGGGACTGAATATTATATTTTATATTTATATTATATTTTTTATAGAATTAACTCTTCTACAGAACTTGGGACATATATAACAGCTTTAACGAAACAAATTCTATAAAACATTGCTATAACACAGTTTTAGTACAAATATAACTGCTACAACCCCCATAACTTCTGTCATACAAGCAACTTCGTCTGCACAGCTATATTATACACCCCCATAAAACAGCTAGACTTCAGTAACAGTGCACACTTAACAGTAGTAGCTTAACACCCCCATAACATAACAGCTAAAACTTCAATAACAGTGCACGCTTAACATTGCAACTTTACATGGGACGCTAACAGCAATGCTTAGCAGTTCAAGCTGTTATTTCTCAAAGCTCTGATTGACGAAACCTGCATTCCTCGCATTCGCTGAGAGTATTGGCGTGGGACTCGGTATGCTGTAAACGGGATAAAGGGGTGCAAATTCGTTGATGCCAAACGCATGGATCTCTTCTTCGTTGATATTTCCACGCGGCGTGTGTCGGGCCTCCTCATATTTGGGAGCGCCTACTGCAAATACGAATATAAGTTCGGGAATTACTATTAAAAGTGCTTTTCACTTACATAAATCCCCTTGAGTGGGTGTCAAATCGTGGGGCACAGTCCCCAGAGCCGTGACCACGGGCAACTCATCGGCAGGACCATCATAGCGAGCACTTCGTCGTGGTGGCTGCTGGACAACAATCCCCGCTACGGCCAGAGGCATTGTGCCAATCGTCACGGGCATGGTCATCAGTTGCTCCTCGCGTAGGCTTTTGACCAGAGCCTCCACCTCCACCTGGTAGGCAATCTGGATGAGATTGCTCAGCTCCACACAGGTGGGTGGCGTGGACGGTACGGGCAGGTCAATGGTCAGAGAGCGGGTGCACTGTTTCAGCACGGCATCTCCTTTCGCTCTGGAGATGATGAGCCGTTCGACGCGCGCGTGATCCGGACTGAGGCTGAAGTAGCGGATGAGCATCACCAGGGAGAGCCGGAGCTCGGAGACGGCCACACTGCTGTTATTTACCACTACAACGGTGACGGGAATCTTCTGTCCAGGCACATATCCAGCCTGGGGCAGATTCAGCTCCAGCTTCAAGGGATCCGTCTTGCAGGGACCACAGCAGAAGGTGCGATAGCCCTCGCTGTGTGCCGCCAACTGGGGAAGGGGCAGGAGAAAATGAATTTCCCCGTCACAATCATCATGACTTACCCGAAGCTGTGGCGTTTCAAAGTTCAGATCCATCATCTTGAGCACTGTGAATCCCGTGGTATAGGCCTGATCATATTTCCAGGGTCGAATGAGTAATACTTTGACTATATACCGTATGCAGCCATAGCGACCCTCGAAGGACGAAGGACACTGGTAGGGCAGCTGGCACGCAAAATTATAGTTATGCACCCCAGCCTGTATGGTGTGTCTGTTGCTGTCTGCTCGAAGAGATGGAGATATAATTTCAACTGGATCTGATTGCCATATGACTCACTTTGCTCGGATCCCACCAGATATGTGTTGTATGATAGATAGTCTTCTCTGCCAGAATACTGCTTTGTGGATCCCAGACTCTTTTCACTCCACTTGGTGATGGAATAGCCCACTACCTTAAGTATGACAGCTACACAGAGAAAGAGAGAGAGGAGAGAATAAGAGTTTATCTTGAGAACTAATTTATAATCTGTGGAGAGGGAGATTAACGTAGTTCTAATCTTAATTTTGTTACCATACCCCAATGAACTCAATTGAGTCTAAAAATACACAAAATGTTCGGTGAACAAACCTCTTGCCTTCATTTATGTAACTAATATTCAAATTTCTATATGGTTAAGGTTCTTTCATTAATCTGGGTGTTTCCTCAATGCTAAAACGAAAGGTATTTCCGTTCTAATCTTATAATATATTCTTATTGGCGTCTTATCAATCAACTTCACACATTCCCCAGACCAAAAGAATTCCACAAGTAAAGGCAATGTCGTCATAAAAAATATATATATCGCCAGTACATATATACCCCTATCGTTATCGGGGCAATATTTATAATACCCTTACTAATCAGAACTAAAATTAAACAACTGTTGAAACATTTTCAGTGCAAACTTCCCATTAGGGAAACTACTCGTACTGTTATTTGTAGGCAATATTTATTTTGATAGATCTATTGATGTACCTTGAACCTCCTTTGGTTTGTCGGACTTGAGTGTCACACATCCACCCACCAGCTGTCCGGCATAGAAAGTGCCGTATCTGTTATTATCAAAGCTGATCTCACACGTAACAACCATTTTGTACTCGAGGTGGTCTCCCGCGATCCGCGCTACTTGGTCTGGGAGCAACGACTAAATTAAATGCACAACTTTCTGGCCAGGCAGGGTCGTGGTCGTGCCTGGTCGTAAGATAAGCGATAAGACCCCTATAGCCGAAGGCGCGAATCGAATCGTTTCTGAGTACGATAAGTGCTCACATCGGGCATCGGGAATGGAAATCGTATAAGAGTTTGAGCACTACGCAAATTCAGAGCATTCTCTTGGGGGGGTAAACGACTGGAGAAGTGGATGGATGTTTGGCTGCGTTGCTATCGCTTTTGGGAACTTAGGCCTTGGCACTGGACATGTTTTCTCAAGATTCTTTCATGTTTAAGTGATTTTGATAAGAAATAAGCATTAAACAAAAAGGTGGGGGCATATCTTCTAAAGAACAGAGTTGAATGTAGTAGTGCGCACTTACATAAATCTTAGACGGATAATGATATGGTATACAATTTCTTGATTTTAATAACATATTTTCAAGGTTTTCTTTTAATAACAGCTAAAGTTTTGGTTTTGGTTGCCTTTCCTTCCGTCTCAAGCTTCTCCCTAACGGTAAAACTCATTTCCAATCACCCATTTCTGTATTCAAGCAGATTTTGCTTCACACTTTAACCTATTTTTATCATGAACATCTATCTATATTTTAACGAGGGCCCCTCGTCGAGGGGGAACGTTGTAAGCCGCGGCAAAGGCCGCGGCTCTACCTTATACCCGGTACTCAGTCAGTATATATGTACATGAACGATGACTTTCGAAATGGTGGTCTTCAGTCTGGCTATAATAACGATCTTATCCAAATTCAACACTCTGATAGAAATGGTCATTTTCTATGATTCTGCGTTTTTAGTTTTCTCGTATCTTCAAAATTGTGTACGCCACAGACTTTCGTCCTTTGCGCGGGCAGAAAGGGGCGGAGTAGTGTGATCACACAGGAGACTGGATACAAAATTTGATTGCTCTAGCTTTCATAGTCTTTGAGATATAGGCGCAAATGAAGACGGACAGACGGACGGACAGACAGACATAGCTAGATCGACTCGGCTATTGATGCTGATCAATAATGTATATACTTTATGGGGTCGGAAAGGCTTCCTTCTGGGCGTTACACACGACCGTTATCACCACAAAACTAATATACCCCTATACTCTTCGAGTACCGGGTATAAAAGTTCTGTAAGGACTTTAATAACTTTTATTTTCATCGTTTATTTTCGATTTATTTACATAGTTCGCTTCATACTCAAAATAGTTTTATATATACTTTAAAAGTGTCGTTTTCTTTTCCTTTCGTTGTGCTCTTTTCAAAGCCATGTTCCCTTATCCTTGTCGGTATCCGCAGCTGGATTCACAAATGCCCTCTCGGCCATATAGTTCTGTGTCCAATCGGATGGAGGTGGGGCACTGGGACTTGGTATATCGAAGACCGGATAGAGCGGCTTGTAGACGCTGCCATCGGGATTGAGAGTATTTGGATGTACTGGCTCTGGATCGTCGTCTTGGTCGTCTGTCTGACTGGTGGAAGCAGCAGATCGCATATGGATGGCCTCCTGATAGTTGGGAGGAGCTGAAATTGGAATGAGCACCATTAAATCCCATTCAAAGACTTGATTATTCTCGAGAACTTACGTATGGTGTCATCCACAGCCCAGGGATTGTTGGGATCCGCTGGCGGAGCAGAGGCCAGTCCCTGAACATCGAGTGGCTGTTGTGGCATGCCCCGTGGCTGTATGTGAACGTGCTGCGACAATGGTACACTTCCAATCGTCAAAGGAACGCTGACCTGCTCGTTGGTGTGGCATCCCTTGACCTGAGCATCGACCTCCACCTGGTAGGCGATCTGTATGAGGCCGCACAGATTGAAGCACGTTGGAGGGGTGGCAGGAACCCTCAGCTCATAGTTGAACAGCTTCTTGCAGTTCCTTGCCACGGGATCCCCCTTGACGGTGCTCAGGATGAACCTCTCGAATGTAGAATTCGGCATCGATGGGGGCTTGCTGTGGTACGTGACTAACATCACCAGAGTGATCATCAGCTGCTCCACTGGAATGTGACTGTCGTTGGTCACCAGCACACTCAGGGGTACATTCTGTCCGGGCACAAAGCCTGTCTGCGGTAGAGTCAGCTGCAGAGCCAGCGGGTCCGAAGTACAGGGCCAGCAGCAGTAGGTCTTCGAGGTCTCACTGTGAGCGGGCACCCTGAGCAGGGGACTGTCAAAGTTCAGATCCATCACTTTGAGTACAGTGAAGCAGCGCGTATAGTTCTGATCGAATTTCCAGGGTCGCACAAGGGTGACATTCGTCATGTATCGCACACGTCCATGGGTGCCCTCAAAGGAGGAGGGACACTCTGTGGGTATCTGACAGGCAAAGTTGTAGACATGTATTCCCGGTTCAATGGAGCATTGGCCTGGGGAAAATTAAGGAAGTTCTTCGTAGAAACTATTTCAATTACGATCTGTGATCACTTACTGCTCAAGTTGGAACCCACAAGGAAAGTTGTGGATGCAATGTAGTCCTCGCGACCATAGAATGTGCGTCGTGCATTGCGTTCTCTGGCTCTGCCGGCTCTCCGCTCGCGCCATCGGGTCTCCGAGTAACCATTTATATTCAAGGTGACGGCTGCAAAAATGTGCACAAAACCCAAATTTAATTCCAATTAATGCGAAATCATTGATTACAATGTTTAAATATAATATTAATCTTATCGCATGCAAATATTTATCAGATACGAACACCGAACACCTCTCTATTTGCCACTGATTTCGCACGTGTGGTGCTCGATCCTCTCACACAGCATTATAAATAATATGATTCACACATAGCTCTTGATTTTGGATCTCTATTGTAAAAACTGTTAGACCGCACTTGAAAATTCAGCGATAAGATATGGAATGCATGACTCATGAGTGAAACTGAGCGAAAGAAATGGCACCAACCTTTCACCAACTTCACTTTGTCCAATTTCAAAGTAACCCTGCCCGTGAGTACTTGGCCCCCGAAATACGTTCCATGGGGATTGTTATCGAACTCGATTTCACAGGTTACAGTCATAATGGTACCCTCTGTATCTGTATCTGTATCTTTATTGCCTTGTGGCGAGCGTGTAACACAACTGATTTGATTTTAATGCCAACTTATGTTCTTTCCACGATATTTGCTCTCGTACGCGGTGCTGTTCGGCTGGGTTCGGTTCTCCCCCGCAGAAGACTGGTCTGGGCGCAAAATTCGCGGAAAACAGCAGCAGCGATAAGAGTGAACCCGCCCGGTTGGCTGCCAGAAACAAACTGAGAATGAAACAAATACTGCGCTGGGGTTATATTGTATCATATATTGGTAGCCACCGCAATGGCCAGGCCATTTCTTTATCTTATCTCTGTCACAATTTTGAATTATACTCGTATATGTTTGCACACAAAGAGACCTCTTTCAAGGTTTGCACACAATCCTTGGAGGGACTTCCCTCGGAGGATTGTACAATTTTAAGTTTCAGTTTTCCAATTTTCCTCATTTGCACGTTTGCCTCTTCATTTCTTCTTCTCTTCGTCATGTCCTGAGGGGTTTTCTCTCTTCTCTTCCACATGTGCTGCCTGAGCCTCCAGCTTCTCCTTTGCTGGAGTTGTTAAATCGAAGACAGGGTACAAAGGCTTATAGGGCAAGCCACCCGATGGTTCTGCATCTGCTGGCATTAGCTTGGACTTCTCTGCATCCGGACGAATGTGCATGGCCTCTGTATAACTGGGAGGAGCTGTGCGAGAACAAAAACATCATCAAGGTTAATTTAGGAGCAAAGAAATGCCAAATGGAAGCTTACGTATTGAGGGATCATCTGCCCAGGGACTGTCAGGAGCAGTTGGGCCCACAGCACCTTCTACAGCTTCCACACAATCTTGAATACCTTGGCTTGGAAGCAAAGTCAAGGCTCCTGGATCTGGCAGCAGGGGCCCGACGTCGTCCTCTTTCTCCTGATTCAGTGTCTGGCGTATCTGCGCCGATAGAGGCACTCCGCAGATGGTCACCGGCACATTGAGTGTGGCATTCATATGCATCCCCTTGACCTTTGCCACCACTTCGACCTGGTAAGCTATTTTGATGATGCGACACAGATGGAAGCACGTGGGCGGAGTGGAGGGCACTTGCATCTGGAATTGGTACTGCTTTCGGGTGTTTCGCAACACACCATCGGCTTTCATTTTGACAACCGAGAAGCGCTCCATATTTTGGCCACTACTCAGGTCGCTGTAGTAGGTGACGATCATGGCCAGGCTCACTTTTAGCTCCTGCACCTTGATTTTGCTCTCATTTCCCACCAAAAGCGTCAACGGCACCAACTGACCAGGCACAAAGATCGTTTGAGGCAACGTTAGCTCCAGGCTCAAAGGGTCTGATTTGAATGGCCAGAAACCAAAGGTTTTCTCGGTCTTTGCCTGCACTGGAACCTAAATAATTTGTTTAGTAAAAAGTAAGTACATTTTCTCGATGAAAAACTCACGTGCTCAACAGAATAATAGCCGAACAAGTCCTTTGTTTGCAGGACAGTAAAAGTACGAGAGAACAAGCTATCGTACTTCCAGGATTGCACGATATTTATGCCAATCCTATAGCTAATACGACCAATGTTACCCTCGAACGAAGAAGGACAATGGGCGGGTATTTTACAAGCAAACTGGTATGTCCTAGTCCCCGGCTCGAAGGGAGTTTCTGAAAAAGGATATGTGCCGTGAAAATTGAGGGACAATACCAACAAGTATTGATCTTACCAGAGCTGGTACTCGAACCGAAGAGATAGACCTTGCTGGACATGTACTTTTCAAAGCCATTGTACGATTCCGATGTGGATTTGTTATTCGAATCAGTACGGCTCTCCGTCCAATGGGTCTCGGCATATCCTCTGACCTTTAGGAAAATGGCTGATAACGAGATTGGGCGAGTTATTGGGAATCTAATCTGGAGCACAGCACTTTTGATAATTTCCTGAACTCACCCTTGACTTGCTTCAATGTATCCGTGCTGAGCGTCACTTGGCCAAAAATCGTCTGTCCGGCATAGTAAACCCCATGGGTATTGTTATGAAATACAATTTGACAAATTATTCCCATGATTCTGAAGATAACGTTGATTTACAATAGGAATCACTCGAGTTATTGATTTTCGTTGGCTTGGATTAGAGAGGGCTGTTTCCCCTTCGATGGCTTATGGCAAACTGACGATAGGAGCGTTGTTTCTGGTTCTTTTTGTACTTTTTTGGTAATGGTCTTGAATTATCTTATCAAAGCGGTCATAAATTTAATTCTTGGCAAACGAAATAACAAATTTCTTTTACATTGATTACCCTCGCTTACAGCAACAAACAAAAGGGTGCGAAACAATATCAGTGGGCCTATTATACTGATAAGAATAGATAAGCAAATGCCCAACTCTTGAGGGGGGTTTACCTTTTATTCGAGGAAGAATTGACTCATTTGGGGTACCAGAGAGGCCAAAGCTTTTCACTCAACTCAAACAGTTGTGGAGAGGCACCTGTATTTCCAGATAAGATATAAATATAGCTCATTTCTGATATACTTTTCTCTCAGTAAATGCCTAGCAATGCGCGCATGACGTCGGCGGGATCAACCTTCATTGATTTATTAGTATATTTGAATAATTTATTACACAAATCCTTATAGCCAAGTGCTTCTATCGATATCCTCATTGACAAAACCTCCTTCTGTATGATAGCCTTTTGGTCTCTCAATGGCGTTTTCCATTTCACTGGTCACATCAAAGACAGCATACAAAGGGGTATACGCAATCTCTTCCGATTGGGCCTTCTTTTGGCATTTTTTCTTCGACTTGGAAGACCTTTCTCGATCCAATCGTATGTGTTTGGCCTCTGAGAAGTTTGGTGGCGCTAGAAAGTCACGGAATATCATTACAATTCAAAGTCGATTAAGCACATACTCACTTATAGATGGATCTGCTGCCCAGGGAGTGGGCGGACAGTCTGCCACATCAACCGCTTCTTCCTCTTTCAAAATCAAAGCCTTGGCATCCACTTCTGGTGGCAGTGGATCACCCTCCCAAGTCCTAGGTTGTTTCTGCAGTTGTTTCGTCAGCGGTACGCTTCCTATGGTCACTGGCATATGAACACTCTGACCCGAATGACAGCCCTTGACCTTGACCTCAGCCTCCACCTGATAGCCGATCTGAATGATGCTGCAGAGATTGAAGCAGGTGGGTGGCGTGGCCGGCACTATCAGATCAAAAGTGAATTGTTTTCGGCTATTTTTCGAGACACCCTCGCCCGTTTTCTCCGTCACTACAAAGCGATCCTTGTTGGTATCCGGACACGGGGGCCGACTGTAGTAGATAACGACCATGGCCAAGCGAACGGTGATTTCCTCAACCTGAATGTGACTGTCATTGGAGACAAGGACACCCATGGGTATTGTTTGTCCTGGCACAAAGCCACCTTGGGGCAAGGAGAGGCGAAGACTTAGTGGCTTTGAGGTGCAGGGAAAACAGCAGTAGGTCCTCTGGGACTCGACTTGAGTGGGAACCTAAATGAAAGCAGTTAATCTAAAGGAAGCTAAGGGATATTTCTGTCCCATACTTACCCTCAACATCAGGCTCTCGGTATTCAAGTCCATCACTTTAAGGACAGTGAAGCAGCGAGTAAAGTTCTGATCAAACTTCCAGGGTCGTATAAATGACACATTCACAACATAACGCACTCGACCATAGGTGCCCTCGAAAGATGAGGGACAGGTCAAGGGTATTTGGCAGGCAAATCGGTATGTCCTCGTGCCAGGATCAATTTGCACTTCTAAAATGGGGATAATATACTCCCAATTGTTTATTTTTGTAGGCTCTTTTGATCTTACCAACGCTTGAACTTGATCCATGCAGATATGCCTTTGTGGCCAGATAATCCACATGTCCATTAAACGAAGAGCCACTCGACTGATCTTCCGAGTCGTATTCGGGATCTGACCAATGTGTTTCAGCATATCCTTTGATTTTAAGAACCACAGCTAAAAATAGAGTTCACATTTTTAAGTGCATTATATCGTTAGATAATTTTGAGACCGCCAAAAAGATCCCCTCCAAACACATATGACTCACCTTTAACCTGTTTCACTTTGTCCGTTTTGATCAGCACCTGACCAGAGATCACCTGCCCGGCATAGTAAATCCCCTGGGTATTGTTATTAAACTGTATCTCACAGATTACCATACTTCAGATTGATTTCTAACGAAGATCACGCAACGAGTCGCCGAGTATTTTCGGTCGCCTTTCTGTTTCGTCGTCGTTCTACAAACTGAAGACAACTGGGGCTGGCCTTATTTGTATTCTACTTTTTGGCCAACATTTCATGTGTGTGTTTTTATCTTATCAATGCGATAATTATTTATGTTTAAACAGTTAAAATATATTATTTTTCTATAGAAGTATTTACATGTGTAACTGCTGGACAAGGAATGATATGAGGAAAAAGATTGATGGCTCTGGTGGCCCCCGAAGGTTGAAGTACGATAGATACGAGATAGCCATAGAAATATATAATTATCAGATAATATGTAATTATATATATATATATATTCATTGAGTCTATTGCATTTTCCCCTAGAAGCTTGTGGAGTAGAAATTTTCACTCAAAACTCAACTCCCGCTCTCTCTCTCTCTCTCTCTCTCGCTCTTTCACTTTCTGTGGGCTTTGTAGAGAGTTAGGGGGGCGATAAGATAATACCAAGTACCAGTCAATATTTGTTGCGGGTGTGCGCATAGACCAGGCTAATTCCAGAGATAGCCCCCAGTCTACGCTGAGCAACGAGCGTGTGCGGATAGCTCACAAAACAGGAGGCGCACCTTCGTCGATAACTATGTCCAAGAACTGCATGATAACATTCGATCAGAATGAGCATGGCACCTACTTCACCGGCCAGGTGATAACCGGAAAAGTGATTGTCAATCTGACAAAGACCAAGAAACTGCGTGGTAAGTCAATCAGGATGGGATGGGACCCAATCCCAATCCCAATCCCTATCCCTTTCATATTTCATTAACAATTTCCAGCGGCTTTCTGGCTGTGTGGCTGTCTGCTTATCTGTTTCGCGGGTATCTTATCGCCTTGGATAATGTTGCAATGCAAAACCATTTCTAAAAATCGTCCAAATGGGTAATTTAATGATAACCACAGCGAAATCTATAAATGTGTCTGATAATTGATGATGCCACCAGCCACACATCAGGGTTTGTATGTGTGTCTGCCATACATGGAAAGGTGATTTACTTGTACAGACCTTAAGCTAAGGAAATGCCAGACGGTGTTAGTCATTTAATATTTGGGGGTTTTTGTCTTCCAGACACTCCCGTTTTTGTCTATAAAAATTGAATTTTAATACTGTCTTTTTTTTTGCCAGGAATTAAACTCCAAATCAGTGGCTATGCCTTGGCCCAATGGAGGGTTCGGAGGCATGGCAAAGCCATGCCCATACAGAATCCCAAGAAGAGGACCAAACACTTGTTCAGTGGCCGTGAGGAGTACATAGCCTCCACCACATACCTGATGGGATCGGAGCAGGGCAGCTGCTTCAACATTGATGCCGGCACATATACCTACACTTTTGCTTGTCCCATACCCAACCATTGCCCGTCGTCCTTCGAGGGTGCCTACGGACACATACGGTACCTGGCGAAGGTGACATTTCTGAAGGCAGGCGCCTCGAACCGCACCCACAATGTGGGCTTCACTGTACTCAAACTGTTGGATCTGAATCAGGAGAGCAAGATGCTCCGGGAACCGGCGAGCAATGAGGCCCTCGAGTACTTCTGCATGCTGCACACACATCCGGTCGAACTGAAGGTCACCCTGCAGCAGCAGGGCTACGTTCCGGGACAGTTTATGCTGGTCCACGCCCAAGTGCGCAACGACTCCAGTTCCGATTGCAAGAAGCTGTTGATTATGATCCATCTGAGGGCCACCTACACGGCGGATCAGCCCTCGCTGCGCACCACCTCCGAGAAGATCATGTTGGTGAAGCGCGAGTGTGGACCCGTGGCCCACAATGCCCAGAAGATCTACACGGAGACGCTGCGCATACCGGCCACGGCCCCCACATGCGAGCACCTCAGCAAGGTGGTCAGAGTCTCCTATGAAGTGCGAGTGGTGGCCGTAATGAATTGGTTGATGCCCAACCCGAGGGTCGTCATACCCATTACCATTGGCAATGTCCCACTGACCACAGCGGGTCCCTCATTCCCAGAGACGCCCCTTCCATCGGATTTGCCCTGTACATCCACACGAGCCATGGAACTCGCACAAATGGGAATGGGCGGGGGAGGTGGGATGAATAACTCTGGCTACGAGCGGAGTGAGTCCCTGGAAGATTTTGAGCTGCCAGAGGATGGCGATGATGAGTTGGAAACAGCCGATGAGTTCGTTGCAGATTTACGTAAGTCCTACAGAATGATAGCCAGGAAAAGAATTTTGATTTATTTTGTATACCCATAGCTCCGCCAACATATGAACAGGCTATTTTCATGTCCACCGACATAGCCGACACAGATGTCAATACCGTCAGCGAAGCCTCCCAGTTTACGCCTCGTTATCCTGTCTTCGATGTGGATACCTTCCAGACACCACCACCAAATCCCCCCCAGAAGAAGAGACGTCGTCGTCGCCGAAGACCCGCCGATCCGGGCCAGCAAAAATCGAATCCGGAGAAGCAACAGCTGGAAAAGCAACCAGTCGAGTCTCCTGTGCAGATTTGAGCGAACCGCTTATCACGGGAAATCACAATGATATCTTATCTCTGGGCAGTATTTTGCTTCGTATTTCGGTGTCCCAAGACCCAAGAACTAACCAAACTGTTAACACATACTTATATATATACTATATATACAAAGATACCCCACATACAGAATGTTAAATAAACAAACAAGGGTATAAAAGTGTCTTCCACGACTGCGATAAAAAATGCTGTCTGCAGACGCAAAAACCAAAGCCTTATCGAAGCGCTGAACAAATATTTGCCTTATATCAAAATGTTGGCACTTTAACCTTTGATTAATACAAGCTCTGGGGCTTATAGAATCCATTGATATAATATTTACTTCTAATCTAAATTCCATTTTCATAATTAAAGTCCAGGGCAACTCTAGATGAGCCCACATTTTCGTACAGCTGTTTCTGGCAATAGAGCTTTTTGGAGCTTAAAATAACTTTTAATTTCAAGTGATTTTTGTTTATGTCTTAACCTCGAAATTCGTAACAAAGGCCAAGAATATCAGTGCAACAACAAAACGAGACCTACCAAATGTGACGTATCTTTGGGAGAGCGCACGCCCCAAAGCTCCAGCCGGCAAAAGCTTTCGCTCTCTCCCCGACTGATGATGTCACGCCAGCAAGCTGCTCCACCACTCTCTCATTCTCTCTCTCTCTCTTCTAGAGGTTCTGAAACATATTTAGCCGCTCCGATATCTCTTTCGAATTTTACGTTTCGGTCGCGTCGGTTGTTGTTTGGTCTGGTTTTAGCGTGTATACAGAATAAATATAATCTAAAAATGTACCTTCAATAATAACGTTTTTAATTGGTTTGTGACACGGCATTTGAAAAATTGAGAGTTTAGTTTAGTTTAGAAGCCAAAATGCCAACGGTCTGTAACTTTGAACTGGATCACCGCGATCCAATTTATTATAGCGGCGAGGTAATCAATGGACGCATTAATCTCCATACAGATTCCAACAAGTCGGTGAATGGTAAGAGCAAGTATAATATGTAATAGCAAAGAAACTATAAATAAGAAACTATTAATACCTTATCTCTATAGTGATAAGCAATGCAATGCAACAATGAGAAAGAAAACCGGTTCAAAAGAATGTTAACAAGTGAAAACCAGTTTAAGATGCCATATAAAAGATTACCATTTTATATCTAGAGGGAATTCCTTACAAATTTATAGTTTTTTTATGAGTCTAGGCCTCTCCCTATTACGCATCATTGTGACACTTTCTATAGCCAACAAAATAAGCTCTTTAAATACGAACATATGTGCATACGTTTGTATGTATATGTGTGTATTTCTGTTTAAAGATAATTATTATTTTGAATTGCTGCGAGAGCAACAAGTCGAAGCGTGCCAAACAAACAGTGGGATGGATGAAAGCTCTAACAATTTTTCGGAAGTTCATTGGCTTGTGCTCGGAATATATTGACATTCATCCCACTGTTTGCTTATCGACGCACGAAACAAATCGAACAGAACGACAGCCGGCGGAATAGGAAGCACAAAGAGGAACAGTCAATAATAATGGGAGTACAGTGTTGCCTCGGGATAGGGAAAAGTCGATTGTAGGACCACTTGATCGAGTGAAAAAAAGATTTCTACACTTATCTTTAGAAAAACACATAAGAACCCCACTTTATTTGATTTGATTTATTTTATCTCCCTTCCAGAGGTCTATATACTCTTCAGTGGTGAGGCAAAAGTGAGTTGGGACGAACACAAGACCCGTACAAGGAATGGAAAAACGCAACACTACACAGAAAATTATCGGGGCAAGCAAACGTATCTGCATGCCCACACGCAAGTGTTCGGATCGGGAGATCTGCCAAGTGGCGATCACCAGTACACTTTCTGCATACCCCTGCCACTGGATTGCCCAACCTCGTGCGATATGAAATACGGAAAGATCTACTACGAGATCTCGTTGGTCATCGATAAGAAGTGGGGCTTCAATAAGGACTTTAAGCAGCCGCTGACGGTGCTCCAAACCTACAATCTTAACATGTCCCCAGAGTTACTGGTAAGACTATACATACATCTATGAATTCCTGATTTACTCATCCTCTAATTCTTTCCGCTCTCTGCAGATTCCCCTCGTACGTGAGGATGTTAAGTATTTCTGCTGTTGGCCCTGCACGTCCGGTCCGGTTCTGTCCACGCTTACGATACCCTTTGGTGGCTATGCGCCCGGCCAGAAGATACACTACACCCTGGAGATAGACAACAAGTCGGGTGCCTATGACCTGGACGGCATTGAGCTGCAGCTGAAGCAAGTTTGCCTGTTCAAGGCTCAAACACCCCACCACAAGACCCGCGATCTCGATAAGAGACTTCATGGCTGCTGCCAGGGAGAGCGAGTGCTGCGTTTCTCGAAGCGCATCATCAAAGGCTCCCTGCTCATTCCATCAGTGCCGCCATCCTCGAGGACAGATTCCATCATAACTGTTAGCTACAGGGTACTGTTTTCAATCAAAATGGGCGACTGTCACATAGACTCGGAGTTCGATATCCCCATTGTGATTGGCACTATTCCCCTGGCACAGAGCGCCGAAGATCCCACCCATGTGGCCGAATGGATACCGCATACGCCCGATACTCCGGCGGGAGCGACTGGTGGAGATATGCCACCTAGCTATGACAATTGCAGTAAGTTCTTGATTGATCTTTTGTTTTTTTGATTGTAGCATTTTCCCTTTTGTTTTCCCCGCAGAGCCACCATCCTTCGAGGAGGCCACGAACTTGGGCGACAGGTTCATTGACACGGACGTGGACGAGCACAATCGTACGAATGACTTCATACCCCGCTACCCCATGTACACGAATTTTGCCCAGCCCACGGCACCGCCAGAGCCGACCGGCTTCCCGCCGCTGCCACCACCCTCGTCGGTACCAATACTGTCGTTGCCCCATGACCCCACTGCCCCAACGAATGCAGAGAGCTCGAGTGGAGCCACCGAAAGTGGAACATCTTATGGTTGGAATGCCAATGCATAGGAGTCCACCACAGTCAGACTTGGTGATAAATAAGAATCTTGATTGTCGTACAATCCCTTTTAAGCGATTAATGTAGCATTTGTATCTTTTATGTACGCACTTTTAATGCGCCCTTAAGTATGCAACAAAACGCTTTTAATTGCTTTGAATGCTTGCAATTTGTATTTATACATATATTAATAATATTAGTTGAACTCAGAACAATGATAATTAGAACTACAGAATGGACTATTGCGGTAACGTAAGACGGACCTCACGTGCCACAAAAGGATATACTCCCCCACAATGCAACAGAAACAACAAATTTTGTGTCGTTTAAATATATATTTCGTGAACATTTAAATGTTTTTTGTAATAAATTATACAGAACACTCTCAAATACTATGCACTTGAATCCATAAATTTTGACTGCAAAAACAACACCTAAAGAATTTCTTAATTTTTAAAAATAAATAATGTTTAAATGCACTCTCCACTCAATGGGATACGACTGCTTCCTGGGTCTGGGTCTGATTTTGGTCCAGATCATAGTAGAGATACCGCGGCCTAAAGTCCAGATGCTCACCGGACAGAGCATGCTTGTTGGTTTTATTCAAATTGGTGGCCGCCATGAATTCGGCCTCGCGAAAATTGGAGGCTATAAAAAAGTAGGAGGAAGAGGGTGAAGCATTAACATGGCTCAAATCAATCAAAATCAAAATAGACAACATACCCAATGAGGTCATGGAAACGCTAAAGTCGGGTGCCAATTTCTTGGCTGTGCCCGGCGTGGGCGTCTGTTCCGGGGCTGAGGCTTCCAGGGGATTCATTGAACGGCTAGCGTACGGACAGGGTGGCGTCACATTGCCAATGGAAATGGGAATTTGCGCCACGATGGAGCGCTTCTCCTGCAGCGTGCGCACCAGGACTTCCACCTCGTAGTTAATCTGCAGACAGGCGCAGGCCGCCGAGTCTAATGTGGCCGCCGTCTGTGGCACTTGGAGCATATGAAGATGTTGGAAGTGCTCCAGCTCGCTACGGGGCAGGCTGACCAGTTCGTGGCCGCTGCTCAGAAGCGTTTGCCTCTCCACTCTGATGTCTCGCCGCTTGGGCTTGTTCCTCTGCAAGCCCACATAGGTGCTGACCATGTTAAGCCTGTAGACCACCTCCCTGAGCAGCAACTGTTGGGGATTGTGCAGCTTCACATGCACTGATATCCCACCCCCGGGGGAGTAACACTGCCGGGGAATCTGCAATTGCAGCTGCAGGGGTCTCTGCCAGAACTTCATCTTGGGCGTCTGCTCCAGGCACTGCACCTCTCCACTGCGGGTCTCCTTGCACAGTTCGCTCTCCGAGTAGACCTGCAGCTGGCGTGTGTGGATCACATCGATTGGACGATCCGCACTGCTGTGAATGAGCAGCTGCAAAGTGTATCGGATGTGGCCATGGGCGCCCTCATGGCTGCTGGGACAATTCTTGGGCAACTTCACATGGAAACCATAGCTGTAGGTTCCGGCCTCCATGATCTGTGGCTGTGATGCCTCCGATCCCACAAAGTAATCGATTTTGGCGAAATAATCCACACGATTCTCAAAGGCCAGCGGCTGCTTTTCTGCTTGAAGATTTTGCTGCTCGGATTTCTTGGGTTTCCCTGCCTTTTGTGGCTTCAGCCATTGAGTGGCTGCAAATCCATTTGCCTCCAGGGAAATGGCTGCAAAATTAATGGGATTTTGGTTAGGCTTAAGAACACTTTCGGAATACTCAGCAGTAAATAATGATAAGGCTATCGACCTGTTAATCAATAAATAAAGTCACTTTTACTCAGGTCCAAGGCCATTATCAGCCATACCATTTATGGAACTTGATCGTGATCGCCGATGATTCACGCTGCACTTGAGGGTTCTTATCAGAGGAGTATCCCCATGAGTCACCCACTCACTGATTCTCTTACCTTTTATTAGGGCACGCTCCGTTAGGGTTAGATATATGTGACCATTAACTGTCTCCCCGGCTCTATAGACCCCACTGGGGCTGTCCAATTGCATGTCACAGCGGTGGTTCATTCTGGATGACTCGTCCCTCTTCACTCGACGACTGCTCGGTGATGTCTGGCACTTGTCGACAATATGTTCGCCCATTAAAACAGGCAAACTATTCAGGCCTTATCGGTTATACTATAGGTGCGAATGCTACCAGCGATACCATGGTTATTATCGCCTCTATCTAATCTCCGACTGGGTCTTGGACTCCGCTGCCAGTCGTTATCTCTTTGGGCCAACAATTTATAATTTAATTAAAATGCATTACATCGAGTGGAGTGTCTGGCAGGTGTAGCATACCTATGGGGAGAGTCCGCCCACTGCCGCTAATGACAGTCAAGGACGATCCAATTAACAAATTGATTTGTTGGTATACCTTTATTTATTGTCCACTGATGAACGAATTAGTCTGTACTTAGGATAATTATTGTAGTAAATGTAATAAATCGAATATATTTATATAAGGATTGGATGTAAAAAAGCAATGAGATACTATACTATATGCTAGAAAAATGTATGCTTTTTTTGGCACTTCAGTAAGTTCGATTCGCTCTCTAAACCTAGGACGACGGACTCGGATCCACCCTACAAAATGTATATATGGTGTAAGCCTTTTGGTTTGAACACTTAAGTTACTTAGAATGTTAATACGTATATCGCTATCGATTTAAGACACTTTTGGAATCTAAAATAGATGCTCATCCTGCTGAATGGCCTCTATCTGACGAAGGCGTGGTCGTGGCTGATGCACTTGTACCGGCACATCCACCTGCACCGGCACCGGCACCGGCCCCTGCATTTCATTCTCAGCCTCTACCTCTACTTGTTCGGACAGCGGACCGCAGAGGGAACCAAAGGTGTCCAGACTGCGACCCGTTTGGTCGGTGTTCAGAGAGCCATACGAACGATACAACTGCATGTCCAGACCGGAATCCTCCATTCCCTGGGCTGGGGCTCGTCCAATGAAGGTGCTGAATCCTGGAAATTTGGGCATATGGATTTGATGGAGGACCACATGTTGGCCTCCATGGCTTTCCAGGGTCTGTTGACTGCCTGCTAGAGTGGCAAAGCTGAAGGAAGGTGGAACTGCAAGGGATTTTAAGAAGAAATTAGATGGAAAAGCACTCTTTGATTGATTTACACTCACGGCAACTGTCGTACGAGGGCGGCTCATCATCATCTATCGACTGATGCGGGTCATCCGTAGCCGTCTCGACAACCGTTTCCTCTTCCTCGGCTACCACTGGGGGACGGGGCGACACTCGCTCTATCAGTCGCTGCCTCTCCGGAGTCGTTGTCCTCGCCGTCGGCTGTGTGGTGTGGACGGAGCTCCGCAGGTGCTGCAGCGATGTGGTGCCCACAATAATGGGCACGGATAGATCAGTGTCGTAGTGAAAGCAGCCCGTCTTTAGCTTCACCTGCAGCGTGTAGTGCAGAAAGACAATGTAATTGGGATTCAGGGTGGAACGGGGCGTGTCCATGGGCACACAGATGCTGGATTCGTACTGCCGCTTGGACAGCCGCAGAGTGCGATCAGTGATCAATTCCTTGGTCAGAGTTTTGGTATAGAAATTGCGCTTCACGGGCTTGCGAGAGAGGAAGACAAAGTGCTGCTTGATGGAGACCTCCACGCCGATGATGTCGTAGTGCGGCGATTGATTGTCCACCTCCAGGCGGAAGGGCACCTCCTGCAGAGGCGTAAACCCAGAGGCAGGCAAGGCCAGGGACGAGCAAATGGGACCCGAAACGCAGGGCCAATGGCAAAGATATTTCACGTTCTCATCCTTGACGGGAAGCTACACAAGGGAAAAGGTTTTAGAAGTTATCGAAAACTCTCTGGAGTTCAATGTGCCCACCGCAAACTCTGTATTGAAGTTAAGATCCAATGTCTGCACCACTGTGATGGGTTTGCGAAAGACCTCATCGAATCCCCAGGGCTTGTCGATGGTCAGGGAGATGGTGTAGGCGATGTAGCCGTAGGGACCCTTGCAGCTGCTCGGACAATCGGGTGGGATGCGCAGAGTCAGGACATAGACATGGACGCCAGCACGGAACAGGGTGTTGTCGAAGACATTCGTGCGGGAGTGCAGGTACTGCTGATGGCCCGAATAGTTGGCCGTTTCACTTTTCCCGCTCATTGTCCACTGGACCTTGGCCTCGCCCTCTAGTGTCACATAGACCGCTGGGAATGAATGGAATTGTAGCTCTTTTTTGGTGTATATTCCGCTCTGATACAAGGACTCACCATTGACGCGCTTCACCTTATCCGTTCGCAGCAGAATGCGTCCGCTAATGTACTCTCCGCTGTTGTAGATGGGATTCAGGCGATCCAGCTGAAAAACACAGGTGGTGGGCATGGCTTCGGTTCAAATTTTGCACTTCTACTGCATTCGAAAGGATATCAACAAAAGAAAAAACCGCAGAGAGCCAACACACAGCCCAACTTCCACACAGCCAGACGCGCACTGAACTCTCTCTCTCTCCGGCACGGAGCTCTTTGTGTTTTGTGTGGCATACAGCGTACAGCATCCGCCACTGTCGACAGTGCCGCCACTGCCGCCACTGCCGCCACCGTCTTTCAGGCTTTCCCTTTTTCGATGGCTTGGGGCAGGATTGGCGGACTGGCGGCGGGGACAACGAATCAATAAGTTGGCGCCTTGCGTCTGTGCAGCCTGTGTCTACTGTCTGCTTCTGGTCTAATATTTCAACGCGAATCGCTCGGAAATGGAGCAGCCGCCACTGACTCTCCGACTCACGCTCTCTCTTTCTCTCTCTCGCTGTGTATCCTTCCCTCCTTTCGGTTTCCTTTGTTGAGCCACAAAACACAAACATGGCCAAAAACGCAACGGGGCGGATGCTGGCGAGGTCAGGAGCCAACAATATCTATCTGCCTACATACTCGTACAAGCAAGCAGCGTATTACCATACATCAATTCTTGACCAAACACAAAAGCAATCAAAGTGCGTCACAACAAAGTACTTTATTGGATATTTGGGTGGCCGTCAACCCGTTCGACTCGACCATTCTGTTGCCACATTATGTGGCACAATTAAGACCTCGCCTCGACATCTTTTTGGGTGATTTGCTTTCGCTCCATTAATTTTGCATGCATAATTGTGATAATGAAGTGGAGAGTAAGACTGGATTAAGGGTTGGAGATTGGCAGGCAGAGGATGAATGATGAGATATCATCTAAGGAGAGTGAGATTTTTGCTACTTTCATAGACTGTTAATAGAGTAACTATGAGAGAATGATATTCTGAGGTAAATGGGGAAACTCTTTTCTCAATTCTATTCATTTCCAACCGTATATCATTATAAGCATGGAAATTCCATGGCATATTAATATTATTGATATTCCCCAGTCAGGCACGTGCTATGGCAGCAATCTTCTATAGAAATACCGCAGTAGCAATTGCACATACGACCGTTTCTTCTGGCATTTCAGTAATTTAATCCGTTCGGAGTGTTTATTTAGTGCCAGGGCGCCACTTTCCTGGGAATAACAGGTGTTGGCCAGTCGCTGATTAATTGGCTCATACAATTCACTCTGACTGTGGGCTAAGAATAGAACCAGGTTTAATGAGATCATTATGGAAAAGGTATAGTGGAGTACTCACCTAAATTCACAAAACAAAGACGCGATGATTCAAAGGTAGAAATGGCAGGTGGTGCAGAAGTTCCCACACAAATTGGCAGCCTTAGAGGTGGTTTCATGTGGCCTAGAGTCTCTATATAATAACTGATTTCTATGGGTTCTTCGGACTGTCTTTCATCAGTCATAATGGGGGATATCAAAGGCAGAAGAAGTTCACCTTGGAGTTCAGAGCACTCTGATAGGATACGTATAACATGTTTTATCTTTCTCTCTGGATTTTGACTCTCGTAATTGATACACTGACATAGCCGCGTGGTTGCCGCAGAGCCATCCTGCGATGCCACTTCATAGACGACACTTTGACCGGGCACAAACACACTTCTTGGTAGCCAGAGTTTCAGGGATGACTCCTCTTTCAGTTGTGGCTTCAGATCTGTTAGTGCAAGGCTTCTTCTGATGACCAAACGCTGCGTGAAGCACTTGAAATGTTTGCTCTTTCGTTCAATAATCACTTTAAGGGTATACTCGACAGAGCCATGACCCAGTCGACAAGTGGCTGGCAGACTTTCTGGAAGTTCAAAGTCAAATTTCCACAGTTGGCTAATGCCCGGAAGTAGGCGTTGTCCAGCCGTCAACTTCTTTACTTGATTTATGTGAACTTTGCTGCCTTTGTAATCCACTTTGGTAGGCTCCTCCAGGCAGCTCCTGGAGCTGTCATTGTGTTCAATCTGTGGTGGTCCACCCAGGGCCTCCTTCCAGTGTACATTGCTGATGCCACTTAGGGTGATGCTAACGCCTGTGAAAGGTATGAGATCAGTTTGACCGATGGCCTATCTAGATGTATGTCTTTCCATTGTCTCTTCTTATCTAATCAGTCCCCACGAACGAAAGCAGATACTCAGCAATTTGCCTAATGGCACCTGCCACTTACCCTCCACGGGAATAGGCTTCTTGCCGTCCAGTTTTATTGAGAGGCAGCCCGAAATTTGTTCACCAGTGTAGTACACGGCAGCGGCACGCGATAAATTAAAATCACATTTTATGGGCATTTTCACTGGTCAATCGTTTGGAAAATTTCATATCATTAACAAAAGAAAAAGAATTATAGTACTATATGTACATATGTATAATTTGTGATATATATATGTAATTTCAGTACACGCGATTGAGACCCCCGAACATTGAGGCGTCTGGAAGTGCGGCCTCGTCGACAGGCGGCTGACAAGTGACTGCGACTACTTGGGGCCTCAGATGGAGCTCTGAAAACACTATCCACACGCCACACAATTGTACGCGTACAACGGATTTTTTGTTGTTACTTTTTGTGATTTTGCGATTTTGTGGGTCGACGTCTGTTTTGGCTGGGCTGGAAATAAAGATAAATTACGAGTAACTTTATGACTTGGCTTAGGGTTTCAGAGGTTTCTGGGTTCTGTTTCTGGCGGAACAGATGAATGTTTAGCCCCTTCAGAAAAACGAAGGAGAATGAACTCCACGTATGATACAAGTTCCCTGGCTTGCATATACATATTGCTTAATTGGCTTTGTATTTAATCGAATTGATGACAGATAAGACTCAGTAATAGTATACTTATATGTTTTCTGGATAGACTGACTTTTGAAAATCAAAGGAGCGGATAGTCACACAATCGAAATATAAAGGTAGAGCAAAAGAGACTTCACTTTCTACATATGTACACGCTGCACGTTGGTAGCGCCACATTGCCTCCTTTGAGAGCGGCGAGCGCTCTCTTCAGTTGGCTGGTGGTAAGCCCACAGTGGCGCCTCCGGCTAAGCCAGCTGCTAACGACGATGACGATGTCGATCTATTTGGCTCCGACGAAGGAGAGGACGACGCTGCCTACACCGTCAAGAAATCTAAGGAACCCGCCCTTATTTCCAATTCTTCGGTGCTGCTCGATGTCAAGCCATGGGATGTTGAGACCGACAAGAAGGAGATGGAGAAGAATGTTGCCCGTTGGCTCTACCATCAACAAGCTGCAGATCATGTGCGCCATTGCGGACGAGAAGATGTCCCTCGATATTCTGCAAGAGAACTCAATTTGAATGCAATTTATAAGCAGATCTACGTCTCATACTCATTGGCATATAATCCGGCGGATTATCGCTATCGCTATCTTATCTAATCAATCCCCACCAAGGAACCTAATGGCACCTGCCACTTACCCTCCACGAGAACTTCCACTTTTATTGAGAGGTAACCCGAAATTTGTTCACCAGTGTAGTCCACGGCAGAGGCACGCGATGAATTAAAATCACGTTTAATGGGCATCGTTCAACGGGTAATGATCAATCGTTTGGACAACTTCATACCATTAACAAAAGAAAAAGTATAATTTGTGATATATGTAATTTCAGTACACGCGATTGAGACCCCCGAACATTGAGGCGTCTGGAAGTGCGGCCTCATCGACAGGCGGCTGACAAGTGACTGCGACTACTTGGGGCCTCTGATGGAGCTCTGAAAACACTATCCACATGCCACAAGGGATTTTTGTTGTTACTAAATGAAGGAGAATCCAACAAACTCTACGTATAATACAATGTTCTCTGGTTTACATATAGGTTGCTTTATTGACTTTGGATTTAATTGAATTAATGACAGATAAGACTTAGGAATAGTATACTTATATGTTTTCTGGTTAGACTGGCTTTTGAAAATCAAAGGAGCGGATAGTCACACAATCGAAATATAGAGGTAGAGCAAAAGAGACTTCACTTTCTACATATGTACACGCTGCACGTTGGTACCGCCACTTTGCCTCCTTTGAGGGCGGCGAGCACTCTCTTCAGTTGGCTGGTGGTAAGCCCACACTCCGGCTAAGCCAGCTGCTGACGACGATGACGATGTCGATCTATTTGGCTCCGACGACGAAGAGGACGACGCTGCCTACACCGCCAAGAAATCTAAGGAACCCGCCCTTATTTCCAATTCTTCGGTGCTGCTCGATGTCAAGCCACGGGATGTTGAAACCGACATGAAGGAGATGGAGAAGAATGTTGCCCGTTGGTCGCTGGTCACCAATATCGCTGGCAGCACGATCTGACTGACATCAGATCAGATTTGACCGATGGCCTATCTATATGTCTTTCCATTGTCTCTTCTTATCTAATCAATCCCCACCAAGGTACCTAATGGCACCTGCCACTTACCCCCCACGAGAACAGGCTCCTTGCCTTCCACTTTTATTGAGAGGTAACCCGAAATTTGTTCACCAGTGTAGTCCACGGCAGAGGCACGCGATAAATTAAAATCACATTTAATGGGCATCGTTGAACGGGCAATGATCAATCGTTTGGACAACTTCATACCATTAACAAAAGAAAAAGTATAATTTGTGATATATGTAATTTCAGTACACGCGATTGAGACCCCCGAACATTGAGGCGTCTGGAAGTGCGGCCTCATCGACAGGCGGCTGACAAGTGACTGCGACTACTTGGGGCCTCTGATGGAGCTCTGAAAACACTATCCACATGCCACAAGGGATTTTTGTTGTTACTAAATGAAGGAGAATCCAACAAACTCTACGTATAATACAATGTTCTCTGGTTTACATATAGGTTGCTTTATTGACTTTGGATTTAATTGAATTAATGACAGATAAGACTTAGGAATAGTATACTTATATGTTTTCTGGTTAGACTGGCTTTTGAAAATCAAAGGAGCGGATAGTCACACAATCGAAATATAAAGGTAGAGCAAACGACACTTCACTTTCTACATATGTATATGTCTGTATGTATATGTTTTCCATAATGTGTATATAATATTTATGCATGTCTAGACACCGAGAAGGTTATGATGATGCTAAAACTAAAAATCCTCATGAGAAATTATAATTAAACGTGGAAGAATTTGGCTAAATTTTGTGTAAATTTCTCATATTTTTGTTGTTTTTTTTTTGTTTAATATTCTATACATTGAATACTTGGAAAATGTTAATTTCGTATATTAAGTTTTGTTTTTATTCGGTTAAAATTGTGCAGATTTGTTTTGGGTTCCGTTCTGGTCTATCGTTTAGCTTAGGCCTAGAAAGGGTGTTTTCTCTTCTTCTATGATTTCACTACGTTTTTCTCTTTCGTACTCGTATATATTCGTGGCCAGTGCTCACTGTGTATGTTTACTTGTATACATTTTTGACAACTTTTATTTAACTTTATAAAAGAAATGCATGAGAAACTCCATTCATTGTAAGAGACAAGAAAGAAAAGGAAGACAAGAATTAAGTTTTAGGTGCAATTTAAGCATAGTTCAAGGTGAAGTTTAGAAAGCATATTTTGACGGTTATAGTTTAAATAATTGAGGGGAAATTTAAATCATATTCAAATCGGTTTATTCTAGATAGATTCTACTTTGCTGCAAAATATATGTAGATACTATTTATTCTATTCGGTTTGTTCGATTTTCTATCTCCGATTTCCAATCCAATCCCTTCCTTTTATAATATTTTGATTACGAGTAAATATGTAATTGTTGTTTTGGTGTTTCCTTTCTGTTATTCATTTCTTTTCATAGCTAAAGGATAGCTCTACTCCTCCTCCTCCTCCTCCTCCTCCTCCTCCTCCAGGTGTACTGGTGGTCACCTCCTCATCCATCATTGCTGCTGTCGCCATCTCCGTGGCCGATTCCGGGTTCAGGGCGAGGCGCAGCTGGGCATTGGCCTCATCGTAAAGCGTCTCTGTAGGATCAGGATCACGTTCAGTATCAGTATAAGTGTCAGGATCATATATCAGAGTTGAGAAGAAGATGTTGAGGTGTCGTTGAGGGTGTGGTCGTGGTCGGTTATGGACGGTACACAAAATGTAGCATGTTGCATGTTGTGGGGAGCGGTAACAAGAGAACAAATTTACAAGTTAAGCACATTTTTGAAAAACCCTTGCAGTTGGCTTACATCTAATTATAAGAAAAATGCATAGTAAGAAATTATGGAAGTTGAGTAAAAAGATATAGTATATGCTTTAGTTCTTATATCATAGGTCGGTTATTATATATTTAGCTTAAGGTTTAAACAATGCTCAAAGAAAGCACTGATTTCAATATAATGATATTTTGTTGTTTATAAATATATATTTCTGATATAAATTGGAATTCAAATGTTAATTTCTAAATTAAAAGTTATATATATGAATGTATTCGTCATTGAAATGTAATGGAAATAATGGAATTATTTGGAGCAAATGCACATTAATTTGTAGTTAATTTTTAATGGAATAAACACTTGGACAATTTTATATTTAAATATAAATATGATAAAACGTGCAATTCAATGTTTTACATAATTTCATTTATAATAAGAATAAATATTGAATACGATATTTGAGTAAATAATATTCTGATAAGTAAAGAGATTTCAATAGAGCAAGATATGGGACACGACAGGACAGGACAGACGGAAGCAGGTCTCGGAAGAGAACTCTGACGGACAGAGGATGATCTTGAAGGCACAACAGATTACAGGTATTTATACGCTTTATACGAATATCAGACAAATACAGACAGTTGGAAACACGTTTAAACAGACAAAGACAGACAGTCAACAGACCATTTCATGTGGATCCTCCTCGCTCTCGCTCATTACTTTAACAGAATACAAAAGATTATAGAACAATTTTCTAACTACTTTTAAGAAAAGGAATAAAATAAGAATTTGCTGTAGAAAATGCCACTCAGCCATTCATTTGAATTGTTTTAGTTTTGCTTTTGCTTTGGTTCTTTTTGCAGTTTTTTTGTTAAACAATTTTGCTTTTGTTTTTGTTTGTTTTTTTTTGGATGGGATGTTTTATGTGTCGGATTCATTGGAATCATCACTACCGGGCGGTATGGTCGGTGTCTCATATTCGTAATAGACCGGATAACGCGGCTTAAAGGGCTCACTTGTGGTAGCATCAGCCTGAGCGGACATAATGCTGCTCATGCTAACGTTTGTTAAGAACTCAGTATCATCGCTGAATTTCTCACTCAGAGCCATAGCATCTTCATACGAGGGAGGCACTAAAACAAATGTCTTATTAGAATGGAATGCAATTTATAAGTAGATCTACGTCTCATACTCATTGGTATATAATCCGGAGGATTATCGCTATCGCTGGTCACCAATATCGCTGGCAGCATGGAGGCCATGGGTGGCCTGAGGGCGGCAGTTGTTGGCGTTGATGAGGGCGTGGAGCTAGTGGGCGTTGGACTGACATTCACTATCATATTCATATTGCTATTGGTCGGCAGTAGTCCACCCACTAGACGTCCATGATTGTTGTTATTATTCGTAATGCTACTCAAATGTTGTCTCTGCTGTGCGGTAGGCGTCCTCTGAATCTGAATCTGATCCCGATCTCGATCTCTATCCCGATTACGATCACGATCACGATCCCTATTCCGATTACTGTGTCGCGGCCTTTGTTGTTGCGTTGACATTTGTAAATTTTGACTAACTACTTGGTGCTGTTGCTGCTGGCGGTTAAAGCGCAGCACGGCCTCCGGTCCATCCATAATCGGAATGCTGCCAATGGTCAGGGGTATCTTTAGCTTCAGCTTCCAGTGGAATTCCGTTGGATTGACGATGATCTTAATCGAATAGTTAACACTAATGGGGCATGTGGGCTTCACCGATGTGGGCGGTATCGAGGGCAGGTCCAGATATCCCCTGTACACCTTCCGGGACCAACGCAGGACATTCCCGAACTGTTTTCGTGCTATCAGATGCTTGTCGTAGCGATACTCGTGATGGGGATCGTGCGACTCGTAGCTGACTTCCTGTTTCAGCTTCACCTCACACTCGGTGATGTCGATGGAGGACTCGTTGTTGATGTACAGCACAAAGTGGATCTTCTGGCCGGGCGCATAGCCGCAGTACGGTGTTGAGAACTTCACAGTCAGCGGTCCCGTGGGGCAGCAAAAGCTCCAGAAACGCTTACGATCGAGTATCTCCAAGGGCACCTAAATCACAGATACAAATACAGTTATAACTTTTGTCATCAAATGATCGAGACTACTCACTCTGTATATAGCATCGGCATTCAGGTCTAATGGTTGTATCACGGTAAATGGCAGCTTGAAGACCTTTGGATATCGGCCGGCCCGCTCGATCGTCGTTATGATCTCGTAGTGTATCTGTCCGTATTTACCATCGAACGATGTGGGCAGATTGTCGGGCAGGATGACGTGGAATGTGTACGAGTATTCGCCGGCGGGCCAGTCGATAAATGAGTTGCTCGCGCACGATCCCAGCACATACGATCTCGATGACAGATACGATCGATAGGCACGGCACATGGCGCGCTCGCTATCGCGCGGATATCCCTTTTTTATCCAGCGTATCTTGGCATAACCGCTGACAGTGACGTGGATGCCTTCAAACGACAGAGACAGAGGGAAAAGCAGGTCAAAAACAGGCCGAAAAACTATGACTAAGGTCGGTTCCAAATTAAATTGCAATCCGGCAAACAACATCATCATCATCCGCATAGTCATCGTCATGAGTAGTCATCGCCGTAGACACACCAGCCACGCCTTTAACGAGTTCATGGATAAATAAAAATGGCGGCATGCCAAAAAGAACACACAACACATAAACGAACTGAAAAAGTACTACCACAAGCTCCAACTAAACGGAGGGCTAACAGGAGGGGTAGCCGTAGCCCCCACCCATCCGTTCCGGCAGGAACCACGATTAATTGCATGGCACATACAAAATGGCGTCGGAGGGGTAGAGGTGCCTGGACTCCCCAGATACATTTTAATAATGGCATTAGTTCGTGTCCTTCGTGCATTTAAATGCAACTTAAATGTTAAGTGCCTTTCCGCATCACTCATACGCCCCGTGAGTCATGTTTGGGATAAGAGCGAAACTTATGGACTTCTAGAGAATTTTGAATTAAGTTTGGGCTTGAAATGTACAAGCTGTAATCAAAAAATCATGTATTTATTAATGCATGCCGCCCCCTAGCACATTATATTATGTGTATCCTTTGTTCCTGCTCACCTTTGATCCGCTTGGTGGCATCGACGCTGAGATCAACAACGCCAGATAGCTCCTGTCCGGCATAGTAGACACCTTGTGGATTATTATCAAATGATATAAGGCACTCAATTGGCATATATTGCTATATAGTTGTCGTGTGTGGTGTCTTTGCCTTTGTCTGTACCCCCCTGCGCTTCCCACTATGTGTTTCTGTGTGTGTGTGTTAGTGTCAGTGTGAGTGTTTGTGTGTGTTTTGTACTGTGCAAAAATCAAGCCACAGTCGTAGAAAATATCACTTTTTTTGTTTGTTGGATTTTGGTTAGAGAATATCAATCGAAATGTTTAGAAATACGAAGTTCATTTGCTATTTGATATCAAGCCATTTGCATTTCGCTTTTGTTGTTGCACGCGCACTGCATTTGCAGTTTGTCTTGCCCCTGCGGCATACACACATGCAGCTCCAGCCACAAAAACCACCAACCGACCGACACCGACACCGACCGACCTCCAAAATGTGGTTAAAGGGAAAGCCAAAAAATTTCCTTTGCTTTCTGACTAGCGTTTTCTTTAATGTCCTCTTGCCCTCGCTCCGCTTTAACCTACTTTGCGCCTGTGGGTCCTAGAACTGTTTTTCACAGCCACAAGAAAACACTTGAAACTGCACTAATTTCTTCTTACGGGGATATTTCTATAAATATCTTTGTTAATTTTAGACTTTTTTTCTCGGAATTAGAATGCTCCTTGCCCCGCTCTGCCTGTCGTCTGGCCTTTCTCTATAATTTCTCGCTTGCGCTCCGCACTCGATTCGCACAAGGCACACGTCCAGCAGCCGTTCGTGTTGGATTTGCTCTATCCGTATGGTATGGCATCATCGTCGCAGGACTCCAAACAAGCCCCCAATAGCAACAACCCCCGCTAAGAGGACACAGAGAGAGAGAACGTAAGAGAGAATGAGTCTCACGCACGTGTTGTTTGTTTTTGTACAGATTTTTTGGCATTTCGCTTGTTCCTTTTTCGTAACGACGGGGCTGTCAAGTGTTGTAAATATTTATTCTATGTAGAGTGCATTTATAATCAAATATTATATGAAAATGACTTCCAATTAACAGAAATATCAATAACCAACGAATTACTTTAGTCTGGATTAAGTTTATTCCATAGGTTTTTCCGTATTTCGTATTTAAAAGCAATTTGTTGTGAATTTTTAAAATCTACATCCTACATCATATTAACTGTACATGATATCTACATAACTACTACATGTAAAAATGCACAAAACGAAAATATAGTGGCGCCTGTATGTACGTTGTGCGTTTCTTTAACTAACAATTACCTTTTTCCAGCAAAGTGGGAGCACTGATTGACTATCAGCTGTGAATTGCATTTAGCACTTCTCATTTCGATCCAATCTTAATTTTGCCTTAAACAAGCAACGAGATAACGTTTTAGCAAACACTTATCGTGAGATCTCACCTTCCATCAAGTACGTGGCCCTGTGGTCGTAAGCACAACAACTAATTAAACCCCAAAACCCCATAAAAAACAGTGCGACTGCTGCGGATACTGCGAACCATGAGCCAGGAACAACCCGAAGTCCAGCTCTCAGGTGAGTTTTCTAAAATTTAAGACCGAAACTTTACATAATGTGGATCTTAAAACCCAAGCTTTGCGCCTGAAGTACCACGAGCGCAAGGATGCCTTCCTGGAGGAAAATATCAAGATAAAGAATCCGTTTTGCATATTTCGGGATTGGTTGGAGCTGGCTCTTAAGACACCGGAGATCCTGGAGCCCAATGCCGCAGCCCTAGCTACAGTAAATCCCCAAGGAAAGCCATCCAATCGCTTTGTTCTGGTCAAAGAGGCCACCGCCGAGGGATTCACCTTCTTCACGAACTACGGAAGCCGCAAGGCCAACGATATTTTAGAAAATCCAAATGTGGCCATATCCTTCTACTGGATGCCTCTCCGACGCAGTATTCGCATCGAGGGAGTGGCAGAGAAGATTCCCAAAGCAGACTCCCTGAAGTACTTTCATCAGCGGCCGAGGGCCAGCCAAATTGGAGCCGTCGCCAGCCCACAGAGTCGACGCATTCCCTCCAGAGGCTACCTAGACGAAGTGGAGGCCGGAATCAAGGCTCAACTAGGTCCAGAAGAAGAGGTGCCCCTCCCAAACTGGGGTGGCTATCTGGTGCGTCCCAATCTTATAGAGTTCTGGCAGGGTCAAACGGATCGCCTGCACGATCGCATTTGCTTCAGACGCGGCGAGGGAGTGCAGACTGAGGTCGATGGCAAGCTAATCCACGGCGGGGAGGATGGCTGGATCTACGAGAGATTGGCTCCTTAGGAAGGGTAGCCACTAAATACTTAAGTTCCAAAATGCATTCGTTATGTCTTCCAAAGGGTCTAGCGGTAGAAAAATTGGATAGAATTGTTATTAGAAAAATGAAAATATGAAGTTATAAATCAACATGTCGATGCGATTCTCATCATTAGGAAAACTCTCACTCGAAATTCCAGTCATGAACTCGGTTTTGGTATCCAAACTCTGGAATTCTCTATCGGGCCCGATGCTGTGCCGCCCGAGGCCTGTCAGCCGATCGCCAAACCTTCGAAAGGCCAACACCCAGCCACGCGAGGAGCACAAGTGCATCGAGGAGCCCTACCTGATCTTCCGGCAGTGGGTGGCGGCTGTATACCAGCAGGATCCGCAGCTGCGACCGCAACTGGCGTGCATGGCCACCGTGGACAAGGCCGGCGAGCCCATGACGCGACTGACCAAAATCGAGGATGTAAATGCCGAAGGAATCACATTTTACACGTATCTTGGTAGTCGACAGGCGGGCGAGATCAGCAGCAATCCGCACGTTTCACTGCACTTCAACTGGGCCCCGCTTAGGCGCAGTGTTCGCATTGCTGGCTCCGCCCAGCAGTTAAGCAATGAGCAGGCGTGGCACCAGTTTTGCCAGTATCCGCGCCACGTCCAGGCCCATCTCGCCTATGGTCCACAGTCAGGACTGGGAACCTCCGGCGTGTCGGGTGCTTTGCACTGGCTGTTCGAACGCGTGGGCTCGCTATTTGGGCATCAGCTGCCGCCCATCCCTATGCCATCCAACTTTGGTGGCTTTCTGCTGACGCCCAGTCTTTACGAGTTTGCCATGGACAATCCCGCGGGAAGGACGTGTACGCAGTTCAAGCGCTGCCTGGGCATGTCCAGGGTAGGTCCTATATTTTCCATATTTATTTATGTTCAAAAGTTATACCAATATTTCTTTAGGGCAAGAGAGGTAAGGAAGGAACATGCAACACGGAAGGACATGACTGGATTTTTGAGACTTTCCTGGAGCACTGAAACTAAGCTCAATTTTTGAGGACATTACTTCATTATTCATCATCTGTTAGAACAGTCTGCACCGAAAACTATAAATAAATTGTAAAGTTCTTAAATGAATGCCCATTTATTTTGAAAGGAGAAATGCATTCAATTTTCGCTCATTCAATTATCTGGAAGCCCCCCGCTGCTAATGAAAACTTTCTTTCATTCAATTACGTGAAAATAATGCCCCCAAAAGGTCAGAAGGCTGTTTGTTGGCTGTTGAAAAGTGAACGCATTTAATGGGCTGTCAATCCGTAGCCTTTGGAAATTGAATTAATAGTTAACGGAGAGGGCTTATGTCATTTCCGGACTGTTGCCAGATTCAATTTAAACGAAAGTTCAGCATGGGGTGTCCGTGTCCGTGTGCGCTGCTGGTGACTCAATTGCATTTAAAATGCATTAAAAACTCAGCTGGCAGTTTTCCTAATTGGAGGATACGGAAAAGAAGGCAAATATGGCTCCTTCATCTATTTGTTATGTGTGTGCGTGTGTTGAAGCCACGTAAAAATGTAATAAAATAAATAGGGAACTGCAGTCAAGCGTAAAGAGTAATGCCCGCCGGGATGTGTGGGCCGGTTGCCGGGAAAGACACACACTCACACACAGGACAGGTGCGGTGAGGGGGCGTCAGCAACAGCGACAGCAGACAACAAATGGTGAAAGCCAAAGCGCAAGGCCGGAAAAGCACACACCCCTTTGGGTGTCCATTGCCACCCATTCACCCCACTGGGGTTGCCACTCAACAAATTTGCTTTTGCACTCTTTTGTAATTGTGGCCCATCTCACTGTCGGGCCACACTCCTCCTGTTCATCCTCCCCCGACATTTGTGTGCCTCTCATTTCATTTTTCGGCTTTCCTGTTTACTTTGTCCTCGTCTCCGCTTTGCTGCTCGCTTTCGCTCTCCAGCGTTTTGTTTTGCTCGCCCCATTTGCGTGGGTGTGTACTCTCTCTTTTCATTACCCTCTCATTTCTTTGGAACACGAGCCTCTCTCTCACACGAATGCGGGTAACAAAGTGAAGAGCACAAAAACTTGTTGGCCAGGATAATGAATCTTGCTTTGGCTGCTTTTGCTGCAGAGTTGCCAGCGTTTGGAAAGTCAGAGCTAAATAAAGTGGGATGAAACCCGAAAGAGATATTTTCAGATAATTATTGCTAAACTTCTACAATTCTTTGGAAAATTATGATAATTTATATAAAAATATATAGAAAAGATTTTCCAAACAACAAAAAATATCTTGCAAAGAAGAAAGGAGTGCACCATAACTAAGTTTTTAAAAACTAAAATTCCAATTAAATAACAATCTTAAAAGCAAAGCCATCAGATTTGAAACCCCAAACTAGACCCAAAATCTATCTCCAATAGATATTTCAGGCCACCTGTCAACCCTACTTCGCCAACAAGGAGCCGCAGCGTTTGGTTAGCGTTTGGGGCCTAAGCTCTGTGCCACACTCGGCGGCAGCTGACAGTGAGGGTTGCGGTCTCGTACAGTACGCCGCGCGGCTCCGACTCATCCAGTCCAGAGCAGAGCAGAGCACAGGCACAGACACAGACACAGGCTTCACCCAACACAACGCACCAAGGAGAAGCGGATGGAGAAAGGGAAAACCCAACCAGAAAATAAAAATAGCAAAAAAGAAGAGCAGGAACAATAGCTTCAGGCTTCAGGCGGCAGTGTGCTAGAGTCGAATATTTTTTATAAACGGAGTTTGGCGGGGCAATGTATAAATATATGCGTAATAATTAGGGGAAAATTTCAATTATTGTAAACGTAATCGTGAATATATTTGTATACTCGTACTTGTAATTGTGAAATCTGTGTGAATTAAGAGTGTGTTTTGTGTACGACAATTTTTTGCTAGACAATTTTCTATGTGGCTCGTGGTTTTATTGAATTGATTAACGTTTTTTCCAATTGAAAACTTAGTTAGTGTTGCTTAAACAAATATATACATATATACATACATACATATACATATATAGGTATTGGACGGTATATACATGTGTTTATGTGCAAGTATTTTTGCTAAATTTATTGATATTAAATGTATACACTTTTTGTGCTTCGCTTCGGCAAAGGACATTGATATAATATCAATTATTTTAATATCATAAGCCACTCTTGGACCAGAGTGTGACCCTTAAGCAACCGAACAAAGGGCATAAAAACTCACACACACACACACCCTCACACACAAAAATACAGAAGTGAGAAGAAGAAGAAGAGGAAGTTATAGGGATCCTAGAGGTTGGGTGTCCATCCATTGTATGTGTGTGTCCTGGTAACTTTTTACATAAGCACGGAAAGCCACTGGGGACTGCCACCTGCGGCTATTGGTGCGTCCACTCTACGCAAGGTTCCCTTTTTTATTCAACGCTCTGCGTGTCCTGTGCTGTGCTGTTCTATTCTTCGTGTCCTTGCAACGTGACAGTCGCCCCAAGAAAGCCACCGCCGCCACCGCTGCCTAAAAGTATGCAAAGGAATTTCACAAAGCCAAGCAAAGAAAACGTTGACGTAAAAGTAAACGCAAACGCAAACGTAAACGTGATCGTCAATGTAAAGGAAACCCGACAATGGCCCACTTAAAACTGGACACCCTTCACGTGGCCAGTCCCCGCAGCCCGAGGAGTGGACGCAGCCTCTCCAGTGGTAGGAGCAGCGGCTGCAGCTCTGGCAGCCTCTCGCCGGTGCCCATTATACCGATCATTTCGATTAGCCGTGATGGCGACGACACCGAGTCGGAGTCGGAAATTGAAACGGAGCCGGCCCGCCTCTTCCAGCGTCGCATGTCCACCAAGCGCAACAATAATCTGGTGAGTATTGGTAGCATTTCCTTTCACGCTGACAGTGTTTCCTCTGGCAGTTACCCGCTTGCCAGGCAGTGTTTCCTCTGTCAGGATTGCTTTCCTCTGGGAGTTTCCTTTTCCTTTGCACAGTCTGTTCGCTGGCAGGCTTCGCTCTGGCAGGGATTCATCTGCCAGTATAATCCTCTGCAAGTTTCTCCTTCCGAAGTTTTCCCCTCAAAGCCTTCCTTCCAGACATTTGTTTCCCTTTAACATAGTACTGGCAGCAAAAGCAGTGTTCCTGCGGCAGTTTTCAGACCCAATTTCCCTTCGGCGCTGCAAAGTCTGCACTTGGCCGCAGTGAAAAGAGTCCTCCATGGCTTTGTCAGGCATGCAGCGATGCAGCAGAGCGTCAGCTCTAAAGTTTCTGGAGCGGAAGTTGCATGCCACGCAAAAGAGTGCGGCGTGGCTAGCGGGTGGAGTGCGCAGGGAGAAGGGATGGGACGTTGCGTGTGTGCCAGAGGGTTTATGTTGCAAATGGCGCCAGTGTCGACTGTGCTGCCGGCAGTGGCGTTTGCCAAAGGTCAGAGGCGCAGTTCAAGAAGTTGCTGAATATTTTAATGCCACACTTCAAGTGTCATCTGTCGCATAGATCAGGGGTCGTGTCGTTCTAAGCTGCTCCCAAAATAATTATAATTTGCATCGAACATCAGACGTTCAGGCGCTTCCACAGAATACAAAAAAACAAAGAAAAAGAAGGCCATTAAACCATTCATATATTTTAATTAAATATTTCCATAGTTGCCCAGCGACTCTATCAAATTAACGAATAAAAGAATGAAAAAAACTGAAAGGAGACTGAAGAAAAGCCCCTGGAAAACTCTGAAAAATTTTTGAAGCGAAGAGGAAGCCCGAGGAAAGCTTCAATTAAGTTCTTTATGGTCTTTATGGTGTCACTTTGAAGCGTTCGACGCACTTCCTCTCCCCATCTCATTATCCCCTTGGACCCCGCGTCGTATGAATAATTTGTTCAGGGGCAAAAGTTCAAAACCCTGCCCCATATCCTTGGGTGGGGGCTTTCCCGCGTTGCTCTGGCCATTTGATGTTAATTATACGCATCGCTGCACCTTGGCCTTTGCGCAAAAAAAATGATTTTGATTGTATTTTTAGTACAGCTATTTGTTGTTGTCAAGTCCGGGCAGGCTCTTGACCTCTGCGGTTAATTCCCGAATGTACGAGAGCAAACAAATAAATTCCAGTAAATAATTTTCCTCAGTTTTTGGTCGTTTGCGTGCTTTAAGTGCAGGCATTTATTATTTGTGATTTATTTCGTTTGACGGCTGAACAAAACACATTTGCCTGATTGTGACAGACAAGCAACATTCAAGTGCCACTCTATAGAGATGGAGGCGTGGCCCCCTCATACTCGAATGTGTGTGTTTATGTGTGTATGTGTGTGTGTGTGTGGGGGGGAGGCAGGGGGTGCGGTTTACATATGTCAAACCGCACAAACAATAAGCAAAACGTTAAACAAAAGCTTCTTAGTGCTTGAGCTGGATGGCAGGCGTTTTGGTTAGCGTAGCACAGGACACCGACAGAAGAGAATGCTCGTAGGACAATAGAGATGGAAAGGAGAAGACGAGAGAAAGCACACGTTTTCCTGTCTGCTTTCTCAACAGTTGGCCGACAGTGCGGTTCATAGCCACAGAAACACTGAGAATTTCTTCCCGGGAAATGGAAATATTACAAAAATTTAAATCTTTATTAAATGTTCTCATGAAATGCGACTAAGCTGCTGCTTAAATGGTTTTAATTGCTTACCCATTTCCATGCCAGTTGCTGCAGCCAGCATTCAGTTCTCAGCCATTTAAATCCAACAATACCGTAAAAACCTACAGAATAAACAAAGCTAAAAGTCCTGGATCGCATTATCTGTCGAGTTGTTTTTGTTTGGACCCACTTTCGTAGACTTTTGCCGCAATATCCTCGAGACCCATTCACTCACTCACTCTCTCAGTCTTTCTCTTGCCTGGTGAAAAAGAACTTTTGAATTATTTACGACTATTTACACAGACAATTGGCCAACTGTTTCTTGCTCGTCCTTGCTCCTCACGTGAGCCATCGAAGGATGTGAGCGAGAGCTGCTTCATCCAACAGCTAATTTCTATAAACTTCAGGCACAAAAACAAATCAAAAAGTCAGGGAGAAGGCAGCACGATAGAGTGGATATTGGAGCAAGCAGAGCATAATCCTAATACATAATGTAGCAAGAGGGAAAGAATGAAAGAAGAAAAAGCTAAGGAAAGGCAAAATCAGAATCAAAGGAAAAGTAAAGGAAAAGCAAACCGAATAAAAGAGTGTGGGAAATTTGTACGCTATATTTACGCTGCGTGACTGAGAGAGCAACAAGGGAGAGTCATATCCATATCTATGGACCCTGGACCGGTCTTTTTTTTATTATTTATCTTGTATCTTTTTACCTCTAAAAAAGAGAGAGAGAGAGACAGAGAGAGTGTGGGCAAGGAACCGTTGGGCAATATTTAATCAAAATCAATACCCACCTAACGAAAATTTCAAACTTGCTTATCATCATCCTTCCGTCTTCTGTCTTGTGACTACCCTGATGGACGGAGGCTGGCTTTGTCGGCTTTTGGCCAGGGCCACTTTGGCGTATACTTGATGTGTTTCCAGAGCCACAGCCAGCCCCAGCCCCAGCTCCAGCTCCAGTCCCAGCCTTATGGCCACGGACACAGAATGATTGATTGACGATGATTGATCTTGATATGATAGCACCGTAACTTTGATTTTTAGTCACAGTTTGAAAGGGGGAGTGGCCGCCACTTTCCAATTGAATTTTTCTCTGCTCTTTTGTGCGGGGTCATTCAACCTAAGTGCCAGTAGAATTTCTTTGGCATTTCTTTAGAATTTCTGCAGTAACTTTTAAGTACAATTAAAGTCAGAGTTGACCGTTAAAGAGCTTTTAGCTGGCCACTCTTTTAAGCTGCGCAAACATTTCCGCTCTTTTTCCATTCCGTCTTCGATTTTGCTGCACAAACAGAATGGGGAAAATTAAATCAAATGGAATTCTCTACAACTTGATTCGTTGCAATTTCTTCTAAAGATTTTTCCATTATTATTTGACATTGAATTTCCTTTTACCCCCCCCCCTGAGGAAACGAGACTGTTCCACAGAGAGGGAGAGGGAGACGGAGAAACAGAGAGAGAGAGAGGGAGTAAATTGCGCTTGATCCGGTTGAAATGAAAGTTAAACGGATTGCAATTGTGCGCTTTTCAGCCAGCGGCATGGCATGGCATGGCATTCATTTTGCCCACTCCCGTCGATTCCTGAAGTGCTCTAAGAGCTAGCTGTCCAACAAAGTTGACCAAGCCGCACAATTGGCTCAAATCAAAAGGTTTATTTGTCGTATAATTGGCCCAGATTATTGTCACTTTGGTCGCCTTCTGGCCCCGATGCTTATTTACACTTTTATATTTCGCTTTTTCCCGCACAACACTTTTCCACTGTCCCATGGCATTTGCTTTTGTTCGCGACTCGCAAATAAGTGTGAAGAGGAGAGGGGGGAGAAAAATGTTGCTGTGGTTGAGTGTGATTGGCCTTTGTTTGCACAATTGATTGCTGGCCATATTGTTGCTCCCCCACACACACACACACACACACACACCTCTGAGCCAAGGATCCACAGAGCCACGCTTGGCCTTTGTTAGTCTATAGCCAATTATGGTTGACATCCAGCTGGAGATTGCAATTGACGGGGCACCACAGAGCCGACGGGGCCGGATTCAGGTCCATGTCCATGTCCAGGTCCAGGTCCAATGTCCCTTTGGGTCTGTGACATGCAATGGCACTCATTATTATTGACTCTCTAGTGTGAAGTGCAGTGTCTGCGCCATCCAATGACTAATTGCCAACGGAATGAACGCTTTTACAACCGAGTGGACCCGTCTAATTCTACTCTGTTTAAGTAACTGTATCAATTCTTTGTTTTTTCTGCAGTCTGCCATCATTAAAGAGGGTTTCCTGCTGAAGCACACCTGGTCCTTTCAGCGCTGGCGACGTCGCTATTTTCGCTTGAAGCGAAACAACTTATTCTATGCCAAGGACGAGAAGGTAAGATCTGAGTTTTAAGACGAATGTAAGAATTATACAGAAATCTGGGTGGGGGGAAATCATGGTGGTACGCTGCTAATCAAAGCTCATCAAATGGCAACGTAAATGAGAGAAACATGCCATCTGATTACGCTGCGCATACGTAATGCCAAGGTCCCCGCATCGCATTACGATGTTGTTGCTCCAATTCCACAGGTAACACAATTCCCATCGGCGGATGATAGAGCACCCAATAGAGAGAAGCTTAGATGACAGGCCGCGCCATAGAGGGCAACGCAGATTATAGATGACTCTTTGGTAAAGCAGAGATGATGGAGCCAGAAATGGGAAATCCCTTTAGTTAGGGGAAGCTGCCGCCCCTTATTGTGATTCCACCGGAGATGATAAGTGCTTTTAATTTGCCATTTCCTGCTGATGAATGCCTGCTGAATGCTGGCTGCGTTCCAATGCAGTTTGATGGATTCCGGATCTATCTTTGCCTCACTCATTGTGCCTTCTATATTGTGCCATGCTTAGTGCTCGCGCTACCCCTCCGTTTCCTCTATGACCTTTAACATTTTACAGCTGCTGGCTGTACTTTTTCTCCATCAAATTGCCCCCAGAGCAAAGCAAATTGCAGGATACAATTACCAAATGAAATTACCGCGCAACTTGAAAGCAAAACAATGAAACGTTCACTGTGCCATGGAGAGAGGTAGCAAGGCATCAAGGTAGCAAGGGGTTGGGCATGAGGCTGAGGAGGAGGTGGAAAATATGTAGAGTCAGGGCCAGTAGACAGGTGAGACGGACAGACAGACACCGAAATTGGTTTATTGCGTGCACTACCCGCTCTATGCCAGTCATAATGAATGCTTTTAAAATTCAGCCCCCGCATATAATGCCGTCCTCTAATAGAATCAGAGTGTGGGAGAGAGAGAGAGAGTGGGGGCTACACTTTTCGGGACACCCAAAGGTTATGGGGTTGATTGCAATGGCTTTGGCTTTTGCTTTTAGTGACTCAATAAATCGAGGGGGAAATTCCGCGCGGCCGTTCGCTCAAGGCAGCTCTTGTTTCAATGTCAAATTGATTCAATTGTGGGTCCTGACTTGCTCGTGCTAGTACGCTCGACCCCCATCATTAATTATGTTAACGAGACTAATTGAACAGACAAATCAATAATTTATGGTCAAAGTTGAAGTCGAGGTTTATACACTCGTATAAAAATCATTTGCAGCAGACAACAGCAGACTTCTTAAGCGAATTACGTGCTCAACCACAACCAATGCTCGACTCAAAAGTCCAATCCTTCAATACTTCGTTATCCAATCCTGCAGTGAAGAGGCTTTCCATTCATGGCGAAACGAAACGAAACCCCACAACTGACGTCAATGACGTTCATCATGGAAACATGCAACCCGCGCATACAACTCTCACAAATGCAATTATTTCGAAAACTTTCGTAACAAACGGGCAAGCACTTGAGCGTTTCAGCGGCTTGGCTTTGAGAGGGACCCATACAAATATTGCGTATACGTCATGTATGACTTTTATGTTTATACAATCTTAAGAGGTGTCGAGGCTGAGGTTTCGAGGGAAGGTGCAGCCTGCATGCTGCTGCGTCTTCGCTGACGCACTTCCATTATGCAACAGAACAGAAATAAATGCTGCTGCCTCCCACAGATCGTTTGATGCTTACAACCGCACAGCAAAGCAAAGCAAAGCAGAACAGAACAGCGGTGGGCGCAAAGTGGTACAATGTTGCCATGACGATAGTCCGTCCCATTTCCACTGGCATTTCACGCCCCATGGAATCAAGGAACCTTCCATCAAGGAACCTTCCGGAGTCAGTCATTTTGATTAAAAATTCCGTTTGATGCTCGATAAATAGACCTTAAGGTGGCTCTTTATTAAAAGGTTAATATTACCGTTTAGACAGCTACGTCCAAGGACCATGCCAAGGAGAGAACTCATTAACTGTAGGCACGAAATTTCAATTATAATTACGCATACGCCATGTTGCGCTAAAGTTGCTTAAACGGCTGGCAATTTGTTGCCTACGGCTGCTGCTGCTGCCGCTGCCGCTGCTGTTGTTGCCTCCATAGTAAACTCTAATAAAAAGAAAGAAAACGGGGGGAAAAACAGAAGACGAGACGGGTAAAACTACGAGTACGCGTGCCAGACAAATACGCAAGGCGTGAGAAAATCAGCGAAAGGCCGAGGTCCAACTTTGGGTTCGGTTCTAAGTTGAGGCCAAAAAGAAAGGATAAGGCCTGCCTGCCCGCTAAAAAGGAAAGAATGACGACCGGTTATTTCAGGGGAAGGAGCTTGGGATGGGATGGGGATGGGCATGGGATGGCTGTTGATGCTCATGTTGATGATGGTTACTCTGCTCGTAAAAGCGCAAATTTTTGTTTGCATTGTTTTCATCGTAGTCTTCGCCTACTTTGTCTCTTTGTTTCTCTATCTCTCTCTACTACCACTTTTCTCTCCTTGTTTTGGCTTAAGCCGCTGCCGAAGGTTCTTTCGGTATTTTCTTCTTCTTTTAGCCCACTCGCACGCGACGTGGTACCAGCCGGGGGGAGGGCGGAGGGGTATGGGTATGGGCAGGGAAATCCACCACAGTTGTAAAGTTGTAGGACTCGGCATCCGGCCATGTGCGCGCTGCCGATGCGAGAGTATGATGATGCTGTGTGGGTGGTTTGTTTTGAAACGTAAAAGCTTCGCTTCACAGAGAGAGAGAGAGAGAGACGGAGGGAGAGCGAGAAAAAGCTTTTCCTAACAGGGTTGTCAGATTATAAGAAAAAGAAGAAATAAACAGAGTTTATTTATAAAGTATAAATATTAGGGAATTAGGTTTGCTGGGGAATGCTGATGAAAAATCAAAAAAAAAAATTAAAAAGAAAATGTACAAAATAAAAATATAATTTTATGTATTTTATATTTATATTTTGCTTGTTTAAGATTATTTGTACTACAAACTGCATTGATAATTGTCTTAATACTACTTTCCTAGTGGTATACATCTTTACGTATTCATCTTCATCTAACAAACTTTCTCTCAGTGGAAGCACACATCTTGTAAAAAAGGAGAGCTTTTCGTTCTAACCCCAGACCCCAAGCAGACCCCAATGCAAGCCCTCGTCCCATCCCGTCCCCACACGCACCTGTAAATATTTGTATCCTTTCGGGGCGCATGGCAGGCTGTCGGCCAGGAAGGCAGCAGCGGTAGCGGCAGCGGCAGCGGCCGCGGCTCAGTCTCCCCTCTGTGTTTCCCTCGGTTTCGTGGTGGGTTTCCTCTTGGCGGCCAATAAAAGCGAGTGCCAGTGAGGACTCGAGCCCAGTTCAAACTCAACGAAGCACTGTGCCACATCTCAGCGGCAAAAGCAACAGCAACAGCAGCATCCGCCAAGAGGAGAGACACACCAAACAAACTCAGACTCAAGCCAAATAATTAATAATTCATCAAAACTCAAAAATTCATCACAGACAAAAGAATAATTTAAATTTTAAGTGAGGCAATAGACAGCAAAAAAAACCCACCCAGAAAATATCCTTTTAATTTATTTCGTTGTGAGGCGACGGCAAGTGGTATTTTGCCCAAGCCTCAGGCTCCTTAAGTTTTGAAAAGATGTGAACCCCCAAAATATCCCGAAACGAAGAAACGAAGAAACGAAGCCATAAACTAAAGAAGCAACAGTGTCAAAACCATAAACTAAAAGCCTAAATCACCGCTAAATCAATACTCGGTTTGTGTGTGTGTGTTTTTGGGGTAAGTTCTGCACGGCTTTTGTGCCTATTTCATTTTGAATAATCGTCGCCATTCGCCGGCATAGCATTAGTGATTTGCTTAGGGGCTTACCAAAAGTTTCCGTCGGCTTTCGGCCTTAATGCTGGAACAAACATATTTATCTCGGAGATTTGTAGGCTGGCCCCTAAAACTTTTAATTGGCTAATTTAATTAATGTTCGCTAGTTGTGCGTCTTCCGAGCATCCTCCTGATGGATGTCTGATTGAGACGGCCGTCATTAATTTAAACTTTTGGCGGCGGCGGCAGGCAGACGTTGATGAATATATGCGAGTGCGAAGGCAGTTCTTAGCTCTTTGCCAGACACATTTACCTAGACTCCTAATCGTTCTTGTACTCGTACTCCTATGCTTATTCTTATAATGTTTGTTTCACATACAATTGACTTTGCCAGACACACAACCACCACATACCCATTGACTGAGAGAGAGAGCAGCATCAATTCAGGCAACAGAGCAGTGACCTCTAGTCTGGGAGTCTGGGAGCAGTAGAAGTAGCAGAGTCGGTATCGGTGTCGGTGGCGATGTTTGTGTCTGTCTGGTGGGGGGTCTGACAACTTCTCGTTACCCAGGTCCCCTCCAGTAGCACTTTTTGGCTAATTACTACGGCACACACAGACACATCGGCCAACAGACACACACACACACTCATACATGATATCCAAACAATATACGTATGATGAGCATATGTGTAGTTGGAGAAGGCTGCCAAAGAATCGGGCAAAGTGACATTTATACCATGATAATTATACGCATATATTTATGAACAGAATAGAACAGATAGGGGCGGAACAGTGCAAATATTAATGGGGAAGTGGGCGAAACCAATGAAAGCGATACAAGAATAAGCCTAGAGCCGATAATGGACTGAACAGGACTTACATACCTGAAGGATATTGTCCTCGTGCAGCTGCTGCCTGTGGCAAAAATGGTTGCGTGCCTCGAATGCCATGCCATCCATGGACATGTGCGTGTCCCCAGGATGTGGGGCCCACACACACACGCACGCACACTCAGTGTCACACCCGTGAAGAGGATGTTATCCTGCGGCCATGTGCAAATGTTTATTGTGCTCAGTGTGTTGAAAAATTTACATGGCACCTTCTTACCCATCCGCTCCAGTCAAGTACGAGGAGGACATTCTCCTCCTCCTCTGCTGCTACTCCTCCTGAAAGCATGTAATGTAACCGTTGGACAATGAGCACATTGCCATGTCGTTGTCCCCTTCGTGTCCTGTGGCCAGGTGTTTTGTCGGAGCAGATTAGATTCTTCTTTTCAGGCACGACTTACGTGCATGTGTGCTGCTGATTTTTTCCCTCTCTCTCTCTCTCTCTCTCTCTCTCCCTTTCTCTCGCTCGCCGTCTTCCTTGGGGTTTTGGCTAATTTTTGTTGGGACTCGTGGAGCAGCAATAAAATTTGCGAAATCATTTTTGGATTTTATTGTTATCCCCGAGAGCATGAAGAGAAATGAAACATCCCGACAGTCCCAGGAGAAATGTCCTGAAATAATGGGCTCAAAGGCTGAGTTGGGGGATTTTGTTTCCCGACAGTAAGGCTTTGAAAAATAAATTAGACTCCCAGTATTAATATGAATAAACCATCAAACTTCATGGTCTAAATGCTGAGTGGAAAGTTCATAATGAGTTCAACAAACATGCAAAATAATTTGGGAATTTTAATCACTCCAGCGATGTGTAAAAAGTTGTGCAACAAATTTATAAACTTTACTATTCATTCAAAACATTTAACCAAATAAAGCCAAAAGTGGTATCACAAAATATCACAATGTTACCTAAATATTTAACATACAATTCTGAATTATTCACGATACTATTTCTTGACATGCAATCACTGATGCATTGCCCATTCCATCATCTAATATTCATTGATTAGATGCATAATTTATATCAAACATTCATCCTTTTCATTCAGCGATTTTCAATTTTGCAAAAATAGAACAGTAGAATAATCCGAAATTATTATTTGTCCTTTTTGTTTCGAGGACATCTAACAGGACATTTTGTAATTCAATTATCCAATTTAATCAGCGGAAAATCATTCAAAAATTACAAATTCAATGGCAAATTCACACAAAAATACATTTTCCAATGAAAAATAGTACGAACTTTCTGAATGACGTCAGTGGGCATTGGGGGCGGACACATTTACCCGTTAGTGTATCTTTTTTTTGGGAGGGGAGGGGCTGAGGCGATTAAGTTTTCATGAGCTGAAAAAGCGGTGGATAACTTTTTTGCCTTGGCAGTCCGCACCGTCTATAGGGTAGCCACAAAGGTCGAATATACGGCATGCAGTGGAGGTCAAAAACACTATCGGACGTCTGTATTGGAGGCCTGTCAGGTCAGAGCACATGTACAAGCAATCGAGAGTGCAACTTGCATTAATTTCCATGGTAATTATTGGAGAGCTCAATCCATTGGCAACTGCCGAAAACTGTTCTGTTCCGAATTTGTATTCATTTGCAGCACACACAGTGCGTATGAGCAATTTTCTCCTTGAACATTTTAATTAAATGCTGTGCATCCTTGGCCCACTACCACTCTTGCAGTGCACTAAACGGACTGTAAATTCAACTAAATAAAACAGAGATTGCACAATTGCTGAGTACAGTTTTGGTATATGCCCAATTTGCATATTATTTGCACATGTTCTGTGTTCTCTGTGGGAGGGTACAGCATTGACCGGAGCACCCTAGCAGCTCTCAGCTGGCGAGTGCATAATTTGCAGGCTTAGTGTTTCGAAAAGGTTTTCCCTTTGGTTAATTTATGGACACAGGATTCCGCCACCCCGAAGGAGCCCGAAATCAAACCCCAATGAGGTCACACATGGGCTCGGGGCTACAAAGCTGCAAAGTCACGTGCCACATTCAACAGAAAGGAAGGGGAAACTTTTTAGGATTCGGTATTTTGTCGGTAGAAAGGGCACAATCAATATTCTGATGTGGGTCTCTGCCTGCAAATTTTGTGAAACAATGAGAGCGGCCACATGTGATACTATTTTGACAAACTGCACAAACAGAACGGAAAACTTTGCACGAAAATGTGACAATAAATTCAAATTAATGCCGCTCAAGTGATTTTGAATAAACATTTACCTACCGAACGGTTCTGTCTCCTGGTCTTGTTCTGACCTTTCAATTTTAGTCGCATTCAACGTTTCAATTGAAGATTATCACACACAATGGTTGCTCATAGTCCAAGGCCAGGCATTAATACAATATCTGATGCGAGAGCTGCCATGACATTCAACAATTTTCCAACTGTCACGCAGACTGAGGACTGAGGAGAAGAGAGCATTGCCTGTGCGTTGCTATGAAAAGCTGCAGCCAAATGAAAAGTGTCAACCAGATGGAAGAGGATGTAGGCGCTGGGACTCGCAGGACCCATTCCCATTCCCATTCGCTTTGTTCGCATCTGGCATCCAACTGACGTCGATGTCAGTCTCGAATGATGCTTGCCAGTGACGCCAGCTGGCGCTAGTTTAATCAACATAAATGTAGCGGTCCCTCTGCTCATAGGAGGAGCATCCTCATCCTCCTATCCTCAGCCCCCGCCTGGCTCGCATGCTCTTGTATGCTTCTCTTGGGCCTACTCAGTTTGCATGTGCCGTGGAGCTCTTTATTGACTTTAATGACTGCATAAACATCGACCCGACCCGCAGTAGCACTACTGGCACTACCACCCCCTCATACAACATCCTGCACTTAATGAACTTGTTCATTTGTTGCACGTGAACGGAATAAATGCCTTGGGAGTACATCTATTTCTATATTTCTTCCGTCACTCAATGGTACGTGACAAAAAATAGGTGCCTGTCCCGCCAAAAGATGATGATGACTCGGCATGGAAGTTGATGCCTTGGTGCCTTGTGTTCTTATCTAAATTTCATATTTGTCTTGGGTGGTTTTACAACTGAATTCAAAGGGAAATGTGTATGTTTGAAGAGTGGCAGTGGTTGGGCTGGCAGTGGCTGTTCTGGGGCCACACATGAGTGGACCTCAGTCCAAAGTCATGGCGTGACCTTCTCCGTCTTTTGTGTCAAATATGTTATTTTAATCAAAGGTCCAGAATGTATTCAAGCGCAAATGAAACGAATCAGCACAATAATACTCGTACTCGTGCTCGTAGATGACGTGTCAGTGGCAGAAGTTGTCGAATTAATGCGATCGCCATCAAATAAATAAATACAACACGAACATTGGACATTGGGACAATGGACACAAAGCAATTTAATGCCCCATTTGAAATATTACGCATACCACACGCTGTACCGTCAATGCCATCACACACACACACACACATGCCTATGTATACTCGTATATTGTCAAAGAAATGATATTAATTCGTAGGCCTGGTCAATTGCCATGGCCTCGGGGCATGCTCCTTCCATTTCCTTGCCTCCTCCCCTCCCTTGCCTCTCTTTTCTAGCCATCATAATGTCTTAGGAGGCTTAGCCGTCATTTATGTCGTCAACATCTGCGTCTGAGGCCCAGCGCTAAATGCCTCAGGTCGCCTAATCTCCTGTTTGTATGCAGGCCGCAAGACCAACTTGGGGAAAACTTTGCCATTTCCTGGAACAGGATACGCAGTCCCTTAGGAGCGAAGTGAGAGTTAGCGTTTCATTTGGGTGGATTGGGACGTAGATAAGCAGCTTTCTCTTGAGTGTAACCTGATAGAATTTGCCACTGAAAATGTGCGCTATTATTTATGCATTAACAATCGATTATCAATTGCTTTAAGTGCGACTAATCGTTCAAAAACTGTGCTTCATATGCAAATTTAAGACAGGGAATCAGCGACTCATTTTCCATTTTAATTTTATACAACACGTTAGTGAAAAATCTTCGAGCTTGGCTACGTCTTAAGCCAGCAGCTTTCTGAGTATATAAATTTATTTAAATGAAATGCATACGACGGTGACACCGCAGAATGTGCCAGAAGAACGAGGACGCCAGCGCTTATGACATGCAGGAGGAGCAGGAGTCTATGAGGGTTGGTTTCCCCCACACGATGGGGGAGAAAAAGTCGATGGGTATGCCGCGTTTTGCGTTCCGCATGCCTCAGGCCTCAAGCCTCAAGGGTGCATTAAGCTAACAAGCGTACTAAATGTAGTACAAAACGTGGCCACAGAGACGCCGTGACGTTGATGTTCAAGTGTTGCCAACACTCTAGGCTCGCGCACATACATATATGTATGTATGTATATGTATGCTCGGGAAATTTGCTGAGGAAAACCTTATGCAATATAACCGATGCCACAAAATAAATTGAAACCAACTGCGGTCATAGCATAACCCATGCACTCATTAGTTGCCTTCCAGCCAGCGGGAAAATTCATTTGTTTCACTCAAGTATCAAGCGCATCATTCACTGCAATTAGAAGACGAGAAACCACGAGCGCCAAAGGCCAACTGGAGCCACCACGGCAAAGGCCATCAGCAGGCTCCAGGCCAGGGACGGCAAGGGCCCAGAGAGCCAAGAGCTCCAGGCCAAGCGCTTGCCAAAGGCCAACAAGGGGGTGGTAAGAGAGTCATCTACCTGCCAGCCCAAAACGGAAATGAATACGTTCTCCCAGCCACCGCAAAAGCCGCAGCCACCGAATGCTGCACTTTCTGAAATGCGAGACTTCCGGCGCCGTGTGGCCCCACGTTCAAGGTTGCTTCGGGCAAAGTCAGAGGTGTTCTATTAACATTTCCGTCGGAGGCAGGCGACTCCAACATTCCCATTACCAATCGGATTTTGAGTTATGTTCGACCAAATTGACATTTCACCTTGATTAATGGCCAGCGGGAGACTAGCAGCCAGATCCCTGTCCATGGCCAGGGGGCGGCAGCTCAATCATCAGTGTCGCTATGGTGCTGGTCGCTGGTCGCTGGTCACGGGGCTACTACCATTCCCAATCCGAGGTCATTGTCTTTTGTGCGGGTCTCAAATTTATTGTAGCGCATTAATTCGCTGTCCACCAATCCCGGGCACCCTGGCAGCGCCCAGACAGCCGGCCAGAGCCCGCAGCGGATAAGAATCTACGTAAATGGAAAGCAATTAGGGCCAGCGAATCTTTTGTTGTAAGAGAACCATTCCATATTTGATTCATTTGGAAGCCAAAAGGGTTAAGTCGGCCGCATGAATATTTAATTGATGGCCAGAGCGATGCCTACGGGTGGAAAAGGTGCCGGGAATTGTTCTCAAATAATTTCTATCCCCCAAAAAACATTCACAGACAATTCAATTCAATGAGAGAGAGAACTGGTACAGCCTCAGGCACCAAGGCTAATAGCTCATCCGCAAAAAGGATATTACTTTAAAAGGGTTCGTCTTATTTTAGATATTTCTTTTTATTAAATTAATGTACAAGTATCATAATTATTTGTACACTTTCCGCTTGGCCCAAGACCCTCTTTGAAATATTCTATAAAAAAGAATAAGCTTTGCCCTTACCCTTTCTCCCCATTCAAATGAACACAAAAAACCGAAATTTTAAATAATGCAAAACAGCATACATTTACTTTGGCCGAAAACCCAACAAGATGGAAAGGTTGAAACAACTTGCTTACCCCTCATTTGGCTTGGGTACCGTCGGGCACTCGTGCGGCAACAAAATGCTTAGGCACGGCACAAAAACTTTTCAGCCAAAGACAATTTCCACAGGCCTCTTTCCACCAGACAAAAGTTCGCATTCAGCCACCAAAAAGGTAATGAAAGAAATGGGCATACAACAAAGGCGACTTTTCCCTTTTTTTCCCCCCCTACTTAGAGGAGTGGGATGGGATGGGGGAATGGGGATAGGGAATCCTTTGTGTGACATTTGTTAGGAGAGGGTTGGGGATGACAGCCGCATGACACGAGGCGTGAGAGAGCTGAAAGCCATCTGAAATTTCCGGCCAGAGCGTTGCCAAGGAAATCTCTTTTCTAGCCTGTGAAATAAATGATTTAGTGTGTGACACTTGAGACCAGAATTCGGCCTTCATCTTTCGGTGTGATTCGATTCAAGTCGATTCGGTTCGGTTCGGTTCGATAATGAGTCAATTATACGGCCATTTAGTGCAACGCAACCAACTTGTGGACTAGATTCAATTTATAAATTGTATTAAGGAAAGACGAGACCAGACGCTGGCTGGCTGGCTGGCTAACTTTTTGATTGAGCTTTGAGCCGCCCGTAAATCAATCAAAATTCTGTCAACGACATCCAATGAACTGGAGTCCAGTTTGAAATTTCATCGGCACTCGATTTATTTATTAAATTTTGTTTTTGGGCATCGTTGTCGAAACTGAATTTAGTAAGTCATTCTCGTCCAGATTCGAATGAAAAGCACAATTTGTGGCTCCCACAGTCTGCTGCTTTTGTGGTTCCACAACTTTTGTGGCACTCTGAAAAAAACCTAAAACTAAACTCATTTTGGTTGCGCTGTTTTTACCACGCAACATGCAGCTAGGATTTTAATTTTAAGCTTGTCTAAAAAACAAGCAGAAAATAAAAAAGATACACAAACCGAGCTCAGCCAAAGATTTGCAACAAAAAGCACACAAAAGTTCCTGCTGCCAAAATGTATACGCCGAGAATGGGGCAAGTTATCATTAACACCTCGCTGATCCTGTCACAGAGCCCTGCCCCCAATCTCACTCTAGAGTCTAGACCGCTCCGTAAAATGTTAAATGGCAAATGGCTGTGGGTGGAGTGGACCGACGGACCTAGAAAGGTGTTGGCAGTCGCTCAGGGGCGCGTGATTTCCTAATTGATGTGCGGCACACTCTCGCAGCTCTGGTTACGTGGCATCAACATTTATGCGAGGATTTACGCTTAAAATATAAATCTTACCACGGCATTAAGGAGATGCGTGCTCGTTGGCGGGTTTTTGGCCATTACACTTGGAGGAAGAAGTCTAAAGTCTGTGGAAAATCATTTAACTGATGTATAAAAGGAAAATTATTAGCGGAAATCAGTGAACATTGATCTAAGATGGGAGACAATTTATTCCCTAGTCTTAATAAATATGTGTAGACGCTATTGTCTCACCACGTCTTTTTTTGTTTCTCTATTTATTTTTGTTCCTCCCGCTTTCGATGCCACATAAAAAGTGATCGAGCGTCGGTCTACACATATGTAATGTGGCCGTATATTTAGTATTCTTATGGTATTATCTTATGTACCAGTATTGCCGTATATTTAGTATTCTTATGGTATTATCTTATGTACCAGTGTTGCCATATAGGCCACATGTGTTAAGATGTCTTAGAACTACCAAAAGTATAATTTTTCCCTCAGTGTATGTATACCTTAAGTTTCATGCTCCTTTTCTTGATGATTTCGATTTTGATTATGATTTTGTTTACCGTGCCCCATTATACACCCTCTTTTTGTGTATATTTGCTTTTGGGTGTTTTATGCTTTAATGTCCCCCAAAGCTGACCAAGTTATTGGCTTGCAAAACACTATCGTTTATTGAAAAAGTTCCCAGCATAGAGAGAAAAGTTCATCCTCGGGTACCCCGAGGGCATCATTTACTATTATTTCGCATGCTGTCAAAAAGTTGGAGGACCTCTTGCACGGTCCTTGATAAAACTTTTCCCACTTGTCTGGCGAATAATTTATTTGAGTACACAGAGCACCATATAATTTTTACTGTCTGCAAACTATGCATGTTTTATATTAAGTGGAAGTGAAAGAGAAAAACTGTCAACGTAAATGTTTAATTTATAATGTGCAATCGTGGCAACTCACAGAAGGTCTACCTTTTTTTTTTTTTGGGGACATTATTAATGCACATTTATTAGAACGAAAGACTGCAGACTGTTCAAGAGGGCGAGGGAGTGTGCAAGAGGAAGAGAAGAGGGAGGCGATTGTCCATGTGGATAAGCCTCATAGAGGGAGGATATGGTCCATGCGGATAAGGCACAGAGAGATTGCACTGACTGTCCATGTGGATAAGCCTCATATGGGCAGAACACTGCCAAGAAGACCCGCACTGGACACACAGGAAAAAAAAGCGGTTGGCTCGTTGTCGGGCCGACGGATCTTGCCCCCAGTCCTTGGGTCTCTCTTTCTCTCTCTCTCTCTCTCTCTGAGTGTGTGTGTGTGTGTCTGTCAAGGAAAACATCATTTTATCAAACCCGAAACGAGGTCATGTGGGTTTTTCGTCGTCAGAACCAGAATCAGGGCCAAAAACCAAACCAGAAGCTCAGGAAAAATGTTGTATTTCCCTCTGTAACTGCCTCTCTCTCTCCCATTTATTCTGTGATTTTTTTTGCGAAGCATAAAATGAAACTCATAAATTATGTTGCATAAATCACGACACAGCGGTTAGGTGGGGGTGTGGGGGGGAAAATGTTGTAGGGAAGATATGAGAATGCCAAATACATATAAGGGAAAAAATCTACCGCCTGAAATCAATTAACAAATTAATTTGATGCCTTTTTGCAATAATTGAAACTCTCGTCAACATTTATTTGATTGGAGTGCTTCGATATTTGACGCTCGCAGCAAATACTAGCAGTATTTATTTACATTTTCTGCTCTGAAATTCATTTAATAAAAATTGTTGTGCCAATTTTCGTTTTATTTTGCCAGTTTTAAGCAAAATCAAGCGTAATCCTTTTGAGAAATATCATAATGGAAGCATCAGAGCATTTTATTGCATTTCAAGAGCCGACGAAAAAAACAAACGAAGAACACATGAGGCACACGAAAAACACAAATGGAAGCTTAAATATCTTCTTTTTCTGGCTGCTGTCTGCTGTCTGACATGGTACTACTTAAGTGTTATTTATGCAGCATTTTATCCCGAAACTGAAGAGCCAAAAGTTGAATGTACTACAATGGTCCTTATAGACCTCTCGAATGCGAATGCAAATGGATGGAAAACATATCTGCGGTCGGCCAGAGGATAAACCAATAAATTCCAATAAAAAAAGGGATCTGCGTTGCTGTTCTTTTTTTCGTATACATATATATTCATCAGCATTACATTGTGACAATGTGTTTGGAGGGACGGAGCGGGGCGTCTACTTAACGTGTGTGACTGTCATTAATGCCTGCATTTGAGCCACAATACCGCCACTTACCGGATCGAATCGGAATGGCCTCCGAAAAGATATTCGCTGATGCCGCCCCTTGCTATTAATCACAATTATTGTCAGCTAGTCGGCATTGTCGCTTGTCGCTTGCCACTTGTCGCTGGAGGTGGATGTGGAGGAGCAGCTCCGCTCCTGTGTTCCGCCATCTGCGGTCCTGAATCAGGTCACAGCAGTTGTTCCACCGCCGCCGCCGTCGCCGTCGCAGTCTCGTTCCGTGAGCCCCGTGACAAATTGCTTTCAGGCCCTCAAAGTAGGTTACACAGCTGGCACTGTGCCCTGTACAGGTCCCTCTACCCCAGCCAGAACCCAGTAGCACGACTAAATGCTTCTAATTGCTGGCTGGGGCTTGGGGCTTTGTTTAAACAAAAAAAGCAACAACAAAAAACGCATGCAGTGGGGAACATGTTCATTTCGCAATGAGTGGGTCAGATGTAATTGCTTGTGCGGATAATACGGGAGGCGTGAATACTCGTAGACACTGGAAGGAAAATGTTCTCCCATCAAAAATAGATCCCTACCAACTGAATTAAAAATATTTTATATAAATAGTGTGGTAGGAGAACCTAATTCAGCCTATACGGCAACACTAGTACATAAGATAATACCATAAGAATACTACTACATAACATAATAACATAAGAATTCGAAATATACGGCCACACTACAAATGTGTAGACCGACGCCCGATCACTTTTTGTGTGGCATCGAAAGCGAGATAAACAGAAAAAGACGTGGCGATACAACAGTTTTATGCTCTCATAATAGTTGAAAAGAAAATTTCAATCATTTATTTTCTAGTATCATTTCCCTCAGTGTATCCTCTGTGGAAAACAATCAATAATATATGGCCACTGGAAGCCCATATTTTGATTACAAATTCCACAATTGCTAATTCCAAATATTCAGTTTACCCGAAGGCTTTAACCCTGGCTCTGATTTATGCCTCATGCTCTCCGTTCTCCATTAAAATAGAATTTGGTCCTGAGATGGCACCAGCGGGCATGCTTTATTTAGAATATTGTAAATTTAAATCAAGGGTCGCCCCCAAGAAGTGAAGTTGGAAGGTATGTGGCAGGGACCAGCTACTTGCAAGGACATTAACATTTTGCGAGTATTTAAATGCGAGAAACCTCCGACGGCAGAGCACAGCAGGAGATGGCTGGGCTGCCGATGTTATGGCACATTAATAACTAGAATTTGAATCGAGGTCTGGGCGGAGACCTGGAGGAGTGAATGGGAGGCCTGAATGGGTGTGGTGTATTTGAGTATTTTTGGGGGTGCGGCCACCAAGTTATGCCATTAAAATGTCAAAATTTTCAAGCTGCTCCACTCCGACACGCCAAATGAAACATGGCACGCCCCGCAGACACCTACTACACGCCACCCGCCACACCACACCCGCCCCCCCCCCCAGAAAAGAGAATCCCAACCCCCAGAAAGTGTGCCTTGAAGGGTAGCCAAAAGCTATTTAATACAAATTATACCCCGCCATCATTGCAATGCCAAAGGGCGGGGGGCTGTGAAGGACTCTCCGCCCATGGTCCTGTCCCTGTCCCTGTCCCATTTGGGAATCTGCCAGGCACACTTTTTCCTCCATTTGTCTTAGGGAAAACTTTTCTCTCGAGTGGAAAAATGCAAAAAAGAAAAGAGGACATTGGAAAAGTCACAGTGCAAATGTCTTTAATGTTTGCCTTGTTTTCAGCCGACTGAAAATAGTTGAAATGCAATTGCGAACAAAACTTTCCCCGAAGTGACATTTCGAAAGGAACAACTTTATCGAAAGAGAGAGAAAGAGAGAGAGAGAGAGTGAGGAAAGAGAACTTTCTGTGGAAAGGCAGCGCGGAAGTACGGAAGTTATATGGAAAGGAGATTGAAATGGGTGGAAATTGGAACCCATCAATCTGATATCAATGTGGAAATGAGATTGCCTTGAGATTTTTTAACCAACTTTCTTGAAGTTTCTTTCGTACTGATTTTGTTCGACTTAAAGTTTGAGTAGCCTGCGCACAAATCTCTACCGAAAACGGTGTTCAATTAGTTGGGGTCTTAACGAGTCAGCAGTTTCTCAGTCAGGCAGTCTCGAAATATACTAAATTCTAATGACTGCCACATCTTTTTTTCCCATTAAGTGATTTGGCGTGCAAAAAATGGCCAAGAGCACCCTGTCCTATCCTCCTCTCCATCCCAAACAAGACGAAAGTAATGCCAAGAAATTGATATGAATGGCCTCCAACAACAAAAACTTTTCTGCAAGCTGTACACAAACCAATGGGAAAGCAAAAGCAAAAGAAATGAGTAAATAAGCAAGAAAAGGAAAAGCATTGTGTGCGCCAGGTGGCAGAGACCCAAAAAAAAGCCAAAAAAAAACCCTTGAAAGTGCGCAAATTAATGATTATTTGAGGCAGTTTTTCTCCAACAAAAATCTCTGTATAATGCAATCAAAGTTGGGTTAATGCCAGGGGACCAGAAGCCGATAACACAGAATATTAGCAATTTGCCCTAATGTGATGTCTGTGATTGACCCCAGAGGAAAAAAACACACACACACAGAAATTGGGTCTACATCTCCCTAAATTCCCCAATGTATGTCGTGTTTTTTCACTCAAAAATTGCTGCGGCCTTCTTACAGTTTGCTTTTATAATTATTTTATTGATTTTCCACACTCGAATATAATCAAATGTACAAACAAACGTACACACAGCAGAACAGAACAGAACAAATATTTTTTTTCGTTTTTTGGGCTTTTAATGAGATCCCGGGAAGGAAAGAGCTTGAGACGCTTGTGCCGGCAGCAGGGCTAAAGATTTGTGATATCCATTCAGGCGGAAAATGTCTGGAACTCACTTAATTTAACAAGTGCGGAAAACGCGGAGCAAACAGGAAAACGTCGAGACTGTTGAGAGCAGACACAGATATTGGAGAGTGGAAGGAAATAAGGAGAGCAAGAAAGATTAGTCGAAGATTGAGATACACTTGGAAGTTAGTTTTTAAAAAAGCCCGAAACCATTATACTTCATGGTATTGTATGCCTCTACACTATTGAAGAAGAGTTCACAGCAAAATCTCAGAATTCTTAGTGTATTAAACCAGCCAACAAAACCTCAAGCTCGAATTGGTGCCCTGGCCAACAATTTGAGTTGTGAAAGTACTCGAAGTCCTTGCTGATTTTTAACGATTGCTGCCCTGACAGCCACCGTCGGAAGAAGGAGCACATCCTGCAGACGGGAATATCCCCCCGTTTCCTGTGCACGTACATACATGAACATCTACATCTACATGTACATCTGTGTGCCAGTGCTTGCCGGGATTACTGGTTTGCTTATGTACATATAAGTTTAATTATTGTAATGCGCACTCTGGTGGATTAAGCTGCTCCCTCCAGCTCCAAGAGCATATATATGTCCGTACGAATTCATATCCACTCAGGGTTTTGAGTGATGGCTGTGTTTTCAATCAATTATACGCCAAAGCAACTTATTACGGATTTGTGGCAGCAACTAGGGTTCCTCTCCCATTGAATGGGGAAAGCGCAGAAACACAACAAAACCCTGAATAGCTGAAATACCTCGAAATGTAGATGGAATTTCAAGTACTTAGGTGTCATAACAAGTCTAGAGTCTCGCAATGTGCCACAGACAGCACAACATCCAGGAAGTCCATACACAGAGCCATAGAGTGCTGCTGTCTCCCCATGAATAAATTATGCCAAGGCTGAGCACACAGATACGAGTATGTATGAAAAACAGAAAAACAGAAAAGCGTAACAGACAGAGAGGTACCTGTGTTCTTAGAGATACTTGTACACGGATGGCAGACGTGCAGCAGTTTAAAATACAAATGCCCTTAAAGTGGAGGTCGACACACACACGGCGTATGCGCAACATTCGATTGATTTTTTTATTTTTTACCTCACTTAAAGTTTGGAAAACCAGCCCAAACAATAATCAAATATTAATTGGTGTGGGAATTGAGGCAAATAAAATAAATAACAGATAGGTATAAAAACTTGTTTGCTCACCTTCGAGCAAATATTTTTCAGTGTTTCTGTGGAGGGTTTCAGCTGTTACCTTGGGGCCCGCAAACAAAATCAAACTTTTTGAATCACTCGAGTCAAAAGAAAACCAATTTTCGGCATGTTCAAAAACTACTTGAGTATAAAGAAAACCTTGGAATAGGTCTAGGGCTTGGGCTTCGGCTTGGGCTCGGGCTCGGGCTTTCCCTGTCCCCTCGGTCTTTTTGGTTGGATTTTGTTTTCGGTTCTGGCTATTGGGTTCTGAGTTTCTGTATTGGCATTGCCTTGTTCTCTGGCCGTCCCATTGTCACATTTCTATTATGTGTTTGGGTCCGTCGACAAAAGCAGTTGTTGCTGGCTTTTGTTGCCTCGTAAATATCCATTTATCTGCAGGCCTCTCCACCGCTGTGCTGCGTGTGTGCGTGAAACATTTCAATTTCCTAAAGGACCTGCAAGGCATGATGCCACCACCATGCTCTGCATACATGTCCAGCGAAAAAAGAACCAAAACAAAAAAAAACAAGGCCGTCAGAGAGTCTGAGTTCTGAGCCACATCAAAATAGCCGTCGGCCGGCTTTAAGCATTCCATTAAGTCGGAAGACAGAACGGAAGATATATACATATTTTTCTCTCCTCAGGGTTTGGCTCTGTGCCAACAGCAGAGACAGCAACAGTAAGAGAGAGAAAGAGAAGGATCTAAACAAAGGAGAAGAAAAGCAAACGAATTTTTTTGCTACAAAATTAAAAACAATATTTTTATTATGTGTGGCAAAGGGTTGACTGCTGACTGCCTTTGACTGCTCTGCTGCCTAAAAATGTATTTAATTTCTAATATCAAAATATTTTTGCTCTATATATATTTTTACAGTGCGATGTTTTCGATGAGATTGACCTATCGGATTTGTGTTACTTTGAGTGTGGAATCAAGAACGTAAATCATAGTTTTCAGGTAAGTGAGTGAAGGAAGTACCGATGCCGATACCGATACCGATACCTTGCCCATAAAATACTCCCTAGAAATAATTCAACAATACAAAGCCATAAAAATGTAATGCGAAAAGTTGGTCCTGAACATTTTTGGCCTTGCGTAAATATTTTATTTGGCTTAAGGTGGCTCGGCCTAATTAGTTTGGCAATTTATTCGGCCCACCTGTTTCACTTCACTCGTTATTAGCTATTAATTTGGCAAACTTTTAATTACATTTGCCTGCCGACCTCCGTCTGCCTCTGTTCTAGGGAGAGTGAAAGGTGAAAGATGGGCAAAAGTAACTAAAACAAAAAAGAAACTGCTGCTGTCAGGGCAAGACAAAGAAGCAGCCAATTTCTGTGTGTCATCATGCCTCCCGCAGGAAAAGCCAGATCAACATTAAGGTCTATCTTAGGGTTTCATTTTTTATTTCTATATAAACGATATCAATATAGCCACAAAAAGGGGGAAATCCCGAAAAGCCAAGGCGGAAAAACAAAAGAAATCGAAGCAGAATTCATGCCAAATTAGCATAAGTAGGAAAACTCCTGCTACGAACAGAGTCTGCTGCTGCTCGTATTCCATATATATTTATTTAAATTTTGTGCCTTTCTTTCTTTTTACTTTTCACACGAATGCGCAACATTTGATGCGAAAAATTAGGGCGTTTGTGTGTGTGTCTGTGTGTGTGAGGAGAGATCTCGGGGAAATGGAATGCTTAGCCGCCGAGTGGGAGTCTCCGTTGCGTGAACCTGGCCAATAATAAAAATCCTTATATATATCTTATATCTCTTTATAATATAAATAATAAATTTGCCGAACCGAGCGTATATACGCGTGCTCAGGAAATTGCCAAAAGGTTTTCTGTTGCTCTTTCTGATTTTCCCCCCTTCTTCCTTGGGGAAAATGTTATTAGCCATAGGCGACGCCCATCGTCGTTTTTTATTGTCTTTTATCTGCTGCTCCCAATTCAGCAAAGCCTTTGGGGAAAAGCCTTTAAGGTGGTATCCAAGGCAGGAACTTCCTTTTGAAGGGATTCTCTTAAAGCCCAAAAAACTCTTTCTGTCTGCACGCTGCTTAAAGTTTTATAGGGAATTTCACCTTCAGTGCTGCTTAAAGTTTGATGAAGGGAAAAAAACCACAACAATGGCTGGCAGGAGAGGTTATTTTTTGTTCATTCAATTTTTTATGCACACGGAACGGCCACACAAGGCTGAAGAGTACGAGTGGCCTGTCAGCGGCACTAAAACCGCAGCAAACATGAAAATGTATGCCCGGTTGCAGTCGTCATTGTTACAAAAATATAACAGAAAATAAACCAATAAGCAAAGCCTTCAATCAAAACAAATTTCATAGAAAAACCCATCCATAGTATGTATGTCTTCTCTATAAAGTATACAGTGGTTGTAGAGTTCAAATAGATGACATTTTAGACACTCCTTTCGCGTTCGAAAAGCGTTTAAACTTTGTGTTAGACATTTAGGAGCGCACGTAAGCGGCAACTTACCTGCTGGCTGCCACGTGCCACAAACTTTGGCGCACAGCCACATAGAGACACGAGAGACACCCATAAGAGGTTTGTCAGCGGTAAGCGCATTGTTAACAATCCCTTTCCGAATGCGGTTTAAGCCTCAAGACGATTCCCGATGTGCCTCACGGTAGTACTTACTTGACAATGGGAATGGCAATGGCAATGGCAGTGGCAGTGGCACTAGCAATAGGAATGGTTGAGACATGTTGTTTACAGATTGCATTAGGATTGGCTTACATGGCTGTAAAACGGCGTGTAACGTTGCGTATACGCATTGTTCAAGTTGCTCTGAGTAGTTCCTTTGGAACCCTGCACCCTGCTGAGTCGCAGCTTAAGTAAAAGTGGCACAAAATCTACTTTTCATTTGAATTTGCATTTCCATTTAATTTATAGAAAAGCTTCTTTCATTCTGCAGAACTTTTTGCCCTTTCATTCGTCAATCCTTGGGAAAATATTGTTCGTAAGAAAAGTCAAGAGGCTCAGCCGTTTCCATTTCGTATGCCATTGTCTCGCCTTTAAATGGAAATACAAATACAAATTATAATGACCAACTTGTAGGTGTGCAAAATAATACAATTGTTTCCGTCTAACAAGTGGGTTTTAATGAGCTAATCGGCTCGGGGGCAGAGCAGCCACGCACCTTGATGTCTAAGTGCATTTCTGGTTTACTCTAATTAGGTTCCTAATTAACTCAAATTACTGGCACCTTGAGAAAGCGCGCTCTTTTGTGTGGGTGGCTGAACTATTTGCATATCGAAGGGAAGAAGGGGGTGAGAACGAGGACGAGAGCTGTAACAAAGAACATTGTGGTAGAATGGTAGTAATAATTTACGAACTCCACTTAACGAACAATTTTCAAGTGCTTGCTCCCTTCTTGTTCTTGTTGCACGGAATTTGTAATAGCAATCAAGTTGATTGATTGCCTTCACCACGAACACATCGAAGCAGCCAGCCTCTTCGACATCAATTATGCAAAAAGCCAGTGGAGGGCTGACTTTTGTTAATTTCAGACGTAACACACTGCGTATACGCAACGCCAGTCCTCAGAGCAACTGCCTCGCCCCGAAGCATTACTCTTTGCAAATTACGCAGCATTCTCGCCTCTGCTCTGCTTATCCACAAAACTTAATTGATTTCCAGGGCCAGAAAGCCAGAGAGTCGGCAAAAGTTATGGCCACAATCACAAATATTTCCCAAATTGAATACTGGATTTACAGTCTTGTTTCTTGTTTGACAAACATCAACTTGGAGTCAAGAATTGTGGATCAGACTTACCCTGATTGCAGGGGTAGTTAAAAGTGTGGGAGTGTGAAAAGTTTTCAATTCTCTACCAAGAATATATAACCAATTTGTTGAATGTCAAATGACATTTGCTTTGTCAATTATTGTTTGTTAGGCTTCGGATTTAATTAAGGGGTTGCCAAGTCTATTTTGGCTACTGCGCTGCTGCTGGCCTTTATGAATGGGTTGGCTTACAAAGATTAATGAGATATTTCTGTGGAACAAGCCTAATTAATAAATGAATGTGTGTATGTTCTCATAAGTTTTGTCATGTGTTCTATTGAAAGCATTCTCAAATTTAATTTCAGTTTCAAAGCTACATATACAAACATATATATCACACATCGTAAACTTTTTTCATTCATATTCCAAGAAACCTCTTCAAAAGGAAACCCAAATGAAAAGCATATAAAGCCAAGCATTAGATTATTATATTTTCGTTTTGTGCTTTCTTCGCAGTTGGAATATGTATGAAAATGTAGAAACAATCACGACGACCTGTGTGTGTGCGTGTGTGTATGTGTGCCAGGTAATTGTAACAGACAACTCTCCCACCCAGTCCTCTGTCCAAAGGTCTGCCGAAGGCTGTCCTGTCCCCTCACACACACACACACACACACACTCACACACACACATGTCCTTGAACTTTGAAATTTCCCTCAACACAGCGAAAGAGAAACAACTCATAACATTTTAGCCATATAAATGTTTCGTGGCAGACAAAACCAAAAACAAAACGAAAATAAAAAACTCGGGGTGGAAAAAAGTTGCCAAACAACGAAGCCAAGGGAAATGTGTTGATAGTCTTTGGCAAAGTACTTAACTTTAGTCGAGTTTATGTGTTCCTGTTCCTGGCTGGCTGTTCCTCTTTGGCCAATTCCTGGAAGACTCTGAATAGACGATGGCAGGGTCTTCAAATCCGACAAAACGTTTTGTATGAGCTCTCGCTCATAAAAAATAAATATAAATTACTTTCGAGAGCTTTCCATTTCAGCAATTAAAAATCATTAGACTTGCAAATGAGAGACGACTGAGAGAAGAAGCAAAGCCAATTTGAAAGGCAATTAGGAAAGTGTTTCTTCTATTCATGCAGTACGAAATGTTAAAACTAAAACTAAAACTGTAAAGTTCAACCTCTAATTAGCTACATTTTCAGCCTGAAAGATTCCCAATTGCACAAAGAGTCTAAGAAGTAACTTCAACTATTTCCCAGCATAAGACATTCTGAAAGTCCTGGAAAAATGGCAATCTACACTCTTAAAAAGCTATCAACTATTTCTGAGACCAAAAACCATACAAATTTTAAGCGAAACTAATGATTAAAAAACTTTCCAAGTATTCTCCCACCTGAAAAACTTCCAATTGTTCTTAAAGACAACTATTTTTCATACAAAAACCCACAGCTTTGCCATTGGGAAAAATCACCAAACATAGAATTTTTAAAGAACTTTAGAAAAAGTTTCACGAAAATTTCCATAGTATATGAAAACTTTGGTCAAACAGCCGAATGCTTTTTTCCACAAAAGCAGCTATTAAAATTTCAAAAGTAATTTGAGCATTTCTTTTCCTTCGACTCTGCGGTGATAATGAAAAAATAAGCAGGGGAACGTGTGTCTGTCTCTCGGGGGGTTACTAAGAAATAAGCCAACGAATATACATAAACATATATATGTATATATCTGTATCTGTATATATATACAGATATGTACACGAGACGTGTTTCTGGCAGAGACACGAAAACGCTTCTGATGTGCTCGCTGGGGGACAATGCGGCGTATGCGTAATTTGGCTGCTGTTGCTTCTTCTTTGCTTCTGCCTTCTGCCTCTTCCGTTGCTCCTTGTCATGAATATTTTGGTGGGCGCCACTTCGGTGTTTGGGCCTAATGAATTCTGGCATATGTCGCCTTGGGTTTGAAGTGGCACAGTGGTGCACAGTTTGCCCCTAAAAGTACTTTAAAACTGTACATTTGCACCTTGAAAAATTCTTATTAAATATTCAGGCAGCTACCAAGGATGTGCGTTAAAGAAATGTTCAAGTTCACCTGAGAAATATTTACCCAAAGTTGAAGAACTTCCAGGAAAGGGCCTTCCATAGTGCACCTAAAAACTTTCAAGAGGAACTCCTTCACTTTTTGTTGAAGAGGCTTCGGCTTCGGCTTCACCTTTCAGTTGAGTATCAGCCAAGGCGCTCTAAGACTTCTAACCATTGCCTTATGCGATAATCCAGACCACTGTGCATGTGTCTTAGCGGTTTGGTTTCTGTTTGTTTATGTGATTGGAGAGCGCGACCTGCTGAGCCTTCGATATGAGGCTGCGGCTTGTGTCTATAGCTTTAGGCGATTTACGATTACACATACCCACCGAAAATGTAATGCGATTATTTTGGGTGACACACCCACAACACAACAGCTATCCACCGAAACGAGCTTAATGGCTGACATTGACAATTGGAAACCTCCAAGCTGGCAGACGAAGTGTAAATTAATTCTATTATTTAAACAATTAATCGCTCAAAAGGTTTGATCCTTTCCATTTGAATGGCACTCGTTGCGCTTGCCTGAACATCAATTTGCATGTGCAGGAGGTCATAAATTATTTTATTGATTGCAATATTGGAATACGTATATTTGAGCTCGTAAATTGTTAGCCAGAAGTGGAATCTAGAGACCTGCATTGTGTGTCGCCCCCATTCTCCTAACAGTTAGCAACAGCTGTCGTTGCCAGTTTTATATTGTGTTCCGTGCCCCGTTTTTTACGGGCACTCTCTGCCATTTTTCCTCCCTTTTTTTGTCGTCTGCAAATGCAGACCCGCGGCGATGACGATGCCATTGGAGCAGCACCATACACCATACACATGTTAGCAAAAGCGCAAAATTGCAATCAGACACCGTTGCCGAATGGGTCAACACAAAGGACTAACACTCGGTGGGGCACCCACACGAACGAGGATTTATTAGCCCGCAGATTGGTTTCCGACGCCGATAGTTGATGTTCCAAGGTGCCAGACATGGCATAAAAAGTGTGAGAGCACCATCAATAAAATATGAAAATGTGATTAAAAGTGGCAGTCAGAGATGGGGGGACTATCGTCCTTTGAATGAGGAACCCTCAAAGGGACACCTTTTCGTATTTTCCTTTAATTTAAATTCAATTACAGCCAAGGCAAACATTGAATGGCACCGACATTTCCACGAGCATAAACCTCAAATGGCCCCCAAAATAATCGGAAATGAAATGCAGCTGCAGTTCGAATAAATTTTCCAGTTTCCACTTTTCCTGTGGCAAACGGATAGGATATGTGCGGGCTTCGGTAATTGGCGGCTGACTGACAAACGAACCGCACGCGCCGGATTTACGCTTAAAAGCAATTCCATGTTGCAAATGTCAAAGTCAGAGAGTGAGAGGACGGTGCCCCGTGCCTCGGGCCCAGGACCAGGCAACATCCCAGACCCAAGGCACGTGCATTGGGAATCACTTAACCATTGCACATTAGACTAATTGAAAAAACAGGAAAAAAGACAGACATGGGAGACCGACAGAGCGACAGGCCGAGCCAGAGGTCGTTAAAAGGCCACAGTCAGGCCATGAGGTTCGATGGGTGATGGCGTTGCAGCTGTGGTTGCACATTAATTGCAACATTGAATATGCAAACAGGCGGGCGGTGGCAAGAGAACCCATCCGACCGTGCCAGACCACTTTTGATTGCAAATTCCAGGAGCAATATGGATGGAAAATGGAGGCACCAAAAGCACCAACTCAGACTGAGAGTCGGTGTGTGATTAATGCGTTTAAAATGCAATTAGCGTTGTGGTTATGTTTCGACTTGAGGTTGGCGGTTGAGGTTGCTTCTGGGCACAAACATGATTTATTGATGATAATAGGGAAGCCTGAAAGCCACATAGAAAGCTGCATCCGGCTTGAGTCCACTTCTGATTCTGCCTCTGCGTCTGCTCTGCTTCTGCTTCTGGCTTGTGGCCAAGTCCTGTCGTCGCTTTGGCCCCCAAGTCGATTGGCCCGGAGAGCTCACTTTGCTGTCATAACAGAGACCGACATTGTGCGGTTTATGACATGAAGGTGGGGCCAATTGCACTGTCTCCTTCCATCCGTTCTCCACTGAGAGCCACTCTCCACTCAGTGATGTGGTCAGTTGTCGTGTCAGAGCTCCTGACATTGGCATGTCAACCGGTCATTGTCGGAGCTCTTCTCTTGGTTAAGTCAACTGCAGTTGGCACTGAGAGCATTCTGTGGAGCCATGGAATGTGGAATGTGTCTTGTATCGCTCGGAAGACCACATCCTCAAATGCTTAATGGGCATTTCTCTGTCTCAAAAAAGAGAGAAAACTTAATTGCGAAATCTAATTAAAACTGAAATTAATGTGTGTTGAAAACACACACAGTCATAAGTTAGCCGTGTCTAGACAGGAGACCGGCAGTCCATTAAGTCAATAAAATACCTTATTATCCAACAAACTTGACCGCAAAATGCGATAACTTGCGGAGAAAAAAGTGGAGAAAGTGGGGGGAAGACACGCAGGAAAATAATGAAAATATCCCTGTTGTGGATGGTATGCAAGGATGTGACCATCGTCATAAATATAGGGCAGAGAACAACCCCATCATAATCCGCTAAGGTAACCACGACAGAAGGTCGAATGTTGAATATATTAATTATGCTTGCGAGTCTTGTGTGTTGTGGGTGGAGTGGGGTGGGGCTATGGTTATGTTATGGACACTTGAACGAGCTTATACAGCGGTTTGTCCTACTTAGGGGCTTGGCACTGGAATTCGTGTATATATCCTGACCCTCAGCTGGCTGCGCATTATCCTTTAACAGGAATACACACAGCATTAGCATATTAATGAGCCCTCCTCCTCCTCTCAAACAACACTAATAAACCCTCATTTGATTACCCAACTAATAAGCTGGCCCCGTCTAAAGTATCCTTCATGTGTGGTATGTGTGGTTTATGTACATTACGAGTACGCGTACGGCAGTTTCAACTGCGGGCTAAGTGCAAATTAGTATTGTTAAATATTTCGTTGGTGTTTGAGGTTGCTGCCAGCAAAAACAATGAAAGGACTATTCCTATAGGGATCTATCTGTACCACTACTTCTCATGTTAATAGATTCATCTCTCGTCTGATATATCCACTCACATCGTAATTATCACCTCCACACTCTCTTCATTGTTCATTTTAAGTCTGTATTCCATTGTCTCCTATCATCTTACATCCTACATATGCTTGACCGCTCTCTTGATCTTCTCTTGATCCCTCTTTCGATCCCATCTTAAGTCTAAGTCTCTAAGAGTCTCAACCTTCCCCTTTCCCCATCGCATTCACTAATCCCATGTTCTCTTATAGATAATCACACCCACTCGCTCTCTGGTGCTCTGCGCCGAATCCAGACGCGAAATGGAGGACTGGCTGGGCTCTCTGAAGACGGCCACGGCCCCGCAACGTCCACGCGGCGACAGCTTTCTGATCGAACAGCATGACATCCTGTCGAACCACCATCACTGGTATGCCACCTCGCATGCGCGACCCACCTACTGCAATGTCTGCAGGGATGCCCTCTCCGGGGTCACATCCCACGGCCTCAGCTGTGAGGTGTGCAAGTGCAAGGTGCACAAGCGCTGTGCGGCCAAGTCCATTGCGAATTGCAAGTGGACAACGCTGGCGAGTGTCGGAAAGGACATCATTGAGCAGGCGGATGGCATCATTATGCCGCATCAGTGGATGGAGGGGAATCTGCCAGTGTCCGCGGTGTGTGCCGTTTGCAAGAAGACATGCGGCTCGGTGTTGCGACTGCAGGATTGGAGGTGCCTCTGGTGCCGGGCCACATGCCATGTGGCCTGTCGACCACAGATGGCGGTGGCCTGTCCCATTGGACCGGCCAAGCTATCCGTGGTCCCGCCGACAAGTGTGCATTCGATCAGCACCGATGATGCCTGGGATGTGGCCAGCCCCAGGGGCAACTTCTCGCCCCTCCTGGTCTTTGTCAACTCCAAGTCCGGCGACAATCAGGGCGTGAAGTTCCTGCGACGCTTCAAGCAGCTCCTGAATCCCGCCCAGGTCTTTGATCTGATCTCAACGGGCCCGAGTCTGGGATTGCGACTCTTTCGGCATTTTGAAATGTTTCGCATTCTGGTCTGCTCGGGCGATGGTTCCGTGGGATGGGTCCTAAGCGAAATCGATCGTTTTAACATGCATGTGAGTTCCCAAAGGAAACCATACACTCTATCTATAAATTGAATCCTTAAACTGTTCCTTGTTCCCCATAGAAACAATGTCAGGTGGCTGTAATGCCATTGGGAACTGGCAACGATCTGGCCAGAGTTTTGGGCTGGGGCTCCAGCTGCGATGATGACACCCACTTGCCGCAGATTCTGGAACGTTATGAATCAGCCAGCACCAAAATGCTGGATCGCTGGAGCATCATGGTCTTTGAAAAGGCCATTGCAGTCCCAAAGATACCCAAGATGTCGATCACCACGGAACAGGAAGCCATGCTCACCGGAATGGTGACCTCGGCGAACCACCATCTGCGCTTCATTGTGGAGACGAATGATACCCAGACGCTGATCACCTCGACCCGGAACCTTTGCGACACTGTCGACGATCTGGTGGCCCGCATCTCCGAGCACCACAAGGAGGACGAACAGTTGAGCGTCAAGTGCGATATCCTGAAGCAGAAGTTAAATATGCTGCTGGACGCCCTGCAGGAGGAGGAGATGGGGGCCCATAATGGTGATGATTTGATAGCAACCATCAGGAGTCTTATAGCGCGAAGCATTCCATCTGCTCCGGGAGCCAATCCATCCCTACTGTAAGTCGATTTTATTCAGTTTCTTCGATGTCTTCTATCCCTAACTTCTCAAAATTGCTCTCAAGTAACCCCAACATATCAATCGAAAAGACCGAAAAAGATCAAATCAACTCCAAGGAGCGTCGGAATAGTCGATCATTGCGATCCAGCGAGAAGGAGGCCCTCCAATGCCGTGCAAATAGCGTGAAGCGAGCCATCTACAATGTGGTGGAGCACTCAGAGCCAGGACGACCCAAACGCTATCAGCGTAAGCTCTCGATCACGCCCTTTGAGGCCCTCAAGTTGCCAACCAATACGTCTGGCGACTCCACGCCGTGTGGCTCCCCGTTGCCCATAATACCACCCATCAATATTATATCCCCCACGATGGAGACCTCTCGCCTGACCTGCATCTCCCCGCTGCCGGACACCCGCCGTGATTCGGTGGATGAGAGCTTCTTCAACAGCATCAATCTGCCAGCTCCGAGGCAATTCGCGGACAGTCGAAGGAGTTCTGGGGTCGATGTTATCCAAGAGATCGAGGAGGGAGCCAACGGGGAGACAGTCTACCGCATGGGCCGCATGTCGCTCAGTGGCGGGGCCAACATCGACGATTTTGGCAATCGTCTGTCGCCCAGCAGCGATGGAGGCGACAACACGCCCACCGATCGCAAAGTGGACTTCTTGAGAGTGCCCATAATAACGGGCGAACCTCTGGTGGATCCCCTGTCCGACTATCGACCGGTGGAGGTGTTCGAACGCACCTATTACATGACTCGGGAGATGGACAACGCCAAAGACAAGGAGAAGGAGAAGCTCTTGAGTCAGGAGAGCAGTGTTTTGGATGTGGAAAAGGAGGACAACATGCTCACCGAGAAGCAGGCTCTGGTACACACTTGTAATCTGCAGGTACCCGGAATTGTCGTTACCCCCAACTCCCAAAATGTATACTCAAGCGCAAGTTTAACAATCATTGATACCGATACCGCACAAACCACCACTGTACGTTTGCCATCTCCCAGAGCAATGCCATTTCGCACATCATTCCATTGATATTCATTTCCGGTTGTCTTTAACTGTTTTCTAGGAACAATCCTCTTCTGATGAGATGGCCGGTGAGGCCAGCGATGTGCTTTCAGCCATTAGCAATGAGGAATGCAGCGTGGCCTCGGAGATATTCGACAAGCAAGATGCTGGTCAGACTTTGGGCGACATTATACAGGTAAAAGATAACTGATGGCATCATCGAGGCATCATCATACCTCCAATATCCATTGGGTTTTCCATAACAGAATCTCGATGCCAGCAACTTTACGCACATCGATTCGCCTGAAACCAGCGATGAAACAGAGGCCATGCCTGGCGAGAGTATAATGGATGACATCAGCTCCGTGCTGGGCCACGATATAACCTATGCCCTGCAGGACACCATAACCGATGACACCACCACTCTCTGCTCGGAGCATGTGGGTCCCCCGAAACCGCCGCGCAAGAAGTCACTGAGCGCCTTGACCCACACTCAATCGCACCCCAGGAGACGCAACTCCTCGCCGCCCCGGATGGCCAGGCTCGCCCGGATGGACAGCGATGATAATCCACAGCAGTTTGGGTTCGAGAACATTGTCTTTGAGATAGACAATCGATGCGATGATCAGAAGATGAGGGAACCGCCGCGCTACTGCAGCTTGGCGCAGTTCGTGGAAGGTAACGATATAGCGCGTCAGAGCTTCAAGGTATGTCTTAGATCTTAGCTGGGGTTTGCAATTTTAGCGTTTAATTGTATATAGTATAAAGAGTATATATACATATAGAGCTGTTATATGGTGTTATCGGAAGTACTCAGAAATGGCCACTTATGGTAAAATCTTTGTTGCTCTCCGTTTGCTTCTTTTTTCTTCAAAACGTTTTTCTTTTTGTTCGTGTGTAATCGAAACGAAACTTGCCTCAAATCAAACTCTAAACAATCCTGCAAAAACCACCAACCACCACCAACATATATGTAAATCCTGTGCCTCCTGTGCTACTATCCTCGATCGACTACTCTACTACTACTCTCTGAAAATAACCAAAATGAAAACCAGCGTCCCAAAAAGCGCACTTCATTGAAAAAACCGAAACCAACTACAACCACAACCACAACTACAACCAATGAACAATCCTCCAATCAACAGCAGCTAATGCAAGAACGGAGCAACGAAGCAACGAACGATCCAGCAGCAAACGATAAAGAAGACACCGAAGATATTGCAACCGCACAAACCGTACAAAAGCCAACGAATGTGCCCTGCCGTGTGGCATTGCCTGCGAGCGAGGATGAATTGTCCACACAAACGGCGATTAAAATAGAAATACACGATGTTGACTCGACAGCTGTGCGCAATTTGACCAGCAACATGAAATCGACATCGCCCACCAAGAAATCGGGCCATGGACAAGATGTAAAGCGCATTACTTTTGATGAGTCGTGTAAGAAAGAATCCTTTGATGATGTAAATCCCAACTATCCACAGATAAGTGTTGTTGTCAGGCCGCCGACACCGTTGCGCGGCGACTGCATCAAGCCCGTTGCCGTTGGCGCGCTGTCTGCCGCTTCTGCCTCCGGTGGCGGTGGCATGACCATGGCCTGCACTAGCCTGCTCGGCGTTCGCGCCATGAATGCCTCGGAGATCCGTCGGCACTCGAGTCATGCGCCCAGCAGCCTGGCTGTCCGTGAATTCGATAAGGACAAAGATCGCCGACACTCCGGCTTCAATCCCAATCAATTGACATTGGATCCGGAGCATGCGCGCTTCCTCAGCAGCTCCCCAGCGGCCAGTCGCAGGATAAGCTGTGGCAGCCTCTTCAAGGTAAGTCTCCCGTCCATTGTCCCCATCCTCGACCTCGACCTCTACCTCGACCCCCCCCGCAAAATACCCCACATATTTGACTTACATTGGCACTGCATCGTCGGCAAAGCGCGGCAAAGCAAAACAAGTTTTGAAGTATGTGAATCGATGGTTGTGTCAGGCGAGAGCAATTGGTGTCAAGTGCAGAGTGCAGTTCTCATACAGCCACACACTAAATAAAAAACAACAACAACAACAACAGCGACTGTAGGTAAATTGTACTTATAAGAAAACGAAAACCACAACCACCCCACCACCAGCCACCAGAGAGATTTCTGTGATTATATCTGCTGGACCTCCAATTCAATGATTCATCACAACAGGTTTTAGTTTGGATTTACACGAGTTTTGTTTTCGGTTTTATTGGGATTTTGGTAACAACATTTTGTGCGATTGAGGAGAATACTCATGCTCATACTCTTCAAACTATCTACTAGTCAAGCAACATTCAGAATTATTTTATGTATATTAAAAGATACAGGATATCAAAAGCATCTTTTTGATAACGAAAACTCAATTGTAATCGCACGAAATGTATTTCCAAAGACCTTTAATATGATTTGCCACATTACTTCTGATTTAGCCACCGTTACCACGTTTAAGTTCCTCGTAAAATTATGAACCACAACAAAATTAAAACCGAAAAAAAACATCCATGTATATGTTATACATAAAGCACAAAAAAACAATTGGTACGTATTTCAAAATTATGTCAAAACTATATAAACTTATGATTTGAATATACTTAACCTTCGAACAAAACACACAGTCTACAGTCTACAGTCCACAGTCCACATAATGTACTATATGCATATAAACACGAACAATTTTAAAAGCAACATCATACTAAATGCATTTTCTTAGAAGAAAAACCAAAAGGTTGCCACGAAACGGGGCTATGGATTGTTCAGAGTTCGGTTCTTTGTGGTCGCCGAACCAGATATTCGCCTGGCCACACTGGCGCTTATCAGGCCGCTGATACCTCTGGTAAGCCCAGTCCCACAGCCGGGTAAAAGGGATCTCCCAATATTGATCCCCAATCGTTTCTGCGTTCCTTCGTTCCTTCGTTCGTTCGTTCGATGTGTAATTCCCCCCAGCAAATGCCGCAAAAATACCGAATCTATAAAACTAATTGAATGACCCAAAACTTCGGTGTAGCCGAGCTGTGAAAGCCCTTTACAAAAATGCTTCTAAATGTACAAATTGTCCGTATTCATTGAAGGCTTACTTTTTTTTACCAATCAGTGAAGGTATTTTTTGTAAAGGGTAATCAAAAAATGTGAAAATCCTCTGTACAAAGCGTCTGTTCCAGTTCCAGTTCCGTTCCAGTTTCCACAGCACCTGCGTCAGTTCCGCTTTTGAGTAGTGTTGCAAAATAACCAATAAGTAAACAAACTCTGTTAACCAACACTTAAACTAACAAACCAAATAAACCGACAAAACATGTAGCTTCTGCTTACCCGCTACCTATCCAACCTACAGCTCTGATTTTGTTTGACTTTATGATTTATTTATATGTTTCAAGTAGTGCGCTATGAACTGTAAAACGCTCTATCCTCTGTCTCTGTTACTCACTCTCTGTCGCTCTCCTCTCTCTCTCTCTATCTCTCTCAAAAAAGTACTACCAACCCTGCGAACAGTAATTGCAAGTCACACAACACTGGCACACTCACCACCAATCACAATCACAACCACCAACCACCACACACAGAGTTTTCACACTCGATCACATCCACATGTTTCTTTGTATCGTAGTTAGTGCTGACTTTCCAGTTGCTCTTTGACACGTACTCGATACTTCGCCCTGCAGTGAGTCCCCCATGTAATCGATGTCTCTCTCTTGCAGCCGAACGAAGCTCTGCCCAATCTGCAGACCCTCAAGGGCTCCAAATCGAGCCTGTTCATGGGTTCCACACTGTTCGGCTTCGATCACTTTGCAGCTGGCGATAAGGACGATAAAGCCGGCAAGGACAAAGAGAAGACTCCCACCGAGGAGACAACTCGAAAGTTACCCATCATCAATCCATTGGTTCGACTGCCCAATTGGCCAAGTAAGGATCCCTTAGCCAATCTCTCCCCCTAAAGAGATTATCCATTTGTTTACTCCTCATTAGATCTCGCTAATGGTGGTGGCTTCATCTCTAAATGTCTCCTAGCCAATGCCGATACTTTGTGTGCCGCTGTCAGCCCACTGATGGATCCGGATGAGACCCTCCTGGCCGGCTACCATGAGAAGTGCGTAATGAACAACTACTTTGGAATTGGTATCGATGCCAAGATCTCACTGGATTTCCACAACAAGCGCGAGGAGCACCCAGAGAAGTGCCGTTCCCGTGCTCGTAATTACATGTGGTACGGAGTCCTTGGCTCCAAGCAGCTGCTCCAGAAGACCTGCAAGAATCTCGAGCAGCGAGTCCAGCTGGAGTGCGATGGACAAAGGATTCCCCTGCCAGAGCTGCAGGGCATTGTAATATTGAACATTCCCAGCTTCATGGGAGGCACCAATTTCTGGGGCAACACTAAGAAGGACGACATCTTCTTGAGTCCCAGTTTTGATGATCGTGTGCTCGAGGTTGTTGCTGTCTTTGGGTCGGTGCAAATGGCCGCCTCTCGGCTGATCAATCTGCAGCACCATCGCATTGCCCAGTGCCAAAGTGTGCAGATCAACATACTGGGCGACGAGGAGATACCCATTCAAGTGGACGGCGAGGCATGGCTACAGCCACCCGGCATGATCCGCATCCTACACAAGAACCGCGTACAGATGCTCTGTCGCAATCGGAGTCTGGAGCTCTCCCTCAAGAGCTGGCAAGAGAAGCAGCGTCAGCATAGCATCTCGATACAGAGGGATGCCTCCTCCACCGCTTCAGAGCACGCAGTATCCACGGATGAGGTGATTTCCGAGCGGGAATGCTATGTCCTCCTCAACTTCATCGAGGCTGTTAGCTCTCTGGTCAAATGGGTCAAGTTCTTGATCATCTCCCATCCGGCACTCCAACATGATCTCTATTGCGTGGCCTGTCGTGCCAGTGAGGCCCTGGAGAGCATTCATCCTCAGGGGAAACTCCTCGAGGGTCCCTCTCTTCGCACTAAACTGGTGGAGGTGATTGATTCCTCACGTCAGCTGTATGACGATGCTTGTACCTTGCTCCGAGATCGTGGACATAGTCTTATCCTAAGAGAAGACCTGGAGACGAAGCTGAGTGCAGCTCTGGCCAACATGGAGATGGAGTTGAAGAAATGCTCGGTGCAGAAGTGCATTGATGGCAAGCTACGGGCATACTTTAATGTTCTGGCGCCCAACGAGGAGGTGAGCTTTGACGGAAACTCATTTGATTACACTCGTAATTGTAATCTCTTATTTATAACCCTCCAGCCCGATGGTCGTCGCAAGTCCAGACCCTTCTGGGTACGCCTACGCTCTGGGTCCACAGCTGGGCAGCAGCAGTTCAAATCGCCCATCAACAACACCCGCGAGGCGGCCAACAATTGGAGTGTCAACGAGGTGGTCACCTGGCTGGAGACCATGCAGCTATCCGAGTATGTGGACAGCTTCCTGAAGAACGATATTCGCGGCAAGGAGCTGCTCACTCTGGGTCGTCGTGATCTCAAGGATCTAGGGGTGGTCAAAGTGGGTCATGTGAAGCGCATACTCCAGGCCATCAAGGACCTCAGTGAGAATTAAGAATTGCATTATGTATAACGAATGGTTCCTGTTGTTAAGAGAGTTAAGGATACGCGAGTAGTGAAGGTGTACAACCGGCTAGTACAAAGAAAAACAGTCTTCGAAACGTGCTCTTAGAGTTGGAAGAGAGGTGGTATATGATATATATAGATATATGTAGAGGAGAGTGTATAAAGAGACAGTGTACAGGGAGTGTTCAGAGAGTGGATGGGAATGCTAATTTTTTTAGAGGGGACAACCAATGCATACAACAATCATTAATTTATAGGCTAGCTTAGCTAATGTCATGGGTATGCGGGAACCAGAGCGAGAAACGAATGAAAACGACGATAACGATAAGAAACGATAAACGTAAACACTAACGATACCGTTTGCCGTTTATCGTTTACATGCTAAAGCATAGCTGAAGATTTCTTCAAAAAATACTTTTCGGAAGAGACTTGTAAAATAATGTTCTGCTCTTAGAAATGTAAGATATCCCCATTGGAAAAAAACGATGTAATTTCGATGTTTTATGTGTACTTATGTCAAATTCAAGAATTACTCAACAAATAATTGGCAGTTAAACGAATTTAAACGTAGTGGCACCTGCAAATATTCAATAACAACAACAACCAAGCAGTTAGCTCTTAAGTGTTTAATAATTCAGACCCTAAACCTGAACCCTATCGAAATAGATGAACCCACAGATACTCCGAGCACTTGCCTTTTAAACCTTGAACCTAAACAAACCTTATCAAGTAATCCCCAGATAATCCTCTAACCTTATGACTAAAACACAAATACGATTCTAAATTTAAAAGCAATTTAAATTTTACCAATGCAAAATCCCCAGGAATTCCCAAAAACCAAAAAAACATCTTAACGTTATAAATATACTTATACATATACTTGTACTTATATATATGTAGTTATTGGAAACTAAATTTAAATGTTTACCCCCTACTGATGTTAACCTTATGGGCATATACGAGAACCACAACTCTCGTAGAAGCTGCAACAAAGAAAAGTCTGTTAAAAGTGTCATTTTTTGTGGTAACCGAAAGCAACTCTAACTTTTTTAATTTAAATGAATTTAGTTGTTAGGTCCAGCAACGTTTTTTCAAGCATAAGTTTAGGTAAGAACCCCCCTCCCCCTGTGCGGAGTCACATTCCCTGGTGCCGGATGCCGGGGAAGACCCCCCTTTAAACAAAAGAAAATTCATTTTTGGTACTATATACAAAGATATGGTATAGAAATTTAGCTAGCATTGGGAACACGGAATTGGGTGTTCGGAAAAACCTTTTTGGTATACCTTTTAATTGTTTAATTTTAAGTGAAACTAATGAAAACAACACAATTTTTATCAAACAAAAGGAAACGTTTAATTATTAAGAACAAAATTGTGCTAAATATTTTGATAAGTCAACCCCCCTCCCCCGTTTCGTTTAACACTTTCTCTTCCCAAAATATACTACATAATACATATATAGCTGCATAATGAGTAGGTTTTAGGCAATCCACAGATCTACATGTCCCCCTTGTTGCTGCCCTTCAAACGCTTGCTCAAACGCCTCCCATTGAGTGAGCGTTTGAAATGGCATAGCGCCAACATCCTTAACAGATCACTTGAGAGACGTCTATAATATTATATTTTTTGATATATAAGTATAAATGAGCCCAGACCAACTCGATTGATTTGTTGTAATCCCAGTAAGAATCCTTGTGCCATTTCTTCTGTCTCCCCTCTGTCTGTGCACCACTAGCAATGCCCATGATTTCTAAATATTCTGACACATATTTGTGAAACTATTTACGCTTACGATTAATCTAAATAAAACAGAAATCAATTTCAAACCATAAACTAAGTTTAAACAAACAAAGATTATAATAAAACAAACAATTGGCATAATACGAAAATAAACTTAAACTAAAATTAAAAACTAAACAAGAAACAAACGAAAACACATTTAAAACATTTTTTCGACACATGTATTTTCGAGCAAACTTTAAGAAACTTAAAAAAAAAAACTAAATGCAATCATAATACAATTGAAAATAGTTTTAATTTATATATGCTAAAGTATATACATATATCTGATCGGCTCTTAGTATTTTCTGAATACCAAAAACTTATAAGTTTGATCCATTATCGAACTCTGATCATTTCTCCTTAAGTTTAATTTCAAAATACTGTGATAACAGCTTTCTATATTCCTGTAACAAAACAAAGAAATCTAAAAAAATCTTAAAAAAACATAAAATACCTAATATAATAATTCATAAAGTGCAATAATAACTGAACCCAAAGTCTTATAGTTCGTCTACAATCAGTAAAATTAGGTAATGCCTATGTAAACCATTTACCAGCAATAAGTGTTTAACAAAGTGTCTAATTAATTAATGGAAATTCAAATTTGAAAACCCAAAAACGCAAAAAAAACCCCAAGCAAATGTATAAAGCTGTCTCTCTGCAAACATATTTACAGTCCCAGATAACAACAGAAAAAACCGATGATATTGTAAAGTTAAAAGCAAAGCAGATAAATACAAATATTTCCTACCCACAATAATACAGCAATTATAATAGAGAACATTTTCTTGAAGAAAAACTTAATACCAGCAATAATAAAAACCAAAACACAACAAAACATTTAGTGGTTTTATTTTGGAGTTGGAGCAGTTTTAAGGAAAAGTATTAATATAATTCCTCAAATTCCCTGATTTGTCCATAGTGGGGCATCCACTTCCACAAGGATTAAAGGATCCTGCAGTAGACTATACTTTTTCCCCATTTAAAAAAGCATTTTGTAAAACGTTTATATGGATTTTCATTTATTTGATTCATACAATTTTTATAATCATTTTTACCATCACTTCTTTTTGTTTTCGTTTGGTTTTTGCTTGAGTTTTATTATATATGTTTTCTATTATATGATTCTGTTACTTCTTCGTCCAAGTACATATATAATTATATTATATCGTGTTATTTAGCATTTCTATCAAGGCTATTTGGTGTGCCTTTCTTTTATGACAATTTCAGAAAAAATCATCAATCGGTTTTGCATTTTTTATTAATTTTATATAATGAGGCTTTTGTTTTGTTTTGTTTTCTTTTGTGTTTTTTATTTAAAATTTGAGGCGCTTCGAGGCGTGAAAGTCAAATGTAGTTCTCATTTTGGAATGTCTCAAACGGAAATAGACTTTTGTGTGACCCTCAATATAAGTAGTTCTAAAAATGTATGTATATTGGTTTTTTGAAGAAGCCTTTTTTGTGGTGCGCCTTTGGTTTCCGTTTTTGTAGTGGGTATACTTTGTTAGGGTTTTAGTGTTTTATTATTTCTCATTTCATTTCCTTGGTAAACAAGCTAGAATACATGTCAAGTTCAAGTTTGTTCTTAAGTAGATTCATATTAAAGTTGCCTAAAATTTGTTAAATACGATAGTTTAAAACTAAATGAGTGTCAAGTGTTCTACTTGGTTTTTTGTTTGTCTTTTATATCCAACTCTAACTGGAAATATAATTCAGAGTTTGTGTGTGCATTTTCCTGTCTTTTTTGTTTGGGTTCTTTTTGAATTTTTCGAAGATTGCCAGAGAGTGTCGTTAATTAATTCTTAATCTTTGATCTCTAACTAATGCATTTTTGAGTGGTTCGAATCGAATGAGAATTAATAAACAAATACATTTTTGTTCTGGAACGTGGGGGCACTTGTAATATCTTGTAACTATTCATAGGGTTTCTGTAATCAACTCATCATTTTCAACTAACAAACAGGTCCATTCATGAAAAACATATAAAAAATATTCAACTGTTTAATAAATACCATTGAACTGTCTTTCTCAACCTTCGCCTTCGCCTTCTCCTTGTTCTCTTTTTTTGTGATTTTAGTTTTTTATTACTATATTCTTTGTATTAAAAAATATATAGACAAGCAACAATTAAGCTCAATACTGAAGTTAATCACACAACTTATGGGTAATGAAATTTTAACTTCAGCTTACAGGGTACCCCATACAGGGTGTACCTTTTCTTTTTTGGTTTTTCTTTTAGATGTATAACATTTAAGCATTTCCAGTTTCGCGAAGGAAAGTGATGTCTGGCAGATACACATGAGGAAACGAAATCTAACAAAATTCCCACACATCGATCGTCAATCATCTCAATCATTTCTCAAAGCTATGGCCCTTCGGGAAGCATTTGTTTTCAATCAATTAGCGCTAAACTTTTAATCAAAATCTGAATCTCTATCCTTCATATTCAGACATACATGTAGTTATAGTTATATAAGAAATTTACGTATGTATGTCTGAAAACTAGTTTCACAGCTTTACAAAGCATTATCCTGCATCGCATCCTCTATCTTTCCGTGTGTTTGTAGTACTTTAATTTATTTCCTATGTGAGTGTTTTCTTCGTTTTTCTAACCATCATTTGCCATTTCATTTCTGTTTTTTCTTTTAGCCAAAAATGTATCTTAAATTATTGTTAATATCATCTTTTAGTTTTTGTTTTGTTTTGTAATTCATGTGCAAAATCTATTATCAACTTTCTATTTTGGTTTTTGGTTTTTGACGGATCAGCGTAGATCACCTTTTATGCATTACCCAAATATACGGCTTGGTTTTTGCTCGATTAATGAAAGTTACAAAAATGTGAGATATATTTCGTATTCCTGCTCGAATATGGCCTCACTTTTTGGACGGGTCTTTGCGGTGATGTTTGTCCCATTTTATATATTTACTTTTTATGATTGCATGCTGTTTTTCGAAATATTGCAAAGTTCTCTTGGGTTTTTCAATGCAAGACAACTGTATGATGTTTTCTTTTTTTTGTTTTTGTGGGGAAAGGCAGTGAAAGTGTTTTATAGAAATTAATTTGAATAGGTTCATGCAGATTCATGATATAGTAGCTGTGAAATCAAAATGTTCAAGCATAGTCAAAGTGGGGGATTTCGCATAGCTTTTGGGTATTAGAGAGAGAGTATTTTTCATATATGTTTAGGTATTGCATAATGTCATTTTTGTTTGTAGGCTGTATTACGTATTAAAATTGCTTTTCATGCGAGTGTCTGCCGCTGTCGCCTAGACACTCTCCTCCTTGCTGGCGCCGCTGCCCCAGAATCGATCGAACCGGTCGCGTGCCTTCTCCAGGACCTCGGCGGCTGTGGTGCGAGCCGTCGATGCAGTGCCCGTCGATGAGGACGATGACATGACCTGATCCTGCGGCTGATCCACCGGCTGCTGCTGCTGCTGGCGCACAGCCCCGCCTGGAGCTGCATGTGGCGTCAGGGTCTTGCCATAGACAGCACCTCCACTGGTCGTAGGACTGGACGACTTCCAGGCTATGGGGATGGCAGTGGTTTGAGAGGTTTGGATAGGGGGGGAGATAGTTTTGGAAATAGTGTTTATGTTACGCAAGGATCTACGTTTGTTTTTCGATACGCTATGTGATTGGCTTGCACTTTTTTAGGGGTTTTTTTGGGGGGGGGTTTACAGAAAGGCGGAACTTTGCATTATATTTACGCTTATTGAGAGGTTTTGGCTTGATTTTTGCTGGTGTTTTTTTTTGGGTTTTGAAGAAGTTGAACGTTGGCTAACGATGATTTCGATTTTGGTATTTTGATGATGGTTTTGTGAGTAGCGATACATACATATACATATACAGATACATATATAAATACGAGTTAATATATAAATATTTGTAAAAGCGATTCGACTTGGTTTGGTTTTTATGGTATTTTTTGTTGGTTGACTTCGTTCTTTTTTTTTTGTTTTGCTGATACTTTTGTTATGGAAGTTTTTTGCGTTTTTTATTGAAGCGTGCTTAATGGCTTACCGTCCATTTTAGCCTGTTCGGTTAGTTGCGGCGGTGCCGATTGTGGTGGCGGTGGTGGTTTCTCCACCGGTGTCGATGCTTTTATCTCGCTCTGAGGTCGGCTATAGTTCTCCCCTGAAAATGGATTCGATTTCAGTTCAAGATATTCCACAAGTAAGGCCCAGGTGTATACTCTACCATCTTTGACATTCTGGGTAACCGTGAAGGTCTTGCCCGTGTCCAGGGGCACTGTCCAGTTCACCGGATCGGGTGAACGCATTATGATCTGCTCCGGGGACTTCACCCGGGTGGGCTCTGGCGGCGACTTGACCAGAGGCTCCTCGGGCACCTCGGGCACCACTGGCGGCTGTGGACTGCAGCTGGAAATGGAAATTGCAGTCTCACGACCATCCTCGCCATCGTCTGTTGATTTTTGCAAAATATCCAAAGAGATATATCAATTTTGGTCATGAATTCGTTTGTGGAGCAAGTGAAACTATGAAAATAACTTGATTATAGGCGCATTTCTTTATGTTTGAGTTATATCTTTATATCGTATATTCTGCTGCAGCTGTAGAACTTCATATATATCTTCTTTTTTTCTTTTTTTTTTTTATTGTTAAGCAAACTTTGTGATTGAGTTTTTACTGGTTAGTAGTTGTAACAGAAAATCGGAAATGAATATCGTAGATCAAACGAAAAATGTTAAGGGAACTCAGGAGAACTCAGGTATATTAAGCCGGAAGCTTAAAAGGCAACAAAATTGTTAGTAGAAATTAATCAAAAAAAAATTAACAGAATTCTCTTGTTATTTTTTTCTTTTTTTGATTTTTTGAGATTTTTATAAAGCGCACAACATGAACGAACGGCATGCCACAAATACACAAACAGACACGCAACATTTAAAAGCGTGGAAGTTCTATAAAATGCAGGGAAATCAGGGGGGGGAGGGGAGTAAAGTTTTTCAGTTTTCTTATGGCTGTTATGTGTTGGGTGAAGAAATGTAAGAGGCAGAGACGACAGGCAACAACGACGATATCGACGACAGCTTGGGAAAGTAGTACCTCATATAAAAAAATACCCCTCCATAATAATTCACAAACCTTTTTCGAAATTCATTTATATTCTGAAAATCTATCTGGAAAGTTGTGTAGAATGTAGGACCTATAAACTTGGATATAGTTATTGATAAAAATGTTGTTTACATCTACATATATCTAGATCCTGTTACATTTTTCCAGCTACTTGCTAGAATATATCTCGTTTCTTCTAGTGTCTGTGTCTAGTATTGTGTTCAAGTTTTTCACTGTAGAATTATGGTATTCAAAATCAAACTATGTATAAGGAATCTCTAAGCTAGTATGATCACTACTTTACATACAAAAAAGAAAGGATAGTAGAATACATAGAGTACACAGACAATAAAATAGAGATTTAAAGCCACAGAGAGAGCACAAGGAAAAACTACAAATGATGAGACGCATAGTACTATATATGAAAACGATCTTAATACAATATATACATAGACACACGGCTGGGATACACAACATTTACAAACATTAATGACGACAACAACTAACATTTATTAACAATGCATTTTGCTCTTTGCTTTTAACCACAATTGTTTGCTATATAAGAATTTTGGGGGAATTTTACTTCAATTTTCATTGAATATTCATTTTGTTGGTGATTTTTGTGATGGGCCAGTGGAATAACGAGGTTACAATACAATTTTCAACGCAATTTTCTAAACTACAAAATGTTTACTATATAATTTCTAATGCCAATCGATCTAAGACACACACATGATTCCACATGGCTCGGGCTTTCAGAACACAAAACATTTATTGGGTTGGGGGTGGAGGGCTGTATCTAATTGTGGAGCCCATTCTGATGCCAATTCGGTAAATGATAATATGGTGTACAAACAGTTTTGGTCAAGGTGTAAAATGCTCAATTATTAATAGCTTTTTTTTTTGAGATAGCTTTTTTTTTTAATTTTACAAAAGTTGCAACACAAACATTTCGCGCATCAGATGTCATTTTACAGCATTTTCCGTATATATTTTATGTATTTTTTGTTTACTTTTTGGGATTTTTATTTGAAGAGATTTCAAGATTCAAGTTTTCAGTGAAACTTTACTCACTTTCAGCCAATTTTCTATCCTGACCTGGTACCGTGAGCCGTTTGATGTTGATGGTTGCAGGCCGGATGGGATTTTGAGACGAGGATGCTGATGCTGATTGAGGAGATGCTGATTGAGCTGTTGATTGAACAACTGGTTGAGACTGGTTGGTGCCTGCTGTGCCAGGGCCAGTGCCAGTTGCTGCTGCTGCTACTGTTGTTGATGTTGCTGCTTGTGTTTTGTCTGATGTTGCAGCAATCTTTTGTTGCTGCTGCTGTTGTTGTTGTTGCTGTTGTAGTTGCTGTTGCTTTTGCTTGTTCTGCTGATTTTTGACACTATTCGTCTGACTACCGCTACCAGCACCAACAGTACTACCAAAACCAATGCAACTAATATTCGATCTATCTTTGTCTGTCTTACGCATTTGCTGTTGCTGCTGCTGTTTCTGCTGTTGCTGTTGCTGTTGCTGCTGCGGTTGTCCCGATGTTGCAGATGTGGCAGATGATTTCAGAATTTTGTTGGATCTGCTGGGTCCATGGGCTGTCTTGGCTTGGGATGTTTGTGATTGATTGGCATGAGGCTGATTAGCATTTAAAGTTGATTTTGTTGCAGTTGCTGTTCGGATTGCTGTTGCAGTTGCAGTTGCTGGCGGCGCAGAGGCTATTCTACCATTAGGCGGTGGCAGGGAACTACTTTTAATGCGGGATTGGAATGTTGTGGATAGGGTGGCTATAAAAACGTAAGCAAGTTTTCGGTTTTTCGTTTTGGATATTTTTCGTCGTTTTTGTATATATTTTTTTTTTTAGAATTATTTTTAAACCGAAAACAAAACGCACATGAAAAAAATATATTGTTAAATGTAGGTATTTTTTATTATAAAAGTTTTTGTTTTTTTTTTTTGTTTATGACGAATCAAGAATGCAATCAAAGCAGAGACTAAAGAAATGTCCATAAAATCATAGTTTCAAAATAAAGGAAAAATCTTTCAAAAACAAAATTAAACAATAATGAAAATCTGTTAGTGAGAATACGTTTGAACACGTTAGTTTTTGGTTAACAATTTCTAATTGTTAGTAGTACTGGAACGATGGGGATTCATTGTTGGCTGAGAATAACTCATTAGTTAATACTTTTCCCCTTTTTATGCATATTTATATTCATATTATTAACAAATATTACACAATATCTAGGGCTGGTTCAAAAGCCAACAACGTCGCACACTTAAGGTTAGTTTTTGCTTGGGGGAGGAACGGAATACAAATGAAAAAACAAAAACAGACATAACAACACTCAACTGGAACTGTTAGTATTACTTTAAATTACTTACAATTAAGTTTAATTGTTTTATTGTTTTAGTTTTTGTTAGTTAGTTTTGTTAGTAGTTTGGTTCACTTCAACATGCTAAGAACTATAGATTGTTATTATGTTACTCGAAAGACCAATCAAACGCTTCATTACAGAGAGAACAATGAAACAGAACTCAGGAGGGGAGGGGGGAACAAAACTAATATAAAACAATGGAAAACTGCATGACCAGAGACTAAAACTAACATAAACAGAAATGTTTTAACTAAAATTACTGCGTAATGATTCTGTAACTATTTTAGTTGTTAGTTTCGTTAGACACTTATCTAGTTTGTCGACTGATTGACTAGAGGAGAGTTGTGTTCCAAAAAACGTAACTAAAACCAGGAACAGAACTTGCAAATCAAAAACCAACGAAAAACCAAGGAATCTAATCAACACATGACATTATGCAAACTAGGTCTAAAGTAAGTTCCAAACTAAAATAAAAATAAAGGCAATGAAGGCCTCGTTACGTCGGTTTTTGGTTTTTTGTTTTTGTTTCTTCTTTTTTTGGGGGGGTGGGGATATGTGGGAATGCTTTGGTAGTGCTGCTCTATTTTTGGACTACTTACATGGGCGTGTCTTACGCTCGCTTCCGGTCGCTGTCGTGCCTGAAGTTGGTGTCTTTTTGCGGCTCGCCGGAGGGGCCTGCGAGGCCGACCGTATCTGTCGCTTCGGGGATTCATTCTCAGCAACGCCCGGACCCACCGATTGGGAGCGTGCTGCAGACACATCGCCCAACATGGACACACACCGAACAGATGAGGATGGTTTCGTTTTCGATTTTTGGTTGTATTTTTGTTCGTTTTCGTTTTTTATTTCATTTCGTTTGGTTTTTTGTATTTTTTGAACGATTTTTGTTGTATGGTTGGTGGTGGTGGCGGTTTGATTGATGATAAAAGTACGATTTGGTATGTTTTAATTTCAAAAATTCGCATTTTGGAAGAGATGTTCTTAGTTTTGTATGATTTTTGTTCTCTCTACTGGTGAAGTTTTTGTGGTGGAGTGGATTATTGTACAAGAGAATGTGTTTTAAATATAAGATACTACAAATTAATACTCATTTAACTCATTAAGCTCCCAATTTTGGCAGATTTATGGTCTTAAAGTGAGCTTGGAGTGTAGTAAGATCAAATATTTGGATTTCTAGCACCTCACAATGTTCGAAAACGATTTTTAACAACCTCTGTAGCCTGTAAACATTGCATACTTCAATCGCAGCCTAAAATGGCATTCAAATTATGGTTTAAATTGATCAAAAGTAAAGCCACGAACCCAAAAACTTGTAAATTTAAGCCCAGTCTTACTCACATAATAAGCTACCTAATCGGCAATTTAAAAATTTGCTATTAAATATAATACTTTGAATTTTTCAATTCTTGCGTAAAGTCTCAAAAAAAATCATCCTGATCTATTCCTACTCTAAATTTTCAATGAAAATACTTTAAACCACCCTTTACATATCACTTTAATCGCATATTTACAACCAATTGTCAACCTATCTTCAAAAAACAATGAAGCAATATATACACCGATATAGCGATATAAACATGAGGGCCACACATCGATCGATGTAGCCATAACATAAAAATAAAACAAGGGCATAGGCTCCAGTACTTACAACTTTTGAATGTAAGTATCTGCAAAATGTTCGCTACAAACATGTTTCTTAAATGTATAACATGATTCCAAACTCTTTTTTCAAAGTAAATAGAAATGTAAATACTTCAAACAATGAAACTACATAAAAATCTGGTGCAGAAAATCTCATAGTCCAACAAGTAGTCTTCGGTGCACACTCGAAAAGGATGTGAAACAAATTCGAATCCTTCGGAAGGAGTGGAATGGAAAATATACTTATGCAAATCAAATGATTGAAGCATTTGAGCAAACTATGGCAAAAAACGGAAATCATAGGATAACAGGGCGTATACTTATTGTTTGGAGCGTGTGTACAATTGTTTGTTCTGTGACAGCTTCTGCGTTGCACTTATGGGAGTGTGCATTTTTTGTGTACTTGTGTCATGTTGTTGCTTAGAAAATACATTTATCTATTTCAGCTATGGTTAAATTTTGTCGGTATAGGATGTGTATATATGTACAGTGGCTCAAAGCTGAAACTATGCAGTGTCAAATAAAATGTTTAAGGTGGTACAGATTTTAAACTAGAGGAAAAACAAAAAATGTTTAAACGCCAGTTTGTTGTATGTTTTATCACAGTTAAAAAAGGAACTTTATTTGCTGATTAAATATTGCTCAGTTTTAAAAATAAAATAAAAACTTAAAATATATCGTAAATACAGGTCAAAGCTGAAACTATGCAGCCACAAACTAGTTTAATATTAGTCGAATAAAAGGTTAAACAGGTATTTTAATACTTAGTATGCAATCCCTTAACCTTTATTACGGCTTTTAACCTACAATTAAAGGAAGAGACCAGCTTCCAAGTGCTTTCCGGGCTTATTTTGCTCCATTCCTCCAGCAGAGCTTTTTTAAGGTCGTTTTTGCTAGAAATCCTGTGTTTCTGGATGTTTTTCTCCAGCGCAGCCCACAAATTTTGAATAACATTTAAGTTTGGAGACTGGACTGGGGGAATCATCAAGTGGGGGCAGTTCCAGATAAGCCAGGACTGTCCTATTCCGGACGAATGTTTCGGGTCATTATCCTGGTAGAACCGGAAATCAAGTCGGATTCCTAGTTTCTCGGAGCTTTAGTGCAAATTTTCTTTGAGAATATTGAAGTACGTGAGCTTATCCATCGTAGAGTCAATAAAAGCCAAGATTCCGACGCCGGCTGCGGAAAATACATACCCATACCATGACACTTCCTCCGCCGTGCTTGACTGTCACTTTTACGTGTTTGGATCCAGCTCAGTATTGGGCTTTCGCCACACAAAGTTCCTTCCGTCGGACCCAAAAAGGTTGAATTTGGTCTCGTGTGCACAAATTACGGAATTCCAGAACTCCAAATCTTTGTCAAAGTTGGTTTTTGCGATCGCCAACCTTGTCCCTTTGTTCTTCAGTCGTATGAAGGGCTTCTTTCGGAGTACTCGGCCATTGAAGTCATGGTTGCGCAGAACCCGGCGCCCAGTTTCCACACTGCAGTCCTTTCCCATTTTGTCCTTTACCTGTTGGGTAAGTTTTGGGGCCGATAACTTGCACCAAAGCTTCCAGAAACTAGGAATCCGACTTGATTTCCGGTTCTACCAGGATAATGACCCGAAACATTCGTCCGGAATAGGACAGTCCTGGCTTATCTGGAACTGCCCCCACTTGATGATTCCCCCAGTCCAGTCTCCAAACTTAAATGTTATTCAAAATTTGTGGGCTGCGCTGGAGAAAAACATCCAGAAACACAGGATTTCTAGCAAAAACGACCTTAAAAAAGCTCTGCTGGAGGAATGGAGCAAAATAAGCCCGGAAAGCACTTGGAAGCTGGTCTCTTCCATTAATTGTAGGTTAAAAGCCGTAATAAAGGTTAAGGGATTGCATACTAAGTATTAAAATACCTGTTTAACCTTTTATTCGACTAATATTAAACTAGTTTGTGGCTGCATAGTTTCAGCTTTGACCTGTATTTACGATATATTTTAAGTTTTTATTTTATTTTTAAAACTGAGCAATATTTAATCAGCAAATAAAGTTCCTTTTTTAACTGTGATAAAACATACAACAAACTGGCGTTTAAACATTTTTTGTTTTTCCTCTAGTTTAAAATCGGTACCACCTTAAACATTTTATTTGACACTGCATAGTTTCAGCTTTGAGCCACTGTATGTAATATATCTTCTTCTGAGGTCGAGAGAGTAAACGAAAAGGGCAAGAAACAGAGGTCTACTCACATTTGAGAACCTTCTTGGGACTGCCCTTTTGGGGGCTGCCCTTCTGGGGCGATCCATGCCTGGAGAGGGCTGTCTTCTTGGGGCTACCCCTCTGCGATTCCGACTCCCTCTTGGTTATGGCTGGCATCAGTTTCTCGCGGGTGGGCGAAGGCAGCAAAGCGCCCTCTTCCACATCTAGAAAAGGGGCTACCATTAGTGGTTTAAAGGGGAAAAACATTGGGTGAGACCAACCCGGACCCGTGGTGCGCTCTAAATGATGGCGTATATTGCTAAAACGTGCTGGCAGTGCTGAAATCTCATCTTTATTATCAACCAAATAGGCTTGACCAGGAACTCGGGGTTTGAGTGGTGTCTTCGGCAATGGTGCTGATTTCTTATTATTTTCCTGATCCTTCTCCTCTTTTGTAATGGGTCTTTGGTAGAGGATTTAAGACAGTTATCATGAGGTTTTCATTGGGCTCTATTATTGACTCTTACCTATGCACAGTCGAAGCTAAAGATAATGCTGAAAGTGAGCTGCGCCTTGAAACCTGATCCCACAGATCCTTTTGCTTCTTGTACAATTCCGGATCAATCCCCCTGCCCCAACCACGGCTCTTTCAGAGGAAAATGAAGTTTATTTTAAGTAAAATACAAAATAAATATATGAGATGTCATACCTTGTACTCCCCAGCCTTTTTGCGTAGTTCAACCATATCCTTGAACCACAAATCCAAATTCGGTTTAGAGTGCGGTGGATCGGTGCCATTCATGACCACCACTTGGCCGGAATCGGCTCCATGTCCGTGCTTATTGTCCACCTCGTCCTTGAAGGCGGCATCGGTAAAGCCAAAGTTCTCCTTTTTCGTAATGAAGTGATTTATACGCTCGTTATCGTATGCCTGCGAGAATGGCCTTGCCTTGTGCTCCACGATGGTCACTTGTCTGGAACAAACATAGCCAAAGGCTCATTAGCTTAAGGAAGCTTAACTATAAAGTCTTTAAGAAAAAGGGGGAAAACTGTGCATCTCGATGGCTGATGGCTGATGGCTGCTGACATGCAACACTTTGCGACATGCATGTGGATGAGTGGGAGATTGAGATGTGATGCTGCTGATTTCGGGTAATCGGGTCTACATGAAGAGGACATCATCGAATGAGAATGGCAGAAGCTCTGACTGTCGATTGGGTGGTTGGTTGGTTGGTTGATTGGTTGTCTAAAGTGAAGTGAAGTTAAGCAAACGTTTACATACTTCTCGTGCGTTTTTCTATCATCCGTATCGCTAACCAACGGCTCCAACTCATGTAGAGTAGCTGAAAGCACACAGATATGAAATTTAATGCTGCTATCCATACACGATCGAAGGCTTTATACAGATTCATCCTGCATGTACATTAAGATAATCGAAAATATATATAGATGTATATAGTATATTTATAGGAGAACTAAAGGTGGAAATAAAGGAGCTTCGATAAACGTTCTTCTTTTGCAAAGTGTCTAAGTTTTTGGGAACTCAAGGGAACAAAGTATTAAGGTGATTCTCTTATTAATTGTACAGCAAATAAATGAGCCGGAAGCAGCGCCTTGGTGGGTGGGTGGGTTAGTGGTTTTAGTGGTTCGGTGGTTTGGTGGGTGGCTTTTACTTTTCGGGTGTTTCTTTGGCAAATGCAAAAAGGAAAAACTTCAAATCAAAATCAAATTTGTATGTGTCTTGTGTTGGCATTGAAACAAAAAAGAGAAATTATATGTCGAAAATGACTTGGTTGAAGCGTGTTTGGCATGGGTTTTCCTTCAATTTTGGGTTTGCTTTTTTTTTTTGTATTTAGAATATAGAACGAAATTCAAACCAATTTTTTGTATATTTTTATGTATAAATTCGAGTTGAATGCACCTTATTAGTAATATTTTTTTAGTATCTGTAAGCACTACATCCAATGGGGTTTTTATACTATTTGAAGCTCGTTTCGCTGTAAGCTCAAGGCGTCGCAAGACCAAAGCAAGTTTTGTTTTTTCTTTTGCATTTTGAAGCCACTAATTTCACTGCGATGCAGATGCACTTAACGATTTAGCAGATATATAGAGTAGAGGAGGGATAATGGTATTTCTATTTCCGTTTCCGTTTGCCTTACCTATGCGCTCGCACTGTAAATTTTGTTAAGTTTTGTTTTGTTTTTTGCAGAATGTTCATGGTAAGTCCCCCTGCCAATTTTCCTAACTGAATGATATGATATATAGTGTGTCATATGAGCGACTGATGAATGATTTGTTCTTGTGGCATGTGGTATGCATGAGACTCTAGTAATTCCGTTTCACACATGCAACGAACTAAGGCCAACCAACAACTCCTATTCCTCGAAACTGAACTGAAAATACTTATAAATGGTATGTCTCACACACACACGCAACCTCTGCGGCCACAACATGCTCCGACTACACTTTTGCTAGTTCATCAATCGATCCATTCATCACGTTTAAATTGCATTGACACATCCATTGGTTATTCATTATTCACTCGATTTGAAGCACGTACTCGAGTACTCGAATACTCGATTCGAGTTCATTTGGGGACTCATTCAAGGCAATTTAACGCTTAGCATGAATGTAAATTTATGTGTTTGTTTGTGTGTTTCGTTAGCACTAATATAAATGAAATTTAGTTCAACACTTACGTCAGCTTTTGGCTAAAAAGATATTCTTGAATGTGTTTTTAACTTTTCTTTAAATGTATGTTTAGTTTTCTTTTTTTTTTTTTGTTTTGTAAAGGAATTTAGCATAATTTCGTTCTATATGAAATAGATTTGAAAGACAGTAAAAGTATTTTGCTAACTGCTTGAAATGAAAAAATTAATCATTAGTCCATAAAAGCGTTCAACAAAACATTGGCTTGTATATACAGAAATCATACGAGAAATAATATTAATAAGTTATACTAGGAATAGTACGAGTATCTATCTTAAGGCTGAGAGCACTGTATACATATATAAAGAGTTGTATATATGATAAAGCATAAATTTACGTCGACGTGTACATAAAAAACTTGATTTGATTCGCATTTTTTTTCAATAAATTGTTTTTTTTTTTTGTGGCAGTGCTGAGAGTTAGAGAAAAGTTTTAGCTACATTTACCAACACTATTCAACAAAGATTTCTATTACGTTTTTTAGGTTTTGTTTTTTGTTATTTCTTTTTGGATCAATGCTGCTGCCACTGCACAAAAATTTTTATTTAAAAATCATCTTGAAAAATAAACAAATTTACTCTTTCCACACACAAAAAGGTTAGTAACAAAAGTTAGTTTTTGTTTCGTGAATTAGTTAGTTTACGTAAAGAAAATGATTAGAAATCAAATGGAAATTCATTTTAGTAGTACGCTCATTCTTGTTTTTCTTTTTTTTCTTGGATTGTTTTTAGTATTACATATAGAGTATTATTTGAAAGAAACTATGCGCTAATAGGAAATGTATTCTTTATCAGTTTTTGTTTTTGGTTTTTTTGTTTTAGTATTTTAAATAAATGCTTAGCGACGACAATTTGTTGTCGCACCTTCTTTCTGATTTGTTGTACGTTTTTTATGCACCGTTGGCAGACCTGCACCCATCACCGACTGATGGGTGTGACTGTGGCCGTGGGTCTGGTTCTGGCTCAGACTCTGATTCTGGCTCTGAGTGTGACTGTGGCTCTGACTGGATCGCAGGGCGCCCAATGAGATACTCTTTCGAGGGTAATCGCCGGCCGCGGCCTTAGACGTCGCCTCGCCGCCGCCCTTAATCCGTCGGACATTCGGCCAAACGAATTGCAGGCGGTACTCTGTGCTCAGTTTTGAGATGGTCTTTCGAATTAGGCCATTTGACTCACCCGCCTGCGAAATAGAAGAGCAGAAATCACATAACGCAAAAGGGGTGACAAAATGAACAGGAGAGAAACGAGAAACGAGAAAAGAGAAAGAGACAAAGAAAAGAAAGAGCATTGCATTGTCGCATTGAGTGTGAGAATAAGTTATATAAATATTATAGTTTACGTAAATATTATTATTATTATTATTATAGTGACGACACACATGTTACATAGACAAGATGGAGACGAGACCGTGTTTTCAGGCATGGAATAGAGATATGGAGAAATGGAGAAACGGAGAACGAGAAAGAGAAAGAGAAGAAATACACACAATACAAGTATAAATTGATAATTTTGAATATCTATCACTAATTGATTGTTTAATATTCGCGTTTAAATTATTGATTTCTGCTGATATATTGTATAGCAAAATACTTATAAACCTTCCAATCAAATTTCAAATGCAAAGATCTGCATGCACTACACAAATCACAGACAAAACTCCTCCAGAACGATACAAGTATTGGAAGCGCATCAAGGATACACAAATAGGAAGTGCCTGAATGGTTGCAACAAAAAAGGAATCGATACCAAACAACTTATGCAAATGTTGAAGAGTTTTGCAGATTAAAATTGTACATTCAGGCCGAGTACATGGTTGACTAACTGACAGACGGACTGACTATCTATCTATCTATCTGTCTGTCTTTCTGTCTGACAACTCAATGGCACATCTACACACTGCATGAAAGTATGTACATGAAAATGGTTGTTACCCAATGCCGCAAGTGGCGAGACGAGTTACAGAATGTTTCCAACAACATGTTCAGCACATGGAAAATGGCCAATAAAAGGGCCCAGAAAAGTTATAGACAGGAATGCCGGACAGGGTGGGGGGCCGGACATTCAGGCTGATAGACAGAACAGGACGGGCGACAGGACTAATAGAAATTGTTGCGCGCGTTGGACGGAGTCGCAGGACCCGCTTCAATGGTCCGAATCGCGTCCTATCTCTGATCGGAAATAAAAGACACTTTTTTTCTCGCATTTTCTAGGGTTCTTTATGTGGCGCCACGAAAGAAGAGGCACACAAAATGATGGGCGTTGGCTTTTGCAGATATTTTCCACTCCTAATGAGATTCACAACTGATTCCGACATGCATTCAAAACTTAACCCAAAAACACTCACAAGCATACTCGAATAACCAAAAATCACAGACAGATAATGGATGAGAGTCCAATCCATTTGACAATTGTGTACCTGTTTTCTTGTGGCTCCATCGATCTCCGTTGCAGCGGGATAGGCACGTCCATTGGGCACAACGGGTGGTCCCTCCGATTTGCTGCGACGCGAAGGTGTACCGCCCCGTCCCTCCGACTGAAAATATACATATATACACAGCATATATAGAGGATATATGTATATGGTACGATGTATAGTTAATTAGTTGGTCATTAATATTACGCATTCGCCCTGTTGACGTGCGTCATCAGGTGAAACTCAATTAATTATGTATTGTCAGGGTGTGCATGATAGTATGACAAAAGCACACAGACCACGGTACAGCTATCTCGAATGTCCTTGCAACATGTGCTGCTTGCTGCCGTCTGCTTTCTACTCGCTGTGTGCCTTATTATTAATTAGTCTAGAGAGAAGCAGGAAAGGACCCCACCTTATATGAGATTTTTTTGTTCTGTGTGTGTGTATGGGTGTGGGTGTTTGTGTGTGCTTTTTGTGGCACTTTTACGAGCACCACACACAACGACTTAAACGAATTAACCCTAATGCCAATCCTGGCGTAAAGGCAAACCCCATTCATATGCAAATAAATATGGTACTATGCTATGTAGAAATCCAGCTAAAAAAATGAAACGATGACCTGCAATGAATGCCCTTTAATTGCGAATTAAAATTTGAAAAAAATGTCAATGACAACTAATTAAATTGAAGGCTTTTCAAACGAGTTTTTTAATGCCTAATTATATGCAGTGACACCCCATCAAATGTCAACGCGATTATATGACTAACCAAATTACAGAGTATATTAAATACAGTTCTCCCTATTGCTCTTTTTCATGCACTTTTCCATTTCCCTCATGCGCCTCTTCAAATGTCAAAAGAGCATTAAGTTTGTGGGCGAGCCATAAAATGAAAATACCATTATATACTCATGTGGAGGTCCGTCTCTTTTTGAATTCTGTTCTAACTCGTTCATGGGCACAGCGAAATGCACAATAATTTTTACATTTTTATGTGCAGATATAAGCTGCAGCTGAGAATATGAATTTAAAAGAAAATTACGTGATGTCATTAGGAAAATTAAACGTAAGAAAAAGTAGCTGCTATCTACGAAAGTAAGGAAGGATTGATAAAACTATAGGAAGTGAACATAATGAACAAAATTCTTGAAACGAACGAAATCCACAATCTGGAATACCCTTAATATAATGTATGTATTCTCCTCCATCTTTTGTACCGAAATATCTGACCAATAAAGAAACACCTCACCACACCAAGACCCTTATTCTTGTTCTTGCATATTGACAACCTCATTTTATACGAATTTCTCCACATAATAAATATGAACAATTTCCAAAGATTTTCCCAGGCAATCCACTGACTGCAAATCCCTTTCCTCCTCGCTTTTCTGCCGCTCTCTGAGTATAAATATATCCTGCACCTGGCGCATTTTCCGCATGGAAAAGGTCATGGCAAGGTGAAATATGGCTGAAAGGATGAAGGAGACACTTACCCTCGCCAGACGATGTGCACTGGCCTCTCGTCGTGCATCTGTATATTCCGAACCTATAATAAACTCGTGCGATTTATATGCTAATTCTGGACATTTTTTCCGACGCGGCATTGACGGCTCATTTGTCGGACCTGCAAACAAATCCCAAGAGACATAAGAGGGATCAATAAAGCCAGACTCGTGTGTGACATTTCCTCCAAGAGGAATGTCTTTGAATATACGCACCATCAAATTGACTTTGATTTTGATTTGGGGCTGGCGCCCGTCGCACAACCTCTGGCCGCGAGTTGCCCGTAAATTCATGCCAACGATAAGTGCTCCGATACTCCGAGTGGAGCTGCTGGAAACAAATGATATGGATACTTTGTTAAATCAGGCATAAAAATGGTTGTTTTATATAAAAATATTTTAATTAAAGATAGTCCTTGGTGGATTTTAACAATTAAAAGCAAGAATTGAACAAAAGAATTCAAATGGTAAGCCATTAATGGTAATAAAGAGGGGTATTGCGACTAAAGGTTACCCCTTATTGTAAGAGCATGAAATTATTGTATTACCACGTCTTTTTCTGTTTCTCTCTTTATTTTTTGTTCCTCTCGCTTTCGATGCCACACTAAAAAGTGATCGAGCGTTGGTCTACACATTTGTAATGTGGCCGTATATTTAGTATTCTTATGGTATTATCTTATGTGCTAGTGTTACCGTATAGCCTGGATTAGGTTATCCTACCACAAAGGTATTCTATAAGCAGATGACTCTTCCTGTTGTATCCTTCAACGCAATACCGTATACCCCAACATTAATGGAAGTTTTTCTATTCATGAAAATAATTACAAGTACCAGTGCACGCATGACAACCGAACAATGGAAACCAAATAGCCACGCCACATACACATATGCCTGACATGGAAATATTTTCATTTGCCATGGTCAGCACCCCGACCCCAAACCCCTATTTGGCCAGAAGCGAACCGAACCGAACAGAACCAATTGGCCAGTTAGTCAAACGGGTTTCGGGCGCTCGGCCAAACTGCGGTTTGTGTCGCATTTCAATGCAGCAAACAGTCCAACTGTCCTCCCACTTTCTCTCCTTTGCGACTGCAGCCATTTGATAATTGCGACAACTGCCAGTAAAAAGAAAAATCCATATTAATAGCCAATTTTTCCAGTAGTGGCAACAACAGTAATCGTGGTGCTATTGTGCTACTGCTTTTATGGCTACGACACAGTCGCGCATCGATCCCTTCAGACACTTGCATGTAAGCTGCAAATTGGGTTGAAAACTTCACGGAAAACCCTCTAATACGAAGCGACTGTGAGACATTTTCAGGACATTCTTGTGAAGCAGTCAAGACAGCAGTCGATTTAATTATGCCTCCACTTGGAGTGAAGCTTTTTCCCCTTTTTCGTTTTCAAGGAATTTATATCCACCGTGAGTTTAACTTTCGTTGTCTCCTTCGTTCTGTTTCCTGTTCCACTTTCTTTATATATGTGTGTTGTGTGTGTGTGTGTGAGTTTGGAGCGCAAAATAATTGGCTTTCAACACGCAATGTCAAAAGACAAAGTACATTAGTCATTTACTCTTTGGCTTCTTCTTTTTTCTCGGGCTTTATTTTAATTTTTAAACAGATAAAAAAGCTAAGCTAATTGGAAGCCATCAACAAAGGTCATGTAAGCTTTTAAGTGGACAAAAAAATGCATCAAATTGAGTGACTGAATACTTAAAAAGCTTGACAAGGTTCGCCTTTGGTATTGAATACTAATTCCTTTTAATTTTTAAAGAGATTTCAAGCAAAGGTATTAGCATGGATGGCAGTCTTTTTTTATTCTTCAGTGATTTCAAATTCAAACAGTTTTCAAGGCTCATTCTTATATATTTTAAGAACAGTTTTCTAGTCAAAACTCATCAGCCACAAAATTTCCTTAATAAAAGGAAATAATTGGGTCATTTATTTCCTTCTGTTCACTCAATTAACCACCATAATTAGACCGCAACAAATTGCACTCTCTCTCTCTCTCTCTCCCTCTCTCTATCCTTCTGTTAAGAACTTCCCATCAATTAATTGGCTTTCCCCAAACAATGACCTCTTGAAAATGTAACCCAATTGCTGGAAAACCACTCCTTCCGTCTAGACGCTAGACACTCCAGTTATCGACTAACGCTTCAACTCCCCATAGGGAAACCGCAGCAATTAAAAACTCCATCACAAATCAATTCCTTGGGCAATAAATAAGGATTATTTGGCAGGGCGTGGGGGGGTGCGGGGAAAACCACCTTTAAAGGTGGGTCGGAACCACTCCAAATACCATATTCCGCCGGCACGCACTTCGTGCATAATTTAGTCGTTTGTCGTGTGCCGGTAGCTCACTTTAATCGAGCCTCGACTGAAGGAGTGCTAGCTACTGTGCGGCGCTCTGGAGAGGTCTATGAGGAGGCGAGGCCTACTATGAGGTACGTTTGTCATATGAATTGGCAGTTGATGTCAGGGGCGTCGCCATCGAGCATGATGCTAATGGTTTGTGCGGCATTCGATGGAGGACTTTGGCTGAGCAATTGGATGGGTATTCGAGTGCCACGTGTCCGTGTCTGGCTCCCACACCTGCCGCACACACACTCACACACATTGTTAGGTACTATATTTATTGCCCTATCTCTTCTGCAGCTGCAACTACAATTTATCATGGCTATGGCAGCGGCAGAAAAAAGACAAACTATATACATATATTTCGCACCCTGATTTATGTTTCGTGGTGGCACCAATTGATTGCGGTTGCACTCTGGCATAAATATTTAAATATGGTTTTACTTTTGGGCAGTCTATTAAAAATGTATGTGCCGCAAACTACATTTATGCCATACGATTCGTTTAAATTGTGTGGGGAAAATGTTTTCCTTAAAAATGTTTAAAATTTATGACAGAGAGAGAGGCATAGAGAGGCAATCCCACCGCTGGGAGACACTTAGCCACAGACGCAGCAGCAGACGCAGCTGCAGGTAGTCGGTCTACGTGTCTGTTCAGTGATGTTGAAGTCCTGATAAGCCTGCTGACATCTCAACTATCCCACAGAGAGAGTGCCAGGCGGACGACCAGAGAGACATGAGATGAGGATGAGGCTTGACATATTTTAATTAAAATTTTAAATGCAGAAGAGTTTAATTATGGTTTAAGAGGGGGAAAAACACTTTGAATACAAGTGAATTTTTACAGGCGGTTAAAACGATAGCCATTTATATGGCACTTCATTTTGATAAATGTTTCAATTTGGCTATGGTATAAATAAGAATAATATTATTCCGATACAAATTGTACCAACCCTTAGAACAATGCACAAATTTGTAGTTGGTTACTTTCCTATAAATAACCCTCCTACAAACTTAAAGAATGCTTTTCTTTTGTGTATTTATGGGGATAGGATATCGTATAAGAAAGAATGTACGAGTGCCATATTTTTCATAGCATACTTTCCAGCGTCTGTTTACACTGCACCATAATCCCAACACACGCATACTGACCACATATTTATAGCTGGGACTGCATGTGTGTGTATGCTTGTGTGTGTCTATGAGTATTTGAAGAGTATTCGTGTGCGTGTTTAATCTACCCAAAGGGACCTTTCAAGTTTTATGCGGGCCAAAACAAGCAAAATGACACCTTAGAAGCATAGTTATCGCCGCCCAGATCCCCCCTAGATCCTTGTTTTGCGGTCATACATGGGCACTGTCTGTGTGTGTGCGTGTGTGTTTGTGCAGGGGTTTGGTTTCTTTGAAGTGGAAACAAGCATTTCAGGGAAAGCAAAAGATAATTTTCCACGCCAGAAGGTTTGTTTGAAGAGTGTGTGGAAAGTTTGTTACAATATCTAATAGGGTTTTCTGCTTTTCAAAGAAGCCGAAACTAAGATCTGCCTAAACTTAAACCTTAAGCCGCTGTGGAAGTTGCACTCTAACTTTTCCGCATGTAAATGTTGCACTTAAGTTTTGCTACGCGCCCCCTTTCAAATAGTAATTTTGGCTTATCTTAAATGAATATTGTTGAACGAACTTCCATTGCTTGTGGAACTTTTGGTGCAGCCCTCGTTTTAGTTGTTTGTAAAGTTTTTTCATTTACATTTAGTTTACGATGCATTTTTGCCATTTGACACCATTTTGTCTGGCAGAGACACCACCACCTTCTCCACCTTCTCTGAGTATCGTACGAGTATCTGTGTGTGTGTGTGTGTGCCTGCGCTTTCTTTTATGGTTTCCACCTGGAAAGCCCTCCGTGCCAGACTGCTCTGGTGACCAGCTGTGTGTGGCTGACCGAACGACCAGGTTGGATGTCTGCCACTGCCCCAAACAACAGACACACAAGCACACACACACACACACTCTTTCCTGTGGTGCGTGCCTTTGTGCCAGTGTGGTTTAGTTTAGCTCGATTGCTCAACTAACCAGCGCCTTTGGGCCCGGCCATGGCTGGGGCTCGTAGATGGCTGCCAAGACTCGATGGATAGGCCTGGCTTTATGGCCTCTCTGCTCTGCTGCTGCTTGTTTGCATTTTGTCTGCAGCAGCAATTAATTCACTCAGGATTGGCCCCTGGCCCCAGGCCGAGGCATGCCTCTGCTCCTGGCTCAAATTTAATTGCCTGACTCCTCCCTATCTGCTGCTTGGCTGCAATGAAATGAAACAGGCCCCAAAAAAACACTGGCACATCCACCAGCACCATGATGGAGATTGACTTGCAACTGGGGCTCGAGAGGAGCATACAAATGACCAACTGGAGGTCAGCGCTTAATGAGGTGGTCCCGGGTCGGAGGTTGCCTTCATTAAATTAAAGAATGCTGCTCATTTGCATGGGCCAGCCAGGACGCTCTCTCTCTGGCATTTTGCCTTCTCTCGGCCATAAATATGGATTAGGTTTCCCGCTGAAATGGAAGCAGAAACAACCTGCTGACAACATTTAATTAGTTGGGAATTAATTTATACCCATTGCGAGGTTTTTTAATAAACTTGTACACAGAAAATAGATGTACAAGTTGTAAGTAAGGAAAAATGAGGAAAATGCAGTTGCTTCAACTTTAAATGGAATATGGAAATGAGGCAGAATAAGTGAGGGAAACTCTGTCATAACTGCAAGGATGGTTTGTTTTATCTGTAGGAAATTATAATGAGATTCTCTTGAGGCTTTTGCGAGTAGACAAATATTGAATTATAATTCCAATCAGGGATTTAACCAAATTTTCTTTATCAAGTAACCAAAACATATTCCAAAAACTCTTTAACTTGATGAAAAACTCTGAAAATTCAGCGCCACACAAACTGAAATTGATTGCACTCGAAAAAACTTTATCAGAATTCTGGCATGAAAACTCGTGCTCATCCTTTTATGCGGTTTTCTGTTGCCACAAAACTTTGGTTAAGGCCAATGGGCCACAGCTTTGCAACGAGTTGTGCAACAAAATTTAATGTCAACACACAATTAAGCTCTAGCCAGCAACAAAACAAAAAAAAACAGCTTAAAAACAGCAACAAGGCGTTGAAAAGTTTCCATTAAATGCAATGCTCGCGGATATTTGCTTTCAGCCAAAAGTCGGAAAAACCACACAAACATTGAGGGAGGGAGGAATACGAGTATAGGGAGCCAGACAGGAACCGGAACGACTGACGACTGACATATGGGACGACAGCTGAAAAGTCATTTGTATGCAACCGCAAATCGGAGGACATTAAACTTTTAAGACGCTTTTATTGCACGTGTACCCTAGCCTTCAATGGGTGGTCGGTCCTTCGACAGCTCTGCGGCTGTGTGGTGTCCTTTTCAATTCTAATCCTTAGAAGAGTACCTTTCGACCGTATGGCTCTCGACTGTGACGGTGACGGCGACTGTGGCTCTTGGCTTTGGCTTTGATTTGACGGCTTAGCTGTGACATGGCTGTCGATGTGGCAATGTGGCTTGATTTATATGGCCCCACAGTGGGCCATGGGACGAATCTCAGTAGCAAAAGACACAATTCTATATATTCTACATGGATCTGGGACCCCACCCCGCTTGAAGTTCATTTCATTTCACTCAAAAATATATTCATGCGCTCCAAGGCACGTTCCTGCAACACCTTTCGTGCCACAGGGACACAGACTCACAGACTGGTACATGGAATATGAAAGTGGAAAGCTGCAGGAGTTTGCTTAAGTGCATTTGTGGGATTTCCATTTGATCTGCATCTCCTGTCTCAATTTCAATTCAGCTCTCCCTCAATCAAGCAGTTGAACTGCAACCTTTTTGTGGGAATTAAAATCCATTTAAGTTATCAAATTCCTATCCCTAGACGAAAACACACACACGAAAAACAAAAGGCAACTTTTCGCACACACTTGAGCTGGAAAATTGCAGCACTTCCTGCAGCAATTTATGCAGCCACAAACTTTTCACACCTCCCATCTACCAAACGCCAGACTGAAGAGCGTCTGGTCTTGGTCTTGGGATACACACTCCTTCCCTTCCCCCCTCCTCCACCTCCTTCATATTTGCGGGTCTGAAATTATGTGCATAACAGGGCCGCGAGGGAAACAACACACAGAACGTGCGGGGGGCGGGGGGGTGTTGGGGTAGCCATATTTAATTGCATTTCCCTGTCTGTCCCTGAGACAAACTTCAAATGTCTGCAGCCGACACCAGGCTGAATGACGAGATACTGAGTATCTATGTATCTGCATCTGCATCTGCTCTGCTCGGCTAAGCGTTATTCAATGTTAAACAATTAAAATGAAATTCGATGCCATGCCCTCCCCTGCCATACTCTGAGCTCTTTAAGCAAAAGGAAAAACTATTTTCCGCCGCTTGTGCGTGCTTCGAAGCGTTTTTTGTGTTTTTGTTTTCCTGTGCTAGCGATTACCGCACGAGTGCATCTTGTCCCTGTGTGAGTGTGTGTGTGTGTGTGCGGGTGAGTGATTCTTTCGGTGTATACCCGATATGTCTTTGTGTGTGTGAGTATGTCTACGAGTATCTGTGTGAACTGCTGCGCTTAGTGCACTCATGTGAATAACGACGATGTCGACAAGACGACATTGCCATCGATGGCACGCGTTTCGTTCACGACGGTCTAAGGTGCCCCAATACCCTGCCATGATAACGAGACAGTATCCAAAAAAGCAGATGGGAATTTAATTGCAACGGAGAGATGATCAGGAAAAGATTGGTATTATATAGCCATAAGAAATGAGGGATCATTAGGCGTTCTAGCAAAAGTTCATCCATCTTTTTGTCATCATAAAATCACACATTTTCCCATCAGAATATGAGAGATTCTCAAAAAAGAAAGGCGCTCTAAAACACCATAATTTAGTATTCAAAGGACATTCCAAACTAGTTTTGAATTCCCAGAGACATTTCTTTGTTTTCCGTATAATAAAGCTCCAATTTTGGTCCCAAAATGTCCCTCATTACTAGGATTTCGAGCTCTCATAACTCTCTTAAAAATTTCCACCTAAAAGGAGGGCATTCCCAAGTCGTTATACTCTCGCCAAGTTCAGTTTTGTTTCCACATCGGTTGGCACTGGCTGTCTTTGTCTGTCGATATCTTCAATAGAAGACACTGCTCATCAAAAGAGTATTAATACACTCTAATGATCAGAAATTTCAAACTTAAATTTACCCCCTAAAACAGGGCATTACCAATTCGACTTCAAACCACGGAAAACGACTTGGTTTTCTATTATTTCGGGTGGCTTTCCTCTATTTTTTGGGTGGAGTCTTTCTTGTTGGGTGGCCCTTCCTTTGGTGGTGTCTTTATCTAGCCGCCGAATCTGCTGGCAATTTACAATTCCTTGGGGCAGCAATCAAAATGCATTCCTCAGGAAAATCTCCACTTATATAAGGACACCAAAAACTTGCGTCAGCAAAAGGAAAGGAGCACAGAAAATGCGCAAAAAGGAAAAACCCAAATATGACGTCAACTTCAGCCGCTCTTAAGCATCCTTATTCCAACCGAAGATTTAGTCATCCTGCCGCATTCTTTTGCTTTTCCACAAAACAAAACAAAGCAAAACAAAGTCAAGTCATTATGCGATTTTCCACAACAACTGAAAGGAAAACTTTTTGCAGTTTTCAGCGCATTAAGATTATGCTAAGGCTTTGTTCCCCTCCTCCTTTCGAGACTGAAGTTGGCGCTACAAAATCATAAGCAAGCCGGAAAAAAGGAAAGACGGGCGAAGTATGACTTAAATGCAGAGTTTTTGTTTTTGGTTTATTCTTTGCCTCTCTTGTTTCTGACAGATTGGTATACTATGTAGATGAGAATGTGCCTCAATTTGGGGCATGGGTGAGCTTCTAATTTGATTAATGGAATTGAGAATTCGAGTTTTGGTTTGAGCTGGTGGTCAAGCCATAAATTACATCATTACATTACGTCAATGGAGTCTCTTTAATTCTATGTATTTTTCTCTATACATGACTTGAATTCTTGGAAGGAAATTTCTAGCCAGACAAACTTTTATTTTGGCAATCGAACGCACTCCACACTCTGCGTTTCCTGGCTTTTCCTTTTCCTTTGTGGTGTCTATGCAGGAAGCGGGCAATCGGAAGCGTTTATTTAGCGCCGATTTTGGGGAAGAAGATTGTAGCATAAAACACAAAGGCAGACAGAGGGTAATATATGCATTTATGCACATTTATTTCGGAGGTTTAAAAGAGCTTAACGTAGATGAAGTATAGAATTTTAAAACAGCTAAAAGTTAAAGAAATATATAAATTTAGGGGAAACATCATATAATTTATTAAATATAAAATAATGGATCAAAATGTATATATTGGAGTACAATTTATTATAGAATAGAAAATATAATTAAACATATTTTTTATGGGATAAATGAAGAACCCGTTGTCTTTTTCTGTATGTCTCTTTATTTTTGTTCCTCTCCTCTCGCTTTCGATGCCACACAAAAAGTGATCGAACGTCAGTCTACACATTTGTAATGTGGCCGTATATTTAGTATTCTAATGGTATTATCTTATGCACTAGTGTTGCCGTATATTTTATATTCTTATGGTATTATCTTATGTACTAGTGTTAACGTATAGGCTGGATTAGGTTATCCTACCACACTTTTATTATACATCCCATAAAGGTTATCAAATTGTGGGTTTATTCGCACAAATTCTCCTCTAAAATGCTGCAGTCATTGAACTTGTTCTAACTTTGAATAAAAGTTCAATGGAAATTGTGGGAATTCCGACTTTGTTCCTTGCCTTCAACCTCTGGCATTATGTATTTCTATTGTCATTTGCGATTTGATCGCTAATGCCCCCCTTGTCAGCAGAACACAAGCAACGCTTAAACTGAGTTGAACTTCACAGAACCTTCCACAGCGAGAGAGTTGGCTTATCCCTCAATGACGACTGGCAATTGAAAACAACATTGGATGTATGTACGAGAACGAACGCTGGTTGAATGCCATTAAGACAATGCAGCATAAAATGGCACTGCAGCATACAGAATGGGAATACATACGAATAGCTATAGCTATATATATATAAATATATATGTATGTATTTCTTCCTTCCTTCATGGCTGTGTGCAAATAATTGTCTATTGTGTGCGCTTATTGCTCTTATTCTTATTTTCGTATTTGTGCAGTGTATTTTCATTTTAGCTGCATATCAAATTGCGCCAAGACTGAAGGCTGTGCCATAACAATTGTTGTGGCAAATGATCGTAATGCAGCATGGCATTGGGAGGTAAATATAATATGAAATTATAGCCAGCCAACGAATGACAAATTGCCAGACACAAGAAGACATTTTCAAAGGCATGTCTGTACAGGCTGAAAGTAGTTATTTTCTTTTAGGAATTCCTTAGGTTTGGATGAGTTTTACTTAAGGCATTCCCAAGCTCACCTAACTCTTTATTGTTGATAGTGAAATTCCTTATGCTAAGTCAGCTCCCAGTTAACTCTACTCTTTCGTTCTGACATCATTCTCAATACTTTACGAGTCTGCACATCCATATTCGCAGCCAATTGGCAATGGATTCGCCTGTGTTTGCCAAGACCCAAAAGCTAAAACATTACTTATAAGCAAATAAGGTCGAATGAGGGGTTGAACATCCCGTCCCGGCCCCTCCAGGACCCCCTTCATGGCCACTTAAATATTTTACGCTTTTGTATTGTTGAGCAAAAGTTTTTTGCCCCACCATCGTTTCTTGTGCCTGCTGTGGAACGCATAAAAAATGCATACGCACACGGTTTCCTCATATCGTTTATATAATGGGATTTCCACACACACCCTGTACGAACCCCAGTGTACATTTTTAGGTTTTTGTGGAAAATGAAAGAAAAGCGCAGCAAGAGGCAGCCAACACTCTAAGCAGAAAGCAGAAAGCGTTCAACATTTAACTTTTTATGCAAAAGAGTGCATATTCTTTTTGTGTTTTTGCCCAAAGAGCGAACAAGTGGGCGTGTGAGGCTGTCAAGGATTGTAAAAAAGGAACGAACATCTGGGATTATAATACTCGTAAAAATATGCAGGTTTTTGCAGAAAGGTGGAAAAGGTAGAAAGCAGAGGTGCAACAATTTATAACAGATTTAGACGTGTAAATAATAGTGCATTTATTCAGGGAATTTAATCTTTAATGGGGTTTAAATTAAACCAACGGAGCGTTATAAATGGGGATTAGTTTTGAGATGGATTTCATGGAAAAATATGCATAATATTTTTGTTAAATTTCAACCAAAGGAATAGAGTTTTCAATGATAAACGGCTGAGGATTTAAAGGAAACAAATGATTGCTTCAATTATCCAGGATTAAGTCATTAAGGAGGCTATAAATATATGTATGCCACAAACTAAGGAAACTGCCACTCCTGTTATTAGCAATCATCAAATATTGAGAGTCTACGTGATGACTGATTTTCATGATCTATTAAGTCTTGGTTCTCTCAATCCCTGATATCATCTTACACAGTCTGGGAGCCAGCCATCACACTTCCCTAAACATCACCATTAGGGATTCCTTTTAGGACTCTCCTTGACGCCCAGAATGGCCCACCGAAAAACGTCCAATGAAATCACTATCAACGTCGACAGCCTCATGCAACTTGGTCGCCAGCCAAGAGTCCCCCAACACTTCTGTGGGGAGGGGAAGCCGCCGACCAATCCGAGGACTGCGTCACGACAACGCCAGAGCCCCAATGCATATAGCACCTGGCAGTGTGGCAGGCTGGCAGCCGGGCAGGCAGTCAGGGAGCCTGGCGGCGACTGGCCCTGTAATCCATTCACTTGCGAAGGGAAATTATTATAATTGCATTAGTTCCAAAGGCAGAAAATTGAAATTGAAATACGTTAGACGTTAGACGATGTCGGGCATGGCCGGATGCTGATGGATGGGCAGATGGATAGATTGCTTGAGTGTTCGCAGTGCAGATGGCCAGAAGGAAGGGTTCTGCGCCCAAGTTGACGTAATATGTCCTGGCTGAGGCGTGTCCTGGTTCCATATGGACCCATTCAGCCGGTTAATGCCTCCTTCTTTTTTTTTTGCTAAAAATTAATTAAAACTAATAGAATCTCTGGTTTTTTTTCCTTAGAAGAGGAGATTTCCTTAGCTCGTTTAATCAGATAAGACGGAAATCATCAGCAAATGGCTTATAATTGACATTAGATGCTCATTACGTATACGCCACCAGGGAACAGAGGGCTTCAGTGGCACCGCTTTAATGGGAAAAGTTCTGTTTTATGTGTGTTCTCTGTACTCTTTATAATCGCCTGACATTGATAGACATTTCGTGCCTGTGCCGACGTTCGTGCGCGGTATTTTTAATGGCTGTCGATAGGGAAAATCAATATGGAAAATTATTCTTATGATTAACACGGAAAACGCCAGTCAACCAGTAACTGGAAAATATACGTTTCGGAAGTCAGAGTCAAGGATCAATGGCCCATTAAAGCATTTCATCAATAACCAACCAATAGAACATAAAAAACTCTTGCTCAAAAAGTACAACATTAAAGAGGCATAAAAATATTTGCTCAAAAATTCCGAAAAATGTAAACAACAACAGAAAAAGAGAGGCAAATAAAAGAAAAATAAAAACTTCTCGGGAAATGTACACTTTTTATATGCCCTCTGCATGCAATTCTCTGATTTGCGTTGAAAATATGCAAATAGCAAGAATGAGTGACTGACTGACTGACGGACGGAGGAGGAAACCTGAAAATACAATCGAAAGAGCCGGAAAAGCGGGGGAAAACTCTCGTGCGGTGCGACATGTGTTTCACCTGTCAGGAGAGCAGGCGGTTGGTTATATAAAGTGCAGTTCAGAAATGTTTGCCATTAGCTGACGCAAAAGTTAAAGTCTCACAACGGCTGAACAGGAGTGTAGTTTACATTTTTGATTTGGCAGCTCCGAAAATGTTGACCTCAAGTAATTAGAAAAGTTTTGTCTGCTCCATGGAGATTGCTGCTCGCCAAGAGAACTTTTCATTCATTCCTCCCAAATCCTCTAAGGATTCAGCTTTCAATTTGCTGCTTGGTTTTTCTCCCAGTCTACCCCCCAGTTCTCTCCGGATTATGCTGCAGTGGTGGAAATATGCGCAAATTGCCTTCGTTAGATGCATTGAAAGGAGGGGACTTTGACTGGGGATTGCACACTTTGGTGGACAATTGGAATGCCAAGTTTTCCATTATATAAGCATAAACGAAGGCTTTGAGGAAATGCAGGACTGCAGCGAAGAGCTTAGAAATCAATCATCTTTGAAATGGAAAATGGTTTGATTAGGTTTTTGTTTCTTTAAAGGTCTTTGGCAAGTTGGGATTTCTCTGTACGTTTCTATTCTATCAACTGAATCCACTTTAATCTTTCTATTTCTTACAATTCTTTAAACCTCTACTATCTATTTTATTCTATTACTATTTACATCCTTTATTTATGTTCAAATGTAATTTCCTTTTAGGATTTGCAGCCATACAAATATCTAATAGAAACACTTCTACCACACTTTCCCCACAAAGATGCCAACACGTACAAAAATATGTCCCAAAAAGAGAAGAAGAAAGAAGAGAAATGAATTTGGTTAGCATTCAAAGTGGAAAGTGGAAACTGTCGTCCTCATCCACAACCTTATCCCCACGGTTTCCTGCTCCCATAAGATAAGACGAGGAACAAAAGACAGCAGCGGCAGCAGCAGCATCCCCACACACACCCACCCACCGTCACAGACAATGCTGCCATAGAAACCTCCAACAAGTGCGGATGTGGCTGCGGCTGCCGCTGGAGGACTGCAAGACTGTAAGACTGGCGATAAACCCAGCATAAAATACGAGTAAGTGACACTACTTATGGAGAAGCAGAGCCCTAGCTCCTAGGGCCGACGCCCAGCTGACTGCAGGGATCGATCCAAAGAAGGAACCGCCATATGTGTGTGACCGAATCGATAGCCAGCGACTGACGACTGACGACTGACTGGCGACACATAGCCGGCACTTGTTGTTGTTGCTGCTGCTGCCACACAAGAAAAAGGAGGAGTCCAGAGGTGGTGGTGGGTAGGTGGGTGGGTGGTTGGTTGGGTGGCAAGGTGTTGCAATGAAAAGTTTTGAACTGCTGCCTGGCCGCTGATGTAATACCGCAAGACAATTTTCCTTCCTTCCCTGCTGTACGTCATATGGTCGAACAAGCGGCACAAAAACAACAAGAACTTTGAATAAAACGCCGGCTGTAAGGGTGCTCTCTCTGGGAGAGTATTCTCACCCTCCCTGTCTCTCTTTCTCTCTCCGTTGCACATGCGCGTTGTACAATTTGTATGGCTCAATGTGAATTTGTGTAAAGTTTTTTTAGTTTGAAATTACCCAGCGAATTGCATTTCGTTTTTTTTTTTCCACCGACTTTTATCTATAGAATCCTCTTGCCTCTGACATGTTGATGAATCAGCTGTTCTGCAGAGCCACTGGAATGGCATGGCCTTAGTGGAACTTCCTTCCATAGTGAGTGAGTGAGTGAGTGTCCAGTCCATGCCATACCATTCCATTCCATTGAGTGAGTGTTCCAGTGAGTGGCGACATTCATTTCGGTGTCGGGTCTGCTGCCGGTGGCTCCCCATAGTCCATGGGCACCGTGGCACCCCGGCCGGCCGCCACAGCTGGCTGAGTACCCGTGCCCCCGGCCACCGTGCGGCACCGCACCGCTGTCTGTGCCACCATATGCTATTGATTTTCTTCGGGGGGGAGGAGCGGGTCGGTCTCCTATGCCTGCCTTTTTGGCCATTTTTCTTTGCCTTGGTCTTCTTGCCCGTGTTTCTCGGCTTACTTCGCGTTTTGCTGACGCGCTCGGTGTCGGCCGTAATGTCAGTTAATTTATTCTCCAGCCAGAGAATATATTTTTGTTATTTACTTTACTGCTTCATAGCCCTACAAATATATATATTCTTTTTGGTCTACTTTTCGGTTTGGAGCTGAGTTCTGGCTGCAAAACTAAGTACGAATGAGGTTGCATGACTCTCTTTGCGGCTGAATGTAATGACACTCCAAGGATTGTAAGGTGATATTGATCAAAGTTATGAAAGAACTGCTGGGAATGTGACCAAGCGGAAATCAAAAGAGATGAATGATGGTACCAAACGGCAGAAAAGAAGAGGCGAAAGAATATTAAAAATGGACAGGGTATGAATCTTCAATTCGGCAATCATTAGGACAAATATTATGCAGTAAAAATGATTAATCACTTTATGGAACGCTTTAGAATTTCATTAGAAATACCGACCATCATTTGGTAGAATTATGAAAGTCATTATTTGCGATTAATTTCAGTAATGGCCCCGAAAAATGTAAACCCTTTCCACAAAATGTAAATATAAAATATTCATATATTTCCAACGAAATCAAAAATGCACCCTAATCCCACAATTCTTTCTGGTCGAGTCATAACTCAGGGCCCGGCTTCGAGTCACCCCATTTTTCGAGGCACTGCATCCGCCATACGCCATCCCCCACCCCACCCCCCACAAACATCCCCATTCACTTGTCGCCTGCAAGATTGCAATAAAAATCCATTACAAACACACAGACACAACTGTCGACAATAAATCAAAAGGAAGGCACTGTGTGGCGATATAAATGCAAATGTTCGCAGTCTGTAAAGTGGGCTAAGAGGCTAACAGAACGTAACGAAACGAAACGAAAGGAAACGCAACGAAATCCTTAAAAACAGTCAGACAAATATGGGTTTCAATTGTTGATAAATTGAGGGGATGGAGGATGTAGTGCACTCACCTTGTCTACCGGCATTGATGGGCACGCTCTGCACAGATTCCAGAATGAGCCAATCATAGGGAAATGCTTTTGATGTTGTACCAGAAAATACAAATTAAATTCAACACGCGCACGTAGGCTTATGTATATTCTTCCTTCTTAAATTTTAAGTTTACTTATTTTATTGCTTTCTGCTTTATTTGTTTTGGGAGCAACAACCATATATGTAAACGGGGGACACAAAATCACACGCGCTTTCAGTTCGCTTCCGTTTCCGCTCAATCTCTATATATATGTATATATCTCTCGTCCTCTGCACTCTCTCTCTCTCTCTTGCTCTATCACTCTCCCTCTCTCGCTCGCTCGCTCACTCTCTATACGCACACGCACCTGGATAATGCGTAGCGAAGAAAGTGCGTTTGTATTATTGTCATAGGCCGAAATGAGATTGGTTGGAGATTTTGCCTGGTTTTTGAAAACGGAGAAAAGGAAGTGAGAAAAGGCATTGCATACCAGCAGGCGCCATCCAACGGTACTTCTGCTTTTACCGTTGTTCCACTGATGATCTCATGCACAAACACGCACACACAACCCACAACCCACGGACAAAATTCTTCTTCGAAATTTTGGATATAAACCCACGGAATATCCTAGTAATTAGCCAATTAACGGATTATGGGGATATGGGGAAAACAATTTTTTATTGGCCATAAAAATCCTATAGCACATCACCCTCCGCTTCCCTCCCCCACACGCTCGTGCTCGTTGTATTGCTTTTATTTTTATGCCCTGGCAAATCGATATCTATTTTTCATGACAGCCCTGTGGTATGCAATACTTTTTTGCCGCCTCGCATTTGGACTGCAATTTTGCGATAATCTCTCTGGTTTTTCTTTCTTTTTTCTTCGGATATGGCCACTGGAGCGAGACTTTTTCGTGGTTAACCCCGTCGTGAAGGGGGCTACTGGGGTATGCAACAACAACAACAACAACATATATTAGAGGTTCACAGGAAAACACACTTTTCAAATTGAATTGAGTTTTGCACTGCTGCTGCTTGTGGACTCTGCTGGTGCTGCTATGGGTATTGCTTCTCCTTTTGGTTTTGCTTGGATTTTTTCACCGCAAAAACGTTGGCCACTCGACGATGGTACGAACACGACTGTGAACGTAAACGTAAAGTGCTGAGTGCTGCGACGAGAATACATGAGCGTTGTGAAACAGCCCCCCAGAGCGTCTGCGTTGGAGTTGACGCAGGGCTTGGAATTTCTCCATCTCTCGTTAGTGAAAACCCGGTGGCTGGCGGGGTGGTTACCCGCTTTATGGAAGTGTTGATTGGAAATGGGAGAGTAAACATATGTTTTCAGGGGCTTCGAAGTTCCAAAATATTTGATTGATCATTTCTCAGTTCAAACAGTTAAAAATATCAAGTTTTTAAGGCCGTAAAATCATTATTATTTAAACTTCGTAATTATCGTTAAGTAAGATTGTCGTTTTCCAGCACTTATATTGAACGAGATCGAGAACAGCTGTTTTATACAATTTTATAAAATTATAACATGTGACCGTACTTACCTACTTATGTTAACCCATTGTTGACCAGTAATTATTTTGGCACAATTAACTTATGAAACTTAAACAATTATAGCGCAATTCAGGTGAAAGATATCGTGGTAATTAAAGAAGAAGGATTGGATGGATCTACAACAATTTACAAACAATATTATTTTGCGCAGATGAACTCAAGTTTTTGTCATGTTTAAATAGAGGGCTTGAGTCGGTTAAGTTTGTTTACTAATGAAATGATACGGATTCGTCGCGCTATATCGGAGCAGGTGAGCCCTTAAAACAATTAATCATCAATTTATTAACTCTTCCAAGACTTCTTCCTATAGCTGCCACAGCTGAAAAACATTTACCATGCGCTGGAAGTGCCCCTCAAGAAGCAGCAGCTGCAAAATGCCCGGCGACCGACTCTGGAATGGACTATGCCGACTGCCGTTGCGCAACTGGAGCAGGAGCTGCTAGATTCCCTGAGAAGTCATACCTTCGATGCCACCTACATAGAGAAAGTGCGTGTGGTGCCCAGCGCTGGACGCAGTGCCGCCAAAGTGGAATTCCAGCTGCAGCCTCAAGCATTTGTCGAGCAGCTTCTCCGGAAAAGGCAACCAGAGGCTCTACCACTCTCCCTCGCCGACGAGCATGTAGTTGTGGAGTACAGTTCCCCCAACATCGCCAAGCCATTCCATGTGGGCCACCTGCGCTCCACAATCATTGGCAATGTGCTGGCCAATCTACACCAGCATTTGGGGTACCGCACCACGCGCCTTAATTACCTCGGAGATTGGGGCACACAATTTGGTCTCCTGGCACTGGGCGTTCAGCTGAACAATGTCAGCGATAAGGATATGCAGAGGGCACCCATAGAGACGCTCTACAGTTCCTACGTGGCAGCCAATAAAGCGGCTGAGGAGAACCCAGAGATTGCGCAGCGAGCGAGGGAACTTTTCACAGCCCTAGAGGCAGGCACAGACGATGCGATGGCCAAACAATGGCAGCAGTATCGAATGTATACCATTGAAGAGCTTTCGGGGGTGTACAATCGATTGGGCGTCCACTTTGACAGCTACGAATGGGAGTCTCAGTACTCCCAGCAGCAAATCAGTGAAGTTCTGCAGAAGCTGCGCTCTGCAGGGATTCTCCAGTGGGAGGTGGATGGCCGCGAAATAGTGATAGTGGATGACCGGCGCATTCCCGTGATTAAAAGCGACGGATCGACGTTGTACCTAGCAAGAGATATAGCTGCTCTTCTAGAGCGCCACTCCCGTCTACAGTTCTCCAGCATCCTCTATGTCGTGGACAATGGTCAGGCGGATCACTTCAACGCCTTATTCAAGACAACGGCTGCCTTGGACAAAAGACTGAGTCTGGAGCAGTTGAAGCATGTGAAATTCGGTCGCATTCATGGTATGAGCACGCGCCAGGGCAAGGCTATCTTTCTGCGGGATGTCCTGGACGAGGCACGCGATGTGATGCGAGAGAAGCGCGTTCAAACACCAAGTATGAGACGGCGGATCCAAAGCATTGTTCCATCATTCATTCATTCTTGATATCCCCTTGTTTTAGCCACCCGAGTGAATAGCTCTCTGGACGATGAAGATGTCTGTGATATCCTGGGTGTTTCTGCTGTCCTCGTGAATGTCCTCAAGCAGCGACGGCAACGCGATCATGAATTCAGCTGGCAGCAGGCTCTCCAAGTCAATGGGGATACGGGCATTAAGCTCCAGTACACACACTGCCGCCTGCATAGCCTTTTGGATAACTTCAAGGATATAGACCTGGAGGACATTACACCCGATTGGCAGCATTACAGCCAGGAGCCAGTTGATGCCCTGGATTTGTTGTATGAGCTGGCGCGTTTTGATCAATGCATTTGGCAGTCCAAAGAGCAATTAGAGGCGTGTGTGCTGGTTAATTATTTATTTGGTTTATGGTGCGTATTCTGAAGAAGTCCAGATACCTAGAAGTATATAATGCTTACTCTGTATTCCTTCTAGCAATACCACAAGTCGTGCCCTGAAACGTTTACCTGTAAAGCAAGAGAGCTGTCCGCTGAAGCAGTCACAGCGTTTGCTGCTCTTTCAAGCCGCCAAGCGGACTCTGCAGCAGGGAATGCAGCTACTGGGCCTCAAGCCACTCAACCAAATGTAGAGAAAGACTATTTTTAACATAGTTTGATATTTATTAAACATTTTGAACTGAAATGCAACGTGAGAGGTGTATGTCCGCCTTAGCGCTTCTTCCACGTGTACTTCCGGCGTGCTCCTTCCTGTCCGAACTTCTTGCGCTCCCGCCGGCGATAGTCACGTGTCAGCAGACCGGCTGCAACAAAAGCATGCAACATAAATGGCAACAATTAGCGGCAAATAGATAGAGACAAAGGGGAGGAGGGCGGTTCAGCACTTACCCAAACGCATTGACTCAATCATCTCTTGATCAACGAAGCTGCGCAAACACATGGCAATGCCCCAGCGAATGGCACCCGACTGACCGGATGGACCGCCGCCTTCCACATTGGCCTCCACATCGACTTTGCCCAGCAATTCGCTAAAGTTCAGCGGGAAGAGCAGCTGAAAAGAACAGACCACAGAGGAAAAGCGTATGAAAAGTGGGGCCACCGTTAGATGTCAAGTTCAGATGTCGCCCCCGAGGCATCCATTGTACTATAGAGATCTATATAATAGTTATATTGTATTCCCCCGATTGCGATTCCGAATGCGAATGCGGTAGCACTTCCTGTACAACAATAGATAATGGGCCGAATTGTTAGCCAAATTAAATGTCTGTTAGCCGCAGCCACTAAACTGCAACAAATTGTTGCATGTTTGCCCTTGGGGGCGGTTCGTCGGCTACAGCTACGGCTACGGCTAGTGTGAACTGTGCAATCTGCCTTTCTAACAGTAGAGTAGGTGTGATGCAAATTATAAGTGCATTTGGCAGAGGTCTGGTGATAATTGCAGAGCCGCAGGCCAGGCTCAAAGGCACGCGCTGCCCTCCCAGTCGTTAATAGTTGGGGGAAATATTCTGAACACATGTAGAAAACAAAAGTATTTTTAATTTAACAATTGTGTAACTCTAAATGAAAGAATTTCTGGTTAAGAAAAGCTGGTTAAATAATTCTATAAAAAGGCGGAAGAAGAACGAATAATAAAGTTGGAATGGTGTTTCCCTGAATATAAACGCTGAAACGCTTTTTAGAACAAATACCTGATTTTCATTACGAATTTTATTAATAAACAACTAAGTTCTGGCTGATCTAAGAAGTACATTCACCAGGTTCTCTTGAGAAGAGACTTCATAGAAGAAGAATAGCGATCAATTGATTATTTCTAAGTATGAGTGAAAGATCTAGTAGCGTATTTCTTCAATATCTAATGCTTTATTCAGAGACCTGTTTTCAGAATAGAATGAATGAATTCCCTTTAAATTCATTCAAAATAACTCTCCCAATCACCTGCAAAATTCTGGGAATATTTTATCTTACAATTAATCACACATTTGTTGCATATTAAACACCCCGAAAAAAAAAGACTGTGACGCCAGTTTCAAAGTTCACATAATCCCACAGAACAGATCACAACAAATCGTAATTCAAATTCTGAATTTGGGTTTTGGACCGTCAGAGATGTGTCGATCCGATTGCGTGGGAAATAAAGTCCAAGCCCCCTTTGACACAATGGTCCACGGCACACAGACAATAAACGTTATGATTAAAAAACAATAAACAATAAAAAGCTCAACAATCGAACGGGGAACAGGCAATTTTTCAACTCGTTTTTTTTGCTGTTGGTAAACCAAATTGACAAACGACAATCAATCAAATCAAAAGATTTTCGAGATGAGAGCCCGCTCGAGAGAGAGACAGAGCCCGGACAAATTTGTGATTTGTTTAAACAAATTGCTAGATAGATGACTTCACGCTACAGCGAGAAACATTAAAAGGCTTTAGGATCGCGAACAAGATTTTGAAATTAATGTACACACACAATTAGCGACAGCAAAAAAATGCGATAAAAATAGCAACCAATTTGCAGAAAGTGTGACGAGGCACACACACAGGAGATTGAAACTGGTTTATAATCCCCACCCACCCCATAATCTTTAGGGGTTCCCGCAACCCAATTTCAGAACCAATGGTGGTACTATTTCTTTATGCCATCTTCCGTAGAGAACTTAAGGGACACCCTCCTTTGGTCTTCCCCCAGAAATTTCTACTACTAGAACACTCTCTATCTTTACTCAGAATTATATAGAGGGGTAAATTCTATAGACAACCCGGCATTTGCTGGCACTTCAAGAATATTCGCGGGTATCTTTTATTATGATTTAAATGAATTTTATAGTTTGACACATCCAACGAAGATGTGATCACAGTACAACAACGACGACCACGACGATGGCATCTTCGTGGGACATCGTCGTCGTCGTCGTACAACTGCAAAAGACAGTCAGTCATATTGTATGTCGGACTATATATAGTATATATACTAAGTGTACTGTATCTACATCTTCATTGACGCGTCGCTCGGGTCTTAGTTTTGGACACAGGCCGGAGACAAACGTTGAACAGAATATCATTTTGGCGCAGTTCTTTTTATCAGTCGATTCAACGTCGTTGAGCGCCCGCGTCTCAAGTGTCGGAAAATTTGTTGAAGGAAAACTATCCATAAGAAAAAAGGAATATCTTTCTTGGGGACAAAATGTCGCGTCGATTAATGAAGCCACGGCACTGGGCCTGTCATTAAAAAAAGAACCTAAGACTTGGATCAAAAATAAGTGAAATATTAGGTAAAAAATGGACTACAAAAAATGCAAGAAAATATTGGAATATTCAATAAAGAAACTCTCTGAAATATTTCTTCGAAATTCAATACAATTAGTGATGAAAGATCTATAGTTCTGTTGTACATAAATTTAATTAAAATTCAATTAAATTAAAGAACCCTTTAATTTATTGGGTCCAATCATTGAATTCAAACTGAAATATCTGCACAAATAAACGCTCTTTAGATCTGTGATAATACTACGATATGAAAATTTCAAACAAATCTCTGACGGAATGGAAAGCCCCCGCGCTCATGAATAACAATTGAGATTTGTTTACTACGTTTGTTATCCTTTAATTGGTGCACTATGGCACACAAAACTCAATTGCAAACTGCAGGCACACATGAGATGAGAGATAGATCTAGTAGTATGTAGTTCTATGCCCGATGTACTATATCTCTCTCTCTCTCCCTGTCCGTCTCTCTCTATATATAGTCGGGCTTGCGGGCATGCGATTCAGGTTCAAGGGCATTATGAAAGCAACGCAACAAATAAAAACTTAACTCGGGCCAATGCGTTTGCTCGCAATACCTCCCACTACCCACCCTCCGACCCCCTGGAGCCCCTGGACCCCCCACCATTGTGTCCACAAAAGAAAAAGTAAGAAAATAAAAACTCAAATTGATTTCAATTATAATTGAATCAACGCTCGAGCGATAAGAAATACACGAGAAAGTAAGCGACCGACGAGTACAAGTCCGACAATCCGTCCGCCACGATCGCTTTCGATGGCGTCGCAGTTTTCCCAAAATGGCCGTCGACCGACCAGCAGCAAAATGGCGCTTCCGGGCCATCCGTCGATCGGCAATTAAAATCAACAACACAAGCGTGCCGCTCTGTTCCGTTCCACTCTCCGATACTAAAATCGTTTGCTCTATTTAAAGAACATAATAAAAAAAGGTTTTGCTCATTTTTTTCGTTCCTTTTCTTCGCTTTTTGTCGGTGCGAAAAATTCATCAAAAATGTATTAATTGCTTGCAACTGCGCGAAAACTGTAATCACACGGGGGCGTTTGTTAGAGCCAATATTTGTTTATGTTGTTAGCGACTTTTGGACCCGACTTCAGTCGGGTCGAGTCGAGTCGACTCCCCACTCCCGCGCCAACAAACCGATAACCACCAGACCACAACAGATCAGATCTCCTCTGGTCTATGGAGCTTCCAAAACTGGTTTCCCAACTACGCACAGAATTTGATTAATTTGCTCGCATAATTTAGCCCCCAGTCTGCGGTCTTTCGGGTTTTTTTTGTTGCTGCCAGCAGCCTTGTTTATCACCAGATTTGTCTAATAAGTCAGCGACAATTTTTACGCAAAGAAAGTTTTTTAGTCGCCGGGCAAACAATCTCTTTTATTTTTGTTTTTGTTTATTGTTTATGTGATTTTGAATTCTGTTTATATTTTGCGAAACAGGTTCAAAAGATTCCCAGAAATTCTTGGGGAGTAATACGATGCCAGAAGTAAAATCCAGTAAATGGAACCTAAACAAGCTTAACGGTTCGTTGGATAATTGATATCTGAGATTTCCGACAACAATTAACTCGATTCGGTGCCAATCATTACATAAATAAGCGAGAAAAACAAGCTGTGATAATTGTACAAATAGTTAGGCCTTTTTTTTCTTTGGGTATTCGGCCAAAAACTGAATGAAAAAGAGCCATAAGATATCTAAAGATACAAATATATATTTAAACAAAAAGATAAACTCCAGATTAGACGACACAATAAAATGAACAGGAAGTAAGCAAGAGATTAAAAAAGAAGCTATCTTTAAAATGTACAGAAAATACTTTGAAACCCTTTTCTTTACTTCCATATATTCTCGAACCGCTCCTGGAATCTTTTTAGGAATTTGCACTCCACGCTGAATGAATAAGTCTGTAAACTTTGCCTCTCTCAGGTGGACATAAATTGTAAATAATCTGAACAAACAAAATCAAGCAAAAAAGTAAGCAAGCAATGCCCATGGTTGGGGCCCAGAGGGGGGCTAATATTACTAGAAAAAAAGGCAGAGAGACATCCCCCTTTTACGCGAACCAGTAGCACTTGAAGATAAATCTCCCCAGATTGTCTGGCTATCACTATGATTATGATGATGATGCTGGTAGAGGACGCTTATCACTGCGTCAAATGGCAGACAGGCGCTTAGATAACAGAACCAACCAACAATAGCCCCACGAGTGGAGTGGAGCGGAGTGTCGCATTCAACGCAAATCAGAGCCAAAATCCGTAGGCAGCCGCAGACTCTTAGTTCTCACAATTGAAAATAAACCAAAAGAAGCCCAATATTTGTGCAGACATTTGGAAGAAAGTAAACTTGAAAGATCTCTTTCATTCAGTTGGGTTTGGACGCTCTGCGGGAGCGATCTCTGGTTTGGAAAAGACCATCCTCCAATCTATAAACTTTCCATCGAAACTATCTTTTGCAGAGACTCTGTCCAGTATGAAAATTGGGCTATAAATAAGCGCCGCCTCGATCCCCGTTTGGAAAGTGACACTGTTCGTTTATTTATTGGCAATTGCAACGTATTGAACACGGTCTTAGTCGCAAAGTGCATTGAATTCCGTTGAGTATTTTTGCGCATTTTTGCGCGTTTCGATTTACAAAAAAAAAAAGAAAAAAGTAACGACAACGGAGAAAGAGATAACGGACAAGCCACCATCGTCTGGTCAGCGTCACCATGGAGAATCTTGGCTATAAGGAGGGCAGTACGAAGCCGCGTCGCATGACACGTTCCATCAGTGTCGTTACAAAGACCGAAGTGGAACAGCCGCTCAATGAGAATAATGCAAATAACCGGTAAGTGCCACAGCCATTTCGAAAATAAAATACAAGCTGAAGCCTGAAGCCAGCTTCGGCTTCGGCTTCAGCTTCTGCCTCTGTTGCAGTTTACACTGAAACTTTACAGATCTTTTATTTAAGAGCACCACCCCGAAATAATAGCAATAATACAAAAAACGCATGAAATGTGTTTGCCAAACCCCGAAAACAAGGAAGTATTTTCATGATTTATGTGACAAATTGATTGAATGCCAAAATAAAAACACCAATCAGTTGGTTTCATATTTCTATATGTACGATCCTCTATCGAGAGAACAACAACCTTCGTTTTTGTAGGTTGTTTTCACGTGCACAAACGACATTAGATTAAATTTTGTGAATTACTTCACAAGCCAGCAGTCGAGTTAATTATTACTGAATTATAATTGAACGGAAACAAAACGGAATAAAAAACTGTAACTGAAACTAATGTAATTAATTAAAAATGAACCAAATAATGGGAGAAACCAATTGCAGAATCGTAATTCTCTGGAACAATTTTTTGGCAAGGTTAAAAGATCATATAGATTGTTAACCTTCTGTTTTAAAAACCCTTTAAATTTCATGAAATCAAGGCAAACTTTAAAAAGCCTGCACATAGTTTTACTTTTTTCTTGGAATATTTCCACTAATTAATAACAAAGTTCATTAAAAAATACCCAATTTAAAGCGCCACTATTTTTAAAGATCTTCTAACAAAGAAAACTGAAAGAAATTTACGGTTTTGTGGTTTAAAAATATGAAGAATTTTTGAGAAAAAATTCCATCGAGCAGTGAGCTCTTTATAGGTCAATAAAATAGCAAACATATTAAAAGTTCAAAAGACTTTTTGGTGATATGTTACTGGGTTATTACCCTTATAAACCTGATATTTTTCCCCTTAAAGTAGTGGAAGTTTTCTCCAAAAGGATCCTGGGCAATCCTCCATCTTCTAACAAAGAAAATACCCAAAGCCCCAACACTTTCCAAAGACCAACTCTCAAATGTCCAAAAAGATTTCCACACCCACTCGAAACCACAAATAATTAACAGATGATTTTTGGCCATCTCCCTCTTGCTCTCTCTCTCTTTCTGTGGAGCTCTCACCTCAATATAAGGTTCTCCCAACGAGATCTCTCTGCGATTCTCTCTGTGGTTTACCTCTCTTTCAATCTCGATTGACGACTTAACCAACGGCTTATGGTTTTTCATCAAGCTCTCAGTCCGAGCAGTCGGCAGTCGGTTTTGGAGCAACAATGCAGGCGGACGCGTTTGTGGCTTGACTGAAAATTCAGACGAAATTCAGCAAACGAAAAACCTAAAAAGCTAAAACGCGTTCGTAGTGATTATAAAACCAACAACAACAAAAAAACCCACAAACACACACACACAAAAAATTTGAAAAATAGAAAAACCTGTAGAATAGAAAGAAGCAACAACAAAACGGAAGTGAAAAATTCGCGTTTTTTCACACAACATTTTGCATTTTCCGCCCGTTAGAGATGAACACAATTGTATAATCACCACAAAAGGCTTCCATTGTAAGCCACTTGTCCCGTTCCGTTCCGTTCCGTTCGACTACAACCGCCCGCCCCCCTACCACTCCCCCTTTTCGATCCGATCCAATCCGATCCGGTCCGGTCCGCAGTCCGTATGGCATTCGGCGGTGCTTTGTCTCCCATGTATTTTGGAAATGAAATTAGAAATTGAAAATAGCTCATTGGCGAATTGGCATCATCCGTGGATATGGCTGCAAACGGTGTACGTATTTTCAGTGAGCAAGAGAGAGAGAGAGAGAGAGTTAAGTGGCCAACAAAGGAAACTCACGGCAGCCCTTAGTCCCCTTGAAAACCCACCCCAAAGTTATACAACAAGTGCATGGACAAGGTCTAAAATTATGCCAAAAATAAAATACATATCAGCCATAAAACGACTTAAGCTTTGGTCTTGGTCTCCGCCAGAGATCACAGCCGGCACTCGGACAATCCATCAGAGTAAAACAAATACAAAAATAAAAACAAAAACAAAGAAAAATATTGTCAACTTTGCATAACTCTGACAGCAAGAAAAATAAAATAAAGTTATTTAAAATTATGCATGCTCCGAACAAACAAAACAGAGTCTCGAACTTTAGTGCTCCCAGTGCCATTTACAAACAATGAAAAACAGATTTACAAATCTATAAAAAAAAAACCAGAGATGAGAACCAGACAACAGCGACTTTATCTAATGATCCAAGTTTTAATTCAAAGTGAATGAATCATTAACCATTCGGAAATTACTGGCAGAACTAATGCCTGATATCAGGGATAAAGAAAAAACATATGTCTGTAAACAGTCAACGTTTTTAATTGACTTTAAAGAAAAACACAGCTACGACAAAAAACAATCTATAAGTGTGTTAAAAATATGACAAAGATCATAGAAAAATCGTAAACAAATAGTAGATCTTTTTTGATATTAAAATAGAGACAAAGAATGATCTTTAAATGTGGAAAAAATATGATAATAACATTTTGATTGATGATTATAACATTTTTGATATCAAAACAGGGAAAAAATGATGTTTAAATGTATTAAGAATAAGACAAAAAATCATGAAATCCGAAGTAATTTTTTTTATATCAAAACGGGGACAAAGAATTGTTTTAAATGTGAAAGTAGATATCAAAGATCTTCAGTATTCAAAGTATACCAAAGAGTAGTTTCTAAACCCTATAAAAATGTGCAAAACAAACGAATTTAATTTGTTTACCCAAGATAATCGTTAAAGTTAACCAAAGACATGTTCTGAATAAGTTAAATAGATTATATGTTTAAGTTCCTTCTGCACCAAACCCCTTACTTGCTTCCACTAATGAGCTAAACGTGTGTCGAAACCGAAACTAATTAAATTTCTATATTCCACCAATACACCAATACAAAACTATCTTTCACTAATCATAGAAAAACATCTCTTCAACATAGCTTCAAATCGATTCCACCCAACCTGATGGTGCGATGGCGGAATAACAACACGGACGCCATGATCGAAGCCCAGTATCCGACAGCTGGAGAATTCGAATACATGGAGTGTGGACCGTCGCCGCCGGCGGAGAGTGCGCCGTCAATGTACGACAGCTTCGAGGAGCCCACCAGCGAGCTGAGCGTTCAGATCTGCAATGATACGCTCCGGATTAGTCTCATCGATCAGATGAAGAGTGCCACCGGGCGAGTGCGTTTGTTCGAGGACATTGAGCAGGGAAATGTGGTGGCCGAGAGCACGAAGACGCACTTCGAGTCCGCCTCGAAGTTGGAGAAGAATCTATGCTATCTGTGGGCTGCGTTCCTCAAGCGCTGGGACCTCATCGAAGGCCTGATGGAGGTGGGTGCCGATCTGCACTTTTGCGACCAGAATGGCATCTCCTCCATGCATTTGGCGGCCTTCAGCGGATGCCTGGCCACGCTGGGATTGCTCGTCTCCAAGGGAATGAATGTGAATCTGCAGTCCAAGTGCTATACCCCACTGCATTGTGCCGCCTTTGGCAATGCCGCTGAGGCGGCCAAGTTCCTGATCAACAATGGGGCCGACATCACCAAGGACACCAATAAACCGAACTGCGAGGAGAGTCTCCTGCACTGTGCCGTGCGTTCGAATGCTCTCGAGTGTCTGCAGATCTTCATTAGCGAGGGAGCCGACGTGAACTCCCTCAAACCGAATGGCACCAATGCCATCCATTTAGCCGCCGATCTGGGCAATCTGCAGTGCCTCGAGGCCCTGCTCAATGCCCCCAATGCGGATGCGAATGTAAGGATATGCATTCGCGAGAAGGAGTCCACGGCTCTACATCTCGCTGCGGATGAGGGAAATGTGGAGTGTGTGGACCTGCTGCTGGCCAAGGGCGCGGATGCCAAGCTAAAGAACCATCGAGGCTTTACGCCGCTCCATCTGGCCGCACGCACTTCGAGTTTGGAGTGCGTGGAGTCGCTGCTAAGGAATGGGAATGCCGATGCCAATGCCGAGGACTTTGATCATCGAACGCCGCTCCATGCGGCAGTGGGAAAATCGGAGAATGCCTACGACATCATGGAGACGCTCATCCAGTGGGGGGCCAATGTCAACCACAAGGATATCTATGGCTTTACGGCTCTCCATTTGGCTGCGCTGGACGGCCTTGTGCAGTGCGTGGAGATGCTGATATTCCATGGGGCGGATGTCACCACCAAATCGAAGAAGGGCACATCCGCATTGAATGTGATCACCAGGAAGACACCCTCATCGGTGGCCATGATCCGACAGAAGCTGGATGCAGCCATCACGCTTCATCATTCACAGGTGAGTGGCGGAGACACAGCTTCAGGTTGAAGGATTTGTAATGTTTGTGTTTGTTGTCCCATTTAGGATCCTGTCAATCGTGAGGTGGAACTGGAGCTGGACTTTCGCCAATTGCTGCAGCATTGTCATCCTCGAGAGATTAGCTATCTGAACACCTTTGTGGATGAGGGCCAAAAGGAGATACTAGAGCATCCGCTCTGTTCCTCTTTTCTGTACATCAAATGGGGAAAAATACGCAAATACTACATTGGACGCCTGATCTTCTGCTTCAGCTTTGTGCTCTTCCTAACGCTCTACGTGCTGACGGCTTTGGCCCACAACTGCTACAACGGCAGCAAGGATGACAATACGACCATTCAGGCCCAGGAATTATGCCAAAAGCAGTCCATCCTTGGGGATATGCTGCGCAACAACCCGTTCGTGATGGAAATGCAATGGTGGGTCCTGGTGGCCATCACCATAGTGGAGATATTTCGAAAGGTTTATGGCATTACGGGCTACTCATCGTTTCGACATTATGTGACACAAGTGGAGAACATAATGGAGTGGTTTGTGATCACCAGCGTTTTTGTCATCTCGTACATCTACACGAACAAGACGTACACCTTTCAGAATCACATTGGCGCCTTTGCTGTGCTTTTGGGTTGGACAAATCTCATGCTGATGATCGGACAGCTGCCAGTGTTCGATGTGTATGTGGCCATGTATACCAAGGTCCAGGGGGAGTTTGCCAAACTCTTTATGGCCTACTCTTGCATGCTGATTGGCTTCACCATTAGCTTTTGTGTGATCTTTCCCTCGTCGTCGTCGTTTGCCAATCCATTTATGGGCTTCATTTCGGTGCTGGTCATGATGATTGGCGAACAGGATTTGTCGCTGCTGATCAACGATCCGGATGGCAAAGATCCGCCCTTTCTGCTGGAGGTCAGCGCACAGATCACATTTGTGCTGTTTCTACTCTTTGTCACCATAATCCTGATGAATCTTCTCGTGGGCATAGCTGTGCATGATATTCAGGGTCTCAAAAAGACGGCGGGACTGTCAAAGCTAGTGCGACAGACGAAGCTCATTAGCTACATCGAATCGGCGCTGTTTAATGGATATCTGCCCACTTGGTTGAGAAATCTCCTGCACTACACGGCGCTGGTATCGCCTCAGGCCTATCGCGTGGTGCTGTGCGTCAAACCGTTGAATCCAAGTGAGAAGCGCCTGCCCAGGGACATTCTAATGAAGGCCTATGAGGTGGGAAAGATGCGTAAACAATTTGGCCACACCATATCCTCGAAGAATCCGGCGGAGAACTATCTCTGCTACAAGAACAAGTACAACAACAGCACGAGTAATGGCTGTGCCTCAACGGGCTATGTGCTGGCCGGCGATCCCGACCCAGATGCGGGACAATTCACAACGCTAACGACCAAAATCGATGAGAACGCCGATCGAATTGAGTTCCTCACACAGGAGATACAGGAACTGAAGCAGGCACTCATATCACAGCAACAGCAGGCGAGCAAGGTGATCGATAAGCTGCTGATTGTCATTTCCAATCAACAGAAGCAGAATCTGCGCAAATAGTAGCTACAATCATTTAGTAAAATGATAAAATATTCCATATATCGTATATATATATGTTTAGAATTGAAGATTTAGATGTTCCCTCCTATTGTATAAGTGTTGTGACCCCCTTCCCCCCAGAATATTGTTGATATTATCATAGAAGAAATTTTTGATATCTTTAGGCTATATATATAGCCATATACCACACCATATACTATACTATACTATATACTATTATATATACAACACTATCTGTAATCTAGAGTTTAGATAAATTAGAGAGGAGGCGAGCAGTTTTGATGTGTGGCTGGTTTTAGGCTGTGTCTTTTGTTGTTTCGAAGAAGAATCGTTTAAATCATAATTTATAATCTTAATAAAATCATATGCTATATCTATTGTTACAAAGAAAAGACAAAGAGTGTAGGACTCACCTGTTCCCTGCTGTTTTCATCCTCAAAGTAGGTGATGTCCTGCCCGTTGATGCTGATCTTGCCAGTGCCTGGCATTCGTACGGTTACATCCGCACGGGCCGTCTTGCGTAGACACTCATAGGTGGTGATGTACTGGCGTCCCTGCTCATCGATCTTTGGCTTTGGTACCTCCAGTTGCTTGGACTGGTCCATCAGTGGCTTCAAATATCGCTCAATAAATGCCTTGCACTTGTATGCGTATGGCGAGGCAATCAGACGATCCATTGAGTTGGAAAAATTCGAGTATTCAATGTCCGCAATTGTCTCCACCAACTGCTTTTCCAGTTGATCTTTGGGCAGAACCTGGAAACCAGCGATTTCTCTGGAAAAGAAGCGAAAACTCTCATTATACAACTCTTATGTAATGCACTCGTGATACCTACAGCTTCTGGTTTTCATCGGGCTTTATGCCACGACGCAGCATGCGCTCCTCCAGTTCGTACAATTTGTTGGTTTCCTCCACAATATCCTGGAATTTCACCAAATAAACATGAGTTACACTTAAACGGACTTCAAATACAATTGACTAACATGCAAAAGCTGAAAGAAATTTGGTTTTCCCGTGTAGAACATGCTATGAAACGGCCTGCCCGTCTCATCGAACTCTGCTGCCTTGCGGGCGGGAAAAACTTCCTCTGGTGTCTTCATGGCGGGCCTTGCTTTTGGATCGTACAAGCCAGAGGGAAACAGATACGCTATGGCCTCCTGCAAAGTACATTTCATTAGTTTAATACCATATATATCAAATCTGTAAGATCTACTCACATCGACATCTTCCTGGGTAAAGGTTTCGGCATCGGCACCCATCATATTGGCCAAGTGCCGCTTGCCAATTTGGAACTCCAGGTGTTGCGTTTTCATGAACTCATCGTGTTCGGTGGCTCGTTTCAGGTAGGCCTTCATGGCTTTGCTGACCTTTTGCTTTTGAATGGCAGCCGGTGAGCCGTGGACAGTCACTTCTGTGGCATATGAAGCCGCCGCCACCTGCAAAGGTTATGCAAACGTTTGACATTATTGAAGCAATCGAATTGAGCACATGACAAGCTCTATATCTGCACAAGATCTACATACCGTATGGCCTGCAGGAAGGGTCGTTGTCTTGCATGCATTTTGCAGCAGATTTCTGTTAGTTTTTACTAAATTTAAACCAAAAACACGCAGGGCCATCGTTTCGGTATCAACGGTGAAAAGAGGAAGACAACAACAGCTGTTTGAACAGCGGCAGTGTGGTATACGTATACAAATAGTGCTGCACAACGTGGTCAGAGGCGCGTAATTTAAAAAGAAAAATGCATTTTATTTCAATATGAATATGACAAAAACACATTTTATTTACCATTGTCCTCCTTTACAAATGCTTTTATTAACTAAATTTTAAACACACAACTTCAATGCTGATATTTTTCATATATGGAAAATTGAAACATACACACAAATCAAAAGGAACGGAAAAATGCAATGAATAACCTTTTTCAACAGCTAATTAGAATTATTTGTTTTGTTGATTTAACGCTATATAATTAATTATAAATAATTGCCTAGGCTTAGCGTTGAGAAAATATGGTTCATCGATTGCATTATTTGGATGTAATGCAGCTACTAGAATTATGTTATGTATATCAATATTCTCTTCGCTTCTAATCTTCCTTTTGGATCTCTTCTTCATCATTATCGATCGTCATCATCATAATCCCTTGTTATATTTGGTCGCAGTAAAATTGTATATGTATGTATATAAAGCAATTATTCAATAATAATAATGCCCACCACACGCCACGCCTATTTCCACGCCTGCTTGAGCAATTTACGCGACGCTAAATGCTTAACAATCAACGAGCCCGATGTAAGAGCAACTAGCACTATGGAAATTAGTATATAGTCAAAGTCCTCCTTCAACAAATCGAACGTCTTTGAGGGCGCAACGCGAGTAACGAACAAATCTGTAACAAAATTACATAAATTAGCCATTCTGAAGGATAATGTATTGTGCAGTGCATACCCAAACCCGTGGCAACGACTAGACAGGTACTCTCCAGACCGCTGGGCGCAGTGTAAATGTTACGCAGGCGTGCCACCGTCTGGTTATAGTTAATATGGCTTTCCGTGGGCAAAGGCAACTCGGGTATATAGGGAATGGCCCCCTCTTCGCGTCCCTGGGTCGTGGAAGCAATGGGACGGCGAGGATCCAGCAAATGCCAAGGCATTTCAATAATGGAACCACTGGCAGTGCCAATTAGCACATGCTTATTGGTAATTCCGCGCTCTGTGATGGTCTCACGCAGCGCTTCTACTATTGCGGGTATAATAAAGGACTGACGCTCAACGAGCGGCATGGGCGGCGCCGTCAGGGAGCTCCATACGCTGCTGTTTGCCTGCACCTTGCCCTCGTACAGTTCAATAGTGGCTAAAAAATTAAATTTTTCGTATATAATATGCATTTCAATATCTTATTTAACTTACTTATCTCTGTACGTCGCACTTTCTCATTGAAGTACGAGTAAGCGAGCCAATTTTCAGAGTGCACAATGGACAATGGAGCACGCACCTTGCGATGGGTCATCGAGAATATCACAGAGCCCGACACAACATCCACCAAATACAAATTAAGCACAGCTAAACGAGTGCAGAACATATTTAAATAAATATACTTATGTTTTTCGTGCTTGCAGTCCCAACTTACATTTGTGTGTGGCATCAGGGGCCTGAGTAACGAAGGCCACTAAATTGGGATTGATATATTTGTACAGCACAGAACGATCGCCCAGCACACGGCCCTGGGAGTGCACATGCTCAATGGGGTTCTTGCCGGCAACAGCAATGATTTGTTGCTCTGAATGATGTCCGCCCAAACGGGCATTCCAAACGTGTGTGCACGAGAGTTTCTGTAAAGGAAAAACCTTCAATTAGTGGATGTTTCTACGCTTCGGAGTTTCAGTACTCACTCCACCCGCATATTTCACAAAGTATCCCTCGAGTTGAGCGCTCTTCACATCAGCTGTATACAGATACATTCCATCGGCCTGCAAAAGATATGCTTAGAGGTTCAAAGGTCACTTTTGGGCAAGATATTCACTCATTTACCAATGGTGTTGCATGCTGGGGATATACATGCACTTGATTTGAGGCATCAAATATCAGTATTCCCTTGACAAAGTCCTTTTCCGTCTCGGCCAACAATGAAAGCTGTTTGATCTTAAAGTCTAGCTGCAGCAGGCCGCCCTCTGTGGCCTGTCCCGTGATGGGATTGAAGCGATACAGCACACCGTTGCCATTGATCTGTGGATAAATGAGGATTTCTAATTATTAAAAGAGTTCCACTAAAACTCTCCGACAGGCTTACAGAATTCTTGGCCACAATGGCGCACAGGGGCTGCAGTGGAAAGTGTTTGGCCGTACGCTGTACAATCAAATGCATTTGCTCGGCATTGTCGAAAGCATTAACGTTCGGTAGATACAGCTGCCAGTGATGTTTGCCCGAGATGTTGTCGATGCCAAATATCTTTCCCTTGCGTGTGAGCAGCACGAGCATCTTGTGCAGGCCAAAGGAGTCGCGAACCAAACCCGCACGCTGTGTATCCGTTGGCGGTGGGCCCAGACCGATGACATGAAGGAATAGGCTTCTGATTTGAACAGCCTGCGTGCTAATGCGACGCAAAAAGGCACTGGCAATGTCTCCTAAATGAGAGAAAAGTTATCAATTTAGATTAAAAAGATTCGCAAACATCCTATTAAATAAAGATTACGGCATATCTTACTGTCGAAACTTGTGGAATCCACTTTTGGTAAGCAATTTTTTTAGAGGGTAAACATTATATAAACTAATTCTTAGCATTAGGTAAAAGTAACCTACCGGCTTTGCCCTTCATTTCGCTCTCCAAAGTGCCCTCTGTGTCGGCCAGGGGCAAGTCCATGAACTGCGAATCAATCACATTGGCCAACGACTCCTCGCGCGACCAACGCACTTTTCCGTGCTGTACGGCCACAATGGACTCCGAGCTGGTGCTGAACACAAACAAACAGCTCTTGCCATCGCCAGAGCGCTTCAGCTTGCAATCAAAGCTGTTTAACGTGGGAATTCCAAAGTGCTCGGGGAATTGGAGCGACTGCTGCAACTCTGAAACGGGCGAGCAATTATCCAAATACGCAGCATTGATTTTGAGATTCTAAACGAAAAAATGCAAATATTAATGATCATGGAGCATTGAGTTAAACAAATAATAAACCCACTCCTGATGTGAGATCCGCAGCTACCACAATTTTGCGATAGTTAAAGCTGCCCACAGCATAGCTGGAGCCCTGGAGGACACCGCACACGGCCTGATCCTTATTGACGCTCACGAGTTTGCCATCAACAACCACAACGCCATTGAGACCCTGGTAGGGAAATGGAAATTACAATTTAGTTCTTTAATACTCCTTCTACTATTTGTGGTAATAGGCCTACCTCCACTGCAACAATTGTTCCCTGAGGCTCACTTTCCAGCGCTGTTCTTATCACTTGTGTGCTCTTCGACACTAGATCCAAACTGATCAGCTGCTTGCTGTCCACGCAAACGTAGAAGGTACCGCTGAGGGTACAGCTTTCTTTTGTGATCCAAGAGGCCATGATCTTGCTGGTGCTGCCAGTGCTGTGGCCAGAGCTGGCAAAGTAAGCGGTGACCTCGAGGTGGCTTCGCCAAGCCGGCACAATGTGATAGAGAATAGAATTGCTATAGAACCAGACCGCATCCTGGGCCTTTTCGGAATTCAAAGGCATTATGGACCATTCCCATTCGATGGTGCCAATATTGGTGTTCCAGCCACGCACCAAAGCCGGTGCATGGCCCTGCACTGTGAGCATGTCGAATCCCAGATTGGTGCCAATTGGTGCGGCGGCCGTATCGCTGCTGTCGACCGAGAAACCGCTCACTTGGAGCAGCTTAATGTCGCCGCGCGGCTTCTGTTCGAGCACCTGTCGCCACGTAATGGCGCCGGTTTTTGGGCATAATAAGGCCACGACATCCTCATGAGTGCTGACCAGCAAACGCGGTTGAAAGTGATTCAAATCGACGCGAGATTGCTTTAGGGCTCCCACATGCACGCTTCGCCTGGTTGTGAATGATGATCGTACGACTCGTTACACAGATGATGGTCAATGGTCAATGAATGGTTGTGTCACTTACCAGTCGAATTTCTTAATCTGGTCCTCGTACAGCGCCGAGCAGGTGCTCAAAAGTAAGAGCGCTATGGAGATACCGGCTAAAAAAGTATTGCCTAGCATTTTGGGTGTCTTGCTGTTCTGCTTCCGACTACCACAAGCACAAAAAATTTTACTACAAATGCGTTTTTATGTTATAAACTATAAAAAATCCACATTAATTTGTGTTTTCCGTCATGGCAAATAGGGGGATGAGAAGAAGAAATTGGAGCAGAGCAGGGTTGGTCATCGATAACAGGCAGTGTTGGACAGCCACCGACTATGAATGCGCAACAGTTTCCAACACTAACACAAAAACCACAACAAGAATTTGTCCACACTTCTGGAAAAAACGCGAAATAAATACATTCAAGCGCTAAATGTTTGAAAAAAAGAGCGACAAGGCCAAGGAAAATGAGCGTAAGCCTCGCGACGATGGCATTGAGCTGGAGAGCCACTTTATAATGCGTGTACCAAAGGAACTGGCAGACACTGTCCACGAAGCCATCCAGGCGGGGAACATAAAGGATAGATTATCTATTCAATTGGATCAGGATCTGCGGTATGGTGAGGTCCGGCTGGATGACCAATTGCTCTACACGAAACTCGTAGACCTGCCCACGGTTGTGGAGAGCTACAAGACCATTGACAACAAGAGTTTCTACAAGTCGGCGGACATTTGCCAAATTCTGATCTGCAAGGAAGAGCCCGATGAGGAGCCCGAGAAGGAGTCGCCCAACAAGAACAAGAAGAAGGACCCCAACAAGGTGGACAAGAAGTATTTGTGGCCGCATGGCATAACACCGCCCTGCAAGAATGTCCGCAAGCGTCGCTTCCGCAAGACACTGAAAAAGAAGAACGTGGAGGCGCCCGAAATCGAGAAGGAGGTCAAGCATTTGCTTCGCATTGACAACGAAGCAGTGCGTGTCGATTACGAGATAATCAATGAGGAGGACAAGCCCTCCGACGATCTGGATCAGTCGGATATGAAGCAATACAACGACGCGGATGATGAAATGCAGGACGACAACACCATGAATGCCAGCGAAAAGGCCATTAATGATAGTAGCATGCAACGCGATATAAATGTAGAATCGGATGATGATGATACCAGCAATTTCGCCACTCAACATTGTGCTCCCAACATGGGCGTGGCAGCCCACGACATCTTCGGTGAGGAGGTATCCACCACAGATGACGAAGACGATGGCGAACAACGGAACAACACAATGCAGCGACGCGAGCTCGAGGATTCTTCCCGTCTTTCAGCAGACGATTCTCGCATGTCCGACTTCTTTGGGGCCAGCACCAGTGGGGCTGGCGGAACCAGCGGCATAAAAATGGAGCAGAACGAATTCACCAAAGCCATGTTTGGTCAAGAGCCGAGCAGTCCCAAATTGAGTGCCGCTGGCTCCAGCTCAAATCTGGCTGCACCAAGCGGCTTCTACGACAACCAAATGCTAACGAAACGGGAAGAGTTTGAAAACATGGAGTTTATGGATGAACCGCAGCCGCAGTACACACAACAGCAGGTGCACGAGAAGATCAATCAGCTAACGCGACAGCTCAGTGAGCTGAAGGCCCAGCAGACGCAAAAATCAATGGAAATTGCATCCATTCAAAATGCCACACTGAAGCAGCGCATGCAGGAGACCCTGGATAATTTGTACACGCAGGTTATTGAAAGAGAGCTGGAGCTTAAGGACTTTGAGAATATGCTAGAATCTTAGGAATATTTACATAAAATAGAATAAGTTTAAAGTGCATTGTATCAATCGATAATGGTCGTATCCCTGTATCATTATGTTCTTTATATTTGGTCGGATTTGAATTAAGATCAAGTTTGATTTATATCTAGTTAAATTTTCCAACAATCTACATCTGAAATGATGCATTACCACCATTGACCCAATAGCGGCGGATGATTGAACAGACCTTGCCTTGGGATTGTCATTGCACCTCATGATGATGATGTTATCTGATATGTACTGCCAATTTCTTACATCAAGTTTTGTTGCTTTTATGATCATAATGTCTTTTATTGGCATTTGCAATTAACAAATGTATAATGATATTCAAAAGTAAAGTGCATTTTGCACAGATAGGCAACATAGAAGGCTACATTTTGTACTATGAGTATAGTTTATGTCTTTTTAAAGAGAGCGCTTTTCACTTACGACCTAAATAGTTAGTCTCTATAAAAATATTATTTATAAGCGGAATGGGTTCTAAATGCAAAAATTTGTGACATCAATTCCTCGGGCACTCAATGGCTTTGATACTGTTGCATGTTGTTGTGTGGTGGGTGGCTGGCTGATTTGAGACGAAAACAAATAAGCGGGGGGAGATGCAAACTGGTTTCCAGAACCTACATTTTTGAACTACATTTTCCGAACATTTTCCTTCATCGTCTTTACATTCCATCACCAGCTCAGTTCGTCGGGCAGACCGCCTGGATACTCGCCGGTAAGGCAGGCGGTGCAATGCCCCATGGCCTTGCCTTTGCCCTTGCCATCTCCATCGCCAACATCCGCCGACTGCTGCTTCAGCTGGACAGCCTGCACCAGACCGGCGACACTGAGATAAGCCAAGCTGTCGGCGCCCACATGGCGAGCCAATTGATCGGCATTCAACTTGTTGGCGATCAACTCCTCGCGCGTGGGTATATTGATGCCCATGTAGCAGGGATATTGCAGTGGGGGGCTAGCAATACGTATGTGTACCTCACGGGCACCTGCATCTCGCAGCAGCTTGATAATCGGCCCAATGGTGTTGCCCCTCACAATGGAGTCATCGATGAGGACAAGCCGCTTTCCGGCCACATTCTCTGACAGAGCACCGAATTTCTTGGCCACTCCCAGCTGGCGAAGGCGTGTAGAGGGTTGGATAAAGGTGCGTCCCACATAGCGATTCCTGCAGAGCACTTCGGCAAACTCCAGACCAGACTCCCGGGCATAGCCATGTGATGCGGCTGTACCAGACTCGGGCACCGAGCTCACAATATCCGCCTCGACGGGAGCCTCGCGCCACAGCTGACGCCCGCACTGCATACGCACAGAGTAGACCATCTGACCCTCGAAGATGCTGTCGCCACGGGCAAAGTAGACATACTCAAAGATGCAGAAAGCCATGCGCTTGAAGTCCGGGCGCTCCACAATGTCCACAGTGCGGTAGCCGCTGCGTGTCAGCTCCACGATCTCGCCGGGCTCCACTTCGCGCACATACCGGGCTCCGATCGAGAGGAAGCCGCAACTCTCGCTTGACACCACCCAGCCGTCGGCCGGGGTCTCCGAGCTGTTGCCGTGGCCCGCATTGATGGGCACAATCTTTCCAATGCACAGAGGCCGATTGCCGTAGGTGTCGCGTACCGCGTAGATCTTGTCCTTTAGCATGATGACCAGCGAGTAGGAGAGAGGAGCCAGCATCATGAAGTGCCTGATCCTGGCTGGCCAGTTGGGGCCATCCAGCTCGGACACATCCTCGGGAGCGCAGCACAGCGACTGGGCAATCAGCTCGCTGTCGCTGTGGGTGGAAAGACCCACGCCACGCGCCAAAACCTCACGGCGAAGAGATTCGTTGTTTACCAGCTCACCGTTGTGTGCCAGTGCCATGGCTCCATGGGCCGTGTGCACCACAAAGGGCTGGCAGTTGACCACTCCCGAGCCGCCGGCCGTCGAGTAGCGGGTGTGTCCAATGCCCAAATTGCCGCGCAGCTTCTTCATAGAGTCATCGTTGAAGAGGGTGCTGATCATGCCCATGCCCTTGTGGACATTAAAGTTCTTTGAACACTTGCCCTCGCTGGTCGCAATGCCAGCCGATTCTTGGCCGCGATGCTGCAACGCCACCAGGCCCAAGCAAATCACGTGCGCAATGTCCATTTGCGTGGGCCAATCTCCGCAAGCAATCGCCCCAAACACCCCACATTCGTGCGTCAAACCGGTTAGCTCCTTGCTCTCACCAATGGACGTGGGTAGAGCAGTCGCACTGGCAGTTAATGCCGAGGCAGCCTCCACTTGTTGCGTTGCTTCAACCACGCTCACATGTTGTTGCTGCTCCGGTGGCGTCGACATGTTGTTGCTGCCGCTGGGTACAAAGGCAGATTGATATTCTAGTTAGTTGGGCAGTTGGACCAAAGCGGCGAATGATTTACCTGTTGATTTACGCAACGGTTTTATACACGAAAATTCCTCGCACGCTTCGCACGCGCACCTTATTTGTGGGTGTTGGGAGGTGGGGGGTCCGATCAAGCGCAATATCGATAGGGCTTTAACTATCGATACGAGACTTAAAACCTTTCGATCGAGCTAAAATTAAATTCAATACAATAAAAGTAAGTAAAATTGATAAAATAAGTAACCAAATTAAGATGAACTTCAACTTGAGCAAAGCGCTAGCCGCCTATAGTTGATATTTAAGATACTAAAGGAGCAGAAAAGATTTGAGCACCTATCGATAAGACTAAACGATATTTGATCAGAAAACCAATGATTTAATAAATTAATATCAGATTTCCATTAAATAAATTATGACAATTAAAGATTTACCAAGTATAATTGAACTAATTATGAATATACATATAATGCCTACATCATCCCTAGGGCTGGTTTATCATTTAGATTTGGACAATTACGAAATAGATACGTACAATATATTTTCTTGTCATGATTATTTTCTTTTGAACACCCAACTTAAGTACCTGAAGCGATATTCGATCTCTCTTATGTACATAGTGCTAATTAAATGATAAGATACGTTCTGGAACAACTATTTACATTCAGATTCGCTAGAATTTTTGGCAAAGAAGGTAGCGTCTTGTAGTTTCCTATTTTCTGGGGCTTCCAGGTGCGTTTTGGCCTGCTCAATGTCCACCTTGATGGCTGTTATCAGTGCCTCCAGCGAGTCGAAGCTTTTCTCCGGTCGTAGATAACCCACTATGCAGATCTTAAGTAGCCGGCCATACAGATCGCAGTTGAATTCATGCAGCATATGCGTCTCCACGCTCTTTTCCGTGTTGTTGTAGAAGGGATTCCAACCGACGCTGAGAACCATTTTATGCACGGGTCCGTTGTCCACACTTGCCCACCCGTAGTAGACCCCTGTGAGCAGGGATTCGGGCAAAGACTTTACCACCTCCAGTGGAAAGTTGGCTATAAATAAAATTGATGAGTGGTTTGGTTATCTATTGGAAATGACCTTCGCGGTCATGGTACAATTCACACGAACCTGTTGGAATGCCCAGCTCTTTGGAGCCTCGGCCGAATCCCCTTACAATCTCGCCGCTGGCATAAAGAGGAAGTTGGTTCAGCATTTGGTTAATCTGGTTGCCTGTCGTTTTGTGGTAGCGCTTAAAAGTCTTCCAAGTTCTCGCCGAGTTGCGGTTGAGCCAAATGCAATTACTGATTGTCTGTTTCCACTGGGTGTGGATCACGTTACAGGAAAATTTATTGAGACCAGCAAAATTATGACCACTGTACCGCGTTGATTGCCACAACACTACTCGCATAACTATTATTAATGAATTACAATAAAGCTAGAATTCCAACGAACATATGACTGTGGTAAAAAATAGTGCTTTTTAGGTGACAAAAATATATCAAGATATCGAAATAAAATGTGGTAAAAAATAGTGCTTTTAAAATAAATAAGCGCGCATTAACCGTTTTAAACTACAGCTGAGCATTTAGCTTGCAATCGGAAATCAGCAAAGGCATGGGACACATTGCCGCCGAAATTCAGAAAACAGGTGTTTAGTGGGGACTTGAAACAGACGCAAAGAATGGCGAAAGTTTGCAGAGTGTGCCTAGATGGCACCGTCCAACTAGTAGACATATTCGCAGGTATCTACGATACGAAGGAGCTATCTGAAAACAGCCCTGCCTACATTATAAGCCAAATCGCACCTGAGCATTCTGTGGTTAGCGGGGACGCTATGCCGCAATTTATTTGCCTCTCCTGCATTAAAGGCGTCCAGACTGCTTACCATTATAAGGTGAAATTGGAACAAGGCCCTGAAAAGTATCGAAAGCTCTGTCTAAAAGAAACGAAGCCGGAACGTTGTCGTCTAGTATTAACAAACATTTCGGAGAATGAAGTAACGTACAGAATCGAAAGCAGCCAGGAGGATCTTATGCATGAAAAAGACAGCGATGAGAATGCTATGCTGCCAGAGAAGAGTGGAGAAATGGTGGTGCACTACACTTATGATAACGATCAAATGTGCGTAAAACCGCGGGAAGAGGATCCCGATTTCGGCATTGATATTGATGAAGTCACTTACAAATTAAGGAACCCTCTAAAGGACTACGCTGATCAACAGGCTCGCTTGCAGATGAGCGTTACAATAGATAACCATGAGATTCAGAAAATAGAGCAGATGCCCGAGCTGGCTCAAGTGGCAGAAGCGAATCTTAAGAATCTTATATTAGAGCACGATCCAACAGAAAAGAAGGCTCACATAAGCAAGAATGTACAACCGAATGAAGACAATAAGAGCCAAGAGTCATGGACAAATAACCATCCATTTGATAAAGATGATTCCCTTGGGCTTATGGAACTTTTGGACCTTTCAACGGATAGCGAGGACCAGGAAAACGATACCTCTACAAAGTGGGTCAAATTGTTAGGGTGCAAGCGCTGCGGCAACGTAGACTCGCGCGAGGAAAATTTAGGACGGCATGAATTGTAAGTAATACCGAGCAGACTTTATTCATAAATTATAATTGATACTGTCTCCTAGGGACAAGTTGACATTCGTCTGTGATGTTTGTGGGTTCATGAATGAGTACCACCTGAACAGACATGACACCAGTCACAAGAACCAACAGACACCCGAAATGTAAGTATTTGTTTTCAAAAACCGAATCATTGCTAATTTTCTCATTAAAGAAGCGACCGGAAGCCTCTGGGAATGAAGAACACACATCGTAGTCCGTCGTCCAAACAGATGGCCCCAGATGACCACAACAATGATCGGCAGGAGAGCATTTCGCCCAGAAAAATTCGTAGTGCCGCAGAACTTCCATGTCCGAAATGCTCTAAGTTTTTTGACTCACAAGACAAGCTCGAATATCACATCGATAAGATGTGCCACAAATGTCCCCAGTGCTCACGCTTTTATTTAAATGAACGTAGTCTAAATAGACATCTAAAGACACACACTCCATCGGCAGCCTTTAAGAGCACGCGCTTCCCCCGGTCATTCCCGAACACGGATGATCTGATGGAATACCGTGACGAGCAGGGTGGCGATGGGTTATTTAAATGCGAAAAATGCAATGCAGTAATTATTGGCTTGCCTTATCTGCGGGCCCACATGAAAGAGCACACTAATGGGTATTATCATCGTTCTCTATTGAGACATACCAAGGAGGAGGACATTCCAATGGCGGGATTTGTGTGCCCACGTTGCCCGAGCTCATTCCCGAACATGGATGAACTGATCAAGCATCGGGCCCACCAATGCCGAGTCGGCATATTTAGTTGCCAAGAATGCTCTGCAGTATTCATTGACAAAATTGATGAGCAGAACCACCGCAAAGAACACACTAAAGAGCAAGGGCTACTGGAGCATAGTCAAGAAGCTGCGCCCCCTAGTTTTAAGGAACAGATCGACTCCGACAGTGATTTAGAAAAGCTTTCCACCCATGACGCCTCTAGTTTCTCAAAAAGTACAACATTCGTTAAGATGTAGGTTTTTTAATCATATCGATTAAACAGACATTAAATACATTTTTTTTCGCACCAGGGTGAAGTGCACCGACGACTCCGACAATGATATTTCAAGCCCCACCAAAAAGAGCTGCACGTCCCAATCCTGGCCAATGTAAGTCCACCTTTTACCATTATAGATTTTTTTTTAACATGTATTTATCCCAAAACAGAAAACTCAATCTTGCATCCCAGAAAATTGAACGTCCTTTCCAGTGTACGTATTGTGACAAGAAATTTACCCGCGAAGGACACCTGAATGTACATGCTCGAACTCACACCGGCGAGCGTCCTTTCCAGTGCACGGATTGCGACATGGCATTTTCTCGCAAATGTCACCTGACTGAGCACATTCGGATTCACACTGGCGAGCGTCCTTTTAGATGTTCGATTTGCAACCTGACATTTCGGCTAAAGCGTCAGAGAAATGAACACAATCGTGTTCACCTTGGCGAGCGTCCGTTCCAGTGCACGTTTTGCCACAAGAAATATACTCGTAAAGATCACCTGAAAGAGCACATTCGTTTTCACACTGGCGAGCGTCCTTACCAGTGCTCGGCTTGCGACATGAAATTTTACCTCGGACATCAGCTAACTGCACACTATCGTACCCACACGGGCGAAAAACGTCCCGAGTGCACGCAGTGCGGCAAACAGTTTAGCAGAAAAAGTCAGCTGGCTGTTCACGCTACAATTCACACTGGCGTACGTCCATACGAGTGTTCGTCTTGCAACAGGAAATTCCGACAAAAGTTTAATTTAAATAGACACATCAGCTATCATACTGGTAGAGGCCCCTACATCTGCTGGATCTGCAAGAAGGAATTTAAGGAAGGGTGTACGCTGAAGCAACATGTTGGTACTCACACGGACGGTATTCACGAGGAACAGATGCGAGGGTGCTCCACGAAGAAAGAAGACAGTTTTGACGAAAGTTCTACAATGGAGATATACGAAAGAATAGAGTCGAACAACTCAAGCTTAACTAAAGAAAATGTGCCTGAAAAGAGTTTGGTCGTACGTTTGCGTCGTGTCAAATTTCCATTGAATCTTTAATTTTTTTTTGTTTTTATTTACTATTTGTAGGTTGATGACATCGCTTGAAGCATTATTTATTTAGAAAACATTTAAGAACTTCTACATAACTGAATGATTCTTCTGTTACGTTTATAAGTTTGACTACACTAAAATGACTTAAAGTTTCTGTTAAATATGTATTATAACATGACATAATCTATATACTATTCATTATAGTACTCAAATGGACGCATTCAATAAATACTTAAATTTCCTTAATAAAGTGGATAGGATCGTTTCGTTTCGTATCTCACACTAGGAACGTTATTCACATGTTATCACTTTGAAATTGAATTTGAAAATTTCGATAGGCTGCATCGATGGACTATCGATACCTCTTATATCAGCTGGAGGAAGCATGATTATCTAAACATTCTTTTCGAGGTAAAATTAATAAAAAATGAACAGCGCTAGGGCTATAAGCAAAGTATGGGCACCACAGTCCGCCTTCAATCGTATCGGTACGTACTATTTAGTTCTCCATCGAAAAATATACATCCAAGTGCTTTTTTCAGTCACATTTTCCACAAAACCCACGCAACATGCAGCCGTCGCTGCCGCTGTCTCCTCGGCAGGTGCCGAACCGCCAGCTAAAGAGAAAACTGTGGCGGCTCCTCCCGCTGCAGCTCAGCCACCGACACCCACAACACCTACGGTACGAAAGCCCATTGTGCCTTCGAACTATCGGTTCATTTATCCCGAATTCCTACCCGATCCCAAAGTGGAGTGGCGCAACCCGATCCGTGAGAAGCTGGAACGCTTAGATATGCTGGACCGGAGGCGTCAAATCGATTTGCCCGAGTTTTATGTGGGCTCCATAATGGCGGTGACCAGCTCTGATCCCCATGCTGCGGGCAAGACGAGTCGTTTTGTCGGGATTTGCATCAATCGGGACCGTTGCGGCCTCCGCGCTCGTTTCGTACTGCGCAACGTGATTGATCACCAGGGCATGGAGGTGGTCTACGAGCTATACGATCCCACCATTCAAAAGGTGGAAGTGCTGCGTCTGGAGAAGCGTCTAGACGACAACCTGTTCTACCTCCGTGACGCTCTGCCGGAGTACAGCACGTTTGATGAGAACATGGAACCCGAACATTTGGAGGAGGGTGCACCAGTGCCGGTGAATGATATCAAAGTTGTTCTCCGTCCACGGCCCTGGCTAGAGCGTTGGGAGCGCCAAAATCTACGCGGTGTGGCGAATATTGATCAGTATATTAAGGACAAACACCGCAAATCAGCGGAGAAGGTGCAAAAGCCTTGGGAAAAGTATGATATGATGAAACAATATCGCTCCACCATACCCGAGGAGGAGCAGAAGGAGGTCTTCGCCGAGGTCCACACGGAACTGCACAGCCTGGAGCTGCAGCGCAAACGCAACAAGCGAAAGCGTACCTTTGTGAAGCCCAAGCAGCTTGCATAAAGAATGCATTTGTTATCCATACGTAGATTAATAAACCCAAAACGTGTTGTATGATTGAAGAACTATTAAGGACTTTAACAAGAAAAGTTCTAGAGCTTTGGATAATGCTAGATCGTTTAGTTTATTAGTCATAATCGTTGAGGGGAGGGTCGAAGTGCTTAGTAGCTAAAAGCAGAATAATTTACAATGCACGACTGTCGTTTAATAAACGCGATACTTGTAGAAGTTGACAAATGATATCGTGGCATTCCAGCCAATAATTGTAACGACCAGATACAATAGGACGATAATGGGCAGCGCAATGAGTATGAGACGGGTGTTCTTCAGATGGGGAATGCCTGCAAAAGAAACCTAAAATCAATATCTGCATTCCAATCCCGTATCCAATCCGATATACTCACAGTTGTATCCCAGGAAGGTGATATATACATAGTAGCTCATGCCAAAAAGCCAGAAAGTGTTGCCCAAAAACCGCGAAATGAACCACGTGTGACTAATAAGCCAGTTGTAGAAAAAGAGCTGGATGCAGTGCAGCAGCATGAGGGGAGGAAAGAAGGCATTTAAGTGCACATCGAAGGCATAGCCCCACTCAATGTCCGGCTCCAGGCTGTTGGTGCGCAAGTAGCGATTTGTAATCGCCCAGAAAAATGATGCAATAATAACTCCAGCAAGAAGACAGTCCACAATAATCACATAAAAGATGAAGCCGATGCTTTGCCAGATGCTCAAGCCCAAGACATAGGCGAATCCCAGAGAGGTTACTGCAGAGTAGATTAGAAAAATTAGCATACAGAAACTTTTATTATGGGGTGACGACCACTGGGTAAGTAGGCCGACACTTACCACATAGGCAGACAATCAAGAGCACCAAAAACGCCGGATCGTCGCGGGCGAATTGTGATTTGGTCTGTTTTCTGTAGTTAAAGTTCCTGTACACCTTCTGCGGTGCTATTAGCAGATAGATCATTTGCCACAGGGCAAATTCGAAGTCCATTTGATTGAATTTGAGCAGACGTCGCAGATATTTGTAGCTCTTTGTGGTCGCTGACAGGCAATCCTTCCGATGGTTCACCGGGGGCGGCAGGTTCGAGTTGAGCCGCGAGGCACTCGAGTAGCCGGACACCACGGATGGCGTCGGCGATGTCGTATACTTAACGTGGCTATATTGATTCATTTTTTGTTTTGTTTTGAAAAAATCTAAGAGATGTACGACATCTTCTTCTTCTTTCTTTTTACAAGTTCGGTCACACTTAAAATTGTATAGTACCAAGTACGGTCACACGTTATAAAACAGCTGTAAAGAACTGTGCCGAGATTCGAAAAAATTACAAGCAAACAGAATCAGGGTAGATATTCGTATGAAATCGATAAAAACAATTTTGAATGCAAAATGTGTTTACTAAGGTCCGTTTGGAAGTAGTGAGAAAACTGAGATTGTGTGCGTGAATGTGTGTTTAAATACAACAAGAACAGATGATGACCAGACAAGAAATGGCTAACAAAAATACAAAAGATTGCGGCAGCTTTGGGACAAAGAAATAATAAAACTTATAAAGAGTGTCGAGAAGAGGGAGTTGATTTGGAATTAGGCATTGCGCCAAAATTTAAAACGTAAAGAAACTACAGCTGACCGTGCAGAGTTACCGCAGGGCATGCACACTTCGTCGCACTCGGCCGCTAGTATTTTTATTGCACGTTTGTTGCTTGAAAACGTATTTTCCGATTTGAATACTAGGACTAAATGATAAAATATACGGTCGTACTTTAAAACGCTGTCTGTTAACATAACATAACACTGTTAACATAACATATATGGTCGGGAAATAAGTGCTGGAAAACGACAATCTTATTCAATTGGCGGCATTTCTGCGGTCATTTAAATTCAAATTTAAAATGCACTCTGCAAATTCACAAATTTGTCCATTTAGGACTTGATATCCGAAATACTTTTAAGTATTTTACATATGACTGTTAGCTAGAGAACTGGGTGGCTTCTATAACCCATTTAAAGCAATAAATAAAGGGATTACATATGTACAACGCCAAAAGGCGAACAATTTAAACCGAGCTAAACATACGTTAAACACCCACAAATGCTGGGCAGTTCAATGGAATCGGTCAGTTTCAGCTGCCGGGCAACAATTAAGGCATCATTCAACGTAGACCCAATCGCAATGATCAACGATCAACGGTCAGCGATCACCGGGCTGGGCCCATGGACAATTTATGGCACGGTCTCCAAGCAATTGCTCAGACAGGGACAAAAAACAATCTTTATCACATTTATTGCAATGCCCTTTGCCTTTTGTCAACGATGCAAGCGGCCCAAAGACAATGGCAAGCGGGTGCCAAAGAAGAACGAGAACGGCGAGCAGAAAAGGTCAAACAATGACCCTGCCGAAGGAAGCGGACGAACAAAAGGAGCAACCAGAGCGCGCGCGCGCTCGCTCGAATCTTTCACCCACCCAACATTGAGGTCGTCTTAGAGGTCAAGTTTGACCTTACTTAGGGGCAAGGCAACCCCTATGGATGCATAGAGATCGCAGAGATTCACTCAGTTTTTGTGTTTGTCGCAGCATCTCTTAGGGGTAGATTTCTCTCAGAGAGAGAGAGAGTTCAAGAGAGAGGGCAATGAGTGAGTCTCTCAGTGAGCACGTCTTTTCTCTCTCAGTTTCTCTCCTGTTTGAGTGAGTCGATCGCTAAAACCACTTGGGCGATGGCCATTCCATCGATCCCATCGATCCTTGTCCACGCAGGACACTTCCGGATTGCATTCAATTGTAATTCTGCAACAATTGCGCTTTTCTCTCTTTGTCACAGTTTGTGTCTTCTGTTGGTTTTTTAGCTCATGTTACCTTCTTTGTTACCTCTGAAATCCTTCCAAGATAAATGGCCAAAATTGGCCGGGTATCACTGCATCCAAAAAGCAGCATCAGCAGCCGTGGCTGTCTGACAGTTTTTGGCGCCCATAAAAATTAAATGAAAATTAAGCGCAAACATGAGAATTCTGTCACATAAATTGGGTCCCCCCCCTCCCAGACCTTTTCTATCCCTCGAAACGGAGTAGAGTAGAGCCTGGCCTGCACCTTGCCTCTCAACTATTTTTAGTCCTTCAGGCAGCTGTTCTGTTCTCTACACTCGACTCCTCCACTCCACTCCTCGTTGTTACACAAAAATTAGTCCATCTGCAGGGCAGAGCAGCAGAGAGTTATGTGAAGCACGATGTACGATGCTGCTGAGGTTGCTGCTTGATTAACACATGTCCTGCCCCATGCGGGCGTATCCCTGGCGTATCCGAACAAGCACTTCTCTCCTTCACATGGAACGCAGGCGCAGTAGCCGGCGATCGATATGTTCTTGCTTAGTTTGTTGATGCTCTTAACTCATTCATTATGAATTGGAGGTGTTAAATATGCCACATGCATCATGTTGCGGCTGCTGTAAGAGTTTCAGATGTTGCTACTGCTGCTGGGAATTGCCCAATGGGTGAAGGTTTGAGGGAAGGATGGAACGTGGAAGGATAGAACGTAAGATCAAATGTGAAAGAGCGACTTAAGGGGTAAACATATATAGATGAAAGCATTCAATCTACTAAGACATATGTACAATACCTTCACGACTCTTCCATCGGAAATCGCATTAATTGCTTTTTAAATAATACAGATCATAATTCTTTAAGTGTTATAAGGGGTCCCTAGCTCTCCAGTCACCCAAAGCATAGAATATATTTCGTTACAAGGAATCCACAAAGAGAAAAGGAGATAAAGATCATATTTGAATCGAGATATCATTTAATAAATAATCACTTAAGATGGTACCTTTACCTTGATATCAATACAGTTTCTCGATTTGGTTAGTTTACCGCATAATTCATGACTTCTTATATCAAAATATATCAATTTTGAATTAAAAATATCTAACCCCAGCTATTCCAAAACTCTATTGCCATTGAATATCAATAAATCTGTTCGATTTCCCACTTTCTTTTCTTTGCCATTGGTTCAGCTTTTTCTCGCTTTCCATTCAATCACTAAAAAATCACCAGCACTGACAGACAGTTTTTAATGCCACATCATGAAACACTTCAATATTTTGTCAAATAAACCCGAAATCCCCACTACTAATGCACCCACAAAGAAGCATCAAAGATTAATCATGCTGCCACAAGATTGTGATCGTGTAACATGGAGAAATCATGGGAATAACAATAAATACAAAACACTGAATCAATCATAAGACGCGAAAATCCTTAAGGAAATCAAACAATAGGCTCAAAAACGAACCAAAGATCGGGGTTCAGTCAGAGGTTAGGATCAAGGATCGAGCGAGGGTCGATCGAGCGCGTGAGGCAATGTTGCGCGTGCGCGGCGCACGCTCCCGTTAAATGTTTACGCTATTACGATCCTAAAGGAGCAGAGAGCAGGGAGCAAGGAGCAAGGAGCCAAGATGCAGGCAAGGAAATGAGCCTATTATAGGCGATCCCCTCCGACCCCTAAGACTGGCATTGCGACCCCGGAAACACACAAATCTTACGCGCCAATGTCGCGTCTCCGAACACGCGACATTTACATTCGAAAAGGCGACCCGAGACCCTTGTGGACCTCTTCCCTCAACCCCCGAGTTGTCGTTGGCTTTAAGGGTGTCTCACAAATGATTTTCTTATGTCTGCTCCTTTGGGATTTTGGAATTTGTGTGTTGTTTTTCCCGAGAAATGGAGTTCCTTCCAATTCAAATGAGTTGAGCGAGCAGCTCCTTCTTTGGCGACGATGTTTAGTGTGATCTTTAGCAGACCTTTGACATCTGCCCCTGGCCCCTGTCCTTTGGCTGGAGTTATGGAGTTATGCCCTAATTTCTGGTAGTTTTTGGGTAATTTTTCAAGTTATGAAAATTTGTTGTGCTCCAAAATGAATGGGAAAAGGACTGATGCTGCCATTCGTGATGCTCCAGGGGGGTCCTTCACTCCTTTAACAGCTGCCCAAAAATGGATACCAATCCCATCCGAGATTGAAGAAAGTTTCCAACTCAATTTGAGGACCTTGGCTAAATGTCAGCTCAGATTTAACGCCAATTGCTTTGGACATAAAGAAAGTATTTACTGAAGAAGGCATTATCAAAGCTGTCCCATCGGCTGAATGGACTCTTATTTCATGGCTGTCCGCTTAGGACTGTCTATCACGGCAGAGAACGCTCCAATTAGCCCAGATAAAAAACTTCACTTCTGCTAATCCCTTCAGCGTGTGATTGGCCTCAGACGAAGGCAAAGATCTCCATCGGCCAACGGCCATCAATGGCCATCAATGGCCATCAAGGCATGAATGGCATACAGATTTCGATCGCCAACAATATGAAAATGTCACGCTTATCGGGGCAGAAAGAAACCTGAACGTACCGACCAGGAATCAGGATCAGGATCAGGTCCTCGTCGTCCCTCATCTGTTGTGCGGTTTGGCGGCAGAAAGGAAGTCGAGACCGCTGGGCCTCGCCTCGTCTCGTCCAACCCAGTGCCAGTGCCAGGGTCCAACATTGTCCTCGTCATCATCATTGTCGCCTTTGGATGTTTTTCTAGCCGTCCATCAGATGAAACCCAAAAACCGGATGGAAGTGGAATATAATAACAATATATGAACATGTATCCTGTGCCCAGGATATTGCCACGCCGCCGCATACAAATCGTATTCGATAGAGGAGACGAAATGAGATGCAGGCGTTGCTCCCACTCCAATGACCTCTCCTCTACTCTCCATCCACCTTCTGTTCCTTCTGTTAGAGTACGGTGTACTCCCACTCCGGGTCCTCGGACCCGTGCCTCGTCCTGGCGGTCCATTGTCCTCACAGCCGTTATTTGAATGACATTTGAATTTTGTGCATTTGTGCATGTTTCAGCCTCTCGCTTGTTGGATTTCAATTGTTGGAAACTCTCTCTCTCTCCCGCTTTCTCTTTCTGTTTGGCAATCGACAGGACATGCGATCGGGATCTGTATTTGATGTGATGAATTCATTATAAAGACAAAGGCAGCAACAGCAGCGGCAGCATTAGCAGATGATGGCCAGAAAATGTGTGGAGAGTTCAGGGAAATGGCAAAAAATCTGTTGCCGAAGAAGCGGGAGGTTGGACTCTCTTATAACCTTTGGACAACGGGCCTACGATTACTCCGGCACTCGATGGGGATATTCTGGTCAGTCTGCAAATAATTCTGTACTCAGAAAGGATACTGGTAAACCCGAAAGTCGTTCAAGTCCTAAAAGGCTCATCTACCACAGAAAGATCAACCGTTTAATCAATAGAAGAATCAATAAACTAATCATCGCTCATCCCCTTATCATCACCCTACAACCCCCCACAGAACCCGTAATGACACCCAATAAAAAAACCATCATGCCCTTAAAAAATCATGCCGATCATGCCACGCCCCTTGCCCCGGCTCTCCCCTAAAAAGGTCAATTACATAATCGTGCCACACATCGCGAGGCAGCTAACGGATACACCAATTACCATGTTCGTATTTTTTACCCTCCCCAGATATCTGTATAAAAAAAAAGGAAAAAAACACACCCTATATGAGAGCGTATGTAAAAAAAAGTGCCCTCCTATTAAGTGGCGCTAAAAATCAAATTAAGGGTGTTTACCCTCAGCGACGACTCCTCGATTACAACATCATCTAAAAAGTAGATTTCGAGGGGCATGCAACAGGCAGCAGACAGGAGGACAAAGGATCAGAGAAAGGGAGCGGATGCGGATCTAGAGGGGAAAACAAAAAAACGGAAGCACTTTTTATGAAGTGTTGCCTTTTTATTGGTGGTTAATTTTCAGATAGAGGGAGAGAGAGAGCTCCCGTACTCGAATGTTTGACGAGGGTAGCACGATCATGCATCATGATGATGCAACAGGCGAGACATAAAAAGATACGAGATACAAAAAGGGAAAAAGGGTTCCGATTCGGGGATGAGGCAACAATCCGTTTATATTTAGAGAGACAAAGGGAAGGGGGAAGGGGCTGTTGGTGTCTGTGTCCCAAATGTGTTGAAAGGGTAGAAGTGTCTGCCGCTGGGGAAAACGTGCCTCATCTTCGGCTTCTTTTTCAAGTTCAATGACAAAGATCTTGTGGTGCCACACGCCCGAAAACCATCTAATCCCTTGGCGTTGATTGGCCACCGCTGCCCCAATGGAGCGGGGTATCCAAAAATAAATTAAAACAATGAAAGGGGGGAAAATGCATTGCCTTAATTTCATTTTGTTTTTATTAGGCGCTGTAAATTGTAGTTGAAAAACGAGCCAAAGGGCATCTGGAGAGGGAGCATCTGAAGTGTCTGTGGAGTGTGGAGTGCGTGTGGCACTAACAAAACTATTATGAAGTGTGGCTGAAGACAAGGGGAAAAAATGGAGTCTCAGAGGGTGAGCTCTGACTCTAAAATGGCGCAGATACTCAGAAGGAAAAAGTTCATTGAAACTAAGGGAAAAACAAGATGTTTCCAGAAGGTAGTGAAAGGGAAACGTTTTTGGGGAAAATGCTTCTACAAGGTCATGTGGGGTAAACTTTTAAATGGTTTATTAGACCATTCTTTGGAACTGCTTTTAAGTATAGAAAATTTTACATTTTAATATACATTTATTTACCAGACATTTTTCCATGCTTTCCATTAGAAAACCAGCTGTTCCAAATTAGCAACATTTACCCCAAAAAAAAGTAACCACCGAAAAAGTAAGAAAACAAAACAGATATGAGAAAAATAAAAGGGTTTACCATTGTCAGCGAAAATTCAACACCTTTTATTCAGTTTGCCATATTCCACTCCCTCGGCAGAAATTATTACAATTTTCCAGAGAAAAACCAGAGAGAGGGAAAGCAGGGAACCGAACCTATTGACTGCTTTGTCCCGTCCCCCTGTTGTCAACCGCAATGACCAGCTGAAAAATGCAATTTAACCCTTGGCAAATCGAAGCAGAAATGCTGAAATTTATGCACTTCACTTTCGGGAAAATTTGGAATTATTGATGGATGTGCTAGACGGAGACGGAGCACCTGCAGGAGGAAAACTCAAAGGGAAATGGAGAAAGGCTTGGGTCCGAGGCAGCTGAAAATGAGAGTGAATCATGCAATTGCCAGATGCCATGCAGCAAAAGGGACACAAGCCAAATGATGGGAGTGGAATCGAACTTGATTCGAACAGAAATTGGAGACTCCATATCCGCCCCACATATATCAACCACAGTCCAATGACAACTGTAGTACATACACGTATCTAAAGTATCGGTTGACACCTGTAGACGACCACGGATACACCTTCATCAACATCTACTCCCTGAGAGACACTGATACTTCCATCTTCGTCCTCCGAGAGACTCTCTAATTGCTCACATTACAACGCTCTCTCCCTCACCCTACAGCTGACATTTGCACTTCGAACCTTTACACAAAAGACCAATAAGTCGATGAATCCCAACCCAAAGACCAACCAAAAAAAAAAACACAAACGAAATTCTTTTCTAAAGAAAAAAAACACATGTTGCTAAAAAAGTATCTCTTACATGAGGGAGAACCTTACCCTTACCTGTTTTTTATTCACATGTCGAAGGCACGTCCCCCATCCCTTGAAGCGATATATCGATCCATTGAAAATATTTGCCAAATGTTTCTCTGGATTCTTTTTTCATTCCAGTTTTTCTTTTTTCCTTTTTCGCAACCCCTCTGGCAGAGGGGTGGTTGCAGTCCCTTCCCTTACCCACCCTATTGTATCCCCGCATCACACATTTTTGGGTAGTTTTTCGTTTCAATTTTTTGCTACGTTTTTTCATTATTTTTGCTTGTATTTTTTGTGTGGATATTTTTATTGGTTGTTGTCTCGTTTTTTGCATGAAATTTCCGGGAAAATCATTTTGAATTGTGTAATAGGCGTTGATGTGACTTTTTGACTGGATTTTGATTGGTTTTGATTGGGGAGGAACTAAGGGAAAGGAGGTTGAGGGGTTACAGGATAATGTGGGAACCATTGAGGTGCCAAGGAAGGAGGTGTAGCAAGTAAATGGAATGGGGGAAACTTTTTAATAGATTGAAAGACATTTCCAAATCAATTATAGTTTTATCTTGAAAGTGGGAAAATGAAAGACCTTAAAAGCTGGATCTTAAAGCTGTATCTTTGGAGTATTTAATGCCCTAGAATTTGATTAGTTGGAGTGTAGTATTCCCCTCCATAAAACTTGATTCTTTATGCCACACTACCACAACTCCTACTCTTACTACTCCTTTCTGTTGCTGTCTCTCAGGCTTCTTTGATTACTCTATTTGACATTCTGTTCGTATATTGGCATCTGGTGTCGCCCCGAACCCAAGGCAAACATAAAATAAAGGAAAGGCTGCTGGAGTACGGAGTATATCTATATGGAATCTCGAATTCAATCGACGACTAACCCACACAAAAATTTGTATTGTTTGTAGCAAACTGACCAAATGAAACGCTGCAAACGGCGGCATCCAGTGCAAATATACAGGACGGGAAATGAAGAGCGGGAGGAGGACACGCGTATGTCTGTGCAACCCCCACACACACACACACACACACACGCACACACAGACCAGAGGCACACGCTGGTCCACTTCCTTTTTTTTTCTCTCTCTCACTCTGTGTGTGTCTCTCCATAACGGATGCTGGACATTATCGATGGAAAAGGGCATAGGACATCGGGCATCGTCCTTCTCTTCGTGCATATATTTTTAACCTTTTGTTGTTTTTCGTTAACTAAAGTGCCATCAGGGGCAGATGTTTTTTCCATACCAGCGTCAGCGGTTCTCCTCTCTATGATTTTTTTTCTGTACAAAGAGTGGACGCCTGATGGACGCAGTTCTGTTTGTGGAACTGTAAAAATTGTATCTACTATCTGCGGCCGTCGCGAGTTTTTCCCATTTTCTTGGGCCTTTTGTTTACTATATGTACATATTTCCCTAGTGGGACTAGTGGGTTCTTTTATGTCCTCCATCGACCATCCACCATCCACCAATCATTTATCTATCAATGACTTTAATTCCATACACTTTTGCATATTCATCATTTCAATGCGTTCGCAATTAGCTTTGGTTTGGAAAATTTACATAGAATTTTGTGGTCAATGGAGGCGACCAGTGGCCCATCCCATTCATGGATGTTCCATAGAATGGTTGGGTTTCGGTTCGGTTACAACTAAAGCTAAATGCTGATTTGATTTGGTGTCACATTTAGTTACAGTTTTGAATGGTTATAACGGATATATATAGCTACTTGATTTGATAATTTCATTGCTACATTTCAATAGTTTCAATCATTTTTGTTTTACTTACACTTACCTCGACAAAAAAACCTTTCCGACTCGCAAATCCTTTGATACCCATTCCAATCGCTTTTTTAACATGCAACATATGCCTCTATTTATCCATAAATACCATACACACGCTTCTAACAAGATCTATGGCCATTAGAGAGCCTGAACCCATAATTCAGTCGAATGCCAAAAAACTCAAAACTCAGCAACTGGTCAGCAGAGCAGAGAAGATCCTTTAGCCCCTTGTTAACGGCGGCGGCAGCGGTGACCACTTAAGGATTCGCTACACCCACCTTAATCCTACATAAAGGAATTTCGGACCTCGGACTCTGGTCAGCTGTTGGACGGATCGTTGGGAACTCTTCTGGCCGGCACTCTCCCTTTCTGCGCTGCTCTGCTGCATTTCCAGGGAAAAACTGTTTACAGAAATAAATAATCGACTGTTCAACAAATCCTTAAGGTGGGATCACACATGACGTCACGCTTGGGAAAGGGAAACAACGAATGGATAATTAACCCACACACACAGATGCTGGTCGGTCCCTCTGCCGATCCTTACCGAAGCGATCCTCCAACTCTGGCAATTTTCATAATTAAAATGCGTAAAGTTGTGGAAAAAAGGAATGGAGAATTTTTAGAAGAGAGAGAGAGAGTGAGAGAGAGGGGAGAGAGATGTGGGCGCCGGGAGAAAATTACTGATGCAATCAACAGCTCATCGAAGGCAGCAGCGGCTGTTCAACAAGGGAAGGGAAAGGTCTCTTGATAGAGAGTGGGAGGAGAGTTCTCTAGCTAAAGAGTGGGAGGAGAGTTCTCTAGTTAAAGAGTGGGAGGAGAATTCTCTGGATAATAATGGGTCCGGGGTGTGAGGGTGGTTGGCTAATCATCGCCCAACCCAACCCCCAACAGCGCATTTCAATCAAGTAAACACCCAACCCAAAACTCACATGCATCCCTTTTTCGGGTACAACTTTTGGGAAAAACGAGAGTGAAAAACCTTGTAAACCCCTTTCCACTCTCTCTCTCTCTCTCTCTGTCTGGCGGCTATTTTTGGTGTGTGTGTTATTTTTAGTTAGAAAGCTAAAAATGGCGCACCACTAATCCTTATACCTATAGCTATACGAATCCGTAACTGAGACCATTCATATTCAACCCCATCCCAAAAACCATTGCAATATGGCGATGTCGTTGCTAGGGGGAGGAGAGTGGTGGGAGTGCTATACCTCGTTGTACATAAATACAGAATTTATGGCACTGTGGGAGATTTCTACACAACGATACCACGATATTAATAATACTTTTTCCTCACTGAGGTTTTTACACAGGAGTGGGTGGATTACTGATGAATGGATGTATGGTTGGGGGGGTGCCCACAAACTATGCATTATATATTTTTGGTGAGAGCGTGCCAGACGCGTGTGCCCTGCTCAATCACAGATTCTGGGAGCCTTCGTCTGGGCATAGGTGATGCAGGGAACAGCTGCACAGGCGCAGACAAACCAAAAATTACACCTTTCAAATGGTCAGCAAGGGTCCAGCAATTGAACTATTTGAAGAACTCCCAGGACACAAAGTGGCAGACTCCTCTTTCGGGTACGTTTTTTGTCTGTCTATGTATTCCGCAAACAATGAGGCAGCAGCAGCAGCAGGAAAGAAGATTCAACAAAGCCACAAGCTGAGGATAAGAACCCGACAAACAAAACCAGAAACTAGGGATCGTTAAGGTCAGGTCAAACAATAAGTTAGGACGGAGACGGACCCTCTCTCTCCCGCTCTCTCTTTCATGATAAACATCTTTCGCTTGCTTCAGCCACAAGCCAAAAAATAAGAAAAAGGAAACCCAGTGCCGAGAGTCCAGAGGACAAAGGCCAACGGCCAAATTGCCAACTTAACTTGGCTCAAATGAGCAACGGATCTTCGAAAAGTCTGTCATCTCAAAGGGATATACAGTGGCTCAAAGCTGAAACTATGCAGTGTCAAATAAAATGTTTAAGGTGGTACAGATTTTAAACTAGAGGAAAAACAAAAAATGTTTAAACGCCAGTTTGTTGTATGTTTTATCACAGTTAAATAAGGAACTTTATTTGTTGATTAAATACCGCTCAGCTTTAAAAATAAAATAAAAACTTAAAATATATCTTAAATACAGGTCAAGGCTGAAACTATGCAGCCACAAACTAGTTTAATATTAGTCGAATAAAAGGTTAAACAGGTATTTTAATACTTAGTATGTAATCCCCTAACCTTTATTACGGCTTTTAACCTACTATTCATGGGAGAGAACAGCTTCCGAGTGCTTTCCGAGCTTATTCTGTTCCATTCCTCCAGAAGGGCTTTTTTAAGGTCGTTTTTGCTAGAAATCCTGTGATTCTGGGTGTTTTTCTCCAGCGCAGCCCACAAATTTTTAATAACATTTAAGTTTGGAGACTGGGCTGGGGGAATCATCAAGTGGGGACAGTTCCAGATAAGCCAGGACTGTCCTATTCCGGACGAATGTTTCGGGTCATTATCCTGGTAGAACCGGAAATCATGTCGGATTCCTAATTTCTCGGAGCTTTGGTGCAAGTTTTTCTTTAGAATATTAAGGTATATGTACTTATCCATCGTAGACTCGATAAACACCAAGTTTTCGACGCCGGCTGCCGACATGCATGCCCATACCATGACACTTTCTCCGCCGTGCTTGACTGTCGCTTTTACGTGTTTGGGATCCAGCTCAGTATTGGGCTTTCGCCATACAAAATTCCTTCCGTCGGACCCAAAAAGGTTGAATTTGGACTCGTCTGCATTAATTGCGGTGTTCCAGAACACCAAATCCTTGTCAAAGTTGGTTTTTGCGATCGCCAACCTTGTTCCTTTGTTCTTCGGGCTTATAAAGGGCTTCTTTCGGGGTACTCGAGCATTGAAGTCATGGTTGCGCAGAACCTGGCGCACAGTTTCCACACTGCACTCCTTCCCCATTGTGTCCTTTACCTGTTGGGTAAGTTTTGGGGCCCATAACTTGCGCCAACGCTTCCAGAAACTAGGAATCCGACGTGATTTGCGGTTCTACCAGGATAATGACCCGAAACATTCGTCCGGAATAGGACAGTCCTGGCTTATCTGGAACTGTCCCCACTTGATGATTCCCCAAGCCCTGTCTCCAAACTTAAATGTTATTAAAAATTTGTGGGCTGCGCTGGAGAAAAACACCCAGAATCACAGGATTTCTAGCAAAAACGACCTTAAAAAAGCCCTTCTGGAGGAATGGAACAAAATAAGCTCGGAAAGCACTCGGAAGCTGTTCTCTCCCATGAATAGTAGGTTAAAAGCCGTAATAAAGGTTAGGGGATTACATACTAAGTATTAAAATACCTGTTTAACCTTTTATTCGACTAATATTAAACTAGTTTGTGGCTGCATAGTTTCAGCTTTGACCTGTATTTAAGATATATTTTAAGTTTTTATTTTATTTTTAAAGCTGAGCAGTATTTAATCAACAAATAAAGTTCCTTATTTAACTGTGATAAAACATACAACAAACTGGCGTTTAAACATTTTTTGTTTTTCCTCTAGTTTAAAATCTGTACCACCTTAAACATTTTATTTGACACTGCATAGTTTCAGCTTTGAGCCACTGTATGCAAAATCTAATTTGCGATAAGATCTGACGCTAAAACCATCATCTTAGTAGAGCTCGATCCTTTGACTTTTATCCGAATTAATTTTTGGAAGCACTGACAAGTCGGAAATTTTGTCTTGGATAAGATCTGGCTTCTGGGAGAGCACGTAAACCCTTATTAAATATTATTCTATCTTCATTCTTTTCCAAACTGGGTCCTTATATATATCTTCAAAGGATAGCCATTTTCGATAGGATCTGCCTTATGCCAGAAACCCAAAACCACCATAAAACCAATCATAAATCTTGTAATTTTTATCCAAATTAATTTTCAGCCATAAATATCAATTATTATCAAAAATTTTAATGAGGAAAAACGGCATTTAAGTGAAATTTACATGGAAAAAATTTCCAGGGAGCATTTCTAAACCAAAGAACCTCCGAACCAATCAGAAGCCATCCCCAAAGAAAAACTATTTATGTGAAATTGAGTGAACCAACAGAAAATTTCCCTCCAACATCCACGCGCCATTTGGTTGAAGTGCGCTCGACGCATGCGCGCCAACCCGAAGAGCGAGAAGCGATCCCAAGTGATCCCAGACGATCCCAAGGCGATCGCCGATGATCCCCTGCTGCATCATCTCTAGGCATTGTGAAAGGCGTTGCCCTGCCGCCACTCCTCCCTGACATCTCCCAGCATCCAATGCGCGTGCTCATGAGTTTTTCATTATTATATAATTCTCTTCCCCCTCTCGCATATGCAATGCGAATTGTGCGTTTTCACGCAAAATGTCAATAATCCATCAAAAATTCTTAAGAGAGAAAGAGCGATCCCACAGCGATCCCCTTGCCGCACCAATTTGTTTGGTTTCGCCCGCACACAAATTTCTCTTCTACATGAATATGTTTTTCTTTTCATTTAATAACTTGAGTATTTAGCAAATGATGGAGCAGTTTTTCCCAATAGAAAAGAGAGATAATGGAAAAACCAGCCATACCATTTTCCACATTGTTGCTGCTTACCATTTCGTATGATGAATCATATGCCAGAGATCGCGTGTTGACAGTCAGAGAAACCTTAGACATATGGTTGGTTGTGGGGTAACAGTTTGGAGAGATTACAATTGGGTGTACGGATCGTAACCCTTGAAGTATTAAGCTGAAGAAATACAGGAATCTCCTCTAAAGAGATGTAGAGGAATTCTTCCTAAGACATCTTAATGAATTATAGGGATTCTATAGGTTCCTATCAATCTGATCATTTCTGCCGACGCACACGTTCCTAGAAATAAACCTTTTCAATAATACATATATTTATTCTCTCTAGAAAGGATTTTTATGTATGCATATCGATTCTGAAGAACATGAAGAGCCTAAAGAATTGTGATGTATAAATATCTCCTATTTATTATGCTTTTCAGATACGAGCATTCTATAAATCATTGGTTTCGTTTCGGAGAACGATTGTGTCTGGAAAAATACTCAGAAATCTTGCTAGGAGTTGTAATCATAACCACCAAAATTGTTTTTACAATATATTTTTCTTTTTATTACACAATTACATAAAAACACTTCGTTGCGGAAATTGTGGGCTTACAAATATCTATACTTAAAAATGGGACTACGAGTATATGCCAAGTATTACACTGGGGGACTAAAGTGGCGAAAGTCCTTTCGTTCGAGTAAAACTATTTAATTTTGATCCATTAGCTCAGCGGCCTCTTAAAAATCTCTAAATTTGTACTTCATTTTCATCGTTTCATTCGAAAATATTGTCATTTATGCCGAAGATTTGCAAAGGTTCTAAATAAAATGTAAAAAATAATAAATAAAAAATCATGCGTAAATTAATATTGAATAAATTGTATTTATTTGATTCGTTTTCGATTCGTTTCTTTTGAATTTCGACTAAAACAAAATACTGAGAGAATACCAGAGAGAGAGAGGGAAGGAAAGCATTAAAAATTAAGATTAAATATTTATTTTTATAAAATATATTCATATATTTATTATAAATCTAAACATTATTACTCGTAATTTGACTTTGGACTTTTGACTTTTCTTACAAATTATTGTAGAGGTTTTTGGGTTTTTTGTTTCGAATTTTTTGGGATGATAATTTTTAAACCTTTTTCAGGGTTTGTAGTCGTATATGAGAAATGGAAATCAGCGAAAGGCAAATAGTTCTAGATCGTTAGAGAGTTACAGATAGGTTCTACAAATAGATTCTAAGCTTAATTCTACGATTTTTGAGGGTATGCATTATTTACAATTCTCGACAACAAAATTAAATGAAAACTTAATGCTACGAATATGTACAATTCAGGACAACGATGATGGATAATTATATATATAAATAATAATAACAAGGTTTGGTTTTGGTTGGTTTGTGGGTTTTTAGGAGTGCGCATTGCGTGCCATGTGGACGAAGAGGCCGACGGGTCCGTCGCACTTCTCGCCGCACATGTTGCACTTGAACACATCGTCGCAGCTGTGATAGCCCATGTGGATGGTGTAGAGCACCGCGTCCTTGAAGAAGATATCACAGTACTTGCACTCGTAGATGGCCCCTGCTGCCGCTGGTGTGGATGCCACAACGGGTGCGGCTGCACTGTTGGAGCTGCTATTCCCATTGCTGCTGGCACTGGCATTGGAGCTATTCCCAGAGCTGGAGGCAGTGGAACTGGCACTCGTATTAGCCTGAGGTACATGCGCCGTCTCCATCGACTCATCCGCAGAGCTGGCACCCGAGCAATGCTCTTCGGGTAGCTGCTTGCGTCCTGCAATGGGCGATGATGCGGTGGGCATAACCTTTAGTTGCTCTGGGGAGGTCAATGCCGCGGATTTCATTTGCAGGAGGGTGTCCAGCTTCAGGACACGACCCTTGCGTCGTGAGGCATTCGTGCTGCTCATCAGAGGAGTGGCCTCTTCCTCGTGCTTCAGATTCATGACCATCGCCAAGGGTTTCTGCTGCTGCTGCTGTTGCTGCTGCTGCTGTGGATGCTGTTCGTCATCTTTCACGGGTGTTCCCTGGGACAGATCCATGGCAGAATCCACCGACTTGCGCTCGTACTCATCGTCCTGCTCCTCATCCTCGTTGTCGCTGTGCTGCGACTGTGAGTGGTGCTGTTGCTGCTGCTGCTGTTGGAGCTGCTCGCGCATTCGTGGAGAAAGTTGTGCCAAAACTGCGGCCTGCTGCTGTGCGGCCAACATCTGGAGATTGAGATTCCAGTAGGGGAAGAAGGCCATGTTGCGATTCTGCTGCAGAAGGCTGGCCAGCGGCGGCAGGAGATTGGCAGGAGACTGCTGCTGCTGTTGCTGTTGCTGATGTTGTTGCTGCTGCTGATCCGCTTTGCTGCTGCTGCTTGCCACACTCTTGGCTGGAGAGGCGGGCATTACTGGCGAGGGTGCTGACACCGAAGTGGAGAATCCTTGCAGGGCGGCACTCAACTGCGAGGTGACTGCTGCTACTGGTGGCTGCTGCTGTTGTTGTTGAGGTGCCACTGCTGCCACGTTGCTCTTCCGACTGCTGCTGCTGCTGGTGCCACTGCTGCTGCTCCTCTCAGTGCCACCATTCTTGCTCTTGGGACCACGTCTCGTGCCATAGACATCAATCACCAGCGAAGGATTGGGTGTGCCGTCCTCATCCAAGACCATGCCGGGCTTGTGGCCATATTTCCTCAGATGCAGCTTGAAGCTGTGGCAGTATTTGGTGGCATAGTCACAGTCCGCGCAACGATACTGATACACGGATGAGTGCGACTTGCGGTGGGAGTTCAGCATGGACTTGTTGACGCACGTGTAGGAGCACTTGTCGCACTGGAAGGGCTTCTGGTTCTTGTGCTTCCGGATGTGATACTCCAGATGATGCTTGAATTCCGTCACAAAGGGACACTTGGAGCACTGGAGAATCTTGTCGGGCTTCATGTGGGTGCGGGTGTGCGCCCAGAAGTCCACCTTTGTGATGGCCACCACACCGCATGTCTTGCATTTGTAGTTCTTCATCTTGCCATGCGAATTGTAGATGGGCATGCGAATGTTCTGATCGTCGTCCTCGGACTCGGCCATGTACTTCATGTCCTCACTGGAGTTGGACATCTGATCGTGCTCCTTTTCGTGGTGCAGCAACTCCTTGTCCATGGACTTGGCTGGTGACTTTGGTGGCGTCACATCCATGGGTGGCGTCAGGGCTTGCAGTTTCTCCCCGACTTGTGTGGGTGCCACCACTTGGGTTGCCGTTGGCGTTGGCTGTGGACTGGGGCGACCCAGATTGCCGGCATAGAAGTGCTGCATGGGATTGGGCAGTCCTGGCGGTGTCAATGGATTGAATCCACCCAGTCCCAAGTGATGATGATGGTGGTGGGCCTGCTGCTGCTGTTGTTGTTGCGCTGCCTGAAAGTGCTGCTGGTATTGCTGCTGTTGCAACAACTGTTGCTGCAGCGTCACATCAAAGTGTTGCAGACTATTCTGATCGTTCTGGCTGGGCGACGGTGTCATTGCTGCCCCACACATGGTATCCATGGGCTGTTGTTGCAACTGTTGCTGCTGGTGCTGCTGCTGCTGCTGTTTGAGGTACTGCTCCAAGTGATTGCCCGGCGATGGCAGTGGCGACTGCCGCGGGCTGGGGCTGCCGCTGGCCACACTGTTGCTGCTGGTCAATCCCGGCTCCTGCTTAATGCTTGCCGCAAACATGCTGCTGTACCATGGATTGTGCTGCTCGTAGCTGGCGGCCGGAGTCGTCTCCCAGTTCTGCATCTTGGCGGCAGGGCTCTTCAAAGGCTAAAAGAGAGAAGACAAAAAAGAGAGGGGATGGTTAGTTACTGTTGCGCCTGCGTCAGGTTTTTATTTCCCTTTTTTCTACATTTCTTTTTTTTTCTGTTTTTTCTCTTTTTTTTTGCTGAGATTTTTATGAGAGAGAGCCACCCCTAAAGCGTGGCTCCAGAAGGAAGTGACGATGGGAGGGGGAGGGTGGCTTTTTTGAGTGATTTTTCCACAACAAAATGGTGAATCGTAGAATGGGACACGAATGGTGGCAAACAGATATCCATGCCGCCTGGAGGCTTTCACCTACCGTTTTGTAGCCGCTTTTTCTCGAAGATTAATCCAAATATTTCGTAAATATATATGTAAGTGTTCCCAAGAGAGAATCGTTCGGTTAGATGTTGCGTGTGCGTTGTGCCGCTGGTGACTGAATATGCAACTGCCACCGGCATTGGCTTATATCTGCCTCAGGTAGTGGCTGTGCGGCAGGACGCACGCGTCAAGGGATTAGAGCGAGATGAAAAGTCAGGTACAGGTCGCGAGTCGCGAATCCTGCCGCGAATCCTCTTGGCTTGATCCATTTTTGGATTAGAGCTCACAACACAACGAAATTGTTGCAAAAGAGAGAGAGCGATTCGGATTTGCACTGGGATCGGGATTGGGATGATCCGGGGAGCTTAGCGGACTGGCTAGCCAGATTACGAGGCAAATGCGAAGCGTAGCAAATTTTCCCCGTGGCATTTTCTACGCGAGGATTAAACGCAGCAGAAGTGGGAGGTGTCCTAACGAGAGACGGCTTTTTCTTAATACAATAAAAAGTAACAAAGGATTTAACTAAATTAAAGGACTAATTCCCTAGAGAGAAAGAGTGTGATATACCTAGGGGATTCTACAGAGAAAAAGAGGTACAGCTGCCGGGATTCTATTTCTCTCTTTTTTGGCTGGCAAGTGGAAAATTTTTATACACCTTCCATACATTATTTCTTTATTGCAGCTCGTATATTGTTCAATATATTGGTTTATTTTTGGTATTCTTTGCACAAAGAATATATGGAATATATTTGTAGAATGCTAATTATATTTTTGCTGAATAGTTTTCATTTTTCCAGTAACCATTACAAGTTATTTAGAATTGCTTTAAATTCAACATTTTTCTCCCCTTTTGAAGGTCAACAATCCCTTTATTTTCATTCCTAAGTCAAAGGAGATTTTTATATAGATTTTCACTTATAATTTCCCCACACGTTTTCTTTGGCTGCCATAATTTTCCCTTTCCCCCGAAATTTACAAGTGCACTTTGATTTGCGTAGTTTCCACAAAGAATTTTCCTATTCAAGAGCAATCATTTTCCGTTTCTTTTTTTCGGTGTGCAAATTTTCTATTTTTTTGTTGAATTTCATTTTTCCAAAAATTAGTGCATTTTCCGCTACATTTTCGATGCATTTTTGGGCAATTGTTTGTGCTTCCAAGTAAATATTATTAAAAACGCAAAACGTCAGCAGTCGAGAGGGGGGAAGTGGCAGCAATGGAGGTGGGGATGGGGCATGGGGAATGGACCATACTCTTGCATGCACATAATTGATGGTACACGGAAAAGTTTTTCCCATGCTGTTTTCCGCGGAGAGCAGAGGCGCATGCAAATGCATTTCTCATTTTGCATTTGAACATATTCGTATTTATTTAATATTTTGCCTTTGTACAATAGAAATTTGAAAGAAAAGCCAAAAATTAATTGTGCTGTATGCCACATCTGTCTATCTCGCTCCCGCCAACACGCTTGCTGTATCTGTGGCAGAAACAAAGAACATTTTTGCATTTTTCTGGGCGCTTTTTTGTGCAATGCCCAAAAACAACAAGAAAGGAAATGAAGGAAAACTTTGAATAGCGAAGCTTTAGATACCCTTGAATATCTATCATTCCAATGGGCATTAAAGATGGTTTAGGCATAGCCTTTGGGGTAGTAGCGGAATCCCAATGGACGCAAACTTCCTTGCTTTCTCTCATTGCATTCCTTTCCTTGCAATCATCATACCCCATGCTATCTTCAAGGGTATAACAACAAAAGCCAAACTAAAGGCCAAGTGTAAAATTAATATTACGCCGGCTACAAAGCAGCGAAAGAGCAGGGGCAGTAGCCAGAGCTGCGGCGAGAGAGGGGCTGATAAGAGGGCGGAGGGGGGTTGGTGTAAAAATGAGTGTAGCGGGGCATTGTGGTTGAGTAGAGGGGCAGAGAGAGGAGGCAGCCGAAACTGCAAAAGTAAACTAAACATGTGCTAGTCGTTCTACTGCAGCCCCCACGCACTCCCCTTAGACACTGCCACCCGCACCCCCTTTTTTGTTGTTGTTGTTGCATCCAACCCACCCCCCGCTCCCGCTGCCGCTGCCGCTCCATCCCATCCCTGTGCCTCTTTAGAGCACGTAAAAATATCATGAAAATTGCAAATGGAAAATCTAGCAAAACGAAGAAAATGCGCCTCACACAAAAAATGTGTGTGTTTTGTTGAAAAATTTGTGTAGACAAAAAAAGTGAGCAGAAAATTCTTTTGGGGAAATGGGAGGAGGGAAAAGGATATGCATATGAATAACTGTTGTTTGTTCCCCTGAGTGTTGCAAATGGTATCTACACCCAAAGGAGATGTTTGAGAGAGGATTGAGGATATTGTACTGTCTTTACAGTTATTTATCAGTAAGAAAGAGTCCCGTCTTATGCGAAAGCTCCCTCCCCTCCTCCTCCCTCCCACAAAATCACCCTCCCTCCGATATGTGACTGGCTTTACAGTTATTTGTCAGTAAGAAAGAGTCCCGTCTTATGCAAAAGCTTTCTCTGCCTTGATTTGCAACAACTTGTTGTGCACTTTTTAAAAGGAAAGCTCTCCATTCAACTCCGAGTAGGCAACTGCAACTGCATTTCAATGTCATTTGGGTTTAAAAATATATCTGTTCTAATATATATGTATACATATGTGCATATCGAACAAAGACTCATTTGTTTGATTTATGCCTCGCGTTTCTTTTAGTCAGAAAAACATTAAAATAGTGAGCCACAATCCCATCAACATTGAACATCGGACTGACAATCGTTTCATGGGTGGGGGGCAAAAGAGATCCGATCTTAAAAAAACATCTAGAAATTATACCATTTTGCTGTGGCATCGCCATCGGCAGTGGCAGTGGCAGCTTGCGTTCGGCTCGTGTTAAATATTTATTATAGTATTTGAAATGCATTTTGGCAAGTGCCAAACAATTTGCCATTAAAAAATTGCAAAACGTTGACTTTGAATTATAGTTCGATGTCTAAATTTAAATTATTAAAAAAGGAAGAGACTGCAATACAAAAAAAACACACACACTGGGCGAGAGAGAGAGAGAGACAGCGAGGAGAATGTGCAATGGCACAAAAGAAAAGCCCGAGAAAATGCTAAAAAGTGGGGGGACTGGGGGCAAAGGAAAAACAACATGAAAGTCGACATGTAAACAAATAAAATTAGCTGTCAGACAGAAGGAAAGTAGGGGGGCCTTGGGGAGCAACGGAGGAGCGTCCAATCCCCCCTCCCTCCGATATGTGACTGCAGCCCGGGGAAGAGCAGAGGCAGAGCAAGAGCACCGCAGTAGACAGGAGGCGGAACGGGTACGAAGGCAAAAAACAAGTTCAGCCAAAAGATCGGCCAAAAGCCAGACAGATTTTAAAATATTGTTTTAGAATTTTTGTGCCGTTGCATTTTTAGCAAATGATTTACCACATGATGCTATCTCTTTCGTGTGAATGTGTGTGTTCTTAAGGTTAGACAGAAAAAGAAGCAAGCGAAAAAGAAACACAAGAAAGTTTGGTTCGAAAGATACCCTGCCAGAGCAGAGGGTAGTGGGCTTTTACGCGGAAGCTTGTCCAGCAGAGTAGGAATCTTGTCATTTGAATCCAAATCCCACAGCAGCTTCAGAGAAGGGTATTCCTAAGATAGACTTCAAATCATTCTCTGGGAAAGCTTACTGAAGGAGGAGAGCGAACATCAACAACAACAATTGCTCTTTAAAGCTTCCGATTAACTGCTTTGCCAATAATCACAATCAAAGCTTAACTTTGGCTCAAGTGAGGATCAGGAAATAGTAATCTTTATTTTCCTCATACCTCAACAATTTGCAATGTGCCCCATCATCATTCTAAACCCCTACAAAAGCGAAATTCCTAATTCTTGTTTATTTGTTTATGCAGCCACAGACAGGAAGAGGGAAGGGAGGGGAAGCTTTTCCACTTGCATCTGTGTTTTTTAAGATTTATTGAAGGTTAAGTGGAATGTTTATGGGAACATGCCCCCCATAGATAATAATTTGGAAAATAATATTTACATACCTTTTTGAATATGGGATTTCTCCGAAAGGGGATCCAAAAACGGGAACCGTGCGAGCAGCACCTTCTCTCGTCTTTCCAGTCGCGCTCTCACTCTCTATTTCGCTCTTTTGTGCGTTTCCTTTCCTACACTTGACCGCGGCACCGTTAAATCAACACCCACACGAATGCACCGCGCACACAATAGCTGCTGCTGCTGCTGCGATAACAGTGCGTGTGTGCCAGAGAGGAGCAGAGGGGCCGGCGCTCCTTTTCACTTCTCTTTTTGTCTGTTTTTTGGCTTTTGCTTTTTAAGCTTCCTTTTTTTTTGCGCGAAATTCGCGCATGTGCGGAAAAAAAGTCGTTTGACAAATAACAAATTGTTTGCTCGTTTTTTTATGGTTTTTTTAAGGAATAGCTTTTGGTTTAAGCACAGTCACTAAGAGTTTCTTTTTGATTTTTACGATGGCAAATTTCGTTTTCAATTTCGTTTTAGCGCCCAACACTCGTCCGTTCTTTGCTCTTTCTCTCTTCTATGTTTTTTCGGTTACTTTTGGTTATTTGGTTGTTAGAGTCTCGGAGCAGACTGACACGGCTCGTGCTCTACGGAGGCTAGTCATAGCCGAAAAACGCACTCAGAATCTCAAATCTCAATTGCAAACAACAAAATCACACTCAAAATCTCAATTGCAAAGAAGAAACAAATGTCAGCAATGCACTGCCACACGCACACACACAAGACTCCAAGAGAGAGAATGAGAGAGATTCCATGTCCAAGAGAGAGGACTCACCGTTACACAGAGTACAAAGCACTCAACGGGCTGCTGTAAGTGAGTGGAATTTTGGTACAGGGCGAGTGAAACGATGCGCCCCATCCCCCAAAAGGCAACCCCAAGGCTCTCACGCTTGCTCTCTCTCCCACTCACACTTTGCCCTCTCTCTCACTCTCACTCTCTCTCTCTCTCTGTCTCTGTCTCTGTGTGGCAGCCTCTAATGTGGCATCCTTCGTGCCTTGCTGCCACGACACGCGCGGCGTTGCATTTTGCTGCATTTTGCGGATTGCAGCTGCCTCTTTGGCTGCGTTTTTTGGCAGCTTCGCTTCAATATTGATTATTGATTTTTGTGTCCACTGCCGAGTAGGGATTTATGGGGGCGCCTCCACTTGGTGCCTGGGGCCTAGGGTTCGTTGGTCTCCTCTTCGGGCACTGGACTGGTCACTGTCTTTTTTTGTGTCGTTTCGTTTCGGTGCAACTTTAAGCCCCAGACACATTAACGAAATTTGTCTGTTTTGAGATTTCATTCTTGTTGCTTTAACAGATTTTGCCCCTATTTGTTGCATCCACAAACGCACAGAGGGGGTGTAAGGGCAGACGTTGCATGTGTGTGTTGTGGCTAGCTGCCACTGAAAATTAATTGAAGGAAAAGCTATGTGCAGTGCAGGATAGTCGAATGTCTGAAATTCGAGAATCAAAATTGAGGAAACTCTTGGGAAAAGGAATAATTTTTGGAAATTATAATGCAGATGAGGTGATTGTGTTTAAATATGTTTATTTACTATGAAATAAAGTTCTTAAGCTATGGAATATTTGTGTACAAAGATTTGACAATATTAGGTAGTAATAAAATACATGGGAACTAGAATTATCTCTAACATTTTAGCCTTAAATCTGAATAACATGAAAAACAATCAAATAATTATGATCTAAAAATCGCTCTAAGCCCCGCATGTCCTCCCATAATATTCTATAAAATAACATAATTTGGAAACATATTGCATCTGGCCCTAAAGCAAACTTTCAACCAGGTTTAGGCCATGTATTTGGGGCTTAGTTTTCCACCAATGCGTACATATATGTATATGTGTTTTGTAGATACATTATAATTACAAAATTTGTATCTACGAACATGGTTATTACAAAAGGGGAGCAAGGGCATGGGCGGAAAATTTAAAAGCAATATTTACCAAACAAACGATTGCCACAGAAAGCAAACAGAAACGCGTACTGAAAATGCAAATTACACACAGGACGCAGGACACCGCAGGGCGCAGGACAAAATGAAGCTGAAGAATCGCTGAAACTCGGAGTCGGAGTCCTTGTGCGTGGTAGCACAGGTAGCAATGCCTCATGGACATTGACACTGTGGCAACCGGATTAGATAAACTGCAACCGGATTTAGCAGAAGAAAGGATTAAAGGAAAGCGAGAGGTCTACCTGAATGCCGACACGGGCCGACGCGGTCCTGCGCGGACCTCGTCCTCGTTCATTAATCCGCGCATTCGAAGACGCAGTCACTGCCTCTGGGCGCATCCTCAGAAGGATAACTAGAGCGGGCGATAGACCAGATTTAAAAGTGATTTAAGAGTTTGCTTCAGTGCATAATCCAACATTACGCAGTACTCGGGGAGTAGGCGGATCATCAGTGATCCTGTTGATCCTGCGAGCGATTAGCGTGCCTGATTAGCGTTGATCAGCCTGATTAACGGCAGGGCGGGTGTTTTTGGAGCACCCACGATGATGCCTGATGCCAGATTCCCGATTGCTGATCCCTGGCCAAACCCCTGGCCCAGGACCAAAAGTTATGTAAAGTTGAAGCCAAAGGCATAACAAATGTCGCCTCCGTCACGCTTGACCTTTTAATTGAGAGACAGAGCTGTTGATCTCTCTTCGAGATACAAACACAAACACGATCATGATCATGATCGTCTAATTGCTGAAAGCCGTCTCGTCCTTCTTAGACTCACATGCAAATGACCCCTAACCTTTTGGCCTGCTGTTGATACCCAAGAAGATCTCGCAATAGATCCCTAGAGTGTGCCACAAAGGGGAGGATCCTGTACATCTGAAGCACATCTTCATCTAAGCATCTTAACATCTTCCATATGCAAATTGAATCACGCACAAAAAGTGCATCGAAGCGTTCAGGATTTTGTGGTTGACCGAGTATCCCCCTCGAGAGGGATACACTCTCCCTACACTTCTGACCTTTCTCCTACTCCCATTTACGTTTTCGTTTCCCTTTCCATTTTCTATTTTCCTGTTGAGATATCACCTTGAGTTCCTAAGCCGATTTCATGCCAAGGATGATTTGCTATTTTATCTTGAGTTTTTTCTTTCTGGAGGGTTTTCCTTTACTAATTTTTTGTGTGTGTTTGTGGTTTCTTTATGAGGTTTTGGTCTTTGATCTTAAGTGCAAATTGGTTTTGCTAACCAATTACTTGCATTTGACGCGCTACTGTAGAAGATATGGTAATTTTATGGATAGATTTTGAGATATGATTATCGGAGGTAAAATTTCTGAAGATAAAAATGAGTTACGCTTGAATTTTGTTTGTTTTGATTTGGGAAAGATTTTCAGTTTTATTTAATAGTTTTTTAGGGGTAAAAATATATTGAAAACATAAGCAAAATATCTTTATATAGCCTGAATTACTTTACTTTACTTTAAGCCCCTTGCATAAAGATACATCCACTTCCGAATCCCTGTTTCCACTTTAATCTACTCTTCCACAAAGATAAAATTACGATCTTAGTAGTTTCTTTGCTTTTCCGGGTCTTCCATTCCTCCTTTCAGCATAGTTTTAGTTTCTTTATGCTTTCCAGCAAAGGTCACAAAAAAACTCTTCAAAAGGGACTACTATGAGCCCTGTCCATGATCTATGTTTCAAAACACTGCCCTTTTCAGGCCGGGAGTCCCTTAACATGCCGCAAAAATTTGCATATTTCACATAAATCAAATGTGAAAAGTGCTCGCGACGTAACGCCCACCAGAGAAACAGAGGGACACCACGAGTGAGCGAAGAGATAGAAAGCCATAGGAGAAGTGAGAGAGATGGATGGAATTTTCGTGGAAATGTTATGGTAAGCAGATAGACCGAGAAGCAGACCAGACCGTGGCGAGGCGAGGCGATGCGAGGCGGTTCGCGTCAACATCCGTAAATCCTTTTTTAGCACGAAAAACCGAAGGATTAAAAAAGGAAACTAGAGCAGAGGCACAGTCCACACGGGGACTTGGGCAAATAGTTGCTCTAATTTTCATTGTTACGTCTTAATGGTTATGCAGTAAAATTTGTTGCAAGGACAACCGGCAGGACATGGCGAACAATCGCTGCGATGGTATTTTCATCCCAGGGGTTTTTATGACGCCAGCGACTGGCTTTCTCTCTAAGATTTTTGGCTTTGGCTACGGTCTACGGTATATGGTATGTCTTTGGTTTGGTTTTTGCTTTTCTGTGCAGGTAATGGTCAAAAGAATCGCTTAGAAGAAGAGCCTTAACAATGAAAATAGCTGGAAAATCGCGAGAAACTACTATGCGCAGAGAAAGATACATGTATCTGAGTATCTAATGGTCATTAGAGAGGACACTGTCGCGCTCCGCTCTACTTACAATTGTCACTCCGCGGGACGGGACGGAACGGGACTCCTTCTCCCAACCAACAGTATGACCAACCAATAAACGAGGTAAAAAACTGCCCGAAAAAACTCACTTCCGCGTAAAGGATTCCTTTTTTGTGAAGACCATAAAATATTTAGTTTTTTATGGTCATCGGTGCGAGATCAGGTAGAGATCAGTGTTTTTTGCAAGGTGTCCCTTTAACCCTTAACCCTTTCACCATTAACAAATCGATCCTATCCGGCTATCTGGGAGTGTCCTTGAAGGTTTCCCTCGAAGGTGGCCCACAGTTTCTGTCGTTTTCTCTCCTTTTTTTGTTTCCACTTAATGTCTGTTCCATTGTGTTCTTTATGGTTCATCGGTTGTATCTTTTTTATGGCATTCTTTGTTCCCATTTGCATGCACAATCTGTATTCTATATACTTCCTCAACCCTTTTGCCGCTTTCACTACGAACGGGTTAAATGAAGTCCAATTTTTGGTACTTTTTACAAGCTGCTATATTCTTGGAATTGGGTGTTTTTGGTCATTAGAACGCAAAAGGGTTAGGTTCTGGGTGCATTTAATGGGTGTATTCATATTTAAAGGGGTAAGAAAAAGTAAAGGGTTAAAAGAAGGAATAGTTTTGATCTTTTACAGCTTGGAAATCACTGAAGAGTACTTGCAGAGGAGTGGCAGAAATTGGCATAGAAAAAACTACATTTTTCCTTGAAATTTCTTATGATTTCGAAATACTTCTGAAATGTTTTCCTATATAAAGCTATTAAAAACAGTGAAAAGAGCTTTCACACCCACGCATTTCATGCACACTAAGAAAGTTCTACTTTCAATGGTATTTCTGCTCTTCTTATGAAAGCTTTCAAAGCTCACCAATACAAGCAAATCTGTAGCATTTCCTCATCGACAAATAAACTCATGTTAATAGTCCTATCCATTAGTAACCGTTACACAAAAATTCTAGAAAATCCAGAAAATCACATAAATTATATGCGTTCTGCTGGATGAACATTTGTCCCCGTTTTACATTCGTAATTCGCTGGAAATTAAGGCCACTAAGTCGCCAGCGAAATGCATTCGAACAAATGTAAAAATGTGAGATTTTTGAGTCAGCCATTCATTGGCTTCTATTGTCCGTTGTCCATATCCCAAAATCCCAAGCTTAGGCAATTGGGCATTTTTGTGAAAATAAGCGCCAAATGCATGCCAGTTCCCACCCCAGAAATGATCCTTAAAACCCAACCATCTAATCAGTCCACGCAGCAGTTACACATTTTCACACTTTCGTGACCCCTGCGGCGGTGGAAATGCCGCCAACACACCCAGATGCCCTGTCCTGAGGGTTGGACGGCGACCATTGGTCAAGGAAATGGACAAAAATTCGGACCGAACAAAATAAAATAAAATTAAGAACGCGCGCCATCGATGGTCCGTCGTGACCCCTTGTCAGCGTCAGAGAGCCAGAGGTTAAAATTAATGCGAATACTGTGAATGTTTCAGGGGGAAAAATTGCATGAAAATTCGGGGTCACGGCTAAGACGATTCGGCGTCAAGGAGTACCACACATAGGGCATGGCATCATATAGGGGTGGCTCTAGGGTCAAATTTATAGCCCCGACATTGGACATTGAAAACTGTAACAACTGGGAAAAGCGGGACAACAACTGCAAAAAGGATTTTCTGTTGGCTCAAAATCGATGCTTCATTGTTTTGCATAGTGAGAAATGAGGTTTCCACAGAGGTGGGGGGAGTTTGATTTTTGGACCCATTTTAATTGACCATCACCCTGACCCTCCCAACCCCGGAATTGACCTTTTTCCGTCTTCGAAAATATTCCAAAATTTTAGCACATTTAAATAATTTTTCATTGCCATGCATTGAATGTTTGCAGAAAAAGGATCTTTGTTCCTGCATTTCGATTTTGTTTTTATTGAAAATGGCATTTAATTGTTGACCCCTCGAAACGGGAGTGGGAGAATCATTTCTCATTCGGATGACCCGGAAAATGTAACGTATTTTCGCCCAGCAATTTTCATCTGCAGCTGTGGAAAACTCTCCTGAATTTTGCCAGCATTTTGTACCTCACCCTCTCTCTTGCTGTCTCTCTGTGAGCCAAAGAATTAGCTAATGGCCAGCACTCCACACACACACACACACACAGACAGACTCTTTACTCTCTTGGCAAAAGGGAAAATGTTTGGTAATGGTCCTGTGCAAACTAAGCCGGAAAACGTAGCCAGGGAAAATGCGAATAAAAAATTGAACTTCTTACGATAAATATGCGAGCCTATTAGTCGCACAGTCAACGGCAAACGAATCTCAACCAAAACATGGCCAAAAGGCTTTTAGGCCCAGGCCCAGGCCCAAGTCCACGTCCCAAAGCCAAAGCCCATGTCAAATGTTGAATAAGTAATTCCCTCTCTCTCACTCTCCAGAATATGGAGGAGGAACCAAGGATTGGCTGGAGGATACCAAAGGTGTGGGAGCCAAAAGAACAAAAGGCATAAAACGTTAGCACTACTAGAGTTTGCCGAAACACAAAGATGCCAAAGGACAAAGCAGAATATTTTATTTTGTAATGAATGCGTTGAAATGCCAGATTTCGGATTATTCTACTAGATTGAGGGATTGAGAGACTATGGGGATACCCTGCATTTGATAGTTCATAAATGGATTCATCAGTGAACAAATTGTATTACAACACAGATGCTGGAACATTCCATATTTCATTCTGAATGATCTAGAATTTAGAATATTCCATTCATTCTATAGCTTGTGGAGCATTTGATTACGCGTGGATATTCAAGTGCTTCTCTAGACGCTAACTTATTGGATACCAGGTGGATTTTCTTCACAAAATAAAAGATATATAGATTCAACATTTCTTTCTTAGTGCTCTATAATAATGCTTTCACACGCACGCAACTCATAGACACAGAGAAAGCTCTACTCATATTACTATTTTCTTGACTTCTTGTAGAAGCTTTCAAAGCTCACTAATACAGGCAAGTACTTTCCGTAGAAGAATATAGCTGTTCCTTAACTTGTAGAGTACCCATATCATTCCTCTAATTTAAATCCTTAGCTCCCTTTCATGGTTATATCCCTATATGTTTCCATTTGCCCCTCAACTTCAATCTTTAGCTTTCTTTCTCTCTCTCTGTGTGTCTGTCTCCATCATGGTTATAACCTAAACTAAACCAATAAATGCCTCATATCTATGCTACGCTCAACTAAGGAGCTGCATTAACACATAGTCCTTACCCTCCTCTCTATCCTCTACGGTTCTCCTTCGTGCCTTCGCTTCTCCCCCTAGTATTCCGGTGTAAACACCACTGTCATTTATTTTCGTATTATCATAATGAGGACTCGTATATTTTTATGTGAATTTCTTGCTTTTTGTGCCAGAAACAGCAACCACCCCCAAGCAAAAAAAAAATAAGGGGAGTACACCGACGACCACCCATCCATCCATCCATCCACCCACACACACACAGACACACACAGCCATGTGTCACTCTTCGTGTGTACTGGTGTGTATATATGTGTGTGCGTGTAAAAAAGGCAAAAATAAAACAAAAATACTCGTTTCGCATTCGCATTTCGTGGGTTTTTGTTTTGTTGTTAAATTATCACCCAGTTTTCTGTTGGTAACCACCCCCTATGGCTATAGCTATTTATGCATCCACTGCCACCCCTCCCCCGATCTACACCTTAACCCCTAAAGCAACAACCACACAAGCAAACGGGAGATCAGAGGCATAACAAGGCCTTCCAGAAAAGGGTTTTAACTTAAAAGATGCTGAAAATGTATAAAAATAAAGAAAATTAAAGCTCAAACGTATTTTAATTTCCAAAATCCCCAAGTTTTTCATTAGCAAATCCTTTGACCCATCTCTTAGCTACGCCACTGCTTTCTCTATCACACATACTCGCACATTCATGCAGTTCACGTTCGCATTATTTGGCATCCCATTTGTTTGTTTTTTTTTCCTTCATTATGGGAGGTTTTTCTCTGGTATTGGGGGTTTGGGTGTGAACACTTGAGTGGCTCAAAATGGGGAATTGGTTATTGTCTGACTGAGAATCGAATTCAGCGGAATAATTTCCACACAATCACTGGAAAAATTCAAGCATAAAAATCACTGAAATAAAATCTATTTGCCATTAGGTTTTCCAGATTAATTTTTATCAGCGTCTTCCCACACTTTCCACTTTCGCCTTTGTTTCGTTATCAGCATTTTTAGAGCTCGAAAAATGTGCAAATATAAAAATTGACTTTTGTTAATCGTTGTTTCAATAATCCCAATGACAAATGAGTTTCAAATATTTAAAAATTATTTGCTTTTTTGGGGGTACTTGGAGATCTTTTGTTTGCTTGCACTGATATAAATGCAAACGCTTCGTGGTTTCCATGGAAAATGTACGCTTCAAATAATGATCTTATTGAGGGAGTGAAAGTGGTGACTAATGAGAAGGTTTAACTGTTGAAAATAAATATTTCAATGCTTGATCTTCTTTATCTCGCGCTCCCTACGCTGTCCGTACTTAGAGATCTCCACAAAAAGTATGATTACAATATCGAAACATTGGAAAAACTTTGGGTATACTCACATCACTGAGGAAGTACTCTGCGATGGATGTGTTCGATGTTTTTATCTATCGATCTTTTCCTATAAGAATCGTACTTTTTTTGGATTATATAAGGGTTACTTCTAGCTTCAAATTGGATTTTTTAATTGGGATCCCTTTCTTCCTAAAATGTGTGCATTGCAGAACCTCTAGATCTCCGCTTAGTCGCCAGCCAATAGCCGCATTCGATGCCAGACCCAGCGCCATTTCTATCAGCAGCATACCGCACAAAAACTAATTCCATATAATGGCCCAATCTACATAAAAAATCGCTCCTCCCCTCCGCGAACAAACCCCGAACGAACCACACAAAAAATCGATGAGGAGGGCGAGGGCAGGCAGGGGATTGAGTCACTGGGATGGCCGCCGCCTGCCTGCCACCCCGCATAAATTTCCAAATAATGTAATGATAAAAAAAAATTCCACACAAATAGAAGGAGCAAAAGAGAGGGCTATAGCCAGGGAGGGAGGGAGGTAGGTAGGGGTGGAAGCGGGAGGATTGGGTGGGCAGCGATTGGGGGAGCGAAAATAAAGTTGGAAATCATGAACCATACAAAATGAAAATCCACCCTCAGAAAAAACGTTGGCAACGTTTTTTCCTTTTTTTTCCCCTCCCCGCCCCCGCTTGTTTCGTTCGTTTTATTTTGTTTTCCTTCGTTCTCTTTTGTTTTGTTTAAGTGGGCAAAAAAGGACAAGCACAAAAAGTATCTGTGTGAGGGGTGGGAAATGTATCTGTGTGTGAGTGTGGGTGTGTGTGCGTTTGTGTGGGGGCGAAGTGGATGAAAGTGGGGTAGAAGTGGGTGGAAAGAGTGGGTGGATGTGGATGATTCTGTGCTGTGCCGTGCCGTGCTGTGAAACTGTTTCGCTTTGTTTGCAAAACAATCAAAAGCGAACGGAATCGTCGTCGTCCTAGCCATCGCCGTCGCCGTCGCCATGCTCGTCGTACTTTTTTCCTTTCCCTGCCACCCACTCTCGCATTTCGGGGTTCAATCTTCCCGTTGACATCGTTGGCGACATTAAATATTGCTCCGAGTTCTTTCTTTTTTTCCCTGGTATCCCCCGTATCACCCGAATTGCTCTCTCTCTCTGTGGCGTTACCTTCTTTTTGTGCCCTTGTGCCAAACCAATTTCTAGCATATTTTTATGAGCCCTCTGTGCTGGCGAGCCCTGTTCCTGTTCCTCTCGTGTGGGCTGTGTGCTGTATGGCAGGCGCAGCAGCTTTCGTTTATTTTGCAAACGTGTGCCACCAGACACGCCTCCAACGCCCCCCAACGCCCACAACATGGTTGCCGGAGCCATGTGCGAGACGCTAATAACGTTTGGTTGCCAAAAAAGCACCAGGAAATGAGCCAAAGCCAAAGCCAGAGCCCCTGCCAGATCGGACCAGGGATGTACTATACAGCCTTCCTGGCAGCTCTTCCATATGGCGGTTGGCTCCTGTGGCCAGACGTCAGTTGGGCTTTGAAGCGTTGAAGATTTAGTTCGATGGAGAAAAGGGATACGATTTTGGAAGTAAATTGCGAAAATTAAATACAAATCCAAAACTAATTGTATGCCGCTGGAAGTTTTAGAGGGATACTTAATAATAGCGGTACGATAGAAGGATCTTAAAATAATCCACTCTAAAATGAGTAAAGACCCAAATCTAGGGAATGGTGTACTAGATACTAAATACTGTCTCCAACTAGCTCCGATATTAGTATAAAACCATTTCCGTAAAGAAATATTAGAATGTTAAAAAGGAAAGGCTAAACGCTTGAGTTTCCCGAGACCACCTTCCGAACCACCGACCGAGGGACCGATACTTAATGTAAATATAGTAGATATCCCAACAATATTACACTGTATTCAGTATGATCTAATCATTCATGGCACTAATTCCCCTTCTAATGAATCCCCTACTGCAACTCCCATTTTCCGCCTGGAAATCCGACTCTCTACTCCATTCCCACATTCATTTCATAGCCCCAATCATCGTATATGTACATTCGTTTTATAGTTCGCCTTACATTTTCACTGCGTTTTATATGGCTTTTTAGTAAATTACAAAAATGCGCCATTTGTAATTTTATTCTTTTCTTTTTTTCTGTTTTTGGTCAGAGCTTCAGGGCACACAGCACACAAAATGGTGTGCCTATAAACCAGAAACAACAGTAACAGCAACGAAAGCCACCAGCCAAATAACGGAAATGACAAAACAGAATTACAAACAAACACACACCCAAGCCCACACACACACACACACATACAATAACCGTTGACAGCGGAAAAATATGCAACATTTTTTATATGTTTCTGCTTCACAAAACTTTTGCGCAGGCAGCAGCATCATAAAAATTTTTTTCTGCTGTTGCTGCTGCTGTCACTTTTTTCCTCCGTTGCCTCTGTGGCCATGGCTTTTATGTTGCCTCTTCTGTGTGTGTGCGTGTGTGTGTGTGTGTGCGGGTTTGTGTTTGTGTACTGGTGTGTGTGAGTGCTTTTTATGACCCAATATGGCCGCCACAGAGCGGAGTACGTGTCCGGTTCCTGCCTTTCCGTCCTCCCATTGCGGGTTTATGAATTATATAGATTTTTATGCGGTCGCATATTATTTTTGTGGTCTTTTTTGGCTCTCTCTCTCTCCTCTCATGCTCCCTTCTCCTTTTTTTGTGTGTGCTTTCCTTGGCCTTTCTTTTGTTCCTTTCTTTTTGGGGCAGGCAATAAAAATGTCTTTTTATGTGTACGCTTGTCTCATACTATCCCGAGGCCAAGATCTTTCGGTTTCAGTTTCGGTTTCTCCGTAATGGTTCGCCTTCAGTTAGGAGGTTTATGAATATGGCTAGATATGGCCATATGGCTAGGTATGGGCTTTACGAGGTTTGGTTCTGCCACTGGCACAGGCACAGGCACAGCTTTTATTATTCCTATTTTCATATATTATACTCTCCATTTTCTCGTTGTTTCTTTCGTACTCACGCTGCTTTTGTCAGTTTTGCATTAATTTCATATTTGGTTTATGTTTTGGGCGGTTTTTGGGTGGCTTTTGGGTGATTTTTGGGTGTTTTTGGGTGGTTTTGGGTGGTTTTTGGGCGGTCGGGTCGTTGAGTTTTTCTTGTCGCTGCTGTTTATTTCGCATAAATAATAAATATTTTCGGTTATTGCGTCTGCACGGCATTAATATTATTTCCAACAAGCTCACACACACACACAGACACACATACACAATCATATTTAGGTATAGATGGTTGTGCATTCTGCGAACCGCAGGACCTCATGGCCGTGAGCTTTAATTTTGGCTCATTTTTCGCTATCAAAACATTATGTTTATGCGCCTGTATTTGTTTGTGTTCCACTCATATACACACATACATACATATATGGGCATATACATATACTTACACACTCGTCGTAAATATTTGCAATTAAATATGCCAAAAATACACCAGGAATACAAACACATATCCCTTCTTATTTTACCCAATTTTGGGGCATATTTGATGCAGCTCAAAAACATACACATATGTATATAGATACACATGTATGTATCTCCCATTTTCGGTGCAGTTTTTTCTTTAGAATTTGTTAATTAAAAATCTGATAATTCGAGAAAATACTGGAAAATAATGTGGCATGATAGCAAAATGAATTGACAATGTTTTTGATAAAGAAATACTTTGCATGCGTACATCCGAACCGAAGTGAGTATTTGGTCACTGAATTTCCAATTAAAGTGATTAAGACCACATTGTATGGCACACTTTTTATAGATTAAGACATATGATACTCATTCTTATAGACGACAGGTGTACCTGGACGTCCGTTTGGCTTAAAGACGAAATATGTACCTTCTAATCTAAATTTTTTTATTAGATCGTATCAATACGAAACATGAACTTTGCCAGAGATATCGATGGACGACAAGCCACCGTAATCAATGTACTGCCGAATGGTAGACCTAATTTTATGGCTTTTGTAAGTACACACAACCTTTTCGTGCACTTGGTCCCACAGTGCACAGCCCGTAATGGGGTCGTGGGAGCTCAGCGTCATGTCAACAGTTTGAGTGCAAGTGCACTCGGACTTGTAACTGCTGCTGCCCCTGCACGAGGCCAATGAACAAAATTGCTTATCAGTGGCGTTGAATAGAGGCCCACATCAGAATCTGCCTCTGGATTGATTAAAGTGCTGTTGACAGCTAATCGTCTCGCCTTATGCACGAGATATTAAACGGAATGTAACGTAACTACAATTTCCAATTGTTGAGTGTTTAACACATGGCAACACGAGTGGGAGAGAGAAGGAGTGGTAGAGCACCCGGCACCCTCTTGCAAGAGCGCCAAGTCTATTGTAGAGTGTGGGAGGCAAGGAAGAGAGCAAGAGAGTAAGTCTTAGCTTTAGCAACCAGTGGCGTAGGTCAAATAATGTGAAGGGGGATAGCACCCGTTATTAACACATCACCTACATATATCATTTAAGTAATAATTTCAACCATTACATTCGTGTTTATACAATAAGGTAATACAGAAATTCGATCCCCCTTTACCTAAGCCCCTGGCTTAGCCGTTCAGCCATGCGCCGTTATCTTCGTGAATTTGAAAACAACGCCGCGTAAGCTGTGGAGTCGGAGAATCCAAAAGCCAAATGCGTCGTCCGGACGCCTCGACGCGGGCATTGTGCAAACTGACGTCCCACGAGACAGTCGCAATAAGAAAATAATTAGTTGAGTAACGCGGCTATAAAAAATACTAAGTGACGAATACTAAGGACTCACAAAGGCACAGAGGCTAAGCGCACAAAACCTCAAACAAAGCCATGGCCGAGGGGACGCAACAGCAGCAGCGCAGGGGCGCGGCAGAACTGACCGAACTCAATTTTGTGCGCGAAAAATTACAAAAGTTCCAATCGAAAATGCTGCTAGACTTTGAGCAGCGCCTGTCCTGCATGGTCGAGGATGTCCTCCAGGATATGCGGCAGCGTGAGCTGCGCGCTCACGAATTTCGCAACTTCGAGAGCCCCAATGGGGGAGTGAGCCAAAACAACACTTGGCATAATCGCATTTCCAATCCAAAAGTTCCAGCCACCGCAGCTAGCGACGTAAGCGATGGTCCAAATGGTCATGCAAATGGGACCACGACGCCGGCGCCGCACCAAGGACAGAAGCGACCGCAGCGACGTCAATTGCCCGACAAGGTATTCGTGGCACGGGAATCGTACCTGACCGCACTGCTCCAGGTGGAGCACATGCGCACCATCTATCACATCTTCTACATTATTCTGGTCATGTTTCTGCTGAATGTGATCTTCTACGACTATTTTGTGGAGGGGCACATCAATCTGGGCCTGGGCACGTTTCGGGGCGGACTGAAACGTTTGCACTGGGTCTTTGGTGTGTGGCTCCTGGAGCATGTCTTTGTCCTGGCGCTATATTACGCCTTCCAGAGCTGGGCTTTGGTTAGGCACAAGTTAAAGGAGCACAGTAAGTATTGAAGGGAATACAAAATAAAGCACCCACTGATCTTTCCATTTGGCAGGTGCTCTTCAACGATTCTGGTCACACAGTTGCCTGATTATGTACATCAGCTCCCAGCTGGTATTTTGCTTTGTGTCCACATCGCTCTGCCTGAAGTTTGGCCTGCCCTTTGTCAGCGCCTGCGTCCTACTGCTGGAGAGTACTCGCCTGCTAATGAAGATGCATGCCTTCATTCGATACAATGCGGCTCGAGTGCTGGCGGGGAAGGAGAAGACAGATGACGACAAGGAGGCTGCATCGGCCGAACGACCCTTTGTGCCACCTGTTCAATGCTATGTGTACTATCTGTTTGCCCCCACGCTGATCTACCGGGACAGCTATCCACGCACCTCGCACATACGCTGGAAGTTTGCCCTAAACAGACTCCTGGAGGTGGTGGCCGTGGCTTTCCTTTACGCCTTTATCCACGAGCGTCACATACACGCGCACTTCGGAAAGTATGGCCAGGAGGAGATGGGGCCATCCCAGCTGATACTAAAATTATTCGGCATGATGCTGCCCTGTGCAGTCATTTTCCTCTGTGGCTTCTATATGATCCTGCACTCGTGGCTAAATTTCACGGCGGAGTTGCTGCGCTTTGGAGATCGCATGTTCTACAAGGATTGGTGGACATCGCACACCTACGACGCCTATTACCGAAACTGGAATGTGGTAGTGCACGATTGGCTCTACGAGTACGTATACAAAGATATGTACATGCACGTCTTCAAAGGCTCCAAGGTGGCCGCATCGTTGTCGGTATTTATGATCTCGGCTCTTGTGCACGAGCAGGTGCTGGGTTTCGCCTTGCAAATGTTCTTTCCCATCATGTTTATCTTATTTGGTGGTGTGGGCGTCGCTTTGGTGTATCTGATGCGAAGTGCCCCGAAAGTGTTGGGAAACATGTTCCTTTGGTTCTCACTCATCCTGGGCAATGGCGTGCTAATCTCTCTCTACTCCATGGAATACTATGCAAAGAAAAATTGCGATCTCAGCTATGAGAGCTGGACCGATCACCTGGTGCCGGCAGTCTGGCGTTGTTATAATTAGCTTTAAATCTACAATACTACTACTGCTTTTAAACTGTTCGTACACATGGCGTACATTTGATTTGTATTTTAAGTAAATAAACTTAAATGAAATTAACAGAAACGTTTCAACAAGTTAAACAAATATTTCTCGAGGTTTGAACTTGATCAGCTGCAATGCTCCTAAAGCTATCGGGTTTTGCTATTCTATTTTACATCAGTATGTTCTGATAAATCCGTCTTATGGAATACTTGTGTGAGTTGGTGGGTGCTGTTTTCTTCTGTCTGCATCCCGACTAGCTCTCCGTCTGGCTTTATACACAGGCAGCTGCTTGCTTCGACGGCACCTGCGACGATTTCTCTTCCTCGACGCGTTTGCGGCGGAACAGAATCACATGCGGCTCAGGGGCGTGCATCATGTAGTGGACCCAGCCGGGACTCTGCTGGACGCCAAGATTGCGCCACTCCGTCTCAGTCATCAGATGCGCCTTGGGCACATGCTTGGCCAAATCGGATGGCAGAATTACATGTCTGCGGATTCGGGGCAAAATTACAATTGTTCACAAAGTCTTTAAACTGTGTTTTTGTTGTGCACACTCACCTGTACTCGAATTTGTCATCAAAGTACTTCTCTGAGTACTGTATTTGATCTGCAGGCATCTTGACAAAATTAAATTAAACCAAATTTAAGTAAATCAAAACAAATTATAATACGTGCGACCATCAGAAATATACAGAAAATTACGGTCTCATTTTAAAAATATACCGTAAAAATACTGACGAAAATCATATTCGTCGATTTCGATATTCTGTGTAATATTACTAGCTGAATAGGATACTGAACCCTGAAAAATAGTTTTAACTGATAGATGAAACAATTTTCTGCAAGATTGGCAAGTTTACCCCGTTTATGGGATTCGGTCTAAAAAAAAGGTTTAAACAAGGCAGGTAAACAAAATAAGCCCCTTTTCTTACATGACAACTACACGGTAAATACACATTTGCTACACATCAAAAACATTTTTACGGAGCATGGACATTTTGTATACTCGCCGGAGGGGTGAGGTTCGTATGGTCCTTGCAATTTTCTTTGGCTGATTTTGCTGTTGTCCCTACCTTTCCATAGCCCAGCGTTGCGATCGGTTGTATGAGCCTGTGATTTTCTTTCGTAGAAAACCACTGTAGCATACCCACAAGGCACTTTACGTTCAAACAACCGCAGTATAATGAGTAAGGTGCCGTTTACACTGAGGCTGCGTCTTGATTCTTTGCGTCTTCCCTATAAACGCAGTTTTTTTTAAATAGTTTAGCATAGGGCCATAGTGATAGCAAAAAGTTTCGTCGTTTTCCGACGCCACTGCGTTTTGATATTTCTGTGGAATTTCTGTGCGCATAACAGCAATTTTCGTACTTTTCTGTCTAATCAGCGGAACTATCAACACTAATAACAACAACAGCAGATTCAAATTTAAATTTTTCCGCGTAAAATTTTTAACTGAGTAAATAGGGGCAAAAATACATGTAATGATTAGAACAAATTGTTTAAACTAATTTTATTATTAAAAAAGCATTTCAACAATATAGTTGATTTCAAATTTTTTATTGCAAATGCCATGTCTTTGAATCCTTTCACTGTTTCCTTGTCTGCTGGCAGATACTTGTCAGCGAATTGAGCAACTACCTCGCGATAAAACTGCAGTAATATGAGGCAGACAAAAGCCCTTGACACACCAAATAGACTCCCGTGCGATATTCCGCAGGCTTTTTGAGATTGGGCAACAGTCCAACGAGAATGTTGAAGGACTCCTTTCAGAAATTTTCCTTAAAAAAGGCATCGGAGTTCTCCACAACAGCTTCCTCCCAAAATGAACCATATCGTGGCTATTAAAATGAAGAATACATTATTTAATTGAAAAGAGAGAACATTGTCTGCTCTCTACTTACAAGAGTCCAAACGCAAGGAGGACGTTGCAGTTGCAAGACGAATTGCAACTTTTCTGAGGATAACTCAGCCGCTTCCATGCACTTCATAAGAGTCTCCTCACTTTGCGCCACCGTAGTTAAAAGAATCAACTCTATTTCCGACATATTTCGTTGGTTTTCGAACATTATTTACTTTGTTTATAAAATTTGTCTTCCTCTTCCAAGACGCAAAGACGCTGTAGTATAAACGGCAGTTCTACTTCTCTGCGTCTTTTCCGATAGACGAAGTATGAGTCAAAATATTATCCTATAAATTCTTTATAAATATCAAAACTGGTTTAATGAAATGCATTTTTGGAACATGTGAAAAAGAGTTTTAAGTCCATTTTAATTGTATAAAATTTAAAATTTAATTAAATAATTTATGATACTTTTTCCATTCCGCGCTTTGGTTCTTGATTTTCCTGTGTCAATGGTACAATTTAAGGCTTATTGACATTTCGATTCTAACTTTCTTCTTCACGTTCGAAAGGGTAAAATGGGTGTTCTTTTACTTGCTCATAATTTACAATTCGTTTCTTTGGTTTTATTCCAAGTAATGCGCGAGTATCTGCATCATCCAGCTTAAAATCGAAAATATTTAAGTTTTGACTTATATGCAAGGGATTAGCCGCTTTGGGGATAGGTACGACTCCATAGTCAACCTACAAAAATAACTTAGTTAATTATTTTCTATACACCAAACACAACAGTATGTTATCACCAAAAAGCGCAGCACTATTTGACCAGATGTTCTCTTATATTTCTTAACTAATCTCTTCATGCCCTCCGAAAAGAAATATATTGGGCTATGATCTTCTCTATTCGGCTGGCCAAGAGGTGAATACGCTGTTACAACAATGCCGTTGTAGCGACAGTAGTCAACCAAATCTTTTTGCATAAAACCTGGCCAGACTTCAACCTGATTTACCACTGGTTTTGAGGAACTACATTGAATGATCCGCTGTATTTGCTCCATATTAAAGTTTGATAGGCCAATGCTGCGAACCATGCCGAGTTTTACAAGTTCCTCCATAGCGTTCCAGGTGTCTATATAATCAACGTCGCTGAAAATGTGGAAATACTTCAGATTAACTGTTAATCCTCTACAGTAGTACTTACGTTGTCTGCACTTTACCGTCCTCCATCGGCTCCAAAATCTCATCACACATATGCTTGTAGCCAACAGGAAAATGCAGCAAGTATAGGTCGATATAGTTAAATCCTAGCAGCTTCAGTTGCTGCTCACATATACGACGCACATCACGAGGCTCATGGTGAGTGTTCCACAACTTTCAAGAACAAAAATTTATATACGAATATATCATAAAATATTGCATTTTACCTTTGTGGTCAAAAATATATTCTCTCTGGATACGTTTCCCATTTTAATTTGGGTACGAAGGGCTTCGCCTATTTCTTTTTCATTCTCATAGAAATATGCAGTGTCAAAGTGACGAAATCCAGTCTCTACTGCACAATGCACCGCTGATGTGCATTGGAAACCGCGCAACTGAAAATATACATTTTTTAATAATTGACATATACTAATGTATCGTATATATGCCTTATAAGTCCCAAAACCTAAAACGGGCATTTCATACCCACTGCTGAGCTTTATTTTTGGAGCCAACAGTAAGCTAGAGTCTCCATGTAGAGGACGTTGTTCACCACCAAGTATCTTGGCCACTCTTGTATCATCATCATCGCAAGTAGTCAAGCAGCGTGGAGGTATCATTACGAAATGTTTTAGGAATATATTTAAAATTTTGAATTTAAAAATGTAGACCGGTTTATTAAAATTTTGATTGAAATGATATTAATTCAAAACAATAGTAAAGTTTTTTAACTCAGTGTTTTAATACGACCAAAGTACACAAAAAATCGTAAAATTTTCCTTAGCTTCGTAAGCTTACATCGCTAAGCTTACTCTTAATTTGATGTTTTGCAGCAACCTTGGCGATACTCAAACAGAGGGTGGGCCGAGTCAGGGCACATCGGTTATCAAGGTGCAGGGCACCAAATACATCGACAGTGGCGGCGGTTTCCTGCTGGAACAGCCTGTGTTGCCTGCGGCTGGAGCACGAGCGACAGAGAAGCCAGATGATGGGGCAGTTCCCACTTTCGTGGACGATGCCATTGCCATACCGGTGGTGTACGAGGAGTGTCTGGAGTGCGGCGATCCGTTTGCCGATTCGTATCTGTTTAACAATTTTGATGGGCGAGATGAAGCTCTTTCTGCACTCGCAGGTGCAAAAACGGCCATGGAGGTGTGGGGCAGCGAGGAGGAGCTTGTCCGTCAACACGAGGGACGGGATGAGAAGCGCGAGGTAGGCAAAGCCCGGAAGTATAACAAACAAATAAAGCAGCTCCGCATGGAGGTCCGCAGCAGTATTGACACCAAGAAAACGCATGTCATACACGAGCACGAATTCGGTCCGGACACCTACAACGAGGAAGAGGACGCCTGCCTCACCTGTCCCTACACCGAAACCTACGAAAAGATTTAGGAATCAACTATCGCCACACCTAAGAAAAAATCCCATATATTCTTCATATATTACTATTTTGCAGCAAGTAGTTTGTAAGACCGTTGAGGGAAACCTTTTTTTTTAATTACATAACTTATTTGAATGCTTTTTTTTATCGCAGCATGAATGAAATATATACATATATTGGATATTGCTAATGGAGAAATGTTCATATTAAACATTTTTAATTTAGTTTAGTAAATATTAGCTAGCGGCTTTCGGGCGAGAATCAGGATTGATGAAAAAATTTATTCTGAAATTCAATCGAGAATTAACGATTGACCAATTTTAGACCAGTGGGTATTATAATACACTCCACGAAAATGATGAAAACTGAAGAGCTTTGGCGCAGTTCAGTTGAAACAGCTTTCTCTTGGATGGATCTACAAGAAGTATTTACAAACAGTAGGTGTTATTTTGTGTGGATTAACTCAAGTTGTCTAAAAAGAGAGGTTAAGTGGTCTAAGGGAGCATGAAATGAGCCGTGAGAAAACGTAAGTGAGCATGGAATATCACGTCATTTGAACACTTGTTGCTAGTTACCCGGTAGTATCGACATTTGTATACCCTTTTTCCTTTGATTAATGTTAAAATGATTTCTCCCAGCTGCTTTAAAACGTAATTAATATTTTATTTTGCGCATAATTACATTTATTGACTCGTTGATGCATTTGATTAATTTATTAAAATAAAAATATCGATCCCGATACCCATTTTCAGTCTTTATAAGAAGACCAAAAACCGAAACATTTTCGGAGAAAGAGATACACTTGTCTCTGCATTAATTGGTGCCTGGTATGACAAACATTTCCTAAATTCTGTAATATCCTTTCCTAAATGTTTTTAATTCCGTGCTCATGTTGTGTCCCTCAAAAAGTCCCAATAAAATTTACGGTCTGATCTTAAAATATACCGCACATTTAACATATTTTCGATTTTATTTTTTTATTTTGAGCAGTTTAAATCCCTTTGCGAAGTTCATCACATTCGCATTCATACGTAGAAGGGCATCTGTGCTTGCCTGATCACCCTGCATGACCTTCTAGTTGGGTTGGAGTTCAAAACAGACGATCCTATTGTCACAAAAGTCTTGTTTTTTTTTATTTGTTTTTAAGTTATGGTTTAAATTTGTGCCTTTGTAATTGACCTTTAAGCCTTTGTAATTGACTTTATTATATTTTTATTCTGTACAAAATGCATCGTTATCATAAACTATACTATGGCTAGACAAATGCTTCCGTAAGTACGTCGGTTCTATGGATATTGTAAGTTGTTAATTGTATACCCGATACTCATTTTGTTTATTTATAATTTGATAGAAACATGTTGATTGAATTTCTCTTCTGCAATTTATTCAATATTGCCGAGTTTTCTATGTGCATTGTCGATCTCCAGTGCAATAGAGCTCTTAAATAGTACATTCTGGCTGCTACATTCATACAAAATTTGAATTTTAACTGATTTTAGAGCGTGCATATCCGTTCACATTGGTCACAAAGCAAAATACTTTTCAAAATACTTCCGTCGACAAAAATTTGTTCAAAACTTAGTACCTAGCCTTAAACCTTATTTTAGAAACAATGTAATACGATTACTTAAAATTAACCAGGCATGTAGAAAATTAATCTATCCCTCGGATAAAATTATGTGTTCAGTGCTGAGTGGCCTAGCTAGCTGGTAATATCAAATCGAATACAAAATCAAGGAATATGCTTCCTGGTCATGGAAGAGTCCGATTATCCCATTGTCGACCAGTGGGTAGTAAAATATATTCCACGACAATTATGCATCTTCCGGTAAAAGATATCTATGTCATTTGATTCGTACGGAATGAGATTGGTTGGATCTACAATAAGAATTAGCATACATAATTATTTTCCACGGCATTACTTAAGAGTCTTACCTGTTTAAATAGAGGGGGCTTAAGTGCGCTAAGTTCGTTCTCTTATCGGTATATTTACGGTATATTTTGAAAATATTACGGTATATTTTATCATTTACACCTGCTAGAAAGCGTGTATATATATAATCGCCTGCAGCCTGGAGCATGTTCAAAAATAAACCATACCATCCAAAGAAAAGAAAATTCCCCAGCATCAACATCCCACAAAAGGTCTAAAATATATTTTGGATATTATTAATGGTGCAAATTCGTTGGCCATTGGCCCCAGGCGTGTGTGTGCGTACATACCAAAAGAACTGCTGCCGTCGCTGTTGTTGTTGTTGTGTGCGTGTGCAGAGCAGAGCATAGAAATTGCCAAACGTTTTTATATAAGAAGCTCCATGTTCTATGTTTCTCAGAAATATATGACCCGTGCGCTACATATAAATGTGAACGCACATATTTAATATTAGCGTAGAGTTGTCATACATCTCCCCTGGCAACCGACGCGTTGGCCCCTACAGCAATAACAACGGCGAGAGAGCAGCAGCAGCAGTAGTTACGATACGATACGATACGAGTAAATATACATATGAGGAGGAGAACACAATTAAAAATACACCAAGAGGTCCATTAACGCTGTCCCCAGCCACCCAGCGCCCATCGCACAAATGGATTTATGGAAGTGCCCGTGCTAGAAGGCAAGCCACCTGCTGCTGTTGCTGCTTTGTGGGACAAGTAGTTCAGAGACTGGGACTAGGATTAGGACTAGCACTACGGATATTGGCATTGCCCCTCCCATCCAGACAGCTGCTTCAAACTGCGCCGGTGACGACGAGCAGTTAAGGGCAGCAGCATCTCTGCCCCTGCCCTAGCCCTAGGACCTCTACCCGCCGAGTGGAGCAGCAGCCAGCGGCCAGGACAAAAAGAGCCGACGACGCCGCCGCCGCAGCGCAATGAACGCCAGCCTCATCTATGAGATACTCATGTATCTGAATTCATTCTACTTCGGCATGTACGCAGCCTTTGAGGTGGGCGTGGGCGTGCTAAAGGCAATCAATCTGAATTACGGCGAGAATGTGTTGTCGCGTGAGGCGTCCATACTGCTCTCGCTGTGCATCATTGAGACCCTACGCATTGTCTTTGGCCGCAAGAGCAGTCTCAGCGATCGTGGTAAGTAGTCCACTGCCTTTCCAAAGAAATCCTAACTAGAGTTCTGACGATGACATTGCGAAATTATGGATGACGGCTTCGTCATTGCCATACACACAGCCACCCCCCACATTACTCATTCCCCTGCCTCTTGCTTGGAAACGTCAGCCGCACATAAACGTTTCGTTTCGTGGTATACATATATGTATACTCCTACCTCCCGCCCGCCCCAGTGGCGTATGCGTAATTATGGTCATGATGCAGATGAGAAATGTAATCGGTTAATGGCAGGCGGCAAGACAGCGAAAACATTTCCCCCCACTAATCAAATCTATTCTGATATATATTTTCTGTCTTTCTCTTTTCTTCTCTTTTGCAGGATGGCAAGCAACCGCATCCGTAATATTAACACTGCCCAGTCTTGCTATTGTTATATATTTGTGTTGTTTTCAAACCTATGTTCTCAAACTCGAAATGATTCTGAGTGCCTTAATGATCACCCTACAAGGTGCTGAACTAGTCTATGCCAGCATATTCATTTGTACAATGTGTCGACCCGTAACATACACCTAGCAGTTGATGTACCACGACCAAGCCATCATCAGCATCAACACCATCATCAGCACCAGCACTAGCACTACGAGAGGAAGCGGCGGGAGCCGAGGCATAACGACGACGAAGACGAGACGAGACTTTCTCCTGGCCCTGCTCTATCAGACACTAGACCACTACTTTAAGGACTCTATCTCTCTATCGACTAGCAACTAATGTAACAGAGATTTTGCAACCAATACAACAGATACGCTGGCGTATTGCTGTGTGTGCCCTGCGTCCATAAACCACAAACCGAATGATCGACTGGCACTCCGCACTTCGCAACCCGTTCCGAAATGAACCAAACAACCCACGCACGCATTCAGATTCGATCAAAGGAGGCTTCCTTCCATTAAGGTAACTGCTTTTCAAATTATATAAGGCATCGCGCACAGAGATACAGATCTTATTCGCGACAGTATAACGAGACCGACGCGTCCGATTCTATCAAAAGCAAAGCTGCATTTAATTTGAATTTCTTGTTTGCATTCTTTTGTCTGGCCTTTTGTCGCCAGCGCCTCCCTGCTGCTGCTGCTCGATGTACGCGCTCGTTGTTGGTATTTTTATACGCTTATGATGGTCTAAAATTATATACGAACTGCAGTGCTCAGTGCTCGTGTCCCCTAGGTGCAATGCACACTTCTAATTCAAATGTAATATACACGGCGGGACAGACACCTTCGGTCGGCCAGACCACCGATGAGAGATTGAGGCTACCAGAGGGATACTACTACGACGTGGTCTCTCGCCTGATGCTTTCGGTTGTTCGGCCTTTGGTCCCCAATTAGCCCCTTCTTTTGGGCCAGGGATTAGTTAATCTATTCTGACACTTTCACGAACCCCGGGGCAGTGCATCTGCAGATCATCTCTGGCCCAAAGTACGCCAGAGAAAGCCACTAAAACGGCGACAACGACCAGGCAGAGGCATAGCAGAGGCACATTATTCAAATTTCGCAGCTACAAACCGTGCTCGACTGCCCGCTGCAACATCTAACGCAGAGGCAGGTTCCCACCACAGTCTATAAATATAGCGCCCAACGTGAGCAACACCGTGCGGCGGCGATCTCGGGCAGGAATTTTGCCATCAAATTAAAGAGCGAAAGGTGCAAAAGTTGTTAACAGGATGCCGCCAAAGCGACCGCCGCCCCTGGTGCCGAAGAAGCCAAATCCCAGCATGAACTACGAAGTGTTAATCTATTTAAACTCCTTTTACTTTGGAATGTTCGGCTGCTGCGAAGTGGCGATGGGTTTGCTGAAGGCCATCAATCTTAGCTATACGGGGCATACCCTGGCCATGGATTCGGCGGTGATGGTTTCATTCATTATATTGGAGTCAATACGCCTGATAATGGGACGCAAGAGTTCGTTGGCCGATCGAGGTAGAACTATACAGATCATCTCTCTCTCTCTCTCTCTCCTTGTGTGCTCTCTTCTAATTTTAGTCATTTGTTATCAATAAAAACAACATTTTAATGTGTCTATTTTCTCTGTTTATTTCACAGGTTGTTCAGCCATAATGTCGGTCTTTATGATTGCTCCCTGCTTTCTTGGTGTCTCCTATTTGCTGCTGCTACAAACCTACCGACTGCGCCTGGAGTACTGCCTTTGTACGCTGCAGATATGCCTCTATTTCACCGAATTGTGGTTTGCCATCGTCTTCGTTTTCTCACTGTGTCGTCCAGTAACTTATGATTAGTAAGAACAACAAACCGAACAGGTCGCAAACAAAACAAAAAGAAAAAAAACATTTATACATTTAGTACTTACCAACAAGCGAAAAATTTAGCAATATACAACCAAAAAGAATGATAATGATTGATAGATAAAGATTGAAATTGCAGTAGGCAGTCGAGACTTGCTCATATGCCCCGAAAAAAGGAAAATACCCAGAAACTTAGATGAAATGAAAAGAAAAATCCGAAAAAAACTAAAAACTTGTGTAGTTTATATGATATATAATTATACTTATGATAAGATTTATAATAGAGAGCATACACACACACGGTTTTATATACAAGAATTGTTAACATTTAAGCATCAATTGGAACCAATATAGAAAGAGAGACAACAAAAAAAGCTTCAAAAACTTTGATGTAAAACTTAAAAATAATTTTCACAATTTTTAAGACGACAATTTTTTTTGTACAAAAACAAAAACGTAAAAACAAACCAAAAATTGTAAGTGTGCAAAAATAATCTTAAAAAATAGTTAAAATAGTTGCATAATAACTCGAAACTTTACAAAAATTCTAGTCACACAACAACAACCAGGAGAAATCATGTAAATTACGCTTGAAATCCATTCAAAAAACAAAAAGGCAAAAAGGAATAGTTGATTAAACAATAAGAGAAACCCCAAAGAAAACTTAGTAATATGCAGCATGAAAGTCTAGACGATGTGTGTACTTTAATGAACAAATACTTTATATAAAAACTAGCATATAGCAAACAACAACAACAAAAGCATAAGAAAAGAAAAGGGAAAGCATACTAAACATTTAGAGAGTGTTAGTGAACCTAGGCAAAAACACCCTTCTCCCTCCCTTCATTCATCATATGAATGTATTTGTTCTGCCTATTGGCAGAATGGAAACAAAACAGCCCCGGAATAAGTCAAGCTCAATTATCCCCGCCCGCCTCAAAAATGGAACAGAGATTCTTCTTGTCGTAGATTCTGCTAGTCAATAAAAAACCAAAGATTGTGTATAATTTGTAAGACCTTTTTGTGGTTTCATAGCCAGATACGCGCACAAATAGATCACAAAATGAAACACTCAAATCTCATGCTTTTAAAACCACAATTTTAATTAGAACAAAAAACTAAGTCCGTTACCTTACCAGCTAGAAACAAGGAAAAACCAAAGCCACAATATCCTTTGTTAATTTAATTTATTTCTATGTATAATATTTATGTACTTTCGTTGAACGCAAAAAATGTTAACAAAACAATTTAGCTAATAAATATAAAACAAAAAGAAAACATAAAAGATTTTATGACAAAAATTATATACACCATTAAAGATTTCAAAGAAAAACCAAAAACGCAACAAAATCTTTTGTTCAGAGCAGTAGGCTGTCGTTCTATAGGACTTTTTCCAATAACACTTTTACACACACCCAGATCAGATATCGTCCAAATTTATTTTTGTCGGAATATGTTACAAATTTCTTAAAATTTTAAGTATAAAAGTGAAAAAGCTTGCGAAACGAAAAACTACTTGAAATTAACTAAATTTGAAAAAAATTCCAATGGACAAACAGCATAAATCTGGTTGGTATTCATGCAATTACCTTCTTTTATTACGTAAACAATTAATAATTTAATAATAATATGCTCTACGATTCAGATGCCTCTGGCGGACTTTCTACTTCGAGCAGCAGCCGTCGCGTCATGTGGAAACTAGACGAGGACTATAAGGATGAGGAGGAGGTCTTCGACTCGATCGTCACCTATCGCTGGATGCCATCAGAGGTCGACGTTACCACTAAGGCATCCAAAAGCAATCCAGATGTGTCCGTCAATCCAGAGGCTGCACACAAAAACTGGCGAATGCTGGTCACTGAAGTGGGCAAACGCAAGGAACTGACGCAGAAGGAGCAGGCGACAACCTCTCAAGCTGCCTTACACAAATCAAAATCTTTGGCAAAACTGGAAGGACTTGAGGGCAGGGAGCGCGTCAAGGCATGTTGGCAGTATCTTTTCAACAAAATTAAGTTGCTCAATTTCAATGTGGTCGCAATACCGGAGGAGCAGGAGGAGGAGGAGGAAGAGCCATCTGCTTTGAGTGGAAGTCCCAGCCTTGCCCTGCGTTACAAGCCATCGCATGAATCGCTCAAATTCAAGAAGAGCAAGGACCAGGGCCTAGATCGAAATCATTATAAGCCGAGCACCTCTCATGTCGCTGCTGTCAACTTGAAAGTGGAATCGTGTGACCTGCCGCCGCACCAGACATGCTTGGTGCGTGAGGCCCCGCCTATGTTTGCTCACCGAGTCCGCATCTCAATGTCCAAAGACACAGATTCGTGCAGTTCCAGTGAGGTTAATTTTCTGAAGAACGGCACTGCATCAAATGCAAGCAGCGTGACAGGACCATTGAAGCATCTGGTAAGCGTTGTTGTAACACCGCCTCCAGCGACTTACTTTTCAAGGGACCTTCAGGTGGGACCAAAGCGTGGCCCGGTCAAGCCTATAAAGGCACCGTCTGTCAGCGCAACTTCTCTCTTGGTTTTGGGCAGAAAAGTAAGTAGCCCCAGCAACAGCGACTCGGCAGGAGCCTCCTCCCCTGAGTCCGTAAATAAACTGATTAGCCCCAGCAACAGTGGCTCGGCAGGAGGCTCCTGCCCAGATTCGGTTATAAAACTGATTAGCTCCAGCAAAAGCGGCAAGGCCGGAAGTTCCCACTCGGGGTCTGGCAAACCGTTGTCTAGGCCCAGTGGTAGCAGAACGGCACGTTCCCCTTCGGAGTCGGGCAAGATAAGCAGCACCGCTGGCAGCGGGCTGCCTACTCTCCGCCAGCGCCAGCAGGAGCTTCATCGCTACCGTGTTCTTGTCGAGAAGCGTCGCCTGGACTTACTTGAGCTGAAGATCGCACGCGAACGTGAGGAGACTCTGCACCAGGACATCCTCTTCCATAAGGAATTACAATTAAAAGAGAGTCTGTTGAGACACTATGACGACCATGATGTCTCTCATGCCTAGGATCTCAATGCAACTCACTCCGCTCAGATTAGGAACAGTCTTCACAATATGCTGAACTTAGTTCACCAAGGTCGCAACGTAGTAAAAATAAAACGCAAACAAGAAAAGACATTGACCGAAAAAAAAAAATATGCATTTTTGATCCGTTTTCATTCAAAATTCAGTTACATAGCTCTTAACATCCTGAAACTTGAAACTTGGAATATCGGAATTTGAGAGCACTGATTATTCAGGCGTTTCCCGGTGAATGGACGCTGCCTCCTAAATTCAGTTAATTCAAACGTTATTAGACCTTTATCGGGTCTGTAGCAAGAATAACATCTGCACAAAAGAGCGTAGTAATCGAAAGCTACTGCGGTATATATATGATCTGACTGGGATACGAGTAAGCCTTCTTTTTTTCCATTCCGATATTGCATGATTTATATGAATTGTTTGCATTGTTTAGCTGCAGCTGCATCCCGATGCTCCACACATGGTGTGCTTCTGCCAGTGGCATCGTGAAGAGCACGAAAACCTCGCTGGTAAGGTACCAGTACATGCATACTGGCTAAAGGCCGGGCGCATCCCCCAATTAGGGGGGACGCTTTGCAGGGAGTCTCCGAAAGCCTTTCTATAGCGAAACTAACTTCGCGCCCACATACTCACTCAATCACCATTTCCCTGGGCTTGCGAGCGAAAATATTTCTCGTCGATATGCAGCCGAAACAGAATTATAATTATAATGGCTGTAAATTCCTTGAATATTTTTGTTGACTTTCAAAACTACCCCTAAATTCGCGCCCTGTAACGCAGCAACAAAAAATTAACGCGTTTACGAGTGAATGTCAACGCAGCTGCCCCGATTTACATGGAACTGCATTCCATTTTGGCTGAGTTTAACGAAAGCGCCTCAAAGAAAATGTTAATAAATATGTGTCGCATTTGCGCCAGGCGCAATCTCTGTGACCAAAGCATAAATCTGTTCGAGCATGCCAACAGGAAGTTGGTGCGGCATATTTTCATGATTGCTGGTGTTCGGGTAAGTCGGAAGTTACATAGAACTTTTGAGAAACATTTAAATTTACATATCGTTATGCAAATGCCTTTGTTCTGTGGATACCACAGCTGAGAGATCTAACGAATGTTCCCGCCTACATATGCCATTGCTGCCAGTCGGATCTCAAATTGGCTATGACCTTTCGAAAGCTTTGTCTTAAGACCCAGAAACGATGGCAGCCCAAAATCGTGGTAGACGAAGATTCCTCGCTTAGCGAAATGGAATGCCAAGCAACAACAGAGCCGTTGAAGAAAAACAGACAGAATTCTGGCAAAGTCAGCAAACTCAGGGAATCCGATGACGAGGCAAAGGAGCCGGAAGAACCGTTTCTAATAATGCTGGAAGAGCAGCCAACGGGAAATATTTTCGTATGTGAACAAATCGATGAGGAGAAAGCCAATCACTTGGACCTTGATGTCGATATCAAAAGCGAGCCAGAGGAAAGCTGCTGCGAAGAGGAGCAGTCAACCGCTGATCGAGTACGAACCAAAAACACAAACCAAAACAAAGTTAAGCAGGAAGACGAACCCTACATATGCGAACAGTGTGGAAAGCATTCCCATTCAAAAACTGTGTTTGAGCGCCACATGCGAAAGCATACGGGTGAGCGCCCGTATGCCTGCCTGTAAGACTCTAATAATTCATCAAAGCTCACAATATCACAATGGATTTAATCCCAATTATGTTTTCAGAGAGTGTACCGCCGCGTTCCTCACGGCCGCCGAACTGCGCTCCCATCATCGTGTCCACACCGGAGAAAGACCATTTGCCTGTCGTTATTGTCAGCGCCGGTATGTGAGCTACATGGGCAGATTGAAACACGAGAGAATCCACACCAATGAGCGGCCATTTGTCTGCGCCGAATGCGGCAAGACATTCACCAACTCCTATATACTGAAGAATCATATGCTAGTGCATACGGGCGAGCGACAATTTCGATGTGATCTCTGCGAGCGTTCTTTTCAGCGGAAGACGCATCTGCGGACGCATTTCCAATCAAACACGCACAAGCAGAACCTCGTAAAGCAGCAGCAAGACGGTGTCGTATGATACTTTTGAGAATAATTCACAATATCTGGGAACCAAATAGAAACGTAGTTTAAACGACAATTTGTTTTGCGGTTTTATTTAGAGCCAGTGTTGCACGGCGACAACTATGTGTGTGGGCGTTGCATTGCGAATGGTCAACTGACCTGTGGGTGGGAATGTCTTTGTTTACAATTGGTAATTATTGAATATTATTATACATTTTTTGGACTAAAATGCTGCAGAACGTTTGTCGCATATGCGCCAGCAACACGGACGACAGCAAAGCATTGAAGCTTTTCATGAGGAGCTCTCGGGAGCTTGTGGAACAAATCAACTTAATCGCCGGCATATTGGTAAGCGCTAAGGAACTCAAAGCAAATAGCTTCAGACCAATCCTTTTCCACAACAGCTTCAATTCGATCCCGATTTACCCGATTGGATATGCGAAAGATGTCAGACAGCTTTGCAGGGTGCCATAGAGTTCCGTGAGCAATGTCTGAGCAGCCAAGAGAAGTTCAAAAGATTCCATAGGCCGCTCATTCAGAGTTCCGTCTGTTTACGCCGTAGTAAACGCTCCCAGAAACAGTTGGACGTTGCCACAGAACCAAAGAATCCGCCCAGTCCCATAGAAGTAATGATCAATGTCGAGAATCTGAGCAATGGCCATGAAGAAGACGATGGTGTCGATCATCTGGATACCAGCAACAATACAGATCTTGATTTCGTAATTAAAGAGTTTTCCCATTCAGAAGACAATGTGTGCCCAGTTAAAGGCCGAAAAGGTCGACGAAAAAAGTGCTCAACTGAAAAGCGCCAAAGACCAACTCTAACCGTCTTTTTTTGCGATCAGTGTGGCACCAATATCACAGGAAAAACGTCCTTTGATCGACACCTGCGTAAGCACAGCGGCGTCCGACCCTTCCCGTGCCAGTAAGACGACAAAACTAAGAAATTTCACTGTAGCTTAGAACCTTTTTGTTTTCTTTTAGAGTCTGCCCCGCCCGCTTTCTCTCCGCTGGGGAACTTAAAGGCCATCAGGTGATGCATACGGGGGATCGTAATTTCCACTGCCGCTACTGCGATCGCACCTATGTCAACCACAGCGGGCGGCTGCGTCACGAACGCACTCATACCAATCATAGGCCTTTTGTCTGCTCCCAGTGCTCGAAGGGCTTCACCAATTCATACATTCTAAAAAACCATATGCTTATCCATACGGGCGAGCGCTTGTTCCGGCAAGTAACAAACTCATTGTTGCTTAATTTGTTGCATTGACAGAGCTATGGTATCTATTTGCAGATGTGAGCTGTGCCAGCGTTCGTTTTCACGCATAACCCACTTAAACACCCACTATCGCTCGAATACGCACAAGCACAATATGGAAAAAGCAATTGCCGAGAAACAACAGCAGGCAGAGTGCTTACAAATGCCACAGCAGACGGAGCAGACTGAATTTCTGATGGAACAGCAGCAGCCACCGGCACTGGCCTTCAAGATCGAAGTGCCGTCTTTGCCTGAGGAGCAGACATCCTCCTTGGATCTAGCCGCTGAACAGCTCTTGGAATCAACAACCTTAGTATTTAGTACAAACTAAACCAACGACAACGAATAGCCAAATATATAATTTATACCGAGAGCATGGTGTAGAGCGTGTAGCGTTTGCAACGGGCTAGAAATGATCATCTAGATCATCTGACTTCTGGTTCTAATTTGATGATCTCTTGGTTTTCCTGTTGCTATCATATCAGTTATTGGCACCCACATTGTCTGGAAACTTCCGCACCACGCTCTGTTCATCTGAGAATAATTCGTCTGATTCTACTTTGATGCCCTGCTGCCTGTGGCTTATAAATTAGAGATTCGCAATCGATTTAATTCTAAAAATCGCATTTTTCATTAAGAAATCGTACAAATAAGGGGACATTGAGAAAGAAGTTCGCGCCCAGCATATGTAGTTCTGGTTCCAGTTCCGTTCCAATTCCAAAGAAACGTAATCATTTTACATCGATATGTAGCAAATGTGTATTTACCATGTACAATTAATTTCGTGGATTCCTTTTTTTTTAAGTTTTATATTATAAAAACAATCCAATAAAACGCGACTTCCTATTTTTAATTTGGAGGATAGAATTTATTAATGATTAAATGTTATTACAACTCAACTCTATTATATTATCGCTGAAATGCTACTTGTCTGTATAATCCGTGATTGCGCCAAGCCTAATTCTGTAATGGTGCATCTTCTAGTCCTAAACTATTATACTATCCTCCTCCACATCCTCCAATTTTAGTTCCTTTTTCGGCTCCCTTTCCTGTGTGATCCCGGCCTTCTCCATATGTCGCTTGTGCACTCCCGAACGGAAATGAGTGCTCAGATGTGTCGGGAGCATGAAAGACTTGTCGCACAGCTCGCACCTTCAATATCAAACACGTTTTTCAAAGCAATTCTAGGGGAGATTCAGCATTTTACTCACCTGTACGCGCGCTCGCCGGAATGTATCAACATATGGTTCTTAAGAATGTACCCGGTGGTGAAGGCCTTGCCACATGTGCCACAGACATATGGACGTTCATTGGTGTGGGTACGCTCATGCTTAACACGAGTGGTGTAATCGGTGAAGCAGCGTCCGCAGTACTGGCAAGCGAACGGACGCTCTCCGGTGTGCTTACGCATGTGCCGTTTTAGCTCGGATGTGGTGCAGAAACGAGAGTTGCATAGTCTACAATATCAATATGAAATTTAACAGAGATTATAGTTTCTGTCGGGTGGGATAATACTAACTCGCAACCAAACTGCTTATCGCCGCGGTGGCGACGACAGTGCAGCTCGAAGGCCATGCGCCCCTTGATGTGATTGCCACACTGCTCACAAATGTAGACACCGCCTGTGCCACGGCGGCGTGGATCGTCAGAACGTACTTTCGGTTTGGGCGGCAGACTGGACTTCTTTACAACGATGTTCTCATGCTCATACTCATCGTCCAAGACGTTGTCCAGCACGGCCACTTCGTCATCAGAGTCATAAACATAGCCATCGTTTCCTTCGCTTGCAATAAGTTCTCCAGCAGCATCCATCATTTCTGTCTCGTGATGACTTTGTTCATCAATTTCTTCGTCTGCCATGAGACTTTCGTATTCGGCCTCCTCTATAAGCGATGCCCCGTCGTCCTCTGTCACGGTGTTTTCGGCAACCTCGAAGAATTCACTGTCATCATATTCTATCTTTGCTTCAATATCCTCCTCCTCCTGCTCCTTTGGTTCATAATCCTCTTCATTGTAAGCTTCAACAGTTTCCTCCTCTTCGGCTGGCTGTGGCCTCTTGTCGACTTCCGCCTCCTCGATCTCCTCGACGTCAGTGCCCAAGACAGCAGCCTGGTAGTACGAGGGTATCCCCTTTTGCTGTTCTGCGGTCAATCCCAACAGGAGACTGCGCTGGGCACTAAGGCAACGATCGCGAAATTTAATTGCACTGCTTAATTCCACTGCGCAGCATTCGCAGATTAGATCAGGAAAACATCCATAGTACTCCAACTATGAAAATAAATGCTTACTATAAGTATTCTGAAAAATTTCTGGCGCGGCGCAAGATACAGTACCCGCAATCCGGTTAGCGTCTCAATGTTCTCAATCATCTTTGGATTTGATTTGTCAAATAAGCGTGGTGATCTTTTAGTGCTTGCATATTTGGCACACACCCGGCAAGTGCTTTTCAAATGTTTTAACGACGATTTGGACATCCTTTTGGTTAAAAGTGTGAAATTTTCGCTGTTTTTAATAAAACTCGGAGCTCAAAAAGTAAACGCGTCGCTTGTCATCTGGATTTCGACATTCACAGAATTCGCTGACATATCGGCAATCGCAGCGACGCTGTACATATTGAACAGCTGTGTCTGTGATGCCGACAACAACAACCAGGACGCTATGTCGAATTTGGATTGGTGGGTTTTCGAGGAAAATATAAAACTAATTGTTGATTAATACTCCCATTTGGCTGCAGGGTGTGCGTGCCGCGTTTGTATGAAGTTAGGAAAAACCACTTGGCTGGCCGTGCCACGCTGGAGCACCCGCTAAAACAGCAGACAGTGACGGTGAGTCGGGGACGGGACGCCCTTTTCGAGTTGAATTCATGAATACTCGTAATTCTTTTAAGCAGGTGGTGGACATTAATCCTTTGAGCCTGGCCTTAGAAGGTACTGATCCGCTCTCACAATTTGCGCGCCAGGATGAAGAATTGAACGATCCACTCTCCCAAATGGTCATCAGCGAATTCGTAAGTGCATGGTCCCCCAACCACTACTGGACTAAACCTTCCTCTTCTTCAGGACCTCAAGTCGAAGCGTCGCGAACGTGATAGAGCAGAGCCAGAGGATAATACGCTGCAATGGAGCACAAGGCGCTTGGGTATTCTCAATCGCTTCACCACCAATGAGAAGCTATCACTATCGACTAGTTTTCTAGTCGCCTCTGGCAGCTTGGATGGCGGCAACGAAAGCAGTAAGTCTTTTGGAAATATTCTCGTATGCCTTTTGTCAACACATTTCATCCCAGTCAAAGCACAAACTGTGGTGGCAGACAAGACCAAGTATCGGCTGGAACAATTGGATAATTTCGATGATGGCACTATGCGCCACATGATGGACCTCACGCAACCGGAATACATTCAGCGATTCGAGCAACTCAAACAGGAGCTCACCCAATCCTGGCACAACGATCAACGAGTGAAGGCCCTGAAGATTGCTATACAGTGTGCGAAGATGTTGGCAGACACCACTGTCCTGCAGTTCTATCCCAGCCAGTATGTTCTTATTACGGACATTTTGGATGCATTCGGAAAACTAGTGTACGACAGATTGCGTGCCAAGGCATCGGCATCGGGCCTGCCTGGTGCCTCGGCGGCCACATTGGAACGCGAACGTGAAGCTGCTCGGGATACGTGCCAAAATTGGTTCTATAAGATAGCTTCCATACGAGAGCTGCTGCCTCGCTTGTACCTGGAAATGTCCATCTTCAAGTGCTATGAGTTTTTGACATCCGACCGCGAGGAATACGAGAAGTTGTTGCGGCGTCTAACTCACCAGTTGAGGGGCATTGCGGATCCTCTGGTTTCCAGCTATGCACGTTGCTATTTAGTCCGTATGGGCGTGACTGTAACGCCCAGCAAGACATATATACGTGAGAATTTCGGTGATCTGTTCATCGTTTACCCTCAGGTGAGTGCAAGCACTCTGTTAATGGCTTCATTTGTTCAGTATTTCTTTGATAGATTTTTCGGTTTGTGGCACGTTTCAATCTGCATCCGGAGATTGTCACAGCCAGCTCGTATCTGCAGCTCTATGCACCAGCATTTGACTATATGCTGCTGTGTTTGGTGCACAAATGCGAACTTTACACGCAGGATATGCTTAACGAGTGCAAACAATTGAAGAACAAGTGAGTAGGAGGCATATCTTTTAATAAAACTTATTCAATCTCTTGTATTCCTCATCAGCGGTGCAATACTGATGTCCATTCTGAGTTCCTTTAAACCAGAGTTCATTGCCACAAACGCATTAGAGTTTGTAGAGCTGATAAATGCCTCAGACACGCCGGGTATATCCAAATCCCAGTTGCTTCGTTCACTGGGAAGCTGCGTCAGCACATGTGCCCCGATGCAGGAGCAGCGCGTAATCTTTCTAAAGGCTGCCTTTGAGACCATCAACAAGCTAACAGATCCGAATGAATATATCAATTGTGTGGAGACCTGGGCTGTCTTTGTATCACAGTATTTTACAGTACGTTAGGAGCGCGATTAAAACTCTAGAGTATGATAAATTATTTAATTTTTCAACAGATGCACGAAGTAAATCGTTTGCTGGGAGAACTGAATACTCGCATGTGTTTGGGCAAGGCCTATGAGAAGCACTATCCACAATTGCAGAACATTCTGTCAAGGATTATGCAGAATTACCGCAGCATTGAGTTGCTGTTGATACAGCCAAACTTCTTGCCCTATTTGGATCTTTTTCAAAAGGAATCAGTGCGCGTGGAGGTTTGCAAGACAATACTCACATACTACAAGCAAAACAGCGAGGAATACACCTGCGATGCGGTGGTTACGAATGCTCTGATGTATCTGGGGAAGATTCTAAATGATTCTGTGAAGTAAGTGCATTAATCATTTAGAAATATTTCAATAATTTGTGCTCGTTGTGCAGTGCTCTCTCAGTGGAAGATGAAAGGCGACAGATATCGGAGCTTATTAATGTCTTCATACACAAAGTACACTTTGGTCGTGATTTGGAGCAGCAGCTAGGTTTCTATGTGGAGGCTAGGGGCACCTTCAGCAATCTGGATGCGGTATATGTCACCCTGGTGCATGCTGCCTGCAAGTTGGCAACGCGTAATACCTCAAAATCCACGGGTTTCATCAAGGCCTGCATTGCCTTTTGTTTCATAACCATTCCAAGCATTAGCGCTGTGCAACAACAAATGGATTTGTATCTGCTTTGCGGTCAGCTAGCCCTCAGGCATCTGTGTTTGGGACAGGGTAAGGCATTTCTTTAATATGAGTATAAATTTCTGTATTAATAAGTTTTTTTTTCCTTAGCTGATGCCTGCTTTGAGGCCGCTTTGCAGCTGGTGAATGATTTGCCTGACGCCACCGTGGACTTTGAGGGTAAACCCCGTAGCTTGGAGCGCTATTTAGTCTCATATCTGTGCAATATGCTGGCCACATTGATTGTGGTGCCCGATAGTCCAGAGCAAGGAGTGCTGTACTTCCTACGTCTGCTCCTAGATGTGATTGGAAAGCACGAGTTCAAGGCAGACAGCACGGCGCCGAGCGTCATCTATCTGCATGCCTTGGATATGCTCTATGTGCAGTCTCTGGAAAAGTATCCTTATCACATTAAGGGTGTGGTTTCCAATGATGATTTGTATGGCCATGATCCCAAGTTTCTAGTGGAGATCAACAATCTGTGTGTCCAAGTGGTGGATGCCATTCTGCTGCAGCTCAAAGCCCTAGGTGTGGCCCAACAGCAGCGACAGCAGGCAGAGCTATCCCTCGATCTTTTCTTGAGGATTGTGCGCTATGCAGATTTGGAAAAGGAAACTGTGGCCCAATTGGCATTGAACCTCTGGCTATTGGCCAACAAATCGCAAACACAGCTCAATGTAAAGACACTTGTACGTATAGAACATAATATCTCTCTCCGGTCTGTGATATTTACTCTACATTTTGCAGCCCCAAACTTTGCGCGTTGTAGAGCAGTTGTACAAACAATTGAAGGATGTGGCACCTGCGCAGGCACAGGCCATTGCTAAGCTACTGCTGCGCATGCGCAACAGCTGAGAGATGGACCTGAAGGAAAGCAAAGCCTAGCTGCCTGCTGAGATTATTCTATATATTCTTATACCCCTATATGCATGAATCTTTTACGGATTCAAGGCCTGGATTATACCTTCAGTTTTGTGCTTTTTTTAGCTGACATTATTGTGTGCAATTACAAACGTATGTTTATATATAAAGACTTTATACAATTTTTTGACTGCAAAATGAAACGAAATTTTGTTTAGAGTTTTGTAAAAGCGCAGTATCCGATGCGTTTATTCAATAATACGATTGCCGGGAGGCCCGTTTCCCACAGCTATCATTTAATTTAAGCTGTGCGTTTACCAAAAATTATTACACCTTTCTAAAATGATTCTGTTTTTTCAGGAAAGAGTAATACAAAACGAAAGATTTTAGAACACATATACAGCTTACATTTTCATCCATTGTGCTTCATCTATGTGTTGTTTAACCTTTGATTCAACCCAAAGTATGGTTTCTTTAAAGCATATTTCACATCTCAATAGATGGGATGGTGTAAAAACCTTTACGAATAATGGAGGGGAGTGTACAAATATGATTTACATTATGTGTGTGTGTGCTTTTCTTATTCTGTGTTTGTTTTTTCTTTTTTTTGGTAGTTTAAAACATTTGAGGCATTTCTGTCGTACAAATAAATGGCTACAAAATCTATGGCTGACAAATGAGTAGCATCGAATAATCAAGAAATCAAAAATCAACAAAACTTAAAGCGTAATATGATTATCAAAGATAAAGAGATACAATATATAACTATTCGTGTATATCGGTTGTGTATACACTATATACTCGTATATATATAGTATATGTATGTAGATTTATGAGTGAGAAAAAGTATATCCAAAAGCTTGTTCTGCAGTCTAGAAATTCGTCTCCTTAAATTCCTTGGATTGTAGCACGGGGGAAAGTGTCGTCGTTGTCGTTCCCTCATTTCCATTTCCATTATGTGATGTCTCCTCCGATGCCCCTCCTCCCACTGTGTAGGCCAGCACTGTGGCATGATCTAGTTTCCCTGGCAGCGCCACAAAGGCACTGCTGTCTACAACCCTCTTTCTGGCAGCTCGATGCTGCATTCGATTGAGCTGTACCTCCCGCTTGGCGCCATCGGGTCCCGTTGAGAGCTTGTAGAAGAGCTCTCGCTGTTCCAGGGTCTTGCGTCGTGCAGAGGTTATCATCCTCACGAAATCGATAAGCAGGTGGCATAGCCTCCTCGCCGAAGCGCAGGGCGAGAAGGTGCCATTGATGCCATAACTGAGAAGATCTTCTAGACGATACAGTGTCAGGGCGTGCCGTTGTGGGCCTGTCACGAGAGGCAATCCGGAGATCGACTTTGGTATGCGCTGCGGCGTTGTCGTCACAGAGGTTGGCGCTACCAATCCCTGCCGTGGTTCAATCAGTGTCTGGGAACGCATATACTTCGGACGACTGGGCGCATTGCTGGGCGGACTGCTCGCTTTTGTCTGCCTCGCTGGCCGTGTGGGAGGCGTCGATGGATGCAGACGTGCGTAGATCGCCGAGGCGCTCTTATTCTGGCGCTTGGGTGCCAAACTTGAGGGCTTCCCCCCTGATGTCTGCAGCTTTACATCGGGTGTCCAGGCTTCGGCGAATTTCCCCACCACCGGATCAAAGTTATCGCTAATTCCATCGGATGTGAGGAACACAATATCCCCGCTCTCGATGCAGCTCATCGTAAATGTGAGATTACTCAGCTCTGGTTTATTGCCATCTGCAGGTCCAAGGGCCCCCAGTGCATCACGCATATCTCTCATGGAGCTGATGTCGTGGGAGGCTTGAGTCAACTCCCTTACGCCATGCTTCTTGGAGTACACATATCCCAGGGAATCACCCACATTGCAGGAGCACACCACATACTTTCCGGGTGCACCGTCCAGCGGCAGCACAACGGCAATGGTGAGTGTGGACAGAGCGCCTCCTACCTCCAGTATGCAGCCGTGACCCTCCCACAGGCTGCGCAGGAGACTTACAAACACCTCCTGCGTGGTGGTGGCCCTGCACTCCTGTGCCTGCCCGAAAACCGCGCGATCAAGGTAGTCCAAACAGCCATGGACAGCAGAACGAGCGGCCAGACGAGCTCCATCGCCTGTAAAAGGAGTATGGATTAATATGAAAGGGTTTAGGGGTATATCCTCGAGAATTCTCACCCCAATTGACGCCATCTGCCATGGCCATTGCGGCGGAGTCTCCACGCACTACCATGCCATAGCAATCGGCAATGGGATTACCCATGGGCTCCTTTGTTAGCATATTCGTTTCGTAGAGGGACACGGAGATTCCATAGGCAAAGTCGCATTCCATGCGCCAGTTCTCCACACCAGCAACGACCGCAGGAGGAGAGGAAATAGCGGACGACCCACCCTGATTGCTTACAGCCTCGCGGAGCAGACGCTCCCTTTCCGAATGTGGATTGGCATCCGCAGAGGCCTCAGTCTTTGCATTCAACAGATTTCTGTTGTTCTGATCCTGCGACGAAACGCAGGAGGTGTTGGTCTTTCCAGTATCTCCGGAAGCCGTTGCTGCTGCCGCGAGATTCGCAATACTGCTCTTGGAGTTCTTGCGCGAACGCATGCCCGATGTGGATGCTGTTCCTCCCTGCTGGTCCCCAGCATTGCTCTGCCTTCGGGAACCACCGCCTCCGCCGACACCACCCTGTGGCCTACCAAATTTATTTGTCAGCCTCGTGGCGGTGGTGCTCTGCTGTGTGGCTGCAGCAGGTGCCCGAGCCGTTGCATAGCAATCCTCATTCTCCTGCTGCGTGTCAATGAAATCAATGTCATCCGCATAGCTGGCACTCAAATGGAGTTTCGAGCGCTTGATACCCGTCAAACCCTCGTCGGGCCCAGTGCAGGCAGCAGTGATGGTACAGGTTCCAGCCTCATAGCCTCCCAGCTTCAGCACGGGCATTTCTGTGGGATTCTGTCCGTTGTAGATCTCTGGGCCATCCACAAATTGTCGTTGCATGCGGCTGCCACAGAGTGGGGGAGAGATTTCTATTAAATTTTGATTCAATTAGCGATTCCAATCGCGAGACTCTTACCCCTCGAGATATTTGGTTATGAAGTTGCCATCGTCATCGCCATCGTTTGCATTGCCACGACGACGACCCTCGCGGGGCTCTGCAATGAAGCTCAATTGACGAAAGTACGTGGTGACCTTCTGACGGAGCGAAGGCATCTTAACTCCCAATTAGAGAGAGGCGGCAGGCCTCTTAATTACTGGAGAGCGGGTGGTTCTGCTGGGATGCTGGAGGGATAACCAGTCGGCAGCAGTTCGTTCACCTCATCTGCGGGGCAATTGTTGTGGGAGCTTGCAGCTTCTGTTTCCTACAATAAAAGCGAGATGGAGAGGGTTTCATTCAATTATCAATAAATTATGCAATTAAATGAGGCATAAAAAATGAAATTGCAATAGAGGCAACAGCCAGCAGCAGCAGCCAGCATCTCGTGGCATTCTAATGACAGGATGTGCTTTTTAGTTGCCGCAGGCCATCATCCTCCTTCTTCTTCATTCCTGCCTCATTAGAGGACAGACAGAACCTGCCCGCTGAAAAGCCCATTCAGTCCCCCAGTGCCCGCCCGTCTGGCAACTCATTTCATATGCAGAAACCCCCTCTATACCTTGCTCTACTCCCTTTTTGTGTGGGTTTTCTGTGTGTCTGTGTGCTCTGATGATTAATGAATGAACAGAAACCAAACCCGAACCCCGAACGGCAGCAGCTGTTAAGTTTTCGAGTCTTGAAAAGTTCTGGCTTTCAACTGAAAGATGATATCATATGGGAGTTCCATGAGGGACAGCATTCTGCAGGATGATAGACATTTGAAGGGTAGAAACAAATGGACGACAGCATTTGAAGGGCAAACCTACCACAAACGGAAGCACTTACACGTAGTGTAGTAATAGATCTACCTTTGCTCCACCTCCATTCCCATTTTAATTGCCACAGCCATTATGCAAACCTCTACTCTACAATTTTCTCCTACTTGAGGCCACCATAACATTTCACAGCCACAATAAATGCTAATCTTCAACAACAATTGCTCTCTGGAGAGGCCCGAGATGATGTTTTTCCTACACTCAAAACGATTTATATAAAACGATCAACAACAGCAACGGCAGAAGAGCGGCAGCAAATGTGTACAGAGCGTGAAAGTGCTCTTGATGACAGGCAGGAGGCGGCAATTAGTTTCAGAGCAAACAATTTCGCCAAATGCTACACAAAATATTGCACAAATAAACAATAAATAAACAGCAATAAAACTTGCATGAAGAGAGGCACTTTACGGACTGACAAATGAGCATGATGCATGATTTAACGGTAAAGAAAAGTGGTATGATGAAGCCACGTGGATGAGGAGTAAAACTAACCTCCAAATGAAACCTTGAACTTATTGAACTCCTCGTTTGATTGATGGCCTCATTGATCTTGAACTCTTCTTAATCAATCACGAATCAATCAGCAGTACAGGAAGTAGAGTGTAATTCAATTGAGTTCAATTTCTTGGCAACAGCAAACTGATCTGATCTGCACAGATACAGATCCACACCCACTTTGCACGTAAATGCATTAAAATCCAATTAACCCAAATTACATCTCCATTTTTGCTCTCCAAGATACAAATCGCAAATGAATTGAAAAAGTCAAGACAAAGCCAGAGGCTATACAGAAGAGTGGGAAGTGGCACAGGCACAGGGAAGAGGGGCAAGTGGTTCTGGCAGTGGCAGTGGCATGGACAGTTGTTGTTGTTGTTGATGCTTGCAAGCCTATTGAAGTGCAGCCAACTGTATGCACACCAGAGCCAATGGCAATCAATCGGATGATTGAAAAAGCCTCCACTCCACTCCATAGCCACAGCCATTGCTGCCTCCCTCTGCGTCTCCGCCTCCACAGCCGCTGCATAACATTTCAATTTGGCCGCAACAATGTGTACTGCAATATGCAATATGCGATTAAATGTGCAGCCAAAGTGAGATTACAAGCCACAGGCGGCACCGCAAGAGTCGCGTCCGCCATCAAACGCCAACATCAATGCTCAGGCCACAGTTTTGCATTCTGCCTTTGCCCCTGGCTCTGCCTATCCGTCGTTTGTGCTCCAGTTTGTGCCCCACCTGAGCGGAACTGAGCTCCAGCTTACAAGCTGCCACTCTGCCACAGCTCTACTCTCCTCCTCCTCCTACACCGCGTCCCAGCATCAATCAAAGTCATCATCATCATCATCACTTGACATACAAAAGGCGTTCGAGTCACTGCGGGAAAAGACTTCAGTATAGAATCGAGGTTAGTCTTTAGAATACTACGATCTTAAGTACGATATATTCCATTACATATAATATAAACTGCAGGAAATGGATACATGGAACCACAAATGAAACTATTTTGATCTAAAAAGTACAGCAGAACGAGGCAGTACCGCGTGACGGAATCCAAGTACTATAAATGAAAATATTTAACACAAAACAACAACAGATCTCTCAGAATCTATCTAGTTTGTCAGACATTTCCCTCTTTCGAGCCGTATTATATTCGTGTTTTTCTCAGTGTTTTCCCTCTCGATTCTCGTTCGACTTTTGTGTTCATTCATCTTTTGAAGATGACGCTGATGATTCCGACAATTCTGTGGTTGCTATTGTGGGAGAGTGCTCTCACATAATAATATTTAATGTGAGGCCATTGTCCACCTGACATGAGCACGTGCTGTGAGAAATGAATGGAACCTCAAGTTATATCATAAATATGGTCACAAGTGGGTCTTCAATTAGAACGATCTCTGGCATAGTCAAGGCATTCCATCAGTGCAATAACATTCTTCTATAACCACATTTAATCGTTTCCAAAGGGGCGACACTCCCTCCAAATCAACATTCTCGTACGATCCCACAATTTGTGAGGCGTGCGCCACAATCAATCGACACTTTGGGGCACATCGAATGTTTCAACACTCGAAACGAATCAAGCATGGAAATGGGGAAACTATTTGTACGAATACCCTCAAAAGTAGCACCAGACCAAGGCGGGGGGAGCATTGTGCAAGGTCTGGGGAGGGGCACAGCAACAGCAGCAGCAGCAGCAGCCCCACCGTATAAAAGATCGACTATATATATAGTATGTGTATAAATATTATCTCAAATGTGGAGCAGATCTCGTGAGTTCCTGCTGCTGCCGCATCTTGTGTTTATGCTTGAAAAAACCCAAAATAAACAAACGAAATGAGTTTCCCCGAGCTATAAATAATCGAGACGACGGGCCGTCCCAGCCGTCGCTGCATATGGGGGGCAACAGAACGGCAGACCTGAGATCCCAGATCACAGATCCCAGACTGATTCTTAAACTTATAGAGATGATTTGTGGATGGATGGATTCTATTTGGTATATTAAGAAGTAATATACCTGGTAATTCTAGAGAAAAATCAGTCAAAATATTTATTTAATATTCAGAAATTACTTGGAAAAACCACTCTATCATTCGGCTATGTTTCTGCCTAGAATCCGTACGTAACAATCTTTGATTAGCTATCCAATAGATAAGTTCGATATATAGAGAACGATTTTTGATATAGATCTAGTTTTTTATCATCTATCTGTCATTTAAAAGCTTATAGCTGTTACATTTGCATAAATGTTGCTCTTATTTTTTGTAGTTTTATAGATAAAGACATAATCTACCTACACTTCCAAATTTATAACGATTAAATCAAAGTAAAAACGCTCTTTTATCTTCTAATCATTCTTTCCACTATCTATAATGAATTCAAACGCTTAGCAGGTATTCTAGTGATCTACATATATACGATCCTCCAGCTGTTAAAATTTGTTTAGAATTCAATTTTCCTCGAATAAAATTCCAGCGATTTCCCTGGAAATATCTTTACGACAAGGCATCGGACAGTGTTTCCTGTTAATTAATTCACACCAGAAGTTAATCAGAGATACCTAGTAGTATTTGCCACGGGAATCTTTGTTTACTCTGTAGGTTAATTAGATGTGGCATCAACAGACGACAGGGCAAGGTCTCTACATCATTTGAAAAGAGTCTTTCGCTTGAGGTTGCTCTCCTCTCCTCCCAGAGAGAGATTCTTTTATGTTTGTTTTTGGCTTTTGTGCATATTCAAAAGTGTTGACTTAATGCCATGGAGACCTCCCTCCACAGCGAGAGAGAGAGAGAGAGAGAGAGAGAGAGAGAGAGAGAGAGGGGTAGAGCGGGAGAGAGCGTGCTAAAGCCATAAGCAAACAAGTCGTCAGAAAAGTGGGGTTTGGCTACAGAGGGAGAGATACAATGTCTCGGTCTTTGGTCTGCTTGGAAAGCCACTCGCAGAAGAAGATGGTGACAACAAGTTGCAGTGATAGGCAGAGTGACAGGGGGTAGAGAGATAGACACAGTGAGAGACAGAGTGAGAGATGTATGTATGTATATGGCCCCGTGGAATCTCAAGGTGCAGGCCGTTTGCTGGCGTTTTTCTATGGTGGGGAGGTCTTAGCACAAGTCAAGTGCATCACTCGCTGAAAAGCCAAAGCCAAAGCCAGACAAAAGAAAAGCAGAGACACACACGAAAGTGAAAATCTGTGGGCAATGCATTCATTGCGTGTGGGGTGTGTGTGCTTTCCACACCCAAAAGAAAGTTGAAGGCCGTCTGAAGATCAAGATGGAATAGCAAAAATAAAATAACAAAAACATCTTCAACTGTAGATTAAGCTGCAAATATTTTCAAGCTGAAAATTGGGCAGATTTCTAGCCCAAAATAAATATCTGGTAATATTTTCAACTACGTTTTAAACTCATTCGGAAAATGCATATTCTTTATGTATTTAATGCATTTTTTCGTACATGGAAAACCGGTTCTATAAACCACAAAGGAGACACCGAGAGTCAACCTTAACCGCAAAACGGAATAAACAATAATCTCTCAAATAAAAAAAAAGCTTAATTTTCATTTCCTGATTTGCCATAATTTTCCATTCCGCTGACGGCTTATCAAGCTATAAAAATGAGGGAAAAAGAAATAAATTCATTAAGAAATACTCCTATACATAGTATGGGTGGGTTTTAAGAGATTTATGCGGGGATTATAGAACTCTTTCATTAATCATTTGGTCCGAGAACAGCCCTTCATGTAGCTTACAGAACCCCTTCCTGAAATTTCCTATATCTAGTACATTCCCTGCTCATGTTCAAAAGGCCAGCAAATATGTAAACAGGTGTCGGACCACTCATTGGAAAAGCTGTTGCCTGCATGAATAATGCATTCTTAAACCGCCCCCAAAAGCGCACACGGCCCCCAAAACAAATACCAAGCCAAGAGCCAAGAGCCGCTTGGGCCTTCATTACAATCGGGTTATTAAAATTTTACATAATGTAAACCGCAGGAAAACAATCACAAAAGGAGGTTCCTTGACCCCTCCCAGAAGGGGATGGATCGTTTGTTGGGGGTCGACGACATGGTCTGGTATATAGCGTGACGTTGTATGGAGAGAAATAAATTTAAAGAAAGAAAGGAGTCCAAGGGGGTGAGCTCGTTATCGTTTCACCCAAACATGGGCGAAACATTTCTTAAATTGCCATCTAATTGGCATATTTTTTTGTATTCATTGGGTGCGTGGTACGCTCCATTTCCTGTTGCAACAATTTGAATTAATGCACCCCAGATGCAACCACAATCCCCACATCCATCACCCCTTACCATCTCTGAGTGGCACTGCAACTCAATTTCCCACTCCAAAAATTGACAGCGCGGCGAAACTGAAAGTGCAACCGAAAGATCGGGGGCAGGTTTCCTTTTGTTTTATTGCTTTCCAAGGAGGAGGGAGAGGAGCTCCATTCACACTCCGTACGAGTATTTCAAAGAAGGGATTCTATTCCATTCCACCCCTAAACCTCTCGCTTCTCTCATTGCAATTTCCAGCCCATTTCCGCTTGCATGTTTTCCACTCATTCTCTACGGGTTTTTTGAGGTCGCGCTACTTGGCCCAAAACGAAAACGCATTTGGGAAGGAGGTAGCAGGAAAACAAGTCAAAGAAGTACTCGTACAATAGAAGAAAATGTGGGGCAAGGCAAGGCCTAAGCCGTAGAAGCAGCTGTTGTGAAACAGTAACGAAAAACGAGGAGTGGAGTTTGCCTATTGTTTTGGGGCAAGTTTCAGTTTGAATTTGGTCGAAAGAAACAACAGATTGTGGGGGATAATCCTCTCAGAATTGATTAAAGAAAAACCCCATTAAAGTTCTCACACTGATTGGGTACTCCTTATACGAGTATGTCTGGCTTCCATCCTTAATACCCTTCTATACCCTTCCTATACAATTTCCATAATTGAATGGAAATCCAGGTAGCAGCCATGGCTGTCGTCGATGTTTTTGTGGCGATTTATACGCGACAACTAATCCTACATGAATAAATTAAATGTTAAAAGAAGCCTCCGCAAACTAAGGCTGCCTCTTGGGGTTTGGGTTTGGGGGCTTGGCCCCTGCGCTGTGGGGCATACAAATAAGAGACGACGCTCCAACTCCTTCCTATGCAAATTTTTGTGTGGAGAAACCCGTCAGACAACCGGAGTTATAGTACGTACATCTGTGGAATGGAATGGTGACTGGGTGTGGGACTTACATATTAAATTAAATGTTAATAATGGACAAAGACAATTCAAACGGAGTCAAGGCCCGACGACAGACGTTGGTGGGGCCAAAGAACTGTATTGTGGCAGCAAACACAAAGAAACAACAAGACTGTGCCTGCCCCTGTGCCGCCCTGCAGCAATTGCCAAGCCACTTTGTCTGCTGCCCCTTGTTCAGGCCTCCAAAAACCTCGCAACTCTTACTCCCAAACCAAGTCATGGTCGTCGTTGTCTTCTGGTGTTGCTTCTGGTGTCAAATGTCTGCCCACTGGATGGACAGGCGTCTGTTTTCCAGGTGGTTGGTTGGTTGCTTGCTTGATGTCGCCTTCTCACTCCCTCTTTCTCTATTGCGCGGTTAAATGACCCCTGACCGTCTGTCTGCCTGTCCTTCTTTTGGCCACGTTTTAATTTGAATTTTATTCGGTTTACTCGCTTGTTTGATTGTTGAGTCATACTGGCATTTGGCTGACTAATCCATTCGGGGGTATGCTTGGAGAAATCCCATTAATATTAGACTATTGATTCATTTATAAAGTATATAGACTGGAACATAAAAGAACTCGGTAATTCTATTAATAATAGCGCTCCCACTCTTTCCGCTTTTCATTGAATGAACTTTTTGTTTGCGTTTTTCTCCATTAATTTAAAATTGGCAAATTTTGTTTGTATATTTAGAGGAAATTTTGTTTGTGTATTTTGCTGCTGGTCGAATGCTTCCGCTCCGCTGTGGGTCGTCCTCTGGTCTTTTTTTTGCTAATCGTTTGACTTGTCCGCTCTTCTCGTCTCTTCATCAAAGGCCACACAAAGAGACCAAAAAAGTTATATAAATGCTCGCCAGACAAATTGTTTTTAATGAGCTGGAAACTTTTTCAGCTGAATAGAGTTTTTCCTATTGTTGTTGAGAGGAGGAGCACGAGAGAAAGCCACTTAATGATAGAGAACAACCCCCCACTCTGTATACGAGTTAAACAAATATAGAAATTCAATATTTATACAGAGCTTCTGCTGCAGGGAAGCTAATGCATTAAGGAAGAACGAACCCTTCTCCTGTAGGGCTGTGGAGCCGTAGAGACCGGGCAAACAAACTTCTCAACTTCAACATCCACATGAGCAGAGAGCAGAGGACCGACCACGGACCAGAACTACGTCATAAAACCAGCCATCGAGACAACAAAGGACGGCCATGATGGAGGATGGGGGCAGGAGCCTGGGAAGACCGCCAGTTGGTGGCTGGGAGTCCCAGACAGAACAGCTTCATGCGGCTGCCAGCACCCCTCCGGGGGCATCAGAGCCAGACGGCAACAGACTCCTTTCTCCCAACAGAAACCAAAGGAAAAAGAGAAAATAAAATGTGGAAACAAAATATTCCATGAATAGTTCAAAGTTTGTATGGGAAAAACTACGAGTAGAAAAAAGTTGGGGAGAAAATTCTTTGGTTTGGTAGCCAAAGGGAAAGTGATTGAATTCCTAGGGATTCCGAATGGCGCCGAACATTGAAATGGAATTTTTCCATACGTTTTTCAAGTTTTTCTCTGGATTGCGAAGAGCTCGAAGTGGGGAAACTATAAAACTGCACCAACTGAAACTTTGAGGAATTGCCAATAGGAAGTCCTTCAACATTTGATTGGTTACTGCGAACCTGTAAAGAGTACAGCCAAGCCATGCAATTTTGAGCAACTTAAGATTTTTCCCTCGCCTAGAGGAAATTTGTACAGCAAAATAACGACATTTACAATCCAATTACAAAATGGCTACAAGACAACGATAATCCTCCTGTTTCATAGGCAAAACACCCTCAATAGAGTTATCTTTCGATGTTATCTTGTGGACAAAGTGGTTGTCAGCCCAAAAAAGTGTCCCCTTTAATTTACAGTTTATTTCCGGCTGATTTCTCCCTGCGTCAGTTTTTACCGCAATTTTTGCGCAACCCGACAGACGACAGACGACGGACGACGGGTTGAAAGTTCCCATTTTCATTCCCGGACCAGGCGCCACATCACGTGCCATGAATGGGGGGAGGAGGGAAAGGCATGGATTCTCCAAGGTATTGTCGGTCTTTGTTGAAAATCGATTTTGTGGCATGACGAACGTGTTATCCTTGGAGCTGCAGTGGGGAGTGAAGGAGCATGTGTGCAGGAGCTTATGTCCAAAGAAATTGCCTGCTGCTGCTGCTGCATTTCCCCTCCCCCTCATCTCGCCATCACCCAATTGCCTACAGCAGTGCCGTTATGTCGTGCCAGAAGCAGTGGGTGATAGAGGACGGGAAAAAAGAGGAAGCTCCCATCATTTGCAGGCAACGGTAAATATAAAGCTTGGCAATGGAGTGACGTTTTAAGTGGCAAAGTTTTTTGGTTGTTTGCGAAATATCATCGTACTTCCTGTGTCTGGGGCGAAAAATAGATTCATTTGCAACTGCAGCTCTTTTGGGAAATTATCGCTCTTTGGCACCCGATTAGTTTTCTTTAATTGTTTGCTAAAAGCCAACCGAAAAACAACAACAATAACAAGCAGCGAAAAAGTTATTAGCACAGTTTCGAAATTCGATAAAGGAAAAAACCGGTTATTACTCTGCCATAACGAAAGCTGCTGCTGCGTCTTTATCGTTACGGTGGTTGTTGTTCTTCGCAGCAGCAGCAGCTGAGAGGCTGGCAGACATAAAAATACCAAGGCGAAGCTTTTAATACCCTTTCGCGAGAGTGAATACAGGTTCGGTTACATGGTTTGGATTGCAATTGGTTAACGCTTTAAAGAAGTAGCTTCTATGAGGTCTATAAAAATATACTTTAGTATTTTTATGGGATTTTCTATAGATACAAAACACTTTCGTTGCAAACATCTCCTCAAATTAAAAATACGTTTATTTAGGGTATCAAAAATACCTCAGCAGGTGAATCAACAGCCCCTCTACACACGCACTCCCTCTCGCACACTCTTTGAGGACTCAATCTAAGAAGAAGGAAATGATAAAGCACACCACCATACAAACACAACACACAACACATAACACAAATCAAAACAAAAACGTGACAAAAGGCGGCAAACAATTTGGGGGCCACATTCGAAACAAAAATCAATAGTAAAAGAAGGAACAAGCAACAGCACATAGCACATTGGAATTTACTTACAATAATTTTAGTTGCTTTTGTTGGATTGCTTGTTGGCTTCGTTATCGCTGCTGCGACTCCCTTTACATATGTATTTGTTGGCGCCACACGTAATGTGCGTGCGTTCCGCGGGGCGGTCGGCGGTCGGGCGGTGGTGTGTATAAATATTTAACAATAACGAAGGGTTGTTTATGGAAGTTTAGCTCTAAAGCTGCTTTTGAATGAAATTTCAATGTAACTATTGTGTTTAGAGCTGCCTTGTATCAATTTGTATTTATAATTTAAGCATTGCACTTGTCGTCATTCAAATGGAAATGAGTTTCGAACGTTTTGTAAAATGCTCCGCGCGACATCCGCAAACACGTCCGCACCGTATGAGTGATTTTTCGAATTTGCTCGAAGTTAGTTGTTTTGGGGGCTATTGGTTTATTTGTTCACTATAATTTGGGCTATAGAGTGTTGGGGCTACTCCTTGGAAGGAAACCCATAAGTGATAGCAAAGCAGTGATAGTATGCCTTGAGTGATAGTAAAAAGATAAGATAATCGAATAACTGTTCATTTCAAATTCATAAAAAATCCTCGCCGTCCTGGGAAGTTTATAATATTCTTCCCTGGGAAATTGCTGAGGCTCTTCGGAAAATGTCGGGTATGGACAACAGGCAAAACGGCCCAGAAAATGCAAGGCCTGCAAGGTAAAATCCACCCAGCTGACTAATAGTCTATCGGGGATTTTTTCGGGTAGGGTGAAAATCGTGCGAGCCGTGAAATTTCCCTGGGCTAAATTTACCCGTTATCCATACCTTTTTTGGCTCAACCCAAGCTCAAACCAAAATGTTGTGTCGAACCGATCGGTTCGACACTGGGCGCGCTCTTTTTCTCATTTTCGCGTTAATGTATGAGCTCTTACTCTCTTTTACTCTCACGGTATGAGTTCGAAACAATGATGCTGCCGCAACCAAATCCCTCGACAAAATCCCTCAAAAAGTCCCTCAAAAATATTTATAGCAAGTTGGCAGCGCCCAGATTGGTACGGTATATTATATACTTTTCGGTATATTTTGATGTCGAAGTTGAGATGAAAATTTATTTGCTATTAAATGGTATTTTTAGCAAATTTGTTTGAAATATTACGGTTAAATTCAAAATCAGGCTAAAATGGAATGCTATAATAATTAGCTCAGTGAATTCTCATAATAACCATTGCCAGAGGCGAAATTCCAAAGTTCTCGGAGTTAAATTTAATCATAACCAATATATAAAATATATTCAGGAAATCAACTATTTCAAGACAAAAACGATGGTGGTGCGAATATGATTTTCGATAATGGACATTAAAGATTAGCCCAGTGGGCATCACGAAAGTGATGAAACCTTAACAATTTTAAAGCAGTTCAGGGGCAAGACAACTTGGTTTTTGATAGGGTTGACCAAAGGATAGTAAAGATCTACAGGAATAATTTACTATTAATAATTTCTATCAATTTCCGCGGCTTAGTTCAAGTTGTTCACCTCCTTAAAGAGAGGGGGGGTTAAGAGGGTTAAATTAGAAAGTGACCGAATACTTTGCAGATAAATCCACGGTCACACTGCTTAGCGGGTGCTCGTACTTTTGTTGCAATTTTTCGTATTTTTCGTGCTCTAAAAGTGTTTTCTGTGTACAATTTTAAAGATCAGCGATCTAGCGAATTTGTTTTGCGTAAAAACAGCGGAAATAATTCAAGAATTGGTAAGTTTTTCGCCCAATTTCGATTGCTAAATGCCGATGCACACAGACACACATTCACTGGAACGCATACTGGCACAGCGACACGCGAATTTGCAAATTTCGTTTTGGCCTGCTCTTGCTTTTGTTGTTGTTGGTAATATGTTGTATGTGCTAAACATTAATTAATGGTCGCAATTTCTGTTTCGCTATAAATATGGGAAACGTGAAGTCGACATTTGCTTTAATTCAATGGGCAATTGCGTTGCTTTTTTTGCCGGTATTAGTGCGTTTGTTGGCGCGGGCGAATGGCGGGCAATTACACACACACACATGCATATGTGCAGAAAGTGGTTTACGTTTATGCGATGATGGTTGTTGAATATTATCCATCAACGTAAACTAAGAAGTAATTTTTAAATAAAACAATCATTTAGGGGATCTGTAAATATTTAGAAAAATTTATTTCGATTTTTGGTGCAGTTTTTCTGATACCACATTGCGATCAGTGTGGTGGGATCGTGGGAATGCTTACAACGAGGCACCACTGATCGCGATAGCCAGCGATCGCATAAACGCTGCGTTAAACAGCACACACACATACACAGCGCACACACAGGTGAATGAACTTTTTTGCGTTGTTTTGTAATCTCAATTTGTTGCTGTTTTCTGTAGTTGTGTGCGAATTTTGTAATTGTTTTGAGAGCGCGCGCAAACAAAACACACATGCCGTTTTTTATTTTCTCGTCATTTTCTTTTCTCTGCATTGTTTTCAATTTGCCGCCCCTGGCTCTGGATTCTCTGTTTCTCTGTCTCATTTTGCAGCTGCATTTGCACACGAGTTAGCTGTTGATCTCGCTCGCTCTCACCCTTCTCTCTTCGTCTCCGTCTTACACTCGATCATCTGTATCGCCAAAAGTTCGCAAAAGTCTCGTGCCCTTTTAGGAGAGTTGTATAATTTTATAAGGCAGTTTATAAAGTGGAGAATATGAAGAATCTTCTTTACAGGAATGATCTTGTTGTGAAATTGTTTGGTCTTTTTATAATTCAACCGAAAAGATTATACCTTTCATAGGTGCAACTGAACTCTAAGGGTATCCACATATTCGGCTGCGAACCCACCCTTCCTTCTGGTATTTCTTACATTTTTTTTATATTTTTCGCGCGAGTTCATTTGCATGTTTGTTTAATTTGTTTCCACAGCAGCTCTTTGCAAATGTTAATGAACCTGCCGCCTGCCAACAGAAATATGCAATAAAATTTTTACCAAAAATGTGAATACCAAATAAAATGTCTTAAATGATCTGTCAATCTGCTATTTATAGAACACAGTGGACAGCCATTCTCTAGGAAAACCCTTCCAAAAAATACACACATATCCCTGTAAACTTTTTAAAAGAAAGTATTTTTTTTGTATTTCAATAAATTTCTTCTTATATTCTTTGTGTTTTTTGTTTTGTTTTAAGGCAAAGCGTTTGCATAAAAATACACTTGTTGTTGTCCATGTTTATACTTGTAGCTTCTTTTGTTTTGGTTTTTGATGTTTTGTTTCTATACAGTAAGTTTTGTAAACCATTTTTCTAAAGCACTAGATGTTCTCAATACATTTTTGCTTAAAAACGTCCCTACTTATTGTGTACAACTGTACCCCCGAAGGAGCTCTAAGTATCCGTAAAGTTCTACAATTCGTGTGACGTGACTTTCTGTTGTGACACTTTCTTAAAATCTTTCCAAGTAATGGGGAAGGCGGGAAAATGTTGAAGCAGTTTCGTTAGTAAATCAAAGCAGTTCGAAATTCTTACAAGCAGTATTCGGCACTAGTTGCTTCTCCTTGTAGCTGTGATCAGCTGTAGCAACAGTTGAAAGCAGTGCAAGCAGTTTAACGCACGACACTTCTAGCTGTACTTTCAATGTTCTATTCCAGTCATTCCCGCACGTCTCTTGAAAGTTGAAAGCAGTGCAAGCAGTTTTCCTCTCCTTTTTAACAACTTGTTATTCCATTAGATTATTCCCAAATTTGTCTTAATTTGGGATAATTTTAATCAAGTGCCACACACAGTACAGATATTCCCTACTCTCGGTTTGATTAACGCTATTGCAAGCGAAATATTACTAGAAAGCACTTTAAAGCAAAAGCCTCTGTTTTTGTTGTTGTTGTTGTCGTGTAAATAAATGTCTCACATTTTACATATGTATGTATGCTTTAAAGTTAGTTGTAGATTAGAATAAGTTTTAGTATTAGTTGCTTGTGTCGTGTAGAATACAAAAAGGGGGGAGTGGGTTTACTTGTAAAGAGGAGAGTGTAAATTGAATTTACATTTTGGTTAGAGTACATAATGTTTCACAATAATAAATAGTTATAGATTAAGTTGTATATAAGAACAAGGCAATTGAGTTTTTTGTTTTCTTGTTACATCAATGTAAGATTAAGGATTAAGAGCACTCATTGAAGAACGATTCGAAATAAGTTTAGAGTATAAATTACACCAAAAGATGGAAACAAAGATAGATAGGTTGAAGCCTGTGGGGCAGGACATAGAGATACATTCTACAGAATGTATTTACCCTTGCCGCCACGATGCTCCTTTTGCCGCTGCGACGAGGTGACGGCTGCCAAGAGGAAACTAGAGCTGCCACCGCTGCTGGTGCTATTGGTGCTGCCGTAGCTGCCATAGCTGCTGCCGGCAAATCCATAGCCGCCGAGCGGCAGGGCGTTTAGCTAAATCATCAAAGCCGAAAATGGGTTATACCGCATGATCTTTGACAGGAAAATCCACAGCAGTGAGGTGATGGCGCACAGCACAACGCCGCCCCATCCCAAGTCCAGGCTCCAGGATGTGAGGAATATCCGTGCTCCGAGCAGTGGCTTTGCCATGATGGCCACTCCCCCGGGACGTGCCACAATGCCATCCACAGTGCCATCGTAGTCGCTGTCCAGCATGGGTCGTCCCTGCTGTCGCTTGAAATGGATAATCATCAGCGTAAAGAGTGCAAAGAGAGCTGAAAGTATGAGATTTAACAAAGTTTGACTGAATACAGGATTTGCAAGGACTCACCTGCCAGGAGATACATCACACCAGTGATGAGGATTGCACTGATTTGACGCTGACAGACGCCAAAGGCTCCCACCAAAGCGGCACTGCCCAGTATAATGAGGCACACCAATGAGCAGGATATGGAGAGATTTTGCATTCCTAAAAGATGATGATTTCAATTCGGTTAAATAATTACTGTGACTAGATTTATTAAGATATTTCTCAACTCTGTGGATTATAGTGATTATAGTGTGTACATTTAAGCAGATTAGTTGGCAAAGGCAAAAGCAGAGCTCTGAAATGATGAATGGTGTCCCTAAAAGGATTTCCTCATCAAATTAGCCAATCATTAAATGTAGAATCATAAAAACAGGTTGCACTGCTTTAATCTGAAATTAAAGCAGTAGGAAAGCACTAAGTTTCGAAATCATTTTCTATAGCCATTAATAAAAGATACCACTTCAATTTCCGCTGACACTCTCGGAAGGGCGCACACACACACCTGTAAAACCAATTACCCAATAGCCGACTCTTTTTCCGACACTACCAGCAATTAAATCTCATATGTGTGGTGGTGGCGGGAGGTGGCAGTTCCCACGGAACCATAAAAAGGCTGGGAAAAGTGGCAAATGCGATTTTTAGAACGCATGGTAGGGAGAGGGATGGGACGCAAAAAGGTAGATGAACCAAACCATTTGTTGACCTATATTTCCCCAACCACTTGCGACACTTCTACCTTTATCCGAGTGCCTCCCATGGCTGCTCTGCCACTTGCTGTACCTCTGGCTCTACGTTTGGCTGCCAAGAGGCATGCAACTATCGATACGGACATGTTTCATCTGTTGTGGGGTGGCAGGGACGATCCGGAGCACGGGACTGTATTGACAATATAGGAAACCGGAGGCAAACTCGGTTTGCTTTTGTGGTAATTACTTTATATAGTAGATGGTGCTTCTACAAGGCCACAGGACACATTCGGATTTGCTCCTCCTCTGGGCATTTGTTGCTGTCATTGGTTTTCATTTTTATCTTCTCTGCTGTGGTCTATGGGACTGTGCTGTGACTCCCTTTGCTGCTGGTGGAAATGGGATTTGTGGTAATGACTTGTGAAATGTGCGACAGCTTGGAGCCAACATTTTAAGCCAGAATGGATGGTTAAATGGTCCAAGGAGCAAGCAAAAGCGGAAGCGTGGGAGTAACATGAGAACGCCATTTAAAAATTGTTTTTTTTACAAAAATGAACAAACATTTACTGGTGGTCTTCTACATACATCGAAAGTGACGTCTAGGGCACACAACCTACAAACGTTGTTTAGGGTTTCAGGGATTAAGGGAAGGGTCATGGGATAAACCAAAAGAAAACAAAGCCAGCTAAATCTCCTATCGCCTATCTATATTCTAGATCTATCTACTCTCTGCTGCATTCAATATAAAAAATGTCTGCTGAAGCTGAAGCAATTGTCACAACGGCCGCTGCCGATGCCAGCACATCACCGACAACAATCAAGAAAGTAGCTGCTGTCGATGCAGACACCACACCCGACAATGCTGTGCCCGTGGCCACAGATGGTGCCTCCGAGGGAAACGGCAAGGTGGAGCAAGAGCGCGCCGAAAAGATACTCAAGGGCAAGGAGCTCTTTAGCCAGGGATCGCGTAATTTTCTGGTCAAGAGCTACGATGAGGCCGCTGATGAATTGAGCCAGGTGTGCCAGCTGTACGAGGAAGTGTACGGCGAACTGGCCGATGAACTGGGCCAGCCCCTGCTGCTGTGAGTGGACAAGACAGATGATGAAGAGCGGCTGTAACTTTCTTAATCTTGTATTTTTTTTGCTCTCATGTAGATATGCCAAGGCGCTGATTGCCATGGCTCTGGATGAGAACAAAGTGATTGATGTGCCCGATGAGGCAGCCGATGACGATGACGACGATATGGACGACGACGATGAAGCTGGTGACGAAGCTGAGGAAGCCGCAGAGTCCAAGACAGAAGCAGGCGAGGCCAAGAAGGAGGAAGGAGAGGCCAAGGAAGCGGCAGAGTCGCAGAAGGAAGCTGTCCCATCCAAGAGCGAAGCCAATGGCGCCAGCAGCACAAACGGCAAGGCTTTGGATAGCATCAAGGAGGCCTCCGATGAAGCCGATTCCACTGTAGATGCGCCAACAGATGAGAAGAATGCCAAGAAGTCGTCCATTGGAGTCGAGGAAGTTAGCAGCAGCAATGGCGGTGCCTCGGTCAATGATGACGAGCGTCCCAGCACTTCGAATGGTGAGGCTGCAGCCAGTCCCAGCAATGGAGCTGCAGCTGTTGCCGGCGGCGAGGATGAGGAGGAGAACGAAGAGGGCGTCAGTGGCAGCCTCCAGTTGGCCTGGGAGATCTTAGAGGCAGCTGCCAAGATCTTTTTGCGCCAGGGCCTCAATGGTCTTCCCTATTTGGCAGAGGTTCAAACAGAATTGGCAAACATTGAATTTGAGAATGGGATCCTTGAGGCGGCACGTGAGGATTACGGTGAGTGATCTTCGAGCAACGATACTTTATTTACTGACTGTTGAATTTTCATTGCATTTTCCAGAGAAAGCACTCCTAATTCTAAGCGATCTCCCAACCAAGAATCGTCGTGCACTCGCCGAGCTGCACTACAAGATCGGTCTGACATTTTTGATGTCACAGCAAAACAAGGAGGGAGCCGCCTCGCTGCGTCTCTCCAGTGCCTTGATTGAGGAGGAAATAAAAGAGATTAAGGAGAAAGAGGAGCCGCTCAGTGATCGCGAGAAGAACAATATGTTGGATCTGGAGGAGACCAAGCAGGAGATATTGGCCAAAATACAGGAAATTGAAGAGATGCAGGCTCAGGTAAGCGGAAGGGTATATTTTCCTGTATAATTATTCATTTAAAACCAATTTTCAGACCATTGCCGAGGTGCGTGCGGCTTTGGATAGTTACATCAAGCCAATGGGCAGTGGCAGTAGCAGCAGTGGAGCCGGCGGCAGCAACGATGCTGCAGCCTCTTCATCCACCAATGGGGCAGCCAGTTCTCCATCATCGTCATCATCGTCCAGTGCTGCTGCTACTTCTGCTGTTGCTGCCACCTCTTCCTCGTCGACCATCAGCAGCAGTTCCACCGCCAAGCCCACCGATATTACGCATCTGATTAAGCGCAAGAAGCCCGAGGAGCCTGGCTCTGAGGCCGAGGCCCTGTGCTCGCCGGCCAAGCGTCCTGCCTTGTAGGAAAAGCAGCGGCACATTCCAGTGGCTCACACTCAATCACCCCCCACACATCAGCTACTTAAACCACCCATCCCACTTTCAACCCATGAAAGCAACACCTTTTTTACACACTTGCATTTTATAAAACACAAACACACTGTCCCCATGCTCTCGCCCTTTTATGCTCCTATTTATGCTATTTGTTTGCTGTTTTTTCTACCAAAATTCTCTGTAAGTCTGTAAGTTTACAATCACAATTTAGTGCGTAAGAAAGTGCGTAAAAATAAACGAATGTTTTGTATTAAACAAAAGGAACGGAGTGGAATAGATTGGAAGTGGGTGGAGATGGATTCATGGATTCAGGATTGGCGACCAGATACGTACTCAGATGCGGCTGCAGAGTGATGACCTGTGACTCACTGTGCTGCCAATCGTTGCGCTGCTCCTCCCCGCGTGCATTCTCCATGGAGCCCGCTAGATAGTTGACACATGGAGGAGCTCCTCGTGGGAATTTCGGATTGCGTCGCAGCTCCTGCAGCTGCTGGATAGGCAGATCGATGCACAGGGTCCAGATGCCACCATGCATGGGCACGAGGAACACAGAGTCGCGACGAAAGCGATGATCGGCTGCAGAATAGCAAGAAATATGAATATGATTACGATTTGCATATAGGACTAGGACATACCTCTCTTATCCGGTTTGAGCATGGCTACCTGATCCTCTAGCAGCCACTCCAGATGCAGACCCGAACGATTGGAATATCGATCCAGACTATTCCGATCCCATGTGACATGCTCCCAATGATCCGTCATAATGGCGGCACACAGCATGGCCGTGGCACTGGTGGTCATCAGGAGGGTGACAAAGAGAAACAGAACTGGCGGCGGACCCATGCAGCAGGTGGAGCAGCAGGCACTGCCCCCCGCCGTGCTGCCCATTCCCAGGCCGTCCATTTGAGAAGCCAGGGATGTGGGAGAGCCACTGCCACCGCTACCACGACGTTGGATTACCTTGGCGCAGCTGTTCTGCCTCAAGAGGATGCTGTTGCTGCGCCTTAGACTCTCGACGGCCGCTGCCGCAACGGCGGATGTGGCTGCGTTTGCGCCCGAATTTCCTGCGTCGAACTGCAAGGAGCCGCCGACCACGGACGAGGGATGATCATAAATGCTGTTGTGGCGACTGGGTGCAAAATAGTAGCAGGTGGTTTGTCTGGGCTCCGTTAACTGCTGCTCGCCACCGGGGAGATCCTCCTCATTGCTGCTCGAGTAGACGATTGATTGCTTGAACTGATTCGAGTAGCAGTTCTGCTTGAAGCTCTGCGATCCCTGGGGATGCTGCTGCTGCTGAATGTACAAAGCCTCGTAGTCGCAGTGATGCGGATTGCGATAGATGACGGGCCAGGAACGTGTGGTCTTCGAGTTGCGACTGTAACGATTGCTGGTGGATGCTCCAGTGGCTGGACCAGCGGCCGCGGTACTGGCGCTGGGCTCCTCCTCTACGAGCGGTGTCAGCTCGTTGGGTGGCTCACAGGACGCCTCCAAAGTCAGGGGTAACTTCTGTAGCGGTTCTCGTTCGCGCTCGCGTTCGCTGTCCAAATCCAAATCCAGATCCTCCTGCTGCTGGTGAACGATGGTGGTGGTGGCCAACTGTCGCTGAAGCACGTTCTTCGCAGCCACACTGCTGCCACTCGCTGCCAAGCTGAAATCCTCCTCCTCGACCAGAGTGGCGCTGCCCACAGCAGGGCCTATGCCTGAAGGCATGGAGAAAATGCTGTTAGACGACGTCTGTGCCTGTGGCTGTGAGCGACTGCGCTGGAGCAGCGCAAAGTGTTTCGCATTGCTCTGTGCCGCCTGTTGCTGTGGCTGTGGCTGTTGTGCGATCGAGATGGGACTCGGCAGGGGCAATGGTGCCTCATGGAGGAGGCCAACACTGGTGGGCGATGTAATGCTCACTTCTGGTACACACGTAACCTTGTACCGACTGCCGCTGCCAATGCCAGCGCCCAAATTGACGGTGGCATGGCCATGGCCCTTCGAGCGCATCAGTCATAAGTCGCTCGAGTCGCGCTTCTTGATCTTATTGAGGCTCATATTGTGGTTCGTGGTGGTGGCGATGGTGCCTGTGGCTGTGGCTTTGGTGGCGATGGTGGTTTGCTTTTGGTTTTTGCTTGGAATGTTTGCTGAGTTTGTCGGATGGATGGTTGGTTGGTTGTCTGTTTCGTGTTTGTTTGGTTGGTTCGTTTGTTTTTGTTTGCTAAAAGTGTGCGGCGCCTAAAAGTCTACTATGCAAAATGGAACTTTGTGCCTCGACAAAAGAAATTTCTATGATGTTTGTATCTACTTAGCGGCGTTTGTTCTTGTAGATGTTTTGTTGTAGATGTAGATGTAGAAATATATATATCTTTCTTGTTCTATATTTGCTGTAGTTTTTGCTTGTAGTTTTGTTGTTTTGTTTGTTGTTGCGGCAACACAACACGCCTTTTTTTGCCTTTACGTTTTGTTTGTTTGCGAGTATTTTTACCAATTTACAGTTTTGTTTTTATTTTTTAGATTTTGTTGCTCTTTCTTTTACTACTTTTAGCTTGAAAGCTATATTAAAAAAAGAAAAGAAGTAGAAGAAAACAAATGTACAACATGAGTTTTGAAAGAGAGTTAGCAGGAGACAAAGACGACAGACAGATACGATAGATACTAGTTATTAGGTGCCGTTAGAGTGAGAGAGAGAATGTGTGTGTTTAGGAGATGAGAGAGTATGCAGAAGACGTTATCGTACAGTCGATAGACTGTGTACAGGTGAGAGGGATAGATAGATAGGTGCTTAAGCAGTTATCGTGCAGTTATCGATACATTATTGATAGGCAGAAGCAGCTAATGTGCCAACCAAAAAAATTCCATTGAAAAAAGCATGCACTAAAAACATCCTTTATAAAATATAGATAAATCCATTTGCCATTTCCATGCACCACTTTCTTGCCTAATGGACCCTCAAAGTTCCACAAATTGCATTTAAAATTCCTTATGAATTATGACCCCTCTTCAACTGGAATTTAATCTAATTTCATAGTTTTCCAACTCCAGGAGCAGCCAAATATTCGGCACAAAATTTGAATTGCCGCTCAGTATGAAACTGCCCAAAAATTCAATTGTACGCGACCCGGATCCGCGACCAACAACTGGAAAGCGGCATGAAGGTTGTTGCATATTACATGAGGCTCTCTGAGGCCCCCAGCTCCGAGCTCGGCGGATATCCGCTGGCCAGGCTTTTGGCTTTTAGCCTGACGGTTCGGTTGGAGCTGGGATTCCTCTAGCCTGGCTGCCACTCTTCTCCCATTTTCGCGACGAACAAATTGAATTTGCTGTATGTGTGTGTGTGGCCCGGCCGCCCATTACGAGGTGCACCAGGTGTAATATTAGACCCCAAAACGGAACTCTCTAGTCATATGCGGATGTTTTTTTTGGATCCACTGGATCCACCGCATATATGTATATATATACTTGGTTTCCCCCGGCCAGGATTTGCATCAGTTCGCATATCATTTGGTTTTGTTCTCCGCTGCTTTGGGGCTTATTCGAGTTTGCTTTTTTGTGGTCCGGCAGCTAGGCCTGCAGCAAGTGGTTTTGCTTTCGACTTTGCTTTGCGGCTGCCACGAGAGTACGGGAGAATGAGTTTTAAATTTCATTGAAATGAAACACTTGCACATTTGGTTTGCTTTGCGTGGAGTGGAGGCTACGAATTAGGCCAACTTTTGCTGGTTGGAGTGGTATTTCAATGTGAAAGGCAAAAACACATTTCAGCGGTTTAAAATTCGTTAATTAGATGTCGGAATTTATTTGCGTAAGTTTGTGGTGTTTTGTGGTATTTTAGTGGAATATTTTTGATTTAAAAGTTATGTAAAAGAAAATTTAAATAAAGGAAAGCTCAACATTTAATGAAATATGTTAATTTTCTATGGAATTAGGTCATTTATGGCCTCATTCAGTTGGCGGAAATGGAATTTTTCCTGCAATTAAAGTTTGAAAAATAAATTACAGCAGTGGGAAATGCCATAATTAATGTTTGAATGTGAAATCCTTGTTGTGAAAATAATCCCATAGCTTTGTGTTCTAGAATTAAGTGAATTCAGGCATAAATTTTACAGGATTACTGGAGTATTAAATAGTTTTATGGATATAGAAAGGAAAAAGGAAACCGTGTTCACCATAAATCCCCTCGAAGTAAGTGATACCGATAAACGCTTTTAAATTGGCAATCTCCCGAAAAGTATGCTATAAAAAGAAACATTCGCACATCGTCCTCAGGATATCCCTGGATAACCCACTGGCACGTACTCGGGGCTCAAGCCTCTTTTGTGCCACATTCTCACGGTTCGTTTGGTTTGTTCAATTCTTAATGGTAACGAAATAAGAAATAACCTGCCACTCCGCTCGTTTGCATAATTGATCAAGTGTGGCACGCGTGCTGGGACAGACCGTATGGGTCGTATCAGCTGTGGTCTGCTCAGCGGCTCAGAGGCCATAGGTCAGAGCGAGCAGCTGAAATTAATTAACACGCATGATAAGCCACCTCAAGCCTGTCAGCCAGCTCTGTGGCAGATGCACAGGCACATACACACACACACACACACACAATTCGTTCGGCTTTGGCAGCGCCAATTCCCCCAGCACGGGGAATGGAAATAATTTGATTATGCCAGAGAGTTGGCCACTTGGCAGTCGGTTCAGCACTTCCTTTCAGAGAGGCAGAGAGTCTGGTCTGCCTGCAGCCTCAATGTCACACACTTACGCAATGCAATTGGCAGCCGACACGTTCCACGCACACAGGGAAACACAGAGGCAGGCTGCAGCTGCAGCAGCTTCAACGCTGTGTACGTGAGAGTTTTACACAAAAGTTGGCGAAAAGTGCAGCAGCAGTCCCCCAAACATGGGGTACTTAAAGCGAAAAGCGAATTGCATGGGTGGGTAGGGTAGTGCTGGGAGCGTCCCTTGTGACTGCCTCATATAGCATATAGTATGGGTGTGTGTGTGTGTGTGTGGTTAAGCTTGCCACAGGAGCAGATTGCAGAATGTGGAGAACTATGGAGAATTGTGGAGAATGCTTGTGGCGCTGTTTACACTTCTAACGAGTAAAATACGAAGAAGCAAAACCGGAAGACAAAGCAGAAAGCGGTCTTCAGAAAACTTTCGAGAATATTTGCCATAGCAGAAAGTTCTGAATAAAGCGCGGACTTGGGTTTATTTTTAGTTTACTGAAAACTGCCAACTGAAAGATAGTTTTTTTACACTTTTTTTTATCCCCTGAGAATATAAATTTATTAGTTTTTAGTAAAAGAGTTTGAGCTCATTTCATTGTTCAAGGATTCTATCAGTATTTGGAGACCTCTCTGCTATGCGGACATTACCCTTTAGCCGCTAGAAGTTTCAGGGGTGGGTTTTTTTCCCCAAGCAACAATTGTTATGGCAGTCGCCTTATGGCTAATGTCTTTATTTTTTATGCAGGCAATTAAAAACAACACTTAACATACATATTCGCCCTACACATGTGGCAGTGGCAGTGCCTTTTGTTGTATTTGTTATATGTAGTTGTTTCCTGGGCAACGCGGCCACGCGGTCGCCTTGACAATCAACGAACAGCGATAGCAGAGAACAGCAATAAGAGGAACGAACTACAACGAATGGAGAGACCCAAAAAAGGGGGCCAACCATAAATTAAGAGTACAAGCAGACAGTTGGTTCTGCAACCTTCCTGCCGCTCCTGCTTTTGCTCCTGCCTTCCGTTTTCTGTACAAATGACGCAATGCAAATGAAAAATAATGAGCGAACATTTGGTCAGAAAAAGAACAGGAGCAAGAGCTCAGAGGGATAGACCCGCATAGGGGTAGTAACAGGAGGAACAGAAACAGCAGACCAACCACAACCGCAAGTAAGAAATCGTTGCCCCGCAGGCTCCGGCTACTTCCTGCAATTCAAAGGTTCCTTCTTCCGCCCTGCACCTCAAAAAATAGTTCTTCTCGCTGCAGTTTGGTGGATGGATGCTCCTCGGGCACTGCCTGGTGCCGATGCGGGCACGGCTTGCCACTACGGATGCGGGAGCAGTGCCCAAGTTGAAGTTTCTTTTGGCTTTTGGCTCGACTGCAGCCCAAGTTATTTATTTAGTATTTCTGCCTGCCGCTTCTGCTGCTGTGTGCTGCTGCTCTGTCTGGCACAAAAAGTTGCCCCAACTAATTAAAACTAATCTTATGCAATTTCTGGGTAATTATGCACATAAATCACACCATGGGGAAGGTGGTGTGAACAGACCCAGTTTCTTCTTAAGAGCAGGGGACTACTGACAAAATATATGAAATTGAATTAAAGGCTGACTCAAGATTTTACTTTGGGGAAAAGTTTGGAAGTCAAAATGGTTAAGTGTTTATTGGTTTATATAATAAATCATCTGGGATGTAGAATGTAAAGAGTAGAAAACTCCATGATCCATAGGAATATATATACTAAGTGTTTCTGCAGGGCATGGCTTTAAATTATTGAAAACATTTGAGACCTAAGGCCATGCTCTACCATGACTGGTTGGAAAAGCGGCATTTTTATACATTACTTGGGTTTCCCAATCGATAATCTAAATCTTCTCCTAAACCTTTTCAATAATTCATAGATAAATCAACTTTACAGCCATGGAATACATTTCACTTGAAGCCAAAAACCACTTATATAATTATAGGGACAAACTATCACTTAAATATCTTAATATCCCTTTGGCTTGGTCATTAATTAATGGGTGTCCCCCACACACACACACACATGCACTTGTGACATTCGAGCCGTAATTTAGTCAAAGCCATTTACCAGCTACCAGTTTTATTTTTTCTCTCAGTCTTGTGTTTGTGTGTGTGTGACGTAGAAAACATTTCCACCAAATTAATGGGCTGTCACATACACAGACGAGTGTATGTGCCAGAAAAAAACCAACTAGATAAAAGCAGTTAATTTTTGTAAAATGCCAACATGCAACAGAGTCCTCTGCAACACCCGCCCAACCCAACCTATCCGTATCTCTGTGTGTGTTGTGCCACACTCTCGCATTAATATGAAAATGTATACCCCCATATGGAAGGTGCGGAGTGCCATGAATATAATCCCCGCTCTAATTGCAATCTGTATTGCGAGTATTCCTGAACACTGGACACATAGCACACATATGTATATATATGCATGTGCAATACGATTGCTGGGATTAGTTTGTGTGGCATTTCCCATTGGCCCAGTTCCCAGTTCTGTTGAGGAGGGGGATTTGGGGCTGTGATTTGGCCAATTGCCCAAAGCCAAAGCTCTTTAGACCCACTTTCACTCTCTCTTGATGCTGTTCTGTAGCTCTGTTGCTCTATTACTCGAAGCAACATGACGTATACGCAATGTCATCGTGACTCTGGCCAAAAAGTAACTGCATTCAAGGGCGCGCCTCCCGTCGACATTTCGCCGATTCACTTCTTCCCGGTGGCACGGCAGCAGGCAGCAGTGGCAGCATGGTTATTTATATATCTTTTGGGGCGCCTGCTAGATTACATTTTCCCAGCGATTTTTCACTCTCTGTCTGGGGGGCGGCCTCATCCTCAGCCTCAGCCTCAGCCTCAAGGCCAAAGTCGTAAAGTTTGTGCCAAAAACTTTTGCTTAACGCGCGGATTTTTATGAGCGGCAAATGCATAAATTGAATTGAGACCGGAAGCCGTTGCTTTACTCTTCGCTTAGAGGTTTTCACAGCTCAAGTGGTTGGCCCACAGCTTCCTTATCAGCGTCCACAAAAAAATGTGGGGCGACAATCCAAAGCTCATTAGAGAGATGTGCCCCTCTGGGCGGAAGTTCAAGGCAACGTGAAAGGCAGGTCAAGGCAGGTCGCTTCCTCGCTGTCACTCTCACTCTCTCTCTCTCTCTGTAGTTTTCCTTCTTTGCTTAAGTTTTCCCAGAGTGACAGAGGGTGGGAGGAAGGAGGACTCTAAGCCAGCGATGATGTCAAAGGTTTCTGCTATTCGGGTCAATCTAAAAAATTTATGAGGCAATCGTCAGGACATGCCAAGACATGCTGGCATCATGTCAGCACCCACACGGGGGGGGCCACTGGGATGTGGATGTGGATGAGAGTATGAGAGTGTGAGTGGGGTCTGAGCCTGCCTCCGGGGCATGTTCGTGTCTCGTGCAATGAGGTGGAGCCACTAGATGTTGCACACACAGCAACGCTTGAAGCAGCCTGCCCCGTCCAAGGCCATGCCACTCAAAAAATGTCAAATTGAATATAAATATTTCAAGTCAGCACAAAAGTTAGTTTTTCTTCGACTTGAATTTTCCGTTCCGTTTCGAAATAAATCGATGGCGCGGCTAAAGCAATTTCGCAGTTGACTTAGGACCTTAATCCCAATGAAATATGAATTGTCCTGTGAACAGCCACCGCACAGCGCAGGATACACCCACTGTCGGGACACGCCCCCTACAAAAACACTCAAGTGTGTGGTTTAGCCACTTAGCATTTTCCATGACCTCTGTAACCCCTCATCAGTACTTGCTTCTCCCTTCCTTATATGATTAGCCACTTTGCTTTAAAGGACCTTTTTGGTACGGTGTTTGTTTGGATCATAAATACACTGCGTTTCGTAGCTGTAAAGCAGCTGCAGAGTTATGAAATATGGGAAAGTTGAACGTAGTTTATTGGATATTTAGTTTATATTGATTTTTGTGTGGGAAAATATTGGGATATGACATATTGTTTAAGACATGTCGACAGTTTGTACATTGCTTTAAGGATATCTACATATATATTGCTAAATATGTATATGTATATATTCTCTTGAAACCCATTTCACACTTATGCGCCTGAAACACACCTTAACATATTGCTCATACGACATGTAGGCTCTTCGATATTCTAATTGCATTTGACGGGAGGTACATATTGCCCCGCCTCCTGCACTCTCTTTATCACTTTCTCTTTCCCTTTTGGGTTTACCCAGATATATGTAAATGTGTGTGTCAGAATGTGTGCGTGTAAGTGTCTTAACATGAATATGAATGGCTTATCCATGTTTATTGAACGAGTGCACAGCAGACATTAATATTCATATTTTCCCTACCGTGATCCTACCGTAAGACTGTTTGTGTATCTGTGTATATATGTTTAGACGGTGTATCTGTATTTGTAGATGGTGTATCTGTGGGTGTACACTGTACACATGTTCCATCTATGACTCACAGCTCTTCATTTCGTATTCAAAATGTCTCTTTACAGCAAGTTTAACGGTTCGCTCGACTAGAGCAAAAGTTCATACGACAATTGAAGTCGATTTACTTTATTTATAAGAGTGCCGGGCATAAAACCCATTTATGTAGAGATTTGTCTTTTGTTTTTTGGCACTTCCAAAAGCTTTCATAATTCGGATTATACTGTATCCTATTTGCGAGATTTTATTTGGTCAAGGCTAAGCTTTCGAAAGAGTTCGAGTTCTTTCTGGCAGCAGCTGCGGCTCCACAAACTTAAGCTCTTTCGCTCTTCAAATATTAAGTATACGCCACGTTGTTGGCTGTCGGAGAAACGTGCGGGAAAAGTTAACAAAATCATTCAGCTGCTGCCGCTCTGGGAATAGAGAAATTTTCCTCTACATATTCTCATTTTCGGGAAAGGTGCATTAGGGCTATAAAAAAATGTTTATATTTCATGCATTTCCTTAAACCATTTCCTGTTTATTTCATTCTTTTATCGATTTGTTTCTCAGACCCTGAGGTTTCGTTTTCTGTCTGAGAGGTGGCATGCCTCATGGCACGAATTAAAGTTGCAATTGAAAGTTATACCGCTTTGCTGGCTCAGACAGCAATTAAAACGCTCTGCGGACTTGAATAATTTTGCATAATTTCTCAACTTGTTGAGGCGACGACGGTCATAACTTCACTGCCGAAGTCATGTCCTGACAGTCGGGCCACCCATGACATTTGCGTGTGCACTCGAATGCATTTCGAAAATTGCAAAATTCTTAACAAAATTGCAAATGGGTTGCAAGCAAGGATAGGGTGCGGGTTGAGGTGTCTGATGCGTGTGTCACTCCGCTACGACTACATTTTGCGCTTTCCGTTGGGTTTTCGTTTTCCGTTTTCCGGCGTCAAATCAAGCGAAATGTTTGCATGTCCCAAGGGTCTATATATAGTCCGCATATAGCCACATTTACGGATATAGATTATAGGATTTTGTGTGTATGTGTGTGTGTTTTGGTGCATTGACGTCAAACTATAATTATTTAATAGTCGAGAGCCTGCGGTTTGGGCAGCCATAACGATTCGATATTGAAAAAAGGTTAATTAAACTCTTTGGGGATCATGTCCAAAGTTTTTTTCTTGTGGTTTTTATTGAAAGGAGTGAATGAAATTGATTTTGTTTTCAGTTTTCTACTTTCTATCACGTTGTGGGGGCAATTGAGTGGAAAGTGGAAAAGTTTGCTTTTAAAGGACATTAAGAGAGTAAAATATTCTCCAAAGTGAAGCAATTTAATTAAATAAAACATTAGACCTTGACATTCCTTGGGCTGTTTGTCATTCCTAACAATTAATACACATTAAACATTGAACTTCAAATGAAACAATTTCATTTCGAAATAAACGACCATAATCTGGCCCCCGGCACAAAAGTCAAATGAATTTTAATTAAATATTTAAGCGCATCAGAGGACAGAAGGCAATTGAGCGAAATTATTTAGTAGCACGGACCACGGGGCGTATGGAAATAGCCATCGCTTTATTTGTCTGTTGGCACAGTGTTTTATGTGCACCATATATTTGCCTGGATAATTCAATATGTTCTGGACTTCAAATGCAAAACGGCAGACAATCAATTCGTTGCCGGGTCTCGTATTTTGCAATCAATTGGTTGAGCGAGCACTTGTAGCATTTAAGACATACTTTCAGTTCTTCTTTGTTTGCTTATCCTTCAGTTTGTTTATTGTATATACGTATATATCTGTGTGTTTACGAGTCGAAAGTCAAATCAGGCCATTTATCAAGTCAAAAGTCCATGGGGGCCCTTGGACCAGGCCATTATAGTCCTGCCCCACGCAGGTCAGACGCCGCTCTGTTTGCGCTCATTTTCCAAGGCATGTGGCAACTTTACCCTCTTTAGCTTCATTTTGCTTTATATATATACTGGTACATCTGTGTCTTTACAATTACTATATATATTGAATTTGCAGCACTTGTTTTTGCCAATTTTCCAAATGCGAATTTCAATTGAGCGTGGCTCTGCCCTGCCCGAAAAGTTTTCTTTCTTTTCAACCAGAAAACACACAGCACAAAATAAAGAAGATACAATGAGGGTAAGAAAAAGTTTTCTTCTTTGGGTGGAAAATCAGCTAAATGAGATACGAGTACTCGAATTTCAACAATAATATAAGTAACAAAATTCCAGGTAAACCTGGGAAAAAGGTAAAGTTTTCCCCAGAAAAGTCAGTTGTTTCCCCTAAATGAAGCCAAAGGTTTGTACACTCTTTAAGAGGTTATACAAATGTGAATTGTGGAATAAAATACAAATATTAGATACCATACAGAGTTGGAAAGGCCTTTCCTTTAGTTAAACCTATACTTATATATTTCTAATATAATATTTATGATTTATTTCACATTGTTTTAGGGCATTCCCGGCTTCTACCTTTGAGTGAAGCCAACATTTCTTTCATAATTCCATGTTCTTTAAGAAGTCTTTGTCCTCTTAATGAGACCACACCCACGCTGCCACCCCCAGTCGTTGGCCCATAATTTGATATGGCAAATTGATATCAGAATAAATATGTATTCTGTACATACAAAATAAGCATAAATATATACATATATACGCACATTTGTATCTTTATCTTTGGCCGTTGGTGGTGCTGCTTCTTGCCGGAATTGTTAATGCCACTTGGCTCTCACTTTGCATAATGAAAAGTTGGCCAAGTTCAGACATTGTTATTGCTGTTTTAGCCGGTCGCTGTACTGCCCGTACAGGCTGTTCTGCTGTTCCCTTATCCTCGGCGAGTGCTTTCAAATTAAGGCTAAAATGTCGCATGTCTTGCCAAAATACAATATATATAAGAACATGTAAAAAATAAAAATCCTCCAAATAAAGAGAGAGAATAATAAGACGAGAACTTGGCCATGGCCTGAAACAGAAAAAAAGCAGCCCCCCTCCTCTGTCAGCAATTACAGGCCCATGTTTGTGGCTCTTTGTTGCTGTTTGTTTTCCATGTCATATAACAACTTTTTGCAATAAATCAAAAGTTGCCAGCGTGAAATTATTATTTATGATTACGCCTAAATACTATACTGTGTCTATATTTAGGGAATCTATATATGCCGATTTGCCCCCACAGATTGCATGCTTTATTTCGTATAATTGAAGCATAGTTTGGGGTACATTTTGTAGCTTTTATTAGGCAAAAACTTACAAAACAAAGTCAACGTCAACTTGTGACAATGAAACAGTTGCAACAATAGAGAAGACACACAACATTGTTAACCATAAGATATTGTGCGAACAAAATGAAGCACAAGGCCAGGCAGGTTTAAGCCAGACAATGGCCATAAAGGAGGCAGAGACCGTCAACGAATGCTGTTCCCTCTGATGCTATGGTGGCGCCACAATGCATGCCCCCAGCTCCATTTCTTTATATGCTTTATATATATATATATCTATATACATTGTGCACTTCGTGTAAGGTTCCCTTTCAGAATCCCTGGCTCACACAATGCACCAGCGTTTGATGCAGAGGAAAGCATTTGAAAAATTCTTGGCGATGGCGCTGGCGGACGCTAGATGTCTAAGATGTCTCTCCCTACCTGTTTTGGCATGCATTCAAGCCATCCACACAGACTGTTGTCACCCAAACACACACACACACACACACACTCTCCTACTCCTAGTCGTACAAATAGACAGCAAAACTCTCCTCCTGCCTCCTGACATGTTGGTCACATGTCAAACGGTTCGATTTTTATACCCCGTAATCGTAGTGGCGTACAGAGGATGTGCGGGGCAGATGGAAGGAATACGTCTTTGAGTTCATAAACTATGAGTATCTACGAATCTGCGAATCAAAAACCGCAAGAGCTACTATAGCAATCAGATCTGATAGATGGGTTTCTATGATCTCCAAGCATAATCTTGAGTTCTTGAGATATTTTCCGCCTTTAAAATGTTCACTACAATATCACAGATTAAAACCCCTTAAAATAAATCCAACTGCCAAGTATTACCTAGTCCAAACAACAATTCGAGTACAGTGCTCTTGCCAGCTTTTTCTCTTTCACAAATAAAAAACTTGTAGCCCCGCCAGGAATAAATGGCAGCTGGCGGTGATGCAGGCGCAGGAACAGGAGCAGAAACAGGAGATGGAGATGATGTCGATGTGACATCCATGCCAGATTGACATTGCTCTTGTTCCCCTAGATATATCCCCGATGCTCCCTTTTGCGAGTGAAATGCATTGTAGTCCTTGCACCTGTTTGGAATGCCGTGCTCCATGCTGCATGGCGGCGCCGGCATATCAACAGATGTCGGATGTCGCCTCCACAAATGGGGAAATGTTCAGATTCCGAATCAAAGTAATCATTTACAAGAGGGAACATAAATCTGACAAGCAAAAGGCTTACAGAAAAGTTTGATGTGTGTTCAACATTAAATGGTTGTTTAGCTGGAAAATGTATTTCCTCTGCTCTTTAATGAACACCTCTGCACAGAAATGCAGCTCATGTGTCAACGGAGCTTAGGAACCGTGGCATGAACTATGCAAATTAACGCGCTTGTCAGCATGGAAAGCAGGCAGAAACCCCTTTTACCCCGATTGCCCCTTGGCATCTGGTCTTTGATATACACTTTAGAAGGTATATAGACTTATCCTCAGATGCAACTAATTAATTAGGATTAAGTAGGGAATCATTAGATATATCTACCAGTGGGTAAGCTATCTTAGCTCAAGGGTAGTCGTATATTTTGAGTGTATTTTTCACTTCGGTTTGGTTCTGCCACTCTTCGTTGCTTGTTCTATTAAGAGTCTGCCGTTGTCCCAGCTTGGAAATGCATGCATCTGACGCGTTTGCTTAGCTGATTGCGGTCCTTATGACACAGCAAAAGAGAGAATGAGCGGGGAAAGGACCCATATCTCTTGGCCGCACGCACGCTGGCCATGTCCATGTCCAACAGCAGAGAATACCGAGCGGAACGATGACATGCCATAACAAAAAGAAAATTATATTTTCATATAATAAGCGACGTATGAGTAATCCCCCCTGCCCACCAGAGATATGTACTCGTACCAGCACACACGGAAATGTCAACGTTAGTGGCTGGCTGTCTGTCAGACACTGGCTCCCACATAACCCATACAACTCTCATTTATTAATAGAGTCCTCGAGAGCTGAGTCGCTAATGTGATTTCCATTGGCAGGACGAGATTGGACTGGAGGATTAACAGGAAGCGGGAGTATGTTAAATCAAAATGGAGATCGCCATAAATGTGAACGGAAATTGCTTAAATATTTATAGACATAAATGGCTGAGTGGCTGAATGGGTGGCTAATGGAGAGCATATAAATTAAATGGCATTTCACATTCAAAAGGCATGCTATTGAAGCGTAAGTGTCACAAATTGTATTTGGTTTAAGATGGGGTTATAGATAAATGGTAAATGAATGAAAGTATAAGTATATATATGCCTGAATGGGAGTGTGTCTTTATGTTAAGTAGTATATAGGAGTATAGGCAGCACACAGACAATGCAAGCACTTACATATATCATATTTATATAGGTATATATTTGGGTTGGGTTTATAGATTTAGATTATACATAATAGGGGGAGGACTGAAGGCTCAACAACACTTACGTAAAACACGGCACAAAACACCTTCAGCCAATTAGTTAAATAAATGCAATCAACAATGCACGATGCTGCAACGACTCTGATGATATTTTTTGGGGAATTGTGTGATTCGAGGGGGCTGGGGGGGTGGGAGCACATGCACAGCGATTTCTTGGACACAAATACAGAGATGGAGACGTAGACGTAGACACAGGCGCACAATGGAACATGGTGTGTGGCAACAACAAACTCGCTCGCTCGCTCGCTCTCCACTCTCACTCTCTCTCTCTCACTCTCACTCCTTGTCGCTTTCTCCTTTTCCTTTCTTTGCCGCTAAATGTAGACAAACATGACGTAAACCCCAAAAAGTATGCTAGCAATTCGTTGGAATTATGCTTGTTCTAGCGTTTCATAGGGGTTACTTTTAGCTGTTCATTGGGTTTTTGTCTGTTTTCTATTTAATTTCGATTTAGATTTGTCGCTCGGTTTTTCTGGAATGTATCAAAAAGATATACAATTTATTGTGAAGGAGGCATTCAAGCTATAGGCTACAGGCGTGGCGGCAGTCAGGCACCGCGACGGCAAAGTCGACGACATCAAGGCCATTAGGCGGATGGCACAAAGCACACACAATAGCCACAAAATGTATGTCACAACTAACACATATGTATGTAGAAACATGCACGAACACGCACAAACAAAGACACTGGACCGATAGCCACAAATCAAAGCAACTCCGGTGATCGAATAATCCACTATGCTGTGCACAGATTACACAACACTGGCCCCTGAAGTTCACTCTCGCACTCGAGCGGCAGCGCAGCAGTAACTGTAACCGTAACTGCCAGTCCAGTCGATATTGCAATTGCCAATGGGGCCTTTGGCTTTTGACTTGGCTAATATCAAGCGGCGGCAACAACACTAGCACTAACACTAACACGAACACTATCTAGCATTTGGGAGGACGAGTCTGTCGTGTGTCGTTTGGTTGTTGGTACTACCAGCGATTGTTGGTATTGTTGTTGGTATTACTTCATTCAGAATTCTCTGGGTTCAAAGCGCCAACACACGTCTGTTGCACACGAAAGCCGAGGACGGACTGAAACCGAACGACCAACAAACACAACTCCACTACGGACTCGCTCGGCACACTCGGGTGCTGCCTCGGCTCTGAAGGACTCGCGGACTGGGACTTGAGTGAGTTTTTGGTGCCCACCATTGAGTGATTTAGACTTACCCTCCTCCCAGAAGCCGCTTGTTGGCTTCCTGCCATTTGCCGCTTGCATTTTACCTTTTTTTCACAGTTTTCTCCTCTTTTTTCTTGGCTGTGTGCGACAAGACACATTTCCGGCTTCCGTTTGGCATTAGCGGGTGGCGATAAGGGGTGGGGGTAAGGGGTTAACGTTCGCCCCTAACCCAAAATGATCAAATTTACACACCAGCCATATTTTATTTATTTTGGTTTTTATTAAATTTTACACAATTGGCCCAAGAATCATTAAATTTGCATACAGATTTCACGCCATCTAACAGGGGTATGGGGTGGTAGCGGTGTCAGTCCTCCAGGGGAATGGATTGCAAATGAGCGGGGTCGTCGAGTGGCTGGACAGCTGGATGGATGGGGGCGTGCAGGTTTACATTGATACCCTGCAGTGGGGTGCTATGATTTTGAGAAGATAGTTGCAAAGCAGAAAAGGCGGTATTGTGGGGCCTATAAAGGATTAAAAGCAGTAATTTCTTGCGGTTTTTCATTGCTTATCTTTGTTTCAAAAGATATAGATATATCATCTAATAAGCTAGGGTGCTCTAAGGGTATCAAATGCTTCGCTTCGTAGCTTAAAGTTATCCATCGTCCCCTGATGTTTATGGGCGAGACGCAACGGTTAAGCGAACAGCAAATGGCCAAAAGGTGTCTGTCTGTCGGTCTCCCTCCATCTCTCTACTCTTCCTGCCTTTGTATGTCCTGTTTGAGCTTCTCCGTCCGCCTGTCTGCCGGTCTGGCTGTCTGTGTATTTGTGTTTGTGCATTGAAGGCAAACACATGTCTCGCTAGTGGTGGCGCTGCTGCTGCTGCTGCTCGGGGCAACCTGTTGGTGCCTGTGCGTATAAATTTAACTTATCCTTGCTTATGGATGTGTGTGTAACTGTGGGAGGTCGTATCTGTGTGTAAGAGTGTACCTGTGTCTTCTTTTTTTTTGCTGCTGCTGCTCAACAATCCACTCTGCGTGGCAGAGCACCAATGGGTCGTAAGAGCAATTATTTCTCTAATGACTCTAGCTTTTGGCTTAACCCTAGAAAGGTTTTTTTTTAATTAAATCGAAACCTTTACTGAATTTTACACTTTTAATTACAATAGTTTTAATAGAATTTAAACATTTTTCCGCATTCTGAGCATTTATGTGTAGATACAATGTAAAGATGTAGAAATCATGTATACAACAAGTAGTATATACATAGTTTAAAAAGGTAGATACCATGTAGATGAACTATTCCTGACATTTTTCTACAACTTCTGTCAACTTTGAACCTCATATTCTCCCATTTTTCTGTTTTCCCTCCAACACTGTGTGTTGTCATAGCTAGAATTTACTTTGAAAACTCGTATCGAACAAACAAATTTAGACAGAAATTCAGTGATATTTTCGCTACAGTTTTTACCATTTAAGCGGCAAAGTACACATAACCTCCTCACGATGTCTATGGGCAAGCAGAAAACTTACCAGTCGACGGTCCGTCGCACTATTGTGGCGCGGGCCAATAAACCCATTATAAATCGTATGTTGCGCTCCGCTCGCATGGAGTCCATCTCTCCGGAGGCTATGATCGCATACCAGAAGCGCACGGAGGTGAAGCCCCAGCTGCTGCAGGAGAAGCAATCCAGCAGTGGATTAAGCAACTTCTCCAAGCTCAGGGAGCGCCACGGCCTCAAGGGTAAGGCCTACTGGAACGATGTCATCGATGAGGTGGAGCTGACAGCCGCCTGCCGCAGCCGTCCGCGGGTTCCAGTGGTGGACTATTCACTGGTGCTGCCGCCAAAACTGCGCGAACGGGTAAAGCGCATTCAGGACTATGACTTCTCCAAGTCGGATGATGATATTTACATACGGGATGAAATGCGCGCAGAGCGACCCCAGGACTATATGAGTGCCGGCACCCCCGACAGCGAAGAAGAGGAAGCTCCCGTTGTAAGTCGCTGAAGGGAAGAGATTTCAGGAGCAGTTCCTCCTTATAATATTACGCCTTTCTGGTCAGCTCATCAATCTGAAACGCAAGGTGGTCGAAGAGTACTTCAATGAGAGCGAACAGTCGGACATTGTGCGCATGGAACACGAGTTCGAAAAGTTCGATCTGCGGCTGGACGAGCCCGTGGGGCACAGCTATGAGACTGTGGACAAGACCAACTGGTATGCCAAATTCCTGTGCACTCCCAGCGACAAGCGTGTCTGCTGGCAGTCCCGTGTGACACATCCCGGCCAGAGTAAATCCATCTACACCCTTGACGAGCAGGCGGAGGATCTTATGGATGCGGCAAGTAGCATTTGGACTTTGAACTGCAAGAAATCCCATGTAATACCCGCTCCAACAGTCTGCAGAACGTTTTGTGGAATGGTTGAACTCATTTGGCACCATGGAGAGCCAACTCACACCAGATAAGGTCAAGAATCTCTTCTCCATCAAGGGAGATCGCACTCTGTTGGCCTCTGTGAAAACCGATCCCAAAGAGGTGAATGCCATTGCCCAGACCGTGGCCGACAAATGGAACAAACCTCATGTAAGTGTCCCGAGAGGAGCATCATTGGTAGAGATCTTTCTAATGCTCTGTCTACTTTCGTATCAGATGGCTATCGAGTTGAAGTACGAGAAGCACATCAACGATCAAGCTTCGCGCGTGAACAAGACACCCATCATCAGTTCCTTTGGACGCACGGTGCCGCTCAAGGAACGACCATGGGTGAAACGATCCAATGATACGGCCATTACAACCGTTTACCCGGAGGAGCTGTTGACCCGTGAGAAGATTTTCAAGGGCATCACCCATCTGCGCAGCACCGCGGCTCTCGTTGACTTCTATTTGTCTAATCCTGTCCTGGAGCGACCCCAATATCTGCTCCAGAGCGGCGACTTTGCAGAGTCCAGTGCCACTGAATCGGCGATTGAAGTGCCGCTCTATGAGCTCCTCGGATTGCGCTATTAATGTTCAAATGTTCAAATTTTCTTTCGAGTATATTTTTGTTATAATTCTTAAAAACTTAAATCTAAAGGGTCAGGGTCGTTTGTATCCACGGCAGATAGGTGCCGACATTCACATAGACGCCGGGGACCCCGGCCTGAGCACAACCAATGCCCCAGGCCACCAGTCCCACCACATACCAGAGCCCGTTGCTGGTGCACACAAGCGGAGAGCCACCATCGCCCGTGCAGGCATCCTTTCCAGCCTCCCCACCAGCGCAAATGAAGGATGTGGGACTGAGGGCAAAGGATGCACCCAATCGAGTGGCCTGCAGTGCAGCCTGGCAGTTGGCATTGGGTATCAGGGGGACATCCACCTGCCGCTGAATGGCTTGGTAGGCACCCGTCGGCCCAAAGTCGTTCTTGCCCCATCCGGCCACCCAACAGCGTTGACCCACAAAACTTGTGGTCGGCAGGCAGATGGTTCCCACTGTGGACTTGCTTGTGAGGGACACGGCCTGGACAAGCTTAAGGATAGCCACATCGTTCTGCAGATTGTTGGGATTGAACGAGGGATTCACATACACATTGGAGACATACACATCCTGGGCGGGAATCGGTTCGCTTGTGCTGCTCGCATCCCATTCCCCCAGGCGGACCTTAAACGAAGTCAAACTGAACCGGAATGAATGGACATTCTGAACAATGATGCTTCTGTAGAACTCACGCTAAATTGTAGACCTTGTGGGCAGCCGTCAGGACATGCTGGGCCGTGATCAGAGCTCCTCCGCCCAGATATACATCGGCGGTCGTCAGGAGCGCCGCCTGCCATGGATATGCCCCGAAGCTCGCCTGTCCCGCTCCTGCTGTCGAGGAGCCCAGTGGCGGCGGAAAACGGCGTCCACACTGATAGCTTCCCGCCTGGCAGCAGGCCACCTGTCCATAGCTGCAGGTCAAGGTGGCCGAAGTGCTTGGGATCGATGGCTGTACGAACCGGATACGGGAGATTAGATAAGGCTATATCCTTGAAGGACTGACTCACAAAAGCTCCCGTGTTGACGATACGTATGTCTAGCTGTCCGCTGCCATCGCTTGGCACGGTGGGCAGGGGATTCGCACAGGATCCGGGTGGAACACATTGGCAGTAGCTGGTACCTCCTGGTGACACAATGGCAGGACTAGGCCAGGGTCCGGGCAATTGTGGAGGCACCAGGGTGCCCACAATCAACTGCCTGGTGAGTACTAACAGAGGAGAGGCTCATCGAATGGGGTTCTTGAATGGCTTGATCACATACTCATCTCTTACTCGTATGATTCGCTGGACTGGCCTCATCGCTGGGCTGTGGCTCTGCCCCTAGTGGCTTATTCTCTTCCTCTTGCACTGGCCCAAAGCTCCAGCCATGGCCGCCATCGATGTGGAGCAACTGCAGCAGCAGCGGCACCAACATACAACTAAACTTAGTCATAGCCCAGACCAAAGACAACTAAATCGAGTCACTAATGCTCCGCCCAACTATATAGGGTTTTGGGTTCTCATACTGGTTGTGGTTCTGGTTGCCCCAACAATAAATTGCCCCACAAATGGCCTTCCCAGCTCAGGGATTTTCCAGCAAACTGCATAGAGAGCCCCACAAAAAGCAATCATAAAAAGCAAATTAGGGCGTAAATTGCTGGCAGATGACAAAAAACGAATAGAACATGACTCTAGAGTAAAGTTTTAAATGGAATTTTCAGTCATAATTAACAGTTGCAAGTGTGAGTAACCAGATATATGTATAGTCAAATTCTCAACAAAGACAAACCCCATGTTCAAGGGGATATACCCAGTGAGAAGTCAAGCCAAAAAAACAAACACCCACCCAAAGCCAAAAACCAATGCACAACTCCATTCGTCTATAGGAGAACTCCATTGAGAACTGGTCGTAATCGTATAGTTGGGTAGAATATTAAACGAATTAAGTTTTGAATCGCCGTGTGGACAGCTCGATAATTTCATTCAGCTCTAAATTCCCATTGTTGTGCGACATTGTTATTGGTGTTCTATATATTGTGTGGCATTTAATTTGTTTGTAACAACTTAATGGTTTAATTGGTAACAATTTGATGTCGATTCTAGATTTGACACTTGCTGCGGTTGAGCGCCCTCAACCCCCGCTGGCCTTAGAGTTGCCCCTGCACCCACTCCCACTCCCATTCCCACACGGAATGGTTAACAATTTAGCGCTTGAATTTGGCTACATGACACATTCCGTTCAATCTAAAAACTAAACCCCCCTTAAGAGCAGTAAAGATATGTTAATACCAGATAGGAAAAGCTCTCTCTCTCTGTTTCCTATAGAGCTTTCATATCAGCCGGGCAAGATTGTTTCAAGTTCCATTCGTAATCAGTGCCTCTAGCAAAGCGGAACAATATGGGTCACATCGAACTGGATTATAGGGCCATACCCAAACTGCATGGTTGCAAAAACTACTGGCAGTGGCGAATCCTTATGCGCACCTATCTGGAGAGCATTGATCTCTGGAAGCACAACGAACTCAAGGACGTAAGGCCGATCATCCACATTCTATACGAGTAGGGGGTGGCATTGTTATCTTTTGATTATTTTCCACAGACCCCCCAAGCGAAATTTCTGATTTTGGCCTGCGTCGAGGCCGATTTGATTGAGCCCGCCTATGATGATCAGAGCTGTAAATACATCTTCGATAATCTGGAGAGCCGTTTTTCTGCATACAATTAATTTATAAAGGTGTATTTAAATTTAAATTTAAATTTAAATTAAATATTCGGTTGTTCAGATGAGCGGGTGCGTTTTCTTATTGGCATTGTTCTTTTCATTGGATTTTCATTTTCCTCCATCGCCACCTTTTCCACCACCCCCGGCTCCACCATCTTGTCCATCTTTTCCACGTCGCTGATTGTTCTCCTCTTTTGCTTGACTTTTTTTGTCATCTTCTTTGGCCTTCGGATCATCAGAACATTCTTTTTTGTCCTTGCCTCCTCCCGCACCGCCCCTGCTGCATTTTCCGCCGCTGCCTCCTGCACCACCGCCTGGGCCACCGCCCTTGCCACCATCGCCTCCTGTGCCACTGCCTCCAGCGATCAAACGACGCATATTTTCCTCCACCGAATCGGACATTTACGGACTGTATAATTTAGGGATTTACAAACTAATATTTTGTATAGAATTATATTATATTATTCTCAAAGCCTGATGATGAATCCTGAAAACATCAGGATTAGGACACCAGCCGAAGACTGTTACGCGCTGTTCCCAGGCAAGAACGCAGCCCTCCTCCCGCCCAACCGCCGAGAGGCGCTGCCGCGTAACGCGTGACTCGTTAACCGAACCGATCACAGACATTCAGGTAAGATAGGTGTGTTCTAGGTTACTAGTGTTCGAGGAAAAGTAGAACTAATCTGAACTAATCTGAAGAACTAAGCAATTTCTCATTATTCTAATTTCGAATTTCTAAGAAAGATATGAGAGTATCAGTCATATAAGACCAGGCAGGGAGTTAGTAGTAGATATAATATGGTAGAGGGAACTGTAATCCGAGCATAAGACACTAAACGGTTTGTTCAGAAATTAGCCGCTTAGTTAATCGATATTCTATGGTCTATGATGATCAGACCTGTAAATACATCTTCGATAATCTGGAGAGCCGTTTTTCTGCATACAATTAATTTATAAAGGTGTATTTAAATTTAAATTAAATATTCGGTTGTTCTGATGAGCGGGTGCGTTTTCTTATTGGCATTGTTCTCTTCATTGGATTTTCATTTTCCTCCATCGCCACCTTTTCCACCACCCCCGGCTCCACCATCTTGTCCATCTTTTCCACGTCGCTGATTGTTCTCCTCTTTTGCTTGACTTTTTTTGTCATCTTCTTTGGCCTTCGGATCATCAGAACATTCTTTTTTGTCCTTGCCTCCTCCCGCACCGCCCCTGCTGCATGTTCTGCCGCTGCCTCCTGCACCACCGCCTGGGCCACCGCCCTTGCCACCATCGCCTCCTGTGCCGCTGCCTCCAGCGATCAAACGAAGCATATTTTCCTCCACCGAATCGGACATTTACGGACTGTATAATTTAGGGATTTACAAACTAATATTTTGTAAAGAATATATTATATTATTCTCAAAGCATGATGATGAATCCTGAAAACATCAGGATTAGGACACCAGTCGAAGACTGTTACGTGCGGTTCCCAAGCAAGAACACAGCCCTCCTCCCGCCCAACCGACCGAGAGGCGCTGCCGCGTAACGCGTGACTCGTTAACCGAACCGATCACGGACATTCAGGTAAGATAGGTGTGTTCTAGGTTACTAGTGTTCGAGGAAAAGTAGAACTAATCTGAACTAATCTGAAGAACTAAGCAATTGCTAATTATTCTAATTTCGAATTTCTAAAAAAGATATGAGAGTATCAGTCATATAAGACTAGGCAGGGAGTTAGTAGTAGATATAATATGGTAGAGGGAACTGTAATCCGAGCATAAGACACTAAACGGTTTGTTCAGAAATTAGCCGCTTAGTTAATCGATATTCATTCATATTAAACCTTGCCCTATTCATATGCTTATAATTGTATTACCCCGCTCAAGCACCTATTTGCTCGCGCATAGGTGTGTTGTTACTGCTTATACCCAAAACATAACTGTTACGCTCACGCATACATCGATGTGCACCGTTATTGCATTGAACTGTCGCAACGCATGATTTTCTGTATTCCCTTTTGTTCGACTTCTTTTCGTTTAGTTGATTTTAGTAGAAAATTCTAGCCGCAAAGAACCACACGCATATCGCTATACCGCCGCATTTGATCGCCCCGCTATTCATATAAAACACGTTGAAATATATCAAATAAAAACCTATAAAAAATTATACAGTCCACTCATTCATAACCACGGTTCATGCAAGGAATAATTCGATCTACAAAGCGAATTGAACAACGCTACACAGTTTCTGGTGTTTCCAATAGGAATCATGAAGTTTATGCTACTCAACAGGTCAGGGTTGGAAGGTTTATTAAAAGAAATCTATTAGAGTAAGACGGCAATCTCATACTTGCATCCCAGTTGAAGCTGCGCAGAGCAAAAAGTAAGAATCTTTTCAAGCTGATTCTATACGTTCATGCTCTACTTATACTTATGTATGATGGCTACACATACAAAAATTCTAAAATCGGACGAAGTAGAGATGTAGAGAGTCTTTTTTATATAAGGGTCGTCAAATTCCTTTGGCGTCGAATAAGGAGAGAATCGCAATCTTTATAAGCAGACCATCCAAGCACTCCCATGGCCTCTTTTACCATGGTAGAAATTTTTCATAGCATAAGTGGATTTTATGATCTTACTCTTTATGGATTAGGATTAATCTCGAATCAGCACCCTTGAATCACCCTTCAATTGGTTTTCGTTTATGCTTAAAAGATTTAATTCATTTATTGGCATGTCTAGCATTGAGATTCTTGGTTTATTTATTCAAATGATTCAAAATTATTTTGGTGTTGTGCCGAAATAAGTTGTGAAGGGCCAAATGCCTGTATGAATTCTGAGTGAAGCCAGCCCACCTGAAGGCGGAATCCATCTCCTCCTGTTTTCATTCGACCGGACTGTACGTTGGACATCTGTTTTAGCGGCAAAAGCGGACAATTGCCCTGATGCTGGGGTCCTCTAAGAGGGTCCTCGCAAGTCAGAGACTGCGGATCACTGGCAAATGGTGGCCTGTTGTGGGGTGGTGCTCTTTGTTGTACTTGGATACGGCGTATAATAAAGATTCGATGTTGACAAATTACCCTTTGTGGTTGCCTCGCTCTTTACTGTTTACTTTTAATCGTTTTCTTATTTCTTTTTGTCTTTTGCATCGGTTTTTTCTTTATGTTGGCATCGACTGGCACGTCCACCAGCAGAGCATGGCTTTCTATCTTTTCCACTCTTTTCCTTCTCTGTTTCTTCACTTTTTTTGTCATCATTTTTGGTTTTCGGAGCATCCTTACTTTCGTCCTCGTCGCCCCCTGTTCCACTGCCTCCAGCGAAGAAACGAAGCTCATTTTGCTCCACCGAGTCGGACATTTTCTGACTGTATAATTTAGAGCTTTTAAGACTAATATTTTGTGGCGAATTGTAATGAATTAATAAATTAGACTCAATTTTTTCAAAGCATGATGATGAAAAATTTGAAAAAATTACGACAACATAAGTGGATTTAATGATCTTACGATTCTCCGATTAAACAAATATTTTATGCATTTGTTGGTATCTCTAACATTGAGATTCTTGGCTTATTTATTCAAAATGATTTTGGTGTTGTGTCAAACTAACATGTGAAGGGCCCCTAAGGGTGATTATCTTAAGGTGTAATCAATTCATGTACAATGATGCATTGCTCCCTCGCTCTCTCTGTCTGCTTAATAAATACGGTTAAAATTTAAGGCACTATTTAAAGCACTACAAATACAATTCTAGTCCAATCGATTCTCTCCCTTCTTTTTTTTTGGGGGTTTCTAAACAAAACAACTCTGAACAAAACTTTTCTGATGCAAGTAATTCCTATATGTACAAGCTAAACCATTTTATGCGTGTGGGATTGTGTGGGGAGTCTCCTGAATTGGTGCTCCCCAATCCAATATCCAATATCTGATATCTCAATTATTATTGACTAGCTCGCTTCGCGCCTGACGCCCGCCTGCCGTCCATGCAGGGGGGACTGTAGAAGTAGATGCTGGGCGACCATGGTCTCTTGGCCCCGGCCAGCATCTCTGGATGGCTGGTACGCGCCACCGTACTGCAGCTGCCCACACACACATCATCTCCGGGAAAATCCTGGCCAATTGCCTGGGCCCGCAACACAATCTGATGACCCTTTGTTATATCCACATTGGCCACCACAGCGGCTTGGTGTCGGTAACTGTAAAAGCGATTACTTAGCTTTCCGTCCACGTAAATCTGCGTATAGTAAACGCCGACATTAGAGAAGTATTTTTTTGGAAACTAGAAAGGATTGCCTTACCTCGTAGCCGCTAATGGCGGCACAGTCGTGCATCTCCCATCTGATGTAGAGGGCGGAACAGCCTAGACTGGAGACAGCAGTAATGGTCACGGGGTAGCTTTCCCCGGGCGCATTGCCCGAACAGGTGCCTGTCATATCCTGCCAAGTACTGTTAGAGAAACTGCTCTAAAAGCCATCAATTGTTGCATCTTACCTTGGCCTTTGCCTTTTTGTTGCACAGCACATTGTCCATGGCTGACAAATCCCCAATTATGGAGTCGATAAAGCATTTCTAGAATAAAGTTTTGCATCAAAGAAAACAACCTATTGGTGGGGATCTCACACGCTTACCATTTCACAAGCTGGATCGGCCATGGCCGATCTCAGAGTCTTCGACACTGTTTGGCATTCGTTATCGTTCTTGATGGCACGACAATGACAGCACTGGCAGGGTCCTTCTCCTTTTGGTTTAGCATTTGATACTAGTGCTGTCACTGAGCCCCGACCGGACTGGCAAGGTTCTTCTTCTTTTGGGCTAGCATTTGATCTGAATGTTGCCTCGGAGCCCTGAGCTGACTGGCATGGTCCTTTTTGTTGAGCACCTGACATGCAGGCTTCCTCCGAGCGCTGATCTAGCTGGCATACTCCTTCTCCTTTTGATCTGAATGTTGCCTGCGAGCCCTGGCCTGACTGGCATGGTCCTTTTTGTTGAGCACCTGACATGCAGGCTCCCTCCGAGCGCTGATCTAGCTGGCATACTCCTTCTCCTTTTGATCTGAATGTTGCCTGCGAGCCCTGGCCTGACTGGCAAGGTCCTTTTTGTTGAGCACCTGACATGCAGGCTTCCTCCGAGCGCTGATCTAGCTGGCATACTCCTTCTCCTTTTGATCTGAATGTTGCCTGCGAGCCCTGGCCTGACTGGCAAGGTCCTTTTAGTTGAGCATTTGACATGCAGGCTCCCTCCGAGCGCTGATCTAGCTTGCATACTCCTTCTCCTTTTGATCTGAATGTTGCCTGGGAGCCCTGACGTGACTGAGATGCTCCCAGAGCTTTTCCTTGGTCGGGCTGACATGCACCGCAGTCCAATAGGGCCTGTCGCAGGAGTTTTTCGCACAGCTGACGTGCCTGTGGGCTGAGCTCTCCGTCGGGCAGGAGATTGCCGAAATCGCCGGCACAGAGCTTTTGCATGTTACCGATATTTTTGCCTTTGTCCAGAATGGTACTGGAGTCTCCGTTCCCACTGGGATCAAGCTTTGAACCTTTCAGATTGGTACTGGAGTCTCCGTTCCCACTGGGATCAAGCTTTGAACCTTTCCTTTGACTGGCACGTGGCTCAATCTTTGAACTGGTGCCAAACTTTGATTCGCTCCCAGTCTTTGAACCGGTCCCAGACTTAGATTTATTCTCAGTATTTGAAGTGGACTTAGTTTTTGGACTGGATCTATTGTTTGAACAGGGTTTAGTCTTTGAACTGGACTTAGTCTTTGGATTGGGACCTGCATGTACGCGTGACCACGGATCATCAAAGGGGCAAGGATCTATATAGCAACATTGCAGCGTTGGCATATCCTCACACTGTCCTGAATTGGTCCTGTTTTCCTCAGTTACCTCAATTACCTTCGTGAATTCTTGCATGAGTTCATCGTCGCATCCGCATCCCTGACCTTCTGGATCCTTGAATATCGTGGAATCCGCTGAAGGCAACCACCTGGAACAGGCATCTTCTGTCTCGGAATCAGTGTCCGATTCGAGACCGTAGATCTCCATCTCTGGCAGCTTGTTCGGTTCCGGTTTCGTGAAACACTGGCGGACGGCGTTGTTCAGCTGTTCAAAGCACTCGGTGCGGTACTTATCCTTCGAAGCCTTAGCAAACTCCTTGGGCGGCTGGGAGCCGCCACACAGCTGCTGGGAGCCGCCACACTGCTGCTGGGAGCCGCCACACTGCTGCTGGGCAGCACAGCACTCCTCGAAGGTGGGCTTGGGTGGCTTCACCTCGTCCTGCGGCGCCACGGCGCGCTCCTCCTCCATGCGCAGCATGAGGGCCAGCTCCCGAAAGAGGTATTGTATCATGGCCGGACGATCCTCGTTGCAATCACAGTCGGCAGCCTCGCTCAGCTGCTGCACCATGTCCATGATGCGCTGCTTGCGACCCTCCACAACCATACCCTTGGTGGTATCCAAATAATCGGTGTGGACCGATGGGTCCGGAGTGCAATAATCGCACTCGCTCTGCTTCCCAATAGATAGTTTTTGGCAGCTCTTCATATCAACGTCATTGTACTGGCTGTAGGCCTCATAGCTTAACTCAGATGTGACAATCGTGGACTGCTTGCCGCGGGAATAATTATCCTGCTCAAAGACAACCTTATCGGATGTCCCACAGAGGCCACATGGGTGCATACGCGACGCTTTCGCCTCTTGGTCCTTGCTGTAGCAACTTGTGATGATCGGCAGCGACGGTGCCTTTTGGTTGAAGCACGTCGACGATTCTTTGTACGACAATTTGCGGCTTCTCGTCGACTTCGGGGTGGAGTGTAACGACTCGCAGTCCTGAAAGATATCTTGATCCCCCCGGTCACACAGGGATGGAATCTTCAATTGGCTCTTCATGTTGGTATTGGACTTGCACTCCGACTTGCATGTGCACGTTGACTTAATGCAGCTAATCTCCAGTGGCTTGGCCACCTTTACACCGCGTGAAGAGCTTGTTTCAAGAGATTGCCTGGGATCAGGGGGCGGCGGACATATCTCACAAACGTTACAACCGTCGGGATTCTCCCCGTTGACGCGGGCTTCGCCTTGCGAAGCCTTCTCCATAGTGCTGTTGTACAACGACTTTTGGTCCGGGGAGCACAGACAGGTGATCTTATTCACGATGGAGCGTGATTGGGAGGTGACCGAGGTCTGATCATCAATCCCAAACGACGATGCGAGGCAATTTTTGTTTGACGTATCTGCATCTACCAAGATGCCGGCCGTAGACGCACCCAGGTCACTGGTTCGGATGCCACTTGAGACAGGAATTGATAAGCGAGGATTTGAAATGGGCTTGGATTTACAAGGATTAACGTCTGTCTTCGATGGAGGACGATCTGCCATAGCCTTCGATGAGCCAGGCTCTGTCATCATAGTCTTCGATGAACGGGGATCTGCAAAGGCATTCGAAGCGCTAGGATTTGCATTACAAGGACAAGATAATGAAGCACACAGATTTTCGTTGCTCGTGATAATACTACAAGTATTGTTGGAGCGAGCAACTTCTTTATAAGGACAAGGGGTGACGCTCTTCGATGGGCAAGGCTCTGCCATAATAGTTTTCGATGAACCGGGATCTGCAATGGCATTCGAAGCGCAAGGATCTGCAACAGGCTTCGATGAGCAAGGTTCTGCCAAAGTATTCGATCCACTCTTGAATCCTTTGGATAATGAAGCACACAGATTTTCGTTGCTCGTGATAATACAAGTATTGCTGGAGCGAGTAACTTCTTTATCAGGACAAGGGGTGACGCTCTTCCATGGGCAAGGCTCTGCCTTAGAAGCGCAAGGATCTGCAACAGCCTTCGACGAGCAAGAATCTACCATAGTCTTCGATGGGCAAGGCTCTGTCATCATAGTCTTCGATGAACGGCGATCTGCAAAGGCATTCGAAGCACAAGGATCTGCAACAGGCTTCGATGGGCAAGGATCTGCCAATGTATTCGATCCACTCTTGAATCCTTTGGATAATGAAGCAAACAGATCATCGTTGCTCGTGATACAAGTACTGTTGGCGGGAGTAACTGCCTTATCAGGAGAAGGGGTGACGCTCTGGACGCCCTTGCATGTACACCTTTTTATAGGAATGGTGCTCGTAATCGGGATACCACAGTCTGCAGTTGGACCAGGGCTCTGTTGGGTGATAGGACAAGGACTGTTGGCGGGAGTAACTGCTATATTAGGACAAGTGGTGACGTCCTGGACGCTGTTGGCGGGAGTAACTGCTTTATCAGGAGAAGGGGTGACGCTCTGGACGCCCTTGCATGTACACCTTTTTATAGGAATGGTGCTCGTAATCGGGATACCACAGTCTGCAGTTGGACCAGGGCTCTGTTGGGTGATAGGACAAGGACTGTTGGCGGGAGTAACTGCTATTTTAGGACAAGTGGTGAAGCCCTGGCCGCCCTTGCATGTACACCTTTTTAGAGGAATGGTGCTCGTAGTCGGGAAACCACTGTCTGCAGTTGGACCAGGGTTCTCTTGGGTGTCAAAGGCCTTGTGCATGGATGAATTCTGAGTGGTGCCAGCACAACTGGCGGGATGCTCCTCATTATCCGCTCTCCACTGAACGCCGCTGCTGTTCGTATTCGCCACCGTTGATGCACGTTGGGCATCCGGTTTGGGTGGCACAGGCGGCACATCGCCGCTTCCTGCTAGTCGCTTGCTGCAACAGAGAGAATCGCAAGTCAGGGGCTGCGGATCACTGGCAAATGGTGGACTGTTGTCCATCTCTGATATGGGCAAATAATTATGAAGGCTGCATCCACATGATAATTGTCTGTTCGACCGCACTGCACTCTTTATGGTACTTGCACACGTCGTCTGATTCGATATTGTCAAATCCCCCGCTGTGATTCTCGAACTGCATGGACATCTAGGAAAACTTATGCTTGGAATGGATGCCGTAAGGCAAGGACTCAATGTTGGCAAATCCTCTTTTATGATTGGACCGTCCTGTACGGCCATTTCATATGTTGACACCCCGCATTGAGCCACGCATCGATCATCGCATGGAATATACTGCGTGGGATATGTGAACTTGTCCATGGGTTGCATTTGGGTTTGTAAAGGCATCTCATTCCTGATGTCCTCACGTTCGAGAATGTATTGATCGCTGGGATTTGCCTCTGATCCGGTAATTGAGGCATTATTAAGCAGGGGGGGCTTGTGGTGTTCGCGGAGATATGACGTCTCCGTCTGGGATATCTTGCCGCTGACGTCTACTGCTTGTGGTATTCCTGGGCAGCACACTGGACACGGCCGCTGCCTGTGCTTTTGTAGGTACGATTGGTCGGTCTGAATATTCATGGGGCGGGCTCGTATGTTGCTGCAGGTATGGTGTGGGCACTCGTCCTGCATATACGTCAGAGCTGGGTAATCTGCGGATGAGACGAGAGAAAGAAAGAGACCGGTTAGATGTGGATTTTTTTGGATTGTATGGCGAACACTTTATTCATCATTTTGCGATTTATTTGGAGATCGAATATGGTGTGCGGAGCTCCTGAATTTCAGAAAGTTCCACCTCGCGTCCCCGAATCATTTCCGGATGATCCCACATCTCGCAGTGGTACAGTTCGAGGAACTTTGCCTCTGCCTTCTCCCGGCACGGACACAAGTCAAACGAGGAGGTCGTACTGCATGCGTCCCTCTTATCGAAGGTGGTGAAGATTGTGCCTCGATTGATGCAGCGGCACACCTTCACCTGTTGATGATTCGCATTACTCTCGAAAGAGCGTGGCTTCCAGGCGCACTGGCAGCAGCCGCAGTTCCCCGGACAAAACACATTACCCTCATCGTCGATGAGGGGGCTGGGATTGTAGCGGCATGGCGAACAATTGAGGAACTCCCTGTGCTGCGGCCGTGCCAGATAGTAACGCTTCACCGGCGGAGGCGGTGGTGGCGGCGCCGGCTGCGGCAGCAGCGATTGCACCGACACCGGCGACGCTTGCAAGGTTACTACCGATTCTTCAGACGACGACTCCGACTCAGCCTCGGACTCCTCGGGCAATAGGGGCTCTGGTTCTGGCTTTAGTTCCTCTTTGGGTGGCTCCGGTGCTGGTTTTGGCATAGGTGTTGCACACGGCCGCGCACAGGGTTGCGTACAGGGTATGGCTGTAATCGAGATGACCTCCCGCGAATCCTGTTCGAACCAGCACGTGTGTGTGTGTGTGCACCGGTATTGGGCCATCATGCGAGATGAGGTGTCGCCACAACTGCCAATAGAAGAGGGATACGGTACGCATGGGTGCAATTTATCGCTGCCTGTTTTACATGAGCGACACGACTCCGCCGACTCACATGTCGAGTATTGTTCGGTTACAACTGCAGCTGTGCGACAGCAGTCGCTTTTTAATAACTTTTTGCTGTCGGATTTACCTGAGCCAAGTGTCGCCTGACCGATCGATCTGCACTCGCAAATGGCGGCTTGTATCTGCTGATGCGAGGGGCAGGGGTCCTGTTTCTTCTTTTTCCCCGGACAATCGGAGGTCAATTGCCTGGTGCGCGGATCAAACTGCAGTGGCATCTGAACGGTCACCGGGTGTCCAGTGATGCGACCGCACGCCCCAGACTGCTGGTCATCGTTGACCGCCAGCGTGGTGGTTATTTCCAGGGTAAAGCCGATGGGACGAATCGGAGGTGACCTCTCATTCAGGCTACTCAACATCATTTGGATATTTGCAGCGGTCCGTTCTAGGGCAGAACGCATGGCCTCGGAGTCATGGCCCTCGTCCTGCGGACCCTCGCAGTCCTCGTTCGAGCTCAGGCAGTCGAAGAACGTGTCCTGGTCACAGCTTGGCGAAACAGTCGTAAACTGTCGCACGAACAGCTCGCGCATGTTGCAGATGTTGATGGTGCCACCCGTGCATCTGGCCAACATTCGTTCCTCCCGATCGTTATCCATGTCGCAAGAGCGGTTCGAACGGATTTTTCCAAAAAAATAATTTCCGCACTCACATGAAAATTTTAATGTGTGTTGTCGTGTTGCCTACTCAACTTAAACTAAAATAATGACTAAATAACGAGAAAAACTAAACCAAAATGACAATTTTCTAGAAAATGTCATCTGATTCGATTGCTTTGTTGGTCGATAAACGGATTTGGGGTACTACTACTACTCGTTAGGGGGACACACGCAAGAGTATTCTGTTGATCAACATTTTATATAATCAATTAATTCTGTCTAATAGATCGATACATTTTCTACTCGGAACATTCAAATTTCTGCCGCTTGCCGCTTCTGCTTTCTTCGGTCTGTTCCTGCTTGAACCAGCGCACTTTCCGAACGCGGGAGGAAGACTTCCTGTTCTTGGCTTTGCACCTGTCGCCGCCAGCAGCATCAGGTGCGCCGGCACCACATTGACGGGCACCACCACAAGTCACCCCGCCAGGCCTTGGCTGGAAGATGTTCACCTTCACTTGGCCGCTCTCTGGATTCAGTTCGATCGGGAGATTCAGTTTCACTGGATCGCCGCGTAGTCTGTACTGGCGATCCTTGGGGCAGATGCTGGTCTCCTCGGTCTTGAGGGTAACAGTCACCTCCAGCGTGGCTGGATAATAGTTCAGCTCCGCTGGGGGGGGACTACGGCCAACGGGTGCCACGGACCGCCCATAGAAACGGAGTAGGTTCTGTGTGGCCTGAAGCGCACGCTCCAAAACGGCCCGCTTCTGGACAGGATCAGACAGATTGCTGACCACATTACAAGCATCCCCACCCGAGGCACATTTATTCTCAGCCTCAGTATCGCTCACACAGTCGTAAAAGCTTTCCGGGGCGGGCTTCTTGTGACTCCTATTCATCGCGAAGAAATGAAAACCAACTCAAAAATTTGGAATTTGATCAAATGTGTCCTGCTTTCAGAGAAACATAAAATTTACTGAGTGATTTCTATAACCATACTGTACTCTAAAACGCATGGCACATCATGATCGGAAAGGAAAACAAATAGATGTCAATGGGTTATTTATTTCAACATTTACAGGAACAAAGCCCGAAAGCGATTATCAGTGATTCACTTGGTGCCACTGTGCATGGTAGTATCTGAATAGAATCTCTGTGGCCTGAAGAGCACGGTCCAGGACATCTCGCTTGTCGACGGGACCAGCAAAAGGAGTAAATGGCTGGTGAATCACCTCGTAGGCATAATCCTTAACATAGATCTCTGTGTCGCTTTCACTACTCTGGCAGTCGTAGAACTTGTCGGTGTTGGTATTCATATTAAAATTGCGAATGGGAATTTTGAATTTTAAAGACGAATTTAAAGAACTCGAATAACTCGAATCGAATCTGTTGTAACGAAACTAAAGTCTAGGCACATGTGTGCGTTGTCCCCAAATCGAAAAACAAACGAATCGAAACATAACTATTCTGTAATTTAAGTTATACTGGAATACGCTTTGTTATACCCATTAAATCGAATATATGATTTGGTCGGGGCACATGAGTAGCAACGATATCCTTGTCCGCCGTATCCGCCTTGTCTTGATTTGCCGCCATTTCCACCTTCTGGCAGTGGAAGTTGACCAAGCGCTCGTTGACACGCTGCGTGATCTTTTTCATCGTGAATGAAATTTTCGGCTTGAAAATCGCATTCAGGTCGCGCACAGCTGCAAACGCATTGGTATATAGCTCAAAGCTATCGATGGGATGGGGTCGAGGTGCCCAGTTCAGATCCTGCAGCAGTTCGATGTTTTCGCGAAAGGACTCGCTGCTCTCCCACTTTCGCAGCAGGCGAGCCCTAAACCGTTCCACATCCTTCGCGTCCTCCTGCAGCAGCTCGATAAATCCACGGGTACGTTCCGGCAGCAGCATCAGACGCTGTTCCACATCCACACGGTCACATTGAATGCCAAAGTCCGAGGTCTCGGGATTGGCCTGCGCCTCCTGGTGGCACGTGGACATCGCTTCCGTTTGGACAATGGCGCTTAACCCTCGCTCGTATCGCAATTGCACAATACGCGCGTACTGCGATCGGTAGGATAGTGCCGATGTGTCCGAGTGGACGCTGTGAATGGAATTCATCGAGTAGAAGCTGCTGCTGGAGAGATTCCGCTGGAGGGCACGGCTGCGCACTCGTCCGCGATAGATGCGGTCATAAATGTAGCGTTTGAGCATTTTCCGCTTGCGCCGCACCGAATTGAGTTTCCTTTTCTGCTTCCTCGCTGGGGGCTCTATCTCCTCTTCCATAGAAACAGAAACCTCGCCGACAGTCTCCACGAGAGCAGGAAGCTCCTCGTGAGTCTCAATTGAAACAGGAACCTTGCTGATCATTTCCATGAGAGGCGGAGCCTCGGCGAGAGACCCGTTGGGACCATCAAGAACTTCACTGATTTCCTTCTTAGTCTCGATCGGATGCCGAAGTCGATACCTGCGTATTGCATTCAACGCTTTGGCAGACCTGCCTCTTGGTGTCGGCGGCACTGGAACAGCAGCTCCACCCACACTGCGCGCATCACATTCTTCTCCGTCTTCAACGTCTTCCCAGAACGACTGGCAGGAATATAGGGTACTCACCTCGGCGGAATTCTTGGAAGCGAGTATGTGGTCCGCCAACTGCTTCACACTGCATGCTATCGCCTGGAATTTCTTCTTTGAGGGGATATCTGCTTCCGTGGAACGTTGCTAAAGGAAACAAAAGAGAGTGGAAACTCTGTAAGTATCAGTCTGGCACACCTGTCGTCCTGTTACCCACCTCAACGTCGCGTAGGACACTGCCCAATACCTGGCTTGCGGACTGCAGATCCTTGATCTCCTCTCGCTTGGCCCGCTTTGCCGGACTGTCGTAGAGCTCGTGCGCCAGGCTAAAGGCCTCCGGGCTGCAATTAATTTCGCGCTCCAGGCGCTGGCACTGCTCATCCTTGGTGCGCAGCTCATCCTCCAGGCAACGGGCCCGCTCTTCGGACTCCTTCAATTGCGACTCCATCTGATGGATCTTGTTCTCCAGCGTGCCGACCTCCTCTTTGAGCTCCCCGTTTGTGACTTCAATGTGCATGAAGCTCTTGCGAAGGTCGTACATCTGGTTGCGCAGTCCTTCGGCCTCCTGCTTCAGCGCCTCCTCGGTGGTCGCCAGCAACTTCTTGGCGAAACTGAGGTCGTCGATCAGCCCCAGGCAGCGTCGCTTCTCGTTCTCCAGCGCCACGGCCATCTGTTGTTCCGCCTCCAGATGCTCCTGGTCCTTGTGGCTTTCCACTTGGTTGCGCAGCAGGCGATTATCCTCGAGCAGATCGCGATGCTCTTTGGTTAGCCGCACCAGGCAGGTCTTCAGTCCCAGTTCGGTCTCCTCCAGTTGCTGGATCTTCTCCGCTGCCGCGCGGGAGTCTTCGCGCAGGCAATCCTGCAGCTGGGCTATCTTCTGCTTGAGGGACGCCTCTTTGGCCAAAAACGCCTCTTCGCGTTCCTTGTACTCCCGCTCCTGTTCGGCCCAGTGGGAGTCGGCCGACTCCATGGCCTCGTAGTGGCGCGAATCGAGTGCCTTCAGCTGTCGGCGCAGCTCCTTGACCTCTTCCTTGAGTAAGCTAACCTCCCGCGCATCACAGCTGTGGCGTGGACTCTCTCCTTGGCTGAGAGTATCCTCGGGCGCATTGCCCTGGCCGGAGTACAGGCGGGGACTATTGGAGGACATTTCGTTGCCCATCCTGGCCAGAGCCAAGAGGCGACAGATCAACAGCAGTGGCAGAGATCGACGCAGTGCCTCCAACTGTCGCTTCGTTCGCTGTCGCTCCTCGTGCAGGTGCTCCAATTGCGTCTCAGCGGCACTCAAGTCCTCTCTCAGAATCAGGCACTCGGCCCGACAGTCCTTGTACTTGGCACTCAATGCTTCCTTGCTGAACTCTAGTTCCACGTTCCGCTGCCGTGTGATCTCTAGCTCCACCTCGTTGCGCTGCAAATGCAACCGCGTGTCGTTCTCCGCCTCTTCAAACTCGCACTTGGCCTCCTCCAAGAGGGCGTTCTCCTCGACCAGCTGTCGCACCCGATCGCTCAGCTCTCGGGCCTCCTTCTCCAGCTGCACTTCTCGCTGCAGTCGCTGTGACAGATGCTGCGCCTGTGTCTCTCCGGCACTCTCGTAGACCAGAACCTTGCGCTCTAGCTGGTCCAGTCGCTCCTGGTAGTACTGCAAATGCGGGTGCTGGGGGTAGCCTGTGGTGGATGTGGACAGATCGCACTCCACAAAGACGCCGCTTTCGCTGAGGCTGCTGCTCTGCCAGGCGGCGCTCGATGATCGTTTGCTGGGCGTGGGCGGCGCACTGGGCGGGGCACAGCAATTGCTATACGGCTGTACAGTGGCAACAATCCGATTGTGGCTTTGCGTATGCCGCAGACGCTGATCTGCCTTCGTCTGTAAATGAACGGAAATTTATGTTGAATTTGGCGTGTATTTTGAAAAAACTTTTCGGAGTTTTTCCGGTTCAAGTGTATGGATAGATTGTACAAATATATAGTAGCTATATCCCTAGAGCTGGTCAGTTCGCAAAACTGACACAATGCCCAGTGCCTGCTACACACCTGTTCGACTGACGGCATCATGGCATCCAGATCCAATTGCTGGACGCATTGCAGCAACTGTTGCAAACAGCGCTTGTCCCTGTCCTCCAAATGGTGTGCGGATTCCTCCAGAAGATTCTGCAGTCGCTGGCAGTGGCCCTCGCAGGTGCTGTCCATCTGGAAATAGCCATTGGCGGGGGGAATACGAATTAGATCTGCTATATCTCTAACAGTTGATTTGCTCAAGTGAATGCTTCGCTTCACACAGCCCACTCTCCTCTCCACCGCGCTGCTCCACTCTTTAACACTTTTTGCTAATTTCACTTTGCTTCTCTTATAAATAATTACTTTTCGGTTGTTGCAATTATGCGAATGAATTAGATTTTCAAGCTGAACGACTTTACAGCCAGCTTTTAGCTGGCTTCGAACTGAAAGACTGCTGAAAACTGTTTGGCGCGTTCGGCTCTAAAAATCAAAAAGGTATCAAAGCCAAAGAAACGAAACGGAAGATAAAGATTTCAAGATATAGACTTGTGCTGTACCCTATACCAAAATAATCGTTATTGTTATTAGAACCAGAGACAAGGATAATTACTTGCTTAAGAGGAATGTATCTTATTTTAGGGAGTTCCCGCAATAATCTTTTCATTATTTCTGTACTAAATACTAGAATGTTACTTCTAATTCTTAGGGAAATATATGGACTAAGACATATATAGACCTCAAGATCTATATATAGTCCTCTTATATGGTCATATATAGATACCATATATGACTTATATTGTGATTCTTATTTGTACCTGAATGACTCCCCTTAAGTGGTTCATACAAACTTTTTACTACCTTTATTCTTATGGTTTGTATATTACAAATAGCTCTTTCTACTGCTTACAATTGCTCCCCTATCTGACGACCCTAACATACCCTTACAACTTACAATTAGAGGGTACACTTGGGCTTAAGGCGTGGGTCAAACAAAGGCTTAGCCCCTATAAGAGTAATAGACACAAAACACAAACAAAATCGAATGTATGTAAATCATAGATGGTATCCCCACTTAGGGTCGTCACTGCCACCTTATAAGCAAACATATTTTAGCACTTGATACTGTTTTTGGTTAAAACCACTCTTAGGATGAAGTAACCCTCTTTGGAGATGCAGAGGCAGAGGCAGAGTCACCAACCATAGTTGGTCCAAGTGTGCTGTGTGTGTATTCAATCATTCAATCAATGGTTAAGTCACACTAACAATTGGAAAGTTTAACCGCAAATACTCGTACTCCTAGCAATTGGCTTGAATATTTTATAATACAAAAATAATGAGATTGCCATTAACTGGACTCCAATGCACTGCACTGCACTGCTGCTCCACTAAGACAATTTTCAAATTGAGAAGGAAAAGCAAGAGAAAAGCAAGATTGCTGGCTGATTGTTAATCGAAACAACACAATTTCCGTGCTCTTGCTCGCTGCCAGCTGCCAAAACAAAACTGGCGCCATTGTTCCACACGAAGACACGAAAAAGCTGGCCTGGCCAAAAGCTGATCCGCTCAATCCACAACGAAGCTCGCGCCAGCGTTCTCCCCAGCGTCTATCTATGTAGCTCTCTGGCTCGCAATTCATTCATAAAACCAAGAAAAACCCGACTCAGTGCCGACTCGTTGAGTGGTTTGCACCACACACAAAACTGGCTTTTGAGCGTTTCTGTTTCTGTTTTGCACCTATGTATATGTCGGCTCTACCTTATCGCTATCATCCTCTAGTTCGAATATGCGAAACTCGAGAAGTTCATTCTGTTCGCGCAGCTCGTTGGACTCCTCGCTGATGTGCATTTGCTGCTCCTCGAGCTCCTTGATGCGCTGCATCAGCTCATTGATATGCGTGTGGCTGATGGCTGCCTTCTCAGCACTCTCCAGCTCCTGTTTCATCAGCTGCACTTCGGTCTGCAGACGTTCGTTCTCCTTGTGATACATTTCCGCTTCCTTTTGCAGTTTGTCCAGATCCTGCAGCTGCAAGTACAGACAAGAGGGTGGAAATGAGTCTATGAAGACACCTGTTTACTGCTAGGGGATGGCACTTACAGTCTGCCAGATGACACCGCTGTCGGAGCCACTTGAAGGCGGCTGTGGACTAATCGAGGGCGGGGCCGAGGATAGTGCCGAATCCGTATCCGAGTTGTTCTCCTAAGTGGCAGAGAGAATAGAGTATAAATGATGTGTCTCGATGGCGATGTTCATGGACTAACTAACCTTTGTCTTGGCTGTTGCATGACCATTGAGTAGCGTTGTCATCCAAGTGGTGGCCCCATCTTCAATCTGCTGCTGCTCCTTCTGGCTGCTGCTCTTCAGTGTTGTGCGCATTTCGAGCGTTGATTTATGCGCATTTTTCGTATTGTTGATTAGCTCAATGTTCTTGAGTTGTGTTATCTGAGAAAGCGTAAATGCCAGAAAGAAAAACGAATGAGAAAATGTCGTGCCTTAGTTTCATTCCCTTCATTAGGCTTCTCCCCTCGCCTGCCCTGCCCTGCCCCAGAATGGCAATTAACAAAAGAATTTTTTCTGTTCTTGTCTTGTTTCTTATTTCTACTCTCTGCTTGGCCTGTACGCTGCGGTCTTCAAATCGAATGTGGCTTTCTGTGGCTTGGGGCAAGAATAGAACCCGCTTTTGTGGCTCACCACATACTACATGTGTGTGGTGTAAAGAGTTTGGCGAGGGGGGGAGGGTGACTGCCCAACAGTTAACAGTTATGACTTGATTTCTTGCCACACAAAAGCAGAGCATTGCTAAAAAGAGCCAAATCATCACAAGAGACTGTCAGACAGACCGACGGACCGACAGACAGGTTAGTTTTGATTCGAACAATAAGCGGGGTCCCAGGGGCTCGCTCAGGTTCAATGACATTTCCCCCCTCGCTTTTTGAAAGATCAAAAGAGTCAATATAGTTTTTATGTCTTGTATTGTTATCAAAGATTTGTTTGGGGCCCAAGGATTGCCTGGTCGTGCCTCCTAAAAGCCTCACGAATTCCAACGCACATTTAAACATTTAACAATTGAATTTTTATTATACACATCTGTGTGGTGTGTCTTCTCTCATCACGAATTTTCATGGTCACGAAGCCTCGTTTTCCCTTTAGCTGATTGTCAGCTAATTAGCCCACTTAAATACCACTCAAAACCCAAACTCGATAATCCCACCAATCCACCAATCCACCAATCCGCCGATCCCCCTGCCGTGCCACACAACACACACACAAATCACTTTCCAATCAAGCAACGCCCTGTTATATGTCTTACTTTCATGTCAATTTCAATGTTTTATATAACATCTATAATATAATGGTTGCGGCTTGTGGCTGGCGTTGTGTGTTGTTATTATACGCATAATGCTGTGCTGCATTATGCTAATTCCCATGTGTGGCAGCGCCTCATTGAACATGTGTACGGGCCATGCCGCACCGCACTGCTTGAGAAATCATTAATCAATTGTGAAACGAGGTAGGGTTCAGCCCAAAAAAAAACACACACAGCATTTACTCGTATGAGTAGTATATTTAAAGAGCACAGCCCAAGCGGTGCAATGACCAATCGAGTCTCTGCCTCACTGGGTCCCTGACTCCCCATAAAAGTGCCCACCGGCCAGCAGCGTACAGCTGCGGTCAAAAGAATAGCAGCAAAAGGGGGTGCTATATTTGTAACTTTGATGGATATTTAGGTTCCACTTTAGACCCCATCAAGTTCCTCAAGGGACATCAAGAATAGGCAGAAATGCCTAACAGACCGATGGGTGCTGCCGCATAATGATAGAAAATAAGAGCTACCATTATCACTCTAAGCGTATTTCGAAATGTAATTGTATCTAAAGTCAGAAGGAAAAGTCTTGGCTCATATAATATATTGTTGATCAGAATGCATAGGCGAGTCTATATAGCCATGTCTGTCTGCTCTAGTTTTAAACGACATGATCTAATAGCTAGAGTTTAGTAGCTAGTATTTAGTGGATTCCTGAGCTGTTAATGCACGTGTGCCTCGGCAATAACGTTGCCACCGATATTGTGATCCTAAGAGAGTCCCTTACCATACAAATATGTGAATATCTTTTATAATTTTAAGTTAAGAACTAACTTAAAAGCTGATGACCTTCCAGGTGTTAAGTCTAATCATTCCTATTATCATAACCGCAACTGTTTGAACATACATTGTATACGATCGTATAATTTCCCAATACCGGCCCAGAGCTGCACATATGAATACTGAATCCAGAGGCCCAGGGCCCAGACAGGGTCTGGAGGCCCAAAATGGAGTTTGGCGTTGGTGTCGCATGCCTGCACGTCTTCACCATCATCATGGTCGTCGCCGTCGCCTGGTGATTGGAAATTATCATCAGTTTGATGTCTGAGAGAGCCAGGGGATAGATAGCCCGAGAGACGACTCTGTCGGCGAGTCTTGGTTGGCTAACAGTTATGGTAATTTCTTGGATCGATTCCAAAAGAACGTTTTTGCGTAACGGACGGCACTGAAGTTAACGAACTTCTTGATCAACGTGCTCTGGAGATTAAGCAATTTTTTTAAGCAGCGCAATTTTTACTCCACTCCCCCATTAACGAGTGTGTCTGATGAGGATGGGGATTATTTTGATGGCTCTATTGATGGTAAAATCCGCACATCTCGCATATTCAGATTGCGCTAAATGCAGCGCCAGACGTTGCGAGACGTTGCCGAAGATGCGCCATCAGGTAGATTTCAAACACTGAATGGATGGATGGATGGATTGTTTGTATATCTGTCGACAAACTCTCAACCTGCTGAGCCATATACAGCCACATAAACATACATACATATACAGGCATGCATCTCATCTCAAATGTATGCATAAGGTTTATGTGTTTATGTTTTGCCGTCGGGCTTGTCTGTCTTTCTGTCTGTCTATCTGTCTGTTTGCACAAGCCGCGGGCCAAGTGATTGTGATTGTGTGAAATGATTTTCCTTTCTGTACGGACAGGTTTCACTTCGATCTCCAGTGACTGCGGACTGCAACACCACTGCGAGAGCGACTGCACTTTTTAGGCAGCAAAGTCGCGACGCGTCGCGACGCGACGTCAACGTTCCGGGTTCGACTCCCCGGTCCGGTGCACGATTACGTGTCAAGCGGCAGTACAATCTGTAGCCCCAGCATCGGAGACGCGATGCTTTATACATGTATACAGAAAATTTCCTCGTATTTGCATTTGGCATTGTAATTCAGGTTTTCGGTCTGAAGTCTGCACAAAAGACATTGCCTTTGATTTGATCTTGCGAAAGCGAAAGTTTATATGGCGCTAATGAATTATATTGTATATCGAAAGACACTACTTCCCAGCGTTTCCTCGGCCCCACCCCACCCCATCCGATCCCATCCCAGTGGCGCAATCCCCGGGGTGGTCTTCGGGTTCTGCATCGAAGCGTAACACTCCACCTCTACATGGTTCGGGGGGGAATATACGATAATTGAACTAATGAATGGATTTGAATGGTCTCCGTTGACATGTGGAGATCCCCTTCCAAAAGCCACATGTATTATGCTCGTTAATTCGTGTGGATATCGCACAACGAACCCCGAGGATTAATCTTTAAAAGATAGTCGTCGAGGCCTTTCCCTTTCGATCTGCGATACCACAAAAGACAGGCAGACGATTATTCATCTTGAAATGTTGCCTATAGAAAATTTCGCCAAATTTCATTTAAGGTGCGTTACAGAACGGTAAAGCCATAAAAAATGAATACATTTCTGAGTGTAGAAAGCCATGGATTGTCTTAAATATTATATTTTTGAACACTGAAATATATAGCACCTCCCCTTCCGATCTGACATTATAAATTCGAATAATCCATTGCCATAAATCATGCTTCGACATCACTTTCCTCGCAATTCAAAGCTCATTACGTATGTACAACACGTTGTATGAGTAATAATTGTGGAATTGTTTGTACAATTCTCGGAATAAAAATGTTTAAACTACACAACGAAAATGATTATTTAGACTTTGACTTAGACCCTTGGCCAAGGGGGAGGTTCATTCATACCTTGACATCTCGGCGGTTGTAGTAGTAGTCCATTGTGTCAGGTGTATAAATATTTATGCATTATATTATGTATATTCTCTCAGCCCACCAAAAAACAATTAACCAAACAGTTTGTCAAGTTTCAAAGTAGTTTTCACCGTGGTAATTTCACTAAAAACACATCAAAATTTATAGACACATTCAGCAACAGCAAAAAAAACGATATACGAGTACAATTTGCATATGGTTCACATTTCCACAAATTTCACACACACCCCTTTTTTGTTTCCTTTCATGGGTGGTGGGGTCTTTTTTGTTTTTTGTCTTTGGTTTTTTGTGCTGTGCTGTTGTGATTACTTTGCATATTGGAAACGTCCGGCGTGGCGTCTACGAGTATGTCTTGTTTTAGCAACATCATCATCATCATTATCATCATTTTGGTCGCTTCGCTTTTACTGTCGTTTGGCCGCTGCCGCTGCCGATGCGATGGGAAAGAGGAGGATGACTGAATTTTTGCAGGCAACATAGACACATATCGTATTTAAAATAGCGTTAACATTTTAAAAGCTTTTCACTGACCCCAATTGGTGGTGTGCACACCACCACAGCCACCATACAGCACAGCACTCCCCAGAGCCACAGTCACAGTCACAGCCACAGCCACTCACTCCACCACTCAACACACACTTTCCTTAAAGACTCTTGGGTACGAGTATATATTTATTGATGCCGCCCGTCTATTTCTTGTTGCCAAGATGACATCGTTTTCCCGATTGCCACTGCCGCTGCCGCTGCTGCTGGTGCACTTTTGCTATATGCAAATTACTATGGATAGTTTTAGAAAACTAAAGAAACTTCCACACTGGCCGACATCTGAGCATGGATTAGAGACTGATCTGTCGGCGGCCAGGCAAACGGCAGGTCATGGCTGGATGATCCCTCAAGATGGGGATGGATAGGGGGTGGCATGGGTGGCAACCCAATATGTTGCCATAACAGATTCTCGATTACTTTTTGGCCCAATCGATTGAAACAATTACCGTACAGGCGGCGATTAATGAACTGTAAAATTGAATTCGATCACTGGAACGGAACGGTGCAACAGCACAACGGATATTTTTTCTTGTTTTTTGGTGGAATGGGGGACCGGGACCGAGACCGTGTGAAAGTCAATTAATTTTGATTGTTTTTTGGCATATTTCACTAATATTCCACTTTTTAGTGCAAATTCGGTGAAATTATGGGTTCGTGTGTGCGTTAGACAATACAAAAGAGAAAGACAGACAAAACAGGCTGTAAAATAGGTTTTGCTGATGATTGTTGTTGCCCCATTCGATTCCAAATGCCAGTAACAACAACTGAAACCGATTGTTTGTTGTGGTTTTTGGCTACGAGTATTGTACAAAAGCATTTTTCTTTTCTATAGCATTTTTCTTTTCTGATTTTTTTGTGTCTGCGGTTCCTTCATTTTTGGCATAGTTACACACAGACAATGCACTTTGATGCTTTGGTTTATTTTTCATTAGCGGCTCTTCAAAAGGGGCCTCTTTCAAATTAACAGCAAATTTCACCTAATTATGCCACTCGTTGAACCCTGTATGCACTCCCGGCCCAAACCGAGCGAGCATTTCTTTTCATTTGATTTGTTAATGTAATTCACTTTTTTTCTCAGTATACACTTGACACCGACTTTGCCGCGAATTGGAAGTGGAATTGTGGTACTGCGAATCGACACGGGGACCCCGTTGCGCACCTGCGACGCCTGCGTACTCTGAAAATCAACTGACGGGACGGAGCTATCGACGGACGCTATCTGCTGGGCCATTCATGCGAGCCCGAACCCCGGAGCTGAGCCTCACACTGCGGTAGAGGCCAGGGTGTCTTTAACAGAAGGTGAAGCAGTCTTTCTGCCACTCTCTCTCTCTCTTTGGACATGCGCTGCCGAGAAATAGAATCGGTTGTTCTTAGGTTTCCAGAGTTTACAGAAAACTTATGTGTTATATGTACAGTCGATCGTGGCTTAAACTTATATTTTGTAATATTTGCAAGCATATCTTTGTTTATCATGAACAAACATGAAATGCTACGTGCGTGAGCACTCTTCTAAAGCGCCTCACCCTGTTTTTCGACACCTTGTGCACTGGCTTTGACTGCGACAATCGGCTGCGTCTGCGCGCTCTCTTCTCACTCTCCCCATAAGGTGAGAGAAAGTGAGTGTGAGTGCGAGTGTGACGACGTGCAAAAAAACCAAAAACCGGCTTAGTTAGGCCTGTGTGCTCTCTCTCTCTCTCCTCTCGCTCTCTTTCTTTGTCTCTTTTTTGTCCGGTTGAGGTCTGCGTTGCCTGCGATCCACTTGCAACACTTGCGCTGCCGCTGGTGCGGCTGGTGCCGCTGCAATTGCTGCTGCAAGTTGCTCACGTTTCAGCAGAGCAGGTTTTTTGCTGCTGCTGCTGTGTCTGTTGCTCTGTCTCCTTTCTGTCGAAGCGATTGTTGTCTTTGCCATTCTCATAACTAACGCAAAATTATATCATAGATCATGCCAATAGTGCATAACCGCAGCAGACGACGACAGGACAGGAGAGATACAGATGCAGATCCCGAGACAGATACAGAGATACAGATGGAGATGGAGAAACGCCAGCAAAACAGGTAACAAGAAGGAGAAACTAGAGGCAGACAGGCCGAAGATTGAGATACTCTTAAGGATAGAGTGTTGCATGCTGATGGCCTCTTTTAGTAATCGATAATTATCGAATATAATCAAAGTAGAGATATTTCAACAATTATCTTTGAAAACAAGGGGGCTATTTGTTCTTTTTATTATTGAGGTGAAAGCTATATGTTATAGTGCCTAGATCCTGTCGATTGTGATATTAGATCTGTCTGCATAGGAAAGAAAACTATAAATATGACTAAGATTTGGCTACACACGAGTAGATTATCCTCATCCTGAATATACAACTTATATTTTACAATATTTTCAAATATTATAATACCCTCTATGAAGGGTATACTTAGTATACAAAAAAAATACAGCTACATCTGTAGCTACAGAGATACATATCTGCAAGAGAGCTCTTAACATTTAACCCAAGTCTCGAAAATGCTGGCGGCACAAGTTCAAGTGCTGCCGCACAGCCCCCGAACCCGATCCCGAACCCGATTCCGAATCCAAATCAGAGTCCCACTCCAACCCCAACACAATCCCCCCCCACGAGATACAGTCATGCAGACAGACGACGACGACGACGACTTACCTCAGGTGTAACTTGAGCCTGGTGTATGGGATTTGGTATAGCAGTATCTATATCTGTATCTGGTTCGTTTTTAGCTTTTGTTGCTTTAGATATTGTTGAAGTTGTTGAAGTTGTAGCTGAAGTTGTTGTTGGGATCGTAGTAGGTTTCTTTGGCTTTTGGCTCGTTTCGTTCGTTTTGTGTTTCATCGTCGTTGACATTTTGGCTTCATTCGAGGGCCTCTTCTTAGGGCCGCCGGGTGGGCTCTGCAATGTCAACAAATCCTTTTTCAGTTGTCCTATATTACGTTCTTTGGTTTTGATTTCCTCTAGCTGAAAGTAAAACACTTTAATTAGCAAACCCCTTTAGATATAGATACAAATGAACAGAAATGTATGTATGTAGGTATATGCATTTCAATGTGAAATATGAAAAGTTGCCTGAACCGCTTCTCGCGAATGTTGTGGTTGTTTTTTGTGTGTCTCTTCTACGAGTAGTGTGTGCACGCACAACTTACCAAACGTGTTATTTCAATTTTGGCTGATTTTTGTATGTGAGCCAATCGGTTTTCATATTCATTCTTCAATTGCCGCATATCGGCAGCCTTGAGTCTATCAGCCTGCCCAATAATCTGCAAGAAATTGTCATATCATACATCCACTAATCAATGGAGCACCCCCTCCCCTCCGGCAGTCACGGCAGGGGGGATGGGCACCAAAAGCAAGCCAATCCATGCTGTTAGTTTGCACTTTGCGATTAGGTTGCGCGCATCCATTAACCAAACGAGACACAGAAACACACATATACATATTCACATCGGAAATAACTGGAAAAAGGGGTTATCTAGGGCATAGCCGATGCTTTGAATACCCTTGCAAAAGTTGAAAGAAAGATGGGATTTTCTACGAAAGCTATTTGATATGATAAAGGTCCTTTTTTGTTCTCATTTTATTGTACGTATCAAGGAACATTAACATAACTAACATGTATGAAAAAGAGCGGGTAGACGCTGCTGTAGGATTCAAGGATGCTGTATTAGCAATAAAAAATATTGAAATCTGTTCCTCGACAAAAACTGTAGTGCATTCGGTGATACACAACCCATTTCAACTAGATATCTTTATAAATAAGAGACTTTTTTCAATATATCTCCTCCAGCAGCCACACAGACTGTGATTGTAAGCACTCCAACCTTTGCAAAGGGTATCCCGAAAAATACAAGATACTCTGCCACACAAAACAATATTTGCTTAACGTCCTGCTGCCTGATAGAGTCCGCGCAGCGCATTAACGAAATTGCCATATTGAAATTGGTGTGGTCTATAAAAACAAAGGCGCCATCGTGTGCGGGCAAACAGTGTGCATTGCAATGTCCATCCAGTGGTTGAAGACCCTTCTGCTCCTTGCATGGGTATACCATTTTGTTTGCCACTCAAGTGAGAGTGGTATACCGCTGAATTTCAAGTCGGACTCGAATTTAATGCTGGAGGTGAGCAAGATCTTGTGCCGGGCCCGCATTAAGGTGCTGTTTGTCTACTTTGAGAACGAGACATCGCATCAGCATACCGGACAGATACTGCGGGAGGTTACCAAGTGTGATATATCCTACATATCGTTGAGGTACAGTACGCTTTTGAATATAGAGTCCAGTCCAAAGTGCAATCGTAGCTGATGTCTCGTGTCTGCTGATGCTGTTGACAGGAACCAATTGCATCCGCCGGAGGCCGTCAAGGATGATGGCATACTGATGTACATGGTAATGATCACCACGAACATCTCACAGCCTCTGGAACTGTCGCTCATTCGAAAGAAGTCTGCAGCCAAGCATTTGTCTCATGTCTTTCTACTGGTGCGTGATGCGGACACCGTGTCGGATGCCTGGATGAGGGCCAGCTTTCGACAGTTCTGGAAGATTTGGCTCCTCAATATCGTCATCGTCTACTGGCGCAACGATCGCTTGCATGCCTATCGGTATAATCCCTTTACCGACAACTATTTAATCACCGTATCCCATGAGACGGATCGCCTGCCGACTGTCGGTGAACTCTTTCCCAAGACCATACCGAATATGCAACGCAAGCCGCTGAGGATGTGCATCTACAAGGACGATGTTAGGGCCATCTTTCGACCGAAGGGCTTGATTGTTGGAACGGATGGCCTGATGGCCAGCTATGTGGCCGAACGTTTAAATGCCACAATGATGATCACGCGTCCGCCTTCCTACAACTACAATCTCAGTTCGGACATTTGTTTCATGGAGGTGGCCAGGGAGTTCGTTGATATGGCCATGAACATTCGATTCCTTGCACCCGACACGTTCGAGAGACAGGCGGAGAACACCGTGGCCCACAATCGAGACGATCTGTGCGTGATTGTTCCGAAGGCTAAGACTGCGCCCATCTTTTGGAATATATTCCGTTCGTTTAGTTGCTGGGTGTGGGCTCTCATCCTCGGATCTGTAGTGCTGGCGAATGTCTTTTGCTATTTGGTCCATCGACAGCCGCATGGCGGAGGGGCCGGAGTGCCTATGCAGCTATTTGCTGGTGCTCTGACCATGCCGTTGACGAATATTCCACGGAGCCACTCTCTACGGCAATTCCTCATCTTTTGGCTGTACTTCGGGATGCTCATCTGCAGCGCCTTCAGGGGAAATCTCACCAGCATGATGGTCTTTCAGCCCTATCTGCCAGACATTGATGATTTGGGGGCGCTGGCTCGATCGTCCTATCCCATTCTGATCCGACCGCGACACATCAAGCATATTGAGCACTTCTTGACTTTGGGCCACGAGCACGAGGCCAAGATACGCCAGCAGATGATGCAGGTGACGGATGGAATGCTCAACACGCGGATAAGGCACAACGATCGTCGGTTTGCGTATTTGGAGAAGCTTCACATTGCCCGCTTTCAGGTGAACAATCGCCAGCACATGATTCTGGGTCGCCCTGTGTTCCATTTGATGGACAGCTGCTTGGTGCCCTTCCATGCCGTCTATATTGTGCCGTATGGCTCGCCGTATCTGGGCTTCCTGAACACCCTCATCCGTAGCTCGCATGAGTTTGGGTTTGAGCGGTATTGGGATCGCATTATGAACACTGCGTTCATTCAGTCGGGGGCCAAGGTGGTGCATCGCCGGCACAACAGCAACGATGATCCGGTCGTGCTGAAACTAGAGCACTTTCACGCCGTATTCTCTCTGTGGTTCATCGGCATGGGTCTAGCGTGTGCGGCATTCATCTGGGAGCTGTTAACCCACAACTACAACTGGGCCATAACCAAGCGGCGGCGCTAACGTAGCAGCAGCAGCAGTAGCAGCAGCAACAGCAACAGCAAGAACAACAACAACAACAACGACACATGCAACAAGAACATAGGGTGACAGATTGGGTGCTCTGTGATGGCCACTTACCTGGGACTTTTCCTCCTTAGTTTTGTTTGCTTCCTTTAGCACGGCAATTTCGTTTGTCAGTCTTTGGATTTCATAGTTGATCAGGCCATCGGCCGTCGTCACGTGCGTGCTAGTGCTGGCATTTGTGGCCTCCGAGGCCAATTCGTTGGGTTTCTTTGAACCGTTCGACTTTTTGGTTACGTCCAGCGTATGCTGAAGTTTCTTAACATCGTTCTTCCATTTGCGGCTATCGGCATCGTTTTGGGCCCTAAAAAGCACAAAGAAATAAATTATCGTTAGGCGATTTCCATCGATAATTATCGATAGCACTCACCTTAGGGCACGCACTGCTCCTCGTTCTGTGATCAGGCTGGACTTGAGCTCGTTTACCTCCAAACGTAGCTGCTCTGTGAGCGCATTTAACTTTTGTATGGTACCCAGATTCTCCTGCAGCTTCCGCTTTATACGCTGCGGCTGTGCCGTCAGCACTTTTGTAGTGGTTACGCCCCCAATGATCACCGGAGGGCGCTCCGTCTTGGCGTTGGGCTTGGTAGCGGCTGCATTTTGCACTTTTGCAGCCTCAAAAGTATTTGTGTCCATGGCTTGCAATTTGCCGCGACACTGCAAATGGATACCCTCGATACGGGTGCGTTTCTCCTGATTGACTGTATCCCCAACGGATGTCAGGGATGTGCTTAGCTTCTTCTTGCGCTTCAATTTATTTTTGCCGACGACCAGCGTCTGCCAGTCCTCCGGGAAGCTCGCTTGGGCCCTCGATTGGGGCTCTGTCCTACTACGCACTCCTCCTGGCCCACCATTGTGGGGCTTCAGGATCTGTGGTGCAGTTAATCTCTTCTCATTGAATCCTTTGCTAGAGGTCGTTTTTGTTTGATTTTCAGCCATTTTAATGTATCTTTCGTATACAAAAATGTAGCCGTCGTTTAATTTTTTTTTTGTTTTTAGTTTTTTTTAAAAGTCCTGCATTAGCGGTGTGTGGTCCGACCCTGACGAAAGTCTTTGCTATATTTACTTCACCTGGTCATTGATAGATTCGCCTGAATCTCATTCAGGGTTTATCTGTAAATAAAATCAGTATACAACCATTAGAAAACCATTAGAAGAGTTCTCTCACATAAAGGGTTTGCTCGGGTGCAATATTCTTGCTGTGGGTTTGCATTTTCTTGGCTTCTGTTTAGCCATTATCTTCTAAGCTCTTTTCTTTCTTTCGCCATTCTTTTTGTGTGGCATGCAACTAATCAACAAGTTTTTCCCCCATTTATTGATTTCCATGGTAGCAGAGCTTTTCTTTCAGTTTTATGGGAGAGGCCACATACGAGTATGTATGAATGAAATGAAAAAGAAACATCTATTGTAATGGGGGGGTCTAGCATATGATGTGAATTGTTTTGTGGGATGGGTGTAGGATGGGGGCCTACTAAATAAACTACTCCCAAATGGTATTTCAGAATGACGTCATGTGGCGCGCCTAAAGCACATGCATGTGTTTTTAGGGAACCCAAGAGAGCTCCTTACACGCAATAAAAATGTACATATTTCATAGTAGTTTTCGCACCCCACACCCTGCAGTACCTGCCTACTATTAGCAACTAGAGCAAAAATTCTTTGCATTGTTCAAACATCCGTTCGAGAGATTATAACAAAAGCATCTATATATACCATTACTATATGGCAGAGATACGACCGACCGACTGATCGCACACATGGGGCCCTCAGTTCATCTGGATGATCATCTTTATCAAGGCCACCGATCTTTCTATATATACACCTAGATGTGTACATCTGTATATATATAGGAAAATGTGTGCGCACTTGGCAACTTTTCTGAGATTTATTGGAATTTGATTTGTTTTTCCAAAACCAATTTGAGACGCCATAAATTCGGGATAAGTGGTTAAAGTTTTTTAGTGGAGGAATGGATCTATATGGAATGCTGATGTTGCATTTAATTAAATTAAAAATTGCTGCCACAGAGTCCAGCGTGTTAATAAAGTGTTTTCGGGGTCGACACACGCCATGGTGACATCAGACGGGCCTTGCCTTCGTTTCTGGTGTGCGCCCACACCACATTTCCAACATTCATCAGAGACGAAAGATGAAAGTTTTGCTCTTTAAGCAGATACATATGTATATTTTCAGACATTTTTCAATTTAATGACACATATTGCCAAACGATGGATGAGTCGTACCATACCGTATGTACATACAGCCTCCCTCATACAAATGTACGAATATAGTTCTTTCACGGGATGGCACCCTGACACCCCATTGCTGATTCATTGAAGATCACGTATACGCACCATTTACATTCAAATCCTTGCGCAAACGTAGACCAAAGTTTGGCATTTGCCTCGGCGTAATTAACATGAACGAATTTACTGTTTACCAGCTTCACTCACTCCACTTTCCACAACGAGAGACCGAAGACTATGTTTTGTAATAGTCTGTACAGTTTATTTACTTCTGCTTCTGTGGCAATTGTTTGTTTAGAACTAGTAATGTTCTTTCTTACAGTGTGATTTCTCGAATTTCGCAATGACGTCAATACGTTAATTTTTCCGCGCACAGAATAAGTCGAATTTCGTTGGTTTGTGGAGCAGTTGTTTTACAATCAATTTTCGTATGTTTTCTTCCGTTTTCCTTCAATCGAATAATTCAAAGAAATCGTTTTTACAGGAAGCTCTGGGTATTACACTTAGTTTTAGGTGAGGATTGTGTCGAAAATTAAGTTTATTAGGCGTGTGGTTCGTTATGTTAAATTAGTTGCAATCAATTGAAATTAAAATGAAACGTTCTATTCTAATTAAAATTTCGTTTTGCTGGGCTATAGCCAGAGATCTTTCGTTTCGGCCGGACACCGTTTGACTGACTCGCAGACGAGCGGGCAAAGCTTTCGCCAGCTTTCCGTATATTTGTTTAATTAAAGAAAGCTTTGGCATTTATTGATGCAGTGCAGTGTGTGCTCTGCTAGGGGGTGGCAAAGCTTTGCCTGATTGTGCGTGCACAAAAGAACTTCTGACCCAACTGTAGTTGGGGGTGGGGGAGGCGCACACAAAAGCAGCCGTTGGAAGCCGGAAGAGGCAATTTATTGAAAGCTGAATCTTCATATTCATAACAAAAACAAACCATCGGCGCGCATACATATAGTATTAATAACCCAAATGAATTGGAATATGTATCTGCATATATGAAATATATATATGCAAGAATCGCCTGCCGCTGTCGCTGCCGGCCCCCCAACAGCTGAAACTTCACAAATCACACATAAATTTGACAATGCCCCTAACGACACGATGAATGATGGACACAATTAGAACACACTCGGATTCCAGTCTGTCAACAAAAGAAAAGGGGGGAACAAACTTGGAAATAGGTTTCTGCTTGCCTTATCATCTTATAAGTAAGTAGTTTTAATAAACTTTACTTACTCAGTATTTTTGCATGTGTCATTTGTATGTAGATCTCTTCTGACTAGAGTCCTGAACAGCGTTTCGTAATCACTTGGCGAGTTTCGATTAAATTTCCATTGACATTTCTTTTGGGTTGTCTTGTCGTTAACAGAAGCCTTGAGCAACTAAAATTCCAATTCCACATTACCGAATTAGATTTAGATCTTCTTCTATTTCCATTTTCAATTTGCCGTTTTGTATGGCTCTATTTGCTCGGGTGCACACAAACTCACTCAAGTTGAGCGGTCGGAACAAACTGAAGATGCGTCGCATATTCTAAAATGGAATAAGCGACAGCCGTGCGTGCACCCCAGTGGACGATCGCCAAATTTATATAAATAGCAAGAAATCACCAAATCTATATTTGAAGTTAGAAGAAATTTCAAAAACGCCGCTCACCGGTCAACAAGTACGTCACACGCAAATATCGATGCACGGCAAGTGTGACCATGGAGATTTAAATTTTAAAATAGCGCCCTTACATTTTATTCATCCCTGTGTAGTAACCGTGTAGTTGCCATGTAAGAAAAAGGGTCGTATTGGTTAACGTTCTTTGTTTAAACCTTATTTTAGAAAGAATCCAATCAACGGAGTTTTTAAATGGGTCAATATAGTAGAAAATTGTTTCATCAATCCTACAAGGTTATGTGTTCAGGGCTGATGGTCCTGCCAACAGAATATCAAAATCGAGGAATATTATTTCTGATATGGGCAGAGGTCGATTAACCCATCGTCGACCAGTGGGTATTAGAAAAGTCTCCATGAAAATTATAAAATTTTAAGAATATTGTCGCGGTCTAGGTGAAAGATATCATAGTGATTTTGTTTTTAGGGATAAAGAAAGTATGGTCTACAAGAATAATTTACAGACAATATTATTTTCAGCGGTATAGCTCAATCTGTTTAAATAGAGGTGGGTTAAGTGGGTTTAATTCGAAAGTGACCGAATACTTTGCCGATAAATCCGCGGTCACACTTCGTGAAAACGTGAAACGAACAAAAACCATTTGCCGCTGTCTGCTAGGATTTTGATTGTTTTAAACAACATTAACTTGAAAACGGCAAATATCATCACATAAATATGGTAAGTCATCCCGTAAATAGCCAACCGATGGCTCTCAGAGGTAGAAATATGCATTTGCTGAGGGATAGCATGCGAATATAAACATAACCTGCAAAGAAGCTTCTGGCAAAAGCCGACATCTGGCGCTGACTAATAACGAGCTTGATTTGGATTATGTTTTCAGCAACCGCAAATTGTGCTCCTGAAGGAAGGAACGGACACGTCGCAGGGCAAGCCCCAGCTGGTGTCCAACATCAATGCCTGCCAGATGATTGTGGATGCCGTGCGGACCACTCTGGGTCCCCGTGGCATGGACAAGCTGATTGTCAACGCCCAGGGCAAGGCGACAATCTCGAATGACGGCGCCACCATCATGAAGCTCCTGGAGATTATCCATCCGGCCGCCAAGACCCTTGTCGACATTGCCAAGTCACAAGATGCCGAGGTAAAAATTCTAAATGGCCCCTTTCAAAATGTAAGCACGTGACTCATTGTTTCCCATTTTTTTTTTTACTCTGGTAGGTGGGTGATGGTACCACTTCGGTGGTCTTGCTGGCCGGCGAGTTCCTCAAGCAGGTGAAACCCTTCGTTGAGGAGGGCGTCCATCCGCGCATCATTATCAAGGCCATCCGAAAGGCTCTGCAGCTGTGTATGGACAAAATCAACGAAATGGCCGTGCACATTGAGAAGCAATCGAAAGAGGAACAGCGTGCGCTGCTGGAGAAATGCGCTGCCACAGCCATGTCTTCCAAGCTGATCCATCAGCAGAAGGATTTCTTTGCCCGCATCGTTGTGGACGCTGTGCTCTCTTTGGATGAGCTGCTGCCACTGAACATGATTGGCATCAAGAAGGTCACCGGCGGTTCGCTGGAGGAGTCCCAACTGGTGTCTGGTGTGGCCTTCAAGAAGACCTTCTCCTATGCCGGCTTCGAGATGGCCCCCAAATCGTATGAGCCCTGCAAGATTGCCTTGCTGAACATTGAACTGGAGCTGAAGGCAGAGCGCGACAATGCCGAGGTTCGGGTGGATAATGTCCGGGAGTATCAGAAGATCGTTGATGCCGAATGGCAGATTCTGTACAACAAATTGGCCAAAATTGTCGAGTCCGGTGCCAATGTGGTGCTGTCCAAACTGCCCATTGGCGATGTGGCCACACAGTATTTCGCAGATCGTGACATTTTCTGCGCTGGCCGTGTCCCCGAAGAGGATCTCAAGCGCACAATGAAGGCCTGCGGCGGTGCTGTGATGACCACAGCCAATGACATCAAGCCCGATGTTCTCGGTCTGTGCGAGACCTTTAAGGAGGTTCAGGTGGGCGGTGAGCGCTTCAATTTGTTCCAGGGTAAGTCGTTCTCCCACTTCTGACGGAAGTCGTTTGCTTAAAGGTTTCTCTGTATTTAGGTTGCCCCAACGCCAAGACAAGCACATTTATCCTGCGTGGCGGTGCCGAGCAGTTCCTCGAGGAGACTGAACGTTCGCTGCACGATGCCATTATGATTGTGCGTCGCACCATCAAACACGATTCTGTTGTGGCTGGCGGTGGTGCCATTGAAATGGAACTCTCCCGGCTGCTGCGCGATTACTCGCGTACTATCGCTGGCAAGGAGCAGCTGCTGATTGCAGCCATTGCCAAGGGACTGGAGATCATACCGCGCCAATTGTGCGACAATGCCGGTTTTGATGCCACCAACATTCTCAACAAGCTGCGCCAGAAGCACTCTCTTGGTGAGTACAAACACAATTAATAGACAATAGTTGGGGCTTTATAGAATTTAATCTGCAATCTGTTTATACAATGAAATGTGGAGGTTCTACTTTTTGAGCTGCTCGTGCCACAGGCGGAAGCAGGGATCCTGGCACAGACCTGGCTTGTCCGGACAATTGTTGCACATGTATTTGCTGTACTGCAGCATGCCACCTTTGTGGCAGTAGCGACAATTCTTTCGCGCCGGCTTCCCATTCTGCCGTATAAGGACAGGGTCATGTCGTATGGCCGTGACTAGCTTTATCTCCGGGATCACCTTCTTGATCTTCTCGGGTATTTCTTTGTCTTGGACCGCAGCCGCAACAGTCGGTTCGGTGCCCGCCGTCTCCAGCCTAAGCAGAGATCGAATAATTGCCACACGAAATTCGGGATAGTTTCTATACTTTAGTGTGCCATCTCCTCCTCGCGGCAGTGGGGTATTGCTCTGGTACAGTAGATACGAGTTGTAGACAATCATATTGAGCAGAAAGATGGCCAGTTTTTTGTCAGACTGCAGTCCCTGGCAGGTCGGCTGATACTCAATCAATTGCTGTTTGGTCTGGTTGGCCGGCCGCAATTGCCGGTCTATCTCCTGGATGAGCTTCGGTCGGGCGTTTGTCTTTTGCATGGACATCTCTTTCGAGTAGATGGCCAGACAATCAGAGCTGAAGAAGTACAGACTCTTGTCGCGACGCCGCCACTTGCCCATCATCAGTGGGGGAGTGGCATACCACATGGCAATGCTGTTCGATGTTAGCTGCTGATGCACCAAGGACTTGCTGTTGCCGTATCTATTCCTGTCCAGCAGTCCAGTGCAGTAGGTGCTCACCTTAGACAGCTCAAAGGCGAGACCATAGCTGCCATAGAACTTGGACGCGTACACAGTGCGACCCTCCTGATGCTCGCCCACCAGCTTCAGGGCCAGCTCATTTCGATGCTCCACTAGCTGACGGGAATTACGCACCCATGCGCCTGCCTTCTCTCGCAGCACAAGCTCCGGGAGAACTTTAATGACCAGGCCGCTCTGCTCCGCGAGCATGTGCAGAAGCAAAGCATTGCTGCGGAATTTCTGAGCCAAATCCTGATTGTAACTAAATCTTCCCTTCCATAGGGTCACTGGGTCATTGAGCACCAACTGCTGGCCGCAGACATATAGTTCTGCCATTCGTTCGTTGATAAATGCCACCAATTTATTATAATCTTGTGCATTGCTCTTCTCCTTCACATCGAGGGCATCAAAGTTGAGCCACTGCAGCAGCTGGCGATAGCGTTCCAGGGACATCTTCTCATTGAAACCAACAAATCCGTAGTACTTGTTGCTCCAGTAGTCGGAGAGCTCGCTCAGCTTCACATCACTCATGAGGAGGGAGAGGCCGACGAATGCCTCCATCTCCTCGGCATGAGTCAGAGTCCCGCCATTGGCACGCATATTGCAGCTCTTGGCCAGCGAGAAGAAGAACGTACCGCGATGACCGACTATCTGATTGAAGTAGTGCTGGGGGCCCATGTAGTTCTTTCCGCCCTTCAGGCCCGTCTGCTGCAACGGAGTGTTGAACTTGAAAAGCAGGCGAGTGCTGGACTGCTGCGTTGTCCACTCCGGATCATAGTTGTCCGCTTCGTCTACATGACAAACGCTTATATAAGTCACGGGTTGAGTTGTTGGGGAATGCGGCTTACCTTGGGTAAAGATATCGGCCTCCTCGTAGTTTATCTCGGAATAGCCGTCCTCGTCTGAGTCACTCTCCTGATTGTCCAGGTCGGCTCCGATGGGGACTGGCGGAGGCTGCGCGCGTCCCGAGGCCGCCATCTCCAGATGGAGCTCTGTCAAATCGGGCTTGATGTCGGCGCTGCTCAGGTCATAGTCGGCCAGCGCCGGGTAGTTGCTGTCGCGCGGCTCCTTTTTTATGTCCACACTGTTGCGCTTTATCGGCGATCGGTGATCATCCTGCCGCGGCTTGAGCTGCTGCTTGCGCTTGCGTCCCGATGTAGACATTTTGCACAAAATATTACTTTCTTCAAATATAAATATCTTCAGAATGCGCTCTGCTAACGCGTGTTTTCTCGTCTCTGCTTGCTCTTTCGCTCGACGCACATGTGTTATAGTGTGTGCTCTTTCGCACAACTATATATTCGTGTGCGCGCGGGCATTGCCGGTGCTGCCACCCTGGTTCAAATCTTACTGTATATTCAAAAATAAAATTTCTTTTTCCATTGCAGGTGGTCAGTGGTATGGCGTGGACATTACCAAGGAGGACATCTCGGACAACTTTGAGCAGTGCGTGTGGGAGCCATCGATTATCAAAATCAATGCCTTGACTGCTGCCGCCGAAGCCGCCTGCATGATTCTGTCCGTGGACGAGACAATAAAGAGCCCCAAGGCCGGTGAAGCTCCCATGGCGGGTGGTATGGGCGGTATGGGTCGCGGCATGGGCAGGCCCATGTAAAACAAGCAAGGAACACAAGAGAACACCAACACTAATCATCCACACACTCACTTGCATTTCTCTCCTAATTTAACACGTACACGTATTACTCGGTCATAGTTCGCATTGGCATATGCAGGCTTTTCGCGTTGCACCCCTCAACAGCTAAATTAATAAACTGACCTCTCTGTATATGTTTAATAATAAAACAAAATTAAAAACATATTTTCATAACAAATCATTTTGTTTTAATGGAGCGGGGTGGCACCACTGTCTCCTGTTAAAGGCAATTGTGCATAACAGCGTGCTGCAAAACGCAACATTGTCTCTGTTAAAGACAACCGTGTGCACACCGCCTTAACTGTGTACTGTAAGGCGCAGTCTTGTTTTTTTCTGTGCTGTTAAGCTGTTTGATTGTTGATGCAAAATAAATAATAAATGAATAACAAAAAATGGGAAATCACAAAGTACTTCGAACTGCTGGAACCAATCTGCGCTATTCTATGTATGAGTTCATTGAAGCCGTACACAAGCGGACAATTATCTGGGAGCGGCGACACTCAAACTTCCATAATCGAGAACTGCGGGATCAGGCCTGGCAGCAAATTGGCCAAGAACTGTGCAAGAACTTTTCTGCAGCCAGTGATAGCGAAAAGAACGAAATTGGTAAGACTATTCAGAAGTAGGCCCTGCAGTTCAGTTGCTTTATGGTCTCAAATAATTGCAGTGAAGACTTTAATGAAGCGCTGGAAAAACACGCGCGACAGCTATCTGCGTGTGTACCGAATGCGACAAAGCGGCAAAGATGTTGTGGTGCGGGTATCCTACATATACGAGCAAGAGCTCAGCTTTCTGCTGGATGTCAAGACTGAAACGGATGATGAAGACGAGCCGCTAAAGGAGGAAACCAAACCGCCTGCCAAACGAAAGCGCCTTTGCGCCCAAAGAACTGCAAAAAATCGGCGAACCTCAGAGGCGGAAACGGGAACAGATCCAAGTGCCGCCATAAACTTTTCATTGCCAAATAATCTCAATTCCTTGCCGGGCGACTTTAGCTGTGCTACGGATAACTCAACGCATCCAGAGTGTGGGGCCACCCCCGCCAAGCGATCAGTCACTCCGCTCACAGGAGACTTGGCCAGTTTTACCACTGCCTCTGCCCCAACTTCCGCAACGACAGATCCCGATCAGGCGTTTTTTGATAGTATTAAGCCGCATATGCAAAGAATGAATGCAGATCAAAAGCTCGACTTTCAAATAGAAGTATTAAAAATACTTCGCAATTTCAAACCAAATTAAAACAGTAGCTTTAGAAAAAGCCCTTAAATTTGTTTATTTAAAATTAAATTAGGGCTGTTAAGGACGGGACAACTTAACAGTAGTCTTACAGCACTTTTTGTGCGCGCAACAGATAAAGTAATCGTTATCGGCCATCGAATCATGGCATATACCGCCACATTTGAACTGGCATAATTTGTACTGGCATGTACTATAGGAATGAAATAAAATATATCTTTCTTTAAAGAAACTGTAAAGAATTGTAGGAAAGAGAAGATTTATTTAACAAAATGGAATATAGTACAGAGTTAAGACATTGAAGGTACGAGGTGTGTTCAAAAAGTATCGCGAATTTGCCTATCAATCATCCTAATGGAAGCTGCCGCACGAACCAAGACCGAAAAAAGCGCGCCAAGTTCGGTCGAATGTGAAAGTTTTGCTGACAGTTTTCTTCGATTGCAGGGGGGTGGTGCATCATGAATTCTTGCCACAGGGTAGAACGGTCAATAAGAAATATTACCTGCAAGTTATGCGCAATTTGCGCGAAGCAATCCGCCAGAAACGCCCGGATTTGTGGAAGAACAAAAATTGGCTTTTGCACCACGATAACGCCCCTGCTTACACATCGTTGCTTGTGCGCGACTTTTTGGCCAAAAACAATACACTAATGATGCCGCAGCCACCGTATTCCCCAGATCTGGCCCCCTGTGACTTTTTCTTATTCCCTAAACTAAAGAGGCCCATGAAAGGACGACGTTACGCTACGCTTGACGAGATAAAGACGGCATCGAAGAAGGAGCTGAACAAGATAAAAAAAAATGATTTTTTGAAGTGCTTCGAAGTTTGGAAATCCGTTGGCACAAGTGTATAATATCTCATGGGGATTACTTTGAAGGGGACAAAATAGATATTCCTGAATAAATAAATCATTTTTAATTTAATTTAATTTAATTTAGTTTAGTTTAATTTAGTTTTTAACTGAAAGAGAAGGTCTGCACAAAATACCAATAAGATAAATGAAAAGAAAACCATTTCAAATGGGATAATTCCAATTGAATTGCATTTTTTCCTCTCCTTTCCTAATCCTTATCCCTACCTTTGGATTAAATCCAATTCCTAATACATGCTTGTCACATGCAGCAATATTTTAGCAAAAACATAAACTGTCAAAAAGATACATAAGCCATCGAATAGCCGGCCGTCCAAAGCGGTTCGACCAGTTTCGGTTTATAAATAAATATAAAAAAAAGAGCTTAAACCTGTATACCTTGTCTCTTTTATGCCAATCGGGTTTCCTTTATGTATACCGATGATTTCTTCATGCTATGCTATTTTCTCACTGCAAAACTTACGTGCATATGTATGTACATTCGTACAAACATATTTATATTTACATATAAGTCGCCACTTCATATGGCACCCTTTATAAAGGAAATCACGGTGCAAAACCGTTAAGGCTTCCCCCTTAAGTCAAAGAATTTCTGATTTCGGTGTCGGTTTACAGGGGGAGAGTTCCAAGCTGTTCCAAAGTTGACTCCCTATGTGGCCGGCGTAGGGTAACGTTACCCTCTTAAACCGCCCTCAACTCCATGTACCACCATTTCATACACGCTGCGCTGTTAATAATTGTATTTTTAGTAGTCTCCCCCCATTCCATTTGCCACTCAACTCTGCTGCATATGGAAGCAAGGATGATGGACGATTGTATTTCGTGGTTGTTTCGAATTTCAGGAATTTCGAGACTACGATCGGGACCCGATCCGACCCGTTCTCATTCCCGTTCCCGCTCCCTCCACTCCTCACACCACATTAGCCATGCCATGGCTCTGGCAGCTGTTGTTTTCAAGCATTTTAATACTCCCTTAGCTCTGTGTCGCCGGCTACCTGCATATACTCTCGGATAATAACGTATTCCCAGCGTGTGTAACGTATTTTCCATCCCATAGACAGGCAGAGGGAGATTTAGGTCAGATGAATGCCAAGCCAACCCCTGGGTTGATGCCATACTTGGTCCCGTCCCGTCCCGTCCCGTCCCTATACCTGTAGCAATCCTGAGCGTTCTAGTGGAACCGAATAATAGGCAGGAAGTTCCTTTGATGGTTTTTATTTCTGTCAAGAGTCCCGACGACGGCACGGCCGCCCTTGTTGCTGGTGCATCGATTGTATCTACCAATTGATGCTGGTCTTTGTTTGTTCTTCTGCTGATGCTGCTGCCCTTATAACCTATGCACTACGATCTACAATGAACCTCCGGTGAAAATGTGTATGTTTGTAAGCCTACATATATACAAATGAAATCTCAGGTTGAGTTCGAGTTTTCCAATAGAACCACCTGCGTGTTCTTATAGCTCGTCCAGGCGGTCTCCGCCTGCTGTAAATACTCGTTGATCTCCTGCCGCTTGCTATTCAGCTCGTACTTCTCCAGCGATAGCTTGAGGAGTACATATTCTAGGGATCGAACGCCCCCATTGTTGGTTGGCTCCCCTAGGGCATCCACTAGGGTGACAAACTTCCGCAGGAGCTCCACAAGTTGTCCAAAGTTCGAGAGATTCTCAAGCGTGGCATCCACTTCGTTGACGTAGCGCAGGCTCTGCTTCAGACGGATGGCCAGATCGTTGCTGCGACCCACCAGGGGAGCCAACTCGGCGTTGAGCTGCTGTACCAACCGCCTAGCCTCCACCACCTTCTGCACGGTCGCCTCATTGTATTGATCCTGATCTGTCCACTGGCTGATGGGTGCCTTTGTCGTGGGCTCATTGTCTATCACAGATATTTGATTGTTCTCCACAAGGATCGTTTTGTTGATGGTCTCGTCCTGGCCATTGGCCGGCTGCTTTACATGGAAGTCCAGCGTAAAGTGGAACCGCACATTCGCCTGTAAGAGATCGTCATATTAGATTGTCTGTATCCAAATGGTAGAAAGTAATGTCCTGCCTGAACTAAGGAAAAGGTGCACACGATCAGCCAAATACTGCCTGCCACAATAGCCACTGAGAGAGACATCTTGACGGGAGACTGGGAAATGTTTGACTGGAGTCCCAGCATAGATCACACCACTAAATACAGATGATAGGAGGGCCCTTATCTGGCCAAAAGGTCACCAATGGGGGCTCATCATTATCAGTCGCTTGACCGATAAGAGAATTCATTCATTCAATGAATGCCTGGCTGGCGATAGCCATAGTGTGGGGAGCGTGTAGGCTGAAGTTTCTAGTCACGTGGTGGAGGTGATGAGAAGTGAATATCATACTGGTACACCTGTGTAGGATTTTAATGCGTGCCAAGGGAGCTTTACATTTGTATATGTAGCTGTTCGGAAGAAGAGGATAGATACATGTATACATATGTGCATAGGTTTGTCCGTTCAGAGAGCTTTTACTGTACATATCTACACACACGTGAAGTTCTTCAATACACAAATCGTATTCAAATTTGTACACTCACGTGGAAGGGACACACATACATACATATGTACTTACGCCTATCCATATAAAGCAAATAAAACTCTTATAGCCGTTATTTTATTGCACGGGAGTTTTAAATTGAATTTATACCAAACCTAACCCGCATCGCGTGGTTATTTCCAATCCATGAATCATCCACCTTTATTTTTGGGAACTCGTTTCTCAAAAAACCATTTCCGTTACGCCGTGCCATGAAATTGTTTGTATTTTCACAAGGGTTCAAAATATGCTCGCTTGGGGTTTTTTGCTTATCAACAAACCAAAGGAAACAGCAATTCCCAATCGCCCATTTCTTTGCTGTGAGAACGCGCAATAATAATTAAAATGTACACAGAACCACTATAAGCGATAAGGTGCCAACTGGCTATCACATCTAGGGAATACATACGCACATATGTATGTACATACATATGTTCATGCGAAAGCAGAACAACAGGCGACTGTGATAGGGGGCCAAGCAAAGAAGAGCATAAAACAAATAACAGGGAATCAATAATAGAAATTGCGCAGCAAATATAAAATTATTCCATAGCCTGACAAAAAAAAAAGAAAATGAAAATAAAGTAACCGTTGACACGAACGTACATACTTACACACATCCATATATGTACATATGTATGTAGATAGTACACTTATGGTAAAAATAATAAGTACTCGTCCCTAAATGGAATTTAAACTGACAAATCACATACATATGTACATACACATAACCCAATGTACTCATTGGGTTCTTTCCTAAACAACCCTTTTACGCTTGAGCTGAGTTGTAAAATTTCGACTCAATATTTCATTTATTATTTTCCACTAGGTTTTCTTGGCTTTCTTTGATGTACATATGTATGTACACATTTTCTCTTCGATGCAGTTCCTTGCTGGTTCATGATAGGAATCTAAACCGCCCAGATACATAACATCCCTATCTTTATTTGAAATTCAAGTGCTGGCTGAGTACTTATTATTTTGAGCATAAGTGTATATACAATACATACATATGTACATATATGACGCGATACATATTCACATTTTTATTCCATTTTATTTTTATACTTTTTTTATTTTGTTGAGCATTTGCGTACTCGACTCGGTCGTCGTCGGGGGAGACCAACGCACAAAAGTTGTAAATATGAACATCCATCTTTGGTGGGTATACATACATATGTACGTATTTTTACGTTCATATGTATTGTGTATTGATGTGAGCGCGTGTGGTATCTCTGCGTGTGTATGTATCCCACAGATACCAATTGCTTTGAAAAAACATCTACCAGACCCAATCCCCGGCCCTGTCCACGTCCGCGAGACGAGACCCAGTGGTGCACGCACACTTTTTGTTTTTCCCCGTCTCGTTTGGATACCCTGCACTTCTTAATAGAATGGCCATGCTTACTAAATACATCTCTTTCCAGGCGCACTATGCGGCTAAGATGGCCATCTACCTTTAGTTAACTACTGTATGGACTCTGATGGACTTGCTACCCTCTAGACTATATAGCCGTGTCATGGTACAGGGTATCCTGCTTGTCGCAGCTGCCGTTTTATCGCGCTTACTTGTTTTTGTCTTCAGCTTTTAGTTTTTGATTTTGTTTTGCTTCTTTTCTCCCAGCAACAAAAATGCAAAAACTCTCGCAATCGCAAATCTAAGCGGACGTGTGAGCGAGAAGGAAGAAAAGCTTTTGCGTCGTCGTCGTTACTATTGTGCAATGTATATTAAATAGTGGGGTGAGACAGTGCCGCTATATGCTTAGTTTACATTTTACAAATTTCTCGTGCTTTTTCACGTGGCAACAGCTTCATATAAGGATATTCGCCCGGCGAATAATGAATGCTTTCTCGTACTGCCGCCTTACCTTATATTTAATATACCTTAGTTTATGTGTGCTCCTTTCCATACAAACACACACTATCTCACATACATTTATCGTTCCCAATTAGTTTAAACTTTAAAGCAGCGCCATAAAAATAAAAGAGTAGCGCAACAGAAAGCAAAATAAAAACCAAATTGTTTACGCTTTTGATTTGCTTTAATTTTGAGCATATACTGATGTACATACATACATATGTTTGTATGTATGTCATATAATATACTATGCTTGTATGCACAAGGGTGGTCTCAAATTATTTAAAAACAAAAAAATTAAACCGCAGCCCATTGCCAGCTCCGCTTCGTGCCCGTAGCTGTCTGTAAATCCAGTTTTCTTTTGCGACACCGATTATAAAGAAATAGAGAGACATCAAAAATAAAACCTAGAGAAGAAGGCCCCACAAGCTAGGTCGAGACCTTTGTAATACCCTTTCGATCCAACATTCCCATAGCAGCTGTGACAAAGTCATCCATTTGGTTGGATTATCTCTCTTAAGAAAAAAAATATTTTTTCCCCTAAATGCAATATCGGCTTTATGATATGAGTGTTCCGATCTTATTGGCTTAAAATTAGAGTCCGCGTTTCAAACATCTTGTCTAAGTCATCATACCTTCTGCAGGGGTATACAAAACAGAAACGCTTTGTTGCTAGGGGGAGGTGCGCGACAAAGGTGATGGAAGACACGTTCACCATTTGATAGCCGTCTCTTTTTTTTCGAGCAACATCTAGAGAAATCTCCAACAATACTGCCCAGAGCAGAGTCCAATCCAAATGATAGTTTATAGTGCGAATGAGTCATGATCATGTTTTACCCACTTACCTCTGAACTGAACCAGAAACTCTTTCACTCACTCTCTGGCTCTCTCTCGCCGCTTCGCTCTCTCTTCCACTGGGTGATCATTTTGGCGTGGGGGGGTGCTGTGCCGCCGTCTGCATTTGCCGTTGATTATTGAAAATTTCCCAATCTCTTTGTTCATTTCTTTGGGGAATTGGGGGAAGTTGGGTGGCGGGATGATAGGATCGGGGTATTGGGTCGGGGTAAGGGTAAGGGTATTTTTGATAATGATCTCTTTGGGGGGACTTTTACATTGATTGTTGTTTTGATCGTTTAGGCAATTGTGTAATGACTTTTCTTAAGTTTTAACTTGACTTTGATGTATTCGGAGCTCGCTTATCGCTTCATATCAATATATATATATACTGTTTGTTATATGTATGTATGTATCTATTATGTGTTATCTGTGGTGTAATAAAACCTTTAAACATTTATCGTTATCATGCTGGGTTTTCGTTTTGGTTTCTTGTGTAAGAATCTATAAAATGCTTAAATGTTGCGTATATAAATTTATCCAACTCACAATGACATATCGCACTTATCATACTGTTTGTCCTACCCCTACAGGCACATATCATCTATGTAGAATTAACATAGGAACAATCAGGATAGGATAGTGTTTTAGGCCACATAGAAACGAAAGGAAAGTGTTTTATTGCTTGTCGTGTTTTGTTTTTGTTTTGTTGGCCTGCAGAGGATATTTACTCTTCGGCGCTATAAAGTTTCTCTATCATTTTATTTATTTGCGTGTATTTGTGGGTAACTGCACGTATGCACATGTACATATATATGTATTGCAGCTGCATATGTGTATACATGCTCGTATTTATGCATTTACTTGTACTCATTCGCTTAGGCTAGCGGTTTCTCTCTCGCTCGGAAATTGTGCAGCAAATCAAAGCCTGAAACATGTGAGAACAAACAACAGTGGAAGGAGGCTGGAATCTGGAATCTCATGGAGGCGCACATGGTGTGTGTGTTCTGCCACTGTAATGATATACCAGAGGCGTGGGGGGTACAGTGGAGTAGATTGGAGTAAATGGGGGATGCTTTGCCAATCAGCTCTGAAAAATAAATCGCCAACTAAAAAAGTAAACGGTGATAAAATGCAAATAAAAACACAAATTTGAGGGTTTTTTTTTGTTTAATTATACAAAGCTTTAACAAATTACTTCATAAAAGCCGTGTACAATCGTTTATTTTGTTTTTTGCTCTTCTATTGTTTTTTTCTTTTGAATGGTTTTGATTTTGTGGGTTTTTTCTTTTGTTTTTCTCAAATGTTACAAGTTGACTTGGATTTAACACAATTCCAATATATTGCTTTTACAAATGTTTATCTCAGTGTAGTATTCACAGTTGTTTTTTCTTCTTCTTCAATATAGTTACAGTACTCTGGATCTTAACTCTACTGCTACACAGCAGTGGTCCTCATTCAGTAATGGGGTATTGTGTGTGTGTGTTTGTGTGTGTGTGGGGGCATTTTTCTCTTTTCTTTATCTTTTTCCCTTCATTTATCATTTGTTTATAATTTGTATATATACCAGGTTTAAAAATATAGCAAAGTATCACAAAAAATTGCAAATTAAATTGTAAATTAGATCAATGGAGAATTAAAACAAATATATATGCGGCGACGAATCTTTTGGCTTAAAAAAATGGGGGATAAAAATAATATTCGAACTCCAATAGAATAGTTTATTAAATTGTCGTCGTTTTGCTTTTAAATTAAAATGAATTTTCCTTCTTCTTCAGGGAGGGGGTGGGCCAAACCGCAGCCGCTGCCTTGAAACACACGAGGGGTGGTGGGTACAAACGATGGGGGCCCGCACATCGTGTAGAGCACTCTTTGATCTTGGCTGGGCTCCAACTTTTGAAATGGAAATTAATTTGTACTGATTGGTGTTGAAAAAGTTACCGAACCGTAACGTTTGTACCTCCCGCCGCCTCATAGATCCAAGGTGGGGCATTGGCCATGGCCCCAAGTTTTGGTCTGTTTTTCTTTTCCTTTGTATTATTATTATTATTAGAGTTTTCTGTTTTATATCTTTTCAATGAAATCCTGTTCTCTTCATAAATTGACGTCCAGTAAGTAACACTTAACAAAAAAAATGCAAAATTCTGCGCAAGAATTCCAGAGTGGATTCTTCTGGAAGGAGGGTGGGTGGGGGGTCTGTGTGGTGTCTTGGGGGGCATGCCACGAGCACTGCTCGATCGTTCAAATACTCTAAGTAGTAGTATATGTATGTGTATGGGGGAAGGGGTTGTGTGTGTAACTTGAAGATACAAGCCTTTAAAGCTACCAATATATGACAACTTGCTCAAGTAAACCTAAACAGTGCATGACTTTTTTTGGCTTTCAACATTTTTTAAAACTATCTCTCTCATCCATCATCATCTCATCATAATTTAGCTTCAGGAAGTTTTGTTTTTTCAGTTAAAACAATTATAACTCAAATTATCAAGGTGTTCATATTATTTTGGGTTGGTTTTTCTATCAATTTGGGGGGTTTTTCTTTCATTTTTGTTTTTGGCTTATCACTCGGTTGGCCAATTCATTTGGCAAAAACACTAATAACAAAACTCACGCGCTGCTGCCTGCCTGCCTGCCTGCCACAACAAACATATGTGTGGTCATCATTCTCTTCTACGCAAAATACATATAACTTTTTGGATTTTTAAAGAGGGCTAGGAGATAGGGGGAGGGGGAGGATTTGCTTAAATAATTTACATACATATTAAATGTTAACAATTAATAGTAATGCTAATAATGAAAATAAGGTACTGGGTTCAAGTGTTTCAGTATTGAGCATCAACGAATAGTTTTATACATAAAAGTAGTTTCCTCTCCTCTCCATTTCTCTCTCTCTCCTTCTCTTTTATCCCTTTTAGAGGGCGGGGATTGCAACTAATATATTTTTTCTTGTGTTGTGTTTCACAATCATTTCGTATCATTTCGGCTGTTTTTATGCGCAAGATCAAATATATTTGTTTGGAAATAAATAAAATGTTTGCGCTACATATGATTCTCATTCGCTTTTAGTTGATTTACAATTTTTTTGATTGAAAACTTTTTATTTTGAACATTTTTAGCATTGTTCTTCTCGATTTCTTCTCTATGTACAATTCAAGAATGTTTAAACTAAGAATTTTTGTTTTAAAGCCATTCGCAATTACAATTAAGAATTTACACATGTATGTAGAATAATTGAGGGGGTCGGGGGAAGAGGGAACTTTCTGTTTAAAACTAAATGGTAATGGAAGTGTCTCTAATAAAAGGTCAATAGAATTACAATAAATGGGGGTGGGGTCACACTATATATCTTAAAAAGTAGAAGGGGGATTTGTAGGCAAGTTTGAATGCATTTTGCGCTGCTGCTGCTGCTGCTCTGCGGCGGCCACTGCTGCTAGTACTGGGATGCAACGCTGCTTCTGTGTGGATGCAGCGCCGCTTCTGCCGGCTGCTGCGCTGCGTTGAGTTTTTGTCGTTGAGTTTTTGTTTTGTTGAATTAGTCTTTTTGCGATTTGGTGGGTATACGATTTTGTAGTATTATTATTTGTTTAATCATTATTATTATTTATATCGTTTATGTATCATTCATTTATTTATTGTTTTGTTTGTATTTTTTTATTATATGCATATCAATCTCTCGAATATACTTCTATCATCGTTTTCTTCTTCTGCTGCTTTACTTCTTCATCAACATTTTAAGGTACGTTGCACATTTTGTCCGCTTTTTTTAGGGGTGGATAAACATAAACTGTACTGTTATGCTGCGCTTCTAGCGTCCATTTTTGAGTTTGTTTTTGTTTTGTTTTGAATTACTCATAAATATTATTTATAGTCTTACTTATCAATTAGTTTTCAAGTCTATTTGCGTATCACCTTTAAAACAATGTTCAGTTGTGTGAAGTATCCGTTGTTAGACATATACAATATAAGTTCTTCCATCCTTCCACGATCCAAACGTCTCTTTCATATCTATCGTGCATTCCATTCCATACTCTTATCATCATTTTCTTCATCTGTTTAGCCAAGCCATCCATCCATCCATCCGTCCGTCCGTCCATGCGTACGTTCGTTCGGTTCGTTTGCTAGTCTGGGGTTTTTCCTTTCGCATTTGAATATTGGCCTTTATAAAGTTTTGTATATTGAAGTTGACACCTTTTTTACTGTAGTTGTTTTTGGGGAAGGTCTATGGGGTTTTTGTAGCGTGGAATTTTGCATCTTTTTGTTGATTTTGTTTTTTGTTTCTTTGTTCTCTTGTCGTTGTTGTTGTAGAAGTTGTTTTTGTTGTGTGAGGACAGTATTTTTGTGTGTGTTTTAATCTTCAGTTTTCCCTTGAAATTCTCTGGTTTTTTGTTGTTGGTTTTTTTCGTATAGCTTCTCTCAATTTTTACTGCTTTTGTTTAATGATACACACTTTTTGAGATCACAAACATTACTCATTTTTTTTGTTTTGCAATTTTTTTCATTTTTTTGGTTTAAAAAAGTTCAAAGTTTCGATTGAAATGTTTTCGCTTTTTTTAGGTTTTTAAAGGTTTTTCTTTTTGCATTTTTTATACTTTTGTTTTTTATTTTTTTTTTTAGTATTTTCTCTTGTTATACGTATTTCTTTTTTCTCCTTGACGGGTTCTGGGTCCACCATTTTCAATCCATTTCGTCGGTTGTATCGCCTCGTTTGTGTTCGTTCGTTGATCCTTAACGCCTGATCCTTCCTCCTTGTCCTGCTCTTGCCACCTGTTACGACTGCACATTGAGCAGCAGCTTCAGATTCTGCGTGTCAAAGTCGTCGAGAAGATTGCGTTTCGAGGACTTTCCTCCCAGATGGAACCTGGGACTCGACAAATACTCGCCTCCACTTCGCATCAGGCTCTGCAGGGCCGGACCAGCGCTGCTGGCCAGCTTCTCCTCGGACTTGGACAGCGTCCAGTGCTGCGGCGGCTTTGGCAGCGCCGTTGGTGCCGGGGCGTCGAAGCACTTGCTGCCAGCGAAATGCGTCAATGCGGTGGGTATGAGGGGGTGCTGCTGCTGGGGCGATGCACCGAAGGCGCCAATGGTGGGTGGACTCTTGCGTTGCTTGCGCGCCGACCCGCCATTGATGGCCATTGCGGGGGAGAATCCGCCGCCCAAAATTGTCGCCGGTGACTGACGCACCAACATTCCCGTTCCCTGTGGAGACCTGCCGCCGTTGCGCTTGCTGGCGCTGCCGTTGTTGTTGGCAAAGAAGAAGGCTCCTCCACCGCCACCGGTCTGCTGTGGCGACTGTCGCTGCTGCGGCTGCTGTTGCTGGCGGCTACGCTGGGCGCCTCCCGCCGACTGGGACTGCTGTGGCCGCTGCTGGCGGCTGTTAGGCGTTGTGGTGGTGCTGCTGCTGGTGGACAGGGCGGACAGGCCGAGGCCGGAACAGGTTGTGGGAGATGCGGCAGCGCTCAGGGATTGTTGATGGAAGTGGCTATTGATATTTGTACTGCTGGCAATACTGTTGGAATGTGCAGTTACCAAGGGTGTTGTGGGTGCGGATGCGGTGGATGTTGGTGATGGGGTTGCGGATGCGGATGGGGACGCAGCAGATCCTGCGGCGCCCTTTTTCAATCGAATGGCCTTGGTGGCCGATGCTGTTGTCATTCTGATGTTGTTCCTAACGCTATTGTGCGAGTATGTCATAGTAATTCCGTCGTTTTCTCTTCCTTGCTCTGATCTTAACTTTCTTCGCTTCTCTTCGTCTCGTTTCTCCTTAAGAGCTTTACCAAGCGCGTTCTTTCTTCTACTTCTTCTCTCTTCTCTTTCCTCTTTAAAATTTCTGCTGTTTTGCCTTTTTTTGTTTTTGGTTATTTCGCTAAATTAATGCTTAACGTTAAATATCACACGCACTTAAATCAATTTATATTTTTTATAAATCGAAACCAAACTCGGGGAGTAGGGGGCCTCTTGCTCTCTTAAACAAATGCCACGTGTTGTAATTGTTGATATTTCCAGCTGCTTCTTTGGGTCTTTGGTTGTTGTTGTTGATTACTCTCTGACTGCTGCTTCTCCCTCTCTCTCTCCACTGTTCTCTCTCGATCTCCAAATCGACCAATCGATCTGCTAGATCTAGGGCGAGCAACGGGCGGCTGGGCACGTAGGCGCTATGCTCCGTCCGGTTTGCGTCTCGTTTTCTTATGTACAATTCTCTGTTATTTACCTTTTATGTAGTTTAACTCTTGTAACGTTATGTATTGTTATCAGTCTGTTGAATTATCTCTGTTAATCTGTTTAAGCTAATCCTTAGCTCTAATTTTGCAAACTCCTTTTTCCAAAAACTGATTTCCACCGCTTTTGCTCCTGACTCTGCTGCTGCTGGTTCGGGACTGGTCCTGTTTTTTGGTAAAAATGAAATAAAAGCGAACGAGACTTTGAGCAAAAGAAAAAAATATGTATTTATTTATAGAAAAGAAGGAACAACGGGGAGATCGAAATGTTCCCCATTGGAAAGACTTCCAAAACAGACGACAACCTGTAGGAGGGACTGTCAACATCGTAATCTGTATTAACATGTGTGTGAGTGTGTGCGTGTGTGCCATTTACGTCAATAAATGCTACGTACATACGTATACGTATTTGCTTAGCTATTGTATATTTCCCCCGCCCCACAAAACAAGTCTGAGGACGTCAAAACCATACGAAAAATACCTGAATTAATGAATCAACACACACGTACACACATGAGTGCGCTCATGCACACACTCTCAGTCGCACTCACACTAGCACTCACACGGATAACCCATACAATTGCGACTTACTTTTTCTGCTGTAGACCTCCTCTTCACACGAATGTGCTGATGCTGCTAGTGCTGTCTCGCTTGCTCCACAACGGGTTTCGACTGTATAGTATATGTATACGTGTGTGTCGCAGCTATCGATTCGCTTGCTCTGCAGGCTGCGGGGTTTTCTTCGCACTTTTGTTATACAGATTTCGATTATACAAAACGGTTTTGAGTTTTTGTTTTTTGGATTAAAAGTTGCCTTGATTTTGTTTGTTGGTTCACATTAAAATGTTACGGAAATGTTGGTTTTGTTGTGTTGATTTTCTCAGATTTTGATGAGGGGGCTTTTTCGCTGGATGTGTTTGTGTGTGTGTATGTGTTCTTGTGTATGTATTGTAAAATCACTTTCAAAATGGCGACGGGCTGGCTTCGTATTTATTTATATGTAATTCCGCTTAAAGCTTTCTCTTCACTTACAGACAAAGGCTCAAAAAAATCACACTTTCAACTGATTCGGATTTTTGTTAAACTCTTTTATGTACACCACCGTCTATTACGCAGCGTTCTTTAGTTTTACAATTTTTTTGTGTGGTTGTTTTTTATTTTTGCTTGCAAAGTACCCCGTTTTTCTTTGTGTGTGTGTGCGGTTAGCTTCACTCGTTGTACTTTGACGCGTATTAAAATATTAAACGTTACACATATATATTTGATTTATATCACTTAAATTAAAGACATTTACAATATATAATTACATATATATATTTTTTTAGCAGAAATTTTAATCAATATTTAACTTTATCTTCTTCGATTCTTTGCGCATCGGTACGCTCTTTTCAAATTTTCCACCATGACTATTGCGGTTCTGTCAGGGGTGTTTCGTATTTATAGCGAACGGAGCGGTCTTAACCCACTTAGGCCCCTTCCATTAGAACGACATGAGTTAACCCGCGGAAAATAACATTGCTTGTAAATAGTTTTAGGCCATCTTGTCCTTCCTCTTAACCATTCCATGATTTCTGTAATCTGAACTGCGATAAAACTCTTAAATGTTCATTATTTTCATGGTGACATTTTTATTATCCACTGGTCTACAATGGGTCAATCGTTCACTGTCCATATCAGAAGTCATATTCTTTGATTTTGGTATTCTGTTTAATATTACTATATAAAAATTATACTGAGCCTAAATTAAATAATTTTATATGACAGATGAAACTATTTTCTACAAGATTGACAAATTTTATTAGCTCGGTTTATTGGATTCTGTCTAAACAAAGGTTTTAACAAAGAAGGTCAACATTTAGGTCCCTTTTTTTTTACATGTGAACTACATCAGCAATATGCATATATACGGTGTATGGGTTATTGTATACCCTACTTTTGAATTTAAATTCTGTTTTCCAAGCTGCTTTGAAACCTTACTAATATTGACCTTTTCATGCAATTAATTAGATTCCTGTAAAGATCCCGTATGTAGATTCTCTGTGTCTGCAAATATACTATAAACTGCAAAATATCGTTGAGATGCCTAAGAATGTGGAGATTATATTGGCATACGTACGAAATTTACAAAAATACATGCATAAAATCGGTTATTGCGTTCGAGGGACAAACATTTGATCAATTCTCTTATGCTCTTCTGTAAAAGGGTAGTAAAATGCCCCATGCTGAGAAAAAAGTGGGTATGGACAACAGGTAAAACGACCCAGAAAATGTATGGATTGCAAGATAAAGTCCACCTCATTTGCCCACATACCAGGAGAGCAGTCTTGTCGTCAAGGTACATCATATGTACGTCCGTAGGTAAGGTGAGGTTCGTACGAGCCTTGCCAAAGAGAGGTTTGATGAACTCAAATTACGATCTCTTACTTCTTTTGACTGTCAAGTATGCTACATATTAACTACATTTGTGAATAAAATGAGCTTAACCCACTTAACCCCTTTATTTAAGCGTTCACTATTAAGATTCGGTAATCATATTCCTCGATTGTGATATTTCGTCTTATATTCGAAGCTAACTAGGACCCTCAGCGTTAAATACAATATTTTATTCGATTGAAGAATCGATGCTCCTTAATATTGGCTAACTGAAGTACTGCCTTTTTTTTATTTGTATTTAAAATAAGGTTTAAATAATAAAGTTCATCCATTTTTACATTTTAACTACATTTCTAAATATAAAATACATATCTATGTCAAAAAGACACAAACATATATCGGTATTATATTGCGAGAAGCGATAGTGTAGGATATATCCGTCTCGCTCTTACACGCTTGAATCGCGCGTGAACGAACTCGTACATGTAAACGCATGGTATACCTGAATTAGGTAGGAATACCCATGTTCGCGCCTAATTTGAAAACAATAGGGCCATAAAACAACAGATGCAGATTATTGAAGTTAATCGTTTTGTTTGTGTTCCAACTATGGAAATTCTTTTCGAAAGTAATAAACGTATTATTTGTTACCGTGCGGTACAGCGGCAAAAATTTAACCCAAGATATAATTCGAATTTGTCCAACTTTTCCTGAGATTTCAAAGTCAAAATTTCGGTCAAATATACCGCAACAGCTTTGCTAATGTAAATTTAAGATAATAATATTTTCCAGACGGTAAGCTGAAGTTGCAAACTGATTGGGTCTGCTTCATAGTTCCATTTGTAAGCTAACTATACAACTAGCTATACATATGTCTGTACATATATAAGATACTTAAGTTATGTGAAAAAATTGAGCACAACCTCTGTGTTACAGTCGCAAGAGATTTACCTGGGTACTTGGGATGTTAGTTAGTATGATGGATCCCAGAGACTAATATTAAAACAAGTATTATTGTTGATTTAAGATTTAATATGTAAGCGATAATGTAACTGCTACAAATTTTAAAGATTTTAATTTGAAAACAAAAATTCCGTAAGGCAATTGCTGGGAAATTGTTAGTATGGACTGCAAGGACATTGTTGGGATGAAAAAGGATATTTCTGCGACCAAAAATCCCTGCATAAATTCCCTCAAAAAGTCCCAATAAAATATACGGTCTGAGCATCAGAAATTACCCAAATATGGACTGTGTCTAAGATAAGGTTTTAACAAAAGATAGAAATTTTGTACATGGCAACTACACTGTAACTACACATATTCTACATATAAACTATTGTAAGCGTGCGCACACAAAGTGTGTATGGTATGAGACCATGCCAACCAGCTTTTGTCAGCTAACAGAGCTGCAACAGTTGGACTTTCAAAGAAGAAAACCTAAAATAACAACAAAAAGAAAGTTCACGTTCGCTTCCTGATTCCCATTTTTAGCGGTTACTTTTTAGTGTTTTAAGGCAGCGCCACTTGTCCGAGCAATCTCTGGACAATCGCATCGCTGGCGCTGCCTTTCGCTCCATCTGCGCGCGGGCCAGCCTCTTTGCATGCACCGCCACCGGAGTGACCGTGGAGTGTGCTCCATTTATTATGCACCCAGGCCACATCAAGCTCATAGATTTCCCCATATGCCGGCAGCGGCAAGGCAAGCCTTGGCAGGCCTTGGCTTTCGACAGTGCACTGGCAGGTTCTGCCTACTGTCTACCTTCTGGTCGTGCAGCTTCCTCCTCTGCCAACTCATGTGGTTGTGGCCTTCCCTTGGCCCAAGTGCGGCCAATCTGTGTTGCAAATTTTGTCAATAAATTTTGGCTAAGAATGCCAAAACAAGCGGCCCCACTCATGGACATCATAACTGTTAAGATAAGATTGCTGCCTAGATGGCAATCCCGATCGGGACGGGACGGGACGGGACTGGACGAGACGCGACTCATAAATGCATTCAATTAGTTCTGATTTAAAACTAATTGAAAATGCGTCAAGCTGGCGGGTAGGGGGATGGGAGCCGGAGTAGGCTACTGCTCCACGGCTGCACCTCCTGGCTCTCTGCTGTCGAAAGGTGTTTAAGTTATTTGTCTTAAGTGCTGCCGGGAGGTGTGTTTGGACATGAGGACGTGTGCATGTGCGTGCCCCATGCCTCATGCACATGCCCGATCGCGATCGAAGCAGGCGGAAAACTAGATCAGCCAGTGGTCGGACGGACCCTCATCTAATGAAGTAGTCAGCACTCAAAAGGCATCTAATGTCTACTTAACTGCACAATTTTGACAAGTTTAATGCGCCAGGGAGTCGGATGGTGGCCAGGGGATTTATGGGGTTCTCCGCCATAGATTGCCAAACAATTGACAATCCCAAAATAGGCAGCAGCAGCGGCAGCGTGCCTTTTGTGCCGGCTAATTGTAATACGAAATCATAACACGCCATAAAAACGACACAAAAGAAGGAGAGATGGGATCGCATCGCATCGTATTGGACCGACCGGTTTTCTCTTTTTTTTTTGGGCCCTGTCTTTGAGCCCAAGAGCCCTCTGAGGCCTAAGACGCCGCCCTGGCAGCTGGTCAATGGAAACAAAGCCTTCTTTCTCTCTCTCTCTCTGTCTTTCTTTTTCTTTCCCTGATATTATAGAGAAGATGGCACTCTCTAACGTGGAGTAGCCGATCCCGAGCCATAAATCATGTTTCGAAACACGTTCTTCCTTAACGCGAACATAAAACATCTGTTGTTTGGATCTGGTTGCCGTTGCCCTCTGCCTCTGCCTGACAGCTTTTTCTTGAAAGGACAAAAGGACTTAAGCTTGGGGCGCAAACTGGTTGCTTGGCTTGCCAATTGTCCTGGCAAGACAACAGGCCACAGATAAATGTCGCGATCGACACGCAACATCGGCAGCTGCTCCTCCTGCTGCTGCTGCGGCTGCGGCTGCTGCCACATCCTCGGCCAAGTTTCGTTAACCCATTGATGATATTGAGAAAGCTTATTAGCTGAGAAGGTGCAGATACAACTGAATGAATTCTTACGCAAATAATGGAGTTTGAGCTGTAAATGAATCCAAGCCAAATAGCAAATGGAATCTTAGATTCTAGATATTCCAGATTTGAACGAGCTAAGAATTAAGCTGTAGAAACGCAGAATTTTATAAAGATTGATGTTGTCTTTTGTGCCCGATTTTGTATTGATGAATCAACTGTCTTTCTTAATGAATTCTGAATAGGATATTGGTCTTGGTATTTCATTAAAATCTACATAGAATACCACTAAGATCTATTGTATGGAGAGTTCATTAAGGAGAAGATGACACACCAGTTTATCCTTTTCTTAGCCAGCAATCATTAATGGGTTAAGTTCAAAAAATGGCTGCGGTCGCAAGGATAATAGCTTCTGTTGATGATCCTGCTGCTGCTACTGCTGACTCACCTTGGCACGTGGACTTAACGATCGAGCCATCGGCTGCAGCTGCTCTCGAGTCAAGTCGAAAACGAGCTCTCGTCGAAGAAGCAAACCAAAAGATGAAGGCAGCTGCCAGCAATTTTGAATGTCCCAAATAGGACCCGGCCGTCTCCGTCTTCGTCTTTGTCTTTCTCTCCATCCCTTTCCGACTCAGTGCGTCAGCAGATTAGCGCTCAGCTCCTGCGAGGAGGATGAAAGCAACACGTGTGTGATATGATTGTGATCCAGGATACCCCCCGTCCCACTGACCCGACCCTCTTGGCCCAACAACAGCACTGGCAACCCCATATTTCTCGATCCACGTAGCCTAGTTTAATTATTGTTTACCTTGCCTCAAGGTTACGGCATTATGATTATTATTTCATAATTTTGCCTCCCTTTTGTGTACGGTCGGTCGCTCTACTTTCGCTGGTAAAACAGAGAGAGAGCATGTCCTGGCATGCAGCCCAGAAGTTGATAGTAGAGCAGGGCGCAATCCCGTTGTCCTTGAGCTAAGCAAAGCAAACGATCCCTTATCCTTTGTCCTCACTGCCCAAAAACCACGGCCAACCCCAAATTGAAAGGCAACCCAGATATGAAGTTTAGATGTGGCATTGAATGCCCCCGAATACCCTCGAGAATGGAGTGAAAATTGTTTTTATAACGACTGTTCCTTTGATTGATCCTTTTGCTGAGGTAAACCGATTCCAAGGAAATTATCACAGGAAAGCCGTTTCAATATTTGATTAGGATATCCAAAAAGGCAGAAGGAACTTCCAGGAATCTTCCAGATCTTCCAGAATTCTTTAAGGACATTTATGTATGCAAATCTGTTTGTTAAATTACACCCCTTTTGTTTAGGGGTGTAATAATTACGCACTCGCACTCGCCCTCTCCACGATACGATAGTCACCGGCTGCGAGTGCTACGCATAATCCTTTGACACTGTCCACTGGCCGGAAAAATCTTAACTGCGCAATCCTTCCCCAACATTCAGCCACGACCTGGATTACGTCGAAATTTGGTACAATTATTGCGCCTTATTTTGTTGCAAATGATTTCTTAACCTGGTTCTGGGATGCTGTTTAGGTTGGGGTTGTTTTTGCTCCAAAGGATCAAACAGTCCTGTACACTGAGGGTAATTGGGAGTACCCCGATTAAGGGGCGTATAAAGCTTTTCAAATATTTTGTATACAACAGTTTTTGTAGCCCATTCTCTTGCTCTTTCCGAATTTATCTTCCAGGAAATATTATTATTATTTCTCAGCACCCCGGAAATTCATTATCTGCACAATTTTATCTGCAGTGCAGTGCAAAAAACGTAAGACACTCCACCAACTGTTGGGATTAGGAAAAACTGTACCGAAATCGTTCAAAAGCGCGTAAAACTTTTGCTTTTGAAAAGCAATCAACAATTGAGAGGGAACTACGCATTTGATTTGATCCGGGAATGTGTGTGAGCAGTACGTACATACTATACGTATATTGTTGTATAAATAATTTATGCAACCCCAACGCACAATGCCAGTAGAAAGGCGGAAATGGGGTGGCCTTTTGTGGCCCTCCCTTTCTGGGGTAGTTCAAGTTGGAACATTTTTTGAATGAGAGATGAGGCAGGAAGGAAGAAAGGAAGAAAGGAAGGCAGGATAGGACAGTGGATACCATACAGTACCAGAAATCTGTTGCGTAGTCCCCGGCTACTGCTCCCTTGTGGAATTGCGTCGCTTGGGATTCTCACGCTGGATTTTCTTCCTTGTCCTTGTCCTTGCCCTTGTCCTTGTTCTTGTCGTTGTCGCTGTCCTTGTTGGGTTTTTTTTTGATTTGGGTTGCGCCTTTGTGGGCATAATTATGCTTTGCTCTGGTCTGGTCTGCCCCTCGCAAAACCCAAATGCATTCTCATTCAAATCCATTTGCAGTGCAACATTCCATCATATCGCATTTCCGCTTAATTGTCTTCGATTGTAGCCGAATGGTAATAAGATCGAATGGATCTGGAGGGAGGTACTATAGATGATCGCGTCTTAACCAAAAATCAAAGCTCTCTCTCTCGCGCGGGACAGCAGCTGTTGTGTCTGCTTTATTTTTGCCGAGTTTATGCGAAAACGCTCGAAAACGCATAAACATATCAAATTACGATCGCATTTTGTAAAAACCGGAAGTTTTTAAATCTCAGCAGTAGCCCCAAAGGGAAAGGAGAAGAGAAGAGGAGACCCGAAAACAAAAGCCAAGACAAGATCATCGGGCGGCATTTTCTCTTTACTTTTCTCAGTCTTATTTCTTTTAATTCCCAAAAACCAAATCTTCATAAATTTCGACATTTTTTCTTAATGATGATGCACTGCAGCCTCCGCAGTCTCCGCAGAAGCATCAACCTCTCCCACTCCGCCAATGCCCTTGAGTGGTCCCACACATACACAAACACACGAGAAACAAAAAGGATCTCTTCGCGGCGATCTTGAACTTTTCTCAGCTCCATCTGCATACTCGTACCCATTTCGATCGCTCGCTTGATTTGCTCTCAAGTTAGTGCAAATACAATTTCTGTTACATTTTTGTCGAGTTGGGGCTTTGTTTTTGTTGAATAAACACAGAGGCACTGGCGATACAGGCAATCGAGGCGGCCGCACAGCAAACAGCAAGATCAGCATCGTCCAGATCGAAGATTGCAGATTGCAGCCGCCGAGGGTCTCCGTAGGAGGGGGGAGGGGGAAAAACTGCCAGGCCAGGGCAGGCCAGGCATGGGTCAAGTTCATTGACGCCCTCGTTGCCCGATGGCAGGAATGGGCGACGACGACTGATCGCTCTCGAAATGATCGATCAGCGCTCATTGGAGCAGAGAACTAGCGGATAGATGAGGCTATCTATTGGGATGGCACAGAAACTGATCCTCCAAAGCAGTGACAAGAATATAGAATACCCACAACTAATCTTTAAAGACGCAAGAAAGGTCTTTGTCAGAGTTTCTCTCTTGTGATGCTCCATCTTCCAATGAGCCCTCTTCTCTAACTTCCTGAACTTCAGACCTAATCTTGAATGAGAATAGCTAACATAGAGATTATCGCGATCCTTAATCGATCGTTAATTGAATGAATAGGAAACCCATTTAGGTTATGGGGGATCAAGGCTATACAGTTCAAGATACATCCCTTTAATAGCAGTATAATAATTAATCTAGATTAAATGGTACATCAATCCAAAATGAAATCATTCATCTGAAACCATCTAATTCATGTTAATATCTCTAGCTGATCTTGCTAAAATGTAGTCCCAATCCTCAACGGATGAAGTCTTCAGTCTCTACCTAATCATGGTGGAAATCCCCCACTGATCTTGCTCATTTTCAGCCTGAAACGATCAGCGATCTTGGCCAAGACCCCCCTCCTTTGAAGTTCAAGCTTATCCCGCTGCTTACAATGCAAATCCATCATGCTTGGCTGCTTCATTGCCGAACTACTGTAAGATTTCGCGCTTCGATCAGCTGCTCATAAGCATAAGTGATCATGCCAAATTTGCACACCATCCAAAACCCAGCCCGAGGAGGGATCTAACAACTCCATCGTCCGCCTGCCTCGTCTCCGTCTCCGCCTCGCACGTCTCGTCTCCTGGCTGGAACAAACAAGATCGCAAATTGCAGCAGATCGATCAGAAATACTTTCACCCTGCTTATGGGCCTGTCGGATCGGCAATTCACTCTTGCGCAAGAAGATTGTAAAGAAGAGATTTTGCAATCTCTAGGATGTTTGTTCCTGGGTACGTTTTACGGTTGCTCCTTTTGTCTTTTGGGCTGAGCCGCAAGCAAATTTGTTTTCGGCTCGAGATCGATCATTTTTGGGTCCATTGCACTCATAATAAATCACAAGGATTGCGTCCTGGCAGGATGTCCAGGACCAGTGTCCTTTTGTCTGCCTCTCCGACAGAGAGCGGCTTTTGTTTTCTTCGCTTCTCGTTTTCTTTCATTTCTGTATCTTGTCGGATGTTTGCATTTGGAAATGCAAAATATGAAGACGAAGGCGAAAACAGGAGGCATGAAGAAATGCAGTACGGATACGATCGTTTGGCGATATGCAAACATCTGCCTTGGCCCGGTTTACTCGCTTCTGACCAATCCCAAAAAAAATCCCAAAAAGGTAGCACAACTGTACCCCCACAGCCAGCTCTCGGTTAAGGCTCATTCTTCATCGATTTGCTACGTGCCCCGATCAGGGCCAGTGCCAGTGCCAGCTACCAGGAATCCCTCAGTAAGCCAACGCTGCGCAGGATCATAGAGAGGAACCAATCATTCCACACCTGTTATTTGGGACACTACGTGTGTGCCTCCGCGATGGGGTTTCGGTCCTGTTGATGGGAAAAAAAGGTTTCAGCGAAACCTGTTCGGTCCGTCTAATGCGGCACATTAATTCAATAGGCCACAGTGCAGGGGCTCAGACGGATTTTCGAGTTTCGGGAGGGATCGTTCATGCATGTAGATCACCGCAACAGATCAAAATAAATATGGAAACTCATCCTCAGGTACAGGTAGAAGTCCTTGTGTCTGTTGCTTGTCTGCCGGATTAGAGTTAGAAAGAGGATCGGTTCGATTTCAACAACAGCCTACGACAAGGATTTCTCGCTCTCTGTCTCTCCATCTCTCTGGAAACCCCTTACAGTGTTCATTCAAGCGGAAGTAACAGCTGCGTCTTGGATCCAAGCCATGTAAGGAGAATACTTGGCAATTATCGATGCAGCTGTAAGAGTCCCCAAAAAGCCGTATCGAAAAACAAAAACAAAAAATATCCCATCGAAAGCTTCGCTCCCACACAAAAAGCTCTCCGCTGCACTCTGCCGTCCTGTCTTCTGCTCTGCAATGCAGCGCAGGCTCTGCTTCCCAGGGGACTCTTCTCTGCTGGCTTTTGTACACTCAAAGAAATCAGAATCAAGATTGACTGAAGCTTAAAATAATTGACCATAATTACGAGTAATAATTAAAACATTTATTATAGTAGATATATTTATTTGGAACAGAAAAATTAAGATATAAACGAGCAATATTTGTTGCTGAGCTCCCAAAAATGTTTCTTCTCTGAGTGTACACTCTTTCCAGATGCAATGCATCTCGTCGCTCTTCTTCTTTTGCTGTTGGCTGGCTCTTCTTCTCGTTTCGGCTGCTGTCGTTGCTGTCGTTGTCGCACCTGTCGCACAATTTATTTTGCGTCCAAGAAGTAAAAAAGCCCAAAAAAGCAAAGCAAAAACCACCAAAAAAATACAAGAAAGGCCACTATATAAAAAAAACAGTTGCTTGATGTGCAACGCATATCCGTTTGTCTTTAGCTTCCTTTTCGTATAAAAAAAAGAAGCAGCTGCCATTCGAAAACATCAAGATATTTTAACGTACAGCAGATTCTGCAGCAGCAGCCGCCGAAGCAAAAGTTTATCTCTTCTCCAGCAGCGTCTCTCTCCCAGTCAGACAGCGACTCCTCTCTCTCTTTCGCTGCTTGTAATTTGCAATCGTTCACATGCTGTTCTTGTCTGTCTTTATTTGCTCTGATACACGAGACGCGCTCTCTGCGGTCATAAAGTTTATCTGTTCCATCCGCTCTGCCCCCGCTCAGGCATTGAATGGCCAGAGAGGGCAACGGGGGGAAGGAACAAAAATTGCCCAAAAAGTGTACAGCAAAAATGCTCTCCTTTGATGAGAAACAAAAGGTTCACAGGCGCGTCTCGGGGATCGATCTTGGGTTGTAGATCAATGTCACATTTATGTTTTGATTTCAGATTTATAACTTTATTAAAAATATTTATATGAATGCAATGCATGCAACAATACGTACGGGTATAACCCATGTTATTGACACATTTGAGTTACAGCTAACGAGGGGAGGCTGCTGATAATGGAAAGGAATATTCACACAGAGTATAGATTACAGCTAAAGAAAAATAACTTTAATCCACCCCTAATGATCCTTTGGACTTAAGAATCCATTTATGAACGGATAAGACAGAGAGTAGTTACATATGTAGATACATTGAACATATATATGTATATAATGCATTTTAAAATAATACAGTGTTCCAATTTTGGTCCTATATGTACCTAAATTGACCTATAAGCTGCTACTAAAGCCATGATTTATTCCGACTACAAGCAGCAAGAGAACATTGTAATCAAACCTTCATTTAGGTTTACTTTTGGTAGGACTAGTTCTATTTATTTGCGGAACTAAGCGATACAAAAACAACACCCTACACTAATTCCCACTCCATCAAAAGATACTGAGTGATGATACACATGATTCCTCCTTTTTCTTGCGACCCATACTTAACCTTAACCCCCCTGGTCGTGGTGCATTCAGGGTGCATGGCTAATAAATTGCTTAGAAAACATAAACAAATTACAACAAATTAATAAAGCTGTTCCACGGTTACGTAATGGCCCTGAAGGGTAAATGTAATGGCAACACCAAGTGCAGAAAGGGAGGGATGGTTGGGTGAACGGTGGCATGTAAACGATAATGTAATAGGGCAACCCGAACGAATTCCAGTCGAATTCCAATATTCTTACGAATGGATCTCCCTTTTGGCAGGCACTCGTCAGGGTCGGGTCCAGGCTTCGGGAGGAATATGGGTGTGAAGACATTCGGCGAGATTAGACAATTTGGTATGGTTCGTTAGAAGGTTTGCGCTTGCTTGGCTTTGGCTCTGGCCAAAGCGGAAAAAAAATCAAAACATAATTTCCAACGCTTCCAAGGAGGAGGGTAGGACAGGGCAGGGCAGGGCAGTCCAGGCGCAACAACAGAAGCAGTAGAGTCTTTGTACCGTTACCGGTTCTCAAAGACGGATCGGAACGGTGGTAAACTAGTTTCGCCGCTGGATGCTTAACCTTCGGTGCCTGCCGCAGCCTCAGCATCTACTACCTCAGGCCCCTGCTCAAAGACCAGACAATAACATTCATTAGAAAGGAGAGAAACAGAGAAAGAGCGAGAAAGACAGAGAGAAGCACAGAAGGAGAATGAGAATATGCGTAACGCGTCGCAAGGATCACAAAAGATCTTTAAGTAGGTACAGCTGCGTCTTAAACTTTAAGCTTGATCAGGCAGGGGTGTGTGTGTGCTGCCAGAAGGAGTATTCAATTGGCAGCTGTTATCCTGCGGCGCATCCTTTGTAATTAACAAAACAGTGAGAACTCAACAGAGAGAGAGAAAGAAGGTAAGAGTGGCTGCCTCAGGCACGGGCTAAACCCATTAAAAGTCTCCACGAACTTCGGCCTGGCCTGCTGTGTTGTACAGTTGCCCTCAGGAACAGACAGTCACAGTCGGACGCCACTCGTCGTCTCAACCTGTCTCTGTTCGGGCATCACCTGCCATCGCCGTCGTCATCGCCAACTGTCTGTTGGTCTGTTAATGTGTTTAATGATGCCTCTGCTATGCTAAATTGAGGACCGGCCCCCGACTCCGATTCCGTCTTGATGTCTGTCCGCACACATGTCTCGTGCTGCATCGATTGTCCTGATGCGATATGCGGGTCGCGTCTTGCACCTCCGATCTCTCTAGCCACGCGCCCCAACTTTCCTTGCGACACTCCACGATCCACGAACCAGGGCCCTGCGCACCTGCTCAGTCGACTCTGCCGATACAAAATGTGGGCCGCCCTAATGGAGTTGTCCCCGGGCCCAAGGTTCGCAACTTTTACCACAACCACAGCCAAGCTCTGGGCGATCATTAGTTGAGCCTGAACTCAACCGACTGGACAACATTTTTTCGAACTTAATATTTTATTTTAATTTTTGGCTGGCTTTTTTCGGTGCTTTTGTGGATATTTTGGTCATTTGAGAAGGATACAAAAGATAACGTTTTTGGAGAATCTTGCTTTGCGCTTGGGAAGACTCTAAAGTGGAATTGGAACTTAATTAAAAGTAGATCTTTACTCAAAACAATTTAAGGGAATTTCTACATACGAAAGGACGAAAATCTGTGGCATGCACCTTTTTGAAGATACGAGAAAACCGAAAACGCAGAATCATAGAAAATGACAATATCTACCAGAGTGAACAAATGAAATTGTATTGGCTAGGCTACCCGTTCCACGCGCCTACTCATTGTCTCTCTCACACATTCACATAGATAGGTATAGCAACACCTGACTGAGCATTCACTGAGAATAAATGTAGATCTGCGGCCCTTGCAACGTTCCCAGAAAGCTCTATATCCAAATCGAAATATTTATTGACCTTCTATAACCATCATCTCGTGCTACGTTAATCCTGAATATTTTCTTCCAAAATGTATGACTATAAATACTCCAAACCCTTTGTATGCTAAGAGAAATTTGTAGCTTACGCTTCGATATTATAAAATGATATGACATCTCCATCCCTATCTGAATCTCATCCTCCCAACCAAAATTCAAACTCCTGTTTTTCCACAGCCTTCCACTCATTCCACTCTATTCCAGAACCTTTCTCTTGGAATACAGTTTCCAATTTCCACTGGCCTACGTGCGGCCCTGAGAGGGTATTATACGCTTCGGCGCATGCGCATTCGGAGAGAGAGAAGCAAAAAAAAAGAAACCCCTATATATGCAGCTATAGCGAAAGATCGAGTCGCTCTCTGTCGCTTTGTCGCTTTGCAGCTGAAGTTGTAGCTGCAGCCGCTGCCTGTTCTCTGCTTGTGTTCGCCTGTGTAGCTGTCGCTGTCGCTTTCGGCAGGAGTTGTTTTGTGTGTGTGTTTGTGGCTGCGGCTTACGAGCCAAGTCGCCGTCGCGGACGAATCAATTGCGCGCAAACCATCGACGGCAACGGTTCTTGTCGTTCCGCAGTGACCAAGTTCTGAAGTTCTGTTATTTCTGTGTGTTCCTGGAGGAGAAGATTTCTGCTCCGGGCACAAGTCAAAAATCGTTGTTTTCAAATTTTTGTAAAAATGTTTTAAAAGTTTACGCCAAAGCAAAGCGATTCGTGTGGTAAGACACTGTTAAATGTTGTGTTTGTGCCGCGTCTTTCTATATTTTATAACTGTAGAACAGAACCGTTAGAACAAAGTGCCCTTTCGCCCTCCTCCAAAAAAAAGGGAAAAATCTCTAATCTGTGTAAAAGTGCCAAGCCAAGAGACAAGACAACTAAAAAGAGTAAAGCAAAAGAGAGAGATCTAAGAATGTGCCAAAAACAACAATTTGAGTGCTTAGCGCTCTGGGTGCGCCGGCGTGGTGATGATGATCTTGAACTCGGCTCAACTCCCCAGTGCGCAGGCCAGCCTAACGGTGCATCGGCAAGTGCAGTTGCTTTTACAGAGAGTGAGAGGGGGGAGGAGCGAGAGAGAAGGATGGCAAAGGCAGCGCCATTGCATTTCTTTTGATTGCTTGTGTATCATCTTTGGGGATCTCTCTCCTCCGCCTCCACTGCCTCCACCGCCTTCGCTTTGGCGCAAAAAAAAAACATTTTTCGTCGCCGCCGAAATGGTTTTTCGCTCATTTTTTGGCGCTGGAACTCTGAAGATCGCGCACTGATGGCTGATGCGCTCTGCCGTTGCCGAGTGCACTCCCAAAAGGTAATCCTATGCTTGAGTTATAAAAGTGCCGTTAGCTTTTTTATGTTTAACCGTTTGGCGTTTTGGGTGCAGCCTAATGAACAGAAGATTCTCCTGTCTCCGATGAGAAGTCTCCAAAAGACACACACAAACTCACACACAACACATACACTAAAATAATTACAGCTAATGTCCAAAGTGCAATTGGAGAGAACTTATATTGGAAAGAAGAATGATGTATTTAGATGAGATTATGCAATGGACCACTCTCACTCTTTTTTGGCCATTCCGCACCTTGGAGCTTGGTTGCAAGTGACGTAACGAATCAATATTGCAGACAGTTTGCAGAAAAAGAAGAAAAACGTGAAAGACCATTACGACGCAAAAGATGACATTGTTGCTGCAAACGTTTCTGTGCGCTGTGCAGTCCCCCCAACGAAGCATGGGAGACCGTTGTCGGCTTTTGATTTATTTACATGTGCTTTTCGGAGGAGAGCACAAAGAGAAACATTTCTTTGTCTCGCTCAAACAAACACTCTGACTCATGCTTCCCCGTTCCTGCTTGGTCTCCAAGTCTCTCCCTCTCTGTCTCTCTCTCTCTGGCATACGGTAGCTTCAAGAAGTAACGGAAAAACAGCAAAAGCAGCGTCATCCTTCTCCTCCATCTCCATCTCCACCTCCATCATCACGTGTCGCCCAGCTCTCTTTCCACTTATTTTGCGCTGCCATGCCGCCATGTCAGCGCCTTCATTATAATAATTTTTATTGCTTTTGCATAAATCAAAAATCATTAAACATAAAAAAAATGAAATCGTAAAAAGATGAAGAACAAAAAAAGAATGAGAAAAAAGTTCACAAAACGCACCTTTTTGGATGTCTGCACTAATTTCACATAATGCTGTTGTTGCTCTCTGATCCCTCTTTTCTTTCTGCTCTTTTTTTGCCTTGCATTTCCGTTACTGTTGCTTTTGCAGAAGAAAGGGTGTGGGAGGGAGGAGAGGGGAGAGGAGAGCGCAGCCATGTCTGCGGTTTGCATACAAATTCATTAGTGACGGCTGCCTGCCAATTCCCGCTCCTGCTCCCGCTCTCCATTCTCTGGCAGTCTCCAGCGTTGCCTCCCACACAGCCATTTCTGGGAATTTTACTGCACCTTTCCAGCAGAGGAGGGAGGCTGGAAAGCTCAGCAAGGAAGAGGAACTCACACGGCGCTCTGACTGACCCTCTCTCTCTCTCTCTCTCTCTGTCTGCAACTGTTTCATTGGAAATATGCTCAAGCTTTTGGCGACTTTCTTTTTGTTGCATTTGTACTGTTACAATCGTTTGGAAAAGCTCCGCAATATAACTATAAGATAAGGAAGATGGCGAAGGGGAAAGAGAATACAGAATGTGAAATAAACCGATTTTAGGAAATGTATCAAATAGTTCAAATTTGTATTCAATGTTGAACACAATTCCCCAGCCGAAATTCTACGATAATTTTGCTGATAAAGCTTTTAAAGCAATTATCGCATATCCATATCAAAACTGTCTCCATCTTTGATTTATTACAGAAACTTATTTCCCATAGATTCCACCATAGCCTCTATACCTCCCCTCCCTGCCCTTAGCAACACAACGTCTCCCACATAAATCTCAAAACGAAACGAAACGCAGCTTTTTGTACCACTTTCGACTTCTACGAAAACAGAAACACACACACACACACACACACACACAAAATGAGCTTCAAATTGTTTCTTTTTCTTCTCCTCATCTTTTTCGGTGGTGGTTGTTGTTGTTGGAATGATTACTGTAACCAAAAATGTGACCCGATACTCCATCCCGATACCCTTCCCTCACCCTTGTACACCCCCTCTGCCCACCTCTGTCCTCTTATGACAATTTGGTCACTAATTTTAGGGGCACTCTGCTCTGAATCCCTGGATCTCTGCGGATCTTTCGGCCTGAACCAAATACAGTTGTCGGTAAAATTTTATTGATCTTTTTTCTGCACAAAAATATAAAATTGTTTCATGGTCGATTGTTGTTGCTGTTTCGTTTTCTGCTGCTGCTGTCGACGAAATCGAATTCAAAACGCGTGCTTGTGTGTGTGTATGTGTGTGTGAAGTGGAGCTGTAGCTTGGAGTTGTAGCAGATCCCAGCCAAAAGATCCCTGAAGAGGGACGCCAAGACTCCAGACGATAACAACAACAACAACAGTAAATACTTGGTTTAGGCAGTGGCCCCGAAATAGCCACTGTCCATAGAGGGGAGGAGAGGAGGGGAGAGCAGGGCCCATGGGTCCCAAAAGGGCAGCCCGACAAAATATTTTTATCTTGATATAAATACCCTTTCCATTCGGGTGGGGGGCATTACAATGTGATAGAGAGCGAACATATTGGATTCCAATCAAAAATCAGGCCGATCCTTGTTCGAAATAAAACTCTTAAAGTGGAGATTTTAGAGAATTGTTTATTTGAATAGTAAATAAACTTTGAGGGCATATAGAATTCGGTGTTTGGTTTAGTTTTGTGGCTGCATTTTTGTTGATTCTCCTGTTCTAAATACGCCAAAAGCTGCTTTTGGGGCATAAATATATGTCTTTAGTGGCGGTGTGGCATGTCTGGTTGCGTTTTTCGGAACTTGGTAAATGGGGCAAAAGGCAGGCCCAGGCCGGCAGTCGGCAGACGAATATCTTTTGGTGGAGTCTGGGCCAGAATTCATGGAATTAGTTAACGATTAATGATTGGATATTGATTTCGGTTTTGCGACTCTCTCTCTCACTCTCTGAAGTTTGCTTTGAAATATCTCTCGCTCTCTCTTCACATATCCCGCTCCGCTTTTACTGCTCATTAATTTCTTTTAACTATCCGGAGACATTAAAAAAAAAAGTAAGCCTGGAAGAGGCGCAAATTAGGTTCCTGCTGACGCAGCGTCTTCCTTGTGGCACATCTTTCTCCGCTCAGGCATTTTTACATAGTTTTAGTTTTCGCGTTGATGCTTGTCTTGGCCGCGCTGTCAGCTTTCTTTTTGAGAGATTCTCTTCCTTATAGCGTTGCTAACTGCTTTACGATCTGAACGGACATAAAAGTCCGAATACGCATGGAAGGCCAGACAGCATCTCTCGGCTCTTCGTTCAGGTAGTACATATATTCTTTGCCAGTTTGTGTTTTTTCTTTTTTTTTTAATTTCGTTTCCCGCTTCTGGGAAACTTAATTTTGTGTGGATGCTCCTTGCCGCCATATCAAATTGGCGCTATCGAATACCTAACACGGACCATCCACTCAAACACACATACAAACATTCTTTTCTGTCTCTATATATATATATATAATTGAGAATATATATGTATACATAGGTGTAGACAATGCCCCACATAAAACTATGAAGCTTAAAATCTGCTTAGCTCTTTACATTTTTTGTTTCTGCGAAATTTGAGGCTTAAATTCTTCAACAAGATTCCAGATTCTACATTTGGAGCATCCCCCTCCCCCTCAGACATTTGGGTACACATTTGCGTAGAAAAAACTATTTTAATTTGTGTGAGAACTCGGCTTCATTGGTTTTTGAGCAGGGTATGGGGCAGGGTGGGTGAGGGTAGGGTAGGGGTCTTAAGATGCCGCATATTTAACGATAATCATTAGCCATCCTCAGTGGCTCCTTGGCAACAAGCGGTTCGGGCTCTTTCGCCTCAGATTGTGCGCCAATGAAGTAATTGAGCTGTTGGCCTGGCCTGTCCGTCCGTCCGTTGGTCTGTCTTCCTGCCTGCTTGACTTCTTGGCCACTAACGAGATTACAGCACGTTTTCAAACTATTTGGGCAATTAAAAGTGGCAACGTAATGGCATAAGGTAGTTAGCGGATTACTCGAACACTTTGTAGAAAGCAGCACAGTAAAAGATGCATTTCCGATGTAGAATTTAACTATGCAAATATAAAACAAATTGGGCTTCTTGAAGTCTCGTTCCAAATTCAAACTGGTTTAAAGTATAGTCCAGAATGGGTATAAATCATTCCAAAAGTTTTACCACAGAAATCCAATCACTTAACAGATCGGTCTTGGAAATGATCTTCTTAATAAATTTAAATGTATTTTTTGCAGCAGCTACAATTAAAGTGGTGCGAGTGTGCGAGTACTCCCCAATCAAAAATGTTTTCCCATTGTATGCTGCACTTAACCACACTTCCCCAGAGAGACCGTTCGAAATAAATTTGTGTAATTTCTGGCCATCTTCACCTGCAGATTGGCGATGGGAGACTGGAGAGACTGTGGCGAGGAGTGTGGAGTATGACGGAGGGGCAATCAATTGGAGAACTTGAAGTAAGAAGAACTGAAACCCCAATAAACGATGCGCTGATGGCCGACCATTTGGTTTGATGATTGCAGCCACGGCCCATATTATGCCATAACAATATCAAAGCCAAAGCCAAATGAGTGGTCGTCAGACGGGTACACAAGGCAGTACTATATAGTATACAAGTCTATATGGGGGTTGTCGGCCAGAATGGTTTTCTGAGCATTGCAGGAGACTCCACGGACGGACACGGAAGACACACATAACCTGTGTGGGGTTTTCTCTCTTTGGTGCGCCACCAACTCATATTAAAACACCGTTATGCATATCACAGGAGAAAGGAGAGCGAAGAGGGAGCGGGTACAAGAGATCCCCAATCCCCACATATCGAATGGAGATTGAGATTGGCGTGGCCATGGCGTAACCCTTTAATTATGCCACATACACAATAGAAAGAGAAAGAGCGAGAGAGATCGTTCCCCTCGACGTCAACGCCTTTCGAATGGCACTCTTTTTTCTCTGTGGGGATCTGTGGGTACCTGCTGCTGCTGCACTCCACTCCTCTAATGCTACTTTCTAAAAAAACTGTCCAGGAATATAAATTGCAGCCACGTTTCGTTCTTGGTTGCCTCCCAAAGTGTGTGGCAGGCTGTCGCTTGGCAACAAAACAAAAGTAACAAATTCTAGCCAAATGCACTCAGCCTCTCTCGGCTTGGGCTCTGCATCTTAATTGCATTTCGATTACGTTTGCATTGGACCAACACCAAAACGTAGAAAAAACCAAATAAGAAGAAATTGTTAGTTGTTCGGAAGCAGAAATATGGAATACCCTTGCAGAATGTAGACGCCTGGAGGTGGGTTTGAGTGTAGAATCAGATACAACCGATTTATGAAGATCGAAGGAAGAATCAGACTAAAGGAAGTTTATATTCCTTCCAATGGAATTTTCATATATGGTCGCACCGTTCTTGTGACAATCGGAGTACCCTCTGGCATAGGGTATAGAAATCACAAAAAGCATAAAAGCAAATCAAATCAAAAATGCTCAGGCGTCAGTATGTTAGCAACAAGTTGCCAGCAACATGCTGGAGCCTCCACCAGGCCACCAGCAGCAGGCAGCAGCAGCAGAGGAGCAGCCAGAAGGCAGCCCCACCATCAGCCAGCAGACGAGGCGACTGCAGGCAGGAGGAGGAGGGAGGCTGGAAAATAGACAACAGATGAGACAGTCAGGCACGGCCCAAGCTTCAGCTGTGGAACGCCTTTTATGTGCTATGCTACGGGATGATGGGTTGGCCAAAAGGAAACTGGTTTTAAGCCAAGGCAAAGCCAAAGGCGAAGGCGAAGGAAGGCTCTGATGATGCTGAGGCTATGAGGCTAGAAATTGTAACAGCCACGCGAGAGAGCTTCTCAGGCAGGCAGCAGAGACCTTTCTACAAAATGTCTGGTCTGGTCTGGTGCTGTGGTGCCTGGTCTCTGGTCCCCAAATGGTCTGCTGGTCCTAGGCACTGGCCATTTAATACAGTTATTCTCTGTTCTGTATTGCGCTCGATCTGTGGGCAAACAGGGCAACAAGTACATCAGGCAGGCAATACAACAATAGGAAATGCAAACTGTTTTTGGCTGAAAGTCATGGACATGAGACCATACCCGTTCACTTATTCCCCTCGGCCTCCACTCCATCCATAGTCGTGGGCACTGCTCTCTCCTCTGTTCGCTCTGCTCTGCTCTCTCTCTCTGTCGATGCTTCAGTGCCTGGATCTGGCTCTACCTATGCCTTGGCAGTCATTAAAAATGATTCTACTCAAACTAGAACAGACCAGCAGCAGGCGAAGGAAAAGGCCGTGCGAGGAGGAGAGCAGTGTGGACCCGGGCCATCATAAATGCTCCAGGAGAAAGGCCAACAGACCGCACTGCGAATGCCCTTAATGAGCATTACATAGTTTATGGACTGATAGCAAGGTGATAAATTGCAGAAAAAATAGTGGGAAAGCCAGACAGAGAGAAAGAGAGAGATAGAGATGATTATCGTAGACAAACGAAAGAGACGGAGTGTTCTCTTAAAATGAATGTAGACACTGGTAGAAAAATTAACATATGTAACTGTCTAACAGTATTTATAGAATTCATTGGCTGTGTACACTCTGTTAAAGCTTGGGTCGTAGGTGTGTACACACTGGCTCAAAAAATGCACGAATTTTGAGGTTCTTTGAACCCAAAAATTCAATGCCATTTCAGTCTCGATTTAAAGGAAATATTTTCTTCAAAATAAAATGCAGAAAAAGAAGTGCCAAAAACTAGTTGAAAAATACCCTCTACTCCGAACTCTGCCTTCCCTCTCTCTATCATTTCGTAGACTCTGCCGCGACTTTATTCCTTTGGGGTTTATTATGTCGGATCTCGAGAAGGCGATATCGAAGTGTGTTATTGCCAGGCCTGGCCTGCCTTGTCAGCTGTTGGCTTAAGCAAATATTATTACATGATACTGTACACCACACCACACACCACACAGCGCCACTCGGGCCTCTCTGCTCCACTTCAGACTCAGACTTTGGATGCGATCCGATCCGATACGCTCCACCCCTTTCTCGAATCTCCATTCCATTCCTGGGCAGCTTTTTCAATGAATTATTAGTTATTTGAAATTTATGTGCCGTTCTTGTTTCTTTTTTTTCCCCTACCCTACCCTACCCTACCCACTCTTTTATGGTTCTTTTCTTTTTATCGCTCGTCTATTTGCGTTTCCGCTTTCCGTTCGTGTTGGGGCTCTCGGGAACGATGCGACGGCTGCTTTTCAATTCCTTTCATTTGCTCAATGAGAAGCCCCGTCCCGTCCGAATGTCTTGTAGCCCCACGGAGCCTCTCTTCATGTCGTTGGGGGCGTATTTGCCTAAACAAAATAAATAATAAATATGAATTTATTGCAGAGTTGTTCGTTTTTCGGTTGCCCAGTGAGTGTGTGGTGTGTCATAGGAAAGAGAACATTAAAAACTCCTCTAATGCCGTTGTAGCCCCCGCAGCGATCAAATAAACAAATACGATTCCCCCTTCAATATTATGATTATTTTCTGCGCGGCTTCTTTCGGTAAGATAAGGCCCCGGTACCCCACTCTTGAAGAAATTGAGAGCCGCCAAGAAGCGGCCAGACCAGAGAGGAGGCATGGTCAACTCTGGTCATGGATTTTCACGAATTTCAGTGTGATTCGACGAGAGATTTTTCTGCTGCTATGGCAATTCTTCCGCTCGCTCGGGGATCATCATCTCAGTGCCGCCAGGGGTTTTGTTTCTACGAATTTGTCACGCTTTGGATTTCAGATTTTGTTGATGTTGGCCAACAGCAGCGTATAGTATATGTATGAATATGTAGACATAGACATATATGTAGATATGTATGTATGTATCCCAGATATGCATCTGTATGTATTGTAGTGCTTTCCCTTGTTCTGAAATGATTTGAGGCGTAAGTAAATGGTATTTAACGCTTGATTTTGCCAAGAGTTTAATTTTACCTGATCCGCCGCCTGATCCTATACGATCCGATCCGATCCAACTCCTCTGCCGCTGCCTCTGCTGCTCCTGTTCCTACTTCTGCCCAGGAGGATCCTTTTTGCGACTATTGTTGGGCATTTTTTTGTGTTGTTTTTGTTGCTTTGCTTTGGTCTCCGCCCGCACAAAGGACACGACACAGAGACATGTGAGAGCCATCCATTCAAGTAGGGGCGGAAATTTAATCTGAAATGCAGTTTTTTTTTCTGCCATTGAAATATGAGATTTTTGGGGCATCTCAAAGATGTTCTTTGTTTGTCGTTTACGTTTACCTACCTGTTGAAATGCTCTGGATTTTTTTTGGGCGGGAATTTAATTTTCATAAAGATTTTTCATGTACTGTTGAAACTCTATATTCCTCTGCTTTTTATTTTATATACATATGTACGTATCCTGTAGGACTCGAAATACTATATAGATTGCCCGTAGGACGGGAAGGTGTCAACGTTTTACATTTTGAGCAAACATTGCACTTGTCCCGGCCTATGGGCGGTTTGTCATGCACATCGATCGTAGAAACAAGACAAATATAAAATATAAAAATTAATAAATGGAAAAAAACTATTATTTTACTCAACAAGTATTTTCTTTAATTGCAGTTTTCCTTTACCCTGAATTAAAAGGATGGAAAGGTAAAAATCGGGTGAGCTAACCTTATGTATTGTATTCGAATAAAATGGAGTAGATAATAAAATCGGATGTTTAAAAAACGCGCGGGCTCTTTTGAATTCAGGCTGCCACATCTTAAAAATATGACTGACATCATAGGGCTGCCATCTGGGTGAAAAGCAGCAAAAAACTAGCAGATATGTGCGCGTGATGGAATTGAAATAAGTTATTAAAGTGTGTTTTTAAACGTTACCTAGTGTTAAAATCAACGAAAGCTTCAGATAAAATTGAACAAACAATATTCGAAGAGATTTGTTCATAATTTAAACAAAAAACACCGGTAAAAATTAATGTTTCGTTGAGTATTGCGACAGTCACGACACGCTGGCATCCCTACTACTCGTTCGACTTTGCCTTGTGATTGTGTGTGTATGTGGGAGTGTGTGCGTCTTATTTCTCTCTTTCATTAATTTTCTCCATAAAATAAAAATAAATATAAAAAATAGTCTTTTGGCAACGAGTTGTGACGATGATATCGATAGTACTATCGATGTTTGCAGCTCTACCATTTTATTCATAAAATATAAAAACAAATTCACTTAAAAAAATATTCTCGTTGCGACTGGTTGTGTGTGAGAGAGCGGTAGGCAGCATAAAGAGCGACAGTTACGGATAGAGAGAGAGAGGGAGAGAGCAAGAGAGCGTGAGACCGGACCAGAGCGTCGGTTTTTATTTTGTTTGCTTCCTTCCTCCCCTCTAACCGCTGTTGCAGCCAACGTTTGCGCAGCCATTCCTTAATTAATTTATTTACGTTCATATTGATTTTTTAAAGTAACAACAATTTGAATATATTATAGAGAGAGGTAAGAGCGCGCGCTTGCACACACACACTCGTATCGCACATAAAAATAAATATATAGGAAAATAGTTCGAGGTTCGAGGTGAGTACAAATCTATAAAAATAAATTAAGAAGAAATATAATTAAAACGTAAACAGTGCGGTGCGAGGAATGTTGGCCCGGCTCATTAAGTATTTATTATTTATTATAATCGCAGTTTTTTTTTGTCTATTTTACTTTGCGTTTCTTTGTCTTTTATATTTTTCCGTAATTTGTACATTTAAAGTTTTTTCATTTTTGTATACAAAAAATTCAATTTAATTGGACTGGCTTTGCAGTTGAAAAACAAAGTCGGCGTCGGCGTCGCCGTCAGCAGCATTTCCGTTGAATTTTTCTTGTTTTTTTTTGTGTTTGATATTTTTTTACGGTATTCATTTTATTTATTCGTTTTTATTGCTGTTGTTGCGTCTGCGGTCTCTGCTGCTAGTGCTGCTACTGCGCTGTTGATAGTGCTGCCACTGCGCTGCCGCCGTTTTCGTTATCATATAAAGGTTATTATTTTTTTTTTATTTGACTGTACTTTTTTTTAGTTATTTAGTTTTTTTTTGTTAGTTTACCCTTCAAATTTACCGTACCGTAAAAAGGATGTAAAGTCAACATATTTGGAAAATAATATCAGGACAAAAGTATATGGATGTACATATGTGCATACATACATATATTGAAAAATGATTGGCATGATTCCTATTCTACTTCTCTTTGATTATTTAGTGTTATATAACTAGTATTTTTCCACCAACAAAGTAGTCGGTTTTATTATCTAGTCGAAAAAAAAAGAAAAATAAATAAAATCTAAAATACATTTGTAAGTATTAATTGAAAATATTTAATTACAATTTATAGGAAAAAATACCGTGATTGCCATGTATATGGATCAGATGATGAACATTAAAATGGAAGAGCTAACTCAAATGCCAATGGATCACGTCTTGAAGCTACCAGCGCAAGCACCAAAGGGGCGTGGACGGCCTCGGGCCTCGTATGCCCAGACGGGGGAATTCGATGTTAACCTAATCCATGAGTTTCGCTCCCGGCCTGTCCTGTACGATCGCTCGTCCAAACGCTACAAAGACAAACCGTACGTGGCCCAACAATGGCAGCAGATCTCGCACAAGCTCGGCTACGATGGTGAGGAGGAGAGCTCCAATGATCGCTCCGGAGTGCGGAAAGAGTTTAATATCGGTTTGTTATTCCCTTAGTTTCCGTTCTGAAGGAGCGTATGCTGAACTTGCGAAACCGCTACAATATTGAGAAGCGTCGCATCGAGAGTGGTGGCCTGGGCGCACAGTACTCGCAATGGCCGCAGTTCGACAGCCTTCACTTCCTGGCCAATCACATCCGTAGCCGACGCAGCTTCAAGAACACGTCCAAGGCAGGCGATGAGACCTACGAGGCGGACGGCGCCATGAGTGACAGCAATGGGCAGATGACGAGCATCAAGGATGAGCTGGATGAGGATGAGTTTGATCACGATCAAACGATGCCAGTGACCACAGTGCTGACGTGAGTGCCAGAGTCCAATTCGAGACCGAGAGCCATTGTTCACCCAGTCTGCCTTCTTTTAGCATTCCGATCACTTCATCGGACGGCGGCAGCTCTCCGACAAGGAACAACGGACTGTTAATGAGTGGCAATAAAGACAAAAATGCCACCAATGGCAGGATCTATAGCTTACCTAGTCGCCAGCAGCAGCTTGTCATCAGTAAAGTCACCACGGCCGCCAAACGTCACGCTACCGAAGAGAGGGAAAACGGACAGGAGGAGGAGGAGCCACCAGCTAAGCGGAGAGCTGATGAGTCACGAACCTACCCCCCGACAGTGCCGCCTACCCCCACTGAGGTATCAGCATCCACGACTTCGAACGCGTATGCCAAGTTTCATGGCTTCGGCGAATTCATGGCCCACTCCCTCTGCGAGTTACCGCTACCTACTGCCATGCTTTTGGTGCAGAAGTTCACCCGCGATCTTGTTCAGAGCACTATCGGAAGTCAGAAGTCGGTTCCCGTTCCTAGGGAAGGGACCGATTGCAGTAATTCAGAAGTCGATGATTAGAATAAGAATTACTTTTTTTAAAAACACAGGTTGTAGAAAAACAGACACCGATATCCTTCGAAGACAAGTGCACAAATAAGCAGTGCTACTGTGTCCACTCCATAACACTTCCAAGAAACGCACTTGGGGGAGCCCTACTACTACTACTATTAATGTGCAAATCTGTTACTCTATTGATAAATATATATAAAATATATAGACTTTTATAAAACATTCGACGACAGTTGGTACTGGGAGCACTAATTCTGTCATTGATGGTAATGCTGGGCTCGCCTGTGGATACTCACTTTAAGAGAATGTTAACATGGGCGTAGATCTATATCCTATATATAAAAAAGGTCCTCTAAAGATGACAAAAGGAAAGTATTTTATGCAAGCGAGGCAAAGCAACAACGGCTTGAAAAACCATAAAGGGCGCGCACTATCGATATAACCATCGATTGTTTTTGCTGCTCTAACATTAACACGTTGTCCAGCACTGAGACGCCGCGTCAATTTACAGTTATTGCCAATTTTGTATTTCAAATTTGTGAAATTGACAAAAGTGCCAAAGAATAATATTCCAAAAAATTAATCATCCTAAAATAAGGAATATAATATTTTATATGCTTTAATTTATGCTGCATAAACTCTTCCACTTATAGCTTTTTGTAAAGGAGGATGTGAGCCAGTTTTACTCTTTCTTCCCAACCAAGAGGAGAAAGAATTTTAGGTAAGAAGTTCACTCTGGCTGCTGCCCACCTAATGCACCTGTGGAGCAGTTGCATACTTGAAGAAAGCTGTGGCACCTTCCCCAGACATAAATGTAGGATGTATGATTGATGTAATGCGCACTGCAACGCCTCGTCAACGCTGTTATTATCAGCGGAATTGGTATTAATGGAATGTGCATGCAAACTAGAAGATGGCATCGGGCATGGGAATGCCATGGGAAGAACAAACGGTGCGATCAGAACAACATATTCCCGAATGAAGTATGAGCAGTTCCCGGTGGACACTCCTCTATTTGGACACCCTGGGTGGTGGTGCCAAGGTGCTTGCACCTCGCCCCTGCCTTTGCCTCCAGGTGGCCGTCTAGTTTTGCACGTCTTTTTATTAATGTGTCTATATTTCTTAATTAAATTACAGCCTCTCCCATAGGTGCTATGCGCTTGTAATTACAGTGTTTATATGGCATTTGGACATTCTTCTTGGACCCCTGCTGCTGCTGCTACTCCGGCCGGTGCCTCTTATTGATATTGGGAAGCAGGCAGAAAGAGAGAGAGAAAAGAGTGGACTAGAGTGCAGTGCAGTTGGAGCATTAAAACGTCACCTGATGTAGGCCGTGCCCAGTGCTTATTTGTCGTTGTTTGAAAATACAAATTGCACTAGTCCCGGCCTGCAGAGAGTGTCGCACACAACGAGCTTTTCTTTTGGCATCAACGTTCAACTCAACTCTCCTCTCTCCCTCCCCCCCCACTCTCTTGGTCGCTCGCATTTTGCGTGCTGCTGTTCGTCAAAGTCAAGACCGTCTTCGCATCTCATGTCTGTCTCTGGCCCTGTAATTATATAATTTAATCAAATTACTTGCATATGTTGCCGAAAAAACAAAAAAGGAGGCCGGAGTAAGACTTGAGAAATCGCCAAATGCGGGGCAACATAAGTGGCAACAACAAAAATGAATGAGAAAATAAAAATAAATGCGCTCCTCGACGGCAGCTCCTTGGCCTCGAGTGGCGGCGGCACCCAAATGGTTTATAGCTGCACTTGGCCGGCATTTTTGACAGTGAAATGTGTATGTGTGTGTGTGTGTATGTGCGTGGCCAAAAGAAAGATATTTGCGTATTTTAACATTCATCATCATTACTCTTCCGCTGCGGTTGCAGCTCTGCGGTTGCTGCTGCATTTTGATGCATTTTTAGGCGCAACTTAGCCTCTCAGCCGACAGCCGCTTTGACAGTTGCAAATTACCGTCAACCGTACAGCAACGGATGGCCAGAAGCTAGCTGCTGCAACAGGAAGTTGCGGTCGGCAAAAGCACGCGAGAAGCGTCGTTTTATTAACTAAAATGTTGTACTCCTTCTGCTTAAAAGGATCTTCAAATATTTCAATGAGACAGTTGCCAATTATTTTAAAATTTCACTATGTCATCGTCGCAAAATTCTCCCTATAGCCTGCTTGGTTTTTTTGTTTTTGCACTGTGTTGTTTAAGTACTCACACACATTCACGCACACAACCTCAGTTTTAAATCTATTTCATTTAAAAATCTAGGGCCTGTGAAACATACCATCTCGGATCTGATCTGAGTTTAGTTTTTATTTGGCCGACAAAAATCCCACCAACTGAACCCTCTTCGAGGGTGTCGGCTAGGCAACAGACCTCCAGTTTTCTGTGTGCTGGAGACGAGACACAGAAAGGGTCTGGCTGAGTCCATCCTGCCACGAATCTGTGCTAGCATCCACCACCCCCACAATGGTGCGGCATAGAGGAGTGCAGGATGGACATGGTTGGTGGTCCCCCAAAGCCAGGGTGTTACGCGACCCGTGCCCATTGGCTTGGTTTGCAGTCAGGGGGTTAGCAACCGGACTGTATACACACGGAGCCTCAGCGATACCTGTCCGACTCGTTGAGTACTTCAGGACTTGCCGTGTTATCGGGGGCTATGACGCGGTGGACCTCTTCACCCCTACACTCGTGGGAATTTCTATGTCAAATCAAAATATAAAAACCGATATTAAAATCAAACAAGAAGTAGAACTGAAGGAAGAATTGCCGGCTTGGAACACGAAAGGAGCCGCACAGCCCGGCGGAGCCGACGATCCATTTAAGAAGGGCCTATCAATAAGAGCCCTCAGACGTTACAACCGCTACCTAAGGGAGGGAATGCGACAGGAAGACGCGGTATTGCGGGCCAAGAAACCCAATGCTTACCAACAGGCCGTGTCTAAAAAGAAGACAAATGTGGCTCCTCCTGCTGTGGGAGGCAAGCGCAAGCGGAAAGCCCCAAAACAGGCGGCAGCTGTTGCCCCAAAACGAGCCAAAAAAGCACCGCCAAAGGTGCAGGGACAAGCGAAAAAAGCACCACCAGAGGTTCAGGGAAAAGCCAAAAAAGAACCACCAGGGGTGCAGGGAAAAGCCAAAAAAGCACCGCCAGAGGGACAGAGAGCCATTGAAATGGCCATCCTGGCCACTGGATACCCGCTTAGACTCCTTACCAAAAAGGAGGCGACGATTGTCGAAGAAGCGTTGGTCGAGATGATGCGGAAAGGCTGCTCACACAGCATTAACTTTGATGGCCTCCACTTCAAGACTGGCCTGATCGTTGTGAAATGCCGCGACGAGCTGTCCAAGCAGTGGCTTGAGCTGACGGTCCCGAAGGTCCTTGGCATCGGCAAGATGAAGCTGCGCACCTGCTCCATGGATGATCTGCCCAGCATGCAGATTGTCACGATAGAGCTACCAGATGCCGCAGAACAAAAGGTGCAGGCTGCAGTCCGTTTGCTACGAAAGCAGAACAGCGACCTGGACTCTGACGCATGGGCCCTGCTGAAGTGCGTCAACACCAAGGGCGGAGGGAGATTGATCACCCTTGGACTGGAGCCAAAGGCACTTGAGCTGCTGAAGAAGAACGGCATGGAAATGAGCTACCGCTTTGGACAGCTACCATGTCGTCTAGAAACGAGCCATTTAGGCGATGGAGATGGCGACGGCGATGTTGAGGAGAGCGCTATGTGGTATGTGGATATACCGACAATAAACGATAATAAAGATGAAGACTAAATATTCACGATAAGCATCAAGATTCTCCATTAAAAATACTACACAGGCAATACTTTTTCTATAGCATAAATAAAGCTGAAAGATACTTCATTAAAAAGACTTTTTCTATGATGTATATGTATTTTGTATATTTAAATTTAATTGGAGTTTTAATCTTGTTTAAATTAACTAAGCTTAAACACACTTAAATAAACGCGCGAGCGTAATTTAATTGTAATTTTAATGTAATGTAATGCATTCACCGTCAAGAGAGAGTGGGGTTTAGGGGGTTTATTCATCGTATTATCGTTACGTTTCTTTTCGTTTTTCGTTTTGTAATTCGAATTAAAATCACCATCAAAAACTGTGGCTTCAATTTTGATTATTCCAACCGGTCGAATGGCTCTCCTTATTTTATTATAATATTATAATAGAATATTTGAATAAACAACGAGAAGAGACGAAAGAGACGACACACAGTACAGTAGACGACGATATCTATGGGCTACAGCTAGTAATTGTAATAAAAGTCTAAAGAGCAGTAGAGTTTGGAGTAGGAGTAGGCCAACAAAGACAAAGAGATCATTAACCACAACGTCATCGGCGGACCACCGTCACAACTCGTACGTAATGTTGTTCATATGGTCGCGTGTCTTGCGCGGCTTGAACGGTGCCGCAAAATGCTCGTAGGCATTCTCCGCATTGTACGAGGAACAGCGCCTTAGGCGATGATGCTGCAGGGAGCTGCTGTATGGTGCATTCCCTGCACCACCACCGCCAGCCCCAAAGCAACGCATGGCCGCGCATAGTAGGCTGCACCAGCGCCAGGACGAGGAGAATGTATAGAAGTGATGACCGCCGTTGCCGTTGCCATTCCCCTTGGACAGCAAATGCTGGCGACTGTGATGCAAGTACTGATTGTAGTTGGAGCGAAAGCTGCTGCTATCGCTGCTGTGGCCGCTGTCGCCGCTATTGCTGCTGTCGCTGCGCCGCAGGCCCAAACGAAACAGATTGCCATTGTTGTGAGCGGCATTGGCAAAATCCTCATAATCCAAATGCGATTCGTACTCAAAGTCGCGATCAATAGATACGGCGGGTGTGATGATCATAAATTGACTATATTTTGGGCTGCGCTGTGGCTGCTGCTGTTGCCTCTGACGATTGCCACGCTGTTGGTTGGCCAACGAATTGAGCAGCGTCTGATTGGTGTCCACCGAGGAGTAGCTGTTGCTGTTCGAGATAGGCGACATATCATTGTTATTGTTGTTGCTGTTGCAGCTGTTTGTATAGCTAGCATTGTTATTGTTGCTAGTGTTGTGCGTAAAGACGCCAGCGGGCGCCGGTTGGGTTGTGGTCACGCCCATCGAGGAGTGCTGCTGCTCCTTCTGCTTCTGCTGTTGGGGCTGATAGTGCTGGTATTGCAATTGAAGGGTCTGCTTGGCATGCCTGGGCCGCCTCTTGGCAACTGGAGCTGAGGTCTGCTGTTGTTGTTGTTGTTGTGGTGGTGCAGGAGGTGGTGGTGGTGGTGCAGCTGCAGCTGCTGGTGGCATTGGCAGCTGTGGTGGCTGCTGTTGCTGCAATGCTGGTGATGTTGTTGTAGGCGTGGAGCCAACAGAGGGCATCCATCATCTTGTTTCCTCCGTCCCACTATTGCTGTCATCGGGCTTGACGATTTGGTAGGTTATCAAGTACTCTGGATAAGACTGCGCGAAAAGAAGTAAGGTAAGCCATTGTTTCTACTTGATTGGAATCTTTTCTATTCCGTACCTGTTCACCCCGATAGACCACATATTCGGCATAGTGTAGCCCACCAGCTGAGGGACGTCCCACCACCGAATGATGGCCAGGTGGGGCATGAGCCATCTTCATGGCACTATATTGCAAAAAGGACTTGCCCAAAGCAACGCGACATAGCAGCAATTGTCTAAAAAAAAAGAGATTTGTTTGGTAGATAAAAGAATCCAAATTGAAAGAGATTAAATCACTCACCTGGGACACACATAGCAGGACTTGTCTTTGTGCGAGGGACAACCAATGCCGCCGCCAATGCCATACACATACTGATTACTCTTCGAGCTATGCTCCGCAAAATAAATGCCCGCACCAAACATGCCGCCAATGTAGGCGTGACGCTCATCAAAGCCCCGCTGAACAATTGCATTGATAAAGGGGCTGCCATGGAAGAGCATGCGCTCGTTGGACTGCACAAAGTTCTCCTCGGCAATCTCATGGCGTCGATGGGCATAGCGCTCCCACAGCTTGCGATTCTGGACCTTTTGCACCTAAAATTCGGAACAAAAAGAGTTGAGAAATGCGCACCCAAAATTGTTTAAATGCAGACATACCCTTATAATGTTGTAGCGTGTAAAGTATCCGCCCGACTGGCCATTGTCCCGATGCTCGCGTATTGTGGCCTGCATCTCTTCCTCGACGGCCACAAACTCCTTGTCGTCCGGCAGTAAATCCACCAGCAATGTGCACAGATTCACATTGTTTCCAATGCCTAATAGAGATTACAAATATGTTTAATCAGCGTAATAGCAGTGAAGAGTACGATCCTTACCTGTGGTGGCTCTTAGCTGGGCAATCCCCTTGAGTATCTTATGCCGGAATCCATAGGCGGACACGCCCACCTGCTTGAGATCATCGTGGCCCATCTCTGCCAGTATGTCCAGCGTGATTTGTTCGCGTTCAAAAAGCTCGATCAAATGATTCAATTGCTGGCTGCTCAAGAAACCCGACACATTCGTAATCGACTCTGCATCGGGCATTAGATCCTCCGTGGTAGAGGACTCGGCGCCATTGGCTTCGGCACCCTGGGCAGGACTGATGCGCGTACAACTGGCCAGCGGCAGGGGCACGGGAACACTGAGGGTCATTGAGGCACCTGTTGGCAGCAAAACAGTCTCTGTCGTTGGCGAGAGCATGGTAGAGGAGGAGGCGCCTGTGGATGCCACAGCAGCGGGTGAAGCAGCCGCCGCAGCAGCAGCACATCCTCCCGCCTCCGGCGAGGAACATCCAGCCAGCGATAGCGTGGAAGCGCTGAGTCCCTGCTGACTGAGCGATGTAGCCATGGCATCCTGCAGCAGACACTTGACATCCTCGGCGGTGGCCAGCTCTATTGGGGTTTGTCCCTCCTGGTTCTTCATATAGGCATCGGCGCCATGGGCCAGCAGCAGGGAGCACAGTTGTGTTCGTCCTTTCTGGGCGGCCTCGTGCAGCGGCGTGAAGCCCCACTTGTCGGTGGCATTCACCACGGTTTTGTGCTTGATCAGCAAGGCGGCAATATCCAGATGGCCATAGGAGCTGGCATTATGCAGTGGTATCAGTCCCCCCTTGTCCTGGGCATTCACATCGGCGCCATTTTCCAGCAGATACTCGGCGCACTCGAAATTATTGTAGCCAGCGGCCAGATGCAGTGGCGTCGAGTTTCTGCCCTGGGCATCGCGACAGTTGATCGTCTCGGCTGTGACCAGTCGCTGGACACGCGCCAGATTTCCCTTCTTGGCGGCATCCAGCAGAGCGGACGGGCCGCGCAGCAATTCGGCCACGTCGTGATCGGATTCCTTCACGAGATCCGCTGGCGTGGCACCATCGCGGTTCTTTTTCATGGGATCGGCGCCATGCTTTAGCAGCAGCTTGCAAATGTCGTACTTCCCCTTGGCGGCGGCTTCGTGCAGCGGCGTAAACTTCCATAGATCGGAGACATTCACATTGGCCCCGTGCTTGACCAGCAGCTCGGTGACTTCGTAATGCCCGTAGGAGCAGGCATTGTGAAGCGGCACCAGACCGCCCTTATCCGCGGCATACACCTCGGCTCCGTGTTCCAGCAGAAACTGTACGACAGGCACTCGGTTGAAGCCTGCTGCAAAGTGCAGAGGAGTCGAGTGTCGGCCGTCTAGATCCCGGCAATTGACGGTGTGCGGATTATTCAGAACAATCCTGCGTACAGTATCGAGATCCCCGGCCTTGGCAGCATCCAGCAGATGCGTCTCGCTGTCTGGTGGATTCTGGAGCAGCTTCAGCACGCTGTCCGAGGCCAGCTGAGCGGCAGTAAGTCCCTCCAGCGAAACAATGTTCGTGTCCACCGCATAGGACAGGAGCAGCCGGACAGCCTGCTCGTCCCGGGCACAACGATGGAGCGGCGTCTGGCCAAGGCTGTCCAGAGCATTCACCTTGGCCCCCTGCTTGAGCAGCGTCTCCATGGCATCGTAGTGCAGCAGTTCCGAGGCCATATGCAGAGGCGTGAGGAATGCCTTGTTCTTCTCGTTGAGCAGGGCTCCCTTGCGGGCGAGCAGCTCCATTAGCTGCTTTCGCTTTCCATCCAGGCAGACCACGGCCAGATGGAGCGGCGTATCACCCGTATACGGATGCACAAAGTTGACAATTTCGGCGCAAACGAGCTTTTTGGCACGCGACACATCGCATTTGCGGCAGGCATCCAGCAGGCAGTGGCCCTTGTATTCAACTGAAAGAAAGAACGATAGGCATTAGCATTGAAGGAGATCTGTTATGCGAGTTTTACTCACAGGCAATCCTTTCACGCAGCTCTCGCGTTGGTGCCGCATCCATGGCGGACTTGCTGTGGCAGTTGAGTAGCGTGGGATCAGCGCCCCGGCTCAACAGGAGGCTGCACACCTCCACACGGCTCTTGGAGGCTGCCTCGTGCAGCGGCGTAAAGGCCCACAGATCATTGGCATTCACATTGGCCCCCGCCTGGATGAGCAGCTTGGTCACATCGAAATGCCCGTAGGAGCAGGCATTGTGCAGCGGCACCAGTCCACCCTTGTCCTTGGCGTGCACATCCGCGCCGTTGGCCAGCAGGATCTCCACGATTCCAATGCGATTGTAGCCCGCTGCCAGATGCAGGGGCGTCGATCGGCGTCCATCGCTGGCATGACAGTTGACATTGAGCGGCGTGAGTAGCGCCAGCAGGCGATCCTCGGCCCCCGAACGGGCAGCCTCTAGGAGCTCGTCCTTGCGATACTCGCCGGTTAGGACCGGCCGCGTGGCATCGTCCGCCAACTCCAGGGGCGTCTTCTGTTCCGAGTTGCGTATCGTGTGATTCGCTCCGTGCTGCAACAGGGCCAGGCACACGTCCACCTTCCCCTTGCTGGCCGCCTCATGCAGTGGCGTGTAGTTCCAGTTGTCTGTGGTGTTCGGACTGGCGCCGGCCTTCAGCAGCAGACGCACCACTTCCGCGTGGCCAAAGGAGCAGCAATTGTGCAGCGGATGCAGCCCTCCCTCGTCACAGGCCTGGATGGAGGCACCGCTGTTGAGCAGAAACTCAACGACCTCGCGGCGTCCATAACCTAAGGCGGAAAACAGGGGAACAGGAAATTAAATAATAATTAAATGAGTGTCTTTTTCGCTCTTTCTTTGTTTTGTTTGGGGGTCGGGCAAGCCCTAAAAGTGAGGGTAGGGAAGGTCTTTGGCTTTGATCCCCACCCCCCGTGTTCTTTTGGCCTTGTCCAATTTGAAATCAAATTAAAGGCAGAGAAACCTCTGTGATCGAAAAGGGGTTTAAGAATTGAACGACACCTTAAGGTTAATTTGGAAATTGTAAACCCAAATACAAAAGATATTGGATACCAAAAATCATTATTTTCCATAATATTGGAAAATATTTTTCCGTGGTCACGCGCTGGCTCTCTCTAACACTAATTAAAGTCTGATTTAAAGTCCGGATTGTAAATCGTTGGTGGAAAGAGATAGATATAGAGAGAGAGAGATACGATGTTATGGATGGTTTCGGATGACAACAGCTAGAAGGAATGCCGGAGTGTATTTAAGAACTTACAAACTTATAACTGCTGTCTTAGAATAATTGGAATAGCTCCCATCGTAATTTTCAAAGGAAAAATAATTATAAGCGATAAATGAATGCATTTTCTATAAGATTGGCTAATAGAATGAAGAATAAATATTCCACATAGGAGCAGAGGTACTTTTCCTATTGGGAACATAGATATAATCCCTTGATTATCCAAGAATGAGCTGAACCACAACTGAAGAGAAGATAACTATAATTAATCTATAAATAGCTCTAGCCTGCCCCCCCCCCCCTAAATGCATATATCTTCCATTGAAATCTTTCATACCCACTTATATGTATATTCCATTATCTTGTCTGTGTGTGTGTGGTGGGGCCATGCGTTTTATCTTTGATCTGTGAGTCATCTTAAATTTTAGTTCCGCCATTCCGTCATGTCATGCAGATATGTATTGCGCTCTTTGGCAAAAGTTTTAATGAACAGCAAACAGAGAACCGAAACCAATTACAAATCTCTGCCCAAACAAAAGCCTTCTCCACTCCTCAAAGCCAGAGCCACCCACCCACCCACCGAAAACCAACAACAAAAAGAGTACGATAGTTTGCGAAACATTTCTGCCGTTCACTTTTTTTTAGTTACGAAAGTTTTGCATTAAAAATTAATAGAATGGAAAACTTCAACTGTTGCACTGTTGAATGGCTCTTGCTTTGTGCATAAAATATATATGAGAGATCCTTGAGGCGTACCACAGCTCTAGATACGACCAGCTCTACGACGAGTACCTATCATTTGCAAGTGCTCAAACCTGAAGGTTAATTTGTTTTAATTTTTTAAGGGGCTAACAATAAAACACTTTATAGCGACCAACCAAGATATGATGCGACCGAAGGTCGGTCTCAGATGGTTTATCGACTTTATTATCATTCCCCAAAAGCGGAAAGTTTCATGTGTTTCTTATTTACTTATATTAAGGGGATTTGGGTTAACGAGAGAATACCCTTGGGATAGAAAGAAATGGAAATTTCCAAAACAGAATTATGTATGTTTCTAGGGTACAATGCGCCGGTTAAATGGTTATACAGATATATGTATTTCCTATACTATTTTTATTTTAATAAAACAGATGTGTAAACAACAACTGTTATATTATACGTCATGTGATACCTGAACTTATGGGACATATTAAATTCCACCCTTTAGTATTATAGAAGGCTATGGTAAAAGACTATGGACGCTAGACAGACACATAAATAATTAATTGGCTCTTAATCCTACCCGTATATCCTACCAAATACTACGAAATTACTACATTTCTACATAGCTAATGTCACCCAGTAAGGCATTCGCTTCATTCACATAGTGTCTTCAAAGATGACCAACTCGTAATTAATCTTAAATCCAGCGAAACTGAATTCGACTAGCAATGAGGAAACGTCATGCGCACGACATGTATTTAGTTGTGCTTCTAGTGCATTTTGTCTTTGCACTCTCAGGAAAGCTCTGTTTCACTCTTTGCGTCTGACTGGCGTCGCCGAAATATAAATCTCGGAGCAATGGGAGCCAGCAGGCAGAAGTGGGAATAAAGGCCGTGCCAACCTCTGTTTTAATCAGTCGAATTTTAAGTAAGTGTCACACACACACACACGCCGCCAAAGCTAGGCGCAAATAAAAGATAACGGTGCAATGCCAAAAAGCTGATAAAAAAAAGAACGGGATTGCTTTTGAACAAAAAAAAAACCGTATAAATTGTCACGATTAGCAGGGAAGTAAGAAAAACGTGATTATGTTTTCCGACTCTCGTGCAACAGGTATTTTGTATTTTGATAAATTTCGATCAACCATTTTAGCAATAATATTTGGAGACAAGGTGAAAACCGAAGACAAAAGTTAGGAGTACTTCTGTATGTACATTGTACATCGTAAAGCAAAAACCATGCCACCCGAAGAGACCACTTGAAGATCTCACTTTTTGTGCACAGAACGTGACAAATAGTAGACGGGCGAAAAAAAAAGAAAAGAGGCAGACAGAAAAGTAATAATAAGTAGGGGGAAACCAGTTTAGAAAGAAAGACCCCACACCACCCTCCGGCGAATGAATCACGAGTAGACCACAAGATAATAAAGCGACCGACGAACGAAAAATAAATGTATGGCTAAGTAAAAAAAGTCACCAACAGCCAAATTGATATGCAAGGGGCGACGCGTCGTTCGCTGTCAAGTGAAAGGGTTAACTAAAAATAAAAACCGCGAGGGGGGCTCTCTTTTTCGAATGGTGGCTACTATTTCTTTTGGATGCTGCTGCTGTTGCTGCTGCGTGGACAGACAATCAGACGGATAGACAATAAGACTGCAGTACATTATATGAAAATGCTAACTAGGCCAAAGTCACAACAAAAGACGCAAAAATATTGGGCCACAAAGACGTCAGCAGGATGGCGCATGCAGCGCGGCGCAGCACCAGCGCGAGCGCGAGCCACAACAAGTCGTCCTGCCCCTCCACTCCACCCCACAGCCACGCAGCCTGTCACTGTCATCCCAACCCCATCATCGGGCCAGCCTCTACCTACGTACATATGTATGCAATATTTTTAAACTTTTACAGAGGTTATATACATACGGCTGTATGTATGTATGGTTATTTTTAACCATTGTTTGTTACGTGCAACAGAGGGACGCATCTCTTACGACACTCCAGATATGGGGGATTAACCGAATGAAAGAAAAGCAATCGCCCTAACAAACGCCACTCAGTTGTAAGCCGAATGACACATCAACTTGAACATAATTTAAAAGAAAGGAATGGAAATAGAAATTCATTAAAATTACCAGAAAATCATCGAAACTTCGATAACAGAAATGGTCCTGCTGAGCACCAAACAACTGTTTTGAAACTTAAGCTTATTCATACATAAATATAATAAGATGTAATTCCTTTTGTGGGGGATTCGTGCAAGTTGTACCTGAAGATTTCCAGACATGTGTAAATCTCTGGGGAAGAACTTTAATTCTTAAAGAACTATTATTACGAATAACCAAGTAGTGAAGCTATAGTTTCCTTAAAGTTTCGCTGGCTTATAAACCAAAAATGTATCTAAACCAGAGACGAAATAAAGCCTTTTTTATTGCCAGGGTATATGTACGTTCGTTACCCTGAACTTATCTGTTATGCATTTGTGTTTTTTTTTTGTAAATAGAAAATGTTAAAATGCAACACGCACACTCACACATCCAGCGAGAGAGGAGGGGGTGGCGAGGGAACCAAGAGATAGAGATAGAGAGAGAGTGTCGAGGCTATACGCGGTTCCGGAAACCAGCCCGAAGGAACAGAATGGGGAAAACTAGGTCAACTCTCGACGCCATTGGAACACCCGACGGACCGACGACTGTGAGAGAGAGAGAACGACGACAATGACGCCCGCCCGTCCGTGCGTCTGTCCGTCACACCCAAAGCGCAAGTAGCTCAAGGCCACACACCAGCACCAACTGCATGTGTGTGGGGCTGGGGGGTGGGTGCGAGTCCTTCAACCTTCCCTCGAGGGGTGCAAATGAATGTTGTTTTTAGCATGGCACATAATTCGCATAGATGCATCATGCACGCTGGGAGGGGGTCTCCGTCTACGTCTCTAGCAAATCCTTTGACTTACCAGCTGCAAAATGTAATGGCGTGGATTTGCGTCCCGCCGTGTCTCTGGCGTTTACGGTCTGTGGCGTTATCAGCTTCTTCACTTTGGCTATTTCCCCCGTCTTGCAGGCCTCGAAAAGCTCACGCAACGGATCGTTGGCCATGACCGTATCGAGATTAACATTTAGTATGGCGCGACTCCGACTGTTGGCCATTGTTGCTGCTTGCTTGCTGCGCTCTACTATCTTTTCCACTGGTGAACTTTTTATTTGTTTACACGCGCACACACTGTCACCACACAGACACACACGCACGCAGCCACACACCGCGCCCCAACAACACCAACAATGTGTGGTTGGGAATAACAAATTTCGTTAGCTTTTTTGTGTGTCTCTTCTCCTCCCCTCCCGCAGAAAGACAGACAGCTGCTGCTCGGCTGCAACTACTTCACTACTACTTCCACCTGAACGCGTCGACACTGCTGGGCTCCATGGTGACGAGATCACTTGGCACTGAGTGGGGGAAAAACAGGAGCAACAATTCGCCAGGCCAGGCTGCCACGCACCCACCTCCTCTCGTTCTTTTTGTTTAATATTTAATGCACAAATGCAACCAAAATCAATAGAAATGCGTGTCTGATTGCTTTGTAGGGTCGCGCGGGGTTGCTGCAGTTGCTTTTTGGGCCAGCTTTTTTTGGCTGTGTTGTTGGTTGGGCGCCTCTAAATGCACTGCTTGCTAGCACGGGTTTAATTTCTAATTAATTTACTCTACTCCGCAATCGCGACCATTGTTGTTGGCTGGTGCACTTCTGTCTGGCAGCACTGACACAATATTCTGAGGTTGCCATACCAATTTGTTTCGATAGCCTATCGCTTATGCCGATATTTTTGTTTCATCGCTGGGGGGACGGACAGACAGACATGGCTATAACGGACTCAGCTATAGATGTTGATCAAGAAAATATATATTTTATGGTTAATACCCCCATATCTTCCTTTTCAAACATATTAATATTTAGGAGAAAATACATTCGTATTTCAATTCGTCCAATCAATTCGGAGCACTGCGTACTGCTGCGGCTAGGGTGTCTTACGGTGCTTTTTCTTCTCTTGCGCATCGGCTTGATCTTTGGCTTGAGCGTACTCTGCTGCCGTTAAGAGCCCCATCACAAAGTTTTTCTGTCTACGGATCAAGCGGCTAGGGCTGAAACTAGCTTGATGGCCTGGGTCCGTCTCTCGTCCCGTGTTAGCTCTATCCACCATGAGAACTGATTGTTGCTCTGATAGATCTGACATAACTTTATTCATTTTGGGGAACAAGAAAATTAATGGGCAAGGGATCGCAACGCCTAGGAGGGACCCAGCATCTTTTCTGGGCGCACCCACTGGTCGAAGTCCTTTTCAGAGATGCCCGCATTCATGGCCTCCTGCTTCAGGGTGGTCCCGTTGATGTGCGCTGTCTTTGCTATCAGGGCCGACTTGTCGTAGCCAATGTGTGGATTGAGGGCAGTGACTAGCATCAAGGACTCCTTCATTATCTTGGCTATCTTCTCCTTATTGGGCTGGATTCCCTGCACGCAGTTGACACAGAAGCTGGTACAGCCATCGGCTGTAGAGTGGAGAGTCTATTGTACTCTAGCTCTGGCTGGGATGGGGACAGAGACTTACTCAGAAGTTGAATGGATCGCAGCACATTCGAAGCAATCAGCGGCTTAAACACATTCAGTTCGAAGTGGCCGCTGGCACCACCCGTAGTGACGGCAAAATGGTTGCCCATCACTTGGGCACAGATCATAGTCATGGCTTCGCACTGCGTGGGATTAACCTTGCCCGGCATGATCGAGCTGCCCGGCTCGTTCTCGGGTAGCAACAGCTCCCCTAGTCCGCAGCGGGGGCCCGATCCCAAGAAGCGAATGTCATTGGCGATTTTCATGAGGCTGGTGGCCACAGTGTTAAGGGCCCCATGCACCTCGACCATGGCATCTCGCGAGGCCAGGGCCTCGAAAAAGTTGGGGGCCACCACGAAGGGCAGCGAAGTGAGCTTCGCGATCCGCTTGACACAATTCTCTGCGAACCCCTTGCGCGTATTGAGCCCAGTGCCGACGGCAGTCCCGCCTAGGGCCAACTGATAGACGCGGGGCATCACCGCATCAAGGCGCTGCAAGCCGTTGGTCAGCTGTTGGGTGTAGCCACTAAACTCCTGGCCCAGAGTGATGGGCACTGCGTCCTGGGTGTGGGTGCGGCCGATCTTGATAATATCCATCCACTCAACAGATTTTTTGTTCAGGGAGTCGCGCAGCTTAGTCAGCGCGGGCTTCAGCTGCGTGACCAGTGCAGTAGCCACGGCGATGTGTATGGCCGACGGGAAGGTGTCGTTGGAGCTCTGCGACTTGTTAACGTGGTCGTTCGGATGCACCGGATCCTTGGAGCCCACAACGCCCCCTAGAATTTGAATGGCCCGGTTTCCGATTACCTCGTTCGTATTCATATTTGTCTGGGTACCAGAACCAGTCTGCCAGATCGGTAGCGGAAAGTGTCCCTCATCGTAGAGTTTTCCCGAAATGACCTCATCGGCTGCGCTTGATATGGCCGTGCTAATCTTCGAGTCCAGTCCGTACTCCTGGTTGACCTCTGCAGCGGCCTTCTTCAGTATCCCCATGGCCTGGATAAGGGGCTTCTGCACTCTCGTAGGAAAATCATTCAGAAAGCTCTCACAGAGAATCAGAATGCCACCGGAAAACTTACCGGCATACGCTCCTCCGTCCCACCAATACGGAAATTTAACAAACAGCGCATGGTCTGTGCGCCGTAATAGCGATTCATAGGTACTTGCATGGGCCCAAGAGTGTCGCTCTCCCGGCGCGTCTCTGTACTCTCGTTGGCCATGATCCTACCTTTCTCTTTTTCTGGTCCAAATCGGTTAGTAAAATATAAAATAAATATGCATGTACTATATTTATTACAGAACACTTTAAGCAAATGCTACTAGCAGATTCTGCTACTAGATATTCTGCAATGTATGTACGTCAGCTCAAGAAGGAACCAATGGAGAAATATGCAAAAAAACTAACTCGGGTTAGCAAGGCAAAAGTGTCATCCGGTAAAAAAAGCCAAATTTGAGTACAGCGAAATGGAAAATGAGGAGGAATTGGGAATCGCATTGATTGAAAATGGAAGTTCTATAGTGTTTCTTGGTAAGCCGATTTGATTTTTTGTTTCTATTTTTCTTATACTTATATTTTATATTTATAGATGCAACACCTGTAGAGACAGGAACTAGGCTAAGCGACGACTAAAGTCTCGTAAAATTTTCGATAAAGCACTGAAAACCGAGCAAGAAACACCGGAAATGTTTGCATACGACGAATGACGGTGATTTAAAGACGTTAAATTTGGTAGCCTTTCCTTTTTGAATGTCGTTTTAGTAAAATTTATCGAACGAAACTATTGTGTTGAATTGTCTTTTTTTAACTGTCTGGTATCTCTGAATATGCAGCACTCAGAAAATTGAAAATTTGTTACCAGATTTTAGACAAAATCCAATCAAAAAACGACCTAGAATTTACCAATCCAATGTTGAGCGTCCTAGCTAGCTAGCAATATTAAATCAAATTTAAAATTTGGGGAATATGATTTCCTATTCTGGACAAATAGGGATTTAATAGAGGGGCGTTAAGTGGGTTAAGTTCGTTCTATTTACAGCTTTTTAAATTAGTCAAAGGTATGTTCATACAAGTAATATGTCGGGAAAATGTAGTTGTAAATTAATATAGGCAATAAAACCTACTTTTTATGCTCATCGAAACGTATACGCCTTTCACAGCACATATGCATGATTATATACCTGTGGGTAAGAAAGAACCCCACTAAGCCCATAATTTTATCATTACTAAACAATTTTCTGCTAAAAAATCTTTTCAATTCCTTCTGAACTCCCCCTGTCTAAAAATACGAAATGCTTCAATGTATTGTATAAATAATATATTTAATATCAATGTTTAATTTTCCCGCTGGAATCTATCGGCTAATATATCAACCATCGATAGCATCGATAGTACTATCGAGTATTATCCCCACACTAACAACAATGCATGCATTTGTTTTTCGTTTTTTTTTTCGTTCAAAAAATCTATAAAAAACTAAATTTATCTGGCTTGGAAACACTAACAATCGCGACTAGGGCACGCGTGCAAGTGAATACAAGCGACGATGCATTGCCGGAAGAGATAATACTACCAGAAAAACAGATTTCTAAAAAAAGTGAATCAGAATTTTTCCATGGCACTTACACACCTGCACAGAGCACACATGCATACACAGAAAACAAACCAGTTGTTGGTGTTGTAAATAAGTGCAAGTAAATCAGAGACACGATCGGAAAAGTCGCCATAAAGCAAAAGAAAGGGAACAAACCAGAGAGAGAGAAAAAGAGAGAACGTGCAACGAGCGACAGGGAAAAGTGGAAAGGCAGCTCCACCCCCTATTTGGGTGCAACACACACGCTTCGCTGGGTACGCGACAGCAGAACGTCGAACGTCAGTCAGGCATCAAAGGCTCCGTGGAATCATTAGCTGGCAGGCAGTCCACCTCCTAGCCAGCAGCAGCTCCCGTCTGTCTGTCTGCCAGTTGTAGCGGCGGCACTCAGTGGAAAGCAATTTTCTGGTAGCGACGGCAACGGCAATCAAGAAACGACGAACCGAACAGAAATAATCGTTCCGGCGAAAAAGACACCACAATTAGTGACCAGAATGGAGCTGAAAGTCTGGGTTGAGGGCATTCAGCGGATTGTGTGTGGCGTGACAGTGAATACGACGTGTCAGGTATGTAGTGCTGGCTGGCTGACTAATTGGAAATCTTTTTCTTTGACTACCACTGATTGGTATTGATTTTGTTGTTAATAATGTATCTATCTATCTATATCTTCTCTGTGTGTGCGTGTTTGTGGTATAGGATGTGGTGTTTGCCTTGGCCCATGCCACGGGCAAGGTGGGGCGCTTCACGCTGATCGAACGATGGCGCAATAACGAACGACACCTGGCCCCCAATGAGAATCCCATGAAGCTGCTACTTAAATGGGGCGAGTATGCAAATGATGTGCAATTTATATTGCAGCGTTCGGAGAATAAAGCTCAGCAGCAACCAACGCAGACGCAGCAGCAGCAGAGTAACAACAACAACAACAACAATTATGCTGTGATGACAACGAAAAAACCGCTGGGTCCAAACAATAGCAATAGCAACATCAGCGGAAAGGCAGCCCCCACCTTGCTAAAACAAAAATCGAATGTGGAACTCAGCTACCGGACAAAGGAATTGAAAAAGAGCTTTGGGTGTGTTTCGCTTTAAAGATACACTTAATTAAAAGATTATAATTAACTCTTTTTTTTTCTTGCAGGGGTTACGATGCCAAGCAGTTTGATAACATTGGGATAGTCAAGGGCATACCCCAGCAGCAGCCGCAGCAGCAGCCACCAAATCCACTAAATCCCATTACCACACCTATAGCAACACCTTCGCCATCACCACCGCAAGCAGTCAAGGAGCAAGTGCCACCGATGCTGCTGGACAACATTGCACCGATAGTGCCCAAGCATGAGAAATCCTTGTCGAATCCCCTGGATATGAGCAGCAGCACTGTCTCCAATCTGGCAGCAATAGCTGCCAATGGCTATAATGATTTGTACAACAACAACAGCAGCAACCAGCATATTTATAGCCAGCTAAGCAAATCGAGCAACGAACTGCGACGCGCTAGCCCCAATGAACTGTACTACAATAATAACAACAACAATAACAATATTAACAATAACAACTCACCGGAGCTGTATAAACAAGCTACTCAAATACCAACGATATCGGCAAATGGAGCTTTAGTGCCGCCACCGTATCGTGATCCGCCGCCACCCAGGAACAGTCCCATGTGCCAGAACCAACGCAACAATGCCGATACCATATCCAATGCCTCCTCCTCAACGAATCCCTTTCACAGCGACTACGATCAGCACAATAATAACAACAATAACAGTGGCAGTGTATCCATGGAGGAGGGCGAAACCATGATGTTCCAGGCCACGCAATACAACGATCTGTTGCAGTTGATCAAATTTCAGAGAGAGAAAATCACAGCACAGCAAATGGAATTACAAAAGGTACAACCATACATTATATATATTTAAATTGCAACTAAAATGTATCTTCTCTTTCGCTTAGTTTGATACGGAAATCGTTTATTTGGAAAGCAAAGAGCGTGATCATGCCCATGAGCTGGAGGCCATCTCGAGGGAAATCTCCAAGGCCGATCAGACCTTTCGTCAGGGCAGCGAACAGCTGCAGACATTGCAATATGTGGAGGAGGAAAATGAATTGGTCAAGCAACAGGAGAAGACTCTCAAGTCGGAAATTGCATTGCTGCGCTCCAAATTGGCCAACTGTGAGACAGAGCTGCTACAGTGCAAGAACAAGATGCGCCTGCTGATGGATGACATTGAGTTGGAGCAGCAACAGCTGCAGCAGCAAAACAATCGGTGAGTCCATGGATGGGTCCTTGAGAGTATTTGTCATCTAACTTTTGCATTTGTAATGGCTAGACAAACGGTGGAACGTGATTTCTTGATGGAAATGGAGCGGATACAGAGCGAAATCGATCAGGCATTGCACAACACAGACACCTCGAACAAGACGGCGGATAACCTGAAGAAGGAACTGCTGATGATCGAGCATGCCATTGCCGAGAAGAAGCGGCAGGTGGAGCAGCTGGTCAACGAAATGAAGGAGGTGAATCTGCAGAGTCTGACGACTGTGACCACCACCGAGGAGATCAAACATCTGCTCGAGGGACAAGCCAACAAGCAGGGCAGCAGTCGTCGTATCATTGGCTCCCCACGGCAGCTGGAAACGGCAGTACCGACTAGTAAAAATCCCCATGGCGTTTGGGTCTAAAGCACAGCACAGCAGAAGCAGCAGCACACATCGAAACATACATATTTTTCTAAGCGTTTTTTCAACGACAACAACAATGTTTTCTGGGAACAAACAATTTGATGGACAGGACATATCTTGAATGCATATTGGAGTTGAGAGAGCACAACGCTTCCATATGGATATCACAATTATACACCATATTCTATACAAATTTACAATGATCCATCCGCGTGCTTGGAAGGCATTGCTTTAGTTAATTTGCTTTCCGAACAACCACTTGATGGATAATGGATCTCTCAAAGCAATGTTTATTGTTATTGTTACAATTTTACAACACACACACACACAAAATATCTGCACAAAGTTCTACATACCATATGTACTATGTTTATTCTACATTCCAATTATTTTAGTTTCGTGTGCTATACTTTTGATTAGTTTTTGTTGCTAGTCTGAAACACCCTTCCAATCTCCAACAAAACAAAACGCCGCCATTAGTTGTTAATTTTACAAATAGGAACTTTAATTGTTGCAATAATTCGAAACGCCTTTTTACCATTTAAGTAGTGCACTTAGTGATTCGCTTACGGATGGATTAATAGATTCACAAATGGAATTACACAAAAATCTATTGTACTTACGCATTTAGCGCAGCTTTAGCAAACATAAAACAATTACAAATTAGCAATGCTTTGTTGAACGTTTCACTTCTAAAGTGCTTAGCCTTAGCCACCGGTTCGGCTCTACACACACGTACGGATGTGTGAGCCTACACTTGAGCAATTGCAAAACATTAGTATAGGGATGCATATTTTGTAGCTTCCTGTTTGTATTATGTTTTTAGTTCGTTTTTAATTAGCAATATTTAATAATTACACAACATTTAAAGACACCACACATAAGCCACAAAAAACACAAAAAACCAACAGCAATGCAATTTAATTATTAATACACATTACTATTAAATTTAAACAAACGATTTAGAACAAATTCTAATTGCATATTATCTAAATAGCTAATAAATACATCTTTTATTATTTTTTATTTCTTTAAAACTCGAAAAATGGCATTGTTTTTTATTCAATTTGTGAGTGAGGAAACAGTTTACTTTATAAACGTATCTAAGTGATACTCCCTTAAGATTTTTCATTTTATTTCAAGGATTTATTAAACAATAAAATCTCCTAGAAGTTAGAGAATCCTATCGAATACGCTTAGTAGTTTTTGGAAGAGCAGAACTTGAACAAGAACAGAACAGACACAGGAGTTTAGTAAAACACCGTTTAATATACCCTTAATCCTCAATATTCTTTACTGCTTTCGGGGTCAACATTTGGAATTCATAAACGTATATATTCAGATAAAACATATCTTTGAATTTACGAGTGTATGGCTGCACTTGGATTAAAAATTGAAAGAAAAATAAAAGCGTCCAACTTGTTTCCCAGTGGGATTCGAACCAGTTACTCCCGTGCGCTGGCAAGGCATCCGGCAAAAACCGCAGGAACTCAACGGACTCCGCCACGCCGGGTTAGCCGAACTCTGTAGGAACCTCCGGACTCCGGACACCCGAAGCGAAAACTGCGCTGCGGCTGCTCTGCTGCTGTCTCTGCTGCTGCACTGCTGCTGTCTCTGGAAGAGCTAAATAAAATCAGCAACAAATGCTATTGCCAGCTTCAGTTGGCCATTGTGCGTTGACGTGTTTGGTCCTGTTCGTTCAGAGCTTTTTTTTGAAGGCAAAACGCGGGCGATTTGTAAACGGTTCAGTAAACGGTTTTGAAACCAAGTGTTGCCTACTTTTGCGGGCTGTGGAAGTGCTTTGAAGAAGGAGAGAAAGAGCAGAAAACACGCATTTGAATGGTCGGTTGGCGGTGTGTCCTATCGCATTGACACAATCTTCAGAAGTGGTCAAGGGAGCCTTAAGTGGCCCAGGCACAAGACATCAAGAGCAGGAGACTGAACGGACACTTTTACGACGACACTTTTCCACACCAAATGCTGTTCAATTGCGACGATTGAGATAATGAGAGTCCTGTTTTGTCCTTTGCCTGTTCCTTCTGTTCTGGAGGGATCATGCATGAGCCCAAGCGATGACCTTTTGCGGAAATTATGATTTGTCTCTGGCTGACCTTGAGCTTTACGTTCAATTCTGACCCGTGCCCGTGCTCGAACCTAAACCCGAACCCTCAACGATGCGAAAACAATTTCTCCGCTGACCCAAGTGGCCTCCAAGTATTAAGCGAAATTTAATCAGCCGCGCAAGAAATGTTGCAAAAGCAAAAAAAGAAAAAAGAAAAGGCCTGCCTCTCCACAAATCGTTGGTCACATATTGCACTACCATTTCGTAGTACTTTTGGCAACTTTATAACCTCGGGTCTGCCCTAATGGATTGCATAAATTAAGAGGATAAAATCGGCTACTCAAAAGGGGGAACAAAAGTCTCAACAGAAGCACATGGCATTCGCTTGATGCTGAAATCATTCATTTCATTTTGACAGACTCAGCAGGGAAAATAAAAACAGCTTTGGTTTATGACCTTTCCCTCCACACTTTCCACTTGTTTCATCTTCAAGTTTTCTGCTGCTGTTTTAAAATTAGATAGTTTTAGATTTACCAAAAGGTTATAGATCGATCACCTTTCCTGGTTGCTTTAATTGATGGTGAATGCTGAATTAAGGATATTTAAGGTAGTCACTGGTTTTTTTAATTTAACTCCTTTTCTAAACCAAATTCCCAGCATTCATTATGCTAATACTCGAGCAGTGATACCTGCCTTTTTTGTACAAATTTGTTGTATCCAAATCGTAGAATTCACTTAGCATAAGAAATGTTGAGAGGTCTTCAACCCAGGGACCTTCTACTGTAGTCATTCCTTAAGACCTGCTGACTGTCAAAAGCTTAGTTACCAAAACCCCTGCTGAGCCCGTCGAATCCTTTGATAATCCTAGCTTTAAAACTTAAACTCTGTAATGTAAGCTCACTACATAAATTGTGCGAAATTATCCTGCGATGCTGTACAATTGACACACAAAATAAACTACATTGGAGAATCAAATGAATTTGTCTGTTCTAGAAGGTATCCATTTAAGTCCTTAATAAATTTAGAAGCGAGTTATCTTTTAAAGGGTATAGAAAAGAAGTACACTGTTGGAGGTGTATTGCAAGTTTTTAGTATGAGGATATGTTCTACTCATCCAGGCCTACAATATAATTTTTATCTCCTGCAAATAATATTCAAAAGTTGTCACTTTGTCGCACAGTATAATTAATAAGAAAACATTTTCCGGAACCACATTCCCTTCAAAGCTAATTAAATCTGTCAATAAATATGACAAGCAGTGCATTTTTCCATTAATTTCCTCTCCAAGTAAATGATGTCCTTGTATAAAAATGAAGCTGTCATACTAATCCGCTGCACTGCACATCCTCTTGCCGTTTGATGGAAACTTTCTTACGGCTAATTAATTTCCGGTGCATCATTTTAGCTGCACATCAGATCCACTGGAATCGGAACCCATCAAGTGGAAAGCCATTGCCATACAAAATATTAATTTTGAATTTTATCCTCTCCCCAACCCACCTCTGGCTCCTTCCGCTCCATCTGCTGTGTAATCCTGGCACTTAAAACTCTCTTCACCAGACGCGGGGAACATTAGCCAAATGAAGTGACAAGAAATTAACGAAGAAAAAACGCGGAGCGATATAAGAAATAATAATATAAAAACTCAATGAGTCAGCGCCACAGAGTTGTTGGCGGTTGGCGGTTCAGTGTATGGATTTGTGTGGGGACGGAGTGGTCGGAGTGGGAATAGGGGCGCTGTGAATGATGAACTCGGTCAAGGAGGAGTCCGTCCAGCCACGCTGGCCCACTAATTAGATAAGCGCGCAACGAAAACCCATCTAGGACCCAACCCATCCAAAAATGGTTTATGGAAGGAGTATCGCTGTGGGCGTCTGCCTGATGACCGTCGTCATGTTGCTCTCCGCCCTGATATTCTACTTGAGTCTGGGTAAGCGATCTATAACTACATATTTGCAATCTATCAACGCACCATGAAGTAAATACAGAAGGGGTGGACAAACAGGGACAAACAAAAACGAGAATCAAATTCCAAACTGCAAAATGCCCATAAATTTTATGCTCAAAAGTATTTGAAAGTAATTTGTTGTGTAATACGATAAAAACCTAACAACAAAACCACTGAAGTCGGTGGGGAAGTGGGGAAAAACACACACACAGACGCCTGACCATAAAAAAATAAATACACAACACAAAGTTTGCTCTTGAGCACAAAGCAATTTTCCAATGGACAGGGAACACTCACACAAGAAGGAAATATATAATTAAAACAAAAGGATTTAAATGGAGAATTGTTGAAGGAAGGAATGGATTGGATTGAATTTCTTTATGACAATTATCTTTGAAATTGTAGAGGTATGCATGGTCACGGCAGGGCACTGTAAATGTAATTAATCATCATTTAAATAATTACAGAGTTGAAAATTTGCTCTCTTTAAGCATACTAAATACTTGGCTGAACCGGTCTAACCAATTGGTTCACTCTTCCAAATCTTCACTGTATAGCAATTCCTGAGCCCCGACTGAGTCCTTCATCCTCCTGCTGCCACTTGTTCGTTTTCTTGGTCCTGGTTCTGGTTCCTTGTTCCATGCCTTTATCTTGTTTTACGAGTATCAATATCAATATCATGGAATTTTCTGTGCTTTTTGCTTCGGCTCTCAATATTATATTTTTTATGCCAATTTGCGTATTGATTTGCCATACAAGAATCGAGGAAATAGGCAAAACATTCTTGATTTATGCCATTTTGTCGCCTCGAATCCCAAGTAGATGCATCATTCCAGCCAGAGCAAGAAATTATTTATCTCCCGAAGGCATTTGTCCGGCTTAGGTTTAAGTCTGCCCGAGAGTCGAGAATACAAGGCACTAAGATTGTAAAGATGGCAAAGTGTGTCTCCATCGGGGCCGCAATGGAAATGAAAGTCTCTCTCAGTGCTCAATGTCTGTGGGAATGTGCCTTCTTGGCTCCTAATGAAGTTAGAAATTTATGGATGAAGAAGATGAAGAAATATGGTACACACTGCTAAATGTATTTCCAACACAAAAGGAAATGCACAAATAGTTCTTGGTCAAAGTTTATCGATGTGCAGAAATTTTACATTTAGAATGAATGACTTTTCCCGAAGGACTTCTTTTCGGACTTGGCAAACGCTTGATACTTCATTTATTACTTGATTTAATGACAGCTTAAAAACTTAATTCGAATGGTGCATAAATGATGTGCATATTTGGGGGATTCTACACATAACAGAACAAGAAGCGGCTAAATTTTTAGCAGAAATTACAGTTAAATATGAAGAAATTTCACTCATCAGAGATTGGAATTAGAAGATGTCCTATCATCCTTAAATTTTCCTTACGAAACCTCTTGAGTATATTTAATGTGTAATTTGAGGCAATAAAATTAACAATGATCCTATATATAAACTCCCCCAAACGGACTTCTGTTGTCGGAATATTTAGTTAATTTCTTTTTTGTATGTAACTATTTACCAACCCATATATTTAAAAACTATTATTAGCTTTATAAATGCCATAGAAATGCCAGGCCAAGGAAATCCCTTTTTAATGGAAGACCTTCCGATTCTGCTACCCTGCTCTGCCTGTAGTACTCAAAAAAACAACTAAAAAAGAATGTGCATTCAAACCACTTTATGACGCAAGTCCGTGTCATATGGGTAGAAGGATGTCAAGGTGTTCCGTATCCACTTTTATTTTTTGTCATTTGTCTAATGAATCCGTAGTCCGTAATCGCGGGACTTTAATTGCTTGAATACTCGGGCGGGCGACGCCAGTGGAGACGCGACACCCAAACAAATCATAAAATTGATAAAGTGAAAAACAAAATTGACATTTTATTTGATGGCAATTGCCGAAAGAAGCTGGCAGCATTCAGTTAGAAAAAGTCTCTCCTCGAGAGTATTACGTACATAAATCTACAAAAACTTATACTTTGAATTGCTTTTGGAGAAGACTCTGGCCCAGGACCCTTGTTTGAGCAACTTTAGAGGATAAATTAATTCGTATGGCATATTAATTTCTTTGAAGCAAACAATCATTGGAATCATACACTGCAAAACAAAAAAGGAAAAAAAAAAACATATTGTTAACAAAGCCAAAACCCTCTCCACAAAAATAAATAAATAAGAAAGAACAACAAGGGAAACTTTCTTTGGACATTAAGTTTAATTGCTTTGGCTTGAGATCCAAAATCCTTTGTTGGATGGACAGATGGGGAGCGGCATTAAGTTGTCATCTCCAGTTTAAAGTTTGCCTGGCAGCGATTAGAATAATTACTTATACGCCGCGTGGTGCGTATGATAAGCAGCTGAAAGAATAAGGTTACGAACAAGGTATGGTAGGGTATGCCTCTTAGAGGATACCATTTTATTATGTTATTGTACCTATATTCTTGGACTATAAACTCGTATTTTAAATGATTCAATTTATAGGATATATTTTCAATTAAAATATATAAAAATATTTAATTTAACTATGAAATATATATTTTTAACATGAAATTATTTCTAAATCAAATATTTTCATACTAATGTCAAAGTGTAGGGGAAAGGTAAGTGCGAATCTATTGGTATACATTTTTAAATCTAAGTTTAAATATTAAAATTTCAGTGCTTTTGTTTTAGGGTACAAAAAACAATGAACAGGGGTATTCACAAATAATATCTGTATAAATACACACAAATATTATTAAACTTCGTACTTGAACAAGAATAAGAATCGACTTATCTTTTGTGTATCTCCTTTCGGGTTATTAATTGTTGTGTGTATTTTCGTGTTGTTGGCAGGACCCTGCCCCTCGGGCAGCCTCGCCTGCGACAATGGCACCCTCTGCGTGCCCCAGCGTAGGATGTGCGATAATCGGCCCGACTGTGCCGATGGCAGCGATGAGCATCCTGTGGAGTGCGGCCTGCTCTACGGCAGCAAGGAGATTGCCGATAAAATTGTGCGTAATGCGATTGAAAAGAAACAGCAGCAGCAGCAGCTACAACTACAACTACAGCAACAGAATCAGTCGAAACCGTGCACTGGGGATCCGCCAGCGGTGTCAGGGAATCAGAGCCAGACAATGGACTGGTCTTGTGGTAGGTGGACGTGGACGATTCATTTAGCCAAAGCATCAATCAACACCATCCTCCAGCTCCAGCTCCATTCAGAGTGACCGATTAGCCAAGGCATCAGTCTAGTGCCACCGATTGCTGAGACTGTAAAAACTTGAGTTTTTCTACAATTTAAATCGATTTTCTAATTAAAATTGATTCTAATTGAGACAATTAATACCAAACGATTTTAATTAGATATCCAACAACTCCAGTATTGTATCGGCAAAACACATCTCCTTTCTCTACATCTCTTTTCCATCTCGTCAGATATCGTCACATATCCGCGGAGCTGCCGTTGTGGCAAGGGCACCACCCTCTATTGCGGCATCCATGCCAAGCTGCGTCGCTGGCCGCGCGTCAGTGCGGAGGTGACCAATCTGATCATCATCCGCAACAATCTTACCCTGCGGGAACATGTCTTTGCCAATCTGACGCGTCTACAAAAACTGTAAGCCGGAAAAAACCACCCATTATCGAGTGTAACCCCTTCGATTTCTACCATTTCTAGAACCCTTAAGTTCAACAACATATCACGTGTACCCCTGGGCAGTTTTGGTGGCTTGACGCAACTGGAACGGCTCGAGTTGAGTCACAACAATATCAGTCATCTGCCACACGGCCTCTTTTGTGACCTGCACTCCCTCCAGTGGCTCTTCCTGGTCAACAACCATCTGCATCATTTTCCCATGGAGCAACTGAGGTCCGTCCACCGCCTCGAATGGCTCGTCCTCAGCCGGAATCGTCTCACTTTGCGCAATGTGCAGTTGCCGAATATTTCCTCGCTTTACGAAGTGTAAGTAAATCGAATTGGGTTATGGGAGGGCTATTCTATTTGTTAGATTAAAAAACACAAACGAAAGCAGTCTCCGGCTTGGTCTGGTCTGGTCTGGTCTCCCACTCTGTTGATCTATTCAAGCGTGAAATGTTTTACACTGTCTGCCATGCCATTGTTAAACGCTGGGCAGATGGGCAGACACACTCCCCACTCATTGGGTTACTCGGGTATTGGGTGTCGAGTGTCGAGAGTCCGGCTCCATGATGGGCCATAACCTCAAATGCTCTCGAGGACTGGGACAATGCTGTCAAAGTTGTTGCACTTGTTTAGATTTGTAAGTGTGCTTTTGATGTCTTTTAGTTGAGATTGTCTAAGAATTTGCCGTCCTGTTTGTTTATGTATTCGAAAGTGTTTAAACAACAGACGGAAAGAAGCGTTTTCAAACCATATACAAATGGATTTGTATTCCTAACAATTTCCGAAATAAGTTTTGTAATATTTCCCATGGGATAATAGTATTCCGACGATGACGAGGGAGTGGAACGTTTGAATATCACTGTAGTTTAGAATGAAAGTCTTACTAGGATAGAGATAGTGGGGAAAAGGGAGACAGAGGGAAAGCGAAAGATATAGATCATATGTAGATACAGATGTAGATGTAGATAGATATGTTTTTTACATGTAAACTTTATACTTTCCTGCTAAGCTTTCTTTCGCTCGAAAGGAGAGCTCTGGCTGTAAAAATAGCAAACCGGATTCGGATTTTGCAATTTAGAATATAATTTATTATGATATAGAATTTCGAAATGGGTAATAAATTTCTTTTACCGCGAAATCACAAAAAATCTGGTTGTCCTTAAATATCTAGTATATGTCCATCGCCTCGTCTATCGACGCTTTACTTTACTTTATTACTTATTACTTATTGGAAGTTTGTACAGTTATCCAGTATAAACGACTCTATCCCCTACCAAAAATGAATTTTGAAGTTCATTCCTTAAAGGTCCTCTAAGTAACTGTCGCACAGCATTTAGTTGAACACCAACTATGATTATCTTTCATCTGACTAACGAAAGCATCCATCAGTTATCCACACGAGCATGGAGACGAGGCTTAAAGGGGGTCTTAAACATTGTGTTCCTCCATTGATAAATATCTTTTTACTTGCAGCTATTTGGATTACAATCGAATCGAATACGTTGGCGAGGAAACTTTTTCGCAATTGGATAATTTACATTTGCTGTAAGTGAAATAAACTCCACCGTATTCCTACTCCCAGAATCCTGAATCTGACAAAAAAAGGCGAAAGAGGAGCAAAAGATGGCAGAAAGTGTCGAAAAGTCTATTGAAATATGTTGTACTTAGATTTTATGGGGCGTATGCGTAATTTTTACTCTTCGCTGCATCTTGCTTTCGTTTTCAGTTCAGCCTCAACAGAGTTTTTGTTTCATTTTCTTTATTTTTCTTTTGCGATGGATTTATATGGGTTATATTGAAGGTCCTGGAGGGAAGAAACGAAGGAGCGACATGTTGACATGACATTGAGCAGGATATTGACACACCTCCTTTTTTCCCGAGAAATTTATGCACCAATAGGCATAAATTCGCACTTTTATTGTTTACACAAATACCATATGCTAAGCAAATAAGTGTTTAAACGAAATATTCCACAGACACCACCGACACAGACACCTTAGACAATTTGAAAGCATTTATCAAAGGCCTCTCCGCGGGTCTCTGCCAGCACCCCCGCCAGGACTTGGCATTTGCCCGCCCGCCTGCCTGCCTGACTGACTGCCGTAGCATACATAATCATTAATTTATGCATCAATAGCTGACAATATAAGTCAATGGGTCGTCTGGGTGCCCGACCTCCGACGTAGCTCCTATCCTAACTGAAAATAAATCAGTTACCCAAATTGCCCAGCGTAAATAAATGTGTTAACCTTTGCAGAAGGGGTGAGCAGAGGGGAGAAGGAGGGAGGGATAAAGATTTAGATGGGGGATAAATTGTGTCGCAATATCATCATACAAATGTGTCAGCAATTTAGCTGGAAATCTGAAAGGCAAACCGACCGCACAGTTTCGGGGAAATACATGTGAAATAAACAAAGCTTGATTACATTTTACAGAAATTCAAAGAAAACACAGCTCCAATTATGGATTCCCACGAATCAGATATTACTATTCGAGCAGACTAAGCTTAAGTCAGTAATCCAATAAATCATAAACTTTGTGATGATATCTGACATCCACCTTAGGGAGAATGTACATCTCTCATGGAAACATGTACATATTCATATATGTATATATTATATATAATTTATTTTTAATGTTTTAAGTCCTTTCAATGACATCACAATTAGTGTATTATTTTCTCTCATTTATGCTCATTTAGTTTTTTTTGACCAATTAACAAACTTTTTCAAACTATTTCCCAGGGACCTGCAGCACAATATCATCAGCCACATCCATGGACGGGCGTTTGCGAATCTGGAAAATATTCGGGATGTGTGAGTATGAGTATACATTCCAGAGGGGGGCACTTTGAAGTGGCATTGCGAGGCGGGTGAAAGTTTAGCACCGACACTAAGCAAGAATTATGGTGACACAGAGCTAATTAGCATAATAATACGAATAATGCCAGGACACAAGCAAATGAACTCGTGCCTTGGTCAAAGGATCACAGAATCACAGGCCAAACAAAGCCGCAGGACGCGACACCGCAAATGTCCTCAGAGTAAATTGTAATTTTGCGAGAGACTTCAACCGTTCCAACCCCTTTCCTTGGCTGGACACTGGCTTTGTGATTCAAAATCATATTCAATGATATTAATTTGGGAGTTCATTAATGCTCAATTACGTATACGCCGGGGTCGCCCCTCTTCATGAGAAATATCAGTTGAAAACTTTTGTGCCCACAGACAAATAAATAATAATAAGAGAAGAAAAACAAAGTTAAGACTGCCAAAACTATCCAGCTAGAGATATCCCTCTAGCTTATCGATACGAGATGTATTTTTATGAACAGAACTCGACCACGCCCGCCACATAAAAAAGTTGTACCCCCTTCGGGGAAACTAATCTAACCTTTATGGCCATAGTTTATTATTATGAAAATGATATGCAACTCTCTAAAGAAAGTGGCTGGAGCGTATCTATAAACAGAAATCGTAAAAGTAAACAAATTGTTTGGCGCTTTGAGGAAGGACTTTTGATGCGGCTCAGACAGCATGGCGTATGCCCGATAATATTCTTGTGGGAAAAAACATGCTCAGCCATTAAAGTTATCCTTTAAGGAATGCCTGGGCTGTGACTTTGCGAATTCAAGCATTTTTTATGGCAGGACAATGTTGCTTTCTGGCTTTCATAACCCCATATATCAATAGCATATTCAATAAATGTCTCTGCCAGCTCCGTCTCTCTTTCGTCTAGCATCAAGCTGTGGCCTTAATAAATTTACCATCCCATATATAGCAGATACATCAGCATATCAAGGAAGATAGCACCCCACACACCCTCTCATAAATATCCAGACATGGGTACAAGCACAGTTCGTCGATGAGGTTCCTCTGGCTGGACCAGATTTCATTTGGTTTAAGTGAAAAGTATCTTTGGCGATTGTCGTATCTTTTGGGACTGACTTTTGGCCACGAAACAGAATAAACAAACATTATTATGACCAAATAAAAATGCAAATAAATTTGTATTTTATGAGAAAACAATTTCGCCAAAGCCTCAACTGTAACCGAAACAAACGAAGGGACGGGCAGACGGACGGGCAGACGGACGGACAGACTCTCGGACCGAAGTTGTTGGCCAATAATGAAGGAGTTTATTGAAATCGACGCTGGTACGAATAGTCCCTCCAATCGTCATTGCTTCATTAGACCCAATCCCTATCCATATCCCTACCCTATCCCACCGTTCTCCATCGCTTATGCCTGTTGATGCCATACCAAGATCTATCCCCATACCGTTTCAATGCAAATAATTTGTGCCCTTTGCCGGCGTGCGAAGAATTTCTCAGCATTCCTGGCCGGCAGCTCTCGTGTGGCACACAAGTGTAAGACTTTTATGGCCAGCTATGGCAGCTAAAGGAACTGTACAGAAATTCCTAAAAATGCCAACGGAGAGTGTTTCCTTTGTGTGTTTGGGTGTGTGTGTGTGTATTTGTTTCTATCAGATACCCATCTAAATGCTGCTCATGTATCCAGCAGCAGGGCCTCGCTTCCTTCTCTTTGGCATTTTCTGCTGATTTGTTTTGTTTGCTATAATATCCCCCAGGGATGGACATGGACCGATTGGAGAGGAGGTGGGACACCCATAAAACAAACGAAAATATTTGTGAAATCGCTGCACTAATTTGATTCCTGCTGTCCAGGACAGCACTGAGCCACTGACAGGTCATTATGGAGGAGAAGCTTTGGACATTGGGCATCGGGCTTAAAGACATTCTTCCACTCCTGCACTCATTGTCCTGCCAAGGCTTCTGTTGCTGCTGCTGTTGCTGTTGCTGCTGTGACGTTAATTATGGTCAATATAAGCCCCTCCCTTTGCCAGTCCCTTCTCCCAGCTCCTGCTACTCCTGGTGGGCAGACAGTGCAACAAATGCCAGAGTAGATTCGTCGAGCACATTGCCCCAAAAGAATTTCACAATTGAAACGTGTCATTTGCCGGAGAAGCGTAAATGGTTTCATTTGGTTAATATGCTCTTCTCTGGGGCAACTGGAGAGGAGTACATTGAATATATATTCTTTTGTGCAGTTAAAATGCATCTTAAAATGCAACTTTCTTTATGTGTGTGCCTTTGAGAGTGTTCTAGTATTGATTTATTAAAAAGGATTTAGGATTGAAAGCCTTTTAAATTGAAATGACTTTATGAATTTAACGCTGGGATTAAAAATAAGTAAAAGCCATAGATGTAAAGAGTTGGAAATGTTTTTTCATCCTTTGAATCTCTGACTTATTTCTCAATTTCGTTTTTAGAGAGCTTAAAATGTGGCATGGAGAGAGCATTTACGTATCTGTCTTGAACTTGTGGCTCATTCCATAATTTGTGATATATTTTCCGTCAGTTTTCCACGTACCCTGCACGTAGCGCGCACTAACACCACTACAGGCATTTATTTGCCATATTCTTAAATGCGCATTGACCGCCCTGCCAACCCATCCTGCCCTTACACCACAGTGTACTGCACAGTGGAGTGCTGTGTGGGTCCTTCCGACCATGCCCCTTTGATGCTGACGCACTTGTGTTGCCTACTGGGCCACGTGTGTGTGGGCCCCAATGGATGTGCTTGGCCATGAGAAATGGGCATTACCCGAGGCTTATTTTGAGGCAGGACAGGACAGGACAAAACAGGACTTGGGGACAGAACAGCAACTTGTTGCCCTGCCCAAAAATTATGTTAATTGTGCTCGACGTCTGGTTTTGCTGTTGGTATTTATGAAGTTATTAAGTGTGATATTTATGCCTGGAACCGCAGCAATGATGATCCGAGAGGCCTGCCGCTTAATAATTAATTACACATTTACATACGAAATTATGTGAGTGTACCCCCTCATTTTTGGGGGTATCCATTTATGGTAGAGTTAAATATTTGCTTAAGAGTGAAGCCGGGCACTTTATAGCCAGCCAGCAATTACCAGCAATCTGTGGAATCTTCTGGGTTGTTGGTTGGTGGGGGTGGGACCTGGCTTTTGTCTTTGTGCGACAATCCATAAAAACAAACTGTTAACAGTTGGCGCTTGACCATTGATTCACCAGACAAGTGCATGCAATGGAGCTGCTTCAGCTTCAGTTCCACGTCCAGGTCCATGTCCAGCACCAGTATAAACATCAGCTGCTGCACTTCACACAGAGACGTGACACAGTGGAGCTATGGCATAGTTGGGGAAAAGTCCTTTGGCATCCGTATGCATAGATGAATATAGAAATCAACTTGAATCATTTTACCACGCCCAAAACACTATTCAAACTTCCACTTAGCCATCGTCCAGGGTTCGCGTATTCAAATGCATTTTATTTGTTTCTGGAACCACAGTGCCACATATCCTGTCTGCCCGTCTCCCTGTCTGTCATGAATGATGCGCTCTTTCCTGTGGAAAGCCAATACATTTAACCCCAGAAAGTTGCACCCCACAGATTGATAGACAATGTTTGTGCACTGATTTATATAGTCGCCTAGCTATTAAATAGAAATTTTCGCTATTATGTTGCCGGCGGGGACTTTATTATGTGACTTTGAAAGCCCTTGTTGCTCCATCTTAAAGCGCAAGCACAAACAATAAAAATACTCCAAAAAATATATAATTTTGGAAAGTTTTAAAGCTGGAGCGTCGGTGGTTGTCGGAGGTTGCTTTATCAGCGCTGTGCCGAAATGTGGGGCCATTATTCGCGGCTTACGCGTCGTATACGTAATGTCGAATCTACGAGAAAATTTCTAAGACGTGCATTTCGTTTTACAGCCGCCTTGTCGGCAATCCCATTAAGGAATTATCTGGAGAAACATTTCTGCACAACACTCGACTGGAGGCACTGTAAGTGAGGGAATCATTTTACCTTATAAACATACACAGAGGTGATTGTTTGATTGCAGGTCCCTGGCCCAAATGCCCCTCCACATCCATCGCAGCCTGTTGCAGCCCCTCAACATCTCGTTCCTGAATCTGACGGGCATCCGGTACGACCACATCGACTTTGCGGCCATCAACGATATGCGGAATCTCACGTATATCATTTACGATCGCTTCTTCTACTGCTCCCTGACGCCCCGCGTGCCCGTATGCAAGCCCTCGACAGACGGCGTGAGCTCCTTCAAGGATCTCCTGAGCAAGCCGGTGCTGCGATACTCTGCCTGGGTGATGGCTTCCCTAACCATAGCAGGGAACGTGCTGGTCCTTTGGGGGCGCTTCATCTATCGGGACGAGAACATTGCGGTGACAATGGTCATACGGAATCTGGCTCTGGCCGACTTGCTGATGGGATTTTATCTAATCATCATTGGAATTCAGGACTACCGATATAGGAACGAGTATTACAAGTGAGTGTAATACTTTAGGCCCGAATACGACCAAAACTTCCATTTGATGTATCTATATCTACCCTTTTTTCAGAGTGATCTACGACTGGGTCGATTCGTGGCAATGCGCTGCTATTGGCACTCTGGCGGTCAGTTCTTCGGAGGTATCCATGCTAATACTGGCGTTCATGTCGCTGGAGCGCTTCCTACTAATTGCGGATCCCTTTCGCGGACATCGCAGCATCAGTGTGCGAATCATGTGCTTTGCCCTGTTCTGCATTTGGCTGACGGGCGTGGGTTTGGCGGTGGCCCCCGTGGTGCTCTGGTATTCGAGCAACAAGTACTATGGCGCTCACTCTGGTACCTGTTTTCCCCTGCACATACACGAGGCCTATCCCTTGGGATGGCAGTACTCGGCGTTTGTCTTCTTGGGCGTCAATCTTCTGCTGCTCGTGATGATCGCCCTGCTCTATACGGCGCTGTTGATCTCCATTTGGCGGACACGAAGTGCCACGCCTTTGTCCCTGCTGGACTGCGAGTTTGCGGTGCGTTTCTTTTTCATTGTGCTCACGGATGTGCTCTGCTGGGTGCCCATCATAGTCATGAAGATCTGGGTATTCTTCAACTACAATATATCGGACGATATCTACGCCTGGCTGGTGGTCTTCGTGCTGCCCCTTAACTCGGCCGTCAATCCACTGCTTTACACCTTCACTACGCCCAAGTATCGAAATCAGATCTTCCTGCGCGGCTGGAAGAAGATAACCTCTCGCAAGCGGGCGGAAACGGCCAATGGTAACGCGGGCACGATCACAACTGGCACGGCGACAGGCTCCTCACAGCATCCGGAAGAGTCCACCACGATTGCCAAGGCCATGCCGCTGGCCCTGACGTTGGCCAACTGAAGGAAAAGATATCCACAGGCAGTTCGAACATGTATACCATCATCAGATAGAGAAAATTGAGCGCCGCAAACCCTTTAGAGGGTTGGGCCTTGCATTTATTTTGTCTAATGATATCAAAATCTATCTATCAATTTATGTGTAACTACGAGCATCAATATCTACTATATGTATATCCCTCAGTATTTATGTAAGTTAACCAAAGGTAAGCGTGAAATACATTCAATGTGATATTTGTAAGGCGAGCTCTTTTCAATTTGATTCTTACGTGATGTGGGGCTTTTTTGGGTGCGGCTGCGGGGGCCAAAACCAACTCTTGGTAAATCGCTTTCAGCTTCTTTATGCGGTATAGAAAATGTCGTTACTTGCTGCATTTGAATGTGTTAATCCATTTTATATTATATATTAGAATTGGAAACCTCAAGGTACTGTAGTGGAAATAAATTCAAAGGTATCGGAAAGAGGTTAGTCCTCGGTTTTATGTTTCCCGGGCTTCATCCAAAACTTTCTTCGCATATACTGGTAGGTATTTTTCATCACTTAAAAAGCACTTTTTTTACCAAATTTTATTTTGAATTTTTCACTTTGTTTTTCTTTTAACAATCTAAAAGAAAAAGTCACTAAATTTAACCAATCTTCTAGACAATTGATTCATCAATCATTAAGTTATGTTTTCAGGCCTGAGGGTCCTAGTTAGCTATTTATATTAAACAGAATATCAAAATCGAGGAACATGTTATATTTTTGGTACATTGCGGTATGTTTTGAGGTCAGACCGTATATTTTGTTGGGACTTTTTGGGGGATTTTGTGGAGGGATTTTGTTGAATCAACATCATCCCAACAATTTCCTTTTTCACCGCAACAATTTCCCCTACATTCCATGCTCACTTACGTATTTTACCGTTAGCAACATTTTTTGTATGGGCCAGCAACATGTGCCCCGATATTAGCGACATTGTCCCACAACATTTGCGCGGAATTGCCAACATTTTCATACTCTTTAGGACCTTGATATTATAGAATTAAGAAAAAGTTTGTTTTACTAGGCACCAATTATTGCAGAAACTAGTCAGTCCCAGCTCAGAGAATTTTATGGTTTTTCGTCGATTTATAAAGACTGAAAATGGGTGTCGGGATCGATATGTTATTATTAATAAATTAATCAAATGCATTATTGGGTCAAAAAATGTAAATATGTGCAAAATACAATGTTAAATTCGTTTAAAAGCAGGTGGAAAAAAAGAATTTTAACATTAATGAAATGAAAAAGGGTATACAATTGTCGATACTACCGGTCGACAAGCTACAAGTGTTCAAATGACGTGACATTTCATGCTCACTTAAATTTTATAACTTGGCTTAAACGTCATTTTAGAAACAATCTAAAAAAAAAGGAGTCACTAAACTTAAGCAATCTTGTAGACAATTGATTCATGAATCGTATAAAATTATGTGCTCAGGAGTGAGGGTCCTAGTTAGCTAGTAATATTAAACGGAATACCAAAAGCGAGGAATATGGTTTTCCGCTAGAGGTGAAAGAACACCGATGTTTTCCGAAGTAACAGTAAAAAAAATTTTGTAAAAATATTATAAAAAATATTATAAATTATTAAAGAAAAAATAAACAGTTTTATTAAAGATCATTTTCATTTGGGATCATTTCATTTGAGATCATTTTCATTAAAATAGCTCCAAGCTTTCCTTCAGAAACTTAAAAAAATTAAAAATTCCTAGAGTACATATATACATATATCTTAAAATAAGTCTTGATTTTTGTTAAGAAACATTAGTTTTTTCTTTCATAGAGACGGAACAAGACGTTAAGACCAAACATCGATGTTTCGCCATAAGCAATCGATGTTTAAAAAAATGGAATAATATGGAATGGAATCTAGCAGCAGTTATTCGCACAAACAAAATAAAGGAATGGAGCTGGGTGTGACAACCGTCAAGCCAGATTCCGATCTCGTGCATCCAGACGATGCCCAGTATATCTGGCTGCCCATCGCCGTGCTCGTGGGCATATTTATCCTAGCAGCTTTGGTGCGTTACATTCCTTATCACCAGTGTTTGAACAAGTGTGCGCCTTCGTTAACATATGTATTTGGGTTCTACCTGCAGGTGTATGCCATGTCACGGAGCCGCTGCCAATGCTCCTGTGCCTGGTTGAAACTGATGAAGAAGCCCCGCATCGACTACATCAACGTGGATGAGGAGGATTCAGATGTGCCCATGGCCGTTGGGGAGGAGATGGGGGAGCAATATGCTGCTGCTAGCTTGCTGAGCGGTCGTCTGCGTATTGAGAATGTACGTATAGCATATGGATATGAGGAATAAATAATGATCGTTTTGTTATTCACAGCGTCCAGAGCACTGGCACAGCCTTCCAGGGACCAGCAGCTCTCCTGCTTAGGCGAATGAGAGCATCTCTTGCAAAAGAAACTTCCAAAAATTTTATTGTCTACATTGTCCATGTTGGTGGTTGTCAACCATCAGATCAGCTTAGATACTAAAACAATCGATGTGCCTCTGCCTTAGGTATACAAAATAATAACACTAATTTAATGGTCAGTATTGGTGGCGCCCAAGAGGCGCGTAGTTAGATCGTAGAATCCAAAGAAGAATGCCCCCCCAAGTGTGATCCACAGCACACGTGGCACAAATCCAGCAAACAGACTGAAAAATAAATAATACTTGAATATTTGTAAACACATTTCAACAGATTTATCATTTTGTTACCCGCTAAAGCCTCGTTCCAGATAAATGCCGTGAAGAATGCTGTAGGCATTGCGACGCCGCGTGAGGCTTTCTCGTTCCGCTAACATAATGCGCGTCTTTACCACATCCAACGGGGTTGTCAGACCAGCTGAAATGCCACCGGCGACCGCACCGCAGAGGGCAACCGTTAATGGCGTTGACTCGTAACCCGTCACCGGGGTCCACTGGAGCTTAAAGTACTCCCACAGCGGGAACTGTATCAAGCTGAATGGAATTTCGCGCATGATGGTTGAGCCAAAGCCACGATAAAGACCACGACGCAGCCCTTCAGTGCGATAGGCACGCATTAGGATCTGGAATGCAGACTGCTGCTGCTTGTGACCCAGCAGGGTCTGCGATCGCTGTTTGGCTATCTCCACAGGTACGCGAATAAGGCACGCCAGCTATGGATACATAAACTCATTCAATTTAGGCGAATTTTGATCCCCAGTTAATCCTACCACTTCTGCTGTGGATGCTGCTGCCATGTGGACATACGGAGAATCTTTGGTATTGGTAACAGAGCTGAAGAACTGCTTGCCGCACTCATAGGCACAAAAGAAGAGCGCCGCTGTGGGTGCACTGCCAGCGGCTGCAGGCGCCAGGCCCTTATAGATCCCACGGAAGCCGCCGGCCCGCCAGAAGCCCAATTCACTTTGGAGTCGCGTCTTTACCGTGTCTATGGGAAAGAGGGCGATGTCGACCACCACTCCAGCCACTCCACCAGCCTGTGAAAGGTCGTTCAATGATTAATTTATTTTGATTCTTAATCTTGCACTTACCACCAAAGCATGGAGAAATGAAAACTTCGCTACCGGGTCCTGCATGCTGATGTGCGCTGCGAGAGAGGAGGCCGAATCCTGACCTAGATCTGCAGCCATTGTGTACAAGTATTGATTGCGTTCTCCAGTTTTAGGCCATTCTGTCAGGTTTTTTGTTTTAATTAATAAACAAATTGGCTTCGTCTGGTTGTTAACGTAACAGGAAAATCAGCTGCAAAGCAGTGTTGCGACTTTAGCTTATTTAAAGCTGAAGAGCATACTTAAATATGTTAAAGTTTACCATCTTCTTAGTAGAATTGATCGTTTATTTAAAAAACAACACATCGTTTTCCATATTCGGGTTGTATTTAATTGTAGCCCATACTTAGCTGATTTAGGTTAGGTTTGTTTGAGTCATTTCTGGCATATTTCTCATTCAAATCTAGCTTTACTCAGAAACAGCACTTTGGTATCAGTGGTGTGGCAGCACCACCCAAACAGCTGTTCGCGGTTGTTCTTGGCAAGAGGAAGCAGCATATTTTTGGCCAGCATATTAAAGCGCACTTGGCCGTGATATTTTTGAATAATTTGCAAAATTGTCTGCAGCAGCACTAAAAGCAACTAATTTACGAAACGCAATCATGGCCCTTCGCTTGACACAGAGACTGCTGCAGACGCAGACGCCGTTCCTGACACGCGTAGGTTTTCGTTGTCTGAAAATTGGCCAAAATTACATAATGTGGTTGGCTTTGGAACGGACAGGAGAACTGATCGTATACCCATCTAATCACATTTCAGGGCTATCCCATGCTGGTGACCAAGGAAAAGAGCGAGGATGTGGCCCACACCAAATCGTCGCTGCAGAAGAAAGTTACGGTAGGTGTTACACCCGCGCACAAGTGAGGTTATAGTGTGGTTAATATTGATGTATATATACGTTTGTGCAGCGGACAGATATTCCCTCGGCCCAGTACGGTGGTCGTCATGCTGTCACTATGCTCCCTGGCGGTGGCATCGGTCCAGAGCTGATGACATATGTGAGGGAAATCTTCAGCTACTGCGGTGCACCCATTGACTTTGAGGTAATCGAAATTGATCCCTCCACCGAGGGAAACGATGATCTGGACTATGCCATTATGTCGATCAAGAGAAACGGTGTCGCACTCAAGGGCAACATTGAGACCAAGTCCCAGGAGCTGGCTGAAATCTCTCGCAACGTGGCCATCCGTAATGAGCTGGATCTCTATGTGAACGTAGTCCACTGCAAGTCGTATCCCGGAATTCCGGCACGTCACCAGGACATTGACGTTGTTCTGATCCGCCAGAACACCGATGGTGAGTATGCCATGTTGGAGCACGAGTCGGTGCCCGGCATCGTCGAGAGCATGAAGGTGGTCACCGTCGAGAATGCCGAGCGTGTCGCCCGCTACGCCTTCGAGTATGCTCGTCAGAACAACCGCAAGAAGGTCACCACCATCCACAAGGCGAACATCATGAAGCTGTCCGACGGCCTCTTTCTGGAGTGTGCCAATCGTGTGCACAAGGACTATCCCGAGCTGGAGCACGACAACATGATTATCGACAACACCTGCATGCAGGCCGTGTCCAAGCCCCATCAGTTCGATGTGATGAACATGACCAATTTGTATGGCACCATTGTGTCCAATGTTCTCTGCGGCCTGATGGGCGGAGCTGGTCTCATTTCCGGCCGCAACTATGGCGATCATGTAAGTGTTTCAGAGTCCTTGGGGCTGCCACGGAAGACTGATTTGACGTACGATTTCGTTTGCAGTACGCCATCTTTGAGCCGGGCACCCGTAACACAGGAACGGCCATTGCTGGCAAGAATATCGCCAATCCCGTGGCCATGATCAATGCCAGCATTGACATGTTGAATCATCTGGGCCACAAGGAGCATGCCAATGTCATCTACGAGGCCACCTACCAGACCATTTGCAATGATGCCATCCGTACACCAGGTGCGCCACCCCACTCAAAAGTCGCTTTGATCATATTTAATCGAAATATCTTACAGATCTGGGAGGCAACCACTCCAGTACCGATGTTGTTGAGAATATACTCAAAATCTTGAGTGCCAAGCGCGTGAATTGGTAAAATAAACGGCCTGCATTAGTCTTTTGCCTTATTATGTTTTAACGCGCTCTCACCCAAGTGCTGTATTTAGTGTTGAATCAGAACACATCTATCCGCTTGTCCTATTTTTATCGAGTACTTCACTATCTATATCGCGAGTCTATATATGTTGTATTATAATTTCATGCTCTATTATTGTATTATTTTGATTTGTACTCCCAGACAGAACTGTAAGTGTTACATGTACAACTTTATTGTTTTAACCCCCCACAATCTGTGTCCCTAACAAAAACAACACACACACAAAGACCTAATCCTAATTTAATTACTAATTTTTAGTCTTTAGTGTAATTTCTGTTTACAAAAATGCTTTGTTGAATTATTTCTGTTTTAAGTAGTAGTCCTCCAGTAGTCACACACACACATACACCCACACCGAGTACACAAAAAGTATGTAGTTTGCGTCCATGCACGGTTTATCCTTCCTTGCAACGTATAAACAATCCAATCCAAAAACAATTGTCTTATGTGCAAATCCAATCTAACAAATAATTTTCTTTTCTCTACTCCCTCCTCCATTCCCGATATCGAAATCCAAAATGCTTACCCGCTCGCAGGCCACATGGAAACTATTTCAACCAATTATAGGCACGCACTATCGCACTACCGAAACTCAAACTCAACCTAAACCCAAACTAAAACCAAAACAAACTAAACTAAACAACAGAAAACAAAATTATATTAACCCAGAACTAAGCAAATTTGAGAGAACTGTTTATAAGCGACATCTTTTACCCCAAAAGCCAATGCATTCAGCGTCTACCCAGAAAGAATCAGTTTTAATTATGTTTGAGGTCAAATTATCTCGTCTCGCTGCTTAACCAATCCAAAAATACTATGTACCCCTCCGGCTATATGTCCATTCGTGTGTTCCCATTTGATGTCAAAAGTGTGATAATTCAGGTAATACAAACTCCAAATATGTACATTTCTAGCCTTAGAGACACCCTCTCCGTTTACAGTCCGAATAATAATGCATTTTGATACTTTACTCCACAGATTTTTTCTGCCGGCACTATCCACCCCACTGTCTCTGCACTATTCAAAGCCTCGACTCTAATCTAATTTAATCCCTTCTCTATTTTATTTTACCTTATCATTATCCTAAGCAAAAAGTTCGAGTGATCGTATCATAATTTCAACAGCCTCTACTACTCAACGCTCTTCAAAAATGTTAGGTAGCCAAGTTTTCCAGGAATAGTCAAGATATTAAATTGTAATTTAAATTTTCCAAGAAACGATTGTGTAATATTGCGTAAACCAATTCAAACAAAATGTATTATTCTGTTCGAATATTTATTAGAAAAATCTAAAAGTAAACAAAGACAAATCTGCAATGCGTTTTAATTGTTGGGGATGGTAAAGGTTTTTTGTATTTATATATATACATTCAAGGATGGAAAAGGAGCTTAAGTTTATTGTATATTAGCTCCGTTTTGTGTTGATTTCCAATTGAATCGGATACATATGATATAGTTTGGAATTCATTATTCCTAGAACATCAAGCAAAACAATGAAACAGAATCATCAAAGTTCCCATGCGTTTGACAAAACCCTAATTTAATTCCAGGCAATGGAAGGCAGTTTTTTATTATATCCATTATCAAAATTCTAGTGATTCCATTAAATCACTCAATACGGCATATTTGATCTATCAAACGATTTCCCGGTTGCTTAAATCGTATATGTTGAAATTTCAGGTATTGTAATTGCTTTGTAAAGAAAATGAATTGCCATACGAGAATAGAAAGTATCCAAACAGCTCTTCGCCAATGGATGCTCTACCATAGGCTTCCCGCAACAATCGCGTACTTATCGGAGGAACTAACGGGAGATATTCAACGAGAAGCCATTTCCACAGGGGCAATCATGTTGTCAGATTGATTGGATTGATCATTCGGAGCAGCAAGAAAAACATTAGAACCGCTCTTTCACACTATCAACATAGTTGGCACTGAATGACGACCACACACAAGAACACATTTTTCATATTTCGGTCATTTATATCAGAATTATGTTTTTTTATTTAACCTTAAAAAAACGACGACAATAAATCATCATCATCCCATTAGTTTCTAGATTAGAAACGCAGCTTCTGGAAGAACCACTTGTTCTTGCCCTCCTTGTAGATGGACTCAAACTTGACGCGGGTCTGGAAACGGTGTGTCTTGCGCTTGACGGGATCCTTCAGGTCCTTGGGCGACAGTTTCTCGAAGCTGATGTCATGCGCTGTGTAGCGGGTGGGCATCAGATGGTTGTAGTTCAGGCTCTTCAGGAAAGGCTTGATCTTGGACTTCTTCTTCAACTTGTTCTTGCCCATCTTCTTGGTCACCTTGCGGGGGTACCTGTCGATACCGGCGACCAGAGCATGACCGAAGGGTTTCTCCGGGGTGCCATCGTCGGAGGTCTTGACGATGATGGCCTTGCGGCCAGCGTAACGTCCGCTAAGGACGATTACGATCTTGCCCTGCTTCATGATTTTCCTCATCTTGGCGGCTGTAGATATATCCAATCGTTGTTATTGGTCGTCGGGTGGAGGAGACGCACATGAAATTGAAAGAAAAAATCCACAATGTTAGCGAAATTGCCTTTAAATCACTTATATTTAGTTATTAAATTAATACATTTTCACTCTTCAAATGTTCACTGCTGGCACTAACAAGAGTACATTTCTTAAACATTGGGTATGTCTTCGTTTTGTTTTGTTTGTCTTGTTTGACAAGGCTTTATTTTGCCTTAATTGGGATATATGCATGTCAATAGCTGTGTTATCAATTGCTCTAAACAGTTTCTCAAAACTTTTCACTATTATTATTGAACGTTGGTTTGTCATTTAAATGGATTTTTAAGATTTTATTTTCGCACAACTTACAGGTCTGTTCAGCGACCGGAAAAGAAAGAAACGTCGGCAGATGTCGATAGCATGGGTTTGACAGCTGACAGCTGCCACGTTAATAATATCGATAGTTTTATGCGATAGATCTATGGTTCTTTAGTTCATTGATATATCGTTCGAGAAAAAAATTAGGATTTCGATCTATAGAAAGGGATTAAAGCGCGCTTTATCTTCCATTACTAAATTTATGGTTGTGTGGGTCGTTATATGAGATATAACTGCGATTTTGAAGTCTACTTTGCACGTTTCATCAAATCAGAGAATCTTCAAAACAAATATCGATACTTCTGTACGATAATCGATACTTGAACTTGGCAAACAAATATGAAATTCAATCATACCGTATCTTCAAGTTCCAATTTAGAAACCTTTCGCTGCGCAATAAACGTGCACATTATTAAAATAATCAAACTTGTGGTTCTCACAATTCCAAAATGCCATTTCGTGGTTTTATTCCTTTGTTTTTATTTCTGTTTGTTTTCTGTACTAAGAATTAATTGAGTTGACCGCAAATGTTTAAAAAACTAAAATTTTACTTGTTGTATATGAAGTATATGTTTCGACATCAGAAATTCAATAGTTGTAAGATGGTTTAAGTAGTTTTTGATTTGTGTGCGTTTATAGTTTGTTTTCTTCGTGTTGAATTGAGAATATATATCACTCCTTAGCTAGTTTTCAGGATTTGACTCATTCTCTTTATCGCCGCCATTCGCCTTCTTTGGCTTCTCGGGCTTCTCAATTGGCGGTTCCTTTAGATCGTCCTGATAATTATCATAATTTATGGCACAGGCGATGCTCTTTTCAATCATCTCCGTGGAGAAGACGTCGCCATTTTGTAGTTCGGTGTAGCCATAAATAGCACTCATCGGCATTTTTCCCCGGAACATACCAATCTCAACTCCGGTACTAAAGCACGCCATAAAAAATGAAGCTTTCGCAGCGTTTACCGCGCAAAACTTGGTCTCCGGATGCTTGGCGGCCAGGATCTTCAGATGATTTTCCAGTTGGCGGCATCGCTCGTCTCCGGGTCTAAAGAAGTGGCAAACGGCCCATGATGTAGGCTCTATCTCGTAAAGAATCTTGGCGAGGTCAGTCTGGTCGGCCAGCCTGATATAGGTTTCCCATTTATTCATGGGATTTAATTTCATTTTTTCTAATTTATTTTCAATCATCTCGGTGGAGAAGACGCCGCCATTTTGTAGTTCAGTGTAGCCACCAATATAATTAATTGGTTTTTTGTCCCTGAACATACCAATCTCAACTCCCATATTTGAGACCGACTTAAAAGATGGAGCTTTCGCAACGTTTAATGCGCAAAACTTGGTCTCCGGATGCTTGGCGGCCAGGATCTTCAGATGATTTTCCAGTTGGCGGCATCGCTTGTCTCCAGGTCTAAAGAAGTGGCAAACGACCCATGATGTAGGCTCTATCTCGAAAAGCAACTTGGTGAGGTCAGTCTCGTCGGCCAGCCTGATATAGGTTTGCTTCTTCTTGTTCTTTTCCTCCATCTTGCTTCGCCAAGTTCTTTAGAGAATATGGGTTAAGAATTGATATGGATAAATTAAATTTAATTGTTATTGGCTCAAAACTCAACTGTCTTTGAAGATCGGGCGATATGCTGATTCTACTTGAGGCTCTCTATAATAATTTGTAACGTAATTTAATAATAATTTCGACTACTGACAAACAACGTTGACAGCAAAGTCCCCTTTTAATTTTTTTTCTTTGCTTACAGAGCAGGGTGACCGCGCCGGCAATAACGAAATATACTATTTTGGGCCCGAAATAATACCAAAATATACTATTTGAATATTCATTTAAAACCAGGAAAATACCATAACGAATTGCAGCTAAAAGGTTTTAAAATTTGAATTTATTTTTGCAATTTATAAAAAGAATGAATAAATAAATGCAACTGATCGGGGGTTCAAAAAGAAAATGTTTTTATATCCTTTTTATACAAGTTTATTTAACTTTTTATGGACTTAAAAATAAATATATTTATTATAATAATGATTATCAAGTGAGGCATAAAATCAAGGCATATATCAATGTCAAGGCATAAAACGTAGGTGAGCATGAAATCCGCCGTAAGAAAACGTAGGTAAGGATGGAATGTCACGTCACTAACCGGTAGTATCGACTCTTTTACATCTCTTTTCCCTTGATTAATAATAAAATACTGTTTTCCAAGCTGCTCTATATCGTAATTAATATTGTATTTTCCAAATTTTGAAACAGCTCTCAAAATAATTTCTTTATTAGTTCAACCATATTTACAATGTGTCAATGTTCGTCAGCAGCCAAACCCAATAACTCGTGTTTTCAAGCGATATACTTTCTAATAGCAAAAATTGCATTGCAAAATTCTTTCGCGAAAGACCTGAAATGCACAGAATGGCCAATATACTATTAAATACCACAAATACATTCAATATACTATTAAATACCAAATTTTTCCCCCAAAAAGACTACAATATACCAATATACCACAAATATACAATTGGGAAGAATTTGAGCTAATTAAATACCAAAAAGTATTAAAAATACCATAACCGGTCTGTTACAGAGCTGCTTTGATAATTTTATAAAGATTTCATAGGATTTCCAGGTCTGTCAAACCTGAGAAAATATAGCGCTGGCGAATAATACCATGCCAATTAAAAATGCAATTAATATGTTTTTCATCTCTATATTAATGAATAAATTATTAATTGCAATTAATCATTCGATTGTAGCATTTCTTTACTTGCATGTCTCACGTAATTTGCGAGCTAAGAACAGAGTTGACTTTTTATAATTTCCCATACGAACATCATCGCCGTTTTCGCTAGCAAAATTTGTATCTTGCTTTAGTAGCATTTAATAATAATTTTGCAAATAGAGAAAGAAGGAAAAAGTAAGCAATGAATAAAATTTTAAGCACCCTTTTGATAGTTCCAGTTTGGTATGTCTGCTGTCATTTGCCATCGTCTTACAATCTAGATTAAAATTTAAATACCATTAACAAAATATATTAATTTATTTACTTTTACGGGGCAACTAATGTATGTACAAAACACATTACATACTAATCATTGCAGTTGTAGAAATACTACTCTTTTGCAGTAGTATTCTTGATATAGGACAAATGCTCAGCACTACGTCTTCTTTTGGATAATCTTAAAAGTATTATGCCTGTTCCTAATATAGCTGAGAGCAGTGGCAGCGGTTGTCAGTCCGGTCAGATACCAGAGGCCATGTAGAGCAGGATGGTCTGTGGGCAGATAGTAAATAGATAATAGGTTATGCTTCTTGTGTGGAGTTCAGTGAAGAACTTACCCAAGTAGTTCCATATTGGAGCTCCTAGACTTAGGCCAATCGTAGCCAGCTGCACGCCCGTATTGATTTTGCTGAGCAAAGTTGGCTCCAACTGAGCCGTCACATGCGTGGCATCGAAGTAACGCGAAAAAGTTTTCTATCAAAAGAACGAACAAAAGTCGACAATCATCCACTAATTTCAATGTCAGAGGACACACTCACTGGAGGAGGCAGACTTATGTAGCGAATGACAAAACCAGCGGCTAATAGGAAAACATCTCGAAACACAACAATGCCCGCTAGCCACACGGGCAACAGATCGGTATAGCAGAGGGAAATCACCAAGGAACCCATCAACAGCTTGTCGGCCATTGGATCTAGGAAGGAGCCCGCCTTGGTGGCCTGCGAGGGCCAACGTCGAGCAATCTGCCCGTCCAACTAAACAGAACAAGAAGTACAGATTAACGGGGAAATCCATTTGAATAAACTTTTAATCGTATTCCTTACCAGATCCGAGACACCGGCAATGGCCAGTAGACTCATGGCGAACGTAAAGTCGCCCTGGACAATAACATAACCAATATAGGGGGAGAGTATGGCACGACTGATGGTCAACATGTTGGGTATGGTCATGATATTCTCACGCTCCTCGCGTATTTCAACGATCTTCTCGCGGACTCGCTCTTGCACTTTGTGGCGGGCCTCTCTGATGTCGTCGACAAGGAAATTCTTGCGCTCAATGAACTCGGCCCGCTGCTTGTCGATGACACCTTGCAGTATATTCCGTCCTTGCAAGGTGCGAAGATGCAGCGAATTCTTCTTGGCATCCGCATACAATCGGAGCCGGGCTACGTCCCAGTTGCGGCGCTGTCTGATGTCCAGAAAGGAGATGCGAATGAAGCCGGTGGCAGCGGCATAGCGATTCAGGCAGTTGACAAAGCTGCTGCCACCCACTCCCAGAACGTGCTCCAGAGTCGAGGCTCTATGGTAGAGTCCTTGGCGAAAAACCATGGCTGGTAGCAGGATCTGATGGCAGTCTTAAATACTCGGTAACGGACGAACGAACTCTGCAGAGTGGCACCTTAACGTTTACCTACTGCCAACAAATAAAGTGTGTTGTATGTGACTATTGAATCAAATTTTGATTATCGCTGCATGGCCTTGTGCCATTTGGCCCATTTGACCCTTGGAATCGTTCCATAAATCCTTACCATTTGTTAAATCTCGTTACTGTAGTGTTACACCCAAGTGTAACACAGCATGCGTGCTTTGTTGTTTATCTAAATTTGTTGAAATAAGGCGAATTACAAGAATTTAGAAAATATTGTTTTTATTTTTTATTACACAAGTCGGTGCTGAGGTAGTGGTGGCTAAACTATCGATTGCGCTATCGATTCCTGCACTGGCTACACTTAAATTTGGACATGTAAAGTTTTAGAGGCAATGGAAGACTAAAACCGTTGCATTGTTGAATGTATATTTATGTATTTATGGGAATCTTATATAAATATAGTTATTTAAAGATTTCTGTCACCATAAATATTTTTGTGTCATCACAATGAGAGAGGCTGCCACCTGGCACAAGCTGGACTGCGCTTAACATGCTCATGTTCGGTATTAACATAATGCTATGTTGCATACGTGCTTAACATTTGGCGCGCTCAACTGTAAGATTTAAAATAATTTAAGCTGGAAAATGTGCGAAAAAAACAATATTTTTTTATTCAAATGAAGCTGTCCCGATGAGGTTGTGAAATCGAATTAAGTCACCGTTGCAGCGAGCTCGGAGTAAATTGAATGAAACCACCATTAATAAGCCAGACCGCAGGCCGTCCCGAACTTGTCAGTTGTTTAATTGGATTAAATTTAATTACGCTCCCACTTAACCAAAGCGTACGCTGTCACGGCTTGAAGCTTCGCCGGTGGACTGCCTGCCGTCTTGAATATGCAAATTAAGTCGCGGTAAACGTTTATTACTTAATATAAACTTTGGCATCTGCTCGACCATGACCTGACCCTATCATCCCGCTAATGAATTTAGCCAAGAACTGCGAATCTGTTCTACATTTAATAGCTGAATTTACGGACAAGCAATGTCGTTGCCCCCACTTTTATTGGCTATTCTGAGCAAATAATTATAAAACTGTCAGTTGTGCATGCGCGCCGAACCAAAAAAGCAGCACAACAAACGTTAAAAATTATAGCATCTCGTTTCGGTTTGTCCTTTGAGTCTCGTCCTGGCCCTTTTGATGGCCGTCTGGGCCATCATCGTAATTACAGGTGGAGGGAAAGGAGGAAGAAAGTTGCAATCCCTCCCGAGTGTCCACACTGCATCAGCATTAATAATAAACTGCAGGCGAAGGTGTTCGACACAATAATGTCCGTGGCATGTCAAGCGTCATTTTGTATGTTAATTTTCACCATCCTCGTTTTTACTTATTCCTTTTATCATTTTTTGTGATTTTCTCAATGGCACTCAGGGCTACTCAGTAGCTGTCTGCCATAAACAGGAAGCGCCCAGAGGGAAACAGTGAAAAAAAGAACGGAGTCGGAGAGACAGCGGAAGAGATTGACAACTTTTACGATACTCTTGATCGGGGTATAAGGATTTTGTAAAGTAAGATTAAGTGAATATTTGGAGCTATGTTTATACATAACATTTCCCGGTAAAAATATATGTGGTCTGTATCCCAGACTTTATTTAGACCATGGATTAGGGGACCTTCAACGGGCAAAGAACTGAAGAAGGGGCTAAAGTTTTCTTATACCTTAATGGAGTTTCTATGTTTAATTTTTTTATATAATTTTCTTAAGAGCGTTTCTTCCTGTTATCAGTGTTACAATTATAATGTATTCATTTGATATTAAACAATAGCTATACCAAGAGACAATTTTAAACTCTAGAGTAGAGCATTTTACACTTCCTTTTAGCCTTAAAAGTTCATTAACAGGTACCTAAAAAAAGTTTTCAAAGGGAATTTCAGTTTGGCATTCGATTCTTGCTGCCTTCTTTTTTGTATAATATTCATTTAATTTTTTTTGTGCACGCCTCATTGCGCTTCATTAATCAAAAGTAATTTTCCGCCTTTCACACTGGACCTCCCGCATCAGCCCCATCTCTCACTCGTACCTGACGTAGTGAAGATGGCAAACGTCAGCAGCAGCAGCAGAGGCAGAGGCAGCGGCAGCGGCAGCGGCAGTGGCGGCAGAGGTAAAGAAGTAGAAGCTGGGAAAGAAAGGGCAGAAAAAAAATGAAGGAAAATGATGTCGGCCATTTTGCATTAAGGCTGGACATTTCCCTTGTTCTTTCTCCCGCCCCCTGCGCGGATGCGATGTATGGGTGTGTGTCTGTGTGAGCCGCTAATTAACTGTTTTACATTAAGTGGCCATAAAGGCAGCCGAACGCCGAACATTTTAGTCTATTTTAATGCGCTTCGAGTGGACGGCGGGCGTGATCGGCTCGGACAATGAGGAACCACTGGCCATTAGCGGCAATTTCTTTCTCTATCTCGCTCTCGCTCTCTCTCTTTCTCTTGGCCATTTTCTTAAATGATTTACGACTGCTTTAAAGGCCAAACCATAAAAACAGAAGCCAATTTCATCTGGACCGAGGTCTACTACGCTGCTCAACATTCGCTCCTCGGTGCCTGGTGGCCGGTGTTTTCCTTTGTGCTTAATTTAATTAAATACTTGCTCGGCCTTTTGCTCTCGCTCTCTCTCTCTTTCTCTTTCTGCCAAAAATGGTTAATGTGGTCAGCATAAATTGTGGCAAGCTCATTTGGCTTTAAATTATTTGCGGCCTTCTATAACGCTTGTGGGTTGGTCTAAACGATACATATATGAACTGGCAAACTGGCAATTGGTTCGACTAATGAGAGAGAAACCAAGTCCGAGTCGAGGCCCTGCCAGATGCGGTTCAAGATTTATCGTGCCAAAGGTGTTTCCACACTGAGAGAAATAACAACCGGCATGACATTGATGGTTGTATGAAAAACTTTACTTTTTTTCACAACTAAATATCTAAGAAAGGTTTTTTTTTCAACTGAAAACCACTCTTTCAGTTGTTGTATTTCAGTGTATTTTATTTGGAATTTCTCGACTGAAGTAAATCAAAAATCAGCACAAAATTACAAGTTGAATTTGTGGCGAGGAAAGTTGGGCAGCCAGCCCCTTCAGGTATTCGGATCTCGGTCCTCGAATTCCGTAACTGCCCCAAGTCCACCCACAAATCACAAGCCAATGACGACTAATTAGAGTGCAAAAAGGGAGAACCGGCAAAGGCTTCTCTTCAGCAGTGTAACAATGACTTTTCACAAAACTCCAACTATTTTCAAGCTGTGCTAAGGACTAGGGAGTGGCGCTAGCCCAGTCCCAGTCACAGTCCCAGTCCCAGCCCCAGCTGCAGCCGCAGTCCCAGCTTCAGCAGACCCTCGTCGAGTCGTCCCCCAACTTTGCTTTGTTCTAAGTTATCAACCCACAAGTGGCGGCAAACTTTTGCTTTACGGTGTCGCCATCTTTTTTCTAGGCTCCCACCGATGGAGGGAGGTATGATGGGGGGGGCGCAACTTAAAAGAAGATTAAACCACAGCTGGCAGTGGGCCGCCAAGAGCGGATTCGGTGGGATCCACCAGCAGAGCCAGACCACTTTGAACCGGTCCTGCTTGGAGCCTGGACTCGGTCGAGGACTCTCTTGAAATGAGAACGTTTGGCGATTTTCAGGCGACACTTGTCGAAAGTTACGCGTAATTATAACAATGTGAGAGGGGGTGGCACAAGAGCCAGCAGGAAGGGAAGGCGTTCCGATGGGCGTTTCACTATGCTGCTGGCCACATTTTAGTTTATGCCTTCACAATGCCCTAACATCAAAAGTTGAGAATCGAGGCAGGAGGTTCGACTATGCGGGCTGTCTTGCTAGGCCAGTGCTACGGGTGCGGGGACTCTGGTATCCTGGAGATAGGTGTCACATGACGGGGCCGGGGAAACCGCACACAAATTAACAAATGTGCGTGAAGTCACCAGCAAACAAAAGACAAACGATAAGCGAAAGTTCAAAGGTTCTTTACACACAATATATTGTGTGTGCTTTTCCTGCTGTCGGGAGATCTCTAACCCCGAAACTGATAAAACATTTCTGTACACACGGAGAAAAAATCCCTTAAGTTTTAATATTTACATTTCGATTTAAAAAAGGTGTGCCAATAGTATGCAAATATTTTATTTAAATAATATCACATTTAAAACATATCTTTTTTAAATTAAAAAAAAATTATATTTTCAAAATGTAATATCGGAACCATATTTAGAAGACTTTTTATAAATTTATGTTTAAATGAAAGGGAATTATATTTAAGTTTAATTTTGATTTTATTGTATAATCGAATATTTTTGTAAGCTATTTGTATTGGCCATTTTATATTCTAGTATTATTTTATTATTTTTTACTGTATTTTCTGTTGGAATATGAATACTAAAATCAAAAGAAATACTTTACAAAATGTATAAAGAAATCCGTAAATTATTCAAAATATTCCCCAATTATCCACAATCTAAAAAGGAAGAGCATTCAAAGTGCTTCTTTGTCACACCAAAAAGAGAGATATCATGAAAAACTTTTATTGGGCGCCCCCTTCGTGTTGCTGCTGGGAACTGGGAAATTCGTTTGCCTTCGTTGGCAATGCGAAATAAGGGAAAAGGAAATTTTTTTTTCAAATTGAAAGTATCTCCATGGCGACAACATTAATTCGCTTTTAATATAATGAAGCCACTTAAATGCCAGGACAATGAATCAGGAAGCTAAAAGATGGAAGCTGGAAGCTGAAGGTCTGGCGTCGAGAGGCAGAGTCAGAGGAGGCAAAGCCAGGAACATCAATCAAAATTTGCGTGAGGAGGGTAACAAAAACTATAATAAAATCATTAGTCTGGTAATCCCCAAACGTTTCCGAATCAAAATAAAATCATCAGCCTGGAATGATGATGAATGGTGTGGCTTGTGCCTTGTCTCGGCATTCGCTCGGGCCTACACAGACCCGATCCGTCCCCCCGAGTGGCCACCGGCAGCAGTCATGACAAAAATAGGAATCTTTCTGCACTCCAATCTCTTTTTAATAAACAAAACAAAACACTCTGTGGAGCAACACCCAAATGATTGCGTTAGGGGGGCGGTGGGCGGTGGGCATGGCATGCTTCAGCAGCCAACACTCGACGGTCAGAGACGCAGAAACAGCAACGACTCAACGGCGTCATTATCGGGGAAAAACGTCTTGCATTGCCACAGTCCCAGTCCCAGTTCCAGTTCCACACGGGCACCCAATCCCAATCCCAGTTTTAGTCTCAGTCCCAGTCCCGACCTCGAATCCATGAAAATGGTTTCTTTTGGTACCCTAGAAGGAGGTGTTTTGATTCCGTAGACATACTTGCCATCATGCGAAGCCAGAAAGTACACAAACTCGATTGAATGTACAAGTGCCTGACCAGCCACAAATCCATTTGGTGGCCATGGTCATGTCTGGTAGCTTTGTTTCCTCTCGAAGTATGATATTCAAGGCAGACCTTCATGAAAGAATAACCGACAGGTTTGTAGCAATCTAATCAATCGATCGATTTCTTAAAGGGAAGAGGGAGGCAAGCAGACTTTTATTTGGTTTTATTAATGAAAACATCTTGATCACTTTTTGCAGCCAAAAAGTGCATTGCTAAAAAGAGTCCTAAAAATGCAATTTAATCTAAAAAAAAGTATTAAAATTCCAGATAAGACCTTCAAAAATAAAATCCTTAAGACAATACTGGATAAAAAAAGAATTTCAAGGGTATTCACACTTTCATTTCGCTCGTTTTTCCGCATCTATTTTTTCGGGGAAGAAAAATGAAAATGTTTAACGGAAAAAATAAAATACTCACGTTTCTCCCAGGCGAACGTGATTCAATTTGTTTTGTTGGTTAGAAAACTAAAATAGCAAAAGAGGAGCGCAAAATAGAACTAAAGACAGAATGGAGAATGGGAGCAAAAGCAAAGCAGAAATCCAAAGCAAGCCAAGGCGAAAACAGGAAAAATTATAGAACAAGCTAAAAACAGTAGACATGGGACAAGAGGCAACGGAGGGGGGAGTGGGGGGAGACCGAAAAGGAGGAGCGAGCGCCTTAAATGTGGCCGCCTCTGTCGGTCACTCGGTCTGTTCCGCTCGACCATGCCAAAAGAGAAAAACCGAAAACGAAGGGAAAATGGGAAAATGCTAAAAGGCAGCTGGATGAGTCTTAAAGCTAGGATTGAGGCGATTCTTTTCTGGTTGGGGTTTTGTTTCTGCCACGGGACCGGACCTCTCCCTAGAGGCAGATACGGGGGAAGCGGGGGGGATACGGCACTGAAGTATGAATGGGACTGGTGCAGTGCAGTCTCTGGTAATGGCAATGAGAGTGGGCGTGGATGGGCTATCAGTGGGAGAGGGTGGAAAGTGCAGTTGGCGAAAAGTTTCCTCAAAATTTATCAAGCAAAACTAACAAATTGAGTTGGAAATGAAAGAGTATACAAATGAAAATATGGAAATGTAAACTGATTTTAAATATAACAGCATTTGGTATTACATTTGGGAAAACAGATTGAAAATCTAGTTACTACCAGTGGCATTTATTTTGTCCATCTAAATGTAGGATATATTTGGATATATCATTTTAAGGAAATTGGCGTAGTGAATTCTTCAACCTGTCATTACATTGCGAATTCCTCTAGCCACTCTCGCCTTTTCCCAAATGAAGTTAAATATGTTGTGGTCGTAGCATACACACCCACTCGTACACGTAATCCCCCCCCTGCTATCCCCGCCTGACAGGACACACACTCGTATTGTAGATTGTAACTTGGCCTGGTCATTGTGCAGACTGGCCCACATGTCGAAGGTCGTTTTAAATTAGTTTTACTTCTGCCTCTTCATGTTTATTTATTTATTTTACTTTCTTCTTTTTTTGGTTGGTTTCTTTCGTGGGTGTTCGAGTGAGTGTTTGTGGTTCATCCTCTATATGGGACTCTGGTCGATCTTTAACAATGTGTGCCATGGGATTTGCCTTCCAAGCAGTTGCTGCATTGTGTGGGGGGTTCCTGTGGCAGTTCAACGTTATGACAATTACGTTAGACATTTACGTCACGTAAGTGAACAGCGCCATCGCCAAATGAAATCCCAAACTCATCTAGTTCTCCACTCTGGACTCCAAGCACCGGACTCCCTGACTCCTCGACTCCTGGACGCTCGTTGTAGAAGCGCTTACTCATGCCTCATGGCTCCTCTGCAGGGAATCTCTCCTCCTGGTTGTCTTGTCATTGTGTGGACCCGTACCCGTACATATTTATTTGCTTGAGCCACGTGTAACAGCATTCGAGATAATCAACAACTTCATTCTGGGAAAATGGCTGCCGATATCCCCAGGACTACTGGGAGGCTAGTGGCAGGGGGAAGCTCTTCCAATTGTTGACAACTTGTGCTTGTCCCACCCCTCCCACTCCTCTCCAAAGCTACTCAGCAGAAAAAAAAGAAGGAAATGTAATAACAAAATTATATTGGCAAAAGGTGCGTCGTCTTTTTGGCACCTGTCATGACAGCAATGTGTGGCCAGAGTTTTCAAAATAATAAAGAAATTCTGTGGCATCAATTGGAAATCATGATTGTGGAGTTAAAGAACACTTTCAATTATATTGAAATGTTTGAAATTTAAATTAATGGAATATCAGGTATCAAAATCCTTTAAAAATCATTTCCACAGATGTCCTTAGAAAATACTGAAACGTACTTTATTTTCTCTTCATAATTTTCTCGTACAATAACCCCTCGCCCGTCTGAAAGTCCTACTATTCTTAGAATCCTCTCAATAACTCTCTCCAAAACACGCTTTGTGTCATCTGCAGGGTAAGTGCTGCATGCCACAGAGCCGGAGATATGTCAAAATCAGCAGCGTCAGGAGCAACAGGGGGCGTGGGGACAGACAGGAGGACAACGTCTGCAATGTTTCTTTATTGGAAATGTCGTAAAAGTCGATAACAGGGCCAACAGATCCCGTCTGGCCGTGGAGTGGGCCCCAGCAGGACTGAGTGGGATGCAGGTCACAAGCAATTTAATGTCAATTTTGGTATTAAACGTGCTGGCTGCCAATTCACCTGCTGCTCCTGCTGCCAACCTGCTGGGCCTCTTTCCATTTCGCTGTCTGCGTGTCTGTCTGTCTGTCTGTCTGTCTGTCTACCTGCCATACACATGGCCAGCCGGACTTGGCCATCTTTTGCCTGTTTGCCTGTTTGCCCAGCTGCCACACGCACTCGATAGAACAACTAAGATTGGGCCAACATAATGGTCGTGGGCGGCGGCCATTTGATAACTTGGCCAAATGAATGTTGACAGACCACTGGCATTCGATTAAATCTAATTAATTTCGCTGCAAAACTCCACGCCTGTTGATTTATTTGTTCTAATAGTTTTCCGATTTGTTTGCCGGCCATTAATTAGGTTTTCCCAGCAAGTTTCTGCTACGAGTGGCACGAGACTGGCTACGAGATGGATTCTTATTGCAGCTGTTGCTGCTCCTGGCACTGCATATCCTGTCACGCACACTATTTAACATGTTAACAAAATGGCGACCAGCTCTCAGGCACATGCATGCACACATATTGCAGAGTGCAGAGTGCAGGCTGCTGCTGCTGCCAGCGCCAACCGCAGTGAACTTTTCCTTTTCCCCATAAGAAATGGAAAAAATGTGAAAAGAAAACTTTCTGCTCGCTGCGTGTTCGGTGCTCGACATCTGGCGCTGCCACTGCCACTGGCACTGACATTTCAAGTTGAAAATTTGCAAACAAGCCAGAAACGATGCACAGAAATTATATGTGCCGGCTTGGAAATTAAGTTGAGGTTCTCGAGAGCACATTAAATAAATAAAAAATTATGCATACATTAAAAAAATAATTATCATACGGCAAATGTTGAACACCCTTAAGAATACCACAAACTTATATTTGAGCATGATTTTCCAGTTTATAGTCCTGAGAAATAAATTATGATCATTTTCATTTTAATTTAATTTTAATAATAATATTTTGGTTATAGAGAAAGATTTTTCTCCACAGTCCAAAGAGATTCTTAAAATGATTCTAGGGGGTGTTCCATATTTGTGGCGACCTCAAGAACGTATAGCATTGTACCCCCAATCGAGAGAGATATTTTCAATGAAAACTTTCAATATTGTGGTGTCCTGGCATTTACTTAGCTCCCCGCAGTGTGGCAGCCGCCATGCGAAAGTAATTTTAGCCGACACAAGGTCAGAGAAAGAAATCGCGAAAGTTTTTCCAGCACACACACCACATGAAAAAGTGAAATTTAAGCCACACACGGCGAGCGGCAAGCGGGAAAAAGACCGGCGACAGTTTGCACCAAGGCCAGAAGACGCGTGGGGCATGCCGCACACACACTCCAACACACGAACACACACTCGGTTTGCTGTTAAGTCAGCTGCCGCCATTTTGTAGCCATTTTTCCATGCCAAACAAAAGCCGCTTACGCCCCCTGGTCCTTGAGTTTCTTCTTTGGGGTTTTTTTTATTCGGATTGGATCTGCTTGTTGCCTTTGGCTTGAGGATGATGAATTTTCCTCACGCTCTCACGACTGTCTGCAAAGTTATTTTATTTTGTGCCAAACAATGGAGAGACACACACAGTGGAGAGCACAGGGAGTGGAGATTGGATTTTGGAGAACTCGTCGCTTGATTAGAACTTGTGGAGAACAGGCCACACGGCAATTAGGCAAATTGCCGAGCTGCATTTTAAACTCCCACACGCTTATCGACTTTGGCTCTGATTAGACCCCCCGCCCCGCCCCACTCCCCCGCACTCAACCCCCGCCCAAACAGGTGGCAACACGATGGAAAGGCTCTCAGGTGTAATTACATTAACAATTCCGAAAACATTTTCCCAGTTTGTGTTCGGGTGGAGCCCCCAAAACACAACCCATAACCCACAGCACACCCCACCAAACACCACACTATACCAGAGTCCTGCAATGTCACTCACTGCTGGGCATTCAATGTGGCACGAAACGTATCCATTATTCAGAACGTGGTGCAAACAACTCGACCGACAAGCCAGCCAGCGAGCAACGTTCGACTGCGTGTAAGACGCAGTGGCTACATGTACATGCCCTCCGACTCCGACTCCGAGTCCACCTCATCCTTGGCCACATTCCATGGCCTACGCACAGCATATTCGGCATCTGTGAACTTGCTACTCTGCTAACCTTGTGCATCTGGCATGCAATTGGCCCCGGGACACCCCCAGCAATAACAGCAAGGACCACAAGCCCAGCCCCAGCCCCAGACCCAGCCAAACTGCAGTGCGCTGCAAGGATGTGCAAACATGGACGCTGTCCAGCCGCTGGTGCGATGGAATCGCTGCTGTGGTGGTGGTCCACAGTGTGGTCCACTGACCTGCTCGTAATTAAAGCCCGCCAGTTGGCGGTTATAAGGTAGCTCTCGATAACAGAAGAGCCACGATGGAGTACAATGGCCCCACATGGTAGCGACAGCCAAAGGCACATAGAGGGTCTTATGAGGCAGGCCGATGTAAATCCGCTTAACTATGAAAATGTTATCAATAATTGTTAATTAATTGCATAATGGCGGAAAAGCTCAAAGCAGTTAAGCAGAAAATTGGTGACGCAATCGATTGATCGCTAAAGGTTCCAATGTTATGCATGTCATGCAGGAGTAGAGAAGTAAATTCCTTAAAAGCCAAATTAGAAGCATGAAGTCCCAGGTTATCGTCACCTCACCTACCCATCAATAAAATAACTTTATTGGCGCAATCTCATTAAGTGGTCTAATCACGAACAAAGCTAATCAAAGGATCAACATTTTCTCTCACACTCGAGCGTCCAAGTAATCTTCGATAATTCAAACCTTTGTTATCGTCAATTTGCCATCACAAAAGAACGGCAATCAAGCATCAATTGCGAGGCATGAAATGCAATTGCATCTGCAGATAGAGTCGCCTTTGAAAAAGGGCAGGCAAAGAGAAAAAAAAACTGGGTCTCGTTCAGGCAGAAGTTATCGTTGGCTGCGCATCGCTAACAAAGTACAGTCACAGCAGCGTTACCAATGACAGCCATGTTTCTTGCATCAGGAGTCGCCCAGAGTGGACTCTCGGATGCACGATTCCCTCCCGTTTCAGCCGCAATTCTGGCCACATTTCCTCGTTCTATTTCTTTTGGCCAGATGCTCCGTCTCATTGGCTTTTGATGCTTCCTCTTTCTCTCTCCATCTCTCTCGCTTGCTCTGGTGTGTTTGTGTGTTTTGTGGGTGCGGGGGTTTTTGTTTGCTGGTCGCCTGCGGCTGGCAAAACGACAAAATGTATGCGATGTTCCGGCTGAATTGCAGATTTTCATCCTCATCCTGCCACACACCAGTAGACCCACACACTCACACATTCACTAACTCCTGTCGCTTATTCCCTTCGCCTTTATGTGCAAGTCGGGTCCCCTGGCCCCACATGCTCGTAGCTTTCACTTAGTTTGCTCTTGGGGCAGCATGAGGAACAGCATGAGGAGCAGGTCGAGGGACAATGTTTTGCCATTTGGTCGCATATTGCTAATGGAATGGCACACACACACATGCAAACATATTCGTACATACAGGAACACACATCTACCTTGCATTAGCCGGAGGATTATCCGGTTCCAGTGTTACCCGGCATCCCGGCATACTTTCGGGATCATATCTAAATTGAAAAAGTTATCGGAGCCGTGTGTCAAATGTGTCGCTCTTTATTTGCATTTTATTTTCATGGCAAACGTGTGCCTGCCGCGGCGTGTAATCGATTCAAATCGATTCCGCTTACAACATGGCACGCCCCCCCTCACTCCGCCCCCCCTCGACATTCCGCTGACAGCTGGCTGTCCGGCTGGCAATAAACAAAAATAATGTTCCAGGCGCGCTACATAAATTATAACATTAAAGACACCGAAGGGCATACAACAATCTTATTTATTCGCTGAAATCGCTGCGTCGGATTTTCCCTTCCACCATTCCATTCCAGTCCAGTCCAGTTCAGGGTCGAGGTTCGAGGGTCGCGGGGCCTCGGCACATTTGCTGATAATTCTCCCCCATAAATTAACCAAACAAAAGTTTTCCCTCGCTTTTCACACAGTGCCACGGCGAGTTTCCGTCGAAGGTTAAACATAGGGGCACGATATTAAAATCTGCTGATGCTCAGACAGTCGATTTAACTGGCATTCCACCAGAGCCAAGCCAAGCCAACCAGAATCCATTCTCCATCGAAATGTATGGAACCATTAGTGACTGCAATAGCATTTGCTCATTTGACGCCTCAAATATCCATCCGCCCCCCCTCCCAGACGCCCCTCGAAGGCTTATCAATAGGTCACCGGACGAACCTCATTACGTATTGATGCTCTCTCATGTGAAATAATTGCCTTAGTAGTCCATTAGCATTTAATAATTCATGGATGTGAATGTGTGTGTGTGTGTGTGTGTGTGATGTCTGTAGTTGGCCAAAATCAAAACTGTGTTGGCGTTCAGGCAGAGGCTATTAAGTTGAGAGAATCGGACACAATGTGTAGACACTATTAGCATCTTGATTTCTGGTTGGATGGACTCTGACAATCTTCCACAAGGATGTGTGTCTGTGTGTGTGTGCAAGTTGATAATCATTGCCATGATAATCATTCGCATGAGCTGCAGATAAAGAGTTGTATCTAAATACACATAATACCTTAAGAGGGAAGCAATCCAATGATTGGGGTATTTCATTGTGTTTTGACAGGTATTAATATGCATATGCTTGTCCGCTGTTAGCTGTATCTTTTGGATTGCTTTTCGTTGGGTTGAAGAGATTAACTCTCCATTAACTCTCTTTACCTTGATCCCATCCATTTTAAAGCACAAAGCACACATCGTTTTAAAATTCCTCTTTATTTTTATCCGAATGAACTTTAATTTACAATATTTTGCATTAATTTTATTATCATGAATCTTCAATAAATCTTTCACATATACCAATTATTGTTAGCTAATATATTTTGTTTTCGCTAAAGCATTGATGCTTAAATTAAAATACATTTCACAGGAACCAAAATTTGCCGATACACATATGTATGTATATATATAATTTCTCTTTTTTGTTTTTTGTTTTTTGCTTTGTTTTTTTTTGTATAATTTGTAAATAAATTAAAATATTTGAAAGCTTGTCTACACACTAAATAAATGAGAATAGAATATTAAAGGTACTACAAATAATGTGATTTAATGTAGGGTTAATGCTTTTAAACTGATCACAGCAAATTGTTTTGAATACCCAAAGAACGAATAAGAAAACGGAGAGAAAAACGAATGATTCAAATCGGTTAAGTCGGATAAATAGATTGGCTTTGTTTTCTGTTGTAAATTTTCTCTAAATTTGTTTAGTTTTTATTAAAGTATTTACAGACATGTCTTGTTCAAAAATTTAGCTACATTTAATTCAAAATGTTGTGCAAAAATCGCTTTGCTTTAATCGCTTTGTTCCAGATAGTATCCATCAAGTTTCTTTTTATTGATTTGTGTTTTGTTCCAAAATAACAACAAAATATACCTACTATAACTAGTCACAATAGTTGTTAGGTCTATAAACAGTTTTTCTTTTATCTTTTAATTTTTTTTTTTTCGAATTTCACAAAATGTTTCTTTCTTGATCAAACTTCAACAAAATGTCTTAACTTTTTACAATTGATTTCATGGACTTGAAGGGAAAGTTGGAGGAGCTTCTGGCTCCGAATGGCTTCCTGGCACTCGTCTCTGCTTCTGTGAGTTCTTGTGGGCTTTTGTATGTGTGCGTGTTTCTTTTTTTGAGAGAGTATGTGTTGACATGTAAGAGTGTGTAAGTGTGTAAGTGTGTGGGTGTGTCTGTGTGTGTGTGTCTGTCGACGCCGTTAGTTGATGTCAAAACGTAGCGCCTAGAAAAAGTTTTTGTGTGTTTTGTATTAGTTTATGTGCGTGTAAATGTGTGTATCTGTGTGAATGTGTGTCTGTGTTGGTATTTGTTAAATTTAAATTAAATTTTAAACTAGGCAACAAATTGAATTTGTTGAGTATTTTCATTTTCCCCTTTTACTGCTGCTGTCGTCCCTCTGTCTTTTTTATATTTTGTTTTTGGCATTCTTCTTCTTTTCTTACTTCTAGATGAAAGTTTCCTCTTTTCCATGTTTTACGAGTAGCATTTTCTTATTCAACTTTCATTTCCCGTTCAGTTGATTTGAGTTGAGTGGGACCTTGGTCTAAGGGAATTGCTAATAGGAGATGTTCCTGCGGTCTTCCTCTCGGTCTACGCGGCGGCCAGTATTTCATTTCTTTTTGGATATGCATTTAAGTGGATATTTTGACGGGCTGCCCTAGACACATTCGGTGCCCCGTTCGCGCAACGGATTAGCACTCTACAAGTCGGAAGGGAAAGAGAGAATGAGAATTTGGTTAGTGGATTGTACAGATTGGTTTTGGGGTTCGAAAAAATAAAAAAGTCACTACAGATAATTCTAATAAATAATTCTCAAATAAATATCAAATAATAATTTAAAAAGTAACTATAAATAAGTGTTTTATAACTAAAAAATAAATCGTAAAATATAAGAAATGTTTGTAAAATTATAATAGTACAAAATAAATAGCCATAAATAATTCTGAGATAATACAAAAATTATAAAATACCAGCTAAGACCGATGTGAGTATTTGAATTAAAAAAAAAATAATTTTTCTTCATTACTTGCTTCTTCATAGTATTATTCATGGATCAAATGAACAAGTGTTTCCACTCAACAAAAAATCTTGTAAATCTTGTCTAAGTGTGCGCTTTCATCTATAGATTTCTAGGACTTGTAAAAAGATATTTGTAAAATATATAAATATAAATGAATATAAAAACATGCAAATAAATACTTAATAAATATGAAACCAGCTTTAAAAATCAAATTAGCCGGCAGTCGGTATTTGAGCAGCTCGACAGCTAATCCCTCATTTATAGCCACAACAAAATGTGATTCAATATCCAACGCGAAAGAGATTTGCCGAGCACTCTGTTAGATGATGATATTTAATTAAAAAATCCTAATGCCAACCGCCAACCGCTAAGCTCGTGGCCCAAAACAATTTTTGGCCAACCCGTACGTATGCAAATTATGTTGTTATTTTTCGGTTGCTGCAGCAACCGAACAGAAAATCTCTCTTAATGCCATTTTGTTCAATTTGGCGTAATTATTATAATGCATTGTTGTGCGCTACCCTGCGGAATTTCCTCGCCCCTTTTTTGTTGTTGTATTAATTAATTAACCGCTTTCATTAAAATTGCCAACCAAGCAGCAGCAGCAGCAGCAAAATATGGTGACACAAAAAACAAAAAAAAAATGTAATTTAATTGAAATATTTTAGTAAAAGTGCCAGCATATCTGGTATCAGCGGGGTCCCTGTCCCTGGCGGCGTGTTGGCTGAGCAGCTGTCGGGCTGCGGGACATTTTGACGCTCCACTAACGCCATTTAATTGGCCTTTTTAGTTAATTGCTCAATTGATATGCACATTTTGATTGCATTTGTCGCTCTGCAATTAGCGGGGGAGTGCAGGGAGGGCCGGAAGCGCCGCGAGGGACCGGCGAGCGAAGAGCACAGGAGCTCAAATGGATTGTAAATTATAGAGCAATAAAATGAAAATAATTACTAAATTGTGCGCACACCAGACAACAGTTATGTTGTGATAAAAATATATGTATACCGATAATTTTCCAATTTGTATTTGGTGACCACAACTTACCGTTTTTATTATGTATTAGCTAAATTCTGTCTGCGGTTTTGGCTTTGTTTCCAACGATATCGTTGCTCGCAGCATTTAAAATGATTGGAGAGTGGATTAGAGGATGGAAAACACTCAACAGAGAGAGATAGAGAGATACATATACTACTCTATGGGACAAAAACATTCACAACTCTTGAAGGACCCACATCGAATTCAAACTTAGCTTAACCTTAGAGATACAATCCATAACGTACTGGTACAACTATGATATACTTAGCCATCTATATACAACATTAACTTAGTTCTTAGGTCACTCCTTAAAATCTGACATAGCTAAAGTCATTCGGATTCGGATTCGGATTCGTAGTCGTGGCCATCGGTGGGCCAGACCCACTTACCTCCTCGTCCATGGCCGTGGCATACATGTGCGGCGTTACGTTCTTCTCCAGACTGAAGTGGTCCTCGGGGGTCTTGTGGTACACGGGATTCTCAAAGTTCATGGAGTTTGCGGAACGCGTACAACGTCTGTACGTAAATAGCAGTAGCTGCAGAAGGGAAAGGTGAAAGGGTGAGATATAGGGGTTGCTATAGCATGCCCAATCAATACTTACACAAGCCACTACAGTGGTGCCCACTAGACTGCCTATCACAATCCAGGCTATTCGGCCGTGATCCTGCTCTGCTGGCGCATCGATCTTGTGAATTGTGTGGGTGGAACTGCTGTCATTGGTTTTCTTCTCCACTGTAGGGGAAACATTAAGAAATTAGCATTTATTTATAGTAGATTAAAAGAGCTACAAAGGTTTGCCCAGCACAAATTATAGAAACAATAGACGTGACATAGAGTGATTATTAAGTTTCCAAAACCATGAAATGAAGTCCCGAATCCAATGTCAGGTCTCAAATTAAATTAACAATAAAATAACGATATCTGGCTGCAGTTCTATTCAGCTTTTTCTCATAATTTCTGTGCACGAATATAATTACAGAGCCCCGACAAAAAGGGAAATAAAGCAAAGTCGTGGACGACTACATCCCGTTGCGAATGTTTCCGCTTTCGGATGGTTTTTCCTGGTTTTCCCTGGTTTCCCTGTCAGCTGCCGTCGTCGTCGTCGTCGTTTGCCCTACGAGTACTCGGCTGTCTTTTATTTGGTGCCTTTTTCTGTTCTGTTTCTGTTGTGGTGGCAGGAAGTTGTAGGATTTTTCCGCTGTCAACATAATTCGTTTTCATATTTTTCCGTTTAGAATTTGTTCAACAAAAAAGTCGAAAGTTGAGCAGGAGGCGGGAGGCGCGAACGCGTTCGCCTGGCAAAGGATATGCCGCGCATTTAACGCGTCCTCAAGTGGCGCCTCCCCGCCGTCCCCTGCCCATTCCCTTTTCCCCCCTCTCTACCACTTTTTGTTGCTATTTTTGGTATTAATTTTTGCTATACGAGTGTCCAGGAGCAGCAGCAGCAGCAGCAGCAGCAGATGAGCGTTTGCGACGCATGTGGCAGGGAATTATCATTAAAAGTTGATAGCGGCAACAGCTGTGTGGCATCGATTGAGCGTGGGTGGCAGTTAGGGGCTTGATTTAAGGGGTGTTAGCGGGGTGTAGGCGTAAGATAAGATGCTGCAAATTTATTTAAGCGGCATTAACAGACAGTCAAGTGGCATGCCCAACCATTGAAAAGTTGCACACATTTCTGTGGCATATTAATTGTGTGTGGGGTGAGCCAGCCATGGTTTATGTGGCATAGAGCAGCTGACGGGGGGTACGAGGAGTAGCAGCTGCTCTTTTAACTTTCTGTCTTTCAATTCCAATTAAATTCCACATGTTTTAAGCCATGTATCTTACATACAATCATCTGTGTCCTCCTTAATTATTTCATAAAAACATTAAGCAAAAATTGCGATAACGTGCACGCCATAAACAACATTCCACGCATACATTTCCCTGGCAATCTTTCAAAGTCTGTGCATAAATATCTCCAGCAAACGAGTGCCTCTCCTCTATCTACCTCTCATGTTGTGGTGTTCGTGTTGGTGGCAAGCTTTATGCTTGCCTATAAATGTCATATATTATTGTGCTCTCCTAATCTATAGCAAATGCAATTTCCGTGGCCCACATTCTAACATCTAGCACATATATAACAGGGGAGAGTTATGCCTCATCGCCCATTTGGTATAATCCGGGCACATGTGCTTTTATATATTTATTTTAAAACTCCAACTCGGGACAACACACATGGCAGGCAGGCAGTCAGGTGCTTAGGTGCCTCTCCTCACTCCCCATTTCCCCAGCTTCCTGCTGAACGGAAGTGCCATAAAACGAACGACAAAATGGCTGCGTGCCTCCATATTCTTTTTCCCAAAATGAAATAAAAACGCATAAAATATGTTCCGTCACCTGTTCGGGGAGTGGGGTTTGTCTTTTTCTCTGTTCCTGGTAAGAGATTAGATAAAACCAAACAGAAACAAAAGCAAAAACAAGTTGCAAACTTCTGAGGGAAATAAAAAGAAGTCAAAAATTGTGTGGCATGCAAATAAACAAAATGGCGGCTTTGCTGCCATGTTTTCTAATTTTGTACCCCTCGGCCCTCAAGGCAATATGCAGTAAAGTTCGAGGCGGAGGACAATAACAATTGCCGGAGTGACCAGAGTGCAGGCAAATGAAAGTCATAAAATGTTGCACGATGGCCCGGCCAGTGCCAGTGCCAGTGGCAGTGGCAGCAGCTGTTGGTGCTGTGGCGTCCCCATTTTATGTGGTATTCTCTGCTATTAAAAACGCAGTCGTTACTTCGACGGCTCAAAGTTTATGGGCTCCGGGTAGCCGCCTGTGTCGACTGTGTCCTGCCTCCCACTTTGCCACTATCTGAGTGTCCATCCGACTGTCTGTCTGTCTCTTTGTCTGCCTGTCTCTGGGGTATTTGCGAAACTTTGCCTGCGCTTAATTAAGCAATTTGAAGTGGCCAAAGATGGCCATAGAAAAAGTAGCACAAACCGCTAATTGAAATTGCAGTTATGGTGGATGGGCGTCGTCATCATCATTGGCAGGGCAGCGCCGGGCAGGGCAGGACTCGGCACAGCATGGCGTACGGTACCGGCACCGGCCCGGGCTCTGGCTTGGGCTCCGACTCTGGCTTGGACTGGCCTTCGTCTGGCTTGGCTGGGTCATCTAATTGAAATAGTCCTTAACTAGTTTATAGTTATTTACTTGCCCGAGCTTCTGCGAACTTTTCTTTGCCATCATCTTCTTCTTTTGGCCCTCTAGTTCATTTTTTCCTTCTTTCACTTGGCTTAAGACCCCCGCCCCCCCCACCATTCTTCTCCTGGAAAAATGTGTTGCCAAGTCCGCCCGAGCTGATTAGCGTTTCTACTGCCGCTTGACTCGTTCCGCGAGCCCCCTCTCCCCTCCCCGCACTATGCATTTTTAAATTTATGTAATTAGGCCCGATTGTGTGGGTTCTGGGCTAAGCCTTCGTTGGCAACATGATTTGGCCCAGTGGGGTGTTCCTTTTTTTTGGTTCTGTATTTGTATGACCTTTCAGAGGGATTTCGTTTCTTTCTGAGAAATTTACATTGCAAGGGAGGAAGCTTTTAAAACCCTATTTAATCCGAAAAATATGTGGAATAAGCCCAAGGGAAAAAAGGTTGTGTTCGGTCGAGTATTTTACGGAAATTTAGCAACGAATTTTAGCCAAATGAATAATGGTTCAATCATTATTCAAGCATGATTTTTTATAGTATGTATGTATCTGTATAGTATCTACCTTTAAAATTATAGTCTAGAAAAATAAAAGAAATACCCATGACAGCGTGATGAGGCTCTCGAAAGTGCCATGTGGAAAGGATAAAGCCATTAAGGATAGCAGATTCCTAGAGGAAAACACTGGGGTCACATTCAGTAGGGGTTACCGTGGCCGGACACAGCTGTGTCGTGTTGTTCATTTGTTTCAAAAATGTAAACTTTGGGACTGAGAGAATTAATCTCACTTTTAGTTCAGTTTCCATGGTTCTTCGAGTATGCAAAAGGACTCAGTTTCGTGGGTATCTCTCTATCTCTGTTGCCTCTGTTTTGCTATTGAAATTATTTATAAAAGAGAGATAGCAGACTGTCACTCTATTTCTCTTTCCACCCTGAGGGATAGATAGGGGCTTCCTGTGCTTTAAAATCTCAATTCCCAATTCCAATGAACCTTCTGAACGTCTATTCCAATTTAAAGTCAAATAATTTAACAATTTTTGGCACCAGCCTCATTAAAACATTTTTATAACTCTTTCTTTAAAGCAACAACAAATATTTTTTTGTGTCCCACATCAAACACCAAAACAAAAAAGGGGAAAAAATTCTACAAAATATATATAGATATATATATCTCCCATGGATTCCTATACCCTTTATTAGCTATATTTATGCTCCCTTAAAATAGCAAGTACTTTTTTTGGGTACCCATAGCAAAATATCTTCTTTCATGCCTGTTTTTTGTTCGTTTTTCTTGGGGTCTGACTCCGATTGACGGGGCTGCCTCCCATTTCTGCCGTTCAATTGATCAAAGTGCGTCGTCGACTGCGCCGGGAGGCATGCGAAATTTGTGTTTATTAAAAATAATGATATAGCATTTAGAGGCGGCACACAAAACTCTCTAATTTGAATCAATAGAAACAGCAACAAGCGAAACAAGATACGGAATGAACTGGACGAGGTAGATGGGACACAGAGAGGGAGAGCGGGTTCTGGGTGGGTGCAAATATTTTTAGGGATAAACCGCAGGCCGATGGGCGTAATTCATTTTGCTACACAGCCAACGCAAATATTTCTCCGCCCGCGTCGACAGTTGGAGGTGTTGACAGTGCCAATTTGGCCCGGATCCTGATGATGATAGCCCCGCGATGATGGTGTTGCCAAAATGGTGATGATGACGATGTGGATGACGAATATCTGGTTAAACTATTTGCCATCCTCCTATGGCAAATGGCTGGGAGCTGGAGTGTGAATGGTGTTCTCTGGTGTATCTCTGTTCGTGTTGCTTATGTACAATTTAATTTCATGGCGATTTGTTCACGACTCTCCTCCCGCTTGTCGTTGGATATGTCTGTCCGTGGAGCTACCCACCTCTCACCTCTCACCCTGTGCGGTTGTCAGTCGTTCATCATTCCTATCCGCATCCGCATCAGCATCAGCATCAGAATCAGCATCAGGGCTGCCACCATCGCCATTGCCATTGTTGTTGTCATTCTGACAGAACAGCTCGCAAATTGCATGGAGAAATGGTGAAATTCGTCTGGGTCTGGGTTCGGGTTTGGGTCATAGGGTATCCGCTTAAGCTCGCTAGAGCAGCATTTCCATCAGTGGGGGAGGGGGGATAGATGTCGTAGCTGTCGTTGTTGTTGTTGCCATTAAACATGTCACCAATGCTTCCCTTTTGTGGTTTTTGCGCTGGGTGAACCCGATATTTATGTTTTACGTTGAACTCGTCGTCCGGTTTTGCATGGTATGTGTTTGAGTACGGGATACGAGTACGGGCACGGGTACCAGTACGAGTATGTGTGCATTTTGAGTGATTACGTCGATATCATTGATGTTGATTTATGATGATGATGATGGGGTATGGGAGTACGTGGCACTCTGCCACTGTGGCAGTGTGAATGTTGCCGCTTGTTCGAGAATTTTTGATAAAAGATGTGAGATGAAATTTAAAGACAGCCAGCGACAGAAGAGTAAAAGTGAAAATACTGATATTAACACATTGGCACGGGGACGAAGCACAGGCGACAAAGACGAGTACAAAACATTCCACAAATCCAACACCAGAATGCAGTTAATTGTAGAACTGAAGAAATAATGGGTATACATGTGATGGGAATACCCTTAATTTTTTCAGCCCTCAAGCCCCATATATATTTAAGCCTAATCGTAAGTGGACCTCCACCAAAAATTCTACTGTAAAGAGTCATACCAGGCGCTATAGTGTGCGCATCTTGGGGCAGTTTCGTTGTGGAAACAGTGGTACCATTTTTCGTCCTGCTGCGCACTGTGGGACGCACACTTTTCGCACGCACTGTGGGCCAGAAATTGGGGTTAAAGTTCATTTCGTAAAAGGAAAATGGAAGAATTAATTCAATGAATACGCTCTCCAGTTAAGGCCAGTAAAGGGCCACTTAATAGCCCTGAACGCAATAGCCGCAACCGCAACAAGGATGCGTTCTGTATCTGTCTGTCTGTCTGTCTGCGTGCCTTTGTATCTGCACGTGGCTTTGTGTGTGTGAGTGTGTGTGTGCGTGTTGCGTTGTTGTTCACCAACTCAACCACAAAACGCACCCATTGAGGCGGACAGACAATTGCAGGCGCATCAAATGTAATTACAAAATGCACTCTATGAATTTCTCTCCTTCGTTGCCCCCACAACTGGAGAGGTCAAAGGTTAAAGAACAAAGCAATTGCTACTTACGATCTTCGACGCACATGAGTCCATCCGACATCAGCCTGAGACCCGTGGGGCAGGCGCAGGAGATGCGCGGACTGCGCTCGTTGATCCTTGGGGCGGGCAGGCAGAGGTGGGAGCAGTGGCCATTCACGGACTGGCAGTGGTTGATGCCATCGGGCTGGCGGTACGGATGGTACACATGGATCACCATGGGATGTTGTAACTGTGGGGGATGACAGTTAGATAAAGAGGGGCTGGGGGGAAGGAAAGATAGATGGTACTTACCATGTGAACCGCTGTGATGGGCTCGACGCCCTCGCCCGTGAACTTGTTGGCCTTGAAGACGGTCTGCTTGTCCCAGTCGGTCCAGTAGATGTAGTCCTCGAAGGTGGTGATGGAGAAGGGATGCCGCAGGTACTCGGTGGAGTAGAGGATCTGGCGCCGCTGGGAGCCATCGTAGTTGGCCGACGAGATGACGTTCAGCTTGCCGTCCACCCAGTAGATGCGCTTCCGCACCAGGTCCAGGGTGATGCCGTTGGGCCACTTGACGTCGTAGCTGATGATGGTGGTGCGGTGGGAGCCGTCCATGCCGGCGCGTTCGATGCGAGGGGAGGCGCCCCAGTCGGACCAGTACATCCAGCCCTCGATGGGGTCGAGGGCGATGGAGCGCGGTATGTCCAGCGCGTCCTCGATGAGCACCTTGCCCATGTTGCCGTCGAAGTTGGTCAGCTCGATGGTGCACTTGTGCGTGTCCGTGTAGTACACGTGGTTGTAGATCCAGTCCACGGCCAGTCCGTCGGAGGTCACCGACGACTGCTTCAGCACCACGGTCTTCTCGTTGCCCTCGTCGATGGGCGCCTTGTAGATGCTCTGCGTCGTCACATCGCTCCAGAAGATCATTCCCGTGCGGAACACAAAGTCCAGGGCCGTGGCCGACTTGGTGTTGTTCACGATCGACGTCATCTCCATGTGGTCCAGTGCGATCTTTCGGATATCGTGACGCCGTGCCAGCAGCAGTGAGGCATGACCCTCGCCAGCCTTGCAACGCGTGTGGTTGCGAGGATCCCTCATATATCCTGCCTCGCATTCGCACTTGAATCCTCCGATCTCGTTGATGCACAGCTGGGAGCAGACGCCCGGGTTCTCGCACTCGTCGATGTCCACACAGGTTCGCTTATCCCCGGATAGTTTGTAGCCCTTTCGGCACTCGCACTTGTATCCCACTGCCAGGTCCACGCATTGGTGCATGCAGCCGCCGTTCTTGGAGGCGCATTCGTTGATGCCGCACTTGCCCGCTGGTTCGTCCTCGCCGTCTGGACAGTCCTTCCTCTTATCGCAGACCTTATCCAGGGTTATGCACTGACCCCCCCCACAGTTGAACTCGGTGGTGGTGTTGCACTCCCTGAAGGGTATGGCCTGGAGGCAGTTCTTCTCGTCGCTGCCATCCGCGCAGTCTTTCTCCCCATTGCAAGTGAGATGTCCGGCGATGCAGCTGTGATTACCGCACTGGAACTGATCCGGCCTGCAGGTCACGTTCTGGCAGTTGGCTGGATTCTCGTCATCGCCGTCGGGACAATCGACTTCCCCGTCGCACACCCAAGTTCTGTGCAGGCAGGTGATGCGATCCTGGCACGAGTACTCGTGTGGCTGGCAGAAACCCCTCAAGAATCCCAGATCTATGCCAGTGCAGTTTTGCTAAAAGAGAGACAGAGATAGAGAGAGAGATAGAGAGGGGGTGAGTGAGTGGTGGGTGAGTCTTTGTGGCTGCCCAAGGGGAAAAATCTCCGGACGAAGGAAGTTAACTTTTACTACAAAATACAACAGTTTGCTTTTGCTGTTAAGTGCCAGCCAAATATTCAGGCTTCTAAGCTTGCCACACACACAAGCACACACTACCTAACAATCACATGCAATGCACATATGCATATACTTATATGCACACATATGTATGTGCGAGTATATGTGAATATAGTGCACTCTCGCCCCCTTTGGCCATTTCTAGCATTTTTTGTTGCATATTTTTAGGAGCTGCAAGCAAACATTTTTCACATTTTCATACCCTTTCTAGAGCAGGGTGTATAAGACGGCTGATGATGGTTAATGTAGAGCTGCCTGCCTAATCAGTGTAATTTTATGCGAGCAACAAATGGGTGTACTAGAATTGAATATTTTACATAAATTGGATAAAGATTGGAGTAGTTTTCAATGGAATAGAAAATGTTTTATAATTACTCAAAAGTAGATGCTTGATTTCCATAGTTGTTATGTAAAATTCTATATATTGAAACAGCTGATCACCGAAATATAATGCCTTTCTAATTCTCTCAAATATTTAGAGACATATGAATATGAAATATCTAAACAAGAAACCCTCTCAAATAGGGAATTATATACTAAGACCTCTCCAGGAAGTTCCACCTCTCTTTCCCAGAAGGGTACACATCTTTCGGTCTCCTACCTCTGCTTTTTGGATAGTTTGCATTTCCCATTTTTTTCTTTTGGGTGCCATGCAATTTTGGCGCTACACAACTGACAACAAAAGCTATGCGTCATACATATAAATGTTTATGGGAAGCAGTTGCCGTTGCCGTTGCCGACATCGTCGTCCTCGTCGTCGTTGTCGTCGTTGCCTGTTTTGAATAATGCTCGCGTCCTGCATAATTTATGCTTCCTAGCTGGGGCTCATATAAATATATATTTATATTTATATGCGAGGGTTGTTTTACAGCCTTTCGCATGTGTGTGTTGCATGTGTGTGTGTGTGTGCTTGTGTGTTTTCGTTAATAATTTGGTCATATCAATTTTCATGGCCAGCTGTATGGGAAACAGACTCTCGTCATAACTCACCAACTCATCGCTGTGGTCCTTGCAGTCGTAGTCCCCGTCGCAGACCCATCGCTTGCTGATGCAATCCCCGCTGTCGCAGGTGAATGCCTCCTCGGGGCACTTGCTCTTGGCGGGGCAGTTGAGCTCATCGGAGCCGTCCACACAGTCGAAATCCCCGTCGCATTTCCAGCGGCTCTGGATGCACTGGCCACTGGCACAGGTGAACTCATCCGAGCGGCATGTGGCATCTGCATGGAGTTCAGGGTAGGGGAGCAGATTAGCAGGATATCTCAGTGGGGTTTTGGGGAGGATTTACAGGCTGATTAGTGAATGGATGAGGGTAGAGTCTACTATATACATATGTACGTACGATGGTAAAATAAACCTTTGAAGTACAACAGAAACCAACACCATTACAGAAATTGCCAGCAAAATAAAGCATAAGAGAAAAAGCCAGGGGGGGGAGGCAGGATTTTGTTACAACATCTACTCGTACTACTAAAACATTGCAATCTAAAGTGTTTCTTGAGTATTTTTGTGTAAATATTTGTGATACGAGTGGTAGGAAAGTGTGGAATTACACAACTTTCAGAGAAATACAAAAGTGTGTCAAGAGAGGTAATAATATGGCAGAGCAGGGAGGGCAGATAGAAAACGATAGATACTATATAGATTTCACCAACACCAAAAGCAAAGAGAACAGAAATTTAGATATGAGTGAAGGCTTACTGCACTGGGCCTCATCGCTGCCATCGTCGCAATCCTTGTTCTGATCGCACATCCAGGAGAGTGGTATGCACACACCCTCGCCGGACTTGCACTGAAACTGCTCCGGCGAGCAGGTCTTTCTAGCTGCAAAATAAAATATGTACAAAATATTTGAGTTATGTGTGAAAATGTTCTGGAATTAAAGAAGGAAAACGGAGAAATTCGAGTATTTTGGGGGGCAACAAACCACCTCCTCCAAAAGATAATCTTTGGTGAGGTTCAAAGTAGCCTACTAACTGCTTTCCTAATGGCAAAAACACAACCATCAGGATGGAATCAAATGCTGCACTGAGAGAATGTTCACCCAAGAAAGTCCTTTCTGCATCTAATGAGAATCTGTGTAGACATCGCAAAAGGATTCTCCATATAATAACGATCCGATAGCAACATTTGGCGTATATAAAAGTGGTTTCCAGTGTATATTCATTTTGGATTCATTCTTTTTCCTCCAGTGTAAGTGCACAAGACGCCTTAAAGTAGGCTGCCAAGTTTTGTCTTGTAATTAAGTTTATAAGCAGCTGCAAAGGGACTCCGTGCGTACTCCGATGGCAAAGTATAAACATAGTTGTCATGCCAGCACACACACAGACACACATAAAGTGTGGCACACAGGGGAGAGGAGTACTGAGAGGGAGGACTGGGGGCGATGAGAAACCATTCTGGGCTAAACAGTTGGCATTTTATCTAGGCAGTAATTAAGACATTATCAGCCAACACTCCATAAAGTTAAAACGCACACATGCGTATGCATTAAAGCAATTATCGCAGACACCATCCCATGCCACCCCCATTTCCCCCATCCGCCCGCAGAGCACACACCAAACACAGTCACAGTCACTCCTACTCGTACTTGTCCTCGTATTCGTATTCGTAGCTGAAACTTTCATTGAAGTTATTCCCGAGCCCAAGAGGAGCACGGACATTAAACAAAGCTGACACACACAGACAAACACCCGCGCAGACACACCCATACAGATGCATAAAAACGCTTGTGTTTAACCCTTAATGCGTATTAGTATGCCAGTTCTTTCAGTGCCTTCCTTCCTTCCCTTTTCGTACTTTCTTTCATTGCCGGGGATTCTTTGGGCCATCCTATTTTTGGGCCTACCACCCGTGGTAGCGTGAAATGAAGGTCCTTTGTCTCTGCGTATGTCTGTGTGTGTGCACACATTCTCTGGCTCTTCGTGTGTGCGAGAGAAAGTAGCTCTTGTGGCCATGTATGATTTTCCCCGATATGATTATGTACTTCCCGCTGTCTGTCTGTGTGCGTGTGTGTGCTCCTTTGTGCCTCTGTGTGCTCGTTGGAGCAATAAAATCTTACGACCAGCCCGCACATAGTTGAATATGCTTTTTGGCGTTTCGTCTACCTTTAGTTCTCTCTCCCTCTCCAGCCAGATCCCTTCTTACTGTCTATTTGTTTACCGTTTACACGTGCACGTCTAGGCGGAAATTTCTGACATCGTTGCAAATAAATTAATTCATTATTATTTTCTTCTCGGCATTTCTGTGTACACATATACACCCCATGCTCTTCTTTTTGGTTTCTTAGAATGTACAGCGCGTCGCATACGTGATATGCCTTTAATTGGAATTTACTGTGACCAGCTTTTCGAATTTATTTGCTGTATTGTACACACGCCAGTGTGCCAGCTGGAAATTTCCTGGAATGGCGGCGCCCAGTGGCGAAAATATTCGAAAAATTCTTTAAGCTTTTCTTTTTTTTTACAGAAATTCTATTGCTATTTGATTAACACAAAAATTGCAGCATACATGTATTATTATAAATAATTGGATAGGCAAGGAATTTTAGGAATTTACCAAGAATAAACAACAGCCTTTACATTTATAGAAGTCTCCTGTATCTCGAAAATAGGCAAAGCCCAAAGTCGGTACTAAAGGAGTATACGAAAACTGAAAAACACTTTCCCACAGGGCTTAGCAATAAAATGAGACTCCAGCTACATGTGCCTCGACTTCAAAATGCACACTGGCTTCCATTTTTATTACTAAAAAAAAAGTAATAGTCTGCCATTATTTATGAATATTTTTTAGAATAAAAACTGTATGCCGAATTGGAAAAGTTTTTTATTTTACTTTTTACTTCTTGCCCTCGTTGGCTCCTATTTATATGGCAGAAATTTTCAATTATCCACTATCATTTTGCAGCCGCAATTTATGGCTTCATTAAATTTCCCATTGCCTGGTGAGAGAAAAATTCGCCAGGGACTTCATTTTTTTTCGAATTTTTTTTATCCTTCTTGAGGCCAGAACGAGTACTTGGCTGAATGAAATGATGTCCCCTCGTATGGCCATGGGGGACACTGCTTCAGCTTCGGCTTTTGTAAGCCATGGCAAAATCAATTTGCTGCTGTGGAAGGGTCACTATGAATGGACCTGGGCAGGACCTTCGTTCTCCTTTTTACAGACTTACACACACACACACACACACAAACATATATATATATTGACCCACAATTTTCGTATTGTATTCAATAGCATTTTCTTGTTATCTGACGCTGCAGCGTATATAGGACTTGCAATTTGATTTTAATTTTATTTAAAATGCTTTTTAGACATGTGGTATGGCCACTTCCCCCCGACTACCCCCCCGACTATCCACTCGAAAGCCAATGAAGCTTAATGGTTTTGTGGGGCAGTTTGAGTTTTGTTTATTGTTTAGTTCTCCTCGAGCAGCGCCTCGCGTCATTGTTCGACTTGAAAGCCAAGTTTGCCCCATAATGGCAAACAAAGTTATGAAGAGTCAAAGTTGAGTGTTAAATGGAATTAAATAGGGGACCAAGGACCAAGGACATGCCTCAAAGTATCGTATTTCCCCCCTTTAAAGTGAACATACACTTTGCAGAGGGTATAATGCTGTCAAGCAGACATTTGCAATGCAGTAGAGGTCGGTGAGGGTATCAAAAGCAAGGGCTATCCTGCCCGTTTCATATGTGTGTGTTTTTGCTTTTTGCGCTGAACTTTTGCCCCGACCAACAGCAACTTCAATTAAGATCCACGGAGGGCGAATGGGTGGAGGGGCGGGTGGGGATAAAAGCTGGAATGTCAACAAGGTTTGATGACAATTTTAAAGCGCATAAAGGTCGTAAAAACACAGACACCCACCCACACACACACACACCTCAAATACTGTTGGTACATGTCCTATATATTTATGTTTGTTTATATTTTTATGTATATCCTGCATATCCTGCGCAGCTCAACTCCATATAAACCACAGGCTCAATTTGGACGCTGTCCTCGACGCTTTTGATTACCAGTTTTTATTTCCATCAAGGATAACATCATAAAAATCGCATCATTTTTTTCAATTACAATGCTCAAATGCTGCTGGCAGGCATAAAAACACTGCCGTTCTGGCACTTTGGAGTTTCGGGATTTCAGGATTTCCTTTCACATAGTTAGTCGAATGTGTCACAGACCATAAACCGCTAAAGAAGTCTCTCCGAAAACTAAAGGAGGGGCGAAAGGACAATGGGTGTCTCTGCCTAATGCATAAATACAAATTAGTTCCGCTGATGGGCACGTCGCGATATTGTCCGTCAGGAATGATGTTAATTTATGGCTCAGGCTCAGTCCAGTCACAAAATGCGAGTGAGAGGATGGTTCATGCATTTAAATTTCGATTAAATGTCTAGTTTTTTTTGTCGTTTAAGGGATGGGGCAAGGCAAATCCTCCAGTTAGTATGCAAATGTGGGGGGATGGACTGTTGGAGGCTTACTGCAATCCAGTTCGTCGGACATGTCCCGACAATCGAAGTCGCCATCGCAGAGCCAAGTGTGCGGTATGCACTGCTCCTTGTTCTTGCACATCACCTCGTCGGGCTGGCACATGTTGACTGTTCTCACACAAAGTTCAAAGTTCAGGGCATCATTTTGGGCTAAAAGTTATCTACATCTACAACTGGTTATGGTACTTACTGCAAAGTAGGGTTCGCTCGTCGGAGCCATCGGTACAGTCAGCCTCGTGATCGCAGACCCATTTCTGTGGAATGCAGTTGCCATTGCCACAGCGGAATTGGTCCACGCTGCAAGTCGATTCTGCAACGAAAAACACACACACATAAATATACAATATTCAATATCAGTTTTCAATAGCGGCGACAGATAATGGTAATGTTATATGTCCAACTTTTTACGCTTCAACAGTCAACTGTGCCAAAAATAAATGTGATTTCAGTTTCCTTTTTCTCCCACTTTTCTCCCGCTTTTCTCTTTGTTTTATGGCTTTAATCGAAATAGTTTTTCCCCCTATTTTATGGTTGTTTTATTTTACGACTTTCCAACAGCACCAGAAAATGTGTTTAAAAGGCTTTACAATATTCCATTCTCTCCTTTCCGGCAAGGAAAAGCAATTTGTAGCTGCCCGAGTGATTGAAATGCAATTAGAAGTTAAAATGGAAATTTCTAAATTGGAGGTGTTGCACAAACCATTCAAGGTGTCAGCATACATACAAATAATTGCTGAAAAATATTCAATGAAATGTAAGTAAATTCATTTTCAATCGCAGAGGGAGATTACTTTTTATCTGGATTTTCCTTGTGCATTTTTCGGCGTCTTCGTGCCACATTGCATCTTTTGTGAGCCATGCTAAAGTGCAGACAATTTAGCGCTTAATTCAAAAGAATTCCTCTGAAAGACATTTGCATTTCATTCGTCGACGCTTTAAGGAACACAGTCACAGTCCCCAGTCTCAGTCTCAGTCCCTCCATCTCCACAGGGGCAAAGTTTTCTCCAGACACTCCGGGCTCCAGACTGCGAGTCGTTCCCCCATAAACTTGAGCGCAACTTTTGTGGCAGTTCCGTCTCCAGCCGTCTCCACCCTGAAGCATCCTCCAGCATCCTCCAGCATCATCATCATCAGGAGAACACAGAAACTGTAACCCGAAAGCCAAAGAGCCCCAACCAAAGCCAAAGCCAGGCCAGGCCAAAGCCAAAACCAAACCCGAGGGAGGCAGACAGAGCCGCCGCAGTGCGAAAAATGCGCATCACGTTCTGCGTTCGGGGACCTGGGAAATACCGACCGAAATGGGGGAAAACGTTCCACAGTGTACTATTTACCTAGACAGCCAGCATTTAGCGGAAAGAAATAAAGGAATAAAGTACGAACCAAACTATGGTTTATATGGCGACTATGGGTTACCCACTTTTCATTTTAGATTCTTATAAAAGAGAATTATTTAATTGGGGTACTTAAATATAGGACTATAGATGAAGAATGAGAGGAAGTGTCATTCTTCTGGAAGAGAGAGAGAGAGAGCTACATAGTAGCACCATTTAAGATTTATTTGATTTAAACAGCAGACACATTTGGTTTTCCTAGATATCACAGGAGCATTCACCTCACATGTGGCACGGAAGCTTCCAAAAGTCTCTCAGCTATAGCTGATAATAAGAACTAAGTGAAATGACTATTAATAGCAACCTCCCTTCAATAATTTTTTGAAATTTATGTACCACATGTTGCATATTGATTTGTAAGAGAAACGCTTTCTTTAGCCCTCTTCTACAGCAGATACTGGGTATCAAATGCACTGATACTGGTTTGGTCTGCCCTTCTCTGGTTGTAATGAGTAACATCAGCAGCAGCGGGCAGCGGGCAAGGGGCAAATTGATGGAATTTTTATAATCACATTTGCTGCAGTGGCTAACTTTTGATTACGTCTGAGAGATGTCGCTGTCCTACACCAGACTCGTACAAAATTCCCCAGAAATATATGTATTATTCGTGTTCATATCAGCACAAGTTCAATGTCAGCTTCCGTTTCATATACAAGAGCAGCGAATTATTTATTTATGACTTAATGGTCTGACAGCTGGAAAGACACAAAAAACAGCAGAAAACGAGGACATTTTGCACCCGGCTTACATAATGCATAAACAAACAGACTTCGGTGGCAATCTGTTCAGCGTTTCTATTACTTTTCTTTATGTAGCTCATAAATTTCGCTCATGAGACGAGTACTCGTATTTGTGCAACAATTTCTGCATATACATACACACATATTCGGGTGAATATATTATACATATATGTATGTATGTATATATTTTTTGTGCCTAAAAGCTCTTTTCGCAGCTGCTTTGCCACTTGAGGCAACCCAGAGGCAGAGGCAGAGGCCGAGGCAGCGGCAGAGATGCAAACTTCATTATTTACAGTCTGCCGCGTCGCGACAACATTCGAGGTGGAAAATGGAAGCAGCAGCAGCAGCAGCAGGAGGAGGAGGAGCTCTAGAGAATGGAGTGGCACGGACTGGGGGCAGACAGAGGCTTGCGATTATGCAATTCATTTAAAGTGCTTTGTCGCCAGGGGGGCATCTGTCCCCGGACACCTTTTGCCGACGATAATGAACGTGTTACCCGGACCCGCCTCCCAAGCAGGTGAGAAATGTGGATCGTATGCAGTGCATTGCCTTGATTTGAGGGTTATCACTAAATGATTCGACTCCTGCCCCCGCCCCCAGGCTGCCGACAGCAAAAGTGACAAAGTCATCTTACCGCCCGCACCCACTTCTCCACTACACGAAAGGACTTGAGCAAATACAGGGTAAACTTTCCGGCAGAACCGAACCGAACCTCAAGCGAACAAAGTTTTCGGGGAACAATGCAATTCCCCGCCGTACTATCGAGCCTCCCTCCGGTCCCCGGGGATGCCGTGAGGATGCCGGGGATGCTCGTCCCCAGGCTCATTTACAGGCCAAAAGCTTAGTGCCAGAAAAAGTTGCCTTGTCTTCCCACCAGAAGTGTCCAAGGGGAAGAATGTGTACGGGAAAGTTTTCTGCGGTCATTCATCGATTTGGCGCATTAAAACTTTTGTGATATTTGCCATTTTCCAATCTTCTTCTCTGGCCGCTGCCCGCCCCCTCTAGGCTTTCCTACACATTTTGTTCAATTAAGGTTAACATTTGTATACCTATCATAGTTCGTGGAGTCGAAACTTTGTGATAAAACCGATAAAATATCGTATCTCAGACCCTCCTTCGATTGTTAATATTTTGTAAATGGAATATTTCAAATATCCTCCAGCTAAAAGATAGCAAAACCAATAAGAAAGTGAAAAGAAATGTCCTGAAATATTGGGTTTCATTGATTTCTGACTTTCATTCCAGTGGGTTGTTCGGAAGGACGGCAGGACCTCTCCTAATGAAGTTTGTCTGTCTTTTTGAGCATAAATTGAATTGTCCGATTCACTTAAACGGGCGGAAGAAAAAGGCGCGGCGCAGGAAAAAGCGAACTTCTCTCCCTCCTTCGGACCCTCATCTCAGACTTTCAGCCTGTCCTGCTTTTGCCTGTGTCTCGTCTCAATAAATAAATGAAAAATTTGTGCCACAGTTAAGGGGATTTTCCTTTTTTCATTGTTTACAATTGTTTTCCCTCTTTTATTTATTCGGTACTTGTTTTTTTTGTGTTTGTTGTTTAGAGAAGTATCTGCTTCCGTACACAGCGGGTTGCACGAGTATCATACTCGTAAAAAAAGGCTCGCCGCTTGTTGTTTATGGCACCTTTTTCCACTTTATTGAAGCCGTACCGTCTCCGCCGAGCTGTTGTTGATGTTGTTGTGTCCCAGTGCTTGCTTTAGGGAGTATTTCAATATAGAATGAGATGAGGGTTCTTTTCCTGAAGGACTGGAGGGGGGGTCTGGGCGGTCTGGGGCTCTGCATCATAAATCATTTAAAGAGCCGGCCAGCGGCGGCTGAAGTGGAGCAACGATTGAGGGTCCCTCTAATGAGGGACGAACTTTTATGTTTCCTTTTTTGTACAGCTTCAATTGTTGCTGTCGTCTGCTGGCGAGTGCAACAAATGGCCGTGAAAGTCTACCATTTGAAGTGCATTTCAAATGTTTGCCAATTTATATGCTAAACAATCCTACGAGTATTTTGGGGGGAAAGTGGAGTCGTGAAATATTCGAAAAGTTATGCCCATCTAGGAGAAACTTCGATGGATTGCTGCGCTTAAAAATGTGAGAGATACATAATTTATGGCTAACAGAGAAGGACAAGGACAAGGATAGGGCCAGTGGCAGTGGCATGGATGTGTGACTGAAGTTATCTAAGGTCTGCCAGTCGAGGAGCCCCAAAAAAACTTAGTATATGTGTAGCTGTAAGTATATGGAGTTCTGGGCTGAGCTCTTCTCTCGTTTTTTTTTAGATTTTGCACACATTCTGTGCGGCAGGCTTATCAGCTGTCTGCTGCTCGCTCCCCACGAATGTGCTGCATGAATATTTATGCGTTCGATATCGAACACTAGCACACACCATAAAGCCAATATACATATTTATCGTATATCGTGCAAACGTACATAAGTACGATTTATATAGAGAAATGTGTATTCACACATGGGGCGAAAGCTGCTTAAAAGTCTGACAGCATCGTCTCTGGCACTGTCGCTGTCCCTGTTACTGTCCCGATTCCTGTTCCTGTCGCCGCGCTGCTGTCGTTGGGCTCTTGGTTGTTTACGCGGCGTATGCGCAACGCGCGGCCTGGATGGAGGACACTTAACGTGGCTCTATGGCTGATCTGCCCCTGCCTTTCGGTATTCGGTATTGTCTGTATCTACTGCTCTTAGCCCTGTTCTGCTCTCTTCTGTTCTGTTGTTAATGGCCTTCCTTCGTTTAGTTGCCTATAAGTTATTTATTTATTTACTGACTTTTTCGCTCGGTCTCTTGGCCATCGATAGCACATTATTTTGCTTTTTTGTCAAAGGACTTGAATTGAGTTTCCGCCCATATCCATATCGATCCAACCACGCCCATACATATCGAACAGACAATAACAGTAAATTGAAATACACTCGAAGCGGTTAATGTGTTCGGATTTTTTGTCTTATCTTCAGGAAATTCCCCAGGAAATGAGTCTCTCTCCTTTCTCGTACTCTGACGTTGTAAGTTGTAAGTAATTGAATGATAACTGCAGTTTTGAAGGCTATCAAGTCAAAAAGCACAGTTCTGTAAATGAATGACGCAAAAACCCAAAGTTGCAAGATAAAGAAAGTGAGCGTGAAATAAATTGCGATTCAAAATAAAGCTCTACCAATGAATATTTTATATTTAAAGACTTTTTACACTTAGATTCTGTCAAGAAAATGGAAAGCCTCAAAAGAAGTTCTGTGTAAACTGGTTTTCCTTTTGCAGAAGAAAAATCTAACATTTGGCAGACTTCCTTCTTGGAAATTTGAAAAGGAAAAATATTAGAAAATAAAAACACATTCTGAATTATAAACTTTTGGAATATACGAAAAGAATGCAGTTCTGAGACCCATTCTTATGCATTGAAATACATCTACTCGCTTCTGTTTCAATGATTATATCTGAAAATGATATAAACAGAAAACGGCTTTGGCTAAGCAGCTTTTCGAGATTTCCCAACATGATACTCTTACTAATCAGATTGTGAATGCTTGGATTTCTAGGGAATTATCATCCCCATCCCCTTACCCATGCCCATACCCAGTGCCGTTCCCATAGTCATACCCGTTGTGGTGTCAGTGGATGTCGCCGGTTGGAGGTGGGCTCGCGGTAATAATCCGGTGATGAGCAGCAGGATGGAGCAGCTGAGGAAGCTGCTGCGTATTGGTCCCATGTTGGTTCTTTCGTGGCTTTATTTTTGTTGGTAATATGATAATGTTCTAGCCTAAGTGCACGGCTGAATTATTAAATTAAATCGCTGTTTATTCCGGTTTGTTGTCGCGCGAAAGCTGGCACTGTTGTCTCTGTTCGGAGAGTAATCGTAATTGTAATTATTTTAAATGGCTGTCAAGTGGTTGGCCAGCAAAAATATAACAGCCGTAAGAGCTCCTCATCATCATTCTCATAATCATGAGAATCCTCTGTGGCAGCAGCAGCTCAAAAGTAGGCAACAGTTTTCTGATCAGCAACAAAATCAAAATTTATGGGCGCCAAAATTTAATTTTCATATTAATTGGTTCCGTATGAACATATATATGCACTAAAGTGGGTAATGTTTATACTGAATTTATGTGCAGTTCTTATTTATGTTTATGTTGATGTTTTTTCATTTATCTATATCAATTCAGACGAATTTTTAATCATATAAATTGTGTTTTTCTATGCAAGCAAATACAAATATCGCCCACTATTTAATTCCTATTAATTTATATTTTTTTGATTCATTGTACACACTTAACGCATCATCCATTTTCTGTGCTTTTTTTAGATAGATTTTAATATTTAATAGATTTCATTTCAATTATTTTTTTGCAGTCATACTAATTTATTAATTTTTCTTTTGAAGTTTTAATTTTTGAAATATTTTTGCATATAATTTATATTATTTTGAGCATATTAATGTGCTTATTTGCTTCTTTCTTTCTGGTTGAATACTTAATTATATTTTATTTAATGCTCTCTTTGTTTCCGGCGCTTGATTGAGATATTTCTTTGTTTGCACATTTTCATTTCTCATGTTTTATGCTTTAATTAAGCCACGTTTTTCCTGTGTGTTTGTGTGTGTGTCTGTGTTTTTTTATGAATAATTATTAATGGGCTTGTTTTATCAGAGACTTTCCATAATCCTCATATGGAAAATAGTAAATGGGGCTTTAAGTCTGCGGGAGACAGACAGGGGACAGGGGAAAAGCCCCGTTGAGTATTTACATTTAATTGTAATTTTTGCACTCCTGACATGTCAAAGGGATTTATGGGTATTTTAAATGAAAATTGATAAATGTAATTAACAATTATGGCGGATTTTGTGCACTCGAGGGACTCTGCAGGACAACTCGCAGGACAGGTGTGAATATTAACGGGGATTTCCTGTGGCAATGTAATTCGAAACGCTCCTCAAGTGGCATGGCATGGCAGCAACTATTGCCATCCGTGACTGGTGTTCGGTGTCAAGTTCATGTAATCCAATCCAAAACAGAAAAAACCAAAGTCCACACAAAATCAAATTCAAATTATGCCAGGCAGGAGGACACAAAGAGCACAGCTAAGAGAGAGAGACAGAGAGAAGAGTGCAGATGAGTGCAGACAGAGCGGCCGCTGGGAAACTGTAATCAAAAGCGACGCGCAGAAGCGTGAAAACAACTAAAAACGGAAAAGCCAAAACACACAGGAAAAGCTTCCGCTTTTGTGGCGGTGGGGAAAAGCTGCTGCTGTTTGGTTGCTGCTTGGATGCTGCCTGTCGCCTGTGCGACGCCAACACAAACTGGTTTCAGTTTGTCTCCTAACGTTTGACTGCCAAAATTGGCCTTGCCATTGATTTTTGCTGGCCAACAACAGCTGTTTGGCTCGAAAATATATTTAATTTATTTTATATTTTTTAAATTACATTTTGCAAATATATCAGAATATTTATTAATGCATTTATAGTATTTTTTTTCAGAATTTACACTTGTCACTTTTGAGCGAATATTTTTGGTTTTCATACGATTTGGCTTGGTTCAAAATTCTTTATTTTTGGCGCCTTGCGCGCTTCTATTCTCGCAGTTATCCTGGCAGAAGCACACACACGTCCTCTTCTGCACAGAGTTCGAAACTAACTGAGTTCTGGCCCCGTGCCTTTGTGGGCAAATCTGACAAGATGGAACCGACAGAAGCAGCGGCATCCACGTCCACATCCACATCCACATCTGTGGGCAGCAGCATCCCCCGAGCCAGAAGCTTGCGCTCGGCATTTTGATAAGAGTTTCACTCCAATTTGGCCCACACTCAAAGCGTGTTTGCACTCGAAACGCAGTGAGTGCCACTCCGAGCCACTGAGTGAGTGATAGCAGGGAGAGACTGTGCTCAGAGGAAACCCCCATGTGCCGTGTTATCTCCGGGTGCAATTTGTGCGCAATTAGATTTCGATTTGTCAAAACAAATCAAAATCCACAACTAAGCAAAGGCTCTAGTGCTAATGGGCTATTTGCTCTTTATAATAATTAATCGCAAGTGCTAGAAGTGGCGACGCATACGTCTGTTATTTGTTGTTGTGGCGTTGTGTCGAAATCGAATGATAAGGCTTACTTGACCCAGTCTCTCGTCTCTCGACGACCCATCCGTCAGCCGGAATGGATCCGGCTTTTTCTCTCCCCCTCGATTGTGGGTCAAGTTTAAGCCGATTCTCCCTTCCAAACGCCAATTGGAATTGTGCGCGACGCAATTCTCAAGAATTCCGTACAGTCTACAGTCCACAGCTATTTGTTGCCCGCTTTTTGAGTCGCAATTGTTTAGCACGAATTTTACAGCATTTTTCTCTTAGAACTAAGTCCAAGATTAAAGTGTTAGTTACTACTTCCGCAGAAGTTCAGGGACTTTTTGCATTTTCGCGACTGATGTCAGGCAATTCCTGGGAATTGTATTGTATGACATTTTTACATAACTTTTTTTTCAATGGAAAAATTTGTTTTCAATTTACATTTTCTTCGAATTCGGAGAAAATGTCATTACATTTTATTATGATAGCTTAAATCACATAAATTAATATTTTATAAATATAATCGTGATTTTAATAGGAGAAAAAATTGAAGAATACAACAAGGAAATCTAGGCACAAACTCCAAATACTATACGCATTAATTTGAGTCTTAATTATCCTTTATACCCTTCTATGATCTATTGTCTCTTGCACTGATTTCCTCGTGCACTCATTATGCGAAATCTTGATCTTAATTTCGAGACATGTTTGTTTGCAGAGCTTTCGGCAATCGTCCAATTAATCACCTTGATTGAGCTCTTTTGTTTCGTTGAGCGTTTAAGTGGATGCCTTGAGTGTTTTATGCTTTAGGACCAAGTTTATTGGCCAAGCCAAGGTTTTGCATGTGTGTGTGCGTGCAAGAGCGAGTGGACTGATGCAATGCCTTAGCCAGATTGCACTTGACTGGCGCTTGCACTGGCCCCTAAATAAGACTCAGGCTTCAGCTCCAGCTACAGCTCCAGCTTTAGCTTCAGCTCCGGTTGTTTGTTGGTAATTTAGCAAGCTTAACTCCGCTTACGACTGCAGACACATGACATTTGTGTACATATAACCATACATACATACTATACATATGTAATTATGGTACAGCTGAGTGCTGAGCTCAACTGCGGGAAAATGTTTAAAGATTAAACCACACACACACACACACACCAACACCCACACGCAGACATAGGGTGGCCCAATATTTGCGACAGACAGTGTTTTTCAGGCAGCCGCTCAAAAGCGGGCAATATTTGCGACTGGCAATGGTTTTCAAGCGCCCGCCCAAAAGTAGGCAATGTTAAATTTGGGAAATCAACGAACCGGAGATCGGGGTCTGTAAACCAAATTTAAATTAAATGCACAGGCTAATAAAAAGTAGCGCTCACACCCACACTTAACGGCAGTAGCTGTTACTAACTAACACACAGACACACCGACAGACAGATGAGCGTAAAAATTAAATGAAAATAAATTCAACCAGAGTGAGGTCGTAGACACCCAGGAGTCCAGGAGTCCAGCTGTCCAGGAGTCCAATGGGTCCAGGGGTTTTGGGGCACTGCCTACATGACACTAAATAAACAGCCAGTTGTTACTTACTCAACGACGAAGCCAAACAAATGGCAGAAACACCCAAAACCAATACAAAAGCAAACACCAAAGAGAGATTGTTGGATGGGAGGCGAATGTGCAGGAGAGACCTGAAGTAAATCGTTAGTTCTGTGACATTTCTAAATTGAAAAACTACAAATGACTGACAACAGATTAGAGTGAGAGCGCTCTCACGTAGTGTGTAGGCAACAGCTGCATCCTTACTCGTAAATCCCCGTCCAACGCTTGACTTTATAAGGTCCACCAATGGGATTGAGAGTGGGGCACGGCCATCGCCTTGGCAATGGCCCCCACACACACACATCCACCAGTAAAACAGAAACAGCAACAGAAAAAATTGGCGCTGGCAAAACTTTCTTTCAAAAAGCATCAGCAAATACATAGTAGAAAAAAAACCCCAGGAAACTCCTGAAAATACAATTTTTTGTAGATTTTTTGTTGCTGCTTCTGCTGGTGTTTTTAGGGGTAGCCCCTTAAGCTGCCATTGAATTCTTTGTAGTGTGAGGTCTGGTGTGCAACCTTTGGGGAGAATATTTGAATAAGACAACAGTTGAAGTGAAAGCCTAATCAAAAGCAGAGATGCTAGAAGGGAGAAATCTGTGAAGGCAAAGGGCAAAGCTCTTTTGATTTTCGGTTTATTTATTGATACGAATGCGAGTTCCTGGGGAGAAAACTAGCAGCAGAAATGCAAAATACTCGTATGTTTTCTTTGGGAACACAAAGAACTCACAGAACCCATATCTGGTTAGATATTTCCGAGAATCAAAAACAAGGACAAATTGCATTTCTCTAGTTTTATTAATCTCTGAGATTCAGATAGTTCATGGGTGTAAAGTTTATTATACTACGATTGGAGGGAAAGGTTTCAAATTGAGGTTTCTTCGACTCACCTCTGAACTTGCACTGCTCCAGTCGCTCATCGCTGTGGTCCGGGCAGTCAGAGTAGCCGTCGCAGACGAATCTGATGGGTATACAGGCTCCACTGGCGCACTGGAATTGCTTCTCCTCGCAGTAGTTGGGTATGCTTTGAGCTGAAAAATCAAATGCATATTAATTAATTAAGTTGAGATCTTTGGGTTAGCCGCACAGACTATAATTAAACACCCCTCAGGGGATGGCTCCAAGTTGGTCTAAAGAGGCCAACAGGCCAAGAGATTGGTGGGAGCCTAATAAAATTCATAACTAAAATTTAAGTTGAAAACTTTGGATCGTTAAGCACAAACACACACACCCACACACACACACAGATTCGGAGTGAGAGTAAGAGAAGGCATTCTGTTGACAAGGTTTAAAACCCTTTTTAATGAAAGCCGAAACTTGACAATACACAAAAACTTGTAAATAATGAAAACCGAGTGAAGGGGCGAGGATTACATATGTATGGCTGTCTGGGCCGCCTTTCTGTGTGTGTTTTGTGGTGGACCGCAAAGGGATACACGAGAGGCAGAAAGTTTTTGGGGAAATTAATAAGCGAGAATTTGATGTGCGAAGTAGTTTCCCCATTTCGCATTTCCCATTTCCAGCCCATTGCCAATCCCATGGAATCCAAAGGGTTTTTAGAATTTCTGGCTTGTGTTGGATTGCTTCATCAATCGTTTTATGGGCCACTTGACATTTCACTCACCCACTGTCCCACTTCCTCTCCCTCTCTCTATCTCTCTCTCACTGTTTGTCTATTTCTATGTCTCTTTTCTGTCTGTCTGTCTTTCAATTAGCATACAATATGCTAAAGCAAACTGACTTTCGGTTAATGTGCTGCGATTATGCTTAAAGTGCTCTACGTTTGAGCTCCGACGCGTCGGAGAGCAGAGCGAGGTATGCAGGGTCTGGGTGTATGGGAATAAGGTCTATACATGTGCCATTTAAGCATTTGCCGTTTAATTGCGCGCATTTAAGTCAAATTGACAATTGCTTAGACAGCCGCATCAGTGGCAGCAGCAGCGTCAGAGCACGGGGGTTCAGGTTCACCCCCCAAACGACTGGCGCATGCATACGAATGGCATATAAAACACACACACACGCATTTAATTATACGATACGATAATGGATGGGGTATTCCGACTAGAAGATATCCTATATAGTATATACCTGGGATGTTTATGGAGTGGGCTTTAGGTGGGGTAAGGCAATCGGAAAAAGATCGGAAGATAAATTGGAGGTGTATTCATAATAGCGCATTAGTCTCCCACTTTCACAGAGAATCTTAGCACCAAACATCCCCATGTGTCATGCACATTATACCCTTTGGTCTGCTGCGAATACCACCAAGTACAATTCAGAGACATTTCAGGCATTTCAGACAGACAACACACACACCGACACACACACACACATTTGATGTTCTCTTCATTATCATGGGAAATTTGGTGCATTCTGCTTCGCTTCGTTTTCGCTCAAATTTTTGCAAATACTCGTATGCTTCTTCTATTTGTGCCTCCGTCTCCTCCTTTGTCTCCCCTCTCCCCTATACACTTTGGCTGCTTTTTATGCATGCATGTGCATGTTTATTTACCTAGATATATTCCACCTACTGTGCTTCTGTGCTCCTGTGCCCTCCTCCGCCTCTCTTCTTCTGTGAGTTGCAGATTTTTTATTAGTCTCCCCCGTAAATTATTAAAAATGTGCGCAAACATTTTTGCATTTTTTTGTTTGCTCCTTCTGCCATATAGAGAAGAGAATGAAGGTTTAATCTAAGAGAGATCAGATATTGCACTTTTATTCCCCGACAAATCTCTATGTAAACGAATGTGAAAGCAATTTGCATTTTGAACGAGTCGCTTAGTCGCATAATTGAAATAAATATTAAAAGAAAATTCCCCATCAAATCCATCTGCGATACGAGATTGTATATTCTGGCAAACAAATTTATACATTTTCATTTGCATTTTCTGGCAGACATTTTTTCTGACTCTTAAAATTGATTAATGATACACTCCCAAGTTATTTTCTTTTGATTTATAAGCCCAATTAAAAGTTGTATTTTTTTTATCATATTTAATATTTAAGCAGCTTTCGTTTTATTTATAGTTCGAAAAGTAATTAAAAGACGGCGGCTTGAAAAGATTTAAAATGTTTTGTTGAGTATTAAAAAGCCTTTGGAAATTGAACTACATTTTTATAATAGAATTTAGTTTAAATTTAATAAAATATATTTCAAAGAGCCGTAATTTTCGTATAATATTAAATATTCAGCTTAGCACTAAAGGGAGAGTTTTCATGGCTGACTTTATGTAGAAATACTACCCTCTGTCAGTTCCATAAGTCCCCTTGAATAGAAATAACTTGTAATACTCATAACAATGTCTTTGAATATCTGTAAAACCTGTTTAAAATTTTGTGAAATACTTTTTAATGTTTCCTTAGTTACTTTAAAGAGTGCTCTTAATTTCATTTCTGTATATTTCTATTCCCACAACATTTACCATAACTTTAAGCCACAGCAATAGCAAGAACTTTCCTTTGATGTTCCATATCATAGGAGTGTACTGCACACAGTGCATTGCTCCTTGATTGGAGTATTCCCTATCGGCTTCATCATTTCCATTCCATAGAATTATTTATTTCTACGGCTTTTCCCTCCGCCCGACATTTAATACAAATTAAATCAGTCGAGCAATAATTTGTGGTGTGGTTCGCACAGACCACGGGCACAGGCACCACGGCCTCCGACAGCAGCAATAGCCGCCAATTTGATTGACAGAATCACAAATGCCGGCCAGAACAGAACAGAGCAGAACACAATTCGAACCGAATTCGAGCAGAACGGGAGGCAGCGGGCCAATTAAATGCTTAATGCGAAGTTCATTGAACAGTTTTATTTTACTTTATTCCGCCATCGCCCAGGAATCAATCACAGGGCCTGCCCGAGGCCATGGGCCTATGAGAAGAAAATGGAGCTGGTCAAGAGTATTTCACATGAAAATTTCGCACCATTAATTCAATGACAGAATGGGGATGGAGATGGGATAGGGATGGGCATGGAGATGGAGATGCTGCTGGTACTGGGAATGGTACTGCGTTTGGTGGTTAGCCAAGAGGGCGAAATAATAAACAGAAATCAGCGCAAAAGTCAATCAGAGTTCAAATCAATATAAATGCTTTATTAATGGCACGAAAGGTGGCCAAAGTTGATTCCTCTCCCTTTGATTCGATTACAATCTCCCTCATATTCGATGATTAATCAATGATTTGTTTTTGGTGTTAACCATTAACCAAAAAAGCCATGAAAAATTACGCAAATTAATAAAAATATTGCAAAGTTCGAAAAGATAATGTGGGTGGCGAGGAAAAACAACAAACAATATTGTGAGAACTTTGCACGTATCAGGCGTTCCGATAACTTTTGATAACAACATGATGCATTCGCTGAAGGGGATCATTTAATCAGTGTGGAAAATCTCATGACTAACAAATATTTGTAGAATTCAGATACCAATTGAAGAGCCACTCGATACCCCACAGGTCTGCGGTGTACTTCTGGAAAGCTTCCAATGTTTGCAATTTGTAAACTATACACATATTATATTTGTTTACATATATGTAATGTATATTTGTACTTATCAAATGGCATTCCAACATTTCAATTGTTATGGCATTGTGCCCCTAGAGAGGTGGTATCATTAAATTTTTTTTCTGGAAAATGTGGAATAGGAAATATGAGGAAACACATTTTACAGCTGGAAAAAGTAGCAGCTCTATTTCCCATAGCCAGCTCTTCGATTTCTCTTTCTAGCGCTTTCTTTCCCAGTGTGGCTGAGCAGTTAGGGGTGAGTTTTCGTGATCGCGTCATAGTCAAGGAGTCTGTTTCTCTGTACATTAGAGAAACAGTAACCCAATCAATCTGCGTAGTTTCTGCTTATCTGATGCTTCAATTAAAGCGTTATGCCCATGTACGAGTGCTCTTATATAGTACACAGTAGTCGGGAGTCAGCTGATTGTGTTTTCGTTTCTGGTTAGCGCCTCTTGGGCCGGACCACTTTAGATAATACAGATAGTTGGCTGCCAGTAAAGCCAATAAACACTATCAGTAAGGCGAGTGCTACGATTTGGCAAATCTTATCAAGGCTACGTAATGTTATAGTTTTAATAGTTTCGGAATAGATTTTGGCTTAGTCATAAATATTATGCCACAATGTGCGGAAGAATGGATTTGCTTATCAAAATATGACATTGCCTTTATGCTTCTTAGTCATTTTCTAATAACTACATAGTAAGTAATTATTCTTCCCATTTTGGTCAAGGTTTTCATACCCCTATTATGTATGTAAGAACAATTATACCGCACTTTTATCTAAAGATTATAAAAATTATAATAATTTCGTGCGATTTTGCCCCTTTTTATCGTGGGTTGCGATAAGAGCGTTTCTGTAGATAAAATAACTTTTGCAATTACGATAAGAAACACAAAAAAATCAACAAATAATTGTATAATCATGTGAACATTGCGCTTTGAACCGTGTGTTTGGTTTGGTTCGGTTCGGTTGGATACGAGAATTCGTTGAGACTCGTTTAGGGGGTACACACGCTCAGTCGTTCGCTCAAGTTATTATCAAGACCCAATTCGATGCGGCTCTTTCGGAGTTAATTGCATGGAATGGAAGTTTGTTTAAGAGAGTAACTTTCGACACAAGATGCTCTTAGGTTGCTTTAAGAGCGTCGGATACATTCGGTACACGTTTGGGCATGTCGTCACTTATTTGGAAAAAGGTGGCCTGATCGCTAACGTCATACCCGTAACAATAAAACAAACAACAACAATTATTCACACATGTTTGTGGATGTTGTATGGTGGGCGTCACGCAAATGCACAGATGACTCAGTCACTGGTGATGTACACATGTGTAGATGTTTATTATACCCTTGCAAGGCCTTCTAGAAGGGTAGAACAATATTTGTGTACCCCTAATCCACTACGGCATTCCATTCGTGCCAAGCTGTACAAAATTTTCCCTTGGCGAACGGACACATACGTTACAAATAACACAAACAGTCACTACTCGGTACGAGCAGCGATTGGCACCTAATTGAAACCAGAAATCACTCAAATCAATCGCAATTGTAAATTATACTAGAAGTGGATTATTGTTGTTGTTTACAGAAATAAACAACTGTTTACTAGACGTCTATACTATATAGTATATGTTGAAGTAGTCATCAGTTGTTCTCCAAATGTCTGAGCCACATTCGCACATTCCAGTTACTCATAAACACTATGCTTTCAGATTAGCGGGTATCCCAGCCTTCCTACTCGTACGAATCGATATTTTTAGCTTGTCATTTCGCTGAAAAATCGATGTAGTAAAACGTCATCGTCAGTCAGTAGTTTGTTTTGTAGCTTGTATTATGCATATGGCTTCCTCGAATGAATTTCTAATGAAATTCTACAATATCTGTGGGCTGTAGCCAACAAATAACAAATCACGCCACCGCTGTTTGTTTTTATTTGCAATTAAATTTTGGCTCGTGCATTGGATTTGCACAACGCAGAACCGCGCAGCACGCCGTATGCGTAATATTTTAATTGCGACCCAAAATAAAAGAAAACTAATTTACAAAAGTAAAAGAGAAATTCTGAGTGAAAGAAAGTGGCAACCGAAGGTTGGCTATCACACCTGCCACACAGCTTCACATTGGTCTCTCTCTCTCAGTTAACAAACAAATGAATCTCTTGACTGTATTTTGCATGAATCGCTTATGAAATTTGTCACTTGAACACAAAGAAAAACCACGAACACGAGCATGAACAATTGCAACGAACTGTTTTGTTGGCGTGACACTTATTTGGCTTCCATCATTTGCTGAACGTGGCTTTTGCCTGGGAACCAGTTTTTTTTTTGTAACGAAAAGCAACGAATACTAAGAAAGATTTTACCTCATAATTGTACATAATGGAAAATGCTTTTGTAATTAGGGCCCATGCCCATTTTTGTATCCGAACCTTTGAGTCCCGAGCACGTTCAAATTCCAAGCATAATTAGCCAAGATAATTATAAAAGTCTGGACTTGAAACAGTAGCCCTTGTCGACGGAGCAAACTTGTTTCAATTCAAGATGTGTCAGGTCCTGATCTGGTTCTGGCCTCAAGGGAGGCTGCTGCTGCGATGATGCTGAGGTTTGGGGCACAGGTACAGTCATTAAGCTGTCAAGGATGTGACCAGAAAATGTCAATTGCCCCGTCCTCCTCTCACTGTTTCTTTCGCTGTGGATTTCCATTTGGTTTACTATAAAATTTAGTTGGGGGCAATTACTCGGTGTCTTCGGATGTCTTTTTGTGACCTATATCCATCGATTAAAGCCTGTCAAACCAAACAATTGACACCTGAGCTCCGGCAATTTTCTAGCTTTCAGTGCAGCTCTCAGGGCTACAACGAAAATGCATTTCCAGTTCGTTATCTTTCGGGCTGTGAATATTTATTTATAACGGAGGCTTAACACCACAAATCCCCGAGAGATAGCACGAGTGTTATGCAATAGCTGATAGTTGAACCAGAGATACAAAGTTTTAACGAAGCATTTTTAACCTTTCAGCTTTGCCTTTTATCATGACCCAGCATTTATTTATTTACGTTTTAACTTTGACATTCGTGTAGGGGCAGACCATAATCGTTTCTTTTTTTTTTTGCCAAGTTGAAGGTTTTATTTTAGCTTTTTGAGAGCATAAATAATTAAGTCTTTCGTTTTGTGATTCCCCTACGTTCACATCATATATTTTTTAAAGTTTCATGCAAAGTATTTCCTTAATTTGTTGATTAATCTGAAGAAGATTGATTCTTTTGTATGGTGACCTTAAAACGGTCTTAAGGCTTATGGATACCTTCCATTAATCTTTGGTTTCCTTTACTTCAAGAGGTACATACATGTTTCCTTCGAAAAATCAATTGACATAGTTTGAATTTCTTGGTTTTATTTCTATCTTAAGCTTAAATCAAGTATTTCTGAAGAATAACTATAAGAATTATTCAAGTAGTTTCTTGGTTGGATCATTATCCATCGTTTTGTGATTACCCTACTTGAGGTTATAAATTGTTCCATTTAGTTAAGTTTATAATCAAGGTCTTCTTATGAAGAACTTAGAAAGGTAGTCATAGTTTAAGTAGCTTGCAATTGACGGATCGCTAGATAAGCTTTCCCCGATAAGTTTTTACACATTTGGATGTCATTTTTCAAGCGCACTCGTCCCACTGTGCCAAGCCACGGAACTCCAAGAAAGCGAACGGGTAAGCAAGCCAGACACTTGTTGCTCTTTTATCTGCATTCGCTTATGTTCTCATCTCTCTGTTCCTCTCTGTTCCTCTCCATCTCTCTCTCTTTTGCTTTTTACAAGAGCCGCTAGAGTTGGAGTTTTCAAGTGGCGCTCGCTCGCTCCATGAAACGAAGCCGGCCGGTATAAAGCATAAAACGGAATAATCACCAAAGCAGAAAGAACCCGCAGAAAGAGCGGAGCGATGGAAAAGGCAAGAGCAGAGGAAAGTAAAAGGCTGCTGGATGGAAGCAAGAGAAGAGAAGAGAAGAGCAGTTGGGGAGCTGGTGAGCTGGCGGCTGGAGCTAAAAGAGCCAGGGTCTGAAAATCGTATGATGTTGTGGAATGTCTGTAGCAGCAGCAGCAGCAGCGGCAGGGAAATGGCATTGGAGTTGACTGGCATTGCCAGACGCCTTGGGTTTCGGTTCGCAACAAAATTCACATAAATAAATAAAAACTTGAGCCGCCTTTACTGCCGAGAGACTCGAGAGGCTCTCTGACTGACGGAGTCGGGGAGTTGCAGATTCGGAGTCGAGAGCTGGAGTCGAGACACGAGGCGGCCGGTGGCATGATCAACTGAAACACGAGAGTCAGCGGCGGCGGCGGCGGCAGCGACTGCGGCAACAACAATAAACACACTTTTGGGGTACCCATGCACTTGGAAACAAGAAGATCAGATAAAGCTAAGAATAAAGGGACAAACATTTTTCACTAATTAAGATTATAAACGGAACGAACGAGGTATGGGAGAGAGAGAGAGAGTGGGAGAGAGGAAAAAGGTCAAAAACCAAAAAAGTAATGATATGATAGACAACATTTTTGACTATATTTGGAAAAGGAATAAAGTCTAAGGTTTTCCGTTTTTCTTTCCACAGTAACACATTACAAAAGCACATTTAGAGCTCACTCTTAACCCTAATTACAATCCATACTCACATATATCCAATGGGGTTCCAATCTTCCCGGAAACATTCAGAAACTTGAACGGATTTCCATTGAATACCGAATTGAAAGAGTTGCCGAAATTGGTCATTCCAATACCGGGACTCAGGCTGTTGGCTGCCGCTGGGGCCAAGTGCTTCAGTCGATCCAGTGGTGGCCCCAAAGTGCTCGAGCGCCTAATCTTCTCCAGGAGCGCCGATCCGCTCAGATTCTGCATTATCTCGCTGGGACTGGGCGTGGAGGCTGTCACTTGGGCGGCGTTCATGGCGGCGGCATTGCAGAACTTGCTGATGCTCAAAATGCAGGTGATGAAGAGCAGGTGGAACGAGGAGGTGAAGCTGAAGCTGATCAGCTGTTGGACCCAGCTCTGGTAGTTGGTGCTGCTGCTGAAGAAGAAGGCACTGGTCACGGCCTTGGTGGTGGTAACCGCCGACGGCGCTGGCGCTGGCTCATGGCATGTGTGGGTGCTTTTGCTGGCAGTATTACCACTATTCTCGTACTCATTCCCATTCTCATTGGCGAATGTTTTTTCAGTTTGAAAGCGTTCTGTATAATTGGGCAGGCAAACTGTTGCCATCTCTATTTTAACTGTAAAAAATATATAGAAATTCAGGTCAAACACACTTTTCACACAAATTTCCTGTTCCGTTCCCTTCCTATCTACACACGATACGGACACGAGTATTATGAAATAATATGTTCTCGAAAAATGCGAAACGTTGCCAAAAAATGTCCGCAAGAGGAAGCGAAGCAAAGAGAGAAAGGTAAAGAAAGAGAGAGAGAGAGAGAGAGAGAAACCCACCGAAATGTGGTGGTTCGGTCGCAAAATGTATCGAAAAAGAGAGTGTGAAGCAAACGCACGATAAACATGCCAAAAAAGCCATGACTAAAAAAAGAAACATCATACGATGTTGGAAATAACAGGAATCAGAGAAACATGCACATAAAACACAAAACATTTGCTTTGCACTGGGCGACTACTGTATGTGCAAACTAAAGGGCGACGACTTGCGCTCGACTTGGCCGAGGGCGAGGGCTACTCAAGCAGAACGGGCCAAGGGTTAAGCTCCCTCGCGCCTCGCGCTATCTCTATCTCTCTTTTGGGCCATGTCATGCTTTTGCGGGGTTTTTTATTCTTTTAATATGAATCAGATAGTTTCAGCCGAAGAACTTCTGTTTTATCAGCTTATCAACGTTGTAAGCAGGTGGTTAAGCTCTTAAGCGATCATGTGAAGCCAGCCCCTTAAAAGTGGGGGGCCCTTTAATTCATCACTTTCTCGAAAACTATTCTCTTTGCTTGTTTTGGCAAATGTAAAGTTCTCATGTGCTATGGAAATTCTTGTCGCTATTCATTCAGATATGTTCACATGATGGATTGACGTAACAGGCGGTAAAAATGGATTCGTACATTATCTTTAAATTAACACTTTTGACTGGGAGATGCACAGGGTGGAATTGGTTGTTTTTTTAACTCTTCTTTTCAATCACAATTCATTCGATTTTGGCTTTGAACTTTTGCTTTTCGTCTTTTCTTTTGGCCTAAACTTAATTCGCGTACGAAAATTGGTACGACAGAGCGATTCACCGTTAAATAATATGCGACACGATACGACAGTGCGGCACGCCCGACAAAAAACGACTAGAAAATTTAAGATATATCGGCTGTTTCAACCTCGGAATGAATGTGCTCGTTCGTCGCACAGACATCGGCCCCATCGTGCATCGTGACAAACCGACGATCGCCACGCGTCCAAGTCGAACAGCCGAACAGCCGAACACACCTGAGCAGCTGTGAGGTGTGAGAAAGAGAGAAAGAGCACGCACAGAGAGATACCGATATCACATGTGTAATGTGGAGTTTTAACGCTCATCAGTGGGCTCGTCCAAAAGGTGAGACACGTAAAGAGAGAGCTCTCTTTAAATTCAAAGCTCATGCCGAACCAAAGAGAGCGTCAAACCAAATATGCTACCACACGATTGAGATTCTTCCACCATAATCAACAGTTATGGTAGTCGATGCTAAAGAGAAGAGTCGCCAAGCGGAAGCCAAAGAGAGCGATACACTGCACAGCTGACATTGAAATACATATATACGAGTAATGGGTGACGAGAGCGAGCAGGTGGTTCTTGTAATTGTTTCTCTTAAGAATGAAATGTTTCTCTTCACGCGACATTCATCAATTGGAGGGCCCAATTTTTTTCTTTTACGTTTTGGAGGTGTGTTCTACTATACTATTTGTCGGTACAGTCAATTACCGCGCTGGGCAATTTGTAAAATTATAAGTATAAATTGTTTGTTGGCGTAGGTCAGAGACCAGAGTCCAGGCGGCCTTGATATAACCACTAATTGATTGGATGTTAAGTAAGAATTTAGTTTAAATTAAACGACAAATATATGGTTTTTAATTGTCCATATAGTCAATATAGTAGTTCTATGGCCTGAGGTATGACCTACCTCAAGTTCATTTGTGTTGTTCTACGTTTTACCCAAGATATTTCCTCTTATTTTCATGGAAATTGATCATATAGTAGTGTAAGCCGTGTCCATAAAGAATTCTCGCCTTCTTTCAAAATAGAATCCGAATAGATCTCTTCTGGTCTGTAAAATTCTGAAGATTCAAACCATTTCTTATTGGTCGGAACCCCTTTAAGAACTTGCAACATTCCCGTAGAAACCTTAGCTATAGTGTAAACCCAGCCGTAAGAAAAGAAACACCGGATTTTATACTACACATAAGTATATCTGAGTTTATTATGTATCATCTTGTATCTTTTAGTGGGGGAAACATATACATATGTATGTATTCTGTATGTACACTTAACAAATACAGTTAACAAAAGGTTAATACGTATATAGTAATAATAGTGATAATAAAACGATTCTGCTCATCGAACACACAGAAATATAATTTCTCAACGCGCCCTAATAGTACTAGATCATGATCACTACGATCATAATCATATCGGTCATATATATATAGTAATATTAATTGGTTTGCTTCTTTTAAAAATAATGCACACTTACAGCTATATACAGTTTGGAACTATTTATGTAATTTATAATTAGCAATTAGATTTCTTATTAAACATTTCAATTTGTGTTTAATTTTGTGTCTGTGTGTGTGTGTGTGTGTGTGTTTTACTCTTGTGATAGAACTCTGCGACATAGTATTTTTGTACAGCATCCTCTGAGGATGCGCCTACCTCCCTCCAAGTGTGACCCGCCGTGTCCTTGCCGTGCCTTAAAATGTTAAAATAATTAATTTACACAATACACAGAATTGCTCAGTCTTCAGGCGTGTGTCTTCTGCGGGTCCGCTTCTTATTCTCGTCTCTGCTTTGGTCTCGTATCTCGGAAAACCAATCAAACGAATTAAAACTCTACCATTCTCCATTCTAATACGACGATATGCCTATGACGGGTGAGTACTATAGAGAGTGAATGGAAATAAACAAATTAAAAGAGGAATACATCTACATCTACATCTATTGTATCTATTAAGTGAAAATTACCTCCTCATCCATGACACTGGTATGATCGTAGATCCGCGCTGGCAAATTCTTCCGCAGACTGAAATGATCCTCTGTGGTCGTGGTCTTGCGGTAAATGGGATTCTCAAAGTTCATCGAGTTGATGCGTCGCTTGCTGCAGTAGCGATAGCCAATGAGCAGGAGCTGTCAATGCACCAACGAATCGTGATTAAAAATGGTCCCCCCATTAAGGACTGTTTCCGCCTGGACTTACCACCGATAGCAGGACTGCAAAGCCACTGAGACTGGCGATGACCACCAGCGCTATGAAGCCCGAATCTGGCTGCGGACTGGGCGCTGTGGTCTGTTCGATTTGTGTTTGATTCTTCGCCGGACGCTGGTCTGTGGCAACTGTGGGTGGATGCAGATGTTTCAATTTTCAATTAGAAATTATACAGAAAAAATACAGAAAAAACAGAGAAAATATAGCCATAACCGAACACATAAGCATACCAGGAAGTCTTAAAAAATAGATAAATTATACGTTTTACTTGTTACATTTCTGCAAAGATATGTAGTACCGTTTTCTCTTATTTTAGCCGCTTTATACCCACACAATGACAAGGCTTAAATGCCCCTTCACCTTTGGCAATGATAAACAGAAAAAGAAAAAAGGGAATGTATAAAAAGGAAAACGGAAATCATTGCAATAAAAGAGCAGAATGAAAGAGGGAATCAACATCAAAATCCAAGCGGCTTTCGGGCCAAGTCTTCTTCTCTCCTCACAGATCCAAAAGAATTTTCAATCAAATCGTTCAAAGTGCGCATTTAGGCGCAAATAAACACTTAAACGCTCTCGCGCCTTTGATGGCGCAAACTTTTATGGGGCGGGATGAGGCCGAGACCGATTTAGATTGAGACCGAGAATGGGAATGGCAATGGCAATGCCAATGCCAGTGCCAATGCCAGGGAATGGAGAGGAAGACAGCAGCGTAATGACATCGTTAACGCGACGCATTTAATGGGATTTTGTCAGCCATTCGGTTGGGCCGGGGTGGGAGGATGCTAGCCCTAGTCCTAGCCGAGCTTAAATCAAGTCGAAACAGTAAAAGTTATCAACATTAAGTTCAAGTTCTCTTTAAGGCCCAGACCGTACACCACCCATCGTACACTCAGTGGGGGAGTACCAATATTAACCTCATACTTTGCGGTTAGGTATTGTGTGGTGTCTGGTGGTGGTCGGTGGTTTGGTGGCGGGGTGCGGTGGGGTGGGGTGGGATGGGGCAATTGGGATGGTGGGCTTATGAACGGCCACGGCTCTCTGTTGGAGGTTTCAATTGCAACGTTGGCCCATCGGCTGCCTACTTGCGGTGAGGGCTGTGCTCCGATGCAAGTGGCCCTCTTCTCGGATGGCGTTTATGAAACTGTCAAGGATGGGGGGCTGCTCCCTCCCTCTGATGATGATTAATGTGGGCCATGACAAAGCAAATGTCGTGGGTAGCACCCCCGGAGGCCAGGGGAGGCGAAGATGTGGTGCGTTTCCTGGCCAGAAAGGGATTTTGAGTGCGACTGCTGGGTAGCATTTTGATTAATACGCTTGCAATAAATCTGAATCTCACGAAAGTGTTTATAAACCGTCAAACAGACATAACCAGTGAGAGAGGAAAAGAGAGGGAGAGAGGGAGAGAGGGAGAAAGAGATGTTGAACTTATAAATTGAGAGGAAGTAACAGGACTGTCAACCCATAACACTATCAAAGTTTCCTTTCCTTTTGAGGCGAATTAATCAAAATTTCCTCTGACAACCTTTCTGATGAAGTTTTCCCCTGCGTTATTTAAAATTTTCCACTTGAACGAGCATGGATGATTGAGGGATAGTCACAAAAATCAGGATATTTTCTTTAAAATCTTTTGGAATTAAGATTTGAATTTAGTTTCCATTTCTATTTTTATTATTTATGATACTGAAAGAGTATTCGTGACAGCACAAGAGGATGTAAAACGATTTTAGGAATATGAGAGTAGATTTAGAAGACTACGAGACAACTTAACAGTTCTCGTAGTACTGACTCTCTGAACCAACACTTAACAGAGTTAACCAGCACTAAATAGAGTTGCCAGATATTCCAATTGCTCCGTTTTATATGATTACTGATTTTACATACAATAAAATACAACACGAAGAGGGTATTCAGACTCACAAAATGTGCGAAAATGATAGACAATATAAAACCAATTCTGATGAAAGGTGGAAAAACACTCAACACAGTTTCAGGTATTCTATGATTCATTTGTGGAACAAAAATGGTTCTTTCTTTATGAAGACTGACACAAATGTACAAAGATGGACACATATTGAAGAGATACGATTCCACAGAATGGGATACAGGACACACACACCGCGAATACATAGAGTTGCCAGGCATACCGAATATTTCGTGCCCCGCAGGTGGCAGCTGGGTGCTTAGCCGAAGCTTATCGTTCACCTCGATTCGCACATCCGTCGAGCGTCTGTCTGTAAGCCTCGATGGCATTCGCCGTGCCGAGGTTTTCGTTTTCGGTTTGGTTTTCGTGGCTCGTGGGGGCGTGGTGACGGCCACATAAAGGGCTGTCATGCAGGAGCGAATCATGCAAGTCAGATCGGATTACGGTTTGGGGTAAGGGTTGGGGTTCGGGTTAGTAAGTATAAAATTAAAAGTTAATCCATTAGCATGCAAATGGTAATAACAAGAAGAAACTGCGGGTAGTCCCAGGTCTACTTACGATCCTCGACACACATGAGTCCATCCGACATCAGCTTGAGGCCGGTGGGGCAGGCGCAGGAGATGCGCGGACTGCGCTCGTTGATCCTTGGGGCGGGCAGGCAGAGGTGGGAGCAGTGGCCATTCACGGACTGGCAGTGGTTGATGCCATCGGGCTGGCGGTACGGATGGTATACATGGATAACCATGGGATGTTGTAACTGTGGGGGATAACAGGTAGATAAAGAGGAGCTGGGGGGAAGGAAAGATAGATGGTGTTTACCATGTGAACCGCTGTGATTGGCTCGACGCCCTCGCCCGTGAACTTGTTGGCCTTGAAGACGGTCTGCTTGTCCCAGTCGGTCCAGTAGATGTAGTCCTCGAAGGTGGTGATGGAGAAGGGATGCCGCAGGTACTCGGTGGAGTAGAGGATCTGGCGCCGCTGGGAGCCATCGTAGTTGGCCGACGAGATGACGTTCAGCTTGCCGTCCACCCAGTAGATGCGCTTCCGCACCAGGTCCAGGGTGATGCCGTTGGGCCACTTGACGTCGTAGCTGATGATGGTGGTGCGGTGGGAGCCGTCCATGCCGGCGCGCTCGATGCGCGGGGAGGCGCCCCAGTCGGACCAGTACATCCAGCCCTCGATGGGGTCGAGGGCGATGGAGCGCGGTATGTCGAGCGCGTCCTCGATGAGCACCTTGCCCATGTTGCCGTCGAAGTTGGTCAGCTCGATGGTGCACTTGTGCGTGTCCGTGTAGTACACGTGGTTGTAGATCCAGTCCACGGCCAGTCCGTCGGAGGTCACCGACGACTGCTTCAGCACCACGGTCTTCTCGTTGCCCTCGTCGATGGGCGCCTTGTAGATGCTCTGCGTCGTCACATCGCTCCAGAAGATCATTCCCGTGCGGAACACAAAGTCCAGGGCCGTGGCCGACTTGGTGTTGTTCACGATCGACGTCATCTCCATGTGGTCCAGTGCGATCTTTCGGATATCGTGACGCCGTGCCAGCAGCAGCGAGGCATGACCCTCGCCAGCCTTGCAACGCGTGTGGTTGCGAGGATCCCGCATGTATCCTGCCTCGCACTCGCACTTGAATCCTCCGATCTCGTTGATGCACAGCTGGGAGCAGACGCCCGGGTTCTCGCACTCGTCGATGTCCACACAGGTTCGCTTATCCCCGGATAGTTTGTAGCCCTCGTGGCACTCGCATCGGTGACCCACTGCCAGGTCCACACAGTGGTGCATGCAGCCGCCGTTCTTGGAGGCGCATTCGTTGATGCCGCACTTGCCCGCCGGTTCGTCCTCGCCGTCGGGGCAGTCCTTCCGTTTGTCGCAGACCCTGCTCAGGGCTATGCACTGACCCCCACCGCAGTTGAACTCGCTGGTGGCATTGCAGGCGCCCTTCGTGATGCCCAGGCTCAGGCTGCAGTCCTTCTCGTCGCTGCCGTCGGCACAGTCCTTGTCGCCGTTGCAGGTGAGGTGTCCAGCAATGCAGCTGCGATCCCCGCACTGAAACTGGTCGGGGCGACAGGTCACATTCTTGCAGTTGGCCGTGTGCTCATCGTCGCCGTCGGGGCAGTCCCGGTCGCCGTCGCAGAGCCAGCTGTGGTGCAGGCAGGTGATGCGATCCTTGCACTGATACTCGTGGGCCAGGCAGGGGGTGGTCGTCTTGGTCACATTCGCGCAGGACTACGGGGCAGGAGACGGGGAGACATAGTTAGGGCAAAGTTTTCTGTTTGTGGTTTCGGTTTCCCTCGGGGGCAAGTTTGGGGAAACTTTTCGTTGCACACAAAATGATGTCCCCCAGGTTGGGTTCTGGTTGGTCCTGGCTCCTAGCTCCTGGTATTTGGGGGGAGGGGGGTGGCCCAAGCGAGTCATGCAAAAATGCAATTTTATGCGTGCCATGCGTTGACAACAAAAGCTGCCAAAGCTGCTTTGGGCCCTGAGTTATGCCCAACTTGGTCGTAATTTATGTGGCTTACAATCCCATCCCATTCAGAGAAAAAAAAACCAGGGGGCAGGGCGAGTGTGGCAGAAAAACCCATGAATGCCACGGGAAACAGGCAACGGAAAGGGGCAGAAGAAGCTTTTTTATGGAAACACACGAAATGTAAATTTATGGGAAAGTATTATTCACTCACCCGCTCATCGGAGGCATCCGAGCAGTCCGGATCCCCGTCGCACACCCACCGCTTGGCGATGCACGCCCCATTGGTGCACGTGTGCTCGGCCACAGCGTCGCAGGGCACCACCGGACACTCCCGCTCGTCGGAGCCATCGCCGCAGTCGTCGTCGTGATCGCACACCCATCGCTTCTGGATGCACCGCCCATTGCCGCAGGTGAACTCGTCGGAGCGGCAGGTTTGGTCTAAGGAATTCACAAAATGTCAGCGAAAAATGTTTGAAGCAAAAAAAGGAGTTGCAACAAATGACAAACAAAACAAGAGGCAAATGAAGTGCGGTGGAGTCGATAGTTAGGAATGAAGTTTAGGGCTCATGAGAAGAATGTGAGAATGAAGTTCAGCCTTTGAGGGGATAGATGGGGTTGGTATGAGAGGATTAGAGGTTAAAATAAAGTTAAAAGTTAAACGGAAACTTAAATTGGATAAACATAAGCTTTTTCTTTCAAATAAACTAAAATCTAACGTAAAGAACTTTTATGAAATCTTTCAAAATCAGAGAAAACCCAAAATGCAAAGATGAAAGATTATCCTTACTGCAGTTGTGCTCATCGGAGCCATCGCTGCAGTCCTTGCTTTGGTCACACATCCAGGCCAAAGGGACACACTGCCCCTCGCCGTTCTTGCAGGCGTATTCGTCCGGGGAACAGGTGCGTGCCTCTATGGTGATGCAAGTGGTGGCATTCAGAGAGAACAGAAATATATAGAAAACGATATACGATATTGAGATGCGAAAGCTCTTCTATACCATTCGATTATCATCATTATTGCATCGATATCCTTCCCTAATTTCCCTATAGGTATGCAAATGCGTTTAAAATAATTAAACTCAAGCTATTTCTAAATATTCCATCAGTCTTGGGAGTCATTGATGCGTTAAAACTACAAAATTGCAAGTGCAGCATCACCTTCTACACTATCCTTCCCCTACCTTTTATAGTTTTCCTTTAAGCCATGAGAGCAGAGCAGGGCCATGAGGGCCAAAGTTGTGTTCCTGTGTTGGATGTGCACTTGTGTTCTGCTGTGCTGATGTGTGTTCGTGGATTAAGTGAATTTTATGCGCCATTGCCAGGCGGCAGCCAGCAGCCACCAGAGTCAACGCGAGAGCCAGGGCACACGCGTCGTATACTTGTTGTTGTCAAGGGCTGCATGAATGAGTACACAATGCAGACCCGCACTCACAAACAGGGAATGTTTGAACATACACTTACATAAACACATTCAATATGCACACACGAGAAACTCTCACTCTCAATGACTTGATTAAACCTCTAAGGACGAGGCACGAGTAGAGGACATTGTTGCGAGAATTATGCAAACGCCACTCCATTAAGAGTGCGTACGAGTTATGCGGCAAGTTGGTTAGTGAAAGCGATTACACATACAGTATGAAATAGGGGGGACAATAGACGCATATATGTACATATATATAGAATAGTGGTGGAATGCTGATTCGCTTACTGCAGTGTGCCTCATCGGACTTGTCGCGGCAATCGCTGTTGCCGTCACAGAGCCAGCCGCGCGGAATGCACTGTTCGACTGTCTGGCATTTGAACTCGTTGTTGGGACAGGCATTCACTAAATCACACATACAATAATAAGTACAATCGATTCGATGGTTAGACGGTCGTTATCACGCCACGCGAATTGGATTCGCTGGTGCGATTTATGGCTACTTACTGCACAGCGCTGTGGCCTCGTCGGATCCATCGGCACAGTCGTTCTCCTGGTCGCAGCGCCATTTATTCGGTATGCAATTGCCGTTCGTGCAACGGAATTGGTCCGCGGAGCAGGTGGCCTCTGGAAAGAGCAACGAAAAGTGTGTTAAATCGAGCAGTTTGGAATGCAGAATGGAGGGGGGTGCCGTGCCTGCCTGGCTTTGAACCCGTATCAAAAACAAAAGCCAACACACACACACAAAAGGAAACAGCGGGCTTTCTGCCAAATGTGTGTGTGATTATGACCACACCCACCGCCCACATCCATGTATGGTATATATACACATTTATTTACACGCACTTGAGCACGTGCTGAGCAAAGAAAACATATCCAAATAAAAACCAACAACAAAAAAGGCACAAACATATGCTCGAAAATGCGACTAGGGGATACCGCTTGTATATGTTTTAATATTAAAGAGAAATCTACTCTCCAGTCCGCCAATACACCCCTCCTAACCCTTTAGTACCCTGTACGAAAACGAACGCTGCATGCGTCCCTCCAATGGCTTTTTCAATGCCACTCCAAGGGGTAGCCAAAAAATGTGTCATTTTTAACCTCACACAAACACACATACTACCCATATGCGTATGTATGTGTGTGCGTCTTTCGTGTGTAATAGGATTACAAGCAGGATTTCGGAAAGCGCTGACTTGTTGCTATGAAATCCCGCATTTTTCCCCCCAACGATTTTTGGATACAATTCCATTGCATACTTTTCGCCGTTGGTTGAAAAACTACTCTTCATCCAAAGCCAATTAGGAAATGTATTTTTATTAAATTTTTGGTACGAACCTTCCTGGAGCGCACAGTCTTGTGCTCTAGCCATTTTGCACAAATTCCTGAGGCGGTTCTGTGTCAGGGATTTTACTGTTTACGGCCACTATAAAAGCAAATTTCCACCATTTTGGTGGTAAATGATCGGAGCATGCCTTGTGGGATGTGGAAATGGCTCTGTTGATTATGCAAATCATGGCCAAAGCGCCAAATGGAAATGCCAATATATGTATGTACATACATATAGACGAGTACGAGTATGTATAAATTTTAATCAATTTTTATGTCGGGCAGGCAGGCGCAATACTTGCCATATCAATAACATTTTATATGATTACTTTTCTAAAGTTTTTATGGATGGGCAGCATCCACCAACACCGGGGGACGGGGGCATTGTATAGGAAAACTTGCGCCAAAACAAAACTTTGATGTGAGCCAATATTTGTTAAAATAAAAAACGAAGGAATAACAACAAAAAAAGCAAATATAAATACCAACGCCCCCGCCCACCCACAATTCAGTGAACAATAAAAAATTGGCCACATGTGTGACCCAAACAAGCGAAAATAAAATAATATAATATAAAATAAATATAAAAGGAAAGGCAGAGGAGAAACATTTTCCGCTTTTTCACATTTGGTTCCATGATTGTCGATTCGATTTTATGTTTTGCCGCTTTTTTGTGTTTGTGTCCCGTCTGCTAATATGCGACATTATTTTCGAAGAGAATTTCGCCCCCGGCGGACAAATTTGTGGGAGTTTTCGTCGTGGATGTATGTCACCATAGTCTCAGCAATTAAAAATCAAATTACATCGCTTTTTTGTATCATGTAAAAGTTTCATTGATTGCATTTATGCAGTATTCCCAGTATCCCAGTAGCTCATCCTCAAAAAAATAGTATGAAACATCCGCAATGTCATGCAGCATTTTGCAGCATAATTTATATTTTTTAACTAAGTTTAAACGGCTTTTCAGTTGATTAAAAAACTTTGGCCTCTGGCTGTTGGCTGTTGATGTTTCCCGTGTACCGAACACCGAGCACCGAACACGAGTGTATGCCACTCGCTGTGCTCTCTCCTTCTGTCATGGCAATTTGTATGCAAATGTTAAGCGGCACTGGGAGAAATATTCAGTTGCATCGCTTGCGGGTGCCTGCCACAGACACACACAAGTGGTGCCACAGATAGACACAGGCAGGGAAGATTTTTGTATAGCCAGATGATTGGGATTTTGGCATGTTTAATTTAAGTTAAAAGGTGTCGAAAACTTTCCAACCCGATAATAGTTAAAACTTTTACACGAAACTTTCAACTTGTTCAACTGAGGATTCTTTTGTGCTTAGAGTTTGCCACCGAGAGATGGATGCTGCGCAGGAAGATGATATAGGGACTTGGTAGTTGTCAAAATACTTGACAGGAAAGTAAAAGTCCTCTCAGAATGCAGTCCTCGAAGGAATGTTGAAGAAAGGCAAGAGCAGGAGGAAATTCAAGTTCGACAGAATTGTTTGTTAATTAATTTTTAATTGATTAATCATTAGACAAATCAAAGAACACTTAAAGTATTATAAAAGCAATAAAAATATGTCATAGAATGGCTCAAAGAAATATAAAGAATAAATTAAGTAGGATTAAAATATATCATAAACTATTTGTTACGATTGTACGATTTATGTAAGAAAAGTTTGTCATTAATTGTTTATCCTTTTGTATTCCGTCAGTAATTGACTATTTTATTTTTTAAACATATTTTCTTTAGATTTTGTAGTGTTAAATTCCCTTACGAGTATGTTATATTATTACTTAATTAACACATTTTTTAAATATAATTTTCTAAGAAATTCCCGTAGATTCCCCTACAATTATATTAATTCTTTTACATGCACTCCAACCCACAAAAGAACATTAAGCAATTACTATATAATTTACCATTTTCAGTTACCACAGCGCCAAAACTGTGGCTCTGTTGATGCAGCAAACTGGTCACGAACAGCAAACACCAAATGTGTCCCATTTTGTTTGGTCAACGGCGAATGATTTCGCTTTTGCGACTTTTGCTAGGGCTTTGAGTAATACTTTTTTGGGGGGAGGAGAAGATAAAGCGATGAGTATTAGATTCGGGATTAGCATTCATTTCCAGGCGGAGAGGCAAGAGAGCGGACACATCAATTGCCGTGACATATTCGAGAGGTTCAGCCAACTCGCACAAATTGATTGCATAATTTCCGCAAACAAAAAGCGGAGTCTTCAAGGAGAACATTTTCAAGTTCATAATGGACGGAAGACAGACGGACTGACAGACAGGATGGACAGGATGGAGACAGAGACGAAGTGGGAGCGGCAGGAGTCGGAGGACAGGACGGACGAAATATACAAGTTGTAAATATGACATTTCAGACCACACCATAACTTTGCGGGCGAGGAAATTGAGGAAACTCATTTAGTGTTCAACTGAATGATAAATGGTAAGTGCCTCTCTGTCCAGTCACCGATTGACTTGGCGGATAAGTCTCGTCCCAGACGGGAATGGGGGAGGGGAGGGGGTCAACAGAAAACGGAATCAGACACTTCCTTGGGAGCTTTGCCCCCGCCACGTGGCCCCAAAGGACACTCTCGTGCTATGCTGCTGGCATTTTGTCAAAGATAAAACGAATCTTGGCGAATGTGGGCTGCCCGCAGTCTGATTAGCCTTAAATGTTTTCACGCAATTTGTATATGCTGTATGTCCGCTTCTTTCCATTTTTTGGTTTATTTGGTTTTAATCACACACTTGGCACACTTTCGATGGCTTACATTTTACACGTTCTTTTTGGGTCTCTGGTTTGCCGTTTGCCCTTCTATATATATTCCCCTCTTGACACACGAATCGCGCTAACTGGTCGCATTGACACCACTCGTTCCGTTTGGTTGAGAAGTCCGCCGCCAACTGAGTGTTTGGTGGCAGAGAGGCAATCCTTAAAAACATTTCCACCCAAAGTTGTTTGCAGCATCTGCAGCCACCCCACACCCACCCCCAAACTCGAACTCAAACACGAGCTCGAGTCTCGTCTCGGCTGAAAGCTCGTTCGTTGCGAGTCGAGTGCAAAACTCACGAGCCAAAAGGCGAGTGGGATGCTGTGTGCTCGAGTGACTCAGTGAGTGAGTGTGAATAGAGCGAGTGCTTCGTGGTTTTGTTGTGAGCGTGAAATCAGAGTAGGAGCAAGTTATGCCAACGATGGAGGGAGTGCGAATGTTTTAATAGTTTTATGTAAATGTTGGACGTTTTTTTAACATTTTTCCATTACCCGAAGATGCCTTAAGACGAACTCCACTTTTCTCCATACTTTTCTCTTAACTACCTTAGGCTATGTACTTCAATCTACTACAATCTCATTCAATTTCAATCTAACTGAACACACAATCATAACATTGATCATATATGTACATATATAATTAATAGGTTGAAGCAACATGTAGCATTCTTATCAATCTAAGAGCCAAAATAAACTTGTCAATACACCTGTGGTTTGTCTCTTTGAACAGCTGGCTTTCGAACAGGGCAATGCTAATTCTAGAGCAATTAAAGCTAACTTATAACGAGTTATCAACGGCCCCAACTTATAGATACTTAATGCCACAAATGATGATTACTCCGCCATCATAATCCCTGTCACAAATATCAATTTCCCCCAAAAACAACTATAAGCGAACCCCCATTGCAATGGGAAGTCCCCCAAGTTCAACATCAAATTGCATTCCCGCCCGACCAATCGGGGAGTATACCCGAGAGGGGGGGTGGAGGGGGGCAGGCTCATTATCAATTTCACTTCATTGGAATGCAATTTCTTTCAGCCAGAAATTACATAAAGAAAATTGCGTTTTGCGCAACGAGAATCCCAAAATGGATGCACTCGTTCCGATGCGATTGCTCCGATTGCTCGCTTTTTGGTGTCTGGCACAAGTTGTGTGATAAAGCAGACGACCTCCCCATAGTTTCCTTTTATGAGCGGCCCGGCGACGCAAAAGTCTCGTGCGACGCAAATGATAAAGCGGCAGACAAGCGGCAAAAAAGATTTGCTGATGCAACAACGTTGCATGCCACAGTCAGCTAAACGCCAACTGCGCTGCAATTTAGAGAAGAGAGAGAGAGAGAGAGAAAGACACACAGAGGGACAGGCCAGGCCTGGCCAGCCATAGCCATGGCACAGTTTTTGGTCAGCAGCCAGTGACAATTGCAGTGCGTAAATGTTGCAAACTCGTTTCGGTTTTCATTTCAGTTTCTGTTTCTGTTTCAGGTTTGATTCGAACAAAAGGAAAATGCAACGAATGCAGTGCTTGCACTCTGGCCATTATCTCGGACGCCACTGTGACTGCTTTATTACATCTGCGGCCTGAAAGTATGCTACGAAAAAGGGCTCGAGCATAAAACATCCGCCATGTAGGCTTTTATTTCGTGCAAAACGATCCTGTTTCCTGCATAAATTTCCCATAAGGGAACGGGAACACATGAACCTGCTTGATTGCTGGTAATGAAACCTAATGGTTTCTCATCGCTTATTCATTCTGATGAAGATATATGGTCATTCCTTCTACACTACAGATATCTGGGAAATAAAGATTAATATTCGACTCACCCAAAAACTTGCATTCGGAGACCTGCTCATCGCTGTGATCCTTGCAGTCGGCATCGCCATCGCACACGAATCGAATGGGAATGCAGTCCCCGTTCCGGCACTGGAACTGCTTCTCATCGCACTTGGCCTCCAGCGCTTGTCCTGCAAACAGAGAGAGCACACACACGAACAGAGTCAGATTGAGATTGAGATGGATGAGTAAACAGATAATTTAAGCTAATTATAAACAATTCCGGGTGGTTGTTTAGGGGCTTAGAAAAGTTTTCTCATTAAAGATAAAAAAATAAAAATAACAAAAGCTCAAATTGATTAGGGGCCAAAAAACTTCAAAACAATCAGCAACAGACAGATACCCACACACACACACACAGAAACAACAAACAGATACAGATACGAGTGGGTGTGTGTATGTGTGAGTGTGACAAGTAATTTGCATACTAAACGATAAACAAGAGGCAAGAGGATGTGGCAGTGCCTTTTAATCAACAGAAAAAGCCTTAAACTTTTTGGAATTCCTGCCTCAGTCACAGTCCCTTCAACTCTCCCCCAGCTCTTGAAAATATGCAATACACATATTTGGAACGAAACGAAACGAAACAAGCCATCACACACGCAGAGAGGGAAACCCCCAGAATGTCAACAGTCTTAGGGACCTAATAGAAAATGTGACAGGCATTCAAAAAAAAAAAAACAAAAAAAAGAGAGAAAAATGAAAGAAAAGCAAGTAATAGATTGCCAATGAACAAACAGAGAGACAAAGAGAGCGATAATGTGTGGCATAGGGAGATGGCGAGGCGGGGGATAGACCCATTTTGAAAAGGGTTTCGGGTCCTGGGTCCTGCAGCTGACAGCAGCTTTGAGGCACCGCTCCATCATGCTCCTGCATATTTCAATAGCTCAATATTTTCCCATACGAATATACGAATATATGTATATATTTGCTAATTGTTATAATTGAAGTTCGCAACCAAAAACAAATCGAGGATGGAGCAGGAACACTCCCTCCCTCCTGCAATTGCCAGGCCTTGTCAATCAATAAGGTCAAATCAATTCAATTCTCTGTGTGTGGGTTCTCATGTCGCCGCGTTGGCTGCCCTGGAAATTGTTTTCAATTATGCATCATGACAGTCAACAAAATGGCGAATTATAATTCACGCATACATATGTATATATGTATACAGCTACATATACTCGTACATTAGCCCCATATGCCATATTCATGTTCAACATATGGATTCCACATGACGTCAAGCGGCAAAAGGGACCGAAATGAATGAGGTTCTCTGTCGCTTATTCGAGAAATGTGCGAATGAATAAGTCAGGGCATGAATTCATATGAATATTATTGACAAAGATTTGACAAAGAGCTTCGGAGTAGCACAAAAGAGAGCCTGACATAGCCTGATGGTAAATAGTAGTACTTCATTTATATAATTGATTTATTTGATACAAATTTAAATATTTATAGATCATCAAGGGCTCCATCCTACATCGTAGGGAAAAGAGAATATCATTGCATTACTGCAATCTATAAACAGATAGATCTCTACTAGGTGCACTCTCACAGAGTAGCTGAGCAGTATACGATGAATTTTTATAACTGGTTTTTGGTTTAATTTTCTGGCTAGCCCTAATTAAGGCCTTTGTTCGTTGCAAAATCGCGCACGTTCCAGCAACTTAATTGAATCTCAGAGTTTCCGCACTTGTCCCGGGACACACCCCATCTAGTATCAGAGACAGAACCTGTTCAATATCAAGACCCATGGCCACCAATCTGTCTGCCAGAAACTGCGAAACTCTTCTGGACCCCGTTTCACGTCTCAGGCAAAGTCTACGTCTACGAATATTAAGGCGAAAATAAAACTATTTAGCATATCTAATGATTTTGATAATCGTAAAGTCGAAAACAAGTTCACATCGCAATCCGGTTGGCTTAACCCACTAAAACACCAATTTCGAAGCGGGTTGTCATCCGATTTTATAATCTTTATAGTGGCATTATCATTGATCATGTCTGGCAGTAATAGAACTTTAAGTGGAACAATTGTCGTCTCAGGGCCAGACCAATATAATAATAAACATATGTAATCATAACTGTGCGAATAGCTGGAGCATAAGTCGATAAGAATGTCTATACGTAGTACTCCCAGTGATAAGCTATCGGATTTAGTAAATTAATGCTAATTTCTATTCGAATGAAATCCATGGCGATAAGGCCTCAAGATCAAGGTTAATGGATTGTTATGATTATTTGATAATTGTATGAATGGAATTGTGTGGAACATGTGATTCCCGTGGGGGGCTTGCGCCTATGCATCATCGTATGATGCATTGTCCCCTCTTAAATGTGGAATCAATCAAAACATGTTTACTCTGAACAAACAAAACAATTAAACTGCAGCAGCGTCGCCTGGTTTATATAAGGAAAACACCACACGCCCACTATTAATTGTTGTTATTATACTATGTAGTTTTATCGTTGCTTTTGTTGTGGTTTTGTTTTTGGTTCTGGCACAAACTAGTTTTATTTGCCAGAGAGAAATCAGTTGGCACTGCGAATAAATTAAATCAACAAAATGAAATGGGGCGACAAAATCAAATTCCATCTCTCTTAAGCGACCTTGCCACATCGCAGATATACTCGCACTGACAGCTTCTCTCAGAGAATATCAACTCAAATAAACTATAAATCAGAAGCGAACGATTGAGAGACTGAGAGATTGGTGATGGGTGATGGGCAGCTGTAATCGGAACATTTTACGGTGCAGATCTATACAGAAATAGGGGGCTCGACTCGGTCGTAGCATAGTTTTTCATAGATCGAAAATATGGCTAAATTTAACAGTGAAACGCAGAAGTAGAGCCAGCAGCAGCCAGAGATATTTTGGACTACGTCAATGCAGTGAAGCGCCAACAGAAAAGATCTCTGAACTGCGTCGTGTTTTCCCTCTTTTTTTTGTGTTTTTGGGGGTGTGGGAAAGCGTGGGAATGGTTTGGTAGATATTTTCGTACATGGGGGTATATGTGTCAACAATCTTATTTACTTTGGACAAAGTCCAATAGACCCAGGTGCAAAGTACAAAATTGCAATTGAATTTCTCCTCCTCGTTTTTTAACGATCAAGCAAATGCTTTCCCTTGATTTAGATTGATGAAAATTCTAGAAAATATTTCAATTTATTTTCTTGTAATTGATGAAAGTGTTTACAAGACTTAATTCGTTTGAATTGAATATACTCGAATTTTCTTAGAAATTATCTGTTCCTAGATTCCTCTTAAATGTTTCATTCATCTGATAAAAAACCTTACTTTTATTTCCATAATTATTCTGCCTATACTATTTTTTATTTTCAATCAAAACCAATATTTGAGTTTCAAGATTTCTAAAAATTATTAGATTTTCGTATTAAGATTGTAGTTCAATATTTTTCTCTGTAATTATTCAGTGATAATAAATAATTTATTTTATAATCAAATACGTAGTATATTCAATATCACGCAATTTTTGGAATGCCCTTGGGGAATTCGAAATTCAATCGCTAAATCCCTTAAAATTGCATAAAAACAAATCATAAAATGAACAATCACACTTTTCCACTGATAAGATAATCCCCACAATAGCAAATCCCTGTGGGCCAAAGCAAGATTTATGATTGGAAATGCCCCGATTGGCAGTGCCAAGCGACGTCATAGATTTCCCTATCATTGGCTATGGAAAAACGTGGTTGAAAATCAATGCGGAAGTTGATAAGCAATTTTGGCCTGCACTGGCACCACGGTAACCGGTGTCTCGCAACAAGTGGCAAGCAGCCGGCCGGTGTACTGCACTTGGCGTATCTGCAGCTGCAGCTGTATCTGTATCTGTATCTCTGCAACTGAAACTCATTCCAATTGCAATTTTTGTGTTTCGATTGATGATACCCTGCCTCAACGAATCGAATAAGAGTTGAATGAACTCTGTCTTTAATCTTCATTGATAAAAACTGCCTACGATTATGTCTGCAATTTAGTTTGTGATATCACAGAATAGTTATCCATAAGGTATGGGGTTCAACAGACCTTAGAGGTCATAGTAGTCCAACGCACCCCGATAATACCGTATCTAAATTATCCCAACTGATTCTATTTTGTGTATTATTCTTTCGAAGAAAAGTTATCTGCATATATGGAAAGTTATCTTGGAATCTTATTTATTTTCCGAGTGTTACATTTTCCGAAATTCCTTCAGATATAACCATTAATGAAAGCTCTCAAGATCTGTTCTACCTGATTTAGGAGGAATTCATACTACTCTTTCGTTTTTGAACAAACTTCTCTCTCTACTATGATACATATATCTACGTTAATTGGTTCCCATGATGTCCAGATAATGGATAAAACTGTCTACCAAAATTCATTCAACTACTCGTATCTTTTCAGGGTGGCTAATCTGCGTTTTCTACTCCCAAAGAAAAGTTATCTATTAAATATGTATTTTTTGATTAGATTTCTTTCGTTCTTTCTTTTCTTCGTTTCCCATCGAGGGTATCCAGACCTCTGTTCCCCTCAAATCTCACTCGCAACTTTGTTTGTGGTCTAAAATTAGCACAAGACAAAACTAAAAACAAACTTCACACTCTTCTTCTTTTTCTGTCTCCGTTTCTTCGGTTTACATCGTTCTTTGGATTCATTCTCACCTATGCCGAGGGGCGTGCCAATCTTTCCAGATACATTCAGAAATTTGAAGCTCATGTTGATGAAGGTCTTGCCATCGAGCAGTCTGCTCAATGAGCCCCCACCTTCAGGTGTCAGCAGTTGTTGGTGTGTTGTTGCTGCTGCCGCAGTTGGTGTTGCTGGCCCTCCTGCTACTGCGGCAGTTGTGGGTGTGGGCGTGGCAGTGCAACATTTGCCCAGGCCGAGCATCAACGTTAGCAGCAGCAGATTGAAGTTTGCGCAGGCGCAACGGAACAGCTGTTCGGCCCGTCTCTTGCTGGTGCTATTGTTGTAGAGATTGTTGTTGTTGTTGTTGATGATTATTGCAGTTGTTGGTTTTGTTCTTGTGGCTTTGGTATCACTTGCAGTGCCCATAGAGCGTAACCCTATGGCCATGGTATGATATTTTACTTGTTTAACGTTTTGCTCTGCGTTTTCTTTAGTTTTTCTTTTCAGTTTTTTTCACTCTTTTTTCTCAGTTTTTCACAAGGTCTTTGCACTGTAAGTAAAGGAGGTGGGGGGGAAGTGGTGTTAAGACTTGACCCTGGCCATTGGATTATCTAAGCAGGAAGCATTGGATCTTCAGCAAAGATTATCTAATCACAGAAATGGCCAAAAGACACAGCACCCGCCTTAAAATAAACGCTAAAATCTCTTTGAAAACACTGCTTGCCAAAATCTGCCATCCTCTCTCCCTCTCCGGCTACGTCTACCACTCTTTCTCTTTCCTTTGATGTCGCGTTCCGCTCTCTTTCCACTTCTTAAGATGACCGCCGCCCGAACACACGCACTCACTCTCAAAATATTCACAAAAACAAAAACAAATTTCAACCAGACGCAGGTAAACTGGTTAAAAATCGTACGACACAAAAACACGAAGACAAAAACGAGACGCCGCCAAAAACAGAAACTGGTAAGAACGTCGTGGTCGATATGTCGACTATAAGATACCCCCGCTAATCAGGCCTACATACATTCACATGTGTCGAGTGTCTACTTGTGGTGCACTGATTAGGAAATTATCTACATACGTGTGGGTATGTACATACATATATTAAATGAATACCCAAATATTCAAAGAATATAGTAGTTAAAAATATATGGCGAACTAATAATTAGCTACTATTTATATCCGATCGGGATGGGATGCATTTCTAAATGTAATAATCCATAGATAGATATGTAAATATTTAAATATATACATACGTATCGTAAAAGTTGATTATACTGAATAGGAACTTCTTCGTTTCATGAAAGAAAACTTGAATCATGAAACGTGTTTTTGTCACGATATTGATACATAATAAACAAATGAATTAATGGAAGTTATAGCCATTTAGGTGAACGAACCAAATATACCCCTCGTTGGCCGTGAGTACACGGTATTTGAAACCCGAAAACTGTGAACGAGTGAAGAATTAAGCAAAAATATCGGACAACAACAAAAGTTACCAAAAATAAGAGCGAGAGAGTGAGAGAGAGACGGCGAAATGCGAGACGCGAAAAGCCAGAAGAGGTGGAGAAAGAATACAGACAACATAACAGATCTGTAGACGTCGACAATTATAAAAGTAAACTCGAAATTAAAAAGTGGCAGAGGAATTGGTTGAAAGGGGATTGGATGCGGGAATCACTCGACTGCGCACGATAATTAATTAAATATTGTTTACGTAGTTCGAATATTTTGCATGGCACGCGTCTGCCAGCAATTTCGATAAAAAAAACCAAAGCTTCTTATCAGTCGAATGTTATTTTTTCTGTTTCCCCTTTTCGTTTTTGCGGTACATAGTATTTTCAAGGTGTCTGCGAATGTGCGGCACGTGCTGAAAGGCGGTTTTTTTTGCCGCTATATTTACACTCTATTTCCGTTTTGTTTGCAATGTTCTTTGAATTACATTCGATTTTCGTTTTTCCTTTGGGGATTTCTTTGGAAAAAAACGCCGCTATCGAAATACCCGGTGTCCACAACGCGCCTTTTTCAACTAAATACGATTCGAGAATCTGCTTGCAATTTTAAGCGATTTGCCAGCGATTTCGATCCTATACGATCCGATTCGATTGCGCGATCTTCGCATCGCATCGCGTCGCCGCTGGTCTCTGTGGCTAAGAGCGTGAGAGAGAGAGAGAGAGAAGAGAGCTTGTCTTTCTTTTTGATTTTGCTTTGGTTTTTCGTGTTTGCTTTTGCTTTTGCCGTTTCGCCACTGCCTCAAGGTAGTCTTATCACACACCTCACAAGAATACACGAGCAGCCCGAAGAGAGCGGGAGAGAGTGATCGATCGCATCGCACACCACGTGGCTCTCTTGCTCCGAAACGATGCTGCTTCTGCTTGCTCTCTCGGATTTTTCGTCAGATTTGCTTTTGCACTGCTCTTAAGAGAGTGCGCGAGGGAAACCTGTTGATCGATGATCAATAAAGCGAGTGCTGGTCGCGTGGCTTGTGAATGGATTTATTCAAACTGTGACGATCCGTCGGAAGATCCAGAAGATATGTCGTACATGTGTATCATCTTATGAATCAATAAAATCATTATTCTTACACACAGCAATTTTAAATGGATTTGAGTTTGAGACTCATTTTTTTTATTGTTTAAATGTTTCATTAGGATCTCTAGTATAATTTTAGTATAATTTTAGAGTTTAAAGATAATTTTCTAAATAATGTGGAATAATTGGGGATATGAAGATTTTGGATGATTATTAAAGTGGTCTCAAAATGATTTCAATTAAAAACTGTAAATAGTTCCACAGTATGAGATTCTTTATCAAGTGTACCATTGATTGTTCAAAGATTGATTGAATAATTCACATTTGTTGAATCATTTTCCTGGAACTACGAGCAGTAATTACAAATAATGGCAATACTTATGGAACTTTAATTGGGAACTTTAACCATTATGTAAAATTGGCGTTACATCGCATAGACAACCCCCACTTCAAGATCAAACAGCTGTCTGTATTTTTTGTGGGCAAACAAAAGGAACCTATAAGTGGGGAGCTGTTCAGTTTTGATATGGGACGGATGTTTGCGAATCGATTGTTTCGAGAGTTGATAAGGGAATTTCATATGAGTGTTGGGAACAGACATTTCAATATTTTACATGAATACGATGACTTCATAAATCAAAGTCTGATAAAGGAGTTTTTCAGCACTTGATGTTAGAAAACTCTCTTACAGGAACTGCAATAGGTAGATCAAATGATGGGAATAGATGAGATGTAAGCAAAGTGTAAGCGGAGAGATTCAGTATCCTGATCTATAAACTATCGTACCAACCTTGACAACAGGACAATGCCCATAGGAACACAATTATAACCGATTTCAGAACACGGAGATCACTTTTTGGCATGGTTATTCCCGAAAAATGTCGATCGTGCAACGCCATGTACTATAGCTAAATATATCTTTCAGACTTTATCTCGAGATCGCGACTTCCTTTTTGCGTTACTAGCGGCCTCCGACGTTTTATCAGTGCGCAAAAAACGATATTTTCTTTCTATTAATTAAGCCGAACAAAGTGGACAGCCGGACGTGCGATAATCGTACGACAATTGTGCTGCCATATATACTATATATGTATGTCTATAGTGTATATATCCAGGTGTTCTTGGGTGGGGCAGGTGGTATTCTTAAGACCCGGAGCTACTAGCGGTCCTATGCCTAGCAGCGACCGATGCGAACTGAAATGGAATCGGACTCGGAATCGGAATCGGGCAGCTCATTAGCATTGAAAGCTGCGTGGCTTTCCATCAAACGACAGGTGTGCGAGTGTATGCGAGCGATTGAAATGTGAAATTCGAAATTGAATTGATTTGGTTTGGGTTTTGAGTTGAATTTTGAATGACGTCGATAGGTGGTGGCTGGCTGATAAGAGTCGGACATGTTTTTTGGCCGGAACTGGTACTGCAGTTATCGAAACAAAGGAATTGAATTCTGAACATCATCATCTCAACAATCGTCTCAATCATCAGCAGCATCCCAATCATCATTATCTCCATTGTCATCATCTGCATTTGTCAGCGGCCGTCTGTCGTTTCGGGCCAGGCCACTTGAAATGGGACATAATTTATGATTTACGCGTGTAAATCATTTTTCAAGCACCACCCCCTGCCAGGCTTGCGAGTGATACTTGCTTGTGACAGTTCCCATTGCTTCCCCCCCCCCTGTACTGAACAGAGGGGGTTTTAGTTTACAATCTGCGGCCGCGTCTAATTGCAGGCGTTCGGAATCGCAGCCAAATCGCGCGCCTAATCAAGCACTCCACTCGACGCTGCATTTTATCGCTGTTGGGCCCCGGGCCCCGGGCCCCTGGCCCCGGACGCCGGACCACGAGTCGTGTGTTCAAGTTCCGTCGAGTGCGATTCGCTCGAGAGGAATGCACGGCCTTTTGTGTCTTTGGCAGGCGTGAAGTGAAGGGTCTGGTCTGCGGATCTATCGACTGGCCCGATTGATAGATAGATAGCCCTTTGCAATATGACAGATAATGAGCGGATACCCTAATCTACAGGTAGTGTGACTGTAATCGGTATTTTTAGGGTACTACTTGTGGAAAGGATTACAGAAAGAGTTGAGCGATAAGTAGAGGAAAAGTTATTTGAAATGGACTCTTAATATTTAAAGAAGAAGAAACACCTAAGGCCCAGATTCTTTTTTGTACCCAAAAGAAATATACTGCATGGTATACCCGATTAGGCGATCTGACAGCGACTAATGGGTAGAGATCCTTCCGTAGTCTGGAATATAGGAAATGCGGAGATCGATATAGCCTTGATCTACAAGTGGCTGGGCGACATGGGGTCGGAAACCTTCTGGTTCCAAGTGCTTGTTACGTCGATCACTGCCCATTCATTATGCCCTTGAATTCTAAGAATTAAGGGCCTAACAACGCAATATGAAATTACATGACTAAAGTGACGAATGATTTGAAAGGGTTTGTTCCGTAATGTTTGTTTTGTTTTCACAGTAAGTATCGGAGTCTTCCAGGTCTGGTTTGGTCTAGATTGAGTGTGTTTGCATCTCCTTGAGCTTTATATAGCTTTGGTCTAGGTCAGGTTGGAGTGATCTAGTTTATTTCATATTTTGATAGCACTCGTTGATTATTTTGTTATATTACATGGAATGTTTATTAATTTTTTAGTGTTGTGTTTATTTTTAAAGACACTTAGTCCTTTCGCCTCCATGTAGCCTCCATGCTTTTTGGCTGTGTTCATTAAACTTGAATAATATTCAAACACTTTCTGTATTCCTTTCTGGTTCCGAACTACTCGAGCGTCGACGCGATTCTGAAAGTTACGCATAGCTTTCACATTGCATTTTCGAAATGACTTTCTCGATTACCATTTACAATTACATGACCCGGGAGGGTTTGCATTAATTTTCTATTAAGTTATTCACGTAATTAGCATCAAATAGAATACTGGGAGGGGGTACAGAAGTGGAATAGAATTTTCCCCTAATATTTGAATAATATTCTTTGGGAATTTTCTGAGTTTTTTTATGGTAGAACCTTAGCACGTGTTTTATTTTTTTATTAGCTATAAAATGTAAAGGAAGTTTACTTTTTTCTTATTATCTTCAAATTATTTATTTATTATTTATTATTTTTTATTTATTATTCAAATTAAACATTTTTGAAATAATTGAAAAATAATTATATTATTTAAGGCAGCTGATCTTATTAATGTTTTATTGTTATTTATTTCAATGTTTTCGTAGATTCATTTAGGTTTAAAAATGAAAATTAATTTATAGTTGCTATTTAAAATTTTAAATATTTAGAAATTTTATTAGTTTTTCTGTAATTACTTATTAAATTTATTCAATTTTTTTTTTAATTAGTGTACTTTTTGTATATTATATTCAAACAACATGAATAAATCGCTTTATTTTTTCTTTTATTTATTATTATTAAATAATTCTTATTCCTTCAATTGTTTCAATGCAAAATCCTTTTCTATCTCTCACACCTTTCTCCGGCCATTCTCCAGACCAATTCCAACAGTAAATTTTAATGATCCTACAACAAAAACACCAACAGACACCAACAACAGCAGTGTAGAGCGATAAAAATCGCAATCGATAATTCAAATGCACAAAAACGCTCTCGAAAGTCGCGTTCAAAACGCAGTTTCGGATAAAGCGCAACGCGAGCGGAATGTAAACGGCGAGTGAATGTCGGCTAAGAAGTAACGGTAAATTTCACATGTGGCAAATGACAATAGAAGCCGTGGCCGTCGCTGACGTTGACGTCTCTGTCGCTGTCGCAGTCGCACCCGCAGTCGCGTGTCAACCGCAGCGCATTAACAGTTGTGGATGCTGCTGTTAAAGCGCTGCTAATCCTCTGTCAAAACCTTAACATTGAATGTTGCGCAGCGGCGGCAGCGGCATCAACGATATCGCTCATAAACGTCATTCAATGGCGTCCTATCTTTATGTGTGTGTGTGTGTGTGTGTGTGCATTATAGTATGGGTGTGCGCTGAAGCGTGTCTAAATATGAGAGCATAAAAATTAATGTTATATTTATAGTGTGGCAGCAGCAAAAGTTGCGGCAGGAGGCGTTGCGGACGCCACGCTGCAGGGCAGCAGAAGGAGCAGCAGTGGCAGCCACCAGCAGGGGAAGCACCAGCAGCGGTAGCGCAGAGTATGTTGGCCAAGTGCTGGGTGCTGGGTGCTGGGTGTCGGGTGCTTGGTGCTTGGTGTTGGGTTTGTCTTGCCGCTATTTGTTGGCACTGCCCGGCGGCGGCTCGAGGTCGCTTCTGCTGCTGCTTCTACTGCTCCTGCTGCTTGCTGTGTTACCAACTATTTGCAGTTTTATGAAGGCAAGCGAGGGGGTAGGAGAGACTACTGGTGGACGGGGGTACGGAGAAAGGGGGTGAGTTTATCCAACTTGAATTTCAATAAGCAGAACTAAATATTTGCAGCGATAAATCGCTACAATAAATACAGGCACGTAATTACAGTAGATACTCGGTATGGAGAAAGCAATGGTATTTATGATAAAGGTTTAACGATTTTAAAGCTCCTACAAGATATTACTTTGCTTTTTTGGAGTACGGGGAATAGCGGGTCCTCTTCGATTTTGGAATATTTTGAAGATACAAATTTATAATTTTTATTTATTTTGAAAATCTCTTTACTTTCGATATAAATTATATTTTATTATTCAAATTTGTTTATGTTTAAAAGTTTTGATTTCTGGAGTATTCACTGCACTAACTGCCTGGCTGTGGCTGACAGCTGGCGTCATGTGGCATGCTCCCTATGTATGTGTGTTTGTGTGTGTGCAAAAATGCCCCACATGCGTGGTATGCCACGCCATCAGCCGTGAGAGATACAAAGGGTTACGGCTACGGCCAATGTGGCGTATGATGAATTTTACTGTCTGCTGAAGCGATGCCCTTCTTCTTTTCGTCTAGCACATCTCCTCCTTGGGGCAAACGAATGTGATTTGTTTAGCCAAAAAGTAATGAAATTATGGCACATTATAAGAGAAAGATAAGTGAAAATCAAAGAAGAAATCAGTTTATTTTTGAAAGAGGACAAATATTTGGATTCAGATCTAAGACAAGAATGTTATTTTGGGGATAGTTCTTTTTGGGGATAATCCCTTTCCCTTTTCAATTATCAACTTATCAATCACTCGATCAGCCTCCCACATTTCCATCTCCTTCTCATTCTAATGACCCACGAAACCATTCGAATTCTGATTTCTGATTGCAGCGCACTCAACTGCGCAACTTCCTGTAGGGATAGGACAAATTTGCTGATACGTGTGCCTCTGCCTGGCCAGCATTTTTACGGCGAATCAACTTTAAAGTAAACTCTACCCGAATCGGACTGAACAAAGATCCAAACGAGACCACAGACCACTCGGCGTAGTCTAGGGGGTACAGTGACGACTTCCCTCACATTAGCAGTCAAATAATCATACGCCGCATTGTGCCGGCCCTAAGAGGGGAATGGGAATGAGTATGGGAAAGGGAGTAGAGGAAGGTGGACCTGTCATGGCATCTGTTGTGGATTTTTGAATGTGCCGTCAACAGGGGCCGCGGCAGGAGAGGAAAACGTTTGCCTATCGGGGAATGGAAATGGGAATGGAGCTCGGTTGGAAATGGGCTAGGAAATTCTCGCACTGAGAGGAGGTACGGGGAAGAGGAACTTTAAACTGCGGGCCTTTGGCTGATGGAGGATGCAAGAGGAGCAGTCCACGGGGGAGAATGCGTCCTTAGATAGCAACCACTGCTTCTGCCTCTGCCTCTGTCCCCTTTCCCTGCCTCCGTCTCTGGTTAGTTGGTTGGTTGGTTGACTCGTCCTCGTCCTCATCCTCCTTCTGGCTGCTGGTTGCTGGCTTTGGCTACAGGACAAAATTTACCGCTAAGCATCTGCCAACATCGTGCGACTCTTCAAAGGACCAGGAGCAAGAGGGGGACGAGGATGGGGAAACCAGGAGAAGGACTACGACTGGTATGACACGCGACTGCTGGTCGGGATCATGGGGGTCATTGTAATCATAACGGTGACGGTGACTCTCTCTCCTTGCTGGAGTACAGCCCGAAACAGGACAAAAAGTGCAATGAAATGGCGCCAAATTAGTCAAATCGCATAATGCCCAACATACAGGATGCCCGCTGCATAATACTCGTATTCGCATTCGCATTCGCATCCGTGTAATATAAGCAATTTTCGACCATTTTCGAATGTAAAGTCAATTGTCCAGACTCCCCACTCCACTTCCTCTCTTTTGGCAAACAAACAAAAGCAATCGACTGGAGCGGCGCGGCGGCTTCTTTCTCCATCTGCTGCTGCTCTGCTTCTGCTAGCGTCTTAGAAGCTGGAGCTGGCTGCTCTGCTCTGCTCTGCTGCCAACTCTGTTGCTGTTCCTGGTTCTGCCAGACCTCTTCCCTTCCTCTTCCTATCCTCTGCTTCTGGATGGATGATGGACAAATGGCATCCATCCCAAAGTGAGCAGCGGCTAAGCAGCGCAGCGGGCAGCAGCCGCAGCCGCAGCAGAGGCCCGCGACAGTTTTTATGATTTTTCGTTGGCTGTTTCTCTGCTTCTGTTTCTGTTTCTCTTTTGTTTGTTTTGCAATTATTTCCCCTGTCGCGAAGAGTGTGGACTGTAACAGATTGTGCGGGCACTGTTATCCCTTTGGTGGTGGCAGGGTTACTTTCTGTGGCACGTTTCCTGCTTAGCTGACTCGCATTATCATCCACATCCACAGCGAACGGAGTGTGCGCGTAGTCGCTTCCGCCTGTTCCCACTCTTAGCCAATCCTCCCACTTTCCCACTCCTTCGACTCCCTCCCCCACATTCTGCCAGTCAAAAGTTGGCCAATTCGACAGACACACAAACTTCTCACTTTCCCCCTAATTGATATCAGTTTCTGATTCTGTTTCGGTTTCAAATACCCTGCCAGAAAAAAAACGAGAACGAAAAAGTTTCCGCTCTGATCCCCCGAGGGAGACCCACCAAGTGTCGGGCAATGTAAATCCGCTTAGAGCGAAGTGGACTCATAAATTATTGATTTGATTATGTCACCCGGTGCTGGCCGGACCGGACCGGACGACACACTCCCGATGGCTCGAGTCCTAGACCTGCTTTGCTGGTATTTAGAAAGGATCAACAAGCGATTAAGTCCTGCCAGCACTCAGCGAGAAAGAGAGTGGAAAGGTACGTATAAGTATGTATAGAGAGAGGCGGACTGTCAGGAAATGAGAAGACAGAAAATGGATGGAAATTTCTAAAATACCATCCCTTCGTTTGTCTGATTTGTACAGCGCCTTTACTTTTTGCAATCAGATTACGCGATTCACTTGAGCTCCAGCCCAAGTCCGAGCCTATGCTCTGGACATTGAGAGCTGGACAAGGACGAAGAACAACGACTCGGAGTCATTGGAGTCGAGACGTTGAAAAGAACATTCATTCAATGTAATAAAAGGAGAAGAGTTGCCCGCTGCTTCTAAAACGGATACTGCCACAAATATGAGATCTTAGGCTGCTCTTGTGGCCACAACGGGTCCTTTTTCTCACACGATTTCCTTCAAACTATGTAATAAATTCCACTATTAATTATTCAAGCTGGCTCATTCGAATTTTAGAATATTTTCTACCGCAAATTGCGTTACATCTTTCTCTTTCTAATAGTTACCACTATCGAATCTTGGTTCTGGCTGGACCATACATAAATCCAAGGTATACTAAACTAGGTAGCCGCATAGAGAGCAGCAAAGAAGGTATTCTTAAGTGTCAAAATGACAGAAGAGAGAGAGTGAGAGAGACACTCTCACAAATGCGTTGTACGAAAGAGTCTCAAAGGAGTCGAAAGAAGCAAAACAAGAGAGCGAGCGAGCCGATACGACTACCTTTATTAGTATACCTTGCATAAATCTACACGAATCTAATGTTCCCCTATACGAATACTCTTTAAGTAGTAGGTATCCCGAGTTGAAATACTAATAATACTAGATCTCCACAAAACACTCACACTTTGCAGAAAACAGGGCAGGCTGGCCCAGCCTTAAACCAAAAAAATTTGACTTTATTTACAACCGACTCGAACGAATAATTCAGTCAGTCAGTTAGATTTGTTGAGCCAACAGCTTTATTTTATTTTTATTTTTTTACTAAACTAAACTAAAATACGGCGTTGTAAATAAATTTTAAGTAAAGTCACATTTTTTTTTTTTATGTTTTACGTATGGCCACAAATAGTCCGTGCAACAGCCAGCTAAAGCAGTCCGCAGGCGTCTCGAACGGGAGTTTGATCATGGAACGGAGTGAGGGCACCGAGAGCATGGAAGACTTGTCGGATTGGGATTACTATGATTTGGATGATGACGACACACAAGCCACAAGCTACTCGACCACGAATTCGGTGTCGGATATATGGGCTCAAAGCTCCATGCAACAGGAGAAAATACACGAGTTAAAAAAACTGCTCCAAGACAAGTCTATCGAGCATGATGCATGGTGCAACGATACTCGAAAGAAGCTTGATGAGAAGGAGAAACGGCTGTGCATGTTGGAGGAGCAACTGCAGCAATCGCAGGACTTACTGGTGCATATGCAGACGACGTGCCAGAATCAGGAGAAAAGCATTGAGAAGCTGCGGGAGGACAACAGACAGCTGGAGCAGAGTACTATCGGGCTGGAGGGAAAGCTGTGTCAGTGCCAAATACTCCAAACAGTTACTAAACGATACATCGCCCTGGAGTCGGACTTTGAGGCCATGCTACTGGAAAACGATGTCAAGATAAATGAGCTGCATGGATCTCTGGGCTTAGCCCAGACTCGATGCCACCAACTGGAGCCCGAGAAGATGTGCCAGCAGCAGTACATTAAGGAGTTGGAGGACAAGATCGCCTCGTTTGAGCACACCATTTCCCAGCTGAGTAAGGGGGCTCAGAAAGAGCTGGATGCGATCGATGCCCTATTGCTGAAGACTCAAACTCGCTTGAGGCCGCAGGGCGGCAGTGCTACCCTCAGTCACCTTAATCGGGCTCTAGGCAGTCCCAAGAACGTGTCGGATAATGTTATCAAGCTGCAGGAGCTGCTGGAAGGGAGCGAAAGGGAGCTGCAGTTGCTTCGTGAGAAGGAGAGCCAGTGCCTCGGAAAACTTGCCGCTCTAAGCGAGGATAAAACGCGACAGGATGCGCGCATCGTTGGTATGGAAAAGGAGCTGGCAGAACTAAAACAAATGGCCACAAGTTATTCGCAACTTCAGCAGAAAATTCAGCCGTTGATAGCAGAGCGGGATGCTCTGAGGGAGCACTACCAGAAGGGCGAGAATGAGCTCAAAAGGATTCAAGTGGACCTGCTGAGACTGATCGAGGATAACGTAAATCTCAAACAAACATGTGATCGGCTGTCGGACGAGAACTGGAAGCTGACTACAAAGCGGGACAGAACTGAGGAGCTTCGTTTGGAGCTGGATCGAAAGCGGGATCTGTTAGCCCAGACACAAATGAAGGTGGATCGTCTGACAAAACTGCAGGCGGACACAACTCGTGACAATGAGGTCCTCACCTACAAGCTGAGCAAGCTACAGGACGTCGATAAAGAACTCGCGGAGCAGCGCCAGCAATATACCCATCTCAAGCGAAGCAATCTAAAAACAGAGCAGATGGCCAGATGTCTGAAGACTGAAAAGGACAGACTTCAGAAAGAATTGCTGAAAAAATGTGAGCAGGAGAAGGTCGAAGAGCAGCCCGTGGCAGCCGCTAAAACTTTGGAAAAATTAAATGACGTTGGACAGGCTGAGATTGAAATCTCGAAGCTGAAGAAAATCAACAAAAGGCAGGCAAAAATAATCAAAACATATTTGGGGGATGTGGATAAGACAGAGGATTTGACAGCGGATGTCAAGAGGAATGTCCAGCAGTTTAAGGACTACATCAAACAGCAGAACAAGTCGGCCGAGAAGACTGAACATAAAGAGACGCCAAAGACGTCGACTAACTATGAAACTTCAGAGTCCTGCCAGGGTGTCGGTATTAGTACCGAGGCGTCATTGTCTTCGACTGAGCACATCAACCAGACTGAGCGCGATCAAATGGCAAAAGAGATGCAGAAGGCTGAGGAGAAGTACCAAAGGCTTCGCGCCGAGTCTGAACCGCTCCTGAACGAAGTGGAGAGGCTGAGGCGCACCATGAAAGAGGAGCGTGGCAAGATGGCGAATAAACTGAGTGCTAAGAACGCTGAACTAAAGGCCCTGATGGGGAAATGCATTGAAAAAGAGCGGTGCATAGACGACCTTAAGCAGAGCTTTGACGATGTGTTTGCCAACATTGAATCCGAGCGCCAGTCGATGAAGACCGTGTTGAGCCAGTGGGAGTCGGAGAAGGTCGAGATCCAGCAGGTGGAGCAGTACTGGCAGGACAAGATGGCCAATTTGCAAAATGAGCATCGGCAGGCCCTGCAGTCCGCACATCGTCGCTACCAAGCCGCCATGCAGACTGCCCAGAACCATAAGATGTACGCAGAGGAGAAGGTCAGAGAGCACAAAGAGTCGCTGGCCATGCTGGAGATGTCAATGCAGATGCATCTGGAGGAGTACAGAAAGCGCGGTGCACAGCAGCAGCGAGAGCCAATCGAGACCGACCAGCGCCAGTAGAACCACATACCTGTACAGCTCTACATATTGGATGTATTTATATATATTTTTATATCGAAATATTCTATGCCACATTTTAACTGATTTTAGTTTTGGTTTCTTTCAATTTTTAATTTGAATTATAAATGTCATAGTAAGATTATTCTTGATATGTATCGAAAGCCCAGTCCATCTGGTCTTTAGGCAGATTTTTTGGAGATTTCACAGCTGTTGTTCCACCTCTAGTCGTAGGTAAAAGTGCGGATTAGTTGACATATCAATGTCAGAGTGTATTTGTATCTGTATCTCCATCTCCTCTTCTTTTTTTGCACTTGTTTCTCAATCTCGAACTGTAGCAGTATCTGTATCTGTACCTCCTTCTCCTCCAGTATCTGTATCTGTTTCAATACCAATTGCATTATTGATGAGCGAAATCCGTTCTTAGTGCTCATGTGTGTGTATGTGTGTGTTTTTTTCGGCCATTTGCATGCATGCTCGGCTCTCGGCACTCGGCTATTTATAGTCCATGGTTAACTCAATTGAGGAGTCCTTGGCCGCAACTTATCCGCTGCCCAGACCCCCAGCCCCCAATTCCACCCACATGCTCCGCACACATGGCCTTGCCACATGTTTGCCATTTTCGTGCTGATTTCCATTTGCTTGCTTCTTCTCGAAAGGATAATTCGGAAGCCCATCCAAATGGGGTATTCGGACTTACAGTTTGGGTTGGTTGAGGAAAACTAATGATGTTTTTGGGATCAAAGGAGCCCTTGTAGAAGATTCATTGGTATTTAGGATATTTAAAGACGATCCTCCTTCGATTAACCTTTCCTTCGCCTTTGAAGAGTATACCCAGCCGTGAGTATTCCACGTGTGACCGAGATCTCGTCTTGACTCCACCTTTTCTTCGATTTGTTTGCAAGTCCTGCGCGTGCCTCCCATTTTCCATTTCCCGCTCGCCTGCACCGCTGCTGATGTGCCATTTGTGTGCCTGCCACGTCAGCCGGACAGAAGAGTGGAGCAGTCAGTGTGCCTCGTTTGTGCTGCCACTCACAGATTTCCCATTGACCTTGAGGGGGGGGCTGTGGCTGTAGGTCGGAGCTGTGTGGTGAATATGGAGCAGTGGAGGAGACCTTGACAAGCTCATAATTAAAGCCTGTCGCTATCTGCGGCTAGTGGCTGGCATATTTTGCGTGTTATCTTAACCAAGTCACCCACTCCTCTAATCCCATCAAAGACTCACCCGGCTCCATCCACAGGTCTGTTCCAATTCCTGGCATTCCCGCAACAGTAGCCAGGTCCAGCCCCATCCACAATGTGTTAATCATTCCACTGGGCGCACGTTTTGTCTTGGTTTCTTTGGGTCATTGGAGGGTCTTCCTTTTAGAGGACCTCCTGCCTTGTCCTTGCCGTGTAACTTTCCCCCTCATTGTCCTTTATTTGTCGACATATTTGTCGTGCGGTCCCCTCCACCCACTTTGTCACTTTTCCATCCACCGCCTTTGGAGGAGGTTGGCTTTTATTTATTTGTTTGCCTTTTGTTGACAGCAATTTAAACGCTTCAATGGACTGCTGCCCCTCCCCCGCTCTCGACCTACCCTCTCTCGCCCATACAACAGGCGCCACACCCCTCAATCCGTTAGAGCGCAAAAAGGGTTTCGCAAATAAGTTTCACCTCGTAAATTAATTTCTCCTGCTGCTGCTCCTGCTGGTAAGTAGATACAATTTGTATGAGATGGTTAGGGGGTGACTGAGTGGCGGTGGAGATGGAGGCTGGAAGACATGACCTCCGCTAAAGGTCAAAAGGATTTCGGAACAGCTCATTAATTACTCCCGAACAAAGTGCAAAATAAAATACAGAAAAAATCAGGAAAAACAAGAGGGAAATAAAAATGGCTTCAAAATCGAAGCCTTTAATACCCTTGCATATCAAACGGTCGTTCATGTGGCAGCCACACCTGATATATTGATCAGATTCGGAATCTTCAACCACTTAGATGGAAGGCCTTCAAATTTAGGGACTAGACGGACGATCGAAAATGAATTTCATCTTGGCTTTTCCCAAAATCCTAATATCCTCTGCAAGTGTATGAATATAAATTGCTACCAAAAATTGTTTTTTTACGAGCATGTATTTGTATTTGTTTTCCGATTATATAATTTTATTTATTTAATATGTAAATGGGTTTCGTTTCGATTGGGCTAATTTCATTTTGCGGATTACCAGAGAGAATGGCAAATACAATAAATATGTTTTTCTTTTGCGGGCTTAACCATTCATTGATTGGGCCTGGTTAAGGCTCTTTGATTTATTATCGTAATGCAATTGCAGCAATATTTAAATGTGTCGCAAACATGTCAGCTTAAACGAGTTAATAGGTCTTTGTTTCGCTTTAAATATTGCCTTTTTGTTGCGTAATATTGAGCTTTCTTTAGGCGGCAACAGCAAGAGGCAGGAGCTCAAATTTAAAGTTCAATAATAATAATAAATTCCTTAGAAAGCTGCCATGACTCGACGGCACTCAATTAGTTCGACAATGATGATGACTTGCTAATGGAAACAGGCTAAGTACCATTTAATTCCGTTTCCAAATAAAGAATCCTGCTCAAGGAGGAATCTTTATTTAGAAAGTACTCAGAAAATGTTTTTATTTGCCGAAAACTGAGAGCAAGGCTTATTAATTCAAGGTAAGGCGATCCCGGAAAACGCTCGTATGATATATATGATATCCTTTGTTGGTATCCTACGAAAGGATGATAAGGTAAGGAGAGTAACTAGGAAAAAACTTGGACCTGCCCACCTGCCGAGAGACATTGCATTTATAGCTTCCCTTCTCTTTCCCACTCAAAGCAAGATCTGCAATAATCTTTCAAAAGAGGCTTTTTTCTTCTTCTTCTACTTCCTCTCCTCCTCTTATCTCTCTTTCTGTCTCTCTTCCTCCTTCTCACTATATCCTGTCACTTTGGCATCCACTTTGCCAGGGAGCAGATTTACGCTTCGCTGGCTTAGGCCACCCAGCCCCACCCCCTACGCACAAAGCCGTTTTTCGCTGGGTGCCTCTCTCTGCATTGTTTTTTTTTTTGGGGGAGAACAATACCCTCAGACCCTGTCGCGCTTTTCGCGTTAGTGGAGGGGAATTAGAGGACATGTGATTCAATTTATTTCGATTAGGAATGCCAATTCGAGGGAGGGAGACGGACAGCTGTGCCTTGTCAATGCTGACAGATTTATAGAATGCCAAACGGGAGAACCTTTGAAATTAAAATGGTTTTTGCTCATCAACTTCTCCGTTCCGCCGCGATAAGCAGAGACGGCAGGCCAAAGAAGAAGCTTCCACCGTGACATCTGCTCTTCGGGACATGTGTGTGTTTTCGCAGATATTTGTTTATGAGGACAGAGAGACAGAGAGAGAGAGAGTGAAAGAGCAACCTAACAAACAGCCAAAACTGTTTGATATCCGGCTACGACGCCGGTTCCAACTTTGCCGCCAGACTGCGTCCGCTCCAGCCAGACGACACCACGTGCCCGACAGGACTCCGGGACACGCGGTGCTCGTTCCATCTCCATATCTATACCCATTCCCCGTTCCCATCTGTCACGTTCCAGGCTGCTGGAATGCTGTCAACTTTATTGGGCCCCGAACCAAACCTGCACGCGCACCCGATCCGGCTCTGGCTCCTGCTTCAGCTCTGGTCTGTCAATCTCCTTCGCCACGTAGCCCAAAACTTCCGGCCAACACATATTTTAACTCCGGCTAGCACATGGCATATGGCGAATCGGATTTCCCCTCCCAAATCCCTCCTTCAAGCTCAAAAATCCCCTTCAATACCCTGTTAACTTTTTCGACCAAACTCCAATCGTCACCGAAACTCTAGTCATCGGAACAGACATAATAATACTCAGATTATCCCAATTTAAGGATAAATGTACCTCGTTTTAATCAAAATATCCGAGGGTATTCGAAGCCTCCATCCCTCCAAGGAAGCCCTTACTATATATCAGCATACTGGGGTGACGGGGTCCTCCATTATGGGCATTACATTGCACGTGCCTCCCGGACACGACGCGAGGGAACCGTTAAGCGTTCTGGCGGACAATTGAAAAATTAACAGTATTTATTTATGATGAACACAACAAAACAAAAAAAGAAAGAAGGGGCGATGGTGTGGATGTGAGAGGTGGCTTCATTCGCGATTCCACAACCGAATTCCCCCATCACACTGGCAACGCACCCCGCACCCCGCACACCGTAGCACACCCCTCTGTTCAGTGCGTGCGTGGCATGCAAAAGTGGCGAATGCCGAGGGGCAGGGAGCCAGTGCCAGTGCCAGTGCCGCTGCCGCGGCTGCTGCTGCCGTAGCTGGCCAGTTGCAACAATTTTTTAATTGGCGCGGAAATTGCTGATGGAATTGACGGTATGAAAGGCAATTTCGGACTACAAGCGGAGGGCCGTTGGCCAATTTGTTGTTGAATGGACAAACGAGGAGGGCAACGGGAAGGGGTGAGCGAATGAAATATGTAAAAACTCATATTAAACGTGGGGGGATCAGCGGTCTCTTGATATGAGTGCACTGAACAAAAATGTAATATTTTGATGATACAAACGCCTTTGGGAGCGATGCTTTTCATACCCTTTCATATCCATGGAAGAGGAAAAAATAGTGTAAATCACAAGGACTTTTTGTTCAACCGATCATCCGTGGCACGTATTAATGGAACTTGGTTTTTCAAATGATACAATCAAGAAGACACTTATAGAAACATACCCATACTTCGGAAACTTTCAAAACAATTAAATATAAAATTCATTGGGGCAAGTTCCCTGCGCACTCGTTTCGCTTGTAGACCCACCTCTGGCTCACGTGCTCCGCTTAGAGAGAATGATGATCAGGTGTTCCTTTTCTTCTATAATAATTGTATTATTTTAGACCAGAAGCTGTGGCAATCATTGTGATATCTTAATGCTGGGAATCCAGCTGTAGATACAAAAAAATAGATGGTGCCTAACCCTTGAGCCATAAATCGAAAAGGTAAATGGAAATCAATGCAAAATTATAGGACATTAAAGCCATAAATAAGGTGGGAATAAAGGAAAAGCCGATCGGTTCGAGCCGTTCGATAGGGAGGGGTAATGGAAATGGGACCTGAAAATGGGCGAATCGGACACGGTCATTTATTTAATTTTTCGCACGATTTCAACATTTCCCAGCCGCAGGACCAAGGATGCCCAGTTTGGGGATGAGAAAAAGAGAAACAGAAAGACAGAGAGAGAGTGAGAAAGAAAGCGAGAGCATTGAGCATGATAGAAACATCAGTTAAATGACCGCAAGGAATGGGTGGGGTGGGAGTTGAGGACAAAGGAGAGGGTAGGTGGGTAGGTAGCCGGAAGGGTGGGAAATGAATGTGTGTTCGTGTGGGGGGGGGGAGGGTAAGTTAAGTGGAACATGGCAGCGTGTGAAGTGCCGAGCAAATAAAAGGGGGTGGGTGGAAGGAGGATGGAATAACAAGAGCAGATCACAGGCAGCTGCATGCAAATACCCGAAGAAACAGAGAATGTGAATGAGAGTGGGAATGGGAGTGGGAGTGGTAGTGGGAGAGCAGAAAATGTCCTCAAAAAAGGTGAAACATTTCGTGAAAATTAAATTACCCAAAGACACGACACAAATACATTGATACATTGAAACAGTGAACGAGAAAGGGAGAGGGGGCGAGAGTGCCAGAGCGAGGCAGAGAATGTAAGTGCAAGCCGCATGAAATGTATGCAAATTTGCAAAATTCTAACAGTGAAACCAAGAAATGGAAGCAAAGTGGAAACAAAGTGTTGAATTTCAAAGGAAATATGGCAAAAGAATTCCCCCAAAAACCATGCGAGAAGTGAAGTGAAGCGATGCGTGGAGTGTGGGCGACCAGCCACCCCCCGGGGCTAACAGCCACCCCCTCACAGCAGACAGCAGCCACTGTAATAGTAACTGTAACAGAAGTAACACTAACATTGCTGCCATTACAGTCCACACTCTTCGCGACAGGGGAAATAATTGCAAAACAAACAAAAGAGAAACAGAAACAGAAGCAGAGAAATAGCAAACGAAAAATCATAAAAACTGTCGCGGGCCTCTGCTGCGGCTGCTGCCCGCTGCCCGCTGCGCTGCTTAGCCGCTGCTCACTTTGGGATGGATGCCATTTGTCCATCATCCATCCAGAAGCAGAGGATAGGAAGAGGAAGGGAAGAGGTCTGGCAGAACCAGCAACAGCAACAGAGATGGCAGCAGAGCAGAGCAGCTAGCTCCAGCTTCTAAGACGCTAGCAGAAGCAGAGCAGCAGCAGATGGAGAAAGAAGCCGCCGCGCCGCTCCAGTCGATTGCTTTTGTTTGTTTGCCAAAAGAGCAGAAGTGGAGTGGGGAGTCTGGACAATTGACTTTACATTCGAAAATGGTCGAAAATTGCTTATATTACACGGATGCGAATGCGAATACGAATACGAGTATTATGCAGCGGGCACCCTGTATGTTGGCCATTATGCGATTTGACTAATTTGGCGCCATTTCATTGCACTTTTTGTCCTGTTTCGGGCTGTACTCCACTAAGGAGAGAGAGTCACCGTCACCGTTATGATTACAATGACCCCCATGATCCCGACCAGCAGTCGCGTGTCATACCAGTCGTAGTCCTTCTCCTGGTCTCCCCATCCTCGTCTCCCTCCAGCTCCTGGTCCTTTGAAGAGTCGCACGATGTTGGCAGATGCTTAGCGGTAAATTTTGTCCTGTAGCCAAAGCCAGCAACCAGCAGCCAGAAGGAGGATGAGGACGAGGACGAGTCAACCAACCAACCAACTAACCAGAGACGGAGGCAGGGAAAGGGACAGAGGCAGAGGCAGAAGCAGAAGCAGTGGCAGTGGTTGCTATCTAAGGACGCATTCTCCCCCGTCAGACTGCTCCTCTTGCATCCTCCATCAGCCAAAGGCCCGCAGTTTAAAGTTCCTCTTCCCCGTACCTCCTCTCAGTGCGAGAATTTTCAAGCCCATTTCCAACCGACCTCCATTCCCATTTCCATTCCCCGATAGGCAAACGTTTTCCTCTTCTGCCTGTTGACGGCACATTCAAAAATCCACAACAGATGCCATGACAGGTCCACCTTCCTCTACTCCCCTTCCCATACTCATTCCCATCCCCCTCTTAGGCCCGGGACAATGCGGCGTATGATTATTTGACTGCTAATGTGAGGGAAGTCGTCACTGTACCCCTAGACTCCGCCGAGTGGTTTGTGGTCTCGTTTGGATCTTTGTTCAGTCCGATTCGGGTAGAGTTTACTTTAAAGTTGATTCGCCGTAAAAATGCTGGCCAGGCAGGCAAGCAGAGGCACACGTATCAGCAAATATTGTCCTCTACTATGCCATCCTGTTCAGTCCTGTCCTGTCCTAACAGGAAGTTGCCCAATTGAGTGCGCTGCAATCAGAAATCAGACTTGGGCCCATATCGGAGGTCATCAGCCATCAACCATCAGCCGGCGGCAGTGGAGACGCAGACGGAGGCGGTAATGAAAGTAAAGCTCTGCTTAGACATGGCCAACGCTTATGGCCGGAACAAATGTCGCTGACTGGCTCCGGGCCCCTGCCCACTGCCCCCTGCCCCCGTCTGGCGACTGCTTTCCGATTGGCCAAAAAGTGTTGACAGTGCCATTTCTCAGCGGACTGCCAGTGCACGTTCCGTGCGGGGGGGAGGTCGACCGGAGGCAGATGCTCCTTTTTCCTTTCCAGCTCTGAGTTTTGATTAATGGTCATCGCTTTAAGCCGGCGGCGACTTTTTTATTTGGCAATTATGTTGTTTAGACCTTGCAACAGATTTCGCACCTCGAACATTTTTCATGCAACGGCGGCAACACGCCCATGCCCATGCCCCCGCTGCCATGCTGTCCCCCTGTTGGACTTTGATTCCATGTTTCGAGGCTTGTCAGTGACATGCGCCGTCATTAATTCTCCTCGAGCCCATCCTCAGCCTCCAGTCCATCCTCGCAGTGGCCCCCAATCCCAGTTCTGGCCCTGTCTCTGTCCTGTCTGTTTCGCTTTCATTTTTCAAACGGTTTTTGGCTTTTCCTGACACTTGACAAGTGTTTTCGACTTGCGGCAAAAGGTGTCACAAGCCATGGACTGATCTGAGGTTTTGAGGAGGGGGGAGAGTGGAGAGGGACTTTTCCAAGCCTAGCCAATTCGGTGGGATTTCGCTGGAGCGAAAATTTATGCAAATGCTAAGCGTTTAATGGTGAAAGGAAATCCACGTTTCCTAGAAGAATTTATTATACCCTAACTGGGGTAAGCTGGGGAAATCAAGGCGTTACTTTGGCGTCACTTTGCCATCTTCGAACCTTTTGTTTTCTTTGAGATTCCTTAATTTTTCACTGATGTGCCTCTACTTTGACCAATATGCTATAGATTACTATTATTATTCCATTTTTTTGTTATCCTTAAAATGTACTTTTTGCAAATACAGAGCCCAGATAGTTACTTCCTTGTTATTTCATCGTTGAACATTTATTATTGTATCATTAAATCTGTCTGTCGTTCATTCGCTTCATTTATTTCTACATATCTTTACATACATATCTCCCTACCTACCTAGCTACCCATCAAAATGCATCTACCCTTCTCTTACAGGGAAAACCAGATATTTGCAATTCCATCTAGCAATCAGATAAAGTCTTGACGCGTGGCCAACACCACCCCCCACCCAATGGCAATGGTAATTAGCACACTTAATGGCGACACGAATTGCCGAATTAAATGAAGCGAGAAGCTCGATTGTCTTCCCAAAAGCATGGGAATGGAGAATCTGTAATCGAAGCAGCGTCTATCGTCTGTATACCAGTGAAGGGGGATGATGATTTCACAATGGGTTTGTGGGATAGCTAGACATCCGTGTGCTTGGGTTTCTGCCAGTCGGTTCCGTCGCGGGGCAGTGGACTGTTGATGTGCGCCGAAAGGAGAGTCCAGAAGCAGTGTTTGCCCAGCACTTGGCGGAAGTTTTTCATGGGTCCCAGGTCGTAGGTGCGGTCGGACATCGCGAAGCAGGTGCTGTTGCGCCAGACCATAAACAATTGGGTGAAGAACATGCCGGCGGCGGCTACGGCGACGACGAGGTTCAACTTGAGGACCATAGCCGTCATCATTTTCCAGCCAAAGTTAGGATCCGACTTCGAGTCGCCAACGCCGTTTAAGATCAGCAAGGGATCCGCAACGGTAAAGGCACCAGTTTTGTATACATACATGGCATTGTAGATCAGGGACTGGAAGCTACCCAGCGTTCCGTAGAAGAGAAAGATAAGGAAGTAGCGCTGGTTGAGGTGGCCGATGCAGTTGGCGCTGAAGGTGCAGTGGTGGTCTCGCTTCAGGCAGCAGGCATTGCACACGCTGCAGTGCCAGGAGCGCGGCGGGGCCATAATCTCGCAGCGGTCACAGTAGTGCCACAGATGTGCCTCCTCTGGGTGCGGCTGCTGGCGGCGCTTGGGCAGCGCCTGCACCGAGGTGTCCGTCCAGAAGCATACCCACAGGTTGGTGAAGATGCTGTACACGACGAAGACGCTCCAAAACAAGTTGGTCCTGTACCACAGACCCTCGGGGTTGGTCAGCTCTGGCAGGGCGTAGAGCATGTCGTAGACGAACAGGAACCCGATGACCGACACCAGTGTGGCCACCGAGATCGGATGCAGCACGGCCTGGATCTTCACGTTGTGGCGATCAATGAAGCGCGTGGCTGCTTCCTCCAAGCAGAACAGGATGCACATAATACGACGAACAATCAATACTCGAATTTTAACCATAAAAAAATCTATTACTTGGGGAGTGTTTTAGTAACTTGAAAAAATTTCGAGCCCTCTGACTGATTGGATTTAGAAATAAATGACATAATCGCATCAGGCAATGAGATGGAAACGAAAAAAACGAAAAACAAACGAAAATCTGCTATTTGTCTGTGTGTCTGTGTCTGAAGGAAACTCAATTTCAATTTCCTTTTTATTTGTAAGCGGCTTAACGTTAAATTGCTTTTCTAATTGTTGAGGCCGGGGCTTAATAAAACACAGAAAAAACATTTTCAAAAATGTGCGCGTGAGTATTTGACTCCAAGGATGTTGTTTAGGATATTAAAATTATAAAAAAAAGTAACGTTAAAGCTAGTGTGCAACCCGGAGGATACATTTAATTAAATATTAAAAAAATATTACAAAAAACCAATTGATATGCCCACAAAAGAGCAGCATCGACATCGCTCTGAACAACGGCAGCTGCTTTGTCAAGAATATACAGCCAGGGCACAAAACAAAAGAAAAATCTATGGATTCGCCCGTAAAATATACAAAACCGCGGTCCGGGCAGGCAGCTGTCGGCCAGGTTAGACCGCAAAAGCAACTGACACAAATGATGTCTATTTCGCATAAATTTTTATGAATTATTAATATGAACTAAGCATTTCCAGAGTGCCTGGGCTGGCGGGCAGCACGGGTGCTGGCGGGCAAGGAAGGAGAAGCCGCGGTTTTCCATTTTAAGTTTGCGGGAGGCAGAGTGTGCTTTTCGTTTGCATAAAATATGTATGGATGGAGCAGAACGGGCTTTCCTCACTTCATGGCTAAATGTGTTTGCCATCTTTGGCCTAGACCGGATGCAAACAAACAGCCATTTTGTGCCATGCCATGCCGTGCTGCCATTTCCGGCAGCCACTTCGCCCCTTCGACGCGCTGTCAATGTGTTTGTCAGTCAACCTGTGGCTTGACTTTGTCCCCTATCTCATCCCTGCTGCCTGCTCCCTGCTGCCTGCCACAGTGTGGCACTTTCAGTCATTAGCATTTGCTCAAAAGAAGAACACACACAAAAAGAATGGCAAGCCAAGTAAAGTTTGAGTAAAGTAAAGTTGGCAACTGGTTTTGGCCAACTTCTCGCATAATTGCCGAGTTTTGCTGCTAATTTAAGATGATTTCCCACCCCTGGAGAGAGAAAGAGATCTGCTATCCTGCCTGCTATCCTGTGCAGTGTCTTTGTTTGATTTCATTAGACGCGACTGAAGAGACCGACTCTCAACTTTAGATACGTCTACTCGTAGCTTTGCTGAAAAGTTTCTCTGGTTCCAGTTTTGTCTTTCTTTCACGTTTTTCTCGTTCTGTTTCGTCCCTTCTGTCTCTTTCTATGTAATTTGCAAACAATTACCTGGGAAGGGGCATAGGCACACCCACACGACTCCTCTGTTCTGTTCTGTTCTGTTCCCACACCCCTTAATCATTGCCGCAGCACGGCTCCTTGGAATGTAATTGAGTTTGAAAAATGTTTAAAATTAGATATGTGGCCCAGACCAGGCCAAACAGGTGCGTGTATAGCATACATAACATCAACATAACTGATGAACATTTTTTGAAATCCACAGGGGCGACAGCGGGATACACTGCCTACGAAAAGGTACAGTACTCAAGTCTCATAAATGGCATAAATGGCACCCCCAAACAAACTTGTTTGTTTGTTCCTCCCATTGAAATCTTCAACCAAATATTCTCTTAAATATTGATTCGATGTATGTATATTCGTATATGAATAATTTCTGTCAGCTCTAAGTCCCCTTCTTCCATATGAGCTACCATTTTGTGTGTGTTTGCAATTTTGGGATAAATAAAGTACATAAATACTTGCCACACGTGTGCCGGCCTCAATGGCCTGTCTGTATGGATATGTGCTATGCTATTACTCGTACGACTCGAATTTTCCAGGTTAAGGCCCTCTGAAGTCTTGACTCGAGTCTCGGCAATTAGGGTGCCAGCCAGGTCGAAGCTTAAAACATGCGGCACACTTTAATTTATTTCGCTATTTATCTAAGCTTGGCATACATTGGTGGCAGCTGCACAGCCAGCAAGCCCACCCCCATCGCACACTGCCACCAGTCGAACTGTAGCTTGCAGCAGCTTGCATCATTTATTTGAATACTCGGCATTCGGCTTGCATGGCACCTGGTCTCGATTTATTGTGCTCGATTGCTCTCGACCCAATGCAGCAAGCACAAATTTTAATGAACCATCAAACGGCAATTGAAGTTGTTCAATGCTCAGCGGCAGCGTTGCGTATGAGTGATTTCCGAAAGCAGACATCTGCTATGCTGATATTGCTACTCCCATTGCTTCGTCTTCATCCCCTATCACTAGGTGTGCCCGCTCTTATTGGGGGGGTGGGGGGTGTACTGTTTTGTGCCAAAAAAAATATGTTTTGCTGCCTGGCATGTAAAATATTTGGCACTCGGCACACAGAATGGCTTGTCATTTGTGCGAAATGAGTTGGAAGTTTCACCTAAACGGAACGAAAATTTCCTCCCCATCTGCCTTCCTCTGTAAAATATGCTTTATTTTTTTTATACATACATTGTTTTTTTTTTTCGCTGGTCGCGACATATTTTTGCTCCACTTATGATTTTGTTGTTGTTTTATTTTCGTTTTCATAAATTTTTCATTTTTGTTTGACAATGTTTTGCGCCTTCGACATGTGTTTGCAATTTGCATGAGATGAGTGAGAGTGTGTGTGTGTGTGTGGGTGTGGATCGGTGTGTTTGTGTGCTTTGGGGAAATTGGAACGAACAAGGACTCTCCAGGTTTGTCTGTGTGTGTGTGTGTGTGTGTGTGTGGACCCTTTTTGGTTACCATGTCTGTTGATTGATACTCTGTTTGTGCAAAGTATTTACCTTTGCCTTATGTAATTGAAGCTATCTCTGACGTAATCGAGAATTGGCAAAGATTAATTTGTTTAAATCGATGTAAGAGCCAAGGGTGTATTGATTGATGGCTGTGATACAAGTGCGAATATCTGAAATGGATATCTTCAAATGATTGCCTCAAAAGGGGGAGGGGATACCCGTGTTGATTCTTATCAATTCTTGGAAATTGAGCTGCAAATACACCCATATTATATACAAATAATTGAATGGATTATATTATGGCTTACTACTTATATCGAAGTCTAGTCGATCCATCTAATCCGCACACATCTAGGCCTTTTCATTGTCAACCTTCTGGCGTCTTGGGTCTCAGAGTATTTCATTGTCGCACTGACCTCCCAGGGCCGCCATCCATTTCCATATTGACTTACAGATATATGTACATATGTTGAAATATTGAAATTGTAATAGTGAGCGAGAGAATGTCGGGTAGCACTTTGGGTTTTTCATTATTTTCATAGATTTATTGCTAAAGTTTTGTGATTACTTTCCTTTTTTTTCTCCCCGTCCCTGCTGATATTCGCCTACAGATTTTCCCCTACTGCCATCTTTCTTTTTTTTGTGCTGCTCCTTGCCTTTGTGCTATTTGCCCGAACATGCCTGCCGTTGATATGGAGCACTCCCGATTGCTGATTGACTTTGCCACAGCTGCGAATGGTCCTGGGCCTCCGTCTGGGCCCATAAAAAAAAGTGTAAAAAGTTCGTATGGAAAATGGAAAATGGAAAATGGGGAACTCTTTAGGCTGCGGATTGGCGGGAGCAAAAGTAAACTATTTACGCAGTCCTGACGGAGGCCCGACTCCAGAGTGCGCATAGTTACGTTCCCCTGAAAAGCAATTAAAAACTAATTACAGTAGCTGAAAGCCCAAGACGGAGAGAGCGAAAAAAGTAAAGGAAGGCAGACTGAAAGAATGCGCCAGGCATTTAATAAAAATTTAAAACTTAATTCAGTAAATGCCAGACAACAACAGCGACAAAGGTGGGTGACAACGCGGATAATTAGAGCAAAAGGGAAGGCCAAGAAAGACAGGTGCGATGGATGCGATGGAGCCAATGGAGGCGACGGAGGCAATGGGTGGGTGTGTGGAGCTGCCGCCACGCACACCTGACTTTGTCCTAGAGCCAGCCAGGCAACGTGGCGTATGAGCAATTAGTAGTTAATTGTAAAGTTACCCCAGCAAGGGGCCAGGCGGGGCAGCCTGCAGTCGTGACATTGACGTCGGGGATGAGCTGTGGAGAGAGAGGAACGGAATGGAGGATGGAATAGCGTGGGGCACGGAGCACGGAGACCGGATGCCGATGCCAACGTAATTAAGTAGCAATTTTTGCCACTGCAGCAGAATTTTTAGCAGCCAGCGATACGTGCCACTATGTGCGAGATTATCTGTGTGTTCGTTTGATAAATTATCGCGTGTAATTAGCGTATCAATAGGGGGACAAAATAAAAGCCAAGCCAAAGCAAAAGCAAACCTGGCAAAGGGTTTTGCGGCTGACAAGATTGCCAACATCAATTAGAAAAACGCACTTTGATCTCAGTGAATGTCAATTAAACATTAACCCAATAACTCAACCAAACATCAGCAACAGGATTAAGTCGTAGCCAGCGCTCAAACTCTCTTCAACTAATTGAAATTGAAAGCCCGGCTAAGGCGCCCAAAGCCCGCTCTCGCAGAAGTTCGAGCAGGACACAAGGCACAAGGCACAAGGCAGAGATAACTAAGGAGGGCGATTAAAAGAGCAACTAACCGGGAAATGAACATTGGACAAATGAAGCCAAATAAAAATCAAACACGCAAAATGCAGAGTCCTTGCCGAACGACACTTATGTAACTAAGGACGCTGCCCAAGCCCAACAAAGGAGCAGCAGACCAGCAGGAGTACCAGAGAAGCGTTGACAAAAATCAAACAAAGAAAACGCTGTTCAATAAAAACAAAACCAGAAAGGGAAAAAACCAAAAACCAAAGGTATACTCGAGTAAAACGAACATTGGATACCCTGTTTTAAAGGCAAAATAGGATTGAGAAATGGTAGGTTTTGTAGAGTTTGATTTGCGTTGCTGGCAATCACAGTAGATCGACAGATAATGAATATGTTTCTAAGTTTAATAAATTTCAATGGTTTTGCGGCAACAAACACCAACCCTGTAGGCACCACATATGAAGATAATGAATGCTTGAATCCAACATACCCCAATGTGCCACAAATTCCCGTGGTACAAAAAAAGGCGAAGATAAGAAGAAGGCAAAGCGGTTGGGGCAACCTCCACAACGGGTACAACCCTAGGCAGGGCAAACAGAGTAATGCTCGAAAGATAAAAAACAAAGGCCAAATGGAGAGACTTTCCCCTGCTCCTGCTCCCCTCTCTTTCTCTCTCTGTCCATCGATGCTTTGGGCCAGAATGAAGTGGCAACAAAAAGAGAGTTGAAAAAGAGGAGCTTCCGAAGAAGGAATGTGCCAGCTAATGCTAAAGACATAGGAAAATGAAATTTAAGCCAAGTGGAATTGCACACAACAACACGGGGCACTGAAGAAGCAATAAATGATGAGGCAAAACAGAGAGGGGAAGGCAGGGAGGGAAGCTGCGGGCCAAGAAGGATACGAGTAATGTAAAGGGATATCAAGTGCGAAGCTCTTGACTCGATGGCCACTCAATGCCGGGACTCACTTCAGCGCAGGGCTCCGTTCCACTCAACTCATGGTAGAAGGAGAGCTTTTGAGAGCTGACTCACTCACAGCATCCTTGTTTGAGTGAAGAGAATGTGACAGAGAGAGAGAGAGAGAGAGTAAAAGCTGTGGGGCTTTTGTACAGAGAGAGAATGAGAGAGAGCAGCGAGAGAAAGAAAAAACCATAGAGAAGCATTAAGTATTTCTCTTTATTAAATTCTCTTAAGGATTATATTTATATGTTTAACAATTATAATGTAAGCAGGAATTGTTGCAAACATTATTGTTAGGTTTATTTACTTATTAAATATTTATTGCATGTCATAGACCCCACATGATATTATTTAAGGTCAAAATCATATAGTTAAATATTCATAATGGCAGTACAAATTATGTATAATTCAATTTGGACTCAATACACATTTATATGATTCGATAATATATCAAATAAATGGCATATTTTTCTGGCATAATAACCAATTTAGTTCTCCTGCTGCCACATTTCACCTTCCAGGCCTGGCTCCGATGGCATTTTGGATATTCGTCTGTCAACTAAATCAATTTCAAGTAACTCAATTAGGTTCACTGGCCATTGATTTAGTCAATTTTATATGGAATTTGTTCGTGTGCACAAACGAATGGCTAAAATTCCCATTTCAATTTCCATCGCCTGGAGAGAGAGTGTAATAAGTTTTCAATAAGCATCTGGGCCCTGGTTCTGGGTTTAATCTCTGGACCTGTGCCTGGGCCTGGCCGCACACGGACCGGGCTAATGCAATTATAGTCCTACCCTTTGATGCCCTGGGCTGATGCTGATGCTGTTGCTGCCACTGCTAAAGATGGGATGAAGATGGAGCATGGTTTATGTATCGCTGCCCAACTAATCCGTTTTAATTTTGCTCCACGTTCTTTGAACTTTGACACTAGACTACACACACACATCCATATCCTTGTCAGACAGCTGCAGCGGCGCCTAGGAGAAGGCTTTGTTTGCCATTCATTATGTGGCCCATTCCTTTGTTTCTGCTTGATCCTCCGGCAGTGAATAAATTACAGTTCTGCTCGACATGTAATTCGCCTTTTCTTTTGTCGCGCCGTGCAACGACCTCTGCCCCCTGAATGTTACTTGGTGGGTCGTGTGTCATTTGACTTCCAACTGTTGTCCGACTTAGCCTTTAATTGGGAAAATTCAGCTATCAAGATTCAATTACAATCAAAATAGGAATAAGAACTTAATGCCTGGGCTAATTGGAGTGCAAAGTTTTCCATCGCAAGTCCTGGGCCAAGTTATCGATTGGCCAGCGTGTTCATCTTCGCACTTAATGAAATCATTTAGCACAGAAAAAAAAAAACAACAAGAACAACATTCACTAGGCAAGGACACGCAATATCAAGTAAACGCCATGTGTTTGATGCAAATCCAAATTTTGCACTTGAACACTGTTTGTGCCGTTAAGCACAGATATATTGAATGTTTCGGGACACGGGAACCGGACAGACCGACAGGAAAACACTTGTGCGCTGTTTCGACTTCAATGAAAGAGTGATTTATTCTAGCAGCGTCGCCCTCTTCATGAGCGGCCGCTGCCAGCATGAGCTCCGTTAGTATAAGAGACAATAACATATTATGCTTAACCCTATAGGCAACGTAATTGCCTCAACATCGGCCGCGTTGACAGCCTATGCAAAGGCTTCAATCTATTGGGATGGGCGCCAACCGATGGATGGATCGCTTATATAGGCCGGCCTTAGTTCTCACTACGGCTACGCGAACCTTCCCGTCCGCTCCTGGTATTGCCTCCTCCACTACTCCTATCAGCCACATTTGTGGTGGCACGTTGTCCTCGTGGATTGCCACCACTTTGCCTGGCTCCAGATTGGCGACCTCTTTGCACCACTTCCCTCGCTGCTGAAGGCTGAGCAGATAGTCTCTGGACCAATCTCTCCAAAACCTGTGCTTGATGGCAGACACGAGCTGCCATCGTTGCAGATATGACAGGTTGTCTGGTCTGGGCAGCTCTGATTCGGGCGGCAGCGAAACTAGCGTTCTGCCGACGAGTAAGTGCGCGGGAGTCAGCACCTCCCCTTCGTTGGGACTGCCGCTGTCGACCACCAGTGGCCTGGAGTTCAGCACGGCCTCGACGTCCACGAGCACCGTGTGCAGCTCGTCCTCCTTGAGCACCGCGCTGCCCATGGCCCTGAGCAACAAATGCTTGGCGGACTTCACCGCCGACTCCCACAGGCCTCCAATGTGCGGGGCGCGGGGCGGGATAAACTCCACCGAAAAACGGTGAGCCGCAGCATACGCCTTGAGGGCCTCGTCCTTGGCATCCCAGCGCTCCATACGCTCCTTGAGCATGCGAGCTGCACCAACAAAATTGGTCGCGTTGTCGCAATATAGCCGGACAAGCGGGCCACGACGTCCAATAAACCTGGATAAACATAAAATAAAAGTATTAGCTGTCAAGTCTTTCACAATTTCTAGGTGTACAGCCTTAGATGCGAAGCAGACGAACACTGCTATGTACATTTTGAGAGGCTGCTTGCCTCGAATGCCAAGCGATACACGAACCGGTCCGAACAAATCAACTCCGCTAATCTCAAAGGGTTGATTCCCACGCAATCGATCAGCAGGAAGGTTCCCCATGATTTGTGAGAGAAGCTTTGGCTTGTAATGGAAACAGTGTACGCATTTCCGGACAATGGCACTGCACTCTCTCCGTGCATTTATTAGCCAAATGGATTGCCTTAGGAATCCCACTAGTGCACGGGGTCCAGCGTGACAATTGGCTCGATGTAGATAGCTAAGGTAGAGAGTAACAAATCTACAATTTTTTGGCATCAAAATTGGGAATTTAGCATTATGGGCTAGGGGTGCATTTAGTAGTCGACCGCCTACTCGCATCAACGAAAATGAGCATGAGCCCACTTTTTCTTCCGACATGAAGGGATTTAGCTTTTGCAGTGATGCCTGCAACTTGGATGACTTCTTTAATTTGTCAATTTCCTGCGAAAATGCGTCTCTTTGCACTACTTCAACTGCTGTTAAAAACGCTGCGCCGAGCTCGTCAGATGACGGGCAGGTACTACTCCAAGTGACTCCCTTTCTTCTATTGACGAACCGGCGGATATACGCAATTGTGCTAACCACTTTCATGTATGACGACGAATTCTGTATGATTGTGAGAATGGGATTTTTCTCAACATCGGCCGCGATAAGCGCCGTGGCTACCTTCTTTTTCTCCAATAACGCATTCGCTTCCGTCAACTGTAAATGAGGATTTTGAGGCCAATATCTGGATTCTTGTTGCAAGAACGACGGGCCATTGAACCACAACAGCGAATTTAAGTCGGCCACCGATGATCCTCGAGATACGAGATCTGCAGGATTTTCTTTGGTGGGCACATGTCTCCATAGGGCTGCTGAAGTAATGTCCTGTATCTCAGCAACTCGATTCGACACAAATGTTGTTAGTTGGGAGGGATGAGTTTGTAGCCAATGTAGAACTACTTCCGAATCTGACCACAACACGACCTTCTCTATGGGACAGTCTATTATGGACCGAACCTCCTCCCACAACTTTGCTAAAAGATGAGCAGCACATAGCTCTAATCTTGGAATTGTTTTGGTCTTTAAGGGTGCCACCCTAGATTTGGCCGTTAGTAGTTTAACGGACACTCCATTAGCATGGGAAACCCGAACATACACACAACAGCCATATGCTCGCGTGGACGCATCTGCAAACCCATGTATTTGACATCGAGTGTTTGCGCTGGCTCCTATAAATCGTGGAACGGTGACGTCATGCAATTTTTGCATATCTAAAGCCATCGATTCCCACTTTTTATGTACGTTCGAGGGAATGGGATCGTCCCAACCAAGGCTTAATAGCCAAATTTCCTGCAAGAATATCTTTGCATTTGTAATTACTGGACATAGCAGGCCTAAGGGATCAAAAAGACTGGCTATGACAGATAATATTGCTCTCTTGGTTGTGGTTTCGGACGAGACAATTGGCTTCAGACTATATTTGAAAATGTCTGTCTGAGGGTTCCATATCAGACCAAGAGTTTTACAATCTTGCTGATCTCCATTCGAAATGACCATATTTTCTTGCTGACTATCGACTAGTTGACAGTTAGCAGCCCATTTAGTCAGTACAAATCCTGATGGCTCTAGGATTTCAACCAATTGTTGACGCAATATACTTAGCTCGGATTTTGTGTCTGCTCCTGTAAGGAGATCATCCACATAAAAATCCGACGCAAGAGACTTCGCGCCAATTGGATGCGAATTTGCATGAGTGTCGCTCAGATACTTCAAACACCGTACAGCAAGAAATGGTGCGCTGGCAGTACCATACGTCACTGTATTGAGTCGGAACACTTGCAAAGGGTCCGAACTTGTCCGTCTCCAAATAATTAATTGGAATTGGCGCTGCGCCTCGTCAACTTGGACTTGACGGTACATCTTTGTTATGTCGGCTGTAAGAGCGTATTTGCGACAGCGAAATCTCAGCAACGTGGCATATAGGCACGGCTGGATGGTTGCTCCAACCATGAGCAAATCATTGAGCGCCACTTGGCTCGTAGTTTTGCACGACGCATCAAAGACCACTCTGAGCTTAGTGGTTGTACTTTGAGGTCGTTCCACGCACTGATACGGTATGAAACAATGCGGCTCTACCGGAATTGAGTTTTCTACTGCCGTCATATGGCCTAACGACACATATTCCTCCATGAATTCCATAAACATGGATTTCATGGCAGGTTTTTGGCATAATCGCCTTTCTAAAGACAAAAATCGTCTTCTGGCTGTCTCAAATGACGAACCGAGAGATGTCGGGCTTGACTTGAATGGCAAAGAAACTTGCAAGCGACCGGAGGGTAATCGTGTGATGGAGTCAACGAACGATTTTTCACACATCGTTTCTTCGGGGGTATACAGTCTCTCTATAGACGCATTTGGAACATTTTCCAACTCCCAGAAACGTTTGACGAGATTTTGTAGAGGGCAAAACTCCTGCAACGTGCTCACCATAGAGCATGCTTCGTTGCTTCGGGGTCCGTTGGATCTGCAACGACCAGACACCACCCACCCAAAGACCGTATTTTGCAACGTCAGCGTGTTTTGTTGTTTGAATTGGCCATCCTTCAATATCTCAAAGAATGTGTCAGCTCCTAGCAGCAGATCCACTCTTTGGGGTTTATGGAAACCTGGATCGGCCAGTGGGAAATCGTTAGGAACTGTCAGCAAGTCTGACGGAACCGCTTTTTCAGGATGGTACGACGTAATTGACTTTAATACAACGAAGTCAGTGGCTATTTCGAATTGTCGAACTCGAGAGCACACTGTTGTTTGCACCACTTGGTGTGCAGATACGCTCGCCTTTCCGATTCCCACTAAGCTTATATCTTTGCGAATTCGTTTAAGTTGTAAATTCCGAGCGAGCTCCTCGGTAATGAAATTTACTTGCGAGCCAGAATCCAGAAGTACCCTGGCTGGCTGTCGCTGACTTGAGCCACCTTTAATGTCCACAATTGCTGTGGCCAGAACAACCTGATCAGAGTAAGCTGCCATGGCATGATTTGACGACAACTGATTCGACCTTTCAGCTGCCACGGCTCCCTGAGACCCAAGCGCATCACGGGCGGTTGGCGTTGTCGCCGAGTCAACATTGTAGCGATGCAACAATGTGTGGTGGGGCTTTGAGCATACTCTGCAGTGTATCGACTTGCAGGCTGAGACACTATGCCCTCTTCGCAAGCAATTAATGCACAGGGGAAATCCCTTGGCAAATCTGAATCGAGTCATGACAGACGCTGCTGAGAAAGACGAACAATTCGAGATGCCATGATCAGCTGATTTGCAGAACGCACAATTTGTGTCCTGGCCTCTGCTTGCTTGGGTTACAGCCAACGCTGTTTTCCCAGAATGCCTATTTTTTGTCTCTTGCGAGCCCTTACGACCCCTTAACCGCCCGGACGTGGATTCTTCAGCCGACAAATGCTGATATCGCTTGTTTAATGCGGCTACAAATTCGGACCACGACGGAACCTTTTGGTAATCCAAATTTTCCTTCCATCTTGAATGGGTTTTTGTGTCAACTTTAGACAGAACGAGGTGTATAAGCAGGGCGTGAGCAATAACCTTGTCATCCCCAACTGACAGTAATGACTCGTATATGGCAGATGCCGTGTCAATAAGTGACCGTAATGCACTTGCCGACGGCGCCTGCATCGCCTGTAACTCAAACAGTTTAGCTACGCCATCAAGGAACATGAGACACTCGTTGTCATAAACCTGCTTTAGAGCCTCAAGAGCCTTGCAATAGTTTTGATCTGTCACCGGGAAAGCCTTAACAGTGCCTAATGCTTCGTTCTCTAAACAATTCAAGAGATGGTTGAACTTTTCGACGTTACTTAAAGACATGTCACTATCAATGATGCTTGAAAACAAACCAATGAAATTTTTGAATTCAGAATAATTCCCACCAAACTTGGGCAATTTCATCTTGGGCAGGTTCCTTGTATGTGACATGGTGGTATTTAGAACTGATTCGTTCAAACAAGTAGGCGGATTTGGTCTTTTAATGGCCATTAACAACGCTTTAGTTGACACGCACAATTCTTCGAGCTCGGAACGCGATGCTAAATCTGGATCGATATCATCGATTTGCAACTGCAAAGAGAATGCGCGATCTATGTAGCCATCTAATATATTTAAGCGACATTCCAGCTCGAATTGATTGGCCGAGATATTGTTGTTTTGTACTGCTTTCGCAGTTCTGTCAATATCCCGTTTGACTGCGTTTAACTTCCTCAGAAGCACACCTGAATCGTCTTCTTCGACGATAGAAGTATTGCTACCGGAACCACCACGACGTTTTCCAGTCATTGTGAAGCTGCTTTATAATTGGTTTTATTAAACAGTAGATTCCACTCAAGAATCACTCAACCTTTATTAGGTTCTGTTAAACGATTAGAACAGCTGATGCGATGGGACAAACTGGATTGAGTGAGATGAGCGAATGCAAAAAATCACTCAAGTCTATGTTCGCTACAAATATGAGAACGGACGCTGTGATAGGAACAGTTCTGGTTGAGTGAGACGAGCGAATGTGAAAAATCACTCAAATCTATGTTCGCTCCAAATATGAGAACGGACGCTATGATGGGAACAGTTTCTAGTTGAGTGAGAGGAGCTAATTCGAATGTGCACTCCAAAGATGAGGACAGATGATGTGAAAGGAACAGTTTCTAAGCTGAGTGAGAAAGGCTCCACGAACAAGATTTACCGATCTCAAATTGGAGACTTAGCTCTCTGGCTGCTATGCTGTGGTTTATTGCCGAGAGATAGAGAGAGCGAAACGAAATAGCCGCAACAAGCATAAACCTTACGGGCTCGGCTCTGCTGGCTATGCTCTGCTATGCGATGCAATACGTTGCTATGATCGGCTATACTGGCCGTTACGAGAGCGAGAGAACGAGAGAGCACAGAACTATGCATAAAACGAAAGTGCTAGCATAAACCGTTCGTGCAAAGCAGAAACGAAAATCTGTGACGACGACGGGCGAAGGGGGGGGGAATGATGCGCAGCGGTCCGAGCTTGCGCGCGAAACTATTACCGTTTCTTCTTTGCTTGTCGGCTCCTCTTTGAGGTGTCGTTGACCACAAGTACAGTGATCACTCCAATTAAACAATATATGTAAATTGAATATATGTGAAGGTATACATACATATATATAACGGGCCTTTCTCTTTGTTAATACTTTATTAACAGGCCGTTTTATTGTCGGTAATTCTATTGGGCACTTTAATTTACCTGTGGCATTTGTTGAGGATAATTTGAACAACGATGCATGTCCATACCAACTAGGAATACCAAAAATCAGCACCAAGAGTTTGCGACGATGCGACGGTCCAGCGGTCCAATGACGAGCAGGAACAGCAACAACAACGAGCGAGGGATGATATCCAATGGAGATATCCAACAAAGCGCCAAGTTTTATCTAGTCCAACTTCTATCCAGTACGAGATCCAGTGTCCACCCGGGGGCGCCAAAATGTTTGATGCAAATCCAAATTTTGCACTTGAACACTGTTTGTGCCGTTAAGCACAGATATATTGAATGTTTCGGGACACGGGAACCGGACAGACCGACAGGAAAACACTTGTGCGCTGTTTCGACTTCAATGAAAGAGTGATTTATTCTAGCAGCGTCGCCCTCTTCATGAGCGGCCGCTGCCAGCATGAGCTCCGTTAGTATAAGAGACAATAACATATTATGCTTAACCCTATAGGCAACGTAATTGCCTCAACACCATGTGCCAAAATTCATTGACTTGGAGCTACAGCCACATCCTACAGAGCAGGCCAAGCCAGAGGAGACCGAAATGAAAATGTTTAGTCAGCTGTAGCCTGACCTCTGTCCTCCGCCCACACTCTACTGCCACCCACAATCTCGCCTTCCGCTCTATTGGCCAACAGAGCAACAATCCACTCGAGGCAGCTATTTTTAAAGCCCGGCCCTTACGCTCAGTCGCTTGGCTCATGGAAATTCCATTTTGCTGCTCAGGTTCCGGGCTGGCTAACTGCGGTAATTACTCACACTTGACCCCGAAGGGTTAAACCACCCCATCTCCGTCCCTGCTGTGATCCTATGCCTCTGCCTCTGCCTCTGCGACTAGTTCCAGATAAATTGAAATTTTCGGAGCAAAGCCAATTGAGGAAGTGCACCGCAGCACAGTTTTTCCCAGCTACAGTTGCACATTGATGAAGTGTTCATTTGGTGGGGAACTTTTGCAATTTGCTAGGGAAAATTTTGGGCCTGATTTATGTACAAGGTTCCAGTTGCCAGTTGCCAGTTCCCAGTTCCCAGGCCTCAGCTCGAGCTTAGTTGTAGGTCCAGGTTGATTAGATTAAGAATTAGGGATCTACTACCATCCGGGATTGATTAAGTGTTGCCTACTTATGGGCGGGCGCTGACCCACTAACGATAATGTTCTTTTGGGGGGGTGGGGGGACACACCCGAACATATACTCGAACATGGAATGTACTCGTAAAAGTGGATCAGGGCAGGGCAGGGCAGGGCTGGGCTGCCGGCTGCCGGCTCCAGGTTATTAAGTAAATGTGGATGTGGCACAACTTTGGCTGCACATAAATTCACATGTTATAGTTCACACAGACACACACACACACATCCATACAACTCTATACATGTATGTACAAATAAACAATACTTTATTTACAATGTAATGGCATATAAAATGGCTGCCGTTGCCATTTCTTCCTCTTCCCCTTTCCTTCTTTCTCTCCATGTGTCCATGTGGGTACTTTTTCGGTTTATTTGCCAGCGGTCAGTTGCTTAATTTCTACGCTTTTATTTGCCACAATTTCAGTGCTGCACTGCTGTATGTATGTATGTGTGTGTGGTGGGTGTGGCATGTCCCTCCTTCTTTTTGTACATCTCTCTCTCTCCCTCACTCTTTCACTCTTCATTCTGCTGTGTCTTGCCTTTCTTATTTATTTTCGTAATAACAATAAATTACATTTTTCTTTGGTTTTTCCCTCGGACTCTGACTCCGACTCTGTGACTCGTGCGAAAGTATGGGTATGAGTATGTGTGTGTGTGTGTGTGTGTGTGTGTGCTCATTTGCTAAGTTGTTTTATGTGGCTGTCGCTTGTTTGTGGCTTTTTGACATTATTTGGATTAAGAAAATAAATCCTGTCCCTGGCTGGACAATTTTAATATTTTTCCTGGCCCCGCCTTCGGGGCTATCCTCGATTCTATTTTTATCTTTTACCATTTGCGCTCTGGACAAACCAAAGTTTTAATCTATGAAATCCAATATTTGGCTTACATGGAAATTAACTTTCTTAAGCAAAAGTTGTCATTGCACTGGGCAATCTTTCTATAAAAGAAAATAAGATACTTTTGTGGTAGATAATTCTTGTTTCACCTTTTCACCTCCCTTTACATATTTCATACATAGCAATTTCATAGAACAAAAACTACAATACAATGCACAACTTTTCTGATGGAAACCATCAAATAAATAAACTAGAAAAAACTTCACCTCACAAAAATACAAAAAAAAAGTGTGAAAAAACTTTGTAAAAATATCATTGTTCCAACAAAGGGAATTCATACAGTTTTCAATGGAAAATCATTAAAAAAGGAATGGCTTTAAGCCAATATTAATATAATATTCCGTATAAAACTCATTTCACTTTGCGTGCCCATGGAAATATTGTTGAAATATTCACAGGGAAAATGTGTATAAAATTTTTCTGATTTTTGTTGGTTTCCATTTTAAAGCAGAGCCAAGTCGAGCACCTAAAAACGTTAAAATGTTTGACGTGAGCTTCGCTTTTTGTCTCTTTCTGTGTGTGTGTGTTTGTGTGTATCTGCTTGTATTGCCTGCCTCGCACACTCACACACACATGCACATAAAGAAGTGAAAGAGACAGCGACAGTGAGACCATAAACAAAGCTGAGAGGGGAGAAAGAGAGAATAAATCTGTTGGTTCGGGGCTGCTTTTTACGCGCGACACTTTTGTCGCATTGAGGACGTCTCCGAGTGAAACACTCACACATATGCCGAAGCAGACATGCACATATACACACACACACACACAGAAATACAATCGTTAAATGGCATGCATTAGGCTTAGTTGGAAAATGTGAAATGTTACTGGGCCCAGGCCCAGCCGCCGTAGACTTCGACTTTGGCAGCGTCCTCGTCATTTTCCATTGTCTCTGCCCCCTCCAGGTGTCTCTCTTTCGCTGTCCATCAGAGTAATGCTGTCTGTCTGTCTCTCCCTCTCTCTCTCTCTCTGTGTCCCTAAACTGTTGCAGTGGCAGCAGCAGCAGCAGTCAGGCCTCCAGCTAAATGGCAAAGTTTAGCCTAATGGCGCCAGGCTTTAATGCAGTTTTGAATGCGAATGCGAAAGTGAATGCCAGCAGCAGACGCTGACGCTGACGCCAGAGACTCGTCATAATTTTGTTAATTTTCCAACAGCTTGGCTGGCATTTCGCACTAAAGTTTTAATTAAGCCAGAGCCCATTGCCAGCCGCAGCACGTGCTCTCCACATTTTGCTCTCTCTCTTTCATCCGCATTTCCATTTCCATTTCTTTTCATTTTCCATTTCCCATTTGGCTGTGGCAGACACGCACTCACCGCTCTCTGGTCTCGCCTCGCAGCCCTCCGTGCGGCCATTCATTCATTTATTCACTCACTCACTCACTCATACAAAAATGCTAAACAATTCAAAAAATGTGTGTAACTATTCGGGGCCAGGCCCCTTCCACGGATGTCTCGCTCTTTTGCCGCCTCTTTCTTGCCATTTGCCATTTGCTGGCGAAATGTGTTGCGCTTTTGTTCTGGCCTGGCTGAATGTGTTTTCGCTTTTTGTTTTTGTTTTTTTTTCAGGCTCATAATTCAGAGAGAGCTTTAAAATGCCTGCGGCCTGTGGCTGTGTCTTCCATCCGGTGTGCATCCCTTATGCTTATTAGCCCCCGTTCTAATTGAAACGTGTAAACGTGGTGGTGGTGGAGGCGAGTTTATCAAAAGAAGCCAGACCCCACTTCATTAAGGGTAAGTCCATCATATTGCTGCGGGTCTAGCAGTCCCTCAAGCTCGAATTCGGTAACCAGTTGTCTGATGGATCCCTGAATGGCTTCGTTCTGGTAGAGCCTCCGCTTCATGTTCATTCCTCGAGGCTGATCCGAGAGCAGAGCCGCGAAGTCTGCATCCGTATCGTCCGTGTTGAGCAGCACAGGTTGCAGCAGCAGCCCGCAGTGGACAGCTGTTGGGATAAAAATAACCTTAATCATTTGTCTCATTAGACATTTGTCTCCATCCGCACCATAGAAACGCTTCTGCTCCGATTCCAAATGGAATTGCTTCCGACTGGGCAGCCTCTGACCCTTGAACTTGAGCCTCTGCAGCTCCCGGACAAACACCTCGTGATAGACACATCTCATCGCCAGCTGTCGCTCGCCTCGTACCCACTCCACCGCAGAGGTATTCAGCAGATGATGTATGTCCAGCGTGGGTGAGCCCCAGAAGGCATATTGAAAGTCAATCAGAAGCACATCGATTGGCCCCTCGGCCCCGTACTTGAACATCATGTTGTTTGTCCAAACATCACCGTGAGTCAGCACATTGATGTGCTCCGCCACGGGCTGAAAGCATAGCAATCCCAGTCTCATATAATGGGGAGACAGCTCCTCCAGCAATTCAGAATGCTTTTCGTAGCCCGGCAGGGCCTTAAGGTAGCTGGCACATGACATCAGACATCCCACGAAGTACGAACGAAAGCTCTCCGTATAGCGATTGAAGAAGCCGCGATCGTACTTCTTTAGGGAGTAGCCCTGTCCCTGGGACCTCTCCTCCAGCACTGCCGAGGCTGCCTGCAGCATGGCCAACTTTCTCAGCACCAATCTCAAATGCTGCTCATCCAATCTCTCCAATCGCGGCGCCATCACATAACCCTGCTTGCTCAGGTCCTCCATGATGAGAGCTCCTCGCTGGCGATCAATGTGCAACACTTTGGGGCAGAGTCTCTCACCAGCCAGCTGCTGCAGTTTCGGCATCACCTCCTCATAGATCTCCAGCTCGCGATTGTAGATGTCGTAGGGCGCCTTCTTTTCGCGCGTCTCTGCATCCTCATCATCCAGCGTGGTCTTGGCTATCAGATTTTCCTCTACCTCTTGGCCCAAGCCTATGCGGTACACGAGGCGTATGCGTGTTAGGACGGCTCCATAGTTCTCCCCTTTACCCAGAGCTGACTGGAGCTGTAGGAAAACTACGACAATACGTGGCTCCTGGTAGTGCCGTTGCAGTGCATCTTCCAGATACTTAGCGGTGAGCCAGGCGGGTGCTGCAGCTGCCATAACGGAACGAATCACACTAATCGCTCGAGCTGAAAAAATATACAGATAGCCGGAAGAATATTAGATAAGAGACTCAGACAAGGGCATATATACCCTTCATGTTCTCCAGATAACTAACTGATGTCTGCTTTGTAATCTTTATTAACTTATGAAATAAAAAAAGGGGCTCTCAACAGACAACGAAACTGTGGGATAGAGTCTTATATAGACATGAGATTCTTCTTCGCTATTTTGTTCTTCAGTTGCGCATCTGTCATGGCATTCATCTTTATCTCCTTTTCGACAGCCTTGGCAGAATCCTTCTTGCGGTTAATGGCTGCACATTGATAGACAAAATTGCCCAGGCTCGACCATGCACTATCGAGGGGTGCAGCAACGGCGACAGCTCCTTTGTCATCAAATTCCGACCGCAACGAAGATGGTCGATTGCAGCTGCCCATCTTCTTGGGAGCCTGCAGCTGCCACATGTGGCGAGTGCCCCGCAGACAACTGGCGCTGCATAGCAAATCTGGGAGTACAATGGAGTTCGGTGGAGTTCAATGGAGTGATTTGATTGGCTTTCATTGATTCCGTCTACTCACCCATAGCAAATAAGTTGAATATTATACAAAATATAGGAAACTTGCAGTTCATATTGGCGGCTTTTGCTCGTTTACAATCTCCCTTATCCAAAAATAGCTCTGTTTTGTGGATCTTCTGTACTTGGTCAGTTTTGTCAAGGACTACTTTCTCCATTGTGAAAGTTTGTTTTGGGAAAACTTTCGACACTTGTTCCTGCTGATGTTTTTATCTGTCTGTCGCCTGCAACTGAAATCCATTCAAATTGACGCATTGACAATTGTTTTACCAATTTCATTTCGCTTGTTTTTCGACAGTTGGCCAAAGTTTTTCCTTCCTCGTGGCTCTCTCCACCTTGGTTACTTAACCATTTTGACAACTGCTGCTGCAGCTTCTGGCTGCTGGGTGCTGGGTGCTGGGGGCTGTCTGCTGCATTTGTTGCAGCTTAAAGTTCGTTGGGTTTTCTATTCTTTTGCTTTCCTTCACTTGGGTTTTGCTCCCTTCTTTGCATAGCCAGAGCTACGTAGTTTATCAAAACATTTCAAGTTGAAGTGCGGCTGCAAAAACAAAAGCACCCAAGACATCATCGATTTTCTCAAGTGGAATGCGCCCCAAGGATGGTGGCGGCTTCCCCCAGGATGGAGATTGTGGGGTTGCAGAGGAATCGCACTCCTACAAGGAAAACAACTCAATCTCAATGCATGGCACTTAGGCAGCTGGAGCAACAACAGCAGCAACAGTGGCAGTGGCATCAGCAACATCGGTGGCAGCCACTTGGTTGCAAGGTGCGGAAACTTCCACGACAGCAGAATGCAATTTCTCTCTCGAAGACGGGGAGGAGGTGGCTCTGCTCTGCACTATGCGAGTATTTGTGTAATCAGTCACAGCCATCTGGCTGTGCGGAAGGGGCCTGCCACTGCACTTAAGGACTATTCATTCATTCACTCATCTATCCATAACCTGGATGCCGGGATCCCAACTTGCAAATCGCTGCGCGATGCTAATTCATTGAAAAAGAAACCGATGCGCGAAACTTTGCTCATTATAATTACGAGGAGGCATTGCAACTGCAACTGGCAGCTGACTTAGCTCCCATACTCGAACACGAAAGATATAAATACTTATGTAAAGATAGATATTCTCCAGCAAGGAGGGTCGATTGAGGAGTTTGGAGTTCGTTTTTCCACACGGCTCTTCATTCTTTGTCTACTTATCGTAGGAATCCTACAGCTTCAATTCTGTCCAATGTTATTCATGGCTTCAGGGTACCCACCAAGTCAACCCTCGCGCACAAGTTATGCCCCAGAGATATGGGCCCGTTTCCCGAGAACCTTATCCCAACAACCAGGAGCGCGGCACACGGAAGCGACAACCAGCAGGGCGGAGCAGGGGCAACGTGTGGCAGGCAAGCGCTTGGCACGTGCATTTCATTTGATAAATGTTGTCGTTGTCGACGGCGCCTTTGCCTGATTATGCAGCGGAGTCAGCGATGGTGGTGCCCCCCGCCTCCGCCTCCCCGTGGGCGACCTCTTTCCGTTATGCCGTTGTAGATGCCAAAAACTTGCCTCGACTTCCGTTATTCCCGCCTAGGTATGCGAGTATCTTTTTATTGCACACGCGCGTGAAAATAAACCGCAAAAAGGTGCAAATTCGTGGCGAAGCTGGGGAGCTGCTCTCGAGCGGGTTTTGTATGCAGCATCAGGTTTCGCTGGTCTCGCTGTGTGTAAAATTTACACTGACATGAGCTAACTAGTCGTGTGTGCGTGTACATACGGGTATCTATGTGTGTCTTGGGCCGTCTCAGTATCCGTGTATCTGCGGATGCGGCACGTTGCCGTTGTAACTTGCAACTTAAATGCGCACGTGATGCGCTGCCTGCGTTTGCTTTATTGCGTGAGCTGCTCAAAATTAACAAAGTTTTTTTCTAGACTCCCTTCCTGGGGGCTCTTCCTGGGGCGACAGACAATATGAATGAAGATGTGCGAGGACGGGCCACATGGCCCGTGCCAGTGCGAGACAAGTGCGAATGAGCACGACCCAACATAACATCACGCATACGACACGTTGTCTCCGGCCAATTTTTGATAGCTACTGCAATCAGCTAAGTGAGCGTGGAGCCGCCCCACCACCCCCACCCAGTAATCAGCCAACAGTCAACAGGATACCCAATAGCAACAACAATAGCAGGAGAATCGAGTATCGGGGCAACGCGGAGGAAAATGATTAAACGGAAGCATGCTAAAAGCAGTTTACCAACTTTCGAATGCAATTTGCACACTCTGCAGCAAAATTCAAAATTTGTTTCCTTTTTTTCTTCTATTTATATTTTTATTTCCACTGCCATTTCTTGTTATCTACTGAAAATGTTAGGCCAGGATTTTCCTTTTTTGCGTTATGGCCGGGAAAACAGCTCCACTTGGAGCTTGGAGCATAGTGTAATCAAAGGAGGGGAAAAAGCTGCGCTCGCGAACAGAAATTGAAAGTCAACACGCACACACAAGGAGGCGCATGGGATATCGAAATCAAATCACAGCATCGTCAAATGCATTTAGAGCTATTTGCATTGCTCGGCATTCCTTCGACTTGCTTGATTCTGATTCCTGCTCCTTGATTCCTTGATTCTGATTCCGATTCACGATTCAGATTCAGCGGCAGATTCAGATGCAAATGGAGATGGAGATGGCTGGCATCATTCCGTGTGCGCCTCGGCATGTGTCTCTGGGTATTTTTATTTTCAGAGTTTCTTTTTTTTCCTGCTGCACGCTGCCATGGAAAATTGATTTTCATTGCCTCCGGGACTTGCATTTGACTACTTGACAGACATTCAACTTGAAGTTAATAGTTTGTTAGTTTCGGCTCAAAAAATGTCAAGGAAAAGGTGAAAAAAGAAGCTTTGAAAACATTCGTAATTACAGAGAATAAAAGCAGTTGCCCCAAAATAATTTGCATGTTTACGATTTTTACTCCCCTTAGGTAATTCCCTTGTTCATGGCCATTTACACATTATTTTGTAAATTTATCCGGGCGCTACAAATTCCATTTTGCGTGACATTAAAAATATTAATAATAATGCCCACATACACACACACACACACACGCACAGGTCTGGTCTTTTGTTAATCAAGCAACTGGCATTAATTTTTAAGCTTAACACATTTAATAATATCAGCCAAACAAATGGCGGTGCCAGAGGCGAGAGGCTGTGGCCTGTTTTAATAATGGATATCATGAAAAAATATCATCATGTGTTTGCCGTTGATTATGCAAATGTGCGTTTACTCGATAAATAGAGTGCACACACACACTGAAAAAACAATTGTAATGCGCTGCAGAATTTCATTGTTGTCTTATTGTGTTAATTATTGACAATCATTACGCAGTAATGTACAACAAATGTAAAAATAATTGCTTGGCCAAATGTGTCTGCCACATGTGTGGCATATGCTCTCCGTTTTCGCATTCCACTCGATTTGTTGTTGGCATAACTAAATTTTTAAATAGGAAAATCCAGGGGGAAAATTGAGCTGAAACCGAGCTTCACCGGAGCTTGTGCCTTAGAGCAACACTGAGAAACTCTTTCTACTTTCTACTGTTTTTAATTGAACATTTTTAATTTATGCACAATAAAAACTGATTTACCGCTTGCCATCCGTTCGGCTAGAAAAAGTTCAAGCTTAACTTTTTATAACTGCCCCCAAAACTGGGAAAAAAGAGGCGCAGAGATGGGGGCGCAAAAAAAGATGAGCCATAAAAGTGGCCGAGGTGTATGTGTGAGGGTTTGAAAGCTAAACTAAAAGTTCTGGCAGGAGTACGAGGGAGCAACTTTTGCTTTTTAGTGCCGGCAGTTTGGTCTATTTTACAGCATTTAAGTGGCCATGAATTTCCACGCCAGCGAGCACTAAGGAGGTCTGGGCTGGCCTGGCCAGCGGCCACTGTCTGCCAGAAACACGTGCAACACAGCACAGCACAGTGTGGCTCCACCATCCAATTCCAATACACCGTCCAGAGCTGGTCCATCATCCACCTGCTGTTCCGTCCAGGTGGCTTCAGGCCTTTGTTTTAGTTGCGGTCAGTTTTCGGTCTCAATTGGTTTTGGTTCTGGCCAGAACCGAGCAGAAACGGGACACGTGTGGCCCAGAAACTGTTTGAGTTAGTTAGCGTGGAAACGTGCCGGGCAATAAATTGATCAAAGCTGAAATTTTTCAACTAAAGCCATAAATTTGATGTTTTGATTTTGGGTGGGAGGAAATAAATTCTGTTACGTGCAGAGAGGCAGTTTCTTGGCCATATTTCAGCAACAAATTGATTGATTTTCTTTGGCATCCATAAAAATAATCATACAACAGAGATCTCAAGAGTGAGAACAGCAATATATAATATAATTTAAAGCTCATCGAATGAATTGTATCTTAACGATTAAAGAATATATTCCATAGTAGGACATCCAATAAAATCATAAAAAAAACTTCAAGGCAACCTTTTAAGAAACGAAAAATAAAACCAATTTTCGATAACGGAAAACAATAATCCACCGTGTCTAGAAAATCGTGTAATTCGCTCTGCATGAGTGCGTTAGCAATGTACATATGTCATTGCTGAATCATTGGATCATCGTGTGCAATAGAGTTCAGAACTTATCGCTAGACAGCTCCACCGACATGAACACATTTGTGGCTATATTTTTCTGCCTTGTGGCCGGATTGTCCAGTTGCCTGGGCGCGGAGGACACCTACGTTTATGTGTGCCATCCGCCCAATCCCAAGTGTCCGCTCTACAGCATACTCAACGATAATTCAACACTAAAGCAACCTTAAGCTCGGTTAAAAGTGTGTTTAAATAAATAAAGGCATATATTTCCAGATAAATCTTTAGTAACTTTTTGAGATACAACGTTTTCATTGCAGACATATAGTATATCGGGCTCTAAGACATATATTTGATCCAGCTGGAACCGATATGTTCTCTCCTTTACATCATCTGGTTAAAATCGCAGTACTCTATGCGAGGGTACAAGAATGTGGCACAACAATGCATCACTCTGGCAGCGGGGCTGGGGGTGTGGCAGACAGAGGCGGGCTGTGGCATTTTGCATGGCATTGTTGGGGCTGACAACTGCAATGAAATGACGAAGATGTATAGCAGAAGACAAAGAAAGAACTAAGCAGAGTGTGAGGGAAAGACAAAAAAGGATATGGGGATGCAGCTGGAAGGGTGGAAGGGTGGAAGGGTTGTCATTGTCATTGTTGCTGTTGCTGTTGGCACGTTGCAGTGACAACAAGCCGGGAAGAATCCTGAGCGACATCCAGCACCAGGCAGGCACTCACCCTGCTCCAGATCCCGGTCCCGGTCCCGGTCCTGCCATCCTGGCCATCCTGGCAGCCAGCGTGTTCCGGATTCTCACATTTGCCACAACTAGAGTGCACACCGGCTGACATTGATGTGACGTGCAACACATTAGTGTAATGAAATTTTTTCCTGCTTCCTAGCTGTCCTCCGCACAGGTGTGCAGCTTCTCAAATCCTCTCCACCTTAAATATTAACACTTAAATGATCTCTGTGGCCCAGCAGCAGCCACCATTCCATTATCCCTTCTAATAGGACCTAGTGGTGGGGGGAGTGGTGCTGGTCCAATTCCTCTATCGCCTAATCCCATCCCCCAACCAGCACACAACTCAACTGTTTTAATTATACGAGTATTTGGCTCGGTTTTTAGGGCGCATGGCTCATTAAAATGTGTTGCCTACTTTTTGGCGGCCCACGAAAGACATTCAAGTTTAATTGTAGCCATAAATATGCTGAATGCCCTTCCAGAGGGTGTTGGTAATGTTAAAAAAAACTCTAAGTTGGTGGCAAGATGAGAGAAATGAAATAGGGATTAGTTTTACTCATATAAGAATGATATTACCTGACTTTTTCTCTAAATTGATGTCAATTATTAGCTAAAGAAACATATCCTAATAAGTTTCCTTCTGGGCATAAATCTGCTACATAAAATTAGTATATTTGGTAAATCTTTTAACAAGATTAGGTTTTAGTTTCCAGTTTTCTTATTACAAAACAGGAACAACCTTAATAGATAAAAGCGTACCTTTTTACTCGTTCTTGGCGGATCATTTAATAATATATTTATTTAATGAAAAATGCAGTCATTCCCTAAGTGTAATCACATCTACCATGCATCCCTTTCCCTGTTCCCCTCTACAGGGTATTCAAAGCGCGTTTTTCCTTTCGGTTGTCTTCGATTTCACTTCGGCTTGAGTTTGTCCACGTGCCGACAGCTTTTAGGCTTACTTACTCGTACCTTGGCCTCCTTTCGGCCTCCATCCGCAGAATTAATTTCGTTTTGTTGTATATTTTTTTAATGTCTGTGTAATTAAAATGCGGACAGCGCAAAATTGGTAGCTAAGATGTTTGCGAGTTGGGCAGGGGGCAGGAGGCAGGGGGCAAGGCAAAGGTAAAGGTAAACCGAAAAGTGGGAGTGCAAAACGAAGCGAAGCCAGTAATGTCTACCAAATATCAAAGACAATTTTCAGCTTCAGATGGCTTAAAAGGACAAGAGCTCTGATTGACTAAATGTTGCAGTGGCGGAATGCCTGAATGACAAACTGAATGACAGACTACCTGGCTGACTGATGAACTGCAGCTGGGCGGAGAGCTCTTGTCTCGGATTCAAGATTCGTTTTTCGTTTCGTTTCTTTTCATTTTTTGTTCGGCTAAGGCTCAAACTTCAAAACGAGCTGAAATGCTCCCCAAGTGCGGCAAGGCCCACGACTGGGTCTGGGTGCCCCTGCTCCTTCCGGCAGCCATTGTCAATGGCTGGAGACGGAGTCTGTCTCCAGAGCTCGGCTCGAAGCAATTTGGGAAAGTGGAGCATAGCAGCCCTACCTGATGATTCAGCCTCAGCCTCAGCCTCCTCCACTCGTGGCCATAAATCAACTCAAGTGCCTACGCCCCAGCTGATTTATTTTGCCCTGGCAACTCGTCAGCCTAGGGGTGGGGGTGGGGGTGGCACTGGTGGTGGTGGTGGGTGTGGGTGTGGCTGGGATCCGAGCCAGCCGAGGGGCCAAGACATTTGCCTAAAATATTTAACCGGCACTTGTGCACAACAATTCCAGCTTCCTCCTTCCTGTGTGTTTTGTCTCTTTCTCTGACTGCGTCCCTGTCTCTATCTCTATCTCTGTCTCTGTCTCCGTCCCTTTCCTTATTCTTTTTCCGTTCTTTTTATTAAATTCTCAAGTGGCATTCGAAGTCGAATTTTCTGTTGCCTTTTTCCCAGTTTTCCTTTTGCTATTTTCAAGCCAACCCACAAAAAAAATGTCTTCTTTGTCAATTTCCGTATAATGCACAATAATAATACAACAAAAACAGGAGCCGCAGCAACCGTGGATGGTGGGATGGGGGGACTAGAGTTGGGGCAAGAAGAACAACAACAATTTGCGGCAAGTGATTACCTTAGACATTTTGCGGCTCGCAAATTGCGCTGTTCCCTCTGCCGCATCGCCCAGGGGGATGCGACCCCCATCCACACAGTCACTGCCACTGCCACTGCCACCCCTCTACACTGATTGTTGTTACTGCCGCATTTAGGGGCAAGCCAATGCTCAGGCCAGTGCCCCGTAAGCCCAGGACGTGCCCAGAGAGATCAGCATCAACACGAACAGAAAATTTAATTTTTAATTTCGTTGCGCATAATAAAAATGGTTGGTTCCCTGTTTTTGGTCTGTCAGAAGAGAGGAGATGTAAATACCTGGAGATGGATACGTAGGCAACACAAGAATCGAAAAACAAGTGCCGACAAATTTCAAAATGCTATGAAACAACCACCTAGAGATTCTGTCAGCCTGTCAGGGCAGACAACCCTTAGATAAATACCCTTACAAAATGTTACAAATTATACCAAAGTACCAGCATGGAACGTTTTAAAATGAAATCCAATACATTAGCCAGAAGAAGGGCTGTCAGAGGGAGGGAGAACTCAATGTTGCATTGTTATTGTTGGACATCCTGTGGCTGGGACTTGGCTCATCCATCTGCAGCATATCCTGTCGGGGGCACTGTTAATTACAAGCATTCAATATCAGTCCAACAAGAGATGCAAGTTGCACAAAAACGATGTAAAAAGCAAAACAATTTCTGAAACTATTCAGCAACAGAACTGAAACAGAAGAGTACTCGTAATGCAATATTGTAGCTGGCACCTGGTCAAAGTTTTCTCTTTGCAATTAGAATCACAATTACAGGAATGTTGAGAGCATGTGTGAGGGAAAGAGAAAAGGAGAAGGAAAGACAGAGAGAGAGAGAGAGAGTGAGCTGGATGTTTAAACAATAACATGGCAGGCAAACTAATTATAAAAAGTTTTTTTGCTCTCAGTTCCGGCATTTTCGGTTTCGGCGCTTTGGTATTTTTGGGCCAAATAAATACACACAGCGAAACGGAAACCGCAGGGAGTGAACCGTTACGCTCCCACACAGACACAATCAAAACACACACACACACACAGGAACAGAGAACAGTGAGATAGAGAGGGGCAGAGGGGCAGAGGGTGAAGCCATTTCGTGGTCTCGTGCCATGCGTTCTGCTAATGAGATTTTGATAGAAGTTTGTGATGCGCGAAGTTTGAGAGGCAACTGCCTCAAAAACTGTTGACATTTGCCTAATTAAAAGTCAATTCTTTTGTCTGCTGCCAAAATAAAGACCAAAACCCAAAGCCAAAACCCAAAAAAACTCCCACTGGCAATGGAAAGTTTTGCTGGTACGAATATATCAGGGCGTCGAATTTAATTTTGAATTTCTGATGGGCTGCACAAGAGGAGATATAAAAGGGAGCGTGGCATGCCCCGCACTGGGAATGGAACGGAATGGAATGGAATGCTGGAGACAGAGCAAAGAGCATAATTTATAAGCAGCAGTCATAGCGACTCAATTTTGTTGTCATGTTGCATGCAAATGAGTTGAACGTAAGCCAAGGGACTGTCTGCCACGGCTGCTGTTGTAGATGGAATTTTTACCAGATACCAGAGTGCAGCAGCAGCCAACACGAACAGCAAACAACGAGTGCAACTTTAAGTAAATTTTTAGCTAAATAAATAACTTGGCTTCACTGCCAAAGTTGCTTCTTTATCTTCTGTATTTGCTTATCCCTGTGCCATGAGGTGTTGCAAGAAACAAGTTGATGGCCATACACTGACAGAAGAATTCTTCGATGCTTTGAGGTGTCAAAGAAAATGTGAGAGAGAGGCAGCTTTCTTCATTCGGAATCACTTTCAAAAGTGAAAGCTTCAATGTTTAAAGCTGTACTCTTCAATAGGGTATCTTGTAGTTCGTAGTTTAGTTTGATATCTTGGGGTGCTGTTGCAGTTTTCCTTTTAGGTTTTTTTTTGCAACCACTTGGCGAAATAACATAAATTTCCGCTTCCTTCCCCCAAACACTTTACTTATTATGTGTTTTTCTTTGCGCTTAACTTGAATGGAAGGGAAAAGTGGAAGTGGAAGTGGAAGCAGGAGATGAAAATGGAGGCGAAGAAGAATGTACAGTGAAGCAGTGAAAAACCTGGCAACTGACATAGTTTTCCCCCAATCTCAGTCGCAGCCTCAACCTCAGTCTCTGTCTCAGTCTCAACCTCTTTCACTCTCTCTCCCCCTCTCTCTCCTCTCTGTCTTTCTCTGTGTGTCGAGTCCTGCCTCAAAGTCTTTGCTTTTGCCGTTGCCGTTGCCGTTGCCGTTGCCTTGGGCCGTGGCAGCATTGAAATAAATCTGAGCAAGTTCCTTAGTGAAGAAAAGTTTTCTTTTGGCCTGCTGCAATACTGGAATAGTGGCGCAGGGGCTGGCTGCAACCGTTTGGGGGCAACCGTTCTGATGATGGCATGAGGAATGGGTCGTCGTCGTCGTCTGCTTCTGTGTCTCGCCGGAGGCCAGCCAAAAGTGTTATTTACCTTTTCTCTTTGTTGCCAGATGCCTGGGGAAACTATGCAAAGTTCACTTGCAGCTCCTGCCCCCTCCACATTCTTTTCATCCCCATTGCCGCCAGCACTTTGCTTAATGTTTGTCCTGCATAATTAAACAATTGTCAGGCAAATTGTTGCAGTCTCACACACATACACGGGAATGTCGTTGCAATGGCAAACAAAAGGTTCATTTGGCAAAATGACAAAAGGTGATATAAATGGAATGGGACCAGAGACAGACTCGACCCCAAATTACATTAAAGAAAAGCCCCACCTAACCACACCCCCCCACAGCTGCCAAATCACATTCGTGTCCTCGCATTCAAGTCGTGGCCTAGCCAAAGATACAGTTGGCAAACATTTTAAAAGCAACTAAAAATAGCTAATGCCAGAATGAGTCTAATTAAGTTGAGCCAAACAATTTGCCAGCGACAGCCAGAGCCAGAGCCAGAGTCGGTGGCACGAAACTCCTTCTTCTAGTTGCAAATTTGATTAGCTGCTAATTAATTTCATTATTTGACGGGGCAGGGCGGGGCAGGCATCGGGAATCGGTAACTGAGGATGGGCCAGAGCTGGGTGAGAGGCATCGCAATTAGTTTGGCAAACTTTTCGACAGCTGCGAACGGAAATTGTCAGAAATTGTGTGAGGCATCTCGAGTATCCTGGCAGCCTGGCGGCATCCCAGGATCCCATGGAATGTAAGCGATATCGATGTCGATTAAATGTTGAAATTAGTTGCATAAATAATTCATTTGCTCGATAATTGCCAAATGAGTTTCGCTCTTTGGTAATTTGCATTTATTTCGTGTTTGTTTTGCAAAATCAACCAAAAATCACTCGAGTGAATCGGAATGGCTGGCATTAATAATTTAAAGCATCTTGTATCTGCGGTTCTCCCAATCGATCCACACACACGAAAAAAACGGAGTACAAATTGCACAGTCAGAAGAATGGAAAGCAGGAGAAAAAACTAATCCACAGTGAAGGAAAGGGAGCAACAAAAATGCTTGCTTAAAACTCACAAATAAATGCCACGTAACAGGCAGGGATATACGAGTATGTGCTGCAGTCCGATGAGGGAGATCCAGGTTAGTTAGGAGCCCAGGAACTGTCCGGACGGACAGGGCGGACAAATGTGTACGAGTATGTATGCAAAAACAGTGAATTTGTATTTCAATTTTGTGCTAGCGCACAACTTTTGCAACGAGCAGCCACAAAAACGTAACCAAGTGGATGGAGAGGAGCCACCGACAGGTTGAGCAGTTGTCCAGGATATGCCATACCCACACACACACGCACACAAAGAACAGACACTGCACCGACACATACGAGTAGATGCAGCTGACCGACCAAAGAGCACTGTAACCAATGGCTGGTCTGACGCAGCGCATTTGAAAATTGATCACCGGAACATCCGTGCGCTGACCGGAAGTGCACAAATACCATACAGCTCACTCTCTCGCTCTCCCACTCCCACTCCCTGATTTATGTGTGCGTGTCTGTTGTGCGAGTGCGAGTGCGAGTGCATGTGAATAACTGTTTTGCATCTGACAATTGTTTGAAGTTTTCCCCCCATTTAAAGCACAGCTTTAACTTGTCCGAGGATGATTGATGGGCAGACCTCTGGCTGTCTGTGTCTTGTGTCCATCAATTGTCCCACTAATGCATAATTTGTGTTTTCATTAACATTTAACACGGCTTTTTGCCAGCGTTGAGGTCATCAAGTATACGCCCTGCTGCAACTGCAATGTCATCTATTATTCAGGGACACAAAATTGACTTGCGAGACAATTTGCCAAGAAATCCAGTCCTTCCTCCTTCCCTGATTAGCTGCTCTGTCTGCGTGTTGGCCACAGGTCCTTGTCAGAGCAAATACCTGATGCCTCCTGGTCGGGGCCACGTTTTTGCTGGCTTCTTATTAACTTATTTATGTGTCAACTCGGGTCCGAGAAAAACCAACCGAATGTCAGCTCAGTCTCTGCTGCCACCTCCTATGCGACTAATGGAAAATTATGTTGCGAGCCCGAGCCGAGCAGAACTGGCAATATGTCAGGGCTGTCTTAAAGTTTATTTCAACTCGACACTCGGGTTGTTTTTGGCTCGTTTTTATTGTCGATTTTTGTTAGGGGGAGGGAAAGACATTTGACAGCTGCACTTGGGATTTGTGCGAAAGTTTGTTCGATGTTCAATTGCTTGAAAGTAAACACCATCCCCGCCCACTATCGCCACCCCAAAACAGCCTCAAAAGTTGGCCAGTAACTGACAGTTGGACAGTCGGACAGTCGGATGCAAGGCCATAGATAAGCACGGGCCGGTCCTCCCAATGAAAACATTAATTATTTCTGCTGTAACACCAATCCAACCAACTTTCCATGACAGTCGCCGAACAATGCCGGCGATGACTCCATAATGAGCATAATTAAGCCGCACAATGTGCATTTAAATTATAAATTAATTGAGCATCGAGTGGGGCAACAGGACACCAGGCAAATGGACTCCAAAAAACTTTTGTTTACATTTGGACAACTAATTCATTTATGATTTAAACAAAAGCCGAACGCAAAAAACGAACAGCTTTTACTCGTCATTATAAATTCCATAATTTATTTTTGAAAAGTATTTAATCCTTATAAAGCCAAGGAAGTCTCTGTGTAGGCTCCAAATTTCAAATAAAATTATTCGAAACTATTTGCAAAACTGCAATAGACTTTCGGATTTAATCAGTGTTTTTTTACCTGCGATACTTGTTGTTGGTTGGATTTTAATGCGAATGCCAAAAAATGGGAAACCTTAACGAGCCAACATTTTATGACACATTTTTCAGAGCAAAACGCTGACAATTCAATTGAAATGCAGCTCCGTTGGGATGGGGGCAAAGAGTGGGGCCGGGACTGGCCCACTTGCAATTTCGAAGAGCTGTCATCAAAGACCCCCTCCAGCCCACTCCGCTCCCCGTCCTGGTCCTATCCGAATAACAGCAACAGCAGAAGCAGCAGCAGCAGCAGAAAAAATAGGAACAAAACGCTGGCAAACGAAATTAAAACAAGCAACTGATTCGGGAATGGGGCAGGAAGGTGATACGATGGGGCCAGAAGGGTGGAACGACGGTGCAGAATAGTAGCGAGGGTTAAGGGGTTGTACGGTAGTCAAAAAAAAATGTATGCAAATATGTATGCCAATGTAAAACAGAAGCTGCCACCGGGGTACGGTACGGTACGCTACCATCGTATTCGTATTCGTATAAAAGTGCTCCAGTCCTCTCCTCTTGCAGCATCCAAGAAGACAATGAAAAGGCATAAAAAAGTATACAGATGAATGGGGATGGGGTGGGGTGGTGGCTGGGGAAGGACCCTACTGAATGACATGACTAAAAAAATGGTCGGAAAAAAGAATAGCAAAACAAAAGAAATGATGAGAGTGTTGATGGAAAACCCAGGACCAAGGACCAAGGACGAGGGACGAGGGGACGCTGGGGCCAACGAAGTGGCAATGCGCAGCATCCGCTAAAGACAGAGCCAAAGATAATGCCAGGCGTAAAGAAAGCTGAGTGAAAATGTCGGTAAAAGCGAGCAGGGACTGAAATCGCTCAGAAAAATAACTGGGTTAAACTGTGGGGATAATGGGGATGCAAAGAAGATATATTTAATTTAAATGGGGGAAAAAAATAATATAATTAGAAAGCAAACGAAAACAGCTAAAAGAAAGAACGAAACGAGATGTGCAAATGAAAGAGAAATGTTCATGAAAATCGTACGGTATTCATTTGGCAGGGAATTCTTAAATATTTCGTTTTTTTAATCATTAGTTAGTTTTAAAGTTATCCATTCCAGTGTGTAGTCCCATCACCACAGAGCGGTAATTTATTCGACACTTTTTTAAGCTGCTGCTGAAAAGAAACAAAAACCGAGAAAATCGAAACTCCCCATAGACATTTCGCAGCACATTTTGCACTTTCGAATGCCCGCAAAATGGGTTGTCAGCTATGTATTTTTAATTGGATCGGGTCGGTGGCTTTTGAATGAATGACACAATTTGTTGCAAGGTAAAAAGATGACTTATATTTCAAATTCAAATTCTATGCAATGATTCACAATTTTACATAAAATATTTATTATTTGAATGCCAAATATTCCATTTATGCATTTCGAGCCAATTTAAATCGGCTTTAAGCTAAATTCCTTATACAAAATATTAAAGAAATCTAGTGCAGCAATGTCTTAAATTCTTCGATATTTATATACTAATTTTTTGCATAAAATGTAAAAATCACGATCATCGCAATGTCCTTCAACGAGCAGTACTACATCTATATATATTTTGCACTAACATTTGTATCTTTTCCTTTCGTTCTGTTTGCTTTGTGTTGGATTGGAACATGGCATAAATTACATGGCGCTTTTGGCTGGATCTGTGAATATTCGTATCTGTGGGTTGTATGTATGTATCTTTATCTGTTCCCGCCCCTGCACACAGCACAGATGTGTGCATGCAATACAAAAAGCAAAATGCAGCCAATAAAATATTGAGAGAACTGTGTAAACATGGCCGTGCACAGTAAGCCAACTGCAAGGGTAAGAGACAAAAAAATAAAGAGAATAACATGGCGTATGAGTGATATTTAGTTGGAAGGGCAAAGGCAATATTTATGCAAATATACGTAACCAACTGCTCCAACTCCGCTGTGCTGCAATCGGACCCTCATTAGCCCATTCTCGCAGAGGCAGAGGCAACGGCAGAGGCAGAGGCAGGAGAGTGGCTTAACTAGATTTCAGATACATAAATTACAAGCGCGAGTCGCCAGGATGTTACAATAAACAGATTTATAAATTGCCGCCAGCAGCCTGTAGCCGGCCATTATTTATGGCTGCAGGTTGACAGACAGTTGGCCCCCCTCCCCCGCGACTCCCTCGTAGCCATTGTGGAGGGTGGACAGCCTCACTGCCCACGGGGGGTTAGCTGTCAAGGCTCCTGTTCCGTTCTGTTCTGTTCTGTTCTGTTCTGCAGTGGACAGTCCTTCGTATAGGAAAGAAGGAGAAATGCTACAGATTCAATTTCGACTGCCAGATACCGTCTGAACTTAAATCTTGGACTTCTACAAGGCAACGACTTTATTTTGTTGCGATAAATGTTGTCTAAGTGAAACGAATCTTCAAATTGGTCACAACTATGCATATATAACAGAAGTATCATGTAAATACTTATTTTATTATAAGCATAATGATTGCAATTAAGATTGAAATTCAACTATTAAGCAATCACACCATACTATATACTTCGCTTACCTCGCAATCAAAATGCTTATGCTGTACAATATTTTTATAAAATTAATTAGACCATGGGTGCAGTGTTTTATTAAATGTGTAAAAATCCGGTTGAATTTTAGCCTGCCACAGTGATGTTGTTTATATTCGTATTTGTGTCTGCTTTTCTGGCTGACACGGCGATCGCCAAGGCGACGAGCAAGAAGAGGAGTCCGAAACAGAGCTTCATATTTTCCAGGTGGGCAATCAATAGCCGAGACCATGCAATACTCCATTTAAATAGGAATTTTGAAGTAGGCGAATCGAATGATAATATATATAATTCGTTAAGGATTTGACATGGTATTTATATGTGAAGCTTGGAACGCAACACGTGTCATCTGACTGATGTTTGAATTTGCACGCATAACAATAGGGACACCAATCAGCACTATCGGATGAGCGGAATATTCAATATTTGCTTCACAATCGAATGCGAGACGAAGAACTGTTTGTCATGCATTTGAGTTCAATTTTGGGACTTAAATATGCTTTCTCGTCTGTTGATGCTGGACAAGAATGCTCTATCAAACATCTCATCGAAACAACATACCCTTGTACGCCATGAGGTACTAAGGTACTCGTATACCAAGCAGCACAGAGTCAAGTACCAAGCAGGTTAGGCAGCATTCACTGTGAATTTTTGTATATTTTTGCGGCTAATTGGCAACGCTACACAGTCGGCGACCTCCATTACGGCCCACACCAGTTCCAGCAGGGTTCCAATGTCCGCAGAGTTTCCTCTTGGTTTTGCTTTTAATTTCCACTTCACTTGCAGTACGTAACAGTTGGGAAATTTTAATTATTTGCTTTTCAATTGCCTTGAAGTTACTTGCCCCAAAACAACCCAGAGCAGAGTGTCGGCAGCAGCACCGCACCAGCAGCAGGACCGAAAGGAGATGGGACTGATGGGTCCCATCACACACCTGCGGCGCAATTTTCTACACTTTGCAGCATTTTTTCTTTCAGCTCGGGCACCTTATCATTTATCAGCTGTTTGGAAAGATCAAAAGCGAACGGCAGCCAGCCAGCAATCAAAAGGAGCCGGTTTGCTTATCCTTCTGGCAGGTCCTCCTCCTCACAGCCCCTACCCTATACCCTTCTAAGCCGAGCCGAGTCTGTTATGTGGGTCGACGTTGACTGCCAAACCATGCCATTTGCTCAAATGAAACTAATTTTGTTGATTGTACATTCGCGTTGAGGGAACGAGCACAAGCAGCATCAGCACCAGCATAAGCATTGGGAATGGCAGAAGGAAAAGCCATCGCTTTATAGCCATCGACAGTTGATATATGGTCGAGTGGGGGGCGTGGCTTAGTGTCTTAGTAGCTGCTGTCAGTTTAGAGAATTCTTTGCTATTTTTCGTTCGCATTTCGTTTTTCGGTTGGATGATGGTGTGTTGTCAAGTGAGATGTTGTAGACAATTTAGCTGGTGAAATTATCTTTAATTGATTGAAATCTCTTTCTTACTGCGAAAATTACTTTTCTTGTGTCTAATCGGACAAATCAATATCCTTACTCGTCCATCAACTGCTGCCTGCTGCCATCAATCGGAATTGCTTTGTCTGGGGACAGACAAGCATCAATATGGGCATTACTATTGTTCTCGACTTGAACCAATCATCGGCTCCGCCTACTGTTCGCCTACGCCTCTGGTGCATTGCTCTTTCCTTTTATGACATTTTATTATACCAATTAGAGAGCCTTGCTCCTTTGCATTCTCTGGGGTCCATTGTGTCATTCCCATTCCCATTCGCAGTGGATTGTCCTTTTCTTTTGTTTTCCCCTCTTTATGTCCGTTATTCTTCCGTTCCTCACTCCCCAACACCTCCGTACAGCTCATGACTTCTCGGTATTTATGGCTCTCGATTGTGTTTTAACATTTATTCATAGAGTCGGAGAGCTGGAGACGTGGAGTGTTGTCCGGGGCCCACTTCACCGGCAACACATTTTTCAAATGTGCAACACTTGCCACCAGTTGTTGGTACAAATGACATTTACATTTTGAGCACATAATGTTGGGTGAGTTTTTTTCTACCTTTCTCCTTTCGTACCTGTGACCAGGCGGAGGACATTTACAGCTCTTGGCCCTGGTAGTTTTTTGGGTGATAATTGCATACGGCGTCGTGCACTCGACAACGGCTACAACAAGTGCCCTAGAAGCTGCTGCTGCTGCTGCTGTTTCGACTGTTTCTCGTGTTGCCCAACAACTAACAACTTCCTGCCCTTGCTGATTTTTTATGGCTTTAATATCTGTGCAGCTGCAAGCGAAATTCATGCGATATATGGCCAAGACCAAAGTCGAATTATTAAAAGGAGCGAAAGTCTGAAATCCTGACCACTGGCTAGGGCCGTTTATCAACTGCTCACTCTCCGTGCTATTCTTTTCTTCCTACATCCACCTCTGACAGGCAATAAATTAAAGGACCAAAATATAAACAGCTGATACAGTGGAGCATCCGAAAGCCCACTTCAAAGGGATTTCCCGCAAAGCTGCTAAGTCTGAATATGTTGCCATGCCAAAAGGCTTTAAATGGCTACAGCTACAGCTCTGGACCAAAACCGAGAGCCGCCCAAGACGCATATGATGATCAAAGCGAAAACCAAATCCTAAGGGCGAACTTTATCGAACGAACTTTGTTACAGGTGGCGGTGGCTTTGCCTGAAAGGGGTCAAGGGGTCGTCCTTCTACAACCAAAGAAGTTGCAAAGTGGCAAAAGGCAGATTGAAGCGGAAAGTGGCTAAAACACAGGTTGGATTACAGATAAACCTTTAAGATGAGTAGCTAATGCCAATGCGAAACGGTAAAGTTTAATATTTCGACTAAGAGATGCCTAGTACTAAATATAATGGATATTTTAAGACATAACATGTATAATATTTCGTAGTAGTAGCTTAGATGGGTACAAGATCTTAGACCAAATGGTGCCTGTTGCTATGATCACAGCATAGCCCTAACTTTCGATTACAGGAAATTCAACAATCCGTTCCACCATGTACTTAGAATGTGACAAATCGGATAACCATATATATTCCCGATTTCAATTACACAACTTTTAGTTTCTGCGATACCGTCATGCGCTACATTTCACTGGCTTTGCTGCTGATGCTGGTGGTTTTGGCCACTATTTCCCATTATGGGACAAATGCTTGTCAGTTAAGGATCGCCTAGAATCAAAGATGGTGTAAATACATCGCATTTATTCTACAGCTTCCTGTGAACATTCTGGAAATCACCTGAGGGAACATTCAGACTTGGAAGTGAATGAGATGGATGAGAGCTGTAGTCGTAGCTCATCCCCAAAAAATATGGACAAAACAAATGAAGACTCCGAGGAAAAGGTGGCCGATTCTACAGATGCCAAGGAGGGTTCCAACCTTCCGCAGGAGTCCTTCTTCAGCAAATTGAAGGGGGTATTATTATTCTTATACCAAATGATCATGTGGTATGTGAATTCGTTTGCGGAATAAATGGAAATGATGTGGCATAGCTGCTAACAAACCCAAACCCAAGCCCAATTGCTTTGTCCACGTGTTCATACGAATATCAAAGTCAAGTTTTCCTTTTTTCTTACTCACTCACATTTGACTTCCATCCTCCATTGTTTTTATGGCTTTGTTCTCCACTGTTGATGTTCCAGGCAGTCGCACGCAGTACCCTTTACTCTTCGAAAACAAATGGGTATATTCTATTAATCGGAAGAGGTATGTTATGTATCTTGAGAGCAACAAAATATGGTATGTTATACTTTTGTGATCATACAACATAGACCGCATTATAGATATATAAATAGTATCTACGTATCCACCAATTACGATTGATGACAAGATGACTATCTTTTGGAGTAGGGGGTATCCTTTAGTCTAAATGTCGACTTTCCCTCTCTTACTTGATTTTTTTTTCTTTGTTTTTCGCCCCCCTCTCTGCATTTTGCAATTTAAGTTATGAAAAACGTTTCGTTTCGTTTGGCTTTGTTGCTGAATTGTGCTGTGTTGTGGCTTTTGTTTGTTGCATTTTATTTTCTTGTTTTTGTTGTTGTTGCATGCATTACCCATGAGCCGGTAGTTGCCGCTTTCCATTTGGTTTATTGCGAATTTTATTGTTTTATGGTAGTTTATGGCAAATGCCACACAGCGAGTCGTGTAAATATTTGTTCTAGACGAGTCAGAGGAACGGGTACCACCACCCCTTCCCCTTCCCCTTCCCCTGCAGCTGCATTCAATTGAAGGGAAATGTTCACAGACACGGACCCGTGTGCACGGAACGGAACGGAATGGAACGGACACGCTTAAACATGCAAAAGATGATAAAGTGAAATGTTTTCTGGGGCCAATCAGCATTATGTTACCAACTGATGTTCCAGCAGAAACCATACATACATATATGTAAATATTTATATAAAGGTACTTTATTTAATTTGTATTTTATGTATATTCTAGCAAACACTCATTTTGCAGAAGTTGCAATCTAATATTCAGGATTGACAACAGCAATTGGGTCCTCAGGCCATCTATTTGTCCGTGTGTTTATGCCCTCCAGGCTTGAAGCTAGTTGGTTGAAAATGCCACAATAGAGCAACAGTTTTTGGGTTCATTTTAAATGAATTTTTACACAAAATTCTGCAATTTCAGATCTTCAGTATTTCAATTATTATTTAGTTAGAAGGAAAACTGTATAGAGAGAAGACGGACTTAAAATATACGGGTACAAAGTATGCTCCTAATTTGCTCTTAACTATCATCAAAAGCCAATCGATGCAGCTGTTTAATGTCAGATTCATTTATTTTACTTAAACGGGGCATATTCTGCTTAACAATCTTTAATTCAAATTTAAATGGAAATTGATGTGAATTGTATTCTGTACATCTGAAAAAAGGAAACCAAAATTGGGTTCAGTTTATTAAACTCTAGTTGTAGCAACTATTTTTCGTAAACGATGTTCTCGAATTTATCTGCAACTTTACTGCATTGTTCTTTACATTAATCTGCAACAAAAGTTAATTATACTACATAAGCCAGGGCCGGGCCGACTGCTGCGACTGCTGGTTGGCCTATTAGGCTAATGGGCTTGCATAAAACTTTGGCCGGAGTCCCTCCGTCCCTCCAAACAAGGAAGGGAAGGGAGGGGAAGGGATCGGTTCGGAAGAGAAGAGCAGAACAAACGAGCAGGCGAACAAACAAACTGCAGTAAAAACAAAGCGTGTAGAAATAATGTGCTAAATGAACAAAAGCCTTAGTTTATTTTTTTGTTTGTGTCGGGGGCGTGGCAAATACTTGCAAAATACAAATAAAATTAACTAAAACTCAAACTCAGAGCGAAACTCCAGGCCAAAGTCCAACACGAGTAAAGTCGTTCTCGGCGGCTACTACCACTGGAAATTTTTGGAAAAACGTTCAACGAAAAACTCTGAAATAATTAAAAACTAATTAAAGGGGCGGCGGGGGGTAACTGGTTAGGGGGTGGTGGTGTGGGATTGGGTGTGGCAAGCTGTTGTAAAACTTAATTAACTAAATGCCAGCAACAAGAACAATAACTCCATTGAAGTTGTTGTCCGAGCACACAAAACGCACACACGAGGCGTATGAGTAATTTAATCATGTTTCATGCAGCCCCGGCCGAAGGGAGTGAAGACAGGAAGGGGGCATGGTCATGGGCATGGTAGTGGTAGTGGGCGTGGACCCACAACAGAGAAAGATGCTTTTGTTGACACCCACAGAATGCAATTTGCGCCATAAAACAAACAAGGAAAATCTTGGTTGAAAATAGAGGAAAATACAAGGCAACAAACAAAAGTCAAACAAAGTTATATTCCAGATTGGATTTTCAGTTTAAGGATTAGTTGCAGCTCTGCAGATGCTCTTAGCATAATAGGAAAAAGACCAAGCCAGCTAAAGTGGATCTACATTTATGATATGAGCATCGAGAGATAGAGTTTTTGTTTACAGGAATGGAATATTCCAGTCCATCCTCCATAGTGCGGGTATAACTTCATCTCTATGAAATTCGTACCCCAGTCATACTGTTTGGAGGCAATGATTGATTTGCAAAGCTTTAATTAACCACTGAATATAATATATATTTTTCTTAAATATTTATCTATTCCAATCAACATTGCAGAACAAATGAAAATAATAAATAAAATCAAGATTTAATCTTTTTAACAGTTAAAGTTTTAGGATTTAAATAAACGAAAGATTGTTTCAAATACCGAAATTTGAGCAACAAATAAATTTATTCAATATTTTACAGAAAGCTAAGATGGGAAACAATTTTGTTGTCTTTTTCCTTTCCACAAAAAGCATACAATATTTTAATTTTGTTAAATTCCCAGATAAATAAATGAAAAATACCTTAAAACTACTAACTTGGTTTGTGGCTTTCCCTTTCCTGTGGCTTTTTCTTGCCGTCTTCCCGGAGTACACTTCACTTTGGGCCAACATTCTGCCATTGACTTGGATATTTGCTTTTGTGCTTGAGTCGAAAGCCCAGCCCCCACTCCAAGTCGCACCTGGCCCAGGGCCTGGTCCTGAAACACTTCACGCACCACGTGCCATCAAACGAAAAACAAACAGAAAAGGCAATACGAGTAGAAGGCGCTGGAGCAGGGTCTCTGTTCTACACTCCTTCCTGGGCAATCTGGCTTAAGTACGTTGTCGAGCACATTGACTGTTTGCTCAGTCACAGAGCAGAGAGGCACACACATGAGCGAGTCCGATATGCATAAGAAAAGACTATACGATGACGCTGAACTTCACTTTCAGTTGCCCTAATGAAAAGTGGCAGTGCCAGTCAGCCAGCCGGGCAGCCAGCCGGGCAGCCAGTGTCTGCCAGCTATACGATTCAAAATCAAAACATAAGGGAACTTCGCATCAATGGTTGGAGATGCCTCTGGACGTGGCAGTCAACATTTTTCACAAATGGCAGTGCTCATTGCGGGACCACAATGGATTGCCGTTGGCCATAATTCATTTCCGGGGCCTGCACTTGTGTGTGAGCCGGAGAAGAAGTCCGAGTCCGAGTCCGCATATTGAAAACGCTTTGGCATAGACAAATCCACGCCGGGGCCAACTGGCTCAGATTGCAACTCTGCTCTGTGCGCCGTTCTTGACCCGGAGCCGGCCACTCTTCCATGGCCCCGACCGGGTTGATTGAATGGCATTACTTTTCAACTGGCTGAGGACTGAGCTGCTCAGATGCGATTGCCAGTGTCTGCCCACTGGCCACTGGCCACTCAATTGGATTTCGGAGTGAGGCATTGTGTGGCCAGGCCAGATCCGCCTTCATATGCTTAATTGAAATGGCGCTGTCAAAGCGGGCAGCTTTCGACGAGTGAAGGAAAAACAATCAATGGACTGTGCTGTCCGGTTTGATTCTGAGTCGCTTTTATTCATTCAATGCCGAGTAATGCCCCAAAGAACGGCGTTCACTCTGGCGAATACTTGATATTATGGGGGAACCCTGCCCTGAGCTCAAACATTAACAGATAGTGGCATGAGGCAGGGGCAACGTTTTGTGCAGCGATGCTCGTGTATGATGCAAATTATACTAATCCCCAAAGGGCAGTTGTCATTTCCATGGTTGCCCTCGCCCTGTTTACGCCTGATTAAAGTCAAACAACAAACACGTCCCCATCATGAGCTTGCTGCATTTACCATAGATACATATATCCTGGTTTCTTGGCCCAAAACTCCATCCCTAATCTATGCACAGAAATGCTTGACAATCTCCCGCTGTGTATGGCTTGAGCTTTGGCCCTTGGCCGGTTGTCCTTTTGTCCCAAAGTTGGTCCCTCGTCCTCTGCTTATGCATTTGCTTCTCATTAGCTAGAATATCCCATTTCTGTTGCTGATGCTGGGGCACGTGTGAGAAAGGATGTCCAAGGGTCTGGGGTTTATGCAATTGGGTTGTGTGTATGTGTGTGTGTCTCTCTACCTCTGTACTTTGTCGAAAATTATGCAAATTGTTTCGAAATTTTGCATTGGATAATTTTCCTATTTGCACGTAAAGCTCAATATGGGCTAAAAGAATGTCCAGAGGCGGTATGAAAATACATTACAGTAAACAACAAAAAAACCAAATAAAAATAAAATTAAAAGAAAAATGGAACCAAACTGCCACGCGTTTAATTAAAAATGTAATTATCCAAGCTGTTAAACTGACGCAGCGCCTGAGGCTTTGGGAAAAGGCTACAAAAAGGTTTTACATTTTTCTGGAAATTCTTTAAATTAAATTGTTAAATATAGGGCATGCAACGCAGTTTAAGCAAATAGTATTTCAACTGTGTGGCAAGATAACCTAATCCAGCCTATACGGCAACACTAGTATATAAGATATTTATGCTTTAAAAATACTAAATATACGGCAACACTAGTACGTAAGATAATACCATAAGAATACTAAATATACGGCCACATTACAAATGTGTAGACCGACGCTCGATCGCTTTTGTGTGGCATCGAAAGCGAGAGAGAGCGAAACAGAAAAAGACGTGGTGATACAACAGTTTTATACTCTCACAACTGCTAAAGAGTAATTTTCCTAATCATGTTATCTTTAAATTTGACTTCGTTTTAGTATGATTTGATCTTTTTCGATATTATTTTGTATTTTTTCAGAGCATAAAACCTATAAATAAAATAAAAAAAAAACAGCAAAAAAAACTGCAATTCAAAATTAGGAACCACGTAAATGTAAGCAATAAACCAAATAAAATATAAAGTAATACAATGTATATGTCAGCAGCAGTCATCTCTCGATGGATCTCAAACTAAAACATGCATTCGAGGCCGTTATGGAGAATTTGTCGCCAGAACAAATGGCCGACTACACAAAGAGTTTTGGTCTTTTGGTCAAGAACGAGAACGGAGTGGTCACAATTGACGAACTACGCGTAATGGTCCGAACTTTGGGCGAGAATCCGTCGGAACTGGAGCTCGAGGAGACATTCAGGGCCTCGGACATTGATGGGAATGGCGAGATCGACTTCAGAGAGTTCTGCATCGCTATGGAAAAGTACGAGAGAGAAGAGGACCGCCAGCTCTTGGAGGCATTCAAGATGTTCGACCAGGATGGCGATGGTTACATAGACCGCGTGGATCTGGTCAATGTGTGGAAGAGCATGAACATCCAGCCCAAGAATGTGGTTATCGAACGAATGCTGAGGGCCGGCGACGTCGATGGCGATGGCAAGATCAGTCGGGCGGAGTTTGTGGCCATGATGCGCAAGCCGTTTGTTCAGCAGTTTCCGAACAGAGCAGCATCCGCATAGTCTGACAAAAACTCTTTACCTCATAGTTCAAAGTTTAAATTCAAAATTAAGGTTGAAATAAACACAGTTCAACATTTAATGTTAGCTTTTGTAAGACTCTTTCGACCCCTGCCATGGATGAGTTCGACTTTAGCACTCCGCCGCCAGAGACGCGGGTCAGCCGTAGTCACACGCTGACCGACCAGCAGCTGAAGGATTGCAATACGGTCTTCAATATGTTCGATCCGGAGAGTACGGGAATCCTGCAATTGAAGGACCTGAAGGATCTAATGCGTGCCCTGGCCGTCTTTCCCACGGACTTGGAACTGGCGGATATTAATACTGAAATCGACACGGATGGATCCGGCCAGTTATGGCTGGATGACTTTCTATACATTATGTCAAATATGTACAAGGATATGACACCCGAGGACGAGGTCATTGCTGCATTCAAGGTGTTCGATAAGGACGGTACTGGCCTTATCGCAGAGACGGAGTTCCGTCACATCATAACAAATTTGGGCTACGAAATGGAGGAGGACGAGATCGAGGAGATGATCCGTGACGCAGACTCCGACACGGAGGGCAACATCGACTACGTACGCTTTGTGACTATGATGTCCCAGAAATAAAAACTGGGCAGGCGTTAGCGGAACAAAACATCGGATCAGGAGATGTTGTCAAACAAATTCACAGAAATTTTATTTCGATTCAACCAGCAGCCCAAATTCACAGCAATATTAATTTCAAACATAAAAAAAAAAAAAACAAAATCCATAAACAATGACAGAACTGTCTGTTGAGCAGGTTGCAGAATTCAAGGAGGCCTTCGCCCTTTTCGACAAGGACAACTCAGGCTCCATCAGTACCCGCGAGTTAGGCGTCCTGATGCGCTCCCTGGGCCAGAACCCCACCGAAGCCGAACTTCAGGATCTGGTAAACGAAGTCGACCTCGATGGCAATGGCGAGATCGATTTCAACGAGTTCTGCCAGATGATGGCCAAGCAGATGGTGGAAGCTGACACTGAAGAGGAGATGCGCGAGGCCTTCAAAATCTTTGACCGCGACGGTGATGGCTTCATATCGCCAGCGGAGCTCCGTGTCGTGATGCTCAATCTGGGTGAGAAGGTTACCGACGAAGACATCGAGGAGATGATACGCGAGGCCGACTCTGACGGGGATGGCATGATTAACTTCGAGGAGTTCGTCTGGATGGTCACCATGAAGTAGGAGTCCCCTCAGGGCGGAGTACAGGCACAGAGACACACAGACCATACTCTTTTAGAATTATTAAAACTGTTCCTGTAGGTTGAAACAAATATCTTGAAATCCTTTCTTTTCTTCCGAAAATGTTGGTTCCACTTTCGGATTTTTGTAGTTGGCTGGCTTTTAAGAAATTTCTCTACTCTACTTTAAATTATAAAGTACAGAAAGCAACGACTACGTAAGCTATGAGACTATAGGGTCCGAGACATAAGGTCTGGGCAAGCATTGCCAGAACAGAATAGAACATCGAAAAAAGTTGGGGTCACAAAATGTACAGAATTCTGTCTCCAAATTTGTTTCGTTTCAACAAAAATAAAAGCTCAAATCTACGGTTATACTAAATTAAAAAAATTAAAAACAAACAAAATTCCTAGTAAATATACAAAAAATCACCAACAATGGCCACCGAACTGTCTGATGAGCAGATTGCAGAGTTCAAGGAGGCCTTCGCGCTCTTCGACAAGGATAACACTGGATGTATCAGCAATCGCGAGTTGGGCGTCCTGATGCGCTCCCTGGGCCAGAACCCCACGGAGGCGGAGCTTCAGGATCTGATAAACGAGGTCGACTTCGATGGCGATGGCGTGATCAATTTTAACGAATTCTGCAATATGATGAACAAGCAGAGGCGAGAATCCGACATGGAAGAAGAGATGCGCGAGGCCTTCCAGATCTTTGACCGCGACCGTGACGGCTTCATATCGCCGTCAGAGCTCCGTGTCGCGCTGATCAATCTGGGTGAGAAGGTCACCGACGAGGAGATCGAGGACATGATGCGCGAGGCCGACTTCGATGGGGATGGTTTGATAAACTACGAGGAGTTCGTTTGGATGATCAGCCAGAAGTAGGAGGAGGAGTACGGCGGAGTAGGGCGGAGTACAGACACACAGTGCAAGGATATGACGATCGTGGGCGAAAAAATTATACGATACGGGGGGGCAACATCGACTACGTCAACTGTGTGACCATAGTATCCGAGAGATTAGAACTGGACAAGCATTGCCAGAACAGAGCAACGATACGAAACGATTTGGGGTTACATAATGTACAGAATTCTGTATCAAATTAAAAAATAATGAAAACCAAACGAAATTCCTAGTAATTAGACAAAAAATCACCAATAATGACCGAACTGTCTGAGGAGCAGATTATAGAGTTCAAGGAGGCCTTCGTCTTTTTCGACAAGGATAACACTGGCTCTATCACTACCCGCGAGTTAGGCGTCCTGATGCGACTTCAACGAATTCTACCAGATGATGAACAAGCTGATCGTTGACCGCGACCATGACGAGTGAGAAGGTTTCCGACGAGGAGATCGACGATATGGTACGCAACGCTAACTTGGATGGGGATGGATTGATAAACTACGAGGATTTCGTTTGGATAATCAACCAGAAGTAGGCGCACTGAATCAGAGTACAGATACACACCGAACCTTGAAGAATAATTAAAGCTGTTGTGGAACCTGTAGGTTGAACCAAAAGTCTTGAAATTCTTTCTCTACTCTCGAAAATGTTGCTACTCATGCAATTTCCACTTTCGGGTTTTTGTGGTTGGCTGGCTTTTGAGAAATTTCTCTACTCTACTCTACTCTACTCCTCCGGTGAAAACTTTCAACTTGAAACACTCTGCGTGGTTTTAGCCTACGCCTTCAGCTCCTGCTCCTGCACCTTCTCCTCCCACATGGCACCTTTGTGGCCAGACGAGCAATTTTCCTGTTGCTTAAATTCAATTTGCTTATGCATTAAAATTAAATTTTACTGTGGCCTCAACGACCCCCCAGCCCCCAGTTCCTGCTCCCTGTATACCCATACCCATTCCCATTTCCATTCTTGGTTTCGTTGGCTTCTCCTGGGTCGTGGTGCCTGGTGGCTGGGTCTTGTGTCTGACTTTATAAATATTTCGTGTGCATACATAAACGTAAACGTACGAGTACGAGTATATTTCCAATTTTTCATGCTTGAAGGTTCGGTTTCAGTTTCAGTTTCGGTTTCAGTCGGAGCTCAGACATGTCAGAAATGCCAACTTGCTTAATTGAGAGTCCACAAAAACCATTGAAACCAAAAACGAAACGAAACGAAACGAGACCTTAACTGCCACCATATGCATCCATATGAAATAAGAACAAAGGCCCCAAACAGATTTCAATTTCAGATCTGACATCAATAAGCACTTACACTGGCATAAATATTATATACACAAGTTATATATACCCGGTATGCGACTATATATGTATGTAGGTGGTGTGTCCAAACACCAAAACGACATCGCATCACCACATAGACGAGGCAGTTAGCAGGGCACAGGACATTGCTCGATGGACTGACTGCAGAGGAAATTGAATTTGTGGAGCGGTCCAGATGGCCCCTAGAATGGTAAGGGGCTTGCGGACAGGCCACTGCACTATGAGGCAGAAATGCACTGGGGAAAAGAACAGTTTTGACATCGAAAATACCCAGTAAAATTCGTAAACTGGTTGATGTTTTTCGCTTAGTGTAAATGAGGGCAGACCGAATCAAACCACAAACTTTTGGTCGAAGCAATGATGAGTAGTTCGATCTTAGAGATATTATATGTAATGCATATGGCATATTTGTCCATTATATTCTCTGCTATAGAACACAAGCTAGTCCCCAATTATTTCTCATGAGAGCATTTCAACTTCGTTGTGGTTGAGGCCTTTTGCCAGCCGAAAACTGACATTTTGCTGGCCAAATTTTCATGCACATCGATTCCTTCTTCTGGGAGACTCTTTTTTTTGCGGTTTGCCGCCACGTTCCCCACTCAGAGTGTCATTTGGGGCGTGTTCGTGTCTGTGAGTGTGTGGGGAGGGGGCTGAAGTGAAGATACGGGGGCGATGGAGCACTTGTGCACAGGCACTTGAATACGCAAAAAGGCGGATGCAAGTGTCGAGGTCCATGAACAAGGCCGAGTGTGTCCATGATGCCAGGGGATCCAAATGTGTGGACCGTGCTGTGGCACATGCCACATAAATAGTTTAAACTGTTAAAGTTATCAGTTATCTCTAATTGGGAGAGATATGGTACGGTATGTACGTAGAATTTCAAGTTGGTGATTTTATTACGCATACGCCTAGTGTGTCGGCTTGTCTATGAGCCATAAGCTGAGCAACTGTGGCCAGAGACCTTTTTTCAGCTTTCTAATGCTGAACGAATCCTTTTCCACAGGACTCTCAATCAAATGGGAGGAAAATCCGTAGCTTTCCGGCTGGCAAAGCCGGCAAACCCTTTCCGGATTAACAGATCAACGCACAAATGACCCAAGCAATCGTCTTGGGTTTTCCCTCATTTTTATTCCAACTTTTCGTCGGTTTTTCTTTTGCTGCTCTCTCTCTCTCTCTCTCGGTGCTCCTCAGCTGCCATTTCGATAAGGCTGAAAGCTTATCGGGGGCCTGAAGGACTTTGACGACCCAATTAATTTTGGTTCAACAACAGCGAAGAAAAAACGTTGCCACATGCATTGTGGAGTCTACTTTTCATGTCAAAGAAAAAGTGCAAAAAGCGTCCGTACAAAAGAAAGAAAATAAAAATGAGAAACTCGTGAACTTTAAGTTAAATTGCGCGGAAAAGTTATGCGGCCCTTGCCCAACCTCCCAACCCCCAACCCCCCAGCCCCCCATCGATCCCTCGTTTACGTTTCCTGACAACTCTCGCTGAGTTTTTCCTAACAAAAACTTTGTTAAACATTTCATTCTCTAGAACTCTCCACGTTGGCTTAGCGAACTACTTGAAATGTAAAAAATGTTTGAGCCCGAGCTGGAACGGAGAACTTGCGGCAACTTTGAAGGCTCACATAATTATGCACCTTGCACCGCCTGGCATCCTCGCCCTCGTCTACGTACTGCTAATCTCTGCCACAGCCATTCGGAGCTACCAGCTGCCAGAGCAACGTCAACAGCGGCAGCAACGACAGCCACGACAGCAGTGCCAGCAGGTGAGCCGAAGTGCATCCGTTTTCCCACCTTCGAGTCTTATCCGGGAGTCCGTTTAGCAAAGGAGACCGAACAATATGGGGCAATGTGGCGGTAATTCGCTAATGGGCCTGGGGCGTGGAAACTCCAAGAAAACTTCCTCAAACATTGCCCAGAAGGCCGCCCAGGAGGCCAAGCAAGCCTCCGACAGCCAGCAGGCAGCGGCGGCGGACGTTGCTCGAAAGGTCAAGACCCAATTCGCAGACAGAGCCATATCGGCAGCCCAGGCGGCCGAGGCGGCACTGGCGGGCAAGCAGCAGATCCTCGAGCAGCTGCAGCAGGAGGTGCAGGAGGCCGAGGCCGTCGCCGAGGAGGAGTCCGCCTCCCTGGCCAGCACGGAGGACAATGTCAAAGCGGCCACCACTTCGGTCCAGCAGGCCCAGATGCTGCACCAAGCCCTTCTCGCCGTCATCAAGATTGCCGAGGCGAATATCGGCCACGCAACGGCAGCGGCAGAAGGAGCCCAGCAGCAGCTGGCCGAGAAGAACCAGCTCGTTGACGCCGCTCGCAGCCGGGCAGATATGCTGGCCAAGCAACTGCAAAGTGCCCAGACTGACTACGAAAACACCAAGAAGGAAGCCGACAAGGCAGCCGCTGCAGCGGCCGAGGCCAAAGAGAAGGCGGCCAGAGATCGGAGATCATTTGGGGAAGGATTCCGTTCTCAGCGACGGCAAGAACTGAGACAATATAAGCAGCAGGAGGAGAAGGAGATGAGCCAGCTGCTGCAACAATTAGAAGAATGGTAACAGAGTATACAGCATTAAGTTATATTTTGTAATTTATTTCCGATTTTTTTTGTTTACAATTAAAGTTTCGCTTTGATATTTTTTCCTCCACTGCAACTTTTAAATGAAAATTTTCAAATTAAAAATTAATAATTAGATTGTTATCTAATATATCAAAATATCGTGTAATTTAACATGCAGAAAATGGCAGACAAGTCCAACAAGTACATACCACATTTACATCCGCCTCGATTCGAGTCAAATATTGAATATTCCGCTCATCCGAAAGTGCTGATTGATGCCATGCACAGAGAATGTCATCATTATCATGCACTCAAATTCAAAGTCTGATCTTACTACCTTAAATTGAGACACCACCAGAACCATTGAACGGCTTGTCATTTGCCCGAGTCCAGATTATAACCACTTCCTGAAGTCTATTTATGTCCTTGCACTAAAATATATGAAAAAAATAAACCTCCTTGTGGTCTTAACAGGGTGCTTCAGCTGAAACCCAAGTATAAGTCCAGGCATCACCCTTTATAAATAGAAATCGATGTCACATTGACACATCCTTTTGCTAAGCGCCTTAGGGACTTTTTCTACGCCAGACAAAGCGCCGCAGGACCGCAGGGCTCCCGAAAAGGCAACACAACAGCACCGAAAAAAGGACAACAAACCCAATTGGCTTGTAAAACAATTTGACCAAAGCTATTTCGTTATAACTTTTGAGTTTGTATTCTCCTCCCGCTTTTTTTGTGCTTTGTCGTTCCCATTCCCGCTTGCCGAGAGACAGTGGAGGCAACGTGAGCGTGAACGTGAACGTGGGCGTGACACAATGGGGCGCATTACAGAACTTTCCACCACACGTTTTCAATAATGATTAGTTTTTGGGTTTCCCACTGGGGCAGGTCCCGGGGATACGTAAAATGCTTAAAGTTTTCGTTTCGTATTCGCCTTGAAAAGTTTACTCCCATAAATACGTATATTTCAAATGTCAGTGTAAGTATTAATTGGGTCATCATCGGGCCACAGTACAGGAGTACTCGTACTGTGAAGTTTTCCCTTCAGAGCGATGAGAATTGATGGATAAAATGCTCACTGGGGGACGGTTACAGTCTTGCATAAAGTTTTGGGATTGTTTGTTTTCCTGATAGGAAAATCCACAGCAGATTCAGCAGATTCGATGAGTGTGTGTGTTTGTGACAACAATTATCGGGCATCAAACAGCATTCAAAGACCATTATTGTATGTAACTCTGAGATGGTAAGGGCAAACCCATTGGGATAACCCATTTATAGTTTTGTTACACTTTAAGAGCACTTGCTACCCCGCTGATGACAGGCAGACAAAAAGGGTTCGACTGAGAGGCAACTTTTGTTTTAGTGTCTGGGGATTTTCGTGGCTGAAACCCAGACCCGGAGCGAGGCTTAGCGCTCCTTTGGGGGGGCATTAAGCCGCATGTGGCCCAAATCATAGCTGGACCGGGAACTGAAACCATTTCCCAGCTATTCAGCTGCCAGATGCCATGCCATTCCAATCCACTCCATACCATTGCCGAATATTTGCTGACACTCTAATGCCATGGCAATCTGGCAAGTGTTGATCGCTCCAACAACTAAATAAACTACTACTAAAAGTCAGGAACAGGCACAGAACTGGAGACCGTAGACCGGAGACCAGTGGCAAGTGTGGCCGGCCAGGCCTTGTCAGTCAACAGTATCAACATAAACCACAGTGCCATGCCACACCCCTGGACACGCCTCAAACTCAACCGAAATGTATTCATTTCAACACTCTCATTCGGATCCATCCTGATTCGGATTCGGACAGTTTTTGTTAGCCCCAACCACCCCTCCCCCTCCCTCCTTCCATTCTCTGCCTCTAGGACGGACGGTTTCCAATTTGCGTTCTTGCGTATTTTTGGGGAAACAAATCAAAACAAATGAAATGAAATCAATTCAATGAAGCAAATCAAATTTCATGCGTATTTCGTCGCTGTTTTCCTACGCCGCCGCCCACTGGACAATAAAAATTTTCGGCCTGAAATCGAAACCGAAACAGAAACAGAATCAGAAACTGAGTAAAATCAAATCTGTTGCTGTTTATACCTCGGTGAGCCATTCAAGGGTATGATGTATTCATGACAGGCTATGTAACAGGCACTGTCAATCCCGATATAAGGATGTCCGTCAGTTGAGCTCCGAGATTATAAAAGAAACTAAATACGCCACATATTTACAAGATAGTTTCTTTAGTAGGTGGTAGTATATAGTCGCATTGGTTTCTATAGATTCCTCACTTCTTTTGGAGCAAAGTTTTTGGGGGGAAATATTGTATTATGCTTGGGAGTGGGAAATAGGCCTTAAATGTGTGCGTGGCCTGGCCAGGACCATAAAAATCTCTGGCAACAACATAATTTGTGGAACTTTTCTGCCCCAACTCTCCCTCCCGCCCCCGCCCATACATAGTCGTAGTATGTATTGCGTTTGTGTGACTGGCATGCAAATGAAAATCGACACAATGGCAAACTCGTACATTTTTGGGTCTTAAATTGACTTTCGAGCAAATACAAGTGGAATGTAGAAGAACTTTTCCAAACAATTTTAGACTGCCGCCTGCCAGTTAGCAAGTAAAGGAGTCAATTTATGCCACTCAGCTGGAGGCTGGAGGCTGTCGTATATCATTTACATTTTCACCTGGTGGGGCCAGCTGTGAAAACTCTCCATGGAATCATCAATGGTATACCATCGCGCTCTATACCATTTCCCAGTTTCCCAATTATGATTCCCCCCAATGGATGAAGCCACTGATATTTGCGCATTAATTTCATATCATTAAACATTTGCTCGGGAATATTATTTACCCAAAACTCCCATGACTGAAGCGGAGAGTGTGTGTGTGTGGTTGTGGGTGTGTGGGTGAGGGTGGGGAAAACTTAGCCGTTTAATTGGAAATGTAGTCAGGCGAGTGGGTGTCGAATGGGCCGAGTGGCTGGGTGGTTGGGTTAAGTGTTAAGTACCTGGTCGTGTATTGAAATTTATGCGAACGGCGAACCTTGAATGGCAAAATGTGTTTGTTTAGTTTAATGACGGTTATTATATTTCCACTGATTAATTATTGTTGATGGTGCCTGATGTTGATACTGATGCCGTATGATACGGATGATAATGATGATGCTGCTCAAGTGTTTGCTGAGGCTATTACCTTGATTAAAGGTTATGTATACGATGATAAATTGCTCGCTCATGCATTGGATCTGCACCGAACAAAGGCAGAGCAAAGCTTACTTAAATTATTATACATTTACCATTTTGCAAGGACACTTTGGCTTTTCCCTAGTCTCGAGTAAAACACATGTTAGCTCCTTTCTTTCTTTTAACTTCACTGAAATCCCCTCTGACGCATAACTCTCTATTACTTTCCAACTTTCTTTCGAAAACTACTGCTTCTTGCTACATTTTAATAAAAATCCGCTGGCATATAAAACTTTTTTCGCTTAGCAAATGCACCCCCGTGGCAAGTTTATATAAAATATGTACATGCAAACTGTGGGGGGCAGACGGCAAGGGGCAGGGAAGAAATTAATTTTCCACACATACATATACTCGTGGCAGGGCCAAGGGTTGGGGTTGAATGGACAGGGAAAGGTTTTTGTTTGCGCCAAAACTATGAAAACTCATTTAACTACTTAAGAGATGCGCGGGTGGCTCCCCCTCTGCCCCTCTGCCCCTCTGGTAGTGGCAAAAAAAGGGATACCAGAAGAAAAACACATCGCCAAATGCAAAACTTGTGTTGACACGACAACTGGAGCGCACCCACTCGCCATCCGGAACCCGGCACCCCACTGGATCACCTGACTCCGTGTAGTGGATGTGGATGTTTCTCAGGGCAAGTGGATTACAGGGACGGATGCACTGCGCAGACAAAGTGGTGCCGTTGCTGGTGTCGTTGCCGTGGTAGTTGCCGTAGTTGTTCTCGTTGTCCGGGTCCGTTGCCATTTCACTGACGGAGTGACAAACTTCGCACGCTGCACAAAAGACGCTGGCAAAACTTGAGCAGATTACTCAACGACCCCGGCTCTATCCAATCCGAACACCTTCCGTTCTCAGTTCTCAGTCTCCTTGCCCTGCGGCTATATTTTCCTCCTGCAGTTTTTCTACACGGTACTTGTAAAGTCGACGGGTATATTCGTTCTCTTCCCGTCAAACAGATTTCGAATAAAGCCAAATATATCATAATTAACTCAGCTTGTTTTTGGACTTAAACATAACCTATCGATTCTGATCGGAGTATTGTTGCAACCAAAAACAAATACAGAATAATAAAACGAAATTCGAGGGTAGAGAGGTGTTCTGACAGCCGGAATGTTGCCTCAATCGTTCCGTCTTGTTTTTTTATGTGTAACACAAACCCGGTACTTAGTGAAAAGTGAAAAACCAGTGTAACAATGTTGAGCTTTTAACGGTAAATTGTTGCGAGAGCAAGACCAAAGACAAAACTTTTCACAAATGAACAACAACAAAGTTGAATGAGGTGAGCGAGTGGAGGATGGTAGAGGGGAATGGGCGGCGGGATCGGGTACTCTTTTGGATGGGATGGATGGTAATGGTGGGTAAACAAAAAGTGTCAGGCAAGTGCAAGGCTTCAAGTCGGAATTTATGCAAAATACGGCAGTTTAGGGACAAGTACTCCTCAGACTACCATCCGGCCCAGAAGCCGAAGTCGAGGCCTCAGCCCAATGCCATGTCAAACCCCAAAGCACTCCGAATGCATTGTAATTTCAATACGAGCAGAGCACGACAGTTGAGAGCATTTTCCGGGCTCTAACTGGAATTATATGGAAAAGTTTCTCATTCACACACTAAGAGAATGGAATATACGACTTGAAGATGATCTTATGATAGCTTGAAACCATATATAAGAGAAGAACATAACTATTTTCTCGAAACAATGAAATTTTCTTATCACAGGTTCTATATACGTATATCATGCTCTCCCATCCCTAGTGTCCAACACTTCATCGTAACATTCCATGTGCTAGAAGGAAGGGAAGTGCATCCAAATGGGAAATTCCCCTAGTTCACCAAAGTTAATCAACATTTTTTTGTTGCCCCAAACTTTTAATAAGCAGCGAGCTGCACCATCAGCTGCAGCTGCAGCTGCAACTGAGGGACAGCTAATGGCCAGACCGGGCTACTTGGGGAATTTAAGAATGTTTGCAGGGCGACCGGAATTAAAGTAACAAAGAGACACTTTTCGAAGGGGACTTGCCGTGCTGTCAATTGTCCGCAATGTTGGTTCGTCCATGCCATTCCAGACCGACCGGGCCAGGCCAGGCCAGACCAGGCCAGGCCAGAAGCCAAAACCAATGAAATGCCACACAACTGACACACTGACTGACAGCCTAAGCGCTCGGGCTGCCCACTCCGGGCCCAAGTACGGGTCAGGGTGCCGGGTGCCGGGTGCGACTCCGACTGTGGGGACCACGCCACAATGAATGACATGCAAGTCTGTTGTGTGCGTGATCCATTCGCCCCACTCGACGTTTGTTTGATGAAATCGTAGCTGAGTGGTGCCAAAAGGAAAAAGGAAACGCCGTCCTGGCACGCAACATGGCTCCACCGCAGGCCAACATCAATTGATGGGGCGAAGGACTCCAAGCAGTCGGAGCAGCAGCAGCAAGACAGTAGTCGTGGGTGGAGCAGCATCACTGGCCTGGCTGGCTGGCTGGCTGGCTGGCTGTCAGTTTAGCGTTGTCACTTCAACTTCGGAAGGGGCCACCGTGCGGGTCGCCTGGCAATTGAGTGTAAGTAGCCAGGAGCAGGAGAAGGAGGAGCAGGAGAACCAGGAGCAGGATGTGGGAACAGAGTCACTCGAGCTCCTTGCTGCAGCTTGCAAGGCATTAGGATTAGAAGTGTTTATGCAAATGCGGACAACTTTGAGTGATTGCACGGCAAGACGCTTAAAAGACAGGAAGCCGACTTGACAGCCACCGCTTGGCGGAATGCCACGACATCCGCAGGATGAGATCTAATGGCATCGAGCCATTTAAAACATCTGCGGCCAAATTGATTCGAAATCGCCCGCTTGATGTTTGCTCCACTCAAATTACCTTCATTGCCTGACTGATGAATACGGAAAGAAGCCTGAGCTGTTGGTATATTATTATATAGTGCAGGGTACTTTAAGAACTTCATATATACCTATTTATTTTAACTATAAGCTCCAATCTCAGACACCCCCTGAAAAACAGGAAAAATGGCAAAGTCAAAAGAAATATTAAAAAAAATATATTTAAATTAAATTTTCGTTTTTTAAATACAAACCAATGCAAATCAAAAAGAATTTACTTTTATTTAATAATAAATATGTAACAAATATTCTTCAGACAGCCTATATATAATATATCAATCAAATCGAAATATTTTTCGGTTTATGTCCAAATGTAAGAGAAAACACTTTCTTTTTACAATTTCCAAAAATCTAACTGTACCTGTTCCATTCTCAGGAATATGGCATAGCAATCGCAAACTAAATTAATTTAATAAAGTGAAAACTGCACCACACAAAAGTATCTGATAGTATCAGCTGAAAACACACACAGCACAGCACCCAATAATCACATTGATGAAAGTGCTCTCAGAAGTTTTTCCCACTTTTTGGAGCACACTTTTCTTTTCACTTTCCAAGTTGATTTTCGCACCCAAAATATGGGTCAATAAATCCGGAGTATTCTCCTGGCTAGCAGATGGCCTGATTCAATTGAAATCGCAGAGATAACTGCCTCAAATCGATATCGAACTGTTTGAGTCGGATTATTTTTTCGAGGCAATTTTTATACTCGTATCTGTTGTATTTTTTCAGTTTTATTTGTTCTTATTAATTCCACGCAATAAAATTGACCATTCCGAGCTTTTATTTGCGGTCATCCAATTTCGGTTGAAATTGCAATTAATTTCTCACACATTTTAAAGTGGTTTTTTTTTTTTTGTATTTGTTTGTTGGTTTTTCATGTCTTTTGTGTACTTAACCGATGCAATTTCCGTCCCTCGCTTAAAATTGTTAATTCGATGTTCATTTCGAGAATTGGTTGTGCAAGTGTGGTGGCAGGGAAAGGCAGGGCGTGGCAGGGCGGGGTGTTTAAAAAGGGTTTTTAAGTGCTGGCCACTTTCGGTGGCCGGCATTGTTGTAATTATAAATGCGAAATGCTATCAAAGTTGCGAGGCTCCGGAAGAACCTTTTTGCAATTTGCTGGCTGCCAAAACAAAAACAACAAAACAAAAAAAAAACACAAAAACCATTAAAAACGCAAATCAAAACGAAACCAAATGCTTGACACACTTCCTCTGACAGGGGGGTGGGCTGTGGGGACAGAGAGGAAGGAAAAGAGCGACTGGGGCACCAAAAGATTGCACAATCTTTTGCACAAACAGTGCAGTGGCAGCCAAACCGCAACAATGGCAAAAGTCCTTGGCAAAGTATTTCACTTTCACGCCGCAGCCACAAGAGTCGGGACTCGAGTCTCGAGACCCACTCGCCCAAGAGCGCCAACAGATTTCGAGTAAGTAATTGCTGCAGTTCTCCCTCAATTTCTCCCTCTCCCTCTCTCTCTCTCTCTCTGTCTTCCCCTCACTATCCCTATCTCTATATGCAATTTTCTCCTTTTTCCCCCGATCTGTTGGCCGGGCTTAATTGTCTGCAGTTTTCTTTTCTTTTCAGCTTTCAGCTAGGAAAAGTTTTTTGCCTACCTCGACCAGTCCCCCGCCTCAGCCTCAGCTTTAAAGCAAATCAATTAAACTGAGCCCACCGCAAATTGAAGCAGGCCCCTGCTTCAGAGCTGCTGAAACTGTCATCGGTTGGGGAATCAAAGGAAAATTGAATCCTGCATATGATACGTATCATGCCTCCCCATGCATGCTCCATGCCCCATGCCCATGCAGGGGATATTCAAATGAGAGAGCCAGAAGTTTGATTGAAGATTGCTGAAGGTAAACAAATGAAACCATAAGCCTCCAAAGGTTACTCCATGGCGCGCTTTTATTCTTTTATTTTTCTGCCACTGACAGAGTTATAGCTGATGTCAAGAAATTCAGATATTTCTTGAACGCTTAAGGAATTTCTTGCAACTGCATGAATGCAATGCCCATAGAATAGAAAACTTTCATAGATTTTTGCTGCAGGTGCAGCACTATTTGCGAGTGAATTGGATCAATCAAATAAACGGGTTGTTCAATCAGCGGGTCTATTGCTGTGATTAATTCATTGATCGATGCAAATCAAACACAATTCAATCCTACGGCAATCAGCCTCAGGCAGTCCTGGATTTTCTTATACACCATCCATGCGTCAATCACCATCCATATATTAACGGCAGGCAATGCAGCTGCAGGCATTCAGTTCCCCTCCCGTCCCGTCCCGACCCGCCCCGTCCTTCCATAAGTTTGGCCAGCCGCCGGGCAATCATAGCCAACAGATGTCGTCGGAGTCGCCGGGGCACTGGCGCTGGCGCTGGGCGATGGCGTTGTCGCTGCTGATTAATTTATGCCAATATGCAATTTTCACACCAACGAGCAGCGCAACTGCAATGACAGCTCAAGCGCATAATTGCATGGGTCTGGGGCTTATTTATGGCACCGACTGTTGCCTGGCGCCCCGGCCAGCCCCAGGGTCAAATTAAGAGTCCAGACAGAGAGCCAGCGAGCGACAGTGAGAGAGAGGTCAGCCTTATGGAAAATGCCTTTGAGCCGAGGTCATAAATTGAGCTGTCAGCTGGAAAATACGTTTTAATCATTTTATTAAAATTCGCAAGAAATATATGTAAAAACGCAGAGCAGATCGCTGCATTAATTACTCAAAGGTTTTACACGGATAATCAGCATATTCTCGTTTTTGCCATTAGAACCAAAATTGAGGTCATCAGCAAATTTATGCTAAACATGTCAAGGATTCCACTCCCGAGATGCAGTCCAGGCACGTGTGCACTTTAACCCCCCTGTCACAACTTTCACACATGCATTTGTATAGATGGAAAGAAAGTGTCCTGCTTCGTTGGCTGTATCTTAAAATACACTCACAGCTCCAGGCGTATAGAAATTTCAGTTATAAAGATTAGCTGCAAAAATGAGTTACGTGTAGTTTTTCAACTAGGATTCATAGGACTAATATACTGTAGCAGTACGTTTAGATAGAGAAGTAGTCACATAAGCAACTCTGTATTTGAAAATGATAGATCGCGCGTCGGTATCTCCGCACCATCGATATATTCGGTGGGAGATACCGATAGTGAGATCGAAAACATACATAGTGAAGAGAGCGTTGATAGAACGGACTCACTTTTTTGGTGGATCAGTGGAAGGCGACGGAAGTGTGACAAGTGAAATAAAACGTAAACTTTATTAAATCTGTTAAATTGTGTCTTTGAATGTGGACTCGCCTCATAGCGGAATACACACAGCTCGACGAAATTCGGTATCCTACAATACCTACCTATATTTGTAAAAATAAAAGAACTCTCTGTGGTGAGGGTATATACCAAAAATACCAAAAACCATAGCACACACTTCAGAGTGCTCTGCTATACTCGTACTTCTCTCTGTATCTCTCTCCCACTCTCTTTTTATTTCTCTCTCTTTGGAGCTGTCAAAATGCTCGGTCGCCTGTCAACCGCAATACACAACACAAAAAAGCGTTGGACAATTTGCTCTTCGCCGGATTAGATTGCCTTCTGGTGTGATCTTTTACTTATGTGAGTGACTGTACGCTGCCGTGTGCCTGTGTGTGCGTTTGTGTGTGAAGGCGGGAGGCAATCAACGTCGGGTGTACGTCAGTGGTGCCTCACGCCTGATGGATTGCAGGGCTGCCACGCCAAACCCGCTGGTCCAACTAATAAGCAAAACACAACACATATGTACATACAGTATATCCATATACCCATATTCAAGTTTAATTCGCTTAAAGAGCCATGAAAGTGCGCTTTTGCTTGGCTTGGATAGGTACACATTTCCCTTGTAGCCATTTCCCCAGTGCTCTTTTTTTGCCTTGACAAATGATGTTTCTGAGGGCAAAGTTAACTTGGCCGGCGTGTCGGTGGCCTTTTTTCTCTTCAAAATAAAATTATATACACGAGTATACAAATTTGAATTATGGCTGTAGGCTGTGGGCTCGCCCTCGTACCTTTTTGCCTTCGTTTTAGCTTTCAACAAAACTCTTTTCCTCTATTTCTGTATTTCCTTTTAGGTCACCGCATAATAAATAACTGTGGCTGTATTTTCCTTCTCCGTATAATTTATGCAGGTTAAATTTGCAATTCTTTCTTTTTTTTTTTGCGTAGAACCTTGCCCATGTTTAGGGGCAATTATGAAGCTGTCTAATATATATTTCGACAATTGCAGGACACCGTCTCGTGGAGAGAGCTTTCGGCCAAGCTTTGCGTCCTTATACGAAGGGTAAAAGGAAAAGGAAGCGGAGCTTTCCCAAGTCGTTTATCCTTCGCATTTTGTTGTCTTTTCATTAGGACAAAAGGCAACTGTCCTTGGCCCAACCCACCTCCTTGTGTCCTTCGGTTTGCCTTGCACTTGAATTTTCTGGAAGTGTGAATTGCGTTTTTTGTCCATTCCATGTCCTGGCCATAAATTGTAACTAACGTCTCAGCGGGCACCAGGGGATGTGGTTGGATGTGTGCTGGATTCTACGAGATGGTTTAATGCATATTTATACCACCTAAATGGCTAATGAGCAAAACGTGCCACACATGCAGCCAATTTTTGAGGCATGAATATTCGAAAACACGAAGAAAATACATTAATTAAATTTTCGGTAATGCCCCACGCCCAAGTCCACACGAAACAAAAAACAAGCAACTCAAAAAGGAGCAGGAGCAGGAGCAGGGCGTAACTTTTACTTACATTCCCGGTACAGAAATCCGTAATCAGCTGGGAGAAAATTGGGCGAACGGAGAGAGAGGGAGACTGGTGTCAGAGGTCATATAAAGAAAATCATGCTGGGCCATGTGTGTCTGAATTCTGATTGAGAATTATGCTAAAGGGAGAAAAAACCTCCCTCCCTCCCTCCCTCTCTCTGTCTCTGTGCATTATTTATATGAATAAAAACCAAATAATGAAGTCTCATAAAAATGCCAGGGCGGCTCAAACAATATTGCGGATATTACAAACAAAAGATAATAATATAATGAGCAATAAGCCAAGGGCAAATAATAAGGGCCAGCAGGAGTCAGCATCCCATCATCCCATCATCCAAGGGCGGCCCCAAGACCACAACAGAATTCAATTATGTGCGATAAACAGAAGTCATTAAATATTAAAGTGCTAATGGAAAAGGAATCAGCGGCGAATACAAAAGACGACGGGCCCACTCTCGGAGTAAATAAACCAACTCAAAGGAATGAACAAGTAATCGATATTCCGACTACGTGATATCCTCTAGTAATACTGTAACGAAAATTCGAAGTTGGCGCCCTTAGAGGCCTGGACCAGGCTTATCGATAGTTTGAGTCCACCTCGATCGGCTGGACTTGGGACAGTGGGAAGAAAGAAAATGATGAGAGAGAGAAGCAGGAAGAAGAGAGGAGTTTTGAATGAGAAAAAGAAGTTGTAACAACGTGCCCAAGAAGGTTAGGTCTCGGAATAAACTGAAGAAAGCGAAAAAAAAAGTGTGAAGTGTGTTTTTATCACGACGGCATCACGGCTGCTACCTCCCCTTAGCTGCCGCCTTACAAAATTTGGCCAAATCCCAACCTGAAAAGGAAATCCGCTCGGCCCGCCGGTAGCAAAAATCTTGTTACAATACTATTTGTTCATTAAGTCACAAAGTAACAAAATAACAAGTAATTTTTATAATAAAAGTAAATTATAAACTGAATCATTGATGTTAGAAGAATACCATATACCCATAGATTATAGGTGTACCGCGTGTAATCGGAGAGTAAGGAGACCCAACAGCGAGCGGAGGTCAAAGTGCAGAGAGCCAAGAGTAAAAGGAAGAGTAAGCAAATTGCTGGCGCTGTGCGACACAAATTAATGACCAACTGAGACGGGGAGTGAATGAAGAAGGAGTCAGGTAGTTCCCCTATGTTTATTCCTGCTGCTCCTGTACACAACAATATAAGTTCACCGTTATTGTAACCACATGACGCCACAAGCATATGCTTCATATTTCAGCATAATTCAGCATATTTCAGCTTGAACAGGGGACATTTTGCTGGATTTTTACAGCATTTTGATTTGTGATTTATTTTCCTGCTGCTCTGCGTTTAATTTTCTCTTCCTTTATTTGTATACTTTATTATGCATGCATAAGCTCTCCCCAGTTCCCCACCAGTTTCCAGTCTCAACTCCGACCCCAACTCAAGTTGACTTCGGCTTGGGGGCTAATTTTACGCTCCTCTAATTCCGTATTATGCGGTTATTATTTCATGTTTTTGGGTTTGTGGGTTAAAGCAGATGTACCGAGATGTTTGAGGCCAAATAAAATATTCCATTTGAGTCTGGTTCCTTGAATGTTTTGCTCACCTAATGAAGGTTTCCATTAGCCTTTGTCAGCCGCGACTGTGAGTGTGTGTGTGCATTTCATTACCAGCGCGGGGAAATGCACATTTGCCAGTTGCCAGTTGCCACTTACTATCCCAATCAGCGGTTTTCTGTGGCACATGCAAATCAGCGATGTGGCAGCCACAGAATAAACTGTTCGATAGACGACAGCAACTCCGCTCGGGGTGGGCAGGACCGTATTGGGTGTCGAACCGCGAATCTCTAAACCGAAACCAGATTTTAAATGCATGTAATTGTTATGTGGAAGAGCGTTGGGCAAACAAAATTTGCGTCACTTTTGTGGCAGCGATTGCGGTTGTCAGCGGCAGGTGGTGCACTCAGGCCCTCCCTCCCTGTGTGTGTGCTGCACTTTCCGGGAAATAATTTATAAATAAAACGCATCGACATCAACGCGTCACGAAATCGTTTCATGATTCTGCTGAACCTTACAACCACATGGACACGGTCCCCACATTTGGGGGACGACCAGATTAAATATATCCCTTTTTTTTGGCACCCTCTACGGCGTATGCCGTGGATGCTTTATTTATGCCATGAATAAATGCAAATTTTTCCAACACCGCAGCAGATTTTGCAACACATGAGAGAAAGCAGGCACGCCAAAGGACGCCATCGCGTGTCCTTTGCATAATAATATCTTGTAAATGTCATGTAGGGTGTATGTCCCAAGACCGTGCCCGTGCCCATGCCCCTTACTTTTTCCAAAAAAAAATACACAGTATATAGAGTGAGGAAGACTGGTGTGCCTTCTACGAATTAGCATTTAATATGTGCCATAAGGGCAAGAGCATTAAAATTGCTAATACGCCTGGCCCGAGTGTGGCCCGAGGAAACGGACAGCTAAGAAAATAAAATCATTGCCTGCTGCAACAAGTGCAGTGGACAGGGGATAGCGGACAGACGACAGAGGGAGGGGCTAAATCAAAGAGTAATGTAAACATTGAACAACCACCTCCACACCGTTCATCTGTTTGCTTTTGCCCTCTCCATTCGCAAGGCTCAAACGACTCAACTCGACTCGAATCGACCTTTGGCAAAGCCGATTAGAAGACGGACGGACGGACGGACAGTGTTGTTCCTGGCACCACACTAATTGACCGGAAACGGGAAAAAATTGATTTATTTGCCTTGGCTCAAGGCCGAGAGGCGCTCAGCTCGGCTCATTAAAGCGATAAAAGCATGGCAGGGCACACAGTCAATTGCAATTTTCCGGCACCCAATTGATTGGGCTCTGGTCGGAGAGCAATTTCCCTAAGCCAAGCAATCAGCCGGGGCTGATCAAACCAATTTGTAAATTAGGCAGAAATATTGCCAAACATCTATTGGCATTAGGTCTGCTCCTGCTTTGATCCTCCGCTGCTGATTTCGGTGGATGCCATCAAATATAACGCATGCGTCACGTAGGTCGCTGGAATATTCTTTAAAAATAGGAGTTTTCACGTAAAAGGTTGGTCGCTTCTGCATGGCTTCTCGCACCACAGCACAGAAATTGAATTTTGCCTCAGTGGCTGGGTACAGGAAATTGTATCTTTAACGAATTTAAATCGTTCCGTTTCGCAGAAACAGCACTTAAAATCAATTAGTTTTGCCTATTCATTCAATTTGGAGAGCAGACCAGCAGCAAATGCCTGACAATCGTCGTAGTTGGTTTCGTATTATTCTCCATTTTCCATTTCCCAGTTGGGTTCGAATTAAATTCAGCATCAAAGAAACTTTAATTATTTATGAGCCCGAAGGAGTCTTAGCCACTCGATGGCATAAAATGGCAAATTTGTTGCCGCACTCTCCCCAGATTCATTGGGTGGGTATTTTTGCATTGGTAAGCGTTTTTTTGCCCCCACAGAGCCCCAAAGACAGCGGACCACTTGTGTGCGATACATTTCCAACAAAGACGGGCACTACAGCCCCCACTGGCAGACAAGGACAGAGCCTGCAGGAGAGAGAGAGAGCGAGAGCAAAATGGAAAGATAGAGATGAATATGGAGAAAGAAAGAGACAGTAAAACGGACATACATTCACGAAGAGCCATTTGAAAACTATTACGCCCATGAGATTCATTCAAGTAGTGCGGCATTTATAACTCAAATGTTGCCCAAGTTACAAAAAGCCTAAAACTCGAGCAGGACCACAACTTAAGGAGCAGGAACTGGAACAGGAGCATGAATGCCATTCGCTGGCAGCAGAAGCTGAGCTGCGGCAAAGGATTTGCAGGAGCTCAAAGCTGTAGCAAGTGATGAGCAAACGTTGAGAGGCATTTACTTATGTTATTGCCTTACTTTAAAGGAAATTGAGTATTTTGCATTTTAAATACAATCAAAACCAGAGGCATTAGAATGGGACCTAGCAAGGTTCAAAAGCCTGTCCTTCAGAAAAGCTACCATCGAATTTAATATATATTTATATAAACGTCTATATTTTACCATTTTTCAATATCCCAAAATCTGTCTGTCTTAAAAGCCCTGCCTTGTCGATTTCGATCCATTAAATTGTTGACCACAGGACCACAGAAATATTGCTCATCTCTGGCAGAGACTGTAACGAAGTGTGGCAGGAAGATGGAGGAGCTGTGGAAGCGGAAGAAACGGAAGAAGCAGCGCTAAAAATGGCAACACAGAATGGCATTCTCTGCGCTTGCTTTTTATTAGAATGTGTCCATGGAGACGTGGGCGCCAGCCATTGTCTGGCTGCTCTCGGCAGCTTTCTCCATGAATCTCTATCGTCCTCTAGGCGAGTCGTATGCGAGCACATACATACATACACATTTGTCCATGTGTATGTGTGTAGTTTGCCATACATTTCTTAGCACGTAGTTATCTGTGGCAACAACTGGAACAACACACTTCCACTTGAAACAACAATAAAAAGTTGCTTGAAAACAGAAAAAGATAGCCATACTCGTACGAATTGTAGCATGTGATAGCCAGAACTCCCAGAACTGATATAAAAACTCGCAAACATCAAAAAGTAGGTAAATCTGAGCCAAGAGCTAAGATATTCCCTCCATTTCGTTGAGCCATCAAAGGTAATTCGTTTTATTTTTGATAATAATTCGTTGAAATATTGTTTCATATTACCTTTTAGAGAGTGCACTCGAATGGTTATTCTTTATCCCTCTCTCTCGCTCTCTCTCTGTCTGTCTGTCTTTTGATATCAGTGTTCGGAAAATGGACAAATTGATTTGTTGATTAATGCGGGGAAGCGGAGATATCCAAGTGTTGCTCGATGCATGAGAGATGGGACAAATTTGGCGAGAAAGCGAAAAGCGTTGAGGGGGTGTTGATGGGGCCCTTTTCCTTATTCTTATAAATACACGTGGCGTTTATGTTTATTTAATGCGATTAAAGTTAAAGTAAGAATTTAAGATACAGTATTTTTGGTACAAGAAACTTAAATTGAACGTCGTTCGTCGTCTGGTCAAGTAACACAACCCTTGTCGTTGGAGGCTGGATCGAAACTCCTCTCGCTGCTCTCAGCAATCTGCTTCGTTCTCTGCTAAGTTCGCTCTCTCTTGCTCTCGCCTTGCTCTCTGACGTTCTCGCTTTGCGATCTCCATCGTGCGCTCTCCTGTGGTGTTTGGGCATTCAGTATCGCTCGTTCTGCTTTGTCTGGGAATTTAATCAATTTAAGATCAAATTTAGCTGTATCCCTATTGCTGCGTACATGCCAACACAAGGGTACTCCAAAATGTCGGAAAATTCGTGCAATCTCTTGCCCCACCGAAATGTAGTCGAATGGAGAACTAATTAATTTTTCCAAGCTAAACCATGCCAAATAGCCGGGAGCTGCTTTAGACATCAGTGGCAGTGGGGAGGAGTCCTCGCGGCACTTTCAAGTTCTGTATAAATATTTTGGCATCATTAAATAGCAGCAGCAGACACTGCTTTAGCCAAATTTTATTTATACCTGCTACTCTATTTATATATTTATATTCAAAACATTTTAGAGGCCGGAGACCTGCAACGGCCCTGGCACTGGTCCTGCCACTGGCACTGGATTGGGGATCCGGCATTCTGGATTGGAGAGCTGGAGCTGCTGTTGCTGGGGGGACTAATGCACAAATTTATTGTGACTTTTGGCACTGCCTGCAACAGCTGCTCCCCATTATGTGAGGCGCCCAGGAACTCCCTCTAGCGTCAGCTTCAAAAAAAGTAGGAAAAAAAACACATGTGTCTCCTGCTCGGTTTTATCTGCTCCTCTGCACGCGGCGCATTTGCATATTTCGTGCACTGAAGCAGCGGCAGGAACAGAAGCAGAAGCAGAAGCAGGAGCAGCAGGATCCCAAGCAGGAGTTCAGTTTTTATTTTTATTTCATTTTTATTAATGCGAAAAATGTAATTTCGAGCATTTGCCACTGCAGCGTACCCTTGAGGGCATAAGACAGCCAGCCGACAAAAAAAAAAATTGGCATGTGGAAAATTGCAAAAATTCCATGCAGCCAAAACCCAACGAAGAGCCAAAATGTTTTTCAACCCTTTGACGAGGGAATACATGCTCGGCGTTAAATTTAAGATTTTTAAATAAGTTGGCCAATTTTGGGAATTCCATTTTCTACAGCTTTATATATGTACATGTGTATATGTATGTATGTATGTAGGTACTATTTTTACGAGAAATTGTTGTTGTTATGCACGGTACTCAAAGAATACGAGGGTATATTATATTTTTGTATATGCATGTAACAGCCAGAAGGAAGCCATTTCGATCGCATTGACTATATAAATATATTCTATATTAGCAATAATATCAATCAGAAATCCCTCTGTCTCTCTCCCTCTCACAGAGTAGCTTAGCAGCAGAGGATGCATTTTCATAGCTGGCGTCTAATCAAACCTTCACAAGGAATGAACTTCGGAATTATTTATTTTATAAATATTCTCATTCCTGATTTCGCCCTTATTTAGTGTGCGCCCACCCACACATTGAAGTCATAAAAAACAGGCAGTTTCCTGAATAATTCTTAAGAAATTAGATAGGCATACGAGATAATCGATAGCAGTTAGTAGTTAGAATGTGAGACATTCTATACATTTACCAAAGCAATCTAGGCATTTCATTCGATTCTTAACGTCTCGGTAATGTCTTGGTCTGCCTACTTCACTCCCAACCTATGGTTATGTCAGGTTATGTCCATTGGGCCACATGCGATTTTGCCTCGTTTCTTTCATTTGCATTTGTCACGCTCGTTAGACCTTGGGTATTCCCGCTGGGAGGCCCAAACGAGTTCGATGTCCGATGGCAGACACGTGACTTGAATCGTCGTCATGGGCGAAAACGAAGGGTACGGTTGTGGGCCTGCCGGTCCTGGGTCAGTATTGTAACCAGGATAAGGTGGATACCAGCCTGGGTGAGGTGGATAATATGGATAATCTGAATAAAGGGGATAGCCACGTGCCCACCAGCCCTGATTGGGATAGTTTGTGCCTGCCGGTCCTGGGTATCCCAGCCCTGGTAGTGCAGCCCAACCAACAACTCTGACGTTGTTACCTATTTTATTAGCATTGCCTTGTGGTGTGGCACAGGCAAAGGCGATGAGCAATAAATGGAGCTTCATTTTTGCCAGATAAGGAGCTCCAATGCTCCAATACTTTGGGAGGTATGCTGAAGTAGAAGGAACGAATCTGAATTCGTTACGGTTACATAAGACATACTGTATTGGGCATGCTATTTATTTGTGAAATTGCACGTTCTCTTGCCCAGAAAGATCAAAGATACAGCATTCTACTGTCATACATTTGTATAGGGTCTTCGATTAACCATAACCGCTTGCCTGAGCGTTTGCCTGAGCGTTTGCCTGAGCGTTTGCCCCTCCGACTGCCTGAGCGTTTGCCTCAGCGATTGCTTGAGCGTTTGCTCCTTGAGGTGGATGGTGTGGGTAAGGTGCTCCTGGAGGTGGATGGGGTGGGTAAGGTGGATAGGGTGGGTAAGGTGGATGGGGTGGAGACAGTATCACCCTCTCGGTTGGCGGTGGATGTGGAAAACCTGGGTTCCATGAACACCTTGGACATCTTCGACAACACGGATCGGGTGGATAAGGTGCTCCCGAAGGAGGATGAGGTGGGTAAGGTGGATGGGGTGGATAAGGTGCTCCTGGAGGTGGATGGGGTGGTGCCTCTGGAGGTGGATGAGGTGGGTAAGGTGGATAGGGTGGGTAGGGTGGGTAAGGTGGATGGGGTGGAGGCAGTATCACCCTCTCGGTTGGCGTTGGACGTGGAAAACCTGGGTTCCATGGACAGCTTGGACATCTTCGACAACATGAAATTTCAGGAAACCACCTAGTAAGAAAGGATCTTGCGTCTACCGATCCTGAGTCTCCCGGACCAGGGTCTCCTGGCCCTGGGTCTCCCGGTCCTAGGTGTTGCGGTCCTGATGGTGCAGTCTGAGTTCCATTGCCTTGTGGTCTGGCACACGCCAAGGCGAAGAGCAATAAATGAAGCGCGCAATAGAGCTTCATTTTCGCCAGGTGAAGAGCTCCAATGTGGAGCCTCAGCCGTAACATCCTCTATTTATACTTTGGGAGGAATGCTGAAGTAGAAGAATCGAATCTGAATTCGTTACGGTTCCATAAGCCAGACTAGATTTGGCATGCTATTTATTTGTGAAATTGCACATTTCCTTACCCAGCAAGCAAATTTAATTTTAGCCTTATTAACTTTTTTGCTATGGCGCTTGCCTGAGCGAATGCCTTAGCGATTGCGCAAGCGATTGAGTTAGCGTTTGCCTGAACGTTTGCCTGAGCGTTTGCCTCAGCGTTTGCCTCAGCGTTTGCCTGAGCGTTTGACCCTGAAGGTGGATGGGGTGGATAAGGTGGGTAAGGTGGGTAAGGTGGATAGGGTGGATAAGGTGCATGAGGTGGAGACCAGCCTGGTCCTGGGTATGCCGGATGTTGGGGAGCTGGATAACTTTGTGGCCACTGGTTCTGATTGGGATCATATGCTCCTGGCGGTCCTGGGTATGCCGGCTGTTGGGGAGCTGGATAACTTGGTGGCCACTGGTTCTGGTTGGGATCGTATGCTCCTGGCGGTCCTGGGTATGCCGGCTGTTGGGGAGCTGGATAACTTGGTGGGCACTGGTTCTGATTGGGATTGTATGCTCCTGGTGGTCCTGGGTATGCCGGCTGTTGGGGAGCTGGATAACTTGGTGGCCACTGGTTCTGATTGGGATTGTATGCTCCTTGTGGTCCTGGGTATGCCGGCTGTTGGGGAGCTGGATAACTTGGTGGCCACTGGTTCTGATTGGGATTGTATGCTCCTGGTGGTCCTGGGTATGCCGGCTGTTGGGGAGCTGGATAACTTGGTGGGCACTGGTTCTGATTGGGATTGTATGCTCCTGGTGGTCCTGGGTATGTCGGCTGTTGGGGAGCTGGATAAATTGGTAGCATCCGGTTCAGATTGGGATTTTTTGCTCCTGGCGGTCCTGGGTATGTCGGCTGTTGGGGAGCTGGATAACTTGGTAGCAACCGGTTCAGACTGGGATATTTTGCTTCTGGCGGTCCTGGGTATCCCAGCCCTGGTGGTGCAGGCTGACCTGGAATCTCCATTGCTGCCCACCGCTGTATTTGGACCCGCTTGGGAGGGGCTTTTGGGCCTACCCATTTTGGGTTTCCCGGTTGTCGGGGAATAGGTTTCAAGACCGGTCTTGGGTCACGCGCTCCTGCCCTGGCACACGCCAATGCGAAGAGCAATAAATTAAGCGCGCAATAGAGCTTCATTTTCGCCAGGTGAAGAGCTCCAATGTGGAGCCTCAGCCGTAACATCCTCTATTTATACTTTAGGAGGAATGCTGAAGTAGAAGAATCGAATCTGAATTCCTTACGGTTACATAAGCCAGACTAGATTTTGCATGCTATTTATTTGTGAAATTGCACAATTCCTTACCCAGAAAGGGCAGAGGAATAGTCCTACATAACTTAGTTCTCATTGTAACTGAAATCAAAGATACAGATATCTACTACTTAAAGCATATTTAATTTTAGCCGTAACTTTTCTGCTAAGGCATTACCCATTGGGTCTTAGATTATCCATAACCCATATTCCATGCCTGAGCGAATGCCTGAGCGATTGCCTGAGCGTTTGCCTGAGCGTTTGCCTGAGCTTTTGCCTGAGAGTTTGCCTGAGCGTTTGCCTGAGCGTTTGCCTGAGCGTTTGACCCTGAAGGTGGATGGGGTGGATAAGGTGGGTAAGGTGGATAGGGTGGATAAGGTGCATGAGGTGGAGACCAGCCTGGTCCTGGATATGCCGGCTGTTGGGGAGCTGGATAACTTTGTGGCCACTGGTTCTGATTGGGATTGTATGCTCCTGCCGGTCCTGGGTATGCCGGCTGTTGGGGAGCTGGATAACTTTGTGGCCACTGGTTCTGATTGGGATCATATGCTCCTGGCGGTCCTGGGTATGCCGGCTGTTGGGGAGCTGGATAACTTTGTGGCCACTGGTTCTGATTGGGATCATATGCTCCTGGCGGTCCTGGGTATGCCGGCTGTTGGGGAGCTGGATAACTTTGTGGCCACTGGTTCTGATTGGGATAGTATGCTCCTGGCGGTCCTGGGTATACCGGCTGTTGGGGAGCTGGATAACTTGGTGGGCACTGGTTCTGATTGGGATTTTTTGGTCCTGGCGTTCCTGGGGATGTCGAATTTTTTGCTCCTGGCGGTCCTGGGGATGTCGACTGTTGGGGAGCTGGTTCAATTGGTAGCATCCGGTTCAGATTGGGATTTTTTGCTCCTGGCGGTCCTGGGTATGTCGGCTGTTGGGGAGCTGGATAACTTGGTAGCCACCGGTTCAGATTGGGATTTTTTGCTCCTGGCGGTCCTGGGTATCCCAGCCCTGGTGGTGCAGGCTGACCTGGAATCTCCATTGCTGCCCACCGCTGTATTCGGACCCGCTTGGGAAGGGCTATTGGGCCTACCCACTTTGGGTTTCCTGGTTGTCGGGGAATAGGTTTCAAAACCGGTCTTGGGTCACGCGCTCCTGGTCTGGCACACGCCAATGCGAAGAGCAATAAATGAAGCGCGCAATAGAGCTTCATTTTCGCCAGGTGAAGAGCTCCAATGTGGAGCCTCAGTCGTAACATCCTCTATTTATACTTTGGGAGGAATGCTGAAGTAGAAGAATCGAATCTGAATTCGTTACGGTTATATAAGCCATACTGGATTTGGCATGCTATTTGTTTGTGAAATCGCTAATTTCTTCACCCGGAATGGGCAGAGGAATAGTCCCAGATAACTCAGTTCTGATTTTAAATGATAATCTACTGTCATATCTATTTTCTGGATTCCTCAGTGGAGTTTTCATAGGCCAGCTTTCCATTTTTGAGCCCCATTGACTAGTAGAGTACCAGTTGAAATTCTGGTTCAATCCGACTGTTAAAAACTATACAAATGCAATTTCCTGAATAATTCTTAAGAAATAAGAGCTCGATTTGCAATGTCAGTCAAGGGACTCGAATCTGCGCCATGGGCATGATGGAAAACTAAGGCCGAATAAACTTTAAGTAACGCACATGGAGTTAGAAACTTTTCCTATGACATTTGGTTATATAAATGTACCTACCTATGTGCACATACATATATACATATATTTTTTAACTAATGCACAAAGCATAAAGCGAGAACATTGCTGGACTCAAACTTAAGGCTGTCTGCCTGTCAGCTCATAAATAAATAAATATAAAAATTCCTGCAACAGTTTTCAGCTGCTAGTTGTACTTGGCAGCGAGCAGCGCATAAATACCAAGAAGAGCTCTCCAAGCTGAGATCCTTTGGCTTTACCTAAGTACTTGTAATAGGATGAAACGAATGTCCAAGTGCCGGGACTCTCTTGGTTACAATGCAACGGCCTGCAAGCACAAGCCGCCGTTGAAAGAAGCTGACATAAAGCGGGACATTTTCCTGGGGAAAATTGCCAATGTTCTTGAAATATAATGCAGCAGGTTATCATCAAATCATAATCCGGTAAGCATCCAGTAAAGCTACTCGTTGGAAAATAGCATAGACGGACGGTAAACTGTCTTAAGCACTCGGAATAGTGATTTTCCGGGTGCTTAGGGGTTTCAAAATAGGGAAAGTAAATGCATAAATTGAAAAGCCAATTTCAAACTACGTATATAAACTCTTGCTTTTTATGTGTTTACCATATAAAAACTTAAAGCGAGCTCCATACAGAAGCTAAAGGCTTCTGCAAAATTCAAACTATTTATGTTCCACATTAGCCTTTGGCAATTCCACAAGGCAGGAGGTTAAAGATTATTATTATCATTACATTTCTGATACGATCGAAATCAAATGATAATGATATGTAGACACAAAATAATTTCATTTTCCGCATCAAAAAGTAATGAAATATAGTCTTTCGTATGGTTTAAACTCATCTTCAATTTTTGTTGACTTGCTTCTGGTCTTTGCTGCGCTCTTTTGATCTTTCTCTTTCGTTGTCAGTGTCGAAATCAAAGAGAACCAACACAAATGTCACACTTTTTTTTAGTTCTTGCGGTATTTTATTGTTATCACTTATTATTATCACTTTTTGTCCCTATAGCCTGTACCTTCTTTCCACTCTTTGCATATCTACATAGTTTTTAATATATGACATTTATTTCTGTTTTAAATTTGGATTAATTGAATCAATACTATTTAATTTTAATATATTTTAATATAATATTTTTACCACGAAAAATCATGCCACAACCAGCGTATAGTGTATTTAAATTATTGGAAAATTAAATGCATTTTTATTAATTCTTAATATTTTTTAAGATCAAGTTGTAATTAAAAAAAATTTGACTCCAGCTGCTAGACATTGCATATGTCGGGTCTTAGAATTGTTTGCAGTGTATTTTCGGTTATTCTCTGTCAGCTTGCTCGCTGAGTCCCTTTCGTGTCTTCTTTGCACTTTACCGTTGGTTATCGGTCACTGCTTGTCTCCTAACTTCAACGCTTCGTTTCAGACACGGGCTGTCTCATACTTGTATTGGTGTTAGAGAAGGAGATGATGTGTAATGAAGGAGGGACGGAATTGAGAGAGAGGCGCATGAGCGTGTTACTCTGTTGCTGGCCTGGGTAGATAAAGAGAGAGAGATAATTTGAGAGAGGTACAGACAGGTACAGACAATTGTGTTATGGATAATGAGAGGCTGAAAGAGCTTGTTCTCGATTCTTGCTGCCCAGGCAGTTGACAGAGAAATTCGGCTATTTGTGCGTCCTCTAGTAACAAAATCAAGACAATGAACACTGAAAATCCCGATGGGAACCAAACTACCTCTTACACCTCGACACATATATGTATCAGTGTAGATTACGATTTCGTATCTCTTAAATAAAATATGGAAGAATGTTTCATACTGTAACACTTTCCCTTCAGCTTCGCTTTTAGTTGGTCCCAATTTAGTTGGTATACAATTTATAATTCGACTGAAAATTCATATCACACCTATGAGCCACTCGCGTATTCTCTGTGCCTGGCTAAAAACTGAATCTAAAATTCAAATAAAAGTGCAAAGAAGTTGATTAAATTACGGCAATGATTGCACGCCCAAAATGAATGCCACATTGAAATTGTACGGTTGAGTGGACGGGAGTGCAGCACGTTTCTGCATTATTGTTATGATTGTTGGCCGTGGCCACACACAGAAACACACAAACACACAACGGCTGCCGCAGCAGCCAGACAAACACCAGCAAAATAAGCCAAATATTTTTGTGGCAGCACTAGGAAGTGGCCAAAAGCGCACTTTTCATAATCTTTTGAATTTTATGGTCGAACGATGGCGGCGGCAAACAACGGAGCCAGCTGAAAATTCAAATGAATAGCAAATTGTGGCACACAAAAAGACTCACACTTTCGCTTCTCTCTCTCGCTCACTCTCGCTCTCTCCCTCTCTGCAGCAGCCAGAACCGCCTAACCCCATCCGGCTTGACTGCGGAAACAGCTGTTTCCTTACTCAGTCAACCTCTGACCCCCCAGCGCCCGACGACACCCAGACACAAGTACGAGAAGAAGCTGCGAAATTATTATTACATTTTATGCCAATTCAACGAAATTTTCCATGTGCACTGTCTGCGTCTTGAACTGTGCCCAAGGGCGGAAGGCCAAGACCCAAGGCCTTGTTTGTTAAAGCTAGATTTCGGTTTTCTTTTGACTTAATTAAAGCCTGTCTTGCCCGCAGGAAAAGAATAAAAAATCATAAATATAAAATGCACACCACAAAGTATGCCGCAAAAATGAAGTTTTAAAATCTTCATGACCCAACTTCGCGGTTGTTTGTTTGCTGGCTGCACAGGATGTTAATATTTTTGCAATTTTCGCTTGACTTTAAATTAAAAGAGGAGAATATAGTGAAGGAGCCCCCACAAACTGAACACCGGAATACCCTTCCAAATGTATTAAACTTATTTTTAGGAGTTTTTAAACCAGACTTGTAGAAATATATAAAATATATATGCTGACCCAGCAAACGTTGTTATGCCATTTAAATTATGAAATTATATTTTGAAAAGCTATTTTTGTAGTCTTTTTTTCATGCCACGTATAGTTTTCCCTGGACACCGTTTGACAGTCATTGCTTACTGAATGCCAATAATAGGAATTTTAAAGCGTTTTAATTGGCCGATGACCAAAGGCCTTATAGCAGAAATATTTATGATTATTATAGAGAAAGATAGACAAAAATCGTCCAAGTTTTGAGCAGTCGGCAAACGCCGTCCATCTGTGAAAATAATTGAAATGCGTTATAGCAAAACCATTTTCGTCTCTGAATTTTCCATTCAAAATGGAGGCTACAATAATGTTTTCCATTAATTTTTTAGTCACCAATGGCAAACCTCTGGCAAAAATGACCTAGCGCCCTCGGAGAGGGTATGAAAGAAACAAAGTAGTAAAAATGAGATCCCCGGCCACACCATGAAATGTTCGTCCAGAGTAAAATAAATGAGCTCTGGCCGTGGAACTTAAAGTTTGAAACGATGCGATGCGATGCGATGGGAGGCGGGGTTTGCGGCGACTTTCCGCTAATTTTGTATGCAGCCCACACAAATCTTGTCATTATTAAAGGCTGGCTCTTTCCGGGCTCCGACTCCGGCTCCGACTATGAGACCAGCCCCTGGTCCGGATCCGACTCATCCTACAGAACTGGACTAAGGACTGGTGTCTGCTCTCTGCTCGTTTGATTTGCTACATTAATTTTGAGCGGAGTTCTGGCCGCCGAGTCGCCGGGAATGTTCTGTGACAACACGGTCTCGGGCCTGTTGGGCTCGTTGATTTGTGTGGCGCTTTTCTGGGTGATTAAGTCATTCGTCAGACGACCAGGCCAGGACAGGCCAGGCTGTTAAAGTAACGACGAAAAGAAGAACATTTTTTTGTGTGCCCTCTGCGGCTTTCTAATGAAGCGTTATGCCAAATAATTAGAGGTTTTGCTCTGTCGTTATCTTATCTACTCGCAGTCGCCAATTGTTCCGCTCACTTTTTTCAATTAAAAAGTTTCTTCATTGTCATGGCGGCGCCATATATTTTCCAGGATCGCCGGACCATGTGGCGTATGCGTAATAAGCATTCAATGATTTGGCACACAAAGAAGTCCTAAGCTCATTTAATTGGTATTAATAATGGCCGCGTGGCCTTCGTCCAGGCTGGAGACAGCTGTTGCCCCGTGCAACCTGCCATCTGGAAGAGCGATGGGGGTGGGTGGGCGAGGGTGGCGCGGCATGGCAGGCATCTGTGAAGGTCATCGCTAAGTAGTTTAGTTCTGCCATTGGCATGCTCAGCAGTGCAAATGCTTTGATAAACGTTGCAGGAACGTTGGCTGTAATTTTATAGCTAAAAGCATATTTACTTCGTTGGAGCACCCGCAACCCAATGAAGGGGAAGGGAAAGCTGCTTTGTTGGTTCTTCTTTCATTGTTTTACTTGGCCAGGCTCTTAGCTGTTCTGTAAACAAATTTGCTTACTTATTTGTTCAGCTTGAACGCGGAGCAGGAGGAGGAAAGGAGTCAGCCTGGGGAGAGAACTGCCTCCAAACCCAAGCTGTGCTGAAACTCCAAGTGATTTCAGTTTGAAATTTGATCTGTGTCAAGAAGAACAATCGAGAAGCAATGATAGTTATACGTAGTTGGCCCTGCGCCACCAATGCATACCCACTTCCATGGCAAATTCCGACATAAACGTAATCCCAATCAAACAAAAACCCTCTGCCTGAAGCACAGTGAGTGAAATGACCAAACTGGCAAGGAAAAACCCTTTTAGAAAATTTAAAATAATAATTGTTGTTTGCATTTAAACCGATTTATTACATACTGAAGGGACTGAAAGTTTTTTCTTGCTAAATTGGTCGTTTCGTCCACTGTGCGGCGGCTCGAAACAAACTGGAGCAAATTCGTGCCTAACATGCGATCCCCTTGGCATTCGCCTTAGCCCGGTGTGAGCGCTTACAAACTCGTACATCTCGTATACATCTCTCAACACTTTCTGCCAAAAGATTATGACACGTAGCAAATAGTTGCACGCAGATGGGAATGGGTATGGGGGTAAGGGTATGGGGCAGGCACTGAGTGCGAGTGGGATCCAAAAAGGGGGCCCTGTTGTTGGGGGAATTTCACACCTAGTACTATGTGTGTACTATATGTGCGCTGGTGGGACGTATTAATTTCCGTGCTGCTTGTTGATTCTTTTGCAACACTTTTTGTTGACACCGTGTCGGGACGCGGAGGACGTGCTTTGTGGCACTTTGTTGTCTTGTTTGTCCCTGTTTTTGTTCTTCGATGTCGTCCTGATTATACCCTAGCAAAAGAATACTTTCTTTTGATCAGCAGCCTGAAATAAATTAAAGAAAACATTTCTTGCAATATATTTACAAACAAACTATTTCTAATCTACAATCTTTTTTTTAAGGATGCATAAAGAAATTCTTATACCCTTCATCTGAGAGTGCATTGATCCGCAAGGGTATCTAAAGATGCGGCGATTTCATGTAACTTTCGTGTTTCATTATTAATACGGCGACTGCCTTTTGTTTGCCTCTCCACCTTGCTCCGCTGCTCCATTTTGCCGGGTAGAACTTTTGTCATTTGAGCCAAGTCGCTTCGTATTCGTGTTAGTGACAGGAATTATTCTTGTTGACACATAAAAATTGTTTAACCCTTTTTTTCTCCCCCCTAGTGAAAAATGACAAGAAATGATTAAGTGTATTTCTGGGACTGAGTGCGCGCGTGGAGCATTTGACCCGAGCATTCCACCAGACATTGATGTATTGGGGTCAGATGCTGCAGGGGCATCTTCCGCAAAACCCACAAAAAAAAACATTGGTCTATATCCATGGTTCCTTTCCGGCTCATTAACAGCGAGGAAATTTGCATAGTTAATTGCTTTTTAATTGTTGTGTTTGGAATTTTCAATTGCCGCCAAAATACTCGTATTTACTCGTATTTTGTTCTTTCTGTTCGGAATGGCGCTCATTCTTTAAGCCTGGCACGTTTTATGGCACAAATTTCTTCATTTGCCTGCCACTTTCTGGATCTTTTTATGGCGGCTGTGGGGTGTTGCCCCATTAGGCAAATAGAGTTTGCAGCTTGGCTAATGAAGCATAGTTTTGAGATTTTTCAGGCCCCACCCTCAACCGCCGCCTCCTGCGGGTGGTGCCACTCAGACAGACTTCAATTAGCCTGCCAGCAATGGCGGGATTTTTATTTCGCTTTCTGTTTTGTTTTTCAAACATTTTTCCTGGGTTTTTTTGTGTGGCCTTTTGCGGTCATTAAAACTAATGGGAGCTCGGTGCTGCGCTGGCTTTAAAAATCCCACACTCGCCCTCGGGCCGAATGGACTGGACCAACCAACCGACCGGATATATCATTTGACCAACAAGTCAAACAAACAAACACACACTGAAGTCCATAGCCAGTGCCCAACAAAACACAAAAAAATACCAAAAAAAAAACTGGAAAAAGATCCTAAAGTTTTGTTGGCTCGCATGCGGTCACAAAAGAGCAGTAAATTAAAATTTACTCGACACGAAATTGAAGCCGTGCCGTACCCGTTTTTCCCATTTCCCCACTAGCCGCCCGCCCCATGCTGGCTATTTTTGGCTGTGAAAATTCCTTCATTTTTGCCTGGCCATATCCGCTCCCCAGGGGGGGTGGGGGGTGGGTGGTGTGTGCCAAAAGCTGGCCATGGGGCTCCATTGAGGAGGAGCTGCATTCAATCAGATTCCCATTGCAATTCGCAACCGAAATATCACTGGAAACATACGAGTATTAACGAAATGGAAGAATGTTATTCTTAGTTTACATGCTTTATAAATGGTATATTTTTGTAACATTTTCATCAATAGTATTACCACAAATAAAATTATCCTTTATACTCGTAGTCTTCATAAAATTAAAGATTATTGTTTGAACACGAAAAGAAGCGCTGCCCTGCCCTGCGCTGTCCATAGCCCATTTCCATTTCGTTGCAATCCCTCGGAAGCCACCATTGATCCCCTGCAGTCCATTGCAGGCTGCTTTCCAATGGAGCTGCACTCCATTTCATTGCTACACTAGTTTATTTTCTCGGTTCTCAGTGGGGTCCGGCGGCTACTGCCCGAGGGACTCGTATTTTACGTGGTCAAAGTTTTCGTTGCGCCGCACTGACATGCAAAGCAGATTTGCGGTAGCCATTCCGCTCCATTCCAGGACATACTGCGCCAGGACGGGCCGGAGCCGTTGGCCAATTTGCAGTCGGCACGCGTGCACAGATTAAACGGCCTGAAAGCCGGCCTGAAGCAGCGGTAGTATAGCCTGAGAGCAGCCCAAACACCAACCAGAAAAAAAATGGCACCACCGAACACACATAAAATACATATACAAATTTAAAGAGCTTCAATCAATTATCAGGCGTTGTGGAGTCTACTCCGCCGCTGTTACCACAATTTGCAGTTAAACGACAATTTCCGCAGCGATTATTCAATGTCAACTAAAAAGTTGCAAAAATGTTCAAAAAACCAACGAAAGCAATTAAAAGCAGCTGCTGTCCTCACACCACTTGGCCGTCTTGTTTATTTTACGAGCTGTATACGAGTGTGTGGCAAAATATGTTTTATTTTTTGGGGCAATATTTATGTAAGCCTGTGCTGCAGTTTATTTGTCAGACCGGACATGCAGATGTCGAGGGTCCTGCAGCAGGATTAGACGGATTTATCGCCCTGTGACAAATATTTGGTGTAAATCATTGGGCTGTGGCAATAATTCCCCCTGGTATTAAGTGTAAAATATAATGGATGTGGAAACCAATAAAATATTCCATCTGCATGCACATATGTGACATATTTTGTAAAATTTAGAATACCAGTTTGAGATATAAGTAATTTTCATTCGGAGAGGCATCAAGGGTGTAATTCTTGTTTACTCACTTAGCAAAAGAGGTAGCATTTCTATTTATGTATAGTATATAGTATATGTATATACGTATGGTTAGTGTTAGTGGTCAAAGGCACGCTCTTTTGATTTGTTTACAATTTTTTTCTTTTTCATCTATGTGCCGACTGCCAACTCGGGCCAAATCTCTACATCCATTACTTCGGCAAGGTCACACTTAAGACAGATCAGCCGGTCTCAAACCGTTGATATTCAAAATATAATAATTCTTTCGTAACAGATATCTACAGCGTTTGAAGACGGCGCATCTGTGGTTTCTGTTCATGGCTATCGAAGCCTATAGGTGATTCCTGCCGATTCAATGAGTCACAGTTTTCCTGCACCTAGTGGTGACTAACCTGGTTCCTCTAGATCAGTTCTCAAAATATTACAAATAAATGAAGCTTTAAATACCATTGCAGATCACTTATCATCTGCAATGTAAACAATACATATGTATACCTATATTAGTTTCCTCTACGGGGCACACTTTCCTTAATAAGGTCACAATTACCTTGATATACATACATACATACTTATCTATGTACAACTTCTGTTTTTGTTTACTTGTTTCAATGACTTTTGCGCCGTGCATTTCTAAGACGCCGTTGATTTGAGCCAGCGTTTTAAGCCACTACACGTTATGACCAATCTAGTCTTCAAAATGGACATCTAAGCAAAAGCACATATAGTTCTCCCACTTGCACAGCAACTTTTCTCCATAGGGTTTGATATCTGGTCTGCATTAACTTCAGTATATTGGAAATACGAACATAAATAATTTAGTAGTTATCTGTTTATCCGTTGAATTGCGCTTCTTATAAAATTCACATATTCACGTTCATCAAAGTATAATCATTCACAACGAACGGTCACACTGAATGGTTATTGTCAAGATATTCTCTAGGTTTGTTTATTTAATATCAAATGCAGGGCTTAATTGAGCTACACTAGTAACTGAAATGCTCAATGCTTTACAGAAACTAATTAAAACCCCTTCCGCATCAACTCATTTCGATTCGTTCGATTTTAAGTGAATTATTGGTTTCTTTTCAATGTTGAAAATACATACATACATATGCATTTGATTGCGCACACACACAGCTCAGCTGTCAAATACAAAAATTAATGAACGGCATTTGCCCGGGGGCAGGACTTAATTAGCTGCAGCTTATCCACAGCTCTATAATGATGAATTAGCTTGGTCCCTGACCCACTGTGAGGTTTAACAGGCGTTGCAGTAGGAGTAAAGTAGTAGTAGGAACAGACCGGTAACACCCTTCTCCTCCAGGCACTGACTGAAATTGAAGCATTCATTCAGCTCTACATCCAGCATGTTTGAGTTAATTGAATTGTTGTTTTGTTCGGCTATAGACACAGCTGCATGCATGCATATTTCCCTAGGTTGAGGTGTGCTATGAGCAGACCCTACCATAACTAGTCCAAAGTCATGTTTCAATCAGTAGTTACATGGCAAAACGGGTGGCGACCACTCTGCATCTATAGATGAAACGCCCATGCGTTGAGTTTATTGATAATTCATAAAAAGTTCACAAGCTGCATTCACTAAACACGATAGAAAAAATACAAAATTGAATACATGCATTGGAACATGCGAGTATATATGTACGTGTACATAAATAAGTATTAGTTTGATCAACTATTTGAACCCGTTGCAGGTGGATCGGCTGGAGCAGGGCTGCTCGTAGGACCCAGCTAGTGCATCCTGATCGACAGGAGCCATCGCCAAAGCTGCCTGAACTATGTATTTTTGTTTCTGCTGCTGCTGAGTTTGTCTTGATTCGAACGGGCTTGCTTCGGTCCCGTTATCATCTGGAGTTTCATCGTCATCGTCCCCAGTGTCTTCCTCACAGTCATAACCGTACTCTTGCAAGTCTTTTGGGTCAAAAATCTGACCGTCGACGTATCCAATATATTCCTCCACATCGGTCTCGCTGTCATAGAGATCTTCGCTGGCCCCCAAATCGATCAGAAGGTCTCGCAAATAGCGCAATTCATCATGGGCCCGAGTCACTTTGCGCTCCAGCGCCTTCATTTGAGCCTGCAACAAAATTGATCATCAAATATGACCCTTTTTCACATTTTTCCAATACAAAGCGCAGCAAAATCATACTTGGGGAATTAGAGGACAGTCCAGCTGATGGAGAATGTACATTAGAGGATCAGCTGGCTGTGCTTCGATCTTCATTAGTTTCTTCAAAATGTCCACGAGCGGAGAAAGAACTCCAATCTTCATTAAATAATCCATATTCTCATTTTCCACAGACGACATGTTGCGTAGTTGTATAATGCAAATGCGTGGTAAAAGCGTGCAAAGCAGAACAGGCAGAAACGGTACAAAGCGTAAAGAGGATGAGTACAAAGCAAACCGACAATCGTGGGTATAATTGAAAGCTGTGGGTGAATGTTGAATGTTGAATGTGATATATTATTCGCAAATATGGTAAATTTAGTGGGATGAAACTCAACTTGAACTTAAATTTGGCAATTATTGGAGAATACAATTTTTGATCGGAGGCACCTGTTCGGCGCAGATCGCGGAATAACTGTAACAGCAGGACTGCTTTGACGGCCCTCTAGCGGAAACTTCCATTACTAATGCATTGCATATGGCAGTGTGCTGTTAAACGCAAGCTCACTAGTGTGCTGTTACGTGCATATTTGCAGGATGTTAATTTTTAAATAATACGCCGATAAGTTCCGCTTATCGCACAAAAATATTGATAAAAACATCGATGCATCGATGGTACTACTTCCTTCTAGAGCTGGAGAAATATCGATGTTAGCGGACATCGATGTTGTCAATATTTTAAGACCCAAACATCGATTAAAAATTGATGTTTATAAAATTTTTCTGAAATTTCTTAAATATCCTTAATGGGTCGATTTATATATGTATGTGTGGGTAAATAAACTAAGACATAAGCAAGCCCCTTCATGGAATATTTAAATTTAGACATTTTTTATTTAGAAAATCATAAACTAATCTATAAAAAACATCCTTCAATGGAATTTAAATATCAGAAATTAATTAATTCGAGATCAACATTAAACTTAGTCGGTGTTTGAAGACCAGAAGACATTGTAGTTCTTATTTAGGAATATAAGTTCTTGTATCATCAGCTGTCTCAGCGTTCAAATTCCCATCTGTCGAACATACTATTTCAAAATATATTTAAAGATAATTTTTCATTACGTAAATATGAAATATTGTTCATTTGGAATACGGATGGGTTGATACATATATATTGCATTAAAAACAAATAAAACCATGCAATTATAAACATGTGGTTACTTACATACACGCATTTTCTTTTATTTCAGGGTTTTTGGCCAATACTTTAATGGAAAACTCTTAAAAACATTTTTTTGTTAATTTCAAATTAGTTCTTATGTTTGAATTGTTTATTTATGGCTTAATTTCACAATTTGTGTACTTCTTTTTCCACCAATAATGTTCTCTTGTGCTTACGTATCATTTTGAATTTTGTTCACCTTTTAATGTTCTCTGTACGTTATATTTTTGAAACTCAACCAAATTGCAAAAAAATCGATGTTTGAGAAAAATATCGATATTTTGTTGCCTTTTAGCCGTCGTGCTTGTTGGGACTTTTTCTGGGACTTTTTGAGGGATTTTGTGGACGCAACATCATCCCTACAATTTCCTTTTTCATCGCAACAATATCCCTTACATTCCATGCTCACTTACGTATTTTACCGTTGGCAACATTTTTTGTAAGGGCCAGCAGCATGTGCCCCGAAATTAGCGACATTGTCCTACAACATTTGCACGGAATTCGCAACATTTTCATACCCCTTAGGACCTGGATATTATAGAATTTAGGAAAAGTTTGTTTTACTAGGCACCAATTATTGCAGAAACTAGTCAGTCTCTATCTCAGAAAATTTTACGGTTTTTGGTCTTCTTATAAAGACTGAAAATGGGTATCGGGATCGATATGTTAATAATAATAAATTCATCAAATGAATTATTGGGTTAAAAATTGTAAATATGTGCAAAATACAATATTAATTGCGTTTTAAAGCATCTGGAAAAAAAGAATTTTAGCATTAATCAAATGAAAAAGGGTATATACATATATGTCCATACCAACGATTCCAAATGACGTGACATTCCATGCTCACTTACGTTTTCTTATGTGCCCAGGCCTGAGGATCCTAGTAAGCTAGCAATATTAGTCGGAATATCAGAAGCGAGGAATATGAGTTTCGAAATTACCGCCACATCACCAAATATACTTTGTTATCGATGTTTTGTTGCATGATCGTTTCGAACTCATGCCGTGAGAGAAAAAGAGAGTAAGAGCTCATACTTTTAACGAGAAAATTAGTAAAAGAGCGCATCTACTACTACTTCTAATACTTTTTGGGCTCGACACTACTATTTTGGGATCGACACTACTATTTTTGGGTTGAGCCAAAAAAGGTATGGATAACGGGTAAATTTAGCCAAGGGAAATTTCACGGCTCGCACGATTTTCACCCTACCCAAAAAAATCCCCGATAGGCTATTAGTCAGCTGGGTGGATTTTACCTTGCAGGCCTTGCATTTTCTGGGCCGTTTTGCTCGTTGTCCATACCCGATTTTTCCGAAGCCTCAGCAATTTCCCAGGGAAAAATATTAGGACAGCGAGGATTTTTTACTGCGCGCGGATTTGAAATGAGCAAGGGAGTTACTTAAATAATGGATAAATTGCTGAAATCAAAGTAATCTGTTTCATGGGAGATTAGTTATTCGATTATGATATCTTTTTACTATCATTTATGGGTTTCGTTCCAAGGAGTAGCCCCAAAATTTTATAGAGCAAATTATGGTGAACAAATAAAACAATAGCCCCCAAAACAATTAACTTCAAGACGAGCGTGATAGAGCGTTGCCCACCAGCCATTGTAAAATGTTTAAATCTGTTATTTGCGGCCATTAACTGCAATATTATGCTTTCTTACGTCGCATGTCATGCTCACTAAGCAATCCAACCAAACGGAGTCCTTAAAATTAGCCAGTCTTGTAGGAAATTGTTTCATCTATTGTATAAAACTATGTGTTCAGGCCTGAGGGTCCTAGTTAGCTAGTAATATTAAACGGAATATCAAATTGGGAAAAATTGTGAATTTAGGGGTGTCTGGCAAAAAAAATCGAGGTTTGAAAAAGCTATCGATGTCTGCAGTTAGGACCCAAACATCGATAATATCTTATTTGATTTCAGTGGTAAGCAACAACAACGCAGGCACAACAAATATAGTCAAAATTCGAAGGAACGGAATAAAAGTTATATATAGCATCGAATTTGATCAAAATGGAGAAAGTAGGCAAGGCTAAAAAGGCGGCTCGTGAGGAGAAACAGCGCGAACAGAAGCTGGAAGAGCTGGTAAGAACATTCCTTCCGGAGCGCGACTGCGCCCGGCGTTGCAATGGCAACCGAAATGCATATTGATAAATCCCTAAATTGGTTGACACCCCCGCAGTTGCTCAAGTCGCTCGCCGAGTGCCCGACCATCGAGGACAAAGTGAAGGTGCTGGTGCAGCGGCAGGTGGAAAGCGATAAGAATGTGTGCCAGCTGTCTGCCGAACTGCGTGTGGTGCAGCGCCACTCAGAGGGCCAGCAGCGGGAGAAGGAGGCGATGCAGCGCGAGCTCAACAAGTGCATCCTGATGCGCGACAAGCTGCAGGAGGTCTGCCGCGAGCAGCAGCGCATAATCAAGTCGGTGAAGAACGAGAGCATGCTGCAGATCAAGGTTGAGGAGGAGCGCCGCAAGGAGACCCAGATCAAGTTCCAGAGCTCGATTAACGACGTCCAGAAGGCGCTATCCAAAAACAACGAGGAGAACATCAAGTTGCGCGATTACAACATCGAAATGACCAAAAAGTGAGTGGCAGCCTTCGGCAACAGCGGCAGCAGCAGCAGCAACCGGCGTTGGCGCTGTCTAAACGTGTCTATATATAGACACTGCATGCCGTCTGCGGCATGGGCACGCACACACTGACCATCTGCTCTCCGATTTTAGGTTAAAACTGCTGGCGGAGCAATACCAAACGCGCGAGCAGCATCTGGAGAAGCTCAACGAGCAGGTGGTGCTGGAGTCTCAGCTTAATCAGGCGAGGCTCAGCAAGGCGCAGGTCGAGGCGGCCATGGACAAGGAGATTCTCAAAAAGTTTGTGCCCCCCATCGTCCCCCGATGCTTAACAAACAACTAAATGGTCGCTTTTCTTTCTTTAAGAGAGAACCAAATTGGTCTGGAAAAGCTGCTGCAGGCTCAGCGCAACATCAAGGATCTGACCGATCGCGAGCAGCAGTTAAAGGAGCAGCTGAACATTTACATGACAAAATACGATGATTTCCAGCAGTCGCTGACAAAGTCGAACGAGGTCTTCGGCAGCTACAAAATCGAGCTGGAGAAGATGTCCAAGCACACAAAGAAGGTCGAAAAGGAGTCTCTGGGATGGCGCCAGAGGTACGAGAAGGCCAATGCCATGGTCATCGAATTGGCCACCGAAAAGCAGTTGCGCGACCAGCAGTCGGACCGCCTGGTGAAACAAGTCGCGCAGCTGCAGAAGCTTCTACGTGCCCTGCAGCTGGAGCGAACGACTCTGCACAAGAGCCTCAGGGAGAACAACATTGAGATTCCTCCTCTGCCACAGCTGCCTCCAGAGCCGGAGCCAGTTATTATTACGCCAGTCAACACCGACAAGGCCAAGATGGAGCTGATGAGCCGAAACTGCGCCGAGCTGAAGGAGACCTTGACCAACTTGCAAAACCAAATGAAGTTGCTGACGACCGCTGAGGCCAAGACAGCCAGTGAGGAGAAGAAGGACGAACAGCACAAGCAGGCCAATGCCAAGAAGAACATCAAGAAGAAGGAGAAGAAGTCCAAGGCCAAGGCAGCGGCAGCAGCTGCGGCAGCGGCCGCAGCCGAAGAGTCAGCAGAAGTGGATGGGGCTGCTGCAGAAGCTACTTCCAACGAAGAGACATCTGAAGGGAAGTTTGAAGAGGGAGTCGAGGAGCGGCCAACCTCGACAGAGGATCAACAACCGACAGAGGATCAACAACCGACAGAGGATCAACAACCGTCAGAGGAGAATGTGGAGACAGTCATCGAACTGCAAGAAGCTGCAGGAGATCCCGGCAGCTCGAAGAGCACAAAGGATGCCCAAGAGCAGACCGCTCCGATTCCGAAAGTGGCAGAGTCGCAGGTGACCAGAGGCGACGGCGACGGCGATGGCCCCGTGCCCACTGAGTCCAGTGGTCTTGCAGAAGTGCCACCCCTAATCGATGCCGATTAGACCACCGACTGTCGACTGCTCCACATCTCATAAACTACTCAGACGGATACGGACCGTTTGCATAGCCCTCCCTCAAAGCATTTTGTGTCATTCAGTCTCAACCAGCATGCTACATAAAAAACCACAACCACAAATTTTGTACTAGTTATTTATTGTATTTTATATTGTATTTATTTAATGGAGTCAGAGTGTCTTCGATGATCGATCATGTGTGTATCAAATTTTAAATTGAATAAACGTGTTTCCTATAAACGTTAATTGTCTCGCAAGTGTGCTATAATATGCTTAAAAAGTCCCACGAATTAAGTAGTAGCCAGTAAAAATTTATAATTGTCTTCAAAGCGGAGATATGTATGTACATATGTACGTGCCATAGGAAAAAGTGCATGACCAGGATTCCGATATTGGTTCGCTGTAAAATTAATCGGAGAAAGATCAAGCAATTTTGTCCCAGCATCAAGAATCATAAGTTTAACGCACAATTAATTCATAATTTAATAAAATATATCTAGTATTCGGTTGGGGAAAGGGAAATCCACATATTTTGTTCTGTCAACTTTGGTATGCTCTTATTATTAAACTATTGCTGGCAACGTGGAATTCCCCTTGAAAACACAATGTTGTCAGATTTTTGATCTGGCGATTCCCTAGTGAAAAGGAGACCTACAAAGAAAATAACCATTTAACCAAAATGTCGAAAAAAAATGCAATAAATCCTTCGAACAAATGTTAAAAGAATGAAGTTGTATAATTTGATTCAACAAAAAGAGCAAAAGAGGAAAACTAACCCAAAAGCTCGTAAAGTTACAGAGACAAAAGACCTAGCCATAAAACAGGACCAAGACATCTGTTTCCGGAAATATCCGAGAATAAAGTATCAGGAGTAGATAAATCTTAATTAAAGTCAAATTGTGGGATAGTACATATTGTGGATTCTTGACTGATGCTCATTTCGATACCATCATTGGAGCCTGCCGATAACGAGCTTTCGAGGAGGATTCCATTATGTAAATTGACGGGTATGCAGAGAATAGTCATAATATTCTACGACCCGTAGGAGTTTGTAATCCAGAAGTTGGACTGATGGAAGAGCTTTAATTTAAATCGCCTACAAGAACCACTTCATGTACATATTTATATATATAAATATAAATCAGAACGCACCTTGTGTTGGCCATGACTCTGTCGCATACGTCATTGTTTAGTGACGCCAAAGTGTCTGCTGCCGCCACATGCAACACATTGCAATACCCACGCAATGGCGGGGAGGCGGAGGACCTGTGGGAAAATGTAGAGCGTAATTGCTCTCGTTTCGTTGCCAGGGTCATTATAATGGCGACTTAATTACCTTCCACCACGCAGCTGTCATTTCTGTCGGTCGCCACAATTCATATATGAAATATTCAAGACGCATGCAACGCGGCGAATGCGTAATATCCGCAAGTGGCCAAGCGGTCAAGCGAGCTCTCTCTTCTTTCTCTCTGTACGCGTGGGACGAATGAGGGTGTGTGGAAAGGAGAGAGGAGAGAGTGGAAAGTGAGGATATAAGCCATTTATGGCACTAAAATAATTACAGAAATTAATTTAACTTGCATAAAGTGGTGCATATAAAAAACGAGGGATATAATGAGTGTGGCGCAAGGACAACGCTTAGGTCTCGACAGACGGCTACTCCTTATTGAAACAGTGCCAGCTATGACTGCCTTTTCATTGATCTGCCTATATGTACACCTGGATCTCTGAAACTATGAAAATTAGAGTATTTCCTATGCTTGTCGGAAAAAAATATTATTTTACGGAATATCCCTCTTTCAGGGGAAACTCTCGAGTTTGCCTTTCTATGGCTATACCTTTCCAACTTGCTGAATTTAAAATCTTGTGTAAATTAATAAGAAACATTGTTTATTTATGGCTCACAACATCACATCCCAAGCAGAGCCAAGCCATGCCAGGCCATACCATGCCATGCCACCTCCCGTCGGCTATTAGGCGGTATTAAAAATGTCTTTGCAGCGGCAAACTCAGCGGGCGACACATATGCATATTTCGCACCCCCTCTCAGCCACACACACACACGCGAACAGAGGCCCACGCACACCACTCAGACACTTACAGTGTTACACTTACTCCCAGAAATGTGTGCACATTTCGCAGGCAATGAGCTTTTGAAGATTTAATGAGTTAATACGGCAAATTTGAAAGCCGCGCAAGCGTGCGCCAAGTACTTTGCCCACTTCCCCCCGACAAACGACCGACCCGACACCCACAACACACCGCTCACTGAGTTTCCCTCGTTTCCCCATTTGCTTGCAAGAGCTTGAAAAATGAGCATAAGAAAGAACAAGCAGCGGAATCACATGCATACAGGCAGCACCGACTGGGCACTAAGCACTTGTCATTGGGGGCTGTAAAACCTTCCACGTCCGTTCGTTCGCTGCTGGAACAAAAACTGTGCAAAAGTCCAACACAGTGGCACATGTGAATGCGAGGCACGCCAGCAGAGGCGTAACCAAGCGTTGTATGGTTTCAGGATGCAGGCAGGAGGGGCAACATCATGTTCCTCCTAAACACATGGGTGTCATTTCTCAGGCGGCCGCCGACAACCATGGCCATGGCACATCAGTAGGCCAGCCAGTCCCGCATTAACAGATCTGGAAGCAGTTGGCCACTGCCAAGGGTGGTGTGGGGGAGGGGCTATGTTAAGGCTGCCAGACTGCTTGACTATGCTGCTCAGGGATTGGGATGGGTGCGTGCGAAGTGTGGCAATATTTCTGCCTGCCAATTTCGGGCTGAGTAAGATGAATGTGGGAGCAGACTGTTGTCTGCACAGTGGGCATGGGTTGACGTTATTCAGAAGTGATATAATTATTAAGATGTTGGTGTTATATTTCATTTAATTACAAATTCAATTAATGCAATAACTTGGGTGTCTATATCTTCAGTTATATCCATTCTATTGACACGAATCAAAAATCCTGTGAAAGGTCATGTTATTTTCTTTTTTTGACTGTTAATCAAATTGCGAAACTTGACAGTGCGCAAAGTAAAACAATGGTTGTTTTTTAATTTTTAAAAATATTTTCCAGGTATATTTCAAATTCTAACTAAGAGGCCTACAATCTACATTTGAGCTGAAGATAAGTACATATAAAATCTCGACAGTGATTTTATAAAACGTAAAAATCCAAATTATTCTTCAAGCAATAACAGATTAAAGCTAAGGAAATATAGAAGAAGACCTAATACTTATCCACTTTATGGCATATAAGTCCCACTGTACGCCTCAGACTCAAGACAATGGAGCCATCATCCATCCAACACCAAGTGAATGGGCACCCACACAATGCCCCAGCGGCTGTCCTGCTGCTGCTCTCTCTTCGCAGAGCTGCTGTTAGGCCGGGGCCTGTTATCCTGTTAGTGTTAAATGTGCTGTTGCAGGAGAGCGCATGTCAGGTTCCGCAGAGCAGGATATGGACAGAGAGAGAGAGAGAGAGAGAGAGTAGGGAGAGCGTAACAACTGTGAAGCTGTCGCCCGTCTTGGACAAAGCTGTGCTTAGTCAAATTTTCGGCAACTGAAACTTGGCCGCCAGAGCAACAACAACGAGAGCGAAAACGGGAATGGTAACGGGAACGGGAATGAGAACGGGATGCGGCACAACGACACGACACGACAAGACATGACACGACACGAAGCGTGGAAGCGAATCGAAGCGAATGCCATCGCATCGCTGCCGCTGCCGCTGCTGCTAAACATTTTTCGCAGTCCTGCCAGCCGCCGAGGAATCGGCTCGACTCCAACTGTAATCAGTTGTGTATAGGACACTCGGGTGCGCGCGTCGAACGGTTTCTTGTCGAATGCCGAAGTGCAGTGGCTCCTGCTCCTGCTAACGTCAAACGGACTTGGAAGAACGCTGCGCGGTTTTCTGCTGCTCTCCAGTTTTGTGGGGGATTTATGGTAAAACTTCTATCTGTTGTTGCTGGCTCCACGTCCACGTCCTCCTGTTGTTAATCACAGCAGAAATTGTTGAAACAAATTAGGGAGAACAAAAAATAAAAACCAAAAAAAATAAAAATAAAACATAGGAGGAAGCCAAGGAAAATCAAAGGAAATTTTCCAGCTCCAGCTACAGCTACAGCTGCTGCTGCCGCTGCGAGCGTTGCTGCGTCAACAGCGCTGCTGCGGCTGCTTCTGTGGCTGCTGCCGCTGCTGCTGTGGCTGCGGCTGGTTCTGGTGCTGCTGTGTCCGAGATAAAGGATATGCCCGGATCTAAAAGATACAGTTTTTCTTCTTCTGTTTCATTTTTTTGTGTGTTTCTTGCTCCCTGTCTTGTGCAGGCTCCTTGGCTTTCTCGCTGCTGAAAAGCGGAGCGGAACAGCAACAACAGCAACAGAAATACAACAGAAATAATTTGTTTGAAGGATTCATTGGCGAAGGCTTGCCAAAAATGTGGCATACAGCAACTGAAGTGAGGCCGAACCGAAGAGAAACTATGCAAATAAATTAATATGCCGAAATCATTAACAAATTAAAACGAAACACGCAAAAGCCAAGAGCATAATATACACGAGAATAAAAAGGGAAACGAAACCCGAGAGTCAAGTGCTTCGAGGAGAGCTGTTTGCTGGCATGCTTTGAGGTTAATTCCACCCAAAAACCAGCCGCCCGCCGCCTCCGACCACCCAACCCCCTGGGCTCCTGGGTTCCTGCCTGCCTGGTCCCCTGGCCCCTCGTCTCCGCCACGTCTCGTCACACGTCTCGTCTCCAGTTCTCCCCTGTTCTGTCGGTCCTGCTTTCGCCCACTTTCGTCTTCTGCGCTGCCGTCACCGTCAGCCACGCCGCGTCAAAGGCATCAAAGGTAAATATACAAGGAGTGGAGTGGAGTGGATGGTGAAAGAGAGAATGCGATGGCTAACGGTAAACTTAAAGCTAGAGCAGAACTAACCTAAAAAGTAAACAATACCATACCACCGTTACGCTACAAATGCAAATTTGTGCACACCCACACATCCGCCCCCCCCTCCCATACATTCTTAAGAACTATAAAACAACAACTCATTTAACTATCGCGAGGGGGGTAGGGGTAAAAGAGAGAAACAGCAAAGCAAAACGCATGCCTCCAAACGCGATTTTAATCGCATGCGATTTATTTGACTAGGCGCCAAAGCCGCACACACAAACATACACACACACACACAAACCCATTGTTGCACAAACATTCACGCACACTCAAACAGACACAAACTGACGCCAAACAGGGCCAAACAAACATTCACTCACCTGAAAGGATACTCGTATAGGGGCAACGGAACGTGAAGGGAACGAACTGCTGCTGCTGACAACAGTCAGCGCCATATGTATAGGTATAGAACGCACTAATTCAATATTTAAAGTTAATTTCAATTCCGGTAAAGTTTAATTCCATTAAAAGTTGTCCATCCAGAAATACTTTATATTTATAAAAACAAAAAATATATTTTAGATTTTAATTCCATTGAAAATACTCGGTTGAAAAATAGCTACTTTTGTGCAGTAAATTAATGAATTTCATTTCATTTTCATACAAATTTGTATCTCAAACATATATTGGATTAATATCACTCCAATATATAATTATCTGATATTTTACTCATAACATATTTAGCAAACGGAGCGAGTAAGCTGAGGGTTGGTGCGAGGGTTAAGCGAGTGTTCAGGGGTCTTGCCCCATAGAATATAAATACTTTCCATACATATATATTTCGTAAAATCATTTCATTAATTTATATATTTTGTATATGGGGAAATATTCACCAACTTCCAATACTATATATACTCTAAACTTTTAATAAAGTTCAAGCGGAGGTTCTTTAAAAGTATTCCGCACTCTGGTTGATTTCCATTTGGCCCTTGCACATGGTGGGGGTCATAAATAATTCAGATAATCCGTAGTTTTTTATTCACATTTCTGCATTCATATTCGCTCGTTTACATTTGGTTGCCATTTCCATTCCATTTAATCCGACATGAGCATTTAGAACCAGCAAAACAAACCAAACCAAACCGAAGATTCGTTGCATAGAATAAAAACTTTCCAATAAGCCCTGACCAGATATCCCATGCAGTTTGCCAATAAGCCAAATGTCAATTCCATTTAGATCCGCAAGCCGATTACAAAGCCAACTTATGCCGGCACCGATGTTGTTATTCGACAAGAGAAAGCAATTAGAAATGCCAACAAGTGTGGCCGCAGACTGGCGAGACTCAGTGTGTCTCTAGTCGAGGGAGCAGGAGTGCAGCGTGGAAGTAGAAAGGAGAAGGCAGGTATTTAGCTGTCATCTATTTATATAATACTTGATGCTCTTGGGCCTTAACTATTTTTAAGTGCTGTCCGCTAACAGGTTCTGCAACTGCAGCAGTGGGACCGCCCAGGGGAGGAGGGGAAACCATAAAACGAAATGAACTTGCCTCGTCCTCAAGGGGTAGGCGTGGGATGAAAGCTGGATTGTTGAAAACACTTAACACAAAACTAAGCGACAATTGTTGTTGTTTTGTGTGGCGTTTAAAAATAGCATCAAGGTGCGCTCTAGTTTCATTCATATACACACACAGAAACAGGCACACACACACACGCAAGCAGACACACAGATACAGAGAAAGCCTACACAAAAGTGGCTGCTGTTGTCCTCTAAGTGGGCGAATGAGAGCAGGACAGCCAGGGACACAGCGCCTGGATGTATGCAATACGAAACTGTGAATGGAAAATGTTAAAAATAAAAAATACAAAAAACCCGAGAAGCCCGAGAAGCCACGCGTTTAAACAGGAATCAATATGGTCTACTCAACAAGGATTCAGAGGAAATACTCATAGGATAGGGATAACATTATTTAGCCACCCACAAAGTCTGCCTTTTAAGGTCACAGAACATTAGCCCTGGCTAGAAAATGATTTAGGAAAAGGTAAAAACAAGGCTAAGGTACGAAAACCGTCAAATATGAGCCTCAGTTTTAAACCAGATGGAAAGCCATGCGGTAAACCATTATAAGGATTCCATTAGTTAGTCAGCCACAGATTTTTACCTAAATAATGTCAGAGAACCCTAACATTGGTCAGGGTATATACAAGAATCAGATATCTGCAGATATACCATAGGTTTTCAGACAGATATAAATGGTTAGGATACAGCGCAGTATCTCCAGAGGTTGTCCGTGATTAGCACTCGAATTTTTAAGCCAACAGAGACTTAGTTTGTCTTCCTTTTATCGTACTATCATCAAAAGCACACGATAAGGTCACAGAACCTTAACCTTGATCGAAAATAGTTTTTTTGGCTGCAAGGAAAGCAAAGTTCATGACACGCACAGGTCGGTTAGGGTCGGGTCGAGTCGGTCCTAATGCCAAATGCCAGCCGTGAGGTGCAAAATGATTCAACGGCTCTTCGGCTATAAATTGCCTAATCACTTTAGGTGTTACATACACAGGTGCGTGGGCTATCGAATGACACAGGTGATTAAAGGCCGAATCGAATGATACTCGTACTCGAATTGTCTGCGTCCAAGTGAGAAATGAATAATGGGCGTGACTTAGATGAATAATTTACCGGAAAACTTTGGGCTTTAAAACAAAGTAAATCCTCTCTGCCAAACATCAACATTTCCAGCCATCTTAATGGCATTTTAGATGTAGTTCCAAACGTTTATGCCTGGCCAAGGACATGTGTATCACATACTACCCCCAGCATGAACATCAATTTGGAAACCATTAATGGTCAACTTATCAATAGCCAACTGCTGCTACATTCACCCTCCCTCCCCCCGTCCTGGTTGTGGCCATAAAACATACATGGATACACACGAATGCAACAGCTAGGAATAAAAGTAAACGTTTAACTTTGGAGCAACAACAAACTTGAAATTTATACGAGCACAGCCCAGCCACCAGATGTGTCTATAAAAGTTCCAAAAAACACCCATACATACAATATACATACATATATACATATTTTGCAGAGGCTTTTCGGTTGTTTCTTTTATATTTTTATCGCCAGCTGATAAGAGCAAAGTTTTCGTCCGAAAGTTGGCGCCTTCAGCCGCAACACGCATACGCCATGTGTTACAGCAGCACCAACAAAAAAAAACATCAAAAATTTCACAAAACGTTAAATGTCTTTGCTGGGAAATGGCTTGGTTATATTTTCCCAGAGAGGAAATCTACAATGACAGGCTGAAATATGCTGGAAACATGCAATTAAGCGCGGTCAAAGTGCGGCAACTCTGGCGCAGCTTGGAAAACAAAGATTTCGTTTAAAAGCGGGAGAAAGAGAAAGAAAAAATCCACAGCTACAGAGAAACGTATGCTGGAAACATGCAATTAACAAGAAGAATCATTTCCGACAAAAAAAAACAAACTTCTTGCTGAAAGAGTGGCAACTCTGGCACAGCTCAGCTCCCCACACACCCACGTAGCGAACGAGTGAGTGGCTCTTACAAGCATTAATTACTGGGCCGAGCCGCCAAGTCAGCAGCAAACCACCAAAGTTGAAGGACCAACAGCAGGAGGAGCATGAGGCAAATATTGCATACTTTTCGGGAATATACCCCGCAGTTTTTGTCCTGGGGCCTCCATCCACCCATCCGCCGCCCCCTCACCGCCCACTCGCGTTGTACGAATTGCCAGAGTTGAATGTTTCTTTTTATTGCCATTGCTTTTGTTGTAATTGTTGTCGAGTTTTTGTTTTTGCTCAATTTTTTATTATTATTCGGTCTCTGCTCTCATTGTTCTGGTTTCTCCTCATGTTCTTGTAGATGCTGCCCACTCCCCTGCTCCATTGTGAACATAAAAATAAGCCGAGCACAAACAAATGTTGTACAACCAGAGAAAAGTTAGTTTTGTAGTTGATTTTCCACAGAGAAAAAAATTAACTTTTGCCCCAAAACATACACCAAAAAAATATGTAATTGGTTTTTGAATGGGGTGGCAGGGTAGGGCCCACCCCTAGGTGGGCGTAGGGGTTTCAGTGGGAAAGGAGAATGGCATACACATTCGTTGAATGCCTGTTAAGGATTATACGAGAATGCCAAAAAGTTTAAATACTTTGTAATGTCTTAGATATGATAATGTTTTTCCATAATGAAAAATGGTAAAATGGTAAATGGTAAGTAAAGAATAAACAAATTAAATGTAAAGCCTGTTCCAATAGGTTTTTAAGCATGTTAAATATTATATGGATTCAAGAATGGCATAAACCTTTTTTTAATAATTTATAACAATTTAAAATCTGGGCAATTTTTGTCTGCATTTATTGGAAAACCACAGAAGACTTGTTTCAAATTTAGTTTGTAGAACAAAAGAAATGTAAAGAATCCTGTGGCAGGCTCCTCCGAATCATAGTAGTATCTATATATATCTTTAAATAGTTTAATGGTAATCCAATTCTTGAAATTGTAATACCATTTCCACTGGCCAGCAATTATATCGTCTAAACCAATTTAACTGGTTTCGGCATTACATTTTTCCCTCCGCTTTGCTGGGCGGAAATAAATTAAGGCAGCTCATAAATTAAATCAATTCAAGCAAAAAAATTGTTGTCCAGTCAAGTTTTGTGGTTCGCATACACGCACAGTGGCATATACTATATATGCTGTATATGTAGTTGTAGATATCGCGGAATATTTATAGCTCTGGCCAAAAATTCGCTAAGCTTTTGCCTTTTGGCCAAGAAAGGGAACAACGAGAATGATTGTCTGAAAGTTGGCGCATATCGCCAAACCGGAAGTTCCGGGGGCCATAACGACTAGCGGGTGGCTCTACTGTATATGTGTGTGTGTGGATGTGTGTGGGTGGGCACAAGTCGCCAGTAGGACGACGCTCAATGGCGTTTTATTGTTGAGCATTTCGCACAGTTGAATACGAAATTTTCGGAACATACTCGTACAGCCCCCAGAAGGAGTCCCAAAACCCACTCTGAAGTCTCCTTTGCTTTTGTATAATTTTCATAGGAAACACCACCCATGCCATGCCATGCCATGCCGTGCCCCAAAAGTACTTGCAACTATTTTGGCAGTTTTCTTGTTGGCTGGCCAACAATGAAGCCAGTTTCTTGTTGGCCATTGCCATTGCTATTGCCAGAAATAACTGCATTTTGTGAGCGGCGCGGGAGTTGGTAAAACTTTCCCTGTGCACGGAAATGCAATGGAAACTAACTTTTGCACTGTGACTCCCCTTGGAGTTTTGCATGGCCAGAATTTTGCTTGCCTTGGCTTGGCCATAACTAAAGCTGAATTGCATTTTTAGTGAGTCCTAACTGCTGTCAAATTAATGAACAACACAGAGTAGCCAGAGTTGAGCTTTGATTGTGCCAGAGATAGCCAGTAATAAGCATCCGGTTTCGCATTTACTTTCAGTGCCATCCTTGCTATATATCCCACTCCATGTGCAACTTGAGCTGATTGCTGACTTCCTCCAAGTGGCCCAGGACCCGCACTCGACTTCTTCAACTGTATACAGCTGGGGATCTTTGTTAAACATTTGTCAGACTTTAAGTGCAGCAATTGCTCATCTATGATTGCCACTTCATTTCGGTTAAGGCCACTCGAGCTGCAGCCCTCTTGGCGGGTTGTCGTCTGGTAGAGCACTTCAACGAGACCAGGAAGCTGCTTAAAAGTAGAAAGATACTGCAATTGATAAACACACAAACAGTGAACAAAGCAAGAGCTTACTTTCTATGTAAAACATTACCGATAGAGTAATTGAGGGGCCACAAGGAAACGATGATACCACCACAGGTGCCAGCAATTACTTGTCGCGTGTCGGATGTGCGATTAAGGCAGCGACTAATAACACTCGTAGTAGTAGCTCTCGGGGAGCTCCCATTCCCCCACTCCTACTCCCACTCCGCTTTGTTGATTTAAGATAGCCGACAATGCTTTGCCGAAAATGGCTTTTCCCTCTTATGTTTAACTAAAAAATTATTGCAAAACTGAGACCGAGTACCATACGAGTATGCCATGCCACACGCTGCTCCGTGCCTCGTCCGGCTCTGGGGAGTCGTTTGTTATGGCTGCCTTGTGGCATGCCTCGCCTTGGCGCGGCCGGGCTTATCTGCCAGGGGGAGGACTGGGGGGGGATTTGTTTCGTGTAAGGAGAATCCCAGCTGGAAAATGGTCTCTTAAATTATCGCACGCTTTTCCATTAACAGCCAAAAAACTAACTGCAAAAAAGGGGGGATTTTCCACAGCACTTTTAGCTTGATTTCCCCAAGCTGCAGCTCCAGTGGCGGCTCAAAGGCAAAACCAAACGTAAAACTAAAACTCAAAGTGAATGTCAAATGCCAGCCACTAAAAACTAATCTAATGCACCCGCTTTTCACACTCCATTAAGGATAATAAACTCTGTTTACACTCGAAGGTATTTACGGAATGAATAACGACCTTCTTGCCCCTTGCCCCTGCCCATCTTACTTCATAAGTCTCTGATAGGCCATTTATCTATCCATTGGCTGGCAGCCAACACGGGCCCATATCTCGGATCTCTTGGCAATTGGCAGAAATCCTTTTGGCACAATTACCAACTTTAATTATGCGTCATGCTGTCAATTTTAGATATAGATAGTACTCATGCATGTCCTGGGGGGGAGACCAGAGATAAATCACAACTGGAAACAATCAGAAATAAATGAAAATAAATTTATCCTGGACAGTGATGGAAAGGCTTTGTTGTGTATCAAATTTCTGATGTCATTCAATATGGAATATAATTAATTCAAATATTCAAAAATTGGTCTATACAGAAAAACATTATCAAGGACTTTTAGTTTAAATAAAATATATTTAAATAGAAAGTTAAAAACAAAAAAAAAACAAGCGAAATTTAAATTTTGCACCTCTGGGATTTTCTATTAAAAATAACATTTTATTTGCTATTTTAAAGATCAGATAATAGACAAATAATGGAAAGTTCACCTACTCAACAATTGTTTGTGTTATGTTTATGGTCTAATAATAACGAGTTTCTAGGGCCATGTGTATATATCTTTATAGATTGCTTATTAATCCTTCATAGCACTAACTACTAACTAACTAAAACCTTATTCTTGGGGCACTAGTCACTAAAACAAAGATAATTTCGGTATAAATAAGTTAATAATTATTGGGATAAGGGTCATGTTGAAGTTCCCATTAGGACTTGCCAACTGATTAATTTAATTTTTATACATATATTTTATATTATCATATTTCTTCGTTAATTTATTTATGTATTTAAATCTTTCTTTTTTCTTTTCTTTTTTTTCTTTTCTTTCTTTTCTTTTTCTTTAGGAAATTATAATCTTTTAACACATTACGACAAGACAATTACGACACCATTATCCTTGAATGAAAATTTCCTTAATATGAATATTAATTTAATAGTCGTTTATTTCTTCAAATTAATTTATTATTTCCTCTCATTCCACAGCGTTTACCCAAAAATACTATCATCAATCTCTTAGCCACAGCAGCCTCTTGGCCTCTTTGTTGCATGCTGCAATCAAACTACAATACCCCATAAATGCAGCTTCAATGTAATTTAAGATACACACATACATACCTACTTACATGCATATATTCAATTAAAGATAATCCCCTCTAATGTTGAGTGCTCAGTGCAAGCATTATTAATCAATTAAGGTCGATCCATTTACCTGAGGCTGCCTCCGCTGCTGCTGCTGATGACGTCTAATGGCAAACAGAACATTATCTCGAATCCCCACAGGGCTCGTGTCAACATCAGACATCTCGTCCTGAACTGAGAGACTGAGGGACTGAGAGCGAGGGAAACTCTGATGGAAACCCAGCCAGGCAGGCAGGCGGATACGAACACGAATGCAAATGCACTTGCCATTTACCATTTCCATTTCGATTTGATACATACATATATTTCTCCCGAGATTCGGTGGCTCCACATTTTGCCCGTCTCTTCATTATATTGCCATGCTTCGCTCCAAACCCTTTCCCTTCCCCACTTTGTGGCCGGATTTGGTTCGGGCTTTGGTCAGAACCAGATTGAAAAGTGTTGAGAGCCGTACATCATGTGTCGTCATCGCTTGCCTCGGCCACCGCAGAGCAAAAAAAGAGAAGGAAAACCATGAAAAAATGACTATAATTGGCGTTGATTTATTGTCTTTGGTAGGCGCATCAAGATAGGATTGGGCGGCGACCTCGTGGGCGAGACCCAAAAACAAGCCGTGCCAAAAATTCAATTGTTTGAGCCCCCACCCTCCTGCTATAAAAATTATAGCACACACACAGATACAGCATGGATATACCATCCAAAATTTAATAATGGTATCCGAATTGAAGTAGAGCGGCGACTGAGGCAGCGTCAAACGGCAGCGGCAGCGGCTTCTGCGGTTGCGTGTTGGTTCTGGCCAGGAGTTTCTATTTAGATATGGCTCTGGGTTCGGCTCGAGCATGGCACTCCTCTCATTGTGCCAGTCTGTCTGCTGATGTCCATTAAAGTGGCATGAAAACAGCGGGAAATGACAGTGCCACAGGCTTGGAGACACGAGCACCCACACAGTGGGTCAAAGTTATTGGAACGCAATCGTTGAATAGATGAAATATTGCTGGTAATTTGCTGTAAGAATTTCGCATACGCGAAGGGGAATATCCGTTTCAAATGACTTGGAAAGTAGAACACAAAAGTCCGACTTGACCTTTACCCAAAGTATTGTACAATCCTTACACTAAATATGCATTACATCTCCCAAGATCTACAACAACCTCTGTAGTATTACTCCTAAGCTTCATAGTCCCCAACGGTCTTTACTGTGAACCCAAAAGTATTTGAGTTCCAGCAGTCTAAAATATAGTGGTAGGTATATATATGCAAATATGTATGCAAATCTAGAGCCTTGCCTCATCAACAATGTCAAATATTATGCTGTGCAAATATCGAAACCACTGTTGACAATTCCAGTTATTATAGTGATAGAGTGGGAATAATGGAGAGGCAGATGGAGGAGCAGGAGGAGGAGCCAGGCCGGCCTGGCGTGCGTTCTTGTTTAGTTTTAGTTTTTTGTTCGAGTGGCATTGCATGACTGCATGCAAGCCGGTTTGGGCCAAGCCTTGTCCTTGCCTCGATTGTCGGCTGCTGCTGCTTCTGCTGCTGCTGCTGCTGTTGTCGTTGCCATTTAAAAGCTAACGTCCTGACATGCCACACACACACACACACAAGACAGGACTCCCCGGGATACCCGCTCCAAGGAGCAACACAATTAGACAAATGAATAAACATACAATGGCTGGCAATGGCTTTGCCAGAAAATTTGCATATCCCATTTAGTCCTATACTCCACCTCCTCCTCCCGATGGACTATCTGCCGCCTTAAGTGCATTTCTGTGTCACTATTCTGGGCACGGCATTCGTGTCGTGTGTGCGTTGCTGTGCCTCAGAACAATTGACAATGGGCTAATAAGAATTTTCGTATTATAGCATTATACTGTGACCTGATTTAATATTTAATTAGAGTGTGCCCTGGCATTGAATACGTCTGAATGCGTCCCGGATCGCCTGCACGGCCTGCTGTGCTGTGCTATTCGTGGGTGTTCGTGCGCTCTATGCCGGAAACACATGACGTATACGTGATATTTGATAAATATTCCACATGCACACACATCCTAAAGCCCTGGCCAAAACTGCAATTGAATGCTAAATATGTGTGAGGGTGGGGGTGGTGGTGCGGGTGCAAGTGCGGGCTCTGACCATGCTCCAACATGGCTTTAAATGTTGTAAAATGCATGCGGTTATGCGAGTCCCGGCCGCTCGACGTATGCCACACAGATTTGTGCGAAATAGAGTCATGAAATTAGTTGGCTGCCACTCGAGCGTATAAGTATGACATTGCATTCGCTTTTATGGCTCCTTCTCCTCTCCTTCCCTTAAATGCAATTTATGCTAATGGCAGACCCACTTTCAGCACTCGCTCGAGGCGGCTTAAAGAGCTCAGGGCTTTCGGCAGTTTTACCCTTCTTTATAGCATTAAGCAAGGGCTAAGCTTATTGATTCCACGCCCTTAAAGTTTTGGTTACACGAAAACTGCATAAATATTTAAGTCCTGCTCTGCCCCGTTCATCACATATTCATGCATTCAATATTCAACATGAATGATCGAAAAAGTCCATGTACAAGGAAAACACAAAGGGCCTGGAGCAAACGAAAGTTTTCGGAGGAAATTTCTGTATAAAATTTGAAGGTATTTTTATTATTTTTTTCTTGTAACAACCGTTGGCAGGTTGTTACAGAAAACAATGAACAATGTTTGATACTTTAAGGTAATGTAACAGATCAGAATGAAAATAAGAGATACATCCATCACGTAAACTGAAAGATATCAGTAATGGAAATACCTCTCTTCTTTATTGTTAATTTTGAGTATATTGAAATTGAATAGGTCTTAAGAACCACAATATAATTTAGAGCAAATGGCAGACAACACCAACAAGTGTTTTCTTCGTCTTGCATTCGACTACGAGGCCAAACATTGAATATTCCGCTCATCCGAAAGTGCTGATTGGTGCTAGAAGTCTGATGGTATGACATATGGTGCACATAAGAATACCTGTAATCAAACGGCTTGCTTATCGGCACGGATCTAGATTGAAACCTGTTCTTGAAGTCCAAACCCACATTCAAATCATAACTAGTTGAAAATGCCTCAAAATACTACTGTCAAATAAAATAACAATAAAACCTTCCATTGTTTTATATACTCGTCTTTAGGGCATCAAGAGTTTCGGTAAGACTCTCTTTTTATTGTTTTAAACACATTCTTGACAACTAGGAAATGAATGCAGCAATTTGCCGTGCAGGAAGAAGGAGTGTGACTCAGGGGCAAAGAGAGAGGGCGAAATGTAGTTAAAGGGGAAGTGAGAGCTGTGAAAAAAGGAACATAAATATGCTGCTTGGATTAAAACTGTCAAAGCTATTTCCGTTTCGCAGTGACCCCATTTTGGTTTATCTGGTGCTTAATCAATTCCAACTGAAAAATAGCCATGACGTCGGAAATGGAAGTCCCTGCCCTGCCCTACCCTAAGCTACCCTTTCCTACCCTAAGCTACCCTTCCCACCCTTTTTTTTCACCAACTCGCAAACACTCAACCATCCTTTCTCTCCTGCCTGTATGTGTGTGTGTGTGTGTGTCTGTGTGTGTGTAAGAGCAAATAGAATGGAAATGCAAAATGGAAATAGAGTGGAAATAGTTTGCAGCAAAAACTTTTTGACTTTTCGCTGATAAATATTGAAGGGCTGTTGAAATTTGTCAGAGTAAAACGACAAGGATGCGGACTTGAGTTGAAAAGAAATTGAATTTGCCGGGTTTATGGGATTACTTTCATGCCAGCGATTTAATAGGACAACAGAGTATGAAATTGATGTGTTTTCTGGCACAAAAATTTCCATCTACTACAGCAAAATCCACTCGAATTAGCACTGGCAATCCATTTAGCATTACCTTTGCTATTCCCATTCCACTTACCAGTTTAAACTCAATTCAGAAGAAGATTTGCTAAGTGCTGCATCGGTACTGGCATCGGGGGCAAAGCAAAGCAAAGAAAACAAACAAACAGCCAGAACGAACTGGCATTCAATTCATTTGCATGCAAAGTGCTCATTAATTTCGTCTGGGCAACAACCTAAGCCTTCCTTCCCACCTGCCCGCCGTTGCAACGTGTGGCAAGTGAGTGCTGCAAGTACGCCAAAGTGCGCGCATAACTCGATTCGCGCCTTTGATTTATGGTACGCAATAATAATCTCCATTTGCATGTTACTCGCTCCGGCACCACAGCCAGCCACAAACCCAACGGCAGTCAACAAGGCGTATACTCGATGTAGATATAAGGCTGCACACACACGCATACCCTCTACGAGTTGCACTTCCGGCTGCTGCAAGGCGTCCCTCAACCATCACCACTTTATATTTATGTATCTTTTCCTTGACTCTCTCTTTTGCTCTCTTTCAGAAATGGTTACCTCATTAGCGACTTAGCGGAACGCGCCGTAAAGGAAACCGTAACCGAAAACCACACAAAAAAAATACAAAAAAACACACAAAATAAAGAGGATACGCCGAAAGGGATTGACAGCCGCAACAGCATCGTCTGCGCTCGTACCAGGAAAAGGAAAGAGGAGGAGGAGAACCCATAAAAAAAAGGAGGACAAAGAAATTGAATACTCACCGAGTTTTCTGGGACCTTGCCAGCGAATTTAAGCATCATGGGTACGTTCAGTGCCATCTGAAAACCTGTCGAACAAGGCACCTCAAATGTGAATGGATATTAAGCCATAAATCATAATTAACAAGAGTTAATTAAGCAACAACTGCAAAAGCAAACCAAACCTAAAACCACATACAAGTCAAAGCTGAAGTGGTACAACAGCAACAACAACCATGGCCTCACCACCAGAAAGCCCCATCGAGGAGGTGGTCTATGAGTTGGAACAAACACGCGTGCCTAAGCCCATACCCGTTGCCCTCGAGGATCTGTGCCGCCAAACGAAGTTCACCAAACAGGAAATCCGCGTCATGTACAGGGGATTCAAAACGGTAAGAAATAATCGGTTTTCAATATATATTTATCCCCAATTAATATCATTATTTGTTCGCTTTAATTTAAGGCAATTATTGACAGATTAAGAATTAAATTAAGATGTTTCTGTGTCTGATTATCTCATTCGCCATGCCACAAAGAAATCCTTTGGAATTTCAGAGCCAAATACTGCTGACTGCTGGCGAATGGCGTGCCAAAGAGGGTGCTCTACTGTGCTGTGCCATAAATGGCTACCCATTTTAATGCACACGCGTTTTGGGTTTCATTGCAAATGAATTGTCGTCGCTCTCTTTGTATGTGTGTGTGGCCAGGGTCCGGGCACTGATTCAAAAGGACGTGAAGGAGATTGCAAGGAGCAGCACTTGGAGTCGCAGCATTTGCGCGTTCATTCGGAAAATGTTTCTATACGAGTAGTACGAGTACGTACGTACGTATATGTGGGTCAACAGGAGATGAGCATGGAGCATTGGGTCAAGTAAATGGATAGTTTGCCTTACTTGCAGTGTGCCATGCCCCCCGCCCCGCCCCCTTTCTGGTACTGATACTGATACTTACTTTGCGCCATTGATAGTTTGTCTTACTGATAGTTTGTCTTATTGATGGTGGGTTTTATTGATCGTTATTATGGTTGATGGCTGCCCTTATTGATGGCTTGCAGTTCGAGGTCGCAGCTGCGGTACTGTTTACTCAATTAACCTGGCGAAAATTGTTTACTTTGACAATAGAAAACTTTCAAAGTGTAGAAAACTTTGTTATGCGAGCAGCTAAGGCTTCAAGGAGCCTTGTTTGATAATCTACTTGGGTCTGATACTCTGTAACTATAGGATTACCAGGGGTACATATTACATCTAATTAAAACGACTAACTGAACCACTGGCCAACTCATCAAAGGATAGTTTTGAAGGTTTCGCTGCCAATCGAATTGTTTCTCAAATTTCTTAAAGAACTTAAAGAAATGTAGTAGGGCATTCCCGGAGTCCTTCTATTGTTAGTCCCTTACCATTTTGCTTATCCTCTTTCATTACATTTGCTTTTTCTTTTACTTTTGCCCCCGTCATCCAAGCAAAACATTTTCATGGCGATTTTTCTTTTGCAGGAATGCCCCGAGGGCGTGGTGCACGAGGATTGTTTTAAGGATATTTACGCCAAATTCTTTCCACATGGCAGTAAGTATTTATATATAAGTGTGTGTGTGTGTGTGTGTGTGTGTGTGTGTATGCTATGCCCGCATCCAACTCTCAGTGTATGCCCTCTGCCACCCCATTCAATGTTGTCGCTGAGGTCTTATGCTTTTCCTTTTTATAGTTGCGCGTCATAAAGCGCCACTTAAGCGACCATTTCGCCTTTGCAGCAGCTGCGTCCGCAAAACCCGAATACCCCCCAAAAAAAAAACCCACCGACACGCCCATAATTGTGACAATTTTTTTCTGTTCTCTTTTGCCTATTCTATTTATATAGATTCGAGTTTATACGCTCATTATGTGTTCAAGGCGTTCGATGTTAATTGCAATGGCGCCATTAGTTTTCGGGTAATTACCAACTCATTATAATGATTTTTTGCGCAATCTGTATTTACGACGATGAGTATATTCCATGTATATTCCATGTTCCTACACATTGATGGTTATTAGGATTTACTGGTCACCTTGTCGACCCTGCTGCGCGGCTCTGTCTACGAGCGCCTCCGTTGGACATTCAAGCTCTACGACCTGAATGGGGACGGCCGCATCAGTCGCGGCGAGCTGAGCGAAATCATTTTGGCCATTCACGAACTTATGGGCAGAAGACCACACCAGCCTGAGGACGATCGCAAAGCGAGGGATCAGGTGAGCAATAAATTCTATAGAAATCTATGGCCAGTCTGGTTTCCTAAAAATGTATCATAAAAGTGTTCTGCAATAATAAGTACTGAACTCATATGCATAAAGATAAAACTACCAAAAATAAAGACCATTAAATGCATTGGACCCCACCAGCAATAATCCTGTTATAGGAGAATCCTTGTTCCCCTGAATCTCGGTATACAATTTTATTTGCATTTCGCAATCAGTGATAAGCTTTGGCCATGCCACACAAAGAGCTTCATTAAAATGCCGGGAGATGCAAGGCACAAATCCTTGTTTATCTAGACAGAGGCTTTATTCCTGCAATCTCTCCCTGTCTCTCTCTGTCTGCATATCTCTCTCTATCTCTCTATCGCTGTGGGCACAGTTTTGTGAGCTTCATTTTTTATGCAAGAGCCGCACTTGACATAACGTACAGCATCCGCTGACGTTGGTCGCGGGCTCACAGTGCGTATGAGTAATTATAATTGAGGTGGGGGTGCACCAGAGGGGTGTATTGAAAATGCATTGACAACTCAACCGTACTCAACGTATGGGTAAGAGGAAAGGCGAAAAGCGGATGCTTTCATTCGCGGAAACAGCGGCGGATATTTTACTTAATGACGCACGTCGCTCATGGCACGTTGCATGCCACCGTCCACGCCCCGCCCCGCCCCGCTCTTATTGATAATGATGAAAAAATCGGGAATATTAAAATGAGGAATTAAATCGAAAATTGATTTCTGTTTACCAAATGATTAAATCCACGCGAATGGGAAAACAAACGTAATTTGTGTGTTTTTGCTTACTTAAAGGTTGATCGGGTGTTCCGCAAGCTGGACTTGAATCAGGACGGCATCATAACGATAGAGGAGTTCTTGGAGGCCTGCCTGAAGGACGATTTGGTAACGCGCTCGCTTCAAATGTTCGACAATGACCTTTGATGACAAGAGGACGGGCCGCTGGTGTTGACCACTTCGAAGACTATAGTATCGCTCATAGATCTATAAATGCAATAAAAACCACAGCAAAGAAAAATCACCAAACAAAAAAATGAGCTGGGGAGGGAACCCCCACAAAAAAAACTTGTACTACCTATGAGAGAAAACACCAGTGAAATTGATGGCAAAAAAGGAAATGAAACATATTAGTAATTAACATTAGTTTAGGCCAAATATCGAAAGAAGAAAAACTTTAAACTTTATGAGTGTGTTATTGTATAACTAGAAATGGACAAAAACAAATGAAACATGAAACATGAATAGATCAGAATATGAATATGAATACGAATATGAATATGAATATGAAGAATGTGTAATTTTTTGAGCATATTATGAATTTAATCCTGCCGTAAAAAGCGAATTGGTCTTATATGTATTTACTAAATATATATACATACATATATATATATATATATATTTGAATGTGTAAATGGACTTTATTTCAAGAACAACAAAACTAAACTTAAAACTAAACCACCAAACCGCAATGATTGATTCATGAATGGAATTGGTATAGCGATAAACTGAGCTCTCAACACACGATTTACTTTACTCGATTAACAATAGCCATACAAAAATCAGCGAGAATAATTACAATAATATTTACACTAAACGGATAAAGGATAATACTGAAGAAAATGATTTTGTTTTCCCCGAACTTTGCCGGCTTGAACGCTTGAAATCCTCCCCCTTCCCCCTCTTTGCAGTCAATTAAAGCCCTGAAATATAGAACATATGAAAAAGTGACAAATTGAATTCATTCAGCATGTGGGAAAATCTATTAAAAGTCATTTTCCATTTACATAAATTGTACATTCACTTTTATGGCATCCAACTAATTGAATTTGCAATGCGCAATTTAATATAAAGAAGACAGAAAAGATAAAAAAATATATACACGAGAACACACACACACACTTGATGGATATAATATAATGAATAAAATATGTATGTATATGTTGTATGTATGTATGCCTGGGTCCTGTGTGAGCCCGACCAACCACCGATATTTAAAAATAGCACTTGACAATTACAGTTTATTTAATATTTATACAAGGCCGTGCTGATTTTTTAATGTTCACTGCAATTCATAGCACGATTCTTCAATTCAATTACATTTGTATCCATCACATGTGTACAAGGACGAGTGCGAGTGCGAGTACCAGTATATTTTTGTATAAGATCCCACGACTTCCCAACACCCGCACATTTTTCCATTATTATTTCATCGTCCCATCAGCCTATCAGCCAGCGAGTGGGTGTGGCAGTGGGTGGCAGTAACATTGGCTCCTAGGGCAGCCACAATTGTTGCCCATTGCAATGCAAAATAAACACAAAGGAACGAAAGGATATGATAGGAAAGGAAAGACAGGGTTTTACACACCGCACTCTCATACTCAAACATTGAGTGCTTAATGGTACAAGACAATCAATGTGGTTTGATATTTCCTATTTCCTCTTTTTAGTTGTACGATTACACATCGTTCTTCCATTGTTGCTTGGAACAAATCTATAAAGCTATATAAATATATGTACATTCATACAGGAGTCTCAACTGAAGGGGAAAACGATAGAAAATCATTTCAAGGGCCTTGCTTAGTTCTCCGCACATAAAAGACTCTGTGAAGTATGCTTCAGTGTCTTGGAATTGAAAAAGTTATGATCTTATGAAGACTTTTAATAACACTTCCTACTCGTTTTTATTCAAATGGTTTCAATCTAGAGCTGACCTTTCACCCATGTATATTCTAGTATTTTTCTTTCTGGTTCATCATAGAGGAATTTCCCTTATTTGAAATAAGTAAAGGTTTCATTTATCTGTACAAATCGTTGTTTTCTTTTTGATTTCTATCAAAATTCCATCCAGTTTCAATCAAGATTTCTATATATAGATCAAATCTAGCATGAATGTAAGTTCTATTTTATATCCAACCCCATTTAATCCATATTCTGAGCAAACTTTTTTGAGTCTACTTCTTGGGAGCGTTCTAGTTTCTTTCTCCATGAAAGCAACTTTCTAGAGTAGGCAAGGCAAAGCCATTTCGTTTAGAGATCCCTTCAAATATTTCGGTTTTAGTAAAGGGCTGTAAAAGCGACCTACCTATTGAGTAAACCACCTAACCGCCCGATGCTCTACCTAGTAAGAAACCATCGATGCAATATTATGTAAATGTATTGTACACTGTCCAAAATGAAACCGAAATGGCAAACGAAATGATATTAAACTACGATTCGAGTTGAAGGAACCTAAATGTCTAACTAGTCACCTAATAATATGTAATAATATGTAATAATAATAATAATGAAATTGAAACGCTTAAACTTAATCTTAACCTAAATTAAAATTAAAATCGAAAGTACTTTATTTAACTAATCGAATTGGAAGTCAAAATATTACTGTTTTTAGCTGCTAAATGTTTAGTATGACTATGAATTAAAATGTCCACTATGCTATGTCCAAATCGAGGTCTAAATGTTGTACGATTAGCTAGCTAGATGGATGGATGGGGAATTGAGATCAGAGGAGGATTGAGTTCCCCGTAGAAGCCCTGACCCCTGGGGGGTGGGGGAGGGCAATGTATTTTTAGCAACATATTGTAACCAAAATGACGATGATTACCTTTTAAACTACGTTTAATTCGCATTTAGTTGAGGCTAAATTTAATCAAAATGTACCTAGTAAATGTAAATTACGATAATAATTTTCCAGCCTAAGCGATTTGTAAACGAGCCCCGAGCGAGTTGACGAGAGGTTAATGTCCGAGCAGCCATCAAACCATCTCGTATGTAATGCCCTAAGTTATCTAAATATATTATTTACGAGTATGCTATCCCTATGAATAATAAACGGAACGAAACGAAACGTAACGAAACGAAACTTAACAAGAGCAAACGTGGTTAGTGATTTGGATTGTTTATAAGTACTTGATGATAGGAGGAACAGAAAGCCCACACAAAACTTTATTATAATAGCAATAACTAACATATGATATGATAAATCCATTGATGTGTACATTTCATTCACCTAATTGTCTAAAGCTTGTACCCAGGCTTCGTTCTACTTACCCACAAAAAGTTGTTAACTATTCCAGCCGACTAATCTGTAAATCTAACGAAACATATTTGCCGTCTTTAAAAAAGAATGAAAATAAACACTAAAGTCTCACTTTGCTAAACGAAAATAAAATTAAAAAGAAAATAATAAATTGAAAATTAAAAATTGGAAAAAGAATAAAAACTATCATACCAAATCGTATCCTCCGTTAAATGTTGTGTGCTAAGGATAACCAATATTCGTGGTTAGTTTTTAGTCAGCCTTAATGATTAATCATTCCCTAAGTTCTTAGACACTTCCAATCGAATTTCTTTGAAACTTAGTTCTTAGCCGAGCAAAGTAAAAAAAAATTAATAATAATAACTTGAATAATATAAAACTGTTCTTATGCCACTTATAATAATATTAAATTTAACAAAACAAATCTCGAACGATGCCCAAAAACAGAATGGGGTAAAACGATAAAAAAAAACAAAACAAAAACAAACATTTTAATAAAAATAACAATTTAATTATAAATGTGACTGAAGCATTTTCATTATGGGGGAGAACCACAACATAGATTCTGAAACTGCTACTGCTTATAAAATATTTATTTATCTGTGAATGTTTTAACCACCTTAAAATATATATAAAAGTCCATTTTATTTTTTTAAATAGATGTTTATTTATTTATCTCAAATATCCATAATGATTCAATATTATCTCCAGCTCGTGTTATTATTTTATAGATAAGTATTTAGTTTTACAAATATCTATATCCTTTAAATTGAATACAAATCTTGAGCATCGTTTATATTGCTTTATTTCTGTCAATGACTTTTGCTTATTTCATGTCTTGCTGAATGTGCATTTTTATATTGTGTATGTATGTATGTATTTATGTAGTTTCCATATGCTTTAAAGATGCAGATTTGATTGTTGTTTTTCTTTTGTCGGTTAGAATGAACATGGTATGGTTTCTGGGTATGTAGTACATTTTGTTTTGATTTCAGATGCCTGATGATGTTTATAGTGCATTAAATATTTCGCTACAATCAATTTTAATTAATTCTTTTCTTAGGGGGACTTATTGCCTAGATATTCCAATGGTTTGCCACAGATCCAACTCATGAACATTTGCTTTCATTTATTCTGACTTAGCCTAAAACCTTTCTCATGATTTGATTCAACTCCAATGAAATTCCGCACATAACTACTAAACTTACTAAGAGATGTTCAATAAATAATTTACTTTAGGGTGTACATTTAAATACAATATAGATTTATTTACTTAATATTGGTTTTTGTTTATTTTTTGTTTTTGTTTTAATCTTTGTAAATTTAATATAATTTTGTCCTTGGATGGGTTCTTGTAGATTTCATTTATTTAAACGCTGTGAGGGGGTACAAAGTGTGACGCTCAGGCTACGCTTAACTAACAACAAAATTCACATACATTTAACAACAATAAAATGAAAATTGTACAAAAAATATACGTATATTATTCAATTAGTTTACGGTGTATGGTAAAAATACAATGTAAATATATAGAGATTTTCGTTTCGATTTGTGTGTACTTTCCATTTAACATTTTGTTGTGTGGTTTTGTGCTGCTCTCTCGTGATTTTACTCATACATTTACTCATAAATAGTTGCACTTACACAATGATTCGTAAATAATAATATTCATTTCGATGCAGGTAAGATGGATTATACAAAATTCGTTTCGATTGTATGTGTGTGTTGGTGTGGGGGGGTGGTAGTCTCGAGAATGGCCAAAATTCAACGTTATATCAAAAGGTACAGAGCTCTATTTAGCTACCATTACAATGGTATTCCTGAAACTAATTTTGATTTGAAGAAGAAGGCTATTTCAAATAAACAAAAAAAAAAATATAAACAGATTTAAAAAGGTGGAAAAGACGTCCCATAAATTAAATCAAAATGTTACCCTTTGCCGATTCCCTTATAAATCTTTTAAAATAAACATGACCAAATCATAATCAGTTACTGGAATACCATTTATGTAGTAACTTTTTACAGGGCAGCTCTTTTACTTATTATTTTCCAAAATTTATCTTTTGGCCAAATAAATTGATTTAAAGAAAACAAAAATACAATTTTGTAAATACATAAAATATTTGGCATTTAATTTCGTGAAGTTCAACGAATTGAATAGGGGGTTATTTGGGTCATGTTTTTCTTTTCTGAACAACATTATGCACAAGATCAAAAAATGATTTGAATATATGTTTTGGGCAGGGTCTTTGGATGGCAATGCAATGCGTCTTAAACCAGAACAAAAATCTGTCAATCATTCTCATTCTTGTGGAATGCTGTCGTTATACATATATACATACTACTACCACTACTACTATATATAGGCGTATGTATGTAGATGTATATACTTATATAATTTGGCTTTGCTTTAGCATAATAGCATACAAAAATGGCCACAAATCAACTTAATTGGTAATCGAAAGTCTTATTGGGAGAAACAAATTTTAAACGAAATTTGATTGCTTTTCATTTTGTTTTGTTTTTGTTTAGATTTTGGCAATTAACATTATACTTTGTGCTTACGTTTGATCTATATATTTAATATATAGTATGTATTGTATGTATCTATGAATTCGAAAAGTTTCTCACTATGCTAAATATTATGGAGCTGCTGCTTTATGCGGTTCGTACATGTATTGTATAAAGTTTACTCTCTGTGTTTTTGTGTTTTCTTGTTGTAGAAATATTTGGTTAGAAAAGTGTGTTTTTTTGTTTTTGTTTTGTTTTGTTTTTGCGTATCAAGATCTTATAAAGTGGATGTTGTCTATCTGTGTGACTTTGTATGGTTTGTGCTTCAAAAAATGTTGCGTCACAAACCCCAAAAGGTGTCACCGATCCTCCTCAAATACAAATTGAAATTGCTCCGTTAGCTGCAGACTCGCTGCTCTTCTTGTTGTTAAAAGTACTACAAAAGTGTGTTGTTGTTGTTGTTGTTGTTATTAAAGTATTGACCAGGGAACATCGGACATTATCCTCGTTTTGCCTTCTAGTTGCTTTTTAAATTCACGTTTCCCCCCATTTCGCACTCGCATTCGGTTGTCCTCTCAGTAATGCTTGCTATGCATACGTTTCGATTTGGTTTGTTAGTACTTCTCGTCGTCTGTGATTTCCCTATGGGAGTTCTGTAATTCTCAGGCCTTGTAATGCTGATTCCTCACCGCACAGCACAGGCTCAGGGCAAAGGTCAGCGACAGCAGCTCCAGCAGTATAACAGCAGCAGTGATGGCGAAAATGGTGACCCAATTCTCATAAATGATCTCAATCATTTTATCGACGCAGCCCTGTAACAGAGAGTGCGATTCATTAATAAATTTACACAGTACACATTTCGAACTGTAAGTAAATATCATTCAGCATTCAGTTTTCTTTTTATAGCACCCATTCTCTGGCTCCACAAACATTTGAAATGCGTGCGGAATATCAATATTAATTAATACATTTTTATCGTCTCTGGGTCGGGCGTGGCGATGAGAGAAAAACAAATCCACAATAACAGCAAAGGATTATTAATTTTTATGGGCCCCCGGGCCGTCGATAGCGATCGCTGGCCCAAGAAATCATGCATCAGCCACACCTATCAATTGATTTTTGATGGTTTTTCGGTGGCTCAATGAATCGAAGAACGACCACAGACAACAGACGACAGACAACAGACAACCGCCGACAGGCGACAGTTAAGGAAACAATTTGAATGTCAAATGAGATTGCCATGAGAATGGGCAATACTATAAATCTACTATGCCATGAATCATCCATCCATTGAAGCTTTTGCAGCTGCATTACCTGCTGGTAGATGGCCGTGTTCAAGGGGCCACCAAACTTTAAGCGACGCGACAATTCGCATTCATTGTCCTTGAGGTCCTCCTTGCAGCAGGACTCGGGTATGTTGTAGAAGATATTCATGGAAGACACGGCAATTTCCACAATATTTGTGCGGTCCACATTATTGAAGCGACTCGTGGCCCAGTCGCCAGGTCCATCCGCACCGCAGCACTTCAACTGCAAAACAAACAGGCAATAAATCAAATCCGCTGACAGTTTCAGATATTTTCCAAATACTCACATTCTTCTGCAGCGTATCAAAGGTAACCGTGCGGGAACTCATGGTGGACTGGCCGTACTCCTCCTGCACCGAAGACTTCACCGCCGCCCGCACAATGTCGTCCAGCTTGTCTTTGTTGTGGAAGGCCCAGGCACCAGCTGCGATTTGTGCCACCATCACAATGAGTATCACACAGAAGAACTGCAACGGAAATTCAGATTCAGATTTATGAATGGCTCTCATTCCTCCGGGCGTGGGCGTTGAGTAAATAAACCCACAGGCGCCTGCACAGACATTTGGACTTGGCAGAGAATTCAATTATTTTTGTTCGTTTGAACGCTTAAAGTATGTGTACAAATTAATCAATAAATGATGAAATAAAGTACCATGAAAGAACATTTATAATATGTAGGAATATCTTCTCTAATTGTGTGTTCTTTCGAGTCTCTACAGTTCTGAAAACCCGAATTGTTAAGAGTTAACAGTACCAAGTGTCGAAATACTTGTGTGGACAACTGTGAGGCGGTCTAAGAAAGACATTCAACAAATTGCCGACTCCGCAAAAGGACCGTGGGCGATACGAGACTGCAATTTTTTGAGCAGATTAGCGTGGGGGCCGGCGGCGGCCCGCACAACGGTATCCATTTTAATTGGAATTTCCAGACAGATTCATTTATTTGGTTTTTTGTTCTTTGTTTACTCACCGATACCAGCAGACACTGCGACTCTCGACAGACGCCCCAGCAGCCAAAGAATGCGCCCAGTGTGATCAGTATGCCGATTCCCAGGAAAACGTAGAGTGCTATATGATAATGATTATAGGATTGTGTCATCGACAGCATAAACGTGGGATCCGTCAGCATCCATACGGACGTGATCACGATGCTCAGTCCGATAAGCTGCAATAGACAGGGAAAAAGGGAAAATATTTCATATGAATATATGCGGGCACCAATATTTTGCAATCTTCTGTGTGACTCTGTTGTAAAAGTTGCATTCAACACACACTCGAAACCCGCTTCAATGACGCCATCTGGGGGGCGGTGTAGGCAATTAAAGTGGGAGGCCAGGCCTCTACTTATTCTCCCTCATTCCCTTCCAATTTTGGTCGCTCAACACTGACTGCTGACATCATACAGCAGTCAGAGTGGAGAGGAAACAATTTTCTATTTGTTTTAATTTTTAATTTAATTAAGGCAGTCACATATATATGAATGTATGTATATATTTTTACGCACTAAGGAAGTCTACTGAAAGTCTATGCTCATTAATTCCATTTCATGCTGTCTTTGCAAAAGCCCATATTCGAGTGCCTACTGTAGCTACTTTAAGCGTCGTCTTATCGTCTGGGGGATGCTGGGGGGTTATCACTATAAGCCCCACCGACTACAAGAAACAAAAGATTGAAGAAATTTTGCAAAACTTTCCCTTGGAATTTTTTATTATAGCACTTGAATCACTTATTACGAGGAATACGAGCATGCAATCTGAACACAGAATTTGTGTATTTACATTTGAATATTCAGATCGTGCCATGAGTGAGAAAATCTAATTAAGAGCTAATGACTTAATAGCCGACACATCATCGTATATAGTGTGTGTATGTTATCATTTGTGTTTGAGTCCGTTCATGAATTATTCAGAGAGTGTTTATTCATAGTGGGGCAGGGAAATGCAAATTGAAATGAGAAATGTGCGATGGAAAAACTAATCAAGAGATGTTAACAAAAACACCTTATAAAGGAAATGCACTTATTGCATCTACATACATACATATATATAAATCGGTACATACATTTCGTAACCAGCTAATATGAGAAAAAACTTTAGAACTAATTTCAAAATTCAAACATCTTCTTATCTCATTGTATCTTTCGCAATTGAACCAAAATCTGGAGCATGGCCTACCATCTGTGCTACTTGATAAGATTACGCAGCAGATCTCGCAATTAACTGCGGAAGAGCAGTGCTAACGGAGCTATATTTACATGTTCCATACTGTAATTGGTTTAGAGAACTTCTCACTTCATTTGTTGGCGCCCTACCTCCCAAAGGTTAACAAAGAGAGAGATAGAGACAGAGAAAGAAAAAAAAGCAAAATCTAAAAGTACCGCAAATTTCATTCAAACATAATGAGAGAGGCCAAAGCCAAGCTTTCCATGCGGGTGGTCCATGAGAAGACAAAACAAAAGTTCAGCGGCGAGAGAACTACAATATTGCGAGGGCGATGGAGAGAGCGAGACAAAAACTGTGTCACACTAAAATGCATTATATGAAAGAGCGACCAGACTGGGTGTGTGTGTATGTGTGCAAGCTAACGGAGAATGGTGATGGAAATGTTATACAAAGTTGCACATGCGAGGGTCGTTTGCAGAGTTATATAAAAAGCAAGCCTAGATAACTTTATGTTCCTCCAGAGTGCAAAATGGAATGCTCTGCCAAGTCCAAAGGCCCGTCGTAAAAACGTTGAAATGTTTCGAAGAATTGTATCCACGCCTTGGTAAATACACATATCGGACACGATGTCGCGTGTCCATAACAAACAAACCGAACGAGCGGACTAATAAATGTGCAAAGTCCTTTGGTGACCTACTTTTCAGTGCTCAAGAGAGCGTGCGAACGACCGATGGGAGACAGAGAGAGAATGTGTGCCCTGGCCCAAAGAGAGCGCCGTAGCGGCCTTTTGCATGTCCAGTCGCCGTTTTGTCCCCGCATTCCCCATTGATTCAAACCATGCCATGCCATGCAACGGCAATTTTAACCCACAAAAGTACAACGGAATGCATTGCGCCAAATGAATGGAATCCCATTATGAATAATTGAGTGAAAAATAGCAAAAATTAATCATATAGATAGTATGTATAGGTTGAAAAATAGAGATGGCAACTAAATTAATTGTGTGCCATTCCGGTGGGTGGACGGATGGCTCCCGGGTTAATGAAACGCAAGCATTGTCAGATGGCCAAAAGACGAACAGCAGCAGGCAAAGGCAACAATTTTGGTCACTGTCAGCCTCAATGACGGCAGCGTCGGCATCATTGGAACGTCAGCGCGTCCCCGAGATCGTGGTGTTTGATCACGATGCCCCGCAGTGACGATGGAAATGGAAACGCTTGCAAAGCGAGTCACAGTGGGATGTGCACATATAGAAAGGATGATTTCCATGTACTTTATAAACATCAAAAACCGACACCAACCTGTGCAGCAGAGGGATCGCTTGGAAATTATGAAAAAGCAATGTATTGTAGCTAAACAAAATTTCGCTCGGAAAGAATATTTTTTCGTTATTCTGTTTCCCCCAACGAAAATCTTACGCGCACCACTATGCAATAGCGGGATCGCTCGGGCCAGCAGCGCAGCGACCATACCAATACCACCATAAACATCTCCCGACCAAGAACTGAGCATACACGGAACGGACGCCCATGTTATTGTTGGTTTTCCGCCGTTTTCGAAAATAGCTCTTGACTAATAAATACTATAGACAGAAATCGAAAAAAGGCAACAACCATCAACAGAAAAAAAATACAAAACTAAAAACATTTAACAAAAGCATCAAAATTTCAAAAAGCGAAACTGATTTCGAAAGCAAATAAAAGAAGAACAAGAATCGACAGAGGAAAACAAACCAAGCACACGCAAAACACCCATACATGAAAGAAGAGGGAGCGAATAATTGAATGAAACAATTGAAACAGAAACAACGAAATGCTCAAAGCCAAGAAATTGCGTAAAATTCCAAACAAACAGAACGCAGCAGAACCCTTTTGGAGGGGAAAGGGTGAGGCAACCAATGTAGGTCCTTTTCGAGCTGATAAGAAGAGAGAGAGAAAGAAGTTGGTAAAGAATTTAACTCAACAGAAAACGCACGTAAACGTTATAAAAATACTAAAAAAAGAAAATAGAAAAACCAGCAGGAAAAGGCAGTCCAAAGAAAAACAACAACTGAACAAACGTGAGGTGCGGTATGGGGCCCGGGCAGGGGAGCCGCGATGGAGAAGGTGGAGGGAGATGGGGCGATGCTTTAGATGTCTGTCTTTCTGTCGAACTGTCTGCATGTAGGCGTGGGTGTGCATGTGTGTGCGTATGTCATTCGCTCTCCCACTCACCCACAGCGGAACTTCTATTGTTTATTGGAGTAGGGAGTAGAGGGAGGCAGAATTAGAGAGAAAGAGAGAGAGTTCAGTGAGAACCCGGGAGCAGCGATATCGCTTTAGCTTTTTTTTAAGTCAGTCCCGTCTTATTCGCAATTAGATTCAAAAATCTGTTTTCGAAATTTCTGCAACATTTTTTGCGTATGTAAGAACCTTAAAGGATCGAGACGGCGCTTTGGAATAAGCACAATTTACACTTTTTAAATAAAAACAACCGAAATTTCACACAGAAATTACATATTTTAAATGTGACATAACAGTTGCATCTGATTTAATTAAGTGTATTAAGCGTTATTGTGGCATGGAGACGGTACAGAAAAGTTTTTGATAGATTTCCTTTATGTTTTTGCGATTGCAAAAGTTCCGCTTTTTTTCATAGAATAATTTGATGCTTTATCACTTCATCTATTAGTTAACAGCTCTAGCTGCATTTTGCAATAATTAGCAGTATGATAAACATTTACGTATGTATATCCATTTATTTCGTACTACAAACTCATTATTTACAACGCTATAAACCGTTATTAGTTTACCCGTGTTAATCTCTTTTAATATTATTTAACCAATCTAGCGTATTTTGTGCAATTTTTTTTGCCATTTCTAAGCGGGAGTAGGGCTCCTGTAGGAGGAGAAGCAGAGAGCGTGCGCGCGCTGCCAGGCGGAGACCTGGCCCCACAAGAGGGCGTAGGGAATACACAAACACATACACACACACGCACTTCCATTCACATTCACGCTCTCATGTACACAAAATCCGCTCTCACACACGCACACTCTCCAGCACAGCCTTTGCTTGTGTGTGTATGTTCCAGTTGTTGTTGCTGCAACGGGAAGAAGATTCTTCTCCCATTTGTTGTTGTCGCCTTTACATACCCAAAATAAAATGTTTATAAGGACCATCAGATATTTGACGCACGAACAGCAGCCTTTGAGACCCATTGTGTCGATTTGTTATAGCTCTTTACGCGTTTGAAATTGGTTAGATTTAACTGGTTTCTGGTTCGTTGCGTGGGCTTCCTTCTGCTACAAACACGATTTGGTCGAAAGAAAATTGGAATTGACTCTGGGCCTGCAACAGCGACCGCACCAGCAGCAGCCTCAATGCACTTTTCTTTTCTCTCCTGTCGGGATGCTTGCACAATATTTGAAACACTCGATTGGCGGGCTCTATTTTTAGAGGTTTTTTTTCAGCGGAACAACACTTTTATGCCCGAAACACTAAGAGTGCATTTAACCGTTGCCACCGAATTATTTAAAAATTTAATTTTTGCGGACCGTCAACACGGACCGTAGAGCTGGAGAAACATTCGATGTTAACGTCGATATATTCTATGTTAACATCGATATAATCGATGTTAGCGTCCTAACTGCAGAGATTGATAGTTTTTCAAACATCGATTTTTTTTCGACCCCTAAATTTAATCGATATGATTTTAATCGGCTCTGGTGGAAAATTGTTTCCAAATTGGTATTCCGTTTAATATTACTAGCCAACTATGGCCCTCAGGCCTGAACACATAATTTTATACAATAGATAAAACAATTTTCTACAAGACTGGCTAGTTTTAAGGACTCCGTTTGGTTTGATTGCTTAGTGAGCATGACATGCGACGTAAGAAATCATAATATTGCAGTTAATGGCCGCAAAATAGATTTAACCATTTTACAATGGCTGGTGGGCAACGCTCTATCACGCTCGTCTCGAAGTTAATTGTTTTGGGGGCTATTGTTTTATTTGTTCACCATAATTTGGTCTATAAAATGTTGGGGCTACTCCTTGGAACGAAACCCATAAATGATAGTAAAAAATGATGAAACAGTTTACTTTGATTTAAGCAATTTATCTACTATTTTAGTAACTCCCTTGCTCATTTCAAATACGCGCGCTGTAAAAAATCCTCGCCGTCCTGGGAAGCTTATAATATTTTTCCCTGGGAAATTGCTGAGGCTCTTTGGAACAACTCGGGTATGGACAACAGGCAAAACGGCCCAAAAAATGCAAGGCCTGCAAGGTAAAATCCACCCCACCTGATTTACATGACGTGTGGGGAAAAATTCGGGTAAGGTGAAAATCGTGCGAGCTATGAAATTTCCCTTGGCGGAATTTACCCGTTACCCATACCTTCTTTTGGCTCAAACCAAAAATAGTAGAAGTAGTAGTAGACGCGCACTTTTACTAATTTTCTCGTTAAAAGTATGAGCTCTTACTCTCTTTTTCTCTCACGGCATGAGTTCGAAACGATCATGCAACAAAACATCGATAACAAAGTATATTTGGTGATGTGGTGGTAGTTTTTAAAATAATACCCAGTATATACCATAAGAAAATACCAACGATATCATATTCCTCGCTTTTGATATTCTGTTTAATATTACTAGCTAACTAGGACCCACAGGCCTGAGCACATAATTTTATACGATTGATGAATCACTTGTCTACACGATTGGTTAAGTTTAGTGTCTTTTTTTTCAGATTGTTTCTAAAATGACGTTTAAGCCAAGGTATAAAACTTGAGTGAGCATGAAATGCGACGTAAGAAAACGTAAGTGAGCATGAAATGTCACGTCATTTGGAAACTTTACCGGTGGTATGGACATATATATACCCTTTCTCATTTGATTAATATTATAATTCCTTTTTCCAGATGCTTTAAAACGTAATTAATATTGTATTTAGCATATATTTACAATTTTTGACCCAATATTGCATTTCATGAATTTATTATTATTAACATTTCGATCCCGATACCCCCTTTCAGTCTTTATAAGAAGACCAAAAACCGTAAAATTTTCTGAGATAGACTCTGACTAGTTTCTGCAATAATTGGTAACTAGTAAAACAAACTTTTCCTAAATTCTATAATATCCTTTCCTAAGGGTATGAAAAAAGTAAGTTTGCTATTGCAAATGCTGTGAGACAATGTCGCTAAAACAAAATCCCTCTTACAGTGCTGTTAAATACAGAAATAAGCCGTAAGTATGCAGAAAAAAAAACGAAATTAGCCTACTTAAGCTCCTTCTATTAACACAAGTATTACACAAGTGAGCTAATTTTGACATTCATAGCAAAATAGGATACTGAACCCGATTGATGAATCAATTTTCTACAAGATTTTCTAATTTGAATTACTTTGTTTTATTGTTTTCGGTCTGAAATAAGGTTTAAGCTAAAAAGGCCAAGCCAAAGCATACACAATAAGATTTTACGGAATAAATAAATATACAAAGTTCATGGATTTTGACCGCACGCTCTTTGGGTGAAAGTTGGCAAAAGTTTTGATAGCAAATGAGTTCGCTAATGTAGTTGTTCCAATTGACGTTACAAAGTTATTTATTTGCGCTCTTTATTTTGAATCAACAGTCTCGCCAATTTATCCATATTAATATTTTCCAGTCTAGTCTGCAAATACATTATCGATATATTTATCTAGCAATATATATTTAGAAGCCCTGAATTGCAAGCAAAGGGTCACACTGTAAAATCATATGATCGATTTGCAGTGAAAATTTTTCAGACAGACGTCGGGCAGAAGGCAAAAAAGTAACTTATCGTTTTCCATATTTCCTCGTATTGTCTGGAGTGGCACCTTAAACATTTTACAGAGCATATAAATTAAATTTAAATTACAACTATTACAGGCACGGTCACACGTGGAACAGTTGAATTTCTTTTCCGTTTTGTGCAAGTGAGAAAAAATCAGTCAAGATGGCATTGAGCGACGCTGATGTACAGAAACAGGTAAATAAGATATGGAAGATGATTTAAAGTACTATTAAAGGGTAAAGGAACTCAGCATGCTCCTGTGTAAAGGAAGGGAAAGTGGAAATTGTGTTTTTAATATGCAATCAACCAAAAAGATGGCGAAGTCATGGGATCCAAAGTGGTTGGAAGTCATGTGAATTTCCCATCGCAGCACATTCTTATTGGCCTTTGTCTATCCGCCCCATTGGTTAACAGTCTTGCAATGCCATTATATATTGTTGAATTAATCCTAATGTGTAGGAGAAATGTTGGTTATTTATCCAAATTGTCTACGCAAAAAAAGTTAGTAAAAAATTCGTGTTGGTCATGTGACACTGGCTCCACCATTGAGTAGCGTGTGTTGAAGCGAGACAACTAGTGGGTGTTTGCGATGCTGCCCCTCCACACTCTCTGTCACACGACCAGCGGCGACCCCCTCCCAGCCACCCCCTTACGTTATCAGTCGAAAAAACGAAAACTTTCAAGAAAACTAAATAAATAAACTGGGGGAAAAAAATGAATGGAAATTTGAAGACAATTTTAAAGGAATTGCGCGTGATACGAATACTCTTATCAATGCAATTTTCAGATCAAACACATGATGGCGTTCATTGAGCAGGAGGCCAATGAAAAAGCCGAGGAGATCGATGCCAAAGCCGAGGAGGAGTTCAACATTGAGAAGGGACGCCTCGTCCAGCAGCAGCGTCTCAAGATCATGGAGTACTACGAGAAGAAGGAGAAACAGGTGGAACTCCAGAAGAAGATCCAGTCCTCCAACATGCTCAACCAGGCTCGCTTGAAGGTGTGTTTCCCCTCCCGTCCCGCCTACCCACTTCCCACTGAAGAGATTAGATTCCCCATATCAACCCATGTCTCTCTCTGTGTGTTGTTTAGGTACTGAAAGTGCGCGAGGATCATGTGAGCAATGTCCTGGATGATGCCCGCAAACGTCTGGGCGAGGTCACCAAGAGCGAGGCCGAATACAAGACCGTCGTTACCAAGCTGATTGTCCAGGGCCTCTTCCAGGTGATGGAGCCCAAGGTGACACTGCGTTGCCGCCAGGTGGATGTCTCGCTGATCCGCGACATTCTGCCCGAAGCTGTGGAACAGTACAAGGGTCAAATGAAACAGAACGTCGATATCAACATTGACGAAGTAAACTACCTCTCTGCTGATACCTGCGGTGGTGTGGAGCTGTTGGCCCTCAACGGACGCATTAAGGTTCGTCAAATCCCCCTCATTTTCTATGTTTTATTTGTCTTCAATTTGTGATTTGTGTTTGTTTGTAGGTGCCCAACACGCTGGAGTCCAGATTAGAGTTGATCTCCCAGCAGCTTGTGCCAGAGATCCGTAACGCCCTGTTCGGCCGCAATGTCAACCGCAAATTCACCGATTAAATTGTTAAGTGCATGCAGATGAAAAACCAACCAATAATACCAGCAGGAAAAGTTCAAGTTTAATATAACTCCACTCCACCCACAGCATAATGAAAGAAATCAACGTAAAAATCATCCTCATGGAAGGCCATGGCCAGATCTGGTGTCTGGTGTCTATGTAGGGATTGTATTATCAATTATAAATTATATTGCCGTTGTCTTTGTATAGTTCTGATTGATACTGAAACACACTCAAGAACCCCCTTTCGGTCTTCAGTTATATGAGATATCCATACGCCCACAACATTTGCATATATGTATGCCAACAATTACTATATACATATATTTTAGGCATACACAAAATCCTATCAGCATACGGGAAAACTAAAAAAGAGCCTTGTAATACGAGTTTGTTAAAGTTTGTTCGTTTATTTTTTACCTAAATGTATATTTGGATACACTTTTGAAATTTTTTTGCATACATTCCTGCCCTTTGATTTTTGCCCCAACCCTTCCCCCTGTTCTTTGAGTTATTTACTATGTTATTGTACATTAATTTCTTTCGTCTATAGTCTTTGTTGAACACTTTTATATACATATATGTGTGTCTATGTTTGTAATTATTCATGTGCAGCAGTGTGTCTGGAGCAGTAGTAGCAGTATTAGCAGCAGCAGCAGCCACAGGTGCCACTGGAAGTCTGTGCAAACCGTACTCTCAGCATTGTTGCCTGCGGGACCACCGAAATCGGATCGGATATCGGTCTGATTTCGCTGATCTGAAGGTGACGTACGCTTGCGCAGCTGCCACTGGCACAGGAACAACACAAACACCATCATCAATCCTCATGCAATGTCTGTTGTTGGACGAGAATACACGAAAGCACGCATACAGAAACCCCCGACCGAAAACACGAAATGAAGTATTGCCAAGTACGGCCCAGAAGTAGCTAAATTTGTTGACCTTCAAATCCAGCTTCCACTCTACATAATCCATAAATATATATATACTTAACTAAAGAATAACTAAACGAAAAACTATATAGAAAAACGAAAAAAAAAATGGAAATTAGATTGAAACAATTTATGGAACTGCTGCTGCTGCCTACCCGCGATCCGATCTGCCAGCTGCCACCCCTGCACCTGCCACTGCATCATATCAGGCTTTCAAATAGTTTTTGAAGTTTGTATCGTTCTCCAGTCCAGGCTCATTTCTAACCAATTGTTCAAATATAATGAATAGTAACTACAAATTTAGCAAACAACAACAATTACAAAATACAAACAAATAGCATATGCGTTATTATATAACATCGAGTACTATATACATTAAATGAAATACGAGAAATGCAAGAAAAAATTACTTTTAAACAAAATTTATGTTGAATAAAAACAGTATTTCCAAAAACTAAACTAAGCGAATCCAAGACTTTTTAAACTCCAGGGAACTAAAATTGGGCAGCCCGGAGAAACTTATGAACTTCCCTATCAGCGACTATTAAAAAAAATGTTACCGAATATGGCCCTTATTTCCTAAATTTCACATCTAATGAAAACTGGCAAACCGGTGAAAGGACTACAGTCGAACTTCCATATAACGCGTCTCAAGATTCATTCATCCAAGACTTTTTAAACTCCAGGGATCAAAATTGGGCGGCCCGGAGAAACTTATGAACTGCCTTATCAGCGACTATTAAAAAAATGTTACCGAATATGGACCTTATTTCCCACATTTCACATCTAACTGAAAACTGGCAAACCGGTCAAAGCACTACAGTCGAACTTCCATATAACGCGTCTCAAGATTCATTATACGAAAAGTTCCTAATGTAGAATTCGTGACATCGAAAACTTCGTTGTAGGGAAGTTCGACTGCATTCAAATTATTTTCAGATATTTCATATTCTTACATAGATTGCATATTTAGTTATTTTTTTTTTAAACGAACATTTAAAAATTATAACAATTAATTAATTGACGTCGAGTCCTGCGACTCCTTCCGTAGATTCCAGACCAAGTTCCCATGAGCGAGTAACTACTGTAATTGACAATTGATTGCTAATTACACTAGGCAACAAAGTCGAATTTTTTTTTAGTTCACAAACCAAACCGACTTTTTATAGATTTGGTGCTTTAATTTTTTTCATTTGGGAGATGTTTTTCGTTAAATTTTTGTCTTTTTATTTTTTTAGTGTTATTCTCTTGAACATAACTTTAAGAACTGTAAGTATCTTACATCCTGTTAAGATTTATAATTCTTTTTTCTTCACTTTAAAAACTCAGGAAATAATTAAATGTCGTATTCCGAGGAAAGTAGAAACCATTGGTTCCACAAAATAGGCTTTTTGGTGATTCGATCAAACGGCTGGACCTCATCCGTTTAAACATAGATTTTTATAAACGATACCTTAGATGCCACCTGAAACACAATAATAAACTCTGAGTTTGGTTTGTAGATTACAAATTCAAATGGTATTTATAATTATTTGACGTGACTCAAATTAAAAGAATCTTTACCACTTACCATTTTTATTTTATTAGATCAGATTATTCATACTTCGAACCGGAGTTTGAATATTTCTAACGAATGACATTCGGCTGGTCACACTTAGCTGACACCTTTATCAATATCGATAGATGGCATGATCGATATTGCTGCGATCGAACAACAGACTGTTGGAAAAGTATACCTACATGATAACAGTAACTAATAAATTTGAAAAAGGGTTCAAATTCTCACTAAACCCATTTGACCATTTCCTTCAATGGATCTACCAAACCAGAAAGAAAAAAACCAACACAACTGTCGCATCTGTTACACATTTTTTGTATTTCATTTATTTGTTGTATACATACAATTTCATGCAATTCAAATATTCGTAATTCCATACGCTTTGTTCACATAATAATTTGCGTTGAAACTGGTGGTGTCCGGCCTTGCATGCAAGTCGTCATATATTTAATCATCTTCTCCGAATCTGTATTTCGATAACCTCGTCAAATTCCATACTGGCTTGGCGCCGCGCTCTCCGTAGATGAATATTAATTACTTTTTTTTCTTTTCATTTTAATATATATATGCATATGTGCCGGGGGTAGATTTTTAAATAAATATCGCGAACATACAAACGGGCCAGCAGCCTCATTTTAGAACATAAGGATGCCGCCCCCCATCCTTTGGTACATAAATACATATCTCGATCTCCAATTTGATAGATTACAGTGAGTGCAATTCCGATTCTGATGTTCGAGATGCCTCTCCTGTGTGATGTGTGTGGTGACATTTGTTTTTGGTACAATAATCTTTAAAACTTTATTAACACATTTCTATCCGTTTGCTGTTTTTATTGTTAAGAAATATATTTCATTCACAAATAGAGAACGATTGAGGATTGAGGGGGGTGTTTGGTGTACAATAATTTAGAAGTTCTCTCTCTCTCTCTCTGTCTGTTTTTGCCATTGATCGCCTTGAATTGATATTTGAGGACGGGGGGGACTATCTATGGAGCGGCACTATTGTGTGTGTGTCTGTCTGGTGTGTGGATGGTTTGAATATGGGAGGGGCGGCTCCGTTTGTGTTGTTCCTTCTAGCCATGCTCTTTTACGTTAACCAAAAATTGGTTAATCGCCATTCTTTTGTTCGTCCTCAGATTCGGATTCTAGAAAAAGCCAAAAAGTCAATGCAAAAAATTAATAAACGTTCCACAGATCTCTTAAATTAGTTATAGTTTTCACATCAGGTGACTTGTCCAAACGATTATTGGCCAAATGTAACTATGAAAAGTTATATGGACACCCAATCATTCTTTTGCTCTGGCATGACCGTAATTAACCTCTTGGAATTGTGCACATTGAGATTTGTGGCACTCCAAGATTTTGGTTAGAGGCATGCGGCATATAACACCATAATTATGTCCAGTTAGGTCGCTTGGTTCGATCGTCAGCGAATCAACTTATTTGGCGGGAATATGCACAGAAAGTTCTTCGAAATTTGAATAGTCTGTCCAAACGATTATTGGCCAAATGTAACTATGGATAGTTATATGGACACCCAATCATTCATTTGCTCTGGCATAACCCAAATTTAACCTTCCGGAATAGTGCACAATGGGATTTGTGGCACTCCAAGATCTTGGCTAGAGGCCTGCGCGGCATAGAATACAATACTTTTGTCCAGGTTTTCATTGGCCTACGTTGCTCTGGTTTTTATTTTGTGGAGCAACGAGGCAAGCAAAAAACCCAAATGCTCTTGCAATTTTGTACAATGAAAGTGCCATCCAGGACAAGACCATTCTCAAAAACTGCACTCCCGCTTTCGTTATAAAATATATGTGTTTTTATATCATTCCTTACCTTCTTCGGCTGACTGTAGCCATTCGACAAACTTGCGCATTTGTTCGAGGAAATGCATTTTGCCTTTGTTGGAATGACCATCCTTGTACCAGCGCAAGATGATCTCCTCGGAGATGACCTCTGTTTTGTAGAACAGCAATATGATCTTCTGGAAGGCCTTCATGAAGTTCATGTTCTCATAGCAGAACTCCTGCACCTTCAGGATCAGGGCCAATTCCGAGCGGTCTGTTGAGGCGAATGCCTGAAACAAAGTGCAGTATGTCTTCAAGTGACGAACAGCCTGATCGGTGACCAGCTCCTCCTTCTTGTTCCATTCGCCCAACGACATGATGGTAGACCAAATCTTTAGACCAAACAAAAATTCAACGATTAAACTCTCTCTCAATCAATCAATCGTTCGTTTTGTTCTCGATTGACTTACAATAACAATTATCTCATGATCGGGAATGTTGTTGCGTGCCGAAAACTCTTTAATGTCAGCGGTTATCTCATTGTGTGCCTTCTCATCGTTGATATCATCGATGAGGGTCTGCTGCAGCTCACGCTTAGCCTCCTGGCTAGCCTGGGCCTTGTGCAGCTTGATGATCTCATTGAGTTCCTTGTCAAGAAAAACTTGTTTAAAATATTCCTCAGTACGTTTGTTTGGTGGGAAAAAGTCCATAAGTCTTAAAGGGAAAGAAACATAGGGATATGCCCATTAATACAGTATTCCACAAAAATTATCTTTTATTTATCTATCTTATAAATCTGTACGAAATTAAATCGACACCCAAATGAAGCCGCAGTTCACTTGCGAATTAAATAAAACTCCACGAAATTTACTATAGGAACATCAATTAAAGATACACAACTGAATGGTTATAGCATCTTCCTGAGAACATTCCACAAAGAGACTGTAATTTAAATTTAAGACTTACTTGCTTTCCAGTCCACCCTTCTTAAGCGCCTGAATCAGATATGCAATGCCCTTCTCTTGCTTGAACGTCTGAAATAGCTCCAGTAGAAACTCCAGTGCAATGCCATCCTTGATCAGATGCTCGTTGTTTAGTACCAACAACACATTTGGCGGTACAGAGCCATTAACTAAAAATACAGATACAGGATGATTAGGGTCGAATTTCTCAACTAAATACTAGAGATACGTGAGATTTCTACTTGTCCTTGGGCTCGTGGCTTTTGGATGTGGTTAAATTTTTGCATCCAAGAGTCAGTATACCAAGAGTAACTTATTCTTTAGCCCAATCTCAGCTGCAAGTCGAACAAGTGTCTATCTAGACTCGACTTTAGATACGCTGGCTGGGCTGTAAGGCGACAGTTGAGGGGTTATTTGAAGACTTACCTAACCAGAGCGCAGTCATACGCGCAAGCTTGATGCGTTCACTTGGAGTAAAGCCCTTTACGAATAATAGAACTTTACCCATCTCCTCTTCGAACATTTTCTCAAGGTACTTGTACCGTCTGATGAGCTTAACAAATACCTGAAATCGTACCAAAAATGCATATTTAATGAAAGTTCTATACATTTACACATAATTTTATTTTATTTCTTTTTAGTTTTGTTGCAACAAAAGAAATCTTTAGATTGTTGGTTTATTTTCTACACAAAATAAAGACAAGTAAAATGTTGCTTTTCATGTTGCATATTTTGACACCAATTGCATCGTTTAGATGGATAACCGGTTCTAATAATATGCAATTGAAACAAAGGTGACCTTCCTTCCAGGTGCGGAGTGCAACTCGGTACTGTATATAATATGTATATAAATTATGGCAGCTATATAAGCTGGAAGTTGTTGTTGACACATAAGAAATCTTCAGATCGTTAGGTTGTTGACAACAAACCAAAGACAAGTAAATATGTGTCTTTTCATGTGGCATAATCTGACACCGATTACATTTTTGAGCTTGTAATCAGTTCTAATTATATGCACACAACACACACACACACGCTGGAATCGGATCGGTTTTGCTGGGATATAGATGATCTATAAGTAGAAACAAACCTGCTCATGGTTGCGCATGGATTCCATGCTCTCGGGGGCATCAAAGATGCAGTAGTTTGTGCGCGGCTTTTCGCCATCTTGAGAAATGGAACCACCAGGCACTGAAATATAAATGGATTACAAATGTTATTCCTGCTATACGATTCGCAGTAGGTATTTATCGGAGACTTACCTAATAAACCACCCGCAATCAATATATCGAAGAGAACTTCACCGTAGCGACGATAGTCGAGCTTGTTACCTGCGATGTCTAGATATTTAGAGATTTGCTCCAAGTCGCCATCAGTTTTTTCGAGACCAGCAATGACCGCATCACGGAATCCCGTTGGGTCATATTTTTCTCTTTCATCTCTTTTTCTGGTCTTGATGCGTTGACCCGATAGCACTGGTCTTTCTATTTTTTGACTCATACAATAAATTGCTGCAGGAGAGACAAAAATGGGTTGAGGTTGAGAGGTGTAAACGATTCACAATTAATTTAGTGATTATTTCAATTAAATGCTCAACAGTAAACTGGTTGAGTATATGAGCAAGGTCACAAGATCGATTTCTAAGTAGTACTAGCTTTCCAATTGCTACTCTGACGTTGTTGTTGTTTTTTTAAATGTTGCGAGAGTTTGACATGCTGTCTAACCTAAAAATCATCGCCTGCCCAAGTGTACATGTGCTTTCCGTCACTCGAACACACACACACATGAACAAGCAAGAGAGAGAGCGCGCGTCAACACACAAATATTCACACACGGACACACAATCTTTTTACAGTTTGATAATGCCGAAAGAAGAACAAGGGAGAAGCAAAGCGAGCAGAAGAACACCATTGAAAGGCAAATGGAGATGAAGAACGACGTAAAGAGTAAGGCGAGAAGTACAGAAAACCAACAAGAGAAGAGAACCACTGAAAAAACGGAGAAATGAAAGAAGAAAAACTGCAAAGCAAGGCATGGGAACGAACCCGCCTATACACGAAATTCGACAAAGAAACGGCCGAGAATAAAGTGAAATTTTTGACGTTGTTACTGGTAGAGCAGCAGCTCGGACAGCACAGAGCTCGGAGACAGAGCAAGGGAAACGAGGTCATTGTACATACAAAACACACTCGTACCTTTGTGCCACTGTGTGCGTGTGTTCCCGTTGGTGTGGTAGGGGAGGGGATGCAAGGAGAAATTGTCAAACGCAGATACGCAAAAGATGGAAAATACGCAGTCGTTTCCAAGAATGCATAGATGTAGAGAAAAATTGAACAAAGACGAACGTTAACTTACACTTTCGCTTAACGGAAATAAGTTTGGCCTTTTAGCCGCTTCCGCGTGTCCTCGTCAGTTATTGAAGGTGGAGAGGGGCTGATTTGTGTGATTCAAGGGAGAATTTAAGTGAGTATGTGTGAGTGTGTGCCTGTTGCTTTTCACAATTTAAAGAGAGAGCCACTGGTGTTCGTCTGCGTATGTGTGCGTTTTAAAATATGTAATTTAATTTAACCTCGCACAGCGGTTACCAATACACACACGTTATACACAGACGGACACAGATCAAGTCAGGGCAAATGTAGAATATAATATTTCGTTTTCGCCGACTACGGTCTTTTGCAGCTTACGAGCTTTTTTGCACTGTAAAATTGACACGCACGCACACACACACACAGTGCCGACAAAGGCAGAAGAGAGAGAGAGAGAGAGAAAGGGAGAATATTTTCTAACGGAATTTACGTTTTCTAATTTGTGTTTAGTTGTTACAATTTTGTTAAAATGAATTTCAGACTTTGTCCGGAATTCTATTTTTAACAGCTATCACAATCGGTTACTAAGTATTATGTTTGTTTCAAGTTCTCAGCGCCCCCGGTCCTGGCCTGCGCGCACCACTTTGTTAAATGAAATTCAGAAAGCGAATGACACACACACGAATCGTGCCGAACCGTTCGACGAGAGACGATAACGAACAGACATGTGGTTCGGCGCCATTTTGAAGCGACATTTGTCATACCATACTACACGAATAGAGGGAGGGACAAGGGGCCAGAGTATGCATATTTTTGTGGCTTTTATTAAATCAAGCACATATATACATACATATATGCAGGGGTACAGTCGAACAAAGGCGTAACAACTGCCCCTAAATGGTTTATTGCGTGAACGACTGCCACAACTTGATGACTAAAACCTCGTTTATACATTATTATGTATGTATGTATGTATGATACATACTAATTCGTACATAACCTTTTCATCGACAAAGAAAAAGAGACATGGCCGTCGATAGCACAATTGAAAATCTAATTTCCTCACTTTTCGGATATGCTGCGCGTCTGGGCTTAATAATACGTATAGATGTAACTCGGTACTTACGATTAAAACAAAAAAATCTGTTTTGCTTGGAATAAAAGTAACTTTTGTGTAGCTTTTTGGGCTGCTTTTGTCGTGAACTGCACTCACGGTCGAGTTTTTTTTGTAATGGATAGAGCTGCGAAAAGTGTGGCCGGTTGTTGATTTACCGTAAATACAATTTAGCGCGTTTAGCCACAGTGGCCAATTCAGCTATTTTATAGCTAGATCCGGCTCTATTTGAAAATGGCTAATAGACGGTAATACGTGTGAAAAACTGGCAGATAAATGATATAGGAATATTAAATGGTGCCATGCCGATTAGTTGTTACAAAAATTGGATATGTGTTAGCTATTCAATATGAAAATGCAGCCATTTCTGTTGGCAGCACTGAGATAGAGCTAAAAAGTGTGACCGCTTGTTGAAGTGCAGAAATGCAACAGAAAATGGGACTTAGTGTGACCAGCATTACATCTGGCCTGGCGGTGTTGTTGTTTGTTTTTGATAAAATGATTGAAGAAAAACAATCAGACTTGCCCGACTTTAACTTTCCCGAGTTGAAATATGAGCACCTCCGCGAAGCTATCTCTTGTATGCGAGTGCTTCAGCGCTACAGCTTCTGCGTGGAAGCGCAGATTGACTCAGATGTGGACAAGGTATGGAGCCGAAGGGATTTCCTTGATTTAATCATTCTGTTACCCATAAATGTAGCTCCGGCAGGGTTTTCTGAGACTACTGGATGGCTACCTGACCCTTGAGGAAGTGACCTCCCTCTGCACGGTGTCCGCTCTGATATTCCTTCTAATGGAAAAGGAGCGACCGCGCCAGTGCAACGAACGCCTGGAACTGCTCAACGCCTGCTTCAATTATTCGGATACACTCAAGCCCACAATGATCCACTATGCTACGGTTACCATGCTGGAGAGTATTAAGCTAACAAAATGCGAAGAAGAGCACGGTTATATCTACATGCTGCAGGCTATGCCTCATATACTGGCGGCCTGCGACACGGGCAAGATGATCGCCCTCGGACTGCTGCGTGCCTTCATAGGTGCCCTGTCCAACACCTCCTTAGTCCTGCACATTTATCGTAACGTGAGTCGAGTGGAATCCATCAAACGCTTGCCTAATAGCCTTAATTTTGCAGCTGTACGAGGTATTTGAGATGGTTCAATCAATCAGCCAAGACACAGTACTCGCAGACTGGTCTCTGTGTAGGACGTACATCCTAGTCAAATCCTTTGCTCTGCTCATGAGCTCGACAGCCTTAAACTCTTGTAATCTAAGGCTTAGGCGGGCGGGCTACCAGGGATTTCAAATGCCGCCCATATCCACAGAAATCTCTGAATGGTTCACGGCATTGCGCGACAAGATCGAGGAGAAGCACACAAATCTATCAAGTAAATCGGGATTTAAGGTATGTATGCAGCGGAAATTGTACTCTAGATCTATATGTCATACTCCTCTACAGCTGGTGCGCTTTATAGACCAAAATATATTGAGATATTTGACTGAAGAGAGCAACGAAACTACCTCGGAGGCAGGCATTGAGACAGTCACGTAGTGTATAATAGTAGTTTAATTATAGTTTATATGTTAGTACATAAAGCATAAGCTTTAGATTCGATTATCGTGGCATCATTTGAACTTCTTGGCAGTCTTTCGCGCTGGTGCATCCACAGGCACCACAGCAGTGGAATAATACTTGTTTGAGATTCGATTGAGAAAGTACAAACCCACCAGAGAGAAGAGAATACTGAAAGAATAGCCAACCATGTAAACATATGCGGAAGGAAGAGGGTGTCTTATTTACCTGGTCGTGGCACACACACGATGAACGATGCCCGCAGCGGCCACAGTGAGGGACAGGCAGAAAAGTATCTCTGGCACCAGCTTGGCCTGAAAGTCTGGTCCAAAAACAATCATTTCGGCATTCGACACGCAGGTGAGGCTCAAGATGAACAGCCAGGAGAAGAGGTAGCCGCCCACCAACACATTCAACTGTGAGCCATTGAACCAGTCGGCGCAGAAACGGAGCGTGGCAAAGAGAACCAGGCTCAGTATGCCAGAGATGATGGAGGAGAAGAGCGTATTCTTGCTACTAGTTGAGGCAGCTGTAATGATTATTGTCGTAATAAATGTAATAAATTATTGTCGCCTCGCCCAAATTTATGTTTTGCTTACACATTTTGTTTTTTCATTCGTTGCCGGCACTGTGACGCGGAACTATCGAGCAAATATACCGTCCGAGCATCGGAAATATACCGAAAAGTATGGTCCCATTTTAAAATGATACCGTAAAAATACCGACGAAATTCCGTATCCAAGTGAATGGCAGAGCCTGGCCATCACAACATTACATTTCGTTCCACAATTGTTTTATAAAATTTGTTAATAAAAACTCTCCGAAACATGGCCTCTCTGCTGAAAGTAGCTACCAGCACGCTCCGAAGCACATTATGGCAGACACGGAGCGTGGCTACCACCACGCCGCAGCTGATAAAAGAGAGTAAGTTGGTTTTGCTATTGGCTGTTTCATAACCATTGAGTGGAATGCGAAATTCTTTTGCAGTCCAAGAGAAACAGGAGAACAATGTGAGAACCTATGAAGGCGTCAATATAGAGTCGGAGCGTTCCGAGAAATTGCTCAAATCCGCCTGCCAGACCACCTTTTGTCCGGAATGCACGCTGGGTCTCGATATCAAGCACACCGACGTGCTAATCCTGTCACAGTACGTCCGATCCGATGGCTGCATGCTGCCCAGACGCGTCACCGGCCTGTGCTATCGCCAGCAGAAGAAAATGGGCACCTTGGTGACGATGGCCCAAAAGGCGGGTCTGATGCCCAACCTGGGCCCGTCGTGGAGCAAAAAAGATCCGAAAAAGCGCTACGGCTGGAAGAAATTTAACAAATATTTCCTTGAGTCTACAATTAAATACTGAAAACTAGTGATAATGGGCAATAAATGTGTTGATGTTAATACTAGATTCCACTTTTTGTATTGTGTTCTCTGCTCCATTTTTTGACTTTGTGAAAACGGTCACATTTCTGTGGAGCCTATCAATACAAGCTTTGTGTTTCCCGCAAAATTTCAAAATAATACTTTTATTGCAAAATGAGCAGCACAACGCACGTCGAAGTTCAGCTGCACAGCACTGACCAGTAAGTACCACCACAACAGCACCTTTTTCCTGTTGCAGTTTATTTGATTTTGCATTTTCCTTTTTAATAGACCAATACCGGCACTTCGCTCTGTATTGAAGCCGGCTGTGAACGCTTTCTTGATGTCAAATAATAACTTGCCGCACAATGTGGCTCTCAAGCCCGATTTGCTTGAGACGGACCCCTCGCTGGTCGCGAGTGTGCTTCTGGAGCGTGACTGCGGCGGCAAGCCGTCGCACGCGGGGGAGAGGAAGACGTTCTGCTTTCATTTCTACAAGCCTCATTCAGTTGCGGCAACCGAGGGCACTGGACTCTTCGATGGCGCCGTCGATGCTGATGGAGGAACTGTCGTAGATGCCAATCACGTCCTGTTGCCATCCAAACAGTTTGTGGGCTTGTGGGAGACCTTGATTTACGAGAAAGGTCTGAAAGAGAAGGTATGTTCTATCTATATAGAATTGAGACAATTTATTCAACTCTATGGTGCTTGCAGCTGCTGAAGTTCGCCATGTCTGCGTTGACCTTCTCGAAGCACTGCGTGGACTCGAATGTGATTGCCTGCAATCGTCTGATACTACTCCATGGCCCACCCGGCACTGGAAAGACGAGCCTTTGCAAGGCCCTGGCACAGAAGCTGGCCATCAGGACGCACGACGCCTTCGCCTACACACATCTGGTTGAGATAAACAGCCACAGCCTGTTCTCCAAGTGGTTCTCGGAGAGCGGCAAGCTGGTGGCCCGACTTTTTGCCAAGATCGGCGAGCTTGTGGCGGACCGCAACAATCTGGTCTGCTTGCTCATTGACGAGGTGGAGTCGCTGGCTTATGCCCGGAGTTCTATGAATAGCAACGAACCGCGCGATGCCATGCGTGTGGTAAATGCCTTGCTGACACATCTGGACGAGATCAAGACGCGTCCCAATGTGCTCATCCTGGCCACCTCAAACCTGGCCCAGAGCATCGATCTCGCCTTCCTCGATCGCGCCGATATCCGGCAGTACATTGGCTATCCGGACGTGCCTGCCATCAGAGCGATTTACAAGAGCATGCTGGTCGAGCTCATGGCCGCGGGCATTTTGCAGTGCGAGGCCCTCGAGACCGAAGACGTCGAGGAGGGACTCCTCACAGATCTCTCTGAGCGCAGTGTTGGCCTCAGCGGTCGCACGCTGCGAAAGCTGCCACTGCTGGCCCACGCCCAGTACACGGCCAGTGAACTTTTCGAGGAAAATGGCAAGATTTTCCTGTCCGACTTTCTGGATGCATTGCTGCTGGCCCTGGAACAGAACGTCTGCGAGCAGGAGCTCTTGAATTCGGAGTCTATTAAATAGCTAGCCCAAAGCAAACTGAAAAACAAACAAATTTCCCTTCTGAGAACGAAGAAAAACAGAATCTCTCCACTTTATCTCCATCAAATGCGAAACTCTGTAAACTTCAATTTTTTACAATGAAAAACAATTGACAATCCCCCAGACTGAATCCAGGAAATGCTTTTGCCTCCTGTTTGCTGCTTCGTTTCATTTGCACACACACTGTCGACACAGCCCAGGGATTTTTTCCCATTTCTTTATCCAGCTTTTGATGTGAAAATCAAGCGTGAAATCTTGTTATTTCTTTGCAAGCATCCCAAATCGGCTCCTCATCTCCATGCAGACATCGTACCGGACCGGACCCTACGCAATCTCAGCACTTTTGCCTAAGCAGAGACACACGCACTCGTCTGTCTGCAAAGAACTCACTCAAGTACTGGGCCACACACACACACACACGCTGGACAAGGGATAGAGGAGGATAGTAGGGAGTCGGTCCACCCATCATCATCATCTGGGGAGATGGATCCCTTTGCTATTGCAAGTGGAAGTGACGACTAATCAAATTTGGTTGACAATTTGATTTTGTGTTGATGCTGCCTGTTGATCCGCATCATCCGTTTGGAAGTCGTCCATTCACTGCATCAGCTCTGGGCCAAATCGATTGGAGGGGAACCTAATGGGGCAGCATCTGTGGTACTCTATGTCTAAGAAGTTTCACCACAGATGGAGTTAGATGAGTTGCAGTCATTGGCAGACAGAGGGATCTACAGCACTGAGAATATGTTGCATACGATTTAGTTATAGCAAAAAGAAAAAAATTAAAAGGGGGTCGAAAGGGGGTCTAAATCGATAAAAGATCGATGAATAAACGGGTAAACTAGTCGAATTGAGGAAATTTCGTCCAATTTATGTATCCTCCTCCTATCTTTAAGTCCACCTTTGTGACCTTTAATTAAATCAGAAAAAAGTCTGCCAAAAACGGATTCACACAATAGAAGTACGTATGGAAAAGGGGGATAACAGTACACCAGGACCAGACGATAGACGACAGACGACAGACGACAGGTGGCCATAAACCGAGTTCGGCAGACAGTAAAAATAGACAAATAGTGGGCGCCAGGAGTTATGTGAACGAACGGATAGCTGCAGGCCCCATAAAATGTAGATGGGTGCCAGAGAATGGGGGCAAGAGTGCGATAAAATAGATTCCACGTTGATGAAAATGTGATGCGATGCTTCTCGTCCTCGTCCTCCGGCTGGGTGGGGCGTATAAAATATACAAGGTTTATTAGCCACACGGCAACTGGGAATCAGTATCTAAATGTGGCGCATGGTGGCTACGAGGCATCAGTATCGTATCTAAATGGGTGAGGGGAGGTGCTGTGGGGCAAGACACTCAACAGACGATAAGCGTAAATAGGACAGCAGGTTTATGGCCTTGTCCTGGAATGGTGTGGCTTTTGTTTCGACAGCTGAAGAAGAAAAACAAGGATTGCTCCAGTCGGATCTGGAAATGTAGCTGATGGATGTATGGATGATGTGGGCCGGCGAAGCAATTAGTTAACACAAAGAGATATCTCTGTTCTGTTTCTCTCTCATCTGACGCATTCAAGTCTGCACAATGTAGTGGCAGGGTTTCCAAGGGAGACGTGTTTCCGGCTCATCTGGCAACGTTGGTTGTTGATATTTACATTTTATGCTCGAAGAAGGTCTTGTTTATTTGTTGCAGTCGACTCCGAAGGGGGTTCTACGCACATTGATGCTTTCAATGTATCCCGGCATTCGTTGGTATCCATTCCCAATGCCTATCTTTTGTTTTTTCGAAAGGTTCATTAATCCGAAGGTAGGCCGTTCTAGAACGCCCCATACTATACATATATTTGGGAGCAGTCAAACAACAACAACAAGTAGAACCCTTATTGGCAGGACTGGGTTCCAGCACACGGAGTGTATTTTGTTTTTAAACAGTCATTCTCTTTTGGACTTTTTGATTGAGCGTCTGAATCGGAACATTAAGAGCGTTCCCACCGGATCACTATGCTTAAAATAAAGAGTATTTACCAGTCTCTGCGTATATTTAATATACATTCGTTTGAGCAATAAAATGAAAGAAAATGTAAGCTGTCTAACGAGGTGTGATCAGAGGGAAATATGGAAAAGAAAAAGATGAACAATGCTGTAGTTCCAGGATCGGGAAAAAAGGTAGATGGAAACAGTCTATTAATCCCATATTTAGCTGAAAAGCCTTCGGTATATCGTGGCTCTTGCCAGAGGAGGAAATAGCAAGGAAGTGATAAAAGGTAGCCTGAAAAAATTACAATTCTTTAGCTGTAAACTGCTACGCTACTGTAGCATCTGTCCGTGAACGGGTAGTAATATGAGAAGGGGAATCCCCTGGCATAAATATCGAAATAAATGTGCAATGTATTTTGTTGAGCCGGTTGCCAGTCGGTCCACATGCCCAGGACCACATCCTCCTACCCCCTTTCAACCATTACACCCCCCGCACAATCATGCAGAAGCACTGAGAGGGAATTGAACTATTGATGGTTACGTTTATTTATGTTTTCCTTCTCTCGTTTGGGTGGTTAGGTGGGGGCTGAAGCCTGTAAGCAGCATTTTCCAATTGCGTTTCAGCAATATGGAAAATGTTGCTGGCACAACTACAAAATTCGCATTGTTATCCAGCTCCTGTTATGCTTCTGCTCCCCACTCCTATTGTTACTATTGCTAGGAGCATTTGTTTCATATTTATTGTTTGGATTTGAAAGCTTACCATTTTGTGGGCGTTAAGAAATTTAAATTCCCCGTCCACACAAGCAACAATCAACAGGCTTTAAGCTGCTGCAAATGCTGCAAAAAATGCAATCATTTCAAATCGTTTGAGCCTGGATTGAAATCGATTGCTTTTCATTGGTTGTTCATTTCACTTAGGATTAGTGTTTTATTGGCCCTTTATGGATAGAAGTGACCCTGCATATGGATTTAATTGGCCTTGGAGTTGATATTTGTTGGGAAATTCATTTGAAAGGACATGTAAACACAAATAATGGAGAGGAAAAACCATTTTAAATGTTATCTGCTGCATTTATATCTGAGAAATACTCAACAAAATGTTTTTCGAAATTTTCAGCGCCTTAGGAGAGCTTTTTGTAGATATTTAGAGAAGAAAAGATATTGCAAAGGTATCCCCATTCCACTATCGATGAGAATAATACTTGTCCTTTGCTGCTATTAATTTCACTTTATTTATGAGAATATTATCCCATTGATTACGATGTAAATGTTATCCTTTTCCACAAAATATTATATATATTCCCATTAATTTCCCTTCAAAGCGCTGTAACAGATACTCCTAACCTGTAGTCCAAGCAAACTCTCCAAGATTTACTCTTGTTTTGAAGTTCTGGCCCATAACCGCTTCATGGCTGGCAGATTCGATGCAATTTTGATTTAATTTAAATTCCTGCGGTTTGCTGGCAGCCAGACGACGACGACGTTGGCGGCGCCACTCCCCAACTCTCTTTGAAGCGGCAGCTGCAAATATTTCGCTGCAGCTCTGAAAATTGTTTAGCTATTGACCAAGGATCGTTAATTATGTATATACATACATACATACTTACATATTTTGGCCAAGAACTTTTGTTGGCAGCAGTTACCGACCAAAAACAGCAAAAAAAAAGTCAGCCACAGTGGTGGTTTCGCAGAGGAATATAGATTGTGTTTAAATTAAATTTGTGTTGCCTTCAAAACGCAGGATTCAATATTTTTGAAAGCCATTTTCTTGTATGCTAGGATTGTGTTAGGGTAAGGGGATTCCAAAATGAATTGTCAACAGACTCCACTACAAGTACATAAGTTTAGTATTAGACGATGAGATCCCTGCCACGACACGACCCCTGTGACAGCTCTAAGTAAAGTCAAGCCAAAATGCAATAGGGTTGTGTTCTCAATTTCAATTAAGGCTAAATTATGTGATAAAATTGTATAAGAAAGGATATCTTATGATATATATACCTATATTTGATAGTTAATTAGATGGATAGATAGATGTTAAATATATTATATAAATATTATTCTTAGTGTATTTAGTGAGCGTAAGTAAGAGAGGATCGCTTAGAGACAAGATAAAGAGAGCGGTGTTGAGACACCAGACACATATATGTATGTAATATCTATGTAAATATCTATCTGGGATATGGTTATGTTTATATCTTATATCTTCTATTCAGTAATTATATAGAGTTTCGCAGCTTAGAAGTTTAATATGATCGCCCTAGAATTATACACACAAAATCTACCAATATTTCAACTTGAATTTCAATTTACATCAATTTGGAGGAACTGAAAATGAGAACAAGGATACATATGTACATATACTAAGATTCTTACACTAATACGCATATGTCCCCTTATGCGTATGTGTGCGAGTATGTCTGTGTGTGTGTGTGGTTTATTTATGCCTGGAACGTGACTGGAAATATGAAATGCAGCAAATGTGTTTACTTAAATGAAGTGAGTGAAAATTGACAAATACATATCCATACACGCACACACAGATACGCACACATCATACATACTCGTATATGAACCAATGCAAAAGGCAAAAACTGCAGTCACACTATGTAAGATGGGGGCGGTGGGGGAGTGGCGGAGAGTGGGCTAGCGGCTAGGACTAAGGCTAGGTCTGGGGCAGGAGATGAGTCGCATCCGACTGGCGGAGCTAAGGGCACATGAAAAATGCGCCAAAAATGGCAATGACGCTAATCCCTTGGCCGAACGATGTTCGCACATGGCTTGCACACACCCAACAGTACATATGCTCAGATGTACATGTGTGTGTATGTGTGCATGTATACACTGTAAAGAAATATGTCAAATTCAATAACAGACATGGCAAAGGGAAGCGTAAATTTCGCTTGAAGCTTTTGATACCCTTTGTAAATTTGATGTGCATTGAGTTCTGGTTAAATATTATAGATTATATAGAACTGCAATTTAGAATGTTTGCTAATTTGTTTGGCTAATTTCCAGTAATAAAATCGAGTAGAAAAAACTAAAAAAATTAATAGAAGCAACATATTTATTTCTTTTTTTTCGTGTTTTTTTTAAGATTCATAATTATAAAATTCAAAATTCACAAAAGAACAATTCTAAATTGAAAAACTTAATTTATCACAAATATTTAAGCACATATCTCAAATTTTAATTCAATTTTCATTATAATATTTTGTCTTAGCAATGCGAAAGCTTCGGCGACCTACGGAATCCATCAGTTTGACAAAAATTCTTGAATAAATAGATTATCTCAAGTCCTTCGATTTAGATTAAATTTACCTGGTAGAAAAAAGGTACAAGAATTGAGTAATTAATGTCTGATATAGTCCTAATCGAGTCACATATCGATCAGCAAAACCCCTATTATAGTACAGTGTTTTAATCTTTAAAAATCTTTCGATCGAAAAATTAATCCACACAAATCGGATATTGAATCGGATATGTGGAATCGGGATATTGAAGCTGCAGCATTATTTTGCATTACCAACAGCTACTCAAAATCATCATACCCGCCTGCTAGGGTGTAGCAAAGTGACGTACTACTTCCTCTGCTCTTTTTCTCCAATACAGAACCCAGCAGGAGCAGAAAAAGGACGCAGAGAAGGAGCATCAACAGTAGCAGCAGCAGCAACTGCGGCGCCAAACTCTGGACAATGGTAGCCCCCCATCGCACTGGCCTTATAAAAATGTACGATTTTTCTTCATTTGATGAAACGAAATACAATTTCTCAACGAGCAAGTGAGCGAACGACAACGACGACGACGCAGCACACCAGAGCACAACGCAAGAAAAAAGTTGGTTGCAATTGCAATTGCAATTTTCTTGCCAAATCAGCGCACGATGGCTTCGTATATTGACATTTTTAAAAGCCAATATTTCCCAGAGTTCGACTTCCATTTTGCTCCATTTTCACTGTGATATGAAAGGCGGTGGGGCAGGGGGAGTGCGAGGAGAGGTCGAGGGAGAGGGAGAGACACATACACACAAAGTATGTCCAAAAGTTTTGGATGCACGAATTAATTTATTTGACTTTGGGCAATGTATAAATATAAATTGAATGAGTCCCGTAGCCGAACAGAAGAAAGTTGGGGAGTGCATGAGTTACTGTTAACGATTGTTTGGCCAACTATTGGAAAATGGTAACGATTCAACTTAAGCACGGGTTTGTTAAAGAACTTTAAAACAGAGGCCGGCAGCGATGTGCATAGAAAAAAGGCCACGGGGCAGCGCAGTCGGCACAAAACTTCGTGTAACGTCGGCCCTGCGATCATTTGGCTTCATTATTCTGCAGCGAAAATGAATCGTGTGGCTTCCGCCCTATGCACACGAAGCTTCTGCTCGGCTGGCGCAGCGGCAGCGAAAATGATCGTGTGGCTTCGTGTCTGTTATCTGCGCACTCAAACGCACTAGGAACGTACTTCTGCTCGGCTGTCGCAGCAACAGCGAAAATGATCGTGTGGCTTTGCAAAGCTTTGGCCCTATACAGAAAAGGCATCATAATTCTACTGGGCAGCGCAGTGGCAGAGAAAATGAAACATGTTTTGTCATGTCTGTTTGCTGCGCACTGAAACGAACTAGGAACATGCGATTGGCTGCGTGCCGACCCCTGCTTTAAAATAATAAAAGCAAAAGTTGAGACTCATTTAATTTTTTAGTTTAGATTGTGTTATGAAAGAAAGATAAAATACATATTTTCTTAATTATGGTGAAAACTAGTCGAAAGATTAAGAGATGCATTACGTGCTGTGATACTATAAACATATTAGAATCTACATACATATGTACATATTTAGTTTATTTTATTTTAGCTACTCCAAAATAGTTTTTGCAGAATCCTCCCGATCACATCCTATATTCTATCTTCCTGCATTTTAATTAGCAACAACCTGCTGTGTGCGTGTGTGTGTGTGTGCAGGTGATGGAAAAGTAATTTCACCTTTCTCCTTGCTGTCATTTGTGTCGCTGCAATTACTTTGATTAATGGCGGCATAGCAGCCAGTGAGAGAGTGCCATGCGGTCTGGTGCCCCAACCCACCTTTCAACTATCCTTTCAGCCGCAAAGAGCCACTGGAACTGGGCCTGACAGACCGACCAAAAAAACTTTGGTCCAACTTTCCGCAAAACGAAAACTGCAAACGCAAATGAAATTAGTCGAAACTATTTAGAGCGAATTTCCGTAGGCATCGACATTCATTCGTATTCGCATCCGCATCCTCATTTTGGGTCCGCCCACCTCCGCCTCCGCCTCCGCATCAGAGTCAAGTTCGTGACGCGTGTTATTTCTAATTAGATTAGGGCGTGACTGTGAGCCTTGCCCTAAGCGCCCAGACCAGAGCAGAGCAGAGCAGACCTAATGCTCATCCTCCCCAAACTGGCTTCTGACTTGGGCCGATTTGATTGCCATTTGGTTGTCGGCTGACTTCTTCTTCGTTTTGTAGTAATTTTAATTGAAAAAATTCTTCAATTTTGCCATCCATCTGACGCAGGGCAGGTTCCCAGCACCCGACCCGCCCTATGCTACTATCATTTCGCCTCCTCCGACAGGACAGCCGTAGAAATGTAATTAGCCTCAAACGGACCTCCTTCCCCTCTCCTCTGCCCACGCCCCTGTTGTCTGTTTGTGTCAACTTTTCAATTAAATATTCATAAAAAAAATTGCAATTTGCCAGCCCAGCCACTCTCGCAGGGGGAAAAAAAGAGAGGATATTTTGCAATCACTATCGTGTGCTGCATAAGTACAGGCGCCCTGCCTAAATGCCTGTAATATGATTGATTTTCCAGCAGGGATGGAGAGGCATAAGGCATATTAAAGGATATAAGAATCTGGAAAGAATCTTCAGGGTGGAAAAAAGTTTACTGGACGAAGTAATCAAAGAATCACAGATGTTAAGGCATCCGAAACGTTAGATGAAAGGGGTATGCAAGAATATAAAGGATGTGTTTCATAAACTAGCTAAAAAATATTGGAGTTCTTGTCTTTATATCGCTCATCTAAAAAACTACAAAACTTTTGGATGTTTTCGTGTTTTTCAGCTCTGATTAGTTCCAACAACTGAACCAGTGCTTTCAGTTAGGATAACTAGTTCTGAACTTGAATTTACAGCTCCAGTGAACCACAAAATCGTGGGACTCCGTCGAGTTCTGCAGCCCTGTTTTGATGGAAGCAAATTTCATGCATAGTTTGGACTGGGAAATCTTTAATTAAATTGGCCACGCGCTGAAAACCAATGAGCGATTGTGCAAGTTGAATCGCAGGTGAAGTCAGAGCCAGAGGTGAAGTCAGAGCAAGAGGTGGGGTCAGAGAGAGCGAGGGAGAGAGAGAGACAGAGAGGTGAGGTTAAACCGTGATAGAGAGCGCGACCAAAGGGCAAGGTGGGACCTGTGCTAATTTTAGAGCAGTGCCAAAGCTTTGTCCTGCATTTTCGCCCCCCTCGTGTTCTGCTCTTTTGTGCAAATGAAATGGCGATAATTAATCATTGCTTCTGCGGTTAAATGACCGCTCTTCGATTTCCCAACCGCGTTGCCATGTTACGTCCGATTCGCGCTACTCATTGCCAAACCCCGCGACTTGGCTTAGTTTAATTAGAAGCCACAACTCTTTGCGGCAATTGGCGTAAGTTATTGCCGTACGATGATTAGGTGGATTCCGCTTCCATACTCGTATTGTCACTGCCACATGCTGCTCAGTGGGGGGCATTCATTCTCACAGTCATTCGCCAAAGGGAGCTACTACTATTTATATTTTCTTTGGTCTGTCTGCACTACTCCGAATACATTGTCCGCAAAAGGGCAAAGAATTTATAGGATAATTGTAGGAGCTGAAAGGCAGGAAATCAATTTGATGTTGAATCATTTGGCCATCTGAAACTTACATCTGAGACAGTGACCATCGATACATTGAGAAATATGGTGGCCTTTAGGCGACTGGCCTTTTGGGATCGCCGTAACATGAAGAGCAGCATTTTCCGATACCGAAGATCTGCCTGGAACCAGTCGTGGTTGTAGACAGCTACACCTACGTGCTCGCTCTGGAAGGAAAGGTAAGGGCGAGTGTTAGGGTAAGGCAGATTCTGGATCCAACGAATCTCCACTCACCGCATCAAGCAATCGCTGTGCATAGGTGGTGATCATAAAGACCTGCACCAAGGCACAGAACAGAAAGAGTACAAGCATCACCAGGTTATCGATCTTTCCGCCAATTGTCATCTGAAAGCCCACAAAGCAGATGATAAATGCAGAGGATACGAAATTGCTGAGCAGTGAAACGCCAAAGATCTCGTTGATGTTGTGGCAGAGCTGCAGGAGACGCTGGTGGTAGACGACAGCTGCCTGAAGGAACTTCAGATCCTGTTGGGGTGTGAGTAGCCCAGCCACATGGTCCTCGATGCGGCGGCCCAGCCGAATGAAGTGCATCACCAGCAGAGTGACGAGGGCGCACATCATCATGTCGGCGGCCAGTTGTCCTGAAAGACACGTCTGTCCTGCCACCATCTGCGACACGTACATCAGATAGTAGCTGGAGTTGGTGCTCCAGTCCCATGGAACCCAGCAGTAGTAGGGGAGCATCCTCACGAAATGGCGGCTGCCCAACCAGAAATCATAGACGAGATAGTTGACGGCCCAGTAGAGATTGTACGTCCAGATCAGCACCAGGTGCATGCCAAAGTAGAACCTGCTGTAGCGACAATATCCACTCAGATGACTTGCCACATCGTAGGCCTCCTGCTGAGGCTTTCCTCTGGGATACAGCGTCTCCATCTCACGCACGACGTAGGTGAGTTGTTCCCTCTTCCGCCAGATGTTCCACACCTTGAGATCCCCAACGATCACGAAGCCAATGAATGATAGATTCATGGTGGCCTCCAGGAAGTTTGTGCCGCTTCCAATCGCCAGGAATACATAAATCAATTCGGAAACGAGCACGGCATTCAGGTTCAAGATGAGTCCGATAAATATACAGCGGAGTATCAGCTCCCTCATCTTTCGGCTCCCCTGATGGTCGTAGGCCTCCATTCCAATGGATAGGTAAAATATGTTTGCATACCTCAAAAACCTTTCCAGCGAAATGTGTTCCGACTTTTCCGCTTTCTCCACTGTTGATGGTGTTTTTCCGGGAGCTTCCATTGTGATTGCTGAAATCATTGCGTTTCCGCTCTTATATATGCCCCCAAAATGGGATAGAACCCGACCTGAACATCGATGATTTAATAATTTACTGTTGCCACACACTTGACAAGCGACACGCCTCTTTGATTGCCATTGCCATGCACGGGAGGCGGGCGAGCATCTCTCAATTAGTGCGTTGTGAACCGTTACAGTTGGTCATCCAGGGGGCGTGTCTAATTGAGCCTAAGTCGAAATCGATGACTCCCCCAATTAATGGGCTACACGGTGCTCTCTACTCTCTGCAACCAGTATACGTTCTGCTCGAAAATGTCAGCGATTAGTGCGACCCCAAATGAGCATTTGAATGGACATGTGGACAAATAGGAAATGTTCACTTAGCGGACAGGACCTTTGACAGCAAAAATCAGTTAGATTCAATACTCATCTACCACTATTTGAGGGGAAGATCCCCTCTTATGTCCTAATCTGTTTATGTAAGTAGATCAATTGGTAAATCTTTCATGAAAGAATCAAGTACTTATTTCAGAGCCATCTTCATCTTAAATCAATTATAAAATGTAAGATTGCCATGCCACACGTAAATTCATTTGGCACGCTTCAGTAGAGGCACTTTATGTGGTTCATAGTACAACAGTATCAAGCTCAGGCATCTTTATAGCACATCTGGATACGAGTGTGCCTTTGTGCAGTGACAGCATTAAATTTGACATGCAACAAACATGAGACTAGAGAAGAAGAGGTATGTGAGAGATGGAGCTGGTAAGATGGGGAAACACTATCCTGCGAGTAGGAATTGTCTTTCATTCCTCGCTGATTCGTACCCTTTAAAAAGTTATCATTCAAGCAGTATTTTTGTTACGTATACGTAGAATGTAATGGTGTACGAGCACGCAAATATCCTGCACTGGTCCAGGTCAATCCTACAAGAAATATATGCTTAATTTCAAGGGTATTCTAAGGCTCGACTCTAAGTCTATTTTTTTGGTTATCTTTTTTAGTGTAGGACAAAGAAACCCTGTCGCTCTGTCGCTCTCATCCTTTCTTTGTCTCTAGCCCCGTGTCTGTATTTTAGCTTGGGTTTTTGCCTATTGCCACACATACACACATCCCACATATCCTCTGACTGCAAACCATACGGATGGAATCCTATTTCTTCTTGGAAACTGACACCCAGTCTCTGGGTTCTGGGTGCGAATGCGACTGGTAGTTTCGGATCAGCTGTTTTGCTGTTGCTCAAAGAATGCCAAAGTTTTCTGGCTGGCATTGTTTTCCATTTGCCTGCTTATTCCATCTTTTGACTTTTTTTCTTTGTTTGTTTGTTTGCTTGGTTTATGCTTTTCTTTTATCCGTTTTTCCTGGGAAAAACTCTCGTAGTATGTTGCAATTAAATGCAATTCAACGAAGCAAAGAGTGTGGGATGACAGCCAAATGCGGATGATGTTGATTAAATGGAGAAACACTCTCTGACTCTGACTGTGATTGTGACTGTGACTGTGACTCCCGCTTTGGACGGACATTGGACTCTGACTATTTGACCTCATTTGCGTATCGCATTCCTAATGAAATTTACATGACTATTCCATACAGCAACGTTAATGAAGAGCATTTATACGAGCATACAAAATGTCCATCGAGATACATTTGTATATGTATGTATGCATGAATGAGTGTGGGTGTGTGGTGTGCGCGGTGTGTCCTTCCATGAAATATATGACCATATGAGATTTATTCTCAAATGCAATTAGCATTTTAAATTTATCCCACGCTGTGCACAATTTTTCACTCCTTAATGGCATTTGTAATGTTAAACCAAAATTAATTTAATAAATTGTTGCTGCAGCTGCAGCCGCCCCCTCGGGCTGTCAGCGTTATGCAATTTTAATGCATTTCTATTTGCCACTTTGGATTTTATTTATTTTTTTCCATTCGCCAAATGTTTATGCATAGAACAGGTTTCGCACAAAAATTCATACATACTCGTACATACAAAACTGGCAAATTATTCATTGACGTTGTTTTGAATTTTAAGTATTTATGACATGAAAAATAGTTGAACCATTGTCAAGGTAAGCAAACTGCAGAGTGGACTGCACTTGTTTAAGTTCCAAACAAATACAAATCAAATATGCCACTTATTATGCAATTTTAATGTAATCCTATTTTCCACTTCGAAGCTTACGTTTTTGTTTTATTTAGAAATATTTAAAGTGCATTCTGTGCCTGCAAGCTGTTGATTAAGTTTTTATGGTTATTGATTGATATTGTTTTTATTATTCAACAAGGAAACGACTTTAAAGCGCTTAAAGCAAGCTTCATTCATTTGTTTAAGTTTCTTTTATATTAGACATGGTAAGACATATGTATATTATAGTAACACGAAAATATTTATACTAATTTCATCAATATTTATTACTTTGAAAAATTATAATTAGTATTCTACTCAATAATTTACTCCATTTTTTTTCCGCTTTTAAGCAAATGTTTATTAAATGTTTTAATCAAAAACTGCATTTAATCTAGAATATTATTAAAATATTATATTCAAATTAGATTATATTATTTATTAATATTGAATGAAATTACATTAATATTAAATTAAATTAAATTATTAATATTATTTAAATAATATTAACAACTAATTTAAAGGTTACCCCATTAAATATTAAAATTAAGAAAAATATTTTTAAATTCAATTTATTGTTTAGAAAATTAGATACCCTTAAGAACGAATAAAATTTCAATACTAATGTAATATTTCAAATAATAAAGTTAATATTTAAGATTAAATACCATAAAATCTGAGCAAATACTGCATACGATTTAAAACATCAGAATAGCAGAAAATTAAACTGTTGAAAGTATAAATAAATAAGAGTGAAAGAGAGAAGTAGAATGAAAGAGCAGGCCACTTGAATAATAACTATGGAGATTTAAAATAAGCTATAAAAAATACCAAGTGCATAAAAAAAGCGGATCAAATTAATTAACCATTAGCCATTTAACAACACCCAGAGTTTCCGTACCTCAATCTAAGTAATTAAGGATATAATATATTTTAATTTTGCCCAATATTTTAATTTTATCCTGTGAAAAAGTCTAGTTTTCACTTTTTCTTCCACTCTTTTCGCGGCAAAGACTTATGCAGATTAATCCGCATATATGTAAATAGGGGAGATGCAGATACGTACGAGTATATGTGGGGAAAGCCGCAGCGCCTTTTGGCTGTGGGGCAAGGTCCTTGGGTTTCCGTTTTGCATTTCGGTGGTGACCCCATTAGACGAGCAAGAGAGAGAGAGAAAGATAGTTTGAGACTAAAAAAAGGGGAAGCGGTCTTTGTGCCAATTTCCTGCCCGAAAACCGTATGTCTCCACAAAAAGACCCCAGTAAACAAAGCAATTATGTATGTACCTGAATACATATGTACATATCCAAATATGTATATGTGTGTGGTATGTATGTACAGTAGAAGCTTTCGTTAGTTAGTTTGTTGCATTGTTGCATATTATCAAAAACATTTGTAGCAGGAAAACAGGGCATCGGAAGAAGAACAGAACCCTGTTTTCGCCCTTAGATGGGGTGGGGTGGCCCTCGGTCTGTGTGTGTGTGTGGTGTCTGTATATTTTGGCTACTGGCAGTTTTGAATGTTTGCCAAATGTTGTTGTTGGCTTTGGCGTAATTGTTACACCAACAGTGAAATGTGCAATGATAAGGCCGCGATGTGTATTCTACTTTTCCATGGTATTTTTTTCGCCCTCTATTTTTTTTCTGTTATTTTCTCCGTTGGAGCTGCCATTGCCCTCTGCTGGCACTGTGCCATTTTCCTTGGCAGCACACACATGTTTGGGGTATCCGTTGCCTCGGCTCCGCAAAACATAATAAACTTAATTTAACTTGAGCTGTGGGAAATATCAACTGATAGGCGGATGATGCCGAATGACTTGTTGAAGGGGGTATTTTGTGTAGGTCTAAATTGAGGGGATTTCAAAAGCGTAGAACTCTAAGCTGAAACATATTCTTATAGGCAATAGACTTTGGGTATATTTTCCCTTAGCGTAACACCTGCATTCAGTTTGATGTCGAAAATTCTCGCATGAGCACGCACCCAAAATTTGTGTCGAACTCCATTTTTCCCCACTCCCACAGGAGCCTTCAAGTTTTTTTTCGGAGGAAAAACTTTCACACGCGCAGTTTATTGGCATTTTACGTGGATGTGAGAGTTTTTTCAAGCTCAGAATTGTTGGAAAAACAATCTTAAATGCATTTTTCTGGTATTTAAATACTTTGGTTAATATTTGCCAAATGTTTGCTGCTTTTTTTCCGACTGATTTGTGTAATTTTGTGCGTGAAAATTGCCACGTGGAAAATATTTGAACAAGGCAGCTGGAGGTACTCTGTGTGTACTTAACAAGCAGTCAGGCAGACAGACAGACAGACATATAGACAGACATACAGACAGGCAGACAGGCAGTCTATATATAGGACATGTCTGGCCTGACTTTGACAGTCGCTGGAGTGTGTGAAGCTTTGTTATGTTTTGATTAACGACAAATCAAATCAAATGAGATAATGAGTCGGAATGGAATTACTTACGAGTGAGCTGTGTTTGTGTGTGTGTGTGCACTCAATGAGCCATGCAACCAAACCAAAAGATTAATTCTTTAATGGCTCGCAGATTGCCCATACGCACTGTTATCCATTGGGCTTCTGGGGTATATACTTTTTGTAGATTTATTGTTGTATCGACAGCTCACTAAATCCCAAGCTGACAAATTTCAATTGTGTGAAATATATACAACAAAATTAGCCTAATACCCAGGCCGGGCGCTGCAGGCTGGCAGCTGGAGGCTGCTGCAACAGGGTTAATGATAATCATAACAAATGCTCTCGCCATGACCCAAATTTCAGCACAGACATGTCCTCCATGGCAGCCTCCGTCCTCACTCTGGAGAGACGGAAAAGCAAATGATTGTTTAAATATTAAACAAGAACAAACATAAACACACACAAATGTATGTGCATATAGTACATATGTATGCACGAATATGTATGGGGATATTCGTATATGTGAATGGAACAATGCATTTTGTGGGGTTCAAATACAATGGGGACGTACACACACACACACAGTCCCATACACAGCCTGACTGTGGGTCAAATTTGCATAAATTAAAGAGCTCTGCAATGCCCATGCCAGCTACAGACAGTGCGTTACATATTTATTAGGCGTTACACAATCGATGGTTCGATGCCCAACAATCTGTGTGGGAGTACATAGAATATAGTTTGACTCGAACATAGTCTGTGCCACTGCGATAAATCAACAAAATAAGGTTGTGGAATTGTTATGGAGTTGCCTTTGAGTAAGTTTAGTTAACGATCTACATAGTTATTGGAAAGTAATCGTGTTATCGCTTCGGTAATCGATTCTCTGTACTTCAGACATCATAAGTTATATTCCTTTTCAAGTAGGAATGAGAATATTGTATCAAAATGATTTATATGTTGAATAGAGTTTCATAACGCGTTATGTATACCACCGATTACAGACGATACCGATTACAATTATTAAAAGCTATCAACTATCAAACTCACATATTGCTATGGGAATCAGGTAACAGTTTTCCTTTGTGTTCTTTTAATAACTAATATGTTAGTTTTTTATCCATCGATTTTTATAAACAATACCTTAAGCGACGCATAATTAATACACCAAAACATACCATTAAATATTTTGAAATCCCGAAATCAGAGAAAATCTTTAGTGTAATCTGTAATGGATAATAAAATTGCTAGAAATCCTTCCTAATACCTTCCATTCATCCATTCTTGATTGGCCTTCTTATCTGACTACACAAACTGTTTTCCTTGGCTATCAGACGTATATCATTAAGAACTCTTTTATTATTACAGCCTTACATGCAGCCAATGACTTTTCCTATCTAGCGAAATAAATAAATAAATAAATCTTTTGGTTTGCATCTTGTGGCCTGCCCACAAATTGCAATTTAAATGCAATCGATCGAAATTTATGTCCCTTTCTCTTCGTAAACCTGTGCGTATGCGTATCCATTGTGCTGGTGTCTAAGTGGGTGGATAAAATTGATTGGAATTAATAATTATTCTATGGTCTTTGGCATAATCATCCTTATTGTGTCAGCTCCACTTTTCACTTGGTCTCCCTTCAATGGTTTCTCTCCGAAACCCAAAAGGCTTACCACACTGACACCTACATGTCCTTATGTACATATGTATATACTCGTTCTGATAGGAAGATATATATGTATATATAAATGTCACAGCTTGACTTCCATTGCTTCAAATTGGCTGCATTGGCGACAGGCAGGAGCCAAGCTTTTTGTAAATATTTCATTCTGGTTTTATTGGTCTGTGGTCAACTCATTTCTGAGGTTATAAAGTTAATGAATTGCGTTTTGATATGTGCTTGCTGTGGCTGTGGCTTCTGTTCAATATCTTCCATCTTCTATCTCTGCTGGAGCTTGTCCTTTGACCAGTAGCATTTATAATCTTTAAAATGAAAGCCTGTGGCGCTGCCCGAGGAAATTAAGTTTAAATTTACTCTAGTTTCTACCTCTGTCGTGCATTGCTGGTGCTTCTGTCAATGGGGGTGGGGGGGAGGGGATCACATAACAAATCCACACACAAAATGGACTCTCACACCTGTGCCCCAACGATAAGCCGTGGGGGAAATACCCATTCGACTGGGTGTGTACCTGGTGCGTTCGTTGATAAGGATATTCAGTTCAACTCGATTCTCGATTCTATGCATTTGTCATAATTGGCATCGGGGTGTGCTTCCTTTGGCTCCTGTGGGCGGGAGCCACCCACACTAATCGCATCAGTGGCCGCCACCATCCTTCCATCCTTCCATCCTTCCACCTCGTTCCTCGTTCTCTTCTTGGCTGAACTGCATTAAAGTTACATTTTATGTAGACAAACTCCTAGATATAGTTCGGGCACTTGGAAAAACAAGTTTGTTATCCACAAAATAAAGTCACAAATTGAACAATTTTAATTGGGAAATTTCTTCAAAAATGAGTAAAACGATGCAAAGCCAGGAGCTCAATCTGTTGTTGATATATGTATGTATCTATCTTTCCGTAGTTTTAAAAGGATTGAACAGGATACATTTCAGTGTAGTATGGCCTTACATTCAGGGTTAATTTCCACTCGCAACGTGCCTTTTCCCTTTTTTCCCAGTAGAATAGGACAGGAGTGTCCTTCGTGGAATCCTTTCTATTTTCGTTCAGTGTGTTTAGGAGTGCTCCATGTGCGTCTTTCGGTTTCTGCTTCTGTGTGCAGCTTCTGCTTTTGTCACGTTTGCGACTTGTTCCTCAATTTTGCGCATCGTCATATGTTTGCCATTGTGCGCGCCACGTGCGTCATGACGCGAGTAGTCGTCGTCCCTATACGTTCTATGGGTGCTCTAGCTCTAGCTCTTGCTACCATCCTGCATAGCTACCATTCTTGCGTGTGTGCCATCGTCCTGTGTTTGTCATCGGCAGACCGCATTTTTAATATGCGCATAAATTGGCTGACATTGATGGATCCTAATAGAGTTGCAGTTGCGCCACGATGTCGCTAACAGCAGTTGCCAAGGAGCATCCAGAAGCACAGAGAGAGGCAATACAACCGGGGAATCGCGTATCCAAAGGAGGCGTGTCTGCCACTTGGCCAGAGCTTTGTTGCTGCAGCTGTCGTGTGCAATGAATACCAAAGTGGAAGCTCGTGGGCATCCATCGACTGTTAAAGGATGATCTACTACTATCTAAAATTTCTCCCGTGTATCTCGCAGGACTTTGTGTACCGTTCGAATGCACAGCCGTATCAATATTCGGCATCTGGCTTTGTGCATGTGAAAGTAATTAATTATGGCCCTGGATAACCCCATGAACCCCCGTTCGATGTGCTTGTCCAGGTCAAAGGTCCCTCCTGACTGTGTGTGCGTGTGTGTATGTCTTCGGATTACCACTCTTCCTACTCTTTCCCCCTTCTGCCGCCTCAAACGTTTGCATAATAAAACTGCTGCAGAGTTAAGTAAATTGTAACTGAGTGTAAAAACATGTGTAGCCACATATCAAGATACATATACTTATACATATATAAAGATATACAGGGGGGTGGGGCGCACAATTACCTTAAATCATAATCATCAAAGAAAATGAAAATGAATACACGGGGAAACTCGGGTCGCAGATTGCTGTGCTCTGCTGTGGCATGAGCTTTTCTTTTGGTTCTTTCCGCTTTTGCGTTGAGGCTGCTAAGCGGCTTTGACACGCTTCACGGCCAGGCCTAGACGGAAAAACTTTCTCCCGCACTTACATATACGAGAGGTATTTAAAGCGATGAATACATTTTTTTTTTTTAACATTCTGCACTCACTGAGAGATAGAGAGATGGAGACTGTCTGTCTGTCTGTAAGAGATACTGCTGAGTGGGTGGGGCGGGTGGACGCCTATCAATGTGTGTCGCGTCCCAGGCGCAACATTTCGAGCGTAAATTGTAAACTTTTGATTGGATTGTGCAGCAAGTGGCATGTGCGGTTGCGTTTCGGGCGACGTTTATGCTGCGTATACGCAACGCGCGTTAAATTATTGGAAAAAAGAGCGCCCGCAAGTGTCTGGCTGCCTGCCCCGGCCTGGCCCTGTCGCAACTCATTAAAAACTTTTCCGTTTCAAACAGTGCCTGTGATTTGTTTTTGCTCCCACGGCTACGACTACGGCTACGGCAATGTTGGTTTCATGCCCGGATACGGATACGGCGCACACCTGTATCATCGTGCGATGCCATCGGAAACTGGCGGTTTGTGTAGCAAATTAAGAATAATATTTGCATAACCAAAAAGGGATAGCCCCATGGATCGCTGGGATCCCTATATACATAAGAACAATGAAGGTTCTCTCAGAGACTATTTAATTGTGAAAGTTGTTGAATTTCTTGACGATAAAACATTTATTTTAATTGCCCTCAATTTCCAACACTTTTCATTCGAGACGAAACGCTTTCAACTTCTTTCGATTGATTAAGTGCTGATAATGAGTACCAGTCCGTCCATCCATCGTGTTACCACTTTAATTAAGCAATAGCCACGACCACGAGGAAAGGAGCAACCATAAGTCATAGCATACCAACCAATCCCCACCCCCACCCTCCCGCAAGGACTGTCAGGACTGTCTGTCAACGAAGGCCAACACAAAATCAATCAACGTTTGCCATTGCGCCGCCAGCAGGAAAACTTCTCTATGAAAACGCATTTTCATTATGAACTTGCCATCACCTCGAGCTACCCCTACCACCCCCAAGTTCTAGACAGATAGCGCCATGTTGTTGCTTATAAAAGTTTTGCCAACATTATCTTTGTGGCTGTCATATATTTTCCTATGCTTTTGGCCCTTCTTTGACTTACTTTCGTCTTGTTTATAGGATACCCTTTAAGAGGTAGGGGTATTATGATATCTAAGAGGGGTTGGTAGGGAGAATAGAAATAGTTTTTTGCATTCTATAAGTTACACTGCAGGACGTAAGTGTAGGCACAGCAACAACTTTTCAGTTTACTGCTGGCTTTAGAGCTTTTAAAAGAGAAATCTGAAATATTCGATTAAACAATTACTTTTCTATAAAATTGTCAACATTTAAACAATCAGAAATCTACAATTTTTAGTAGTCTTATCTGAGTCCAAAACTCGGACTAAAACTTTAGAGAGGATCTACTGAAAGCTAGTATGATTCGGAACCGAATGGGAATACATTTAAAACATAACAATCGAATAGCTATTAGGCTATATCTATACATGCCATAAGAAACATGGTTGTTTGAGGGTATTTACAGATTCTACCTCTCGAAATTGGTCTCGTTTTTTGTGCTTTGTTTTGTCCGTTTATTGGGATTTAATCTCTTTTCCTGTTCGTGTCTCTCGTTTGCTTTCGCTCTCTCTCTACGGGGGGATGGGGGCGCCTGTTTTCTTGGGGGACGCTTATCAAAAATCAATTTGTATAACATTCACTTCAACTAGTGGAGCACGACGAAATTTGTTTGTGATTTAATGGAGGGTCTTGCCAGAACCAGGCTACCAGGAACCTGAAACAGAAGCAGAGGCAGAGGCAGGGAGAAGTACGTGGGGTTGGGTGACAAATTTATGCATTAAAATAAATGCGAATTGTACACATTTGTGTAAAGTTTTCCATTTGGACAGACAGGAAGTTTAATTTGGCATCTGTGTGTTTGAGTGTGTGTGTGTGTATGTGTGCTTTGTGCGTGTGTGCTGTGTGTGCGTAATGCTTTTGAAACTATTTATGTAAAGTTCAGCCAACAGACAACACCAACAACGGAACGCTTTCACAGAAAAAATACAGAGCTGCTGCCTTCGAAAGCCATACAAAATGATTTTCTAATTTCCACATGCCATAAAAAACAGTTGCAGTATGCGATACAGCCAGAGGAAAAAGGGGGAAAAAATGGCATAAAAAGGGGGTGGGGGAGAAAAGTGAAAAAGAGACAGCCAGTGGGAAAAGCGGAAGGAGAGAAAGAGCGTGTGGAAATCGTCATTTGCAATTTACAAGCAAAAACCAAACAAAATGCAAAAAAATACTGCAAAATGGAGATACGACCAACGTCAGTTATATATGGAGCAAACAAAAAAAACAAGAAAAACATTGTAAATGGAATGTAGAAAAAACAAACTCAAAAAATCATCTAGCTTTCACAGAAACAAACACACCAACACTATGACAGAATTTAAATTTAAAAAAACGGATCGAAACGAGAGCAGGGCCATGTGATTGTCATTCGCTTGAGGGTCGCCGGGGGGTTCGATGCGTTCACATACGCATCATGTGATCATAATACAATACGCCCTGACAAGAGTAATAAAGATCTACAGAGTAGGAGACATTTCCAATGTGAATGTCCAATGTGAATGTTTGCATATATCCTGAATTAGATCCATTATAGAAAAAATCTTGAGCTCAAATCGTTCGAGAATGTAGTTTTTTCATTCCGAACTTATAAATAAATTGTGTTCAGATGACTTCAAGCTTCAAAAATTAATCTTGGATAAGTCGGTAGCTTCTCTATAACTATTCGATAATATTGATAAGTATCGACTCTTTGAAAATGAACTTAATTATAGAAATTTGAATAGGAATGTCTTTAGTTAATTGAATATTACACTGGGATTGGATTCTTAACAACTATTCTGTTCCAGTTGCAAATATTTTTCTTTTTAATCGGGCTTTTTACTCACTATTGAATGTTCTACCTTTAATCTGTATTTGTTTTTCAGCTGCACTTCATGTGTCTTTCAATTTTTTGCTAGGAACTATGGAACTATGGAACATGTAGGAACTATGTACTAGGAACTATGAACTAAGTTGGCGAACTGTTTTTCTGGATAATCATAAACACTGGCTGTCAAGTCCTTCGACGTTTTATGATATGTGTTCAGATGGCTGTCATTATTGAGGTACAACCGAGATCCCAGGATGCAGTAGGCTATAGGAACTAGAATTGTTGGTATTCAGTCGTGCTATTTAGCTTAGTTGACTATCGGTAAGTAGTCGATTTCTGTTCAAGCACAATGGAACTTGAGAGGTTTTTATTCTTACAGTTTTTCAAAGATATTCAAAACATTAAACCTGACAAGAAAATTGGATGAGTCGCAGCAACTCGACGAAATTTCTACAACTATTACTGTTTTCGATGTACCAGTACCAGAGATTTTACATTTACATGTTCAAAGAACATAATGAAGCCACCTTTTTCTATGGAAGCTGCGTCCGACCAGAAGACTTTTAACTATAGCTTGTCCAAGGTGACAGAGAACGCATTTGGTCTTCCTATCGGAGGATTGAAGAGAGACTTCTGAAATAATTGATTGTTGGGGATACGTTTTATCAACACATAGTTCTGTATAAATAACAAGTGTAAAAAATATGTGAATTATATTAATTAATTTTGATAGATATCCATCGTTTGATGGTGAGAATCGATAGATTCCCCTGTAATTTTCTGCATCACTGTCATCACTGAAACCACTAGGCCTTATTATTAGTAAGTAAAATAAAATTGAATTCTGATAAAAAATCAATAACTCAACCCTAATGTAAGCAGGGTATTAGCTTATTTAGTTTTAAAACCGCCACACCGATTCCTAGAGTATTCAAAGCGGTTCCAATAAAATAATTGATATCACCTTACCGAACTATGGAACTACTCGTAAAATTCTATTTGACTTTGCTCTTGCCTCAGCATCAAACAACAACAAGAACAACATACTGAAAACACGAGGAAGAACAATGAGGAAGTGGAAGTAAAGTCAGGGCAACGATTGAAGCGAGTCCGTTGAGTGGAGCACGCGAGCATAATTCCGCCGGAACCGGAAGTTGGCTGCTGTCAACAGCAAGTCATGTGTCGTCGTTCCAGTGAGTGAGTGCCACCAATGGCAGGGCAGGAGAATGGGACTGAGTGGTCGTGACACAATTTGGGGAGACAATTTTGATAAGCAGATTGCAGTGGGCACTACGAAATTCTAAAGACTTTGGTATGGATTAATGTGGCTATCAACTTCCTGACCAAACACCTGGCCACATACAATAAGGAATAGAAATCTAGTAAGGAATACTGATGCTGCTATGTCAATTATAATCACTTTAATAGACAGTATGTAGAAAATACTTGTCAATATTATACGAAATTCTGTTTGACAGGATTCTCTTATTAGGCAAGGCTTTGCTTTCTATAGTCATGTTTCATGTTGATTTATTCAAGCTATCTTTTCCGAAATGGTAGAGAGTTTTGTGGGTCATTATTTATAGCAAAGTATACATGTACTGCATATACAGACATGCCTGTATAGAATGATATTCTATCCTATGCTCTACTTAATTTGAATGCAGAAATGAGCACTTTAAAGTGTACCACAAATTACCAACAGGCGGCAGGAGTACGAATACGAGTACGAGTACACGTAAAACCAGGACTTGCATTTGCAGTTGCAGCAGCAGCAGCAGTCTGAAAGTCTGCAACAAATGTTTTTGGGGCCTTACTTGACTGCATACACTCACTCACACACTCGAATACACTCGCAAATATTCACAGGAACACACACACACACACAAACCCATATATACTGTATGGTGGGAATAGTGCCACGAAACAACAATATTGACAGAGACAATGGCATAATGCATGCAGATGTCTCCATGTATCCCTGTATCCATGTGTGTCGCTGTGTCCCGAGTGCTCGGGAGTTTATCTGTGTGTGTGTGTGTGTGCAAACAATTGCAACAACAGGCATAACAAGCAGAAAAGTGTCACTGTTTTCTTGGCCAGATGCAGAGTGGGTGGCAGTCGTCGCACTCCTTGTAGGCCCAGAAATGGGTTGGAATTGGAGGACAGTTGCATAAACACTTATAGAGCCATTTCAGTATAGTCATCTAAAAGTGCTGCCATTCGCACACATACTCGTGCATGTACATGTATGTTTGTATGTATGTATGTGTGGCCATGGTCGCTAATATGTCTGGTTTCTTTGTACTGCAGGCAGGATCTGGTGGCAGAGAGAGGGAGAAGGGTCTGCTGTGGTTCCTGCTTCAGCAATTGGGAACGATTGCCAGCCCTTTTCAGATTGTCCAACCTGAAACCATACGTATAGTGCACTCTCACTCGTGCACAGTAGAAGATGCAGATAGAACAAGCATTGAAAATCTAAGAAATTGGGCCATGATTTGGGTGAACTGATAAAGTACTTAGTAAATAGAACCAATTAAGTTATGAGCCACAGAGGGAGAATAATGGAATGCTCTTTTTTCTTTCTCAAGGAGTCTACCGGGTAAGCCTTTACGTTAAGGATTTCAGATCAAAGTTTACCCATATATACCCTGATATACCCACTGTCCTCTAAAACCTCTAGGGTACTGGGGGACTCTGCAACCATTTTTAGCTCAGCCTTTTATGTCATCCTCCTGTAATCGCTGGCATTCAGGCCATAATTGGGACTACAACTGAGGACAAATGTTGCAATGCACCATGCCATTGCCACTCCTCTTGCAGTACCTGTACCTGTTGGGCACATCCTGTAATTATTTTTTGAAATATCTGGACTTGTTCTGCCCATGTTACTGTGCAACAATATGATCATCAAACTGTGAGGATGCCACACACACACACACACACTAGTATAAGGGGTACCTGAAATAGTTGGCATAACTTATTTGGCCTCTGCTGTGTTATCATTTAATTAAGTTTTCTTTAATTAAGTCGGCGTGTAGGGAGAGAGGAGAAGGCACCACACCACACCACACTGATGGCAGTACCATGTTGCAGTAACATGCAGTGCCACGAGCAGCAGCAGCAGCAGCAGCAACAATATCTGAGTGGCATCTCTTGGCTTAATTAATGCAGGGAAGGGGCGAATGTGTTTCGCACATTTTCACGCAGTGAACAACGTGCGAAAAACTCGCGAAAATTTTCGCAAATGATTTGCTGCCACACCGCTGCCACTCGACGCATGTGCCAGAAAGTGGATTTTTGTATCAAGTGTGTGGGCGCTGCATCTCTGGGCATCCGGTTCGGGGTTCGGGCTTCGGGTTCCGCTGGTTTCCGCTGGTTTCAAGTTGAATGTTTTAAATTTTGCATTAGCTGTGGCACTCCCACCCCACCCCACCCCATTTGCGTCCGCGTGCTCTTCTTCCTGGCGTGCCAGTGACCCACAAAATGTGCATGTCACAGTTGCCACAGCAATGCATTCCAATGGCTCCCAAGGTGACTGTTTCATTTTCGTTTGCCGATGTGTTGACAGACACACGGACACGGACACAGACGCACACCCACACACCCACACATGCCTATTTACATATTGAACTTTTCGTGCCACACAGAGTGACAGAGAGTGGAGAGGAGAGAGAGAGAGGGAGGGATGCAGTCATAACGGCACGTCATGTGGCATGGTGCATGGTAATTGCAACATTTCGCCCTCCCCTCCCCGTCTCCGACTTTGTCCTTGCCAACTGTCTCTAGCTGTGTGCCAGCTGCAACAATGACAATGGCTGCAGCTGCTGCTGCTGCTGCCGTTGCAGCCTCAGCACAATGCCCCAAACACGTCCCCCCAAAGGATTGTTGCAAGGACTGTCACAATTAAGGCCTCAACAGCCACCCCCACCCAGACTGCAGAGTGGCGTGGAGGATTGGACGAGTGCTGCTGCTGGCCGTCCGTCCAGCAGGACCAGCAGCTGGAGTTCAATGGTTCACCTTGCTGATGGGTCAATCGATGTTTAAACGTCGGACAGGCGGATGATTGTATTGGGGGCCGATTGAATTGATTGCAAAGTTGACAAACTATGGGATCAACTGTTACGAAACCATCTGCCCGAGAACTGAGTGCCGAGAGTGCCTTTGGCCTTGTCTCTTGTCTGGTCTCTAATAGTGCTCCAAAAACACACTCACCCGTTCCCCTAGCTGCCTCCCCTTCCTTCTTTCTCCTTTTTCCTTTTTTTAGGATTATCTCTGTGTTGGTTAGTGCAATGTGGTTGATTACTTTAATATCCTTTGTTTAATACGGAGCACAAAGGAATCAGGAAGGGAGTGGTCGGAGGATAGTAATTGGAAGATGCGTATACTCTTATAGAGGGATTATTCCTTTATATATGCCTCAACTATATTATAGTTCATATAATATACATATTTGTATATAAATCGATCCTCATATTGATCCTGCTTTCTGTTGAAAGCATATCCTTCTGTTCACGTTTGTAATATACCCTCACCCAAAAGGGTATGCAAAGGGAAGTCTGAATAAGAGACAGATAGAAAGTGCGATAGAAAAACTGAAAGAGAACGTTAGTATGAGCTTATCTTTCCCTTTTATAGCGAGGATTAGGACACGGCAGTCCCCACAAGCTTGCAACAGCAGCACGGTGCTAATTACCCCAGCCAGAGAGACAGAGAGAGAGAGAGAGAGAGAGAGAGAGCACTCTCCCTAATTAAAGCTGAATGCGTTGCTGAATAGAATTTGAATAATTTCCATTTGTGTTTCTATTTCTGTTTCGTTTTTTTAACTTCGCAGCTTTTGGCCAACGCCAAACGAAACAATTCCTGGAAAAACGAACGTGGAAAAAAACATTTAGCAAATAGAGAAGAACCATATCAAATAAAAGGTAGCCGCAACATAAAATATTTATGATTCTGCGGTTTTGGTGCGCTGCAAAATATTTTTCGGCGATTGGTCAAAGGCATCAAAAAGCAACAGAAACTATTTGGCGCTTGAAACAATAGTTTTTTTGAGAGCAGAGCATAGCAGCAGCCGCAAATATTGTTAAACATAATGTAAATGTTTGGCGTTGCCACAGCAGGCGGCAGGAGCAACAGTAGCAACAGGGATAGGGGCGTGTGGCAGCTTGAGGTTGCCCTCCACTCTCAACTTTTTATCACCTGCGGCTGACCGACAAAAGCTTTCTGTTTCTGCCTCTGCTTTCCACTTGACTCCCAGAACCTTGGAGTGCGGCCAAAGTTGTTTGCGTTGTTGTTTTCATATTTTCATGCTGGCTCTTTAAATACTGTGGGGTGTTTGGAAAGGGGGTTCCTTTTACCGCAGAGACCTCAAAATATGTACGCTTAATGGTGATCTAGATGGGTTCTCATCTTTTGTTCTGTGGACACTCTTAGGCGTAGAAGAAGTACCACTGTCATAATTTCTTTATTAAATGATAACAGGATTAATTGTTCGTTAAGCTGTGCATCACATCCATGGAAAATCAAGTGGCAATAGAAGTCTGCCTTAGAAAGAGAATCAAAGGTATACATTTGGATACAGATGTTCATATATATGTATATTCAAATAAATGCCTTTAATTTAAATATATTTAAGACTTGTATATCCCATCGACATGATTCCATTCATCCTTAATTTCTGATATATTTTGCATATCTGCATCCTTAAAGCTCCCTAAGGTAAAACTTAGGCATAGAAGACCAACTGCAATGGAACTAGAAGATGCCAAAGTTTGCTTTTGTGTAACTTTTGCCTAGATATTTGCTTTGTTTGATTATCTGTTTGCTCTATTCTACCTCTCTTTTTGTCTCTCTGTCTCTCTCTGTCTCTCTCTTTCTCTCCATATATCTCTTTCTCCATGTGTGTGATAGACAAACGTTTATTTGACATGGGGTTGTATGCAAAACAATATTTTGCAACAAACTTGTCCATAAAACGTGTTCTCCTGGCCATTTCTGGACCTCTGTAGCTTAAAACCGAATTTCAACAATTTGTACGAAAATGTTAAATATTTATATTTGCACTGGGGGTAACTTAATATATGCACTGAGATCTGTCCCGGCCACTGGCACTAGCACTAGGACTAGCTCTGAAAACTGAAAATGAGAAACAAAGTGCGTGTGTGTTTTTGGGTTTCTAGGCAGGGGGATATACGAATACGAATACGAATAGCCGTACAAAATGCCAGATGAGGTCAGTGAAGGCAAGGAGGCAAGTAGGCAAGTTGATGTTGCTTCTGCTGGAAAGGTCCTGCAACTGTAGATGGACCTGGGAGTTCTGGTGCCGGACTCGACTTGTAATTTGATGCAAACAGGTGCAAGTTTTGTCAGAATCCTTTCTCTCTCTCTTTCTCTGTCTATGGTGGGGGGAGGAGGTTCGGGTGAATGTGTGTGTGTGTGTGTTTGTGGTTTACTAACTTTTGCATTTGCTGGAAGCTTGAGAGCGAGATGGGGAGTGGCTCCGAAGGCTGGAGTCAAAAGCTTAAATGCACTTCACAGCACAAGGAAAAGTTATTTTAAATAAATTTATTTATAACACAGCAGAGAAATGTATCCCATCATTGTGTGTGTGTGTGTGTGTGTGTGTGTACCAGTATGTGATGTGGGGCAAGGGTCAACTTTAAGACAACTGCCAGGGCTTAAGTCCATTTCCATCTGCATTCCATGGCCCAGGCTCCGTTGTCGTTAATAGCACAAAAGTGCATTGGTGTGTGTTGGTGAGGAAAGCGGCTTTGGCTCAACCAACCGCACAGGAAGGAGAGACACAATACTAGACTATATGGTACCCCTTGAGCATTTTAAGGGATTAATTCAATAGTAGAGCCAAAAATCATAATCAGATGTTATGTATGAAGAGAAATAAGAGGCGTTCTCTCGATCCCATTCAGATTAATCCTGTGGTATATCTGAACTTGCTTGCAACTGATATGCCTCTTACCACTCTACAGGGTATTACAAATCCAATAAAAGTGTTCAATGCATTTGCGGAAAGTATTTAAAAGTTGATGGTCTTGTGCCTGAGGCAGAGAAAGGGCTTAGGAGTTTCCGAATCAAACGTGAAACAGTTAGAACACCAGTGTGTTTCAGAGAGTCAGACAGAGGGAGAGAAAGAGTGCTTTAAGCTGTAAGCATTTACCATTACTTCCACTAGCTCCCTCCCCGCTTGCACAGCAACCGTTACCACAGAGTCTCTCGTCCACTTCCACTCCCACTCTCTCTTATTTCTTTGTGGCGGCAGAGCAGTTGACAGCTGAGACAAAAAGGCATGCGACAAGCAAGCCAGGCAATACAAGCGACGAGGAAGAGGGGGGATAGAGCGAGTTATAAAGCAAGCCGAAAGAAAGCTAACAGTCAATGTGTATTTAAATAAGGTGGGGCACACATTCCCACTCTACCGAAGTCTCTCTCTCGCAGTGCAACTTTGCAGAAATTTGTTGCAGAATGGCGACTCAATCGAAACTAGGAAACTATCATTCTAACGATCTTCGGGCAATGCACACCTTGTAAAAATGTACCTTGGCAGCAGCAGCTTCACAAGCAGTGAGAGTAGAAGAGAGAGAGAGAGAAATTGTGTTAGCGGGAGAAGACTGCTATATACCATTTCGGCTGCAGTTGCTTGCTTTATGTCCGCTCAAAAAACCGTAAAACAAGAGCAGGAGCTGGAGCAGCAGAAGCGACAGCGACAACGACAAGTGGCCTGACAGTTGGCAACAATTGCAAATGTCTCACATTGTTTTGTTTTTGTGAGAAAGCGCTGTATTCCTTTGATTCGCGTATTCCGAGATGTTGTTCTCTGTACGACGACGGCTCTTAATGGATTTGCATGACCACACATGCAGTAGACGCGGGGGAGTGGGGATATGGTGGGGTGCAGTAGTCATAAACATAGTTGCGTTAATCAACCAGCACTCAACACAATCAGTGGCCTCATTCACTCTAATGGGCAGTGCAATGCGTGAGAGGGGTATCCCTCCCTTTAGCACCCAACTGCATGAAGAGAGAGGAGTTACAGTCGAAATGGGGTAACAGTACAATGGAGTGGGAGCGCACTCAGCACTCAGCATGAAGAGAGAGGAGAAGTGCCTCCAGCGGCAACAAGAAGAGAGTGGAGGAGTGCCTCTAGCGGCACTCAGCATGAAGTGAGAGGATAGCTGTAGCGTAGCGCCACTAATTATGAAAAGAGAGAGAGAGCCGTCGTCCAAAGAGAGTATGTGATCCGTTCTGCAAGGCATGACCATAACTCTGATTGCTCATTGTTTATGATGGGCGCCAGGGCTGTGTGGTGACGCGGGGGGAAGGGGAGTTACTTAGCTTTGAAATTCCCTTGCCAGGTGGCGACATCGTATACTTCATTGCCTACGTGGTTGTGGGGAGTAGAGATGGGTGTGAGCGTTTCGTGCCTGAGCGTGCAAGCCGATTTGAAAAGTTTTCCTTGAAATGTCTTCCCTATTTGGATGTACGTTTGATGCACCTGACTCGTTCGTGTTCTGGTCATCCAAAAACACGCTCTCATCTCTAGTAAGGGTGGGTTTTTTTTTTGTGTGTTAAATTACATTTCATTGCTTTGTATATTTGTGTTGCAGTATATTTAATTTAGCTCGTGAACTGTTTACACGCTAAATACGCCTGTGTGTGTGTGTGTGTACAGGGCGTTGCACAACGCACAAGGATATTGCGAATGCTGTAGTAGAGTGGTGCAGGACGGAAGTAAATAAAAGCTTAACTGCAGCCACAGCCGCCACATGCGTTGTAATTACTTGATGTGAATTTATTATGCCCTAGCTTTGAGAGTACTACCATAAAATATCACAAGGAACGATGCAGAAGCAGGATTCGGATTCGGTTTCGGAGCCATGTCTGGAGCTTGATTAAAGCTTCTTAAATCTCTCTCTGCCAGACGAAGATATTCAAATTATGACAACTCAATTTGTCCCGACAAACAAGCAGAGATGGAAGAACCGCTGCAAAACGAGCGAAAAACACAAGTGAAAGAAGAACCCTGGGCAACCCATCAATCAATCTTTATCAACTCGACGAAATTTTCCACTTGCCGGGCGTTAATAAAAACCCCCAGTGAATCCTGCTCTCTTTCCCCCACACGAATCATTACTCATTTTGGCACTCTCGCCTTATAATCAGAATAAACGCTTTTAATGACAGCTCCACCAACTGTCTGCTCTGCTCTGCTCTGCCAGTATTCGAAGCGATGTGGCAGGCAGTGGCACCTACACAGCACCACGCGATAAAATTCATATTAGAATTTAATCGGGTGTTCAGTAATAACTGTAAAACTGTGTGTTTCTGCCGCGCATTTAGCTTCTGAAAGTCGTATCAATAAACCCGAATGACTCTCTACACCGTACTACTGATGGGAATGGAAATGGCGTCGCTTCATTCCGCATTCATTTTCAGTCACTTGCTCATCGTTGGCCCCCAAAAAAACATTTTGTGTATTAGGACAATTGCACTGTAAGGCAACAAGGACAATCTCCTCGCTGACTCGCTTTCTCTCTCTCTCTTTGTGGGCCTCATGCTGATAAATTGATTTAAAACATTGTGTAAATATGGAGTACGAGTGCTCCACACAGCCAGCCACATTGTATTTATTGGCATTGGCAGAGCAGCAGGGGCATCAGGAGCACAGGAAAGGAAGTCGACGCAGGACCAGATAGGAGGTCTACGATTGGAAGGAAGCAATGGAAAAAGGGAGGCCTACGACTACAATGGAGGAGAAAGCAGGGAGGTCTATGAATAAAAAAAGGAAGCAGAAGAAAAGTAACCAGTGCCAAGGGAAGCAAACACTGGGACCTAGTCCTGGTCCTGGTCGTGCCATCGATTTCTAAAAGCAGCCGCCCATTGTAGTTCCACCCGTAGCTGCTGTTTACCTGCATGGACAGCCCTTGTAGAACCACCCTCCATAGAGAACCATTTAAATGGTCATTTTAGGCTATTATTGGACTTGGACTTATCTAACCATACCCAGACTCTGCTGGCTGCCATTGATTAATAGCAACAGCAGCGGAAAATCCAACACGCTGCGTATACGTAATTTATCAGATATGCCATTGCCAAAGACTAGACTTTCGAATGGAAAGGAAACCCCAACAAGTGGTTCAGTGAGGCTTTAAAAAAATTACACAAAAAGAAAACTTTCTTATCCGCTGGAAACGTGAAGCGCACAGCGACTCTTATGAAATCATTTTGGGGTAGGGGGGAAAGCAGCAGCCTGCCGAGAGACGTGACTTTTGGATTGCCATAATTGCCAGCTGGTGGGCCTGGGCCGTGCCTGTGCCTGCGACCAGGACTATCGTGTGCTATGATGTGCCGAATGGTGTCCATCATTAGGTGTTGATGTGCCACATGCTGGGGCAGGGCTATCAGAAGCTAGGAGTCGCCACTTGCTGAGGCTACGCGCCGCCACATGCTGAGACCAGAGGATATCCTGTGGACCATATGAAGTCATAATTCTGGATGGACTTCCCCTCCCTTTGCTCGGCCAGATGACGAATGCGATACTTTGGGTCTGGGAGGGTCCTTTATCCAGGCTGTGCGAATAATTAAATAATTTCCTGAAGCTGCAACAAATGAACTCTCAACACAGACACTTCCGTCTGGGGCGAAATGTCCTTGGGCCTGGGCGCAAAACTTTTCGAGAACAATCTTCCACTAGGACTCCACTTCTGCCCTGTCTGGGACTGCCTTAGTGCCCCAATGAATATACAAATTAAATCGCATCCGTCCCCTAACATCCTGTCAACAATTTCCTGCTCTGTCCTGTCGGTGTCCTGTCCTTGCAACAATCAAGTTTTTAGTTTAGTAGGCGAAAAGTTTTGAGGTTTTTATTGCTTTAGAAGTCATGCAGCATTTTGCAGCATTTAAGCCGTTTCACTGCACTAACCGTCTGACCCCTCACCGGATGTGGGGCCAGACATCCCCATCTGGCCCCTGAAAGCAGCTGCTAACCCATTTAACCATCCTCTAACCACCCACTTTCACTGCTCGGAGCTTCCATTGAAGCTGAATGAGGCTCATCACGCTATAATGCCATACCTTGACTTAAGAAAATTACCAAGCTTTTCCCCCACCCCCCACCAACCCCTATTTGCGTCCTCTTCTGCTCATCAGCCTTGATTGCCGTCTGCCGTCTGCCGTCTGATGGGTGGGCAGAGTGGGTGTTGGAAGAGTGTAGGTCATGTGGTTGCTGGTCATGTAATTGTCTGCCGCACACGCACTGCTCGAACCGCATTGACACTGGGCAGACTCCTCACGAAATCGTTGCAGTGCATGGCAGAAGCCTTTGTCTGCGAACCTACACACGGACTTAGGACTCTGTCAGCGTGCAGCAGGGTTTGGGACAGTCTGTTTACGGCTCAGACTGCAGTGCACTGACTGCCTGGCCAGCCTCTGATGTCATTATACCCTGTCATGGTAGGGGGATACAATTATTTTGATTAAAGGTATGCAAACTGCACAAAGAATGCTCTTTCAATGCTATAAATGGCATACGTTTTCTTCTTTTAGCAAATAATCCAATATTTTAAGCATTAATGTGGAATTTTTGGCTTTATTTTCAGCTTCTGATGGTGTAGTTAGTGTATTTCACAAATCGTTTTCCCTTAAAGTAAACCAAGAGAAGGAATTTTCGTTGCATTTGGCTTTTCTGGCCAAAGTCTGGCCAGAGATTTTTGCGGCCATTGAGTGGCAGGTGGCTCTGGTCGGGGGTCCTGCTGGTCAATCTTTACGGAAACAATTAGGAGGCATTTGATTGTTGTCCGGAGTCCCGGATCCAGATTCAAGCAGAGCTTGTGCCTCGTCCTTTAAGCCGAATGAGGGAATCAGCCTAATTTGGCTTTAAAGGGTCAGAGAGCAGACGATGTCAATGCTGTGTGTTGACCGAGCGACCGAGCCAACAAACGATTTCAATTAAAACGCGAAATCCACTTAATTTTGAATGACAATTAGTGATGGCTACCGCTGCGGGGGTCTGCAGCGGGCTATGTGTGTGTGTGTGTGGCTGTGTAGAAAAACTCTCTATAATGACTAAATGACTGACAAAATCAGCAACAAATCACGACAAGCCAACAAGGAAACACAGCAACGTCAACAACAAATCAGACAAATTGCATTAAAAATTCCATGCCACTCGAATGTCCCACCGTCCCCCGTCCCCCATCCACTCACCCTATCACTCTCTCTCTATCTATCTATCTATCTATCTAGCTTTCTATCTATCCTTTTCTCTGTGTTGACAGACAGCTACATGGGGGGCTTGGGGGTTGGAAAGGGGTTTTTGGGTGAGGTGGGGTGGGGTGGTGCCGCAGTGGGTAAGTGAGCGATTAGTGTCGCATCGGTCTGGGCCAAATGTCCATTAACGATAGCCATGACGTCGACAACAAACCAAATCAAATCAAATGTACTTTAACACGCTCTAGACCCAAGTATTTAGGCGATGGCTTAACAAAAAAAATAGAAGGTAGAAAGAGGAGAGCAGAGAGCGAGGAAAATCAGAGAAAAACCAAAATCCAAAACAGCAAAAATGGAAAATGGCTCGTCTCCCGAGTCTGAGCTTGACAATGAGTGCTCACTCACTCGCTCGCTCTCTATCTCTCCCCTCTCTCTTTTTCGCCACTCCACGATGGCCGCTTCCGTTTCCGCTTTAAGTGCTGGGAAATTGAGGTGCTGCTGTGGAAGGGGAGGACGGACGGGTTGGGCGCTCCATCAAGTGGCAGCAGAAGGCTTCGCTTTCTCGTTAGTTACAAGTTCCATGGAGTGCCACAGCGACTCCGAGGAGCAATTGATAAGAGCTGGACAAATGTTTGGCCAAGTGTGCGACAATTTTAATTTGCTGTGTTTTCAGCCGTTTTTTTTTGCACCCCTATCACCCATTTCCCCCATCCCCCACTTCCTGTTCCCGTTTCGGTTCCTGTTGATTGGCGCCATGCACTTAAGCAAAACGTTTAAGCCGTAAATCGTTGTCTCTGCTTCCGATGTCGAGGCGGAAGTCCAACATTTAATTACGAGTCATCTACCACCCGATCTCCTAATAGACATCAAGTATACGCCATGTGGCACGGATTGCAGATGAACTCAACGGCAAATGGCGAAGCGAAACAGATGGATGCAAATGCCCATTGCAGATGTACGTGACAAGTCATCCAGAAACTGGGTTAATTTCGCCTCGCGACTTTATTGCATTCAAAATGGAGTGCAACTATAATCAATAGAGCGGAAGTTCCCCCTGCCCCTTCCTGCGAGATAGAGAGAACTGCACATATCATGGGCAGCCATGAAAATGGCATTCGCAATTCAGAAGATCAATCGTGCGTGGAGTTTTTAGACCCGGACAAGGCGCAAAAGTTGCCAATGGACTACGTCGACAGCTGCTTGCTCAATGGCCGCAACGTAATCTAATAGCCATGTGCATGAGGTCCGAGTTCTCTCCTGTCCTGCCCTGCCCTGTCCTGTCCTGGCTGCCTCCGGTACAATATGGTGCCTCCACTGGTCAGTGCCATGGCTCTTCCTCTCGTATTCCGTTCTCCTCCTGTTTGCCGATTCCGAGGCCTCTCATCGTCTGTGGCCATGTCGGAGCTAATGCAGCTGTTAGTGCCGCTGCACCACACCCATTCGCTCCATGCAGCATGACTCGCGAGAATTATTTCTCACCGCATTCGGACTGTCCCAGCATGTTTGCCCCGTGGCGGCAAGAGAATTTCCCAGTCAGGAAAAGGCAGTCAAAGTATGTTTGAAAAAGTTTGAGAACTTTAAGAGCAGCTATCGATGATTGAAAATAAGTAAGCTTTATTTTCTTTTCCATGAAAGTGTTATAGAATCAATAGTTTTTTGTTAGAACTAATCTATCCTTGAGTACTTTATGTACTTTTTCCATTTCCCCAGGTGCAGCCGCACAGGAGTCTAATTTTTCCGGGGCTCATCCGTATCCGGCGAATTAATTGATTCAGATACGGATCAGAGCAGGTGGCCAAGGACCTCGACCCGGCTTTCGTTTGGATTTATGGGGCTTCCCATGGCGACGAATTGCAGCGAAGTTTGTCAACGTTGCGTATACGCCGCATGGCCCAGGTCCTGGCCTTTTACTGCAACGAGAAATTAGTCAACATTTTTATGTCGCACCAGAGAGTCCTACCTGACTTTTGTTTATGGCTCCGACCAGGGCAATTTATGGCTGGCCATCTGGACTGCGTCTAATGACATAATTGGAGGCCATGGGAGAGTGTAGCCTCGAAATGTTTTGCAGCCCAAGTTGCAACAAGAAAGGGCAGACACTTTCGAAAGCTGCAATTAATTTACGATTTTTTCGTAAGGCGGTTTGACTTCCGTCTGGCTGCCGTGCCACACTTTGCAGCCAATTGGGCGTGAGGCAGTGCTCGGCTGCCAGCTGCCGCAAAACTCTGGGCATATGTTGCCGCAAATTATTGCCACATTTGGCTGGCAGCCGCAGTCAAGTTGAAAGCTGTTTAAGCAGCGCCCCGAAAATTTGCTTGAGCATCGCTTCATTTATTTTGAATTGAATTTAAGGGGAAGTCGAGCGCCAGAATTGGACCTGCAGCATGGCTGGTGCTTCTCCTGCTGCTGCTGCAGCATCCATTTCACTTTGCAGTGGGCCCAATGCCAAGATGTGTGCAACGTCCTGGTACGGCTCCTGCTGTCCGCCCCTGGATCAACATTTCTCTTTTGTCTGCTTGCCACAGAGGGGAGAGCGAGAGATAGCGAGAGAGAGGAACAGAGACTCTTCAGAGATTTCAACGGTTTTTGTGCCGCAGCTGGTGCTTCTTTTGTGTTGCACTTGCCTAATCCTCACGGTCGGTCGCTATTTTCATTTTCCATGCCGCATATCGGGGCACCGAGCACCACCAGCAGCGGCAGCAGCAGGAGTGGCAGTGGCAGTGGCAGCCATGTGTTTCAGGAAGCTTAATATGCAGCAAGTAGATTAATTATACCCTGCCAAAGGTTATGTGTGCCTCATAGATGAAGGATTTCACCTTAATGGCATTTCTTTTTTGCCCAAGAAAAAGGAAATATATGAAAGGTATTGCTCTTTTTCATGTGCCAATCGGAAAAGCAGATTTCCTGTTGCCAGAAGCAGGGAAAATATAACGAAAGACACGGAAAAAAAAGTACTCGGGTAGCACAATTTACTATTTTTAGTTGAAGTATACAAAAATAAGGAAAAATCATTGATGAAAGTGTTTCTATGGTTTCTCTACAGGTATTTAAATATTATAAGTACTCTTTGGTGTGGGTGTTTTCGTACAGTGTACTTTACCCAAGGATATGTTCCTTGGAATGCCCTAAATGAATTTGGAGCAATTTTCAATTATTGCACAATCGAAGCGTAAATAAGTTGTAAATCATCAATTACCCGACAAAAAGAAGGCATCTACTCGTACCAGAGAACACAGATACAAACACCCACTCACACACACACACACAGCCACAGACAGTTGCAATTGCCAAGAAATCGCCAAAAGCGAATACGTGTCCTATCGCTTCCCGAAAAACCAACAGAGAGAGAGACACAGAGAGGAAGAGCAGAGGGAGCAGAAAGAGCGAGCTTTAGAGCTGGCCAGGCACAATGGGCAATCGTAAAAATAGCAACTAACAATCCAAAAAAACACAAAAAGTATCTACGAGTACTCCCCATACTGAGAGTCTCGGCTACAGACTCGTGAACAGGCGATAAGCAGAGTCGAGGAAGTGCCTTGGATTCAGGCAGTGAAAACCTTAAGTAGATAGATATAGAAATGTCCCTGCCTCCACCTCCCCATCACCTCCCCTCTCTTGGACTCTGATGGCATGTGATTTATGTGGTAAATAAAAGAAGAACAAGAACTAAAACAGGAATCAAAGCGAGTGCTCTCTCTGTCTCAGATAGGGGCCTCAGCAGCAGCAGTAGTAGCAGCTGCAACATGCAATTGCAACAAGCAGCAGGCGGCAGGCGGCATGCAGCAAAGACAAAAGCAAATGGAGACATGGGTAGAGCAGGCAGAGAGACATAAAGAGACATGGAGGAGGCAGTGGCAAAGACATAGAGAGGAAGACAGACAGAAGGCAGACGAGACGTTGTAAAAGTTTTTAATATTATTTCAAGTCTGAAAATGAGGGCAATCAGCAAGTGCAATTGTCGTCGAGCGGCTGGCATAACAAAAGAAAACGTTTTCGGAGGAGATTGGGTGGGACTGTGACTATACCACTGGGGAATCAGCGAAGGAACCGAAGCGAACAGAACAAAGGCGTCATCCGAAAGCAGGAGGCTTTGGTAGATCTGCCCCGCCCTCGTCAACGCCGATGCCAAATGATGCATTTCAAAAGGGAAGGAAGGACGGAAGGAACCAGACAGAACAGGTAGGGGTACGGGTTCGAGTAGGAGTATGAGTTGGGACTCAAAGGGTAGTAGGAATCAAAGGTGGATACACCGTAGAGGGAGAGGGGGTACTATGTTGCCGCAATGGGGAGAACAAACAAGAGTGCCAAAAGGTAAGGCCAAAGACAAAGCAAAGAGAGGGCCATCTGCGGAGTAGAGGTTGTAGATATAGCGTGGCCGTAGAGGTAGATATAGATGGCATGGCTTACAAGTAGGTAAACGATGTAGTTTCAATTAAGGATGTGCAGGGAAGTGGCTGCCCTGCCACACAGAGGGAAAGGAAAGTGCAACGAAGTGACTGCCACAAGGAAGAGGATAAGAAAGCAAAGAGCGGAAGGAGAGCTCTACTCATGGCCTCAAATGACGGAAAAGGCAACAGCAGGGAGTCGAGCAGGGAGAAGTCATTTCGGTTTCGCAGAAAGATGGATTATGCGACCACCAGAGCTAACAGGATGCAGCACACATCTCTGGGCCCAATCAGCCTGAAATGAAGGATAGTCTCTCCGACAACATGTCCTGCAATGTCCTCTTCGGAACGTGAGAATGGAACAACCCTGCGACAAACTGAACTTGTACCACTAACCCAGATGGGAACGAACTCCGAACAGGACACGCACACGCACACACACGTGCGAATGTGGGCGGCACTCTGGTGCATTTCTGGGCCCCCGCACAATGCGCATCCTGTTGCGAAAGGACGAACCCCGCTCCAAAACACGAACACGCACGAATGGAAACGCATAGAATAGGAACAAAAACGAACGAGCCCGAATGGAAACACACGGAAGTGAAAATTGAGTGGAAACGAAGATGAACCGCAGCCGAGGTTCGATGAGGTTCGAGCGGAATTCCCATATATTTCGCAGAATGTTGAGGCAACAAACGTGTATGTTGCCAAACCGTATTCATGGTTCTGTCTGTCGTCGAAGAAACATGTAAAATACTATGGCTTATCTATTTGGGGGGCTGAACTGTCTGTTGTTTCTGTTATCAGTTAAACAGCGGCACGCTTTTCTGGGCCAGCTTCAGGGTGAGCTCTTAGGTTCTGCTCTGCTCTAGGGTCTATCAGTGGAGGAACTGCCTCGACAACAGCATGCCGTTCCCGTTCGCTCTGAGCGAATCATTTGGGTGCACTTGCACCTGCCTCTGTCTGTCGCTTTTCTGGTTGCACCTCAGCCTGATCAATGCGTTCCTGGACCATCTGCAGGTGGCTGTACCTCTGGATTTGGTGCGGCAACGTGAACTGGAGGATGCCGAGCAGCACATAGCCGGCGAGTGTACACTGGGAGCTATAAGTATACGAATGATTGCCTTTTGATCGGACTCAGTGTCAGGGCAATCAATGCCAATGGTGCTCTATTTTTGTATTAGCTTTGAATATTTCCTATTTCAAAATAATACCAAAGACTGGAAAAGAACAATCATTTAATATTTATTGATTTAAGAATGAAATATAAAATGCGAATGTATTGCGATTTGATAACAATAAAAGAATGTACATTATTATACATTAATTGAAATAAAATGTAAACTATTTTTATTCTACATATATGGGAATCGCATTTGTTCCCAAAAGAACTTTATTTTCCTGTATTTTTCACATTTTTGCTTCAAAATTCGGTCTTAATTTGATTTATTTATTTTGCATTTCCCAGGTAACCAACAATTTTCAATTTCCCATACACCCACACACGCACACTCACATAACAGAACTGCAGAAATTTTAATTAAAAATTCATTTTGTGGCAGAAGCCGAGTAAAAGGTGTCACATCTACATTTTCGGGCAGCTTCTGCCGCTTATCTTCTGTTGACATGCCTTGTCTTTATGGCCAAGACATTCTTGTGGCCATAAATTTCATTTGATACTTCTATCAACATGCAACAAAAACAAAACCAAAAAACGAGGGGGAGAGAAAGGTGATTCTTTTGCACAGTTTTGTGGCAGTTGAAAGTTGAGAGTTGTTCGATTTCTTTTTCTTCGAAATGTTGTTTCGATTTTCTTTCCTTTAACTTGGGCTTCTTTGTAATATTTCATTGGATGTTGCTGCCTTGCAGGCAGGAATTTATTCATTTGCATAATTCTCTTGTTTACAATTTTGTGTGCCACAGAAAAGAGAGTGAAAAGCGATTGACTTAAATGAAGTTACAACTTGGCAGGCAGCCGTCGACGAGGCAGCAACAGCAGCAGCAGCAGCGACAGCAGCTAAGTGACTGCAACTGTTGCAAAATAAGAAAATGTATAATATTCAATTTATATGCATTTTTATTCTGTGAGCGAACAACAAGTAGTTCTTGGCCAACAACTGCAACTTGGCTAAGCTGATAATCCCAGATTCCAAGGCGCCAACAGCTGCACCCACTCACTCAACATACCCCCACCCCCCACCCCTCACACCCCACAATCCTTAAGCTCCTCCTCCTCCTTTTCTTTCGTTGTGATTAATGAGATTTGTCACTGGCTTCATTTGTATTTTCCATGCCGTTGACTTGGCCCTGCCTCAGGCTTCCAGAATGCTAGTAGAATGAAGCCAACAACTGACTGACATGCATATAAATTTCATAAATGCCAGGGAGAGCGAGTGAGAGAGAGACAGAGCGAGAGCAAGTGAGAGAGCTCCTGCAATTGCACAGGGGCAGGCTCCTCTGCAGCCTGCCCCAATCGTTGGGAGAAGCTAAAGACTGTCCAACAGCAGCTGGCGTGGCAAATTTGCATTTTCATTATTTTCAACTCAATTTTCAAAATGAAAATCAACAAAAAACAGAAGGAAAGTCGCTTAGCCGTGGCTCGCCTTATTATAATACGCATAAAAATAAAAGGCCGAGCCCAGTCCCTCTACTCCCCATAACTAAGTGGCACATTAAATTTACCCGAGCCTATAATTCATTTGTTAAGCCCCATGCCTCCAGTTCCAGTTCCAGTCACAGTTTCAGTTTCAGTCTCAGTTCCGCTTCCATCGCTGGCCAAGATTATCATTGGGGAAGGGAATGGGAATGAAACCAAGAAAAGCTCGTATTTATGGTACCCTTCAAGGAGGGGATGCTGCAATGCTGTTGAAGGATGTGTAATGTTTACAGGGAAGGAGATTCTATTCTATTTCTATTCTATGATGAAGAGCGATTGATATTATAGCCATTCCAAGATCTAAGATATGTTTATCAGACCCAAGATGAATCTGACATCTTGGCTATAAGGCATATTTTTAGATATATGAGGTAGGGTATCTCAAGCTGCGGCTATTGTATCTGTATTTTCGTTGTTGTTTTCATTGGGTTTTGCTTTTTTATTATTATTTTTATTTTTAGTGAATTTGTAGCTGCACTTTTGGTGGAGCCTTCGAGCTCCATTTCGTCTCGTCTCGGGCCTCGGCTGAGTTATGGCTGGCAATAAATTTATATGACATATAAATGTAAATAATTGAGCAGCGCGGAGCCGCCGTCTAGAGTTGTCACAGCCGTGAAGTTGGGTGGTTAAGGGGGCTGCCAGGGTGCCTTGTTGACTCCGTGATTGATGCCGGACCTCACATCCGGCATACAGTGCTCATCCTACTGCTGCCTCCACCAACAAAGAGGGACTCATGATTCAATGGGAAGGTCCCAAGCAGCGACTCCGTCTGCTCCCATAAAATCTCCACTTAATGGCCATTTTGGGTCAAACATTTACTTTAAAGTTTTATTGCATTTTATTTGAACTTCTGTCCCGGGAAATCCCTCTCAGACAGTGAGGGGATAAATGGGGAAGGGCGATGTCATGTCTATTTTCAGTTTCTTAATCACATAGTTGATCTGATCCTGGCTCTTCAGACCGTGAGCCTGGAAGGGCAGCACATTGAAGCGACTGATCCGATTGCCGGAGATCTTCATGAGGAAGTTGTAGTAGCTGGGTCGAAGGGTCCGCGCCTCCAGGATGGCCGCGTGGAAGAGCACGCCCGTGAAGAAGCCATACATGATCATATTGAAGTGTGGCACTTCCGGGAGCTTGCCCTCGGCAATGCCCCAGTTGTACAACAGCTGGAGGGCCTTCCACATCACATACATGGCCACCGTGGTATTGGGAAAGCGCAGCAGTCCAATGGAGCCAATCAGGCCAGCGGGAATGGCAAAGAGAGCGCTGTCATGGCCGCAGGAGTGCCTCAAGCCACAGGAAATTGTCTGTGGAGATGGAAATTAAAATCGGAAAAGTATCTTTGCGAGTGTTACACACCTTGTAAAGCAGCGAGAAGCTACCCAGAGCCAGTCCCAGCTGGAGAGAACCCTTGTTGAAGATCTGCTTGCGCCACTGCATCTTCATCTTAACAATCTTGGTTATGTTGAGCAGTAGCTTCAGTCCAACCTGCAGACCCACTCCACCCAGGAACGGCTTCAATCCTCCGTAGAGAGCATACGGAGCACAGCCCTGCCGATGCGGACAACTGGGATGCTTGGCGGTCCTCAGGCGATCGTACACCTGCACATACGCGGAAATACTCTGGAAGTTCAGAGGACGCTGCCGTGAGCTTTGTGTGGTGGTGACCGTGGGAGTCTTGAGCGGACCCTCCTCCTCCTTGCCAAGAATCACACTCAGTCCCTTAAAGGTGGCATCCTTGGCCACCGTTTTGTGGAGTCCCAAGCGGTACAGGTACATCAGAGCGGTGATGCTCAGGCCCATGACGAGCACCTGGCCGTTGGGAAGGGAGCGGACCAAGCCCCTCGCCTCTAGCATCTTCCACACGGTCTCGATTCCCACATTGGCCACGTACATGGCCAGTGGAGTGCGACGCTCTGGACGCTCTATGGCGATGGACAGCCAACTGGAGAGGAACGAAGGCAAAAAGGCCACCGTTGGAAAGTAGAAGCGACCCAGGAGCTGTCGGAATAGGCACACACAGAAGACGAAGAGCCCACCATTCATGGAGAGGAAGGCAGTCGACTGGAGAATGCCGGTAAGAGTGCGCGAAAGGTCCTGCAGTCTGGGAATACGCATTCTCATGATCAAAGCGAGCTAAAGAATAGAATATATATCTTATGGATTCTTATAGATTCTTGGTATTTCCTCTAACCCACCAAATAAACCGTAGAGTAAGTGCGAAAACTGGGGGCTACCTCAGCCAGCATCATGCCGGCTGCTGCAGCGGCACAGCTGGAGGTCCATGGATGCACATACGTGTGGCAACTGCACTCGATGGCTGCTTCGAGAAGTTTACTTTGGGCTGCCATTTTTGGGGAATTCAATAGTGGATTATGCTCGGAGAATTATGATTATCGTATTGTCCAAGAATTGGCCAGAAGATGATAAAGCTTATCGGCTGTTCAGCGCTCAAAGTTCAAACATGCCATCCAATTGGAAACGGAAAGCACGCCACTTAATCTCAGTTCTCCAATTTAATATATCCACTCTTTGTAAGGGGCGGATCGGGCGTTGTAATATCCGTGGAATGGTATCCAGAGATCAGTGGTGGTTCCACGTTTTTTGGCAATTTCCGCCTCTCGCGTTTAAAGTTTCTCACGTTTGGCCCCGTTCAGCCATCCAAATACTACTGACTGGGGTCCGTGTGGACGCACTCTAGAAGCTCCATCGAATTCGTTTATCAACACATAGGCTGGCTCTTCTCGGGCGTATGCCAAGTGTGTGCCTGAAGTGCGTCTAATACCAATGCTTATCGACAGAACGAGCGCCCATGCGCCCACGGTGCTCGGTCTTTCTTATTTCAGCTACGTCACCGGTTTGGAGGGGGTGTTTCCTTATCGAAAATTAAGAGAAATACAACAAAGGGGCACACACTCTTAAATATTGGAAGCCAATGTAGTGTTTATTTGTATACCCAGTAATCAGAATATACAAGGGTATATGGGCAGAAGACATGTGCGTTTTGGAACTACTACTACTTCCCAGCTGCCATCCAACTGCTTTACATACACAAAGTATCACAATGAACAGGCTTTTTATCATATCTTCTTTTCAGATTACTTTTTGGTAAGTTCTCCATTTTGAAATGTTCCTTATAGACCGCTTAAGTCCCCAGTATTGAATATTAATACTCATAAATAATGTTAAATATACGTTTTTTATTAAACAAATTATAGAACAAGTAAGTTTGAATATAAAATTGGGTATGACTGGTGTAATCATGGTCCATCTCACCAGCATCGAAGCAATAGAAGAGCATCTGTGGGGAAAGAGCGAATTGCGATACTCATGAATGATCACTTTTCGCTCCAACCCACCTGCAGAATGCAACCCCTTCCACTTGATCCTTCTCCTGGCGCACCCAGCAGAGTGTCTGTGGGAAAAGAGCAAATTGCGATACTCATGAATGATCACTTTTTGCTCCAACCCACCTGCAGAATGCAACCCCTTCCACTTGATCCTTCTCCTGGCGAACCCAGCAGAGTGTCTGTGGGAAAAGAGCAAATTGCGATACTCATGACTGATCACTTTTTGCTCCAACCCACCTGCAGCATGCAACCCCTTCCACTTGATCCTTCTCCTAGCGTATCGAACAGAGTATCTGTGGGGGAAGAAGGAATTGCGATGCTTATGAATGATCACTTTTCCTTCCAACCCACCTGCGGAGCCCTTCACAGCCCTCCTCCAAAGTCACAAATCCAGTATGTTTGGCAAGCTATTGAAGCTATGTCGCAGAACACAGGACAAAAACTGAAAAGGAACCGATCTCATTGATAACAATCAGATATAATCACAATCGGCAAATACTCACCTTATAGAGAAAATAGAAATTTCCCATCGGCAGAATGCTGCAGTCAAATATGTGCTTTTTCCATTGCATTTTGCCACTGACTTTTGGCCACCTGGAGGACGACGCCGCCCGCAAAGGGCTTGATGTCACCTCTGATGGAGTAGGCAATGCAGTTCGGGCTATAAAACATAAATTCTAATAAATTATGTTAAACATAAGTTTTTATTGAAAACTGGTACCATAAAAAAACAGTCGAACATAATTTACAATGTACCCTCGTCCCCCGCCCACAAGTGATAACGTCGCTTAGCTTTTTCATCCGAGCGGCAAAGAGCCGAGACGTTAAACGTCCAGCACAAAGACACACACACACACACAGAGATGGATAATTAGAGAGACTCTTAGATATATATTCACGCTTGCAGATTGTACTCGTATGATGGATATGGAGAGGCGCGTCCAGCGCCTGCGCCTGGCTGAAGCATGAGACTGAATGTACACATACACATAGGTGTATCATAGATGGTGGGTTATCTTCTTATGAAGCGAACGAGAACGCGGGGAGTATTGATTTCTCGACAATGTTCAGCGACTTGATGGTGTCCATCGCCTGTTGCTGGGTGCTGAGACCGAACACATCGAAGGCGCTTAGATTAAAGCGGCTCAGTCTGTGGGAGAACGTGGGAGAGCAATAATAATGTTAATGCCGACAAGGCAATAAGTGGACCGAGCTGATACGCACCTATCTCCCGATATGGCTTGTAGAAACTTGTAGTAGCTGGGGCGCAGAGCCTTGGGCTCTAGGATGCCCGCATGGAAGAGCACGGCGGTGAAGAACGAGTAAAGGTAGAGCATAAAATTGGGAATGACTGGTACAATCCCCTTCTCCTGGCCAATCGAACAGAGTATCTGTGGGGAAAGAAGAAATTGCGATACTTAAGAATGATCACTTTTTCTTCCAACCCACCTGTAGAGCCTTCCACATGACATACAAGGCCACCGTGTTGTCTGGGTACTTGGTAAAGGCCACCGAGGCCACCAGACCAGCGGGAATGGCAAATGAGGCGTCATCTCTATTGAAGCTATGTCTCAGCAGACAGGACACAGACTGAAAAGGGATCAATATTAAATAGATATTAAAATATCAATTGGCAAACACACTCACCTTATACAGAAAAGAGAAACTGCCCATAAAGATGCCCAACGGCAGGATGCTGCGGTCAAAGATGTGCTTTTTCCATTGCATTTTGCCACTGGCTATCTTGCTGACATTCATCACCAGCTTTAGGGCCACCTGGAGGACGACGCCGCCCACAAAAGGCTTGATGCCACCGCTGATGGAGTAGGCAATGCAGCTCAGACTATGGCGGCAGCTGGCGTGCTTGGCGTTGATGAGATTGCTGTAGACGCGCACCCAATCGGTTGCGGTCGAAAAACTGACGCTGGGACGGTGCTGCGGTGGAGCTGGCTGCTCGCCGGGCAATGTATCCCAATCGTTGACTATTGGGCCAGCCTCCTCCTTGCCCACGAAATGTCGCAGAATGTTAAAGATCGAGTCTTCGGTTTGTCCACGACGGTATAAGTACAGCAGTGCCGACATGCTCAGCCCGAAAATGAATGTCTGACCGTTTGGAATGGAGCGCACCCAACCACGTGACTCGGCCATCTTCCAGAGCGCCTCCGTTGCCACGTTGGCCACATACAGAGTCAGCAGTGGACGGCGGGCTGGACGCTCCACCAGAATGGCCGTAAACGAGGCCAAAAAGCAGGGCACAAAGGCCACTGTGGAGAAGTGATACCGTCCGAGCATGTTCCGGAGCAAACAGTTGTACAGAATGAAGGTGTACGCATTGGTCACCAGGAAAGCCGTAGACTGTATGATGCCCAAAAGAGTGCGCTTGAGATCAGTCAGATTGGGTATACGATTGCGCATCAGCAAGGACAAGGCATAGACCACTGTGTAGACGCGTAGACAGTAGGGGGTGGCCGAGAGCAGTATCCCGGCGGTGGCGTTCGCACAATGGTCGGTCCATGGGTGCTGGAACTCCTTGCAAGTGATGCACAGTGGGTCCAATAGCTTGCTCTGTCCCGCCATAGTCCAAAATTCGTTGTTAATCTTTGGGTGTCTGGAAATAAAATAATCATAAATTAGTCACCCATGGGGTTCGTATGAGGTGTTGTTGGTGTTGTTCCAAGTTCAAGAGTGATTTCCAACCTTTAATCTTATCTATAGACGCCTACAACCGAGTCTGGTGAGCGTTTTTATTGGGGTTGCGATTTCTTCGAGCGGTTGCTATCGGAACATGGAAATTAGTACGAAATTAATATTATGTACATATATTTGGAGCTGGGATCGCTGTAGAACTGCAGCTACTGCTAGCCAGAACCGAACTGAAACCAGTAGCTGGCGCAGTTCGCCTGGATTGCAATGTTTTCGCAGGTATCTATGGACATTTACTGCTGTCTATCGATAAGATACATTGGAGATTAGCCAGTGGTGCAGTGGATTGACCAGGCCAAGGAACAAAGACCACACCACCCACGAAGGGGGGTTCTAATTTACGACACAACTGGCAGCTCCAACATTCCAGCTTTTCTAGATAATTTAAATATGTATATGTGTGTTCTTCAGAGCAAAGTTACGATTAAATACTATAATCTACATTTGTACTCCGACATGAGAGCTCATTATGTATGTATATGTGCATGAGGATGGGGTGTTGGCCTTTGGGGTGATATGACTGACCATGACCATCCCCTGTCAAGACCTTTGGCCCAGGCTAATGTCGGTGATAAGGTGCTCAAAAGTGCTCGAAATGTCGACAATCTTCGCTGTTCTGTTCAAGTTTTGTACTCACTTCTTAACTACTATGCACTTGACTGGGCAATAATTGGCAATAATAAAGCAATTGCTAGTTAATCGCCCACAGATTTCGTGCACTCTCTCTTTTGATACGTATTCGTTGCTCTGTTGCTTTAAATTTGAATTAAATTATTTCTGCTGCTGCTGCGACGAGACGACGAACAACGACAACGACAACGTTTCGATTTTTGGCGATTTTTGTTTTTGGTTTTTTCTGCTGTCAAAATTTCATGACGTACTGCGATTAGTTTCCACACACGAACACAGAATACAGCACTTTTCGTATTTATGGCAAATACTGCACTTTGCCTTTGCACTGTCGTTAGTTATTACAGTTTAATTATAATTTCCAGTTCCAGCATCACAATCGCATCAATAAAAGTAGTCTACAACAACAAGTGGTCGGGTCGACAGGCGCGGTGACGCGTCTGCGTACGCTGCCACCAGATGCAACAACTGTCTAACTAACAAATTAACTAGTCTATCTATTAAATTCCTTCATTTCCTACCGAATTCTTTATCAGAGATTTAAAATTGTTCGAATTGTTTTCGCGTGCCAGAGAATGTGATGGTACCATGATGCGCTAGTGTAAAATAGCGGCGGAGTGTGACCAAGTGCGCATGCGCTACGGTAACACTATGGAAAGAAATCCGTTAAAAATTGAAATTGGTCTCGATGTATCGTTTTGTGAGGAAACGCGGTATTTTCGTGTGAGTATTGTAGCATTCAGCTTTTGGTTGGTTGTGGCGAGCGCGCATTTGAAATTGACATGATTAAATTTCACAGAAAAGTTTTAAAAGAAAGACAACAATGTAGTAAAATGAATTTATGTATGTATGTATTTGTAATATACTAATTTGATATTAATTTTTAATGAAGTAAATAACTCATCAGCAATAACACTACTCAACAAAATTCAATTTTTTATTTCTGCTGCTGCCCAAAGTGACTTTTTCTGATAAATTTAAAGATTTAACATATTTTAAGAATAATTTTCTTTTTATGGCTTAGGGAATTTAAAAGCTTATTATCTTCCAGACGTTAGGCTGCAACTACAAAGTGTCTGGGTCAAATTTATAGCTGCATTTGTTAGCTTTTTAGAACTATATAGTTCAATACAACTAGCTATAAGAAACTTAAGTTATGTGAAAAATAGATTCACTGCCTCTGGAAAAAATGACTAATTTAAAAAAATTCTTTAAAAAAAACTAAACTAAACTAACTTTTAAATCAGAAATATTTGGTGTGAATTAATTGACGCTCTGCTTAAGAACGAAATAAATTGAAGAATGTATAAATATAAAATTATTATATATATATAATACTTATATTAGAATTTTCTTATTGTTTGGTTGCTGAAATGAAGACTTTTTCGTACGTAGGAGCACTCCCACTTATTAATTGCCTGAAAATTAACCAGCCACAGATATGAAATCCACTTCTACTGTGGTCCTGTGTGCTTGAAATTTCCATTTGCAAATGATGTGGCGCGCGGCTTCGTTGGGGCCACAAGTCGTGCCACAATCAACTCGAAGCACTTACGTTGCCAAAATGCTAGCAGTCATCCAAAGACTCCTCTGTGGGCCCCGGTACCTTCTATCAATTGGATTTCGGTTGTAGTTCATAAAGTGTGTCTCTGTCAGCATGGGGATGGGGATGGAGATGGTGAAGGGGAGGGGGATGGGCGGGTACTCCATTTTCACATTTTCCTCCTCCGTTTCATTTGCGCGCCCTGGCGAAGCTCTTTCGGTGCGGTTGACATGGCACAACGGATATACCAAAATATTTCGTTATTGTTTGTTGGTGCTGCCTCCTGCCTCCTGCCGCAGCCCGTGCCTCTCCGCTTGTGCCATTACCTGTGGCATGGCTTATTTTGTAAAGCCAAAAGCGCTTAAGTAGTTCATTCCGAGCATAACCTCCTAGACGGGGGTGGGATTTGGGTGCCGTTCCTGGTGCCGTTCCCCCCACCCCCATCCCCAATGCTTAGATGCTTAACAAAATTGCGGTTGCTTTGTGTGATTCCCCCTTGGTTTTTCTGGGCGCGGCTTAGGCGTGCTCTTGTTCGAGGGTGCGAGGGCATATCAAACATACTTGACTCTGTCAGAGACCGACACTTACTTAATTTACTCGCAGCGGAGGTATTGCCCTTGGATCTTTGAATAAATCTTTGCTTCTGACATGTCGCCAGGTTGGCGCCTAAGAAGACACTCGAAAGAGCCGTCTTGGCCTGAAGTGTTGATGCCGTTTTATTGTTTAAAGTTTTCTCAGTCCATTTTGATTCTAGGTTCAATTGGCAATTAACCCGGCACTTGACCAGGTTGCTGCCCTAATTGTTGTAATTGCTGGAGGGCTGAAAGGGGTTTCCTGGTTGGGGTGTCTGTCTGTCAATCCGGTGACCACTTAGGAATCAGTTTAGCCAGCGAGGCATGAGTTTAATATGCAGCAAAGTACATAGAAGATTCGATTCTCCTACCAAAATCCATAGCCAGCACAGCACAGCAGGAGTTGCTTGACCACACACAGACCCATAGCCACATCCACACCCACACCCACATCCTGGGCGCCTTGTACTCGCAGCATCCAGTGCCCCACATAGTGGGTACCATGCCTGGTTTTTGGGGCTCCTAATTCTACTTGTTTCCCCTCAGCACTGGAGTGCTTCTTGCTGCTGCTAGTGGGTCCCCACACAATCAGAGCTCCTGGTGCCTCTTGTACCCCAAATGATGGTCCCCATTTATAGACTTGTCTTAGGGCTCATTTATCCTGCTAGCAACCCCCTTAATGCGGAGGTCCTGTGTGTTCCTGCCTGCCGCCTGCATGTGGCCATTTGTTTAGCCTAGTGTCCTGTATCCTGTGTCCTGTGTCCTATGTGTGTGTGTGTGTGGTTGCGTCCAAATGTGTTCAATTAAGCGGTAATAAATTGTTCATTTGCTCATTGGTCCGCATGGCCATTACAACAACAGCAGCAGCAGTACAGCCGTACAACAGGAGCATCCAGGAGCAGGAGTAGGAGCAGTCCAGGATCTATGGCTGGAAGAGACATTGTCGTCGCTGTAATATTTTATTAGACCCAGCAGCCATGCCCACATGCCCCCTATGGTGGCATGTATACATTGATGCATATCCTGCCATTAGCAAGCCTTTTGCATAATGTACAATTAATTTTCCACAAAGTTGCCATTTTATTAATTGCTTTCATTCCATTTCTTTGGCTCCCCTTTGGGTTCGATCACAGATTGGTTAACCCCAAAAAAGCATAAAGGCTACCGAAAGCATCAATACCAAGGCCATCAGACAACAGACAACAGGCAGCCGCAAGGGCAAATCGTTTTTGCCACACAATTGATGATGATGTTGGTGGCATCATCATGCCGAGAAATTGTGGCCATGGACCGCACTGACTTCCACATCAAAATAGCAGAACATTTTGCGGCTTTTTCTTCTAACGAACAAGTGCCAAAATAGACATTTTCCTTTCACCACTTCCGTTCCTTGCCTGCTTGCCACACACTTGCTTGCTTGCCGGCATGCAACATGTTGCCAGTTCTTAGATGTGTCAAATGTCACACAGTGCAACCCAAAAGACAATTGCTGCAAGATACCGACTGCTTGTCGAAAGGATGTTGTTACCAAAATGTTAAATTAACAATGGGATTATGTCGAGCTTTTCACTGTGTGAGAGTGTGTGTGTGTGTGTGTATCTACTTCCTGTTGCTGCTTTTTCTACGAGTTTTCTTATGAGAATGGAGACTCCTTCTGGTTATTAGTTCCTTCCGTGCATGTCTCTTCCTTTCCTTTCCTTCCTTTCTCTTAGTTTTTTTCATAATTCCAGATTTTCCTCCTGCCTGTTTTTACTGCCGCATTTTTCCCTTTCCCTCGTTCATGTTTTTTGCCTCTTAGATGGAAGAATGTTTGGATTTCAACTTCTTTTCTAATTTTTTAGCCTGTTTTTGATGGCAAGAGCCTAAGTGTAAGGCTTAAAAGCTAATAAATAAATTCACATTGTGACCTTTGGTAAGGTAATGGCATAGACCCACCAGCCATCAAAGAAGCTCTCATGGATCTCATGGATGATGGGATAATCTCCACCTGTCCATACAGCTCCACTTCCAGTTCCTTTTATACCATATGCAAATTTTGTCCACTCTCGAAGGACCAGCAACAATCACAACAACGAGAGGGTCCAAAATCAATTCCCCTGCTCCCTCGCTAGGTGCCAACATCTTCCCCAGAAGGAAAGTCAAACGAAATTAGTTTGCTGCTCATAAAACTTTGCCACAAAGTTGGCGGCCCTGCCCCGAAAACCGAGGCACGCTGTGCGAGTACGAGCAAGAGAGTGTGTGTGTGTGTGTGTGTGTGGTGCACATACAATAACTTTTTGGCCAGGATGAGGCCCCGAAGCGGAGAGAACATGCCCTACATTCCACTTGAGATTTGAGATTTGAGACTTGAGACATGGAAAGTTTTTGGTGCGGTCCAACCCGGGCGACCAGTTAGGTCTCAGGGCTTTAATTGTATTTCCAGGTGGGAGGCACCTACGGTACAGGCACAGGCACAGGGCCTGCCTCTTGTTTCTGGTCTGCGCTTCAATTTCCATGCGTGATAAATGGCAAAAAATGAAAAAAAATTCCCACGTTTGCTTTTGGCTTTTCCTGTTTTGCGTTTCGCGCTGTCTGCAATGTCCGCGCTGGAGGCAGCATTTCAGGGCTTTGGTCTTTCAATTTTTGGCCAGTTGCGGTGGCATTGGCAACTCACATTTCCTACAGCTCTACCTTGTTCCAACGTGTGTAATCGCTTTGTTTTTGTGGTAGCTGGGGATTCGGTATCGACATCGGGGCAGATGTGTGCGTATACACCAAGCCATACATATAATTGGTCTGTTTTGGCTCTAACGTGTTCTGCGGGAGTAATTCATTCTGTTTCTGTTCTCCTGCTCTGGCTTTGGCTTTGGGCTCCGACTCCGACTGTAGCTCTCCGCCTGTGGTTCCCCCGTCTAAGCTGCATTGTTGAAATGTGAAAAGATTTAATTTATTTCAAGTGCGAGCACAAAAAAAGAAGACTTCACTTTGGATTGGTTTTGGTCTGCGAATAGGAAACCCGAGCTTGATGCGCTCTGCCTCTGATTCGTTCTGGAATTGCATTTATTTAAACGTTTCAATTGCTTTTCCGTTGGCTTCAATCTACGAGTGATTTATTGTGCGGCCCAGACAGAATGAAGCACAGGATGGGGGCGCCCCCCCATATTCCATTCGAATGGGAATAGGAATGGGAATCGTGATTGCGTTTGCTTAGGCATAACAATTATCCGCAGTTAATGTAAACGAAATCAATAATTAAATTGTGTACCAAGCCCCGAATTAGTCGCATTACACAACAATACTGTAAAATGTCCTGTAATTATATAATTATATGGCATAACAAATGCTGCATGTCCTAGCTATAAAGAGCACTGGCCACGACTCATATTACGTTTGTTCAAGGCGAGCCATCGGCTGGTTCTGGTCGGAGAGATGAAGTTCATGAAGTACGCCAACTTCTTCTACAAGGCCGTGGGTATAGAACCCTATACGACCGACTCTCGACCACCGAAAAATAGCCTCAAGGCCAACCTCGTCTTCTGGGCGAATGTGATCAATCTGAGTGCGATTGTGGCCGGGGAGATTATCTATTTGGGTGTTTCCCTCGCCGAGGGAAAGCTCCTCGATGCCGTCACCGTAATGTCCTACATCGGATTCGTTTTTGTGGGCATGAGCAAGATGTTCTTCATCTGGTGGAAGAAGCCGGCCTTGAGCGACATGGTGCGCAACCTGGAGCACATCTATCCCCAGGGCAAAGCAGCGGAGGAAGAGTACAGGCTGCAGAGCTATCTGCGATCCAGCTCCCGCATAAGTGTGACCTACGCCCTGCTCTACTCCGTGCTGATTTGGACCTTCAATCTCTTCAGCACCATGCAGTTTCTGGTCTACGAAAAGTTGCTACATCTGCGCGTGGTGGGTCTGGCACTGCCATATGAAGTGTATTATCCATGGAACTGGGAAGCCCCCTGGTCGTATTACCTGCTGCTCTTTTGCCAGAACTTTGCGGGCTATACTTCGGCGGCGGGACAGATATCCACAGATCTCCTGCTCTGCGCTGTGGCCACGCAGGTGGTGATGCACTTCGATCGGCTGGCGAAGGTGCTGGAGAGCCACGAACTGAGTGGCAACTGGGAAGAGGATTCCCGATTCTTGGTCAACACCGTGAAATACCACCAGCGGATTCTTCGGCTCTCAGAAGTGGTGAATGACATCTTTGGCATTCCATTGCTGCTCAACTTTATGGTCTCCACGTTTGTCATCTGCTTTGTGGGCTTCCAGATGACAGTGGGCGTGCCGCCGGATATCATGATAAAGCTCTTTTTGTTCCTGTTCTCCTCGCTCTGTCAGGTTTACCTGATTTGCCATTACGGACAGTTGATTGCCGATTCAGTATGCTCTCCAGAGATGTTCTTTCCGGTCTCAAAATTACCTCCATTTTGTATCTTTGCAGAGCTTTGGTCTTTCGAATGCTGCCTACAAGCAGAACTGGAACCACGCCGACGTACGCTATCGTCGGGCTTTGGTCTTCATAATAGCTAGGGCCCAGAAAACCACTCATCTAAAGGCCACTGTCTTCATGAACATCACGAGGGCCACTATGACAGACGTAGGCCGCTTAATACCTATTTTTTCTATCTAAATCACTATCTAAATGTTTTTTCGTGTTTTTTTAGTTACTTCAAATATCATACAAGTTTTTTGCTTTGCTGCGTACCATGTATGTGAAGTAGAGAACAGAGATGACCAGGGCCCAGACGAGAGAAAGAAGAGATTCCTAAGCCCTGCTCTGCACCTCATGCCTCATGCTTTCAAAAGCTCAACGGAAAAATAATTATGCAAAGGCATGAGCTACACGCATGTCCAGTCTTCTGGATGCTTCAACACAAAAAAACTTGTATTTTAGTCGTTTTCCTCATTCTGTGCAAGAGCGAAAGATGGCTAGAAGCTGCAACAAAGGAAAATTGCAAAGTTAATTTAACGCTTCAGTGCCCCAAAAGTTGTGTTCACAAATTGTTTGTGTTCTTTAGCTTGCGATCTATTGGATAACCATACAATAAAGCTGTCATAAGAGCAATAGATTGTTAAATATGCAGAAAACAAAATGAAGAAGGCAAGTTTTTGTGATACTTTGTACTGCAGTCATCGATTCGCCATGCCAGCAACCCTGCTATCGATTGGTCCTGGGTATAGCGCTGCCTGGCCACCACTAGTAAAGACAACGCGAAATTAAATCAATAAAAATCAAGACACTTAATCACATTGCATTATTATTATACCTTAACTTGCACAGTAGTAAGAGTGATTGGGTGGGATGAGTGATATTATAGGAATCGGCAGTGTTGGCTTCATCTTTGATTGGAAAGGCCATTTGGGTATGGCGTGGCGTCTCCAGCTTTGTTGTTTGTAATTTTTTTTCGGCGAAGATCACATCTAATCATCATCGTTCTGATTGAAGTGATCGTAGACATGGCGAATCAATTGCAATCCGATGTAGGAAATCGCCACGTAGTTTGCGAAAATAAACAATTCACTTGAACAGTGGACCATGTGCATCCAGCAATCACAAAGATCTGCCGAATAGAGCCATATACATATAAAAAACCAAAAACTATTTATTCCCATTTATAACTTACCCATTATCTCGCTCGATTTTCTGTTTAGTAAATTTATACAAGTCAACTCAACTTGAACGAAATGTCGTAGCACATGCAATGGCACATACTCGGAAACGTCACATCGTTAAAAAAAACTATAAACGATAGCTACAGGCCTACTACGAGTGTATTTGATAGTACAACCCACCATTAGGATGAGTTTGAACTCTGAAGGGAACACAATGAATCATTATGCGAATTTGTGCCCTGTTGCTGTTTATTATGCAACAGCTCTTGGGCGTGTACTGTCCACTAATGTAGCGTCTTTATAATGAGGTAATTGCAATACATTCCATTCATTTTTTTCATATTAATTGATTATCATTTGAAACCCACCAGAAACCCACATGGAATCGCTGCAGCTGTTACAGGAAATGCCAGGAATTACCTGCACTTTCCCACATAATCCCCATATCGATGACCTTGTAATGGCTAAGGTAATGATATATCTGCAGTAGCGTTGCATGACAGATGGGGCTATAAAAGAGCCAAGGACTGCCACAGAGGCGCATTCAGTTCAAGGAAGGACGACAGCGAAGGACAGGAACAGCTCAAGAAAGGACATCACCTCTCTTTGCTGAAAGATGGATAAGTTCATGAAGTACGCCAACTTCTTCTATACGACCGTTGGTTTTCAAGCCTATGCCACGGCATCCCGACCGCCGAACAGGATCGTCTTCTGGGGGGGTTTCATAAACTTGGCCATTGTGGGAGGCGGAGAGGCTATCTATTTCTACTTGGCTATTTGCCAGGGCAACCTTCTTGAAGCCGTCACCGTGATGTCCTACATTGGGTTCGTCATTGTGGGCGTAAGCAAGATATTCTTCATCATGTGGAAGAAGCCGACTTTGAGTGCCATGGTGCAAGAGCTGGAGGATCTGTTTCCGCGTGGAAAGGTGCAGGAAGCTAAGTTCCAGCTGGAGGACTATCTGCGCTCCTGTTCGCGCATAAGCTTCAACTATGGCCTTCTGTATTTCGTGCTCATCTGGACCTTCAATCTCTACCCCATCATGGAGCTGATCGTGTTTGAGAAGTGGCTGAAAATTCGAGTGGTTGGCAGGACGCTGCCCTATCTGATGTACGCTCCCTGGAAGTGGAATGACAATTGGTCCTACTATCCGCTGCTGGTCGCCCAGAACTTAGCTGGCTACACCTCGGCAGCGGGACAGATCGCCACCGATCTCCTGCTCTGCGCTGTGGCCACTCAGGTGGCGATGCACTTTGATCATCTGGCGAGATCCATGGAGAACCACAATCCAAGTGGCAATTGGCCGAAGGATTCTCGTTATATTTCCGAAGTGGTGCGCTATCATGAGCGAATCCTGCGGCTATCGGATGTCGTAAACGATATCTTGGGAATCCCTCTGTTGCTCAACTTTATGGTATCTTCGTTTGTGATCTGCTTTGTGGGCTTCCAGATGACTGTGGGCGTCTCCCCGGATATGATTACCAAGCTGTTCTTGTACCTCGTCTCGTCGATGAGTCAGGTGTATCTGATTTGCCACTACGGACAGATGGTGGCCGATGCGGTATGTTTATGATTATTTTTCCCATCTAAGGCTCTCAGTTTCTTCCTTGCAGAGCTTCGGCCTGTCTGTGGCGGTGTACAACCAGAACTGGAGCAACGCCGACATTCGCTATCAACGCGCCGTGCGCTTCATCATAGCTCGAGCACAGAAAACCACCTATCTAAAGGCCACCGTCTTCTTGGACATTACCAGATCCACCATGACCGATGTATGCACTGTGTAATCTGTTGTTTCCTATCTCTTTTGTAATGGTTTCCTTGGTCTTTTTTTCCTTCAGCTCCTTCAGATATCGTACAAGTTCTTTGCTTTGCTCCGCACCATGTATGGCCAATAGAGGACACCGCCAAATCCCTAAAACCTAGGCACTCCTATGCTTTCAAAAGCTCAACGCGAACTTAATTATGCGTCGGCATGTGCCACACACACACACACACACACACACATGTCCTTCGCATTGCTGCCTGAACACATAGGAAAAAAAAGAAAAAGAAAATCGCTGCGCACTTTTTAGCGGTCGCTGGGTGACGTTGAAAAGGCAATTCTACGAGTACTCCGCACTGGAAACGAGAGGAAATATCGTATGTGGGCTACAAAAGAAAATTGCAAAGTATATTTTACGCTTCACTGCACAAAAGTTGTGCTTATGAGTTTTCCCTTGGTTATTATGCTCTTTGCAGAAGGGTATTGGAGAATTTAAGAAGGGTTTTGCCTGCCTATAATACATGGGAATGGTTAATGCGGGGAGCAGTGTAAGAGTTGAGTTCAAAAGGATTGTTTAAGGGGTGGTATAAATTGAGAGATATAAACATCAACCATAAAGCACGCATTCCAAACGACTAGTTTATGGTTTTTTCTTTATAAAAATTCATCCCATCCCTTAAATTCGTCAATGATAAATAACGTATTATGGTTTAACCTGCAACATGTGGTAGGATAACCAAATCCAGCCTATACGGCAACACTAGTACATGAGATAATACCATAAGAATACTAATTATACGGCCACATTACAAATGTGTAGACCGGCGCTCGATCACTTTTTGTGTGGCATAGAAAGCAAGAGGAAGAAAAAAATAAAGAGCGAAACAGAAAAAGACGTGGTGATGCAACAGTTTTATACTCTCAAAAACAGAATGGGAGTCTTCAATATAATCTTTCAACGAAAATATATCCAAGATGATGCAGTTTCTAATGCACATTTAAGGGTATTCCAAGCATCGGTTACCAATCGGTTTAGTCCTTAAATCTTGTTGCTAGCACTGGTAGTTTTCTTACAATTTTTAGCTTTTCTCAGGGTGACAAGGAGAGAGAGAGGAGAATGAGTGGAGTGGAGTAGGGCAGTGGACAGCAAACCCCTTTGATGGCATCTAATGCAGTTTTTCCATGGGAAAAATGATGTGTGGCGGTGCGGCTCGGGGAGTACGAGTACGAGAACTCCTACGCACTCAACAATATTAGCAATTTATGCGCTGAAGCGTGTCCAGGCAGAAGGTAGAATGGAAGCTGTGGGGTGTAGAAGGAAATGGGAGTTTTTTTTTTCTTTTTGCCACATAAAATTTTCATTTTTGACGAATCTCCACGACATCACCTGCACGGCAGCACCAGCCACCTCCACCCCCACGCCTGGATAGTTATTGTTTGCGTGAGCCACGTGCATAAAATATATTAAAAATCTATTTTTTGTCCAATGTCCTGCCAGCGTTCGTCCACCTTCCCTCGCTTTCCCCCGCTGTTCGCCGGTGCTGCTGTCAAGGCCTGACATATTTTGTTGTATAGGAGCTTTACTTCCTTATTTATTTATTTTGGTATGTTTTGTATGTGTACATAGATATCCATTTTTGTGATTTTTTTGTTGGCTCCTCTTTTTAGAGAGGGATTTATTTTTCATTTTTGTGAAATATTTATAAAGCTCCCAAATGTGCTACAATTTAATTTCTGGTCACGTTTCGTGTGATTCTCAAATGGGCAACAGTTACAGCCAACAAAAAAAAAATAAACAGCAACCAGCAACAGAATGGGGCAGGGCGTCTAAAAAAAGATACTTTCAATATCTACCGCTGTCATATTGCATAATTTAAGGCGCCATAAACATGGAACACGTTTATTAGGACCAAAATCCATGCCAGGAGTCAGAGATCATATCAGGACGAGTCAATTACCGATACTGTCAGAGTTTTGCGTTCTGTAGAATTTAGGGCCTGGATATGTGCATATATTTCGGGCAACTGAAATATAATTAAATAATTGTATAATTAGGTTTATATGTCAATAGTTTATTTAGCTAATTGGAAACAAGGCAGAAATGTCTACATTAGTTAGGGCTTTGTGGTCACCCTGTGGGGCTCCGCTTTGTCTGTTTCTGACTTTGGGGTTAAGGGACATAATTGAAAATTGTATTATTGAACAGAATTTAATTGATATTTCTCTAGCTCACTGCGGGATGCCCAATCTCTCCACCCAAACTGCTTATTTCACTATTTTTCAACCATTTCAGAAAGTTTACAATAAATTAAATCACTATTTTTAAGAAAATTCTTTGAAAAGTATCGATTCAAAGAAGAAAATCGTTTATTTAAGATATAAAAACATATTTTCCCTATTTTATTTGAAATCTTTCGAATGAAAGTCTTTGATATGATATTGTCATGTACATTTTCCCGTAAAAATACCTAAAAATATTCACCAAAAACCAACGAAACTGAATAGAACAAACTCTCACGATTTTCTCTATCCCTAAACATATTTCCATAACGATTTCCACATGATTTCCCCTACATATAATTGACCTTCAGTGCAACATAGTCCACTGACTGCCTCTCTCTGGCTATCAAAATAAACACTCTTTGTCATTTATGAGCAATTATGAATTTACGTACACTTTTGCATGCAAAATGCAAGCCAACGAGCAGATCAAAAATTGAAAGCCACAAAAAAATAGCACCCATTGTTTTTCATTTTCCCGAACGCCACACCTCCACACCCACACTTTGCTCCGTCCCCGCCCAACTGGTTGTTAAATCCACTTATCAAAACGTGCAAATAACTCAGCTCTGGGGATAGGGACAAACACACGATGGCAACAGCAGGACGGCAGGGAACGGCAAGGGAACGGCAGGGGACGGCAGGACAACGGGCAACGGGACAACGGAGAAGGAAATTGAGGCAACTGGCGACCATGATGACCCAGTGGGGCGTGTTCAATGACCAATTGGCAAAAAACTGTTGGCACTGCAACAATAGCAACAAGCTGGAAAAAATGTGCCGCAATCGGTAGAGAAACTTGCAGGGATCGAAGTGCATTATTCTTGCCACATTTTGGTGCATGGGCGAGGCGGACGGGCACTGTTTTTTCAATTAGCTGCCATTAAATTGAATTCAAATATTGAAACAATATGTTGCCACCCCCATCGGCCCAAAAACTCTTTCCGCAGCCATTACCCCTCGCTTTTCCAGCGTGGGATTTAGTTTCAGCTTAGCAATCGCACCATCCCGCACCCCGCACCCCGCACCGCCACACTCTATCGTTTTTCCCTGTGCTCTCTGATCTGGTGTGATTTATTGATTTTGAGTGCAGTTTTTCTTGTCAAAAGTTGACTGCGGCTCATATGCTCCACTGTCCACAGAATAAATATTCTTTATATATTTTTTATTTTATTTTTGAATGCCAGTGGCAAAAATCGCACCAAAAATTGTTTCCATTTTCATTTAGTTGTTGGTCAAAGGAATGGAAAAATCTCCCTCTCTCTCACTCTCTCTCTCTCTCTGGCTATCTGTCTCTGTCTCTGGGAAATGTGTGAAAATCCGCACGTATCTATATGTGGGAATCTTTTTCAATGGCCCAAAATATACATCGATTTCTATGCACAACTATAAATGGAGACTAAAAGCCTCTAAATTAGTTTGCTCGCATTATTGCCCATACGCACTGTGGTACGTACCAGCCGCAGCGGCACTGATATTTCTATGGTTTTGCATTAAGCAAATGGTTTGGTTTTTGGTGTTTTATGAGGGGCACCACCCAGAACTAAAAGACAGTCCCCTCCCCATGTTTGTTAATGGCTTACGAGAGATAGAGAGAGAGTGATTTTGGTGGTTTCCTTATTGTGTATTGTGGCTTTATGCGATTGATGATTGCTGATGATTTAAGCGTGGGCTTATTGATTTCTTATGGGCCATTAATAGAGGATTCCATCCACTAATAGCATTCATATTTGAAACGATTTGTCAATGCAGTCGAGCATTAGTCGTGCGGATCCCATATTCGGATAATTGTGACAGTAATGTGAGCGATACAAAAGGAGGATACAGCGGAAATGTATATGTGTGCAAGAAAAATGTATGCATACATATACACACATACATGTGTGTGTGTGAGAGAGGGGTATAAGCAGAGCTTAGAGCCTAAGTAGGTTGCTGAGCCTCCACGCAGAGAGAAAGAGAGCGAGAGAGAGGGAGAGAAAGAGGGACACACACAAAGATGCCACAAAGGCGCGCGGCTTGTATGCGGAAAGATAAGCAAGAGGATTTCATTTGCTCATTACTCAACAGCTTACTACAGGGTGGTGATACGAGGGGTACAGGGTGTGTGTGGCAGCAGGGGTATGTAGAGGAGTAGGAGTGTGCGGCAGTGGAAGGCACTTGGCGGTACGTTCTCCAGACATAGATGAAGAAAAAGAAACACCGAGGGCGGCTCATAAGAAATGCATGTGCACATAATTCATTTTTTATGCTGGCTTACAGCAACAACAAGTGATATGGGAAAGAAAAGAAATATTTCATGAACGAATATGCAGGTGCCCTTAGGGATATATTGTAAATAAAGATATTGATAAATATAAAATGTAAACAGAAAAGTTGTTCTCACTTTTCGATCGATTCTTTCAAGGATCTTTTGATGCAGAAGACTCTTATGTTCGAATGTGGCCTGCCTTCTGCGTAGCTCGTCACAGGCCATAGTACCCTTTGGGAGTGTATAATGATGGCGGGACTAAGTACAGTTACATGAGTTACACCCACCGCAACTACCTTCACTCACTTACACAAGTGAAAAACTTGCAAGAAGAAAATTTAGAGACGAAGAGGCCTTGTCATCGTGGTGGTGGTGGTGGTGCTACTGCTACTGCAGTGCTTCTCTGGCAACGGAAACGGAAGCGACATCCAAGTTTATGTTAAAGTTTGATGCAAAACCCCCAAACTCTGTTACTGGGATGGCACACCTACCTAAGTAGCTGTATGGATGTGTGGATGGCAAAGTTTCACTCCGTTTCTCGCTCTCTTCTCGTGTTGACTTTTGCGGCTGCTGTACTCTAAGTGTTGAGACTTGCGGTGGTGTCCGTTGCACATACATATACGTGTGTATGTCATAGTGTGTGTCGCATGTGTGTGTGCGTTGCAGGTGGTAAGGAAATTAAATCAGCTTCGTGCGCCGTGCACATCATTAGTATGTATAGAGAAGAGAGAGGCCCTGAGGCTGAGGCTGCAGCTACCATTGCCTGCTACTGCTCCTGCTCCTGCTGCTGCTCCTGATGATTATGATTGCCTTTTCTGATGGTGGTTTCGGTTGGGTTTCGTCCGCTTCCTGTTCTGCCATGTCCTGCCCATATAAGTATGCCACAGCTTTCTTATTGCCACTGCAAATTGAGTTTTGCATTAAAGCGGCAGCCTTCTTGATTAGTCGTTGCATACTAAATTGACTTGCATATCCTCTCGATAGATAGATATCGACTATGTCCTCTCCATCTTCTGCCCCAACAGCTGACCAAACAGCAAATGTCAATGGGTCCTCCGTTCTCTGTCCTCCGTCCTCACTGCTGACTGCTTGTTTGTTTGAGCACCGGCTCAAAGCGTTGAAAGTGCTCTGATAGGAGCAGGATATTTGCACACTGATGCATTTGTCGCCTAAGCTGCTCCTTATGACATTTATTTTTATTGACTGCACTGCAGCCGGGCAACCAACGCACAAAGTTCTGCAAATGCTTTTCTTTTTGCTTTAGAGAAAAAGAAAAGAGAGACAGAGAGCTCTCTAAACTGTTTGTGTGTCGGCATCGGCTCTGCTCCTCTCCTTGGTAAGAGGCTTGGCCAGCAAAGCTTTAAAGCGAACCTCAAACCAATTGCCAGGTTATTGTATTGGCCAAAGGATGGGCTTGGAATGGCACTGGGAATGGAAATGGAGTCTGAGCTCTGGTGTTCTGCTGGCTGCTGGCTGGTTTCTCCTATCGGTTGCCTCTGATGTGAAAAATGTTCCGCATTTGTGCAGCAAAATTCATAATTCAGTGGCCACAACAGCAGACACGTACCTACCATTGAGCACTATGGACTTTGCAGTATCGCTCTCTCTATCCTCGGGACACTATGCCTCTCCGAATTGGCTGTTCCCCTCTCAGAATTGAGCATCTCTCTCTCCGATCTGCTAATTTATGCATTTAACGAGCCAAGAGAGGAAATGATTTGAACCTATTGGTTCATGTGTCTCTCCATAAGTCTCTCTTTATCTGCAACTGCCTCTGCTTCCTCCTTGTGCATACCTTTTGTTGTTTAATTAGAAAAGTGTTTCATGTAAACTCTCGGAAGGCACTATGACAGCTTCAATAGCAGCAACAACAGCAGCAACAACAACGGTGTAATTTCATTTTTGTTGACAAACTCGAGGCTTTTGTGGCATGCCACTAAGACGACCATGCCCCTGGCAGAAGACCCACACCTCCGCCCACTGTCAGCTATCAATGGCAATGCAGGCGGACAGGACAGGACAGACAGACGGGCACTCCCAACCCATCCTTTGTGTTGTTGCTGTTGTCCTTTTGTTGCTATTGTTCTTTTGTTTTTGTACTCTCTTTAAGGGTATGGTGATTTCAATTGGAAGGTTGCACAAATGCGTATGGGGTAGTTCGTTCAGTCTGCAGGGTATATATTGTAAGAGTATATATAACTGTAGTATCACCACGTTTTTTCTGTTTCGCTCTTTCGCTTCGCCACACACAAAGTGATCGGGCGTCTGTCTACACATTTGTAGTGTGGCCGTATATTTAGTATTCTTATGGTATTATCGTATGCACCAGTGTTGCCTTATTGGCTGAATTAGGTTATCCTACCACACTATTATCTTGATCAGGTGATATTCTTATATCTTAAACTACGCGTAGTTCCTTCCTATTGTTTCTGGCCAAAGAACGTATGAATAGAATACCATAACTATATACAATATACATTTTTAATGTTAATATTATATCCATTATTATAAGATCAAAAAAATATGAAATTAAGTGCAGTGCTACACTTTCAGTTTAACAAGTTTTTCCATAGATACATCAGAATGGCAGTCCCTTAACCTCTGTATATTTTTCTGTAGTAATAATAACGGTTTTTAGCAAGGGTATCTACGGCTTCTGCTACTTTAGCCATATTTTCTCTTTTTTGTTGTCCTGTCTTGTGTTTTGGCTCAGTTTTAATATCATTTTCGTTCCACTCCAGTTGGCATTTTAATTTAAGTTTCATTTTCAATTTAAGACTTTGACTTGCCCCAGCACTTGCATTGCGGCTGCATCATGGTCACCCCTCAACACCCCACCCCACCCATTGTGTCCCCCACCATTGCAACTCCACTTCCCCTCCGCAATCCATCCTTCCTTTTCCGCAACCCCTTCTGTATACTCTTCCCCATTTTTGTCCCAGTTGTTTTGTATTTTCGCGCTTTCACGCTTTTCTTTCGTCTGTGTATGTGTGTGTGTGTGTGTTGGTTCGCAGCCATTTGGCGGCCATTTTAAATTTATTATTTGTATTTGTGTTTGTTGTGGCGATGGTGCAGCCCTCTGTTGTGGTCCACGCCCATATTCCCTCCTTTCCTTTCTGCCCCGACGCGGCTTGCCTCCTAGAGTCCTCCTTGAGCTTGCATTTTCAATTAGAAAAACTTTGCATAGCAAATGCCTGACAATAATTGCGCTTGTCGGGAGGGGAGGGGGCGGCGTGGCTGTTGTATTGTGCATAATCAGTTAACGAAGAAAATCTTTGTGGAAAATAATTTATTGGCAGATTTTTAATTAAAACTTTTTGGCCAAACTCAAAGCAAAACCACTGAATGGATCATAAATTTGCATTATTGATAGGACAGTCTCTGGTATTATCCTTGTCCAAGGATATCCAAAGCCCATCAATTGATGAATGGGAGGCCTTCGCAGAGGGGAGGACAGTGTCCATGCGTCAACTGTTTGGCCTAAATTATGGCTATCCTTGGGCTCAGGCGTCAGGTGTGTGTGAAATCCCTGAAAATCCAAAAGCTGACCCTCGTTTTGAGGCTCCTTTCAACAGCTGCGTGTGTCGCCAGCGAAGCTGTTAAAGCTATTGTTGCACGATGGGCTATTTCACAGTAGGTTAGTTTCTTTCTTCACAGTATTTAAACAGTATAAGTAAATCTAGCAGATTCTTGGCAAATCAATCGCAAACATAGAACCAATCTCATGGAAATAAGAAAGATTATTTTTTAAGAATCATCGTTTCATCTAACATCATCTTAAAGCCTAAAGTGTTCCCCCCAGGAACCTCCACCCTGCTCACTGATCTGTGTCATTTTCTTTGGAGTCCTGCCACAGTTGTGCACCATTTCAGGTGACCTGACCTCCTTTCCTCCCTGGGGCACCGAAGCATGAGGGATATTTATATGTATGTGCCACAAATCATTACCAGCTGAGACCGAGAAAGGTTAAGAGATACGAATATCCATCTCTCTCACTCTTTCTCTTCTGTGTGCTTGAGTGTGTGTCTTTGTGTCTGTGGGGGCAATTTGCATTGGATTTTATGCTAAACTTTTGGCAAATTTTCGGACCATCAACAATGCATCAGCGAGTGATGCTCCTGCTGTTTCTGCTGCTTTTGCTGCTTCATCTCCATCTCAACAGAACGCGGATCAGCATCAGCATCAACATCAGCGACAGCCACTGCCAGTGCCACTGCAACAGCAACAGCAGCAGCAACAATAACGACCACGAGGCATTTGGCGCAAAAATGCAACTGCTACAAATTATGTGAATTATGCGTTCGGCTGCCGCATGCGTTTGCATAAATTTCCCAACTGCCACGATGCCCTCAGGCAATGCAGCAGAGAATAGCAGAGGAGCAGGAGCAGCGAGGAGTATAGTGTAGGAGAGCAGGGGGACAAACGAGTGGCGGATGCAACATTCGTGGCGCGCTTGCCACATATCTTGTCTAACAAATTGCATTCGAGTGTTTAACATGCGCCCAACAGGCGTTGATGTTGATGTACGAAGGATGCGAAGGACTTTTCCATGTTTTCACCCCGGCCAACAGAGCAGCGTCTGCAGCGTCGTCGTTGTGGCAAGTGTTACAGTGTTACCGCAGCTGCCGCTACATGTTGTGTGTGTGTATATGCGTGTGTGTGCCTTTCTGCTGTGTGTGTGTGTCATAATTTACTTTGAAGTGGCATTTATGGTCGCCTGTGGATAGTCGATGCGAAAAGTAGCAAAAACATCAAAAAAAAAACAAAAAAAAAGCAGTATATATGTATGTACATATGTATGTATGTATCGTATATTGCAGACAAAATTTAAATTGCCACAAAACAAAATCAAATCAAATCAAATGCACTGCAAACACACACACACACACTGCAGAGTGACAAACATACAGAGAACCACAATTCATTGCGTAATTGCATAAAATGGCCAAAATTTGATTTCGAAATTTGTTGCTGCATGCATTCCGGGTTCCGGGGGCTCGCTCATCGCTCAGCTGCTGCGGCCAGTCGAAAGTCACACGCAAAACCATCAAATAGCTTCCCCGAAAATTGTGCAAATTTAATATGCACACACTAACACACACACACACATAGATCAACTCACACAGATACATTTGCACGCATCTGAATTTAATTAAAATTCGCAGTTATTGGCCCCAAAAGTATCGAAGCACCAGTCGGTTTTTTTTTTTGGTTTTTGCTGTTGGTTTTTGCTCTTCTTGCCGTTTGTAATTAAATTAGGCTTACATGGACACACACAGATGACACAGAAACAGTTCCAGTTACATAGATACAGTCGACACACACACACACACACACAGTCAGATGCAGATACAAACACAGACAGTACGACAGTATCTCGCATTGGGCTACTGATTGTACAAACAAAACAGACGATTTAATTACAAATTGAAATTAGATGGAAAAACACATTTATAAATTCAAAAGTCACGTTTCCTGTGCCAGAACGAAGTGGGGGCTATCCTGGAAAATATAATTATAAGAAACAGAATCAATAAAAACCATTACCATCTGTAGAAAATTGTGAAATAAAATCAAGGAACAAAAGTTTTAAATATTTTGATAAGCAATCTTTTATAACTATCTGCTATATTTGGATCCTATACACAGAATGAACTTCACAGAACATTTAGGGATATATTTAGGATTGCTTATATAGATTCTTTTGGTATAGTTCTGGTATCTTTAGGTGTTCCATTAGAAGAACAATAGTATTTTAATATAAGAAAAACCACAACAAGTGACATTTATATTAAAATATTCAAATAAATTTTCTATTCACATTAAACATGGTAGTCGTTCATAATCCTCAAAGTCAAAGAAATTGGATTACTCGCCTCAGGGTGTGACAGCTCTGGAAAAACAAAAACACGCATGCACATACATACATACACACATATATGACAGTGCACACTCACACATACAGGTGTACAGTCCAACACATATGCATTTGGGGATTATTTTGTTGGCATTTACGTGAATATTTACAATGGATTTGGATGCGGATTGGGGCCAATGCCGCATCCGCCAATGGTGTTAGCTGTTTAGTGTGATACGTGTAAATAATTATAAGCCAAAAATCGGCCACCAACTGCCAACGCGATGGCCTCATTCCCCCAGCCCCCTCTGGGGGACATCGATTTGCATTAACCATACGGCTGAATGAACTGAAATAAAATGAAACAAAATATATGGTATGTGTTCGTATGAATGATCTGGGTTTTTGGGCTGTGATGCATTATGGAATCGGATCTACTTAATTATAGCTGAACTCCTGGCCACAAAATATACAAATATATATGCAACTATTCAACCGAAATTGAATCGTTTTGACAATATTTTGTTTACTCTTTCCGGCACCTGTAAATATTTGCATTTGAATTTGATTCATATTTAACATTTGATGCCCACTTGCATTTTAATAAGCTGATATTAGATTTTATTTTCGATTTTTTAGTCCTACATTCAATTTGTAGGAGATTTGGGGTTGCCGCTGGCATCATCAAAGAGGTTTAGGCCTTAAATATCGTGGGAATATCAAATTATACATTTCTAGAACTTAATTTTTGGGATGTAGGATGTAGAATATAGAATGTTGACGAATTTTAATTACTTTTTAACAGCAGTCTCTCCCCACAGTTGATGTTGCAATTACGTGTGGAATTCTTTTTCATTCGCTGTTTGTATTTCTGTTTGCCCAAAAACAGGCAAATATTAATAAAACAAACTCCCGCAGAGAGATCTCCCTGCCTCAATGTTTCTTCCTCGTTTTCCCCTCACAACACGCATACGCCATGTTGGCCGTCAGGCGGTGTCATGTAAGTGGGGTGGCGCTGCCTGAATGTGGCCTCAGACATGGCATTCCTTGGGGGCGGCCGCCATTCCGACATTTGGCTTAAAGCTGGGCTCACAAATATCGATTCATTTTGAATGCGGACTGCAAATAAGACCCATAATGACTGGCATGCTTGGATATACATATTATGGTCTTATTAATGGTTCGTATGTAGAATACGCAATAGCTTTGAGTACACTAAAACGTGCCTTTGATTGTCAAAGAATATGTCTTTCATTGGAGAAATATCTCTCTAATCGAATCAAACTACATATCCTTTACACCCTTTATTGTTGTGCAATTAATTAAAAAGTAAACCAACAGTTGTTGCACTTAGTCCTGCATCTCCTGCTACTGCTGCTCTTTTTTCGGGGCAGGTTTTTCTTGCGGTCATTTCTCAAGGGCTGACAAATCGGTTCACTGCTGCTGAAGAAATGGAGAACCGGAAGCCCGAAGCTGCCTTCACGATAGATTGTTGTGCAGTCGTAGAGCAGGAGCGGTCGGAAAAGCTGTTTGTCTTGTGCCTGGCCTCGAGGACTACTTGTGTGACAATTGTCATCCTGTCACTTGACTTTTCACCAGAGAGAGAGAGAGAGAGAGAGGAAAGAAAGGACAGTAGCCCGCCCAGTGGCTGTTGTGTGCAGTGTGCATTATCCCTCCAACAAACAGCAAAATGAGCAGCCGAATACTTAGAAAGCCAACCAAGTTGTGGAAAATTTTTAATTAAAAAATTGCAAAGGACATTATGCAGAATGGTGGTGGTACTGATGCTGCTTATGATTCTCCCAGCTCCTACTACTCCTAATGCTCCTTCCTCCTTCTTGTAGGGTTGCTTCTGATGAGTCTTCTCCTGCTGCTCCTGCCTCGTGCCTCTGCCTCGTGCTCCTTCTGCCCAAGCGAATCACAGTCAATGCCATTGAGAGACATAAGAAACAAAGGACACTTGACAAGAGACTGGGGGGAAGAGCGACGAAGAGGAAGTGTGGCATATTTGGTATCGGAGAAAATGCAGCAGTTCCGGGTAATGAAAATGTCAACGCGGCTTAGTGGGCAGCCGGGCAGAGAATTCGCTGGGTTGCCACCACAAAAAGGACTGCGACTACGACTACGATGGGAAAATACGATGGTTTAGAGGCGGAAGAAAAGAACTCGGTGGGTTCGGTGATAGGATGGCTGTGGCCTGCACGCTGCTTCTTGAAAGCGGAGATTTTTATGGGAATTTATGAAAATTGACGTATTTTATGGGCCATCATCGCCAAAGCAATTATGAACGCTCGAGTGAGAGGCCAGCCCCCATGCTGAGAACCGCTCATTAGGTGGCCATAACCGCATGAGCCATTTACGAGACAGTGCGACGGAGAGAGCGAGCGAGAGAGAGCGGGCGAGAGAGAGAGAGAGAGACAGGATGTGGGTGAATTGCTGAGTGTTTGGTTCGAGATTTCAGGCTTGGCCACCTTGTCGAGTGGCAGTGCAGAACGGGGACGAGGACGAGGCTACGAACACGAGCACGGACACGTCGCGGTCACTGACAATGTCAGCAGCAACTCCATTTCCGTCTAAGCATTAAGTGGCACTGGCAGGCCCGAAACAATGGCATTGAGGTGTCGTCGTTGCATAGTCCTCTGGATCCTTTGATAAGGATGCATTTGACATGGCTCATGGCTGTCGGGGTCGTGAGGTTTTCGCTGGGGCAGGGCGCAATCCCTTCTGTAAAGCCTGAAATTAGCAAGGGCTCTTTGCGGGATTTACTGCTGGGATGAGCTGCAGATGCTGCTGCAGCTGCAGCATCAGTGGCAGTATGCGGTCGCTGTAACGGGCCAACAAACCGCAACAAAAGCCACGGCAACAGGGCCAATCTGTGGAGTTCATAAAAGTGTCAACAACTGGCTGGCCTGGCCAAGAGGCAAAAAAAAACACAGCCTCTACGACTGAATCCAGGACCCTGCGTTGACCACCGCTGATAACGCAAAATGGTCGACAACCCACTCAGGGACATACTAACACAGTAATACGCTAACGCACATACACACGCACACACACGCACTCGCACACGCACAGGAACAGGCATACGCGGAGAAGTTGGCCAACTAACGCGCATTCGTTAGGCAAAAGACAAAGTTAACTGGCAGTCACGGCGGATCCGCTGTCGAGACCAGGCCTGAACCAGGCCACGTCTCTTCTTCAGCCCAGCCCAGCCCAGCCCTTCCCTTCTGCTCACGTCGCTTCCCTTGCCTTCTCTTCTTTTTTTAGTGTTTTGTTTTGGCCATCGCTGCGGCAATCAGCGTTCAGCGTTTCAACCTTCTCCCATGGTCGTCGTCGGCCAACGCTTTTCCGTCTTATCAGCGACCACCTATATCTACTTTGTTGCCACTCTCTGTGTGTCCTGTGTCTGTTTTTGTCTGTATCTGTGTGTGCCACTGCCACTGCCACTGCCAGTGCTACTGCCTTTGGTGCCTCGTTTGGTTTTGTTTTCAGCTGTTGCCATCTGCACCTGGCTCTGCCACTGCCTTTACCGTAGATGCTGCTGCAGTTTTACTGATGCCAAAGTGAAGGTAGAGATGGAAACGGAAAACGGCAACACGGCATACGCTTTAAAGTCTTACAGATGGAACTAAATAGTGCCTAGATGGTTCCTAGAAGTTGATAATAAATTTAGCATCCTTTTAAAGTCCATTTATCAATCAATTTGGTTGTGCATATCCATCCAGATATCCGCCTTGAGTACTTCTGAAGGTGCTGTATTATTATTTTCCCTTGTTTCTGTTTCTAAAACTCTGCTCTAATCGAGTTTTATGATCTTTCTTAAACGGTATTAAGCGTCTTCCTTCCATTCATGCCCAAAATCCATCACTTTTTTACCTTTTCGTGCCCACCCTATCGGGGACCTGCACAAATACAGTCATGTCCCAAAAAACAATTTCCTGATTTATGCAATTTTATGCATGCGCGACATTCCCTGTGGATCTCCATCTCGGCCAGAACCTTACCTCTCTGCCTTGGTCAGGGTCTGTGGATAAAACCACAAAAAGTTACCGCTCTGCTGAGCTGACACATGTTGCAATGACTTCTGTCAGCATTGTGGATGCAACGTAAAGGGAGTTATAGCTTCTGCTATCCTCCTCCTGCTGCTGCTGTTCTTCCTGGCTCTGATGGTCCTCCTGCTGCTACTCCTGCTGCTCCTCTTTCAAGCGAATTGAATTCCTGCAGCGGTGAGCAGTTTTGTAATATTTTAGATAAGCTTTTGGTCCAGTTAGTTAGTTAGTCTATGGCTCGGACTCTATCTCCATCTGCGTCTCCATTCGCGGCACTGCTACAGAAACAGCAGCAGCTGCAGCAGCTGCTCGAGTGACGGCAGACCAAAAGCCAAAGCCAAAGTCAGCTGCTTGTGGCACTTCGTTAGCCGCTTTTGTGTTGCAAGCAGCAGGTGCACCACAAATAAAAAAAGAGAAAATCTTTTTAATGAAGTGCATTGCAAGTGAGGCAGCGATGGCGGCCAATTAAATTTTTGCTGGCCATCAAAGAGGCCAAAGCGAATCCTCGAGTGGCAGGCAATGGGCGAAGGAGAGATAATGAAGGTGCAAGAATCTCCCACAGATGAACTAATTGAAATCTAGAGAACCAGAATGGAATGGACTAAAGTTTATGCCACATTTTTGTGTGGCAGCTTTAACAATTTAAGGGCGCATCTGCCTGCTGGCGAAACTAAAGCGAAAATTGTCATATGTAGATTTATAGTGAATGATAAGAATAATATTTACAATGCCCCAAAGGTTACACAAACACATATGTACACACACACAACACAGCTGTACAAAGTTGACTTTATGGGGATACTTAATGTGGCACACAGCCCCACTGTCCACCGAATGGTACAACATTCAGCCTGATGGCACATTATGCCACACGACGACGCCCCTCAAATTACGTATAACGTATACGTATGCAGAGGCATGCCACACCATATTCGTCTGGGTGTGTGTGTGTGGCATGGTACTTAGTGCTCCGTCGATGGCGAGATGTTGGGATGTATGTCGCCGCCTTTCAGTCGCTAGCGAAGCTCACAGTTTAATGCACAAGTTAATATCACAACTGGACACTTTGATCGCAGTTAGCGATTAGATTTCCGACTTGGCATCCAGCTACACAAATTTATGGTATGCAAGGGTATATCTGTTATCTAAGAGTTGGTATGGTAGGGAAGATATTTCATTGTCTTGCCTAACTTTGCTTGTAGATATCACTTTAAATATCTTTAATCTTAAAAGAGTTGTTTAAAAGGAGATGAGGTGCCTGGTTCTATGATCACCAATCACCAATATGTTCCTTTAGATATAGAGCCCACTTAATTGCTTTCCTATATAGTTTTCCATCATCATATCTTTTCTTATTTCTATGTTCTACATATTACCAAAGTTTAAGTCCCATTTCAAATCGTATCGGCATTAATCTATTGAATTTCCTCTTCAAGTTTTGTTTCTCTTTCCCCAGGCCCTGTGCAGAGCATTCAAACTGTAGTCCTTGCGGGTCATTGGCTCTTCATATTTATCTTTGGCCAAAGGACAGTAGTTACTCGTCCTTCTTGAGGATATTATCATATGTCACACACACACAAATGCATACACACACAAGCACACTCATACCAGTACACGTAATATGCAGCTATCTTATTCCAATCCCATCTGCTGCTGCAAAGGAGCTTCCTTCTTGGGCATTCCTTTCGTCCTGATGTAATAAAGTGTTGCGGAAGTTGGACATATTGGTTTTTAATATTGAGTTACTTGTTTGTCTGGACAACTTTTGAGTGGGAAGCAGAGGAGCAGCTCTAAGCAGCAGACTGTCCAGCGCTCGTTAGAGAAACAGATCAGATTTCCCGGCTTCCCGTGTCCCGTGTCCCCATCCCTATACCCATTCCAATTCCCGGGGCCATGCTGCCCCTGGCCCCTAGGCCACCAATCATACGCGGAAAATGGATTCTGTTTACTCTCGTTATAATCGCTTTGCCTGAGTCAGCTTCCCCTGCTTTCCTTCTTCATCCCTTGCCAAATAAATTTCAGAATACTCTGGACTCTGGACCAATTTTAAAACAACAAACGAGCCAATCCCCCCCTCTCTCTGCACCCTTCTCTCTGTAGGGAGTACACCCTTCACGCTTCACGCTTCTCTCTCGCTCTCTCTCTCTCTCTTTGGCTGTCGCCATGGCCGCCCCAAATTGGCGCCATTTATTTACTTGTTTGTTTCAACTTCCGTTCATTGCCACGCCGCAAAAAATGTAAGCTATGGCATATACCTCAAAACGATCGTCCCCTCGTGGACAGTGCCCCTCTTGTGGACAGCGCCCCTCGCTGCTGCCCCTTCGCGCATTTCCGCTGCCATTAGCCGACAAACTTCATTTGTCATCTCATTTTTCTGCACGCTCGACAGTTTTCTTCCCTTTTTGCGCAGTGGAAATTTATGTAAACGGACATTCTCATTCTCATTCGCCGGACACGGACACGGACACGGGACACAGACTCCGTGGGCTTGGGCTTTCAGCTTTCAGTTTTCGTATTGGATGCGGATACGACTACGGATACGGATACGGGGGATTCCGAGTCGTCGTAGCTGGGAGCCGTTTTGCGGTTATGATGACATAAAAGGCGCTGCTGATAAAACGTAAAAGGCAAACAAGGCAATCGCTATGGCCAAAAACAATTCTCCGAGGCGATTGTGATCTGCGTGGGTGCGGGTGCGGGTGCGGGTGAGTGGTGACAATGTGCACCGGAAAGGGGCAAGAGGGAACACTTGCGCGCGGAACACTGCTGCAGCGGAAATAACATGCTGTGATTTAAGACTTCATTTTGTCGGCTTATGGAACCCATGAACCCAGAGAGAGCGAGAGTCAGAGAGAGAGTGAGAAGCGGAGCGGGAACAGGAGCTTCTTTAATGTTTGCACAAACTGTAGACTGCAGCAGCTTCCGTCTTCCCCCGTCCGCACCCCCACCCCCATTTTCACTGTTCATTTGTGTGGCTTATGGCATTTTCGCTGTTCATTTGTGGCGCCTTCCCCTTCGAATAATTGAATTATTTAATGCTGCCGAAATTGTAATTGTAACTGAAGCAGCAGCAGCAGCAACAGTGCCCGTGCCACTGGAAAACGGAAACGGATATGGAAGTTTCCCACTGCCGCGTTGCCGCCATGCTGTTTGTCCTTTATTTAATTAGCAAAGCAGCTCAAGGCTGGGCGTTAAATTTCGCTCTTCTGTAAATTTCCTACAATATCGGATGAGGAGTGGAATGCAGTGGAATGCTGCTGGGTGTAGCGACCTCTGACGCACTCCTTTGGCTTTGGAATGGGGAAACCTTTCATGGCGCGGAGCTGGAGCTCAAATCTCGCCATGGCATCAAAAATCACGTGCGCGCCGGCATTGCCATTCGTTGCCGTTTTGAACTGCTGGCAGCATTACCAGCTTCAGTCGAGCAGGAAACTAAATTAAACCATTTTGTTACCGCTTCCCGGTCCGCTGTCGGTCAGCAATGAATGAGAGAAAAAATGGCAATAAAAGGCGTCGAGTTAGCTAAGTGCTGCCGTGCCCCCTTCCTGTATGCCGCAGGCCCCAATGCATTGTGCAGCAAAGTGCGTTTACAGATGAGTGGCGGGGTTTGAATGCTTAACCATTCCTTGGGATTCCCTGGCATCGCCCTTGTGCTCCCAGCGGGCCACCAATTTATTCCGCCGTTTTCTGTGCGAAAAAAAAACCAATTAAATTTTATAAGCCATACAACTTTTTAGGGTGTTTGCACACCCATGACATTTTCATAGGGTTAGAAGTTCTTTCACGGTTTTAGAAGACGGCTTCTCGCCCCTCCCTAGGGTCCACTAGAAAGTTTACCCTCTCGCATGAAAGGATATCTCCTCTCAGATGTCTGGCTGCATTTCTTTAACTACTTTTTCAAAGTCATTTCGTAGGCCAAAACCGCCGCACAGCCCCAAAATCGAACAACAACAATGCGAGCGTTAATTATTCATGAATAGAATTCATAGAAAGAATAAGTAGAGGAAGTTCTAGGACCAGACCACCCCTGCAAGATGAAAACTTTCTGTGCAAAGGCAAAACTTTGAGCCAGGGATTTATCCAACTATACAATTTGCCGAAAGCTTTGTGGTTCTTCGCTCTGCACTGCTCCTTTCTGCTCCATGTCCAATAATGAAACGCTCCCTTATGTATTCATCATACGCCCCGTGGTACAAGCTGCATATGTTGTTAATACTTTCGAAATGGGGGGGCCACATCTGGGGCAACATTCTGAGACTCTGACTATGGGGGGCAAAGGCAAAGGCTTTTGGAGACTCTGAATTTGAGGGAAAATACTTTTGAGACTTTCAATCTGAGGGAAAAGGCTGTTGATTGATTGATGCTTGGCTTGAGGGCAGTTTGATTCGGCTTTTCTCGAAAAGGATCAAAAAGTTGCAATATGTTTTTCAACTTTTCTACGAAACCCTTTGGGTCGGCAACAGAATTTAATAAAACAATTTGTAGTGGAATTCTCAAATGGAATTTCGTTAAATTAACATTTAAAATGCGTAATTTTCAAAAATCAATTTGTGTTCTTTGCACTGGTTTATCACCCAAAATTGTTTCTAGTTTTTGGGGCTGTGTTTTTGCGGCACACACAAATCAATGCAATTTAGAAAATTGCATTTACGGACCGAAATGAATTTGAAATTAAAATTGAGTTGAACAGAACAAAAAAAAACACGAGAAATTAGATATATTTGTTGAAGTAGAAGTTTTAGATACTCTTGAGGTTTCTGCCTTCTATGGGAAAGATTTGGATAGAAATTTCATTCCATTTCTGCATAGAAGTACGAAATATAACCCTTCGAAGTTGGATAGAATATTTTTTTAAAGAATATTTGGCCAATTACCTTTTCCAGCCGATCTTCTTATTTAAGGTTATAAAAAACATACTCTTGGCTTTCAAAGAAAGATATACTACGATCTGGACACAATTTCAATCCTTATGTGAGAGTATAAAACTATTGTATCACCACGTCTTTTTCTGTTTCTCTCTTTATTTTGTCTTCCTCTCGCTTTCGATGCCACACAAAAAGTGATCGAGCGTCGGTCTACACATTTGTAATGTGGCCGCATATTTAGTATTTAATATTCTTATGGTATTATATTATGTACTAGTGTTGCCGTATAGGCTGGATTAGGTTATCCTACCACACTTATACTTTCTAGTCCTTTAAAAAAATTCTTCCTTAGTGCCTTGCAAACACCGCCAAATAATCTGAGTACCCCAGTCTTGTAGAGTATACCTAAATCAAATCGAGAGAAATAACGAATATTCTGTAGATGACGAACGGCATTTGTTTCGATTGATTGCATTTTTGGCCAAAAACACATAGAAGCAGAGCCTCGTAATAAGGCATAAATTAGAGAATTTTGTAGTGGCCAGTTGACATTTCGCACAATGTTTATACATCATTTTCAAATATACGCATATATCGCATATATGCGGGGTGATAAAAACAAATCCATTTGCATATTCTCCAATTTTAGTATAGCATTGCGAATGGGGAAAAACTGAAACTAATTTAAAGGCAAACAGTGCGACTAATTAAGTCGCTGGTGTTCCCAAATCAATTTCAGAACGAGACACACATGAAAAATGGTATTATGGTAACCATAAAAGAAAGGGAGATCCCCTAACCCTCCCCGAGGGCAAGGTGTGGCTCGAAACAACAACTCAATCGGGCCAAAAAGGGTCGCACAAAACAGCAACAACAACAACAACAACAACAGAGCCATAAAGAAGTGGCCCTGGTGTCTTTGTCTATAATTTATTCATAGTCAGGAAATTTCATCGCCTTGAGGCTGGCCCCCTTTATCTCAGTTTGTTGTTGTAGTTTTCCACTTGGCCAGGTGCCTCTCAAAGGGGAGAGAAGGGCACGAGGCGACAGTGGGCTCCTTCTTCTCAGCCCTGGAAGCGATTCTCAGCTATGGGAAGAGTTTTCTGAAGCTCCTTGAGGAGCATTCAACTAACGAAATGTCCCCTTGAAACGTTTATCATAAATAATTTATAATATTTGGGGTTTTTCTCTCCTTTGTTTTCTTTTCAGTTTTCCGCATAATTTGGTTAACTTCGTTGTGACCAGAAGGCAAAGATTAACATACTCTTATTGATATGCATATCCAGGACTGGGCTCTAGTTTTAATATTTCATAAGAGCTAATTGATTTTGTGCCTAGAGATGTGGTGTCCTATAACGAAATGTTCTATTTCTTATAGGAAGCTTCTTTAGAAGGACTACTTTGCATAAGGTATGGAAAGGAAGGAATAGAAGTATTCTGGAGTTTAGGGTGTTCAGCCACTGGGAAAGTACTCAGTGATGCCTATATCTCTCTTATCAAATCTCTAAAGCCATCAGCCATGGGGTTGCAACTAAAAAGTGCCCATAAATTAACTATATAGAGTCTGAATGCTGTTCTTTTCAAAGGATTCACTAAACATCTCTTAAATTTTCTTCTCCAAAATCATTAACCTTTCCGTGGCGCTACAATGCATCCTTAAAGTCTGACAATCAAGCAAATATGTCACCAAGATTTCATCTTAAAGCTAAGCCTTTCTCTTACTAAACATTTCTATATTGTAATATGTGTATCCCTGTGAAATTCTTGGTATTAATGGCAGTTGTGGTCTGGATGGCAACTGGAAGTAGAACTGAAACTGGATGTGGAATTGCAACTGCAACAGCGACTGTGGAAGTGCAACCAAACTCATTAAACTGCGTGCACGGCTGTTGCGGCAGCTTGTGGTCAGCATTTTGGGGTTTAATTTTACTAATTCACATGATGGCTCACACAGATACAACACACACACACACACGCACAAAGAGGGAGAGAGAGAGAGAGACCCGCACACAGAGGGAGATCGACCAAATGTTAATTTTAATTTATGCGGCCGCCTCGCACATTTGTCGCATTAGTTGTGGGCCTCTTTAATGACTGATTTATTGGTCAAGGGAAAAGGTCGATGCGGTGCGGTGCGGTGCGGCGGCCACACACAGGGGGTGGGGGTGGGGGTGGGCTGAGAGGGGGAAGAGAGTGAGAAATGGTGCCACAATTTCGAATTGAATTGAATTATTTATTTATGCTCATTTGCAAACATTCAATAAAAACGCATCGCAAGGCTCTGCTGAAATATCTATGGAATGAACTTTTCCAGAAATACTCGTACATACATATGTATATGGCTGGACGGAAATGGGTGGGGTGTGGGGAGGGGAGGGACTTCTGCGGTAAGCTATTGGAAAGCGGGAAAGCGGCTTTTTAAAGTAATTAGGACATTTAACCAATAAAGCGAGTGTGGTAGGGTTTTTGTTGCAGTTGTTGCAGTTGTTGTTGCACGCTCAAACTGATTGATTAGAGGCCCGCATGGTGTGTCAGGCAACCATCAGGCTGTGCCCCAAAGGCCAGTCTTTAAATGTGAAACGTGAAAGGGAAGGGCGATGGAGGCTCGTTTCGCAAATGGTGCAGAAGTTTCAATGCAAAAAGTTACCACTTAATGCCACACACACATCGAACATGGCCAGCATCCATCCATGCCACACACACACACACACACACACTGTAGCCTCCTCCTCCTCCTCCTTCACTTTCAACGAGCGAACTTTTTCCTGGGGTAAATCAGAGAATGCACAAACGAATTTTAAACACTTTCGACATAAAATCCACTTTACAATTTTGTTTGCGTATTTCAATTTCGGATTTTGATTTCGCATTTGATTGCCAAAAGCGATTTTTACAGCCATACAGAGGAGAGAAGTAGGGGGCGGGGGCGGGGGGCAGTTGTATACCGTGTTGCAAGGATATTTGACCCGGGGTACTCGGGGACCTGGTCATCAGACGCCCGAAAAACTATTAATTTGATTAAAAGTCTGTGCACCAACAGCACACGCGGTAAACTTTACTGTTTCCAGTTCCACTCTTTGGCACTCTTGTCCCTCTCCCTCTCTCTCTTTCGCTCTCTCCCTTTCTCTTGTGCAAAAGGGAAGTGCAGCCATTGCTGTATGAGAGGAGAAAGGGGTCGATGGTTTGTTTTTCCTGTTGGTGTTTGCCAACGCACATTAAAATGTCGTTAAAGCTGGTGAAAATCAAATGTACGAAATTTTCCATGGAAAATTTATTGCGTTGTGCCAACAGCAGAGGCGCGGAGCAGAGTTCAACACTGTAAATGCCATTTTAACGCCTGGATACGACCCCAAGCCCCCCTCACCCTTCCTCACCCTTCCTCACCCTCTTCTTTCATACCACTTTCACCCCGTTCTACCCCTATTTTTCCGCCCTTTCCAGTGCACACACCAGCGTACACCTCTTGTTCTCTGGCTTGCTCTCGGGTTGACTTGTGGTCTTGTTTTGCGGGCACCCGCGAGGCCGCCCCCAACCTGTCACACCCCCTCCCTGCCCCCACCCGTGGCACCTCATTTGCATGCAATTCATTTTCTTAAGTGCAATTTCCATTGTTTTCCACCGAGTTTATTTGGTTGTTTCGCTCAGCTTCGTTCTGCTCTGCTCTGCTCTGCTCTTCTCGCTGTGTGGCATGCAACCTTTTGTTGCAAATTACATTATTATTATGGCTGACTTAGAAAGAGGCAGCAGCAGCAGCAGTAAAAGAAAGAGAAGCAGCCACAGAAAGGTGCATTGAAAGGAAGGTGAGGAGAGAGGAAAAGGACAGAGATGGGTGCCTTACCCTCTGTGTTATAGACCTTGCATAGTAGAAGTGCGCTTTCCACCGTAATCTGTTCATAAATATATTCCTGGCTAAAAGAGTTTCAGCCTTTTCAAAAGTGCCCTTAAAAAATTCAACGAATTTAATGAAAACTTTTGCGGGAGGAGCACCAAAGCATATGACAGTTGTCGCTCCCTCTCTCTCCCGCTCTCTTCGACTCTGTTACTCCCTCTCATGCCATCTCCTTTACTCTGAATTTCAAAATTTTCATTCAAGTTGGACTTTTGGCCCCCGAAAATGTTCTCCCCCCTTTTTTGGGTGGAAGCTATCTCTCGAGCACGAACGCCGGAAAATTATTTGTACTTTTCTTACATTTTTGTTTAATTAATTTTACAAAACAGCACTTCACGCGAAGTCCCCTCACTCCTCACGCCCCTTTCCCGGCCGTTGTCAAAGTTTATGACACTTTTGCCTGGGATTTCATGTTGACAACATTGACAAAATGTCAATGCGATTCAGCTGGGGGGAAGCGAAAGCGGAAGCGGAAGGGGAGGAGAGCAGAACAGAACAGAAGAGAATGCTCCGCATAATTAGCCTCAAACTCTTGACAGTTTTCCTCAGTTATCCTTATTTTTTTTGGGGGGTTTTGATGGGGCGGAGGGAGAGCATTCTACGAACATTTGCATGAATTAATTAGCAAACGTTTCGCGCTCGAATTCGTAGTTTGGAAAGTTGGCCTGGAACTGGAATCCAATTGGACTAGTGACAGAAATTAGCTGACCAAGATGCCACAACGGACGGGATGCAGAGGCAGTGCTTTATGTAATTGAAATTGTACATCCCCCTGCACCCCAACCCCCTACTCCCTACGCGGCGAAAAAGAATGCAAGGATACAGGAATGGTCTCAAGGAATTCAATCAATTTCAAGGCAAACTTGAAATTTGTGTGCACAAGCCGAATGGGTTTCCCTCGCTCTCTCTCTCTGGTTTTTTTGGTTCGTGGGTGTTTTGTTGTTGTTGCTGCTGCCGCAGCGTTGCATTTTAATTAAAAACACAAACTGCCGCATGCCGCATGCATATTTATGAAAGTAATGCAACCAACAACAACAACAACAACAACAACAACAACAATAGCAACAAGAGTGGGAACACCGTGTACCACCTTTTCTGCACACCTATGCACGCCGCCTGGACACTGGACGCACGCCTAGTCAAATTATATATGCGCATATTTTATGCATTTTTCCCCAGCGCTGCTCACTTGGCCGCTACGATTTTCTCTTAGACGAGGGTACTATGAATTCGAGCAGAAGTTTGCCACGAGAGAAGTACAATTTCTGGCTATTTTCATAGCTAAAACTATGCACAAGCCATTCGTAGACTACAGAAACACATCAATCGAAAGGCTTCGGCTTATAATTAGCGAGCTAGTGACAGACCATATTATATAGCTACCATAGAACTTATTGATAGATCTTTCAGACGAATAATCTTTCTTCGAAGGGTATGCAAAGATTCGTCTCCCAGAACAGAGCCTTTCTTTCTTTCCTTTTCGCTCGCCCACTAGCTACCTCTTTCGGTCACTCTCTCCTTCTCCCTCACCCCCCCCCTGTCACGCTTTCGCTCTGTTTTGCATTCACTGTTCTTTTTTCTATGCGAAAAACGCAAAATCGCTTTGCGCCTGAAAGTATGCAGCAAAGCGTGAAGCATGCAAAAGGGCGGCATACCGATTGGTGTTTCAATCCCCCAACACTATCCCCTGTAACCCCTTTCTACACCCCGTTCAACGCACAAACACACACGCACCCATACACACACACACACACATGGATGGCCGTGACGAGCGCTCGAGATGAAAAAGTTAAATTTGTTTCGTGTCAAAGCGTCGCCGTTGGCCTGCGCTCCAAATGCTAAGACCTAAGCGCGTTCGACATTTTTGTGCTCTAGAATTGAAAAAAGGAAAACCAGGGAACAGCAGGATAGCTGCTGCCATCCTGCCGCGTATCTTTCACTGGGAACCCCTCCCTCCCTTCCGAATGCCACCCCCCACCCTTTTTGTGTGTGTGACAGGCATGGCATGGCACATTTCGTATACGCCATGTTGACCAACAGCGGCAACAGTTTTGTGTTTTACTTTAAATTGCATAAATATGAGCACATCATTGTTGCTGTATGCGTGCGTCTGTATGTGCCTGAATCTGTGTGTGTGTGGGTATGTTGTTGCATATTTTTGGCCGCAAAAGTGTGGCCTCCCTCTGCCTCTGCCTCTGCTGCCTGTCTCGCTTCTCTCGCTCTCTATCTATCCCTTTCGTTCTCTGGCTGTTGCACGCAGTTGACAGTTGCCCCGTCGCTTTGGGTGACACCTGCAATGCCTCGCATTTTATTACATTTTATGCCACTGTATGCGCGCGTATCTCTCTGTCTCTGTGTGTGTGTGTGTTCTTGTACCTGTTTGCCAGTTGACAAACGCATTGGACCGCATAAACAAATGATATTCAATTTATTGTTCTCTTTATGGACATTCTGTGGAATGTTACGTTCCGTTCCGTTCCGGGATTTGTGTCTCCTGTTTCTATTTTCCTGGCTGTCCCTTTCGACTGAAAAATGATGAAGGTCAGGCCGCGTAAAATGAGGCAGCTGACTGTCGCTCAAAACTCATTTAAAGGGATTAATTTTGGGGCAAGCTCAAAGGCGATTTAATGGTTCGCAGCAAGAAAGTGTCAGCAGGACAAAAGATACTAAGCTTAGGGTGAAATAATTAGCAAAACGGGATAAAGACACCGAAAGTCTAAGAAAAGAAAAAGCGGGAAAAACGATTTATTTTAGGGAAAGTATATGTACTGCGAGTCGCATGCAAGTTGCCTCCAAAAAACGGAGAATGATGAGGCACAAGTTGCCGCCATAACAACAAAAAACGAGTGGAATGATGAGGCACAAGTTTTGTGCTTTGTTCGAAACTTTTGCACCGCAGGTTTGGCCAGGCCAGACGGTGGACCGCCTCCTTCGAACACTTTTCAAAACTTTGCTTTGTCGCGCATATGATATTCCCTCTGACATTCAATTTGTGTGTCTGTCTCTGTCTCTCTCTCTCGGCCGAACTCCATTGACCCGGCCAGAAGCTTTCTGCAATTTGCCACAGTACATCTTGCTGCTGCTGCTGGTGCTGCTTGAGTGCATTTAAATTTACTTTCCAGCCAGTGTTTTTATGCTCTTCAATGGCCCAAGCAATGAGCCATAGAATAAGCCATGATTTGAAAGATGGAAAACTAAAGGTAATGTCTGATACGAGACGGCGAAACTAAAGGTAGAACTCAAATCAATGAACTCAATACCACAGTAAAGGCAAACACAAACCGAGCAGCAGGCAAAAGCTTCATCTGGCAAAGAGGGTGGGGGTGCTCTAGGGTTCCACTTCCACTAAAAGGGAGGTGCAACACCCTCCCTCCTGTCGGTTGTGTTGGCGTTGAAGTCTACATCAGCAACATCAACGCGAATCGAGCGCCGTGCCGTGCCGCCGGATGTGGCCGCTGTGTTCAGGTACTTAGTAAGCATATCCGTTTTGGTTTTATTTCCGTTTAGCACACACTCACACACACACGTAGACACACTCGCCTGCTGCCAGCCATACACGTTGCTGTTACTGCTCCTGTATGCATACAATTGCAATTGCAATTTGATGCACAAACAAAAGCCAAAATCCGCCACTGTGTAGTTTGTGCCTCGCCTCGATACAATTTTTGGTTCTGGGGAAATGCAATTTTTGCCCTGTGGTCAAGTTAATTGCCTGCCACAGCGCTGCAGGCAACGTCTTTTGACACGGACTCGGCTCTCTCTAGCTGAAAAAGCTCATTTCCGGCTGCCACAATTAAAATGTTAATCCGCGAACTGCAGGTGGCAGGAGCTACAGACCGTGACATGATTATGATTATCATTTAGGTTGTTTCGTGCTCTGTTATAATTATGAAGTGAAGTGCAAAAGCCTCACAGCCTTTTTGAATTAGCTTTCAAAAGTGATTGGAGCCTTCTGTTAGGAATGGTTTTTCTGCTAACTAGTTTCTTAATATGTAATCTTACACAATAATCAGATATATATGGATGAATAGATAATGTATAGATTGTACCTTTCAACAGATAATCATATTAGCTTTAAAGCAAGCATTCCCTTATTATTTTTGTGGCATTTATAAGTAATTCATTGTCCATCAAAGCAGGTTTTCCACTTAAACATATTTCAGGGTATATTTCCATTTATTTTTTCCCACACTGTACCTAAAATTGCAGCAAAGTTGAATAAAAATAGTTCGTTAATTAAGGCGCATTCCCGATGAAAAATTTTCGCACAGCTTAAGAGGCAAAAGCGAAAGCAAATATCGGCAAGCGGTGGCAAGCGTCTGTGGCAGTGGCTGTGGCTGTGGCAGCATAAAACTTAAATAAGACAAACCCCGCCCGTCCAAAAACCCAGACCCGCATGGAACCATCAACCATCATCCTCCACCACTCGACCCCGGCGCATTTGCTAGGATGCAATTTTAATTTAGCCACCGAAATGAGCAAGGCAAAATGAGGCAAGGAGTGGTGGAGGAGACGTCTCCAGTGCTGGGGGTTTTGGGGTTTGGGCAAACAAAGCGCACCGTCGAATTGTTTCGCGAATTAATTATACCCTTAAAGAGGGTATTACGAATTGAAGAAGGTACTTGTGATGCAAAGAAGGGAGGAGCTCTTAATAATTTAAATAAATTTTGTGTATGCTTGAGAAAATGATTATATGAATGGTAATTATATCAATATCGTATCAATATAACAGGAAAAGTACTCCATAAATTGCCAAGATTCATAGCATTCCTGAATCATACTTGTGCCATAAGAGAGATCCATCTTGAAGGGTACCAAACACTTCGGCACTCGAATGAACAATCCTCCTTTCTTATTTTGAGTCATTTTGGAGGCGAGTTGGCCTAATGCACATAGCCAAGTGCAGCTGCGGCCAGAACGGAGCAACGCGTTGCGGTTCCCGGCAGTGGGAATGGCAGTGGGAATGGCAGTGGGAATGGCAATGGGATGACGGGGCGTATGCGCAACTTATGAAGATTGCCGTAGCAGTTGCTGTTGATGTTGCCGCCGCTTCAGATGTTTTTTGTTGTTGCTGCTGCATCTCGCCTAAAAATGTCAAGTCACAAGTGTTGAATTCACACTTGACAAAGCAGCTGCCGTAGGGCGTTTGGGCGTGGTGATGGCGTAAAGTTGCTATGCCACAGACAGAGAGAGCGAGTGAAAGAGAGAGAGACTGAGAGAGCAGAACATTGCAACTGACAGTTTTCATTAAAATGTTATCAAAAACGCAGTTTGCGCTTCCGCTAGCCGCAAATGTGGCAGCCTCCAAGAAGAAGAAGAAGCAGCAGGAACATCGAAAAGAAGCCGAAGATCTGGGGCGGCACATCTCCGACTTAAATGACAGAGAGAAACACTAATAATAGCAGAACAGAACAGAACAGAATAGAGACCGAGCAGAGTCGCATTCAGCACTCAGTCTTGCCACATGCCACATCCTTCTACTCCTCCTCCTTTGTGCCTCCTTCCCGGACTAATCTCAGCCAGTCAAAGTGAAATGCGAACATGGCAGCTGCTTCACATGCCACACACTCCATTCTACACTGCAATCCCCTCTGGGGAGGCTGCCACGCCCCACTACAAGTGCTGCTTATTAATTGAAGTTTCTCTGCGGCAACAAATGTTTCCATGTCATTGGCAGGACTCCGTGGAGAAGGAGGATTGCTTGCTGCAGTCACCGCACATCGATAAGTTTCCAAAAATTAACCATATATCAATCAATTTACGGTTGGAAAGTTTTGCGAAAGGTGGGATTACACTGACGCAAAAAGATTGGTAATAAATTGATAGGTGCCCTACTTCAAAGCTGCATTTATAAATATATTTCCTCGATTCACCTACAACACTAGCGTATTGCATTGCCTTTCTTTCAGTGTAACTTATTTCTATTTATTTCGAGTGCATCTGCTGAAATTCCTTTGCCTCTTCACTCATCAACCTACAAGCATCAACATTTTGGCAAAACTTTTCTCACTGCTAAATACTTCACCTACACATAGACACCAATCCCTCACACAGATACACGCACACGCACACGCACAGTTACAACACCCACAGACAGACAGACAGACCCACAGACTCTGCTTAGATAATAATTTATTTAGCGTAAAAAGAAAATGAATGCAAATTTTTCGTGGCGTGGCAAAAAGTTTTTGATTAAAGTGAAAACGAAACTCGGCTAAGTTTCAGTTTTCCGGACGGGTGGGGGGGATGATATAGGGGATATCCCCTATACATATATACCACCCAACCCAAGTTAATGGGGGGGAGGGCCGACAGGAGATGCTCATGTTATTCCAGGTGCTGTACTGTGGATAGTTTTAGTTACCTTTCCTTTAGTTTTTCCCCCTCCTCCTCTGAGTTCTGTTTCTGCTGCTGCTGTCAATTTTCATAGTTGCTTCTGCTTTTCCGGCTGTTTCTGGTGCTGCTGCCAACCTGAAATTTATTGTGCACGAATTTCTGCGAATGTATGCGAGTGTGGGTGTATGTAGATCCTTCACTGTATCTGTGTGTCTGTGAGATGCATGTTTTGTGTTTTACTGTTGCTACTCTTATTTCTCTTCATATTTTTTGTGTTTTGTTGTATTATACCCCGTAATTGTGTACAGGAAGGGTATATAATGATGGTGGAGATGTATGTACCAGCGAAATTAAGTATAGATCTATCTATCTTGGAATTTGGGTATTATAAAGAAAAAGGTAACAACTATACAGAACAAGAAATAATTGGAATGTCCGCAGTATGTCAAATTCAATTTAATATAATAAGCATTTAAGATATACATTTTTCTTGCATCGAAGGATTACTATTCAAACTAAATGATACTCCCCATAGTTCGCATATCTAATTCCAGGGTATCCCATAGTCAAAATATTAGCGGTTGAGCATTGTGCCTTTGCTTTTTTCATGAGGCAGGGAAATTGTATGGCGAAAGTTTCATTGACTTTAGCCGCTGTTGCTCATTAGTTGAAGTTGAGCCACCAGCAGTAGCAGTAGCAGTGGCTGTGGCAGCAACATCAGCGTGGAGTCATGGAAATTGCAAATCAAAAAAAGCGGCCCAACTGTAAATCCCAGATCTACCCCTCCTCGCGCGCACAGATTTTGACAGTCGTCGCACAGGACGCACTGACACAGCACAAAAATAGGACAAATTCTGTACAGGATGGATGGTCCTTGGGGCGTTGGTGGCAGGGCGCTGAGGGGTGGTGGTCTAGCGCCAGTAACTTTTCTAATTGGCATTTTTCCGCAATGATTGCAGTTGAACACGCCGCGATAAAAGCTAATCGAATTATGCTTTTGGCAAATGCCACAACAGCTGCACGCGGACCAGCGGAAAAAAAGAGAAAAGCTGGCAAACAATTATGGGTGCTTCGAATGTCGGACAGGGGATGGTGGCTGGCTGGTTATGGCTGTGGTTCCTTCTGGTTCCGGGTCCCTGTGCTGCAGAGTCATGTCAACGCCCAGCCAAGCAAAGGAAGAGCGAGCGGACTCCGGCCAGAGTTTCCGGCAAAAAGTTACTCGGGAAAAAATGGAACAAAAAAATGATAAAAAGGTAGCCTTTGGTGAGCGAATGTTTTGATACCCTTTAAATATTTTTTCAATTATTATTTATTATTAAATTAAATTATATAAATACTTATCGATTGTTTTTGTGTTTAATTTTGTTCCTGTCTGTCAGCATCGGGTTTAAACGGATAACAGGAAATCTTTGATATTAAAATAGAGTAATATTTAAGGACAAATCCATAACGAATGGTTTTATATCCATATCCTTATCAGAATCATATAAACTACCCTCCTTGCATTGCCCATCATATCTCTAATATAGTCATACTCTCTGCAAAGGGTATAAAAAGCCGAAAAAAGGATTTGTGTATGGGAAAAAATTTTACAAGCCATTAACAAAAATGTTGCGCCTCGGCATATGCCACATAAAATTCACTCTCCCAAAAGCAGAACAACAATACAATGCAAAGAGCGCACTAAACCAGAGAAAGAGAAAGGGAGAGAGAGAGAGATATGAGGGAATGGGCGTGAGGGAGAAAGAGAGAAATCGTTGAATGCCAAAATGTGCAGCGATCTTGGCGCCGCTGCGTCCATTGCGGGTGGATGGATGGGAGGTGGAAGGTCCAAGGCATTGGATGGGCCTCCAGGAAACGCCCGCCGGAAGCAGGAAAAACAAACAAGAGAATGTTATGAAAGGAAGAAGGAGGCAGAGGAGGAGGAGGAGGAGGAAAACACACATAAAAATAAAAACTGCGATACGTAAAGGCATGTGGAAAACATGCGGCAGCAGCAGCAGGAGGAGCAGCAGGAGCGGAGCAGGAGGAGGAGCAGCAAGACTAACACCAACAACAATCGCGCCTGTCGTGGAAAATGATAAATTTAAACGCAGTGACATGACAAATCGCCGCTCATTTGTATTAATCAGACAAAACAGTGCAACGAGACAGAGGAGAGGGAGAAAGAGAGTGAAAAACGAAAAGCGAAGAGAAATGGAGAGAAAAATAGAGGGCAACCCTTTTTCCTTCCTCCTCCGCTGATGTTGCAATTATTGTTTTATGGCTTGGCTCGACTTCATCCTTGAGCTTTGTTTGGCTGTGTTCTTTTTGGCTGTTTTTGCTTTGTTTCTTACAGCTATTTTAGAACTTCCTTGGGACCACGCCCACTTGGAGCTGGAGCTGGTGCACGAGAGGTTTTTCACCGTTGCAAAATCGGACGAAAATAAAGAAACATAGAACCGTGGAACCATGATTTTTCAATCCATTTTTTGGGCATTTTTCTTGGGCATTCATTTCGACTAGAACGAGTTGAAGATCTGATAATTTCAGTTTTATCTCTGCTGAATTTGATTAGATTTTTGGTGGTTTGATGCTATTGGAATCTGACTGATAAGTGATGAGTATAGCTGTGAGTATTTTATGAATACAGTGGATTCATGCAGAGTTCTAGTGTGAATATTCTGGCTATACTGACTGGAAACGACTGCATCGGTGGAAAAAATATGGTCTAACAGCGTCTTGGGTGCATTTTTGGGGCACTAGTAAAGATTTGGGGTAGGGGGTGGCATGGGGCACGGGGCAAGTAGCTGCTGTATGCTTGAGTTGTTTGGCATTTGCATTGCACAACGTAATAATTTGTGCAGAAGTTAATTTTGCGAGAAATTAAAATTCCTCAACGCAAACTGCAACTGCAGCTCCCTCTCCCTTTTTCTGTTGGCTCGTTAGAGCACAAGGGAAGGGGGTTGGGGAGGGGGAGGAGGCGGTGGCAACATGGAGCAAGTTCATTATGTGGGCCAAAAGGCATTTACTTCCAAGTGATTTATGCCCCGAACCGAACCGACACGACTCGCCTCCACTCGACTCGACTCTGGTTCAAGTAGAAGCTTCAACAATGTCCGATTCTGAGGCAAAGTTCTGTGGCAGCTTCTGTTGCTGCCACTTCATTCCATTTTGCTGTTATCTCCTGCCTGTCAGCATGTGTCAATTTAATAAATATACAAACAAGAACAATGATGAAATGAACTGATGATGAAAAGGGAAGAAAGAGAGCATAGAGAGAGAGAGAGAAAGAATGATGAAGACCAACAAAGGGCATGTGTGTGTGTGCGAGTGTCTCTGTCCCTCTTTCGCTGAGTGACTTCAAAAAATGAAATGAAATAATTCCAAAAACATGAGAGCTGAAAACGGAAACGGGCAAGTGTCAAATGAAGAAACATGCCCCACACACACACAAACACACACAGGATACAAGAAGCAACCGACAAAGGACTCAACCAGATGGAGTGGTCACACACACACAGAGAGAAGGGTAGCAAGGGAGAGGCAGAGGCACATGCACACGAGCAAAGCGAGAGGAGGGGAAAATGGAAGATGGTGGAAAAAGTAATATTTGTGATTAATTTGGTTTGCTTTATGCTTTCTTTATTTTGTGTAATTTTTTGTTCTTTTTCGGTTTTGTTGGTCGGCTGGGCAGCGCGTGCAATCCTGCAGAAACAACAAGAACAGACGAAGGATATAGCTGCTTCGAAGGGGATACTGCTTTTTGGGGAAACGGCAACAGCAACAGCAACGTGGAACGTCATCAGCATCGTATCGTCGTCTATGGGGCAGAACGTGAGCTGTCAACAACTTGGTTGCAGGAGCGGTGGGAGGGGGACACCCATTGTTGTGCTTCCGTTTCGGACTTTTCCCCTACGAAAATGTTTACTTTTGACGAAATTAAATCGATTCGAAGGAAATGGCAGTGCAAGTGCTGGTTGAATGTCCTTCCATTCCTTAAAGAGAGACGGGACCAAAAAACTTAACTGAAATGAACTGAAACGGAAACGCAAACGGAAACGGTAGTCGACTGAATTAAATCCCAGACAAGTTGCCAAGTTTTTGATAAATTTGCTTACACTAGGAACTTAATGGAGAGTTTGTCAGTGGGGTTTAATTTTTCTTTCGCCTCTCAAAGACAGCTAGAGAGAGAGAGAGAGAGAGAGAGAGAGCGGAGACCGCAGAAAACTAAAAGTCAACAGAAGGCCATAAGTAGCCAGTGCCAGGGAGAGCCAGGGAGGAGAAGTATGCAAAAAGCTTAACAAGCAAATCACTGAGCAGTGTGAAAAGCGAGGAAAAATCATGGGAAAGCTGGCTCCAAGGGGAAGGATTTGCGACTACCAGACAGGACTAAGACCAGATTTTGCAGTTGTCTAATAAAGCTTTGCCTTGAGACCCGGAAATTCGAATGGCAAGACGAACAAAGACTTAATTGTTGTGAAAAGGCAGAAAATGTGCAACTAAAAACACTTTAAAAACCATTTTCAAGTAAAAGAATTTTCTCTCTTTCTCCGATACGAATTAGACGCTTCATTAGACAGCCACTGACCCGCATTTCACCTACAAATCGACTGCAAAGGGAATGCCATCGATTGTGTGTCGGGTTCTGGATTGAGTTTGGGTTTAAGGTTGATTTAAAAAGGACTCCAGGTGCTCGAATCGCATAAATAAATTATTACTTTCAATGGACTAAGCTGTTAACAATACGCACTGCCACAGGACCTCTGTCCTACTTCTTCTCCTTCTCCATCTTCTCATCTCTTCGCAGTGGCTGTCGGAGCAGAAAAATATTTAATTTTAATTAAAGTACCATCTCGCTGTCTGATTCCTGGTGTGGCAGCAGCCGCTGCTGGCATTTGAGTTGCCGCTGCAGTAATGCAAAAAAATAATTTACATATTAATATCGTACCTGCCTCTGTCGAGTCGCGGGGGCAAGACCACGGACGATGCTGTCATCAAGACTGGCAATGGTGGCAATGCGAAAAACTCAATGGTATCGTTGGGTGAGAGAATTGGGTGTTTCCTGGATTCTTTAGGCATTGAAGGGGAGTTAGAGAGCTCTAAAAAGGTTTCCTTTGCTGTCCATCTGTCCCTTTGTTCATTTTTTGAAGTCTATCTTAATTTCCGTCCTTGTAGGAGACCGTAATCTACTTATTTATTGCATTCATCAAGAATTTAGAAAATAAATGCAAAATTATACAAATTTATACGAAAATAATTTGGAAATAATTTGGAAAAGAGAGTATTCCAAAGTCGTGACCTTCTCCATGCATTTCTCCACTTGTTTTCATGTTAAAGTGTTGAAGCGCGGCACAGTGGCGCAAAACGGCAACAGCCACCGCACTCCACTCCACTCCACTCCACACCTCTCTCGCTCTCGCTCTCTCATGCCTGTCCGCATTCCTGTCCGCCGGCCTGTCTCCGTGGCAAGAAAGAGAGAGAGAGAGAGAGTGAGAGTGTGAGAGAGAGCCCCAGCGACCACTTGTGAGCGCACCTAAGCGGCAGACCAGCCGTCAGTTGCCGTCGAGAGCTGCGTCGACTGCTGCCATTTAAATTGTGCGCCACCGCAGAATGAGGAAAAGTTTCAAATACTTTTCGCCACATGTGGACACTTGTGATGGGAGGTAGGCAGGGGCCCGGGGGGCCAGAGGCCAGGGGGCATGCCGCTCGCACGGGTGCGGAGTGCAACGACTTTTGCCGCTGTGACAGGCCAAAACAATTTGGGGATGAATTAATTTCCGCGGGCGCCTGCAACTAGGCAACACTTTTTTTGCTGCCACTTTTTATGCCATCGTGCGTGTGTGGCATAAAGTGAATTTACCATCAGAGCCTAGCCTAATCTCAGACGGTGTGATGCTACATGCCACACTCCACTTCTGTTCCCACTCTCTGGGGGCCAACGAACGACGACTTCATCACTTAGTTAAATGAGAAAGAGGCAACAAATGAGCAAAAATGCTGCCGCTTCCTGTTGTGTGGCACGTGTGGGGGAGGAGCATGATAGCTTGTCTGCCCGCCAGGTGGAAAGCACTTAACAGAGTCCACACTCCCATCAGCCCTTCGGCCCATCAGCCCATCAACCCTTTTCATCTGTGCCCTTACCGGTAGCTGCTGCTGTTGCAACTCTGAATGTCTCTCTTTTCTGTGGAGCTGCTGCCTCCTACTCTTTTGACTGCTGCATCTCTGTCTGCCTCCTCCTGTGCACTCTGTTGCAACTCCTCTGTCTGTTGCCTCTGTCCTTTTTGCGGAGTTACAGGTTAAACATTTGTGCCCCCAGTACCCGGCACTCGGCACGAAAGTGCCGCATTGAGGGTAGCCCTGTTGTCGCCGGGTAGTTGATTATGTTGCATAATAAAGTGAAATGCCACCAGGCACTTTCCCACTTTTCCCACACAATTATTTTGGCTTTGTTTGTTTTCATGATCTATTTGTAAACGGAAAAAACATTCCCATGCTCGCGGACAACCCTGAACTTTGTTTATGCCCCATGTGCCTTATGGGCCTATGCTTGGCGAAAAACGTTAACGGAAAATGTTCAAAATTCTGAGAATCAGTCGAGCGCAACGGCGAGTCAAAAACTGTTAACCCACACCCCACCACCACCCCACATATCCCTGGCTATATGCGTGTCCCTGTGCTTCTAGTTCTCTTCTTCGATGACGGCAGCAACCGACGGCGCGCAAACGCAAAACTCGCTGAGGCGTGAACTGGCGACGAACCTGCCCCGTGCCCCCGTGCCCCTGTGCTCTGTGTCCCGTGTCCCATGTTGCTGCCGCCCTGCCCTACGACTATTTACCCCGAGGTCTGGCGGAAGTCTACACTGGGGAAAACTCATAGAAATATTTGCGACAGACAGCAGCTATGTATATTCGATGGCTATCGAATGTTTCAAAATATCAAACAGATTGAAATTTATATATACAAATCTTGGAAGCTTCTCTGAAAAGATATACGCATCCAATGGGTCAATGAAAAGTATTCCATTCTAATAGTTATGTGTTTTTTTCCGGTGTAGCATAAAGATACCTTCTAGGTTCGCCATTTGAAGATTCATTTCGCCGAGTCTTAGATACATATTCAATTTTATGCTTGGCATGTGCCGCCAAGGTAAACTTTGTCTCTGCCTCCGATTTTGCCCCTCAGCAGCCTTGCCTTCGATTCCACCTCCGTTTCCCATTCCGATTGCAGATCTCGGAGTCTGACTTTGCTCGCTGATTACTTGACATATGTTGGAGCTGTTTGCTTTGTGCGGCGGCCTGTAAAACTGTTTTTGGGCTCCGTCTATCCGTCTCTATCTATCTATGTGTTTTTTTGGGGCTTGTCGAAGGTTAATTTTGGCCAGACCCAGCGGATAGAGGCGGGGGGAGGGGCTCGTAAAGTTCTACGCCCCGTAAGCGGAGTCTCACCTTCGTGGAGGTGGAGTCTTGGTTCTTGAAGTCACGGTTCTGGCTGTTGGCGAAACTTGACAGCTGTGTGATAAATGAAGCGCATGAACGACACAAAATGCAACAGCAGTTGCAGTGGGACAGGGGGGAGGCGTGCAACATCCGAAGAAGCAACAGCAGCAAAAGAGGCACTTCCAAGGACAGTAGCGACAAGAACACACAGCACAACAAGCTCCCCCACTGACCCAGGCACCCACTACTCTGTAAGCCAACCCCCCACCCCCGGGGCAACCATCCCCGTTTGGCTGTAAGTTTGTAACAAAATTTACTAATTTAATTTTTGCAATTTGGTTGAGTTTTTCTCTGCTCTTTTCTGCCATTCTTACAGCGAGTATCCTCTTTTTTGCATATATACCATAAAGGGCGGACAGCCATCGCCGTACCCATTCCCCAATGCCCGTCCGGGTCTCGAGGATGTTGGCAACGTGCTGCCAGTGGCACTTGCAACGTTTCGCGACTGCTGCAAGTGGCACGTTTCACGTGCTGAATGTTGAGGCTTGCACCAAATAAAGTGCACGGAGAGAAAATAATGCTTTGCAGATTAATAAAGAAAACAGTAGCTTATAATTATAAACAAAAAGGAATAATACTAGCTTCTATACAGGCTTCTACATGTATTTAGAAGATGGGATCATATTTGGGTGTGTTCGTATACCTTCTGTGGTCAAACATCTAAAAGTTATATTGGTCTAAGATTGGATCAGATCTAGCTGACTAGGAATACAAAAATATTCCCCAAAATCTGTACTTAATTTTGGATATTGCCGATAAAAACAGCTTGGGATTATTTCTTCAATCGAATATTTATGATAATATTCCAATATAGTTCTAGAAGATTTTCTCTGAGCAAATGCCTCATAAATAATATTTCGAAGCCCTATTTCGATTTTAGCTTACAAATAACTTCAAATGCAAGGTTATTTCCATTTAGCTCATCTTTTCTTTCATTGTTAGCTTTAATTCGAGCGAAACTTGGTTGAAAATGTTTAGGGATAGGCACATATTGGATATACGAACAAATACAAATTAATAATATTTTCATTCCCAGACAATTTGTTGGATATTTGTGTTATAGAAGACCTCTCTTAATGAAGGATCTGCTACCGATAACCTTCACATAAATATTCTTTGTTTCTTTGGGTGTACTCGTGTATATTGTCAACGTCATCGTCGCGGCAACTAATGTTGCATTATTAAGTTTTGAACTTTGTTGTCAGGATGCAGCATCGTGCAGCATCCGCCCAAACATCCTTTGCCTCATTGCTTCCAAGGTGTCAATGTATATGGGTGTCTGCATCTGTGAATCTGTGTGTGTGTGTGTGTGTGTCTGTGGGTGTCTGTATCTGTGTGTGTGCACCTTGTTAGATCATTAAGAGTCCATTAGTCATTAAGTACGGCAGCAGCAGCAGCAGCGGCAGCGGCGAATGTCGCTGCAGCTGTGGCGTCTCCTCTGGCTGTAGTATCTCCTTCTTCTCCCTTTTGGAATATATGAAATTCCATTTGATTTTAATGGGAAATTTGTTGGGTAAGCATGATAGAGGGGCTGTGTGGCGGTGTGTGTGGAGGGTGGGGCTGTGGGCGCCTGCCTGGAGGTGGCATGCTTCAAAAATCTTGGCAGTTAATAGACACCTGACTGGCGCCGCTCATGTGGAAGGGCAGATAGGATAGGAGCCTCGAGCGGCATGTGAGTTATTTAGCTTATCCTCGTCGAAAAAATGGGTTAACTGGGTGTCAGGGTTTCTCTTGTCGTTCGCTGGATAATAAAATTAAGTCAAAATAACAAATGGTAACATTTTGGCAGACATTTGGAGTATTGTATACCCATTACTCTGAATAAAAACGAAAGTTTCAAGACTCTTAGAATAAAACCTAACCTTCTGCCTGTTACAGACACCCTATATACCCTTAACCCCCACCATTACCAAGGTATAATAGTTCGTATCGTAAGATTTTCAGTTATTTAGCGGCTTTATGGGCATCGTAATGCGTGTGGAAGCCCTCGAAACTGGAAAAACGGTTAATTAAACGTTGTCTCTTTAACAACTGGGTGTGTATGTCACCGAGTGGGAGGTACGGTGTATCAAATCACTTGAGCGTAAAAACTAATTGTAGACTAAAAGACGGGAATACGTCTGTACATACCTTCTGGGGAATACTGTTGCCCCAAGAAGAAGACGAAGAGGGGGGGACAAACAATCAGCAGAGGGTCGACAGAATCAGCCAAGCGATGGAAGTCCAGGAAAACATGTGAGCAAATGAACGAAGCAGCAGAAAACTGTACACAAATATGAAGAGGGAGGGGCGAGGAGTTCAAAGAAAATCAAATTATTCTCAATATTGCTAAGAAGTTCTATAGAAATAATAACTAATACAGTAAATATACATACATATGTGTTCATGGAAATAACAGTTGTTAATTTAAGCGAATTTAAGCAACCATTTAATTAAAAGTTATTTACTATTATATATATATGCGACTTATCAACATGTTGCTGAGCGCAGCAACAAACGCACTTAAACAAGTTCGAACGCAGAAGCACTCGAAAAAAAACGTAAACACAACGTGTTGGCGGTCTGTATGGTTGGTTGTGTAACAAGTTTGAGCGTGTTGCCATAGGTTCGAGCTCGTACGACAATAGAGAGGCCCGAACGTTTCGATTTCACGTTTTTCCGGTTTCAGAGCAAGAGAGCACGAGAGAGCAACAGCCGAAGCGACTCAAAGGTGAGAGAACCGACTGTTAACAGAGTCGGACGCTGGAAGCGTAAAAAAATGTTAGACGTGCCATGGCAAAAAAAATAATTATTATTAAAAAATATATATAAAAATAAAACTATAAATTCTCTTAAAAAGCACTTTTTTTTATAGTTAATCAAATTTAAAACATTCAAAGGAAAATGTATTTATTTGTATGTTTAGAATAAAACCAGAGGGTTTTTTAATACACTTGACTACTGATCATTCCTATGTTAAGTATAGTCATCATATTTTAATTATATATTTTTTAGCTAATTTTAAAAATATATATTCATATGCAACTTTACTTATATTAGCTTCAAAATTACATCACAAATATCTCAATTTTTTGGCTTGCCATTCCAGCAGCAAGCTCTGTTAACAGATAACATTGAGCACGCTCTGCTAGTCATTTTGAACATTGTGTCTGCTAACGGTTCGTTTTCAGCCGTCAGTTCTAACGGGAAATTTGCGCGGAACGGACGGAAAACGGAAAAAGGGGCAAAACAGTCGGTCCAAAAACGTTAAAACGCCTTACGTTTGCCTGCTCGACCAAGCGAACAGAAATCAGAGTGTTATCAGTGCCACAGAGAAATACAAATCATAAATGCATTGGAGAAATGCTGCATCGATATACAGTGAAACAGCCAGTAAAGTACTACAGTGAAATTGAATGGATTGCAGACCAGTGAATGGTCCAACTAAGGTGCACCATCAGTGATTTGGAGACCCAGCAGCATACAGTGAAACCCTAGTGACACATCTGATTACAGTGAAGCACTATAGCATTCTCGGAGTTCTACAAACAGTGTCCACTCTGTTGCTTAGGAAATTCCGCAAATATTTATAAAGGTATTAAGAGCTGCTCAAAAACAATTACAGAACTCAGTGAATTTTGTTTATTTGAAGATCAAATTTCTTATAGAACCGAAGTTTATTGAAGGAGTTGTAAAAGAGATTTCTGTAAACAATTTACAATAAAATTCCTTGTGGTCGCCATTGTTTTTGTTTAGTTATTGGAGCCTCCTGTTTTTGTTTTTTTAATTCGAAAATTCATGAAATAATATAGTGTTCTGTCCAGGAAACGTTCAAGTATTTTACGTCTTTAATGTTATCAAAAGAATCAAAGGATGTCAAATGTTTTACCACATAAAAGTAAACCACAAAGTTATCCCATTTTTGTGTGCTTTGTTGTTGTTTTTGGTAGAAGTCACGTGTCAAACCGAAATCTATTCAGAATTGTTATTCCCCCTAGAGATTTAGAGCTCAGCTCTTCCCCCTCCCCCTACAACCGCAAAAATAGTTAGTGTATTAAGTGTGTTGGTGTGTTCGTAGTTTGACACACTTTTCCCTATCCGTGTGTCCTTCGAGAAAAAAAACTTTAGCGAGGAGCAGGAGCAGGAGGAGAAGCAGGAGCTTGAGAGCTTCTCTGCCGTGGCCCGTGGCGCGTCGGTCGGCAAGGACAAAATCTCGACTGAAATCGTTATTGTCATTGTCGTCGTCGTCGGCGTCCTCGTCGTTGTTGTCGTTGTTCGCTTTTTGGCTCATCAATAAAAATTTCCTTGACATTTTATGAGCCAAAGGATTTCTGGGCTGGCTTACTCCTTTCGTGGAGTCCTTTCCAAGTCCATGGCTAAGAGCGAACGAGAGATATGGCCAATATATTAAATGCGACAACGGATTAAACGGTTGGTTGCCCTTTTTATGTCCGCTCATATTTATGGACAATTATTTAAAGAATTGTGTTCGCCTTTGGGGCAGAAAGTTCAACAAACACACAGTTACGGCCTGCGAATGCTTTATGTTTATGGGGAAGCACTGTGCCCGCAGGACTCGCGCCTCCCCTGCTCCTGGGAGCTGGCAAAATTTAATTAAGCCTCCTTTCGATTGTTTATAAATTCATGTTAATGATATTTGGACAGCCCGTCGCGGGTGCCGCGGCCCCCACCAGAAAGTATCTGCAATTAACTCGAATCGTTGGGCGCGAGAATTCCATCCTCCATTGCCAAAAACTTGTGAGAATTTTCCGCTAATTGTTTTCTTCCGAGGAGGCGCCAGAGCAATCCCCGAGCAATCCTCGCCAGCTGCGGCGGCGGCGGTAAAGGACCTCCCCATCTCGTCAGGCCAGACGCCTACCATTTTGTTTTGATATGCAAATGGCCTTAAATTCCACACTCGAATTGAAATGAAATTGCCGAAAACTTTTCCGTTTTCCATCTCTCGCGAAAGTTGCCACACAGCACACAGAGAGAGAGCGAGAGAGAGAGGAGGCCCGTTCGGTGCGGTGCGGCACGTGCCGTTTACTCGTTTAATTTTAAATGCCAAACATTTTTATTAATGGTTATTGCCGTGAGTGGCAAAAGTGCTGGGGAGTCCCCCAGTGCCCCGGTTGAGGGATGGGGGCCCAGCTCGTAATAATCGAAAATTGTTTCCCCATTATAGGGAGGGTACAGTGGAGGGTCTCTTAAGGGACTGCTGTCTGAAGGCCAGACAGATTTCTGTGGTGACAATCACAGTGTGCTTCAGGTCCTTGAAGATTTTCTCTTGGGATAGAAGCTGGAATATCTGAATCAGGACTGTGCAACATTAGAGAGATATCACTGTAATATCTGGGTTCCTTTGGGAGATATCACTGTTTTCCAGCAGTTTTCCCTGACAACTTATTCCCCTTAGTGCACATCCTCACGCAGATGTTCAGAGATTGAGATTGAATGCGATTCAAGGACACATTTATTTAAATATTTTGACAAACTCTGACGACATTTCGCGCCATTCGATTCGGCAGTGCCAGCAAACAATCCCACACTACCTCCCGCCCGCCCCACAAGACCCTGCCCCCATTCCCATCCATATCTATAACGAATATAGGAGTTTGGCCCCCGTACCATTTATATCAATTTCTTTATTCCTGACGGCTTTCTACGGCTAGGGCCTGCATTTGCCGGAGGAGCAGGACTCCTTTTGGCTTCCCTACGAAATTTATGTATGCGTTTTATGGCTACGTGGCTCGTAAATAAGAGAAATGTTGCAGCACCGCCTGGAATATCGGGCGGGTGGGGGTGTGTTTTTTCTATCTCCTGCACATGTGGGGGTGTTTGTGTGTATGTGTGTGTGCAGGATAGGAAAGGTTTTCGAGTGCCTTAACCATCAGGCGGTAAGCAGATTTCTGCCATATTTTGCTGGAAACATTCTCTCAAAAATAAATGCCCAAGGTGACACATTTAATATGATTTGTTTATGGGATTCTGCTTTGTTTTCTGCTGACAGTTGCCGCCCAGATATCCAGAAGCTGGTCCGTCACTCAAGACGGCTTACAGCAACGCCCATTTACTTGACTTCAAATTGGTTTTTATTTGAAATAGAAAATACAGGAAATGGAGACTGTTTTTGGGAGTTGAAAGTAAAAGAATCCCAGGAGATCGACTATCAAGTATTAAATATTAGAGTTCTTCTTAGGCACCTTGCAATACGACTGTTTGTCTGCCTTGACCACATATTAGGGTCTGTATAAAGTTGAAAGTACAGACGAGGCCAAAAGTAGGCCCAATTTCAAAGCGGATCCGGAACAAATATCATTTTTAGACTGTTTTCAGAAGTAAGACCCTCTAAAAACGATTTAGATTGCAGGCAAAACCCACATTTTATTCCGAAGGAAGATTGTTGTGGATTGCGAAACGAAAACTCTGAGGGGTAGGGGGATAAAGAATGAGAGAGAGGGAATGAGAGCGTAAGAAAGAGACGGGACAAATGTGTGTGCAGAGGAGCATGCAATGGGCAAAAGAGGCAGAAGGTGGTAGGGAAGGCAGAGGGGGAGACAGGGAAGGCAGTGAGAGAGAGTAAGTGAGGCAGAGAGGAGGAGGAGGAGGCGGAGGGGGGAGAGTGGTGGCCAAATTAGTTTTCTGAGCAAAAAGCCCGAGAGTCGTTCGAAAGAGAGCGGACCGAAAAACAAAGCTCAGTTCGTTAAACTCAACCGTTTATGGATATACATATATACGACTATAGGTAGTATAGGTATATAGTAGTAAAGTACATGCATGTACATACCCGACATACCCTAGCTTTTGTTGTGCGGCCGTGTGTTTAGCCAAGCAGAACGTTGAAACCTCCGTCGAAGCCGGCGTTGCGTTGCTGTTTTTTCTGGCCTGCATTTTGTGTTTGTGGCGCAACTTTAGAAAACAGAAATTGGTGGCAGGCAACAGCAGAAATTTGTTTGAATGTTGCATCAACGAAATGCAGCTGCAGCTGCAGAGCGCCAGAACAGAATACAACCCATGAATACACCCTCTATTTGTGAATGAAATTTGAATATTAAAAGATTGTTGGGCAAGTGCCTGAACAAACACCCAACGGAAACGGAAATGGAAATGCCAATAGAGTGAGGGGCAAAGAGGGGGAGGGGGAAAGGGGAAAAGTGGAAAACACTTGCGTGGGTGGGGCCAAAAGGGGCAATTAATGGGAATTATTGATGGAGGAGCAGCAGCGTGTAGTAGTCGACTCGAGTCAAGTCGAGTCCTTGAGTCAATTACTGTCCTACTCCCATTGGCAAATTTCCCGTGAATTTTCTTGTCCAATCAAGACCGCACCTCGTTACTCGAACTCGAACTGAAGCTCGAGCTTTTCCTTTACCCTTCGATTCCTCTGTAGCTTTTCCGCCTTTTCCTCCGTTTGAATGCGGTCAACTAGAGCCGTGTTTTCCACGAAATGAATCGATCGTCTTTTCACCTGCATTGACGTTTGCTTTTCCTGGAAAAATGGCTGCAATTAAATGCAATTTGCATATTGAGTACTTCTGGATGGCCAATAGTTTAATGTTTTTTTTTTTTTTGGATTTTTCCAAAGCTTCTTGCCACCCCTCTTATGGTCTGGCAGATCCACTCCGCCTAATGAGTGCCTGCAATCCAATAATTGGAAATCTAAACCCAGTAACCGTGAAGAGATTGCAAAAACATAAACCCCCCCGCCCCGCCCCGCCACTCCACCATCGCCACAGAAAAGCGAGAAAAACCCCAATCGAAATGGAAAACAAAAAGTATATAAAGCTCGGATATGGTCTGGTCTGGTCTGGTCTGTTCTCCCGTAACCGTTAGAATGGCACCTGCCACATAGCGTCTGCGGCTAAAAATTTCAAATTTCCATTTAGAAAAACATTCCGAGCCGCTCTGCGAAATCCCCCGCTCCCCCCCGCCGAAAATCACCAAAAACCAGATGCAAATAAAAACAAATTTCGTATGTGTGTGGCAGCTGCAAGCGAAACTTTTCCATTGTATTCGTAGTTTATTTTGTATATTTACGGGGGAGTACTCTTTCGGAAGGGTATTAGGATTATGAGCAGGTATTTGAAAAGAAGAAAAAAAACAGAGGTATCGGGGTGTACAATTTCAGAAAGAAAAGTATTGCAGGAATTTCATATTCATATCTGAAACGTTCAGTTTAAAACTATCGTTAATTTAGAGATACCTTATTTTTGTACATCTTTTTTCTGTTTTTTCTATTATAAAGTACTTATCTTAAGATCATTGAAAATTGAATTCATTCAACTCGTAAGACTTCATTCCTTTTCCATCATAAGACCATCTTCCTGTTCAAGGGTATCCATAGCCATAGCCATGGCTTTTGTTTCCTCAAAACATTGCCTTTTCTTGCTTTTCTCGTCGAATTTTCCACACCCACTTTTCCATCTGCATAACTTTTCATTTCCATTCACATATACATGATTTTTTTGGGGTGTGCGTTTTGTTTTGTTTTTTTTTCAAGAGGCGCAGCGCAAATTAATTAAATGCACTCGACTGTGATTTATGTGATCCTGAGTGAATAGGGAGTTGGATTGTGAGTCCGGGATTGGTTTCTGGTACACACACACACAGTAGCTACAGCAATTAGTGGCACTGCGGCAGGGGCAGGGGCAGGCACTTGAGGCACTAATGTGGAAACCATTCCAGCACTCCACAGGGAGGCGTCCAATGATCTCTCCTTCTCTCTCTGTCTGTTTCTCATGTGTCTGTATGGCATTTTAAAAGCCAAATCCACTTAAGATTAACTTATCAACCGTCAGACTGCCATCAAATTCTCATTGGAATCAAATGTCTAATAATTTTCAGCTTAAAAATTCATTAGATACAAATCGTTGGACCCATACCCATACCCATATCAAAACCGAACACACACACAATGGGTGCCCATGAAAGAGGTAAAATAATACACTTATGAGGGTCTGACCCTGGTTTCCACAGAGTCTTGGGCTTGGTCTTGCTCTTGGTCTGTGGTCTGTGGCCTGTGGCTTCTTCTGGCTAATTTCGCACTAATTGATTTCTTTTGCGGCAGGCAGCTCTTTGATTGAACAAACGTCTCAGAGCAGCACCCCCGTCCCCCCCGGAATGCTGTCAAATGTTTTCCTTCTGAAATGCGATGACAGTTTGGACCTGGGTTAGGGCCTCTTTGTGCCTTGTTTTGGTCTGTCTCATAGTTAGTTTTTTTGCTTTCCCTGACCATCAAATCGAAAACTAAACGCCGTCAAAGTCTCATTAGCTGACGGAGGGCGGGATGGGGGCGGGGCTCTCGATGCGCTGACTGACTGATGGCCGCGACACGCCGCCTCTCTGATTGGGTTTTAATGCGTTTTGGCAGGCGAACATTGTCCACGATTCCGTTTACAGAAGTTTCATAATTTGTCTCTCTGCCTCTGATTGATGGGGCATGCAATACGATATGATCCCCCTGCCCCCGCTCTAACCTGCCCTGTCACGACTTATTGCTCACTCATTGTCTCGTAGTTTGTCATCTTCGGCCATTACCCAAATGATTTGCCATAAGCCCAGAGCTCTGAGCCCTGAGCCCTGAAAGATGCCGATCTTTTGGCCATACAGACACTTTCTCGTTTCGTTTCTTTTCGTATAATTTGCCACGCACTGCGGCAGATGAGGCACGTGTTGTGGCGACCTTTAACCTGCTGAAGATTGCTGCAAGCCCGAGCAATTTGAGAGGCGTTTTAATGGTCCTTTCGGGGTTGCAACCCCTATATCTTTTTGGGCAGGGAATCAGTGATAAATTTTGCACTTTGTTTGGCTTTCACGCCCACATTAATTAGTGGAGAAGATAAAGGAGTTCTGGCCAATCTGGAGACGGGTTCTGCCAATGCAATTTCCAGGCGGAACGTGGACGTGACTCAATGTGGAGGCAGTCGAGGGTCATGAGAGGGAGTCACGATAAAGTCTTCTCCGTTTGGTTTCTCTTCGCTCTGTTGCATGCACCTGTACAACAGACAGACAGACAGACAGACAGACAGAGATGAGAAGGGTGCCCCTTCACATGTGGGCAATTTAGTGCCTTGACGCCCACCTGCCCCACAGAGATGGAGATGGCGGAGTGGCGGAGACCCACAAACAAAAGAGCTGCTTTCAGTTGTTGGCTCCATTTCAGGGCCCTGGCAGCTCGGCTCGGTTCGCTCTCTGTAAATTATATGAAAATGCAGGGCATAGAAGCGAGTCGAAATCGGCATTTCAACGCTTCAGTTCCAGTTCCAGTTCACAGACATTGACACACTTTTAGCCACTTACCTGAGTGCCTGCTTACACTCTCCTTCAGCCATTCTCCGTTTCCCACTCCACGTTGATCAGTGTACGCTGAGCACAGAGATGATCACGTCTCGTCTTCTGTGTGGCGTGTGTAGGAGTATCGCAGTGCATCCACGTACAAAACTCCAAGATGAGCAGCAGCGGCAGCATTCACAATTTCTGACTGGAATGGAATCTAATTAGCGGCGTGCAACGAGGAGCGTGCAACGTGCAACTTGTAATGGGCCGACAACTTCGTGACGCTGCTGAAAAAACTGGTTGTTGTTTCTCTCTGTATTCCAGCCTTTGCCTTTGCCTTTTGGCTCGTCTTGTCTCGTTTTGGGGCTGCCTCATAAATCAGCAATTGTCATTATTGTTTGTTCGTTTATTTAACTTTATTATTATATAAGTCCCCAATCCCTTCCCGCTCTCCTCCGTTGGTATCCAGTATCCTCTTTTAAGAGGCTTAAGTGTGGAATGCAGCAGAGAAAAATACACCTTAAGTATCGATGTTTCTCGTAAAATGAGGTGCGGAAAAGACCCAAAGAATGTATCGTCATTGATGATGAGGTGCGGACAAGACCCAAGGAATCAATCTTCCTTGGGGTTAAGATGCAGAAATGAGTCAAGGAAACGATGCTGCAGAAGAGACACAAAGAATTTGTATTCTTTGGGATGTAGAAAGGAGAGACCCCAAAGAATGGATCTTTTGTTAAGAAGACGTGCAGAAAATACATTAACGAATGGGTCTTGAATAAGGAGAGGGACAGAAAAGCTCTTAAAGAATGGATGTTCCTTAAGTGAAGAATGGATCTGCCTGGGGTTGCAATAAATACCACAATAATGAATCTTCTTTAAGAAAAGACTCCCCCTAATGACCCTGACAGCTGCACAAAACCTAAAAAAAGAATACTATCCCCAGCATCCACTTTCATTCCACAAGAAGTCACAAATCTGTGCCAATTATGATAATTTGATTTGATGCCATTTACATTATCTGTTTCCTGTTTTTTTTGTGTGTTTTGATTGTCCGAAATAAAAATTGTGCTGCCCGTGAAATTGCATTAGGAAAGGCCTACAGAAGGGGCGCCAGAAAATGTGTTAAGGTCAGTGGCAAGAGAGCAGAAATGAGCAGAATAAAAAGATTGTTATGACAAAGAGAATGAAAATAAATGAGGCCGCAAATGCGAGCAGGGGGAGTCGGAGACAAGTGGATGGCTGGGGCCTGCCCCACAGATAAGCGGAATCGTATACAAATGGTCAACTTAACTAAAACAATAACTATACACCCCACACCCCGACCCATCCCCCCTCTCCCCCTAGAATACGAAGAGAGAATAACACTAAAATGAGCAAAAGAAAACCCACCCCCCTCCCCGTTATCCTACTGCTGCTCTCATAAAAGAAAAGCGAAAACAAAAGCCGACAAAAGCGGGCGCCAGTTGTGGCATGGAAAGACAATGGCAGGGGCGTAAAAGTAGGGGAAGGAGAAGAGTTCCCAAAAGAAAAGCCAGCCAACTGGAAATGTAAAATTAACAAGAAATCAATGCGAAAAGCCAGAAAACAAACAGAGGGAAAAGCTGAAGCCCAGAGACCGATTCGAGTCCAAATGAAAGCCGAAAGAAGTCATAAATAAAAATTGAATGAAACGAATTTCTTCGCTTTGGCCAAAAAAAAGAAAAAAATCAGCAAAGAAAGAGAAAAAAGAAGAGCTTTTGTTATTTCGCGGTTATCAATTTCAACGCACAGCTGGCCAGAAGCAGACATCGTCGTAGATGGTATTAGCCAATAAGGTAGACCCCCTCCGTCATCTCCCTCTCTCGTCTATTTCTACATTCGAAGCGCTCCCACGCTCCACTGAACAGCAGCGAGGGGCAGATTGTGGCAGAGGGAGAGAAGAGGAGGCACTATTGGAGACCCAGACCCAGAGCTAGACGAAGATGTTGCTTGTGCTGGCACATCAATTTGCGATTATGAAAGGCTGCCTGGCCAGCAGCATCCGAAGCAGCCGAAGCAGCAACAGCAGCAGCAGCTCCATCTATAGCTTCAATTTCAGTAGGAGCCTCCTCTCCCCCTCTCATACAATGAACCGAAACTCTTTATTCAATCCGAGGAAATCTGAGCATTTAATGCGCCGCCAGCGCAGAGCAGCACAGAGCCGGAGACAGAGTCGCCACAGAGTCAGAGTCAGAGCATCAGCATCGTTAGTGGCATTCAGTGTGGGGTCAGGCTGCAGCTGGCTGGCTGGCTGGCTGGCTGCCTCACGAAGCTGGTTCGCTCTCTCGTGGCATCTCTGAGCAGAGCATCGTTTGGCATTTCTTGGCTCGAGCGGTCGGCCTTCACATTTACCAATCCCCCCGATAAAATCCATTGATGCCACTGCTGCTGCGGCTGCTGCTGCTGTTGTAGCCGTTGCGACTGCGCATTTATGAGTCTCGTCTCTGTTTCAGGTTCGACTCTGTGCGGGATCTTCTGCCTACCAGATGGTAAACTGGTTATAGGGAGGGTATATCAGACTAGAGAGGAGATTTGGAGAGGTTTTTGGTTTAATATATTTGTCTATAGAGTGGATCTGTTTAGACCACTCAGAGCAGACCTGAGCATCGAATAATTGGGCTTTGATTTTAAAATGTATAACCTTTATAGAACAATCTTTACAAAAAAAGTTTTAACAAGAAAAAACAATGTTCTTATTGCCTCCAAATAAATATATTTGCATGTTTATTTATATTGGACTAATATTTCTCATAGTTTCCATAGAAACGATCACTTCAAATACTGGTACTAGTCATTGCGGATCAATTTCAAAGTATTTCCTTAGCAACCAAACGACTCTTTACCCATATACTTACCAGGTGCTAGAAAAAGAAACTATGTATACATAATTGTTTTAAATTTTAGCCAATTCGTAATGCAGCCACAGCTTTTTATAGCTTTTATTATAACCTTCCTAAATTTCATAAATAACCGCTCAAAACTCTATCAATCAAAATTTCAACAAAATGTGACTGTTGTAACCACAGTTTCCATAGCAACAAGAACAAATTGGTATCCAAGGGGTAGCTGCAGCTTCGAAACCCCTCTAAAAGCAGTATGTTTGTTCTCTGGTTATTCGTTTGTTGTTTTTTTGCCGGGGTGTATTTATTGTACATGCCACAAAGCAATGCCTCTGTATATATTTTTTTGTGCTGTTTGCTGTGTTCTTGTTGTAGCATTTGTCGTTCCGCTGCAGTGAAGCGCATCACCGCTGCAGAGTCGTCTGCAGAGTCCACAGACAGCCGCGTGCTGATTCTTATTTATGCTGCAACACGCCTCGCCCCCTCGCCCCTTGTCCCCAGCCACTTTGCAGCCCTCCACATCGTAGGTCTGGTCTCCTCTCATAAAGTTTCCCTACAGATTAGTTGCAATCGGATCCAACTTTTGCCGAGTTATGATTAAATGGCATTTCGTGCGAGTGAGTCTCTGGCTCCGGCTCTGGCTGCGGCTATGACTCTCCATCTTTTATGGTTATTTCGTGCCTAAAAATGAAAGAAGTCCACGTACCGCGTCTCCGAATGAATGTTTCTTTCTGTTAATTTAACGCTAAATGAAGTGCGAAATTACAAACAAAAAGGCCCCCGTCCTCCTCCACTCCACACCACTCACTCGACATGAGTTCTTTCGTTTGTTTAGGGTATGGAAAATGAAATCTGTTTCGTTTTTTTCTGTTGGTCAGCCTCACAGCTTGAGTCACATCCCGCCTCCATTCGGGGAGTATCGGATATCATAAACCCAACAGAGAGAGAGAGGAGAATGATGAGGTTGCTTTTGCTTTTGGTCAGAGTGCGTACGGCTGAGTGTTGCCAGGCGAAAATAAGTTTTGTTGAATGCTTTTAATTGTTCTGCCTGTGGGAATGTCATGATTGGTTCCAGGCCTGCGAGAGAGAGAGATTTATGCCTGGGTAGCACTTTTCGCCTCTGCGGTGGTGCCGCACGTGCAACGGAAATGACTATATGAGGAAATGGTTGAACTCCCCTCCTGATAAGAGCTCACAGGCCAGTGACTCCCTCTATCTACAGGCTACAGGCGGGGGGTACCTCTCTATATCCGAATGGAAGTCACCAGATTGGAAAAGAGCAAACAAAGGGACAAAAAGCAAACCTCAGACAGGGACTAATGCACATTTAATGTTGTGCCCCCTCCCTCCCCTCTCTCTACCTTTCCAGTGATAACAACAGGTGCAACGCAGGGTCAGGTATGGTTCAGGTAGATAGACCAAAGGTTGAGTCATGTCTGGGCCACGTAATTGGCCAAACAATTGCCAAACGAAACGAAAACGTTGATGTTCCTATCGAGGGAGGGAGAGGAAGTATGGAACATGGAACAAACAATTGGCTGTGTCTATAAATAATTAATGCCCTCAAGGGGAATCTGTCGAGGAAGCTGCGCGCTCTGGTCCATTATCAATTCAGCGAAAAGAGGCGCTCCCTCCTTGAAATTTCTGGACAGTGCAAAAGCAACAGAATCCCGTGAGGTGGGGGAGGGGAGGGGAGGCAGGAATATCGATGACTGGAACCGGACTCCTCCACTCCCTTATGCTGGCATATCGTATGGGAGATGAATCAACGATTCGAGTGGGATACCGGTCCCCTCTTTTATGGGGAGGGTGGGGGCCTGATTGCTTCTCGGTTGTGAAAATAATGCACTCCCTGCGGGGGACCCCACTTGAAGGCCAATCAAAGTGATTTAGCCGCATCATCATCAGCATCATCATCATCGTCCTCTCGACCCAGCTCATCTCATCCATTTACTAGGAAGAGGAGTGACCTGTGGCAGCTGCAGCATCGAGGGGGCAGAGTTTTCAAACATTTTTGCATAATTTATGCAATTTTAATTTCCAAAAAGCTCCGCCAGAGTCATCATTATCGCAGGGCGAAGAGCGTCAGACAGTCAGAGAGTCAGAACCGAGAGAATTTGCACTTTTGCCTTTTATATTACTTTCCACAAAAATTATATCTGAGGTCGACTCGAAAGTTTGGCCCCCTGACCCCCTCCCCTCTGCCAAATTGTGGCATGCCCTTCGTTCCGTTTTCGAGTTTGCATTCAATTTTGCATCCATCTATTCGTCTGTCCATTCGTCTGGCTATCTTCCCCCGAACGTCTGCCGGTCTGTATGTCTGTCTCTGTCTCTGTCCCTGTCTCTGTCTCGTTGTCATCGTCATGGCTGGCTAACAGTTTTCGCCATTGTTCCTCTCTCTCTCTCTCTCTCTCTTCCACCCTCGCCCTATGTTTATACCCTTCTCTGTCTGCGGGTTTATGGTCTATGGCCACGTAATTTACCTGTTTCTTTCTTTCTTTTTTTCCACCTACCACCATCCATGCATTCGTATTCAGATTTTGATTTTCTGTAGAATTGTTTTCGAAAAACTTCATTAGAAAGTGTTTTTGTTTTGTTGTTGTTGTTGTTGGGGTTCGAGTGTCAGGGGATCCATTGTGTCACGGTCATGGATAGGTTGGAGCAACGTAGAGGTCCCCCATACCCATACCTCATAGGTTTAGCTGATTGAGATACGATTAGCAGATAAGCGTTAGATACTTATAGTATGACTCCCCTAAGTGGCTATAGAGAGCTATAGAGTTTCCCTTTAGGCACTGGAACTTCCATAGATTCCATAGATTATAGCTGCAGGTTATACTACCCAGATTCCGACCTTTACTATTTCTCTTTCTCAAGCAGATTCAAGTTAGAGTTTTGATATTGATTATAATTCTCTCTCCATTAGCTGATTCGAGGCAGGAGCTGTGAAAAAGCTGTGGTTTCTTATAGTATATATCTCTGTCACAAGCGTTCCACTTTCTGATTTGAATAACACTGAATGAAAGTAAAGCTGCAGCTTTCAATGGAATCTCTTCATTTCATCATAATCCCTTATTTTTCCTCGCATTTTTTAGTTGCTTATTGTTGCTATACCTTTATGGTATACATACATATATACCAATAGTTACTTTATACAATAGTTCCTCCAAATGAGAGCTCTCTATAGGATTTACGTATTCCTTAATTCCCTTTAGGTTTTAATATTGCATAAGTTATAGTACATTCTCAAGATATCTTCTCTATGCCATAGTCTTTAGCTGATTCTGTGGAGAGTCAGCCCCACCCCTGCCATAATCTACCTGTTTCCAGTGTGTGAGTCTCTTCTATTCTTTTTCTAGTGTCGCAGTCAATTATCGGACAATTCGAAATCGATTTGCGGTGGCAGCGCTAATCCATGGACACAGTCCTGCGGCAGACAGAGCCAGGTGCTAATTACACCGCCCATTGCTATATGTCGTGTATCGAAAGGCAGAGAGCCAGAGGAGTCCTACACAGACATGTGTACATGTAGGGAGGGAGGCACGGCACAGACCTATCGTATCCTGTCCATAGACATTCAAGCGTCAAGATTGCCTAAAGTGTTTTCAGTGTTAAAGTGTTTTGCGTTGCGTTGCTCACATTTGGCTGTTGTCATTGTCAATGGTCGCTTAATTAGCTTTTGAATGCCCAAAGAGGGTTAGGTTAGGTTTAGGGTCCTGCCGTGGGATAACACAGGGGGGTGTTTTGTTTAGGGAAAGTGTAATTAATATTCAATATGTGGGGGGCGAGCCCCCTCCTTCCTGTGCCTCAGTTCTTGCCCTGACTATCAGCTAATTAATAGTGTTTGGCTTGACTGCTCGCCCGCTTTCCAGTGCCACAAACGCACATGGTTATGTATTGTATATATGTATATATACATGCGTTGTAGTGGCACGCGAGAAGAACCACACAGACCGCAACAATTTCGTGGTGAATGTTGAAGAGAGATAGCGAGCGGGCAGGGAAAACCAGTAGCCAGAAACCGAAACTGAAACTGAACCGAAGCGTAGGAACCACCAAAAGCAACATCATTATCAAAATCACGCAAATATTTACCAAAATAATTTGTCAACTTGACACGGAACTTTAACCTCCTCGCCACACACACCAAAAAAAAAGGGAGAGTGGGAGAGAAAGCTATGGGGAAAAGCTATAGGGCAAGAGAACAATCGCCAGAACAATCTTCGCTTAAATGCAGAATGCCTCCAGGACCCACGGCTCATTCTTATCCATTCACATAAAGGCTCCAGTGAAGCGGGCATAATCCTTTATGAAATTTGTTTTCACCTTTCTGCCTTGTGGATACTGGATCCTGGCTTCCGGCTGCGGCTGCGGCTTCATCTCTTTCTGCTGGTGCCGCTTTTGGCTGCTTTTTGGCCGCCTTTGGCTGTTGGCCATAAAATTAAAATTTCCTTACAAGCATTAAACGCTAAATGAACCTGAAAATTACGCAAATCTTCAGCCAAAACAGCGCACAAAAGAACAGAAGAGAAAGAAAACAACAAGAAAACAAGAAAAAGTGAGCAGCGATAAAAAGAGGAGCCAACACCTTGAGCAGAGGGCTTAAAGAGGGACGAATGTATGTGTATATGTGGGTGGGTGTTTGGGTGGTTGGTACTCCCAACATGAGTTGACATTGACATTGTGTGGGGTCGAAAGGGATGACTGAATGCTTGACGCTTTTGTGTAGCGAAAACGAATCTGGCAACAAAATTTCATGCCTCACTGTGTCCTGGCGCACGCACACCCGCACACTGCCTACCACACACACACACACACGCATATGTACATATGTATGTAAGAGTATTCGTGCGTGCGTCAAATTATGACAGTCGCTAGATTAAGCGTCCGCTACCTGCTGCTGCCTGCCACCAACTTATCGATGTCGTTCTGGCACAAAAGGGCAACCTTTTTTTAGACGCACACACACAGACACAGACTTTCCTTTCCACTAAATGCAAATACCTTTAGTACTGGCAGCAAGTGGCAGGAGAAGGGTTGAGGGTTGTGGGCTGAAGCTTACACAGATGACTTGTTCTTGCCACAGCGGAACGCCACTGTTGGAAGGGGATACCCTGCCAAAACGAGGGATGCACTACCCTCCTTTATTGGGTTAGTAGGTTAAGCTACGGTAGAAGCAGGGCCTTATCCCTGGAATAATCTAGAATATCCCATTATATATTCCAAATCTTGAAAATTCAAAGAATTCTGGAATTATTTTTGCTTTCTTGGGTTCAAATGTAAAATCTCCTCGGAGGAATTCTTAAGGGTATTTATAGGCTTGATGGCGCCTTTCTTTCTCCCGGGAACGATGGCTCATAATTTGCTTATGTGAACAGTACGTCTCGTCCTTCATCCTTGGGGCTCCGCCTATGAATATAGATTTTTGTTTCCACTCACTGCGTGTGCAGAAATCTGCGTCTCTGAGGCATTGGAAAACATGTTGTCCCTAAAAGCAACGACACGCAACAAAAACAACAAACAAGGAGAAGGAGCAACCAAATTGAAGGAAAGGCACAACATTGCCACATATAGATGATAGGAGATGGTGTTTCTCTTCTTTTTTCGGGGCTGTTCTTTGGGGTGTGGCAGCATAAAGGTGTTGACACATTCTGTGTTGATTCTTATTGGGCTCTAAGCCGATTTTTATTCCACACACAGAACGCACACACACACACAGACACACACACATAGACACATACGAATCTAATGGGATTGTCCTTGAGGGAGGAGTGGGTTCGGGTTCTGTCTTGATTCTGGGCCTGCAATCAATTCTCATTTGGCTGCCTCTTTTGTGTCGTGTTAACCCTAGTTTTTGCTCTCTTTTTCACTAACTTAAATGCATTTCCCTTCTGCTTACAGGTAAGCCAGGTCTTATATGAAGATAGACAGAGATCTCTGGGATAAGGAAGAGGTCTCTGACTGATGAGAGACTGGTCTCTGGCAGATCTATGTGGGCTATGGTGGCAGTTGCTGGTAAGTCTCCTCTGTGGCTCTGCTGTGCAGTCTATCGTAAAGTCTGGTCTGGTACACGGCCATTGGACCTGTTGAAGAAACTTCTTGGAAAGAGGGGAAGTTTGTGCTTTGAGGAGCCGAAGATTGAAATGCCCTTCAAGGTCTTAAAGAAATTAAGTTGCAGTCTGAAACGGTTATAGAGATACGACTTTAATGACTCTTCCAAGATGAATATCCAATTCAGAATACCCTCTGTCTTTGCTAGAGTATTCCAAGTAATTTTCGCCATGCACTCCGCTTTAAGATGGGGACACAATTCGCTGGAAATTCTCTCATTTCTCTTACAGTTTTTTGTTGCGGCACTCCACTTCGAGTACGCGCGCGCTCTGATAAATCTTAAATGGGCGAAAAAAACGTACAAAAAATAAATACAAAAAAATGAAAACAAAATGGAAAATGGGAAAAATCTAATTTAAAGCGACGCTGCCTCTGCCTGCGCCTCTGCCTTAACTGCCAACTCAGCCGGGCGTCAATAATTGCCCTGAACTGAAATTATGCTGAAAGATTAAAGTCATTTATTATAATTTATTTATTCTTGTTTCTTGTTTTGTATTTTGTGTTGCATGCCACATGCCCCCTGCTCCTGCCCCACCTTCGTAGAGTCCAGACAGGATAGGTGGGTGGGCCAGGACTGGCGGTAGTCCTTGGCAATTACTTTGAAGTGGCGCACTAGCCCTGAACTATGGGCCGTGGCGGCGCCCCATTAAATTTGCCACACTTCATTGGCTCGCACAGAAATAATAATTTATTATTTAATTTTGGCTCAAACACTGGAGGCAGCAGCAGCACCACCACCAGCCGGGAGGGAGGTGTGGGGGGGGAGAGGTTTGCTTTAAAGTAATTAATTTTGGAAAGTGTCAAAGTTGCTGCATGGAAAAACTTTTAGTCTGGCGCTAGCCAGGGAACGGGGCGGAAACAGGACGGGACGGGACGGGATGTGGCCGGAGGTCATGGCCCCTCGAGCTCATCCCAGGCACACCCTGTTTTTGCTTAGGGTATCCGCTGGTCGATTACCCACACCCCCCAGAAGGCTGTTGTGTGGCATCTTCTTTCGACCTCGCCTCAGGCGACCTAGCAGCAAGTTAATTTCCACTTGAGATTGGACACATGGACAGTGGCCCCTCTAAAGAGGGAAATAAATTAAAAAATTTAAATTAATATTTAATATGCCGGAATCTTCCGTTTCCCCTTCCGCCTCCCCCCCTGCTAACCATACTCTTTATATTTATAATCTTCAAAGCTGCAATTAGCGTTTAATTTACGATGTGCCACGCACCCGAATATGTTTTTTTCCTAAATGTATTTTTATGCCAGAGAAGTACCCAAAAGAAGAGGGACTCTCCATAAATTAAAGGGTCCTTTTTCCGCTTTTATCTTAATGCCTTAATGCCTCGCTTTTTTGTACCTGGAAAATCATTTGAATGCGTAGCATTTTATTGCACACTTTTCTGGAGGGGTATATCGGGGGGCTTGGCCATTATTCAAGGTAATTTAATTTGAAGGAAATGGCAGACAGCCGTCAGCCAGATCGAAAAGCGCTGTCAGCGGAATGCCAGCCCGAAACCACAGACCGAACCCACAATCCCAACAAATAAACGCTTGACCCAGTCCGGGGTGCTCCTGGATCCAGGATCCTGTACCAACCACCAAACACAATGAGCCATGTGCCAAATGAATGGCCAACAAAGTTGAACCCCTGGAAACTGGAAACTGAGAGCTGAGAACTGAGAACTGAGCAGGCGAAAGCATTTTAAATGCAAATGAAGTGCCGCACTTAGGAGGCCATCAGCGAAAAGAGTGCTGTGGTGTGGTGTGGAGAGCAAGAGCGAGAGAAATACTGAGAATTGCTGATAAATTAGAGAAGTCTGGCTCTCCGATTTTAATAAACTTCAAGCTGGGTTAAAAGTATGTCAAAAATCGCCTAAAAGCACCCTCAAGTGCACCACACTCTCCACCCCTCCCACCAGCCACGCCTGAAATTGTAAAGTTTGGCATCCAAAATTTCCAAATTTCTTTTATGATAAAATATTTTGAAAACAATTTTTTGTTGGTTTTTTTCTTTGTTTTTTTTTTCGCGAAGAAGTGTCCGAGTAATGCGCTTATGGCTTTGGCCCTCGAAGAAGGAAAACTCGCAAATTGAAATACTCGTAAATAATAATCAGTGGGGCCGCCGAACCACTCGCACAGATTGTGGGGATTGTGGGGATATATCCTCCCGAGTTGGTCAACTTGTCGAAAGTTTAGCATACATTGAGCGGGGGGCTTAGCTTCTGATGGACAGCCAGTGGGGGAGCGGGGGGTGGGGCGTTTTTGGGGTTGCTCATTTCATGGAATTCGCGTGATTTATTTGTTGCATAACTGTGAGGGGTCACAGAATGGAATCATGGCAAATAAAGCAGAAGAAAAAAACGTAGCAAGAACTTGCAAAATAAATTGAAAGCAACACAAAAGTTTGTCAGTCGCAAGACACGGGAAAAGTTTCTTTTCTGTAAGTAATGTAGTGGGAGAGGAGAGGCAGTGGTAGGGGCAGAGGCAGAGGCACTTGTAAAAAATTACTTGCATACTTTTTGGCGCGCTTATAATTGTTTTCCATTCCTCGGTCCTTTAGTTTGTGCACCACCCCTGCCCCTGCTCCTGCCCCTGCCACCGCTCCTGGGTTTCTCATATAACTCATTAGGCAAAAGTTTAATGCAAGCTCCTCCTCTCTGCCTCCCCTGCCGCTCCGCCAGGGGGGAGTTTATGTTCAGATTTACTTTAACTACTCCTGCGCCTGCAACTATGCAATAAATTTTGCGAAATTTGTGTCGTCCTCCCAGCCATGCAGCGCTCTGCACCGCTTGGTTGCGGCTCTCATAGCCATGACCCAAATCGTGTGGAAGAGAGGAGCAGAGGAGGAGAGGATGAGTGAAAGAGGGGGAGGGCTAGCGGAAGAGCAATGGTTGAGGCTACAGTGGGCTAGTGGAATGAGGGGGGAAGTTATATAATAAGCAGCATTAGCTACACATGTTCGTGGTGGTAGTGGCAGTGGCAGCGGCAGTGGGACAGCAGCTGCTGCAAAGCCGGACATTATTCAGTCGTCTCCCAAGCTCAGCTGCTGCCGGCCGGCCCCCCATGCCACATGCCGCAGAGCTACTTAAGTGCAAGTGCCGCAAAGTCAGATACGCGCGCCCCCACTGGACTGTCGAAACTTTTCCAATCTAAGCTAAATAAAAAGGAAAAAGTCTTTCATGTCTATCATGTCAGTAGGTATTTTATTATTTTTAACCTCTCTCTACCCAGCTGTCGCTCCAACGAAACGAAACCACTGTGCCACCACAGCCACCCGCACCACCCAACCACCCACCACGAGTGAAAGAGAGAGAAAGAGATAGAGACGAGACGCGGAGCGAGTGCTCCCGTTGTCTTCTGCAACTAATTTGTCAATGTCAAGTGTTATTTCTTATATTTCGCTCTCTCTCTTTCACTCTCTCTCTCTCTCGCTGTATGTTTCGTGTTGTTGGTTTCGGAAAAAGTTTTGGCGCACGCACACCCACAGCACACAGCCAACGGCCCACAGCCGCCCACGCAGCCCACAGTGAGATACATCACTCCAGGGCACCAGGGTGCTCGCTCCCCCTTTTTCGTGGTGGCACACAGTGTTGCACGTAATCTAGTATATCAATGTGGTGTGTACTTTTAGGCGCTCGTGCATGTGGATCCCAAATGACAAACAGCTGCTGCCGCCCCTGTTCTGATCCTTTCTTTAGTTTCAATTATGCTTAGGCTTTAAAAATACCCTTGCTTTAAGAGGCACCGCAGCATTTTGCCACGTCATTGCCTCCATCTCACTCCCCTCCTCTCCTCTCCAGAGTGTAGTTTTTCTTGGGGCACACTGCCAACTTCATTTAACAATCAGCGTCAGACAGAGCAGCCAGGTGACAGTTTTAAGGAGACTCGAGGAGGAGACATCCACCTTTCTCCTCCTTCCCATCCCCCAAATCTCTATCCCAGGCTGCCTGCCTGCCTAATTGGTGACTCCTCTCTGCTGCTACCGTCTGCTGCTGCTGCTGTCTTCCTCTGGAGTTTTCGCTAAGTAGATTTTCTTGTACGGCATTTCAGTAAGAGTGGCAGCCCCAGATCGGTGCCGTGGCAACGTGGTACGAGTACAGTTGACACTTTCTGTCAAAGTTCATTGCTGCAGCAGTCGGTCAGGATGCCGTCAGTTTGTTTGGTAGCGTGCCCATGCCGCATATTTCACTTCCCATTCCCATCATTCTCCTGCGTTGTTATTTTTCTTCATTCCTTGCTTGATGCATGCCACTCATTCCCTGCTTGATTCACGTAGTGCCTCTGCCTGATTTCCGTAGTGCTGCTCCATCTTGATGCTAATTAATTGTATGGTGTTGTGGGGTGGGGAAGGGGCAGGCGCAGACACAGACACAGGCACAGGCACAAAGGCTAAGCTTGTTTGCCAAAATTAATGGGCCTTCCTTGCAGCAGGGCCTGCTTCAATGGAAAAATGCCATAATTGTATGGCACTCGAGTAAAGTACACACAACAATCGATTCAATTGAAGAGAGGGGTGGGGAGGGCAGGGCAGGGCATGCCATGACGCGGCATGAGAGCCTCGTCACATGTGAGGCGGCAGCGTAATCATATGCCCCAATGCGCTTATTGAATGCCAGGCAAACATAATATAATAAAAATGAAAATATATGTAGAAATTTTGTCATCCCAGGGCACACAAACACATAAAGAGCACCAGAAACACATACACACACACACACACACATGCGAATATAATAAATCCCCGAACGAGGACAAGGACGTGTGCTCCCAAATGTCTATTAGGCGCAACAATTGCTTTTCACGCTCATCAACAGCGTCATCATCGTGTGTACCATCATCATCATTATCATCATCGTGATTGTGATTCAGATTGCGATGGTAAAGCTGTTTTAAGATGATGATGAGAAGCAGCTGCTGCTCCTGGTCCTGCTGGAGGTTTACAGCCATGTTTGAGCACCGCCCCAGAATGTGGCACATATGGCGGGGGATCCCCCAAACAGCAAAACAGCGAAAAATGCCGTAAAATTGCCTCACAAAGTTTATAAAAATTAAGCGCCAAATATATATATATATATATATTTACCAAATTACTGTCAAAGACAGGCAGTACTGGCAGCACGTACAGTACAGGGGGTACAGGCTGGGGCAGAGGCAGCGTCAGAGCCCTAAGCCCCGAGGCGTAAGGTGCCGCAGAGAGAGAGAGTCGCCTCCTGCTCCTCCATTCACGACCTGACCTGACCTGACTTGACTACTGCCATCACTTGCGCTAAATTAGATTTTGCCCGTTCTAGCCTCGTTCAACGTTGTCGCTTCATTTTGTCAATTGTTTGGACTTGTTAGACGCCGACGAGCAAATGGCCCGGCCAGAACGGACCACGATGAAACGACCCCGTGGCCGAGCCATGCCACACACAATGGCTCTGAAGCTGCTGCTGCTGCTGATGCTGCTGCTGCTCTGTTAAGGTCCATTGTGTGTCTGTGTGTTTGCGGGTGCGTCCTTCGGCTGGCATTGTGTCAGGTCAGTGCCCACCCCCTCCTGAATGCCAAGAGCTAAGTAGATTAGGGCCAATTACAGCGGCATCAGCATCACCGTCACCATCAGAGCGGTTCTGTCACTCCTCCTGCCCCCATTGTCAAGTACGGGCGGGGGGCATTCTCTCTGCTTAAGGTCCCGAGGCCATGGCAAGTATTTAATTGAAGGAAAGTCGCTGTCGCTCCCATCCCACATTTCTATATCTTCCGACATCTACTCTACCTGAGCGTCTAATGTGCCGAAAAGCCAAATGAGTTTGACTGCACAAACAGCGGTACACAGCAGTAGGGGGCCGTCCTCCGTCCTCCGCACTCAGGCAATGCAAATGCTGATGACGATGGCGAAGGCGATGACGATGACGATCCTGATGAAATGCAATCGTCAACCGCACCACGAAGCACGTGCAATGTATGCGGCTTTTGCTGTAATACGACAGCCAAGGCAAACAGATGCACACACACACACACAGACACACACACAGACACAGGCAGAGACGGAAACACACTAATACCCTTGCAACAGAGGCCATGTCATGCATACGAAATAGTCGAGTTTTCCCCGAGTGCAAGCGGAAACCAGAGCATAAGAGTTGGGTTACTATTTTGATACCCTTTATAGCTGGCATTCTAGAATCTTTAATCCGTAATACCCCTATATAGCTTATCATCGTACATATAAATGGAACTATAGGATACAGTCCGAATTTTATCAAAATATTGTGGATCGATTGGTTCAAAAAGGAATGGCCAAGATTACCTAATCATTTGTATTTCTTGGGCAAAATGAGGCACATTTTCTCAGAGACTGGGACCGAGAACTGGCTCCAAGCGTTTGGGTTTCCTGGAACCGACGTGTATATTGCTGTTGAATTCGTCAGACCGAAAAGTAACTCTTTTGTGTGCCTCGCCAAGGAGTAGGCAGCCGAGTAGACGCGTAAAGCCTCATAAAACTCTGTTTAATATCATATCCTTGTAATTGTATAATATTTGCCACAGCTTTATGTAACTTCTGGTTATTTTTTGTAGGGTATTTGTATTGTCGTTTTCACGTTTTTTTCTGCAGTAGCAGCGAAAAACGTAATTATTCATAATTCAATTTTCTAACGCGAGATGGTGGCGCATGGCAACAATTTCACGCCAACCGCCAAACGACGACACAATTGTACGAGTATGTATATGTGTGTGTGTGTGTGTTACTGCTTTCGTATATGCTGTGTATCTGTGTGAATGTGTGCACGTGTGCGTGTGTGGGTTATCTGCATGTGTGTGCAGTTAATGTGCTTTTGGAATGCATACGGGGTTATGCAATATTAAGCATACGCATTCGACATGTTTGCCAAAGAGGGAGGTTAGAGCTTAGAGGCACAGGACACGGGACACGGGACACGGGGCACGGGACACAGGTAGATTGTTTAGTTTTGCCTGATGGCAGGCAGCTGGCAGGCAGGTGGGTGGCAGACAGAGACAGAGACAGACAGCGTGGGAGAGAAAGAGAGACAGCAGGTTAAACAAATGTCAAAGCAAACCGAAATTCACATCTCGTCGTCGACATTATATTGCCGTGTGTTTATTTAGTCAAGGATGCAATGCGATTCCGTGCGATTTCTACGAGCACAATCCCCCAGCAATGCATATCCTCCACGTACATAGCACAGCACTACATGCACACTCATCCATGTCTATGGCTCTGTCTATGTATGAGTATTTGCCTGGGTGTTGGCTCTCGATGCGGCTCAACTAATTGTGTTTCGTGCCGGCAAACAAATCCAAATCCCAGCCTCAGCCTCAGCCCCAGCCCCATACCCAGTGGCTTTCTTGCTTGCTTGCTTTATGGCCATAAATTCTCATCAATTTATGCATTTATTTTGGGAATCGGAATCTGCAGCAGCATCCAGTTTCAGTTGCATTTGCAGTTGCAGCTGCAGTTGCAGGCTGCAGCTCCGTTTTGTGGTTAAAATGCAATTAGGCCCCGAAGACGGGCGTTTGTCTTGGCCAAATATTTCAACATTATAATTAAAGCTTAGCCATTGCCCGTTCTGGGGTTCTGTGGCAGGGTCTCTGTTTGAGGCACTTGGCATTCAGCCGACGGCCATTTGCAATTTTACGCGACATATCCGCTTGCCGGGCATTTTGGGTTTCATTCACTGCATTCTCACCTTCCGGTTAAGGAGGTACTCCCACTCCCTCCCCATCCCACCCCTCCTCTGTTTCTGTCTCTCCCTCTCTCTGGTGCTGTGCAAGAGGATATCCGGTGAATGTTGAACGTTGCTCACGTTCCAGTTGCATTTTTCTTCCCCTTCAAAACTTGAGAAGGAGAGCAAGAAGGAGCTGCTGCTGCTGGTGCTGCTGGTGCAAGAGCTTTAGCTGCATCTGTATCTGGGACTGGGACTGCCTCTCGCCTGAAGAGGACTTACGGCTTTTGTTCCACCCAACCCCGTCTCAGACATTGTAAAACAAGGACGTTGCAAGCAATGGAAATGGCCATAAAAGAGGAAACACTTTTCCACTTTAATTTATTTTTAACGCCTCAGAAAAATGTCAGAGCCAGAGAGAGGAAGAGAGAGAGAGCAAGAGAGAGAGTAAAGCAAAGAAGAAGGACTCAGGATGTAGCCAGAGCTAACGAGTTGAGTGGGGAAAATTCGACAAAAACAATTAAGAGCAGTTTCGTTTCATAAAGTGTTGCCGTTGCCATTTGCCCTTTGGGTGTTGGGTGTTGCTTTCCTTTCGGGATAACCGCTTTTGATTACCGCTCGAAATGGAGATTAAGTATTTTGGCTGCTGCTCAGCAAATATTGACTCAAAGTCGGACTCCCCGAATCGTAATACAGCGAAAAGAGCTGCAGTGGCCAGAGTGGGGCGGGGGGCTATGACTGGGGCTAGGACTGGGACTGGGACTGGCACTGGGGCTTGCATGTCTGGCCGCTATCATTTCATCTCTTTCACTTAATTTAAATAAATGCCACACACCATGTGGCATGCCCATTCCCCCAAGCCTTTTGACCGCCCGCTGGGCGTCGGGTTAAAGGTCGCCCCGCTGTGTGAAAACGCGACATTTTTCGTGTTGTGTTGCCACGTTGTTCAACTAAGGGCAATTTGTTGTTATTATTTTGGTAACACTTTAATTTCTGTTGTGCCACCACCCACCCACACACAGACACCCACACACAGAACCCAACCATCAGCCATCATACAACGACAACGACAACGACCCCACTGAAACACAGCGTGAAGCTAGTTAGGTGGCAATAAGGATATGGCGTTATCCTTTTACCAGCTATTTAGCATTTAAATGCTTAGCGCTTTGGCCTGGTTCGCTCGCTCGTTTCGCTGGCTTCGCTGGCTTTTTTCTCCTTTCGCATTTTGCGGCAGTGTCGTTCTTTGTGTAGGGCAGGGTTTTGTTTCATGCGGCACATAGGGCACTGGGGAGTGGCTGCCACACAGACTACAGACTACTACGTGATGCCAATTTTCAAGAGTGTTATCAGACGCTTATCGAGATTTTGTCGCACTTCAGAGGAGCTTCTCATTTCTAATTGCTAATGATAACTAGAAAAAAAGTTGAAGAGGAGAATGTGGCAGGAAGAACGTTAGATGGAGATTTACTACGAATATAATAGGGCTTTTCTTTCTTTCTTTTATTCATTATGGTAATGAATATGACAGGGAATAGCAGTGTTTCAGAGTTGCCAGATCTGTTACTCCGTCTTGCTCTCATTTCGGGGTGGCAACTCTGTGTCCACTCATGCTCATTCTACCTCACAGATCCCACACTACTCTTTGTCCTTTTTTGCCTCTATCTTTCTGTTTGTATATCAATTTCATTCAGTTCATCAGGACGGAAAAGTCAGTGCTGAGCCCGGCCTGGGCGAGAGTTGATTACACACATGAGCGGAGTCCCCCTCTCACTCTCTCTCTCTCTCTCTCTCTCTTCCTCACCGAAGTTAAATCAACTCTGCAGAGTAAAAATATTTATGCCATTTATTTAAATTCTCTCCGGGCATCTGTATAGGGGCTTACGCACACATACATTTAGTCGTATAGTATAGGAGTTTACGCACACACACGCACTAAGCACATGTAATCTGACGCACTCAAGCCAACAACATTAAAAGCATTTCTTTTGTGATACTCAAAAGGAGGCAAGGGCCTCGGGGGCATGCCACTGACAAGCAGGCATTCACAGTTTACTCGCCACACGGCACAGCCCCAACTGCACAATCCCTTTCCCGCCCCAAAAGTCATCCTCCTGCCATGTAATAAGCAATAACAGTAACCCCCACCACCCTCCGGAAGAAGGACGAGCGGAGTTCTGGAATAGAACTGCGGTTTTGTCGAGGCGCGAAACCGAAATGGCGCAACTTTATTTAATATCCGAAAGCAATGTCACCCATATAAAGAGACACCCACAGCACGGAGGGGAAGCGGGAAATCCAGCAGGGAAAGTATGAAAATAGAACTGCCATCCACTGGGGCAGGGCGTATGCGTAATATTTGGTTCGCTTTGGCAGGTCGCTTTGGGAAAATGTTTGCATTCACCAAATTGCCTAGCGTGTCAACACTAAATAGCAGACAAGTCTAAATACTTGTAGTAGTAGTAGTAGCACACATCCCTCTACACACACACTCACACACAGCCCCTACACCCCGCGAACACACAGCGAGTAAACCCTGCCGCCCCCTCGTCTGTGTCTCTGGCACTTGGAAAACTTTTGAATGTCGCGCAGAGTTGTTTTGCGGTTCTGCTCGTTCAAAAATATTTTCAAGTAAAATTTACGCGTTCTTGGCACACTTTGAACATCCTTTTCGACTGTTTGCCAGACTCTCACAGACACAGGGACACACACACATATGCCATACGCACTGTATGCCAAATATTTGTTGCTGTTGATTTTAGCCCCCGAATAAAAGCAAAGAGAGGGAGAAAAAAAAGGAAAAGCAGCTTAACTTATGTCAACCCGATAACATCATGGGACCATAAATGTCTTCCAGGATGCCCCCACAGGACCTCCACCCCCGTCTCAACACCCAAAACACAGGCAGTGGGGCGAAATCGCTGAGACGTTGCGAAATCAGTGGAAAGCTTTTCACAAAAGTTTTTGTCAAACATTTGTGCGGCACTTGTAAATTTGTTGTGATTTCTTGATAGCTCCTTATGTCTCCTACACGCACTAGCTCTCTCTCTCTCTCTCTATCTCTCTTTCACTGTTTCTGTCTCGCTTGCATACATACTCGTACATACATGTATCCTGGTGATGTGTAGGCGCAGAGTTTTATGAATTTTCCTGTGCTCTCAAGCGTAGCGCTGGAGAAAGGCAAGCAAATGCCAACATGTTAAGGAATTTCCCCCACCCTCAGCACCCCCCACACCATGTACTACCCTCCACCCCTCATGGCCTCCTCCTGCATGAGCTTGAGGGTAAAAGTTTTGCTTTTTTTCAAGCTTGAATAACTTCATTAGAAAGAAAACTTAAAGCAGCCGCTGGCGTTTGATTTATGAGCGATAGATAGCCCATATGCGGAAATGATTATGATGAAAATGAACCCGAGTGGATAGGGGGAAATCTCTCATTTTCTCTTCCCCTTTTCTCTGGGAATATTATGAAAAATATTCCCTCCCCCACCGCAATTGAGTGCAACGAATGCAGCAGCAGCAGCCACGAATGGGACGGAGAGGAGAGGCAAATTCTTATCGCTGGCAAAACAGTGAGAAATACAAAATCAATTTTCCCAATGGAACGAAGGGAAATGACATCTCTCCAGAAGCTGCCACTCCCACCACCAATATCAGCCATCTCTCCTCCCGTTTATCCCTCTATAGTTAGCTAACTTTCCACAGCTTGCGGTCAGCTTGACAATTTTTTTTCCGAGCTTGCAATCTGTGGCAAGGAGCAGCAGAAAGAAATTCCTCTGTAGCTTTTGGCACTCTATAAAAGCAGCAGCAGCAATGGCGGAAGAAAGAGACAGAGACACGCAGAGGAAGAGGCAGAAAGAGAGAGCGGAAGAGTGAGTGTAGCTCTGCGTGCCACACCCAGTCGTTCGTTCGTTGGCTGCCACTTCATCATCATTTTTGGTCGCTGCCATCAAAATGAAATGTCAAACTAAATGGCAACAATTTTGATTGAATTTTTTACAAAGTACTCCCTTCCTCACACCACATTTCCCCCCCTAAAACCACCTCCTTCTCGCCCTCTTCTGGAACTTCTGGGTAATTCTGGAACTGACCAAAAAATGCGCTTCGAATAGTAACACGTTTCTGTTTTGGAAAAATCCGTCTGAGGTTTTTCGCACTCCTACGGCCAGGATTTTAAAGCCCAAGACGTGACGAGGCTCTAAAGGAAATAGGATTCTCAGAGTAGGGCATGAAAAATGCCAACAATAAAGTGCAATTCATTCTCTAAACAGGGCTGCATGTCTGTCGTCCGTCCCCCCGTCCCCCATGCCATGCAAGTGGCACATGGAATTGCAGAATCACAGCCACGTGCAGGGGTCCCGGGAATGGGTTTTCGTCCTGAATATAGTAAAGGGACGTACATACATGTATGTGGGTGTTTGGTGTACGGCATTTTATGACAATGCCAATCTAAGCGAGAGAGCAGGGAAAGACGTTGACATATTTTCCTTCTTTTTTCCCCCTTTCTTGACAACGTGCAGAGCATTTTTTTTCCAGGCCGCCGCTGCCGCCGACAAAATGTGCCCGTTACCGCAAATGCAATGAGACAGTGGCGTAGTCGAGGGCTGAGGGGGGTGGGGTTTTATTAAGGGGTTTCCTTCCTGGTGAAGCCTCTCTTTAACCTGAATTGATTCCATCATCAAAATATTGGTTTAACTTTCTGCTCCTGTGGCTCCTGTGTCAACATATCCTCCGACTCCGTCTATGAAAAGGAATGCGGGGTGGTGTGGTCCTTTAGTGACTTCAAATCTGACTGGGGCTTAAGACTGGCTGGCTGCATGAGAGAAACACAGATACACATATACTACATTAACCCAAATGCAAAGCCGTGCCAAGAGCCTGCCAAGTAAATGCCCCAGAGAGACATGCATGCCCCGTATGCGAGTGTGGGGAGTATCTATGAGTGTGCAAATACTCGCCTGTGTGCGTGTGTGTGTGTGTGTGTGTGTGGCCCCCATCTGACGAGCGGAATTGATGGGAATGCAATGCAAAATACAGCCTGTTTGCAGTCAGGCTCCGCCGCGTGGGTCTTAAAGGGGAGCCACGAGCACACTTACGCTTTAAGTGCCATCCATTTATCCGCCCTCCGCCCTCCTCTCCGCCATGATAACAGTTGGGCATTTATGGAATCTATTCGATTGATAGCGGTCGTTATGCGATATCACTAACAATTCTATAACAAGGCCCATTCCGCTGAATGATGGATAACTTTTGTTTAATGCTGTATTGTGATGTGTGACTGGACTTAAACGATTGCAGCGGTAAAATTATGGCTGCAACTTATCGATAAGTGCTAGTTTTCGATAGGTGTTTGATGAATGATCAGCAGTTTGATAACTGATTCGTTTTAGCTGTTATTAATTATTATTATAATTAACAAATCACTTTAACGATCATTGTTATTTTTCCATAACTGATTAATAACTAATTGATAGCTTCATTGTTTCCGTAACTCAATACATATCTGACTAAATCTCTTCTAAAATATCCCACTACTGTTAAATATCAATGACTTTTAGCTTGGCAACCTTCAAACCTTTCTTAACCTTTCTTAAGTTCGCAAACGCACTGTTAGTCGCTCCTTAACGACCTCCAAGGAATCTTCCGTAATGTCCTGCAAACAATGGGACGAGGACGAGGACGATGTTGAGTCTAAGCGCCGCATAGTTAGCATTAATGCTAATGCCTTGAACTTGAACCCAATTTCGCATGATGAGGGGGCCCAAGGCTCAAGTGCCGGCCATTTCATTTGCATTGAGTTTTAAATAATTTCAAGTAAGCGACGAAACCAGGGCGAAAACCCCTTGCAAAAACCCAAGGACAAGTGCCAAAAGGATGTGTCACCGAAATATGAAATGGCCCCCAAAAAGAAGAAGGAGAAGCCCCCAGTAAACGAGAAGAAACGATGCAGAGAGACAGCGACAGAGGGTGGGGTGGGAAGGGAAGGGAAGGGAAAGGAAAAAAGGTCAAAAACACTTGGCAGTACATTATCTGGGCCACTGGCTGGCTATACGGCGGACTACAGACCCCGGACTATGGACTATGGACTACGGACTACGGACTCCGGACTAAAGGCAACTGACAACTGACGACGGACAGACGGATGGACATACTGATGACAGACGCTCGGGCTGACATTTTTCGTTATTATACTTATTGTTGGTACTGTTCAGCATCAGGCCATGGCCGCAATAGATGAAACTGCTACCAGTTTGGATACACTTTGCAAAGGGTATTGTGATTTTGTATAGAAGGAAGCTACGCGATAGATAGATACATAATTCTGCTTAACATGTGGCACCCAAAAGATGATTCGATCTGTGTAGAGTATCTAAAACTTCGACTCGCGCACATGGCTAACGCTGCAGCTTTTCTGCTGTTATTGTTGGCTCAATTTCCTAGCCATTTCCGGCTTTTCTGCTTGTGATTCTGATTCTGGTTCTGCCTTTTGCAAAATTACGTAAAACATACAAAAACAGAAGTTACCGCAAAGAAGGAGGCAAAAAGGCGGAGGGCACGGCCCGCCCTTGGGGTGGGGCACAAAAACACACAGACCGTGCGGGTCATTCCACTTGATTTCCGAAAAGGATACTGGCCACACACACCCTAGAAGAGGGGTAGAAAAAAACTGGACCCAAGATCGAAGGATGGAAAGAAGGCGAGGGGAGGGAGGCACAAACAGGCAACCGCAAGTACAAAGGAATGAACTGCTCGGTATCCGCCTTCATGCCACACTCTCTCTCTCTCTCTGTCTCTCTCTCTGTGTCTCTTGGCACTTTTCTGCCTCACTCTCTCTCTCTCTCTTTAGCTTTCCCTTCTACTCTCTCTTGTAGTCCCTTTCTCCTATTCTCCGCCTTCAGTCATCGACGTTCTTGCTGCTGCTCACTCAATGGTCCATAAATCGGTTGTCAACTATTCAAATGCAGACAATTGATTACAGCGATAAAGCTGAAGAGCCTTTTGTGAGCGATTCCATCCTACAGCTCCAGCTCCAGCTCCTGCTCCTGCTCCTGCTGCTCCTCTAATGAAAGCAGCTGCGCCTTTCACAGCGAATGAGGCATAGCCAGTGGCAGAGCGAGAGTAAGAGATATCTAGGTGGTGTATGCCACACAGTGAAAGAAGGAAAATGGGTTTTCTTTTTCCTTTTGCTTTTGGGCCCATAATGAGATGAGAGTTGGCTTTGAAGGAGGCGCAGCAGCAGCAAGTCAATAGACTGTAAGACCATTTAAGCCAGCCACAGAATTAGGTTACAGCTGCACCCACACACACACACAGACGAACACACCCACACACTCAGACATAATTACAGTCAATACTCGTTGCAGTAAACTGCAAAATCAACACGATATCAGGTATCGATCTGAATGGGATATACGAGATATACGAAGCCCTCGAAAGAAGGTGCTGGTGCTCCGGCAAACTGTGTTTATTCACAGTTCAATAAATAAAACTCCAGAAGCTCCCCCCGCCCACCACTTTCCTGCCCACCACCCATTGGGCTTGGCATCCATCCAGCTCGAATACCGTTCTGTGAAAGCCCATCCATCTTCGGTGTAGTTTTAACTAAGAAATGAATACAACGTCTTCTTGTTCGGAAGCACTGAAACGGACTTAACTCCACAGTTCGTTCCCATTGGAAAACGAGTGGAAATGGGAGTTTCGATTGCAGTTTTTATATGGAGCACGGGCCAGCATTTAACACTTTTGTATTTGTATTTACAAAGCTATATGGCAATAGAAAATAGCAATAGGAAGAGAGCCCTGGCAGCGGCTTAAGAACATTTACCATTACAAGCCATAAGCCATGAAAGTAAAGAAATGCTTTCCTACAACAGCAACTGGCGGGGTTGGGAGCAACGTTGATTGGGTTGCATCAAAGCGTGGCATTAGGAAGTGCGGCCACGTCTTGCTTCTGGCCAAAGAAATTGTTATGGCCCTGCGCAAGTGAATGTCCGTCTGTCCATCCGTGTCTGTTTATCTATCAACTGTGAGAATGGTCTTTCTTTTTGTTCTTTTCTGTGGTCTCCTTATCCCCTAAAATATGGTCTTTGCTTCACTTCGTTCACTGTGTGTATGGCAGCTTTCCCTCCTACCATCTACCATCTACCACCTACCATCTTCTATCTGCTTAAGTTGCGGAAAAGCAGGAAGGGTTAGGGTAAGAGAGCAAACAAATTGGTAGACATCGCCACTAGTGACGTGACGTGCACTCCAAAAGAAAACCGAAGGAAAACCCAATGACTAATTGGGAAAACTTCATCGAAGGAGTCCATCCAACTGTCAATTGTTGTGGCAGACGATAGACGGCAGTGCAGAGGCCGCAAAACTCAGTTAAGAACTTAACGAAACATAATTTCAAGCCCACGCTACCACCCACCCCCTCATGTTCCCTCCTCCTACTGCTGCTGCTGCCAGAAATAAAGGAAGTTTTTCTAGTCGTAGGCCAATAATTTAAGAAGAAGTTCACGCTACACAAAGTTCAAGTGAAGTATGCCTGCCTGCCACGGTCGCTGCCTGGCTGCCTGGCTGCCTCGCTGCCTCCGTCTGAAAGATGGCAAACGGAAATTTACTGCAGGCACGAACGGTAAATGTGAAATGGAAGGGTGGTGCTGCCACATGAGCGGCGGCTGAGAGTGGAGTGTGTCCCGCGAAGCGAAATATGCACATTTCCACACTTAATAACAAAATATGTTAAACAAAATCATTTGATGTGTTGTGGGTCGGAGGCCGCTGGAGGCGACTGGGTGTTGTGGTAGGTGCAGAGACTTTTTCTTCAAGTGTATGGCGCGCGCACACACAAACACATGTTTACATGCAAATTACACATAAAGCAAATGGCGGGGCTCGGTGCGGCCTGCTCTGTGGCAGTGGCAAAACAAACGCAAATTATATGCTGCATACTTTTAGGCCTCCGCCTCAGACTCTCTCTCTATCTCTCTCCCTCTTCCGCGACTCCCACTCGTATACTCGCATGTATATCGAGTTACCAAAGTAAATTGTATGGGGAATACCGTACCCCGGTATGGTACATTCATTTCCTTAGAAAAACGGCGTCCAGACAATGTCGCGACGCTTCCTTGTGGCCCCCAACTCCCCTACCCACCTCCCTTTGCATACATTTAAAGTATTTTCGTTTTTTATTTCGTTTCGTCGCCCTTTGCTTGGAAAAACCCAAGCCGCGGTGGCGGTGGCGGCGTAACATGTAAACAAACTCATTTAACTGATTTTCATGAAAGAAAATGTGGCTCCTGGGCATCCAGGAAGCAGTACACTGAGCGTGGGCTGGCCTGGGCTGGCATTGCATGGCATGGCATGGCACGGCATGGGTTCTGGTTCTCTGGTCTCTGGAACGACCGCATTATCATCATCATCTCGGTGCCTGTTTTTTGCCTGCAACTCTTTCAGGAGCAGCAGCAGCTGCCGTAGCCGCAACCTGGGGCTAGATTTACATGTCACTCGACTTAAGTTGGGTTCAGGGTAGCAGGCTCTCTCTGGACCTGGACCAGGACCACACCACACCTCCGCCCAGTTCCAGTTGCTGGCAATCCGTGACCACGGCGACAAGTTAACTTGTCCCGGAGTCGTTGCCTGGCTGCTCCTTGGAGCTGCCTGCTCCTCCCGATGCCCCCCAAGCTGTGCACATAATCTTTGCATAATTTCCAGCTCAGCTTTTTCCTTTTTCCACCATCCAGGCTTTTTTCCTCTGCCACTTTGGAACGTGCTGAGCGGCAAAAACGGCAAATGTCAGCAGAAACAAGAAAATAAACTAAACACAATTTTTTTGCCCCAAGTTTTCCTCCTCTATAAGAAAAGACCTGCCACTAGCTGGACTCATGACTGGGCCTATGCCTTATCCTGGGAACCCAAAAGCGAATTAGTGAACGCATTATCCTTACACATATTTAGATACATAATAATCGTGTTTAGAAATGCGAGAATTATGCAATTTTTATGGCCAACACTGCGGAAAGGGAATGAATATTTTCCGTATTCCATTTTACTAAAATTAGTAGAAAGGTTAAGGTAATCTTCAAAGAGCTTATTCTCTAATTCTTTCTTTGTAATTCTCACGAATTTCAACGGAAATGAAATCAACGAAAAGTCTTAGAAAGAGACGAACAAATAGTTCTCAATTTCAAACGTTTTTTTTTTAATAACTTGTACAAAAAAGCAATAACAGGTCCTTCATCCCCGGTTTCTTAACCAACTTTTGGCTTTGAAATTCGACCAACAAAAGCGCAAAACTTCGAAAGGCCATGAGGGGCATCGTTCTCTCTCTCTCTCCCCCTTTTTCTGTCTCCCTTCATGTGTACAAAATCAAAAGGATAATTGAGACATGTGAACAATATCCCTAAGTGCGAGAGGCACCAACACACACACAACACGAGAGCTGAGAGCTCAATGAAAGGTCGACCGTCGCACATCAAAGGTGGCCTGGCCCCCAGACGGATTTTCCCCCCGCAGATGAAAAGCAATTAACAAAAGTAAAAGCAAGAAGAAAAGTTACTGGCAGGAGGTTGAGCAAGGAAAATGGTTAGAAGACCAAGAGAAAATATTAAATGCTTGAAAAAAGTCAGCAGAGAAAGCGACGGAGGGATAGAGAGAGAGAGAGAGAAAGAGAACACAAAGAGGAGCCTCACAAAAGTGCCAGGCACTCACAAAACGGTATGCCAGGGGAAGTTTCTGTAGGGGTAGGGGCGCACACACACACACGCACGACAAAGCAGAATAATAAATTTCAATTCAGACGACGACATGACGTCTCTGCCTCACGTCGACGTCGACATGCATGTTGATAAGAAAGTGTGCGGCCCGTGCAACCCTTCCCCGTCCCCTAACCCAAACCGAAAACGCTCTCTTCACTGCTGCACATCTCCACCCTGCTGCACTCCACCCTGCCGCAAGCCCTAGCCCCTGCAGCAGCCTCTTTGGCTTTGGCCAGGGTCCGGGGGCAATACGAGAAAAACTGAGCTGCTTTATGCGAGTGGGGAAAAAGTCGCGTCGCGCATAAATGCCACGTGGACGAGCACCCCACACACACGCACACACGCACATAAACACATGGGGTCTGAAACACAGTGACTGCAAAAAGGAAATGCGCAACGCAGCCCAAAGGTGTCAAGCGGAAAATAAAGCATAATAATAGCTGCAGCAAAGGCAGAACAAAAGCCTCAACATTGGATTGGCGAAGGGGGTCCTAGACACACGTCACTCAGTTGAGGCAGCAATCAGGATGGCATTGGGATGGTTGTGTGTGGCAAGATGGATAGGTCGGGGGATTGCTGGGGGTTTTCATGCGTAGTTGACGTATTATCCGGCTGGAAATCGGCTGGGGGGATCAGTGGGAGAGAGGCGGAGGCTTCTCCGAAATGTTCCTAATAAATTATGAAAATGCCACCAAAGCTGCTTCAAAGGAAATGCCAAATGAGGAGGCTCAGACTTTTAATAACCTTAACATAAGTCCCCGAAAAGAGTCCAGTCCCCATACGAATACTCATCCAAATTTCTCTTTCTTCTCTCATTGCAGATACACACTTTCGCTGGAGAGAATGTGAGAGAGGAGATGTCAAGACCATGCCGCAGTAACGGCCTCGAGTAAAAAAGGATCTCGAAGCTGATTTCGAATGGCAACAGAACCTATAACAATAAACGGAATAGCAACAAAAGTAATTTGAATTTGTGTGCAGAGACGGCACTGCAGAGATATAGGGGGAGAGAGAGAGAGACAGAACACTAGAAAATTGTGTACATATTTTGTCTCTGTCCGCCCTGTCGTTTCGTCCGTGTAAACAAATGCAATGCAAAAAGCAGCAGCAGAAAACAGAAAAAGCAACAGAACACAGGAATAATAAGAGAAATGGCAAAAAGTGCAGTTAAGCGTGGAAATTGCATTAAAAATTGAGCAAAAAACAAAGCAAAAACGGCTGGAAAATAAAGGCGAAAAAAAGCTGAAAGAAAAGCCAAAGCTAACGAGCGCTAAAAAGCAACAAAAACGCGAAAAGAAAAGCCGCGATACAGACAGCAAAAATAACACAAAAATAGAGCAAAAAGAGTAAAAACTTTTGATTGAAAATTTTCATTGTGCTTTCAGTTTTTGGCTACCGTTTTTGATGGTGTAAATTTTTGATTAAAAGAAGCAAAGAAAAACAAAAGCAGCCGCGTGAAAAGTGAAAACAATATCAACAATAAAACGAAGCAAACTACGAGATACGAAAAAACCCCACTCCCCGTTTGAGTCACCCGTTCGTTTGACAGTCTGTCATGACAGTTCGAGACTTTGTCCTGCTATATTTTTTATTGTTTATGAACAGCAAGATCGGCGCCTGCAGCAATAAACTTATGTGAGACTCATAGACGGACCACCCGCGCCACCCCCACCACATATCTCATAAACCAAATTGAGACGTGAATCCAGCGAGAAAAAAAAACCAAAAATAGTGACTCTTGGGCAAGTGAGTCGTGCAATAAAACGTTGCGTTGCGGGTCTTGGTTGGTGTCTGGCAACAACCATCTTAACGTCCTGAAACGAGGCACTTTTCTCGTTGACAAAGTAACGCATTTGGGCGATAAGGAGAAAAACGACGACCGATAAACGGGAAACGAGAAAATGAGCAGCCTGCAAGGACAGGGACAGGGACAGAACAACAACAACAGCAACTACAGCAACAACAGAGGGAGCAGCAGGAGGTGGAGCAGCTCCAGGATGGCGGCACGGGCACAACTATTGCTCCTTATCAGCATCGCATTCGCATCATGTTTGCCGGGTAAGTGTCAACAGAACAGAAGTGTCTTCTGTCTCCTGCTTCCTGTTTGCCAGGCAACTGACTTATCAGTGGGGCCCTGTAGTCCTCGGTCCTGCGACCACCCCCCGGAATTAATGCAAATATTTAACGTGCTTTTTTATGGATTTGTCGTTGTCATCGCTGGTGAGGGTAGAGAGTACAGCGCTCTCTAGCAGCAGCCTACTTAAAGGCATCGTCATAACGTGCCACAGATGAGGGGCAGAGGCAGAGAGATTGCTCCACTTGACATGACTTGTAAATGGCTTTCGATTAAGTTGTCACATTAGCATTAATCTTGAGCTATGGAGAAGCATCCGAGCAGAGTAGAGGGGAGCAGCAGCGCAGAGGCAGCTCATTGAAGTTCAATCAAGTTGTCTGGCGCTTCTATCCTCCTGCTGCTTCCTGCTGCAAGGAGGAACGTGCTAATGAGCCGTAAGCTGATGAGTTTGCTTGCTCAATCTCCCCTCTCCCGGTTCCCCTTCACCGGTTATGACTCGTCAAGTCCTCTGAAGGTGATCTGGGTCAGCAGCACAGACAGATCCCTCTCTCTCTCAAACGAAACGAAGTAACGAACGAACGAACGAGCGAACGGCTTATGACATTGCGGCTATTATATAATTGAAATATAATTACATGACCAGCAAGCCGCTTAAACCGTTCGCCATATAAATTCATATATAAATGTATTATTTCATTAAGTATTGCAAGTATTTTAAAGGCAGGCCTGCATTTTTAATGAGCCATCAGCAACAGCAGCGGCATCGGCAACGGCAACGACAGCAAAAATTGATTGAATAAATATTTTTACGTATAAATATTCGATGGAATATCAATGAAAAGGGGAGGCTTAAAGGGTGAAACTTGAGATATCCTATAAGAATGATTGTTGCCGTAGTAAATATATCTGGAACCATGTGAAAACATGTAATTTTTAATTAGTAAAATATACATGCTTTCATATTATTCGTTGCTGTGGTAGATATATTGAAAATCATAATATTTTTATCAATTTTTTATATATAAGTAGTAGTCCGACTTCAGTGCAAAAATCTGCTCAGTATCATAGTACCCTTGGAAAGGGTATAACTGAGAGAAAGACCCTTATACCTGTTACGTCTTCTCCTTTCTGTCGTATGTAAAGGAATTATTTAAAAAGAATGATTTTCATTAACGATTTTCCATGGATATGCATGGAGAGAGGAACAACATTCATGGCAGCAATATTTGCTCTTCCAAATAATAAATAAATTTAAGGCCAAGTTTGCTTTTGACATTACGTATACGCAGCATTGACTGCTGCCGCTGCCGCTGCTGTTGCTGTTGCTGCTGCTGCTGGCACACCCATTGACATTTCATTTCGTTTCGTTTCGTATCGTTTAGTTTTTGTTTTTGGGTTGATGTTTTTTCATGTAAAACATTTTCGCATGGAAAAACAAATGATTCTACGATAGTTTTTGTGCCAGAAAATACTTTTATTTATCCATCACAGATCAGCAGCTGCCACTGCTGCTGCCTCCCGTCCCATCCCGTCCCGTCCCTTCCCTCCAAAAGGCTTTGTGTGTCGGCTGCCATTTTGGTTTCATTTCATTTGCAGATCAAACAAATTCTATTCTGTTTGTGTTTTCCCACCCATTCCCTCTCTATTACCCTCTCCATCCCCCGCCTCACACAGTCGTATTTGTTGTTTAGCTAATTCCAAACTATTTCAAATGGTATTCCAGCGACAACTATCCCAATATTTGTTGTTTATTCTATGGAGCATTTTGTATGTAGCATTTCCTCTTTGCCTTTCTAATGCGTCCTCGAAACGATGTTAATGTGAAATTAATTTCCAAATTGAACAAGGCATAAATAAAACATTCGCTCGCTCGCTCCGGATTCCGATTCGAAGACATATCCTTCCCCCTTGTCCTCGGACTTTTATGGCGGCGACAAAAATTGGTTTCAATAAAAATTTACGTTTCATAAAATGTATTATGTATGCCAGACAATGGCAACCAAACAGCAGGACATCGCAGGACGTCGCGGGGGAGCTGGCAGCAGGCGGCAGGCGGTGGTCAAATCAAAGCAGAAATGGCCAAAAAACAACAAGGAAATGAACAACTTTATATGCAGGATAATGGCCAGGACATTATGATGGCGGCGAGGACTTTCTCATATGAGGAATAAGTGCTTCAGAGGCTTCACAGGCTTCCCTCGTAGGCAGGATATTTATTATGTGTGTGTGTGTGTGTGTGTGTGTGTATGTCTGTGTCAGTGTCTGGCAAGGATAACGATAAGATCTGTGGGGGGTGTGGAGGCGGCACAATCCTTTGCACTTTGGACAACTATGAGGCTTTATGGGCCACTCGTTGACCAGAGAAATTCTTGAGTAATCAAACTGAAAGTTTTCGGACTGATAAGAGCTTTCAGCTAATGGCAAAAACACAGATACAAATTCATGCAAACATTTGAGTACGAGTAGGAGTACGAGTTTAAGGGAGAGATAGATTGAAGTGCGAGTGGAAGAACTTCCAAACATGACTTTTCAATTTTGGAATGTGTTTAATGGGCTTTTCGCTTTATGCCGTCGCCGTATCGTTTGAACAGTCGACTGCCTCGGCTAATGAAAATGGGGAAAAGCACCATTTTCCCACACAGCCCCGCAGCAGAGTTCATAAACTTCGAGCGTGAGAGCGAGAGAGGGAGACCAAAAGTTGGGTGTGCACCATTTAATGGCACACTAAAATAATGAAAGCCAAAAACTTAATCAATCCCCGGGTCCGGGTCCAGGTAGGAATCGATCGAGCTAGCTCTCTGCCCCCCACACAAACACACACACACACACGTGTGCCACACAATTAAAGGGAAACTCTAGCTGCGGGAAAACATGGATGGGGTGCGCAATCGGGGCGAAAAAGGAGCCAGAAAATATGGAAAAATTGTCATCAGCTCGTGCTCGTTGCCGGGACACCATGGAGCAAAGGGAGAATAGAGCACGTAATGAGAATGTTGCTCACATGTAAATATTCTCTCTCCACGTATCCGTGTATCCTTGTATCCTTGTAACCTTATCCGTGTGTGAGCGTGTGTGTGTTTGTGTTTGTGGACGACTGATTGCAAACAGCTTGGAGCAGTGCGCCTCGCGCCTAATTAAATTAGAAAACGCAAAATTTGAGCTCAATTGAAGATGGAGATGAGGATGAGAATGAGAATGGGGAATACGGGGCAAACATTCTCTTCTGTTTGGGGACGACTTAATCCGCAAATACAGGGTATATCTCTGAGGAGATGAGCATACATTTTTGAACCTGCCCCACAATATACCTTTCGCAAACAAAAGACCAAAGTGCAAAGCGGAGGACAGGATGCTTAAAGGGTGAGGCATCCGAGGAGCGTAGAGCATCGAGAGCGTTGCACTGGTTTTTCGGTTATATGTCCTGTCATCGATTTGCTTGTTGTTCTCGTGTGTTCCTCAAGGACCAAAGCATATTTTCGCCTAACGAAATTATGCAACAAATTTTTCAACCGTGACCCCCAGCCATCAGCCCCTCTTTACCCCTCTGCCACCCTGTGGCAGGCAGTGGGAAGTGGGAAGCATTGGGTAAACAAAGTCCAGCAAGTATGCATATGTATAGCCCCCAGCAGGGGGTTGTTCTGCTCTGGGGCTCCCCAATATGGGGAGTGTGCTGGTGTGTGTGTGTGCCTGTGTGTTAGTGCTTTTCTAATGCAAAATAAGCCAAAAAACAAAGCAAAAGCCAAAAGCAAAGGGAGCATCTAACCAGCTTTCAGACATGGTCGAATATTGCCCCCCTACTGCCATTCCCCTCTGGAAAATTTCACACAGATTAAGGATTTTTCCAACTGCAGTCCGGAGTCCAAAGTCCAGTTCTGCTTCAGCTGCCGCTGCAGCTTCTGCTTCTGGTTGTTATATACTATATTTTTGTTGTGCTTTGCCAAAAGGCAGCCATCGCTGTGGGGGTCATGGTCATGGGTTCTCGCTTCTCCTGATGCTCTCCAGGCTCGAAAGACTTTTGGCTGCAAACAGCATTCATTATGCATGCATTTTAAATTGTTTATTTCAGTACCTTTTCGGCACAGAACTCCTCCAGTGATGCCCCAACTGCTGCCGCTACTGTTGCTGTTGCAGCCTCCTTTTGACCAAAGATGCTGTCAGCTTTGGGCCTGGCTAAGACCTGCTGATGCGCTTGATGAGCTTTTCGCCATATTGTTTGAATTTTTACTCAACTCAGGGGCTTAGATCAGCTAACCGAAAGACCCTGTCCCCCCAAATGCCTGAAAATTTAATTGCCAAAATGTATACACAAAACTTGTGGCGCCGCGCGAAAAGTGGCAAGTGTTGAACATGTCTTAGCCTTACCGGGAATTGGTTTTCCCTGTTAATATTTCCACTTTTAAATTTTGTTAATAAGCTGCTCAGCTTGATGGGTAGACAAGTGCTCGAGTCTTGTGTGTGTGTGTGTGTGTGTGCCCCTAAGTGGCACACAAATTAGTCGAAACATCGGCATTCCGACATCAATTTGCGGCTGTTTAAAGTGGGTTTTCCAACGAAAAAACTTCAAACTGCTTAGCAAGTATTATGAGAGGAGCCAAAACCAAATTGAATATCTCCTTTCAAAATTGCCATGACAACTGTAGTGGAGCGGGGTGCTAGGGGGGGTGGGGGGCAATGTGGCATGGGGGCAGCAAAAGTTTGTGGCGCCTGGAAACTTTTGTGTGTGGCATAGATCAAAAACGCAAAAAGGGGTTAGGGTTAGAGGCTTAAAGTTCAAGCTGGAGATGGAGATGGAGCAGAAGCAGGAGCTCATGGTGCTGATGGAGATGAGGATAATGGGCATTCAGGCAAATAGGCAAAGCCAAAGGCATGGCATGGACAGGGACATGGACATGGACATAGACATCGACAGACAAGTTGCCATTGTTGGCAAGTGGCAACAAAGTCAGGCAAACAAAATCTGAACAGATATATCTATAGACTCCTCCGGTTCTTCCCTTTAACACACTCAAACACACACACACACACACACATGGCAAATCCTTTTGGGTCAAAAACTTTTCAAATTCCTAATCCCCATGCCAGCAAAGAGGAGCAGGAGAAGGACCCTGCCCCTGCCCCTGCCCCCCAAGGCTGGGGCTTAGTTTGGACTCCGTCTCGTACGAGTATCAGTTTCCATCTACCTTAACAAACCTGATTATAAATATAAAATTGCCGGCTTTCTTTGGCGGGGAGGGTCAAGCGTGTGTGCTTCGGCTCTGAACGGTTTGTCATAAGTCTGCGACATCTAAGCCGATTCGAGGTTCTATTAATAGGTGATTGGCTAAGGTGCCCCACACACCTACAACTTACCTCCACGCCTGGCTGGAAAGGAAAGTCACATTGATTCGGTTATGACACCCCACACAGACAGCCAAACACCCACACCCTAAGTGGAAAATCTTGTTGCGGCCTTATGGTTTTTGTTGTAGCCGAGAGGTTAAAGAGTTTTCGTTTTTTATGACCGAAGATGGTTTACCTAGGCAAAAACTTTTGCTCGACCCCAAAATGAGCTGATTTTCATTTGAACAGGGGAAATCAATTTGGGGAAACAAACTATCTGGTCATTCCACGGGACCTATTTTCCCGAAATCTAGTGTAAATTGTTGGAGTGGAGCTGCTGCAGCCACATGAAAGGACAAGCCAGAACTTGGCGGGTAATTGAAACGGCGAGCGGTTGTCCATGGATGTCGATGGAACTTTACCCATTTACCCGGTGGCTGCCACAACAGTAAAAATTAACGACGCTTCTCTCGTTTCTCGTTACCCGGGATTCTCGTTTGCGTTGCGCCAAAAGTTTGCGTTGTGGCTTGCGGGGGTTAGGGCCAGAACAGATAAGGCCAGGCCAGCCCAGGCCAGAGCAGGCCAAAACAGAACAGAACAGAACACAGAACAAAGTGGCAACTGGAATTGGCAAGCGAATGGCGAATGTCGAACGGCGACGGCGACGGCGCTGCTCGTAAAGTCAGGCCCCCAATCGATATCGTCCTGCGTCACGTCACAGTGGACGGAGACGGACCCTGCCTGACGCGAAAGCATATAAATCACGAAAATCTTGTAGCAGTGGACAAGTCACAGCCAAGTGGTCGTCGCTTGAGGTGAGTCCTTGACCACAGAGCAGCCCGCAGGGGGTCCTGCCTGTGCACATAGATGGTATTGGTCGAAGGAAGCGAGCGTCAAGTTATCAAATGATTTATTTACGAGCCCGCTAGGCAAACAAACAAGCTCTAGAGAGAGACAGAGACAGAAAGAGAGTGACTGAGAGGGGGCTACCATAGACAACGACAATTTGCTGCGGGAGAGAAAGTTTTGGGAGGAAGAGTCACAAGTTCAAAACTGTTGAACCCTGGGACTACTAGGACCCTACTAGGAGTTATAAGAGTTATGGCCGCCAAAAATCATTCGGAAGTCTGGGCTGAGTGTCCTTAAAGTGGAGTCACTTTAAGTAGAGTCCAAAGCGAATCGCTTTCGTGTTAATAAACATGTCAATCGGGGACAGGGGGGAATGTGGCGACACACACACACAAATCGAACTGAAATTGATAGCCAGAAGGTTGTCAGAGCAGCTGTTGCCTCTCTCTGATTGTCCGCCTGTCACTGCCGGGAATATACATAGTATATGCTCGTAGTGCTCGGAGTTTGTATTCCCCAATGAAATTTAATCATTTTAAAAGCCCATTCAAAATTGACAAAAGGACAACTGATGTCCGATGGCCTGTCCACAGAAAGGCCATCATCTCTTTTCTGCCAGCCGCCTTTCGCCCACTGAATCTGCTGAATCTCAATCTCAATCTCCAACTAAAGGCAGCCTCTTCATGTTTATGAATATAAATTAAGATCTCTAACGGGCTCTGGCTTCCTACACATTAATTCATTTACCTGCTGCTGTGCTCTGGCACTGGCTCTGGCTCTCAAATTGAAAAAGTAATTCAAGGAACCTCCGCCTGCTCCGTCTCCGCCTCCTCCGACCTCCTTCCACCAACGCAATTTGTGGAAGAAACCACAGAAATTTATGTTTTAGCAGGATGAGAGTCCTGGGGAGTAGAGCGGTAGAGCTGTAGCTGTGTAGCTGCGATTCAAGTGCGAGTCGAGCGCGCGCACATACAATAATTTTCAATTTAAAGGTAATTTTAACCCCGACACACTCTCTCCACATACACACACACACACACATGGTCACATGGGAGAACGCTCCTTTGGGCCAAGAACAGCAGCAGCAGCAGCCAACAACAACAGCAGCAGCATTTTGGGCCATAATTTAAGTTACAACAAGTTTCAATAAGGCCATAGGCGGCGTCAGGTGGCAGTCCTGTCCCTGTCGCTGTCCCTGTCCCTGTCCCCGCTCTCCTTCTGCCTTTCCATGTGTGTGTTGGCAAAGTGGATTTAGCCATAAAATGGCAGCAACGACGACGAAAAAGCACAACAAAGTTAAATGCAGTTGATGGTAGTTGGTAGTCGTGGAAATAGCCAGCACTTGGCCAAGAAAGGCTGAAAGGAGGTTGTGGGGCTCGTCTTGTGGCGCGGAGATTTTGAAGCAACCGCAATTCATATTTCATATTGCTTATGGCCATAAAAACGGGGGCAGAAAAGGAGTAAATGGCAGAAATAGCGTGAAGAAAATGACGCAAGAAGGCGGCCAGGACCTTAACCTGCAGCCAACTCCTTCTGCAGCTGCTCCTGCTGACTTCACTTGACTTTTACAGCGCGTTTCATACATACATACATATATGTACCACGCTACGTTTGCCACGCGACGACTTTGAGGGGGAGTCTCCGCCTGTGACTGCCACTGCCACTGCCACTGCGAATGCGACTGGGATTCAGGGAGTCAGGAGTTGGAGCAAAGTGTTTGCAAAGTAATTTCCGTTTCCTGCTTAGCTTCGAGTGGCAGGCGAACGTCTCACAAGGAACAAGAAACAAAGGGAGGGTGAGGTGGGGAGAGGGAGAGGTAGCCTTTGAGAACTGAAGAGATTATACCTGAAATGCTCATTAAATTCGCATTTCAGCACATGCATAAAACCAACTGAGAGCCAGCCTCATGTTGTACTTGTCACTCTCTGACCAGCCTTCAAGTGGCTCAGCCACAGCCCCAGCAGGTCCTTGAATGTCCCCACCTCCCCCCGCCGCTCAAGCTATTCGGACACTTTAATCCCGAATGGCATTCTCTGCTCAGGCACGGCATCGGCGACGTAAGTCCATAAAATCCAGAAACGGAAGCGAATTCGCTGCTGCTGCTGCTGCTGCATGTGAAGTGCATTCGAATCGGGGGAACGTGCTTCTCAACAGGATTTCTCGCCATCCCAAAACCCATTTAAAGACCACTGCCAATGCGGCCAGCAGCAGACACAACAAGCACTCGGCTCCAGTGAAAATCAATAGCAAAAACCACCCAAAAGTGGCTAGAACTACGAATAGCAGGGCCAAAGAGTGTGGCCAAAAACACTGAAAATATTTACATGGAATGAAGGCTTACTTCAGACTCTTTTAGACTCTTTTGCGGTAACAGCTCGGCCGACCAGACATCTATCGATCGTTTATTTTGTGGAAGAGAACTTTATTTCGGCTCAATCATATCGAAATCAGGAAAACATCAAAAAGTCATTTAAGGGAAGCAGCAGGCAGAGAGCGCTAAGGGAGGATAACCCCTTCTGCAACGAACAGATCGATGAATGTTCTATATCCTGGGTACTGGGCACAGATTCGATGAAAGGTGTACCGAAAAATGAAATGTTTACTGATTCCCTGATTATGTAATTATGAGGGTGTTAAGGGGGCATTACCAGGGGCTGTTTGAACATCGATTACAAAAAAAAACAGCAGCAAAGAGGAATCGTGTTTGTCGGGAACAGCAATGGCATGGCCCCGGCATTCAGTTAATTTGATTATGCGGCCAAACAAAAGTAATCATAATAATCCGAAAATAATAATGGAACCGGAAGGCAGCAAACATGACACAAAAAAAACTCCATTAACTCATAACCATTTACAACTATAACAACAACACAGCTACATGGACAGCAGCAACAACAACAACAACAGCCACTGGGACAACACAGGGAGACATCCATGGGGAGGGGGGAGGGAAACCAACAACTCGTAAACAACACTGAAACTTATAATGGACACATGTACAGAGGGGGAGAGAGGAGAGGCTCTCCCTCAAACAAATGCACAGATATATGGTAGGGCACAGGGTATGTTTAAGAGAAAGGTAAGGCCTCTGATATATCCCATTTTATCGCTATCTCTCGCTATATATTTGCCGCTCTGCCCTACCTTCTCTTCGGTATACTCTGGGCTGAGACTACAAAACCACATTACACACACGCACACAGACAGGCGCGCATACATACATGTGGAGGCTTACAACCACAGGCTCATTATCCTTTTTAATAAAGCTTATCAATGCCAGGCCATGCGAGCTGCCAATGGCAGCAGCAGCAGCACTAGCGGCAGCTTCGGCAGCACAGGGACAAGGGCACAACCAACAGCAGTTGGCCAGCCAATTATCCTGACCCACACACACACACACACACAGTCACGATATAGCCTGGGCCAGGGGCTCCTCTGCTGACAAGACTCCTCTCTGCTCTGCTGACAAGAACAACGAACAAGCAACCAACAGAAACAACAACGAAAACTACAACAACAGGGAACAGGGAACAGCCAGCAACGAGCAACGAACAACGATGAGAACGACAAACAGTAAATTCAAAGATAATTTATTATAGCGACACCTGTAATTACCATGAGCCATAAAATAATACCCACCATATATACCCATATATGTATATCCATCCAGCTCCTGTGTGTGGGAGTGTGTCACAGATCCCTCTGCCTCTGTGTGTGTGGGTGTGTGTGAGAGAGAGAGAGAGTGGTGTCACTGGTGCTGTCAGTGTCGTGTCCGTGTCCCCCCCTTACCGAAGAGATTAATTGTGGATTCTACTACTAGCACAGCAGCTATTGGGGGGTACAGTTTACAGGGCTCTACCTACCCCACATTGGATGATATATTCCTGCCTTCCTTTTTCTACGCTTTTGTGTCCTGCCACTTAATCAGAGCCGGGCACAAACACAGGGGAAACTAAATATGAAATTGCCACATTTAATTGTGCTGCGGCAACAATGTACAGGACACACCCCACACTGGCGCCTCCAGAAGTTGTCTCAATCATGTTTCTATTGTTTTTGGTTTTTGTTTTTCACAAATACCCTTCAAAAAAGCATTAACTAGCGACTACAATATGGAGCATGATATCGGAGAAGCTATAAGAATATATATCATCGAAAAGACGAGTTATCATAGAATGAATCCCACAGTATTGCTCTTTCTTGATACCATTTAGATACCTTTCCAAGAGTAAGAGTACTCACTGCTTCGACTCGACTCCTTGGTTCTACTTTTTTATGATTTTGTGCCCCTGAGTTGGCAACACTTTAATCTTGTTCAACCCGCAAACAGAAGGACAGAAAGACAGACAGACACACGCACACACATATTTTATATTTATGTTCGTGTTTTTGTCTGTCGCTCTAACTGACTGACTGACTGCCAACCCAACCAACTGCCAGCGAACCAGCGGAAGGAAGCACTGATACAGGGCCGGCGCTCTATACCCCCTATAAAGCACTATTCCGGACGGACTCCCGTGACTTGTAGGTATTTTGTGGTCGTCAGTGCGGCATGAAACTTACAACAAACAGCCAGAGCCAAACAGCAACAATGCACACAGAACACAGGGAGAGGAAGAGAGAGAGAAGCAACACTTTCTTTCGCACAATACGCTTATCCTTTCACATCCTGGCCAGAGAGCACAACAGAACAGAGCCCCTCCGTCCGCTCCTCCCCCCATACCATTGTTGATTGATGTGCTTTTGGCTCTGGCTCCTGGCTACTGCTTTGGCGCGGTTTCTCATTTTATTGCTTGTAGCTTTTTGTTTCGTTTTAGCCATGTTGTGCGGTCCTGTTTTCGTTGCAAGTTTTGTAATCGCATATGTCAAAAATTATGTTCCTTTCGTACTTTGAAATGACAACTACTTCCGCCTCTTCCGCCCCCTGCGGCGGCTGTCAGTCCGTGTCGGGTCAAAATACTGCTTCCTGGGGTGACAGAAATCTCTGCAGAACTCGCAAGCGTTAAAGGTGTCACACACACACGCATATATATATATATATATATATATATATATATTACATATACATATGTATGTATGCAGATCCGACTGGGATCTGTCTGCATGGGATATCTTTTTAATTACACTAAAACGTGCCGAGTCCCTCGAATGGAGGTCACTTGGGCTAACGAGCGAGACAGAGGCGAGTCGAGTCGAGTCGAGTCGCCTCCTCTATGGCCAGGACTCATCCGTCACACCCAAAAACACACGTGGAAAAAATAAAATAGAGAAAAAGGACCGACCCACTAATCCGATTAGTTTGGCTGACATTTTCTACTGCCGGCAAAGTGCAGCCCAAAGGATATACCCTCCCCACGGCCCATTCATTCATTTCATTCAAATGTGACAAGCCGACAAAATCCAAAATAAAACGAGGAAATGGAAAAAGGGAACAAGGAAGGGCGGAAAGGGAAAGCCCGCTCTCAGGCCAGACAATAAGAACAAAAGTGGAATAATTAAAAACAACGAAAAAGCGTGAAAGCGTGAAAGCGGACAACTACATTTATACATGGGTTGGGGAAATTGGGTCGCCAGGGCAACTAGATTTGTTGCCACATAAGGAACTGCAGATTGCACTCGTTAGCATCTGGTCGCAGGTCTCAGGTCTCAGGTCTCTCTGGTTTCGTATCAATGCTCCTCAATTCTTTATGGCTATACTCGTAAAGCACTTAAAGCCGACACTGGCACCGGCACCGGCCTTTCGCTTTGCCCACAAAAAAGACCTCTCATTTTTATCACATAATATTTTATTTTAACGGCAATAAAGCGTAATTTAATGAGCCTATAAAACGAAAACACATTAGAAGCGAGCAGCAGTCTCAGCATCCTTCTGGTTTGGCCCAGGGAAGGACTACCTGCGCCTGCCGCCTCCATGATTCTGAGGAGGCCAGAGCCATCTGTCAGCGTGGCTCATTTTTATGCCAAATTAAATGTCTACCAGCTTTCGGCTGAGATTTGCCTAGGGGGCGGGAGGGGGTCGGGGTCCTGGGAAAGACATTTATTAAGCGTTGTCCTCGCTTCATCTTCGTCTTGCAATCCCATTTCTTAGACAATTTTCGCTGTCTAGCGATATTACACATACGCTGGGATATTTCCTGTGCTTAGGAAAGACATTCAGGGGCATGATCCCGACTCCATCCGACTCCATCCGACTCCTTTTCACATTGCGACTATTTATTCGCTGTCTTCTTTACATGGCATGACATTGACTTTTATTTAAATGATTTCTCTCCACTGCAGACTGCCTTTACTCGGCCCCTCGCCCGGCTCGAGACTTGGCTTAGGGTTAGGGTTCGACTTCGTCTCCGTCTTGCAGTATCCTTGAATGGCAATAGACTGCCAGATGTTTGTACCCTGCTCCTGCTGCCGTTGCCTTCGCTCTGTCCTGTCCCGTTCTGTCTTTCAGCTGTTTGTTTTCGCCTGGCAGCCATTGTGCTTGTTGACTGAATGCAACTTGTAATAAATATTGCAGGCGGCTGTCCTTCCCAGTTCCTTCCATCCACTTGCCGCTCCTTCCTTTGGCTATAAATATTTGTTAGCCGTTTACTTTTGCCATTGCTGATTTGTGATATTTGCTGGAAAATGCTTTCCCGTCTACTGCCGTGCCAGAGAATTTTGCATTTGTCTCTGTGTCTGTCTCTGTCTGTGTCTGTCTCTGTCTTTCTCTCTGACTCTGACTCTGACTGTCTGCCGCTATTCAGAAAGCAAATTGATCGTATAAATATGGACATGCCCTTGTCCGTGTCCGTGTCCTTTCCGGCAAGCCCCTAAGTATGCAACACATTTGCAATGAATTTATATTAATTACCCCCCCGATAAAAGAGTAGCGCAGTCCCCCGAAAGCCATTTCAATATGAATGCACCATAAATTCGAGCAAAATGCAAAATCGATTGCTTTTTGCAACATTTGCACAGCAGAGCAAAAAGAGGGGGAGGTGCAGCCTGGAGGCTGGTGACTGGTATGTGAACCAGGACAATTCCATTTGGCATATGGAATGAGAGCACAATGAAGACATACATACACATGTATGTATGTATGTATGTATGTAACACCGAACAATAGCTAGGAAATAAATTTTTAATTAACCCAAATTTCGAAAACTAATAAAATGGCACAATGAACGCCCAGACAGACCTGACATCCAAATGGGGCGCCTAAATAATTCACTAAATTGTGGAGCATACGCACAAATGCCGTCAGACATGGCATAGGATGGGGCTGATTGGTATCTCTCCCTCTGACATCTGCATACTTCACCCCCTCTGCCGCTTTTTCCATCCATTCTGGATATATATGTAGTATAGCTCTGCTGTTATCCCACTCTCTAGTTGCACCTTCTATGTGGCATATTTGTTTCATTGGGAGGCTGGCTGGTGGCGGGAAAACAAGAAACATCGTACAGCGAACATTGTTATTATGCAATTACGAAGGGGGCGGTGCGGGTGGGTGTTAATGCACTGCATGATTATTAAAATATTTTCGAATCCCTCAACAAACACTGCGGGCGGACAGACAGGCGACAGTGGGGGGCGGCTCCTCCTGTGTGTGTGTGTGTGTGTGTGTGTACATTTCGTATAACAAATCATGTACAAACAATGTCACAACAACACCTACGAAGAGAGAGAGAGGCCAACAGAACCAGGCCCCAGAACATACACAGCGGCGCCCCAACCCATTCGAGTTAACAAATATTTGCACATAGGCTATGGCTCTGAGCGAAGTAAGGCAGATGGAGAGGGATTGACAGAGGCAGGGGCAGAGTCAGAGTCAGAGGCGTTTGGGTACGTTGAACAGACCGGAAACCGCCGCTAAATGCAAGCGGAAGTGGTGTGGCTGGTGGCTGATGGCAGGGGGACAGCAACGCAACAAGCGGGACATCGAGAAGGCCGTTTGCCAAAAAACTTTTGCCAATTAAACCAGAACCACTTAACCCCAAAGTGATAGCCCAAATGCCCCAAGCAAATCATGTCAGGCAGGCAGGGCGGTGGCAATTCTCTCAGCAATTAACTTGGAAAACCCAGAGAATAGCAGCCGGCGGACAGATAAAACTGGGCTTTATTCTATTAACCAATAAGGAGGGAGGACGGGACCTTGGCACTGCCCTTGAAGCCCACTCTCTCTCTCTTCCTCTCTCTTGGCCTCTGTGCGGCTCATAAACAATTTAAAATGTCATATACGGCGTATACGTAGTGCAGCCAATTAAATTGCGGGTTAGAAATTATTTAAGCAAGAAAAAAGGACACGGCGGGGAGGAAGGACTTCCTCAAGTCTTGAGCCAAAGAAAGCAAGTCATAAACAGGGCTAACACACACACGCACATACCCACACACGGGCTTAAGTTTACGAGCTTTGCGAAATACGTAAAGTTGTTTTTACGGCACCCACGACTACGTTTGGCGAGACCTCGAGCTCGAACCCGAGAACATGAATGACATGTGTACATGAGAGTGTGTTTCCGTGTGTGTCTCTGTGTGGGGGTGTGTGGGTATGGGTGCTGTGTGTGTGTGTGTGTTTGCGGTATCAGTGGCCAAGTAATTAAGCAAAGTACAATTTCGTACCATTAAGTAATTTCACTCCATTCATTGACTCACCGACCAACTGGCCCGCTTTGACGGGTGTGCTCTCTTTTAGCCCGGATCCGCCAACAGCTGGAACAGCTGGATCCTCTTTCTTGGCTCCCCCTTGTTGTTGTTGCTAATTTATCGCTGGGGGCAAATGGACTTTACCGGGGAGGCCGTTGTGCACGTTGCGTATGTGTAATGTGTAACCTCATTTAGGTTTTCGTTTCGTTTCGGTTGCTATTAAAAAGGATTTCCATGTGAGAGCCTCATGTGCTCATGCTCTAGCGCGGAGCGAGTCTATTTAACATGACGCTGAGGAGCAGGGTATATTTACGAGCAAGGTATGGCTACGGAAGGTATGTCTGGCTGTCGAATGAAGGCTCTGGCTTACCTTCAATTGAATATATACCTTAACCATCACCACCTGTCCCTCTGCAGAACGTGTACTTTCTCTCTCTCTCTCGTCTTTCTCTGCCTTTGCTCTTTCACCAAATGTCAGCCGTAAAGTATGCTACAGTAGGTCAGATGTTATCCTTTATTCCGTCCGTGCACTCTCTCTCCTTTCTGGTCCGCCTTTGACTGGCGTTCTGTTTATGGTCGGTTAAGTCAGTAAGTAAATTTTAATGCTCTTTTCGGTTAGTTTATCTTTGGCTTATTAATGTCTTTGGGAAATACAGAAATGGAGGAGACTGAGACTGAGGCTGAGACTGACCCTTCGATATGCATTTGCGATGAGAGTGGGTCTCTGGTCCCGCTCTGGTCACCAAGACAAACATTTCCTTGGGCAACGGCAAACGGCAACGAATAACAATAAAGGGAGCCAAAAAGGAAAGCCAACTCAAGGGGGAACTACGTCCGTATATCTGTCTTTGGTCCTTGCCGGCTTCGTGTTGTTTGTCCCCGCACTCAGCAGGTTCCGATACGCCACACAATTGGCCAAATGCCATGCCAACAAGAGCGAGAGGGAGGGAGAGAGAGAGCGAGGACGAGGACACACACAAAAATTGAAACCAGTGCCGCAACCGCCAGTTGGGTAACTGGCAACTGAAAGAGTATCAACCACATGGCAGGCAATGCACAATGCAAATGTGTGGAGAACATGGCCAAGAAATCAGAGGCAGAGGGGCAGATGCAGAGGCAAAGGAGGAGGCATACAACCAAGAAACAGATACAGTTACAGTTACAGACACGGAATTCAGTTCCGGATTAGCCAAGTGTCTTGCATGTAAATCGAGAAGTAGTTCATGTTGATCGGTCTTTGATTCTGCCCACAAATTTTGTGGACAAGCAGTAAGAGTAGAAGCCGTAGATGTTTTAGCCAAGTTAAAGATAAAAGCCAAATGTTACAGTGGCTCACATATGTACTCGACTGTGTGTATATGCACATAAATAATATTGCAGCAGCAGCATGTTGAAATGGAAAATTTTATGAGCATTTTCTATACAGAAACATAAATTAAATTCCATTACAGACAGGCTGACAGACAGACAGACAGCCAGGACAGACTGGCAAGGACAAAAGTGCTGCCAAGTGCACAAATTAATTTAATCAGAAAATTATGCAGGAGAATGTGCAAAAGTCAGCAGAACAAAAAAACCAAATAAAATCCAAATCGAAATGAAACCCGAAAACCGAAAATCAAATCGAATCAAATTATATATCAAAATAACAAGAATTCCCACATGGAAATTGAAATGGAAATGGGAATGGCACTGGCAAAATAAACTGAATATCATGAACCTGGCCAATCAGTGGACTCTGACCCAGTAGAACTCCTTGTCCGTGTCCGTGTCCGTGTCCGAGACTCCTGGCTGCATGTATGTGTGTATGTGTGTGCATATGTCACATACGACACAACACGACACACACATGACGAATAATGTTGCCCTGGTTTTGAGCTAAAAACTTTCGCTTCGCCAATGAAAAAGCGTGCCAAAAGGGGAGCACTGAAACAACGGACAAACAAACTTCTATACATTTAAAATGTTTTTCAATAAAAGTTTTGCTGCCGAGTGCAATTGTTTTTCCTGCTCCCCGTTGGTGCGAGTACTAGTACGAGTTTTTCTTTTAGTTTTTATTTTTTGGCCGCCGCCGGCATTGTCGCGACTCGAGTTCTCCAGTGGCACCTTCCAGCCAGATGTTGCAGCAGCAGTGGCCTGCCTCCTGCTGCCTCTTATACTCCTCTCCACCATCCTGAATCCTTGTGTTCCTTGTGTTCCTTGTGCTTGGGCTGTCAGTTCAATTGTTTTGCACTTGAGGGGCAATTTATCTTGGAAACAGAGCCAGAAGACGCCGACGACGACGACGACGACTAGGACGACGACTGCTTACAATGCATTTCCTGTGGGGCGGAGACCCCCTGCCTGAGTGGCACACACGAGTGCATAATCCTTTTAAATACAACTCTCGACTAGGACATGTCCTTGGCAAGAACTAGAGACAGCATCCTGCGCTTGTCCTACAGCATCTTATAGAAGGAAGCAACTTGTTGTACAGCTGCTGCTGCTGCTGCCCCTTCCTCCTGGCCTTGGCATCGGGTTCTCTGTTGGGGGAGCTCCCTCCCACGGCTGTCAAATCAGGACATTCAATTGAAATTAACATTTAATTAGGCGAAGAAATGTCAGCGTAATCGCAGACAGTCCCCGCTCCCAGCCCTGCCCCGCATTCTACGCCCAAAGGACATAAATAATTTTATGACAGAAAGTAGCAGAGCGGAACCAAAGCCCAGGACCAGCAGGACATAAAATCGCCTAGACAAACAATGGAGAGCCGAATGCCCGGCCAATAAAAGCCAGTTGCCTGTGAAAAGCGGACATTTAAAACTTGATAAGTAATTAAAAACTGGGGCGTGGTCGGGGAATACGATATGCCGGACTCTGGACTCCGTAGTTGGAAGGATATCTTCAGCCAATGGGCGAGAGGCCATAAAAAATATGAGTGAGGTGCGCGCTGGCTGTGGCCGCCCCACAAAGTTGTAAAGGATGGAGTTGCCAGTTGGGGCCGTGGGGAGACCACATAAACTAGGGAATGAAACAGTAACCAACCTCCTACCATGGAAGGACATCGGTACGGAGTGCGTACATCGACTCGTCAGAGCTGGGGGCTAAATAAAAGAGGAAAACTATGTGACAAAGTGGCACAAACGCACTCGCATGGAGCTTAGCCTCCCCGAAAAGCCTCACTAAAAATGTCAAGAAAATAAAAATAATAAAAATAATCGCAACACAACGACAACAAAATGTGACACAAACAAATTCAAACCAAAACGAGTGAAAGAGATAAAAGAAAGCAAAAGAGAGGGAGAGAGGTAGAGACAGCAGCAGGAGGAGGACTGGAAAAAGAGAGTGAAAGAAGCTCGCGAACGAAATTCTCATAAAAAGTAGAAAAACCAGAGACTGAGGGATTGTAGGTTTTCCCCCATGCTTTGCCAAGTCAAACTATTAACAGAGTAACGGGGTGGAGGGGGGAAAAAGAGGTAAAAAGAGTGGGGTAGAAAAAGGGAGATGGGTAGAAAAAGGGAGAGAGAGAGTTAAACTAGGTGAAAGCCGCACCAAACGACATCGTTGACAAAGGCAAAGGAGGAAAAAGGTAACGCTAAAAATGCCAAAAAGCGAGCACGTGAATGGGTTCACACACACACCGACACACACATGTATGGGTGTGGGCGTGAGTGTGTGTGTGTGCCAGGGATGCCTTTTATGTCCTGGGCAACCATTTGTAGTTGTGTGCGAGTGTGTACCGTTATCACTTTGTGCCTTGTCTATGAGATGGCCATAAAATAATATTTTATGATCTGCGGTCGTTGCTCCCACAAAAAGGAGCAGATATTCGATTTCAGAATTTGTTGCAATAAGTTGTACGGGGCCCATGTAGAAAGGTTACAAATCTGTGGCAACCCCTTTCCCAGTAGCAGCCCCTAAAAAATAAAGAAAAACTTGAAATAAAGATCCCGGCTTAAGTCAAGTGAGCTTACACGTAAATTTCTCATACTTTTGCTCCCCCTGAAAATCGTGAAATTTATTTTAACATGCGATTCGCCCCCCCCCCCAACTCGGAAGCTACGTGAGCGCATTTTTGGAACTGACTGGGCGTAGAGGGCGAAAAAGGTGCAGAGGGGGAGTGGAGAGAGGGTGGAGGAGTAATCCCCTTACCGACCTCTTGTGCACTTGCACTACTTGTTGTTTGCCATTTTCATTTGCTGCTCTCTTGTTTTTCCCGAGCAAACATTTGCATGGGCGCTGGTGCTTAGTTGGTGAAGTCGTGCACTGCTTCCAGCCCTCTCTTTCCACTCTCTTTTTCTCCCCTTGTTGTTGAGTGACATCTCAAGGTTGGAGCTGCTACTTGACCCATTTTAAAGGGCATTATACTGACAATTAGCTTGAAGTAGCGGCATGCCGTGCCGTGCCGTGCGTATGTGTAATATTTAATTGCCATTTTTCATTCATTCGGTTATTCATTCATTGTGCTCGTGGCATTCATTGTGCCCGTTTTTATCAAGGGTACACGTTCCACCCATAATGCCAATCAAAAGTCAATGCTATAAGCATTCAATTGTTTGCTTCCACATTCGAACATTCGAACACACACACACCCACGCGTACCAGGACTCATGAACACATGAATCATCTGTATGAATTTTTACTACGCTTCCTTGTGCAATTGGTGTACCCTTTAAAAGGGAAGAGTTTATTGGTACTTTGACTGCTGTTTGTTTCCAAGAGAGAGAAAGAGAAAGACAGAGAGGGTACCGGAACATTCAGCAGGTTCTTCTCTTATACCTGAAACATCTCTCTACGAATTCCTGCCAGGGTATTACTTTCGTCGTTACCCGATTACCGATTCCTTCTTTTTTGTTCTGTTTCACTTTACTGATTTTCCCAATCATTTTCGCGAATACGCCACCGAGAACAAAGCCATTGCCGGCGAGAGACTCGCCCGCTTTCACACACACCCTCACTCCTCTGCTGTGTACTGCTTCCCCCCCCCCCCCAACACCACCCCTTTATCATTCCCACTTCCGTCGCCGACATCGTGCAAACAAATGCGCATAAAAATCCATTATTTTAGCAAACACAACACGCACACATCTGCACCCGTACCTCTCTGTAACCCTTTCCTCCTCCCCCAGCCTCTCTTGCTTCAACCCCTTTACAATACCAATGCATTGCAGCAGAAGGGGTGGGGAGTGGGGAGTGGGGTGTGATCTGGGTCTGCTGCTACAAACAATTTTTTTTGTGTGCACAAAATAAATATAAAAGCGTTGAAACGAAAACATTTTGGAACAATATAAAAATTGCAAAACGAACGAAGGATGCGGACACCCCGGCTTTTTCGGACCCAATAAAGGGAGGGGTAGAGGAGGGGTGGGATGGGGGCGGGGTGGCCTGCCCAGTAGGAGTAGGGATGGCCTGGAGGACTCTGGGGCCGGCGTTTATTGGCAACAGTGTTGCTATTTGTGTAAACGACTCGTAAAATTTTATGTTGAAGCTGTTTCATAGTACGCGGCATTCTGGGTTGGTTTTTTTTTTTCTTCTACACCCCTCGTCCTCCGCCCCCTCCACCTAACAGATCCCGACACATGTTGAAAGGTCAGAAGGCGTGGTGGGCAGAGCGGCAGGGTCATCACAATTGAGTTGCAGGACAACTTTGTCCCGCAGGAAGTGTGGCATGAAAAGCGTTGCATACTTTCGGGCCGCGTATGCATTTCAATTGGCAAATGAATGACGCAAATGATTGCAAACACTGATTACAATTATAAGGGGGTGGGGAAGTGAGTGTGTTAGGGAATACCCGTACCTATGTGGGCAGTTACATTATCTGTGGTATTCCCTCACCGATCCTCCGAATGCTGCAGTGCGGGGCCCCATTCTTTTCAATTTGTTTTGTTGTCAGTTCCAGCAAAAATTGACAACTATTTTATGTTGCAGCTGTATTTCAATTTCCCCCCAAACCCCTCTGCACCCCCCACACCACCGACATGCTGTACAGTAGATGGTGGCCTGGTCTTTGGGGGGTGCATATGCAAATATTGGATATTGATTACATTTCGATTCGCCTGCCAACTTGTCAATGTCAACATACTAGATGCGAGCGGACAATGCCAGCGAAGTGGAGTGGAGTTGTTTTCCCGGTGCCAGTGCAGTGGTGGGAAATGCCTGATAGATTGCTGCTGCCGGAAAAGTGCGAAAAATTGTATGGAAATTCATTAGTTTCAATGCTGATGGCTTTGCATTTTTACTTCCGCTCACGCATTACTATACATATCATACTGTCGTTTTTTTCTGAATTTAATAAAGTGGCATTTGGACATAATTATGAGTGACGCGGTTGCAATGGAATTTCATAGGGAAAATATGCAACTGTCACCAAATTACAGGGCAGAAGAGCAGAGGAGAATACTCTCTCCCTCTCAGATGAGTGCTAAATGTATGTTGATGGGGAAGGGGATGGGGGAGCAGACTCTCGGACAGAGCAAAGATTTAATTTGCTGATGAAGTTCGTTTTTGTCTGTTTGCTGCCCAGACTCCTGGCAGGGACCCCTGCTTCTAGCCAGTACCTTTCCGTATCCTTCATCCAAGCAAACACCCAAATGTTGGCTCTGTCACAGCCTGGCAAATATGATCCACTGACCAAATAGACAGCACAAGTAAAGGATGAGAGCACTGGACATGGCGCATGGGGCATGTGGCATGTGGGATGTGTGCAATGGACTCGGGTACTGTGCCCCAAATTAGAAACAAATTTGTTTAATTCAATAAAACGTTGATTAAAAGCAATGCAAGCTAATGAGACTATACAAGCAACAGACAGGGCAGGATATAGTGGAGCAACAGAGAAAGAGATGGCAAGAACTATGCAGAAAGAGATGGCAAGTGTATCAGTGAGAGTGAGGAAAAGTCCAGAGAACTCCAAGCACATTCCACTCAATTTTGTTGCATTCGGGCAGACAATTCATTTGGGATAAAATGAAAACAAAAATATCTTATGCTCTCCCCAACAGCCAGCTGAAAATGATTTTAATTTCAAAGTTCACCATGTGTGACCCTGCAACGACCAGCCATCCCGCTCTAACACCAAACCAACAAATGAAAACAAAATGCAACCAAAAACATCTGGAATAACTTTCCATTTGGCAGATATACTCTCTCGCTCTCTCTCTCTCTCTCTCTCTCTCTCTCTATGTGTGGTGGGAAAATGTGTTATTTTTTCGAGTGCTACTTGCTGGTTTTCGGTTGCGAATGAAATTTCAATATTTTCTGCTGCTTCATGGGTTTGATATCCTCGTGGAAACATAGTGAAAGGTTGCCAAGAGGCGCCCCAATTGTTGGGGAATGACTTAATTTTTGTTACCCATCCCATGAGTGTAGATAAATATTTTCCCGGGGCAAAGAGTTAAAAATTAATGAAGCATCCCGGGACCCACAACATAAATGTTGTCAAAGGCATCAAAGTGCCTCACACACAAACACAAACACACACATACACTCGCGTTCCCCGAAACGGAAGGTATTTTTCGGGGGGAGTGAGAGTATTTCCAATTAAGCCAATCGACCTGCAAAAACCAGAAACGAGAACGGGAATGGGAAGGGGAAGGGGAACAGGAAGCGGAAACCGAAGCGAACACGAGGCGCGCCAAAAAGGCGCGTAATTAAATTTTAATTTGCGCCCAAAATTAGACTATGAAATTTCAATAAGGCGCGCTTTCCGCTGAGTGGATGGATAAGGGAAAAGGGAGCTGTAGCTGGAACTGGAGCGGGAGTTGATGTAGGCAAATATTGTACAACGATAAAAATTAAATTAGTTTAATTTTGCAGCGAGAATCCCTTTGATTAAACGCAGCCAAGTGGATGCGTCCTCATCGTTGATGGAGGGAGGGGAGACGCTAGCCGAGGCTTAAATAAATAACCAAGAATACAAGACAAACATGACGACACATGCGCTCCTCTTTGCAACACACACACACACACCCACACACACCCTTTCTGCCAGCCCCTTTCACTACAAAGTCGATCCCCTGGCAAGCAGCGCGCATAAATTGTCAAAACGAAGTGTTTGGATTAAGCTGGGAGTTGGGTTTTGTGCGCTCTGTGCGGTGCAGACCGTGACCTAGCCTCGAAGAGTGCACTACCCGTCCACTGGCCCGTGCCGCCCACTGGCACACCCCACTGGCTTCTCTTCTCCGCCACCTTTTGGCCAATTTATTTATACGCATTTAAAACTGATTTATGTGCGGAGAAAAAGCGACAGCCACTGAGCTTCCCCTTGGCCCATCTTCTTCGCCTTTGGCCAGTAACCACGTGAGTTGCGTCTTTAATTTAGCTGCCAACCGAAACCGACACCAAAAGCGTTTCTCTTCCCCAGCACAGCCCTCATTTTCCCCTGTATAGCCACCGCAAATGCATTTTCAATGGAATTTCTCACTTGCTAACGTGTGTTCCAGCTCCGAGAGCTGTGTGCCAACGATTTATGTGCCATGTCCTGGCTACGCTCCTCCTTCTCCTGCTTAAAGCTGGACTTACCTTAAATCTGTTTTGGCACAATAAAAATACCCATATACTCCGCTAGGCAACTATTCGTTCTTCTTTTTTTTCCTGTCTTGTCGCTGCCAAGGAAACCCAGGCAAAAGAAGCTCTACATGATACACACACACACACGCTCTGTGGGAAATCTTTTCTGTTATCGCATTAACAATTTCCTACTAATTTTCGACGCACAAACACACACAGACAGAGTGGGAAAGTGAAGGAAGGAAATCCAGTAAATATAATTAAATTGCGTGCAAAACTAACCAACTCTTGGGGGAGGAATTGTCGAGAGTGACGGAGAATGGATGCTCTTCTCTGGAAGCATTTTTCTGTTAATTAAAGAAAGCAAAATTGCTTAAGAATCCAGTATTTTCTCGTTAAAAATTGAGTGACTAAGAAGTTCTAAGTTTAGTCATTGATTGAACTTAATTACTTAACAGTCGATCCGTTATTCTCTGCAATAAAGGTAGAGGCAATTATCCAATTACATGGAATACAAATAAACGAAGGAATTAATTCCTTAAATGTCATGGCACTCTCCCCAATGAGTGGACTCCCCCGTCGAGGAGGTAGTGTATAACATTGGGGCATAATAATTTCATTAGAAGACTGGAATCTGGAACAGCCAACCGAAATGCTTGGCCACTTGTATTTAAGTAATTATGCCAGAAAAAACGAAAGCCCAACGGAAAATGTGCCATCAAATATTTGCCTTGTCATTAATTCACGAAAAATACATTGAGAAATCGTTTATATAATATACGAAACTGATGTTTAGCCGAAAGGGGCTGAGCCGCTAAGCTGCTTTCAGGAGAGGTTCCTTGAGCAGTTACTCCCGTCCCGAAATGACAAGGACAAGGACATCGTGTGCACGCAATAGTGCAGGAGTGTGGGCTGCACAGCGACCCAATTGATGACCCTTTGGCAGTTAAACTGCCTCCGCAGACGCTTAATGTGCACTTCATCAACATAAATCACTCATACGTCACGTTAAACACGCTCGAACTTCAAATGACGTGTATTTAACAAGCGGTCCTGGCCGTGGCCATAAATTAATTAAACCTAGGCCCAACCCCCGCTGATGCGCCATGTACCACCTCCATTTACCAGCTACCATCTAGCGGGACTCCAAAGTCCAAGTTCGCGCCCTCTCACTGGGAGCTCTGCAATTAAACTGTAAAAGCGAACAGCGAACATCGACGACGGCGAACAGCAAATTACAACCATTTACAATTAATTTGAACAACACGCCGCCATGCAAATGGCGTGCCATGGCTCATAACTTCCAATGGACACACACACACACACACACTCACTCGCACACTCTTTCGGCCATTAAAAGCGGCCAGGGAAAGCGAAGCCAGGCCAGGCCAGGCCAGACCAAGAGCTAAGCCAAGTCAAGTCAATGGGCAACGTGCAAATGCTCAATTAGCATATCAATAAATCAAGAAAAGAGAGTGAAAAAAGTGAGAGTGTTGCCTTGCTGGCCACGCCCACTGCTAACGCTAACGCTTTCGCCCACCGCCGTCCTGGGGCAATCAAAATTTAGTTAACAAACGCCAAACAATTTATTAACCCGAAAGTCAGCTCAGCAGCGCTAGAACCTTGGCGCCTGGCAGCCAACGTGACGTATACGTAATCTGATGGCGTGCCAACGTAATTAATCAAGACGTCCTGCGGTCCTGTGGTATTGTATTGCACTTTTGTCAGCATACACATAAATACATAAAGCTCCACGTGGAGCTAAATTTATGCGTTCGAGGTGTCACGGCTTTATGGCTCTGAAATTTGAATAATAAAATAATTTAATTCAATTTATTTTAATTGTCAAATATTACTCCGAATTACTGCGAATTGGGAGAAATTCAGTTCTGTTTGAGATGTCAACGCGTGCATTGCTGCTGCTGCTGCCAATTGTGAGGGTGATATACATATATACAGATATCCATATAATGTAGTCTGTGATGTAATCCCGACTTTTAGCTGGTGATCTGGCTCTGTCCCCTGATGAGTGGCGAGACCAACTGCAAGGCGGACAGAAAAAAGGCAGCTGTAAGTGCGGATCTACTATCCAGAGGGAAATTCTGCTAGTCTTCCCCTCTTTTTGTCAGGATTTATCGATCAGGTGTTGTCAACTAACTCGTCCCAGCCTGGACAAAGGCAATGCTGAATGCAAAAGCACTCTGAACCTACCCTCCGGCAGAAGGTTCAACTTTGCCGAGCGCTACACGATCAATATGGTGAGCAGTGGATGCCCAGAAGTGCTCCATACTCTAAGACTTACTCTGATTCAAGTGCATTGAGGAGTGCAACTATATAGCCTCTGGCTACACCGATGCTGATCCCCCGTATCGCCTGGATCTGGCCAACATCCGCCACAACCTGAAAGAAATAATGCCGCAACCGCAGCTGGAGTCCGTGCCCTTCATGATGGATGCGTACAACAAGTGCGAGATATTTCGCACGCTCCATGCGGGACGCTTCACACTCCACCTGCCGGATATTGAATTCATCGAGGAGCCGTGCAACCCCTTCGCCCTGCAGCTCACCATCTGTGTGCGGATGCTGGCCATGCAGAAGTGCCCCACTCGCTTCTACCTGGACACCGAGGAGTGTCGCCGGGCTAGGGACTATTTCACGCAGTGTGTCGGCGATATTGAAACGAATCTTGGCTAGAATTCGCATGGAAATCAACTGCAAAACTGGAGCTGAAACTGAAACTGAAAATGTGTGTGTGAAAGTTCATAAAGTTGTCGGCGGCGGCTGAATGCCGCATAGAAAATTTCAATTCAGACCTGGCAAAAAGTGTTAAGGGAAAAATAAAAGAAAACAGTCGTAAAAGTCATAGATGAAATATGGCAATTTGACTTTATGCGAGCGAGCGAAAGAGCGAGCTAGATAGATAGCTGGTGTGGGTACGTTCGTCCGTTCGTCCGTCCGTCTGGCTGCTGCAGTGTCACAACTGCAAATTGAATCACACACATACACACACACACATACACACACACATGCTCATGTGCTCACACATGTCAATGTCCTCTGCTGACTTTGCATAACTTCGTCTGCTGCTGATGCTGCTCTGCTCTGCTCTGCTCTGCACCATTCCCCAGACACCACCACTCCGCACTTTTCCCCTCTCTTCGCTTCTTCAAACTTGTTAGTTTTTTGGCACTTTTTTTCACAGCCACACACACATATTCACATGTATATTACTTGTGGATTGACGAGGGGTATATTGCGAGTAGCGAAGGGCTAGATATAGCTATGATTTCATTTGGATCTGTATTTCTCGAATGAAATTCAGATGCAGATTTGCGTTCGCCCTTTTAGTCAATAAATATATTCAACCTCCTTCTCCTTGTGCTCTCGATTCTGCCACTGGGTACCACATATTCGATCACTTTGCCATCTGCCATATCCATCTCCGCTTCAGCAAAGTCAGCAGCAAAAGTTGCCTTTCTATATAACACGTCTGTCCGTCTGTCTTTGGTTATTTTTTCTTTCTTTTTTTTGTCGGTGTCGCAGGACATGTTATGCAACTGGAATAAAGGAGTAAAATTTATGTGTTAGTCCAGTGGATGGTGCCAGGAAGTCCGTCCTCGTCCTCGTCCTCGTCGTCGCTTCTGGGGCCTGGCTTTGCAGCGTCAGGTTAAACGGGATTTATGTCCTTACAAGACATGCAGTCTCAGCCTGTTTTCTTAAAACAATTAACGTATTATACTCTCCCTCTCTTTCCCTTCTCTCTGTCTCTCTGTCTGTCTCCCTTTCTCTGTTTCTCTATCTCTGTGTGCTCTCCCATCCATCTGTGTCCTGTGTTTGTCTGTGTGTCGCAGTAGTGTGTTCTTGTGCCATGTCCTGATTTGCATTTCCTGGCTGGCAAGCTGGCAACCGGGCAAGCCAGGCTGCACCCGGGCTACCCGGCAGCCCCCAGGCTGACAATCAAAGGACTTTGGCTTTCCTTGGCATTTTTCTTTAATTACGCCCTCGAGTCAAATTAAAAGCAAATGATAGTTGTTTCCCATCATCTGCTCTCCACTCTTATCCTTCCACTGTGTATCCTTGCCGGCATTCGCTCCTTGCTGGTATCTTCTCTTCGGTTTCTTGCGGCGCTTCGGGATTTTCCAGTTTACTTAGTCAAATCAAAGCTTTCAAGAAAATTGTTTTCCTTTCTTTTGCGATGGTCAAACTGCTGACCAAGTACCAAGGACCAAGGAAGGAGCTAGGACCAAAAGGGCCCCGCACATATACTGGTACTCTCATTACATCTACAAGAACACTGCATGTCCTTGGGTGCACTTGAGTGCGGGGCAATGGCAGTGGGTGGAGGCGAGCTTGGGGTTTTTGTGGCAAATAATTTGTGTAATTAAGTGACCACCGCTTGAACCCCATCCTCTTACATGTCTTACTCCCATTTGCCATCTCCATTTCTCTCCGCTTTCTTCCCAGTTAATTGCTTATTTGTGTAGCTAATTAGTGTGGTATTGAAAACAAACATGAGACATGCTTTCTGGCGATGCTTTCTGTGTGCTGCTGCTGTTATTGCTCTCAATGACGATGGGAATGTCTCTGCGAGGGCCCTCCACCTCCGCCTGTGGCACCTGTCCGCCCACTTCCTATTACCTCTCTTTCCTCATACTTTTCAGACTCTGTCTAGTGCTCGTAATTAAAAAAAGAGCCACAAAAGCGAAGCTGGCGAACAAACACATCAAAAATGAAGCCCCATCCCATCTCTTGGATGGCTGCATAATTCATGCACTGCCACTGTGCACCATCAACAAAAACAGGCTTAAAGACAGAGTGGCAGGGAGTGAACGAGTGAACGGGGCATGGGCTGTGCAGAGGGGGTGGTATGCAATCAAAATTATTATAATTGCGACGCGTTCGCCATTGTGCGACAACAATGACTTCCGCTTCCGTGCTGAAATTCGCCTCGTGTCTGTCTCTGTGTCTATTTCTGTGTCTGTGTCGCTCCTATCTTCATGTGGCATGTACCCACGCCATTGTTTTTGCAGAGGGGACGCACAGAGTGGAGTTGGGAGGACGGGTGCAGCCAGCGGGGGGTGGAACAGCGCATTAAGTGCCTGCAAAAGACGCGCAACAAAGTGAACAGCCCCGCAGGGGTAGATGTATGTGTCGCCGTGTCTCCGGCTAAACGAGAGATGGGAACAACGTGCTCAAGTCCTCGACAGCTGCAGCAGAGAATGGGGTAAAAGAGACAGACAGTGGCAGAGGGTGAGAGGGTGAGAGGTATATGAGCTGCCACAAAGAAGGGGTTACAGAAAGGAGGAGACGTCAAAGAGTGGCTCTGCCTCGAAAACTCTCACAAATTGTATAATGAAGTGCAGGCCAGCAGTTCCACAAGATTAGATCCACTGACAGAACAAACCACGCCTAAATGACAGCCCAAACTCTACCTCCACCTAATCAATCAATCACTCAATCAGTCAATTCATCCATCAGCCACTCAACCAGAGACGAAGTCAAAAGTCGAGAGTGTCTGATGTCTAATGAAATGATTCAATTTGGGTGTTGTTTGCCTTTGGTACTCGTATAGGCTCATGATTCTTATAGCTCTAATTATGATTATGTTCATGACAACATGAGAACTTGCCAATGTCGTATTAATTTGAGACAAAGTGTTGGCCCTTCTCTAACTCTGATTGGTAGCCAATCAATGGAAGTGGCAGTAGCAGTGGCAGTGGCATTGCCAGAGTCAGAACAGGGGCAGTTGCGGGGCGCGCATCTTGGAATTTAATCAGTTTAATTAATAAGCAACAGGAGGCAAAGGACTGGGAGCTGGGGACTGGGAACTGGGAACTGGCGTCCCCAGACCCTTAAAATCTACTGTCATTGTTTGTCTGTGGCCATAATCAGATGGCTGAATGGCAGCGTTGATTGTCATTGCAACAAAGTTGTTTGAAATCGTAGACAAGGCCCAACTCCAGGACTCGGACGAGGACACTTTTAATTGACTTATTTATGAGCCTCGAGGCCCACACGAACCAGAAGTAATGGCTTCATTTGCTCCAGCCACAGCTGCTGATTTATCTAAATGAATTGTTATGGCCGCGTATTTGTCAGACCAAAACCAAAGCGCAACCGAACCATTCCCGAAGCCACTAACAACCCCAACCCCCGAACCAATCCTTAACCAGCCCTATATCCTGGCCTGTCGCTCGTTCGCTTTCCGCTTTTAATTGCCTCGCATGTGGCAGGTAAATCCCCGAACCTTTTTGCATATTTAATCTGCTATTCGGGGCTTACTCTTTTGACGGCTCTGAGGCTTAGCTGTTTGCATGCGACATGGTCAGTGTTTTTGGCATCTATTTTTGGGTCTTTAGTTTAGGTCTATCTCTAGTTTTCTGATCGATGGCCCTTAGACTGTGATATGAAAGATATGAAACTTTAACCATGGCTGCAGTTGAAGGCGGTCCTACATATTATAATAAAAATTACATGCATAAACTCGAGTGGTCACTCGACTGCCATATGAATTCTCCACACACACATACACGCACAAACACACACCATTTCCATTCAAGTGGAACTCTCAGACACAAATATTACAAATGGGAGTGAGAGTACAATACAATAAATCAACGAGAACAGGGCTCGGGACTGAGGACTTGGGACTCGGGACTCGAACGCCGCCTGCTACAAATAAATGCATAAACTTCGAGTGTCAAACAATGGAGAAAAGTAGCAGAAGTGGCAGAACCGACAGCAGTGGCAGAACTGGCAGTGGCAGTGGCAGTGGCAAGGGGCGTGGCATGTTGTTGTATTCGGTTCCAAACCATTTCGCGTGCCAGTCAATGAGCTATGAAAATATGAAAAATGTAAACGACAAAACGTGTCATTTATTGTCTAACACAAAATGTGGCATGAGGCTATCCAGATGGACAGCTCTAAAGAGAGGGTTGAATGGGGGGGGGGGCTAAACAGCACCCTGTTTAAGCCCCTCCATAAGGTAAGGGGGGGACAGGCAGGGGCTAAGTGTGTGCCTGTCAAGTGTGGGCTATTTTGTCAATTTACAAATCACTTTTCATATGCTGTTTGTCAAACAGAACCGATGCCTGATGGCCAGCCCTCTTAACGCACAAGTATGCTGTTTGTCAAACATAACTGACGGACGGTTTGACTGGCATTACCCATACGCCGCGTTGGCCACTAAAACATGAGTGACTCACACACACACACACGCACACAGCTGTATGGACTGTGTGGTGTATAAACTTATGAAATAATATAAGCACGCATCGATTTAACCTCAACAAAAGGCGCGGCCCCATAATGTCTGGGCGCCCCTTGCGAAAACGGGGAAAAAAAAGAGGAAAAGGAAAGGCAAAGGCAAAAGCTGAGGAGAAATCTGTTGAATATCAAATAACAATCACTTGGCAAGCTAAATATATCATTATGCTTAAGTAGGTGGATGGTGAGGGATGCCAGGCACATACGAAGAACCCAAGGACATGGGATCTCACTGAATGTAGCTGGAGAGGGAGGAGTGTGTGTGTGTCTGGTCTTTGGTTCTGGTGGGGAGGGGTGCGGTGAGGGGTGCGGTGGGTCCTGGTGCTGAGCTGTTTTGTTGTTCCAAAACGCTTTGCGCGTTTGCTGTTGCCAGTGTTGTTGGGCCATCCTTTTTGCTTGCTTCCTTCGCTCCTTCTTCTGGTCTCCTTTCTTTTTTCGTTTTCCCTCCTTTTTATAATCCTCACAGCTTGCATGTTTGCTTAGCACCTTGCTTGGGGGGAGGAATGGTTTCCAGGGGGCGATGATGTGGAACAGGTTTAAAAAGTTTAAGCCTTAGAATCCTGTTGTTGTGGCTGCCGTGCGGGCGGCGAGAGTGCGGGGGTGATGGGGATGAGGGTGATGCTTATTCCCCCCGTATATCCTGCCGTATTTTATATATATAATACATTTGGTAAAAATTTACAAATCATCTTGCATATTTGATTTGCATACAAGATTTTCGTATCTGCCAATACCTTTTCCCGGATATCTCCTCCTTGAACGAGTGCGAGTGCGAGTGGGTGTGGGAGTGGGAGTACATATGTGGGTGTCCTTGAGCTCGTTTGTATGTCCCCGAATTGCACAAGAGATTCACAAATTGCTTCCATTGATTGCCAACAAAGGAGGTGGAAAGAGAGACGGGACGTACGCCCGCTGTACTGGGAATTCATGTGCCACTCTCTTGGATGTGTGGGAGTGAATCTCTCTGTGAATGGAAGCTGAGTGAGTGAGAGCCCTGACTCCCAGCTGGTGATTTTTTCTTAAATTTTCCTCTAACGAAAGCTAAACTGCAGAAAAGAGCGGGGAGCCTGCTCTCCCAGGACCACGTTGCGTATGAGTAATGTCGCTTTTGGATGCGGGGGAGGCCAACACTTGAAGAACAGCCCAAACAGCATTTTATAACTGGCCAGATGCTAAGAGAGGTCCCACTCGCGACCAGTTGACCCAGTTGATCCCTGCCCACAGTTGGTCCCCCACCGCCCCAAGGCCCACTGTCCCCTGGCCACTCTTCCACTGCCATTTATCGTTTTGGGCTGCGTGCCGTGGACGGCTACGTGAAATTATTACGCTGCAATGCATCATCAAAAGTAAACAGCAGCAGCAGCAGCAGCCACCGCCTGGCACTAGACAGCCAGGGGGCATGGGGCCAGAGCCAGAGCCAGAGGAATGAGAGATGAGAGATGGTTGGATGGAGAACACCGAAATGTGCGTCTGACATATTGGAGAGCAGCAGCAGGAGGAGCTGCGGAGGCGGGTCCCTGGCAGGGGCACGGTCCGGTGCTAGAAGCTTACTACAAAATTCATCACGGGACACGGACACGGACACGCATTTCGAAAGCGTACAAGAACGAACGCAATGCCAAAATGTATTTAAACAGGCATTTAAAGCATTTAAGCGCTAAACAATTGAGAATAAATAAAACAACTAAAGTCTACAACAAACAGAAATATCTATACCCTCCTGCTGGCGGGGGGGCGGAGGAGCAAGGGAGCAAGAGAGCGGCATCAAACAGATGAGACAGCGCGGAATGGCGAACATGCTGCTGGAGTAATTGTTATCCTTGTTGGCAGTGCACAGGCACGTAAAGCTCTCAAAGAGCTTGGCAGAGCTGGGAGAGGAGGGGCAGCAGGGGCAGCAGACTAAACAGCAACGCCACTTGAAGGCACGAGCCAAACAGCAGGAACAGCAGAAACAATCCTGTAAGCAGCACTCAGCGGCACGCACTTCAAGCTGGCGGAGCAGCAGGACCCAAGCAGGCAGCTAAAACTGCAATCGCAGCTGGCGCTGGTCCCGAGTCCTGGTCCGGGTCCGGGTCCTGTCTCTGGTACCGGCTCAGCCGTTGGAAGGAGCAGCATCACTACAGATGCGTCTCCTCCTTCACTGGCATCTATTCCTAGGCATTTCGCTCAAAATTTCTCCACTGCTTCCTATTTATTTTTAATATTTTTATTTGCCCCATGCAAATAGGCAACGGTTTTCCCCTGTTTTATTTATTCTTCCTGCTGTTGTTTTGCGGCATTGCTTTATTATACACTTTGCTGGCGGTACTATTATTTTTTATTCAGTTTTGTCCCTCTTTTCTGGCTGTAACTGTGCAAGAGGCAACAGGCTTTGGATCCTTAAGGGTATCATATGCTTCGGTGCTTCCTGGAAACTTTCCCTTCTGTTTTTATTTACCAGCGGTTTTTGGATAGGCAAATCTTTACATTTCAATGCGTTTCAATTAAGTGGAGCGCCGTTTGTTTGGTCACGCAAAAATTACTTAGAGCTGAAACCCCCTGAAAAGTATTTGTAGACTGGGGAAAACTTGTTAACTTGAGGGCGCATAAATCAGGCGTGGAAGTGCAGTCCCAGGGAACTCGTCATGCAACGTATTTGGTATCAGAGGCAGAGCCAGAGCCCGAGCGAGCCTGTGGCATGCCGCTCCCCAACGTAATTGAAATACAAAGCCAATTTATACAAAAGCCGATAAAAGGCCCCCAAAAGGCAGCAAAAACCAACGGCAACAATAAGCGGAACTCGGTGGCATGCCACGGGAACTGGCGACACACACCAGCCACCTCGCGCAGGCAGATCGCAGAGAGCTGAAATAAGGCAGCAAAGTGGCAATCACGCCAATCACGCGTAATAAATCATTGCGTGAGTGAATGTCCGCATGTGTGTGTGAGTGAGTGGGTGGGTGTATCTGTGTGATGGGCTCAGCATTTGGTGGGTCAAAATATGGGAGAGAACGTGAGGCGGAAAGGGATTTGCTTGCTGGCCAGCTAACGGCAGTCACGTGCTGCTTTTCCACCAACACGCAATGCGATTTTTTTTGTATGCCAACATTTATACGAGAATGTGTCGTGCTTCAACCCCCACCGGCCCAACTCCTTGGAAAAGCACAAGCACACCCATGAAAAGCGAGAGTTGACAGCCAAACAAAGGTCTATAAGCGGAGGGCCCCCTGCCCTTGTCCCCCTGCCCCAGGCAGGCCCCATTGTGAGCGATGACAACTTGTGACCGAACTCTCCGGCAAACAGCAATTAAAAAGCCAAAAGGCTTCAATTAAGCCTTGACCTTTCGATATCGAAGCCATTCCTTGGGCAAGGCACTGGAAGAAATTTTCCGAGAACATTTTTAAAAGGAGGCAAACAGTGGAGTTTCTATTCGATTCTCAATTGTTGCATGTAAGCAGGCGGTATTTTTTGAAATATTTTTTATAATTATTCTCCCTCAGCTCCTTCCTCTTGCCCGCTCTCCTCATCTTTCTCTTTGTCTCAAATTTTCTCTTTGTATTTCCAAAGAATAATTTCCTTTTTGGGGTAGTTTTTCCAGGAAATTCTTCATTGATTTATTGACAAATGTCTGAAAAATGCCGCATCTTTTTTGAGAGAAATTAAAAGGGGATTCTTGCAGTGGACTTAAAAGCCATGACTTGCTCCCTGACTAACTGACTAAACGTTTTTCCTGGAGCTCGAGTAAATGGAGTGTCTCAAGGAGCTGGCTGGCACAAGCCTCCTCTATCATTAGGTAACCTAAAGTTGCAAGGCACGCCCCGACCCCCTGCCCAGCCCCCTGCCCAGCCTGGCACCGGCACCCACAAGCCTCACATTCATTATCTTGAGCAAGCAGCGCGTGTAATTTTCCACCTGTAATTGGTGTAATTGAGTGCAAGTGCGGAGAAAATATTCAACATGCCAGCAATTAACATAAATTCTCCGCGCTACGCGTACAAAAAAAGCATGTAAAAAAGAAACTGGCGCGAAAGGGTGAGGGTAAGGAAATGGCAGTCAAATGATAATGAAAGAAAGGAGTGGCATGGGCAGAGGCGCAGGCAGAGGGGTATTAAGGGAGAGATAAGCAAATGGCCGCCATGCTGCGAAGCGTTCATAATTGCCCGCTTTTCCAGTGTGTGTGTGTGTGTGTGTGTGTGTTTGTGTGAGGGCGCACGTGGGTGAGGGCGTGACAAATGCAGCGAGGGATTTTGAAAGGGAAAGAACTGAAAGATGTGAAAGGGAACCGGAAGAAGGGTTAAAGAATTGTAGCATACTTACATGCGCAGCGGAAGTAGTTCATGTTAATGACAGACCCATACATTTACAAAGTGCTCATCCATTTCTCTCTCTTCTCTCTCCTCTCGTTTGCAGGCATCGAGTGCTTTCAGCGGTTCTCAGAACAGCCCAAGTACACGGAAGTGAATCCCGGACAGGATACGCTGCTTACATGCAAAGTAATCGACAAGCGGGGAACGTGCTCCTGGCAGAAGGATAACAAGGTAATTATATCAGCCATATCACACACCTCACTCTCACACATCTATCGATGGCAGCGGCGGCGGCTGCGGCGACCCTAGTTTCTAAACATTTTGATTAAACTCATAACTTGGCCAAAACTCTTACAGCACACGCACATGCACCGACACCGAAACACCAACACCCAGACACCGACAGCCTTGTCCAAGGCTCTGGGCCTCATATCATATTCGTGGCTCGTCCTGTGGTTCAATTAAGTGTTGTTCTTTTGGCCTCCGTTTGTGGTCTCCATGTGGCGTACGTAATTTACACCCCGGCCCGGTCCAGGACGAGTCAATAATGAAAGCCAAAAAGTTCCCCCAGGGCGTGTGGGTGGGCGGGGAGTCTGGACTTCTTTGTTTCCCCGTTGATTAGAACCGTGTTGGCCAAAAGAAATGCCGTGCAGCGCAGCGTAGCGCAAGTTTTAATCGAAAGTGCGTGACAGTGCGGAGGGCAGGGCGCTGAGGTGGCCCGCTGGTGGAGTTGGCCAACTCAATTGGAATTCACGGGAAAGCACTTCGAGGCGTCTCACACTCTCTCCCTTCATTTGATGGCCGAAAATGAACTCCAGTTCCTGTTTTTATGGAATTTATTTGGTTTTTGCTGCCATTTTTATGACAGCCAATCGGATGGGAATATGGTTAATATGTGCAAGGAAATCATATGTATTCTGGCATCTTTTAAGGAATCCTCTTTGAATGCAAACTAGTTTTCATTGCTGCTTTCTTTTGTGAGAATATTTTCTCTCTGTAAACATTTATATTTCAATATAATCTGTAAAAATGTCTGCACTTGTCTGTCTTCCATAAAAAGCAATCCAAAGAAATAAATGTGGTTTAATTTCAATGGACATTCAATGGAAAGGAAACTAAAAGACTGAGCATTGAATTTGCATAATGAAATAAATATAATCAATGCACAAAATATTAAGAAAGACCTTTAGCTGAATTTTCATACAGACGTTGATCCGAAAACATTCAGAAAAACACATAACTAATTCCCAGTGGTCTCTTCTAAGAAGAGACACATACATCTCTAATGATTTTTCTAGTGAAAATGTTATTAATATGGGTTGAATTTCGAGTGAATTTCTAATCATATTCAGCAGAAAACCGGTCCCTCTGCCATATTCTCTTTCAATTTACTTGGAAATATTCATTCTCCTTATGGTAAGAGAAATAATTCCCAATTTAACGAATGAAAATATAGAAAATATTCCCTCTCCCTCCCTCTTTTCGAGCAGTCGAATAGAGAAATAATTCCACTTTTGCCTCTTCCACAGAATTAGTTATGTGTATTATTGTTGCTGCTGTTACCTCAGATGTGAGTTTTCGTAAACTTCTTGGCAATTTACAATGGCTATTATGGGAGGGAGGGAGGTAGGGGGAGGGGGAGAGCTTAACTGCAGGGCCATGGCCATCTTAGTTTGCATAGCAATTCCAAAATGGCCTCATTATGAATCTGCTTTAGCCACAAAACGGGGCAGCAGCAGCAACATAGGGGGGGTTGGGGGTCAGGGAATATGTTGTATGCTGCTTGTTATTCATGGCAATTGTGTGCGTTTGAGGCATAACTTTTATTTCCTGCAAGCCCCTCCCCTCCTTCCACTTGCTTATGCAAATGCATGCTCCGCGGGGATCACGGAATACCAGGGGCATAGTGGGAGAGTGAGAGTGTGTGGGTGTCCTGGTCCGTTGTATGACAAAAATCAGAAAGCATTTCAAATGTCCTTTTTCATATGCTGCGCATCGCAAAACTCCTCGCTTTTGCAGCACATACTTAAATGTTTACATGCTTTGTGTCTCCACTACAAGGAGTCGAAGACGGAGCAGCAGCAGCAGCAGCAGTAGAAGAGTGGAACCGGAAACGGAAGTGGGACTGGAAATAGGGGACAGGGTAGCGTAGCAGAAGAGCAAGACCAAAGGACAAACATCATTTGCATGCATCGAGCGTAGCACTCACATACACACACACACACACACACACACATGATGCTGATGTTGCTGTTTCGGGTTTCATTTAAAATTCTTCTTATTTTAGCATATTTTTTACCAATTTTTTGCATGTATTTCGCATACCTTCGACTAGGAGTCTGATGATTCTTGGAAAAGGTTTGAAACACAGAGATAAAACAGATCATAGTATGCAAAAGAAGGGGACGTAGCCTTGACTTTCAGTTTCTTTGTCCCACACTCGTAGCTTTACTTCTGCTGAATCAATAAGACACAATCATATCATTCCATACAATAAGATCTATCCTGAAGCGTATCAAAGTCTTCGGTTCGAAGACCTGCCTTCTTGTGGCTCATCGTTTTCCCAATTTTCTTCCATTTTGGGGTATAGTTTTTATGTGTAGTTATTATAAGCACAGATACTACGTATTTTTGGGGATATTTTGTTGTCCCACAAAACGAAGGGGTGGCAATGCCCCTGATGCATTCTAATTGAGCCAAAAGGATGCCAATACCCACCCTGGCTGCTGCTCCTCATGTATAGTCTCTCTTGAGTGCATTTCCTGATAATTTCAAAGCAGGATGCTATCCGCATCCTCATACACACAGACTCCATGTAGTATGGCAGTTCAGCCATTTGAATAAATGTAATTTTTGGGCATCAAACTTTCTTTTTTTTTTATGGCAAACAAAACGAGCATTTTCGACTTTTCCTCTGTACCTCAAGTTTTGTTGTTTGGCTGCTATGCAGTTTTACAGTTTTTTCCGGGCTATGGGGCGAGTGTGGGGGGGGGGGAGTGGAAAGTTCCTGGAAAATGTGGAGAATTATGTCGATATGAATATCGATTGGGGGAAAATGGGAAATGTTTTGGCAACATCAATGGGAAGCCAGAGCCAAATATTTACTCGATTTGAGGCTGCTTTTTTCTCTTTCTCTCTCTTTGTGGAAATTGTTTTTCTGGCACTTTTCTGGCAGGAGCCCACCCTCTCCCTCCCACTCTGTCTCTATGACTATATATCTCTCTGCTTCCGCCATTGTTACCATATCCACACTTAACCCCTGGACGACCCAACGTCCAGCCGACAGCCAGCCCATAGCCCATTGAACTATGTTCTCTATCGCTTTGGTGTGGGGTCAAATGGAATAATATCTCAAATATGTGCCAGGCCATCAGCCGCAAGCTATTTAATAACACAGAGATACCAGAAACCATCGAAAGGTGGTTCTGCCATTGATATTCGCACATGTATTCAAGACATATACGCTTCATGAACATACTCGTATATGTGACAATCCAAAATGCAGTTGTGGTTGGTATTCTGCAGAATTCTATGCATTGGAAGATGAGATTAGCTGGTTTCCATCTTGTGCCATTTTCATGGCCATTTTCCTGTCCATTTTGTTTCAATAAATGTTGTTCAATGGACACAAATTCAATGTTGCAATTAATTTAACCCATTAGGCCAGCAGAAAACACACACACACACACACACAGACATTGAATGCCAAAATGCAATTAGGTGGAAGCCCACTCTCTCTCTCTTTCTCTCTCTCTCATTCTCTTTAAAGGAAAAGAGAGGTCTCGGTCTACATAAATACTTAAATGCGAACGCTGAGAGAACGCCGAGAGATCCGTAATTGTAATTTAATTTCCAATTAGCAAACAAACTAATGCCAATTTGCAGACACAGAAGGAGCGCTGCAAAATGGAGTTAAATGGGGAATGGGGTTGAGTGAGGGTTGTGATAGGGAATAGCAAATAGGGGATGACCAGGCGATGACTGTCTGTGGGATGTTTGTTCAAATCGTAGACGAAATTACACGCCCGACTAAACTACATGGCAAAAAGTTAAAAATGCTAAACATGTCGTAGAGGACATACCAGCCGCCGCCCAGTTCATTTCATCGCCATCATCATCGCTGTCCTGTCCAGCTCTTGGGCTCCTCCTCCGCCCTATCGTTTGTTTCAGCTTGAACTAATCTGAAAATACCCCCCTGTTCTCTCTGTACTCCCTTAGCCCGTTGGCATCTATACGAAGAAATACGAATGGGCCTCACGTATGGGTACGAACGAGAATGGGAATGTCTTACATCTGGATCTCCATCCGCCGCCAGTGCAAATTGGCGGCGACTGCTCGCTGTGGATACGCTCCGCCACGCTGGACTTTGACGACGGCCTGTGGGAGTGCCAAGTGACGGCCAGTGATTTTACCACGCAGGATGCCCTGACCAGTCAACCGGTTCGCCTGGTCGTACGTGGTGCGTATACGAAAGTACTGCCCGGATTCTTCTGGCACCCTTTCAGTCATCATTTAATTCATTTTTCGAGCTCTTTTGGGGAAGATGTCCCCCACCACGCCTACTTTTAATTGTACTAATCTTTGTTCTCGATTGCAGTGGCGCCACAGCGTCCTCGTCTCGAGTACGAGGCCGTACACGTGCCGCCGGGACACAACATCACCGTCGATGCCGGCGCCATGGCGACAGTGAAGTGCGTCTCACATTATGGTAATCCACCGGCCACCCTCAAATGGTATTTGGGTAAGTGTCTGGTAGTCCCATTGATTGCAGTTGTTATCCTGATGGACACGGACAGAGACACTGACGACCCGACCCCCTGGTCATTGTCCTGTTAATTAATTTGCCAACCATTTCCCATTTCCCTTACCCTTACACGGTTCTCATTCACCCTTCTCTCTCTCTCACTCTCTGACTGTCTCTGTATGTGTCTGTTGCAGGCGACCAGGAAATTTCTGCGATGCACCCACAAATGAATGCCACCGAGCCGGATAATCCACGGACCTGGTCCTCCACCTCCGTGGTGCAAGTGTCGGCAATGCGAGAGCGTCACGGCGACATGCTGCGCTGTGCGGCCTTCCACGAGTCCTACTCGGCCAAGTCGACGCCCGTCGAAGCCCGTCTCGATGTGAAATGTGAGTACCGCCCCCAACAAACCGAAACCAGAGCCTCCGTCCGAGATATACACTGTGCAAACCTTGAATCAGTTGCATCCCAGGGACATCTGGACAAGCAGAGTGCCATCATTTGATTTGATTTGGCTTAGACTCAAAAGAACTAAACAGCAACAGAAACAGAGCTGTAACAATTAAATTAACAACAATTTGCTGTAATTTCCTGTTTTGCTGAGCAATTCAAGAGTTGACTTGTCCCAGAGGACGTGGCCAGAAGGAGGAAGCCAAAGCCAAAGCCCAAGCCAGAGCCACATCCATAGCCAGCGACTTGGCCTGGAGACTGGCTTGTTGACTCTGTTTGCTCTGTTTCTGTTCCTGTTTCTGTTTCTATATCTATATCTGTGTCTGGTTCCTGTTTTTGCTTACCCAACTTGAACGTTTCTCGTCTGGTGTGGGGTCTGGTCTTTTGCAGATGCGCCGAGCATTCGTCTAATTGGCTCACCGGAAATCGACTTGGAGGAGGATAAGGATGCGCTCGTCCTGCGCTGCGTGGCCGATGCCAATCCGCCGGCGAGCATCGTCTGGCGACGGGCTGGTCGCTCCGAGATAGCCAGCCTGCAGGTGAGTTCACCAGCACCTCCCTGCAATCTTGCAATCCTGCAATCCGGCAAACCGGCAATCCCAGTCCCAAGAGGAGAAATCCTTGCTCTTTCTTGTTTATGTTGTTCCAAAATTGTCTTCTACACTGCCCCTCCTCGACTCCTTCGTTCGGCATTTATCTAAAGTGTAGCAGAAATTTGTAATTGTATTAAATTGCCTTCTCTCTCGCCCCTTTCTCTCGCCTCCGCCGTCGTATCTGGACAGGAAACTCTACAATTGCGTCCCGTTGGGCGGAGGGATGCTGGACTGTACACCTGCCAGGCGCAGAATTCGGTGGGAACCTCGGAGCAGCTGTCGGTGCAGTTGGATGTGAAATGTACGTATCTTTACTTTTACCTTTACCTTCCTTTCTCTAGCGGAGTATTTATCTTGGCCAAAGTTTTCACCCAGCTTTCTCTCTCTCTTTCTCTCTTTAGATCCGCCCAAAATTGTTTCAGCTGGCCCGGATCGCCTCACCACCGCGCCCCTATTCAGTCCGGCTGCCTTCGAGTGCGTTGCAGAGGGTAATCCCATGCCATCCTACAAATGGGTGCAGAAGTGAGTCCCCCATATATATAAACATATATATTCACACATTTATACACAGATATGCACACAGATATCCGTCCACTTGCGGTGACCCGCGTTTCGGTAGGCCCCAGCAATTTCCGTTGCATACTTTTGGGCGGCCCCAACCGAGGTCGAGGCTTAGTTTGGTGGCCTTTCTCCTTATAAAGTCTTTTCTCTCTCTCTCTGCTTTCCACTCTGCCTCTGCCTCTGATTCTGAATCTGGCCATTGTTTGTGGATTGGCTGGAGGCGCTAATTAAACCCCGGCTCATGCGGCGTATGCGCAATATTTTCATTGAAGCCTTTAAAAGGAATTTGCATTTGCACTTTACTTTATAATTATGAGTAAGAGTAGCACACAGCCTCCAACCACCCAGGCCGGTCTCCCCTCTATGGGAAAAGAACATTTCCCTCTTATGTGAGCGCGTTTCCTGTTGCACATTTCCTTTTTAGCTGAGGCCACACCCACTGCCAGACGACGATGATGATATTTTGCGTAATTTTAATTAGCTGCACAGCGGAAATTGTCTGCTTCTTGAGGGAAAACAACAAGAAAAGTGGAGTGGAGTTTGGATATAACCGATGCGGGAATACCCTGACATCGATTTAACTACCGAAAAATATCAGTAATTGATAAATTAGTACACTACACGCCAAACAGGCTAAAGGCTTCTTAAAGCCTCCTTAATATGAAAGGTAGTTGGAAGCACTTTCATATATATCTTTCCATATGTATTTCAAATGAAAAACTTTTTTTCCTAGCCCATATATCCTCTCTTTAAGAGGGTATTAAGCAGTCCCCCCGCTCTGCACATGATGCGTGCTGGATTAGGTTCCTTCCGTTTGCTGCTGCTGTTATTCCCTCCTCTCTGTCGCCTTTCACTTTGTTCCAGGCCAGGCATTAGTAAGCAAAGCAGGCAAAGCCTTTGGAAAAATCGAAAACACTCTTCATGCATATGACTGTCTACAGCTATCCATCTCTTTCTCCAACTAACTCACTCTCTTCATCTCTCTCTTTCGCACTCTTTTGTTGCTATTGCCACATAAGTACGTGATTTTTGTGATTCCATTTGTTTGCACTTGCCCCCTAGACAATCAAGCAAACATCATACAACATGCTCGTACTCGCACTCGTACAAGACTGGGTTTTAGATCGTGATCGGGTGGGAGTGGAGTGGAGTGGATTGGATATGGAGTGGAGGCGTGGCGGCGTTTTGTGTAGGTGTCGCCCGTCTAATAACGAATGCCACATGCAACACATTGACGTGTTGACTTAATGAAGCAAAACGCGCGCGTGTTTATCAGAAATTAAATGTCAATTGTTGAAAACTAATTTCCACGCATGTACTCGATGCCACACCACAGTCTGCCACCCCCCTGACACATGGCAGCACCATGCCACCACAATGCCACCTCCTGTGGCACCACATTAAATGGCGCGTGCCGCGTTAAGTAAACAGCGGGATTCGCCTCACCATTTGGGGGCACAGGTGGGGTGGGTAATAAATCAATGCCACGAAGTGAGCCGCTGACAGGCCGCAACGTATGCTCAGGAGCACTCTAATCTCCTGCTCGAAGCTCCTCCTCTTTGAAGGTCTTCCTTTGCAGGTTGCAAGTGCAACAGCCACGTGGCACAGAGAGAGAGAGAGAGAGTGAGACGGAGTCCTTGTCACTTTGATTTACGTGATTTCTGTTCTGTTTTAGCCTCCTTTCTGGCCAAACTTTTTTGACTTGGCCGATTTGCATTTGAATGGCTTTCTAATTTATTGCTTTTAATTGCCGAAGCCCCAAGGACAGACCTCTTAAAGCAGTCTCTTAAAGTTCTCCATCATCGAATGACCACATCGAGGGGATAGCTTTTCCCAGTCCCCATGAAAAGAACCCACAAAGGAAGGCCAAAGGAAAAAATGAAGAGAAGCATGGCAGAGGCCAAAGCATTTCGCAGCTTGAAAGGCATTTCTCATATTAAAAATGTATCAAATATTTCTGTGTACAGAAGCCAGCTCTTTGGATAGCCAGAGAGAGAGAGGGAGGTAGAGTCAGAGGGCGCTCGATGGGGCAGGCGGGCAGCCGGCACCAAAAAATAACTCATACGCATACGCAATTTTCAATATTGGAAGGCCTGCAGATGAAGGATATGCAACCGAGTGGAGACACACACGCACACAGGCACACAGTATACAGCGGGGGGCGGGGGGCATTGGGGGTTGCATGCATCTGTTTTCATTTTGATGGAAGGATGCATCAGTCGGGGAAGGGCACCGCACATCATATTACAAGGCCGCACATAATCATAATCAATCTCTCTTTGTGCTTTCCTTAGAATCTCGCATGGCTCCAAGTACGTGGAGCGGGGCAACGAGCCCCGTCTGGTCATCGACAATGTCACCTACGAGTACCAGGGCGAGTACGAGTGCCGTGCCACCAGCTACATCAATGGCCAGGAGCGAGTGGCCACATCCGATCCGGTCTCCCTGCAAGTTGTGGGTAAGTCCATGTACCATTACACCAGTATATCTCTGCAGCCAACCGCAGAGACCACAAAATATGACGACAACGTCAGCAATCAACGAATGGCGTATGCCCTACAGAAGAGAGGAAGTCGTAAATCTCCATCTGTCTCCCAGCTGTCGATTTCTGTGGCAGGACCTGCTACCGCAATACCTAAAGAGCAGGTGACAATCAGGCGTGAAAAGAAGGGACTGTAGCCCTCGTCGGGCTACTCATTTGGGTCCTGGCAACACTCCGTGCAACTAATGCACACTTAAAACAACTAACAAAACTCCATTAAAAGCTGGAGCCGGAAAGCGCCAGCAAAACATTTTAAGCGCTTGCGTTGCCGCCTCGCAGCGATACCGCCACTCCATGCCACAGAATTTCGCGGTGGTGGCATGTTGCAACTGGGCAACAGACTAAACCAAAACGTAACACAAAATCAAAATGAACTTATGACCGCAGTGCCAGCGCAAAAAAAAAAAAATAAACGGAGAAACTGCCACGGCCACTGCCCGAAGCGCAGAAAAAACTGGACAGCGCACAGAAAAAATGTAAAAAAAAAAAAAAATAGAGCAGCAAGAAATATTTAAATTTAGTGCTGAATACCACAGCACGTACATAATTTATGACCAACCAAGGACACGAGCAATTTAGCAGCGCCACCAAGGCAAAAAAGTGCACAAAAAATAGAGAATAAATATATGTATATGTATGTGTATATTATATATATGAACCGAAAAAAACTGGACACCACATTACATCTGGGAACTAAGAGGGAGTGTGTGAAGTAGCTAACGAACTTACCAAGTATATATATATATATATATATATATATAGTTGCAGCAGCAACAATCCAGACAGAGTGAGAGAGTGAGAGGGACTGTCACCAAAAAAAGCTGGGGAGAAAGTACAAAATTCCTCATTAAAAATGGCAGAGCTGTTGACCCTCTGGAGCAGTATACTGGCCTGTTCTCCCCCTTGGATATCCCGAAGAAGCTTTTCTCTTTGAGGAAATAGGAGTTGGCAAACACCTTTCCAACTATTTGATATAATTTATGGGAAGGAAAGATTTACCCCCCCTCACTTTAAAAGAAAAACTATGAAAGGGGACTGCAACCCCTTTTAATAGTTTATAGAATTTATGGGGACCTAGATTTTTCCTCAAAAAGCTCAAAGTTGAAAGTGGAACCATTCCAGGAATTTTCCTATGATTTTCCCCCAAGAAAATATAAGGTAAAGTGTTAAATGTTGCAAAAATACAGCGAAAGACTGCACCCCTCCAAACAATTTCGTTCAGCAATGCAGCTCGTTGATTCCGTTTGTGACGACCAAAACTCAATTAAAAAGCCATCTCTTGAGGACCAGACGTTGTTCTCTTTTAATACATTTATACACCCTTAACCTAACTCGTTCTATTACTTTTTTCCATTGTATTTGCAGGTGCCCCACAGGTTCTGCGTCTGCATCCTTCGATGCACACCATCTCCGTGAAAAGAGGAGAGTCCGCCGTCCTGACAATGGTCGTCTGCGCGGATCCACGGCCACTGCGCGTCGCCTGGGAATGGGGTTCACTGCGTCTAGAGGCCGGTTCGGGAATAGGTGCGTATACACACCCGTACACCCGAACACCCATACACCCATAGACCCATACACCCACACCCTTTGATGTGGCAGCCACCAGTTAATGTTCAGCGTTTAGTTTGCGCTTCATTGGACGCCTAATGAAAATGCAATTAGGCATTCAGTTGGCCTTAGTTGTGGCTATTCCGGATTCAATTAGCGGTAGATCCTGCCGGAGCACTCATTATGCTTGTTTCTCTCCAACCAATTTTTTGGCATTCAATTCGCGCTGGAGAGTAGCCGCAAATCAAGACAAATTACACGAGGAGAACAGAGTCAAAGTCAGAGTTGGAATTGGAGTTGGAGTTGGACAAGAAAGCTGCCAGTGTCATGTCCGTGTTGGGGATACGGAATGGGAATGAAGATGCCAGAGGCAATGGCTGTGGCTGTGGCAGCGACAGTGGCAGGCAACGTTAGAAGGCAACCCGTAGCAGCAGACTTGCCACGCCTGTCAGCCACCGGGTAATCCGAGCTCCAACCGACACACACACACACACACACGCGGACATTTCCAGCTCGTTTTTCCAGCTGAAACTCTTTTCTGCAGCTCTCCTCCCCGTGGAGGGCATCTGCCCTTGAACTGCAACAAATCTGGTGGCTCTGGCTAGCATTATTCTTCATTTTCAGCTGTCCGTGTCCCTGTCCGTGTCCATCCAGCGGCATCCTTCGTGCGTGTAATCCTGCGTGTTCGCTTGCCACCGACACAAATCAAACGAAGCGCATGCCAATCCCCCAGTCCAAAGCCATTTCATGCCACTGCTAGTTAGCCCATCGAATCGAATGATTAATGTCAGACCCAATCCCCCCAGCCACCGACAAATTGTGTGTAATTTGAGTGCAATTATTTGGCCAATTCAACAAAATGTCTCTTCCCATTCCAGATCGCTTCCGGGCCGACGATATGCTGCAGGACTCTCGCGAGGATTGCTACCTGTCCACCCTGCACATCCATCACGCCGATGAGCACGACTCCCGTCCGTACTACCTGGTGGTGGAGAACGAGCGGGGCACCGATCGCCATGCCATACATTTGATTGTGGAGGGTACGTTTGCAGGTGCATAGAACTTTTTCTTTGTTTTTCTTTCCAACCCCCGCAACTCCCTGCCCCTGCCCCTGCCTCACCCGCATCTCATGCACATCTCCTCATACCGCATTCGAATTGCATTTCAATTACACTTGCAATATTCAATATTTACGCATCGACTGCACATGCAAATGCAACTCATTAAATATTATATCATTTCACATCCACAAACATCCATAGCCTGCATCATCATATCCCAAACGGTTTTAATTAAAATCAATCGCACATACAATACGAATATGCGAAATATTATCATACTTCATACTCGTTGCAAATGAAATTTAATATTCCTCTTAATGCTTGCATAATCAACACATCGATTACCATCATCATATCTTTCTGCCGAATATCCTCCTCCATCGCTGTGCCGGACAGAACCTTACGAGATGAGCTACTTGATGGGCGTGGCCGGTGGCTGCATGGCCGCCATCCTGCTGCTTGTGTGCCTCTGCATTTATGCGATCAAAAGCAAGAGATGTTGCTTCAAGGGTAAGTCTAGAAAAAGGAGGATAAGGGGGGGTTTTTTAAATTTAATCGATCCCGATTCCCCACATCGTACACAGAGCAATTATCGGAGCAGAGTTTTGCTATTAATTACGAGGCGTTTCTGTCAAGGCCGCGACAATTAAAACTTCCTTCTTCATTACAGAGCCTGTCCTACCACATCCCACACCCAAGCCCACACCCACACCTCTTTCCCCCTTCTGTCCGCTGTCACACTAATTGCAAAAACACAAAAACTTGCAGCCAACACACAGACAAACACACAAAGCCGGGAAATGCGCAAGAGGGAGGAAAAGCGAGAAAGCGGATAAAATGGCTGCCTAGTCTTCTAGGGGAATGCGCCTCTCCCTCTCCCTCTGTGGCCTTCTTCCTTTTTTTCCCTTTGTGCTGCGAATACTCTTATTTCTACTTGAAACTCGAAACTCAAATAAATCTCATAAAATATTCATTAGCGTCCAACGCCTGCGGTCAGTCGCAGGAGCAGGAGCACTCGCCCTCGCACTCGCCCTCGCAGTCGCAGTCTGCGTTTCCTGTTTAACCCCCCGCGCCCCATCCTGTTCTCTGGTTAGCACACAAAAGGGTTAAGGTCTTCTGGCCAGCTTTTTGTTTGACGCTACAGCATTTTCCATCTAGCGTCTGTCTGTGTGGCAGGCGAGAGCTTTGCCTAATTAGAAATCAAAATTCAGACGGGGAAAAAGCAAAGAGAGCGCGGCAAAAACTTTTTTCGCCTCAACAATTGTAAAACAATTTACAAAAGAAGGCAAAGGATAAAACGTGGAAATGGATAAAGTTTTTGTTCGCCTTTGCTCAAGGGCATTCAAGGGGAATACATCCTTCTCATGCATACATACGTACATATCGTATCCTATGCCGTATCCACATGATCTGTGAACACTTTTCGCCAGCTAATCGCAATTTCTCAGTTGTCAATCAAGTTGTCAATTTTCTGAGCAGAGTGAGTGACTGACGGACTGACTGACTCACTGACTGCTGCAGCTGGCGTCATGTTGTCAAAATGCCGTTTGACAGATCTCTCAAGTGCGACCCGACACCCATCCGACACACACGCCCTTAGCTCCAAAGTTACACCCCTTTTGAGATCCATCAAAATTTCTCAGCACTTTACACGTTTCGCAATCAATAAGTCGATGGCTCAATTTATCAATCGAAACACGGCGGGGGGTGGGGATTTTCACAGCTAATTTTCTAATATTTTACAAACAGAAATCCCCTTCTTCGAATACCATTGTATTTGGGGAGGAATAAATTCCTGCATACTGCCAGAACTCTAATATCACGTTTTCTCTCTTGTTTCATCCCATTTTACTCATATGGCGGCGCGCACAGGCTCCACTGGCTATAAATCATCGGATAAAGACAGGTAAGTTGAAGCGTAATACGTACACACCCGGACACCCGGACACCCAGTCGACCACCGACCCACCCACCCTTTCCTCCCCAGCCCCCCCACCGCGCATACACTGGTAACACACGTATTCTCATGACCATTTTGATATATATTTCTTTTTATGCAGCCAACAGGCAGCCAACAGGTGGCTCTGGCATGCCAATTTATGCGCCCCTACTGGCCGAATATGGCACAACGCACGCACACAAAAACACACCTAGACGTATACAAAGAGAGGAACAATGAAAAATGCTTTTCACTGCAACTCCGTGCGTCTCCGTGTGTGTGTGTGTGTGTGTGCTGCATAAAATATTATACATTTTTCATATATTCAATATATGCGGGTAAAGGAACGGACAGAATGGGAGGGGGGGGCTACAGGGGGTTTGCCTTTTTGGCAAGCGAAACAGAGTTTTGTTTGGCCAAGAAAGAACGGTAGAATACTCTTCCCAAAGGTGGAACAAGTAGTGGCCTTAAGGGTTAAAATAGTTGGAATAGCAGTTTCGATGAAAGCTGCTTGCATATCACTGATCATCCTCTAGGAATCACACTACCAAACTGCCAAAGAATTTTGTTTCGAGTGTTTTTCTTATATCCAATATAGTAGACATGTCAGTCCAACTTCTGCCAGGTTCTCATGCATATATTCATTTTATAGAGTATTTTTGCAATATTTTTCTTTGTTTTTGTAGCGCAACAGAGCGAAAGAGGAGTAGAGGTAGGACAAGCCTATCGCTCATTGTTGCCTGGCTGCCTGGCTTCTGTCCTACTCCTCCTCCCCTTCCCTGCTCCACCCCTTTGTACGTGTAATATGAGTTATGAGCGGTTGTTCGGGCCATCCCTAGAACCAGAGACCTCTGTGCTCCTCCGCTTGTTTCTCCATTTTAAAATTACTATATTTTGTTTATGAAATATGGAATGCACACACTATCATCTCCATGAAATTCTATAGTATGGAATATATGGTACTACATTTCTGGTTCCCCAACCAGGACGGGACGCCAATATGGTGGGGCGGAGAGAGAGAGGCGGAAATGGATTTAGAATTTCCGCTCCAAAGGCCACAACAATATTCGATTTATATGCAACCGAAACTCATTTGGGCCAACGTTTTCAGTTCAGTTCTACTCGAATCTTCGGCCAACATTTTACTCCGAGCAAAAAGGCCTCCTGCAAGCAAAAATGGGAGAATATTTGGGGGAATATCTAATTTCCGAAAGCCCAAGTAAACAATTGCCTGGAGCGAGGCAACGGCGACAAAAACTAAATAGATATTCAGATATGCGTGAGGGATACAATTTGCCAATCAGCGATAGAAGATACCCCACACCCCAGGCCACCATGTCAGGCAAATAGGCCACCGACCGAGGCCAGACCCAAGACCAGACCAGATCCCACCCAACCACTTAACCACCACCCACACAATTGTCACTTGGGCAAACAATTTTGGCTAACGATTTCTTCTCGTTTTCCCGTTTCCCCGCAGCGAGAAAGCTGATTTGAAATCACGCTCCGATAGCACGAGTGGCCCTCAAGGTGATTCGATTTACACGACGCCCGCCGGCTTCCATCATCACCAACAGCAGCAGCAGCAGCAGCAGCAACAACAGCAGCAGCAACAACAACAGGCTGCGGCAGCTGCCGCTGTGGCAGCAGCAGCGGCCCTACATGCCGCCTCGCAGCATCCACAGCAACAGTATCCGGGACATGGATCGCCGGAGGCAATGAAGGTACGCATGGCTGCAATGATATTACAACCGCCCACTAGAGTCTAGCAGGCAATTGATAGCGAAACCAACGAACACCACAAAAACCAGAAACAACAACCACACGAACACGAACACCCAGACCAACACTCACACTCACACAATACCCAAGAACTCGAACTCGAACCGGAAGTGGATGACAGCCATGTTGGGTGTCACAATAACAACAACAACAACAACAACAAGAGCTCCACAACGACCACAACGGGACTGACCAATAGCGATAATACGAATACGAATACTTTAGAGGCAGCTGCCAAAAGTGGCAGCAGCAGCAGCAACAGCAACAGCAGCGGCAAGAGTACGTGCAACAGAAGCAACATTAAGAGCAACAGCAACAGCAAAACTAGCAGTAGCAGCAATAGCAATAGCAACAATAGCGAGGGTTCCTTAAACAGTAGCAAAAGTAGCAGCAGCAGCAGCTGCAGTAAGAGTAGCGGAGATCTAGAGAACAATATGAATAGTGCCCCAAAGCCCCCAAGTGCGGGCAAGCTGCTCAATCTGAATGTGACCAACGAAGAGGAGGAAGAGCCGCAGGCGGAGGCGGAGCAGCAGCAGCAGCAGCTGGAGTCCATCCTATCGCCGGAGGAAACCCAATTGCTGCTGCAAAGGCTGAGCATTAACAATCCGTTCTATCGTTTCCGCAAGCAGAGCAACTCCTTGAAGGAGCTGCGACGCCTTAAGAGGCGCAACCCGGCCCAGAGCATCCACTGTCGCTCCCGGTCCGAGACGGATTTGGGGAAAAAGATGCTGGTGCCTGTTCCCCAGAAACCACACCAACACAATGAAGCCAAAGTTGTAGTTGTATTAGACAGTAAGCAGCAGCAGGAAGTAGCCATAAGCCAGAATAGATATAGTTCGAGTAACACTAGCCTTAAGACTAGATCCGTAAGCAGTCTAACAGCCTCCCAGGGAGCCAACGATAGCTCCACGGTGATCACGAATCCCTTTTCCATCTTCCACGATGACGAAATCCTCACATTGAGTGTGAATACTCGACTGAGAAGTGCAGCGAGTGCCAGGAGTGCGCGACCCCAGCGCACAGGACGTGGCCTGCGGCGGCTGTTCGAGTCGCCCAGGCCGAATCCCAACCCACCAGATCATCATTACCTACACGGAGTCCCTGTGCGCCGCTTCGAGCGGCAGGACTTTGATCAAGATCACGATAGACGAACCACCACTGGCAAGGCCAAGCGATCCAAGGCGATCTTCAAGCAGCTGTCCTTGCGGAAGCTCCATCACAGATCCGAGGACCCACCGTCGCTGCCAAAGCTAAAGCTCAGCTATCCCAATCGCACGCACAGCATCCAGAGCATGCGGGCCGCCGGAAGCGGAGGCTATGACATCCAGCACACGGCCTACCACCCACGACTGCAGACCCAAACGCCAGCCAGCACCGCCGCCAAGGCCAACTACTTTGAGCGGCTGCAGGCCAAGACGCGACAGGGCATCCAGAAAATACGCGACAAGTGTCGCAACTTCAAGACCAGCAGTGGCTCCGAAGGGGGCTCCGGCAGCGAGTTCAGCGGCTTCCACACCCTCGCCAAGGATGAGAGCTTCCGCTTCATCAGCGACCGTACTCACATCTCCAACTACGAGTCGCGCTGCAAGCAGGCCACCATCTACAAGAGCTACAAGTCGGAGATAGATCTGAGCAAGAACCTCCATTACCTTGATGCCTATCTGGAGGAGAACTTTGACCAGCACCTGAGCTCGACGAAGCAGTCGGCTCACTCGGTTGGCCGCGTGAGCGGCTCCCAGCGAAGGGCCTTGGCCACGCAGCCTCAGCCACACTGCCATCCCCATCCCCAGCCGCCGGAGACGCCGCGAAGACGCCACAAGCGCAGCCAATCCCAGGCGAACAATTCGGGAGGAGGAGAACTTCCTGCCAACTACGAGAATCTGGGCACGCTGCCCATTGCCTCCAAGTCCACGCGACGCACGGCGACCCTCAACTCGGACTCGATGAGCAGCTCGGACTATGCCTCCGTCTTCAGTGGGCCAACAACCACGACAAAGCGTGAAAGGGATGCGCCCGTTCCCACAGCCATTCCACAGTTGGAGCCACTGCCGCAGGCCATGGAGGAACTGCGGGAGTCGCGGGAGTCCAAGGAATTCAAATTGCGCTACGAGCACCCGGACAAAATGTGCGAATACTACTTTGACAACCTAACGAGTTACGCTCTGGCCCTCGAGGAGAGCGAGGACCTGCTCCTGGCTGAAAGCGCCAAATCAGCGAGATTCTTCTACGGAGACGACGAGGACGACGACGATGACGATGAGGACGAGGATGAGGACGATGTTGGAGTCGTAGCTGGCGGAATGCTGGCGGCGGTTGCAGCTGCTGCTGCTGGTGGAGAGCCTGATTACACGGCCCGGGACATACGGATTCGCGTCAGCGTCAACGAATGCGAAGACGCTGATTGGCAGCAGCCGACGACGTATAATGAGAATCTGGCCGAGAGCACATTCTACCAATCTCTCAATCAGCATTTGCAGCGACAGCAGCTGGCAAGTGCCGCAGGAGGCAGGGTGGTCGAGGAGGAGGAGCATCCACAGAATGAGAACCATGAGGCAGACCTCCTTCTGGCTAGCGGAGCTGCCAGCGGCGGTGAGAGCTACCTGGACCACTTCCAGCGGCAGCGCGGTCGCAACGAGTTCGAGCGTGCCCTGTCCTCATCGCAGCACTACCAGCGCGGCGACTACTACGGCTTTGGGCGAGGAGGAGCAGACGTCGGCCCGGATGACGTCGTGTATGCCACGAAACAGCGACGGGCGGACTTGATGGAGGCGCACTATGCCCGCAGCTATCAGGGGGAAGTACGAGGAGGAGCAGCAGCCCCTGGAAGGTACAGTAAGGCGGCGGCCACCCGCTATGGACTGGAGATGGAACGACGACAAGCACCGATGGCAGGGGCAGTATCAGGAGGAGCCACCGCAATCCCAGCTACTACCGGCAGTGTCATCAATTTGGCTCTGCCACATGGACAAGGACAAGGATTGGGAATGGGACAGGGATTGGGATTGGGATTGGGGGGAGGGGATGCTTTGTATGCCACCAGCAGCAAACAGCAGCAGATAACGATGACGCCAACCGCAGCATCAGCAGCAGTTGAAGGAACAGGCGCAGCAGCAGTGTCATCTGCCATGCCGCAGTTTCATCCGACAGCAACATCAGCTGCAGCAGGAGGAACAGTGGGAGCAGCGGCAGGACCAACAGCTCCATTAGGAGGGGCAAGCGGAACCGGAAATGCAAACAATCGCTACATGCTGGAGAATTTGCGCAAATACTATGCGAATCAGCAGCAGCATCCTCCCGCGCACTCCGTGAACTCCTCGTCGCTTTCGAACTCCTCCTCATCGAACTCGTCAATGTCGCAGCAGCAGCAGCAGCACCAGCACCAGCTGAAGCTGAATCTCCCCAAACAGCAGCAACATTTGGTGCCACGCCGCAATTCCAGCACGTCGAATGCCTCCTCTACAGCCGACAACTTTGACACCTTCATAGCGTTGCGCAATGCCACGGCAAATACGTCCACGGATTATCTATCCAAACAGCAGATGCAACGTCGCACCCAGCATCTGCCGCAGCAGCAGCAGCAGCAGCAGACCGTGCCGCTTACCTCCGCTCTGAACTATTACGGACACGGTCCGCCCACGCCGACGCCCACACTGACTCCGGCGGTGGCATACAATGGCAAATTAACGGCAACCGCAATGTTGTCACAAGTAAATTTAAGCAGAGCTGCCGCCACGCAGCAGAACACAGGCACAACATCTGCTGCCACGCTATTGCCACATCAGCAACAGCAACAGCAACATGCAAGGGCCACGGCAAAGCCAGTGACTGCAGCGGGAGTCGTACCCGGAACCGGACTGGGAGCCGGCGGCGAGAGCTTCATACTGGAATATGAATGTTAGCGCTCAATTAAGCTGCTATCGATCGTAGGGATAGAGGATGTGGATGTGGACTCAGATATAGATTCAGAGGATTCAGATGAGAACGGCAACGGGAACGGCAATGGGAACGAGGACCCATTGAATTGCAATTTTTCTGTTCTCGTTTGGTATTTGTGTGCCCTGCCAAAATTACAATTACAAATTGGCCAAGTTGCCGCATCGCTGATTAGGAGGAGTCGTGTGTACAGATACAGAAGCATCCTGCAGATTGTAAGTGTGTAATATATGTATGCAGTAGAAGCAACCAGGAAGCAGGCAGCAGGAAGAGGCAGCGAACAGAAGAGAAGAAGCATCGAAGGATATCGAGCAGCCAATTATTCTTATCATATCAGAGGACAGACAAAAGAAAAAGAGAGCGTTTGAATGTTGCTTGTAACCACTCGAATATATTTATGTTTAGAGATAAATTAACGTAAACTACTGACAATAATGCAACAATTCAATTACAAAGATCTTGATCTTGATCTTGCGAATAGAATCGCATATATAGCATAAAGCATAGCAAATAACGAATAGCCTAAATGTATTAGTCACAATCTTAGCGGGCAACAGATGCAGATTCGAGATTGAAGCATAAATCAAATTTATAGTTAAATCAATTACACATACTCCTATACCATATGTATATGTGTGTATGCATAAGAAATACTAGAACAGAACCCACTAAATGTATACTATATCCTATAAAGATAACGAATTTTTCGACTGTACTTCATTTGTCATTTATTAAATCAACCAAACAAAAATGTTACTATAACTACTCGAATATCGAAAAAAAGTATCTCTGGATATACATGGAACACATGAAAGTGTAGCCCCCTCACCACGTTGTAATTGATTGTAAAGAGAAAAACTCCCCCGAGCACTTTGAGCTTCCAGTTGATGAAACCCCAAAGAGAATATTCCACATGGGCTGCTGTTTGAGAATCTATAATTATATATGTTGAAGATATTGATTTGACGCGAGAGAGACAGATAGAGACAGAAGGAGAGAGGGAAAACTTTTGAAGTATACGTTATGTGCTATGTAAATACAACTGCAACTACAACTAAAGAGATGTACGAGCTGTAGCGAGCTGTCCCCTCAACGATCAACTTTAATGAGCAGACAGTGCGTATGCGCAATATTTTCCCATTACAAATACATCTGTCCGTTCGTTCGTTCGTTTGTGCTGGCAGCCACATAAATATTTGCACAGGCGGCCGCCAAAAAAAAGCCCTCTCTCAGAGGCTAACAAACAGACCGAACACCAAATACGGTGGGGCGAGGACACGTATGAAAATTGAAGAAAAAAGTACTGAAAGCCCATCGCGGCTCGGCTCGGCGCGGCTCGGCGCGGCTCGGCTCGGCGTATGTGAAATGTATTTCATTTCCATGCTACAACGCCTCGTCTGGGGGCCCGACCATGCAATTATCTGTGTGCGCGCAATTTATCTCATTTGCGGTTGAGTTATTTCCGACTGCAGCAAATAATACTGCTCGTGCCACGTACCACTCCCCCCAACTCCCCGCCCCACCCGGGCACTGTCCGGAGAGTAGGAGACTTATTTTTTGTGCCACAACTCCCAGCCATGCCCCAGCTCTTTGCCCCATTCCGTATGGCCGCAACACACTTTTCCGCTTAATTTACTGTCAGGCGGCAGATGCCTTGCTCCGGCCACGGCTCTGGGTCTGTGCAACTCCGTTGTCAGTTGACAACAGCAATTGCTGCATAATGCATGCCCCGGACTCTGTGTAAGTTCTCCTGTCAACGTGGCTGTCCTTCTGCCACAAAGAGGGCAGGGGTGTGTGTGTGTGTGGAGAAGGCTTAATGCCTGTTTGCAACAATAATATTTCATTGGCTACTTTATGGCTGGCCATCAACTTATCGGCATCGGCAGAGAGTGGCCCTTCCTCCTAGTAGCTGCATCTGTTGCATATAAATTAATAAAAGTCAAATTTAAAGTGCATACCAAAAAGAATTTCACCATTAAACAGTCGATCGTTGACAGGGACAAGAAATACCAGGAAATACCAAGGTTAGGCCCCAACAAACCCCCCCACCAGATTCTAGAAAGAAGATTGTTTCCGTTTTTAGTTGGACAGAAGACAGAACAGATACTGAAACTAATACCGATACTACAGATACAGAACTGAAGGATACCCATTACGTTTCACACACAGAAACACTGCTACACAAGAACACACGATTTGCAACAGAATCTGTGTCGAGGACAAGAACTGCCGCCAAGCGTGCATTTGTACAACTTGAATTTTTTATCACTTTTCTATATACTTACATATATACATATATATATATATATACTGATAATGCCTAAGCCCTATGTTCGTGTGTGTTTGCGTTTGTTTAAGAAGCAAAAACCAAAAAAAAACCAAAAACAAAAAACAAAAAAAACAGAAGACAAAGTAACACAAAAAGTGAGCAGCCTTAAGCTCAAAGTTTATTTAAGTTTACCAATGATATGCATATACATATACATATATATATATATATGTATGTATTGTGTATATGTATGTATGCCTATTGGTCACATAGCATATGTACTTATAGGTGTGTGTGATCTTGGAACGCATTCATTATGTTTTACGTTAACATGCTAATGCTCTCATTTAGTTTACATTATGTACATGTATGTATAACTTATGTTAATGATGTTACTACTACTACTACAACTATTACTATAACTACCGACATTTATTCGATTAGTTTTCCTTTTCGATATGAGATTATTGAGATTGATTCCCCGAAGGTGCAACAACAACCAAGTATATTGTAATACTTTCTATAAAACAAAAAACCAAAACAAAAAAGAAAACGTAAAAACAAAAAAAGAAAAATCAAATATCAAAAGTACTCTACACTCTATTCTACACCATGCGGAATGTTTTACCTTGCCAGAACGACCCCGAAACCCCCTACAAACCCCCTACAAGTCAATGAACCATGTAAAGCATATTGAATCAAAGCAAATAATCCAGTAATCCAGTAATCCATTACTCCAGTAATATTCCAGTAATCCAGTAATGCTGTATAATCCAGTAAAGCAACTGTCTGTGCTCGATGCATTTTGTGCAACTCAAAACAATTCCAATTACGTTTCTGTTTCTGTTTCTATTTCTAATTCGGTTCGCTCTCATTTCTATTACCATTTCCGTTTCCGCTTGGCATTTCAGTTTGCATTTGTGTTGGTGATTTCAATATACCCTACAGAAATACACCTCGCACACACACACACACACACACACACTTTTAGATTGCCTGATCGCGCCACCCGCGCGCGCCTTTCATAATATTTGTTACACCTTTCATTTCCTAAAAACATGCATCCCCTGCCCTGCCCGTGTTTGTGCCTGTTTTTGTTTGATTAACGAGCTGCAACATGTTTTGTCCTTATCTTTTCATGCCTTTCGTTTATGTGTGCCCTGTGTGTGTGTGTATGTGTGTTTTGTGTCTGTTTGTTTTTCATGAGTTTTCCCTATCTGTTGTCTTTATCTGGAACACTGCCAAATGCCGAGAATGTAACCGCAACGAATGTCCCGTGCCTGATTTTTGTGTGTGTTTTAGCCATCTCTCACACGTGATATCTGTGTTGTTTTTCATATGATTTTCCCCTTTCTACACTTTTACGATTCTTGTGATTATTTTTATTGCTCTCAGTACAAACAACAGAATTTACTACTATCCTCCCATATACACATAGCATACATACTATACTCGTACTTGCGAAGGTTATATTTTCCTGTATTCTCCTGCCTCGCTCCTGCCTGTCTGTGGCATGTGTGTGTCTGTGTCTATCGAAAGTTTCGTTTGCGTTTTAATTAACCACAAAAGACAGACAGAAGATGGATTCTGAGAGGGCACCGAGTAAATAGTATTATCTTTTGCATACTTTTGCATTTGTTTGCCTGCCTGCCTGCTTGGAAAAACAAAACTCATAAATAAAATGGCCCCAGACACGCACCACAAACTGTCAGTGCATAAATCAGAAAACAACTTGCAACTTCTGGCCGACAAATGGCCCTGAGATGCCAGCCACCCACTCCACTCGACTTCTGATTCTCGACTCCTAACACCCGACAAAAGTTTTCGGCCCATCCGTCGTCGGCGTCGTCGTCCTTGTCGGCTGAACATTTTGGAGCACTTTCATGCAATTTGTTAAACGCAGCATAATTTCCGGGAATCAACAAAAACGTTTTCATTGCATCATTTAACAATTTGGCGCGCTTTCCACAAACAAAAGAGGAGAATGCGAGCTGCATGCGAGCTGAACTTTGTCCAAGAACTTTACAGCTGCCAAGACTTTTCAGGCCAAGATTTGGATAAGCTCCAGCTCCAGCTGCAGCTGCAGGGCTCAGGGCACAGGCACAGGCTCTGGACAAGTTCTGCTAATCGCATAATCCAATTAGATGTTGCCACAACACTTTGATACGTTGTTTGGCCAAAGCATTCGGGCCTTAGTCAGTCAGTCGGTCAGTCTGTTGGTCGGGCTTAAAGAGCAGCTCGACAAGTTTCGTTATGCAAAAGTTACTCGCAAAATAATGATTGAGTAAGTGGCCCGGAAACGAGTTTCGCAAAACCAAATCCAAATCCGCATCTAAGTTGGAAGGTATCTCAAGCTACGAGCACACCCACAACACCCACACACCCACAGCTATGTACACCATTAGGCACAGACACCGAGCACTTGGCATGTCCACTCCACACGAATGCAATGCAATGCACCTTCCTTTTTTGCACTCACATTGGCAAGGGTTTACTTACTTGAAGATACAAAACTAAGCTACTCCAATCGAATGCAGTATATCAGAGACCAAAGATAGTTACTCCTTTATCTCCCAGACCGATGAAGGAAATCATTGTTAATTCATTTCGGAGCCGAAACTTCCCATTCATTTCATTCACAGTCGATAAATATTATTTTCCCATTGCCAATTGTGGAGGAAAATCACATGCAACAATGCCAAATTGTTGTATACATTCAATCATAGCAGAAACCAATGCTGATTGAGCGGAAAGCCTCCCATTCTTTCAATAAAAGAATTGATTCACCACAAAAACTATCCACATTCGAGGCACACAAAAGAAAACACAAAAAGTTGCCGATTTCCTGCCGCTTTCACGCTCTTTCACAGTTGAAACTCGTTTTCTTTTGCGACCATCCTGGCAGTTAATTACAAGCAATTAAGGACTCGCCTGAGCCGGGCTCGATAACTCGAATATTTCCCACTTTTCGAGTGCAAACAAATCAAAAAGCAGTGCAAATGCAAATAATAACAATAAATATAATCACACCACCACACACGGCCACCTCCTTCGAGCCACCCGACAGACACCCTCGACAGACAACAGCAATCACCATAATTTGCAATTATTATAATTTCATTCCGCTGTCAGTCATGAAATTGGTTTCCATTCATACAAACATATCTCGCATTTGTTGTGCACGCGGAAAAGTTCTCCTCAAATTGTATGCGAACAGAAATTAATTAAAGCCGCGCAAAAAAAGAGCTTCATTTATTTAATTAACAAAATTAATAATTATAAGAGCCGTACCGTACTGAAAATATATTATATATGGGTATAGCGAGAACCAAATGCGCTTTATGCATATTAAAAAGTTGGAATCTTTTTCACGGCGCGCGTTATTTGGTTCCGATTCGGTCCGACTTTTTTCTTTTGCTGTCACGTCCGATATTGCCTGCGTGTGCGGGGCCAAAAGGCAGCCAGCAACTTGTTCAAGGATAATTAATTCCGTTTTTGATTTTTTCCATTGCACCCCACCCCACCGCCCGAACATCCATCATCTGCATTGTGATTGACTGTGCTTGATTATTTGTTTTGATTTAAATGTTGTATGTTCAATGTAATCCGTATTATCCATATTGTTAATTTCTCAACCTAAATAATACTCCCCCGATATTCAGTTGAAGGTAAAGATATACGAAACGGAGCGTTTGCAGACGCCGCTTAAAATTTACATACGGAAGCGATCGGGCAGCGATCCGCAGATTGAGGCCCCCGCCACTGACATTAATTCTGAGAGCATTTCTGATTTCGTTCCGAGTCTCAAGTAAATGCAATGTATAAACGTATGCACCCTGTATTAATTTATGATTTTTATGTGTACAATAAATTTATGAACATTAATATTAATCTTAATATTTATTTTAGCAAAAAACAAAACAAAAAAAAAAAGAACAAGCAAACAGCAAGCGAATTTAATTTAAATAAAACGTATTTTATATCATTTTGTAATCCAATTTTGTTCTTTTATTTATTTATTCTACTAACAAAAGCAGCATTGAAATGTTTTACTCACCTTTTGCCCAAGTTTTGTCTCCTGCACAGAGTTCCTGTAAGTTTTAAGTCGATTTTGGTTTATGTTTTGCGATGTCCCATTGGAGAACTATTGTTCTATATTCCCGTACAGGTCTTTTGGTTAGTACAGTAAGTGTTGAAACTGCCTCCACAATTGGGAGCTTCTTATGCAATAAACTATAGGAAAATATTACTTTTACCATATCATTTTCTTTTCCACTTTTTAGCATTTGTACAAGAAATTGTGAAAGAAATCTGAACTTATTTCAGTCGAAATCCTTGCATCCATGTAGCCTCCATTTGATCCGTCTAATCTTTAAGGATTGAAAGAAAGGAAACCATTTAATTATTTTTCCTATATTGTAGATATACAACCAGATCAGAAGAGGACTCTTTGAGTTCAAATTTATTTAATGAATTGTAATCCCAGTAGATAAGCATCCAGATCAGATTAGAATTCAATTGTCCCACAATTGAAACGATATTCAATATGATATTCCCTTGATCTGTATCCCAGTAGCAGATCCTTGATTGATCGTCTTCTACATATTAGAAAAGAGTTAGCATTATCTATCTTTCAGTTCCACCTGCACACACAAACACACACACACACACACACAAGAGAAACACCCACACGTATATGTATGTATTTATTTTATATATATATAGTATATACATTATATTACCAATTTTCGATCTTGCATTCAGTCTCTCTGTCGCTCGTGTCTGTGGCATTTTGTCTATTTCGTTTGTCTTTTTTTTATAGAAAAATCTTCATGGAATTGTTTAAGCAAGAAAACAGTAAACCAAATTTAATAAAAACAAAAACCTCCCCCAAGCCATCCCCCCTCCCCGCAAAACAAATATGTTATATAAATATTTATATGATAATTATGAATAATGCAGAGCAAGTAATTTGTAGAAAAAAAAGAAAGAAAGAAAAACTAAAACAGAAAACAGCAAAAAACAAACAAAAAAAATAAGAGAAACTAAGGAAAATGGGAATAAGTAACACATTATGAATGAAACAAATTTATAACGAATAAAAAACAAAAAACAATTCAATTGCGAATGCGTGTGTGTGCATTAATATTTATTCATACTCGTGTTCACATTTTTTCGGTTCAGTGTGTGTGCGTGTGAGTGTGCGCGCCTGAATGCCATTGCGATACCCTTGCAGAGAGGGAGCAGGTGTTTGTCTGTCTGTTTCTACGCTAGACTTGTGGCCAAGATACGATCACTATACCCCTAGTGGGAACACTAGACATCCCAATCAATAACTCTCAGTATATCTTCTCAGAATAGAATCACTCGATCTATGAATGGATCTGCAAGGGTATCCAAAGCTTCGATTCTCGAATGCCACAATTCCCTTCGTATTGCAGTTGCCGTTGCCGTTGCAGTTGCAGTTGAGTTTCCCATTAATATTGCATTGGGCATTATTATTAATATTGATTTTGTTCTTTGGATTCCCTTTGTCTGTATCTGTATCTGTATCTGCGTCTGTGTCTGTCTCTGTATCTGTATCTGAGCTCGCATCTGTGCATGTGAGCGTGCCTGCGTATGCGTATGTGTATGTGTATGCGTATGCGTGTGCCTTGTGCAAATGTTGGGATAATTTTCTCTTTGTATGTATGGATGGATATGGAACAATAAAACATGTTTTTTTTCTCCTTTTCGAGTTATTTTTTTGTGAATTGTGATTTATTCATGAGTGCTCTGCGCTCTCTGCACTCCACATACCTCTCTCCACGCCCCCGTTTTTGCTATTGGTTTTGATATGAATTTATTTAAGGTTAACACCGCCCCTCAAACGCCCCTCACTGTTAGTTGACTGAAACGAATAATTTTTTATCACACACACTCAAGTGTTTGATGACTGCTGGATGGACTGCGATCTTGCAGCTTATCAAATCACTCACCCACACATACACACACACACACACTCACGAAAACACCTTTGAACACTCACACAGATACACCAATACACTGACTATTTTTGGCATATGCTTCAACTTGAATTTGTATATGAATTTGAACATGAAACCTCTTGCTGTGATGACTGTGATTTGTGTTTTATAAAAGAAATAACTAGATCTAATAACCAAAAAAAAAACACGCATCGTATATCGTATGAAAATCTTTTAAGCAGTAACCAACACTGGAAAGAAGCAAAGGAGAAAGCTAGTATAAAAGATAGAGAAAACTAAATCGAGCAGTGGAAAGCAGAAGAAGAAGATCAGAGTCTAGAGATTCCCCCGATTCGAAGTGATTTAATTATTGTTTTTCAGTGTACTATTTTTGTGTGATTTTTCTTTTGCATTACGTGGACTTGGTGAGCGAATATCCACCCACCCACCCACCCACACTCCAGCCCAGCCCTCGTCTTGTTCCAACCTCTCTCTTACTGTCTCTCTCTCTCTCTCTCTGTCTCTCTTGTCTCTCTCTCTATACATATATATATAATTATATATACGCATACATGTAAATTGTTTAATTGATATGAATTGATTGATTGATGATCTTGACCTTGAATATATATATAAATATATATATCAACCACCTAAATATATATATATATACCAGATATACTAATGAATATGAATATTTATGTAAAGGATTACCTTTTTTCTTTCTCTTTTTGATGAACTTTCGATGATGTAATAATAAGCGAATGAACTGAATTGAATTTTACTTTGATATCAATATATATCCAAGCATACACCCACCCATACACACACAAGAATCCTACACATATATATATCAATATATATACTATATACGTATATATAAAACCGGAAGTTGGTGACATTCGTTCCTCGTTCGTTCGTTCGTTCGCTCGCTCGCTCGCTCGTTCGCTCGCTGATTGATGATTGATGATCGTGATTTGCCAATTAAAAATACTAACTATATATTGTATATGCCATATACTCGTATACTCGTATACCTACTCCCGAAATACCCCAAGAACACACACACACACACACAGCCATAGCCACAGACACACACACACACTGTCTAACAGTTTTCGATGAGCTGAATCATGATTTGTTATGTGGTGCAAGCGGAATACGAACGTTTTTTTCATTGGAATTTCTGTATACTTCTGTTGCATTTTCATTTTGAATATATCTACACACTCAGACACATGTATACACAAATATCTATATATATATTTGATTAAATGACGAATTATATTAAAGCTCTAGCCCATAGTGTACGCATCGTCCAGTGCATATTGTAATTTTAAATGGAATGTCTTTCTTGTGATCAACCGAAGAGATGTCTCCCGTCCGCAACAACACTCTAGACAACATCCCTGCCCCAATAAGTAGGCAATCAAACACACACAAACACAAACACATCACCCACACACACTCTGATACCACCCATACCATACACCCCGTACACCCTGCTCACCCTATTCCCGCCTCTCTCTCTCTCTCTCTCTCACTCGCCCTCCTTTCTGTACTACATCTAAGCCCAAGCACATTCATTCCTATTGCTCTTTTTTATTGGATTCCACACTGCGTATACTTGATATTTGCCAATGCTGCACCACTGTTCTCACTGCTCTCACTCTCTCTTCATCACTATTCCTGTCTCCCTCTATCTCTGATGCGGCACAGATGCCACTGGAAAAACTCATTATAAATTAATTAAGCCAGCAATTAATAATTTCACGTTCAATTTAAGTTGGTAAATGAATTAATGTTGTCCCAACCCAAAAAAAAAGCCATCAGCGCCATCGCAGCCATCAGAGATAGCACCCGAAAAAAAACTAATAGCCCACCGACACGCCCCTCTCATACCGCCTCTTCACTTATTTTTTTCCGCACATTTTTGAAACGCTTTTGTTAACGTAGCCTCTAAGCCAGGCTTGTGGCACTGCCTGCACCGCACCCCGCACCACCACCGTATTGCTACAGTCTCCCCGAAAAAGTAATTTCCATATGGCTCTCCTTTTCCCTCCTTGTGTGTGTGTTGTTTGGAAACTAGTTGCAGAGCACAAACTTTTTTGAATATACGTAGTACCTACACTCCCCTACTCGTACTCCTCTTTTGATTTTGTTTGTTGGTTTTTCAGTTAATTGCAATTTTAAATATATTTTAGCTAACGTAAAAATTGAATTAAGCATTTCACCTGCAGCCACAGAAATTATAGTTTATATTATTCTCTGTCTGTGTCTCTCTCTCTTTCTATATCTCTGACTGTCTGTCTACCTATCGTTGTCTCTGTCTGGTTGTTGTATTTTATTAGTTTGAAACCATTTTCTGAATTGGAAAAAGTTCATTTCGCTTTTGTTTGGCTTACTTTTTTCCTCACTCAAGTGCACTAATTATAAGTTTTCTAGTTGAATTATAATTTTCAACCGACCACTCTCTCTCTCTCTCTCTTTGTCTTTCTCTTTCTATCACTCTATTTATATACCTATATATCTCTGCCTCTTTCTCTCTCTCTCTGTGTCTGCACCACTCTTGCACAAAAAAGATATATTGAAAGCTCGTTGCACACAGCACAACTTTGATTGGAATTTTGTATAGAACAAATCTAGAGTTTAGTCGTTCATATATACGTATCGTAAATGCATAAGAGATCTCCTAGTTTAAGCGCCTTGTGAGCCTTTGTCAGCAGATACCAATAACTTCTTTCAGTAAATAAAAACAACGTAAGTACGTACGATAGATTTGAGATAATTTTTCACACATACTCGTATTTTTAATGACAGCCGACCGACCCGCTTTTGTATGCATTTATTCCCTTTGATACTCCACTCTTGAAATATTGCTCATGCGTCACGTGGCCCAGAACCTGAATGTGGCTCCGGATATGATTTATTCGTCGCCTCGATAGTTGACTCTCTGGTGTCATTGCCTTCTTATGGCCTCGTTATTCGTGCGCCTTCCTTTCAGCGATGCTTTAATGCCTCATTGCATTCACAAATACACACTGACAGCAGACCCCAGAAGTCGTCTGGAGAAACTTCAAGCGAGAGCAGCACATAATGCCTTGGCATTAATTTTATTACATCTTTTGCTGGACTTCTTTTGCTTCCTGCTACAGCATTTGCCTGCTGCTGGTGCTTCTCGTGCGTGGGATTCGGCTGAAAAGGAAAAGCGGGCAGACTTTTCCTCTGAAGAAGTCAAAAATACCCTATTCATGGATACTTTCCTCGGAAATAACTGAAAAATGTACCCCCCTCCGGGAAAAGTAATACCTTGCTCTTCGTAGAAAATATTCTGTAGAAGGTAGCGCGGTTTCTTTACGTGGGGCTTCCCAGACTCTGTCATCTCCAATTAAGCGTACTATTCCAGGGTATTGCCGTTTGCTCAGACGTTAATAAATTTGATTATTTTTATGTTTCTCCGTTTCCGTCTCAGTTGGTGCCGCATCTTCGCTGCAAGCAGAGCATTTTATTGTATTTCGTTTTAAGTTCAATGCACCATAAATTTCAGCAAAAAAAAAAAAGGATTTATGTTGCACTACCGCCCCCAGCCCTCTTCTTTGTGTTGCACCACTCAACGCAGCCATAATTTATTGCGTGTGCATTTCCGCTCGGAGTTCATCCAGCCAGGCCAGTCGATGCTCTCAATGTCTTAAAGCCTTTAATTTAGCCATTCAGCAAACGAGTATGGCTCTATCTTTATGCCTCTCTTTTGTTCTATGGGAAAAACGGAAAACAATTGGCAATTCGGGGTAAACTTTTCGGCCCCTCAAAATGAACTGTAAGCAGCGACAGGAAAGTTGTCTTTACAGGCCACGTGAACTGCTGTATGAAAAGCGGAATTTCCCAACAGGAAACAGCAACATGAAAGCCCATAAATTCCTGCAGCTGCTGCAACACCCACCACTATCCACTCTGCACTCTCCACTCTTCTTCTTGTGGAAAACTAATGACAAGCCCCTGGAAAATGAAGAAACAATGCGCGCATAAATTACGCTCAAGGCAAGGCGTTGCCCCGAAATTGCATAGCAATGGCTTGGAAGCGAGAACTAAACGCAGATGGAGGAAAAAAATAATCTCAACTGACACTAGAAGTGGCATGGAGTGGCAAAGTGGTGGCAGGAGTGCTGCACGAGTAGCAGGAGCGGTGCTGGGTGGTTCACTCTAGTCCCCAGAGGATTGTGGCACACAATGGGGCATCAAATTACAGCAAACAACAAACAGAAGGCAAAGTCGAACTCGACTTGGCAGACAACTGCCACGCCCAGCCGCCGAACCGAACTTTGCATTGTCGTGTGGCTCGGAGTTTTTTGTTTCAAAGTGCCACACGGCGTATACGCAATTTGTGGGCTTCGGTTGTGCGTGTGTGTCTATGTGTGTGTGTGTGTCTATTGTAATTTGGCGCCATTATTAAAAATCCTTTATGACGCCTGGCAACGTCATAGCAGAAGCAGCAGCACCAGCCGCCGCTCAGATTTCAGTAAACGCATTCTGTGTGCTCTAATTGCGCCATTAAAAGATGACAAACAAAAAACCCCAGAACCCAGACTTCGTCTCCAGATCTCCAGCAGCAGAATCAGTACCAGACTATGGCTCAGGCCACATGGAACACAGGGATTCGGGCTGGGTCTCCGTCTCCGTCGCCGTCTAAGACAAAAGCCAAGAACGAAGAACAACAGAGCGAGAAGCAAGAGGCATTTAATATGGTTTTTATGCGTTGCCATTCTCTCGCTCACATTTTCCTTGCTCTTTTCCTTCGATACTCTTGCAGAGGGTATTACGATTTTGTGTAGAGGCTTGCCAGAGAAGAGAAGAATGCATTTTTGATCATTAAATGTTGGATATTTTGTTTATTAGCATCGATTAGCATTCCTCTTGAAACCACCATAGTGGTTCGATCGATCATTCATTCATTCGATCAAGTCTTTGAAAGATAACTATTTATTTGCTTCTAAAGATAGTCCAATCAAAGGTTCCGAACTGAAGTTAATGGGTCACACAATCATTATCCAAATCTTGATTAAACGTTGCCTCGTCTAGGGCATCTGATTCTTCGACTACAAAAACATTTCTTCTCTGCCTGTTCTCACTCTTTTCTTCCCATTTTTGTGGAGTGGCGGAGTGTGGCGCGGATGTCATAAATGGCATGCTTCATGGGAGTGTTCTCTATGTGTGTGTGTGTGTGTGTGTGTATAAAGTTTCCGCCGGGCCTCCACCTCTACCACTATAAATGTAATTTATGTGTGTGTGTATGTGTTTGCAGGTGCATTTTATTTTTTAATATGGCGCCACCGCCAGGCAAACACCACACACAAAATTTGCATTTTATGAGCTTCGCTTCCTTTTTTCGGCTTCCCCCAAGTAAAATAGTAAATATACACACAACTAGTGGCCGTAAAACTAATTCAGACACGCACCGGTATGACGTCCTTCGTGTTCCCCCCCTCCCCGTTTTGGGGCCAACTTGTTTCATCAGTCCATAACAGAGTAATTTCCCTGACAGAGTGGCTTGGCTGGCTCACAGGGACGTTGCATTTTAGTTCTGGAAGCGAACATAAATGCTGCAGATTGCTATCAGTAATTGGCACCATTCAAACTATTGGCTAAACTTTTATCTTGAATGTTAAATACATTTTGAAGAGCATTTTCTAGTAAAGATCTTCTTAGAATTAAAAACTAATGGATATAACCATATATAATGTCTCCATAAATCCATTGAATTAGGTTTGATTAGCGTATATGTAAGCCTGATAGAGACCCAATCCCTACATGCGCGAAGCCTGAGCAATATTTGATTACCCCCACCAATCTCATACCCAACGCGAAATTTCGACAAATTTATTAACACATTCACAAGAAGCCTTCAAGAAGGAGTTGAGGAAACTACCGACCCAATGCGATTAGCTGCAACCTGGTTAAAATTCGCTAACAACCGAACGAAAGCATCCTTGGCACTTTTCTTTTTGCTGGTGCGGCGCCCTGCCTTATTGAAAAATTAAACTTGTAATAAAATTTAATGACTTGGCGGTTTTTTTAATAAAACCACAAGGAACGCCCGCAATTTAAGCGCAAATTTGTGTTCATAATCACAATTTCTGTACCTTTTTTTTTTGGTTTTACTTTTTGTTTTTGCTGTTTTTCTCGGTAATGACCACACGGAATATTTTGGCTTAGTGCTGGGAGCCCCTCTAAGTTTCCTTTTTGCGAGCGCCCATTCGGTATAGCGAGAGGGTGGAAGGAGGAGCAAGGGGGAAGGACCCGCACAGTGCGTGCAATAAAAAGTAACGAGGCTGTTAACATTAAGGCAAACGTTTGCCTTTCACTTTGGTCAAGAAGTCAGACTGAAAGGAGGCTGAAAGAGAACGAGAATGAGAAAGAGAAATACCTACAGACAGACGATGACGATGACGAAGGCGGGGGCCCATGGCCGACTCATCGAGGTTAAGTCGGGGCGTTAATATTTAAATTTATATTGCGGCCGGCCGGAGACGGTGCTGGAGAACCGGTGTTTGTGGGGGATCGGCGTCCATGGCCACGGCCATGGCGGTCGCACGGTCGTCTCGTTTGGCCATCAATTCAGCGTTTAATGCCTGCGCAAATATTTGCGCAATCAGCAAACAAAACAAGCAGCGGCCGTCGACTGTTTAAGCAAAGCAATTGACCGTCGTCCGAGTCTGGGTCCGGGTCCGACTATGGCACACCGATACGGACACGAATACGGACAGGGACACGGCAGGGGACAGAGGCACGTTGAAAGCGACACGACCGCAAGTTGTATTTCCGGTTGACCCCGAACCGTGCTCGTGCACATTCCAAAATGGGCAGCGGAAGTACTGGCAGGTGCGACGGCCCCGCTTTTTTTATTTCGGCATCAACCGCTCTGATGGTCACACTCTCCCACTGCCACACTCTCTCTCTCTGTATCTGCAATGGTGTTGTAAATATCAGTGTTAATCATTTAATTAAACTACCTTTCGCTGTCTGCCACATTTTGGGTAATTTATTTTGCTTTCGAACAATTACTGCCTCAATATGCTATCTGTTATGGGGGCCATTATTCTGGATTTACAGCGGGGCGTATGCGAAATATTACAAGAAATTACTGTAGCATACTTTTCTGGGTTCCCCGGTCCAAAAGCACGCAACTTTTATTTACTATAACCATTTGGCCTGGCCCCGTTTTTCCGTTTTATTTAAAACTGAAATAAGTACGTGCCTCCATTTTGGGCCAAGCAAAAAACGATGAGAAGCAGGAGGAGGCGAAGGAGGAGGAGCAGTAGAAGCAGAAGGAGGAGCAAAGAAAAGCGTACAAATTCCTGCACTCTTGCAGTGGCTGAGAGCCGTAAAAAGTTTTTTGGTAAACGCATTTCAAACACTCGCCGAGATAGTTATTACAATTGTACGATACACAAAGGCAACAGCAGCAACACAAGGACGCGTGTTGCAGCGGGGGCTATGGAAAGCGGGGGGGTTTAGGAGGTTGAGAAAACTTGCTGCATTTTCTTCGAATGAAATGCAAAACGAGCAAAGCCATCTTCCACTTCTGTTGCAGCAGCAGCACCAGCATCACCAGCTCAAAGTAATATTTACAAAAGAATATCCTTTTTTTTCTTTGATACCCAGCACTTTAGGGGTACAAGGGTATATGGTATATACAGCAATATAGCGCCACGAACTGTTTTCTCGGGGCATGGCATGTTCATTTGGGAGATGCAGAGTCCCGCGAATCGATATACCCTTAGTTATCCCCCCTAGTACCGGGGGTATCTCCTTGTCGCAATATCGATTCCATCACTCCCACTTTCCTTCCATTTAGTTTTATTTTCGCTCTCTCTCTCCTCTGCTTTGTAGTGTAGTGCAGTGTATTCAGGATAGAAGCCATTTTTGAAGTGCAGTTAGCTTTGATCGGTGTGGGTGTTGGCGAGTGGAGAGTGGGTTTCGCTTAGTTTGCTGTTGGGGTTGGGATTGGGGGCTGGGAGTTGGGTGTGCGGGTGTGCGGGTGATGGTTACGGTGATTTGGATGCCGGATGTAGCCGAGCTTAGCGGAAGCTTGGCTGCAACTGTTGTTGTCCCTGCCCCTGTCACTGCTGTATCTCTCTCTCTCTCTCTCTCTCTCTCGCTGTCTCTTTCTATCTATATCTATGTGCTGTCTCTGTGTCTGTGAACCTAACATCCGCTGGACAATTGATGAAAGCTTTTGTTGTTGTATGCAGAGTGGATTCCAGTTGGAACTCCAGTGGCAGTGCCAGTGGCTGGCTCTCGTCCGCGTCCGTGTCCGGGTCGGGTCTTGCTTCTCCGCCAAGTTTAGAGCAAGTTCAGCTACCATTTGCCGTGTGGAAAACTTTGTGCAGTTGACAGGGAATGGGAATGGAAAGGGTGAGGGGAGGGGGGAATACCATTTTTATCCAAGAGGTCCTGCGGATCGTCGCCTGATGTTTTTCGTTTCGTTTCGCGCCAGCAGCAAAGTGCAGAGCTCAAAGTTTTGTTTACAAAGTTTTCAAATTTTTGTGGCACTGAGTTGAACTTCCGTTGAGGCAGCGACAGCAACAGCGACCCTCCACTCCACTCCATCCATTCCCATTTCCGGCTCCTGCTGCTGCTGCTGCTGCTGGCTGTTGATGATGTTGCTCCCCCGTTTGGCGGCTGTCCTGTCCAGGAAGCCAGGTCCTGGCACAGCTGGTCTTCGATTCTTAGTCATCCATCATTAGCCAGGGCCAGTCAACCGCCAAATGCCGGCCACAATTATGTGGCAAGTCTATTAAATTTCCATCAATTTGCCGAGCGGCAGCTAAATGATGCAGAAAATGCAATGGAAATGGCTGTAAAAGTGCCAGCCCACGGGTGGGAGCTGCACGGGATGGGGCTTGGAGGCATGCAGTGGGTGTAACACTTACTTACGCGCTTATTTGCCTGCACTCGAGATGCAGAGAGCGCCCAGGACATGTAGAGACATCCTGCGGCGGCTTCAGCTCCTCTTTCTGCTCCTTCAAGTTGTCATTGCGCGTAAAATTATGTCAATGCCTGTCAACTTTTCTGTTCCGAGGAGCAGCTCCAAGTTTCCTTGAGAAGTGCACCCTGTAGTGTCTTTGAGAGTGCATTGAGTGAATGACTGAAAGTATCCCCCCGAACCTCCCCCCTCCCACATTCGTAAGAGTACTATATGCTTTTTATATGCCTGCGTTATTGACTATGCATAAAGTGCATTTTCCGAGCTTCTCGGAGCAAAAGACAGACAGATAGGCAGATGGGGAGATGGGTAGGGAGGGATAGAAAAACAGTTGCTGTTCCCTGGGGCGCCCGGTTCGGCGGAAACTTTTTTAATTTAATGTAAAAATTACCGAGTCAGCCTCAAACACACAAACGAAAGAACGAAGGAAGGAAGGAAGGAAGGAGCGTTGCAAGGAACTGCTGATCCCCCCCCCGCCGAGGAGACCAGAAGTCATTTAAATGCGACAGCTTCGTGGGTTGCAGCTTAAGGCCACTTTTTCTCCAAATTAGCCTGGTTAATTAGCTATATTTTTCACCACGAATGCCACGTACTCCCCGGTTAAATTTAATAAGTTTCTCGCTCGCCAAATTAGTCTGCTGCCTGCCCCATGCCCCTACCCCCACCCCTGCCTGCTGCCTGCCGCCTGCCTGCCTGTCACTGCATCCATGCATGAAATATCCAATGACTCGGCACTCTGGAATCACCCCAAGGAGTTGCCTTTAATATAACTTTTGAAGTTCGCCCCCGCACCGCACCCTTCCCCAGTTGAAGCTCACAAGGCGCTTTAGATGTAGTCATAATTGTATGTAAATATTGCATTCATAGTGGTTTAAGTTTTCTGTTTAAACTCATTTCCCTTAACAATGCACCCAAGTAGCCGAGGCACTTGTAAGTGAGTCGAAAGCTTAGCGATTATAGTACTATATGTGTATATATATGAACTACCTAACTGAACAATCAAATGAAACTGAAAAGAACTACTTTAAACGCGATATGTCCCCACAACTGACGCACTTTTCCCAACTCCCCCACGAATCAATCAATGACACACAAACACACACACACACACACGAAGATACCTAAGTATACTATCTTTTGAAGAAACAAAAAATTAAAACAAAAAACGAAAAATATATATATTTTATATACTTATATCATACACAACTTATATGATAAGTGTCTACTCTTTTCCTTTTTTCGTCTCTTTTTACGCTCTGACATTTCATTTTCCAACCAAAAACCACCAAAAACCAACCGCCAACCAATGCGCATTTTAACCCAACCACCACCACACGCACACCACCACCACGACCACCACCACCACCACCACCACAATTGTAATGTGAATCCACCAACAACACCACCTGAACAATACCAACAACAACAACAACAATCCCGAAACCAACCAACAACAAAAATCAGAGCGTACCAGTACTACGCACATTTGGCGGTCATCACATCGCGTAGCGGGAGCGGGAGAGGGAACTGGTGGTTGTTCCAACAGTTCCTCAAGGAGCACAAGGAGCACTGGGAGCCACCAGCTGCTCCTCATCGACAGCCACGCCATCGGGTACACCGCCAATGCTGCCACCGCTCCCCAATGCGTTCATTGCCATCAAAACGAAGTCCGAGTGCAGCAACAGCAATCACAGCTATAGCCACAGCAACAACAGCAACAGCAACAACAGCCTCACGCTGCACAGTGGCAACAACAGCTTCAAGTCAAACGGAAACGGAAACGGGAACGGTAATGGCAACAGCACGAACACGAACCGAAGATCACCACAGCCACAGCCACCACCGCTGCCGATGAAGAACGGGTCCAAGCAAGTGAACGTAGAATCGCACTATCAGCATCTCAGCTACAACGCTGGGCCACACTTGCCCCACCCCAGTGGCACCAGCACTCGCAACACACTCGATCGCAAGCAGCAGAGCGGCGGCGGCGACTACTGCACCCAGATAAATCCCCACTATCTGCAGACGTTCGACAGCCTGGATCACTACAGCGTGGCCACCATGCAACAGCAGCCGTTGCGCAGCCAGTCCAAGTCACAGATATACAGCTACGGCAGCAGCGGCACTGCCAGCGACCATTCGAACCCCCAGCTGCATGTGCAACAGCAGCAGCAGCAGCACCAGCACCACAGCCTGAAGCACACCAAGCACGGCAAGGGCCACAAGAGCGGCAAGCACAGCTCCAAGAATGGAGGCGGCAACAGCAAGTCGCAGGACGATTTCAAGGCCATGCACAAGCAAAAGTGCAACAACGGCAACAACAAGCCAATCAAGCGGAATGGTTGCAGCAATCAAGTGCTGCCACAGCCGCCACAGCTGCAGCAGCAGCAGCAACACTACACGAGCTCCAGTGATAGCCTACCATTTGATAATAACTATTATTAGACGCACACCCGCACACCACCACGCACACACACACACACACACACACACACAAACAAACACACACAGCTACTGTAACACGTAACACTAACACCCACACTTAGCTCTGTCTTAGGATGGTATAGGGTGTTCCAAAAGTTCAGCCCTTCTTACGATAAAAACTTTGAAAATTGTGGAAAGTCGTTTTATCAAATTTCATTTAAAAAATGCACTCTTTCAAATGGTAATGTCATATGGCATTGATATTTCTAAGAATATCATCTGAAACTGTTGTATTTGTACTGAAAGCTATCAGAATTCAGTCTAACAAATAAGACTCAAAACTGAGTAAAATGGGTGAAAAAATCGTCTTAATAAACCTCTTTAGTTACACCTTGTTACAACAAATTTATGATACCCACTACAAATTCTCTTCGATTTTTTTACAAATATTCAATGTAACCACTAAAACTCTTTGTGTACATTGTTTAACCTTCGTTGTTACTTTTTTTTGTGCCTTTTCAATACATTTTTTGCCATAAATACAAATATAAAATTATACAACCAGAAACCTACAAAAAAGCAGAAAATAGATAGAAAAAACTTCCACATGTTTTATGGTAATTCAACAATGCTTTTTGCAGTTTTGGGACACCCTCTAAATGGCAGAGAACAATCAATGAACACACAGATACACATAGACATAGCCATAGACACTGTAACATCCTGTATTTAGAGGTTCATCAAATGCCCGAAGGACTGCATTTGATTGAGAGAGCTCTCCACACAACCATGCTGAAAACCCGAGCTGTAATAAGGCATTCCCCATGCCCCCCATTCCTGATTCCTGATTCCTGTGTCCTAAATCCGTTTTCAATGTGATTTTGTGGCAGCTGCTACGAAATTCTTATATACATACATATAAAACGAGTACATAAATGGCTTATCAAGGAGATATATGTATATAACATATAGTACATATACATATGTATTTATTATTCTCCAATTGTGGGGCTCGGCAGCTGATTGTGTTGTTTGTTGTTTCATTAAATTAAATATTTAAATAGTCTATAAACTAAATTTAGTTGATAGGATGAGAAAAACACAATGGAAATTTGCCAAAAACAGTTAATTGTTTAATGTTTAATGTGTATATAGAATGGATAAGAGCTCTATATAAAATAGTTATGTATTTATTGTAGATTTAAGCTATGTCCTTCGCCGCACCACCTGTCCCCCTGCCCAGGCCCCGCCCAGGCCCCGCCCACTGCTCTGCCCTGCCCCTCCCCCCTAAGACCACCCCAGCTCTCTCTCTCCCTCTCTCTATCTCAGAAAAGCTCACCAGCCACAAATCGACAGTACTCTGGGCTCCAACTTGATGCTAATCTGATTTTTTTAATTTATTTCATTAACGAATTGCTTGAAATATCTGCCAACAACAACCACACACACAACAACATCTACAACAACAACCACCACCACCACCACACAAACAACAACAATGCTTACACCACCATCCTCCCAAGCAGTCGACCAGCCATGCCACAGCCAGCGGACACGACGAGCGGGGCAACCTTCTCTGGCAGCAGGAGGCCGCCGAATTCGTTGAGCAATTCCCGTGCACAGATCCGGTGAGACGATGTCCGGTTCCCCCGCTGCGCCACTGCCACGCCCATGGCCATGGCCACGCCACGCTGGGCAAACGCAATGCGGACCTGTTTAGCGGGGACCTGGGCATCCCGGAGATCAGCACCCATGTGGGCAGCGTGGTGCACACGTTCGAGACGCTGGCTCTGCAGCGTCGCCTGGCCGAGGCCGAGCAGGAGCGGGACCGCGACAGGGATCGGGACAGAGAGCTAAGTAAGTACGAACCGAATAGCAATGCCAGTGGCAATGGCACCACCCAGAGCAAATATAACCAGCTGAAGCGCCGCTCGCAGGAGATGCGACAGCGCCTCATGCAGCAAATGCACCGCCAGAAGCTGCAGCAGCAAGCACGAACACGGGCACAGTCCCAACCACAACCACAGCCACAGCCTCAGGCACCGTTAACCAACAGCTGCAGCACCCAAACCCTGGCCACCACCCACCTGAGGGCGCATCGTGCCCGCTCCACGGAGCAACTGCAGCACCAGTCCACCTTCGAGGACTACCGGAAGAATCTTTTTGGCACGCTAACGCGGCCCGGCAGCGTGGAGGAGGAGCTGCAGGACGAATCGTTCATTGTGAACGCCGCCTTCGATGAGATATTTTCCCGTTACGATGATGACTCCTCCCAGGAGCAGGAGGCAGGCGGCATGACGCTGACCAACACCGATGACCTGTTCGAGGACGAACACATGCTGGTGAGCCTGAGCGAGCTGGACGACGATGTGTTTGCCAGCAAGGCGCAGACAGCCTCGACCACACCCACCACGAGTGCAGCGGGGCGAACGCCCAAGCATAGTACTCCCCAACTGAATCTCAACAAATATCCAGCGCCGACTCCACCACGGTCCCGGACGCTGACCAATCTCTTTGAGCGGCTCAAGTCGGAGCAGCATCAGCGACTGCAGAAGTATCCCGCGGAGACGCAGCTCCACCAGGCGGCCGACTTCAATCGTGGTTCGACGGTGAGCAAGTCGTTTGTGCAACAGCTTAGGCGACCCTCGCAAAAGCAGAAACGGGCAGCACCCAAACCCCCGCCCAAGCCCAAATCGCGCTCCCATGTGGCCATCGCCCATGTGACACCACTGCGGCACGCCCTGATCTTCCCCAAGCGCTCCAAGTCCTCCAATGAGCTGCTACTGGACGATATGAATGTGCAGGCGCGTAAGTATTACCGCAGGACGCCGGAGCTGAGCGCAGCGCTGTAGAGGATCAGGCGCGAGCACTGAGTTATGCACCCATCACGCCTCCTCACCTCTTGTTATCCTTGTTAACGCAGGACTCGTGGCTATAATGATTTCCTTTCCATCTTTTTTTTTACCACTTAAATATCCGGCAGAGGCGACGCTTTTGTAGGCTAAGTGATCCCAAAAAACCCAACCAAACCCCAAACAGACCCGACCCAAACCGACCCGACCTGACCCCCAATTTCGAACCTGAACCCGAAACCGCATCCCGAAATCCGAGCCCCGAACCAGATGTATGATGTGGATGAAGGAGAGAGCAGCTAACCCGCCGCAAAACCGGAACAAAAAGTATAGCTCGAGAGACGTGAATCGAACGCCGAATCCCAAAGAGAAACGAGCCATAACTTGGAATAGGAAAATCTTGTCAGCACTCGTAATACAAAAGGAAAAAAAAAATAATTTCGTAAATTAAAAATTAAGTGAATTAAATTATTCGAAACCTGCATGAAAATCAAATCAAACGATGACTAACATATATGAATATATATAGTATATATACATACATAAATTATTGTACAAATAGCATCGGATAGAACCGAAACGAAAATCAAATGGGAAATAATCGTGCTCTCAACCTATCGAGCAATCGAGTTTGTCTCTTTCATTTGTAATTTCATCAATCAGACCCGATTATATACATCTATACATTATATGGATATGCATATACAACATATACACATATATATTTAGCAAAGCATATAACTACATAATTTGTTGTAACTTGTAGGATAATTACAGAATCAAATCAAAGCAAAATGTAAAACCAATTACAAGAATGAAACATTACTAAATCTTACCTGCATGCAAATAAACAATTTAAAAAGTAACACAAAAAAAGCCTTTTATAATCCTTAATTAATTAAACCTAAGGGATGCCCATGGCACAGCGACACAGGAACAACTGGGAGAGGATTGTGTGTTCCAGTTCTACGCCATTGAAGCAGGAATACAAATCTGCGGGTAAATAAGAGTCTGTCTTACACACCAAAGTATCAAAAAAGGTAAAGTTCACTCACAAGCACTCGATGCCAACGATTGGTTGGTATTTCTCATAGATCTTCCACGATTGCTCTGTCTTGAGGCGAGAGCCAGCCTGTCTGTCATCGATACCAAGTTTTACGGGCAAACGTAAGGTTAAAACGCTTTTCAAATATTGAAAAAGGAAAACCAATCATCGAGATCGTATACTAAACTAAAGAGAGATTCCAACATTAGTAAAAGCCGGAACACTATAAATTGTCTCTTACCCCGACCAGTTTCAGCCTCCTCTCCGTGCCGCATCAAGTGATTTTTCAGCTGAGATGCTCGCCCGAAGGTTTTCGGGCAGAACTGGCAGCGATGCCGGCGCTCATTCGAGTGTATTCTCTCATGGCTGCGCAGCACGCCCAGCTGGCTGAACCTTCGCTGGCAATGGTTGCACTTGTAGGGTCGTTCACCCGTATGGGTGCGGCTGTGCAGCTCCAGCAGATAGACCCTGGAGAACTTGCGCTGGCAGACGGTGCAGTTGTGTGGCTTTTCCTTTGTGTGCTTGGCGGTAATATGGCGCTTGAGATTGCTGGACTCCACGAATCCCTGGCCGCAATAGTTACAGTGGTGCTGAATCACTTTAAAGTGTCGCTTCTGATGCGTGGCCAGTGCTCCGTTCGTCGTAAAAGTCTGTGGGCATTGATCGCAACAATAAGGTCTCTCCCCGGTGTGCAGGCGCAGGTGCTCCGCCAGACTGGTGGCCGACTGCATGCACTTGCCGCAGTGCATGCACTTATGCCGTTCGTTTTGGGCCGCCACCGATTCTGGAGAGCTATCGGTGCAGCAGCTGTGGCTTTTGTAATCAGTGCAATCCGTGTAGAACTGACCACACTTTTTACAGTCGAAGATGGTTGTAAGAGCGTGGAAGTTCTCAAGATGCTTGCGTAGGTTATGGGCCTGCTGAAAGACGGCACCGCATTTGTCGCAGCTGTAGCTAGCAGAGATGAGCGACTCCTGATCAGCAGCCTTTGCTGTCGTCTTCTCCTGCTCCTCAGTTGCCATATGTTCCGCGTAGTCTAAGGGATCGCATACAATAATTCCATCTGTCAGGTAATCCTCCTCCGGCTGACACTCTTGCTCCTCCCCCAGGTATACTTCATCCGCCAGAAGTTCTTTCTCCATGAGCCTCAGAGCAGCGTCTTCTTGCAGTCGCCTCTGTGTCTCGAAGCACTTTTTGCGAAACTTGGCCGTGATGAGCAGCTCCTTGGTACACTCCTGACACAAATATTTCGGATATGCATCAGATGGGTCCACCTAGAACGAGAAAAGAGATCATAAAGGATACCAAACTGGTGTGAGAACTCACTTTGATGTCGCCACAACTCTCCAGCAAGGAGCACAAGTCCTGAGTCCTTCCAAAGTCCATTTGAAGCTTTTCCACATTCTCGTAAATGTCCACCAGGAGCTCTTCTTGTTGAAGACACACTCGACACAGAAATTCGTTCAATTGTATAGACATATTTGCGAAATTACATTTCACTTATTTTGTTTTTAGCAGTTCCCACGCAGTACGGCAAATTTAGTAGATTATCGGAATTGATGGCGCGCTATGGCAAAATTTTTGTTTTATTGTAAACAGCTGTTGAAATAGTCTATCGACAGTGTTGCAACCCTAGAAGGGGAGAACTGAAAAGAAGAAGACCGTTCGTAAATATAGATTTTTCTTTTTGGGTATTATTGCTTTTTCGCGGATTCTGACCATGTCCGAAGCCCACTTGGAAGCGCCACCCTCGGTGCGTCTCACCAACGATGACTTTCGCAAGCTGCTGGCCACGCCACGTGCGCCGCCTCCCGGATCCAGCACGGGCAGCGCAGGAGGCTCCCTGGCCACAGCCACCTTTGCCACACCCTCGGCGCCGGGCGACAAGAAGAAAAGCCAGAGCAGCAGCGAGCGCAACGACTTGAGGCGGAAAAAGAAGAACTTCTATGCGGCCCTCAAGAAGCAGGAGGATGTCAAGTTGCTGGAGCTGTCGGAGAAGTATAGGGATCGCGCACGCGAGCGTCGTGACAATGCCAACCCGGACTACACGACCGCTAGCACACCTGGCCATGGAGGGAGTACCAATGCCTACCGTGCCGTGGCCCCTGACATGAAGTCGGGCATCGATGCTGCCGAGCGGAGACGCCGCATCATCCAGGAGTCCAAGTTCTTGGGCGGTGACATACAGCACACTCACTTGGTGAAGGGTCTCGACTACGCCCTGCTGCAGAAAGTGCGCTCCGAGCTGCATTCGAAGGAGACCGAAGAGGAGGAAATCGCTGCCGCCTTGGCTAGGGAGAAGTTGGCGGAGGCAGCTGCTGCCGCCGAGCAGCTGGAAGCGGAGCGCAGGGAGTCGGAGGACATAAACGCCATCAATGGCTCGTTGGCCCGCAACATATACAATGTCGTGCAGGCGCGTCGCTCCAAGGAGGTGCCCCGCAACGAGCTCTTTGCTCCCGGTCGGATGGCCTACGTAATCGATCTGGACGACGAGCTGGGCGAGACGGATATACCCACAACGCTGAAGCGATCAAAGTTCGAGGTGCCGGCATCGCGAGAGGACATTGCCACGCTCACCACCAACGACATTGTAATCAACAAGCTGTCCCAGATCCTCAGCTACCTGCGGGCCGGCGGTCGCAACAAGAAGAACAAGAAGCGTGACAAAGACAAGCCCCTCTTCTACGAGAAGGATATGGAGAGCGTGCGCACCCAACCGAGCATCAGTGCTGGTGCCAGTGCCAACCCAAAAGGCGGCAAGCCCGCTGCTCCCTTGGGGGACAGCATCTACGACGATGTGGGTGACTATCAGCCGACAGCGAAGTCTCGTGGGGATCGACATGCCCGTCCGAGCGGTCCAGACACAGTCAGCAAGCCTGCTGCCGGACAGAATTCGTACTTTGGCGATGCCCCACCGGAGACGGTGGAACCGGTCATCACCAGCATACCGCCACCCCCAAAGATCTCCAAGGCAATGGCTTCGCGATTCGCCAACGAACCGGAAGGCTATGCCGAGTGCTATCCGGGTCTGGAAGAGATGAACGACGCCATCGACGACTCGGACGATGAGGTGGATTACACCAAGATGGATCTGGGCAACAAAAAGGGACCCATCGGCCGTTGGGACTTTGACACGCAGGAGGAATACTCAGATTACATGAGCACCAAGGAGGCCTTGCCCAAGGCCGCCTTCCAGTACGGCGTCAAGATGCAGGATGGCCGCAAGACGCGCAAAAACAAGACGGAAAAGAACGAGAAGGCCGAACTGGATCGGGAGTGGCAGAAGATTCAAGTACGATTTTGTTTGGTCATCGCATATCTAAATTGCTATTGTAAATCCATCTTTTTTTTATATTTCAGACCATCATACAAAAGCGTAAAATGCCCAAAGACCGAGACGGTGGTGGTGGTGGTGGCAGTGGCGGACGCGATGGAGGCGATGAACCCGAATACAAATCGGCCAAGTACTAGGAGATTGTTGGATTCAAAGCTGCGAACTTGTTGGGCAACTACGACTCTACATCTACGAATAAAATTTCTCCGTTGTTAGATTTTAATTTTGGGTAATTCCAACTGGCATGCCAGGATGCCAGTGCATTGACGGCTTCTGCTCCGAACAGAGATACACAAATACTATTGATAATTCTTGAAACATTATTCTATATTTGTAATGTAATGCTGTAAAACTTTAAATATAAGTATGCGTGTGTGTGAGTTTTTTAGCCCACATGTTTTATCACTAATTTAACTGCTACGAGGGGTGGGATTGGGATTTTGGGGATTATTGGCAGGCTGGACTTATCCACTATGTGCGATATTAGCGCTTGGCTTGTAAAGTTGGACGCGAAACTACGACAAATCGTTTGGAATCGTTTGGCATCAACAGGAAAAAGGCAAATTGTTCAACCAAATCCAGAACACAGACAAAAACACTTGCTTGCACTTTTAAGCAGGGCGGCATCCACACCAGGGCAGTCGATGAGAATTCGAGCGTGGAGCCAATCAAATGGAAACATTTGTATTCTCTGTGGACCCCACCTTTATGAATGGAGTTCTCTCTCTCCTTCTCTATCTCTACTTTCTAAGCTAGACAAAGCCGTGTGTGCTGTTCTCTTGCTTTCTCTAGATCTAGTTCTTGGCATGCCTTAATTATATGACACACTGATTAAATGTAATTACCATCAAGCAGCAGGGGAATGCTAATATTATTCACTACACTATGTCGAAACTGTGTGGTACATACGTATATACAGCCATGGTCATATAAATAGCACACTTGGTGCGTTACCTATCGATATCGGAGAAGACGCAGAGAAGCAGGTTTGCCGTTTACACTACAGCGATTTTGCTTCTTTGCGTCTTGGGAAGAGGAAGTTAAACTTTGTTTGATGTTTCGTTTTGACAGGAGTGGCATCTTCCTGCTGATGCGTTCAAAGAGCGAAGCTATGTTCAGTGTTCTAGCCAATAGTCTTCTTGACAAATTCGTACCACATTCATCATTAATTTCTTCATAATCTCTCGATAGGATTTAAAAGGGTCCGCTTTGCTCTTCTGCACTATAAGCCTATCCGTCATAGAATCCGTTTTTCTTGGTTTTTTCTTACGATTATTATATTATATCATATATCAATGCGTTACCGAAATAATAAAGAATTCTTCTTTTTACTCGAAATTAGATGCCGCTCCATCAAAATGTGCTATTTCTGTGACCATGTCGAATAAGTGCACACGAACAAAAATTAAGCATAAACCAAAGGAGAAAACTGATAACGAACATTTTTTTACCTTTATACCATGTGGAAAAGTGCAATAATCGTTTGTAATCAACCTTTTTAAAATCGGATGTAAAATATTGTCCAAATTATCGATCAGAATATTCCGTTTTGATTTGTGCTATTTGTGTGACCATGGCTGTACATATGTATATAGAAAAGGAGAGTGTGTAAAGAAGAAATGGCTGCAAGCAAACGTACGAGAGAGAACTCTTCTGATCCCCCGGAACCTGCTGACTAGCTTGGCGTGCACATATCCATGTACATACATATATAATAGTATCTATATAATAAATACATTATGCAAAAGGGCACGCTCTCGGCTCTCTCTTTGGCATTCCCTTTTGTGGCGTGTCGGGAGTGGGGAAGATGAGGATTGGGAAGTGGGATGCGGGATGTGCAGGGTCTAGGTGCTATCAATATTATATCTAATGTATAACATTAAATTGTAGGTTTTTTTGGGCGTTCTTATTCCTATGTTTCTATATTTCCTGTCTCTGGAAGTCGAGTGTCCTTTTAGTCATGCCAACTGCTGCCGAGGGACACAGACCGCACAGAGGTCGAGAGCCGTCTGCTCTCCACCAGCTTCACATCCTTTACACACAGATCGTGCTTAGAGTTGCTCGCAAAGCGTATCACCGACTGTGTGCTCACCTGGGGCACATGCCGCAGATCCAGCCAGATGAGGCACTCGCACTTGGACAGATGTTCCAGCGCGTTCTCGGAGACAAGCCGGCAGGCGCTCAGATTGAGCTCCGACAGGCGGGCAATGGCCGTGTTGGAGGTGCCGATCTGGGCCACGCCCGCGTCGGTGATGCGCTGGCAGGAAGAGAGATCCAGGTGCTTGAGATATGGCAGCGACTGTGTAATGTAGCGCACGGCCACGTCTGAGATGTCTGTGCCGGCCAGCTTAAGGATCTTGAGATCACGCAGTCGCGTCTTCGAGTCACTTAGGCCGGGCCGCGAGTCCTTGGGCGGTGAGAGAATGTCCCGGACGGCAGCATCGTTCAGACCCCGCACAAAGCTGAGGTCCAGCGTCTGGAGGGGCGGACAGAGGCAGGTGTGGAGGGCCAGCACTGCCTGGATGGGACAGTTCTGCAGCGAGAGATTCTTGAGGGCTGGGAGGCGGGCCACCAGCCACGCCAGTTGCCGCTTGGCTATTTGTGTCCAGTCGAGGATGAGGTGTTCCGGTTGCCTGCGCACAATGGCCGTCAGCAGGGAGGCGGACATCTTGTGCGCCGAGCAGTTCATGCTCTTCCAGAGATCGGGATCGACGGCAGCCGTCGACCACACCTTGCACACCGAGCAGCAGGTGACCAGCGTTTCCTGCGGCAGATACCTGAAGATTATCTTAAGCACGGTGGGATCCAGGGCCAGGGAGCTGCTGTGATGCAAGCTGTTGATACCATTGGACCCGCTCGTGCCGCTGCCATTGGCACCGCGCTCTCCGGTAGAGCCGCAGCCTGCTCCGCCGCTTTGGCCTGTTCCATTGCTGATGCCATTGCTGCCACATCCTCCGCTGCTGGCATTGTTGCCGGAGGAAGTACTGGTCGCTGCTGGACGTACCACATACTGTGGCTTCTTGAGCACTCGATTCGAGCTGTTGAGCATCTGCTGGGCTAACTGTGACCGTATCGAGTTTTTCTTTCGGGAGCCTCCTCCTCCTCCGCCACTGCCGCCACTCCACTGATTGCCACCACTGCCTCCGCCCCCACCGCCACTAGCTGTCGCCATTCCTCCTCCGCCTCCAGTCGCTGCACCATCAACGGATGAGTTGCACGGGGCATCGTTGCTCTCTTGCATGCTGCTGCTGAAGCTCGTCCCATCGTCGCTCTTGCGCCGCTTCACCTTGTCCCCACCCACCGCATTCGGTGATATCCCTGGGGATGGGGTGTCGCAGCTATTGTTCCGATCGGTCTTCACCTCCAGCTGATGGTGCCGCTTCATGCCATGCTTCCAGTGGGTCGTCACATGGCCACCCGCCGATCCAGACTCCATCTCCGATTCGCTGGTGAACACGAAATCCGTGTACTGTCCGACGGGTGGCGGCAGCAAGCTGCCCGTGCCCTCATGGCCTGTTGCCTCGCCGCCAGGGCCATGGGAAGAAACGGAGACGCGACGCACCTCGGAGGATTTCAGGCGAGCCCGGAAATGCCGTGGCTGTGGGAAAAAAAAGGAGATTGATTGGCATTATTATCGCTTTGGGAAGCGCCGAAGTATATGTACGTTACCTTATAATCGTAGTTCTTGCCGGAGCGACAGCAGCTGGGACACTCCCAGCTATTGGGCAGATCCTCGTTGACAATGCCCTTGGCATCGGCCGCATCCTCGGTCCCGTCTAGCTGCGACAACGCACAATCAGGATGGGCAATCTCGTAACAAACAGAGCACTCCATCAGCGCCGAAGGACCGTCCACGGTGGCCAGTTGTTTGGTCTGCGGCGACACGGGGGTCTGTCGCCATCCATCCAAATGACAGTAAACACACTGCGCGGTCACTGGAAGCATGGGCGACAGGCACTGGCGCATCATGCACGTCTGCTTGGCCCGTCCCGGTCCACCGAACTTGACCATGTCCATGCAAAAGGGGCAGGTGCCGCAATCGGAGCGCTGACAGGCGGCGCAGTTCTTGCAACGCGTGCGGCGTCTCCTCGGCTGGCCGGTGCCCGTCAGATGAGGCGATAGCTTGGCCCCATCCCCGGGCGAGGCACAATTGTTATCCAGGGATGCCGCCTCACTGCTGTTCAGATTATTATAATTGGAGCAAGTGGCAATCACACTAATCGCATTGCCAGTGCCTGCCCCACCCCCACTTACAGTGGGTGGACTGTTGCTGTTAGCTGCAGCTCCTCCAACTGCAGCTTGTACTCCTCCTGCTCCACTGGTGGTGTTGATGCTGCTGCTGCTTGCTGCCGCTGCCACTGCATTTGCCAGATGCATTTTCTTCGGCGGCCGATACTTGAGCGTATCCGTGGGCAAGACAAAGGTGGCCTCTGCTAAGAACAAGAGTTTGTAAAGTAAGCCACGAAAAATATCATAATCTAGAACCCACCTGGTTGTGATCCTCCACCCTGACCAGTGGCTCCTGCGCCATTCTCCAGGTGCTCTTTCTTCAGGACTCCATTGCTGTACTCAATGCCAGCCACAACGGCACCGGAGGCAGCCACTACGCCCTCCCTGCCCGCCTCCAGCTGCTGCTGTTCGCGGATTACCTCGGCATTCTTTCGGACGATCTCCTGTTTGATCTCCTGCTTTACTCTTGTGCGGTCGTACAGCTGAAACCCAGCCAGCTCCTCGGAGGCCGTGCGCAGTACGGACATACCCGTGACGGCCTGATCCTGCTGGTCCTTGCAGTGCCGCTCCACCAGTGTACGCACATCTTTGATGAGAGCCACGGGATCCAGCACAAGATTGGGCACATTCTTCTTCTGCGGCGGCAGATCGTACAGATACATTACGATCTCCTTGAGCCCGAACAGCTCGTAGTGCGTGAGATGGATGTGCGGGCGGGCGGCCATCTCTGCCTCGCTGGCCGAGGGCTCCCCCTCGAGATGCGAGTGGCCGAGCAGCGTGTAGACATAGCGTGCGAGGACATACCAGAGCATTTCGGTGAAAAAAGGGTATCGAAACTTCTGCGGCACCTTTGTGTTGTCCTCGACGCTGGCCGTCCTCAGCTGCTTCACGATGCCGAACGAGTGCAGGAAGTTGCCCCCAAAGACGAGCGACTGGGTGGGTGTGTAGACGGCATGGATCCAGCCGGTGGGTATGAAGAAGGTGTTCCCAGCCGTCAGATAGACGCGTGCGCACTTCTCCACGGTATCACCGAAGAAGATGTCCGCCTGCTTGCCGGACAGCACCCACTTCTCGTAGAGCTGCAGATTGCGATCGGTGGGCGGTATCAGCCAGAAGACCTTGCTGCCCTTGAGGATGTGATACCAGACTGAGGTGCCGCCAAAGTCGATGTGAAAGTCTGTGTAGCAGTTCTTCACCGACATCAGGCAGTACTTCTGCACCTTGGGGTACATCATGCCGCCGAGCAGATTGGTGCCCTCCTTCTGGGCATCCTTCAGCTGTTTGGGCCATACCACATCCACCCAGTCGATCTGGCGCACAATCTCTGGACTCTGCACAAAGCGATCCAGTCGCGTGTGCGAGAACTCCAGCGAGATCACGTTCAGCAGTCGATCTTTTTGCGGGCACTCGTAGTACTGCTGCCACTCCTTCATCGTCATCTGGAGGTTCTTCTGTGTGTTCACATCCATCACGTCCAGCAGACGACGCGATCCCACGCACAGGCGCACATCTCCCACGGTAAACTCTTGCGGATCGGGCATGCGGAGACCCAAGCCGTTCTTCTCCCTAAAGAGTAAGGGTATGTTGAAGCCATGTTGCTGCAGGAATCTGTAAAGGGTACAGGGAGAGAAGAAAGAATGAAAAATTAACATATGTATGGGCTTCCTATTTCGTGATTCTTTATAGCTTTGCTAATTGGTTACGATTATTGTTTCGTTTAGTTAATTTCTGTATCACATTTCGTTCAATCTCCCCCATTGACTTTCGTTAAGTACGGCAGATTGATGATCAATCCGTCAACGATAATTGATATACTTACGCGACGGTTAAATCGCAGCCGCGCATCTCCCGCACCATCCCAGCCTGCGCAAACTTTGAAGATTCGAGCTTCTCGGCAACACTGAAACCGCGCGCCCCCTCACCATCGTCATCGCCCAATGACCATTCGTCAAGGTAGAGCTTCCGCTGCTTGCGCTCGCGCTGTAAGAGACAAGAGAGAAAGATAGCAATAAAGAGGGGGGATAAGACAACAACATTATTGAATGCAAAGCACCAAACCAAAACCAAACCAACCCATGCCAAAGCAAGCCATTCGGACCCCGAGAGCCGGAAAAAGCCGGAGCGCAGCGATAAATGCCTATAAATACACTCCACTCCACAGAGGGCGGCGGCGGCAACGCTAGCTTCTCTGTTGACGCCATCAAAAATGATTCACAAATGAATGCCATGCCTCTCTTCACCACACTGTAGCGAGTGGCACACTCTCTCGTCTCTCTCTCTCTTTCTGCCAGCCATCTGCCCGCGCCATCACTTTCTCCGAGTACTGCTCTGCTTCGCTGCCACCTCCGCAGCTGCGTATATAAAAGCTTGTGGGGCTCGTCATTTCGTTTTCATTGGGCTGACTGGGGCCATGGACGACGCATCATGGGGCCTTCGTCTTCGGGTTTTCCTTAACTACATTCTCGTTGGGGCTGCTCGCTCGTTCGTGTTTTCTGGCAATTTCCGTGCGGCTCTTGGCAAAGGGCAATGGGAATCGTGTTGTGTTGTCCGGGGCTGCAGGCCTGAAAGTCCGCCCCAGCTATAGCTCCATCTCCTGTTGCTGTCTCTCTTCTGTGCGCATGCACTTTGCATATGCAACACACACACATACACACTCATATTATTGTACAGAACTGCGTTTGTGGTGATGCAGCGTCGCCGGGCAGCAGCACCGACTGTTGCTCCAAAGGAAAACCAGAGGCAGCAACAACAACAACAACAACAATGTCTCCTGCTTTGCTTTGCGTTTATTTTGGCCGCCGCCGTTGGGGAGGGGTAGGGAAGCGCAATGAAAAATCTATAAAACATGGATGCGACTCTGCCCTCGTTTGCACGAGTATGCGTTTGTGAGTTAATGTTTGTGTGCATGTGTTTGTGTGTGTGTCTGGTATATCCTTTTTGAGCGGCTTGCCACACACTGGAAACTTGTTTGGCATGTTCTAAATGATTTTTTTTTTAGTGGCTTTTCATTGTGGCTGCTGTTGTTGCTGCTACTTCTGGCCGAAAAGCTTGTTTTGGTGTCCGGCATCAGGTACATCTGTATGTGTGTGTGTGTTTGTGTATGGCTGTGTGGTGTGCCTATGCGTATGTGGATGAAAGAAACCAAAATCCAAATCCAGTCAAGTGGTTTTATGGTGGCGTCACCCAATCCCCCCACCTCCCTCCAGACCCATCAATTGCTGTGGCCCACCTGGGGGCCCTAATGTATTCTATTTAGGTGCTAATTGCGGACCCTTATCTGCTGCCATGTGCTTTGCCCCCTCTGGGGGTTAGTCATGCTCTATTCTACGCCTGCTCTGCTATATACATTTTTAATGGGGCGTACATTGCGTTCCGCACTTAAATATTCATAGAGATAAAGATAACGAGAGGGGGAGAGGGAGGGCAGTGGCATACATACATAAGATCTCTTTCTTGCGACAAGTGCGGTGGCGCGGTGGCGCGGTGGCGTGCTGACGGAGGCAACAGCTGTTGCTCTGATCCAATTTCGGTTCGGCTGCTAATCAGAGTCTCTTTTGGACTATATGATATCAAATCGGTTATCGGCTTCTGCACAGAGCAGTGTCAACGTCAGCATTACTTCAGACCCCTCCTTACCCGTCGTTGACGTGTATGTAAATATGTTGGGGCAAGAAGAACAACAACAATGCCCTGTTATCTACGATACGAAATAGAAACCGAAGAAACACACCACACCGTGCGCTCTTAAACACACACATACACATACACAAATCACACCACATCGTCGTAGCAAAGTCAAAGGCATAGCAAAACGAAAACGAAATGCCAAGCGAGTATAGGCCTCCCATTAGCCGACGATTTCGATACTCTGACAAGTCAAACACATTCGCTATTTAATTGATTGGAAAATAATAGAGTATACCGCATTTGGGGACAAATATTGCTGCCTCTATTGCATTGAAACTTTTCGACTAAGTCAACATACCCTCTGGAAGGGTAGTGAAGAGAACAACAAGCACCAGCCAACCAGCCAACCGCCCGAACAAGATGAAGAAGAAGAAGAGGTGGAGAGGAGAATAACAACCAGCAGCAAATATGGCAAATAAAGCATTGCTTTTGGTCATGAGGCATCAGTTGAGCTCCAATGCTCAACGGGAGCGAGAGGGAGATAGCGGAAGAGGGAGAATGGGGATTGGAGTGAGCATGCAATTTATTTATATAGATTAATGATGAGTTTTACGTTTGTTTCCACAACTAATGATCATCTTGTGGCACCGGGGGCCTTATCAATATTTACTATAGGTTGTTGCTTTTTTTTATTTATCAGTTTATTGATAGATGAGGGAAACGAAATGGGAAAATTAAACAGTGGGCCACAGTCAGAAGGGGTACTCACCAATTGACGACGCTGAACACCTTTCGGATTGGTACTGGGATTACCATTGCCGCCGCCGCCTCCGCTGCTGTTGCCATTGTTGTTGCTTTTGGCTGGCGACGACCCCGTTTCGACGGCGGTGGACATCGCCACGGAAATCACTTATAGAAAACGTTACTTCACTTGCAGCCCAGCACTCCGAAACCGATTTCCGACTCGGATATATGTATAACGAACGGTTCCACTCCGACGAATTAATGTGTAATTGTTTTTTTCTGCCTCTAGATTGCTCTTGCTCTAGCTAATCCCGTGTTAAACTGCAAAATGTACGGGAAAATCAAAAGATGCGTCAGCATTTAGTATCGTTCTCATGCAGATTGCAATCTGTCTGCTGCTGCTGCTGCTGCTGCTGTCACTTGTCTTTCGCCCCAAAGAGCGCACTAACAAACTAATTACGTTTATTACTTCATACAAATTGAACGGAGGGGGCACAGAAACAGTCACAGTCACAGCAACACAGACACACATAAATAAAATAGCGACGTTACATTACACTGAACAGAGCGCACCGGAGCAGCTTGCTCACTCCCACACACCGACGAAACTGAAGAAACGAACGGAACAAATAGCGTGCAGAGCTAGGTCGGGCCCCAACGAATGAAACTCAACACACTTGGGGCTCTGCTTCTGGGCCCCAGCACGTTATAATCATGTGAGGTGAGGCCACTCTCAGACCCACTCTGAGCACACACAGACCATGAGTATATGTCTCACCCCATTCGAATATCACTTGCTGGGCCCCAAAACCGGGTGAGGAAATTCACCACAACGCCGCCTCGCCTGCTTCTACTTCTGCCGCGACAGTGGCTCGCCTGCCAAGGGGTTGCCGAATCCCACGTGTGTGACAGCCAAGAGCTACGCCTCTGTTCCGCGGGTCACCGAGAAGAGGCGAGGAAACAGATAAAACAAAACCCAACTGTGGTGACTGTCGCTCTCAGTCGCAGCGCAGCGCAGCGTCTACCTGCGCCCGGGATGTGGATATGATGCCCCTGCCCGCGTGTCTGTGTGTGCGCTGAATGCATTTAACGTGATGTTTCTACCATCAAAAACGCTGCCAAGAGTAGCGCTACACTTATCACCGTGCTGCACACCTTGGGGGCTCCACGTATTCGCGTCATCGCGGAGCAAGCACTTTCCCATGAACTTGTAATAGGAATTCTAAATTTGCACTTTGGTTGCGTATCTAGTTTTTGTCAGATTTTTTCGAGTCGAGTCTGTATTGGTGGTGTGGTGGTGGGTCTGCTCTGCCCCTCTCTTCTGTAAGCGTCACCACGAAGCCGCTTCAGTTCTCATCTTCCGCTCTACTCATTTTCAAAATACAATCTTTTCGCTTACGCCGTGAAATACTTTTTAATACTAATTAATAAATATAGGCACAAAACAAAAGCACCAGCACAAACACACACACTCATAAACACCAACAAAAAACACGCGTACGTTTTCACACAAATTAAAATTAATTTCGTTAACTATTTCTGCAGCTCGGCAAAACAGTCCAGATGGAAATCGTACGTACTCGTAAATTATTTGCCGAGAGCAGCGGTTTATTTCGCCTTTTATTCACGACGACTTTGCGCGCACCAACCGCGCAGCTCGAAAAATTTCTCAGTTTTTATAGAGTAGAGGGGTATATTAGTTTAAAAAAAAATACAGTCACTTTGGTCACACTAACACACACCAACCAAACGTTAGTGTGACCGAATTGTGTCGAATTGTCCAAATAAACTGTAAAAATACAGATGACAATCATATTCCTCGATTTTGATATTCTGCTTAATATAATATTGCAGTTTTTGGCCGCAAATAATAGATTTCACAATTACAATGGCTGATGGGCAACGCTCGTGTCGAAGTTAGTTGTTTTGGGGGCTATTGTTTTATTTGTTCACTATAATTTGGCTATAAAGTGTTGGGGCTACTCCTTTTTTACCCGTTATCCATACCTTTTTTTGGCTCAACCCAAAAATAGTAGTGTCGATCCCAAAAATAGTAGTGTCGAGCCCGAAAAGTAGTAGAAGTAGTAGTAGACGCGCTCTTTTACTCATTTTTCCCACACCCGCGGTCGTCGAATGGTCAAAACCGTTTTACCGTTTAAACGTTTAAACCGAGTAAACTCATTTCAAATCCGCGCGCAGTAAAAAATCCCCGCCGTCCTGGGAAGTTTATAATATTCTTCCCTGGGAAATTGCTGAGGCTCTTCGGAAAATGTCGGGTATGGACAACAGGCAAAACGGCCCAGAAAATGCAAGGCCTGCAAGGTAAAATCCACCCAACTGACTAATAGGCTTTGAGGGGCGCATGCGCCCCTCAAAGTCTATCGGGGATTTTTTCGGGTAGGGTGAAAATCGTGCGAGCCGTGAAATTTCCCTGGGCCAAATTTACCCGTTGCCCATACCTTTTTTGGCTCAACCCAAGCTCAAACCAAAATGTTGTGTCGAACCGATCGGTCGCGCTCTTTTTCTCATTTTCGCGTTAATGTATGAGCTCTTACTCTCTTTTACTCTCACGGTATGAGCTCTTACTCTCTTTTACTCTCACGGTATGAGCTCTTACTCTCTTTTACTCTAACGGCATGAGTTCGAAACGATCATGCAACAAAACATCGATAGCAAATTATATTTGGTGATGTGGCGGTAATTTTGAAAATAATACCAATGTATGCCATGACAAATATACCAACGAAAATCATATTCCTCGCTTTTGATGTTCTGTTTTATATTACTAGCCAACTAGGACCCTCAGGCCTGAACACATAATTTTATACAATTAATAATCTACAAGACTAGCTAATTTTAAGGACTCTGTTTGCTTGGATTGTTTATAAAATAACGTTTTGCGATGAAAAAGGAAATTGTTGCAATGATGTTGCCTCCACAAAAATGTTGCAAGCACAAAATATCGACATTTTTGTCAAACATCGATTTTTTTGCAACTTGGTTGAGTTTCAAAAAGATAACGTACAGAGAAATAAAAAGGCCGGAACGTCCTTGTCCTCCTCCACACAGAAGAGCAGCTCAGTGGTGACGACTCTGGCGAAATAGCTTAGGCATTCGAATTTCTGAATAATAAATGCGTACCGCTGTAGCTCTCATCGCTCGTCTCCTCTCCACCTTGAACGGCACATGGTCATGTTAGTTTTCCAGGTGGGTGGCGACTCTCCAAATGCCAATAAGGCGAACACTCCTGTAACTTGCGCTATGTATTCTAATGGGTTTTTATTGGCGGCGTGGATATAAGTGAAACGGATCATATTAGCCGTCTTCGCCATCACCTCGCTCCCTTACTTCCTCCAACACCAGCTGCACCCCTTCATTAACGACGGATGTGCCGAGTACCTCCATATTCAAGACCTACTCAGAGAATAGTTTCATATTAATTTTTATAAAATACATTTTATTTAGTTTTCCATACCACATGGAAGAGGAGGTAATGGAAAACTTCTCCATCCAAACTTGGCGCGGTAACGTCAAGGATCTTCCAACTGTTCGTACCGGCCCATTAAGTAAGTTCATCGCCCTGATAAATAAAATAAAAGAAAATTATTATATTATATTATATTGTTCCTTTTTCAGGGCAGGACTAACGAGGTGTGGTGTATTCATCAAATATAATTTCGAAGGCGCCATCAAAATGCATTAATTTTAATGTCAAATCTACAACGCCCCTTCGCGATACTGTATAAATTCTAAATACCTTCTTATATTTGGTTCTCTGTTAATATTTACGTGGCCATAAACACGAAAATCGCGATCCCGTGGCATTGTCGGATGGGACGTAAATAAATAATAAAATAAACGAATACGGCGTAGTGGCTGACCTCTCTTGGCTCTATAAGAGTGTTGCAAACTTTAAGTAGGTTACGTGGCCCAGCTACTATTAGTATAGACAAAACCATGACTACACAGAAAAAAAGGGACAGACGGCAAAGAATGGCTGTAATGACCGTAAAGGAGAGTGAAGTCCTCTTAGAGGAAATCATTCGATTATTTGACAAAGAAAAAACATTTTGGTCATAGCACAAAAGGGGGATCAATAGAATTTATCATACTGAAAACCGTTTATTAAACTTAAAAAAGGAAGCAAGAAAGGATGAAAAAAAAATAAAAAAAAGACTTACAAAAAAAATTCCAAAAATAAATATTTAAAGACGAAAAAAAAAGAATATTGGACAGCAAATCAATCTTCTGTTAATAGAATTGATCGAACAGCGAACCGTTTGTTGAAAGACAAACTACGGCAAAGCATTCCACGCCCCGACTCTCCAGACAACAACGATCACGAGGAGCAGATTAGTGCCCTGTTCCTAAGTGTTGTAAACGAGGACGAGGCAGACGAGGCTCCACCTCTTATCACAGACTCTTCACAGAGTACAAAAAGGAAAATAACAGAAAGAGGTCAACAACAAATTAATCGTCCACGAGATGAAGTGTCCGTAAACGTAAACAAACCACAGCTTACCGTGCAGTTTTTCCGCAGGGCATGCACACTTGGGCACACTCGGCGGACAGTATTTTTATATGGAACGTTTTGCTTGAAAACGTATTTTCCGATCTAAACACTAGGCTTAAACTATACGTTTCTATGCGATATTTACCTGATACAATTCAAATACAATCCTGGAATACTTTCCAGCAAGCGTAATTGTTCCACGTCGAAAGAAAAAAATTCATAAATATTTAATAAATTATTATAATTTTTCAATAGTACCTCCCGAAAACGGATGTAATCGCCAAAATCGTCGTAGACAAGGGGTTTTAAATGGTATTGGACGCACGGCGAAGGGAGAAATTCTTTTCCGCCAGCTAGCCGTGGTAAGTGACGGCTGCCCGGCTAATTGGAACGATGCAATCACTTTGATCCCCACACCGTGGGACCCAATTTTTATGTCAAAAAATAGTGTTTGGAAAAGCACATCGTTGAGGCAAAATTTTACGTAAAACTTTAGAATGAATCGATTATTTACGTGCGTATGTCTCCGGAAGGTGACAGAATTGGGAAAAATTCTATTTGTTTCTTTTTGCAAACAAATTTCATAAATGTATTCTATAAAGTAGAGCTGTGGCAAGGGCCACGGCTTAAGCGACATGAAGAGCCACCTCAGCAGCTCGAGGAAAAGCCCAAGGATCAGCTCGCCAGCTCCGTCGCGACCCCTAACCTCTCTAAAGGCAGTGCAGCGGGAGCTCCGCCACCACCGATGCTGTCGGCGGGAAAGCCCACGCCGGTAGCAACCGCCGTCAAAGCACGAGGAGCGGTGGAATATGGTCTGGACAACAGAAAGCAGCTAGAATCATCCCACGACAATCACGGCACTCTGCAGATGAAGCGGAGGTGCATTCCACGTCCACGACGACCGCAGAAGAAAAGGAAAAAATATATGGTCTGCGGAGGACACGACAAGGGAGCGCATACCAGCATGGAGAGAGGGCACCCGGGATGCCAGAATTGGGAAAAATTCTATTTGTCTTTTTGCAAACAAATTACATAAATGTATTCTATAAAGTAGAGCTGTGGCAAGGGCCACGGCTTAAGCCACCTCAGCAGCTCGAGGAAAAGCCCAAGGATCAGCTCGCCAGCTCCGCCGCGACCCCTAACTTCTCTAAGAGGGAAGTGCAGCGGGAGCTCCGCCACCACCGATGCTGTCGGCGGGAAAGCCCACGCCGGTAGCAACCGCCGTCAAAGCACGAGGAGCGGTGGAATATGGTCTGGACAACAGAAAGCAGCTAGAATCATCCCACGACAATCACGGCACTCAAACGCAACTAACTATCCTTAAGAAAAAAAATAAACTACCCATTGGAATCAGGCGGGAAAACCGCTTATTTATACATATGTATGCATATGTAGCTTAATAATATTTAAGAACCGCTTCGAGGGACGAAAAAATGAGCTTTAGAAATGACATCTGCGCCCAGTGATGGACTATTTCTGTCTAGAAATTAAAGCTGTAGATATTAGAACTATAGAATAAGAAGCTTAAACATACTTTCTCAAATATAAATAATAATAATGCGGCCAATCTTTCGCACTGGGATAAAGACAAAATAAGTAAACATTCTGCATAGTGAAACATTTGATGTACGATTAATACGAAATAAGGTATTCCAATAGAAAAAAAGTCACCACATATGGTGAATTTAAATATTTGAAAATAAATTATCCAGCCACTCCACGGACATTTTTTCCACTTGCATTTTGTTATTGAAGTTAATGTTTTCATTGTATTTACTTGCTGTAAGCACTTTTTTGCATACTCCAAACAATCGAAATTTTGCAATAAACGTGATTTAATGACGTTTATGTTGGGAAGGGCTCTAGCAAAAAAAAAAATGCATTTTAACTACAAGAATAAAATGTAGCTATCATACGAGTATAATTAACGTTTTTCATGATTGACTCACTCAGATATTGCCATTCATAGCTGTGGGTTGATCTAAAATTATTTTGTCAGCTTGCTTTCTTTAGGCTTAGGAGGGGGGAGTCTATGGTCATTATAATGGCTGATTGACGTTCCAATTGAATTTACCGCCTTCACAATTTTATTGTCACCGGCTGTAGAAGTTATACAATGTTCAAAAAACTATAATGGCCGAGATATGGTGATAACGACAAAAAATATACCCAAGATATCCACTAAAGAATTGCTTGTTCTTATAAATTCATTATGTATTTCTCTGGTGTATTACCAAATATAATCGAAGTGACGTCTAAACTGTGATCCTCCTCTATAGATGTATTGTATTGTATGTGGTTTGGAATGATGAAAACCTTTTCAAACCGAACGACGCGTGCCGCACAAACACCGCCCATACTCGTAGATCAAACCCATTATCTATTCAAATTGCTGTCCAACAGCAGCAGCAGTGGCAGTAGCATCATCATTATCATCTTGTTGACCCGTCATTGTCATATCTCTCTGGCGAAAATACAGCACAGCCAAGTGCACTCTATGTTTACTTGAATGCTTTTTAATGTGGACGACCCACAACAATTTTTGTGTGTGGGTTGAGGTGAGAGCTTCTCATCAGCACAATAGATCATATAAATGATAGATACCTACCTACATATGTCTATATATTCGTACATGTGCTATATACATTTTTATTGTATCTGTGGTGGTCGGTCCGGCTATTGTTCGCGAGAGCTGGGATTTTGAGCTGCGGCCTGGCCTCGTATATAAAGGTGATCAATCTCGTTGTCTAAAATTCAGTTCAATTCTAACGCTACTCAAAGCCGGTTTTTGCGACAGTTTTCGTGGAATCTTTGCTAATTTGTATACACAATGCGTTTCGCTCTGATTGCTTTTCTAGGTAAACACGCATTTATATATAAAGCAATCATACTACGGAGGTGTACAACGCTTTAAAACAAACACGCTCTTTTAAACCTCTAGCCCTGTGCCTGTTGGCCTTTGCCCTGGCTGTTCCAGCCAAGGACACGAAGAAGCAGGCCAACAGCTGCCAGCGCTCCTGCGGGGATGAGTACGAGCCGGTCTGCGCGAAGTCCAAGAACAGCAGCAAGGAACGTCTGCTCACCTTTGGCAGCCCCTGTGTGATGTCCAACTACAATTGCCAGCATGCCGATGATCGTAAGTGTTTCACAGATATCATATAATATTACACATAGATATAATTATTTAATTTTCAGCCTTCGAGATGAAGTCAAAGGGCGAGTGCGGCGGCGGAGTGAGCGTGCGCCTCTCCTAAGAACTCCACCGTGCTCAGTGGATAAACGATTTTGAATGACTTGTACGTTTCAACTGGTGCAATAAATTATATTCTATATGTTTTTATTCCAACGGGAACTGTTTATTTATCTTCGAATGAAGTTGTCTACATTAGCAGAACGGAACAGAAAATTTAGCATTACAATTAGATCATCCTTTTTAAAAATACACTCTTAGAAACAATTCAAACGGGATCGGGTTTCTTCAACGCATCCTGTACTTCCACATTCACTTATCAGCAGTCACTCGACCAATCTGTAAAATCAGAACATTAATCAGTTTGTTCGAGTGCTTTCCCAAACGATTTCTTACCACTCACAGAGCCTCACACACTACGATCTACTGCAAATAGACTATATATTATATTATATTGTATTGTATTGCTGATTACTCATAGTTGGTTTTAGTATTGGTTCCTTTATGTATGTATGTTTCCTATAGAATACGCTCCGACTACATTCACAGATTCGGTTTAGAAGCTCTCTAGTTGGCAGCCTTCTTCTGCTGCTTGACCTTGTAGTCGGCCAGCGCGGCCTTGATAGCATCCTCGGCCAACATCGAGCAATGCAGCTTGACGGGGGGCAGACGCAGCTCCTTGGCAATATCTGTGTTCTTCAGCTGCCCAGCCTCGTCAATGGACTTGCCTTTGACCCATTCGGTGGCCAAAGAACTGCTGGCAATTGCAGAGCCGCAGCCGAAAGTCTTGAACTTTGCATCAACAATTTTTCCATTTTCATCTACTTTGATTTGCAGTTTCATAACATCGCCGCAAGCGGGTGCTCCCACCAGACCGGTGCCGACAGTGGTGTCTTTCTTGTCCAACGATCCCACGTTGCGAGGGTTCTCGTAGTGCTCAACGACCTGGGTGCAAAGGGAGGAAGAAAGAAAATGCCTGGTTATTCCCTTGTCAATCCGATAACATTCTTATCTAAGTGCGTGCCGCAAGCAACGCGCTGTCTCCCAAAACGAAAACAAATTTCTTATTTACGTATACTATATAGAATATGTATTACGAAAGAACATTCCGGGCGGAAGCAGAAGACAACTTACATTTTCGTGATACATGGCCACGGGGACGCTGTGCACACGCTTCAGCTGGGACACCAGCAGTTTGGATGAGTTTCGTACCAGCGACATCTTTGATTTAATTTAAATGAATTTGTTCTTTGAATCTTTCAGAATAAATCAATCAATTATGGCACAATTGTTGTGAAATTCGAAAACACACGGCACGGCTTACTGCGTGCTAGGAACAGCTGTTAGCAGTGCTGCCAGATTTTCAGAGACAGAAATATATCGAAATAAACGTCTCATTTACAAAATACAAGCTCAGATGCAAAAAAAGTGCTAGAAAACAGAGTCAGGGTTGATATTTGTATGAAACCGATACAAATATTTTGAATGCGAAATTTGTTTGCTAGGGCGTGATATACACGCAATAGAACAGAATATATATAATTTTAACAAATATTCATTACAAATAAACATGATTGATCAAACAACGCTTTGTTTAACATTTATTCCATGATTAATTTTCTATGCATGTTGTACCGTCTTTTCACATTCCATCATTCGAGTCTGCGCGTGTATAGACCGCCCAGTACACTCAAATTGCCAGCAAGAATAAATATTAGGAGCAAATAGAAGACTAGTTTGCCAAGAATTCGCACATTTCCAGCATTATTGGCGTTAAAATCAAGACAGCCACAGTGGACACCCCAAAGCAACGGACTTGCAGCAGCACAGCCATTATGACCTCACGAAAACGCAGCGGAAGCGGTTCAACGAAACGCCCTAAGGAGAAGGTTCACTTCACCCATAAATCTGACCCGCCCACACCCATTTGCATATTTCATTAATTTTAATTTAATTAACAGGTCGTCTACATATACGAGCTCTTGTGCCGTGGCGAGGATCCCAACACGGAGAGTTCCGAAGAGTTCTGGAATGAGTTCTTTTTGCTGCAACCGAATTTTGAGGCGCTGGAGAATGAAATTGGGAAGCTAAACAGCGAACTGCTGCAAGTGGTGAAGCCAAACCTCAACACGTTGTTTCAAAAATGCATCGAAATGCTTAACACGGGTAAAAAGGACCAACTACCAGTGAATCGCTGTTTGACTCCCGCTGTTTCTTCCAGAGGATCATCCGAAGCGCTTGTGCAACAGCCTCCAAACGCTGTGTTCCCTTTTCTATGGCATTTTCAAGAAGTCCAATACGGATCCGCCTTTCAACATTGTCAACGAGATTTTTGGCCATGAGGAAATGGACGAATGGCTTAAGCTAATGATGCAGTACTGCAATCGCATCCTATTGGGCGATGTCACTGAAAATGCCCGCTTTATGTGCCTTAAGCTGCTGCAAGTCCTGGTCACGGGCACCGACAATGTCAATCAGAATGCCTTGTTCGAGCACCTGATGATGCACAGTATGTTCGATGCCTTCGTAAGGTTGCTCAGCGATCCCTCATTTCGTACACAGCACGGACATGATATTGTAATACTACTGACTATTTTGGTCAACTATCGGAAGCACGAGGCCACCAATCCGTATGTGGTACAGCTGTCGATACTGGCTGATGAGCTGGCCCTGAATGGGTATGTTTTTCCACGTTTCCCCCCCATATCTCACAAATGTTTTGATAATAATTATCATAATTTCAGATATGGCCAAATGATATCACAATCGCTTATTGACTTTTGCCGTCAGTACATCCAGAGCCTGAACAATGTGCAATCCTCATCCTGGTTCTCGTCGCTCTCGAACATTGTGGGCAACATGTTTGTCTCGGACGAGGGCTGTGAGCGAGTGCAACAGATCAAGGCCAACAATGGCCTGCTGCTGGCCCTCTACGAGGCAGTGCATCTTAACCGGAACTTCATCACAACACTGGCTCACACCCAGGCCGAGTCCAGTGCGCCGCCCTCGCCCAGCAACACCTTGAGTCTCGCTCAGCCCGTGCCCGATTTGTCGAATGCCCCGATCATCGACATAACGCAGTATCCCACGAATCTGCTGGTTGCTGTCTTTCAATATTGCTCCATTGTGATGCAGGACAACAAAAACGAGTCGAGCATTGCCAATCTGAAGCTGTGTTTCCTGATACTCACCTGCATTTCGGAGGATCAGTACGCCAACTCCATGATGCACGATAATAATCTCACTTTTAAGGTGATGCTGCATCGGGCCCAGATGCGTCACCGCAAGCTGAATGTGGATCGTGTGGGCAAGTCCCAGCCCCTGGCTGCCACCCTTCTCGACCTATTGGTGGAGTTCATAGTATCGCATTTAATGAAGAAGTTTCCCATGGAACTGTATCTGCTGTGTATTGGTGTGATCCATCGCATTCTGTGCTATCAGAAGCGTTGTCGTGTCCGCCTTAATTATCCCTGGAAGGAGCTGTGGTCGGCATTGATTGGCCTGCTCCGTTTCCTTGTCAATCAGGAACAGACGCTGGTCAAGAAGTGTAATATATTCCATTTGTCGCTGCAAGTCGTGAACATTTTTAACCTGTTCATTACCTACGGCGATACGTTTTTGGCCACAACAAATAGCTATGATGAGCTCTACTATGAACTGAATCGCGAGGAGAAGGTCTTTACGGAAATTCATGCAATGGGTAAGCTTGAAGGTCGTCGATCCCTAATCCCCATGGCTAAGAGTTTCGTTTCTTTTCAGTTTTGCGTTACACAACGATGGGAGAATGCGATTATAAGGACGATGTCATCAAGCTACTAAATTCGTTGGTCAACATCCTAGCCATAGTGAAGCACTTTCAGAACAAGATCAAGGAATGGCTGGCCGAGCAGGGATTGTCAACGCCCACGGAAGAGCAGATACTCGATGTGGTGCGCAAGAATTATGACCTCACGCTGAAGCTGCAGGATTCCCTGGATCAGTACGAGCGTTATGCGGAGACGCCACTGCACACCAATTTCTTCAAGGCGATGGTGCGTGATGTGGTAAACGATACGCGAAAACATATTTATGGCTATGTGAAGGAAGCAGTGTCCGTAATACCCGAGCAGGAGGTGCTCTTAACAACCATGTCCAACTCGGCAGGCACACCAACTACACCAGTGGCCCCAACAGCCACAGCAGTCCCAACAGCACTAACAGCCGCGCCTGCCACGTAGAAATTAGATGGTGAAACGATGGAGGACAGACTGATAACAGACTGTTTAATTGTTTCCTTCGCCTAGTTATATAATTGTATTTTTATTGTTCAAATCTCTAGAAGCATAAACTGGATGTTATCTATAAGATTGAAAGTGATATTGCGATATCTTTGTTAGCTTTCGTTGTGGAGTATTGCACTAATACCTAAAGATATAGTACATACATATATATTCTGTGCAAGTTTTTTACATACGTATACAAAATATAAAGCTTGATCGGCATCAAAGTTACGGCTATGATATTTCGGTCGATTTGTGACAAAATTTAATGATATAAACGCATAGGTTGGGCGCTGATTGGCGAGATGTTTTCATTTTTCGGTGTAAGTATCTCGGTTAACCAGGGTGATATCGGCGAGGCACCTACTTTCCCAGGATCGTGGGGATGCAGACTGTCGAAGAATCTCATTCCTGAAAATAATTTTGGGGCTCCTGTAGCCTGAAATTCCATCAAAACTTCTGCTACGTTTAATCGGAGAAGGCTGGCGATCGAGAATGTCGATGATCGCCTTGATCTTTATAAGAAAACTATAAAAAATTGTACATATACCTATTTGTTTTTGTATGAGATTTCTTCTCTAATTGTTTTTCATTTATTTATTCCCAAGCTTTCCACGTGTGTGTATATAATCTTTAATACAAAAATGTGTATAAATATTTGTATATTATGTTTTGTTGTTCTGGTTATACAGGCGTGTGTATATGTGTAGGTTCTAAGGATATCTCTACGATTTATAAATGTATGTGGTATATGTATAACTGCAGCATGCAATAATTGCACACAATTAACAATTTGAATGCAATATAAATGGGGGTCGTAGGTCGAAACAATATGCGAATCGAGTCGCTAATTAAATGTCAAATACATCATTAAAAAAATGCATTAAAATTATGTAAATTTATAAAATACATAGTAATAAATCGCGTTAAAATATACAATCATATTATTTGATATAAAAATAATTTCTAGTCGCTTTATACAGATATATCATTTGCATTCGATTGTGTGTACTCGTATGTATTGTATGTATATCTAGCTCGATATTTATGTAGTATTTAGTTCAAAGGCAGAGCCAAACAATCACTTAAAGGCACAATTAACAGACAATATTCAATTAAATTAATTATTTCATAAGCAATGCCCAAGTTTCAGTTTCCACCTAGCCCTGGAATCGTGGCCTAAACCTAATGGTAATAATTATGGATCTATTTACAATTTCGTTCGAAGGTGTGTTGTGTGTTTTGCTAAGTGTATTCTCATATGGATGATTGGTTATGCTATGAAACTTAATGCAGCCCGAAGGCCGATGACGATACCAATGCTGTGTGCTGAGTGCCGCCTTGATTAGAAGTGGTCCACCTTGACGGAGACCGTGTGAGCAGCAGCATTGCTGGGCAGATCAATGTTGTCCCACTCGGTGTGCAGGTTCTTCTCGCTGTCGGTCGCCTTCAGGGCCAGGCCCAGCGATGCTGTGCGTCCGGCACAGTGGGGTATATTGAGTGTAACTGGAACCATAAACTCGAGGCCCTGCGGCCCGCACATCACAAGGGGTGATAGCATGGTCTCACCTGCACATTGCGGAAAATAATACACTTGTTAATTATCGATCTAATAAATTTTGATAAATATATATATATAATATATAATGTGTGTGTTTGTGTACTGGGTATTGTATTTGATATTGTGTGGATAGGTTGTTTTGTGTTATAGCAAGTGTAAGAGAGTAAAGGCATAGATAACGCTCAATTTGTGGGAGAAAGATCTATAGCGAGAGATACTATTTCAGTGAAATTGTCAAAGGGAAAACGAACAGTAAATAGGTTTTAGGGAAGAAATTGAAGAAATTAGAACTGAAATTAGACAAAACTGTTGAGGAAAGTTTAGAGAATAAACTGATCTACCTACATATGTATTAATAGATGTGTACTATGGAGGTTACATGCAAGCAAGCAGGCTGTTATTACCAATTAGTATTAATTTCAAGACTACAAACTAAGGGTAAGTATCCATTAAAATCACCATCCACCGCAGAGCAAATTAGCTTAAGTCAAGATCAAATATATGTATATACAACGAATAAAACACAAAAATGCTGAACTCAAAATGGTCGCAATCCAAACTCAAAGAGAGAAGACACAGGTGGACATGTGTGGATTGCTTTAGTGGGTAGGTGGTTGTGGTAGTGGTTTTTGGTGGTGGTTGTGGTTGTGGATGCATACAGTACGGGGAGTAGAGTGTGTGTTAGACCAACCATTTTCCATGTCCAGCGGAGGTCCGCCAACGGCCTGTCCCATGCGCGGATCGCTCACTGTAAAGTAGATCTCCTGTCGTACGCCAACGGGAATGGCTCCAGGCGGGATCTGCAGCGAGACATGCCACACCTTGTCGGCCAGGGTGCCTCCATTCGAGTCAAAGAATCCTCGCATGGTGCTCGGCTCCCGGGGCATACTGGGAAAGGGTCCGTTCGAGGAGGAGGCAGCTGCTGGTGCGGCTGTGGGCACAGGACCGGCTATCGGCAGGGACATGCTGCTGCTGAAGGGTGTGCTCGTGGCATTGGGCGGGCCAACCGGCAGGCTGGCCTGTGAGGTGTACTGGGTCTCGATGGAGGTGCAACTGTCGCCGATGGGGGAGCTGGGCGGTGGCCCTGTGCGCTTTAGTATATTCGAAATGTGGAAGGGTGCTCGACCCGAGCGTGGGGTCATAGGATGGCTGGGAGGTGCAGGTGGTGCCAGGGCTGATACCGTGTCGGCCGCCTCGAACACATCATCGGACACATTCTGCGTCTCGTTGGCCAGCATTCCCTCATTGTGTTGGTTATTCTCAATGGCCGTCGCCTCCTCCGTGGCCTCTGCGGAGCTCTCGGCTTCGGCTTCGACATCGGCTTCGACTCCGGACGCCTCCTCCTCATCCTGGTCATGCTCCTCAATCTCATCTTCGACAAGGGGAGCTCGTGCTGCTGTATTCTCAATGACCGTGTCCGAGGACTTTTGCAGGTCCGAGCGACTCAGAGTCGAGTCCTCTGTGGGCTCCTCTGGCTGTGCATTGATCTCCACCTGCACCTGCTCCGTTTTGCCCTCCTTCTTCTCATCCGTCTCATTCTCGCGCGATTGCAGGATGCTCTCTTCGCGCGACTCGTATATGGGTGCTGGTCTGCCCACGTCTCTCTTGGACACATAAATGGGCTCCGCCATGCTGTCGTGGGCCTCGCGACGCGTCTGATAGATCTGATCCCTCAGCTGAGTGCGCGTCTTCAGGGCGCTCTCCTTGGCCTCCCGCCGGCTCTGATAGATGCTCTCCGAATTGGATCGCTCCGAGCGATCGTCTCGCTCCGACTGGCTGCTGCTCTGAGGGCTAAACTCCCGCTCCATGTCCCGCTTGCCCTGGCTGATGCGCTCCTGCATCTCCCGTTTCGACTGGTACAGATGATTTCGCTGCATCTCGCGCTGCATCTCGCGACGGGACTGGTAGAGCGGCTCCTCCTCGGTCTGCTCGTTGGCCGCACCCGGATAGAACCGTCTGCGGGTCATCACTTCCGAGTTGGGCGCCCGCCTCTGGTCGGGCATCATGTAGGCTCCCTGTCGTGTCTGATAGATGTCCTGTGGATCCTGCTCGTAGCCTGGACTGACCAGGGGTCGCCTGTTGGGCGGCTGGTTGCCTCCTCGATCCGCTGTGGTGGTGCTGTGACGACGCACAATCCTTCGCCCTCCGTTCCGTGCTCCAGCGGCTGCAGCCGCCGCAGCCTCTGCCTGCCTCCGCTCGAGATCGATGCAGGCTCTATTCGCATACAGATCGTACTGATCATACCCATAGCCATTATCCTGTGGATGGTGTGGCATGCGCTGTGCTGTTCCCCCAATATTCCCATAGATATCCTCACTTTCCAGATTCTGATACGTGCTGTTCATCATCATCTCTTGCTGCTGCTGAGGGGGATAGTGCCCCGCGTAATAGGGATCCTGATGGTTGGGCGGCATCATGCCACGTCGCGAGTGCTCCTCGAACCCAGCCGGATAGGTGGGGAACTCGTCCGGATAGTAGGGCCTCTGCACACCCCTCTCCAGCATCGATTGCTGGCGTCGCAATCCCTTGGGCTTCCGTTCCGGTTCCACCATGCTGTTCATCCGCCTCAGCGGTCGCGTGGTCTTCAACAGCGCGTTCTTCAGTGCCGCCAGTGGACTCTTCAGCACCGATTTCTTCTTCTTGTGCGGCGGCAATGGCGGCGGCGGCATAGCCACCTCCATGCCATGATCATCGTAATACTGCTGCTGTGGCGGACCATATTGCTGCTGCTGCTGCTGTCTGGGCTGGCTGTGGCCCCTGCTCGTCCCATAGTGGCTATAGTAGTTGGGATCTTGGGCATGCGGTGGCCTCTCATGGGGATAGCGTGGCGCTGATCTGGATCTTTGCATGGAATGACCACCCTGTGGGTGGGGGGCAGGCGGCGGCATGGCATAGTACTCATCGTATCGCTCATCGTACGGCTCCATTTCGCTAAAGGTATTTTTATATGATTTGTGTTTTTTGTTGGTTAGCAGTGTTTTTTAGGGGTTCTGTTTTTGGTGGGGGACTTTGGATAAAAGAGCTCATATGGACTTTAAAGAATCAAGGAATCGAAGCAAGATCGGAGATGGAAGCTCTGCTCTTGGCCCAAAGAGAAGGAGGATCTCTTTTTGGTTCAGCTTTGAACAGACTTTTGGGGAAGAGAGTTTTCCTCTTCCATCTTAAAAAGTTTGAATGAAGAACCCTAGAACCTGTCTGCTGTTAAACGCGTTTCATTCCTGCAAAAGTTTCGCCAAAAAAAAGACACACAAGCGCATATTTTGTATATACAATATCTATAGAGATCCATAGATTTTTTTTAATAGGTTGTTGTATATTGTATAATACTTTGCAAATTAACCAAAACTGTAGATAATAAAAGGAATACCAATAACCAATTGTAAATCAAACATTTAAGTTTAAGCTAAATTCGTTTGTTAGTTAAGTTTTCTGTGACCCAAACACCGCAGTTAAGTTAGAAGATTCAAGATCAACTTTCAAAATACCCGGAGAAACGTATTCAGTGTAGAAATACGGATATATATTTCTAAGAAAAACGTCAGCAATAAAGCATGATCCATTAAATGTAAAATAGATAAATACAAGATCAAGTTTTGAGAGTAGAGAAATATCTGTAAGAAGTTAACCCGAAAAATGTTTTATTTTCGTTTGATTTTTTTTTTTGTATGGCGTGAAGCGCTCTCCATTTTTTTGTTTTCTTTGTTTTTTTGAAAATTTTGTTAAGCTTTGTTTTTTTTGGTTGGTTTGGTTAATAATTTTGGTTATTGCAAAATACAATAATTATTTTTTTTTTACGTTTTTTGTACGATGTAATATATGCGATTGTTGTGCGATTTTTTGGTGTGAAATTTTGTTTGCATCGAATATCGTATGTGAATGACCAGCAACCGCATGAAATATGAAATATATTGGCAGAATGATTGATTGATTGATTGACTGATTCGACTGATTGGCTGACTGACAGATTGACCGATTGTTGTAAATTACAAAAATGGCATATCACAAAAATATAAAACATTTTTCGTTAACACAAATGTTGAAAATTGAAGGAGGATTCAAAAAAAAAAGAGAGTTTTTTCTGTATGTTTTTTTTCGTGTATGGTTTTTGAGTGGAGCGTTTTTGACGGGGATTGGTTCTACTCCAAGAATTTTTGTTCAAGTGAGAGGGGGGGAGGGGGTATCAGAGTTGGGTGGTAGGGACATGGACTAGTAAATGCTCTCTTCACTCACCTCATATTGTGATGGTGCCCTGCGGTGGCGCCGATTTGCGGCTTACGATACAGCTCGAAGGCGGAACCACGCTGCTCCCTACTTCCGGCCAGATCCAGGGCATGTCGTTCGGGCGTGTGCGGCGGCAGGTTTCCTATAAATTGCATAAATATTATATAAATGAGTATTCCACAATTGGGGGTGCAGTTTATGCGCACCTATGGGCGGTGGCATGCCACGATGTGGTGCTATGTACGGGCCCGTTCCGCTGCCTCCATTGTAATGATGACTGTTCCCATTATAGCCATTGGCCGGTGGATACGGCTGCGGTGGTGGCGCTTGTCCGTAGTTCCCGTTGCTGCCTCCATAGGTGGGCTGCTGCTGTGCCTGCTGCGGTTGCATGTGTCCATTGCTGGGCGAGCCCGGTGTCGCCTGCTGTCCGTAATGATGGTGCGATGGTGTTGGCGGATAGTAGAAGCCATTGGGGGAACGTGGCGAACCAGAATCCTGGGAATGCAATCAAAACATTAGCCAAACAGTCAAAGGATCCGCCTCCCCCCACCGTCTGTTTACTTACGCCATTCTCCCAAGGTGTGGTGCCACCGCTGCCACTGCTGCCACCGCTCTGCACCGGAGGACGATAGTTCTTCGGTTTTGGTGGCGGCACTGGCTTAAAGGGTCCACTGCCATTGCTGCTCGGCGTCCCGCTGCCGTTCATCTGTCCTACTGGCCCTGCCTGGCCATTGCTGACCGTCGGTGGTGGCACCACAACTCCGCCATGCTGCGGCGGGGGCACATTCTTCGGCAGTTTGCTGTAGTCCGCTTGTGAGACGGAATTGTTCCGACTGGACGTGTTTTCGGGTGGTGATGGGTGCGTGGCATTATGGATGGGTTTTTGTGTGTGTGTGTTTGTTTTGGGACAGGTGTCGTACAAAAACATTTGATGATGTGTGTGTGGCGAGAGGCGAGCACAAAACATAAGCAAGAAAGAGAAAAAGAATTTCACATAATTATAAGGACATGTGTGTATTACAGATATGTTTCAAATGGAGATATGCAGGGGTCTATTTGGTATACAAAACTCTTGGATAGATGGGTCTCGTGTGATTATTATATATATATTTTATTGCACTTTCAGGGTTTCATGGTTGAGGGTTTTATATACATAAGAAAGAGGTAGGGAGAATATTAGGTTTAAGTTCTCAAGACGGAAACATAGGTATGTCATTTTATATAGGAAGGAGTTTATTCTAGTGCAGTGTCGTTATCGTTTCTTAGACAAGCGTATCGTAGGCGGAGACATTGGACATCAGGGCTGGTGGTTGTGGCATCATGGAAGCATGCAGACGTGGCGCAGCTATGGGTCGCCGATCGTAGCCTCCTCCTCCTCCTGCCAATCCAGAGGACAAACGCAAACGATGGCTGCTGATTTGCTGCTGGTTCAGCTGAAGAGCACATGGCAGAGGCAGAGGCCGTGGCATTGGCATTGGAATGGGCAGTTGCCTGGTAAAAGGCGCTGGCGAGAGCTTGGACGTGGTGGGTGAGAGCGAGTGCATTAAATGCAAATGGTGCAAATGGGGCACATGTAAATGATAGCGTCTAATGGGGCACAGTACACATATTATACAGGTTTTTTATAGAGAGAGAGAGAGAAAGATACAAACGCAATCGAGAAGAAATGCATGCGAAAGTGAAACGAAACGGAACCAACGGAGCAGGAGAAAGAGAGAGTAAAGAGTTTCTTTTTATATTACAACCGATTCACGGGCTATATACACAGATTCCTAGAGCGGATAAATATCCCAGGATAGTCCCGGACATTACCTGTATTTGCCGTAATCCGTTTTGGTCTCCACCAAGGGCTTGCGGGGGCTGCTTTCGAGACCCAAATTCGAGGGACGTTGCGGAGTGCCATTGCGTGGATCTATAGGGAAAATCAGACATAATCTTCGGTTAGATACAGAGCTGAAAGATCATGGAAGGGATAGACTTACCGATATTACGGGACGCATTCATTTCATGATAGTGGGGTCTGCCTGGACTGCTCTGGCGATTCAGATCGTTGGCGCCACCAAAACTGCGATGATCGTGCGGTGTGCGGCCATAATCGTGCGATTGGCCAACAGGCGGCAAGGGGCGACCACTGAAAAATCCAAATAAATCATTAAAATTCCTGATTTGTTGCCAACTTCGAAGGTAATGTCTGGCTTACCTTGCATTTGGCACTGATTTGAGATCATCGGGTGCATTGGGACCCAATCGGCCCAGGTTCTGCATGGCCATCTGCGTATTGTTGTACGAATCGTAGCTGGACACACTGTCGTAGGTGGAGGCGCCTCCTCCGTTGGCCTTCAGCTGGGCAGGACTGCCCATGGCCGCGTTCATACGAGCCTGTCGCTCCAGAGAGGCCTGATGCTGCTGCTGCCGTTCAATGGTGTCGGCAGTGGACCCAGACCCGACCAGAGCATTGCGGGTTATGTACTCTGCTTGGACATCATCCTGGACCACTGGCTTGCCGAACAGACGCTCCTGTGCCGAGCGTCCCAGAGTGCCGCCAGAGCTGCCATTGCGCGATGAGGATCCAGAAGTGTTCAGTGGAAGATCTCCTGGCTTGGACTGACGATCGATGCGTGGTGGCAGATCGGGGGCGTTGATGCCGTACAGGGATTGTGGTCGGGCTGTAGCAGGATCTCCTCCTGGCTGCTGCTGCTGCTGTTGGGGCACACTGGTGCCGTAGATCGCGTACTTGCTGGCATCCACCGTTTGGCGGCGATTGGCTGGATTCCCTGGAACGCCATGATCGTAGGGTACCTGTGTTGGAGAACGGTGCAATCACCAGTGCATTGCGTGTGGATTGGATTGCAGATTGGAGATTGGAGATTGAAGGGTAGCGAAATAGATTAGATACTGAGTTTGGATCATTGATGGATGGTTATTAGAGACTGGGCGCTTGAAAAACTCGAGATGTTGTGTTCTATTTTCTGTTTTTTCTGTTTTTTTTTTTGTATTTTTTGTTTTAGTGGAAGCGCATGCTTGAACTGATTTGTGGTTTCTTCTGTGAGTTTTTTGTTGGCCTCTTACCGTATATGGAGGTGGTAGTCCTTCACCAATTATGTCTCTATCCCTATCCAAGTTATCCTGATTAGTGGCAATCGATGGATCTGAGCTCGCTTTCACCAACTGCGGCAAATTGCCAAGCGACAATGATGCGGATGGGCCCGGACTCAGTTCCAAATCGGATTCGGGACTTGATGCATACGATAGACGGGATGTGGTCATGGGGAATAGGAAATCATCGGAGAGGGATTCTACGGGCTGGGGTTTTTCGGTTCGTTTCGGTTTTTTTTTTGTTTTGTGTTTCGTTTTGGTTAGGCGTAAATTTTGGCAGAAAATTATAGTATTTTTAGCAATAAAAATTGTGGTATTTTTTTAGAATTTAGCGCGTTTGGGAGAGCAACCAAAACATTTGGTTTTTGATATTTGATAAAACGCAATAACAGCAACAAGAAACGTTGATGAAACATAACAGATTATGCGATTGATTGATTGATTCGATTGATTGATTGAGAGACGATTGCGTTCGATTGCCAAGCATTTTGTTTGTGTGTTTGTGTGTGGGTGGACGAACACAAGATATTTTTGGTATATAGTATTTGTTTTTTTTTGGTATATTTTTTGGTTTTGATTTCGATTTTAGTTGGTTTTGGACGAGGACATTTTTGATTATTTCGTGTGGTTTTAATATATGCATCGAGTTTTACGGGATGATTAAGCGGGAAATGACCATGATGATGTATATTTTTTGGTATTTTTGTGGTTTTTTTTGGTATGTAAATAAAAGAAACAAATGAAAACGAAAAACATTTAGTTAGCAACTTTATCGAAAACAATTGATATATAGTGCAAAAATGTGTGAATGCACACTTTTGCAGATATATGTAGACTTAGGCTAAAATATGTCAAATTTTTAATTTGGGAGAATAATTTGTTGAATATTGATGGAGAGTTTTGCGGAGTAGAGATGGAAAATTGTCATTCAGTGGGAGAGAAACGAGAGGGAAATGCAATGAGGAATAACGAGTAAAAGTATTTAAATGTCGTTGCAGAACAAAAGCGAGTAATAAATGCAACGAGCGAAGTTCAAAACAACTTACGAGCAGCATATCGTTACCTTTGCAGAACACAAACGAGTAAGAAATGCAGCGAGACTCTCAACGAGTAGAGTTTTGATCTCGTTGCAGCAAGTGACGTTTAAGATACGTTACTGTTTCGAGTATTTGGCTTCTGTTAACTTTGAAATCTCTAAGAATTTTCCAATTAGTTTCCCTCCATTGGAATGACAATTTCTCGGCTCTCCTCAGGTTACATGATATTCATGATATCTCTACATGCATTTAGTCACACAAATATTATATGTACATACATTACGGAATAGCGAGTAGAGGTTACACACAGATCATGGATTGGGGCGAGTGTTGAGTGTTGGGGGCATACCTTATGAATAATTTAGTATTAACAACTACATGCAATAATTACAAAGAGAGTAGGAGGATAGACAGAGATTCTTCATTCAGTTGAAAAGCCAGTTGTGCCGCAACGAGAATGATATGAGCCATTCCTTCGGGGAAGAAGCTTTTCCTCCAAACTTTTCAACTAAATTAACACCGATTCTCATGCAATGCATTCGTTACTTTGGCCAACATTGTTGTTGGAATCAGCATTATTATGAGCATTGTTGTTGTTATTGTTATAGTTATTAATATTATTGCTGTTGCTGTTGTTGTTCTGGTTGTTCTGGTTGTTGTTTTGGTTGTTATGGTTGCTGCTACTACTAGTATTATTCAAACTGGCAATTTGATTGGTGAGATTATTGAAGGCCAAGCTAAAGTTTCTAGCATTCTCGCATCCCCCAATATCATCATCATCATCGACCAAAGTGCCATCGCTGCCGCCCTCGTCATTCCCATTCGCATTGCCATTCCCCAGAAGGTTGCTGACAGAACTAGTGGATGAGGTATAACAGCCGCCACCACCATAGCTGCTCCGTGGATTGCCGCTTAGCAGTCGCTGCTGTGGCTTGGCCATGGGCGCCCTCTTGCCCACCACTACATTGCTGTCCAGGACAGACGATGGCTGCTGCTGCTGCTCCAGCTTGAGGTTGCTGTTCTTGTTTTTCTCCAGGAGATTCAAACTCGAATCAAAGACATTCTTCTGCAGCAGCTCGTGGTAGTAGTAGGGCGTGGTGCGGCGCTCAATGACCGCACCCGGTCGCAGGCCATAGCGGCTGACTGGAGTCGGAGCCGGAGCTGGGTTCGAAGTCGGAGCAAAGCCCATCGATTGAGCCGTGCTCCCGCTCCCGCCGTTCCCATTCTGATGCAGATTCATATTCGAACTGGAGCGATTGTAGTCATGCTGCGGAGTGGCAAAGCTATTGCTCAGGAGATTCGGTTGTGAGCTGTGATACTGGGAGCCGGCAATGTCCCCATCTAAGGCCCCACCCTCCACCTGCATCAGAGAGCCGCTATTGTTGATAGGCGCTGCAGGATGGGCGGCAGCCAGGCCGCTGGGCATCGAAGAGGCTGGCTTAATGATGGGCACCATGGTGTACGACTTGCGATTGAGGGGCTTCTCTGCCAGACTCTGGCTATGCTGGCCCTGGTACACTCTCGTGGTTTCGAATCCCACAGGCGGAGGCCTAGGCGGAGGTGGGGTCTGGCACTGGCTTGGGGAGAAGCTGCTGGGAGAACTACGACGAATCGTATTCTGGCTGTAGCGCGGCACAGAGGTCGATATCGATGTGGAGGTGCGGCAGCAGGCAAATTTGCAAGGCTGGGCAATATAGGGAGGGAACAACATTTCGGTTGGGGAATCGGGGAACTGTTATGCCGGGGATAATGCGGATGGTTCCAAATATAGACAGAACGATCACGGTCATTGTATGGAGTTTGTATGTGTGGGTCAGTGTGGAGTGTGTGCGTGTTTGGGTGTAGTTTTAAAGAACGGATAAAAAAACATTTGAAAAAGTAAAAATTAGAATATTGACCATAACCAGTTGTAGAAAATTATAGAGTTATACATAGTAGAGTTTTTTGTTGTAAAATTAGTTCAAGAATTACTACAATAAATCATTAATACTCGTATTATAAAAGTTGAGGAGTGTCTGGGGAAAGAGGGAAAGAGTTCTTCTTCTAGATTGGGATATTAATCTAAGATTTTGCTATAAATCATATACGAATCGTGCTTTTGTTTGTTTGCTACTTATGGGATAACATTCTTTTAGATTAAACTACATCAGTGGAAAAGTTTTCGTTACTATTTTGAAAGATCTCTGATTATTTCGGTGTCAAACCCATGCCTGAATATCTTTGAAGACAAATCTTAATCATAAGCTAATTCTGTTAAATTATTACTACACTTTGCTTATCATGAAGGGTCTAACAATCTTCCAAATATACTTTAATCTAGATATTACTCCAGCTACTCCATAACAGCTATCGGTGGGGCAGCTCCTACTGGTCCTGCCAGAGGTATTAATGTTCGACTCGAGAATGAGATCGAGGGTTGGTCTCAGGAATCTAAAAACGAAATACATGTCTTGTGCAAGACGAACGCTTTAAAAGCATGCTGACCGCTACCCAATATTGCCTATTGTCTCTCTTAGGAATTTCTTAATTTTTGGCACTTAATAAAATCTACTTCTAATTCACTTTTTGTCCCTGCAAGATTGGCACAGAGCAACGAGTAACGAGAGCAAAACGAACGAGTGCTATGCCTATAGCAGTAGCAGTCTGTCCCGTAACGCTCTAATTAATATTGCTCTTGTTGCTATATTTGATCCCAAACTGAAAACCCAACTATCCTCAAAACTCTCACTTCCCATCACCTGTTTTTTTTTGTTTTTGGACAGTTAGGACATCGTTAAAGTTAAAGCTAATGAAGTTATCAATCGAATCACGACAGCAACAGTTCAGACTTACAGACTAACTACAAGACTAGACAACACGAAGACAACAACTAGAGGAACTATGACTAAAACTAGGAGAATGGAATACTGGTGGGGAGGCGTGGAAGGACTCACCTTAGACTCGGACATCCAGACGGCGCCGCTTTGCTGCAGATCGATCGAGTCGCGTAGCTTGCGATACCACGACTCCTCATCGTTCAGCACAATCTGTGTGCTGAAGATGTGCGACCAGACGCGCTCCAGCTTCTGGCATTGCTCCAGCAGCTTCTTGGAGCTCTTGTGGGCGGCCTTGGGCAGGCCGTGGCGCAGCTGCTTGATGACATGCTTGCTGTCGGTCTTCAGGAATATGACCACTGGATAGAATTGTGCATAATTGAGACGATCGACGGCGTTCGGGGTGATGTCCAGCAGGGCATGTTTGCCGCGATCCATCACATCGCGTATGTTCGAGAGCCGCACAATGCGGCACTTGCCGCTGGCAGCGGACTTGTCGTCGTCCTGCAGCGGTGTGGAGAACTTGTCGGGGAAGTCCTTGGCCAGACGCTCCCTGGCCAGATCGGAGACGGGGCCAAAGAGTACGACGGGTCGCACAAAACCGGGATGACGGAGCACCACACGTTCGTAGGCGGGGAACTTGGAAATGCTATCGGAGAAGACCACATCGTCCCAGTTCTCGCGGGACAGACTCTTCGAGCGGCGATGAGTGGATCTACAGGAGCGAAAACAGTTATTAAAATGCGACTCTGGGAATAGCTAAAGGAAACTTTACCGTCGTCGTCGGAAGAAATTGCCACGTGATTCATTCGCATTCATCTCCTTTTTGGTGGCATTGAACTGGGCCGTGGCCAGCTCTTCGGCCCTCGATTTATTGGGTATCACTCCGCGCTGCATCTCCTGGTGGCCCCTGCCGATCTTCAGGACCTGCCAGGAGCCAACCACTCCATTGTGGAGCGTGTCAATCACTCGGAATACGTCGCCGGCTTTGAAAGCCATCTCGCCTTTGGAAGGATTATCGCAGTGGAAGTGGGTCTTGATGTGGAACGAGTCGCCGCGCTGATTTGTGACCACCTCGTCGTACTCCTCCTTGCAGTACTGCACAATCAGATCGATGCGATCCTGCAGACTGAGCAGGAACAGCACGGCCTCCTCGCGGGTCACCCCATTCATGTCCATGTCGTTCACCTTGAGGATCTTGTCGCCCGGCATTAGACCTTGAAGAGAGGCTGGGGATCCCGGCTGGACAGCTGTCACAAAGATCCCGGCCTCATTGCCTCCCGTGAGACGTATGCCCACACTGCCCTCCTTCTGGAATGAGATGAAACGTGGCTCGGCGCTCTGCCGCTCCTCGTACAGCTGCCGTCTCGAGCTGTAAAAGTCCTCCTGGGCTGCCCCGCCACTGGTGCCGCGTGGTGGTGGCGGTCGCGGTGGTTCCTCCACGGCACTCCTGCCCCTGCCTCCGTTGGTGGGGGACACTGGTCTGTCTAGCTGCTGCAGGGACACCCCATCCATGAGGGGACCCCGGGAACGGCCACGCGGCGTGAGATTGCTCTTCTCCTCGTTGAGGCCGTTGCCATTGAGGCTGGGACCGTTGGAGGTTCGTGTCGGGGGCTGCACATAGAGATTCTGGGACGAGTAGCTGGCCCCGCCCGGCAGATAGGCATCCTCCAGGTTGTTGCTGCAGCCGGAGACCTGAGCCTGGTGGCTGGCATAGATGTTGCTGTTGGTCTGCTGATGGTGGCCCGAATTGTTCAGATTCATCTGGCTAACGGCCGCCTGGTTGGTGATGTCGCGCAGCACCACGAGATTGAGGCGCTCCTTGCAGCCGTCGATGATCTTTTTGGCCTCCTTGAGGCTCATCGTGTCCCCGCAGTTGGTGTTGTGGATGCGCGTGATGATGTCGCCCTCCTGCAGGCTATAGCCATTGGCGTTCAACTGCTCTCGGGCCTTCGAGGAGATCTCCTTGACGAACAGCCGACAGCCCAGCACCACACCGTAGTCGTCCTTCTTGTTGCCCTTCGTGAGGGTCACCTTAATCGGCTGCCCCCCGCTGGCATTCTGCACGAGCGAGGAGTTCAGGGAGTTCGGCTGACTCAGGCTGGACATCACAGCGCCACTCGGCTGTCCGACGCCGCCGGTCAGGACTCCACCGCCATTTCCATTGGCCACCAGCTGTCCCACGGAGCTGAGGCTGTGCGAATGCTGGTGCTGATGCTGCACTCCTCCGGGCAGCCCCGTGTTGACTGTGTTGAGGGGCACGCGCCTCTTCACGACGAGAGTGACGGTGTTGCCACTGTCCCGAAGCACCTGCACCGCTGTGGCATACTCCACATTCTCCAGGGAGACGCCATTCACCGAAATGATGCGATCATTGACTCTGAAAAGGGGGAGAGAGCATAGAAGGTTCGTTGATACTCTGGTATATAGAATCCATTGTCACAGCACTTGGCCGACTAGTGATTGCTGGGTACAGAGATCTTAATGGTCCCTCGTAAACCTCGCTCTAATGGTCGAATCGTGACCGACTATACAGAGAGAATAGAAAGAGAGATACGATACAGGTTTCTGTCCACCAACCCATGCCATGGACCAGAGAACATATCTCATAGACCATATGCAGGTCATTAGGCAGCAACGACCTTGTCGATTTTACACTGTCATTAGACATGCAGCCATAATTAACAACAACATAGATGCACTGAGAAAAAACAGAATATTCTGTGTACCTGAGAACATGTTTTTGGGATCGAATCGAAAGATCATGGTAGAACTTCAAATGAGATGAAAATCTTTGGAAATTGAATAAGCAAAAGAAGGTTCTTATGCTGTAGCTTTATGTAGTACATATTATTGATCATTTTTCTCAGTGCATCTGCAGTACAGTAGCTCACACAGCAGTTTCAGAGCTACAGCTAATGCCGCCACAGATTGTTGCGGATCATTGAATCGGCAATCCAATCTGCCAGGTAGAGATCACACTTGAGTCTTGGACTCCGTCGTCTTGTGTGTGTTTGTCGAGAAAACTCAAAGTGAAATTCAGGTTAGACATGGATTGAAGTCATACGCTAATAAACAGGCAAACAGACAATTGTCTGCGGCTATTCAAGTGATGACTAGACTGGAAGTGGAAGTGGCAATAGAAGTGCAAGTAATAGAGAGAAAGAGAGAGAATCAAATGTCTGTCTTGCTAAGCGGCTTCCGAATGTTGGTTTTCTATGGAAGATACCCTGAACAATTACATACCGTTCTTGGAACGGAATATGAACAGACATGCAAGAAAAAGTAATAGCACAAATAGCACATGACGAATTAATGACAAGAATGTTATAGATACAAAATACAGATACAGATAGATCTAGAGAAAAGTGTTCTCTCTCTCTGTCTGTCTCTTTGCTTTTGCCAGACAAAGTGGTTAATAATTTCTATCATTAAATAGCATGTCTCGAGGCGAAACATAGCCATCCATAATTAAGTTGTTCACAAGTGCAGAAAGAAGAGAGGCACTAAACCAGTGGAGTGAAGGAAATGTGTGCCGTGCCGTGCCGCATTTTACTTTCTGCTTGGAACCATTGAGTCTGGCTCTGACTCTGTCGCTGTCTCTGTCTCTGTATCTGGCTCTCTTCTGAGCGGCTTAACAATTAAGCTGTGCAAAAATGCGGCAAATGTGGCTTGGAATGGTCTTACTCTGAGACTTAGTCTTCGTCTACGTCTTGGGCTTTGGGAAAACCGAGCTAACAGTGAAACATGGGGCGTAATGAACCCCACATGAACCACCACCACCACATGCTTTCCGGCAAGGTCTGATCTGGTCATGTCTGGTCTGGGCCTAATTTAACAAATATTTTTCCAGGCCAGCAGACAGCCGACAGCCGACAGCAGCGGGTTTTTCCTTTTGAAAATGTTTGCAGCAGGTAAGCCAGAAATTGTTCTCCAACTGTCGGTCTGTCGGTCTGTCCGTGTAAATAGTTTCTTTGGAAAAAAGATTATGACAAGTTTTTAATCACGAAGCGAAGGGCCTTGCCTTGCTTTGCCGGGTTTGGATCAGGTCTGTGGCATGCTGTCTCTCTATTGAAAAACGCTTTGGAATTTTTATTATCAACAAGAAAAAACCGCTTCAGACAAGACCGAGAGAGACCGAGAGTTTGGGGACAAACAGAGAGACCTTAAGTGCAAAGCAACTGTGGAGCTGTCGAGCAGTCGAGCGGTCGAGGCGTTGGTTTAATTATATATTTTATACTTCGTTTTTTTTTTGGGGGGAGCCTCTGGCTACGTGAGTTGGAGGAGTGGCAAGAGGTTCAGTTCGGTTCTAAGCTGAAGATTAACGATGTCAGCGGAGTGATGGTTTGTCAATTGAGTCAAGAGAGCGTGTCCAGAATTTTGTAATGCTCATTAAGCAGCGAGAGGGAGAAAGAGGGAGAGGGTCACTTGTGGGGTGGCCATAGGAAATGCTTAGTCTGCAGTTTATTTGTTGAATCAACCTGCAGCAGCAGTGGCAGCAGCAGCACATGCGGGGCACATTCAAGACTCATGTCAGAGCAACAATTAGTTTCCTGCCCCCAAGAGAGGGTCACTTCTGCCTAGTCACTGGCTGAATGTGGGATGTTCTGTGAATGGTTGGAGTACTTACTGCAAACGATCCTCGGCGGGTCCACCTTTGAGCACATCGCTCACAGCTATCGAGGGATCACCGTTGGCAAAATGGGGATTATCACGTCCACCGGAAACGGCAATGCCAAAGCCATAGCCAGGGACTCGGGTCACCGAGACAGTGTGATATTCCCATGTGGTGCGATCGCCCTGCAAAACCAAACAAAAAATAATTGAAAATATTATTAAAAGAGTACAAAAATACAAGGAAATCGGTAAAAAGGTTTTCCAATTTATTTCAATATACTTTAATTGGAATTTGTTAAGGAATGATGGATACCATAGCCAGGCGGAAATGCACAATGTGACTTCCGTTTCTCAACGACCTGTTGCCCATCCCAAAAGCCACTCGAACCAGAAATATGTACAATTTTATGCCCCACAGGTTCCATTTCCATCAGCCAGCAGCAGCAGCAGAAGGGACTTGGTATGGGTATGTGCATATGCGTAAAAGGGGTAGATAAAACCCATAAAAAATATAAATAAAAACAGATAAAAAGTGGAATGGAGTAGCAATGTTTGTTTTCTGTGTGCGGAATTGTTTGTTGTTTACCCTTTTATTTTCTCTGTGTGTTTCCACTGCACTCGACAAAAGGTTAAACTAGTCGTAAATAAAGATTCGTATGATTTGTTTATGGTATGGATTTTTATTCGAAAATGCTATGAATGAAATGAGACTGTTTAGCTATTGTCTGTTGGGTATATTTGTGAATGAATGCGGGAACTATGAATGGAAGTGGAAGAACTGATATGCAGATTGATTGAGTAAAGAACTATTCATGTGGAATAATAGTAAATGAAGTATGGAAATGCAAATCAAACGAATCATTCATCTGGATAGTATATAAAACAAATAGTAGATACCCAAAGGGTAAGAACTTTGAATGGAAATTCATTCATTATTTCATTCTTTATCTTTAAATCATAATTAAATACGCCGTATAGGCGTATGGGTGTTTTATTGCATGATCATATCTTATCTAATCTTTAGAGTATTTTAATTAGAAAAACACACACAATAGATTGCATGGCTGAAGATATTTGTATGATATTTCCTTAAATTTCCAGAGAATTCTACTACAATGTACGAGTATCCTCATTTCTGTCTCTAATCCCTTGTGCAACGCTCCCCTCAGTGTTGATTAACGCGGAAATAGTATTACGTACAGTCTGCCATTCAACACTTGTTTGAATGGAATTTATTTACTTGTTCCCCACTCAACCATTTGTGGCATTTCTATGCCACATCTGCACCCCACCTGCAATTACAACATCATTTGGGGTTCAACATCATTTACCCTCACAGCAGGTGGTGCCCATGGGGCGGCTGGGCGGAACAGGCGTGCAACCCCCCGCCCGATAAACTCAATTGAGAGATCTCTCAATCATTTACACAAATCCAATATAAAATAAAACGAGAAAATAAATCAATTAAATAACAAATCCCATTCGAAGTGCTGCCCATTCCCTGATGCTGCTGCATGGCATGCATTCAACATGATTCACTTGAATCCGTGGCTCTACCACTTCATGCCCCTCGCAATCAATTTCGAATCTGTCATTCAGACAGCCAATCCCCTAAAACAAAACCAACAAAAAAATGAAGCGAAATGCCTGGGTCCCAGGTGGGCGCCTGAAAAATAATAATAATAACAGACGCATCCAATTTCAAAATTTTTCTAGAGAAGCGTAGCAGCCTTTTCATGTGTGGGCCGCCGCCAGACGCCAGACGTCAGACGAGAGCGGCTCAAACACACAAAAACTACTAAAACACAAAAAAAATAATAAACAATAAGCGAAATAAATGAAATTAACTAACAAAAAGCTGTGTGGGTCGCGTGGGCCGGCACCAGTTTGGAGCAGAGTTTATAAATATTTATAAAAAAAACATATATTTTTTAGTTGCAGTCTCGACAGAGTCTCGTCCCCCATCTGTTGCAGGTGTAGCATTGGGATGGGGCCATGCATCCATGAATTTGCATCGGACTCTGACTCTGACTTTACATCTGCTCGCACCAGTTTTTCTTTTATTTTTGGTTATGCTCCGTTGGAACAAACGACATAAAAAGATGATTTATGAAAGATTTTTTTGACCGAGTTTTGTTTGGGTGCATTTTGTTGTGTGGGGGCGGCGGCGGTAAAATTATAATTAACTTAATTGCAAGTGAAATTAGTTGGAAACTTAATGGGGTGTGCGCACAGCCAAAGACTTTCTTTGTGGAGTTCCGGGGGTATAGTCAGAAGGGAGGGGTATACATATGAGCAAAGATATTCATAATTAATCTTGTCATACGCTGTGCACAGAGAGAGAGAGCACATCTTGTTTTGGGCGGAGTTTCCTGGAAATCAAGTCTAGGGGAAATGCCGTCACGGCAAATACTAAATGAAACTATGAAAAATGAATAAAAGAAAGATGTTTAGAACCTTGGAAGGGGTTTCTTTTATTTAGGAATTATTCTGTACGACTCAGAGTTTGATCAAAGTAAACCCAATACAAATGGGAGAACTTAAGAATGAAATAAAGAAGTGTTTGTAAGTCTACATTAAAGATATTTAAAGAGGAACTTAGTATTACTTAAAGGTCTTTATTTATACCTTCAAGATACTTAAAGCGATACTTCTGCATTGTATCTGTAACTTAGTATCTGCTACCACAGAGATCTTACATGTTCCTTAGAGACAAATCTACATATGAGAACTTAAGGAATAGTTTCCCCTCAGCAAAAACCTTCAAAACCCTAGAAACATAAGCAAACTCCCAAACTCCATGGATAAAGGGGAACTTTGGCTGAACAAATCTCTTGTAATATCTCTTGGAACTTTTGTTGAAGAAGTTTTCCGTGTCTATGCCGTACTATCTCATGATGAACACCAGTCCCATGCCCATAATAACCTTGACTTCCCAACACCCAACATTTCCGAGACCTAAACTTGGTGTAAAGCAACCTTCATCTACCGCAACCAAAGCATTCGTCAGATGTTTTATCTACAGAGTTCTGTCTGCTCATAAGTTAAGTCACAGGCCCAAGAGATTTATTACGCATTTTCTACACACACTCTGGGCATTTAATGGCGTTTAATTATAAGGAAAAATAAGTTGTTGTGCTTACCACCAACATGTTGTTGGGAACATAATCCGGAAATTTCATTTTTTTGTTGATGAAAATGAAAAGTGTTTCTTGAATGGAACTTTGAACGAATCAAAGTAACTTAATTTGAGCACTTAATTGGCATCGTATCGCGTATGGCATAAGGGAGAGGAGACTGTAATCTTATTTGTGTTTCATTTGTGTAAACTGGAAGCACAACAAGCAAGACAAAATAAAACATATGCACGAGAGAGGGAGAAGGCGGATAATGAATAAATATTCAAAGATAATAAAGTTTCTGTGGGGGGGAAACCGGCGGGCGGAAAGGCTGATGTCACTTTCAATTGTTGTTAAAACGAGGGAGAGCACAAATCACATGAATAATGTGAATAATATATATTATACGTATTGTTTATACACAAATTATATATACATATACAAGAAACCATAGATTGATTGCACTGACACTGAGATAATGATTTATAAATATAACTATATATTTTTTTCTTTTTTCTGGTTTATTTATTTAAAATTGTTTTGTTTATCTGTGAAAACTGCACTTTAACTTCACTTAAAGTTGAGTTTCGTTTAAATGTAGTTTTTTTTAGTTATGAATTTCATTACGAAATCATTTGCATTTGCAAAAGTTCCATAAGTACATAAATACCATATTTTATTTGCATTATTTTATATTCTTGACTTTTCGGTTTCGTTTTCGTTATTTGCCTTTTGGGGTTCTTAGACTTTGGAATTTATTCTCAGACAATTTGCATATTCAAATGACAGGCGACACGAAATATCTCAGCGAGACGTCATCGCGTACTTCAGTATCGCGCAGATACTTTTTGCACTTTGCTGCGATTAAAAGCTTTTGTATGGGTGTTGAGGTGGCACAAATTAGCATGAAACTAAAATATATATGTAGATGCATAGATACAAAGTGTATCTCATCGGTTCATTGAGGCCCCGGCAGACAATGGCATTTCTTTATAGAAACTTTGTAGTGGCAAAAGCCAATGACCAGTTGGGAGGGAAGCGCAGGGAAAGGGCACTGTGGCTGCGACTGCCACTCTGGGATCTGCATCTGAGTTTGCGTTGCAAATTTGGAGCGCAACAAAAAGCAGCAACAACAATTGGCTCTGCCTTTACTTCGCAACGTATCTGTTGGATGCACCGAAAGTGAAATGTTTTTCGTTTCGCGCCTCGCAGCTGCGCTTCGCTGAGCGCATTTTCCATTGCATCGCACCGAGCGCGGTGCACGCTGCAGTCAGTTTCTGCTTCCCGGTTCCCCAAAAGCCACTGCCAATCCCTGTTGCTAGTCTAGATTTTCGATTTCCTTACACACTGCATCTTTCGGTTACGGAGTATCTTTATCTTTTCGATTTTTGGAATGTCACTTGCTTCGTTCGAACAGCTGCTGGTCTTCGAAGCTTATTAACATTTTACATTCTTAAAAAATGAACAAACACAAACAGCGAGCAGGAGAGAGAGAGAGAGAGGGAGAGGGGGCGCGGTATATAGAGAGGGACCCGTGGATACCGTATCTATCAGATACGTCGTCGCGCCGTCGCAGTTGTCCGCTCGCGGCCACGGTTGAAACTTGATTGGAAACTGTTTTTACCTACACTCCACGCGGCCATGTGGATGCCAGTTCCACAGGCAGTCAATGCGATCCAAGCACACACACACGCGGAGAGAGACACGAACTGCATGCTTGTGTGTGCTGGTTACATTCCACAATCCACAAGGCACACCTACACACACTGACATAAAGGCGGCCGGAAAGGCTGCAGCGAAAACGAAAATGTAAACAAAAATGTGAAAGAAATCTCTGGCAAATAGAAAATATTTGATAAAAGTTGTGCATGAAAGAGATTTCAAGATATGGGTCTTTGTTTTTCTTTCTTTCATTTCTTTTTATGAACTGCGGGTCAGTGGAATATGTTTGCTGGTGTGTATGTGTGTGTGTGTGGAACCCATTGGCGGAGTAGAAACAGAGGAGCGGCACAATCGAGAATGAGAATTATATGTAGGAAAAATGATCCGGTTTGATGGTCTCTGCCGTGTTTCTTGAGGAGGATCAAACGAAGGAGCTGCTGCCTGGCAAAAGATCAAATAAAGGCAGGAATTTCATCATAAATTGAAAATCGAAAGGCGAAATAAGTAATAGAAAATTTAAAAACTTCAAACCACTTAAATTTGTTAAACATTTCATCATCATCAAAATTGAAAATTCTACTAAAAAACTAAAACTAAAAAGCCAATAAATCTCTTAGGAACCCATAATTTTTAAGAAAGTTTAGAGCTTTAAACACCTCCGTCTACTATTTGTCTCAAAAGTTTAATATTTCATCATAAATTGAAAATAATGTAAGAATTCTTTAAAAATTATTTCTTAAAGATTTGTATACGTTCTGCTTCCCGAAAATTGCATCACAAGATGAAAAATAAAGAAGGAATCCTTTTACTTCAAATAGGTTTTTATCTAAAACTCCCAAAACCCACCTCATGCTTTTCAAGTAAAAGGAAAGAGTTTTCCTTTTTGCTTGAACAAATCTATCTATTTTTATCTCTATTTCCACAGCCATAAAACCACATCAGTTCAATTCGATTATGGGGAAAAGTCAACAAGCGCCACATCTAACACTTTCCTCAATCGATGCCATACATTTTCATTTGAACGCACACAGATTCCTGCAGCTATTCCGCAGTTTTTCCAGACACTTCAAAGGCAGAAGAAAACAAGTTGAAAAGTTCACAGCTCGTGGAGGAGACATCTTGCAACTTCAATTCAATTTACTCTGTCTCTGTGCCGTCTCCGATCTGTTGTGCAGCAATGGTGCAATGGGGAACAATGGAGAGCAGAGAGCGTATTAATTCAATCAAGAGGTTCGCTTATTAAACGTTTAAAGTGACAAACATGAGACCCCCGACTGAACGACGGAAAGATCACTCCATTAAGCGATGCATGAGGGCAGGGGAAGAGGGGAAAATTTCTGTGAATTAAATTTTATACGATTAAAGTGCAAACTATGCAGAAAATGCAATGTATTGCATTCATGAATTTTTTAAAGACAACAACGAAAAACGAAAACAAAAAAGAGTGTCAGGGGTAGAGTTCTGTGCACTGTATCTGTATCTGTGCAGATTTCTATTCATATATGTAGATATAGCAGTTGTAGACGACTCTCGCCTGGCTGTCAGCAACTGGAGACTGCAACTGACAGCAGCAGCAGCAGCATTCCCTCACTTCTCGAATATTTATGCAAAATTAAAAGCAAATCAACCGAGGCAGCTCTCCCAGTACCAGTACCAGTGCCAGTCTATAGTTCTGCAGTTCCCATTTCCATTCCCATACCCATTCCTAGCTCCATCTGCAGTCAGTCCTCAACATCAACATGGCAGTAGAATATATGTAAACGATTCTGACGCCATTGCCAATATCCACAACAGAAACAGATACAGAGACCCCTCTGCTGATGCTGATGATGCCAATGCTTTTAAACAATGGAAACTCTAGACTGGAATTTCTATAAAGTACAATTTCTAGTTGCTGTTGTTGTTTTTTTGTGGAGGAAACTCCATGCCAAAAAAACACAAACAGAAACCAAAGACATGCCATCACAGGCAATATAGTACTTTTAGTTGTTCACTAAAACAAAGGCCAAATATTGTTGGGTAGCAAAAAGGAATATTGATTCAGTTTTATAGGCATTTTTTGGGTTGGAGGTCGGACTTTAGACAAAGGTATCCCCCATATGCAGCGACACTCGTAAATCATGGGTCAAGCCCTCCAGTTGGGGTCCGATCTAAATAATTGCCTTTAATTTGTTCAACACCTACTGAGATTCTCGACTTAACCTTTTCTTTCTTTCTTTTCTGGACCCCACAATTTATCAACATTTTAATGATTTTTTAATCTATTTCTTTTCTAGTTTCGCTCTGTACAGTCCCAGGCGATCGATCAGGTAGGGGAAATGCTAGGCACAAATTCAGGCAGAAAGAAAAAAAAAGGTTCTCAAGGGTCATTTCAGGTACAGAAAAAGAGCAAGACCTTGCCTTGCCTTGTCTTGTGTGTGGATGGTAATCTGCAGAAAACATATTCCACAACACACACAGAGACCCCTATGCTATCCCTAGAGGAGTGTAGTGGTTGTTTCTGCTATAGATGGCTTTCCTCCTCTCTCTCTCTCTTTCTCTGTCTCTCCCCCGAGTGTACCTCAATTGATAAACAATTGACTCTTGTGTGTGCATCCCAGACACACGAACATCGACACCGACAGACAGACAGACAGACAGAGACACACAGATATACCATAACAAATACAGGCACGGAAATGCAATCAACCATGACAATTTTAATTTAAGTATTCCCTCGCCTTTCTCCCTCTCTCTCTCTCTCTCTCACTCTCTCTGCCTGTCTCGTTTCTCTGCAGTGGCAGGATATACGAGGAAAAAAAAACTTGGCAAAGTTGTTGCATTTGGTCTTTGCCAAATATTCCATACTCTTCTGACACCCCCACTTCCTTTTGTCGACCCTTTCCTGTCTCTCCTCTGCACAGTAGTCTTTCTGCTTCCTGCCCCATGTTGCATTTGATTCATCGACGAAACACGAACCTCAAAGTAAATAAGTTTTGGGGATAAAGGGATTTTGGGAGTACGTTTTTGTCTTTTTTTGTATTTTTAAGGATGAAGTTCATGAATTCCCTTAGACATAAGAGTATTTTTATATGTGTGTCTTCTACAGTTGTACTTTTTTTGTATTAGGGTGTTTCACAAGTTTATAAATGTCAGAAATCTAGTGGATCTTAGTGGTAATATGTATTACCTTCATGGAGATGAAAAGCTAGCTAGCTAGCTAAATTTTTGAAATATTTAAGCGGTTAACAGCGGAGTTTTTACCATGGATCCATAGCACCAATCAGCACTTTCGGATGAGCGGAGTATTCAGTTTTAGGCTTCTCCTTTTCTCGGTGATTAAGTTTATCATATGTCAATGAAACAGGGCTCTATTAGTATGATATTTACATACCTTTAAAACACATTGCAGTTCCGTAAGCTGCAACAATAATCTACCAATATAAAATCCCAGATATTAATATTTTCCTACAAATCCAATCAAAAATAAACTCCTACATAGTCCTTTCCAATTATCTTAGGATTTCTCTTTAGTCAAGAGTTACCATCGAAAACCCCCCATTATATTTAGAGTTCTTTCCCCACATTGAATCACCATAATGTCAAATATTAGTGCTAATGCCTATCATGGGCAGATGGTGACCCCTTTCGAAAGCTACTTTCGTATGCAAGTCAGATGTCGATGGAACCCTCTGCTGTAACGTGTACCTGACCCATCCCCACACCTCCCACCTCCCATGTGTCCATTTGTCTGGGTGTTAAGCGACAGTGTCCCCTGCTGCACCTTCTCCCTGCTACTGCTGCTACCTCTAGTCTCTGTGGTTGCTCCATCGTCCTGCTGGCATCATGGCAGTGATACTGTTGGAGGACATGCACATCCACAGGAAGAACAACAACAGCAACTGGAGGTTGGAGGCTACGTTGTCCTGCCGCTCACGTAGATGACATACGACTTGTCTGCGACGATTAACAAGTAGCAAGAGTGGGTCTGTTGTCGATGATGAGAGAAGGAGGACGAGGAGGCGACAGTCAGGCGACAAAGAGAAGAGAGGAGAGGGGAGAAGAGCAGGCGACAGAGAGTGAAATGGCCACGTGACGGCTGGGAGAACGAGGTAATGGCCAGGCAGAAAGCGGAAAAGGCTGAGGTTGAAGCTGACCCACGCCCCTTTGACATGTCGAGGCCATTTTGGGGAAGCGCTTTTCAATAACAACATTTGCATATTCCATGACATTGATGTGTGCAAGTGGGAAGTACTCGTACACTGAGCGAAAAAACGAAGGAACTGAGGGTTGAAAAGCTAAACTTTAAAGATAATTGCAATCGAAAGATAAATCTTCAAATTAATTCGAAATTCTGTAGAATTCTGTAAACTATTTTAATGGAAATATAATGAAAATTCTATTGGGGAAGAGTAATTGGAAATAGACGCCTATCTTTTGTGGGAGTAACTATGTATCTATGTATCTTAGAAAAACTTATCCTCCTAAATGATTCCTTTTCTGTGTAACAACCATTTTTCATTAATTAAATATTGAAAGCTTCATAAGATCGCAAGAATACAAGTCCCTAGGTTTGTTTTCATATAAAAAATGTTCTCAATTTACGCATTTCATATCACCAATTTTTTTTCAGTGTGTTCTCGAGTACACACTTGTATTTATGTGGCACTGTTGCCGGGCCAAATGATGCGTCTGAGTGGCTTTTTGGGTTTACTGTTGTTTCTGTTGCCGCCATTGGAGAGGATCCTTTGGGGAGCATTTAACGATTTTTATGCCGTCGCGACGTGTTAATGTTTTTGCAGTTCGACTTTAAAGCCAGCAACAAATTGGAATGATGCTTAAACTGTAGCACAGAAACACACACGCACACATGTGGAATGTATCTGCCAGATAAAGCTTTTGAACCAAAAGCAAACACACTCCATATCCACAGAAATTATTTGGTTTTTTTCTATAAAGAATTTCTATCGGTGTCGAGTGTTTTTTTCTTTTGTTTTGTGCGTGGTACGTGCTTGAACTACAAAACTGTAGATTTCATAGATACACCCATACATACATCTATATATATGTATGTATGTATAAATAAATTAGGCAGTAGAGGAAACGCTATAGTGTAGTGCCCCCTCCCCTCCTGCATTCGACTGCAGGAAAAGTGCGTTCTTCATGTGTTTGAATTATGGTGCGCATGCGTGCCATGGAGGGGCCCTTCTTCACCCCGGGGTATACACAGAATGCCACTTGGAATCGTGCCCTCTTCTCAAGTGTGTGTCTATGTGTGTATCTATCTGGGCCTATCTATAGATACACGTACTCGTAGGCTGTGGAATGTGCCTAATGGAAATGACCTTTCCTCAGATTTGGGTCAGTCATGCAGCAAGGATTACACATGGCTTGGTTACCTCTTCACTGATTTCTATCATTTGAAATACGATGCCATAAGAGAAATTCCATGATTGAAAGATCTAATGGAAGATTAGAGAAGCCTAAGCCCAAGAATTTGGCACGATTGAAACATTATCAGCGGTTGCCCTTTAATCCAAAACAGGAATCTTTGTTGTTGTTTGAAAAAGATTAAGATACGATAACTCAAAGAATGCGGTTGATTGATCTACTTCAATAGATATTAAGGGAGATTTTCTACATGCAAGCAGCCCTAAAGAAATAATGAACCTTTGAGAAGCTCTTCTGCATCGTAGAACCTAAAGGAATCCTATAAACATCGCATGAACTAAAGAACTTCCTTTCGAAGTGACAAAAACCTCTATAAATCTTATCCCCAATCGCAGTTTTCTTTAAGAGGCTTTCCCTTTAAAAAAACATCAATATATTAAGCCCCCACTGAATCCTGAAAGTCCAAGCAAATGTATCCGCTGCCGTGTCCATTGTCATTTGGTGGATAACACATAAGAGCTCTCAAGCATCCTTTCACTTGTCACGACGTGTTATCCTTAGCACACACACAGATCCTTACATATCCTGCTCACACAATGCTTGTTCTGGTTCTGGTTCTTGTCCTATTATCTCATCCATGGCCCAGAGCAAACACCTACTCCATTTCTTTCTTCTTTTCTTTTTTGCCGTGCGATGGATAAACAGGAAATGGGATACAGCAGGATACAGGCTAGAGAATATGCATGTAGCACCCCCCTACTCCCCCCCATCCCTCGTATGCAAAAAGTAAACACTCTGAAAATGAGTGTGTAATTTTCCAAGGCAAACAGCCAAACAGTCAAACAGCAGTGTGTCCCTCTTCAGAGGAGTGAGGCATAGCCAAAGGAAACATGTGTGAAGTGCCACAAGGAACACAGGAACCGGCAGAATGTCGCCGCCTCTGACATGTCTCTGAATCGAAATCATTATGTTTCCATTCTAATCAGTGAATGCACAGAGAAAAAGTGGGGCAAAGGTAAAGTTTCTTTCAGTCAGAGAAAGAGAGAGAGAGAGTTCTGGCAGTTGAAAAAGAAGCAAATAAAAGATGATTCGGAATTAAAATGAAGTAATGGCATAAAACTAGTAGAAAACGGCAATACATCTGCTTAAAACGAACACTTAAAGCTCGCTAGTTGTCTCATTTGGGGGATTCTTTCACAGTGTGGCTCAGCAGTTAAGAGAATAAGGGAATAAATCATGCCTTATTGACATCAGAACATCCGAATGCTGCAGTACACCTATAGAATATTTCCATTTGCATTTCCACTCTCCATTCTAGACTTTAACAGTGTCATTAGTTCTACCCATTTAAACGGGTTAAAATTATTTATGATTGTTTGGACAATCAATCGTTTGATTTGTTCTACCCCATACTCTGTATTTGATCAAGCAATTAAATGCTCGACACGACACGAAAAACCCACGCAAAAATACAAGTATTTGCCGCTCAAGAGAGCAAAAGCAAAAAAGAAAACGAGTGGAAAAAATCCATAATATTTAATGTTACTCGTTTGTAATAAATGCAAACTATGTGGCAAGCCATCAACACAGCCACAGCAAAGAGCGGCTGGAAAAAAAGAGCCGCAGGTACAGTCACAGCCACAGGCCACAGAGTCAGAGAGTCACAGAGCGATTATCGATACCCACGCAATCGATTTATGTGCAATTTGCATGGCTGTGCGGTGTCACTTTAGATAAACGTCACACACCACGTAAAAATAATTGACATGGGTTTGGGGTTACAGTACGGAACGGTATAGTATGTGCATATTTGCTATGCTAATTTTTAGTGCGTGACAGAAATATGACGATGTAAACGCCAGGAATTGTGTTATCTTTAATGGAAAAATTGAAAAATCCTTAATAAATAAATTCGATTAGATTCGATTAGAATGATAGTTTTTAATGAATCTTTCTCCAATATTGTACAGTAACATTATACTTTTAATAGGCACTGTTCAGCATAGAATGTGGCACACATAAACATACAAGTATTTCCAAATGTTTGCCTGATTTGGGTGCAAAAAATCTCTATTAAAAACTTCCCAAAGTTAATTTTTGTTTGTGGCTTCATTTAATAGACTTGCAACTTGCATTTTCCATTGCATGTGTGCTCATACTTTCGTTACACACTGTAGACTGCACAACATTGTATATACTCCCACATATTTGTTCATTGGTTGTCCACACCTTTTGGATGCATCAATGATTCCCCTTTTGGGGGACAAAAACTGCACACAATTAAGTGCAATTTGCTATAGAAAATATTTATCCGCGGCAGTCAACTGGAAAGTGCAGGCTCCCCAAAGAACAACTATTATTTTTAATGCATGAGAGACGTCGCTCCATCCATAATGAGATCCAGTCTGCGCCTCGTTTGTGCTTCTGCCTTAATTAAGCCTCAAATTATTCATACTCACGAATATGCATGCCGCCCCAAAGGGCATGCGAAAATATTGTTTTCTAAAAGAACGTTTAACTCACCTGCAAAGAAAGAACAGAAGAGAAATATTACAAAATTATAATAATTATACGTATTAGAGTTAATAATAATATCAAAGAGCCCTCTAGACGTATAGGAGATTCCACCTAAAGAGTCTTTCCCATTTATTTCTGTCGCTTTGCATGATTCATAAACATCTGTCTCAAGAGACAATCAATCTTGATCTTTTGGCTTTTGTATTCAAATTCGAATTTAAAAGATTCAGTATTCAGAGCTCAGTATTGAGATGCGTACGTAAATCCCATAAAAATACACAAAATACACACATAAAAGAATTTCAATTCGCAGAAAGACCGCAACGAATCTTTCCACACTTTTTCAGAGTTTGCCTTATTGGCCTCTTTTTTTTGGGGCTCATCAGTTGGCTAAAAGCTCCCTTTACCTCTCTCACTCTTTGCCTCTGTGTCTCTTGTCTGATGTTTTATTCAATCTGCGATTGATTTGCATATAAAATTGCTTGTTAGCCCTGCTTTCTGCTTGCTTTTGCTCACTTTTTCTGGTTCTGTTTTCAGTTTAAATGCCGCCAACTTTCACATGTAATTCTGCCGCACATGTTCCCATGAATTCAAATTCAAATCAAATTCAACTTTGACATTTTGCTGTTTTTCAGCAAAGGCAAGGAAAAACTGAATCTAATTGAACCCACACATCAAAATCTTTAAGGTGTGCTTAATTGCAATTGTCGGGAGATAATGTCCCAGAACGAATGACAGAAAATTACACAAAAAATGAGTGGAAATGTGTGGATAATAAAGGAATAAAAAAAGACTAAGATAAATAATAGAGTTTCATTTTATACGCTAGATACGTGTACATCAAAAAAGCATGAGCATCCAGGGTTCAAATTGATTCGATTCGAATGCCCCCATTCGTGGCATTCATTCCCCAATTGAATTTCAATTGAAGGATTGTATATTCTGGCCCCCATTCTGGCGCAGACAATGCAAACAACAGTGAAAAAGCCAATTACTTTTTATCACAATTCAACAGCTTGGCCTGCCAGGGGAATGTCCATAAATATGAACACAAAAATGCGGAAAAAGCGTGCAAATGGCATGGAAAAATAATAATATTTATGGCGAAAAATCAGGCAAACGCATAAATATTTTGAACAAATCGAAACCAAAAGAAAAATACATGCACGTCAAATAAAACAAATACGAGTATCTGTATCTTCATTTGAGTAGAGGTGTGGGAAGGAAAGGGGGAGTACAATGAATCATTGGATAGGCATGGAATTCTGGCTTAAAGAAAGGCAAACAAAAGGACGGGCCGCAATTAATTGAATGCAAATATGGAGGGTCCAAGTGATAGACATCGAAAACCGCAGGTGGAGTCGTCGATTGGGGGGAGGCGGCGGACTGGGGAATGTGTGTAGGGTTGGGGGTTCTGTTCTGCCTGATTTGATGTGAACAAAACGAAGGGAACACCTCATAAACAGAACAGAACAATCAAATGAGTGAGGGAGTGAGGAAGTGAGTAAGTAAGTGAATGAGTGAGTAGTTAAAAAACTATGCAAAATGTGTGTTGATAAAGTATTCAGCTGTTTTGGATAGCTGTTGGCTAAAAAGAGAATAAAGTCTTGATTAGGAGGCTCTTTTCAGTACTTGCTCATGGTAACAATTTGATTATCCTCGTTACTCATTTTGTAATCATAATGTCTTTGGTATAAGCCTGTCCATCTGTTTCTGGCAACCACAATCCACAATCTACAAACATATTCCAATTGTATCATTATCATAGATAAACAAACATAAACAAATTGCAGGCACACCTGAATATTCAATGCTATCTCTTGAAATATCTTAACAAAATATCTTTGAAATGCCACAAATTAAAAAGAGTACATAAACTTCGTATTAAAGAAATGACTCTTCCCGCATTTCTTGTTGAAAAAAAAGAAACAGGTTTCTTCATTATGAATCAATCGGCAAGAATTTGAAGTTGAAACTGGGTGCGGTATGTGCACCGCAGCGCGGCATGTGTGTGGTGCGGTGCGGTGCGGTTTGGGGCAGGCATGTCAAGTGAAGTTTTCATTTGGTTGCCGTTGCTATTGCTGCTCGTATCTGGAAACTGCAAAGATACAACTACAAATCGCTGCCATTCATTTCCTAATCAATGTGGCTGCTGCCGCTGCTACTCGAATGCTTACTGTTTTGTGTGTCTTGGCTTGGTTTCGTAAGCCAAAAAAATAGAAAAAACAAGTATCTTGCCCCAACACAAAATGCAACAGAGCTGTTGCTTTCAACGCATTTTACATGTCTTATTTTATATCTTTTTTTTGTTGTCTTTTTCCGTCTTGAAACTATGCAACACACAAATTGCTGAATGAACCACACATTGTGCCAACTTGAAGGGGGCAGCCCCCTCCGGCAGCCAGTTTTAGTTTTTGCCGTATCCAGATAGTCGCCTTTTGATTTCAAAGCGCTAATAAATCTTGGCTTGGCTCTTAATAAGATCGTTTTGCGTACAAATATTTTGTGTGTGTGTGAATTTTGCATGTGAGAAGTGGAACAAACAGGTGGAACAATTATACTCGGAGACGGTGGGAGGGAGTAGGCGAAATCGGATATAGTATTTACAGTGGGTGCAAAAATTGATTGTTTGCTTGCTTTGATTCCAAGAATAATATTAGAAAACTTTCTGTTCTTCCCAGAAATAACTTGAAGGTTTGCATAACTCTTCTTAGTTTCATAATTCTGTTTCTACTTGGTTTTAAATGTCACTTTGGTTGCGAAACGCACTGTAAACAGGGTAAGGGAGAGCGCAATAAAACATGGCTCTTAACCCAATAGATTGTGGTTTTTTTTAATCTCTATCCTGAATATTTATTTATTTTTGTTTTGGTACTCCTGGGAATATTCTCATTCTTGTTCTGTTTTATAAAATTCCTTTGCCAACTTTGTTTATTTTTTAGCCACAACTGAATCGAATCCTCCCCGCACGAATACGTTAATTGCAGGTGGAATGACTCCAACAACAGCAACAAAAATCGAAGTACACGAGGCTCAACACCAAGATACCCTATACTAAAGTTTTGTATGTGCAGGAGGAGATACCTTTTTGGATTGGTTTACATATTTTTTAATTGTTTTTATTTTACTTGATTTATTTGTGTTGGAAACTCTTCTTTTACATATTTAATATACCCCTTTACTTGATGAGTACTGGGTACCAAAAAGTTAATTTGAAGCTCACGTGACTAACACAAGACAGAAGCTAAATTAACAATTTTACAGCTCAATTTCGTGGGGAAAGGGTGCAAATAGAGGGGTAAAAAAGGGTTACAATTTTTATCCATTTTCCACGTTTTTCTTGTTGTTTTTGATTGCAAGCCCAAACAATTATAAAGGCCCAACATGGCAACAGACCACGAACCATGGAGGTGTAGCTCTGGCTGGGGATATGTTTGGTAATTGCCTCGAAACATGGGAAGGGCCCCTGCCCCTGGCCCCCACAATAGACATGGAAATCACTCAATTGTCTGGTTCAATGCAGCACGGCACAGCACAGCACACAATGCAGTTCATGGCCTCCCCCTTCTGTTAGATAACTTTCCCAAAAAAAAAAAACAGTCCAGGAGTGGCAGCTGCACAATAATGGCGTTAAATTACCAATATAAATCAATGGGTTAAACGTTGGAGAAACACCCGCATTCAGAGAGAGAGACAGAGAGAGTGCGAGTCTCCAAAATCAAAGGTCTCCAAAGGGCCCGGCTATGGTATGTGTGTGAGTGTGTGTTTGGTTCCATTTCGCCTGTTCCTTGCCCTCCTCCTCTGATCTTCGGATCGGAAACCAGTTCAACAACAACTTGACTTGACTTGACTTGGATTCTGGCTCTGTTCAAAGACTTTTTCTTTCTTTCAAAGCGAGTTTTTCGGTTTCGAGTGGAAAATTCTCACTCAAAATCCCGCCACCAACACCCCCCACCCTATATCCTTGGAGAGTTCTTTTTGTAGAGTTTTGTATGCGATCGTGTGTGTGTGTGTGTTGGGAGCCCTCTCGAATACGTGTTTCTTGTTCTTTTGGTCTTTTATTTTTGTTGTCAGAGATCGAATCCGTTGTTGGTATTCTTTATGGTCATGTGAGAAACTGGTTTCTTTCCTCCTCCCGCTCTCTCTCTCTCTCTCTCTCTCTCTTTCGATAAAATAGAGGTAGAGATTCTTTATGGCATGGCATGGGGCTCCTCTTGTTGCTCTTCTGTGTATATTTGCTTTTCCAGAAATCGGTTTAAAGGATTTGCTTTCAAAGCTGGAGCATAAATTGCGGTTTTTAAGCATCAGCTTTAAAATGTCTTCATAAATATTGAGGGGATTCTCGTTGGCTTGAACTTGGCAATGGAAAAGGGTAGGCTTTAGAATCCGAAAGAGATGTTTATTGGTGCGGTTGCTACTTCTACTTTCCATGTCATTATACATCCATTATCCATCTATTCCCATGAATTAGCATTATGTGGGATGGGAACCCCAACTTCTACTTTCTATACCATATCTGCATACATATCGCATATCACACAGTTATTCCCATAAATAGTCATCAGGCCATAAAAGCTCTATACCATCAGTGAATGGCCATAAAAATAGCATAGCAATCCCATGGAATTCCATCGTCGAGTCTCGGCTATAATCAATATATTAGTTGTAGCCATGAATTATGCATTCCAATATGTCGCCCCAAAGATTGCGGCAGGTCTTGGAGTCAACAGCAAAAAAACAACATATAAAAGTGAATGCCAGAGCTATAGTTGGAGCCAAACAGACAGAGCCAGAGAGAGAGAGGGAGGAAGAGGGACAGAGACAGAGTCTAGTCTACTGCTAGTCGATCATCAATGTCAAGTTTTTCTACCCAAGAGAAGGGGTTCCAAGTTTACGAAGGGGAGAGTGCAGTCGGTATGTGAGAAAAAAAGGTGACAAAATGGTTCTCTGTACTACAGTGAGGCAGGCAGGTATTCAGGAGGCCCTTTGATATTCTTTCCATAAATATTTCAAGAGAATTTTCATTTATTTCTATTCAAATTGTCATGATCTTTGGGAATTTTTATTCTCTTTCCAACTTTATTATAATTTTATCTCCGATTGGGGCCATTTTCCACCTAATTCCACTTTTCTGTTGTCACTTATTCAACCAGTTTTTCTTTCAGCCTTTTCCCCATCTCTTTTATTTAAATATTCAAAATGTTTCACATTCATATTCAAAGGAAACAAAAAAGCGCCACTTCATCAAAAGTTTCACTTTCGAAAAGTTCATTAATTTTACGAGTACAAGTTTTATGGTAGTTTTCCTCCTCCCCTCCCCCCCGTACCCAGTACCATTGGCATCGCATTTTCCTTGCCCATACTCGTATATTCATTTTGGTCTCTCTCTCTCTGGTTGATTACCCCAGCGACAGATACAGAGGCAGAGGCTGAGGCACAGAGTCCAAGCAAACAGGCAACAGGTTGCAGGAACGTAATGACAGTTGCAGCAACAGTTTGCCCTCTCATTCGCTCCATCTCCCCCCCTACTAGTTGCAGTAATTTGTTGGCTTTTGTTGATTATTTTATATATGTTTTTTCCATGTGGAAATTATACACTCGAATGTTAATTAACAGTTTCTTTTCGGGCTTTTCATTCGATTTTCGTTCACTATAAAAAGTTAATTTTGGTGATTAAATGGTAGGCATCCAGCCGATGGTTGGATACGATGTAGATATCAGTTTTGGGTATAGGATCGGGTTTTCTAGGAGGGGTTATCAAACTTTTGGCATCGCTACTAGTCCAGCCATCAATTTGTTTAACTCGAACTCTCTTTCGCGTATAACGTATAACCTTTACGGGGTCGGTCTGTCTCTGTCTCTGTGTCTGTTTTGCCTGTCCATAAAACGAAGAAAAGAAAGAAAAACAGTCTCTTCTTCGTGTTTTTTCAATGCATTTTCACTTAGTGCAAACTTGGCACTTGTTTTCCCTCCCCCCACACCCCACAGCCCACAGCCCACTCCGCTGAGACTCTTTTTCTGCCTGATGAGGTGAGGTGAGAGTTTTCGCAAAGCAAATGAGGAGTGCAAACAGATTTGGCCTAACTAATGAGTTGAGAGCGAGATCTTTACTGTAGGATGGATGGTGTATGGATACAGATGGGTACAGGCTGGACACTAGAGACTGCAGTTTTAAAGTGGGGGGTTTTTTTTATAATTATTTGTCATTGCTTTCTATTGGAAATGCATTTTCAGTATTTTATTTGAAATATTCTCAACCAGAGAGAAAACCTACGATTTATTCCCAGATTTCTTTTGTATTATGTTAAAGAGAATCGTTCTATACACTCATATAAAGTATCCTGGGGCTATAGATAGTTATTATGTGCTAATGATGATAGTAAATTAGGCAAATCGAAGGTCGATAAGACCCTCCAGATATCGATTCAAAAACCAATTAAAATAATGCCTTAAATTTGTTTAATTTTCCATAAAAACTATAAGATTTTCATTCTGCCTAATTCAACAAAATTTCATTCCCCCAATTTACAGATCTTCTCTGGTGGTTGCTCTATAGGGTCCGGGGGTGCATGGGTCCTATCCGATTGTTACCTGTTGCTGAAATGATTCATGGCGAAAGTGATTGTTTGGCAGAACGTGTTGATTGCCCGCTGCCGAGCCGCTGACTATGTCCATCTCTCAGGAATCTCTCAGGAGGAATGGAATGCGCTGCAACAATTATTGTATGATTCTCGATGATATTCCTTTCGTTTTGTAGAGGTTATGATGGTTTCTGTTGCTTTTGCTTGTGCTCAGTGCAACATGCTGCACAGACATTTGAAAATCTTGTTCTTGTGGCAAACAGACAAAAAAAATGTCAATGCAAGATTTTCTCTTTCTTTTTTTTTTTGGTGCAAGAACGGGTTTTAGGCACTGTGGCATATGACACTTGGAATTACATTTTTCTTTCTGACATTCTTTATGTATGATTTTTGAGTGGATTTTCTGTGGTTTGCGTTTTGTGTTTGTTTGTTGTTGATTTTGTTAATTAATTGAAGTCGCGAGACACGCGCGTGACAACAGCAAACTAATGCCAAAGGCACGGATCATGGATCACGGATCGCGGATGGCGGATGGCGGATCGCGGGATAATGCCAGGCACGTTCGTTGGCATAAAAAAAGTACAGGCGCCCCCGAAATAAACCGAACAAACACCGACACGAAAAAACCGATGAAAGAGCAAGCGAAACAGCAATACAAATCACAGCACACACACACACACACGTAAATATCACTGAGAGGGGGGTCGTGTGGTGGGGTTGGGGGAGTATGGGGTATCAATATATCGAGAGAGCTCGCTCCGAGTATCACCAAAAAATTTTCATCCGTTAATCGCGTCCATTCGCCACCAACTTTTGTCGACTTTTGAAATGGACGCCGCGGCGCGGCACGCTCAAGACGGCGGCTTGTGGCTGTGGCGACGGCGTACGTGTAGGTACGTTCAAAGACAAAAAAAAATATGCTCAAAAATGCTCACACACAAACACTAACACACTAACACACACGCACCCATGCGCCCGAGCCCCTTTGGTTCAGGTGTGCGCGCTGCTTCGGTTTCGGATTCGGATTCAGGTAGACACGTACGTAAACTTGTTGCTGGCAACATGAGCACAAAAATGTTGCCAGGCAACTTTTCGGTTTCATCTGTATGAGTTTCGAGTGTGTGTGCCTTTGTGTGTGTGTGTGTGTGTGTGTGGTTCCACTCAAAGCGACAAAGCTACAAAATGGGCAGCACTGGCCAGGCTCCTCGACGTGCGCTCTATGTGAAGGAGTTTTTTTTTTGCAATACCCTTGCAGAGAGGGGTAGTATGATTTGAATAGGATATGCAGTGAAGGATTGAGTGAAACTTTGCGCTAATCAGAGTTCTCTTTATGCTACAGGCAGTATATAGCTGACATTATCGCATAGCTATATCTGTTTTACAGCTGCCATAGGGTAAGTATTCTGGGGACTTGTAATATTCAATATTTATTAGATCTAAGGATGATTTCGAGTTTAGTTGCTTCTTAAGAACAGTCCAAATAAACTGTATGTGTACATATAACTAAAACTATTGTATAGTTTAGTCCTGATTTATTTTGAAATCTTAGGATGAGTAACATACACCTTAATGGCACACGATTTTCTTGGGCTCTAGGCCTTCATGTCGACTGCATCTGAAAGAAAGGGTATTGCTCCAGCCTCTGAAGCCGGTCAGTCCTCCTTGCTTGTCTGTTGCTGCCTGTTGGGTGCTGCCTGGTGCGCTCTCTGTTCAAGTTTGCAATCAAAGATAAAAGAAAAACTTGCCAGCTTTTGCTGGAGCTGCAGGCCATGCAGTCCCCGCCAGTCAGTGTGAAGTTGGTATTTATAGGAATGCGATGGAGGAGCTTTTGTTGTAGTTCTTTTTCTTTTTCTTTTTTTTGTTGCAGTGGCAGTGCAGTGCCTGCTGCTGCCTGCCTGCTGCTATGAATTTGCAATGAGTGCAGCAAATGCTTAAGGAACTTGCGTGTCATGTTAAGGAGAGAATTGTAGAGTTCAGACAGAGAGAGACATAGAGGGAGAGAGAGGGAGGCAGAGTTGGAGACCAGATGGTTGGGGCATGAGCCATGAGTCAGTCACCGGTTGCAAGGGCGTTAAGTGCGGTCAACAGATGTATATATGTATTTATTTCTTTGATTTATAGGTAAGCATTTGGTTAAGCATTATCGTAAATATAAAGTAATAGCAATGGAATATCTAATATGCCGGAAGGAGGGCTAGAATACCTCATCATTTAAATCGTAAAAATTCCAACATAAATACACGAGGTAACAAGCTACTTCTTGGTGTCTCTAAGGATCTCCATATTTGAAAAATACTTATACATATCGGTAAATTATCTGCCTGTTTCTCCACTCAAACTTCTTATCACCCACTTGAATGCCATTATGTCTGCAACTTAACTTTGTCTTTCATCATATCCTATATCCTTTGCCATAAAAAAATCCCCAGCAAAACAAAATCAAAACACACTCAGGAAATATCCATCAATAGTTGCTTGTCATTGGTGCTATGACTATTTCTAAGTCTCTACTTCTTTTGACTGTAATACTGATACTGACCTCTACATCGACCTCATCCCATTTTAGTGTCGTGGTTTTTTTAATGGGATGATATGTTTATGGCCACTGCTCCACAACCCTCTGGTAATAACTTAATTCGTATTACTACGTACTACTATTATGCATTGTGTGCATATGTATATGTTTTGTTAATCTACCAATAAAGTGGAACATAACAAAACGATATAAATTAGTTGGAAATTGTACTGTAATTAAACGAATCATTTCCTCTGAAAATTGTAGAGTGATAAACATTTCCAATATAAGTCGGTCTCCGCACAGATTTTAGAATAGTTCGTACAGTTCCATGCAGTTCAATACATTAATCGGTGTGCTCTTCGGAGTGTGGATAGCACACAACTTTGAGTTAAATGTAATAACTGATAAATTATTAAAGTACAGATGTGAAAAATTCTGAAATATATGTGAGACGATTTCAGGATGCCATCATCTTCAAGTTGACGAATGCCGTCTGCGAGAACTACAATAAATCCTGGTTTGTGTTCGATAACTGTCGTCTGAAGGCCGTCAGTCGGAACAAAGTGGTCTTTAATTTTTATGGAACAGTACTACATCCGATCAACGATCTAGCAATTCATGGGCGGCTTTTTAAAAGAGCAAATGGTTACAAGCCCTGGCTATTCGACGGGCGTTTTGACGCCTGTCAATATTTGCGAAAACCGAATAACGCCTGGGTTACGTTACTCTATGGGTTATTTAAAGAGTTCAGCAACATGAACCACACATGCCCCTATGTGGTAAGATCCAGAAATAATTGACATATCAAACAGTTTTCATATTTCCTTACAGGGCCCACAAATTATCAAGGATTTCTACCTGAAACCGGAGCTGTTGCGTCTTCCATTCCCGACGGGTGATTATATGTTGTCGATTCAGTGGTTTTTCGATAAGAAGTTAAATGTTGATACAAATATGAGCTTTACATTCGTAGAGGATCTCATGAAGAGAAATTAAGCCAGAAATGGATTGAACGTGCATACATATGTAAAATATACTGACCAAAAAGGAACCTCCTGCTCTACATCCACCTTCACCTTCTGCAACACCTCCTCCAACATATAGACATGACCTAAGCCAAAGAGAATTGTCTTTCAAAACAAACCCAAGAAGACTTTTCCACCGAGTCTGCTCAAGTGCTTCTGCATGAGTAGACAGAAAGCAAACGGATGGAAAATGGTGGAAAATAAGGAAACCAAAACAATACCGTAACTCAGACTCCGCCTCAGGAGAGGGTGGTCGGATGGTGGTGGTGGTGGGTCAATGGGTAACATATTAACGTAGGTTATGGGCCAGACAGCAGACAGTGGACAGACTAGAAAGAATTTCAATTAAATACTTGACTTGTACTCTACAACCCCCACTATGTTCATTCTTCATAGATAACCTCCCCTCCAACTGTAGTCAAAGTTGAGTTGTTTATACTTTATTTTCACCAAAATTCAATTAAACTAAATTGATTTTCTTGTTTTTTTTCGGGTGGAAAGTCAGTCTGAGGCGTTGATTTTTATCTGGCGGCGCGCCGTCCGCCGTTAATGACCTGGCTTATGTGAAGCAATTATATTATCAGTACCTCTCACTCGCTCTCGCTCTCCATCGCTGTCGCTCTCGCTCTCCATCGCTGTCGCTCTCTCTCATTCTCGCTTTTATTTATTTGTATTTTCTTAGATTGCTCATAAAATTTCGTGAGCACGTGCAACATTTCAAATTATCGGCGTGTCTTTTAATTTTTGATACACAGTACTCAAAGAGAGTACACAGGGGCATATTCAATTCGTGTAAATGCGTGTAGCAGCTAGTAAAAGAAATTGTTGGATCCCTTAAATAAATAAAAAAATGTTATAATAAGAAACAACATTGATAGCCATGCGAAATGACTTTCAAGACTCAGGGAAAGTAAAAAAAAGGTGATTCAGTGGCCTGTATTTTTATACCCGGTACTCGAAGAGTATAGGGGTATAACGGTTGTGTGTAACGCCCAGAAGGAAGCGTTTCCGACCCCATAAAGTATATATATTCTTGATCAGCATCAATAGCCGAGTCGATATAGCCATGTCTGTCTGTCCGTCTGTCCGTCTGTCCGTCCGTCCGTCTGTCCGTCTTCATTTGCAGCTATATCTCATAGACTATTAAAGCTAGAGTAACCAAGTTTTGTATTCAGTCTCCTGTGTTATCACACTACTCAAAGTGTTTTTCAAAATTTCGCCCCGCCCCTTTCCGCCCCCACAAAGGACGAAAGTCTGTGGCACACACAATTTTGAAGATACAAGAAAACTAAGAACGCAGAGTCATAGAGAATGACCATTTCTATCAGAGTGTTGAATCTGGACCAGATCGGATTATTATTATAGCTACAATGAAGAAAACCATTTCGATAGTCATCATTCCCTCTCGATAAAAGAAAACCAAAAACTCAGAATCATTGAAAATGACCGTGTCTAACCGATTGCCGAATACGGATCAGGTCGGATCATTATTATCGCCAGAAAGAACAAATTATATTTCAGTGGCTACGCAACGCCTGCCAAGCGCTAACTCATTCCCTCTCTCTCTCTCTCTCTCGCAAACACTTGTACGTCTCGAATATGTAGTTATACATGTAGAAATGTAGAAGCAGCTGCTTCTACTAGTATACAGATCATACATATGCAAACAAAATTGGAAACATGTATAAATATTCCAAAAATGATTTAACATTTTTTGAAATATTATTTTTTGCCCAAAATTTAATTCGAACATATAATAAATTGCATAAATCGTAAGCTCTTATATACTGACTGAGTACCGGGTATAAGGTAGAGCCGCCTTTGCCGCTGCTCACAACGTTCCCCCTCGTTTTATATTTGGTAATAACTTAATTCTTATAAATAAATACTCACGAAAATATATTATGTATTTCGTGCATATGTATACGTTTTGTTAATCTACCAATAAAGCGGAAAAAATATCGGCCAAATTGAACTGTAATTAAACGAATCATTTCCTCTGAAAATTGTCGAGTGACAAACATTTCCAATATGAGTCGGTGTCCGCACAGATTTCTGTATAGTTCGTACAGTTCCATGCAGTTCAATACATTAATCGGTGTGCTCTTCGGAGTGTAGATAGCACACAACTTTGAGTTAAATGTAATCGCTGATAAATTATAAGGTTCAGATGTGAAAAATTCTGAAATATATATGGGATTTCAGGATGCCGTCGTTTTCAAGATGACGAATGCCGTCTGCGAGAGCTACAATAAATCCTGGTTTGTGTTCCATAACTGTCGTCTGAAGGCCGTCAGTCGGAACAAAGTGGTCTTTAATTTTTATGGAACAGTACTACATCCGGCCAATGATGTAATACTTCACGGCCGGATATTCAAAAGGGCAAATGGATATAAGCCCTGGCTATTCGACGTTCGTTTTGACGCCTGTCAATATTTGCGAAAACCGAATAACCCCGTGGTTACGTTGGTCTATGGGTTATATAAAGAGTTCAGCAACATGAACCACACATGCCCCTATGTGGTAAGATCCAGAAATAATTGGCATATAAAACAGTTTTCATATTTCCTTACAGGGCCCACAAATTATTAAGGATTTCTATCTGAAATCAGATCTGTTGCGTCTTCCATTCCCGACGGGTGATTATATGTTGTCGGTTCAGTGGTACTTCGATAAAAAGCTACAGTTTGATACAAATGTGAGCTTTATTTTCGTTGAGGATCTCATGAAGAGAAATGAAATCCGAAATGAATTGAACGTACATATATGTATAAAATATACTGACCAAAAGGAGCCTCCTCCTCCACATCCACCTTCATCTTCTCCAACACCTCCTCCAAAACATAGACATGACCTAAGCCAAACAGAAATGCCGTTCAAAACAAACCCAAGAAGATTTTCCACCGAGTCTGCTCAAGAAATCAAACGGATGGAAAATGGAACATTTTCGGCGTGTCCTTTAATTTTTGATACCCAGTACTCAAAGAGAGTATACAGGAGAACATTCAATTCGTGTAAACTAAGCCGACTTTTCTGTTCGATTTGGACCTTTTAAAAATGTATAACTAATTTATATATTTTATTGTTTTAATTTTGAAAATGAATTTATTTTTCTCTTCAAACAATATTTATTTCAATGGTTTGTTTTTTTTATGAATTTTGTAAAATTTGATATTTTTTGTATGTTTTTTTAAAGGAAATGTTTTTGTGACATAACTTAGGTATGTAAGCATTTCAGATCTGGTTTTGTTCAATTTTGATACTCTGAAAAGACGATAAAAACAGCTTTATATCAAGCCCGAACACTTGTAATTCTTGGGCCCGAATTTTCGTTTTAAAATAGGTACATACATATATACATTAGACGTCGTTCAACGAATATATATTTTGTTAAAATCGATGTATAAACGGCTACATTTCTGCGGTTTGACCAAACCCTCTAATGCCGCAGTAATGCCGCACCCATTCAATTCCGGAAAGTTTAGTAAATTTGTAATCCTAATTACAATTTTTGTTAGTGACGGGGTTTTTATTAATGTGATCTCTGTTCCACTACCCTCTGGTAATTAGTAACTTAATTCTTAGTTGTAAATACTCATGTCAAAATATTATGTATTATGTGCATACATATGTATGTTTTTTTTGTTAATCTACAAAGGTTTCCATCTACCAGACAATTACAAAACGATATAAATTAGGTAATTCTCCATAAACTAAAATACCGATCAAATTGAGCTGTAATTAATCGAATCATTTCCTCTAAAAATTGTAGAGTGATAAACATTTCCAATATAAGTCGGTCTCCGCACAGATTTTAGAATAGTTCGTACAGTTCCATGCAGTTCAATACATTAATCGGTGTGCTCTTCGGAGTGTGGATAGCACACAACTTTGAGTTAAATGTAATAACTGATAAATTATTAAGGTACAGATGTGAAAAATTCTGAAATATGTATGGGATTTCAGGATGCCGTCGTTTTCAAGATGACGAATGCCGTCTGCGAGAGCTACAATAAATCCTGGCTTGTGTTCGATAACTGTCGTCTGAAGGCCGTCAGTCGGAACAAAGTGGTCTTTAATTTATATGAAACAGTACTACATCCGATCAACGATCTAGAAATTCGTGTCCGGCTGTTTAAAAGAGCAAATGGATACAAGCCCTGGCTTGTCGACGTTCGTTTTGACGCCTGTCAATATTTGCGAAAACCGAATAACGCCTGGGTTACGTTAATCTATGGGTTATATAAAGAGTTTACCAACATGAACCACACATGCCCCTATGTGGTAAGATCCAGAAATAACTGACATATCAAACAGTTTTCATATTTCCTTACAGGGCCCACAAATTATCAAGGATTTCTACCTGAAACCGGAGCTGTTGCGTCTTCCATTCCCGACGGGTGATTATATGTTGTCGATTCAGTGGTTTTTCGATAAGAAGTTAAATGTTGATACAAATATTAGCTTTACATTCGTAGAGGATCTCATGAAGAGAAATTAAGCCAGAAATGGATTGAACGTGCATACATATGTAAAATATACTGACCAAAAAGGAACCTCCTACTCTACATCCACCTTCACCTTCTCCAACACCTCCTCCTGCACATAGACATAACCTAAGCCAAAGAGAATTTTCTTTCAAAACAAACCCAAGAAGACTTTTCCACCGAGTCTGCTCAAGTGCTTCTGCATGAGTAGACAGAAAGCAAGCGGATGGAAAATGGTGGAAAATAAGGAAACCAAAACAATACCGTAACTCAGACTCCGCCTCAGGAGAGGGTGGTTGGGTGGTGGTGGTGGTGGGTCAATGGGTAACATATTAACGTAGGTTATGGGCCAGACAGCAGACAGTGGACAGACTAGAAAGAATTTCAATTAAATACTTGACTTGTACTCTACAACCCCCACTATGATCATTCTTCATAGATAACCTCCCCTCCAACTGTAGTCAAAGTTGAGTTGTTTATACTTTATTTTCACCAAAATTCAATTAAACTAAATTGATTTTCTTGTTTTTTTTCGGGTGGAAAGTCAGTCTGAGGCGTTGATTTTTATCTGGCGGCGCGCCGTCCGCCGTTAATGACCTGGCTTATGTGAAGCAATTATATTATCAGTACCTCTCACTCGCTCTCGCTCTCCATCGCTGTCGCTCTCGCTCTCCATCGCTGTCGCTCTCTCTCATTCTCGCTTTTATTTATTTGTATTTTTGTAGATTGCTCATAAAATTTCGTGAGCACGTGCAACATTTCAAATTTTCGGCGTGTCTTTTAATTTTTGATACCCAGTACTCAAAGAGAGTACACAGGAGCACATTCAATTCGTGTAAATGCGTGTAGCAGCTAGTAAAAAAAATTATTGGATCCCTTAAATAAATAAAAAAAATGTTATAATAAGAAACAACATTGATAGCCATGCGAAATGACTTTCAAGACTCAGGGAAAGTAAAAAAAAAGGTGATTCAGTGGCCTGTATTTTTGTTTTTAAATAGTGGTTATTTAATTAATCTTTTGTTAAAATCTATGGATAAACGACTAAACTGGAGCTACATATTTGACCAAAACCTCTGATGTCTCGTTTTACCGTTGAATTCCGTTGTCCATCCATCTAACCATTTATTTTTCTTTCAAACAAAGCAAAAAATATGATTTTGCAACAGTTTATAACGGTAAAATAGCATTTGGGAAGATTATTAACGATAATATTTCAAGGATGGCTCAGTACATTTTTAACCTTAAACTCTATTTTACATAGTTTTATTTTATATTTGGTAATAACTTAATTCGAATAAATAAATACTCACGAAAATATATTATGTATTGTGTATGTGCATATGTATGTATATGTTTTGTTAATCTACCAATAAAGTGGAAAATAACAAAACGATATAAATTAGTTGGAAATTCTCCATAAAAAAATATCGGCTCGGCCAAATTGAACTGTAATTAATCGAATCATTTCCTCTGAAAATTGTCGAGGGAAAAACATTTCCACTATGAGTCGGTCTCCCGCACAGATTACAGAATAGTTCTTACAGTTCCATGCAGTTCAATACATTAATCGGTGTGCTCTTCGGAGTGTGGATAGCATACAACTTTGAGTTAAATGTAATTACTGATAAATTATTGAGATAGATATGTGGAAATTCTAAAATATATGGGAGACGATTTCAGGATGCCATCATCTTCAAGATGACGAATGCCGTCTGCGAGAGCTACAATAAATCCTGGTTTGTGTTCGATAACTGTCGTCTGAAGGCCGTCAGTCGGAACAAAGTAGTCTTTAATTTATATGGAACAGCACTACATCCGGTCAACGATATAACACTTCATGGCCGGGTATTTAAAAGGGCAAATGGATACAAGCCCTGGCTAGTCGACATTCATTTTGATGCCTGTCAATATTTGCGAAAACCGAATAACGCCTGGGTTACGTTAATCTATGGGTTATTTAAAGAGTTTAGCAACATAAACCACACATGTCCCTATGTGGTAAGATACACAAATAATTGGCATATAAAACAGTTTTCATATTTCCTTACAGGGCCCACAAATTATCAAGGATTTCTACCTGAAACCGAAGCTGTTGCGTCTTCCATTCCCGACGGGTGATTATATGTTGTCGGTTCAGTGGTACTTCGATAAAAAGCTACAGTTTGATACAAATGTGAGCTTTATTTTCGTTGAGGATCTCATGAAGAGAAATTAAATCCGAAATGAATTGAACGTACATATATGTATACAATATACTGATCAAAGAGGAGCCTCGTCCTACATATCCCTCGCCTCCTCCTGCACATAGACATGACCTAAGCCAAACAGAAATGCCGTTCAAAACAAACCCAAGAAGATTTTCCACCGAGTCTGCTCAAGAAATCAAACGGATGGAAAATGGAACATTTTCGGCGTGTCCTTTAATTTTTGATACCCAGTACTCAAAGAGAGTATACAGGGGCATATTCAATTCGTGTAAACTAAGCCGACTTTTCTGTTCGATTTGAACCTTTTAAAAATGTATAACAAATTTCTATTTTTTATTGTTTTCATTTTGAAAATTAATTTATTTTTCTTTTCAAACAATAATTATTTCAATGGTTTGTTTTTTTTATGCATTTGTTAAATTTTGATATTTTTGTATGTTTTTTTAAAGGAAATGTTTTTGTGACATAACTTAGGTATGTAAGCATCTCAGATCTGGTTTTGTTCAATTTTGATACTCTGAAAAGACGATAAAGACAGCTTTATATCAAACCCGAACACTTGTAATTCTTGGGCCCGAATTTTCGTTTTAAAATAGGTACATATGTATATACATTAGACGTCGTTCAACGAATATATATTTTGTTAAAATCGATGTATAAACGGCTAAAATTCTGCGGTTTGACCAAACCCTCCAATGCCGCAGTAATGCCGCACCCATTCAATTCCGGAAAGTTTAGTAAATTTGTAATCCTAATTACAATTTTTGTTAGTGACGGGGTTTTTATTAATGTGATCTCTGTACCACTACCCTCTGGTAATTAGTAACTTAATTCGTAGTTATAAATACTCATGTCAAAATATTATGTATTATGTGCAAATGTATATTTTTTTTTGCTAATCTACAAATAATTCCATCTACCAGACAATTACAAAACGATATAAATTAGGTAATTCTCCATAAACTAAAATACCGATCAAATTGAGCTGTAATCAAGCGAATCATTTCCTCTAAAAATTGCAGAGTGACAAACATTTCCAATATAAGTCGGTGTCCGCACAGATTTTAGAATAGTTCGTACAGTTCCATGCAGTTCAATGCAGTTCAATACATTAGTCGGTGTGCTTCTCGGAGTGTGGATAGCAGTGAACTTTGGCTTAAATGTAATTACGGATAAAGCATTGAGATACATACGAGTATGTGGAAAGTTCCGAAATATATGTGAGACAATTTCAGGATGCCGTCGTCTTCAAGATGACGAATTTTGTCTGCGAGAGCTACAATAAATCCTGGTTTGTGTTCCATAACTGTCGTCTGAAGGCCGTCAGTCGGAACAAAGTAGTCTTAAATTTCAAAGGAACGATCCTACATCCAGCCAACGATATAATAATTCATGGCCGGGTATTTAAAAGGGCTAATGGATACAAGCCCTGGCTAGTCGACATTCGTTTTGATACCTGTCAGTATTTGCGAAAACCGAATAACGCCTGGGTTACGATATTCTATGGGTTATTTAAAGAGTTTAGCAACATAAACCACACATGTCCCTATATGGTAAGATCCAGAAATAATTGACATATCAAACAGTTTTAATATTTCCTTTACAGGGCCTACAAATTGTCAAGGATTTCTACTTGAAACCGGAGCTGTTGCGTCTTCCATTCCCGACGGGTGATTATATGTTGGCCCTTCAGTGGTACTTCGATAAAAAGCTTCAGTTTGATACAAATGTGAGCTTTATTTTCGTTGAGGATCTCATGAAGAGAAATTAAATCCGAAATGAATTGAACGTACATATATGTATACAATATACTGATCAAAGAGGAGCCTCGTCCTACATATCCCTCGCCTCCTCCTGCACATAGACATGACCTAAGCCAAACAGAAATGCCGTTCAAAACAAACCCAAGAAGATTTTCCACCGAGTCTGCTCAAGAAAGCAAACGGATGGAAAATGGAACATTTTCGGCGTGTCTTTTAATTTTTGATACCCAGTACTCAAAGAGAGTATACAGGAGCACATTCAATTCGTGTAAACTATGCCGACTTTTCTGTTCGATTTGGACCTTTTAAAAATTTATAACTAATTTCTATTTTTAATTTTTTTAATTTTGAAAATTAATTTATTTTTCTTTTCAAACAATAATTATTTCATTGGTTTGGTTTTTTTATGAATTTTTTAAATTTTGATATTTTTTGTATGTTTTTTAAAGGAAATGTTTTTGTGACATAACTTAGGTATGTAAGCATCTCAGATCTGGTTTTGTTCAATTTTGATACTCTGAAAAGACGATAAAGACAGCTTTATATCAAACCCGAACACTTGTAATTCTTGGGCCCGAATTTTCGTTTTAAAATAGGTACATATATACATTAGACGTCGTTCAACGTATATTTTGTTAAAATCGATGTATAAACGGCTAAATTTCTGCGGTTTGACCAAACCCTCCAATCCGCAGTAATGCCGCACCCGGAAAGTTTAGTAAATTTTTAATCCTAATTACAATTTTTGTTAGTGACGGGGTTTTTATTAATGTGATCTCTGTTCCACTACCCTCTGGTAATTAGTAACTTAATTCGTAGTTATAAATACTCACGTCAATATATTATGTATTATGTGCAAATGTATATTTTTTTTTGCTAATCTACAAATAATTCCATCTACCAGACAATTACAAAACGATATAAATTAGGTAATTCTCCATAAACCAAAATACCGGTCAAATTGAGCTGTAATCAAGCGAATCATTTCCTCTAAAAATTGCAGAGTAACAAACATTTCCAATATAAGTCGGTCTCCGCACAGATTTTAGAATAGTTCGTACAGTTCAATGCAGTTCAATACATTAATCGGTGTGCTCTTCGGAGTGTGGATAGCATACAACTTTGAGTTAAATGTAATCACTGATAAATTATTAAGGTGACAAATCTTAAAATATATGCGAGACGATTTCAGGATGCCGTCGTCTTCAAGATGACGAACGCCGTCTGCGAGAGCTACAATAAATCCTGGGTTGTGTTTCATCAATGTCGTCTGAAGGCCGTCAGTCGGAACAAAGTGATCTTTAATGCGAATGCAACAGCGCTACATCCGATGAACGATGTAATAGTTCGTTTCCGGGTATTCAAAAGGGCAAATGGATACAAGCCCTGGCTATTCGACGTTTATGTTGATGCCTGTCGGTTTTTGCGAAAACCGTATAACCCCGCGGTTGCGATAGTCTACGGGCTATTTAAAGAGTTTACCGACTTGAACCACACATGCCCCTATGTGGTGAGATATACAAATGATTTATATATTAAACAGTATTCATATTTCCTTTAGGGCTTACATACGGTCAAGGATTTCTATCTGAAGCCCGAACTGTTGCGTCTTCCCCTCCCGACGGGGGATTATTTGCTGGCCATTCAGTTTTTTATGGATAAAAAGGCACAGTTTGATACAAATGTGAGCTTTACATTCGAAGAGGATCTCATGCAGAGAAATTAATTCCGAAATGGATTGGGCAGATAATCGGATATATGCTTAATTTGGTTTGTCTATGTTCTGTCTGTCTAATAAAATGGAGAATCATACTATAAGTAATTGTGTTATCTAAAAGTTGCAGCAGACCTTTCATTTGGCTCTTTGAACACCTGGCTCTCCTCATTATTAACGCCAGAGCAATGCTTTTTTAGTGCTGTTCTATTTTCAATATATTAAAACATACTGCTGGGTATTAGAGCGTCGATGTGCCACGACTCTAAACGTTTCAACTGGTTTCTCGTTTCTTTGTCTCTCAATTTTTCTTTTTTTTTTGACACTATTATTGCTTTGTTTTGGGGCTTATGGAAACGCCAGCTGGTGACTGCTGTTGGTCACTACAACTTACACATATATATACATATATATACATATATATAGGTATGCATTCGTATGAGTTTTTTTGGAAGGGGAGGAGGGCCTGGAGGGTTTGTCTTACTGCAGTTGGGTAATTTGATTTGTACACCAAAAATGTGCACACGCCTCCGGAGGGGCGTAATTGTCGGTCAAAGATATTTAGACATTTACGATTCGGCGGCGGGTTGGCAGATTATCCACAGAGATTGTGTCATATTATATTGCCAGCTTAAGGCGGTTTATACGGAATTTGTGGGTTTATGACCGCCTTAAATGTTTAACGATATACCAAGAGATAATGATAATCAGGAAAATTCTTAAAAGGTTTTGAGTTTTCGTAATCATTGAAAAATTAATTAGTCTTCCCCTTCAATTCCCCCAAACTTTTCCTTTTTTCCAGTAATTATAATATTACTCACAAACTTCTCAGACCTTTTAACAACTTCATATTTTAATTAGCCCTAAAAACCGCAAAGCAAACCAAGCAAATTCTTTAGGATTTTCACACTCCTTTCCCCTCCCCGCATTCCATCAATCCTGCTTGATTGGAGCTCACAGTCCGCCTTGCATTTTCAATCAGTTGCCGCAAAATGCAGCAAAAAATATTGCATCTTGGCACGTGACTGCCTTGAAAGACAAAAATGTAAAACCACAAAAAAAGCGAATAAAGACGAACAAAAAGACCATCTGTGAAATTTTGTTAACAAGTTACTGGTCTCAACTTTCTTTGAAGGAGCGGAGGCGACAGAGAGGCCCTCAAGAAAATGCCACAACACATGCCAATGTCAGAGCCAAAACAGAGGAGGATGTCGGGCAAGGCAAGGCTTTATTAAATTTACGAGTAACTGCAAAAAAAAGGGGGGAATTCCCCAATCCAGAGACAACCTGCACTGCATTTACAAAAGGCTTGTGCTTGTGCTTTTGGTTTTTCCTTTCGCTTTTCATATGGGAAATTCCTTCCTCCGATTTGGCTTAAATTTCTCAACTCTTTTGAAGCTAGAGCTTGCATTCATAGTGCATAAATTTATACTCATTTCGTTGGGCTTCCTCCACTTCCATTTCCAGTTTATTTCATTTCATTTGAGTTGATGCGAAATTCTAAATGGAATTTTACACACAGCCGGAAGTTGAGTCATGGCTGGGAGCAGGAGATTGTACAGTGGTTGGAGAGCGATTGGGAATTGAGTTGACAAGGGTCTCGTCTCTCTTGGAGAGTCAGAGAAATAGATAATGGAATGGGATATTTGTAGATAATTAAGATCATTGAAATTACATAAACTTTTAATAAGCCTATATGTATAAGGAATAAGCCTATATAATGCCGCAGTTCGCCATTAAATTCCGTTACAAAAAATACCAAAAATCTGCATTTGTAATAGTTCTTAAGGTACTGAAAGGAATTTTTTGAAGCAAAATTCAGTACGTTAACGCAAAATCACATTTTTTGTAGTGACGGGTTCTTTTTAATGGGGTTATATATGTATATATGTACATATATGGCATCTACTTCACTGCACTCTGGTAAGTACTTAATAAATACTCACCTAAATACACTATGTATTTGTTAATCTATCAGTAATCTACTGAACAAATACAAAACGGAGCGACACAAATTTCGAATATCAGTCGGTCTCCGCACAGATTGGAAAGCAGATCAATGCAGATCAATCCTTTATTCGGTGTGTTCTTCGGAGTGTGGATAGCATACAACTTTGAGTTGAATGTAATTACCGATAAATCATTGAGATAGATATGTGGAAAACTCTGAAATATATATGGGATTTCAGCATGCCATCATCTTCAAGATGACGAATGCCGTCTGCGAGAGCTACAATAAATCCTGGTTTGTGTTCCGTAACTGTCGTCTGAAGGCCCTCAGTCGGAACAAAGTGGTTTTTAATGCGTATGGAATAGTACTACATCCGGTCAACGATATAATACTTCACGGCCGGATATTCAAAAGAGCAAATGGATACAAGCCCTGGCTAGTCGACGTTCGTTTTGATGTCTGTCCGTATTTGCGAAAACCGAATAACCCCGTCGTTACCTTGGTCTATGGGTTATTTAAAGAGTTTAGTAACATAAACCATACATGTCCCTATGTGGTAAGAGGCACAGATAGTTTTAAGTATCTCAAACAGTTTTCATATTTCCTTACAGGGCCCACAAATAGTCAAGGATTTCTATCTGAAACCGGAGCTGTTGGGTCTTCTCCTCCCGACGGGAGATTATATGTTGGCCCTTCAGTGGTACTTCGATAAAAAGCTTCAGTTTGATACAAATGTGAGCTATACATTCGCAGAGGATCTCATGAAGAGAAATTAAACCAGAAATGGATTGGGCAGATAATCGGAAAATGACCAACCACATTTTGTATTCAGTCTCCTCTGTTATCACACTACTCCAAGTTTTTTTCAAAATTCACAAAGGACGAAAATCTGTGGAATCCACAATTTGTAAGATAAAAGAAAACCAAAAACGCAGAATCATTGAAAATGACCGTGTCTAACCGATTGCCGAATCTGGATCTGGTCGGATCATTATTATTACCAGAAGGAACAAATTAAATTTCAGTGGCTACGCAACGCCTGCCAAGCGCTGACTCATTCCCTCTCTCTCTGTCTCGCAAACACTTGTACGTCTCGAATATGTAGTTATACATGTACATGTAGAAATGTTGAAATTCCGTTCTTCGACAATCCAAAACATTTTCTTTGTTTTTAATAGTGTTTCTCTAATTAACATCAGTGCACATATATGTACTTCTTTCCCTGAGGTATGTATAACTGTTTTTTTTCTTACATCAAATACCCAAAATCTGCATTTATAATAGTTCTTAAGGTACAGAATGGAATTGAAGGGTAAAGTTCAGTTCTGTGACGGGTTCTTTTTAATGGGAATATATATATGTATATGTATATATGGCATCTGCGCCACTAATTTCTGGTAATTACTTAATAAATACTCGTCAAAATATAGTATTACGTGCATGTGAATGTAATTTTGTTAATCTACTATTAATCTACTGAACAAATACAAACCGGAGCGACAAAAATTTCGAATATCAGTCGGTCTCCGCACAGATTAGAAAGCAGTTCAATGCAGATCAATTCTTTATTGGGTGTGTTCTTCGGAGTGTGGATAGCATACAACTTTGAGTTGAATGTAATTACCGATAAATCATTGAGATAGATATGTGGAAAGTTCTGCAATATATGTGAGACAATTTCAGGATGCCGTCGTCTTCAAGTTTACGAATGTCGTCTGCCAGAGCTACAATAAATCCTGGTTTGTGTTCCATAACTGTCGTCTGAAGGCCGTCAGTCGGAACAAAGTGGTCTTTAATTTTAGAGGAACGATACTACATCCGGCCAACGATATAATAGTTCATATCCGGATATTCCAAAGAGCAAATGGATACAAGCCCTGGTTAGTCGACGTTCGTTTTGATGCCTGTCAGTATTTGCGAAAACCGAATAACCCAGTGGTTGCGTTAGTCTATGGGTTATTTAAAGAGTTTAGTAACATAAACCACACATGTCCTTATGTGGTAAGATACGCAAATAGTTAAAAGGATCTCAAACAGTTTTAATACTTCCTTTACAGGGCCTACAAGTTGTCAAGGATTTTTATCTGAGACCAGAGCTGTTGGGTCTTCTCCTCCCGACGGGGGATTATATGTTGGCGCTTCATTGGATCTTCGATAAAAAGCTTCAGTTCGATACAAATGTGAGCTATACATTCGAAGAGGACCTCATGAAGAGAAATTAAATCCGAAATGGATTGGGCAGATGATCGGATATATGCTTAATTTAGTTTGTCTATGTCCTTTCTGTTTATGTACTCTACAATTTTAAAGACACAATAAACGAGGGGGAACGTTGTGGGCCAAAGGCCGCGGCTCTACTTTATACCCGGTACTCAGCAAGAATATATGTACATATATGAGCTTACGATTTATGTAAATTATACAATATATTTTATACATTATACATACATATGTTGGCAAAAGAGAAAAATTTAATTATATGTTCGCAAAAGGGACGAATTACATTTTGGCCAAAAAGAAATTTTCAAAAAATTAATTCGATCCCAATGGGAGATTTTTATATATTAGATGTGATGAAGTCATCTGCTTCTGCATTTCTACATCTACATGTACACGTACATGTATAACTACATATACGAGACGTGGAAGTTTGTGGTAAAGCACACGGGGTGGCTTTTGAGAGAGAGCGAGAGGGAACGATGCCCTCGAAATGGTTTTCTTCATTAAGGATCCGATATGATCCAGGTTCAACACTGTGATAGATATAGTCAATTTCTATGATTCTGGGTTTTTTTTTTTTGTATCTTCACACTTTTGCATGCCAAAGATTACTTTTACTAAATATATTAACATATATTACTAAATACTCTCACGTAAATATGTATATTATAATCCCAATAAATCGGAAAATAACAAAACGTTATAAATTAGATGGTAATTCTCATAAAACAAAAAAGATATCGGTCAAATTGAACTGTAATTAATCGAATCATTTCCTCTGAAAATTGTCGAGTGACAAACATTTCCAATATAAGTCGGTCTCCGCACAGATTTTAAAATAGTTCGTACAGTTCCATGCAGTTTAATACGTTAATCGGTGTGCTTCTCGGAGTGTGGATGGCATACAACTTTGAGTTTAATGTAATTACTGATAAATCATTGCGATAGATATGTGGAAAATTATATATTATATGTGTGAGACAATTTCAGGATGCCGTCGTCTTCAAGTTTACGAATGTCGTCTGCGAGAGCTTTAATAAATCCTGGTTTGTGTTCCATAACTGTCGTCTGAAGGCCGTCAGTCGGAACAAAGTGCTCTTCAATTTTTATGGAACGATACTACATCCGGCCAACGATATAACAATTCATCTCAGGCTGTTTAAAAGAGCAAATGGATATAAACCCTGGCTATTCGACGTTCGTTTTGATGCCTGTCGGTATTTGCGAAAACCGTATAACCCCGTGGTTGCGATGTTCTATGGGTTATTTAAAGAGTTTAGTAACATAAACCATACATGTCCCTATGTGGTAAGATACACAAATCGTTTAAAGTACATTTATCAAACAGTTGTAATATTTCCTTTACAGGGAACACAAATTGTCAAGGATTTCTATCTGAGACCAGAGCTGTTGGGTCTTCTCCTCCCGACGGGGGATTATATGTTGGTGCTTCATTGGTTCTTCGATAAAAAGCTACAGTTTGATACAAATGTGAGCTATATATTCGAAGAGGATCTCATAAAGAGAAATTAAATCCGAAATGGATTGGGCAGATTATCGGATATACATATGCTTAATTTGGTTTGTCTATGTCCTGTCTGTCTATGTACTCTACAATTTTAAAGATACAATAAACGAGGGGAACGTTGTGAACCGCGGCAATCACCAGATTGTAGTGATACGGTAATTTCCATGATTCTGCGTTTTTGGTTTTCTCGCGTTTGAGAGAGAGCGAGAGGGAATGATGCCCTCGAAATGGTTTTCTTCATTGTGGCTATATTATGATCCTGATTCAACGGTCTGATTGATAGATGTAGTCAATCTCTATGATTCTGCGTTTTTGGTTTTTTCGTATCTTCAAACTTTTGCATGCCAAAAATTACTTTTACTAAATATATTAATACATATTACTAAACACCCGCACTTAAATATATTATAGTCCCAATAAATCTGAAACTAACAAAACGATGTAAATTAGCTGATAATTCCCATAAAATAAGATCTCAGTCAAATTAAGCTGTAATTAATCGAATCATTTCCTCTGAAAATTGTCGAGTGACAAACATTTCCAATATAAGTCAGTCTCCGCACAGATTACTGTATAGTTCGTACTGTACAGTTCAATGCAGTTCAATACATTTATCGGTTTGCTTTTCGGAGTGTGGATAGCAGTGAACTTTGGCTTAAATGTAATTACTGATAAATCATTGAGATCGATATGTGAACAATTCTGAAGTATATGTGAGACGATTTCAGGATGCCGTCGTCTTCAAGTTTACGAATGTCGTCTGCCAGAGCTACAATAAATCCTGGTTTGTGTTCCATAACTGTCGTCTGAAGGCCATTAATCGGAACAAAGTAGTCTGTAATTTTAAAGGAACGATACTACATCCGGCCAACGATATAATAGTTCATATCCGGATATTCCAAAGAGCAAATGGATACAAGCCCTGGCTAGTCGACGTTCGTTTTGATGCCTGTCAGTATTTGCGAAAACCGAATAACCCAGTGGTTGCGATTATCTATGGGTTATTTAAAGAGTTTAGCAACATAAACCATACATGTCCCTATGTGGTAAGATACACAAATAGTTTACATACAGAAAGAACAGTTTTAAGATTTCCTTTCAGGGCCCACAAATTGTCAAGGATTTCTATCTGAGACCAGAGCTGTTGGGTCTTCTCCTCCCGACGGGGGATTATATGTTGGCCCTTCAGTGGTACTTCGATAAAAAGCTTCAGTTCGATACAAATGTGAGCTACACATTCGTAGAGGATATCATTAAGAGAAATTAAATCCGAAATGGATTGGGCAGATGATCGGATGTCTGCACAGTTTGGATTTTATGTACGTTCAATCAGTGTTTAGACTAATAACAGTAATTAAACTCTGTCATGCGTAAATGGTCCCATTGGTCTCTTTTAATTGTTGTTTTTCTAGTCATATCATAAACCAATTGTAATCGGATCATTATTAGAGCGGTTGCAAATGTTCCATGATTTTTATAGATTTACTTATATTAAATCATATTATATTATTTTATATTTATATTATATTTATTATGTATATTTTTTATTTTATTATTATTATATTAAAAGTAAAGAAAATTCCTCTTAAAAATATACTTCTTTTTCAGAGATGTTTCCTTTGATTGTTTTCTTTTCGGTAACCCATACCACACACGCGTACCCTCATAGATATGCCACCATTTATCATCCATTTTCGAACCACTGTTCTCTGTTGCTGCCCCAAAAGCACAATCAACGAAACCAATTTCTCAAACTCGAGTGCTCCTCGGAGTCGGAGACTCGGAATCCGTAACAGAAGCGCATAAATTGTGCCCCAAGCAAAAGAGGAATTAAGCCACAAAATAAACCAGAATAAGAAACAAATCCACTAATGACGAAGAAGACACCACAGCAAGAAAACGAAAAAAGAAAATAAGTTTAAAATAAAATCTAAAAAATAAAACAAAAACGAAAAAACCAAATCGTCATGGATGCCTGAACAGCAGTGGTTTAAAAAATGCATAAAAGGACACAGAGAAAAGTGGGTTGGGGGAGACAAAGGGTTAAGGGAACCGCATCAAAGAGCAGGCTTTTCAGAAATTGAAAAAGAATCAAAAAGAAAGAGTGGAGCTGGAGTGGAGCTGGAGTTGGAGTTGGAGGAGTCCCAAAAGTAGAGTGAATATCTTTTTATGGGGCAGGTGTGTTTCGTTTTTGGGGATGGCAAATTAGCAGCTACTGTCTGTGGACCCGGCCCCCGTCTACCTTCTGTTCTGCACTTTAAAGACCAACTCAACCTTCTACCAATTTCCCCCTTTAGGCCAGAGGCGAATTTCGGAACATCATTAATTTTAATTTTTGCGCAGACGCACCCCAGGGGCCTCGCCACAGACACAGCCCAAATGATGTCTGCTTGCCAGGCTTCAGTGCCGCTTCAGTTCTGTCCACTGCAGAGGCGGAGGCGACTGCCGACTGGCGAGTGTGATGACGGATGGCCTGGCGGAACGAGGTGGCCACCAATGTAAATGTAATTAAGGTGCCTCTTGCCACACACCACCGGCAATTGAAAATGTTGCAATGCATTGGGTTGACAAATGCAATCCACGGCGGGTGATTGATTGCACCATTTCAAGACATGTACATACATATATTCAAAAATGTTTGGAATTTGTATGCCTACCTTTTTAAAGCGTCGTCGCTGCGATGCCGTGGATGCTGTTTCGGCATTTGCCTCCCTCTTGCCCATTGCCTTCAACAGATCATCCACATTCCGTATATAGGGACGGTCCCGGTCTCTCTCCCTTTCGCCCCCACCACCGCCCATGCAGCTGGCCAGCTGGCTCTTGTTGCCCGCACTGTTGCTGCGGGAACGGGAGCGGGACTTTTGCTTGCCCAGCCAGTAGACCTGATTGGCCAGATTTATTTCGGCAGCGGCGGCTGCTTTGCGGCCCTGTCGCTCGTGCTCCTGCTGCAGTTGCACCTGCTGTTGCTGCTGGTGTTGCTGCTGGTGCTGCTGTTGCTCCTCCAAATACTCCCCGGCAATGTGCACCTTCGGCGTGCTGACCAGCTGCAGGCCAGTGGCGCCGAAATGTTGCGGAAACTCGTGCAACTCCAGCGGATAGCGCGGATCCATGGGCTGGCCGGGCTGGCGGGGATACATATAGCCGTCGCGAAGGAACATTTTGTTCGTGGTGTACACGCGGTCGTCGATCTGGTAGATGCCACTGGAGCCGGGGCCCTCGCCGCCGCCAATGATACCATTCCGCACATAGGCCGTAGGGCGGTAGCGGACCAGGGGATTGTAAACATTCGATTTGGGTTGTTTCGTTTTGAAACTGCGTCGTCGCGGGGTGGGTTTCATATTCGTTTCGTTTCGTTTTATATTTATATGTGTTTTTTGTTTTTCTTTTTATTTTGCTATGCGATTACGTAACTTTAATTCTTGCCAAAAATCCATGCGGGGGGGTGAGGAAATCGAGAGCCGTGCTATTGGAAGTAATAAGAATAATGACTCGAATCTGGTCTTGAATCCAATTGGCATGAGCATGTGTACTTATTCGTATTTAAAACGACTTTACACAAGCGACCGTGTGGCCTAATGGATAAGGCGTCGGACTTCGGATCCGAAGATTGCAGGTTCGAGTCCTGTCACGGTCGAACACAAAGTAAATTTTTTTCACTTTTTTTTTCTTTTTTCATTCAAAATATATAACCTCAAGAAAATAACATATTTTTTTAATTTATCAAAATAATTTAAAGACGGAATAAGAAATTATAATCTACTTGAAACATGGCCATCAGTCGTAACTTGACATGACTATCTACATGAAAATGTAGTTATACGGTCACACACCCTGCATATTTAGCGTAAGATGTAAATGTTGCTGAAAATGTTGCGGAACATTTTTAATATTTCATCTCAAAAGTATGCAATGATTTTTGAATGTTTACTTCTGCGAGCGCGCCTAAAAGATGCCACAAAATTATTATTTGACTAAAATCTTTGGAAAAATGGGGAAAAATGTTTAATTTTCTGTCACAAAACCTCACAAAAATATAGAATATTATCGGTTTTTTTTCTTGTTTTTTGCCGGCGCACACGTTCAGCACACTTCACGTTCGATTTTCCACTGCAATTGTTTGATTTTAATGCAAACACTTTTTCTATTATTTGCTGGAAGTCTGTCTTCTGCGCCCAGGCACGCACAGAAAATCCAATTAGTCAGAGAGGGGTTCGGTTTCGGTACCGCCACTTGTTCACCTTTCTAGCCTGTCTATCCGCGCGGTTTGCCTGTGGCAAGGTAAAACGTTTTTCGAACCAAGTACTCAAGTATTGACACAGTTTTCATGTCACTTGTTTTGTTAGAGACATTCGTCTTCCTGAACACTGAACTGTGTCTGTCTGTCTGTCATATGCACTGCACTCTTAGCCAAAGAATAGAACAGACAGAGAGAAAGATGTGCGGGGGAGAGGGAGAAAGAGTGGGGTGGGGTGAAATACTATGCTAATCTGTCAACTCAGAGTTGGTTAATTAAAGCTTGATTTGCAAATTATTTGTGGCTTAGCCATGCCCCATCGGGTCTTCTGTTGGTTGTGACCCCAATTCCCATTCGAAATTGTGAGGTACGATTACGTCGCTGAAATGTTCAGTCTATTGGGATATTCAGATAATACCATTGACGCCCCTTTTATTTTGGAGGTTCGTTGTCTAACCAGAATTGAGTTCAATTGAGAAACAGATACTATGCATTCAAGGTTATGAGGTTGAAAAAAGGTTGCTAGACCAAGAGTTAGAGATCAATGGAAACTATGATCATTGATTCCATTAATTAATGAGAATTATGGTAATGATTGAATAGGGAAATCATTTCATTGGAAGTTCCATTTAATTGAATGGATTTTGATCAAAGAAAAACAGTCTTTCCATTAGCTTTTAAAGCATCTCCAAACATTTTCCATAGATTTATCACTCCACTTGAATTTATTCCCGCCCCGCATGTTTTTCCATTTTATCTACCAAAAAGATTTGTCTTTCTTACACTTCCGTCCGCCAACGCAAAGAAATAAATTTGTTTTTGGTTTTTTTTTTGGATCTCGAACCGCCGCCACGAGCTACAAATATGAACTAAACCGTAAATAAAATGCATGGCATTTGCAGAGCCGCCGCCGCCTATCTATCCGCCGGACTTCTCTGCCTCTTCCAATGGATAACATTTCCAGTCCGTCCCCAAAGAAAAGTAAAACAAAAGCGAATGCCGATAAAGCCGAATGAGCAGAGCAGAAGCAGAGGCAGAGCTTCAAATGAAATGAAAAGCTTGGTAGAGGAATGGCAGGAGGATGGAGGAGGAGGAGGCCCTAAGCCAGACAAATACACCCCCTAAATGGGGAATGGGATGTGAGGGATGGATGGAAGAGCATTAAACAAAGGGTAGAGGTTTTATAATGGTTCAAGAGCTTTTAAGATATCAAAAGTTAAGGAAGTTGTGGAGAATATACTAACATTATGTCCAGATCTTTAAGATATTTAAAATAATACGATCCCCAATTCTCAAACTGAGTAATGGAAAACAATAGACATTTTGCAATCAAGATGAACAACAATTGATATTTATCGATTATAAATCGATTACATTACCCATACAACTTAACTTTAATTCATTCAATTCTAGAATTCAAAATGGGAACTTTTTTTATCTATATGTATCGATCTATAAAAAGCCATCCTATAAACCCATTAGAATCGACTCTTTATCGAATTTTCATTAGTATTTTGGTCACATTTTCAATAGATATTTATCGATTTTTAAAATTGAATAATCTCATTTTGTACTTACAAAAAACTCATCCTCAATGACCGGATCGGCCAGCATCTCAATGGCCTCCGTCATGGATCTGCATGTGCGATTCGTGTTCTTCTTCTTCTTGAGCTTGCGCCCCAATGTGGCAGCATCGCTGAATCGATGCAACAGCTTGTCCCTCTTCCGCACAGCCAGCGGACTGGCCGTAGAGCTGGCATGACACAACAGCGATCCGTAGCCATTGCCGGACGCAATCGTCCCAGTGTTGGCATAGAAATTCTGCGGCTGATATTGAGCCGGCGCCGTCAGAGTGCTGTTCGAGTCGATCTTCTGGATGAGATTGTACTCGGACTGGGGATACTTGCTGCTGGCCAGACACGTGGACGACGAGTCCATGGACTGCAGCGAGGCCTTCGACGTGAGCTGCGGCTTCGGTGGCGGCGGTGGTGGCGGCTCCTTCATCAGGGCCACCCTCCGTGGGGCAGCCCGGGGAATGGTGGCCGATTGTATAGCGGATGGCATTTCCGCACCGCCATAGCTGACAGCGCGACGATTGCGATCGTTTTCCTTTTCCCTGAAACAGAAAAGAAACACACGAATATTAGTGGAGTTCTATTTCTTTTCTGAGAAGATGTGTCTATCCCATTCCCACCTAAAACGCCTTCTTTGCATCGGGGGACTAAAGAAACAATTCGGCGACAGGGGCACGAAGTAGCCCCATTGCGGCGGTGTCTCTAGTCCCTCATGGTACATCCCCAGCTGCGGGGTCATCTCTCTGGATTGGCTGGATCTCAGAACAGGCATTGAGGCCCTCTGGTGTCCATACTGTCGGCAATTGCTGTGGCTGCGATACTGATTCCTATAGATGTGTCGTCGCTCTAGGGAGGACGTGGTGGTGGTGGCATCCGATTCTTGGGTACAATCCGAGTGATCTTTATGCCCCAAGGTCCCATCACTGCCCACCAGCAGATCATCATCATCCGTTGAGCACTCGGGCACCGTATAGCAGGTATAATCGAATTGCGACATTCTTTTTTCTCTTTTTCGTTCACTTTAATTTAGTTCTTTTGTCATTGTCTTGTGGCTGTTCCCACGTAATTTTTTCCAATTATTTAATTAGTCTGCTACTTGTTGCTTTGTTTTTGTTTTAATTTTTTAATTTTATTCTCCCTTGACAAATGTTAAATGACAATTTTAGTTTGTCTCGCACTTAATTGTTCCTTTTCGGCCTCTTGTTCCCTATAGGAAATGTTGATGTTGGAGAACATTAGGACTGGCATTTATCATGTTCACCCTCTGGACATGAAGTTTCTTTGAGAGAGGGAGAGAGATGGCTGACAGAGAGAGAGAGGGGAGCCCCAGTGCCCAGTGGCTGCAATTAAAAGTCGTTTTGACCATCCCTAATGAGGTGTTGAACGGAGGAGGAACTCAAATCTGATATAGTTTTAAGTATGCTTAACTTGTTTTCCATTTTCACAGACAATTTCCTTGGAAAACAAAGCAAAGGCAGCGAAATGGTGGAAATTTGAGGTCACTTTTTTGAAAGAGGGTAATAATATGTGCTCTTGCAACGCTAATAATTGGTTTCGCTTGAGATGAAATAATTATTGGTTGAGGGTTTATTTTAGGAAAATTTGGGAGGGGCAACTTGGGAGCTGGGGATTATTAAGAATTTCGATTTCTTTCTTATTCTTTTGTTTTAAGGGAAAGATTCTATTATTTTATATAGCTAATAAGATATAAGGATCCATTCTTAAAGTTATATTAAAAGATCTTAAAGAAGAGAGCCTTTCAGGTTAAGGAATAGTTTCTATAATACGCTTTTTATAAGTTCTTAATGAAAGATCTCAAAGATAGAATGATAGATAATGAATTGATCAATGCTAGCAGTATAACTTTTTAATCTTTTTCTTTGTTTTAAGTATGAAAGAAAACAATATTTTGGGTGGACTACACTTCCCCCAATAAAACATCTCACTAAGCCAAAAAATTTTTGACAATCTCTTGCTTCTTTAAACATTAAACACCTTCAATCATTGTCTCACCCAGCGCGACAATTCCAGATTGACTTCCACCCAAGAGAACTTTGTCCTTTATATTCCATTAAATTTCCACAAAATACCCTAAACAAAACTCCACTTGCCTTTCCTCTAAACAACAATAAAACCACAATAAAACTTTCACAAATGGTATAACTTTTTTGTCTGCTCATTTCCATGGGCAACCCCATCATAAACCGCATTTGCAGACCCCCTCCAGTCAGTACTGCAGTCGGTAGCGTCTGCCACATCCACTTAAAACCCACAAGCTCACAAAAATGGTTATTCTGTGCTTAAAAGTTCATTAACAATTGATGGGGCGACCAAAAAACAAAAAAAAAAAAGCAAAAAACGAAAGTGTCAACAGTGAAATCCATCAACAATGCAATTAAAATGTCAAACAAGGAAGCAGGGTCTGCACTCTGGCCTCTGGCTACCCTTGAATCCTCACTTCCTATACACGCAATGCCCCCCAACTACACACAGCATCCCCAATCTTCAAAGAGTGAGTGAGAGAGAGAGAGAAGCAGGGAACACCCCTCTAAGACGGGCAAGCAGGGGAGGGATGTAATGGTAGTTGGGGTTTTCCCTCGCTGCCAGATGTCTGGGAGACAGACAGTCAGACAGACAGACAGCGAGACAAGCCGGATATGCAGATTACAACGGATCGGATCGGATCGGGGTATCTGGGGATCTGGGCTTCTGCTGCTGCTGCTGCATTCTGCAGTTTTGCAGTTGTTTATATTTCTTTTATTGGTGCAATTACGAGTATTCTCCTGTTTACGGCATAGAATTGCATAGCGAATTGATTAATGGCAAAACGAATGAGTGAGAACGGGACAGAAATGGGGGGAAAGCACAACCGGATAGGAAAATGCGAATGATGGACCATTTATGACTGCCTCTCGGACGAGTTCGAGTATATAGAGGAAGCAAGGCGCCGCCTTTATAGAAATAATAAGAGCAGTAGTGAAGGGATTGGATACCATGGGATAGGAACTCGAATGGAGTATGAGTATCAAGGCGAAAAGGAACCATTTCTAGTGGGGCGAAAAGTGGAAGGAAGTTGTCTGGGAAGATCTATGTAGGTTGAATGCTTTACAAAAGAGGAACCTCTTGGTTGCGGTCATATTATTCATTATTTTTTAATGCTTTCTTTTTATTTCGATTTATTCAATGTATTTATGGAATTTTACAAAAAATTGCATAAAATGTTCACAATTTAGTCGAAATTAAGCAAAAATATCATAGTATAATAATCGTAGCTGAATTGGTACTGATCGATTTTCATATATCATATATGTATAATATATAAATATATATTCATATATTTATAAATCTAAAGATTTTTAGCAGTTTTCCTCTTTAATTATTTTATTTTTAGATCATTCTCCATTTCAATATTAAATTTTCTCTATGAATTTTTTGTATTATTTATTTATGATAATAATATTATTTTTATCCCAATTTTAATTTAAATTATTAATTTACTTTGCAAATTATTTATCATATATTTTCACTTCATATTTTTATATTTATTTATTTTATGCCATATTTAATATTATTTTAATTTTCCAGAATTTTCTGTATTATTATTTTTTTTCATTTTGTAATTAATTTTTTAGAATTCATTATAAATGCAATAATTTTCGATATTTTCACTTTAACCCTTTCATTATTCAGTTCAAAAGTTTTTCCATTTATTCACAAAAACAATTATCTCCAAATCCCGTAGACGTTCTCCACCCATCAATCATTCTATAAATATAGGGATTGGGTCAGAGAAAATTCCCAGTCATGTATGCCAATTTTCCGGCTAGTATTTTATTAGCACAATTTTTCATTAATAAAACGCACGACACACACACACTCACACACACACGTGCACGTGCAGAAATACCGACGAAAAAGTTAAACAAATTTATGTCTGGGATTCTTTTTTGAAATATCTAGGATTTTTTTTATTCTGGCTCTCGAGACGCCACAAGACGTGTGCGCTGACCGGCGAGTAATTTTCAAACTGATTTTCGAATAGAACAGCGGAACTTTTGAGGCCGCACCGGGCCCGTACCCTCCCTCTGGGCGACATGCGCGACAGACTCTGCAAGCGACTGAGAGACAGAGAGAGAGAGAGAGAGAGAGAGAGAGAGAGTGAGAAAAGAGGATGCAGGCAGACACACACAAGAGATAGAGATGGGGCGAGAAGCAGAGACATTGAGAGGGAGAGAGAGAAAGGGGAACGGCACAGAACAGCAAGTGGCAGAAAGAGAGCGCAAGAGAGTGCGCCAAAATAAGAAACAAACATTTTGTTTGACTAAATTGCTTAATATTTGGGGACCAAAAATAAAATCAACACACAACACGAAAAGTGGCAGACAATAGGGAATAAGAAGCAGACGAAAGAAGAAAAAGAATCGAAAACAGAACAAATGAAAAGCTAAACTGAGATGAGAGAATATTATATACCCTTTTGGTTAAATGTAGAATTTATTATGGTTTTTTCTTCCTTCAAATGTCTCTGAAAACTAGATTTCAGATCCGAAAATTTCGGTTTTTTTACTCGCTCACTTTCCAATGGATTTTTATGGTTTTGTCTGAAGAAATGATTCGTAATGATTCAAGGCCTTAAATAGGGCTCAAGTGCAAAATGTAATCTTAACTGTGTATCCTTATACATATCTCTCTTTCACAGTGTAGCTAAGCAGTATAGGATGGTGAGTTTTCATACATTTTACGGCTTCGTAGCGTTTAAAAGAACTTCTATAACCTCCACTGGAAAGTGTATCCCAAAAAAGAAACCGTAAAACGATTGGAGACAATTTCCCTGGATAACAAGGTGCCGCCCGGCCCGACACACACACACACACAAACACACACACACACAAGTCTCACCGCCCAGTCACAGTCCCATTCCCAGTATGTGTGTGAAATGTCATGCAAAATAAATGTCAGACGCCTTAAAATTTGTACCTATCTCTCTCTCTCTCTCTTGCTCTCTTTTAGTCTCTTACTATCCCTCACTCTTTCCTCCCAATCCCACTCCCCTTTGTCTGCTCAGAGCAGCATGAAATTGCCGTGACTCTTAAAAAACTTAAAAAAAAACGTTGTTATTAAAAATAAACATTGGATGAAGTGTTTCGGTTTGTGTTTCTCTGTGTGGCACGCCTCCTCCTCCTGCTCCTACTCCTACTGCTCCAGTGGCAGACACAAGCAAACGCCACATTTTCACTTGTCACGCATTTATTTTCCCATTTTCCATGTCGGAAAATGTGTGTCATGCGACGGGAGACGAGTGCGACTACGACCACGACTACGTCGCGGTTTTTATATTGACATCTGCTTGAGTCTTTTCGGGCAATTGGCGTGATTAATAAAGTAGAGCAGGGCGGGGGATACCCTTAACACAGACCACACTGAGCGAAAAAGACAAGACATATGGATGGGTGGATTGATTTAAGAAAAGGAACATGGGAGATATAGGACTTTAAATAAGAGTAAAATCGTCATTTAAGAGATGTTTTAAACATGAAATATATCTAAATAATATTTTAATATTTTGAAGACTTTATTTTCAACATATTTCGTTTTTAATTGAAGAATGAATGCCATTTTTAGCTTTCGTAGCTAACAGCCTTATCTCTGCCATTCTATCCGTCTCTCTTGCACAGAGTAGCTTAGCAGCAAAGTCAAAATTGTATCCATCAACCATTCTTTCGGTCTCTCTTTCACAGAGTAGTTAAGCAATAAATGCTAAGAGTTTTCAGGCCTATCATGGATTCAAAGAGACAGCACCCTGGCATCGCCATCTATTTACTCTCTTTCAGAGTAGCTTAGCATGTCTGCCTATTTTATACCTAATTTTTCTCACTGTGCATCTTATTTTCAGTTTCTTTAACTGTAACTTTATCAATTACTCGTGCACTTGTTAATTAAACGACTGTGCCCCCACTCTTCTCTGCCTCTTTTGGGTGTGTGGATTAGCCCGCATTTCGGGTTTCCACCCGTGAATGAGGCACGAAGAGAGAGGGGGTGGGAGGGAGGGTGCCACAGGGTGACGATATTTTGATATCAATTGCATGTCGACTGCCCGCCGCACTGGCACTGGCACTCGCACAATTGCAATTAAATCAGTTCCTCGCATAAACGGGCGGGCGGCGTGCATGAACACGTTCTAAAGCCTGCAATTGCCTTCGAGCGCGGGCTAAGCTAACAATGCAGGCAGCAAATGGAACGGAATGGAATGGAATGGGTTTCAGATTGCGAGTGAGAATGGGTTCTTACTATGGGCGTCTGGCCATGTCTGTCCATGGTCTGGCATTGGCTATGAGCAGTGCTCCCTGCATCATGTGGGTTGGAAAGAGAATTAATTAAGGCAAGTGGGAGGAGGAGGAGAGGAGACTGAGAGAATGAGAATTCGAATGAGATCTTAAAGATAAGAAAACTCGCTTTCAGCGTCGGGGGAATCGTGCTATAAATATCGCCCATAAATGAATTAAAAAGAGTATACGATTAATCAATGATTAGCAAAACATTACGTGGCTAAAATGCAACCAAAAAGAAGTTTAATTATCCCCAGAGGAAAATATTTTGGGAATTTATTAAAGATTGAGACAAAAGTTGAATGGAAGGAATCAACTATAAGTACAAAAAATTCGTAACAAATGCGGTTAACATTTTAAGAATTTCAGATATTTCCGTTTAAAAAGATTAAGATATTTGTATCTTAAAAAGTACAAATATCTTGGTTATGCAGCCCCAACATCGAATGACTATACGTAATGGTAGCGGCTGTACTTATCTTTCTTAGATATAAGCTATGGGAAATTCCTATTTGAATAGCTAAAGGAATCTTTAAAGGTAAATCAAAACTCTTAAATATTCACTTTCCATTAATTTAAATGACAATGCGGGCTGCAATATTATGATTTAAATACCATTTAATCCATCTGCTTGACACCATTTACTACCTTTCCCGAAGGCAACAATGTTGTATGTATGTATGGGACGCAGGCATTAACCATTTATATAATCGATTCGATTAGTGTCACTCGATGAATAATTAAATTAAAGCCCCAGACCTAGTGGTAGTTGCAGACCGATCCGATCCGATCCGATCCCAGTCCAATGCACTATGAATGCAGTCTAGAGAGTGGAATGAAGTGTAATTATAATGCACAAGATGTCAAATGATTTTAACCTCTTAACACAAATCGAGAGACAGCGACTGTGGGGCCAAAGAGCAGAGAAGACAGCTGAACAAAGAGTAGAGTGGAGCAAAAGGGGAGCAGAAGAAGGAGCAAAACGAGAGCAAAAGCGGAGCAAAAGAGTGTGCTGTGTGTGGCAGCCGTCGCGACGCTCCTCGCAGTCTTTGGCAATTTGCAGCTGACTTTTTATGAGACATTAAACCGGTGCAAAAAACTAGACAAAGAGAAATGCATATAAAAGAAGAAAAAAGTATATTGTATCTGTATCTTGTACGTAGTATATTGCTTATTAAGTCGCATTGAATGACTCAGATATCAGATAGTGGCGGTCTCTTGCTGACAGCCACAATGATAGATGCTGGCACGTGGTCCAAACGGGCACAGTCGCTTGACTGTGGACTTAATTTAATTTTTGCTTTGGCAGCAGCAGAAAAAAAAGTGCTACAGCATCTAAGCTATAGAAGGTATTGCGACTAGAGGGTTACCTAATAATTTATGGATTTTTATAAATTACATTACGTTTTATCTATGGAGAACGAAAGTGTTCTATATAGGGACTAAAAATGAGGAAAAAAATATCATATCATACAATCAAACCAATACAAGAGATTATTTTTGTATATGGATTTAAATATATATAACCAGCTTCTATGAATCTGTATAGAGCCACTAGAGGCTCATATCTTTAAAATTGCGAATACCACAAAATATTATCCATTTTCAGTGTTGAAAATAAGCCTTAGAGAAATGTAACCAATAAAAACATCTCTAGATCTCAGTTTCCAACATAGAAGTACTCTTTGAACCAACCATCCCATGATTATAGATTATGGAATCTGAATTTCAGGCTCTTGTCTGTTACATTTACTTCCAAAAAACAATATACCCCCTTTACCTCAACCACTACCGACTACAAAAAGATAATTAATTATGAAAATGAGTTGGACATTTGTTACATGGAATATACACATATATACACATAAAATATACCTATATATATAGGCTTCTATATCTACAAACAGGTTTTCCTTTGACTATAAAAACACAGAGGCAGAGAGAGCGAAAAAGAGAGCGCAACTGATCTAAAAAACGGGTTCTGTAAGTGTATTCTTTCCTATAAACACCTCCAAATGTCTGGCTACTCTATAACTCATTTCCAGCAGCAAATAATAAATCAATTCCGAAAATATGACTGCCTGTAAATGCATAAACATTTATGTGCTTTGGTTATTGGGTTTCAAAACACCAAACAAAAATTCCAAAAGTCACTAAAAGTTTTCCCCCTTCCCCCAGCCACCAAACATGAAAATAGTTTCAGAAAACACAAGGCTGAAGGTGGGGCATCTGCCCTGCATCTGTCGCTATAAATAAAGACGCCAACGGCAAAAATAATAATCATAGACTGAATAGACTGACAAAACTTGGCAACCCTTTTTAGGATGGACCACAGAGAAGCCGTCGCTGCTGTTGGGTGGATCACAGAGAGGGAATCGCTGGTGATGGGTGGACCACAGAGAGGGAAGTCATCGCCAGCTGTTGGGTGAGAATATTATTTAGGAGACAATAAGGCGCTGGCGCTGGCGCTGGCGGCGGCGTCCGTTCAGTGGAATCATAAAAATAAACACGAGCCAAAAACAAAGATAAATTCAATGAAGTTTTTCTTTCTTTAATTGCAGTTCATAAATCACGCTGGTTCCCGGCAACATCTTAACTGGTTTTTGGCAGAAATCCAACCCGTTTTTTATTTTGTTTCGTTTCAAAAATTATGAAAAATTAAGCAAATTATTGGGGTGTCCTCTCAGTGTTTTGTCTGTTGATTACTTTTTGTTTGCCATTCATCTACAGCAAAAAGTATCTCTAATGCTGGTATTGATTTCATATAATGAGTAAAATTGGTCTCCACGTGGTCTCCAGGGGGTGCACCGTGCTGCACGTCCATCTATTTTAGAGAGCTTTTTGATGAAAGAGGCCACACACCCACCCGCTGTGTGCGGATCTTCTGCGGTGTCTCTCATGCTTGATCTATGGAAATCACTGAATAATTATGTGAAATGTGTGAAAATGCAAAGAGGGAAAGGCCCTCTCATACATATGGAGCAGGGAATGATTTGAGGTTTTGGTGAATGATTTTGAATGGGGTTAAAGAAAGTAAAAGTTTCGTTTACTTTTACTAAAACTTTTCTAATCGTTGATTTGAAGATTTCTGCGATAAATATGTCTAGCAATCCAAGAAAGATCGGCGTACCATAACTATGATTCGAGGTCTTAAAGTATATGTATATATTTAACTAATTATTTCTGCACTACTCATAAATCTTCATAATTATTTTCAGAATACAAACACACATAAATTCTGTTTGTTGCAAGACCCCAAAGACTTTTCTTGAACTAATCATAAAGTTTCAGCACATTAAGGCCACGAACTAACAGAATCCCAAGGTTCCAGTATTTCTTTATGATTATTATACTGCACCAGTAGATACATATGAGTATTTTTTCTGTAAAGACTTTAAAATGTGCAAACAAGTTTCTAATGTATTTTTGGTGTATGCATAATAATTCATATTTCTTGTTTTTGCTAATTTATTAACAACGAAATAAACATTTTCATTATGAAGAACAGGTACAGGAATGGAATATTCACACACAAAAAAGAATGCATAAACAGGTAGTAGCCACAGGCTGAAAGGTGTTGAAAGTATACCAGCTTAAGAGAGAGAGAGAGACACGCAAGACACATCCAAAATGATTGAATGATTGACACATGTTCGTTTCGCATCACACACACACAAAATAATTGTGAAACAAATCACGAAAACTTAATGAAAAATTTAAAGTAAATTATCCCCTGAAACGAAAATCGAAACTCTCCTCCATTCGAGAGTTAGTTGGAGCTACTAATTTGCTTGCAGGCACAAATTGTAGACACAATTGCGAGGCTTGGGGTGTAGTCATACACTGCAATTGCAATTGGGCCAAAAGGATTGATTGAGTCATAAATGGAAGGAGAAGCCAATCAATGGCTGGCCTAGCCTGGCCTGGCCTTTTCTCCTGCCATCACGAGTTGGGCCACTGGCCAAAAAGAAAAATAAAAGAAACTATTGGGTGCATGAGAGAAGTTTGAAGTCAACGATAAAACCAGTAGTTATTACCATTTAAATCAATTAGCCTCGAGTGGAAAACCTCTTACATTTCCCCTTCCAGCCATGCATTTGCTCTCCTTTTCCTTTGAGAGTTAATCAATTTTTGGTATAATTAAGGCACAGCGTTAGAGCTGGGACCAAGATCAAGACTTTAACTTTAAAAGCTGGCCAGCGGATGGATAAGGAGTTTCAGAAGAAGAGAGTGCACTTCTTGTTTTGGGGCATCTGCGACGCGTGTTGCCAATTTATCTTCGGAGCAAATAGTGATCCAGCGGCCCAGCTGGGTTTCCACACTGCCAGTCGCCAGTCTGCCAGTCACCAGTCTGCCCGTCTGCCCGTCTGCCAGTCTGCTGTCTGCAGATTTGCTCAACCATGACTCATTCAGCAAAGATAATCCTGTTTTCCTCCGCTTACAAACGGGCCATATACACTGCCCTAATGGAAATGGGCTTTATATGCCTATCACAGGAGAGACACTGAGACTTTGACTTGAAAAGAAATTGGAAAATACTTAAATATACAAGAATTATCAGGGTGGATTAGCGATTTACAATGGCTGAATGGGGAATACGCTGCCCTAACTTTTTTGGGTAGATCAAGCTGGTCTTTAAAGGGGTTAGGCATATAGTAGAGCTAATAGATTATAGATTAGTTTATAATAGATTAAAGGTTACAAGCTTCCCAGTCCTCTCATTGCTTTAAGATTTATGAAAGGGAGAATGCCCGTGATTGCAAAACCAAAATATGAACATGCACTTATGAGAATGAATATTGGATCGAAATCTATAGAAGTTCCAATCGAATACTATTTTACATTTTTAGAAGTTTTAAACCATTGCTAAGGTATTCAAATGGATTTTAGTTTTGTTTTTTTTATTTAAAAGTCTGTAAATTAATGTTAAATTGGTTGTAAAAGCTGTAAAAGGTTCGAAAATACCTTCAAAACTTCCAGACAATCTGTTTTGGTAAGTTATAGTCCTTTATAAACCTTTCTTTCATCTAAAACCTCTATAAATCATTGCCAACTCCCCCTCGTAAAAACTAAAAACTATTCCCAACTACTGGCCATATTTTGTTGTAGCCAAGAATTATGAGTGTACGCATATCCTGGTTAGCCACGCGATTAACATGCCATGGACCCATCCACCGATAAATAAGGCAGAGAGAGAGAGGACCTGGCCCTGGCTCTGGCCCTCTCTATAATAAACTCATGCCAGTAGTCAATTGTTGACGGGTGCAAGGCATACAAATTTCGCCATAACTCACACACCTCTCTCTAGCACACTGGACGGGACTCTACCCACCTCCCCCTCCCCTTCCATATCCATATGCAGCTCCACAGAGAGCCCCTCTTTTGTTAGCTGGTTAGCTGGGGCTTTTGTTTATAAACTGGTTCAAAATTTGCACGTCTCTGGCATATAAATCCATGAACAGAAAAAGAGCTTAACGAAAAGAAGAAAAAAACGAAATATAATCATACAAAAGTCTTTGGAAAAGGCAGTGAGGCAGCGAGGCAGCCAGCAACTTGTTTGTCTGTCTTTTTTTCAGCTGCCCGAATGGCAGTCCTGTGGCAGTCCCCTCCGTGTCCTCCCTGGGCTGGTTGTCAGACCAGCGCCAACAACAGCTGTCGTGCGAGCTAACCCCCGAAAACGAAGGGGAAAAGAGGCGGGAATATACCTATCGTATATGGGGACCCATGGAGAGCTCGAAGTCCAAGTAGTCTCCAAACGTTGCAACGTTGATGTTGGATGATGATGATGATGATCGCTGGTTGCATGCTAAGGCCCATGTTATATGGCCAAACAGTTTATAGTTATGTTTTATTGTTGTCTTCCCTTCCCTACCCTTTCCCCTCTCTCTCTCTCTTTCTTTAAGCCTTTTCACGTGCACTTTTCCTACCGTTCTTCTACAGCCTATGCCTATGCCCATGGCTTTTTCTATGCTAATTTTTTCGTGTGGCAAACGCTTTCTGAATATTAACTTTTCATTATTCTCAACCATTCGAGGGGGGGCCGAGGGAGACCGAAGGGAAGGAAGAATTAAGCCAGTTGGCGCCTGTCATGGCCCCTAACGGTAGTGCTGGCAGCCCAACGGAACTGCAATCCGGAGAGAGGCGGCATTTTCCAGCAATTGAAATTCTTTTCTCCACTGCACTGCACTGCAATCTGCATAATCAACAGTGATTGAAAATGCAGTCAGCAATTTTTGTATCACAAACAGTTTTGACACCAAAAACGCCCAAAAAATAAAGACTATGGGGCGTGCAAGTTATATAGGGTGTATGGGACTTGAAGAGAGAATTCCCAGGCAGAAACTCTGCCGAAACTGAGCCGTGTGGCGTTGCCGCATAAGGCGTGCCGCAGTTCGAATATTATGGAAATTGGGGCAGTGGTGAGAAATAAGATCAGGGAAATGAACATATAGATCCTTCCTTTGTAGGTTCTTTGTAGATCTTTCTCAGATCTAAATATTTTCTATTACAGCAATTAATCTCTCTCATTTTTGTACTAATTATTTTTTGAAGTTAAATAAGCAAAAAATAATCAAATATATTGAAAAAAATTTAAAGCAGCAATTCACCATTTCTGAGTGTGTTTTTTTCAAATTATTTAAGGACTAATTAAATTTAAAATTCATTTATAAATACAATTATTAATAAGGAATTAATTTATCGGAATATAAGGAATTATCGGAATTATCGGAATATAACCCATGTGAATGGCTTGCACTTAACAGTAAAAGATCGAAGCATTTGGAGGTGCCTAACAGAACCTACATACATATATAAATTATACCCCAAGAGATACATAAATATATGCACCTCAAACACTTTACAAAAATCTCAAATATAAATATTTAATTGCTTAATTTTTAATTTTTTATTGTATATTAAATCTATAAAGAGGGAAACCCCCATCAGTCATAATATTGTGGCAGTAACTTCGATCATCTATTAAGAATTAAGACATTTATAATAGATGACATTAAAGTAATAAATAAAAATATGTACATATGTATGTACAGTGGCTCAAAGCCAAAACAATGCAGTATCAAATAAACTGTTTTACTGTGGTACAGATTTTAAACTAGAAGAAAAACAAAAAATGTTTAAACGCCAAACCGGAAATCAAGTCGGATTCCTAGTTTCTAAATGCTTTGGTGCATTTAAACATTTTGTTTTCTATAACTTAAAATCTGTACCACAGTTAAACAGTTTATTTGACACTGCATTGTTTTGGCTTTGAGCCACTGTATATATGGTACAGTATTAAAATATTTACAATCACCTAAAACTGGCAATTAAAATTCCATAAAAACTGTTCATAATTCAGACGCGGAGGAACAAACTATTCCTGTTGCAATGTTTTTCAATTTCCACAAACAATGTTGTATTTTTTTAATTTTTTTTATGGGGAAACATACATAACTCCCCATAACCCAGACTGCAGGCTGCAACTCCAAGACAAAGTCGAAGTCGTAGTCGATTTGGGTATCCACCTCTTAATTTACTTGTCTCTCGTTTGGCCAAGACTCGTGCCACATGCCCCCGCAGGCCATACACAGATTTTTATTTTCCATATTTTTTATGATTTTTCTTTTATTGTTGTGAAAGCGGTTTGTTTTGTGCCAAGGTGTGCGCATAGAATACAAACAAACAAAACAAAAAAGCAGAGAAAAAATGAGAAAAAAATAAGTAAAAATTTGGCAACTTTTGTGCCTGATGTTGGTCTGTGTTCCAATAAAAATGCAACATTTATTAATGGCTTATAATGATTGTAGGTGGTCTTAAACCAAAGCCAAGAAACGAAGGCAATCTACGTGTGAGGAGGCATTTGATACCCTAAAATAGCGATGGATATCAGTACAGTTCAGAATAAAAAAAAGAATAAACAAAATAAACAATAAACGACATGTACTTTGTTTTGGCAATTATCGGGCATTTTCTGTTGCACTTTTCGTTTGTGCGTTCGGATCTCGCTGTAATGAAAGAAAATGGCTGCCTTGGAAGACCAAACGTTTTTATATAGTAGCTATAAGTTAGCTAACTAAGAACCCTTTAAAAGCAGTTTCAATTTCAGACAATATTTATACGTTTTCTGAGAATTTTTCATAAAAGCAGATAGAAGATGATGGCTGTATATCCTCTATTGCTGATTGTGTTCAAGGAAAACCTTAAACCTTTCATTTGGATGGCAGATGAATGATATATCAAGGCGATCTTTGCGGCTACAATTTTGTAGCGTCCTTCTGTATCATCTTCTGCGCAAAATCATAATACCCTCTCTGCAAAAAAGGGTACACAACTAGAGCAGAGCACTGTCTGAAAAACGCCCACAAACATTGTGCAAAGCGAATCATTTTTCTCCATCCAATTTCTGTATTCGGAACGCATTAAAAAGCCATAAAATATAGCTTTCAAGCACGTTTTGATTGCATTTCAGGCATTTGCGCAATACCAGAGATCCGATAAGCATTAAATGTTTAATTAGACCGCTAAATGCAGTGCCAGCCTCCAACCCCAGCCCCTCCCTCACCATCTGGTACTCGCCATCACACATATATGAGACAGACAGACAATAATGCGATTGTCTTTCCTCACATATTAATTTATCATTATAAATAGATTTATTGTCTTTTGTGGGTCTCCCTCTGTCTCTCTCTCTCTCTCTCTCTGTCTCTGCCTCTGTCTCTCAGTTTGGGGTTGCATGACAAAACAAAGAAACGAGTTTGTCGCCTCAGTCTTTTGTCTTTCGGTTTAAGGAAAATCTATTGTCTTAGTCAAGAGTTTTACAGATTTGCATAGATTGCATGATAGCCTTGATTGGGGCTTAAACTTTTGATGGATCATCTGGGGGGTAAAGGTTTTAATTGCTTTAACGGTGGATAGAAATACATACATGTTAATATATGTATATTTGGGGGGAAAGTTTTAAAATATTATTGAGTGTTGAGTACAAGATGCGAAAATTCTACCTCGATTCTAAAGAATTCTTTATTTCTTTATACCATTGAAAAGTAAAAAATTGACCAAAAGATTCGAAGAACTTTCCAGATAGATTACTTTGCATTCTCAGGAATATCCCAAAGTCATATTACTGCAATTTCTATAAGAAACCCTATAACCCTTTCTGAAAGAACCTCGTCTCGAACCGCTTTACGAAATAAAATTATGTTTTCCTTACTAAACTCTGATCTTTAGCACAAGATCCTCTTAAGCAACCCATTTATTATTTCATTTGTCGTTATTTCGGTTATTTTTGGCCTGGGGTTTTGTTTTTGTTATGCTAAAAAAAACCATAAAATTGGTGGCCAACCTTTTGGTATTTAAACTTGACTTGAAAACAAACTTCTCTTTATACGAATCGAATCGAATGCTTTGCTTTGCTTTGCTATTTTTTGTTTGCGGCTATGATAATCCGTGTGGAGTATCTTTCTGTCTGTCTGTCTGTCTGGCTGTCTGTCCATCTGTCTGTTTGGGGTCTCTCACCCATCAAGGCATCACGTAATAGACGATCGGTCGGTAGTTTGGATCGTTCGTTCGGTCACTGGTTACACCTGTTTCTTTTCTGTCTTTTGGGGAGCTCTTTTTGTTGTTGTTTGAAAATCGTGTAATGATATGCCACCATCAGGGTTTTTACAGTTGCATGCCACCTCTGCAGGCATCTTGCATCCCTCTCTCTCTCTCTGTCTTATGAAAAGTTCATCAAACGCATTGGCATGCCACAAAACGCGGCGCGGCAATTGCTTTGCCTAACCGAAAATCAATGGGTGAAAAAGGAAAAACTAAGGAAAACTCAATAACATTTAATTTGAGGAAAAGCCATCCCATAAACACTCCTCCCGATCCTCCTCTTCGGCGGTACTCTCCCTCTTTCTGTCTGTCTCCCAGCAATTAAAAATGTTTAGTGAAAGTTTTTTATGGCGATTTTCGCATGGATATCGCATAATCAAATTTCGATTAAAAACTCGCTTCAATATTCGCACGTTTTTTTGTAAATTCACAACAAAAAAACTTGTATGCTAATTCGAATGCGTTTCGTTGAGGCGACAAATTGGTAGTCCGAGTCGTTAGGGGGGGAGGGGAGGGGGAATCGTGCGTTTGTTGAACTTCATTTGCATACAACAGACAGCCGAAGAGTGGAATCGAACCAGTTTTCTGTATACGATTTTGATACCAAATAAAAGGCCGATGGAAAGTGAAATCCATACCCAAGAAAGAAAGTGTTTCTTCCTTCTGTTTTCATGGAACGCCCCAAAACCCGAAACACATTAAGTTGTAGGAGTGGGAGTTTGTTCAGTTCAATTTGTTACTTTTATCTAAATTCAAATGCATTTGATTAGTCCCCCATAGATAATATTCTAATGAGTGACCAAAAAAACGCTAATGATGATGTTTTAATTTATGGTTTAAGTGGTTTCCAGATGACATTTAACGTACACCAAGCATCAGGCAGGTAGATGGTTATTTAATGTGCATGATGGATTTTTTGGGGGTTTCCACAAAAAAACACTTTGACGCCTACGCGGTTCGGAAAAAAGGTGCAACTAAAGTTACTGCCTTTCAATTAAATAACGAAAAATTTACCTACAGACTTGTATATTTTTTTTGTTATTTCACATAAAAATATTCCATTTTGACAAGCGGCTTATTTGCCAGCGAGCAGCGGAACAGGGGGGAAAGCAAACACAAAAGCTTTTTATTTGAACATTTTGCTTTGATTTGGCCGCTGCACTGCAAACAACTTGGGCTGTGTGACGTCACAGATTAACGTGAGGGAGGGAGATAATCTGACCGCTGTAAAAGGTGCGCTCAATTAGAGACGCGCTCTATCGTTTCTGAGCAGAGGTTGCCCTCGAATTAAACGGTTCATTAGGTGGCTCTCATATTTGCAGCATTTCTCACATTCTTCGCCTTGTTAAACATTTTTATACGAGGTACTCGAAGGGTATAGGGGTACATTAGATTTGTGTCATGCATAGAACGAAGCGTTTCCGACCCCTTAAAGTATATATGTATATTCTTGATCAGCATCAAGAGCCGAGTCGATCGTAAGATCGTAGGCTCATATATATACTGACTGAGAACCGGGTATACCGGCTCACAACGTTCCCCCCGTAATTTTTCTATTTTGTCAACAATGTATAATGTATAAAATATATTCTATAATTTACACAAATCGTAAGCTCACATACATATTTATATATGTACTGGCTGGGTACCGGGTATAAAGTAAAGCCGCGGCCTTTGGCCCGTCTCACAACATTCTTCTTCGTTTATTGTGTCTTCAAAATTGTAGAATACATAGACAGACAGGAGCATATAAGCATAAGCATATATCCGAGCATCTGTCCAATCCATTTCGGATTTAATCTCTCTGCATGAGATCCTCTTCGAATGTAAAGCTCACGTTTGTATCAAACTGTAGAATTTTACCAAAGTACCACTGAGCCGCCACCATATAATCTCCCGTCGGGAGAGGAAGACGTAACAGCTCCGGTCTCAGATAGAAATTCTTCACAAAATGCGGGCCCTGTAAGGATATATGAATACTGTTTGATACGTCAATTATTTGTGTATCTTACCACATAGGGACATGTGTGGTTTATGTTGGTAAACTCTTTCCATAACTTAAAGACTACCGTAACCCAGGGGTTAAATGGTTTTCGCATAAACCGACAGGCATCAAAACGAATGTCGACTAGCCAGGGCTTGTATCCATTTGCCCTTTTGAATATACGGGCATGAATTGTCACATCGTTGACCGGATGTAGCGCTGTTGCATTCGCATTAAAGATCACTTTGTTCCGACTGACGGCCTTCAGACGACAGGTTTGGAACACAACCCAGGATTTATTGTAGCTCTCGCAGACGGCATTGGTCATCTTGAAGACGACGGCATCCTGAAACCGTCTCACAAATATTTCAGAATTTTCCACATATCTATCTCAATAATTTATCGGTAGTTATGTACATTTAAGCCAAAGTTGACTGCTATCCACACTCCGAGAAGCGCACCGATTAATCTATTGAACTGCATTGAACTGTACGAACTATTCTGTAATCTGTGCGGAGACCGACTTATATTGGAAATGTTTGTCACTCGACAATTTTCAGGGGAAATGATTCGATTAATTGCAGTGCAATTTTATTGATATTTTTTTTTGCGGAGAATTACCTAATTTATATCGTTTTGTGATTTTCCGCTCTATTGGTAGATTAGAATAAAAAAGAGACAAATGCACGTAATGCATAATATAATAATACGTGAGAGTGTTTAGTAATATGTAGTAAAATATTTCTTAATGGTAATCTTTGGCATGCAAAAGTTTAAAGATACAAGAAAACTAAGAACGCAGAATCATAATCACACAATTTGTTTCAATTGCGTTTGCCTGCGATTTAAATAGCGGGGAATTCTAATTTAGCTTAAAAGCGTCACCTGATGCCGTTTCTGTGCTTTTTGTTCTGTTGGTGGGTAAGCTTTTGTTGTTGTGCCTTCCATTTAGGAGCTTTGCTACTCTCACCATTCTCTGCCTCTCCCCCACACTACATCCCCACACTCCTCAAACGCTGCTTCACTCCCACTGTTGCATAAGCACTATTAGGCTCTCTCACACCATTCAGCTGCCTCTCTCTGCTTCTGCCTGCGCTTATGTCTCTACCGCACACTTCCCCTCTCTTCATGCATGCATAAGCTTCTCGCTTCCTCAATTACTCTCCCTTTTCCTCGCATACAGAAGCTGATCAAGTGAAAGAGAAGGGAGAGCTTACGCAAGTAGAAGACATGAATGAACTTGAATCAATAAATGGAACTTCCACTACCTGTTACACATCCCCATTCAGTTTTGGTTTCATTCACATTTCTTTTTACACTGTCTTCTCCCTAAGTTTTGTTTTTGTTTCGTTTCTTCTTCCTCTGGCAAGCTGTGCTTCCAGGCCCTTGGGCTCGGGTCTTCAATCTCAGTGTGAAATTGATATCGTATGGGAAGCTAATTAAGAAGAAATCAAAGAAGAAGTCGTTGGCAGAGGAGAAGCTGAAGCTGAAGCAGACATGTGGGAACCTGCTTTTGGTTATTGCATCAATTGGTAACCAGAAACCAAAAAAGTGTTGCACAGCCACCACACCACTCTCCGTCCCCTCCCCTACTCTGCGGAATATCATAATTATTTAAAGTCATTAAACTTCAAGGAATCAAATCTCGACTACATATCAAAAGTTAACCAACTGAAAGCAGAGATCAGGGGGCTGAGGGGACCCAAAAAAAATATAAGGAAAAATCAGAGAAGAAAAAAAGCCGAAACAAGAAAATCTCGCCATCGATAAGGAAATTATGTATTAAACACATTGAGGATTGGACAGGCCGCCACCGCCCGTCCGTCCAACAGCAACAACATGATCTCCAGGACAGTTGGAGAAAAAAATAGGAGATAAAAACAAAAAAAAACCAGAGTTAACAAGTTGCTACAGCCACAGATAAAACGGGGAAAGAAATTGGGGCTACGAGAACCGAAGAGGCGGATACTCTTAAAGATTTTAGCCGATTTAATATACTAATGGAAGATAGTTTTTGTTGATAGAGAGAGTACTGCAATCTATGCATTTTCGTTGGGTTTCGTTTATAGAATATACTCGTAGTTTTCCGATTTTGAACATATGTCGAGGATCGAGCGTTTTTACAGCTGCTATAAATCAAAGATACATTATAGCCAATTCACTAACTTTTCCAACTTATAACTGCTTTAGATTTTCTTCTTTAGAGAGGAAGTAGCCTTTAAATAGTCTAATCAGATGTTCTTCCTTTTTCAGAACATAACCATATCGACTTCAGCAGTGTTTTTTCTTTTCTCCAAACCAAATGTATCCTAACTCCCAACATACTCTTCCCTTCAAAGAGCATAGCGAAAAAAGAGATTGAATAAAATAAAACTTCAAGAAAATCCCACGCCACACACCACAACTGATTTTGGCGGCTGTCTCTTAAGTGAATTAAATATTGCACAATATCGCAGTGAAGCCAAAGGAAAAAACTCCACTACTCGATGGCCAGAAAACCCGGGCCGTGTTCATTGGCCATATAAACGGTAACAACTTGGACGCCGACGACGACGATCTGGATCTCCCTGATGTTTTGCGGCTTCGTTACTCTTGGATGTTGTTGGTGTTATTGGTGTTGCTGTTTCTGTTTTAGCTGTCAGTCAATTGCAGTCCACAAATGGCTTAAATGCGCGCTCATGACCGCAAGCAATAAAATAATTAAGATGAAAATAAAAAAAAACAGGCAACGGAGAAACATGCTGAAAAAACTGCAGTATAATTCACACTTGGAGCGTGTTTTCCAGTGTGTTTTCCCGGGGTCCATAATGAGGCGTGGATGGATTTTAGGGGTGCAGTTGAATTGGCTTCAATTATTGAATATGGAGTGGTATCTCGGAGTCTTTCGCAAATTTATTGGCATAATTAAGGGGTATGAGAAACATGGGAAATAAAAGAAAAATTATTACAGAAAATCGTATTGCTATTTTATTGATAATTCCTATATTTACTCTTAAATTATATATTGCATAATTTGCAAAAAGGAAAAAAACATTAAAGAAAATGGTTATCGATTTATGATCGATAATTTTTCGATTTGCTTTTAAAATACATATAAATAAATCAATTTTTGAATAGTTTTTTCATGTTTTTGTAGCTTACACTTTTTATGGATATATTCCCAGAGGAAATAAAATAATGATCGATATGATCGATTTTTAAGTCGATTACTTTATTATGCCACATCCATTTTATCTCTGAGTCAAATATTTCCCGCTAGGTGTTGCTCCACTTACATCTATCGATTTCAAAAGCAATCTTTGATTACTTTTTCCAGCAAAAAACTAACATCAAAGTATACCTCACACCCACTTTAAGATTTCCACATTCGATTCATTAAAGTTTCATCAAATAATCAACAAATTGTAGAGCAATCAACAAGAAAGAGAGAAGGAGGAAAACCCCCAGCCCCGAACAACATCTCCAAGAGATACGACGATAATAACACCCAACTGTCATCAAAGTGTTTTGTCAATTTTTTCCAGGGATTGGTCAACCAGTGTGTCGTATAGTGGAAGACAATTTACACAATTTATCCGCGAGATACACAGCATACGAGTACGAGGCAGGGAAACGGCAACTGCCACAGAAACAGAAACTGCGCCACACTGAGATTAGCAAAACAATTATGGTGTTTTTTTCGGTTTTGGTTTTGGTTTTTCACGAAAATTGCAACAAGTTAATTCCACTTGGTAATTGGCCAGAGACTGGGCGATGGCCGAATAAATCAATTCGTAGGGCGGCGCAAGAAAACAGCCGCTGCTGTGGCTCAATAGTAATTTTCCACTTTACAGACATGCTAATGGATCTGTTTTTCTTCTGAGGTTTACACACTTACTTGTCAATGTAATCGATCGATTCGATTTCCTTTTGTAGTTTTCCCTCGCCGGTACTGTTCTCCGCTGCTTCCGCATTGGCAGCATCTGTAAGACAGAGAAAAAGAGAGAGAGAGGGGGTCTATAATTAGTAACCAATCGATACATATATCTGGTAGAACATTGCTGCTGCATAAATTAAAAGTTGTAGACAAAATTTATGAGTTCCATTCGCTGGAAAATGGTAAACACATGTCACATCTAACTTGGCCAACATAAATTATAATTAGCCACAAAGTCAAAACAAGAATTGTACGAGTACAAACTTACGCACAGGAGGCCAAAAGGAAAAGGTAGTCTACCTCGTAGTACTCGTAGTCCCATTTAACCTTAGAATCATATCACATGATATACAAACAGACGCTTTTACAGACATATAAATCGTGGTTTTGTGGCATGATTTATGCCACAACAGACACAGCTGAGCGATGCATATAGATCACTTCAAAATGCCGAACAAATGTCAATCCAAAGAACACAGAATATGCCTTAAAGACGGTCTGGTCTGGTCTGTCTGACAGACACTTCAAAGCGAGTGGAGACACACGGTGTTCAAAAAGAGTGAGATCAAAGTTGGCTGAAACTAAAGGCGTTAAAGATATGAAACAAACGAACAATAGATACCCTCGCATGCAGATATTTGATAAAGGAGTTCACCGAGAGATCAAAAATCTCTCAATTCATTGTTTTCTGTAGATATATCTCTTTCGTTTTTAGCGTATAGCCGACCTGACAACTTCAAACAGAAACAGACAAACTGGCAGCATTTTATACAGTACAGTGCGTCCCTTAATGATAATACGCGTATATGATCAACTACAGAGATCTATTTAAGACTTAAGATAAGTTCGAAGATATTATGGACACATGTCTAAGGAAACTATGAAAATCATTGTATTGATTGAAAAGCAAAAATTGATTGGTATTTCAATGTAATCGATAAAGATCCACAATAATGCACAGTTATCGAAAGTATTAATTAATCGTTTATCGTAAAAAGGAATACATCTGATAGAGAATGTCAAGGGATAGGTAAAATCATTAATTTAATCATTATTTATCGAATGGTTTATCGATTAAATTAAAAACTTTATACTTATCAATTAAATGATCGATATTTTCATCGATCAACTCCCCCCTTTGAAAAATGTATATAGTTTCCAAAATTCATTAACTTCATCGATAAATTATCGCAAGAATTAAGGTATACTTGTAAATTAATCGACCAAATCCATTCAACAAAATTCAAAGAATTTTTATCATAAGAATGGTATTATCAGAGGTCTAAAATCTCTATTACACAGGTTGAATTTATGAAGCTATAGAACTCAACACTTTGATTGTATATCACACCTGTCTTACACTTACGAAACGTATTGTACTTAAACAGAAACTTGTCTAAATCTAGGCAAGTCTTTTTTGGGGTCTCTGGCTGTCGGAGAGTACCAGAAGGTGGCGAGGAGGTGTCCATGCAGAGTCTGTCTAGTGGCTGGTGGCTAAGACAGAGACAGACACCTCAAGTTCAATTGAAAAATGCGGCAAAGAGATCGCAAATATAGCATATCGCGAGTGTAAAGACCAACCGCATTGCCAGACAACAGACAATGGATAAATACGAGTATGAATGAATATACGAGTACAGAGATTGGGGCTAGGCATTGGAGTTGTAGTTGTAGTTGGATTTGGAGTTGGAGCGCCCAGCTGTGGCAGTATGTTTCAGACAAGTTTTGCTGTAGCAGAATATGACTGGAGTGACTGGATGTCTGTCGTCGTGTCGGGGCCATGGACTCTGTCTCTTGCTCTGAACGTGTCTCTGACGGCGGAGACGGAGACGGAGACCCCAAGACAAGTCGAAGTCAATGCAATTTCATGCATGCAAATTAGTTTTTCAACCTGTTGCAATTTGTTATATGAACCCGCAGAGAACGAACCCCTCCCTAATAAGCGCGGAAAGTGTTCCCAAGGAGAATTCTAATTGGAGCGACTCATGAAAAATAGTTCACAAAATTATAATAAAACTCTTGCAAAAGTGCCTCAAAGTAGAAGTAGAAACAGAAACAGCGGCGGCTCATTCGTGCATATCCTAGAGACATGCGTGAGAAAATCATCGCAGAACTTCTCACGGCATCGAGCGGCGGCACCTAGAAAATTTATGCACCGCCAGAAGCCGTACCAGAAAGGGGTCTAGACTCCATCTCCTGATGGCCAATGCCTGATTTTATACTTGTAAATTACCCACTGCTCTGTGCTGCTCTGCACTTGGCAATGAAGATGCTCGCTGCCATTGTCGGATGGGTTTTCTCCCACTCTCCCCCCTTTGGGTGTCTTCTGGGCTCTGTGGAATGGGGCGAGTGTGTGGCAGAGAAAATGTTTTTGCATCTCTGGCCAAAGGCGGAGTTTGGCACATTTTTAGGTTGTTGCCTTTGCTCTGCTGAAATTATGTCTTACACAAAATTATGATGGCAAAGAAAGAGTGTTGGAGTTGTGCCAGAAGCAACACACAGCTTTTATGGCTAGTAGGTGCTATGCTTTTTATTATGATCGTAAACGAGGACCAAAGATGGTCGGGGTCACCTTTTTTTTGTTGCAGAAAACGATATTGTGGGTAAGAAATTGGAAAATGCTGTTGAAAAACTGGAAAAGGTGTGTTTAACATATATAAAACTTAATTCACATGATAGGGGAAACTGTTGATGGTACAGCGATTTGGTGGGTGGATGTTTGAAGGAAAAAAAGCTAAAATTTCACAAAACTTGGATTCCAGAGTTCCACCAAAGATTTTTAGTGGCCAACCAGCATGTTTGCCTTAATGGGAATTCGACTTAAGAACTTTCAGAAATAATTATCTGAATTATTCAGCTGTTTTCCACGAGGTTTGCATGAGTGAACCCTAATTTGTTTTTGCATAATTTCTATTCCGGAGGTACACACATATGTACATATAACTGTAATTGTTAAACAGCAGACCATAAATGGGTTAACATTTTATTAGCCAACACGTCACAAAGCAAACAAAGAACGAACCATTTCTGCGGTTGGTCCAATGAAAGGTGTTAAAACATGACTTGAGCAACAAAATTCTCGAGTTCTGAAAGCCACAAACTCCCTTTGGCACCGAAATGAAGGTAAATCAAACCACAAACCAAAAAAACAATCCCAGAACTATCCCAGTAAAATGTACTGAAGAAAATACTAGTAGGAAAAGTAGCAGTTGGAAAAAGATAAATGATGCGGCCAAAAGCGGAAGCGGAAATATCTTAGCCAAGTTACGGCAATTTGTGGTTTTTAATAGTCTCATCGGGGAGACTACCAGTGTGTGTGGTGGCGGGAGGGACTTCGGAGGGATCTGGTCCCATTACCCCCGTTACCAAACGCTGCTGCCAACGAACGGTTTTATGGGCGCTGTAATTGAGAGCACTGAACATGAGACTAGACACATTGGAAAGACAGAGAGACACACGGACAGCCAGACTGAGAGACACCCCATGCAGGGAGACAAATGCCAGGGAAGGGAGGGGTACATGTACAGCTCTCGTGTGTCTTCATTTAATCGTCCAACACTTTGTGGCAGTCAGAGGAGAGGCAGAGAGAGAGAGAGAGAAGATCGCCGCCTGCAACGTGACGAATGATGTCCGATGAAATATGCAAAATATTTCTACCAGAAACCAGAAAGAGACAAATGCAGGAAGATATACGAGTAGAAGAGAGACAAATGGTGGAATAAAGACAGAGACAAATACGGGAAAAATACAGGAAAAATACAGCAAGAGTTGGGGTGGGGAGGCAAAGAATGGTTGCGGTGGCTGCACAGGAATCGCGCGATAAAAAAAAAGAAAAAAAATAAGAAGCAAAGAAGTTTACAATTACTGCAAAAAAATACAGAAAGAAAAAAAAATGTTTCCAATGACTAAATAAATCAGCGTGGGAAACGATTTATGTAAGCGACAAAAAATTCACAAATAAAATACAAATACAGAGAGTGGTGGAGGGGGCAAAAAAGGCATGGGGGAGGGAAGACGAAGAGCCGCAAAACAATTATCATAAATTGTATTGAACAAACTAAATGCAGGCAAAAATAAACACCAAACAAAAAGAGCAGGGGAAGACACCAGAAGAAAAAAACCCCAGTCGAAATATTTAGAGTCGAGGCACACGTGTAGCGACACTCTGATACCCATGACATAGTTTCTATCTATATACATATAGAAAATGATGCCCTTAAAAATGCATTACTCTGGTACTAATAGCACTCGAAAGTCAGGTGTGCAAAGAGCCAAGCGATTGGTGCGCTTTAAAAGGAGTTTCTGGGATATATTTGGTAGATCGTTTAGGGATCATTCTGTATACACTCAGCCAATATGTGAGTACAGGGTATACAAAGCCTGCACAAGTTTCCCAAAATGAGGCAAAGCAATACCCCATAAAAAGGGGCAAAGAGATACCCCACAAAAAAGGGGCTAAGAAATACCCCACTAAAAAGTGGAAATATGAAACGGCAAAAAGTCAAATATAAAAGTCACTTCACCCCAAGGCCCTACGTATATCTTTCTTCTCCCACTTTGGGAGAGCCCCTCTTTTGGGGGTCCCATTGCCAGACATTGCCAGACAGACAAACATTTGTCGCCACTATTGCCACTCCGAGTATCAGGTTACCACTCGAGACAGTTTCTACAATGAAAGAGATATATGTATGTATTTATAAGCACTGACAACAATTGTTGTTAACAATTACGCTGTTTAGGGCTCACACACAGAGTGGGGCGAGGGCGAGGGTGAGCCAAAGTCGCGAGTGACATAATTTTTTTTGGAGTTGAAGATTGAAAAGAGGTTTTTATATGCCTGATTTTCAATTAAAGAAAAATTGTGTAAGAGAAAACGAAAGTTGAGGGATTAAGTGGGGGATTGTCTGGAGTGATATATGATATGTGGCCTGGTGTTATATGAGCTGAAGATGGTTCCCATACTTTTTTTTGGCAAAGAAAAGCAGGAAAATGCTTATGAAAGAGGGGGTGTGGGATATAAGTAAATTTTAATTGAAAAGTTGTTAAAAATGCAGCATTAAATGGATATATAATAGAGGTGTGAATGTGAGAAGATTATAAGAGGATTATAAATTAAAAAATCACAAAAATGTCAAGGAAAAAACGGAAAACATTTCCGAAGACTATTCAAATTTTTTCCGTAAAAACAAATAACAAAATAAAAGCCCCTGCAATTAAATACCAATCCAATTATAATTACAAATATCTCATTAATGGAATGCAATGTCTCTGGGGGCCATTGGAAAACCGTTTTCCCCACACGCATCTAAAAAATATTTCAACAATTAAACTCTCAAAGCATAGGCTCCCCCCAATCAACAATTTATGAATGAAATATTGTCTGTCAAAAATTAATTCAATCCAAAAGCGGAACATGAAATTTCACAGAGATTAAGCCCCGAAAAGTGTTGCAATGTCAAAGATTTGTGCCCCCGAAATGTGCCCCCTGAATGTGTTCCCAAAAGGGGGAAAGATTAGACCCAAGAAACACAAATCGAACTGTGTTTCGTCTGTGGGTTTTTGCTGTGGCGTTGACTGACAATTGAAAGCAGATTTATCTACCGAAAATCTATAGAAATGTACATATGTATACCCTGTAGTTAGAGAACAGTCGGGTGTGTTGTATTCGTAAGGCAGAAGGTTAGAGATCCCTCTAGAACTTGAAAGTATTCAAATATTTCTTGTGAATTCTAGATCTAGATCTTTGTGGTCAGTTCTTATCACAGCATCTACACTTTTAGATATGTAAAGCTTTAATCTACCTTAACACCCAAAGTTTTTATGATCGGATTGCAACTAGAAGTTAATTCAGTATTTATGTATGTAAATTTGTTCACTATATCCATAATTAAAAGTAGATCTCAAAGACTATGAAAGCTTAAGGATACAGATATTCCTTAGAGATAGCTATGGCCATATATTTTTCAGATTCTAGATCGATCACAGGTAAACCATAGTCGAAACATCCAGTGAAACTTTCCTTCCTGCTCATTGCGTTCTGGTGGCCCTGACATTCATCAGTCTGCGTCATGTTAATCAATTTTATTAGCATTAGATACAAAATATTGTAGGTATCCGACGAGATTCTGTTCCGTCTTTTTTTCTATCGACTGGAAGTGTTCGAGTGCCTCAAGTACAAAAAGTACATCAAAGTCAATGCTGAAGTGCGCCTCAAGTGCGGCAACTCATCAAAGTAACGAATGGAACACACACCACACACACACACAAACAACTTTGAATTTTGATTTTGAAATTATGAATGAGCATCTTGTGTCTTGTGGGGGAGATCTCTCTTCTAGATCTTGGTTGAATGACAATGCCGATTTGTGTGGATTGCTGTTCGAAGGTCGCTCTGTGCCTCCTAGCCGTGGATAGGCCTAGAGGGAACCCATTATGGGATCGCTAGTCCACCAGAAAGTATTGAAAACGAAAACAAAAAACGCAAAGTGGCGATTAATTCGATGGCACTTCCATATTTGTAGGCATATAATTATTGAAGAGAGACTTCACGAAAAGAGGAGAGTGAAAAAACGTTGAAATATACAAAAATTAAAAATAAATAATCATTTTTAAACAAATTGGAAGTCTAAGCTTTGATCTGCGTGTGGGATTTAAGCAGCAAAACAGAAACAGAAACAAACGTGGATGAGTGTTACATTTTTCCATTTCAGGGAACAACAATTTTCAGAGCTATTTTTAGATGGAGCGATTGTTCTTTTGGCTAGGGTTCTCAGAACCCCATTACTGATTCATCTTTAATTTGTCTTTAAATCAATTCTGATTCATCTTTGCATGCGAATTTTATAACAAATAGTCCATCATTTGGTGCAAATATTCGAAATATTGAGTTCGATTTTTCTGAGTTATATTCCCATTATTGGTGGCAGTTTTTCTTCCCACACACATCACATTTGTAGGCGAAATTATCTGTCCAAAATACTTTCCAAAAAATATGACCCTGAAATACATTTAAACCGGTTCAATGGCTTCAAATATTTGGCATAAAATCAAAGATTATGAGTCGTAGAGATCGGTTCCTAAAGACCTTTTCATAGAGCGGGTTTCATAGAGACTGTTCCTAAGGTATCGTTTTAATAGGATCGTTTCATAGACATGGTTTCATTGAAATTGTATCTCAGGGATCTTTTCATATAGTTGGTTTCATTATGGGATTACTAAATACTTTTACCATTATCATTCTTTAACTAAATAAATATTAGTTATAATTTCACACAATTCAAAATAAACCTAATATTTCGAAACTTTTAATAAAAAATAAAACTATTTTAGAAAGACTTTTTGTATTATAAATTTACTTGGTATTTTCCTGGCCGTTTCTGATATTTTCTGTATCTAATATCTATCAAAAAGTATATACCAAAATTAACTAATATTTCTATAGAAACTTTAAAAAGATATCACCCAATATCTCTTATATCTACTCCGCTCAATAAATCTACCCCTTAAAGAATCTTCACTGTACTTACAATTTTCTACCTAAACATTCCTAAAAATCAGTAATTTAACAAAAGTTCTTTAGGTTTAACCACAAAATATTGCCTAATCAACAAAATACAGTCTACAACCAAAAAAAAACCTGCTATAATATTGCTGATTCCCACAAAAAAAAAACTCATATCCGTCACGTGTGTGCCGAATGAATTTTCTGTATTATTTTGCTGTTTTTTAAGTTTGTTTTCCTTTCAATTGAAGCTTAAGTCGAAAGAAATGGGCCACCAAAAGGCAGAATTCTGTTCAACAGAATTCAATTTATAAAGAAATCCACAACGAGTTTACTGGCATAAGCATTTTTCTCTTTCAACCAAACATCCTTCCTCTTGGTGGCTTTAAACGGAATGAAATTCGGCTGAAAAGACGACAAAGACGACAGCTGCAGACGACAACATTTTCGTATATTTTTTGGCTAGAAATTGCAACGAAAATTGACTCAAACTTTAATATTGCACAGGGCACAAAAAAGCAGGGAAGAAATAAAGGGGATGGCATGTACAGGTCGCAGGTCGCAGAATGTGCAAAAATGGTTTGCAAAAACATCAGCCAAGGGTTGATGATGTCTGCCTGGCCACGTGGGGGTGATGTTTAGTGGAGTGCCTCGTTTGGGTATCAAATTTCCTTCAAAATCATAATGAAAAACGTTATTTGCAGAGCAGCAAAGGCAAAGACGACAGAGAGGGGCACTTGCCATATGGCCGTTTGTGGAGTGGCAAAAGGGTTGCAGCAGCAAAGCAATTACAAGTACAAACAGACACACGTCACACACCCATGGACACGGCTCTTCCCTCACTCTCACTCTCACAATCCACACAAAACACTTGTTGTAATGTCAGCTGTCAATAGCACGCGTTGAGTCGAGTCGAATTCGGTTTCCAGAATTTGAATCAGTTGGGGGGCTTGATAATTGGGGAGATTTCTATATAGGGCCCCAGGCAAATAAATGATGAAATCTAATGAGAATGCAGGGATTCATTAAGGGTGAGAATTGGATGAAATTGAATCATTATAAAGGTTTTAAGATGGGAGTTTATGGAAGATTGTAGATATAAAGGGTATCTGTATTTGTTGACCTTCAATAGAAACGATCTTTACTATAAAAATGATCTTTTGATAATAATTTCAAACCATTTAAAATATGATATTTAAGTACCACTTAAAGAGAACACTTCTTCATTGAAAGAACGACATCTCTGTTGCCTTATTTTTCCAGAGGTTTTCTTTCATTCTTATGAAGAAATCATGTCGACACTCGCTTAACTTTTCTTCTCACGCAATTATCTCGCTCCACTGCCCTGGAGTTCCGTTCCACCTTTCCCCCCATCAAATGCATTCCCTAAGTCTTCACTCAAGAACTGCAATATCTCTCTATTACAACAAATGGGTAAAATTAAGAAATGCGTTTGTGAATGTGAATGTGCAAAACAATTATGACAATTCTTAACCCACTTTCAGTGCCATTCTATCCCATTCCCCATTCCATGCCATTCATTTCTGTTCAACGATTTCTACGCAATAACCTAAAAAAAGAGGAGGAAATTCTCCCCATTCCATGGACGGTTCGGTTCCATCATGTCATTAAAAGCAAATTTCCCCACTAATTGCATTCTGTTGTAGGCTAATTTTAAGTTTTTCCCAGTTGCAATTGCATCTGAATTGGAACGTGCGACAAGAGCGACAGAGAGAGAGTGAGAGAGGTTTCTAGATATATTTGCCATTCGTCATTAGTCGCCAGCGGATATACGACTAAGTTTTTTTTTATTTTTTAGTATAGGAGACGGGGCACTCCATTGATCTCGGGTTCAAGTTTCCCCCCGTACGAGTACGAGTGTGTGTGGTATGCGCCACCGATTGTAATTAAATCAACTGCAAAGTGCCGCCAAAAGTTGCACACGATTCGTGATCTGACCAAAAAAAAACAAAACGAAGCAGAACAAAAATAAGGAGAAGTGGGTTAAAACAAGACTACAACGGAGTGTGGAATACTCTAAAAAAGAGGAAATCAATATGAATTCCCCAGAGACTAGGATAATCGGAAGAGATTTGGCTAAACTTAGTCTTATTCTGCATGAAAGAATGTTCTAAATAGGTTTAAAAGAAAAAAACAGCCCCTAGAAAATGCGGTTTTCACAATTCCCTTTCAGATAAAGAACTAAAAATGCAATTAGCGATTTGGAATGATGGAAATGGTACATTAAAACTCGATAAATATGCAATATAGCCATAAATTATATACTTTTGTAGGGTCTAGGAGTGTAGGAGTGAAAGACTATAGATTTCCATTTAAATAATAAAATAAAAACAAAATAATGAATAAAAAGTATTAATACAAAATTATAAGAATATTAAGAAATGGAAATAAAGAAATATAAAAAAAGGATAAAAAGAAGAATTTTAAACAATAATATAAAAAAGGAAAAAAAAGAATAACAAAATTTAAAGGATTGCTATAATCAGGAGTATAAGTAGGAACAGAAACCCAATAGATTTACTTTTATAGATTTAAACAAAATTCTAAGAATATAATTAAATATAGAAATCGATTTAGCAGCCCCATTATACCCTCTCAAAGAGCAGCATATAGTATTTTACTTGCAAAACGAAACCAAATTCAAAGAGAAACAACATTTACAAAGCCAGAGCCAGAGAGCCCCAACAATTATGATGACGACGACGACGACGACAGCGGTGGTGGTGACTGACTTTTGGGCCTGACTTTTGGGTGACTTTGGTAATTGTTTGAGTTAATTGCACTTGGCATCGCTTAATTGCAATTCAATTATCATGCCACCAGCAGCACAGCACCACTGGCACAGCCATCGCAGTGAGTGCTGCCTGTGCCTGCCTGCCTGCCTCCATGTGTGCGCCGTGTCGTGCCTTGAGTCGTGTGTTGAGTGTGTTGTAAGATGCCGCTCCGATGCCACCCATTTGAAGGTTACAACAGACCGACAAGCGACAACCGACAGCCAACAACCGACATCCCATGATGAGTGTCTCTCAATGAATGTGACTTTGATGCATCGTTTTCCATTGAATATTGAGTGCACTGTGCTGGGCACACCACAAGTGCAGGTTACATGTGATGTTAAGAGATTGATTTATTCATATATACATACGATACATTTACAATATACAACCTCATGTACTTACATCGCATATAGACACCATTATCGTCACACGATGATCTTTGGTTTTATTGATTTTTCAATCACCTGGTAAATTTTCTTTAGAATTCCATTGTGTAATTAGCAATAGTCGAGGTTTATATATACATACGAGAATGGCATACAGATTTATGTGATGACTGATCTAATGAAATCCGATAGCAAGGGAGGGGTTTTTGAGCTATAGAATTTCCATGAAACTGTTTCAAATAGAACTAATGGCGGGTTTGTTTGAGATTTTTTAAAGTTATAGAGAGGTATGCGCCGTATATTTCCATGTCAAGATCAGTTTTATTTATTTCTAAAAGCTGAAAAGTATTATATTTTTTTCGGTTTATCAACAACAGGAAATGATTTAACCGAAAACTGAATGATTTCTAATAGAAATCTGAAAATAAATGCATTATTAAATGCATAAATTCTTTAAATCATTCACATGGTTTGACAAAACAAAGGATTCGCTATAAGAAAATGTAAAGACAAATCCCACTAAAAAACAAAAGATACAACAAAACCGAAAACACAGCTTCATAAAGAACGAACAGCTGGCTTTCCAATACTACTAGAGCCAATGAATACTTTTCAATATATAGAAACCAAGTACTGACTATTATATTCCAATTTCATTATCTATTTCCATATTTAAAAATTAAATAAAAATATAATCAAAAAACTAAATATATGTAAGTAAATCCTACAAAAAATCCTTCAGTAAATCCCCAGCATCTACTACCTTCCCTTTTTCTCTTTAGTTTGCAAAAATCTCTCTCTGCATGAAGAAATCTCTCCCTAACAAGCAATCATCTTTCTGTCAAACCAACTTTCATATCATTTTTCCACCATCTTCATCGGTTTTTGTGTATGTTTTTCACTACAAAAATGACTGCAATTCAATCAAAGATCCAAACACTTGTCAAAACAATTGACAGCTAAAAAAAAAGCGAAAAAAGTAACTAGTTTTCTTGAGTCATTTCAATCTGCTGCTGCTGCTGCTGCTGCAGTTGTCACTCGGTTTGCGGGTCAAAGCCACAGAAAAAGTCGCATCCGCAGCAGGAAAGAGGTGGAGAGGCAGGCAAGGCAGCGCACTCTTCCCCAGGAAAAACCAGTTGCTCTGGTGGCATTCGCTCTGTGGCCGATTCCTTGGAAAATCATTAACGTGTCTTAGGCATAAATAATTAAAAAATCAAGCAGAGCAACAGAGATGCAACAGATATGTAGGTCTGTGGACGGGTAGACTGTACCAGCCAGACGTCACGTCAATGTCTTGTTTGTTGGCCTGCATCCTGGTCCGTTTGCGACGTTGAAAGCCTTTTCAGCAGACAGACAGACTTGCAAGAGAGATAGATACATAGATACAAATGTATCTCTGTGTTGCTCCCAATGCTGGCCGGCAATTACACATGGGAGATAGATGGATGGATGGATGGATGGTCGGTCGGTTGGTTAGTCGGTAGCTGTAGAGATGCGAGGAATCACGCTTGTCAATATGACATCCCGTGTACTTCAAAGAGTCAACAGATCTCTCAACTAACAATTGAAGAAAGTTAACCTCAAAGATACAGAGAGAGAGAGAGAGAGACTCTCAAGCTCTCAGCTGGGGGATATCGCATTTCCGGTGCGGTTATTGCGGTACAATACAACATACAATACACATAAATATCCCATTGAATTAACGAGCTTAGAGATAAACATCTGATAATTCTATAGCTACTGCTTTTGGCCATAAATAATATGCGGACAAGACTTGTTCCGAAAGGTATTTAGTGGCTCGAAACTCTAATGCACCAAATAAATCAGCATTCAGCAAATATTTAGCATTCGTTTAGCACTCAAACACACACTCAAGAGAGACATTGAGAGAGACAGAGAGAGAGAGAGAGAGAACGCTGAGTCACAAACTTGTCTTTTGTTGCACGCTCCCTCCCACTTTTAATAAATATTTAAACATTTTTATAATCTCAATAGAGTGGCGGGCACATAGATACAGATACACAGAGCTCGACTCGACGCTGATTTTGTGCACACGCAAATACTCCGTCAGCTACTGTGCTACAGCGTGTAGCACCCAACCCCCGTCCCCCCCAGCCCCCCACCATGGATTGTTTACCATACTCCTCGCTCTCGTATTTACTCGTACAATTCTCCTACACTCTATTTGTATCTCATAGATGGCTTACAGTTGTAGGTGCGCTTTAGCAAATATGTATCCGAAAGATACGCACAGTAAAGACTCATATTGTGGCTCAAAGTAAAGGCAAATAGAAGGGTAAGCAATACCCTAAAGACGTTAAAACAGGTCTTTTTAGTTTTTTAAGTTTAAAGCTAAAACCTCAACACAAATCAACATCTTTTTGGGCATATATTAGTTAATTTTGAAAGTAAACCTATGTATCCTGTATGAACAGTTTTCACAGTCTCAAGTTCTCAAGATTGGTTATAAGGTTTATAATATATTGAAAATCAAATTAAAAACAAAAATATTAAAAATATAAACATTTTATAACGATATTTGTGGTTCATTTGAATGCTAATGTCTTTTCTTTTTTATTTTGCATTTAAATATCAGACCAAACGTCTTGGCTCCCAATTCCGAAAGAAATAACTTTATGATTTGGTTGTACACTTAGTGGTTGTTTATAGGGTTTATTTCAAACCCTTCTCTTTCCATAAACATCATGTTTTTGAGTACCACTCGATCCCCATCACACTTCTAGTATACATACATCATAATACCCTCCCCTCCAGCACATGTAAATGCAAAAGACAAATGATGTCCATCAGTGTAACAAGCTTCACAACTTAGCTGAGCCACCTTCGATCTTTCTTCTAAATACATATATGTATATATGTACATATGTACATATAAGTCATAAAAAAAACAAACCCAAGTCGGAGTCCGGAATACATAAATTATGTGGGTGAAGTTCTATGACAGGCCGCCGCGGCCGCGGCCGGGCGATGGCCAAAAAAGTGATTTAAAAATTGAAAATCCGAAATCCAAAAAGAAACCGAAATAAAAGAACAGCAAAACAGAACGGGCACGTTCAGCCATCAAAACGAGCAATAAAAAAAACAAGTCTCAGTGTAGAAAGAGCTACTGCTAAGCTACACTGTGAGAGGGGAAAACATACCCCTACCCCAGTATCCAATGCAAATTACACACAGAGTCTTTGGGGAATTGATTCTCGATTTTATAAGTTTATTTCGCTACTTGCTTTTCTGCTAATGAGTGGAGTTTTCAGTTTGGTTTCTGGTGTATCCGTGGTCCGTGGTCCGTGGCTCTCTCGTAAAATTTATGAGGTGTTTTGTTATGTGTCAAAGTTATATTCTGCTCGAAACAGAAACCAGAAAGCGTGCTCAAGAGGCTATACAATCCACCAGTCGCCGGACTGAACGACTATTCATTAGCTTTGAAGCTTAAGCAAATTATATGATCGATGTCTGGAGAGAGAGAGGGGGAGAGTTTTAGGTTTTTTGAGGTTTCCTGGAAATCACATAATCCCCCGCCCATTAAATAATCACAGCACAGCGAACAGAATTGACCGACCAGTTTCCAACAGCCTCATCTTTCTTCGACTTTCATTTCACTTCTCTGTTTATTTTGTTATTTATTTCTGTGTGCTTTTTGATGCAAAAGTGTCAAATATTTTGTGTTTATTTTACATGCCATGCCCTTCACGGATTATAATCATTTTGTCGATGGGGGAATTTCGAGGCTTGTTCGCATCTTGTGGGTCATCTTCACAAGTTATTTGCCATTTGGGAGAGGCGATGACGAGCCCCCATCATACTTTGATGGGTTTTATGGGAGACTAAGGGAATTTCGTCATTTTTTAAGATGTATTTTTTGGTTGTGGGAAAGTTACGAATATTTATGGGAAAATTTGTTGGTTAACATAAAAGGAAAAGTATCTTTAGGTAAAATAAAATTTAAGTTTAAAATTCATACAAAAAATAGGTATAGACGAGCACCATGAAACGTTTCCAAGGGAAGTGTGCCTCGACAAAAACGTTTCGACAATTATTGGTACGATTTTGCACATATACAACTTAAGATATCAATAGTTAAGGATATGAGATACATGGTTACAATTTGAGATAGATTTTAGTTGTAGATACAAAATGTACAAAAAAAAGCAAATTTTTATATAGAAATTATATATGATATAATATATTTAAGTAATATATGGATATGATATATAGATATAGATTAGAAAGATAAAAATACAGCTTTAAATGTTTAGAAATATGTATATAGGGTTATAGATATATACCTATTTATATGTATTAGATACACAGAAATCTATACATTTATCTCCAAATTTTTTTTAAATATATATTGAAAATTGTTAAATATCATAATAAACTGAAAAACTGCTTTGAAACTGTAAGGATAATTGAATTAAATAGAATAGAATATAAGTAATTAGATTTACAGCAATATTTGGGATTATGATATCAAAATGTTACTGTAATTCTTAATTCCGCTTCAAACTAATTTTAATTATATATATTTACAGTGTACCTATCATATCAGCCATCTTCAAATTATACCATAATTCGTAAATATACCATCGTAAGCCCCTCATAAATCGTAAATGTTTTATTCCAGCACTTGTCCTCTGATTGCTACGTGATTGGAAATCGCATTATGCGGCCTTAAATTCCCGAAAATTGAATTCATAAATTCCAAAGTTCCAAAACAGAACAGAAGCCCCGAAACACACACACAGAGCAGAATACGAATTGATATATCAGAGCGAAACGGTTCTACTACAGCCGCACCTGACATCTTACAAATGTATCTAGATACAAAAGTATCTTTGCTGTGCTGTGTAATATAATACCCAGCAAAAGATAAAAACACATTTTGTATGCCAAGAGCATGGCGTATTAATAATATTATTTAAGTTTTTTTGTGTTTTTTGCATGATTTTTCCATACCCGTAGACGGCAAATTGCAAAGCAATTATTCGAATCACACGTTTGAATGCGGCCCGTGGAACGGAATGGAGCTGTTCTACGTGGCAGGCAGCGGAGGTGGCAAGCGGCAAATGTTTTGCATCGTTGCACCTGAAAAGGCGTCAGAAATATTTACACCTTCAGCCACCTCTTGAATCATTTAAGTACACTCCCCCGATGGCCCGATGAAGCCAGCAAAAAGCTGTAGCCACAGCTGATGATGAGATGATGTCATTTGGCTCTGGTCATTAGACCCCATAATGAAGATAAATTTGATTATCTTTTTTGTTTCGTTGTTTTGTTTTGCCCAAACTTTGGCTCTATCGAGACATACACACAGTACGGATACATATGCTTAATGGTAATAAACATTTATAGGATTGTTGGCCTTTGTTTCAGCCTGTCCCAAGTGACTGCCGTGCCGGCGTTTGAATGGCCATACTACATACTTCTGTGGTAGTACCCTGTATTTTTGGCTTAAAGAATATTTATTAGACTGAATGAAGGGAAGGCTGGATTATTTGTTAGAGAAATAAATCGATTTTAACTAAATATATTATATATGTATATAGGAGTTGCGGCACTAAAATACTACTACTAAAATACTACTACTAAATATTCTACTACTAAAAATCCTACTACTAAAACGTGCGGCTTTCTTGCTTTACTGCTAAGCCACTCTAGAAAAGAGCAAGACAAGTTTATTCTGTTGGATACCAAAGTTTTAAATTATTATCTACACTTTTGATATAACTTTTTCTATATATCTACTAGCTCCTATTTCATTTCTATATAAATTCTATAAATATTCCTAAATCATTTTGTACTATCCCCAATCACCAGATATATGTAGCTTTTTTGCAGGCTTATCCGTACGTACAATATTTACCAATACTAATAGGTATCTCTTAATTGAAACACCTGCTTATATATACGTGTGTAGCTCTCCTCTCCGCATATACATATCTCTTATTATTTATCCATTATTTGTTCAACATAGTTTTTGGCAAGACTCTGTGGCGCCGGTTTCGTTTTCGGGTTTTTTCTTTTGTTTTTCGGTTTTATTGTTCCCTCTTTTCAATTATTTTGCGGTGATCAACAATATCAACATAAAATTGGCACAGTGTAAGTATTTCATAAACGAAGAAACCAAATAAGAAATCAAATAAATTGACCCGCATAAGCGGAAAATCAAAATCTGCCATGTTGTCAATATATTTTCATTGTTTTCGGCGTATTTGGTACAACCATGTTTTGAAATGTGGAGAGGAGAGGCAAATATCTTCAAAATCATACAATATATATCGGATTGGATCATGCATCGCATTAATCGTTAGGTTCCATGGGCACTGCGGATCGAAAAACTAAGAGGTACGGGAGGCGCTCCTCCAGAAATGAAAACTCACCTACTTCGTGAGAGAGAGCATTCAGCCATTGGAAATATAATATATTTAATATTAACGATTGGAAGTTCCAATTTGGAACACTTCAATCCCCAAGCGGATATCAAAAATATCGATTGAAAAACAAGTCTTGTGCGAAACCAACACTCTATTGTTCTATAGAATGTTTCTTCATTGCTTAACCAAATATCTATACATATCTATACTATATCTAAATATATCCTATCCTCTATCCAACACAAAAACAATCAATCGTTAAGTGAAGTGTATCCAGAGCTTCGACTTCACCAGCTACCACTCCTATCCTGGTGTTTTATTTTGGCGTAGTTTTGCGCAATGGCAAAAAATATTTATAAATTTATTTTGGTGTTTGTTGTGTGTATGTATTTCTGTCTAATTTTGCCACCTGCATCTTGGCATATTTGGTGGGCTGTATGGTTCGGTGTGGTGTGTGGTTTTTTGGCTCTGTGGTGGCTAGTTTTTGGCCAATTGATGAATTGGTTTTGACCAAATGCAGTGTAGCGCAGTGGAGCGCCGAAAGCCGAAAGGGTGTCTCGAATTGGTCAGAAATGATTTATTAACGTGGCTAGTTGTTTATGTCGACTTAGCCCCCATCATTTATGGTCAAACACAAATTTGTTATTTAACAATTTTTCCCATTTTCCAATGCAATTGCTATGCGATATCCAATTTCAATTGCCAATTGCAATTGCAATGCGTGTAAATGTTAGAAGCCAATTTGACAATTGGACAATTTTCGCATTCAATTTGTAATTTGTAATTCCGATTTTACTTACAAGACGAAACAACCCAGAGAAACATATTGATATAGTTATTAGATATGGTTACGCCCCACAATGCTGGGGGCACTGTGACCACCCGATTGAGAGCGAGCGGAGGGGATCGCTGGTTGATGATTTAATTATTGGAAAAATAGTAAAATAGAGCTTTAGGTAGTCTGGGCGAATAATGTGGATAGAAAAAGTCATTGCTGCTGCTCTGTCACGGACAGTAAAAAAAGGCGACTTCATCTCTCCATCTCTCTTTTTCTAGTGTAAATCAATAAACCGATTTCTCCCGCAGGTATGTTCGGTTTTTGGCTAAACACACCAGCGCACTTGAGTGTATGCGTGCCGAGCACTCAAATAGATAATTGTTGCTTGTATTTATTAGATGGTTCTCGTCTTAGCTTCCAATTTAAGAAGACATCTCTCATTTGCTTTGTTAAATCTTGTATTACTCTCTGCAGCTTGACTTAAGAGAACTTTTAGATAATCCATGAAACCATTAAAGATGTTTAAAGAGACTTCTAAGCATAAATACAATAATTGAGATCGTAAAAAAAGTCAAACCAAAAATGAACAATCATTTTCTTAGCCACAAATATCATCATATTTTAAACTTCAAAGACCACCAAAAAAGGCTCTAAATTAGCCAATTGGCTCTATCCTTCCCCCTTCTCCTACTTCCAACCGAATATCTAAAGTTTTTCCAAACACGTGCAGAAGAGAACGAACAAAAAACGAAGCTAAATAAAAAATCACAAAGCCAAAGGCCTAAACAACAATAACAATCATTATATAATGAAAGAGTGGGAAAGGAGAGAAGAAAAAAAATCTCATAAATAAATGTTCAAATAAAGAACAAAATAAAAGCCATGGCAATCAACAAAACAGAACAACAAACAATGGCAGAGCAGAGCAGAGCAGAGACCCGAAATGATTGTTAGCCAGGTTTCTGACATTGGTTTTTCTTTTCTTTTTGGCTTGGGTTGGGGAACTTGGCCAGAACTCAACGATTGGCGAGATCTTAACGATTATAATGAAACCATTTTGAAAGCATTTGAAGGAATGACTTCTGTATTCGGCCTGCCTATTGGCGAATGATTTGTAAATTGATTTACATATGTATGTATGTACATATGTATGTGTGATTAGCGCAGACTCTTTTAATTCCTTAATTGGTGACTATTCTATCATAAGGTTCAAATGTTACCTACGGATTGAATGGGCTTCCTTACTTACATGTTAAAGAATTGGAAATTATGTTGTGAAAATGAAGGGTATTCGTTGTCGTTTGGCTAATCAATGATTAGTAATCATCAGAATGTACAGCAAAACGGAAATGAATCAAAATAAAAACAGAAACTACGCAGAAAACAAAAAGAGTTCCGTTCGTTGTTCCCGCTGTGGGCAAAGAGGGAGAGCAGCAAAGGAATTGGAATCAGTGTTGCTAAAAATGCAAACTCAAAGCTGAAATAAGCTTAAATGGCAGCACTGATTTCCAGAGTGTTCAGTGCGTGCGAGGAGTAGAGCGATGCTTGTGAACTGAAATGATCTGCGGGGGACAGAAAACAGCAACACTGATACTAATAAGGTAATGTGTATCTGGAGGAAGCCCAGAGAGAGTGTGGATGATGAACGACATATTGGAAATTCATCTTGCGCTCGGGTTTTTGTTTTTGTTGCTGACAGCGAAATATAATGAAGGACAGAAAGAGAACTCGCAGATTAGAGGTGACGCAAAGAAACACTATTGTTTGTGGCAAACATCGATACCTAGTTTCTAAGTCTTGTATCGTCTTTGTCAAGTAAATAATGCAAACTTATTTCAGATAGCTGCATACATAAGCAGAGAGTAAAATCATTAAGCGATGGACAAAAACATGAAGCACAGAAAAAATGTTCATTGCGATATTTTTTCTCGAAAAACATCGATTCCTTTAAATATCGTGTCTTCACGTTTCTTTTAACATCAACGTTTTTCCACCTCTAGCGAGAAGTAAAAAAATAAAAGCAGAGTCACTACTGAACGAGGAAAACTTCAAACAAAATTAAAATATTCTAGTCAGGATACAGTAATTTTCTGCGCGCAAATTGACAATCTGTTTGAAGGAACTTCAGAAGGAATTTTAAGGTGGATGCAAATTATTTTCACTGGACGGACTGGCAAACATCGCTACAGTCCATCCGTTCCGGAATTTTCTTTTCTGCTGCTTCAAAATGCTTTCAAATTTACCATTGGAGATAATTGACAAAGTTTTGGGATATCTGAAAGAAGAAGAGCAACTGAATTTGGCTCAAGTAAACGAAAAACTTGGAAGAGCCTTTGGCTATCACGCTAGAGAAAAATATAAGTCAATTACCGCCGGGACTGATCAATGGTTCAGACACACAGTCGAAGAATTACAAGTAATTCTGTCACATTGCGGATCCACAGTTCACAGTTTGACTATAGTGGACAGCAATATCTTGGATAAACTAGGAGAACTCATCAAAAAGCACTGCACTAATCTCTCTAAACTCATTGTCTGGTTTCAAACAACAAAGAAGCATATGAAAATGTTAAAACATATTTTAAAAATTCCAAGCATACGACAACTTCACTTAAGATGGTTCAATGATGACGGAACAAATCCGCTGCAGTACGTTAACATATACTGCAAAGATTTGACTCTAACTGCGATTTCGATGGACCAGGGTAAGAATTGAAAACAATTGAATGCGAACAAAATTTTCACTGACAAGTGCTTTGAATTTGTTTCAGTGCAACAAATTCGGCAGCTGATTCACCTGGAAACATTGAGTGTGGATTTAAGGGAACAAGTAATTATAAATGTTTTCGAAATATGCACCCATCTTCCAAAACTTCGCGAATTAAAAGTTACCGTATTTGATGATAATCGATCAGATCTAAAGCAGATTAAATTGGATTTTTTATATCCTGAATTGGAAAAGTTGAAAATTTCGTTTTCGAATATTATATTGGATATGCCAATTTGCCCGAAACTAAAGGAACTCGAAATTTTTACATCTACACGCAGAATTGAAAACATTACTGACAATATTATTGTCAAGTACGGAGACACACTGGAGTATCTAGCGATTTACGGTAAATCTAATGAATTCAATGCGGACGATGTCATAAAAGTTCTCCGAAAATGTAAACGCTTACAGTGTCTTACGACCACGTTTGAAGTTCTAAAATCTTTATTCTTATTTCCGAAGTCATTTATTACCGCTTTAAAAGAAAATGGATTTAACCCAGAGAGACGTTTTCAGAGTCGCGTTTTCAAAGTCGTTTTCGGAGTCGCATATTTTAAGCAGAATCTGGTGAGTGCTTTCTCTGCAATGCATTTTTACCGAAATTGAAGTTGTTTATTTATGTTTATTGCAGATGAAAGAATTTCCAAACTCGGAATTATGGGACTTGATTGATAACAATATTTAATATGGAGGAGTCTCCATCGCAATTACTGTTTAAGCTCGTCTCTACTTCAAACTCAAACCCCAATCAATCGTATTTCCATCACCTTTAAACCAGGAATCCACAACAGATATCTGAACTGAAGCCATTAAACCAACCATAAAAACCGTCAACAAATGAGTGAGACGGTTTAGAGTCGCATATTACACATTCTAAATACAGAAAGACAATAGCCCCTCCTTTCCAGATGAAAGTTTCGTGTTGTAATGCCCCATCAATAATACTCGTTCATCAATTCTGTATTTAACGACATAATCACCTGACGACCGTGATACCAAAACCTTCAAATTTCAACAAAATAAACCCAACAAAATCGATGGATAGTTCTTTTCTTCAAGTTTATAATAGTTTATAAAGAAAAATGGTAATTGATTTAAATGTTTTCAATTAAATGCATTTTCAGGATAACAAAAGAGGCCTGCGGGTAATGGAAAAACGCACACATCTTGTTTTTGTTGGAAAGGAAATTGATTTTGGTTTCGATTCGGTCACGCGTGCCGCTTTGGTTTGGTGCCTCCTCTGGTGTCTGCTCGGTGCACCGCCTCCTGTTCCAATCTTGGCTCAATTGTCAGTGGACTGCTGCTCCTCCTGCTGCTGTTGCTGCTGCAAGCCGACACATCTTTGGGAGTATTCAAAGCACGCGCGTTTACAAATTGAAAACTTGTTAAGTGCCAGTCTTCGAGTCTCCGAGTCTCCGGCGACTCACTGACAACAGGTGAACCTGCCTGCCAGCCTGCCAGCCTGCCTCTGGTTGGGTTGGTTGGGCTTTGTTGGTCTTCTCTTCTCTCCGTTTCTGTCACTGTCTCTGGGGCCCAGCCGTTGACAGATTTGTGTTGCCAATTTGCGTTCAAGTTGTTGGTAGCAGGCCCGGCCTCTGTGATAGAGTTGTTTGACATTTTGGCTTTGCCTTTTGGTTGCAGCCCAAAGTTTATGCAAATTTAACGGGCACCGCACACACACCCACCCGCCACATAATGGCTGCAGATACGGTTACACACAGATGCAGATACATACCTGAAAAAACAAAAAATGCATTAGAATGTTATAGATAGATAGATATGTATGTACTTTTTGTTATTTTTTTTCATTGGTGGCTGCTTGAAAATTGGGTTAACGCATTCTTTTGGCTTTGGGTAAACAATTCTCGTGTCGAGTGCTGAGTGCTGGCTATACCTGAGAAATTGCTTTGATTTTTTGGTCTTTGGGGTCTGTTCTGGGGTCTCTTTGGTTCTTTGAAAAAACATAAACATAATTTTCTGTTGGGTTTCCCTTGCAGTGCAATTGACCCAGTTCCTTAATCGTTTATAGACTTCAGACATACACCATTTCCACAGTCGATTAAGTGGCCCTGCACTTTGCTCTCTTTCGGAGCAGTCGAAGCAGTTGGAGATTGCAGATGAAGTACGGAATTGGGGGCCTAGAATGGGAGTGGAGTCCCGGGGAGGCAGAGATTCCAAAACTCAATGTAAATGCAGTTTACACTTCAGAAACACTCGAGTTTTTTGTTGTTGTATAAACACACACGAAACGGTTTTGCTTTACAACAAATATTATTTTAAGTGCTTTGAAAATGTTTTTCCTACGACATAGAGGAGGGGGAGGAAGAAACTGATTGTAAAAAAAAATCGTATTACCATTCCAATTGGTCTAATGAGAGCCATTCGCAGAGGAGGAAGAAATATGGTTGGGGGAAATTATTATTATTATTATTATTATTATTATTAAATGGCTTTTACATGGGTTTGTTTTGTCCTATATTTAGAAATATCTACTCCAAAGTTTCTATTCCATATTTCGATAAGATCTTCTGTTCTTTATGGATAATGGTGCAAGGTATGCCAAAAAGGATTCGTTTCTATGGCATCAAGTAAATGATATTTATCATACAAATTATAATCCCTAATCTCTATAAGTCCCAATTTTTGGCAATAAAAAGACGTTTTTTTTTATGCTATCATTTTTGTACAATATTTAATTTAAAATTTCATTAGGTTTTCCCTATTCCTATAACTGTATAATAAAAGGTGTCACGCCATACAAAATTTTCAGCTTGATTTTTTCGGTCAGGAATTATACAGAATTCCTGACTGAAAAAGAGAGAGACAGAAAGACAGAGAGCGCTCTAGTGGCAAACGCTCAGTACGTGAGGCGGAGCTATAACTGTATGTGTGCACATACTCTATCCTAATCTCATACTCTATAGATACTCTATCCCTCTGTAGATTCTGCGTTATTTGCCACAACTTATTCCCCATCCGCATATCTGCCATTTAATATGCATTTCATACAACCTATCCCCTCCTTCCGCCCAGACTTTCTGCCATATCCAGTATCTATAACTTGCAATCGTTACCATACCACGTAAATTCTATTCCCAAAGTTTTCGCACACAATTTCTATTCCGTATTCAGTTACAATAACTTCCAGCGCAATCTTTCACAAATCAGAATTCATCATTTATGGCAATGCCCACCCCACTCCACTCCACCCCACTGGTGCCTATCCAATTACAAAAACCCCGAAGATGAAGAGCGGAGGAGCAGTCCTGTGACCGGCTCTACAAAAACAAAAGCCACTCAAAAGGCGGCGGCATTTACATTGATGTGTAAGCATATACCTCGGACCATATGCATATTGAATGTACATATCTACACTGAGAGAAAAATTGCATAATATAAGGAAGCAGAGCCACATTTTGATTAAAGATTTGTTAATCAAATAAGTTCTATCTTTGATTTCGGAATACATTTGATTAGATTTAAATCTAAGTGTAAATATTACAATTTCAGGGTTTTTGTTCTCTCAGTGTACACATAATATATGTATGTATGTTCAAATGCTATATGTATATAGGGAGTAGCATGCATTATGGAAGCGATCGAAGCGATGTGAAGGGTCCGGTACGTCCGCTAAGGGCGTACCACTTGACCAGCACACACACACACACACACAAGAGTCGGAGGACACACACACACGAGTCCAGTCCAGAGAGTATACACTACGGGATGTGGATGTGGACAAAGTGGCCTGTAAGTAAACCCAATTGACACTTGAACATCGCCCAGTAGCCGGCGGCGGGTCTGAGGCATCAACGTGGTGGGTTCTACCCATGGAATGGGTCCTCTCTCTCTCTCTCTTTCTATCCCTCACTCCCCTACTCGTCTCTCCTCCCACTCGCACTCTCGTTTTCCATTTTGGGTTTGACGTTTTATTTGATTTTACGCTTCGTTGCATTTTTTTGCACTCTTGGAATGGGAATTGGAATGGGAAATGGGGAATGGGGGAATGGGTAGAGGCGCAGTGTCGGAAGAGAGGGGAGGGATTGTTTTGAAATGGGAAGAGCAGGGGAAGGAAGGGCGGGAATTGGTATATGGCAATGGCAATGGACACTCGATATGCATGGGCCGCCCTTGTTCATCGATTTTCAAGTACACTCTGGATGCCCGCTTAGCCCCTCCCCTCCCCTATCCTACTTATACCATTCTCTTATCCCTATTCCCCGATCTCTCGACTCCTGCCACAACTTCTGCATAATTTATAACTATGACACTGCCATGGAGCTGCATGACACTACCTTTTGGTGGGAGCTGCTGCTGCAATGGCAGAACAATGCCTTGAAGATTAATGGTCACACACACATATCGAGTGAGTAGCAGGACAGGATGTGGAATGACACTTTGGAAAATCCATGGAAATTGGTGTGCCAAAAAGTGTACACCTTTTCTCATTTAAAATGACTTGAATATTTGAATTTGGGTTCTAATAAGGGAGCACAACCATCAGACATCAGACAGTAGACATTCAACTACTGCCAGGACACATAATACATGGTATAGGATTTTTACGACTTCATTAAGGCTTCCACAGTGACACCTCTCCACTGCAGTTCCATTGTCTAGGACTGTCTTTCTGTCTGTGTTTTCCGACTCTTCCTGCACTTGACATTGTGTGCTCTGTGGTGCAAAATAAACTAACAGGATTATTGCGGCAAAACAGCCTGCCCTCGCCCTGGCCCTGGCCCTGTAACTGGCTTTTGTAATCCTTTAATGCCGCAGCAGCAGGTCGGTCGGAGACCCTTAAACCTCTCCTTTGGCAATTGTTTTGCCTGTTCTGCTGCTGCTGCTCCTGCTGCCGCCTCATGTGTATGCAAATTTATTTACATTTTGTGCTAAAAATATACTTTTTACCATGCCACGGACAAAACAAAGGATGGCATGACGGGGGTTGAACAGCGAGCGGGGGGATGGGGTCTGTGCTTGCAACACGCCACAATGCACAAGGACAATGACACCAATTGTAGTAGGCAAAAGTTGCCTCCACTTAAGCTGCACTTTAAGTTAGGGTTAAGTTGAGGAAATGGAATGGAAATGGCAAGGGGAACGAGCTAGGATTTAATTGGATATTTAAGGATAAAGGAAAAACGGCTATATTGATATTTATCCATAAGGAAACTTTAGAGGGGAAACCCAGGCAGAAACGCAGCCCAAGCGACCGATGGGTGCTGCTGCAAGACGTGTGACAAAGGACAAAGAGTAAACTCTTTGCCCAAGCGGGGAGCGGTCCCAAAGGATTTTCTATATCCAAACATACTAATTCCATATTATATATACATTTAAATTTTAGTTGGATATTAGTTTGAACATTATTTGGAGAACAATTCTCTTGTTTCATCCCATTGTTCCAACGTTTAATGATCTGATCTGCCATATATCTTGTACTTTTGGGACATTTTGCTTGCCCGCTTGCTCTCATTTTCCATTCCATTCCACCATCCCACCATTTCAAACCATTCCAATCCAATGTCCAAGATCACAGTTCATTATAACCGATTATCGAGTAAACATTCAACAATATCTGCGATCTTTACTCCGAAAAACGAAACAGAAAACAAACTTCAAACGAAATTTACATATGCCTAAGTTGATAGCCAAATGAAATCTATGGAAAAATCTAAACCACTGCCAAAAGCAAACCAACCTCTACATTTGCTCCACAATTGGTTTTTGGATTTTCCATTGAGCAGGAAAAAGGAAAATATTGTCTACTCATGACGAGGAAAATCAAGCAAAACGCGCAACAACAATTCGGTATAAGGAAAAGCCAGACAGCGAGTGGAAAGGGGGGACCAAGGAAATCAACGAAAAAAAAAATGTAAATGTGGCACGATTTCGAAATGTGCAACAAAATGCATTTAATGGATGTATGGATGCTGCTGGTAAAAATAGAGTCGTTCCGCCGGGCGGAGGGGGGGACTGATAGACGGACGGGGTGGGGTGGGTTGGGGTAGTGCCCCAAAGCGGATATTTATATACAAAAGTCTGGGGCACTTGCTTTAATTTCAATTTTCCAAACGGATTTTCATTTCGATTTGCATGCAGCCACAAAGTTCTCTCTTCGCTTCGATACGGTCGGTGGCCCTTCACGCTGGCAATGTGGCATGTGGCACGTGGCACACATACACATGCACACAGTAGCCCGCATCTACATCTGCATCTGTTACGTTACCCTCGCCACCGAAAAGACCTTCCATTATATGGCATGCATTTCCCTTTTGTTTCGTGGTTCCCATTTTCGGGCATCTGTTTTACACACTTGACAAATTAATAATAATTACGCTTTACATTTTAAACTCGTATATTTTTATTTAACTCTTTGGATATTTTTGTTGCATGATTTTCCTCAGTCTAGACTGAAACGAGCGGATCTTCCCCTTACATATTTTGTGGTACTTTTCTAACACATTTGTGGGTTATTTTTGATTGATTTGAGTACATTTCTGGGGTCTGTTTGAGAGTTTTGAGTTTCTAATGAACGTCTGTATGACGTGGGAAAAGAACTTTAATAGAAGGTAATTTAAAGATTAGCCCTTAAACCCATGGATCATCATTTTGTTACACCTCAAAGGCTCATTAACTTGAGAAAGATCAAAGAAATACTAGAAATTCACATTTTTATAGTTTTCCAAGATTAGAAATGAATTACTCCAGTATAAAGTATTTCTCGTATCTTTTAGTATTTCTAGTATGTTTTAACATTTTCCCAGTATATTTGAGCATTTTTTCTAGTATTTGAAACTGTCTTTGAAACTTGTCTTTCTGTATCATCTATGGATAATTTTTTACTCCTAAATATATATATTTTTTGGTGGTAAATCAGTTATTTTTAGAATTTTTTGGTATGCAAGAACTTTAACTTTATTAAGATCAGTAAATACTGCTTTAACAATTTTAATATATTCTAGTATTATTCATTTCAAGAAAAGTATTGTTGATCATATATCGTTCTATCATTAGTATTTCTAGCTTATTCTAAAAAATTTTAGCATAAAAACTTGTATTCTTCTAAGATCATTCTTTGTTCTTTTAGTATTTCTAGAATGTTTTCGCATTTTTTCTGGTATTTTTCAGCAATTTCTTTAGAGCAGAACATGCATTCTGTTTTATTCTTCATTCTTTTATTATTTATATAGTATTTCAGTATTTTATCTAGTAGAGTCTAGTATTTTTATAAGTATTTTTAGTATTTTATTTATAAAATAACTTTAATTGTTCTTATAACGTTTCGTACCCATCGAAATCCTTTTAAAAATTTAAAATAATATAAAAAATCTTGTCTCTTGTCTCAAAATCAAACTTTCTTTAGATTGAAACTCCATTCCTTCATTCTTTCAGATCCACTTACCCTAAAGAAGAACACTAAGCGCTAACAAAATTTGCATATTTTGTTATCCTTTGACCGCATCCAAACACCTTCGCTTCCCGCCCACCAAATTGAAGTTATAAATTACCGCAAAACGCAATTTCAATAGAACGGAGAGAGGGACAGAGAAAGAGAGAATGGAAATCCCCTCAAAGCATTTAGAAGCTAAAGTACTTCCATTGGGGCTCTGGGGCACTGACTTGCATTGATATGCATCTTTGGAACCGAATTGAACGGAGTCCATAACGATCTAGCGTTCTGTCGTTCTGGCGACTGCAACTGCAACTGCAATTTATACCACTTAAGCACTAAAAGTTGCACCATTAAAGCCAAAAAGGCGTAAACCCGACTCCGCAGCCAACTCCACTCCACTCTGCGGGCGAAAAAAAAAATGCAAACGAGGCTGCTGCAAATGTTTTATGGGCTTCTGTTCGGCGGTTCTCTCCACTCGGCCACAACCGCAAATGCAGCCGCTAAATAACAGCAGGGAACAAAACAACAGAAAAAGAGATCGAAAAGTTAAAACGTTTTGGCCAAAATACTGCTACCACTCGCACAATGAGGTAGGAAGAGTGGCAGCGAAAGATAAATGTATGTGTGTGGCGGAGGATGTGTCGGTGCCAGGCCAGTGTCCTGGCGCAAAAACGTTTTTTCAACGTTGCGGGTTTTTTCATACCCTTTACTGCGGGTATTCAAGTTTTAGGTGCATTTTGAGATCAATTCTAGTATTTTTCAGTATTTTTTTTAAATTTCTTTGCAGTAAATTTTTTTAAAATTTTAGCTAATTTGTTTGTCTTTTATTTTTCCTGGTATTTTTACTTACAACATTCTTCATTAATTAATTATTTTTAGTATTTTTTATAATTTTTTTTGGGTAAAGTTTTTATTATATTATTTTTGAATGATTTAATTATTAATTGTAGTATTTATTTATGAAATTTTAAAAACAAATTCTTCGTTTTTTAAGTATTTGTAGTATTTTTTTCATAAAAATGTATTTTTTTTATTATTAGTATTTTCTCTTACTTCTTTCGTTCAAATAATTGTTTATAGTATTTTCGAGTGATTTAATTATTAATTTTAGTATTTATTTATGGCATTTTAAAAGAGAATTCTCCGTTTTTTAAGTATTTATAATATTTATGTTATAAAAATGTCTTTTTCTAGAACCATTCAGTTATAAGTGTTTCTGATTGTATTATTTTCTACTATTTTGTTCGTGTCTCTTTTTATCCGATTAATCTTTATATGTTAAAAACTTATTTATGAATTATATATATACATATGTACATATATCAAAGGATATATAAACTTCGACCCTGTTTCATATCTTTTTTGTATTCTCTATTTTTCCTCTCCATCTTCCTGTATTTTGTGCCAACATGCAAAATGTTAATTCATTTTCAAGTCAACGTTTCAGTGGGAGTCCTGAACCGGATTCGTATCTATCGCACGTGAGCGGAAGGCTAAAGGATATCCACACATAAAGGATAACTAAGCAAAAATGTAATGCCATGTCTGTGGATGGACTAAAAAGCTCGAAAGTGGCACGGACGTCAGCACATTTCCGTTTCCTCTGTGGCCACAGGAAAAAAGATACATAGATATTTTTAGTCTTTAATATTTTCTGCCCTATCAGCTTTATTTTCCCATATATTTTATAACCTTTCGAATATCATTTCCTATCGCTAAAGTTTTCCCCACATGCTTAAAATCTCATCCATCATTTTCGGGTCTGGCTGCCTGGCTCTGGCTGCTCTCAACTTTTTAATAACTGAATTTCCGTCATTTAACTTCATTGCAAATGAAAAATATTGACTTTTAATAACTTTGTGGCCGCCGGCAGTGCACCAACAGCAACCACCACCGTGTGGTGCTGACTTGTGAAAATTTGACTTAAATTTAATTGTAAAAAAAAAGGTGGAAAGGTAAAGCTAATTGACAATAATTTAATCTCTTTAATATATTTAATTCTGAGTAAAGTGGCTCGTATTATTTTGAGGGGAGTTTTCAATTAACAGAATTACTTTTTTTGGAATGGTTAAGCCAGCTAATTGGCCTAACTGAACGTAGGAAGGTATTGTGAGTACTAGTAGAAGAAGGATGGAATATAGATTATAGGTTATATAGATTATAGATATATCTATATTATAGATTCCTATAACTACTTTCCATTCTTCTGATGCAAGTTTAAAAAAAGATTTGAAAACTGTTTCAAAGATCTTTCATGTTGTTCCAAAGGACAGCAGATTAGAACCTTAATATTATCTAAAATATAAGCAAAACTTTTTTTAAAACTATTAAGCTCATACCAAACTCAAAGAATTGTATCAATATATTCGATTAAAAGACCAAAAATTCTCTAAAAGATATACAAGATTATATCTTCACATAAAATAACACTAAATTGAGTAATACAGAAAGTTTTGTATTAAAACTATAATCTTTATCTGTCCTTAAAATGTCTCTTAGCAAATGTTTCTTTTTTTTCTCCTTTAACCTTTAATCCTTAACCCTCAACCATTAACCCTCAACCATTAACCCTCTACCGACTTTGATTTCTCGACCTACTTTTCTGCCGACTTGCAACCCACTGTGCTGTGCCCTGTCCCATGGTACTGACCAACGTGGATGTCGAGTGCCGCTTGCCGCTGCCTCTGTTGCTGCTGCCAATATGCAAAAAGAAACAAAGACAGGGGAACAGAGAGAGAGAGAGAGAGAGGGAAAAACGTACAGCAAGTGTGGGTGCCACACTACATGTGTATGCAACAACAACAAGGTGAAACCACTTCGACATCGATGTCGTCGTCGTCTTTGGTTGTCGTTTAGTTTGGCGCCCACTCGGCTCTCGCCAAATGGCTGACTATCCAACGAAATGGATAGGAAAACAAGCTCCAGCTCCAGAGCTACCAGAGCCCGGAGCTGAAAGCCTCCCCATCGGATCCCAGTCCCATATGTGGGGACAAACCCATGGGTTGACCAAAACGTACGTACGTACGTCTGACGTACTAACTATGGGGAGAGCGTGGTCGTTGTCAGGTTGGATGCTGGTTTCTGGAGGAGGCTGGCGGATGGGATTGGGGCTTGGGGGATAGGTGAGAGCATTTACATGACACAGCGAAAGTGAAACGATGCTCGGGGGCTATGATTAGATGCAGGTTCCTGCTCCCCAATAGCGGACAGGAAGGCAGGAAAGCGAACGGATAGTAGGCTGTGGGGAGGGGGGAGGGGAAAGACAGGCACCGACATGCGGCGACAGGCAACATCAGCAACATTTGACATGTGTTTGATTGGAGCGACCAAAGCAGAAGGAGGAGGAAGAGGAAGAGGAGGATAGCAGAACATAAAATAACATGAAAGAAGGCTTAACAGCGAGGCCGATGTTTTTTAAATACCCTGAAAATTAATAAAGCGCGAGAAACTACGCAGCAAAGTAGAGGTTCGTTCGTTTTTCCCTATTCCTTCACACGCGAGCTCGTACAGTACAGTTACTCTCTCTCTCTCTCTCTCTCTCTCTCTCTCTCTCTCACACAGACTCCTTATACGAGTATAAGCGAAATACCTATTTTCCTGCATTGCAAACCTCTCTTCATCATCATAGTACCCTCTTCAAAGGGTATAGCAAAATCAAAGTCCAGTGGTTGCCATTTTGTACAGTGGGAGTCGTAAAACGTCGGACTAGCGGGCAAAAATGAATGCTCATAGCTAAAGGTGCCGCCGGAGCAGAAGCAGATGCAGCAGCAGCAGCAGGAGGAGTGGCAAACGGAGCTGGGAACAAGTAAAGTAGCACTGGAACCTCGGCCCCGCTCCCCTGCTGACGTGTGCCTGAGCGATGAGCCGACAAGGCGTGCCCCCAGACACCAGACCGACCCCCTACTCCCCCCCCTACTAACCACAGACAGAGTTCCCGGAGATCCACTGATGATGTTGCTCTCCGTCCGATAATGACGACGACGACGATGATGATGATGGCACCAGTCGCTCAATCAGCCCCACAAACAGCACCCGAACATCTGATCATCTGTTGCTCGTGGCAAACGTGACAGCAGTGACATGAAGGCGGTCGAAAGCGGCGGCATTTCTCTGTGACCCTTGGGGGGGGAGAAACGAGTTGGCGAAAAGAGGAATATTTGATAAATAGAACCTCGACTTGGAAATTCTCAAAAAAAGCCCTCCAGTTGCTCATGCAATCAGCAATATAAATAAAATGTCGATGTATCCGGATGTCCAAGGATCCCCCAGTTCTACTTTCATTACCTACTGTTGAAAATTCTTGATATACACCTCTGGAAAACTCTTTACCTTCTAGAAATTCCTTGCAATCATCTCCCACGCCCACACACACCCAAAAATACCCAATCGATTCCTCCCAACCCAAGCCATTTCTTTTCCCATTCGAATTCCAACTTTAAAGCATTTCTACATTGTTATTTTTCTTCTTTCCAGGGGAAAAGCAACTGAGGCATGAAAATGCATGACGATGTGCATTGTAATTTATAGCAATTTCCTTCTTGCTGTGACTGCAGTTTTCATGTTTAGGTCTTTGGTATGGAAATCAACATCCACCATGCCCATCCCCCCACACCCATCCACCATCCGATCCCATCGCACCAACTCAAGCAAAGAAGAGCAGCGGGCACTGGGGAAATTTATTAATTTATGCAACACTTGGGTTGATGGCACAATGTTTTGGTATGATTTTACGCTACATTTGAGAGTGTGGGGTCTAGGGCGAAACAATTTATTAGGTCTTGAGGTCTTTGGGGCCTACGATGTGGTCTCAGCTTTGCGCTGAGGTTGCGTTTTTGGTCGAATGAGGGAACGGCCTGCTCTCTATGTCGTCTAATTGATGGTATTTTTAGAGAATTGAGAGGGTACAACTCCGAATGATTTAAGCGTGTTCCTCTGTCAATATGTCCTCGTTTTCTATGATTCTGTAAAACTTCCTCACAGAATCCACTATTAAACAGATCTAGCCTATCGGATCTTGGATACTAACAGCTCTAGAACTGCCAGGTTTTAGTATTTTCAGTTTTTTTATGCATTTTATTCAATAGCTCCTAAAAGCTCCTTTCCTAGCATATGCATTAACGAAAAACCCCGTAGTTCCCTGAGATTTCAAGATATTTCAATGATTTTCTGTAGAATTGTACTCTTAGCCTTTATCATTATGTACAGCAAAAATCATTACAATCACATAATTATTATAGCTTTAATAAAGAAAATATGATATAATTTCGAATATTTGCACTCGTTTTTCTCTCCTTCTAAGACTGCTTTTTGGATACTTTTTTCTATTATCCTCTTAGACTCTTAGAATTCTTGTCTATTATTTTCTTGAGCTTGGAATTTGCTCTTGTTTTGTGGCATGCACTTGATGCCACACCTCCTGCTCCCACCATGGCCCATGTATAGTAGGCGTTTCCTGCTGCACGCAACGCTTTTCAGCTGCTCAGAGCTCATACACAAATGCATAAATTTCCATGTTGGGCGTCATGTAATTTTCATTATTTGTGAGAGAGAGACAGAGACTGTTACATATCTGGTTATTAGCGCTCTAATGAACCTCTTTACAGCTGCCAATCATCGAAGGTGGCTAAGAGCAGAGGAGAGGAGAGGCGATGAGGCAGAGGGCCAAGAGCAGAGTGGAAAAAACACATTTGTATTTATTGCGGCTAGTTAACACACAGAAATATGGGAAGTGGGAAGCCAAAACGAAGCTGCGACTATGGCCAAGAGCGAGTGGCAGAGAGGCGGCATTGGCCAGGTTGTGCCAACGCTCAGACACACGTATGACGATCGTTTTAGATCTGATATTGCAGTCAAGTGTATGCCACATGTAGGAGGCGTGAAAACCATGTTTGTGTGTTGTTTCTTTTTTCACTCTTTTGTGCTTGCTCTCCTCTTTATCGCAGTAATCCTCCACCTACTTGCTTCTTCATCATCATCTTCATCATTCATTCAAATTGGTCATTGACACTGGGGCTTGGAGCAGGGGAATGGGTCAGCGTGGGTAAATGGTTTATTGAGGAAACGCTTAGGGTTTATCTAGAGCTTACAGATAAAAGGTAAAGATGATAACGATATCGATTTCATGAGGGTTTTTAACAAGCAAGAAGAAGGGTGTGAGATATATTGATTAATAGAGATCAAAACGATTTAATGTAGAGTGGATTTCTAATCGTTAGCCGTTTAAAACGATTAAATATCGATAATTATCGACAGAAAATCGTTTCTACTTGCAGCTCTTCTGTCGTTCTTTTTGTCATGTAGTCATTCATATGGTTTAAAGGTAATTTATTGATACTCATTTAAGCAATCGATCTTTTATCGAGGTACAAAAGTATTAAAGTAATCAAACAATCGATTTATAGAATGCTGTGATTATATGAGAAATCGAACAAATAGAGTCATCAGTGATATCGATCCATGCATCATATTGGATCATTGAGTCACTCAAATAACCCATGAATAAAGGAATTGGAAGAGCTCTTCAATCTTCTTCAGATTTCTGCTTTGCACTGAAATCTCATCGCATTCTTTGTACCATTATCAGGGCCCCCGATATATGTGACGTGTGGGCTGGGGGACAACCCTGAACCATGAACTTCTTATCATCTTTCAGGCGGCCAGGCAATGATTCGCGTTAATCTCCGATGAATGCACACTGCAATTGAAAGCTCATTCATTAATCAACAAATCGCAGAGAGATGAATACCCACATTGTCTGGCATTTGTCATTCAATCATTTAAATAAATTCGCCCCAAAGTGCAATAATAATAATAATAATACTTATATGTATGATCCAACACTGCGTTGCTTGGCGGATCAACAGAGGGATAATAAATTACAATAATTGTGTGAAATTAAATTATCAATTGCAGACAGAAGCAATAAATAAATAAATGATGCGTGTGAACCTCCTCAAAAGGGAAATTGCATTTTCCCACAGGACTGGACCGCAGGAAGGGCGCAAAAGGTCAGCAGAGAATGCGAGGGTGGAATGGAAAATTGCAGATGCAATCAGGCAGGCAGGCGAGTGGTTTCTGTGGTGGTTTCGCATTTCCGTTTCGGCAGCCACATGCAAAGAAAATATTTGCACATGCATTGGACATTCTACTCCCCCTCCCCCTCCAGATCCTCCTCCTGCTTCTCCCTTACTTTCCAGCAGGATGTCTGGTCCCATATATCATTCAGCATTCAAATGTTCAGCAAACAAACAAGATTCACGCCCTACGAGCGAGCCATGTACGAGTAGTTCCGTTGCGCTTGTTCCGCCTGAAAATACATACATATATGTATACCGTTATGACGTCAATGCGTTAACACACACACACACACACATACAATCGGAACAATCGAGAGCCGCCTCTGCCGCAAAACTTGCTCTAATTTAGCCTTGTTGGAGGGGCAACAGTAGAGGCTCCCACGAGCAAAACTTCATGGCAAGCATAGTGTACCTATTAGCTTGACCGCAACTGTAACTGCAAGTATATGTGTCGGTGTCTGTGTGTACGCTCAAAAGGCCCCCAAAACAAATGGCTTGCAATCAGCGAGTGTTTGTTCAATGTTTGGGGCGACAGGTGCCACGAAAGCGGGGTTGGAGTGGAGTGGGGGTATGGCTAAGTATAGTAGATATATTAACCGACGGTTAGGCATCCATTACGCCCACTACGGCATATCAATGGCAATTATTTCTGTTTTTCTATGGCAAGAAATTTGCATTCAACTGAAATTCAATTGAAAACTTAGTTCAATTAGAAATAAAAACAAAGCAAAAATCAATAAAAAAAAAACAATTTAAAAATAAAAACAAATCAAAGAGAATTGAAACGTTTTCCAATTTAATTTAATTAAAATAAATCAGGAACCGTAACGATTTTATAATAATAATAATAAATAATAAATAAATAATAATAAATAAATAAATAATAATAAATAAATAAATAATAATAATAATAAATTTTATAAAATAAAAGTAAGTTATAAGATTTCATTTTTTTATTAAAAAAAATTAGTTTTAATTATTACAATTCATTTACAGTTATGATAAAAATAGAAAATAATTATTATATATCAATTTTTATATAAAAGTGAATTCATTTTTAAAATTGAAAATAAAACTTAATTTTTAATTTTTATTTAATAAATACAAACAAAATTAAAAAAATAAAAAAGAATAAATTCAGAAACAATTTTCAATATTAAAAAAACACTTTTTCAATCAATTTATGGGTACCATCTTCTCAGAAAAAATTGTATTTTTAGTTTACAATTTGTTATTCCAAATTATAAAAACAAAAGTTTAAGTTTAAGGAAACGGAACTGGAAACAGCCAAAGAAATCATCAAAAGGGGAAGTGGTAGAGATCTCCGAGTGATTTTCGAGTGATTTCTATGACGTGGGGGCGTGGGCGTGGGCGCGGGCGAAGGCTACCTTTTAAACAAAATATACTGATGAAATAAATAAAAATGCAATAAATTTGCATAAGCTGCGATCACAAACAAGCCAAGAAAAAGCAAAAAAAAAAAATAAATAAATAAACCATTCAAAAATCTGAGATAATTTAATCAAAAACATTCGCTTTCTACAGACAGAAACCACACACAAACTCACACACACACACACAAGGCATACACACACACATGTACACACAACTCTTGATTAATATAGATCAAAATCAGAGAAAATCAGAGGAAGGAACCAGTCTACAGTGGCGTCTGGCGTCTCAGTGGCAGCTGCGGCTGCGGCTTCGGCTGCTGCTTCTTCAATTAAGAAATTTCATTAAAGAGACATAGAGAGAGAGAGAGAGACAGGAGAGAATGAAGGCCCGTCCCATGGATGATTGAGAGACCTTTGCCGGAAGCTGTGGCGCCCCTTTTGGACTCCTCTGCCATACAGGGTATCCCCATTCCTGACATCATTTTTATAGATTTTTATAGGGTTGCTGGGCATATTAGTTTTTTATGAAGCGAATTTATGGCCCGAGCTGTTGAGTCGACGCCTCCTCCAGGAATGATGATAAATGTTCGCGGATCACTAGTCTGCTCTGCTCTGCTCCGATTAACATCTCACTAACTAGTTAGTGGGTCCCTCCATTGGCTGCATTTTCCACTCACTTAATGGTGATTGATAATCATACATAGAGAAAAGAAAAAATCGATTTTAAACTGATTTATGCTCGTGCAGTGCAAAGCAACTGAAAATTGAACAATCTTCGATCTTCACCACTCCGTGCGACGACGATCCTTGTGGATCCCTGACTGAGTTGATCAACGTTTTATGATTTGTTGTCGGTTGCAATTTATAGAACACTTGAAAATTAAAAAAAAAACAAGATAGATAGCTTAATGGCTCGACGGGAGTGTTGGGTGTTTGATTGATTTACCAAGAGATTTACTTAACATATTATTAAGCGGAAAATATGCTGATAATTATATCAATAAGAGCTCCTCTGGATTAATGGCTTATCAAAGCGGAAGTTCTATTGATAAATTGACAACAAAATACAAGATTAATCATTCGATTAACTTCATTCGATGAATAATTGCATTAATTAATCGACTATTCACAAGTAGCAACCAATTTCCTCTAAATTCAAACTCTGAACTTCACAAATCTAGTTTTATTTTCAAGATTTTTTGGCAAAAGTCAGCAAAAATCTTTGTATACACAAGAGCTGCCTCCTCCGCCGCAGACTTCTTGGAAAGTTCAGTTTCTGTGTGTGTGCCCCACTGTGGGGCAGCCATAAAGTTTGTATTACCATTTCCGCCTCGAGGCGGCATAAAAAACTGTCATATACCGCACTCTTCAACCACAAGAAATGACCACACACACAGTGAGATCTCTCGCATGAGAAAGAGAGAGAAACGAGAAACGGGGGAGAAAAAGAGTGCCACAGAGAAGAGTGACATCTGGTCAATGGCAGACAGATTGAACCCCAGATGACCCCACAGCACACATAAAACGAAGAATAAAATCAATGAAAATCATGTTCATTTTATGGTTTTTGTCTTTCCATTCGATTAAAAGTAAATAAATTATTGATAACGATATCGCATTACTGTGCCCTTAAATGCTTTCCACTCGCTTAATGGAGTGTTTAATTGTTTATTGTTTTTATTGAAAGCATTTTGTTCGGCTTGTTGTTTAAGGGGAAGAAGCTGATTGTTTACTGCATTTTTTAAATATTTGCAGATCTGGTTTCTTAATAAAAGCAAACAATAAACGTGGAATTTGATTCCCAGAATGGAATGGAGCTTTTATATCATTATTAAAGTTTACTTGTGACTGGCAATCCAACAATTCTTAGAAATATCAAATATTGTCTTATAATTATAGATTTTTCATTTACTTTTCCATCTTTTCTCAAAATTATAGTTACCATCTTATACAAGGGATAAATTAATTAAGGTTTCGATAACTTTTTAGCATTTTTTTTAACAATCACGCTCAGGGCAAAGACAATATAAACACCAAGATGTGTCACTTCATACAACATTTTCAGCTTTATTTTTTCGAACAGGAATTTTACAGAATTCCTGACTGAAAAAGAGAGAGAGATAGACAGGGGGCGCTCTAGTGGCAAACGCTCTGTATGTAAAAAACGTCGTCCCTATCGTCTCAGAATTGTATGAGCGTTACACATCTTAGTGTTGATATTGTCTTTGCTCAGGGCATGTCTTTCCTTGGAAGGAATGCCTTCTGCCATCTTTTCTCATGTAAAAATTATCTAAATTATTATCCCATCAAATCAGCAACTGTTACTGATTTAAAATATTTAAAATATTGATAAATATATAGTATTTTTTTTGCAAAATAAAGAATAAAGAATACTCCCAGCGATGTTGACTTATGGCACGTAAATCTAAGGTCATTCAACCCTATATCTCATTTTCATATATCTGCACAGACTTTCAATGTTATACCTCGTACTATTTTGAGCTTTGATTTAATTGATTTAATAATTGACATTCAAAAAAGTGAGCTACGCCTGAGCGGTTTTTTTTTGGCCTTGGAATTGAATGATTTATTCAAATTAATTGAATAAATACTCCACAGCGAGTACTGGTTTTTACAGTAGCTACGAAGCGTGGCGAATTTTATTTCGAGCTTGCTGTTGACATTGCCTCCTCACCCACCCAAAGCTCTCTCGATTTTCCCCCCCACCACCCCCAACATTTTTAGTTGTCATCAGCAATCACCCAACTTCCGAGGGGGAAGGCTACACAAAGGCCCACACAGCTCCAGCAACACAACAAAAAAACAGGAACAACAACCGTATCTTTTGTGTGTAATTGAAAAAAAAGAAAGTTTTTTTTTTTTGCAAAAATTAGACTTTGTTTTGGATTCCAGAAAATTGCTCTATCAACACACACACAGACAGAGGAAAAAAAGCGAATTGCTCTACAGTTGCGGTCATTGTTTGGCGTCCGAGTTCCATTTTTAAACGATTGTAGGGAAATAATGATCTAGTGGTGGGGTGAAAGTACGGGTAATTTGAAAATAATTGAGAGACGTTGCCAAAGAACCTGAAAATGGGGCATAGAAAAAGATTTTCTTGACCCCTAGAAACATTACAGAATTGTAAGGTATCAACCGTAGTCTTTACAGAAATTGAAAACCGAATTGGTCTTTCGCCAAAAATGATCATTATAATACCCAAAAATATATGGTATTTGAGTTGAGTTGATTCAATAACCCAGCCTCTATTGAGTTAACTCCATTAGTCGCTGACCATTTCAGAGATCAACGAAGCGTTAAATCAAACATTTGCCATCGCGAGTCGAGAGTTCGAATCGATCAAACCCAATCAATCAATCATAATTTCAACAACCCAGAGAAGCAAAAACAAAACAAAATAAAATGAAGATCGCAAATGAAGTTCGAAAAAGTTGGAGGGTTATGTTCTGGAGGGATCAATGGCCCGCCAAGAGTTCCAAAAAAGAAGGCTTGGTCTCCATTGAGCGCAATGGAGCGGTAAAACAGATCAATCTTGTTGATGCATTTCCCATAGAAATGGAAGAAAGAGAGGGCTAAAGAGAGGGAGTTCCAAAGATCTTTAAGGAAGCACCTTAAAAAGTACTTCCATTCCATTTTGTTGAATCATTTCCTATAGAGAGGTAGGAACTAACAGTAGGAAAAGACACGAGAAAACCTCAAGGGACCATGAGAGCCATCGTCTATTAGGAAAGACCTTATAAAGGTAGAGATAGGTATCTCTCCATGAATGAAACTACAACCAGGCGTTTGTTTGTATTGGTTTTTTCTTCTTTTTGTAAATTAAAGCTAATGACTTGTACAAAATATAACACAAAATAGAGAAAGAGAGAGAGAGAGAGAACTCGGGTAGAATGATGCTGCTGCCGACTGTGCGCTCTCAGCAGGTCAAAATGCAGTTAATAGAACGGCTCTGGCTCTGCTCTGCTCTCTCCTGTGCTGCTGCCTCGCTCCCCTTACACCTTTCCTCATCTCTGCTGTTGTACTCTTCTTTTTCCAGTGGGAAAAGAACAGAACAGCAAAGCGCAGAGACATCAAGCAGAGAAACAGTTAAACTGCACTTCCATCTGCAGCCGCAGCAGCGCTGAGACGCCAGCAGCAGCAGCGGGCAGCCAGCCAGAAGTCTGGAAACGAGTGAGCGGCGTTTCTGGAGAATGGCTTTACAAACGAATGAGTCATAGCGCTGCATACCCTGTAATCGAAAGGGGCTGTAGGGCATGCAAGAAAGATTGTATTAGTATCCATAATCATTACTCCTCATATCTAGTAGAGTTTTAAACGCTGCCTATCTATGTACCTATCTATGTACATTGCAAATCTTATCCCCATTGGATAAATATTCTTAGATCTTTATCTTTTTGGATCTTTAGTTTTTTATTTTTCGTAGATTCCTTTTCGAAAATTCCAAGTCCATCAATTATCGAGTATCAAGACCACTCCCAACTAAAGGGTAGCCTCCTCTCCTTTACTTGGTTCTTTCTTTGCGTCTCTGTTGTTGTTTGGGCCACAGAACCAGCGTAGAAACAGGCAAAATGGTTGAAAGAGAGGCAAACAAGTTACCTGCTGCTACGCCTGCTGCCTGCTGCTGCTGAGGATCGTTGGCTGATTGCGTGACAGTTGTGTGGGTAAGCGGCTTACGAGATTGTCCCAGAGTCTGTCCGGAAAGAGACATACATACATAGAGACCCTACCATGGGCCACATCTGACCATAACTTGCGATCAGCTACCGAAATGAATAATGATTTGGCTGACGGAATCCAAATTAAATAGTAATCACGAGGGAATTGCAATTAATTTGAAGGGATCGCATCTACAATGCCACCCAGAAGATCTAATTCGATTCGAAATAGAAATAGGCTTAAATCTGATACCAAAGAATCGCTGCTTAAATGGAGCAACAACAGATTGTAGCACGCTTCCATTAAAAACGAAAAAATACAACAAAAATTAACACATTTACTGGAGGTTTTACGAGGCAGACACCGACAACAAGAACAACTTTGTTGCAAACGAACAAGAACGAGAGTTAAGATTAGACTCTTAACAGAAACGTAAAGTTAAGTAAGGCTCAGAAGTTGCACAGAAAACATAAAAAAGGGGAAAGACTTGTTCCCTACAAGCCGAGTGCTTTGATACTCTTATATAGCGATCGTACTGATGAAAGATCGTTCAGCTATGGTATGGATGATATAGTGTAACGATCCTCATCATGCCCAAGTACTTTTACACTCTCTGCAAGAAAGTGTATACAAGAAAATAAGAGCTCAAAGGCAGGACAAGAGACGACCCACTTCGCCTCTCCTCCTTCCAGCTCCCTCTAGCTCCCTCTAGCATAGCCACAGCCTACAGCTCTATATCCTGCAGCTCTCTTCCAACAGCAGCAACTGGAACGGAAGAAAGCAATGGAATATCAGCAAGCAACAACAACTGCGAACCTCAAGACATGGAGGCAGGCAGCAGGCGGCAAGCAGATGAAAACCCACTTATGCCAGGTGGAAAGAGAGACGATGTTGACGCGCAGAGAGGGTCAAGATCAAGAGAGAGAGAGAGAGAGGGAGAGAACGAGAAGTAGGACACAAGCAGAAAACAAAGAAACAAAAACAGGATGCGCCTGCGCAGTAGAAACGAAACGAAACGAAAATGGAACGAAACTAAAGGTGAACATCATTATGATCAAGTCAGAAAGAGACAGAGAATAAGAGAAACAACACAACTATAAAAGGGGAAGAGAGAAAAAAAAGCGAAATCAAAGAAATCAACAAATAAAACATAAAAGGAAACGCTTCACAAAACAGAGACACACACAAAAGATGAAGCACAGAAACACGATAAGAACCACGAAAGGAAATCGAAGGGGGGAGAAGGCAGAGAGGAAGGAGGTGCACAAGCATAAGCAGAGAGAGAGAGAGGTAGACGGGACAAATGGGCATGGCAAACGATAAACGTCATCGGCCAGATTATGCTGCATAAATTATCAAATGCAAAAAGAACACACTACCAAAAGGGAGCGCCGCAAAAAAAGTAAAAGAATAAGAAGTGAGGACGAGAGGGGGAGAGAGAGGGAGTGCAGGAGCAGCAGCCGTTCGCTGTAAATAATTGTAATTTACGTGAAGAACTAAAAGAAACGAAAAGGAACCGACTCTACGGCCAGAAGGAAAGAGCATTTGTCTACCTGAGCAGAGAGCAGCGGCAAAGAGAGAGAGAGAACGACTAACAGCGGAAGGCGGAACATTTGATACACTTCCAGTCCGATCGGTCTTTGGCAGCAAAGAGAAACATGACAGTCAATTCCTTTCCCAAATCCTCATCATACTCTCTCCGAAAGAGTATAGCAACCGCAACGTTGATGAGCAAAAGCATAGAACCAGACGAAGGGTAGGCTGCGGGGAGGCAGCGCAATGGCAAACGGCAGAAGAGCACGTACAAGAAATTAGCAAACAAACAGTACAGCGAGAGCAAGAGCGAGAGGGGGGGACAGGTAGCAGGAGCGACAGAACCCAGCATTAGTAAGAGTGAGAGAGAGAGGGGGGACAGATTACAGGTAATGGGGAAAGGTGAAGAGCGGCGGAGAGCCAACAAAAAAGAACTCGTAAAGAAGTAAAAGCGAAGCGAAACTACCAACAAACGGATTATGATGTTCTCTCCAACGTGATCATGATGATGATGAATGGGATTGGTCTACGACACACATAAGAAGGAGAGGGCAAGAGCACCGAGAGGGGGATAATAGTGGGGGAGTGTGTGGCCCGCGGGGGCCAGCACACACACACACACATACCCGTTGACATGGACTTGGACATGGAGCACGCGTAATGCTAACGTTTCTATCTCTGTCTCTCCACACTCCGTCCCACAATGGTTCTTTTCCTTTTTATTTCTGTTCTGTAATCGTGTTCGGAATCGTAAAACGTGATCGAGGGCTTTATGTTCTACCATACGTTTTTCCATGGTTAGTTTCTGTTGCTTTTTTCGTTTTGTTTTTTGGGCTCTATTCAATACCCTATAAACATAAAAGATGCTATGGTTCTTTGAGGGTTTCAGAGGCATTAAATATAATATATCCTATATAATACCTTTTAGAAATATGATATTTGATATATTCGTACTATAGATATGGTCTAAGGTAACTTTTTGTTGTTTTAACCTTCATTTCTATTCATTTAATACCCTATACCCTATATTCATTTACCCTATATGAGTCCTAATAGATCCCCATCACATTCGCTTTTATTTATTCTTTATAACTATCATTGCACGTTCAATTTCTTTATAAAACCATAACCATTCTGTGTTTGTGGCGCCCCCATACACAAATTTTACTTTCTTTATCCGCTTTTCGAGATTTCCCTTTGTTTTTCTTATACTTTTCTAGATTTTCCCTTGTTTTTCCTCTACTTTTTCTAGATCTTTAGATTTTCGTTTACTTTGTTGTATTTTTTTGCTCTTGCTGTGATTTTATATACATTTCTTTTTGGGTTATTTTGGTTCTTGTAAGACTATTTGGTTTTCCCCCAACTATAAGCAAAATCTAAAGAACAACAAGAGTTCTGGAGTTCTTCTTCTCCATCTAACCATCCATTGTTTTTGTTATTTTAGCTGTAATCTTTACTCCTACTCTTCGTACTGCTGCTGCTCGTCTTCCTGCCTGATTCCGTGTGTTCTTTGGGGCAATTTACAAGTCTGGGCAGCAAAATTTACATGCAGACACCGCCGACAACATGTTGTTTTGGTAGTTTCGTGTGGAAGACGACGACTCTCAGATGGTTTGGGATGGGATGGGTATGGTATGGTATGGGCTTGGCTTCAGCTGTTCGTTCAAGTTGTGGGTCAATGAATCAGCGCGTGGCTGGCTCCTCTACAGCTGTGCAAAAGTTTTGATGGACTGTTGGAGTTGGAATTGTTGGGAAAAAGGGAGTGTAAAAAGGTATGATCTCAGACAGTTTCGTTAGAGTAATCTTCCAATGGAATGTGGTTCATATAATATTCAATAAAATCTCTATAGAAATGCATTAAAACTTTCTTTTAATAATCTTCCATTAGACAAATGTATCATTTCTTTCTTCTGGTAATCGTAATCTCTTTCAGAATGGTTTATGACCCTGAGAAACCATCTGAAACTTCAATGGAGTGGTTTATCTTTCGTTCTTTTTGATGAACCACACATCAAGAGGGTTTTCCCCTTATCAACAGACAAATATAAGAAGAATAAATTCTTTTGGGTTTTTTCTTTCTGTTATTTGAATACCAAACTCCTTGATAAGAGTTTTTCTTGGGAACACGAGAAGACACAGCACAGATTTCAGGTTTCACATCTTCTGAAGAACGTGCTTCAAATGCCACCTGCCACATCATAAAAAAAGAAGTAATCAGAATTTGCATAAATTCTATGGTCTGCATAATCAGCTGAATAATCTTTAATAATGGCAATTATTTTCGACGCGCCACTGTAAATGGCGGGGTCCCCGTGTCACGTCACTCCCCCACACACACACCTACAACGCCCACAGTGACTGTAACTCCCACGCGGCCAGAGATTGGCAAAAAGAGCGAACAGAAAGAGAAAAACTGGTAAGAAAACCAATTAGCCGAGATGAGAAATTTAAGAACCGATCGAGCACAATTACGTGAATAATTTACGGCCAAGATATGGGATACTAAAGCTGCCAACGCGTTTTGTCGCGCGAATCAGGTAGATCGGAACCGGTTGGATTGGAGACAAGAGGAGAGAGAACCGTGCTTAGAGGTAGAAACTAACGGGAACCGCAGCAGCAGACTCAATGGCGTAGCAGAAAGTAGTAGAGAGATTCCTGTTGCGGTCCCCAAATTGTACTTTTAAGAGCGGGATGGAGAAATAATGGAAGCACTTACCACTTTTGAGACGATCATTGATCAGATCCTCGATCAGCTGGGGGCACTCGCACTCGATGGCATAGCAGAACTGCTTGAATTTCTCGAATCCGTTCTTGGCTATAATCTCTATGAGATTGGCGCACTGCAGCCGAAGGATCTCGGCATCGTTGAGCCCCACCACACAGGCCCCACCACCGCCGCCCACAGAGGGCGTCAGCGAGCGATTGTCGCTCTGGGCATCACCGTTGACGCTGGCACAGCGGGAGGATCCCGAACCGGCCAGAGAACCGGCACTGTACTCTCCACCGGTACCGCTGCCGCTGGCGCTTGTGGAACTTCCACTGCTGGCAACGGCACTTAGCTTTCGCTTGGTCAAGGCGCCCACGCTAGAGGGCGCACTGCCCGGAGGCTCCTGGGTGGAGACTGGAAGGGCGGCGGCAGCATAGGGCTTCAGCAGGAGATCCTCTTCGGACTGGCTGAGCACCGAGTTCTTGACGAGCACCGCCAGGAGATCGGTGCTGCCCAGGTCCAGCATAATCCGCTCCTGGTGCCGGGAGAGCAGGGATCGCACCTCCTCCTCTTCTTCGCGCGTCATAACGGGAATCTCTTTTGATTTCGCTTTCGAGCGGAGACTTACTTCCACACACAGAAACACACACGCGGCGCACAAACACAGTTGTTGTTAGCTTTCTATTGCACTTCTTATCTTCTGTTTCATTTCACTTTAGCACACACGCACACATTCTGAATGCACTTAGTTGTTGCATTTTTCGTATCAGATTTGTTTCAATATTAACTCGAAAATATTAGTAAGAATATTTATATTCGCGCCATTTATGTTCGCTGTTCGTTCGTTTTAACGTCCGCGCTGAATTCGAAAATGCGCGCTGTTGTTAACGGTTCGAGTGTTTTTGTTGTTTTTGATGTTGTTAAAACACATCGACGATTTGTAACATTTATTTCAGCCGCGCGCAAGAACCGACGAAAGTACGTTATCAATTATCAACTTATTTTAATAATTTTCTTGACGCGCGCAGCACACCCGCGCTCGTCGAATGGTCAAAACCGTTTTACCGTTTAAACGTTTAAACCGAGTAAACTCATTTCAAATCCGCGCGCAGTAAAAAATCCCCGCCGTCGTGGGAAGTTTATAATATTCTTCCCTGGGAAATTGCTGAGGCTCTTCGGAAAATGTCGGGTATGGACAACAGGCAAAACGGCCCAGAAAATGCAAGGCCTGCAAGGAAAAATCCACCCAACTGACTAATAGGCGCATGCGCCCCTCAAAGCCTATCGGGGATTTTTTCGGGTAGGGTGAAAATCGTGCGAGCCGTGAAATTTCCCTGGGCTAAATTTACCCGTTACCCATACCTTTTTTGGCTCAACCCAAGCTCAAACCAAAATGTTGTGTCGAACCGATCGGTCGCGCTCTTTTTCTCATTTTCGCGTTCATGTATGAGCTCTTACTCTCTTTTACTCTCACGGTATGAGCTCTTACTCTCTTTTACTCTCACGGTATGAGATGAAAAAGGAAATTGTTCTCCTGATGCCAAATGGCAGGGGAAATTGTTCTCCTGCAATTGTGTTTGCGCTCTCTGTTAATGTATTTGACTTTGCAACTGCAATGTACCATTAACAGAGGGTACGACTGTAATTGGGATTACATTACATAAGATAACATGTATGAATAACGTAAGCGGCTGATGTACGATATGTTTCTTGCCGACAGCTACTATAAATCTTATGTTAAACTAAACATTTTCCACCGACGCTTTTTAAATTACAGTACATTTTGCACAAATCTTGATTACTTTTACCTTAATTTAAAGAATAAACTGGTGATACGTGATTGAGGGTCTTGGCTCTCTCTCCCCGGAATACCGTAAGCACTCTCGAATCGTATTGGGATATTGAGGACCCTGTCAAAACCGGAATCGGAAGCAGGCGCCCAAAGCCTTGATTAATTGCCATCAGGGCAGGCCACACATTCACATCAGGCCGACCGACACATGCTCAATCACTTAACTCAACTCAAGTGTTATTGCCAATCTGTTTCGACCAGAACAGAAACTGAGAAACAGGCAATACAAACAGGCAGGGCAGCACAGACACACAAAAGGGCTCTAATTAGGACTGGTTCGGGTAAGTAGTAGGTAATGCGTAGCACATAATAACAGCTGTTCGAGCCAGACTCTGGAAACGGATAAAGGTAATTATTTGAAATGATTGGAAATTAGTGCATTGAGAGCGCAACCAAAACGGTAAACTGATTCCACTGGCATTCCAGTTTCACATTCCGCAAATTTTCAAAATATCAACAGATTAACAGGTGTCAGCCCCCCTGCGCATACCACCCCCACAATCCCCCCCACTACGATAATTGTTTGCATAAATTTGATTATATGCTGCGCCCTCTGCCTCGCTGCCGTATGGCGGCGGCTGCTTAAGCTTTAGCTTTAGCGACTTTAAGCGTCCATAAATTATGCAAAAATGCAGTCGAGGAGAGCCCAATGAAAAGTGTCGCTCATAATTCCAGGCGGTAAATTGCTCTTTGCAATTCTAAACGCGCCCACTAGCCTCCCTCCCCTCCCCTCGCTCCCTGCACCACCACAGCAGAACTTGTCAATCAAAGAGAGGGACAAATGCGGTTGTTTGTTGTTGTTGAATCAGAGCAGTGAATGATTAAAGGCAGAAGTGTGGAAGAGGGAGAAAGGGTGTGGGAGGAGGAGAGGATTTGCAGTAGAAAAGTGCGAGGGAGCTGACAGGGCAAAGTTGGAGACGTTGAGTGGAGAGCAGAACAGCTAGGAAGAGCGGGGTGATTGGAGAGTTTGGAGATTAGAGAGATTTGAGTTGGAGAGTTTTCTCACAAATTTGTGCACTACTTTTGGCTCAGCGACTATAACTGTATAAAATAGGTTAATAAACGTACTTGGAATATAAGAGTTTGTAGTATATTAAAGTGCAACTGCAATCAAAGCTCGCCTTTTTTATGCTCGTTTAGCCAGTACTTGGAGCTCTGTTCTGTGGTGGGTGGAGAGATGTATGTAATGTAGAATGTGAGAGAGAATAAGAACTGGTCTGTGTGTGTGTGTATGGAATGCATGCAAATTACAGTTATTAAGCGGACAATTGCTTTGAGTTTCGAATGCATTCAAAATATATTAGGAAATGAGAACGTGAAAAAATATGGAACAAGGGAAAGTGGAGGAACACGCAAATATTTGCTGATTGCATGACTCTTTATACACTAAAAAAAATGGACTTAAATCCAAAATTCAAAATCCCTAAAGCTTGATTTCATTATCCACAGTGCAGCTTTGGGATTACATTTAGCAAAGGCCAATAATTCTGTGTAAGTCAGGGATTTTGGGGGAGTGTTATCAATTGTACCACATGTTCTTGCCGAATATTCGAGTTTAGTATTGCTCGTCACGTCTCTCCGGTTTCCTCTGCAATTAAGAGAGTGTTGAGGGGGGAGAAAATGGGATGAGATTTGGTCAAAATAGGGGCGTGGGGGGATACAAGTTAAGCCACTTTCCGACAGTCTGTATCTCTTCCTGTGGCCCAAGTAAGGGCTGAACAGCAAGCAACCCATAATAGACGGGGTGACTTTCTCTCATCCATCAAAGGCTGTCCCTTACCCTTAAGATAAAACTTCTTCCAGACACTCCCAACATCCAGGTGCACTTGTACGATAGACATCTTGGGGGAATTGTTGGCAACTCCATTTACCGATTGCCCGAGCGCACGTGGGCCACCGTGCCCGGACCCTGGTCTCATCGGAATTGTTTGAGCTATTGTTATTTTTATTGTTTTGTAATTACTTGTAATGCATTTGCTTATCGGGTTGCGTTTTAACCAACTGCCAAGCTGTTCTTTAATGTGGTATTAAAGACCATGAAATGAAATGCACAGCACAGCTGATTTAAAGTGTTGGTTTTCCAGGTGATAATTTTATTGAATTAAGTTCTGTTATTATAATCTAATATTATCGCTTTATGGTAGCTACTTGAAATGTGTTCCCAATGTAAGAAAAACGTATTTCCCGCATAATTTTATAGCACATTTCAAAGAAAATTAATGAAAAAGAAAGTTCTTAATTAAATAATTTCCTCTTCTAGTCCATAAAAGTCATCTTTTTGACTGGCTTTTAAATCATATAAAGAATTAATAATGTTCCACAGAAGATTTCGATGTAATTATAATTAATTTTCTAAAAACCTTATTTTTAAAGGTGTACAGAAAGAAGAATCCCTTATGGAATTTAATATTTCTGTTCTGTTTTGGCTGTATTCCTATTTAACAATGGACTAATGAATATTTAGTATGTACATACATCTGTACATATTTCTCATACAAAAAAGTCGACCTGTAAATTTCCCAGTTAAGAAGATATCTAAATATTCCCATAATATGACATGAAATCTTAGGATATCCTGTGAGTATACATATTTAGGATCCACAAAGAGTCCCAAGTAAATCCATATTCGTTTAACAGTGCACCACCCTAATGCAGATCTCTTGCATCCAAAGCAAATGAGAAATCAAAGCGCATCACACGCTAACGACTCACCGTTACTTCTGTCCCACAAAAGTCTTCCAGCACCCATACACCTGCAACGAAAGTCTCCAAATCCCCCACACGCACACAGACACACGTGCATATGCAGATCATAATGGGTATTGAAATGTGGTGGATCCCGTCCCCTCTCTCACTTTCGTTTAAGCGATGGCCACACATAGAAGTGTCCACAGCGAGCCGTACACGAGTAAAAGTAGCAGCAGCAGCAGTCGCCTGACGGCATTGAGAAAACGCCTGACCACGTGTTTCCAGCAGTGGTGCCAACAGTTCCAGCAGCCACCCGCCTTCCGCAAAAGTGGGCCCAACCATCACCACTTTTACAAGATCTTTGTGCAAGCCGACTACAAGGCGTTTGGCGACAAGGCCAAATATATTCGGCAGTTTAAGAGGATTTTCAAAGGGAACAAGGATTTGTCAAGAAAAAGTGAACCAGAGAGGGCAGTGGTAGTGTCGGAGAAGCGAGTGGACGTGACAGAAGAGAGCCAGAGGAAGCAGCTACAGCTTGTGGCCAGACTCTTTTCATCCACTCTGATATCCACGAAGGAGGAGATATCCTGTAGTTACAACAGCAGCAGCATGACCATCATTGATAGCAATTACATTGAAGTGCGAGAGGAGTACCCGGAGATTGACAGCGAGATACGGGCCATATTGCTGGCCAATGCCCAGAGTGGCACCACGATATCGACCATCAAAAGTGAGTATTTATCCCGCCAGATCCACTCTTAATCTAGATAGATCCCTAATCCGTAATTCCGACGACTCTGATCATCAGATGAGTATCGAAAATTGACAGGCTATCCGTTTCCGCTGCACGAAAATGTCACCGACTTTCTGCTAACCATCCCCCACGTGACCGCCGAGTGCTGTGAGTCCGGGACGCGAATTTTCAACATGAAGCCACGCCCGGAGACGCGGCACCTATACGACATGGTCGTCCATCAGAAACGAAGCAACGATCTGGCGAGCAACGACCATCCGATGGCGGCACCACCACGCCTCTGGCGCTGTCAGTACAAGCGTCGGGCTCTGTCCTCACTGGACACCAACAGCAACACCAACAGCAACACCAACAGCAACACCAACAGCAACACCAACAGCAACACCAACAGCAACACCAACAGCAACACCAACAGCAACACCAACGACACCAACAACATCAACCACAATCTCAACGAAAATATCAAACAAATCGAGGAGAAGGCACCGGCTGTTGGCGGCAAAGAAGCCACCATTCCAGGCCAGACGGGTCCACTGCTGCAGCTGGCCAGGGCAGTGGCGGAGTCCAACTGGTGCTATCAAGACAATTGGAATCATCTGTAAGTAATACGTTTAATGCCCTTTAATCGGAAACTCTTTGATCCCAGGTTATAAGAAAATTGTTAAATACGACCACGATTTCAAACTCCTTTGTCTTTCCACTCTCCCAGCAAAAACTGCTATCAGCGAGCAAACATCTATGCCGATCCTCCAGAGAAGCCACCGCCGTTACCGACCCATGAAAACCATCATCGTAACCTCAACAGCCAGAACCACCAGGAAAACCTGAAGAACCAACTAAATTTTCTGGTGAAAGGAAATCGTAACCTTCAGCAGGAGTACCAGTACCACCCCTCCAATAAGCGACGCAATGATTACTCGCCCACACCCACACCCACCACCATATCGAGTGGGGAGACGCAGTACGACTCCATGTTCACCATCAACTCGGACTACGACGCCTACTTGCTGGACTTTCCCCTAATGGGGGATGACTTCCTCTTGTACTTGGCTCGAATGGAGCTGAGGTGTCGCTTCAAGCGGAGCGTGAGGGTCCTGCAGTCGGGTCTGTGCGTATCAGGGCAGACTATAAATGGCGCCCGATCACGTCTGCATCACGTGCAGGTTGACAAGGGTACGCAAATAATTGTGAATATTGGTTCTGTCGACATAATGCGCGGCAGACCGATTGTGCAAATCGAGCATGACTTTCGTCAGTTGATCAAGGACATGCACAAGCGTGGACTGGTCCCGATCCTAACCACTTTGGCACCGTTGGCCAATTACTGCCACGACAAGGCCGTGTGCGATAAGGTGGTCAAATTCAACCAGTTCATTTGGAAAGAATGCGGCAATTACCTGAAGGTGATCGACATACACTCGTGCCTGGTCAACGAAAATGGCGTCGTGCGATTCGATTGTTACCAGTAGTAAGTGCAGCGATCATATCACTGATAATTGCTTATCAAATGGTCCTTTCATTGACAGTTCATCCCGCAACGTGACGGGCTCCAAGGAACCCTATGTGTTCTGGAACAAAATTGGCCGGCAACGTGTTTTGCAAATGATTGAATCGAGTCTGGAGTATTGATCGTATCTCAGAGACTGGTCTGGCACTGGTCTCCTCAGGAGGAGAAGGATGAAGATGTTTTATAACCACGCTGACGGCGCGCACAAGCTGTGTTTTTAAACGAAGTTCGCTTAATATTTTTAATGTGTTTTATGTTTCATGTTCATGTCTATATTTATGTCTATTTTGTATTTGTCCATTGTACTTGTCTGTTTGTGTAAGTCCCTAGTCTAAATAATTGTTTAATATTTTGTGAGTTTTTTGTGTTTTCTGTTTTTTGTTAGATTTTATTCTTTTCCCAAGTTTTCTGTTGCTTTGGATCGACTTTTGTTGTTATCTTGAATTTGTTCATCTAGTTTTTGCTACTATCCCAAAAACTACAGAAAAGTTCATTAACAAAAACGATTCGAGACGATGGAAAACTTGTCTAAAAATTTTCCTAAAATTTCACAAACATTTCCCAGTGCAATCTACGTGATTGCAAAGCGAAATGATATCCAAATGCAAATGTCATTGCAAATGTTATAAACTGTTTTCTGTTACTGTTCTTCTGTATCCTTTGTTTGGCCAAAATTTTGCATTCTCCTGTATGGCAGCCCCTCCCACTCCACCAATGTACGGGTGGGGGCTATATACATTTGAGTCATGCGACATTTTGGCCCTAAGAATGAAAATGCATTTGCTTCACTTGAAGGCCTTCGCTTGCACAGAATCAACGCCGCGGCTGATTTATTATTAATGTGTGTTTAAGCATATTCAAGTGAAGCCCTTGCGCAATTTTCGTTTTGTTTCGTATTTCCGTTTCCCCAAAAGTTTATAAAAAGTTTACACTCTGCTGCAGACACGCGGTCAGGGGTGCGCGCGCTGAAGCGTGTTTGCAGGACAGTGTAGCATGGAAAACTTCTCTTTAATTATCTAAATGAAATCTTTACTATTAACTATTTATAAACTAATTCTCTTTTGTCTTGAATGTATGTTAATTGTATGTATTGAAAGTGATCACGTTTTTTTTTGTCCTCATATAACAAGTCGCAATGTAAAATCCAAAAAAAATTTAAAAATAAAACCTGAAGGTAAAATCTGAAACAATTTATTTATTTATTCACCAATTTCTTAAAACTTATCACTCGCTATCGGATATACATATGTATATAGAGTGGCTGGTATAACTTTAAAATTAAATTCAAATGAAACCGCCAACAGTGATCCGCGAATATCTACATTACATGGCATTTCTTCCTTGTGTAAATGCTATGTAGTGAAATGTGTAGTTGCCATGTAACAAAATGACCCTGACCTCTTAAATCATATTTTATAAATTATAAAAATAAGGGGAAAGTACTAAAAAGCATATCTTATGGAAAATTGATTCATCCATTGGGTTAAATTATGTGTTCAGTACTGCGAGTCGTTGTTCGCTCGCAATTTTAGGCGGAATATCAAAAGCGATTAATATGTTATATTTGCGCTATATTTGTGGTATATTTTGAAAATGTGACAGTATATTTCGGTATATATTTTTATATGTTCGGACGGTATTTTCTATCGTTACGGGTGCGGTCCCACTGGCATGCTGTTACCAACCAAAAAATATTTCAAATTTCAAAAATTGCGAAAACATGGATCTGGCGGATCTACTACATCAGGCCCAGCGCCTCGCAAACGAAACTAGAATGGACGACGATATGCCGTACGTCGATCGTACCCTTTCGCAAGTATTGGAAACCACACAGGAACTCCACTCCCGTGTAACCCGCGCAGGAACCCACGATATGCAAGCGTAAGAGCCAACACGAATACCAACCCGAGCAATACACATTTTTTATTTATCCCTCCCAGACACATGTTGCTGGGCTCCAAGGGCGTGGATCTGCCGAAACTGACGCAGAAACTCGAATCACTAAGTGCACGGAAGACCTTTGAGCCGCTGGATCCTGTCTGTGACACCGATGTCGGTGCCTATCTGAAGAACGAGCGCGAAAACGCCATACTTTCCGTACTTGATGAGACCAATCGAGGGATTTTCAAATCAGTGGAGAGGAAAAAATGGAAACGCATTTATGCCGAGTGGGGGGAGGAGAAGGAGTCCCTGCTGAATGGCCTGATTGGGCCCAAACAGAACGAGTTTCCCGATGTTCAGCATCAGAAAGCGTCGACAATACTGGCGGAAAGTCCAACGCCACATTCTCGTCTCAATCGAATCGAGGAGCTGTATGCCCAGGAAATAACCTCTTACAATGAGTCACAAATCCAGAGCGGCCATTGCCCCAACCTTTTGATAGCGTTTGCCAAGCTGGGAAAGGAAAAGTTCGATAACGAGCTGGTGTCCGAAATGTGGAGCGTGCTGCAGCTTATGGCCGACAATGCACCGCTCTCACGCTCAATAGATCCCGTCAAGTCGCGCCTGTCCAACCAGAAGTTCGTCCAGCGGGCACGGACCTATCTGGAGCGACGATACCAAACGTACATAAACACCGTCATCGGGGAGAATCGGATGCGGGTCCTGCGCGGTGGCATTCCGAGCGTCTATAATATGGTCAACACATTTGTGAGCATTAATTTCATCACACCGGCCACTATGGTAGGCCTATTGGATGTCTATAACGGGCTACCACTGTGGGCTCTTGTCTACTACTGTCTGCGTTGCGGGGATTTGGGTGCGGCCGGAAAGTACCTCAAGGAAACTGGCGTCTGCTACGATCTCTACCGCCTGTTGTCATTGATGAAAGAGGGCACCAGGGGGGAGCAGTATTCCCGGCTCAAGGGTGACCTCAATATCGAGTACAACAGTCACTTGCGGATTTGTAGTGATCCCTACAAGAAGGCGGTATTTGCCTATGCTCTGGCATGCGACCCACAAAATTCGCATGCGGAACTGATGCGCAGCATCGACGACTTCCTGTGGATGCAGCTCTCCATTCTGCGGCAGGAGGACGATCGCGAGTACAACATCGAACAGCTTACCTACGGCGGCCTGCAGAGCCTCATTCTGGAAAAGTACGGTGAGAACTATTTCAATGCACGGGAAAAGGCGCCGCAATACTTCACTGTACTCATCCTCACGGGCCAATTCGAGTCGGCCATTGAGTTTCTGGCTCGAACCGAGGCCAATCGTCCGCATGCCGTTCACATGGCCATTGCCCTGAACGAGATCCACATGCTGGGCACACCGAGCTCCTCCATGCATCAACCGCTGATTAGCGTCAATGCCGAGGATCCGGCTCCTATGAAGCGTCTGAATATAGTCCGCCTGCTGGTATCCTATGCCAAGCGCTTTGAGATAACGAACACGAAGGAAGCGCTGCAGTACTATTTTCTGTTGCGCCACTTTAAGGACGACTGCGGTCGCAGTCTGATGCTGAGCTGTGTCAGCGATGTGCTCGTCGAGAACTGTGGTCAGCAAATGGTCGATCTGATCTTTGGCAACGAAAAAGATAGATCAGGCCAGAGCGGAATCTTTGCCAAGTTCCACACGATGGACTTTGACAAGTATATACTGGCTGGTATGGTGGGAGATGAGCTGGCCCATCGGAGTAGTTATGAAGCGGCCATTCAATTGTACTTCATTGGCGGCCAGCTGGACAAGGTGATGCGGTTGGTATGCACTCTGCTGTCGCAGGTGGTCCATCAGCGCCCGACGGAGTCCAGTATGCGGACGCGGTTGCGGAAGATTATCGATCACCTGGACGATCAGCGATCAGTGCAGCAAGTGAACGTGGAGCCGAATGTCCTTGCCACATACACAATGCTGTCGCAGTTGCTCATATTCTTTGATCATTACCATAATGGACAATCACAGCAGGCAACCGAGCTGCTGGCCAATAATAGGATAACGCCGAACGACTGCTCGGAGGTGGACGAGTGTGTGACCAATCTGAAGCGGCTCGGTCCGGAAGTCGGCAAGGTCCTGCCTGACATACTGCTGGCCGCCATGGATCTCGTCTACGAGGAGTACAAGAATATAAAGGGAAATAGTGGCACCAGGCCAATCTTTGGCAGCCGCGAGAGTACCCAGACTGATGATTGGAAGAACGAGAACAAGGAGGGATCGCTCCGGCACCTGCGCACGAAGGCCAAGGCCATCACGAATATGGCTTCCACGATGTCCTACAGGCTGCCCAGGGCCACCAATCTGCGGCTCGTCCAGCTGGAGATTCTAATGCATTAGGATTCAAGGAAAGAAACTACATGACTCTTGAGATGTCCTGGACATCCTTTCGTATAAATTTATATGTTTTTTTTGTGGATCTCATTAAGATTAAGAGCCTAGGGCTCCAATAAATTCAGAAAATAACTGAACGAAATATTGCAGTTAAAAGTCTCCGTACAAGAGAGCTAGCTATTAATATACTATGTAGAGATCTGGGATCGCGGTTGACAAGCAACAAGTGACAATGACGTGACATTCCACTTTCACTTTTTTTGTTTACATCTTATTTTAGATACAACACAAAATCGAGGAATATGATTTATGCTATGGCAGAGGACGATTAACCCATTGTCGACCAGTGGGTATTAATATTTGCACACTCCACGAAAATTATGAATCTTGAATCTTTTTGTCCAGATCTGGTAAGAGATATCGTGGCAATTTTTTACTTAAAGAATTTAATGAATGAATTTTTTTCTATGTTTAATTCAATTTGTTCACCTTTTTAAATAGTGGGGGTAAGTGGGCTAAGCTCGATTTTTCATCGGTATATTTCTGAGGGTCAGACAGTTTTTTATCAATCCGCGGTCACACTGGGTGTCACCAAAACAAATAAATAACATAGAAGGATAAGAGAGAATTTAATGAATAAATAATATAAAAGAAATAGATAAATTCGAAGAATTAAAAAAAAAACCAAACAAACAAAAACACAACTAGAATACCCCTACTGAATAAAACATAAAATACCTTTTTGGTATTTAGAGACAAATAAAAAATACGCAGGAGTTACCAAATTGCCATCGCTAAGTTGGAAAAGCAGAAAACAAATAAATAGATAAAAACGTACCGAACCGAGAGTTTTTAAACTTGCAGAATCATTGCAATTAGAATATCGCAATCTAGTTAAAGTAGACAAAGAATTCGCGGTGTTGGTTTGTTGTTGCAAGTATCGAGCATCGATAGGGAGAGCAGGTGGTGTTGTCTCTGTCAGGCTTGCACGCTCGCTCTTGATGTGCGAGCGAAACAACAACAAACAAGTTACAAGGTGTGTGTTGGTGTTGTAAATACAGTCGTTGTTGTTGTTGTCCACTGCTGGTGGATGTTCAGCGCCTTTTTTTGTTCGTGTGTTGATTATATTACTTGCGTGCGTTTGCTTCTCGTGGGCGGCTGTGGGGACGATAAAACCGTGAAAATATTGGGGAAAATCGAAAAGTGAAAAGTAAACTAACAGCCCCATAAACCACAAGTGCACGACCAGCGCGATAAGGCCTGGTTAAAGTTCTGCTCAAGTGTCAAATTGGTAAAGAAAATCAATATTATATTGCCTGTGCGAAAGGTGTTTTGTTAGCACCCCAATAAGAAAACTACATAGTACTGTGTGAGAATAGTGTAACAAAAAAAAAGAGTGGAAAGAATTTCAAGTTTTTGATGAACCGCCCTCCCCCCAGCCGACGCTCCCAAAAAAAAGAGATATTTCTTTATATGCGTTGCTTGACCACTTTTGACCGCGCGCATTTTGCCCTCGCCCGAAACTAGTTTTTTTATTCAATTTGCCTTTTGATGACGTTTTAAAGCAGTGTTTTTTGTGCGTATGGTAAAAATTTAAAGAAATTTTCCCGAAAAAATCAATAAATTCAAGCTTCGGGTATACACACATTTTCCGTTTGAAGAAATTTAACATGCTTTAAGCGAGAAAAACGGATGCGAGAAACCACCCTCGCACTCCAGCCGCCCCATTGACTCCACTCGCCCCCCTCCATTGAGAGCATCTTTTGCAGGAAGAAAATATATAGAGTACATATAGTGCCGTGCCGCTTATATTCCTCCCCCAAAAGCACCCAACGCGCCCCCTATTGCGGCATTTTATATGCGTACAGATACATGGGTATATGTAACATCTTGTGTATATGTGTGTGTATGTATCTGGCTGAGTGTTTTGTAGGCGTGCTCCGTGGAAAGTGCATTGCTCTCCCTCTGCCTCCGTCGCCCCATTATTGTAAACATTACAAAAGCGGCTTGCAGAGCGGCGGCCTCGTTTCATGAATAAAGGTGAGCCTGTGTATGTGTGTGTTTGTGTGCTTTTACACCGTTAAAGTTAAAGTTCTCGCGCAGTTGGTGCGTTTTTCGGCAGTTGGCAACACGTTGACCCAATAACGGTATAATATGAAATTCAACTCTCGCTCACACACACACACATACTACAGAAAGCCCATATGCATGAATGAAACGCCCGCATGCCGTTATTATTATTATTGTGAAATCTCTGCAGATGCTGCGGCGGCGACCCACATAATTCTGCTACTTACACACATGTGCCTGTGTATGTATTTAGATGCTGCACAGTGGAACCAAAATTAGCCCCGATTTGTAATACAGGGTTTTTCCTGTTTTATTTTTGGTGCTGCCTTTTGTTTATATCGAGAAAGCAATTTTTTGTTCAAGTTCAATGAACCAGCAGTCAATGGAATGCGTTGGTTGTTAAATGTGTGTGTGCGTGCGTGTTTGTTCTTTTTGAGCGTGTGTGAATGTTACCGAAATTTGTTGAGCGTTTTTATCACCGTCAATAAATTAAACATCAATATGCGGTGGCAACGTGTGCTGATTTGTTTATGGTGATTTTTATTTACATAAATGATTTAACAAAAAAGAATTGCGTTGCTTATTTTAAACGTCGGCCAAATTACCTTGACATTGAGAGATTTTCATGTACATTGTACAACAGTGCCTTTGTGTGAATGTGTGTGTATTGCGTGTGTAAATATTTTGCGAATGGATTCCATGTGACAGGGTATTTTAAATCTAGGGTAAGGCATACCTGCATCTCGGGTGCCCCATTTTCCTGTCCTCTCTCGCTTTTATTATGGAGCTCTTGTATACCAAAACGGGAGTGAAGGACCAGTGTCCGACTGTCTTACCTTCTATTTTAGACACCTTGTCATGTGCCATCTCCCTCAGACATTTGTATTGAAGGCCGCCAGATTGTAATTGCATAATGATAATATTCGCATTCCACTACACTTCATGCACACTTGCAATGCGACACCTCCATCGATAGCTTGGTGTCGCGTTATCAGTAAAGAAACCGGGAATAAAACGTACAATTCCTTCTCTTTTTCCTATTTGCAGTTCCAACACAATTCCATCTTCATTCAATGCAAAACTGGAGCTAGACTCCAGCAAAGACGACACCATTCACTCCGCAAACTTGAACAAAAAACTCGTCAAGATTAAAAAGTTCAAGCTGGACGATATGAAGGAAATGGTGGGCGGCTGTTGTGTTTGTTCGGACGAGCGGGGGTGGCCGGAGAACCCGCTCGTCTACTGTGACGGCCAAAACTGCATGGTTGCCGTGCATCAGGCATGCTACGGCATTGTGACGGTACCCACCGGACCCTGGTATTGTCGCAAATGTGAATCCCAAGAGCCCGCCTCCCGCGTCCATTGCCATCTGTGCCCCTCAAAGGATGGGGCGCTCAAGAAAACAGATCAAAACAAATGGGCACATGTGGTGTGTGCTCTGTATATACCCGAAGTGCGATTCGGTAATGTCACCACCATGGAGCCTATACTCATATCGCAGATACCGGAGGAACGCTTCCACAAAGGTGAGTCGAAATGGTTAAATTTAGAGAGTTCAATTTGTATTAACATTTTGGTATTTTACAGCCTGCTACATTTGCATGGAGATCGGGAAGACTGGCCGTTCCACTAAGGGTGCCTGCATGCAGTGCAATAAATCCAACTGCAAGCAGCAATTTCATGTAACATGCGCCCAGAGCCTGGGTCTGCTCTGCGAGGAGGCAGGAAACTATTTAGATAATGTCAAGTACTGCGGCTATTGCCAGCATCATTATAGCAAACTGGTGAGTATGTGGGGGGAATATGTTTATGATCTCCACACTAATCTGATTGCAACTTTGCAGAAAAAGGGCGGCAACGTCAAAACCATACCGCCATACAAACCCATACAACATGACACCTCATCCGATTCGTGTTCGTCGCCCGAGAAGGATATTGACTCCACACTGAATGCAGCAGCTACCTCGGCAACAAGCATTAAGATAACCAGCAGCAGCAGCGGGAGTGGCAGTGCCACCAGCAATGCCTTGAATGCCAGCTCTTTGGGGGCAGTCTCCGGAGGTGGCAGCGGCAGTGGTGTGTCCTCATCGTCCAAGCAGCGCAAGAGCAATGCATCAAGCAAGTCATCGAGCAGCAGCAGCAGCAGCTCCTCATCATCATCCACGGGAGTGGCGAATCCCACCCCCAGCTCCGCAATTTCGGGCTTAGCCAGCAATCCGCCAGCCGGAGGAAGCCTACTACCATCGAGTAGTAGCGCTAGTAATATAAGTAATAATACCAGCACCAGTCTGCCGGCAGTCACAGGAGGAGCTGCGGCAGCTTCTGGTGGAAGCGTGCCCGGTGGCAACGCAAGTGCAATAAATATACCTTCCTCTGGCAGTGGCTCTGGCTCACAGAAGGCTTCCGCCACCAGTCAGTCGACAACATCGGCAGCCGGTACAACAAAATCCTCGGCCAGCAGTTCGAGCAGTAGCAGCAGCTATAAGGATAAGCATAACAAAAGCCTTAGCAAACAATCAAATTCAAGCAAGGAAAAGGATAGCAGCAAGGACAGTGGGAACAATCCCCCTAGCAGCAGCACGAGCAGCAGTTTCTCCAATTCAACAGCCACCTCAACCTCTACCAGCTCCTCTTCGTCGCGGGAGAAGTCATCATCGAAATTATTGAAAAACAAGGATACAACACCCATTCAAATGCCAAGTGCCACAAGTAGCAGCTCGAGTATCACCACATCCAGCAGCAGCAATACCCAGCCCAGCAACAGTGCGTCAACCCTAACACCCACCAGTGGTTCTGCCGCAGTAACCAGCTCTGTGACTGCCCTATTTGCCGCTGCATCAGCCAATATCTCCAATCATGCCCAGAACCTAAGTACGAATGGAGGAGCAAGCGGCAATGTGAGCGCACATCTGAATACCAGCAGTAGCAGTACGGGATTTGGTACAGAACTGCGTCCAGGCAGCAGCACTTTAAATGACTCTTCGTCGGCTTTTGCCACAAGTAGCAATGCAGACACTTTAACAGGCGCTGGTTCGTCTGCAAGTAATCTGACTGCAGTCCTGGGCCAAGGGTTGAGCGGAGGAGCAACAGTCTCCTCCACTGTGGCCACTAATTTGACCACAAACAAGGCATCATCATCTGCAGCAACATCATCGTCGTCTTCCGCCAGCAATCCCACACAAGCCACGAGTGTGGCATCGAAAAAGCGTAAAGCCGATTCGGTGAAGCAGTCAAGCGGTAGTGGCAGTGGCAGTGGCCCCCCCATCATCGCTCCATCGGCCTTGGACGATAGCAATAGGTGGGCTACTACGAGAACGGCGAAGAAAAGGTCTTTTATAAGCTACAATTTTTCCAAATTTAATTTAGAAGGGTTTCCCAATGTCCACTGATAAATGATGAACTTACCAGCGGACATTGGAATGCCAGTAACTCCGATAATTATCATTTTGTAATTTAATTAATAATCGTAAATGGTTCTCGTTGGAGAACCGAATTTGTTTAATTGTAGAAATTATTAATCGAATCGACTAACATCGTATGAGACCTCTTTTTTTTACCCAAAAAATCGATCATCTTTCAAAAACTATTTATTAATTTCTGTTTTTTTATAAATCTGTAGTTCATTTCGTGAAATGACCAAGGATACACACGTGACACTGACGGCACTCACCGATTTCGAAAAGGAAATAGAAAAGAGCTCCAAGAGGGTAAGTTTTATTCCAACAAATTGTTTATCTTTAAGTATATGTATTTTTTTCTATAAATATACGGATAAACAATCTAATGAATAAAGGAAAGAGTATGGAAAAGCTTTTCCACTCTTGAGTTAAAGATTTTTGTATCTCTTGAGTGACTTTTCCGATCTCTATCGAGAGTTTCTCTCTCTCTCTCTCTCTGGCTACAATGTTGTATTTTGAATGATGCGTTACACTTTGTCTAGAGCATGTCATGTCCATATTGTTTGCCAGAGAGAATACACTATAATATTAGTAATAGCAAATATCTATATATTCGTTTCACTTGCCAAAAGTTTAAGGCGCAGGCGCATTCTACCGCTCTCGTATCATATTTATAGGTGGAAGAAAAATGCAATTATTTTGTGAAAAGAGCAAGGTGTGCGTGGAATTGTACAAAGGTGGGATCTCAAAAGAATTCCTTGTTTTTCCACATTACCCTTTGAAGTATATTTTTTGGGGGGATATAGAATTTAGGATGTGGAAACCCTTTTGCCTTAACTAATATTGAAATTATGATATCATTCCAATCTAAAGATGAATGAAAAATGTATATAGAATGTGTTTTGGGCTTTTGGTTTGATTTGGTAACGCACACATCACGCGTAATGCAGCATATCTCAACGGACCTTCTGCGTTTCGTATACCCCTTTCTCAATGATGGTGAAAACCGTTAAAGAACTATCTTTTAGGGTAACCTACAGTCGAATAGCCTTTGTTTTTACCGCCGGTCTATTTCTATTTTCCCCGATTTGATTGATGTACATTCGACGTTACCCCCATGCCCCATTAATTTTCTGTTTGAATCACAAAAATGCATGGCAAAAATACCATTGAACTGAAATTTAATTAAATGCAAATGTGCATGTTAATTTATTGATCGACATCGACTTTGAACCAGACAGCAGGCACTACCACATTGTTGATTCAACAGAAAATCTAACAAAAATATACCTATATGCATATACACCATATCTCTTTTTGCCTTGTCATGAGAAGAGCCTCCACCTGGAAAAATTCTGAAAAATTCAGAACGAAAATGTTTTGCAGATAAATTTTATTGGAATATATATGTAAATATATTTTTTGATTTGTTGGGTTTGTTGGCTCATTTATTTATTGTTGTTTTATTTTCCTCTGCTGCTGATGGTAGAATTATTGTCTATATAGTCATCCCTATCGTGTGGCTTTTGGCGACACTTCGCCGTGGTTGTCGTTGTAGCCGTTGTGCCGTGTGCAGACAAAGACTCATAGGCAGCGCCACAGCGACAGCATTGAGAATTATGACAATTTTGTAGAGCGATCAGTCGAAAATCGTTGTTAATCGAAGCTAAAACTAAAATTAAGAATATATTTTTCCTTTGCGAATCTTATTATTACGAACGAAAAGTAATTATTAAAAAACCATCATAGAATTGGAGGACAATCACAATCCCCCATCCGCATCTCATGTAATCCAAATATTCCAACAATTCGGTGCCTGTGCAAAAATATCGGTTAAAGGAATCCAATCCAGTTTTGTCCCCAAGTTTTCCAGTTTAATTTTAGAAATTGTGTGAAATTATGGCTCATTTTTTTGTGATCCAAAAAAAGTGGAGGAATGCTGTTGTGTGTGGCTCCACAGAGGAAGCAGCGTTCATTCCCACTCCTACTCGTATTTATAGATTTGGATATTTTTTGGTGGAAAAGCCAACACACGCAGCTGTCTGACTCAATGAAATTTGAATTGTCTATGGGGAGTTTTCTAAATTTCGGTACAGTGGACAGTAGAGAACAGTACTAAATGTGGTACATATAAAAATAATGAAAACTTTTCAATTTAAAGAATTTTAAATTGGAAACCCAACACTAAAATTGAAATATTTCTAAAAAATCAAGAGGATTCGCTGTTTAAGCAAAATCAAAGACCTACCAGCATTTTAGATCACAAAAATATTTGTAAAATATATATATTTCTTTTATAAACCAACAAGAAATGTACGTGCTAAAATCAATCAAACTTTAGATCCCGGAAATTAGTCTCAAGCTTCAGGGATTTCATGTAATAAAAACTATCAGAGACACCTAAAGAAGTTTATATCAAGAAATATATCTCCAACTTTATTCCATATTAAAATTCTATCAGATATGTAGATCTAAAACAGTTTAGATCACGAAAATTTGTGTTCAAAATCAATCTTTATTAAAATAAACAAGAAAGTCGTGTACTAAACTTATTTGGAGACTCCTAAAACATTTTGGACCTTGTACTAAAGGCTAAAAACAACACAAATGATAAGAAAACTAAATGTAAATGCTGTGGGGAACATCGATCTTGAGTCATTGAAATGTATAACCTAATGAGTTAACAAACATTTTACTTAATCGTTTCGTATGTTTAGGTTTCAGTATTTAGCATTTAAATTCATAGAAAATATAGTCAAGTGAGGGTATAAACAAATTCCCAGATGCTTAATTATGTACGTGTACTCCCTCAGAGAAAATGCAGCTACCGCAAACTTTATGATCTCACGTTCTCCTTCACACCCCAGGGGGAAAACATTTTCACACAACATTTTTACCCCCAAAAACTAAGCGAACATAAAAAATACAAACTGAAACGGCAAGAGGCAAGAAGAAGCTGTTTTAGAATGTGAAAAAACGAACAAAATACAAGTTGAAAAACCGCAGAACTGCTGCTGCTGCTGCTCCCCAATACAATCATAATATTTTCCATCCCACTCTCTGGGCGAGATGATATTAGATGAAAAACTGAAAATGAAGGAAAAGTGCTCCGTGTTGCTGCTGTTGCCGCCGCATCTAAAGTTTCTCAACTCAAAAAAACTGTGAGCAGGAAGAATCATCTCGGACTCGGCCGTGCCGTGTGCACTCAGAATTATATAGATTAGTTTGCTTTGAGCAATCTTCCAGTTCAGTACTCGGCGCTTCCGTGTGTGGTTTTAGTGCGTTGTGTAGGTTCCGTTCCCGTTCCCGTCCCCGTCATATATCTATATATGTAGACACAGCTTTTAACCGATATTTGCACACGTCTGTAAACTGCATCAAAGCCCCCACCTGCATATCTAACTCTAATCTAAACCATCCCCAACGATTGCTATATAAATCATAGACTGTGGTGTTTCGCTGATTCAGACCTGAAATGTGTTTTTAGTACACACTCTCGCACACATCACATCACCAATATATCTGTCATAGCCTCGCGGTCACTTTTTTGTGTGTTTCTACCTGTCTGGGTTTTATTTTTATACAGAAATATTCTGTATTCTGTATAGATACACATTTATTGCTCATGTTTTTCTGTGATGCTTAAAGAATTTTCTCTGAAATTTTCTTGAGAAAAAATGAGAAAGAAACAAGGGAAAAATCTTCATTAATATTACGTATACGTCTGTGGTTGGGTTGGGTAATTTTTCTAGCACCAGCCGATGACGTTTTTGACGGCTGACAGATAAGGTTTTTGATAGATGATCTACATAATGTAAATTGAGGGATAAATTAGTGAAAAGATCACTTTGATTTTTCAATGAATGCAGACAAGATGACCCAGATGGGGGCCACCATGGGATTTTCATTTATTTAGTTCATGCACTACATTTTTTTAGAGGTGGTACGATTGTTTTCTATAAAGTTTAAAGGTGTTAGTACGTGATTAAGGGTTTAGATCATTAAAAGGTCGTCTTTGTTTAGATCACAACTAAAAAACCACATTTATTAAAGCATTAGATGAGTGTTTCGGTATTTATAAAATGTACTAAAACATTTTTAGACTTTCAAAAAGAAATATAAAGAAATTAGAGTTTAGACTTGATCTAAAAATGTAGATCTGCATTAAAACTTGTTTGGTGGATAAAAAGTAATTTGATTGGGGTCTAAGTGCTGATTTCTTGAATTTAGTTGTGTTCTAAAAATGTACTAAATGTACTAAACCCAGTTCTAACCGCTAAACACTGAAAGTAAGACCAAATTCAGTAGCAGAACAGGCAGGGGCTTGCCTCATTCATCGCTTTCATCATCCACCCAACGCTTTTCGTCCCCCAATTCCACGATAAAGCCCCATGAATCGATTCTATGTGTTCTCTTCTGCTCTCTCTGTGCACTTTCAGATAATAAGAATAGTAATTTGTACTCTCGAGTAAATCCTTTCGATAGCGAATACACACATAGAAAACGAAAACAGAAATGCCTTTCCAACCGATCGAGGCCCCCAAATGTCCGCGCTGCGGCAAGAGTGTGTACGCGGCCGAGGAGCGTCTGGCCGGTGGCTATTCATTCCACAAGGACTGCTTCAAGTGCGGCATGTGCAAGAAATCGCTGGACTCCACCAACTGCACAGAGCACGAGCGCGAGCTGTACTGCAAGACCTGCCATGGGCGTAAGTTCGGGCCCAAGGGCTACGGCTTTGGCACCGGTGCCGGCACACTCTCGATGGACAATGGACAACAGTTCCTGCGCGAGAACGGCGACAGTCCGTCGGTGAGGAATGGCGCACGTCTGGAGCCCCGTGCCATTGCCCGTGCCCCCGAAGGCGAGGGATGCCCACGCTGTGGCGGCTATGTGTATGCCGCCGAACAGATGCTGGCCCGCGGTCGTGGCTGGCACAAGGAGTGCTTCAAGTGCGGCACCTGCAAAAAGGGACTTGACTCGATCCTGTGCTGCGAGGCGCCCGACAAGAACATCTACTGCAAGGGCTGCTATGCCAAGAAATTCGGCCCCAAGGGCTACGGCTATGGCCAGGGCGGCGGTGCCCTCCAGTCCGATTGCTATGCCCATGACGATGGTGCACCGCAGATCCGTGCCGCCATCGATGTGGACAAGATCCAGGCCCGTCCCGGCGAGGGCTGCCCCCGTTGCGGCGGCATGGTCTATGCCGCCGAGCAGAAGCTGTCGAAGGGTCGTGAGTGGCACAAGAAGTGCTTCAACTGCAAAGACTGCCACAAGACGCTCGATTCGATCAATGCCAGCGATGGACCCGATGGTGATGTCTACTGCCGCACCTGCTACGGCAAGAAGTGGGGCCCCCATGGCTATGGCTTTGCCTGCGGCTCGGGTTTCCTGCAGACCGACGGCCTCACCGAGGACCAGATCAGCGCCAATCGTCCCTTCTACGCCGCAGACACCACATCGATCAAGGCGCGCGAGGGCGAGGGTTGCCCCCGTTGCGGTGGCGCCGTCTTTGCCGCCGAGCAGCAGCTCTCCAAGGGCAAGGTGTGGCATAAGAAGTGCTACAACTGCACTGACTGCAAACGCCCGTTGGACTCGATGCTGGCCTGCGATGGACCCGATGGCGACATCTATTGCCGCGCCTGCTATGGCAAGCACTTCGGCCCCAAGGGCTTTGGCTATGGCCATGCCCCCACTTTGGTCTCGACCAGCGGCGAGTCCACCATTCAGTTCCCCGATGGCGGTCCCCTGAACGGAGCGCGCACCTCGGGCGGATGTCCACGATGCGGCTTTGCCGTGTTTGCCGCCGAACAGATGATCAGCAAGAGCCGAATCTGGCACAAGCGTTGCTTCTACTGCTCGGACTGTCGCAAATCTCTGGACTCGACGAATCTGAACGACGGACCCGATGGTGATATCTATTGCAAGGCCTGCTATGGCCGCAACTATGGCACCAAGGGATGCGGATATGGCATCGGCGCGGGCGCCTTGACAACGTTCTAAACGAAAACGTTTTATGTCTGTGAACCGTTCCGTTCCGAATTTTCTGTCTAATCTATCCTCCCCCCCCTCTATCAATCCCCTAAGTGTTTTAACTAACTTTTAAAGGAATTAGCTAACTTAGTCTTCGTTTTCTTCCAACGATATTTCGATCAACGATGCAACAAATCTATTTTTCTTTTAGGTTATGTGAGAATAAGCTTAAAAAAATAATAAAAACTGAAAAAAAAACCGCAACCAAAAGAACTTACGAATCAAAAAGCGAAACTAACCATCGAAACCAATGATCTAAGGATCTATTACGACAAACCAACGGCAGAGGCCCATGAAAAAAGGCTTAACTTTTATGAAGGTACAGTCCCAGCAAAAGCACAGGACTTACAGGAGATCTTATAAGGAAACGAAGCGAGCCAAAAAGTCGTTTATATTTATTTTTTTGTACACAAAGCAAAGTATGTTTCATGCTCCAAAAAAAACAAAGAAACATGCTTTGAAAAATGTTATATATACTACTCATGATATGATAAAAGATGAACGATGTTAAAATGATTGATGAAATGAAGAAATGATGATTGATATATGAAGATGATGTATATTTAGATGATTTTTAGTTCTTACGATACATATATACTTACGAAATCTTGATTATTTATAATGATATATTTTCAAACCCATTTCTCATCACTCTTTAATCTCTTGAAAGCAATCGCTCCGAATTCCAATACGGATTTGGATATAGAAAAAAATACTTATATATCATACAACAACACACACACATAACATCCAAATAATATATGCCCCAGTGGGTTCCATGAAACCAAAACCAAAAAAAAAACTAATTTCGAAATTGTTTTTCGTAGTTTTAATTGATTTAATTGGGTGCAACATACCACAGATTTTTCTACCTGTACTCGTTTTTGAATGCCCCCATCTAGTAGATGGACGTATAGATGGATGGAATGGATAATGACCCGGTGCTATGGATGGTGGATGGTGGGTGGTTTTCGGTTTTCTTGAATTAAGCCACCTCATCTGTTCTATATATAGATTCTCCTCGATTCGGTTCTCGACCGACTAAACATCATGAAAAATTATTTCTCAACCATACGCACAAGGAAAAAAAACATTCTCTAAATATACATATGAATATACAGATCTCTAGATCTCTTGTGCGTGCGTGTGTGTGTGTGTTTTTGAGAGAAAAACACATTCGAAACTGTTCCATAATGATTTTCTAAATATAAATATGATGCTAATGCTCATATCCCCAAAAAGCTTTTGATTTTCCACTCATCGATTTTGCACTCAAGAGAAATTTCAACTCTTAAGAGAGAAGAAAAACTCTTTAAGCTTTGAGAAAAACCTATTGAATCTCCAAAGAGCTTCTGAGTGAAAAATTTTTTTTTGAATTTGTTTATAAGGAATGTTTTTAGCACGTGCCTGATTGATAATGGTTGTATAATAAGTGAATCACTCGAGGGAAACGATCCTTAAGTGAAATACCATTTAGAATAAAGTGCATTTTCGTGTAACGGAAGGTCGGAAATATTAGAATTGATGTTCTTGCACTTAAGAACGATACTATTCGTGTACACCCACCACCGAAACCGAAACAAACATTATTCACATTTCTATAAATTATTTTTTGGCATTCTATAGGAGGGCAGCATCTCTTCTTGTGACGTGATGTTGCCATGGGTGGTTTGGGGGCCAAAAACTAAATCATTTATTTATTATTATTTGTGTTATAAATATTTAAATAAATGGCAGTTGTTGGCCAGGTGTGTTTTTGTGTTAGTTTATGCGAATATTTATAGAATTTTGATTTTAGTCAGAGTCTATTTTTGGGTAGAGGGATTCTGTTTTTGAAATTGTTTCGCCTATGACACAGCACTTGAAAAATTGATCAGAAATTGTTGTTGTTTGTGGATGCTTGATGATCTCTAAATATACTACGATATGTATTTTATTTTTTATACGGCTCTTCTACTGTTTAATTAATGCTTTATTTGTGCCCCGTTCAATGGTGCGAATAGATTTATGGCTTGTTGAAATATGCAACTATTTGTATACTCGATTATGACTTTGGGGATATAGAACATGTGCTTGTGTTTTTGGATTACGGAAGACATTTTTGCAAGGTTTCAAGTCTATTTGAGATGTTACAGATAAGGAGATGTGCTCTACGCTTGAAATGAGTAATTCAGGAAGTGGAAGTATCCATCATATCTATTACATTTACGTGACTTACATGCATTTAATGGGGGGCCACAACTTATTGATTTCCCATTACAAATTGTCGGAACAAATCGGTTGGGGAGTGGTAGAGGGGTGCCCAACCGAGTGGAACGGAACGAAATGAAACTCTAGAACCCTTAGCCACAGAAACACCAAACAGACTACTGCTGGGCTGACAAAAATTATAAATTCTAAATTGCGATTGCTATTTTTCTTGTCCATTCTTTATAGAAGACAACCCCCTCGGTTGCAACCACATTTATTGGATCAGCGGGGGGTACAGTCGAAAATCAAACGGAGGGAAAGGACATCATGCTGATTTTTTTTGTGCTATTTTGCGGTGGTGTGTACACACTGTTTGTCGATAGTGGTGGAACGAAAAAATATTCGCGGTAACGGTAGAGTTTAGAGTTAGGGATGGGATGGGTAATAACTCAAAATGTTTCCCTCAATTATCACCGCTAGTCAATAAATATCAATGGAGATGGAGAGAGAAAAACTGAGTCCAAACATCACGTGCTACCATAGACTACCAGTCAAGGCACACATGCATATCTATAATAAAACAATTTTTTTATGATACGTGTACTCAAGGCAGGGTTTTTATGGCATTGCCTCTGTAAGTCGCCTCGGAATTGGGTGTCCATCTTCTAAGCGGTTCCCTTTAAATGACCATAAAAATCGTTTGGACAAATACGTTTTTCCTACAGCAATTAATTTATGAGCAGCAATACGCAGTTCCTTTTATGATTGGTCGAGAGGTCCACCATACAACACCTTGTTTGGGTGTTGGTCGTGGGGTGTGCTGTGGGTTCTCGGCTTCGGCTGGGTCGCGTGTTGCCTGCATTTGTCATATTCATGGGCTCGACACGTGTCCCGTTATTGCGTTTTATTGCCGTGACTCTTTGTACCAAATACTGTCTCCACATTGATCTCAAGTACAGTTACCGTGGCTGTTAATGCTTTTGCTGTGTATTTCAAAATGGTATTAATGTTGTTTTGGTGTAATTCTCCTAGATATAATCTAAGTGATTGTATGGTATAGTTATACTATGGGCGGAACTGTTAATTAATTGATAACTTTAATTTTAATGGGAAAAAGCACTCAAAATCCTTTAGATAATACTGGAAAATACTTCAGGTTTTACAAACTTGCAGTTTACAGTTTGTTCAGGAAAATATTTATGTACATGCATACATTGACTTCCACTTTTGATGAATATACCAAACTATAGGCTATATCTCTGCTGGTGCTTAATCAGCTGCACAAAATCAATTGCAACCCTGCCTCTGTTCTGTCTTATCCTCTCTTACAACCACACCTCTCTGCATATTCTCCCACGATCTGGCAGCACTTCCACCCCAGCCATGACTTCCTTTGACCAACAGTCCTTTCGACACTTGTTCAAATATTTGATTGTTGACATTTTTTTGGTACGAGTATTTTCATTTTAATTGATTTTTGGAAACGTATTTACATACCCTTTTACATGTGCCTTTGTGCACACTTTTAGGTTGAGATCAATAGTGCGTACGAAATGGGTTTGTTTAGTGGCGTGTGCAAAGTTAAAAATGTGCACGCTTGACGGTTGCCTGTCTCAATATTTGCACATTTCATTTTATGCTTTATGCTTTGAGTGCTTCTTGCTCCTGGGAAACCCTTTTTCTGTAGACAGAGGGGGTTGAATGAACCCAAACGAAGTAGAAGTAGTCTTAAAAGCATCAGGCACCTGTCTGAGCCCTGGGATTGCCATAATTAATGCATGTGGCTTAATATGCTTTATGCGGTCTTTATGTTCTAGGGTCTGTTAATTAAGCATGCCAAATTTTTGAAGGTGCTGTCGCATCGCATAGAATGATGTTTTTCTTTGTCAGAATATAGTTTTCTTTTTGAGCTGAAGAAGCTG